>CP141130.1:48721443-53608943 GCA_035236585.1 Warburgia ugandensis
TTGGGGTCTGCCCCTGTGCCCTTCAAGCACAGAAAGGCACTGGTCCAGTCCGTAAGTGTCGATCGCAAAGCCAACATTTCGCTATCCGCTTGTTCCTACGGGAAGCGCGAAGAGCTACGCCACTAATGTCGTGGCAAAGGTTATACCTCAGAAAGTCAGCGAAGCTAAGGTTTCCTATGTGTTATATCCTTTCGACTGAGCGACAACTTCTAAGGCATTCTCAGCTTCCAAAAGAGTGCAAGGGAAACACCAATGGACAGAGAGAAGGTTGCATAAGTGCTTCTAGATCTCATGGAAGAAGGCAGAATTTAGAACAACACTTTCCATCTCTTGCTTTCATAGAAAAAAAGAATTTAGGAGATGAAATCCCGATTACATTACCGCAGGTCAAATTTTGATTTTTAAGAGCAAACTAGAGAAAAGAAGCATTGACATAATACCTTTCATACTAATCTCATCTACTGAAAAAGGGGGACCCTCTTGATCACCTGAAGAGATTTTTAGGCAGAATTAGCATAATTATTACTGTTAGGATTGAGCTGCCAAATGAGATTATCCTCAGGGCAGATTTATGCAAAAAAAAAAAAAGTATTCTAGAGCCAAATGCTCTTGGATGGGCAGTTAAATAGGGAGAGAAAGAATTTTTTCTCCTTCATCGTCGAATTTAGCCCTATTAGTTAGTAAGGCACTTTTTGGTCATAAGAACCTTGTGAATTGATAACAATTATGGCATGCATCTCTGAGGAGAGTGGCACGGCCAAACATCATCCCGTGTTTAATCAGCTTACCATTGCCCAACCAAAGTCTAGCCCAAGTTCTACCTGAAAGTCTCTCTGTACCAAAGAATACCTTTCCAGATGTAGGATATTTAAGGGGCAATCCATTTTTGCCATTGGAGAGGTACTTAAAAAAATATGAGCACCATGGCTTTTTCTTTTCCTTTTGAAATTTCCATAGCCACTTCATAAGAAGGGCTGGCTTGGTTGAAGTCCACCTCCTTCGTTAAGGTGATTGAAAAAATCCTAAAAGAAAATCTTTTTTGTATGGATGTTAGTAAGGATGAACATGACGAGGTCTTATTGCAAGACTGACTGTTTTTTATGAAAATTCAAATTCAAACATATATATTTCAATCTTGTGGCAATTTCCTCTTCAAATCACATCAAGATGAACTTTGAAGGAGTAGGAAAGGCAACTCTGGGAATTTGGATTATGGTGGGGTCATAAGAGATGGCAATGGTGCTGTTATGTGGAATTGAACTGGTCTCCTTTAGGGATCAAAGATGCAACCTTTGCAGAAGCAGAAACTGTCCTGCATGGCCATACTTTTGTCCAAACTATGGATTCTTTTCAAGTCATCATATCAAATAGGGTTCTCTTAACATGATTAGATGGGCGAATGGCAATGATCAAGAACCTTTGCGCCTATGCTTTATCCTGATAAAACATTTCTCGACGATTAGTGTAGTTCAAATTCATCATGTGAAGGGGGAAGCGACTCATTTAGCTGACCGTCAGGCTAACTTGAGTGCTAGGCTGCAGTCTTGTAGTCAGTGGATGGGAGGTCTTCCATTCCAGAAGAGATTGTAATTGAACTCTTTTCCCCACTTCTCATCTCTTTGTGGGACTTGTTCCCTCTTCTTATCAGCACTTTATAGATAGGCATTTTTCTTTAGAATGTTTTTTTGGCCTTACTCGAGAGGGCTATAAAGCACCTTCCCCCCTTCGCTCACTTGCCTTAGCTGGCCTAGGGCAGTGCCAAGGTGCCATTAGTGCGATCCTTTTCGTAAGAGTTCTTTAGCCCGAAGGAGTCCCTAGTCCCCCGTCCGCTATCCGAAGTCTGAAGTCCAACTAGTCGCAAGTTGGAAGTAGGAAGGCAAGTCGTCCTTAGTCGCAGAAGCCTTTGATTAGTAGGGGGTGGGAAGGCTAGCCTTACTAATCTAAAGCTAGAGCTGCTTACGGACACTAGAGCCATTCCATTCGGTGCCCTCATGGGCCCTCATGGGCACCTTCATTCCATTACCTTGACTGGCTGAAGGTGCGCTAAAGGGCTATTAGTGGCTAGCTTATTGGAAATAGCCTTAAACGGACCGTAGGACTAGTAAGGTGCTATTAGTGCGATACTAGTTGGAAAAGCAAGGAAGAAAGATCACAACTATATTACTGACTTCTTCGTTAAGTCAACAGTAGACCCTTATTAGTTAGTAAGGCAGGGTTACGAAACAAAGGAGAAACCCTGCCTTACTTACTAATAGGGCATGCCCCGCAACAAGGAAAAGATTAAGAGAATGGGTTTTCGAAGATCTACAGCTGCTTCCCTCTCGAGTAAGGTGCGCATTAGCGCTATTATTCCTGAAGCAAGCAGGTTTCTATAAAATTCGTTTTTCTTTCTGCTTCGTGGCCTTAGAGAAGGGACAAGATCTGTCACATACTTAAAGAGAGAAGAGACCATCATGTCAACTCTCAAGATACCGATTCCAGATCCCCCTTCTTTCAGAGAGTGATTAGAGAAATCTGGTGTTGATCAGAAAATATCCAAAATAAATGAATGAGCGACCTCAATCCACATCCACAACGAGTCCGGGTCAATCCTTCTTGAGAACTAGTGAGATAGAATGAACCTTCGCTAGACAACTAAAAACCTTCCATTTCTTTTTTGGTTTAAAAAACCAATCTCTTTTTTGTTTGGTGTATATGCACCTGAAACATGAGAAAGTGGCTCCTACTATAAGAAAGAAGAGAGTCAGAATTGTAACCAGCTAAAGGAGACAACCATGCTGCAACTATTTAAGCAACTCACTACCAACAAACCTTCTGTTATGATTCCATGGCAGGAGAATATAGAATCTGCTGCCATGGAGGAATCATAACAGAAGGCACATGGGACTACCCTAGGCCAGCTAAGGCAAGGGGGCGAGTGGATTCTAGATTGGATGAGCAAAAGATGCTGGGCTCCTTTGGGATCTCGTAAATTGCCAAAGAAAATGACTTCTTTGCGATCTACTACTAATAGTTTTGGGATTCCATATAAGGCAACCTTGCTTAGATCTCCGGATCATATAATAGGTTTAGGAGATGCTATTCGAAGGACTGCTCGCAAAAAATCTTTTTCTTTATCCGGAGCTCTCACCTACTCATATGTGAAGGATATACGGTTTTGACAACTCTTTGGTTTATGTATCTTGTTTGGATTATTGGTTTGGTGGAATAATGATCCTCATTGCCTTACCATACATCCGGACTTTTGCTGCCATCCGGATTACATTCATTCATTAATCCATCACATGAGGTTTGCCCACTCCGGGAATGCGGAGTTCCTCCTAAAAATCCTCTGGGTCGCGACTCATTCTTCATTAAAAAGAATATGCCAATAGATAACTTCGATCCATTAAAGATCCATCCCAGCCCAGTAGGGCTGTACCCCTATCCATAATGATAGGTGCAATCATACTAAGTCTTGCCCTAGGTGAATCCATTTCAAGGCTGTTAGCTTAGGTTGAATTAAGGAACATGAACCACTACTACCCACTTATTTTCCTATGTCCATTTTTTTTATTTTATTCTTTTTTCATTTGTGTCAGAAGTGATTAGAGTGCTCAAATCCTTCAATAGTGCTTTTTCTGCACAATCGATTCAATCGTAAATCATCTTAAACCATTCTTCTTAGGATAGTCTATATAAATAGTACAAGGAATTAAGTGATTGGCAAGTTTCGGTCATTAAATCTCGTCATTTAAGTCACAACGTGCCGTGACCAACTGAAAAGAAAGATGAAAACATGATAGAACAACTTAGAATACCGAATCCTCATAGCAATTTGATAGAACAGATCGTTAAACAAATGGATGCGTTATGGAAGGAACAAGCTCGTCTTTATAAGGTCAATAAATCTAAAGTCTGTGATATAAAATAGGCTCTAAGAAAATCCTCATTTAGGTTCTCTCCTATGTTTAGATTATTTATTCCTAAACCTCACAAACCTGGAAAACTACGACCAATCACGATACCCTATGCCAAAGATAGAATCGTGATGGATGCAATCTCCCAGGTCTTGAATCGGTTATTCGCTAATATCTTTTTGGAATGTTCTCACGGATTTAGAGGAGAGATATCAGAACTCAGAGCTTTTTTTGCCTATGTACAAAGCTGTGGTAGAGGTAGATCAACTCATTAAAGCAGACATTGTGGGCTGCTTTGATAACATCAACCATCAAGGCCTTCTTCGACGCTTTGAATTGTTATATAGAAGATGATAAGTTATCTAATCCCATTCATGCTTTCCTTACTACTGATATTAGAGATAAAGAAAGAGCTACTCAGCCATCGAAAAGGGTATACCACAAGGAAGCTCTCTATCACCGGTACTAATGAATATATTCATGCATCAATTCGATTGCCAAATCATGAATCATGACCCTCATGTAAGATATGCCCGATACACAAATGACTTTCTCTTGGCTATCAAGCCGGGCTATATACAAAGACAAGTGAGGCTTTGCAATCAACAATCAAAGGAGTCATGACCGAACTACAGCTTGAGTCCACAATGAATGTATTCGCTAGAAATAAGGAAGCAAATAGACCTTGTATCACATTGGGAGTCCTGTTATCTATTGATTCAAAAGGAAAAGGAAGGTTACACTTTCATGCGGGTAAACATGAAAATGAATCACTTTTCGAAAGGCATTGAAAACAATGAAAGAGAAAGAAAAGGGCATACGGAGCCAGGGCCAGAGGTCGAACAAATCGTTCAGCTCTATAATCAAAAAGTCAAGACCCCCTTAATAGGGCTACCTACTGCTGTTGTGAAAATGCAACCCAAAAGCCTGTTTCAAAAAAAAAAAAGAGAAGAAACCCAAAAAAAACATTCCTTTCTGACTCTTACAGAAACAGACATTGATAGCTTTTTTAGAAAGAAAAGGAAAAAAAAATATATATATATATATATCAACAAGATAAGAAAGAAGATCATCACACAAATATCATAAGAGATATAAAGATAAAGCAGGCATAAATATACTGCTTGCTGGAAACAGCTCCTTACGTCGATCCGAGAAATGCGAATCAGGGACCAAGGAACATTTCATATCGAATCAACGGAAATCAACTAAGAAGAGTTTCTGGTATAAAAGGTGGTCAGTTTCAAGACACCACCATAGAGTGGTTCATCTAACAAACTAAACCGAGCGTCCCATCGCCTTTTTTCTTCCATATTTGTCTTTTCTTTTTTTTTCAATGTACGCCGCTATCATCTCCTCTCGCGTCGGCGTTGCCATAGAAGCTTGCGTGCGGATATGGCAACGTGAGCTCCGCTATCTCCGATAGCTCCGTGGCGCTGGTTAATTGGGTTTTATACTAAAGAGAGGGTCAAGCTGCTTCAAATTGACTTTTCTAACTAAACCTCTCTTTACTTTAATAGTCTAAGATCTAATAAAAAAAACCCAAACCCCTATCTTATTTCATTGTTAGCTATCTAAGGTCCATCATAGAAACAAGAGGTAAGATACATTCTAATTCGACAAGTATGGAACCAAGTCATACCCATGGAAGGGAGGAGACTTCCTATAGAAGGTAGCTTTAGTTGCATGAGCAAAGGAGTCGTTCTCTTAATGCAGCCCCTTCGACGAATTATAGGGAGGCGACTGATTGAATCCCCTTTTCCCTTTCCTTTCTGCTTCGTCACCTCTGTTGACAAGATAATGGATACGACTACTACTTCCACAGTCGGATTAAGACCTCTTCCGCTTGCTGCCTTCTCTTGTTGCTTGTTTGTTCTCCTGTGTTCACTATTGGAAGTCTGGTATTCGTCTATCATGCCCTATTAAGCTCTAACGTAATAGGGCTATTAGAGTAAGGGGCAAGGATGATGCTAGTCAGTAAAGGACACTCTTTCTAATCTTTAGAATCCCAGACCTCTCGGATTACCTTAGCTAGCTCTTAATAAAAGGTTTAAAGGAAAAGAAAGAGGAAGACAGCCATAAAGCCATGAAAGCGTTCCACGCCTACTCATCAAAGGCTTCTGTAAAGGGCGTTGCACTTACTTGAATTGACTTTAGAGCGGTTGGTTCATTCAACAGCGAAAAGAAGAAAGGAAGGTCATTAGTCACACTAGTCCATAAAGGCAGGAAGACAGGCAGCTCATTTACTGCATTAAGGCCAGAAAGCAAGGGAAGGCTGGCTACTATATTAAGAAGGGCTAAGAGGGGGGGGATAGGGGCGCCACTTATAGCACTTTAAAGATGCCCCCTCAACGCCCTTCATAGTATGCTTCAAAACCTTCTTTATGTGAGAGGGGCCCTATTAGTAAGTAGCTACTATACTAAACTACGAAGGGCTAAGAGGGGCGCTACTCTTTTTTTCAGGCGGCCTCGAAGAGGGCGGCTTTGCTCATGCACGAAGGGCTAGCGAGGGGAAGAGCGGAGCTCCAACTGGAGCGCCGCCGCTTACGGTTCTATCCTGGCCAAGTAACCAAAGCAGGGAACCTAGGTGGGAATAGTGAAACAAAGAGAAGGGGAAGAAGCGGGGTAGAGGAATTGGTCGACTCATCAGGCTCATGACCTGAAGACTGCAGGTTCGAATCCTGTCCCCGTCTAATCACTTGAGATGCTGGGGGAGCCGGCAGCTGTGCCCTAACTCACTCCTGTAAGACTTGTTCACTTACGTGAGAAGGGCTAATAGGGGCGTTTATGGCATGAGAGGGGCCCGTCACGCCCTTCTCACGTATAGATTCGTAGTTGCCCCCCTATTTTAGCCCCTATTAGTAAGTTGAAGTTCGCTTGCTGGAACAGGATAGTCAATCGAATGTTGAGTTCCGTACGACGGGTCTTTAGTTCCTTGAATAATCTTTTCCCTAAATACAGGGACTAGTAGTTGTATGTCCTCTAGTTGAGAAGACCTAAAAGAACTGCACCCCAATTGGGTGGGGGGGTTTCATTTAAATAAGCCCACTCACTAAGCTAAGGGGCCCCTCTCTGATAAGGAAAAAAGAAAACGAAAGAATCTCAATTTTATGAAAAATCTGGTTCGATGGCTGTTCTCCACTAACCATAAGGATATAGGGACTCTCTATTTCATCTTCGGTGCCATTGCTGGAGTGATGGGCACATGCTTCTCAGTACTGATTCGTATGGAATTAGCACGACCCGGCGATCAAATTCTTGGTGGGAATCATCAACTTTATAATGTTTTAATAACGGCTCATGCTTTTTTAATGATCTTTTTTATGGTTATGCCGGCGATGATAGGTGGATTTGGTAATTGGTTTGTTCCGATTCTAATAGGTGCACCTGACATGGCATTTCCACGATTAAATAATATTTCATTCTGGTTGTTGCCACCAAGTCTCTTGCTCCTATTAAGCTCAGCCTTAGTAGAAGTGGGTAGCGGCACTGGGTGGACGGTCTATCCGCCCTTAAGTGGTATTACCAGCCATTCTGGAGGAGCAGTTGATTTAGCAATTTTTAGTCTTCATCTATCAGGTGTTTCATCAATTTTAGGTTCTATCAATTTTATAACAACTATCTTCAACATGCGTGGACCTGGAATGACTATACATAGATTACCCCTATTTGTGTGGTCTGTCCTAGTGATAGCATTCCTACTTTTATTATCACTTCCGGTACTGGCAGGGGCAATTACCATGTTATTAACCGATCGAAACTTTAATACAACCTTTTTTGATCCCGCTGGAGGGGGAGACCCCATATTATACCAGCATCTCTTTTGGTTCTTCGGTCATCTAGAGGTCTATATTCTCATTCTGCCTGGATTCGGTATCATAAGTCATATCGTATCGACTTTTTTGGGAAAACCGGTCTTCGGGTATCTAGGCATGGTTTATGCCATGATCAGTATAGGTGTTCTTGGATTTCTTGTTTGGGCTCATCATATGTTTACTGTGGGCTTAGACGTTGATACGCGTGCCTACTTCACCGCAGCTACCATGATCATAGCTGTCCTCACTGGAATCAAAATCTTTAGTTGGATCGCTACCATGTGGGGAGGTTCGATACAATACAAAACACCCATGTTATTTGCTGTAGGGTTCATCTTTTTGTTCACCATAGGAGGACTCACTGGAATAGTCCTGGCTAATTCTGGGCTAGACATTGCTCTACATGATACTTATTATGTGGTTGCACATTTCCATTATGTACTTTCTATGGGAGCCGTTTTTGCTTTATTTGCAGGATTTTACTATTGGGTGGGTAAAATCTTTGGTCGGACATACCCTGAAACTTTAGGTCAAATCCATTTTTTGATCACTTTTTTCGGGGTTAATCTGACCTTCTTGCCCATGCATTTCTTAGGGCTTTCGGGTATGCCATGTCGCATTCCAGATTATCCAAATGCTTACGCAGGATGGAATGCCCTTAGCAGTTTTGGCTCTTATATATCTGTAGTTGGGATTTGTTGTTTCTTCATGGTCGTAACAATCACTTTAAGCAGTGGAAACAACAAAAGATGTGCTCCAAGTCCTTGGGCTGTTGAACAGAATTCAACCACACTGGAATGGATGGTATAAAGTCCTCCAGCTTTTCATACTTTTGGAGAACTTCCAGCTATCAAGGAGACGAAAAGCTATGTGAACTAAAAGAAGAAAAAGGTTTCCGATTTCCTGCTACTAAGAACCTAACAGAACTTTTCAAAATGTGGGTTCTAAAACCACTTTGTAGGTCGGGGTTGAGAATTGGGGGGCTGCGCCTTAGCCTCCTCAGACTATATTTACTTTCCTTTTTTTGGTATATTTCTATTCATAAACTACTCGCTTCAGACTACTTGTGGGGCAGACATCCAAGTAAGTTTGTTTTCTGGTCAAACACCGGTCATATGGACAAATCCTTTCGAGAGATTCTATTCTTCCGTGACCCAGCCTTGCTGTTGGACTCCCAAAAGTGGGATTTCCTTGCCCAGGTTAAGCAGAAGCTTCTTTCTTTGCTTTTGTATCATGGAATGGCCTACACATCTCGACGTCGAGTAAATTAGTAGTAACAAACTAGGGGCAACCTTGCTCGGGGTGGTTGGGCATACTTTTCGAAGAGAAATTGGTCTATCCCGATGGAATCCATTTTGAGCCCTTCTAAATATGGTGCTTCCGGGGAACCAGTTCAATTGAGTTCACACGAGTCATGATATAGTAAGAACGAGTACGCGCTCTTCCTGACCCGGATTCTTTATCAATGTAAATGATCAAATTGTAAACAAAGTTTTGACACCAAACCTGCTCTCGTCGCTGTCATCCCCGGTCCGCTCTATCCACTATCTCTTCTTCGGTTACCAATCTCCGTCTTTCTCCTCTGGTCATCACTAAGCTTCTTTGGCCTAAAAACCCTAACCTGAAAGTGGATTTCCTCACCTGCTAGAAGGAAGACGAACAAGGAACCTGCACCTACTCATTCGCCTATGAAAACCCTTATCTCGATGCCTAACCTAACTACTGCCCTGTTTTCCTCTAGTGTTTCAGTCATTCCCATTATCTGTAAACCTGACCTCTTTCCTAGAGGGGGATGCCAAAGAGCTGCTCAAAGCAACAACCTTATCCTCAATCCCAACCTTGCAAGAAACATCAGTGGTAGTAGTAGAGGCTGACCCCTTTTTTAGAATAGATTTGGGAATGAAAGGAGTTTGACTCCTGGAGATGGCAACTGAGGAAAACCCTTCACCAGAGCTAGACGAAAGCTGAGAAGAGGAAGATGAAAGTTGAGAGGCTGACCGTAACGAACGTCGACTCTGCCCCTGCTTAAAAAGAAGGCATTAGCGCCGGGTGGAAAACCATTCTTCGTAGTTGGAGTCTAATAGCACAGTGTGTGGATAGTGAGGAACGATCAAACTATGTATGGGGGCCAGGCCTACCTACCTTCCCTTGCTCGTAAAGCTTCGATGGATGGGCTAGTTCGTCTGGGAATAAGCTAATCCCTACCCATCTATAGCTGGCCGTTGAGCCCACCTTTCGTTGGATTTGCCTCATGTCCTATCTCTGTTAGGGTGACACCCTTACTTTTCATAGGGGGGGGCCTTACCCACCTTTATTCATTGCAAGTTGAGCTAAATGAGAGGCAGCAATTCTTGCATCTCCCGCCCTCAACTATCAGAATGGTCTCCCCAGATCAATGAAATATTGTAATGTGCTTCATCCGCAGCTAATAAATAACCCCTCCCTTCCGGTTTCCGTGATTAGCCCTATTAGTAAGGATTCGATGGATGGCGTGCCATCTCCCTACCTACTGCTTTCAGTGCCATACAAGGTGCATTTGCTACTGCAGAATAACGCTCAGCAACTTTACTTTGATTATTATTTATGAATTGTATATTTGTATGATTTACAATGCAACTTGGATGTACGAATGTATTTATGTTGGATGTGATGGCTGTGCATGGACAGACCCTAGGCAATGTTATTATATCTTTGATTTTCTTATTTATTGTGGGCCTATATATTTTTATCGAGTATTGTATTTGATCTGGATGGATGGTCAAGGAAATTGAATCTCCTAGGTGTCATGTCATGTCATTGTATTTATCAAGTGGTTGTTGTATTGCATGTGTTATGTGTAATGGCCCGAAATACAAAGGAGACTCTATCGAATTTTTGTTAGAAATGGGGATATCATTTCACTGTTAATTCCATGATTTTGTGATTATATGACTCCTGGGATTTTAAAAGGAATACTTTTTTATTTGAGTCTTGTTTTTTGTTGACTTAAAAATAAAATTTTTAAACATAGGGATCTCGACACATTTTATACAAATCAAAGTTTTTTGTTGTGAAAACCTAGGGTGTCACACACACTCTAGGTATGGATGACTAATTTAACAGGAATTTAGAACCATCTCATCTAGAGTACAAAGTTCAAAGCCCTTATGCTCCCATCACTAATGCTAACAGGGGGGCCCTGTCACACCCCATTAGTCAGTGAATAAGTAGTAAGGAGCATGTAAGCTTACGTTTTAAAGTAGCAATGAACAAAAGGCAAAGCAAGACATGCTAGCCTGCCTTCCCTCCTCTTAAATTGATAGATGCTTCGCTTACTAAGCTCTAGCGTACAAATGGAGGTTGTTATGCTAATAGATAATGCTAGTTGCTGCCAATGCCCACTGAAATCAATATATCAAAGGACATATGCATAAGCCATGAAATTGATAGATCATATTGTCCCAAACAAGCTTTTCTTTTACTTAGTCTACAGTGATGGTGTTTTAGTTGAAGCTAAAATGTAGTTAGCAGATTCTGAAGAAATGAGCTTCACGCTGTGTAGTCTGATGCAGTAAAATGAAGACAGACACAGCATGTACTTACACATGACTGCTTAGAGGAGTGGGGCCATCTTCATATCATTTTTCACTCCCTCCTATTGGAGGGTAGGAAATCCCATTTCTTCACTAAAGTGTTGCATTCAAATGAGGACTTATTTCACTAATCCAATTTAGGAAACCAAGAGCAAGCTTTGTAGCACTTGTTTGTGCTTAAGGCTGATGAACTTGTTTAGCTACAAGAAGAGTTTCATCATAAAGAAAACTTTGAGCAGATTTTGCAATGTGAAGTGCTTGATCTTTGGGTGGACAATAGCATTGGGGGTGCATATGTTTTGAGGAAGAAAATGTGATTCTTCAACTTGGAAAAAACTATGTTCTGAAGAGAAAAAATAGGAAGAAACATTAAATCTATTGACAAGGGTAGGTGAAATGCACATGTGAACCAATTATAGAAGAGACCACACCCTTAGACTTTCCTTTTCTCTCTCCCTATCTTTTCCCCGTTGAGAACTATTTAAAAGGGAGTTCCACACAATTTCATTTGTGGTTTACCCTTCCTCATTCCCTCCTTGTCTTATCTCATACTTTCCTATTTTGTTATCCAAAGATATATCTCTTTTAGAAGGTGAAAATCATATACAAATAGAGAGGCTCTCCACCATCTATCTATCTTGTTTTGTATGTATCTTTCATAGGGGTTCTCATGTATCCTTCAATGGAGTTTCATGCATCTTACAAGGAGGTTTCCCACATCTCTCTCTTTCTACCTTTCACTGTCATCTTTAGGCTAAGTTCCACCCACATTTTCTATTACTTTTGCATGATCTTATTCTCTTAATTCATGTCCACTCTGAATTAATTCCTTTCCATGTCATTTTGCTTCTATTTTGTGCTCTAGTTCTCCTTGATCAAGGGCTATCAATCTCTTGCAGTGACAGCAAAGAGAGAGTAACCTTTGAATCATCTTATATTTAGGATTGGTGGTTCCTTGATTGTCTTTAATTTTTTTACTTGTTTTCTTACTTGTTCTTTTCTAGTTATCATCCATCATCATTTTCTACCTCTCTTGAATTCATTCCCACCATTCATTCATTCTCTCTTTGATTCTCTTTTTAAGTTCACATGCATGCCATCTTTTGTATACATTGAAAAGTGGTAATTGGATAGCCTTGAAGATTGATGTCAACATACATGTTAAAGAAAGTTGTGCACACTTTTTGTGCATGTTTCAAAGTTTAAATCTCTATTGTATCATATGCATCATTCTTGTAAAATTTTATATTCAATAAAAAAAGTTTATATTCCATGTGCATCTCCTTTGATTCATTCGCACTCTTCGTGCTTACATGCCTAGTTTAGATTTTGTTAATACTTATTTCTCATGTTAGTTGAATGTTTAGATCTAGTTATTCATTACTTAAGCTTATTGGAAAGTTCATATTAGATTTTAGCTTTTAGGAACCTTCTAATTTCAATTTCAATAGTTTTAATATCAAGAAATTCATTATAGATTTAGGTTTCTAACATGTTTCTAATTTTGATTTAGTTTCTTGTGTTGAATTCATGTTAGTTTCTAAGTTTAATTTCATAATGTCTTTATTTTAGAGTGTTTCCTTTTATTTTAAATTTTAGGCGTATTTATAATTCCAAGTGCTTTTAATTCCTATATAAAATCACAATCTATTCTCTTTTGGCTAGGATAATTAATTTAAATAAAATTTCAATTGAATACATGAGATTCTTGGTGGTGTAAAGAAATGATCTTATACCAGAAATGTCTGAACACCAATCAGGAGGAAAGACAACACTACTCAAACTTTCAATATAATAACTTATTACAGATGATCGTCCCATCATGTGCTCTCTAACAAAGCTTCAATAGCTTTTTGACTAACAAAAAGAACTAATAGAAAAGCAGGACTACAAGTTAATAAAGAACTTCTGTATCCTTGAGAGGCTTGTGGCATGCTTACGTATAGCTTTTGAGTCTTCACCAATTAGCCATCAAATTGGACTTTCAACACACTTTCCACATGGCTGATGTAGAATGGGTCAAAGAGTGGCTACTGGAAGCTTCCTGTGTTCATACAAAGGGTGGCTGCAGGAAGCATCTTGCTTTCATACTTGACACCATTTAAACTGCAACTCAAGTTACAACCTTCAGATAGTGCGTATCATTGGGCCGAGGCCGTTGACCCCTTAGACCCCCACCGAGGCTACAGCCTCAGACTCACTCCTCAGGGGCACTACCCCCAAACCCCTGTTATTTCTTCTCATAACCATCGTGGTCTCTAATGACCTCATCAACAACTAAGTTGGTCATACCATTGTGGCACTTCTAGTGGTATCTTATTGAGTGGGTATTGTCATATACCAATAGGTGGGTCAGCCTAATTCAGGTTGTACCTAAGAAATTCGGAGTCACAGTAGTTTGCAACGAGGACAATAAACTAATCCCCACTCACATGACCACCAAGTGAAGAGTTTGTATTGATTAGTGTAAATTGAACTCAGTCATGGGGACAAATCACTTTACCCTTCCTTTCATTGATTAGTTGTTGGAAAGGTTAGCCAGCCATAAATATTATTGCTTTCTTGATGGTTATTCTAGTTATAACCAAATGCTCATGGCACCTGAGAACTAGAAGAAGACTACCTTCACTTATTCTTTTAGAACCTTTGCTTACTATTGTATGCCCTTTGGATTATGTAATGCTCTAACTACTTTACGAAGGTGTATGCTAAACATATTTTTTGATATAGTGGAGAGGTTCTTAGGAGTGCTCACGGACTATTTTTTAGTATTTGGATCATCTTTTGAGAAATATCTGCACCATCTGAAGTTAGTTCTTGTTAGGTATTAGGAGAAAATTTTAGTGCTCAATTGGGAGAAATGCCATTTTGATGGTGACATATGGTATTGTTTTGGGGCATGCGGTGGGCTTTAACTGAACTAGTAAGTGTCAGGCTTTTCCATAAACTAAGTGGTACGGTGACATACCAATGGGAGTCCTAAATGTTGTATGACAAGCTGATCAATGCATAACTAGGTGATAAAGACCAACCTTTTCACCTAGAATTTTCCATCTTCTCTAGGTTATACTTAGATTTCCTATTGGTTACCTCTACTTGCATGCTATTTTATTGGTTTTTGGGTGTTATAACTCATGTGTAATATAATATTTTGGCATTAACCCTTCAAAAACTCAGTTGTAATGATGTTTTCCATGATTGCTGGTAACAATGCATGGAATTAATATCCAAACATGTGAAAATATTTTCTTTAGAAATTGGACCACTACCTTGCGGTCATTGGTTTTGTATGCTACTACCTTTACCTATTTTGATGCCTAATCCACTCCCACAAGAATATATAAGTTTTTAAAGGAATTGGTGAATAAGCCCACAGAATCAATGCCCTAAACATCAAAAAGCTCATTAATTAGAATAGGGTTTAAAATTTTCATATTCCAACATCCATGCTTCCTAATTTCTTGACAATAGTCAAATGTAGTGTGATAGTTGTGGGCATCCCTAAAAATAGTAGGCCAATGGAATTCGCACTAAAACATAATTGTAGCAGTCTTTTTTCACATTAAAATGTCCACCATATGCATGGTCATGGCAAAAGAAGATGACTCCTAGATCATTACTATCTGGAACATGTCTTATAATGGCCTGATGAGGATAGTACTTGAACAAGTACATATAATCCAGGAAGAAACTTCATCTCATTTGAAATTCTTGATATATCCTTCTTCTTTCCAATGTCATGGCATCTAATTAGTAACAAGTTAGTTCACTATATTAGCGAATCATGGTAACTAAGAAACATCTCATTTGGAAAAGACTTAGTAATGTGCACCGATTTGCTAGTAGACTTAGTAATAAGCCTAGATAAATGATCTACTACTACATTTTTAGAACGTTTCTTATTCTAAATTTCAATATCAAATTCTTGTTAATAGTTTTTTCTTTCTTGGAAAAATACTTTAAGGCAACATGGTACAAATAGACAATAACCTTAAATCCTAGTGGATAATATAGAAACTTATCCAAAGCAAACACAATTGCTAAACTCTTTTTCCATGTTCAGCTAATTAAGTTGTTTATCATTGAGGGTACAACTAGCATAATAGATTACATGGGGTAATCTATCAATGTGCTACCCCAAAATAGCACTAGTTGCATTATCAAATGCATCAAACATAATCTCAATTAAGAAGTACACTCTAATCAGGGGGTTGAATAATGGGTTAGAGGCTAATTCGGTTATGAGACACTCAAATGTTTGCATGCTGAAATTTTATTTTATTTTTTTCTTTAGGTTTTTTAGCAAAATCCTTTAAAATGATGAGAATTGAAATTATTGAACTTTTCTAAAACTTCAATGTTGGTTTTAGACTTTATCTTATATTTGCATAAAACTAGTTGATTTTATTACCCTTCTTCTAGAGTTTTTCAGGAAAATTGAACTCAAAATATTTATTGTACATTACCCACATATACATAGTTTAGGATGAAGAGTGAGTACAACTTAGAGATCTTAAAGAAAATTAGTAGAGACTTATAACTCATGTGAGAATAGAAACCTTCTTCTTTGTGAGGGTTATGTATAAATTCACAATTCTTTTTTAGCAAGCACCAATTCACATTAAGTCTTATTATTTTTTATTTTGATCAACTATTGGGAATCATTATTTTAAGACAATGCTAAATATCTCTTGAGTTTATGGACATATATAAGTCAAATGAAACCTAGAAAATGAGTGACCACTATTGATAAACCCACAACCTTCTAGTCCATCTTAAGTTATTTTTTCGATAGTTTGACATCTGAGCCATTTCATTATATAGCCTTTTCTTGTGCTCAATCAATCATTAACCTTATTAGCCCTGTAATATATCCAATTCAAATTATGTTTTAGGAATATGTATAGATGGTTGAAAAATATCTTGATGAATAAGAACAAATAATAGAAGTTTATGAGTTGAACATCAAAATAGTTCAAAGTGGAATACTTCAAAAGTGAAAAAAGACTATTTCCTAAAACTCAAGAAAAAGAGAAAAAAAGGAAGAAAGAAAACCTAACAAAAGGAAGAATGTTCACTCTTATGTGTGATAAGAATACTGTGAGTACTTTAGTAGAAGATCTTTACATATTATTTAGAACATTTTGTTTACCCTTACATAACTTTCTTTGATGACCTCATCCTAAGCCTTATGTTTCATCCTAGTAAAAGACCTAACTTTATCTTAAGAGTAATATGCCTTCGATGTGAAAATGAATGAGTAGCAATTGTGGTAAAGTTTACCATTATGAGTAGTTCATGTCCTTTGTATGAGATAAGTTATCATTTTCTTAATTTACCATTCTTTTTTCTAAAATATGTGAGATAATATGCTTTTGCTATTCTACTTACATGTTGACAAGAGTCATTATTACCCACCTTGAAGTGACTTCTTTCTGAGTGTTAACTATATCATGTGATATTTGGAGTCAAAGCATATTTTTGGATGGCAATTTAGGTTATAGCTTACTTAAAGATTAAAAATTATGTATATGTTTGTTATATACATACATCCATCTTGAGGTTTGATTACCAATGTAATATCTCTAGAATAAGGGTAGGATTTTGAACTATTATTCATATTTATTAGCATGGTAAAGTTGGATATATAATGTATACTAAACAAAACAAAATTATTTGGCAGAAAAGAAGGGACTACCATCCAAGTTTTGAAAAATATTTATAGGTGTCATTTCTAGAAATGCTTATGATACTATAACTCACCCACTAGGGGTTACATAGGGTATAAAGGCCTTTTGCGTATGCTAATTGTAGAAAAAAGTGGTCAGGATTTTTAATTTTTTTATTGTCTACGCATTTCTTCATCTCTTCTATTTTTTATCAAGAATTAGCAAAAGTTAAGTCTGGTGGAATTTGATATATACATAATTATTAGAATTAATATCCATATAGACTACATTTTTAAACCCTAGATTTAATTAATTTAACATTGATTAGGGTTTATTTTAGCTTTTGCAATATGAGGGTTAAATGGAGCAATTAATGCAATTTCTAGTGATTTGATACCCTAAAAAGGAGCTAGTCCATCATCTGCAAAATTCCTTTGATCCACATTTAAAAACATACACAACTATTGTATATCTAAAGTTGGAAGAGAATAAATGGCTAGATCAAGCTAATCAACTTTTTGGATCTCTGATCAAGCTTAGATTGAAGTGAATGGCTCAGATCAATCCAAGATAAACTTTGGATGACCTAGATCAAACACTAAAGAAGTGGCTTAGGTTTCAACATCTTTCAAGTAGAGAGGGTGTCCATATCATTTTCAATAAATTCAAGAAACCTATAAGGCAAGCTTTCGTGCAAGCACAACAAGATCACATGACATGCTACCACAAAGATGATAAACATTTGCACTTATTTTGAAAAGACTAAGAACATGGATCTCACTCTCTCAAACTCTCTCTTCATCATCAACACCCACTACTTAAAGATAGTGTGAAGTAATGATGATTGGGCTAGTTTCCTAATTGGTGAAGATTTATATTTAGGAAATGTAGGCTACTGTTAGAAGTGGATTTCAACATGTTTTGCATGGTTTCCTAAAGTAAGCAACTTCCAAAAATCAAAGAACATGAGGATTTTATCATTTTGATAACTCCTACAAAGGAAAAAATTTTTAAAGCAATTATAGGTAGCTACATGAGGTGTCATCTTAAGACAAGAAAGGGGGTATCTTATATTAGAAAGTAATGGAACATGGTTTGAAATGTGTTGGGTTAAGAGATTGGATATTGAGGGGGAGAGGAGCTGGTTGGGAAAGAGTATTTTGTAATAGGAAGTGGGGAGCATGAAAAACAAGTTGGAAGCTTTCTTTAGGCTTGGATATTATAATGGTTTCCAATTTGGGAACTAGGAGGAGCTATTAATAGGAACACATTAGAAGGAACTTAAGAACAGTTTCCAATTTAGGTTTCCTAATTTGTCTATATATAGGAGCAGCTAGTGGATATGTAAATGTTGCTATGAAAATCAGAGGAAGAGATTAACTATTGAGTGCTCAATGCTGCATCCAAAAACCCTAAATTTTAAATTGTTTTTGGTGCATTAGATTCATCATTTTTACAATCATATGATGAATTTTCCCCAAAAACATAACTTGGTGTATTTTTAAGGTCATTTGTTAAGATCTAAGTGGAGCAATGAAGCCAATCAACAATTTATATCATTGATCAAGCTTAAATAGAAATGAACATCTCAAATTTATCTAATTTTGATAAATTAGATCAATTGAATAAGTAGAAGCCTAAGTCTTTGAGGATCATTTCATCTATTTCACCATCAAGCTCATCCAAGCCTAGATCACTCACAGTATGGTGTGAAAGTGGAAGATCATACATGGGTCCCACTCCTTCATTCCTAAACACATTAAGGGCTACAATGTTAGGAATGTATAAAATGGAAGAATGTATTACATATGGATGATAAGGGAATGTATGGGATATCATGTCATCATGAGGAAATTCACTTGATGGTTTCCTAAACTGAAGATCAAGTCAAAAAGAAGTAATTAAAGATGGATGAAGGGAGGAAGGGTGATAGAGATCTTAAGGATGATATCTCTTTGTTTTAGCCATGTGTCATAAGGAGAGTTGCCAAGTAGATATAAGCTTATTGCTTGACTTCTTACAAATAATAGGGAGCTACTAATGCTATGGAGAGAAACAACCTAGAAACATTCTACTTTCATCCATGAATGGTATCATTAGTGGAGAGAGGGAAGCATGAAGAGAGAGAGGTAGAGGGAGAGGATGGGAAGGTGTGAATCAAATAAATAGATGAGTAAAATCTAACACCCTAATTCGATTCATTAGGTAGCAATGCATTGTTCTTGCAAATTCTTATAGTTTTGTATAATTTTATCTCTGTAATGTATTGGAGCTAGGTAAATGTAATTGTCATTTGAAAGTTCTCTCTTTGCTATCTTATTTTGAAGCTTCATTCATAACAGATTCTATGTTGCTTACTAGTTCATCTCTTTCACCTGCTACTGCTATCTTCATCGCCTCTTAAATGCTATGAACAACATTAAGCAAGAGGTTAAATCAAAAAATCTGAAAGAGGGGAAGATAGAAATAAGTTTTTGTCTTCCCCAAATGATTTCCTCTGGGGAGAGCAATAAAGCAAGGTGACATCCAAGTTTTCGACTTATGTCCCACTACTACTAACCCTATAGGCATGCAGTAATAGAGCCTTGGATTTCTCCTTTGTGCAACTTTGATTTGGTGTTGCTTCTTGATGGAAACTATTGATGATCATCCCATCTCTCCTAGGAAGTAGTTGAGTTAAGTCTTCCTGAGTAGAAGTTGTAGAGCAAGAAAACCTCACCCCTATCTCTTCTTTTTACTATTTCCTATAGGAGAAAATAGAACAATAGATTTCTCGCGCATGCAATCATGTTTTTTCCTAGATTTTATGATCTAAACCATTATGAATGTTATCCGAAGTCTTAGGAAGAAGTTCACATTAATTTTCCCAATTTCATAAAGGGGTAACTATGATTTTTAATGAAAAATAGCAATAGGTATTGTTACTATCTGTGATGAACTGGTATATTCTATATCAAATATCTACCATTTTGTTGGTTTTCACCAAAGTCAAATTATACCAATAGATATCCAGACACTCAATCCGATTAGAAAAGAATTTTACTAAAAAATTTGATTTGCAAGTTGGAGAAGTTAATGGCTAAAGTGATCAACTTCATCATGTGCTCGCTAATGTACATAGTAATAGTCTGTGTGATGAACCCATCATCTTTTTTATTTAATATCTCCATCTATGTAGGTTTTTTCCAATGAAGTTTAACAAAAAAATTCTATCTCTTAGGTAGTGAAATCATGGCCAAAATATCCCTATTCATTATGCACTATTGGTTCACTAGTGTTGAGTGTTCAAATTTGTATTAGAAAACCATAATTTGGTATAGTTGTAGGGCTAGATTGCCTTCAGAAGGTAAATATGTTTAAAAACATTTATGAAACAATACTAATTAAGATTTTTCTATATTTTATAGGTTGTATGTTAAGATCCAAATGGAGAGATCAAGCCCAAGTTATTGAGGATCATCACATGTATTTCACCACCATGGTCTTGCAAGCCTAAATTACTCACACTAAGGTAGATCATACATAGGCACACTCATTCCTTCATTCATATACATATCCAAGGCCCACATGGCTAGGAATATATCAAATGGAAGAATGTATAACACATGGATAATAATCGAGTGTATGGAATATCATGTGATGATGGGGAATTTCACTTGATGGTTTTTTAAAGTTAAGGTCAAATAAAAAACAAGTAATTGGAAATGGATGGAGGGATGAAATATAAAGGTTTTAAGGATGAGAGCTCTATGTTATAATCATACATGACAAGGAAAGTTGCTAGCTAAAAGCAAGCTAATTTCTTGACATCTCATAAACAAGAGGGAGCTACTAATGTTATGGAGAGAAAGCACCTGGAACCATTCCACATTCATCAATGGATGGTGTGATTGGAGCAGAGAGTCATTGGTAGTTGAGTGTGGAGCTCATGGAAATGAGGAGTAGCTTCTAACATTAGCTAAACCTCATACTTTATACGAGGAAGAGGCTTCAACATCCAAATTGTAGAGAGGGAGAGGAGAGCAAAGTGTGGACTAGTTGAAGAGAAGAGAAAAAGAAAAAAAAAACTCTACTCTCTTTGATCCATTAGGTAGTAATCTAGTATTTTTATTTTTTATTTTTGGTATAATTTCTTTAATCTATCCTCTATAAGAGCTTGAAGTTATGAAAGAAGTGTTCAATGCAACTCTCTCTCTCTCTCTCTCTCTCTCTCTCTCTCTCTCTCTCTCTCTCTCTCTCTCTCTCTCTCTCTCTCTCTCTCTCTCTCTCTCTCTCATTTGCCTTGAAATTCCATACAAGGATTGCTTACTAGTTTGCTACACCAACCACTATTATCATTTTATCTTTCAAATACTATGAATGGTAGTGAGCTAGAGGTTAAATTTGGTAAAGGAGAAGATAGAAAATGGTTTTCAAGCCTTCCCTTGAAGGATTCCCATTGGGAGAGAGCAAGAAAGAAGGGTGAGATCCAAGGCTTTCTCCCATGTCCCATTGATGATACCTCTGTAGGTGTCCAATAATAGGTATTGGATTTCTCTGTTATATACATTTGTTTTGGTGTTGAACAACAATCCAAACCAATGATAATGCTCTCACCTCACCTAGAAAGAAGCAGAGTGAATTTTTTTTTTTGGGAGAAGCAAAGTAGAGCAAGATAGTCCCACCTCTCTCTCTCCTTTTACCATTGCTGTCTATAGAAGAGGAAGAGTTACTAATTTCTCAAACTTTAGTCATTTTATGAATGATTTCTCAATGGTGTAATCAATTGAAAACATTCTTATAAGCCTTAGGAAGAAGTTCTCATTGGTTTGTAGCAATTTCATTGAGATTTGAGTGAGATTTCTTGACGAAAATAATAACAAGTGTTGTTATTATCTATGATGAACCTGTCAGATTCTATATCAAATATGCCCATATATGTTATTTTTCCACTAGGTCTAACCATACCTGTGGATTCCTTGATATATAATTGGGTACGATAAGAACTTCCACTAAAAATGGGATCTAAAAGTTGGAGACTATTGGCTGAAGTGACAACCTTCATCAAGCACTCACTAGTGTAGATAGTAATAGGGGACCATTATTGTGCTTGATGAATTAGTCAAGTTTCTAATTGAATGTCTCTATATTTATTGGATTTTCCAACAATCTGACAATATAATTGGATTCTTTGACATCCAATTAGGCTACATGTGAAGTTTCACAGAAAAATCGATATCTGAGGGGGTGAAATCATTGGCCAAAGTACACCTATTCATCATGCTCATCAGATGTAGATACTATTTGGCCGAAGTACCCCTAGTCATCTCTATTGGTGAACTTAGGAACAATTGACCTAAACCTCTTAAGGTTGTCTACTAGTGAATGCCCTTCTCCCTCTTGATAATAACTCCATCTGTGGTAGACGTACTAGTCAAGGTCCTTAGCCTTTGAGTCATCCTTTACAATAGGAGGTCTACCACATCATCGGCAAGGATCACTCTAAGCCCTACAACTACCCTCAGCCCCATTTGCTGCTTGCGAATCAAATGGTTATGGCAAGCTAGCAATATTTCTCCATGGAGACATTTGAAAACAACCTAGATTCTAATGAGACTTTCTTTTTCTAACCATTATAACTAAGATTTCTACATAAGTCTAGCACTTAACCCTCCTAAGTGTTGCCACATTGACTCTCAGTGACTTTAATTTTGATCAGTATGGCATGTGCACTAATACCAAAATCTATAACCTCCTAAGTTTTATAAACATTTATCATTTTTAAGTTGGAAAGTAGTGGAAATTTCCTTGTTTGAGAAAACATGATTAGAGAGATAATATATATCTAATTTTGAGAGATTCATCAACTTCTTTCTGGGACTTACGGTTAAACCTCCACCTACATGTAAAATAATAGCCTTCTAGCCTAGGAATGGTTAGAGTTACATGCCACATGATCTCTCATACAGTTACAAGTAAAGTCACACAATCCATTCAAATAATTAGAACAACGCATATTATAGTTATCCAATGAATCAACAGAAATTTAAGTTATATACAATACCCAAAATGAAATCTTATACATTGATTCTATAAAAAGAAACATTCAAAACACTATCTCCTCACATCTAAACCGATCCAGGTACTTTCACCTTCCATGTGTCTCTCACACTTGAGCTACCTAGTGTATCACCTAAAATGTTGGTTGTAGGGGGTGAGCAAAAATAACAACTCACTATAGGGTGAAAAACTAATACAAGCTAGAACACCTAAAATAGAACATGCAGTAGCATAAGTTTATGGATTTCCATACATATATACATATATAATTTTTGAAAAAGAGTGATTAGTACATGTGTAATAAATATCTACAAAGGACTGATGATTTTAAATCATCCATCATGTCCAAAATTAACTAACAAATTTGTCAAATTAGTGTGCTGAAAACAAATGAGGCCAAATTGAGGTGCATAACACTCAATCCTCATTTCACAAATCCATGCCCACATCGTCATGGAAAAACTGATCTCACAATATCACAATGACATATAGTCTTACCATCAGGGAACAATGGTCTCAACTCTCGATAATGATCAACATGCTCAGCATGCTAAAATTGCACAAATACCTATGCTTGTAGGGCCCTACCATCACTTACCGGTGACTGCCATGGCCTCTACATCTGTTCGTGGATACCCTCACATGCCATGACTCACTAGACATCATGGAGACTACTAAGCTACCTCTTAGAGTACTTTCCCAAGAGAAACTACTCCTATTGCTTGACATCTCCATTGCAAGGTTGGTATCAATCTCATATAAGTGGTAAGTTGCCAACTGCACCTCCTAGCATAGGGTAATTAGGACTTATGGTACACTCCCAAAGTACACCTGCCTAGGACACTTCTAAAGTGACTTCCCAAAATTTGAAATTCATATCCACGATGACTTATAGTTGCTCATATAGTGCCTGCATAAGCATCAACATATCTACATCAGTTAGGACTTATGACAACTCTTAGAGTGCCTGCCTAAAGCATCAATGAAACCATAATCTTTGGATCATAAAAATCCATATCTCTTGGTTCACCACCACAATTTTGGTGCTTACCAAGTATCAATGAAAATATGTCTTCAGGCCCTTGCCCAAATCTATAAATCCATTGGTCCAAATCATGGAAAAATCTGAATCTTGATGTGATGGTGTGTTATACACTGATATTTTGTGTCTGGTAGTGTGAGATGTGCTTTTAAGGGTTGGATGTGCTTTTAATAAGAACATGTATATTTACTTTCACTTCTAGCATTACGGTAGTTATGTCCTATGCCTTGTTATTGCTATTATTACATCTTAGTTAACACTCTTTTAGTGTTGGTCATGAGTTTATCATGTTTATCATCTTGTCATCTTCATAATTTTCTTTCAACATGAGTTTATGACTTTAAGAATTGTGAATTCTAAAGTTTAGGTAATTTAGTCATGCAGCTTAATGTATAGGTGCTTAAAGCATAAGTGCATTCAGTTTTTGAAAAACTAAGGCATAGAGGACTAGTCACATAAGGCTAATTTGAATTAATGTCAGTCATAAAAGGCCAAAGTAGAAGTGGTCATGTCATGTAAGTCATAGCTAAGGAAGTTATGTCCTATATGACTAAGTTGCAAGTAACTTAGTCATATAAGACTAAGTTGTAGGTGCCATGTCACTTATAACTAGGTCATGAAAATATCCAAGTAATGTTTAATAAGGCCTAAGGGATTAATGCATAGGTTTTAAGTCTTATCAGACTATGATTTAGTGTCTAAGTCATAATTTACTGAGCTTAGATGAATTAATAGGTGAAGTTTCATCAATGAAACCAACTTAGTTTTCTAAGTGTTTAAAATTCTATCATAAGGGCAATTTATAATTTCACTCACCTAGAATAATTATATTTTTCCCTTCAATATTTACAATTTAAAGGTAGTTTTGCATTTTAATCTTATCATTAAAGTGTAAAATTAGTATAATCACATTTTCAATTTAGAAAGAACCAATTTTCTAACATTTTTTCATTAAGCTGTAATTCCAGAATTTTTCAAATTCCAGAATGGGGTAATTTCAATATCCAGAAGTTCCAAGAACTATAATTTTGTTGACTCAAGAAGTCCAATCAACTTCCCCTCCTTCATTTGTCATTTCAAGTAGCTAGGTGAATGCTAACTTCCAATATCAACTATTGTTGCAAGCTTGGCATTTCAAAATTTTCTAGTTTTCGCATAGTTTTCCCTTTCCCCAACCCTTGGGTATCATCAAACACATAAAATTTTAAGTTATTAGTCATGGAACCATTTCTTGTTCTTCATGAAATAGGAAATAGGAAATAGGCGCCTACGATTTTCAATGTTTTCACCTTGTTCATCTTTAATTTCCTTAGCAAAGGACAATTCACAAACTCTCTAACATGTCATAATTCCAAGACATTTTCCTTTTCCATTTCCTAAGAACCTATTAGTGGCAAGAAATAGCTCCATTTCATGCAAACATGCTTGTAGAAAATTGTAATGCCCGAGCAATTTACGCTAAATTGAACATTCTATAAGAAATGAACTGAGTTAAATGTTTGACTTTATTTAAAATATTAAATGAAGGAATTTCTAATGAAACTTGATACCATTAGCTTCTACTCAAAAAATGGAATCCAACGCCTCAAAAATCACCCAAAACGGAGTTCGTATGAAGAAGTTACGACCGTTTAAAGATCAGGGGCAGTTCTAGAATTTAAACAAAAAAACGAAAAAGATGAAAAACGCAGGGGGCCATCTTGATAACGGCACCCCATGTCGTCTTCCACCTCCAGACTTCTCTAGAAAACCCTTCTTCCCGATTTTTTCAGAACACCCTAGGGGAAAGGGCGGCACCGCCATTGAGGGGCACTGCCTTCTCCCCTCTATGAAAACCCCATCTCCCCCTCTCCAAAAACACGTTTTTCGGCAATGTTTGGACTGGGGTTTTCGGAAAACACTGGAAACCCGTCTCTCTGCATTTTTCGGCAATGGCCAGGCCCAAGTCAGGCCGGCCATTGCCATTTTTCCCCATGCCCCTCTCTCCTCTTGTTCCAACCTTGCATGATTTCCCCTTTCTTCGAGATTTCTGGTGAGCAGGAAGATTCATAATGAAATGGGACTCTACCACCGGCGATGGGCACTCCCCAGGCTACCAGGTAAGCCGTTCTTTTTCCTTTTTCATTTTATTTCCTCCTCTCAGGCTAGATCCATACTGGATCTAGCATTTCCAGCCATTTTCCAGCCGGGTTCCTGGCCGAAAAATGCTCCAAGCTGGCTTGGGCCAGCCCTGCATGAACAAGACATTCCTAAACCAGGCTTAGATGACCCTGCACGAACCAGGTGCCCCAGGGATGCCTTGCTCCATGTGCGCCTGGGACAGGGTCCCAGGGATGGGCTCCAGGCGTACGACAGTGCGTACACTGTACCAGGTGCGCCCTTCGGGTGCGCGCGTGACATAGGGCACGGGTCCTGGCTCGACCAGGATGCACGAGGTGCCCTGGGAGTTGAGACGTGCCATGCTACACCAAAGGTGCATTTGTGCAATGATGCACGTCATAGCGTCACTTGAGCATGCACGTGCGCTTGCAAAACGCAGTCCCTGGCACGGCCTTTAGGCGCACACGCATGTAAGGCAGTCGTGGTTCAACCAGGATACATGGGTGTCCTAGGAACTGGGGCACACGGACCTAATGAGACTTTAAAGTTAGGATTAGAGGATAAATTACAGAGTCTAACTATTGGAAAGTAGATCCACACCATAGGATCTAGCCTGACGAATGAATTAGGCAAGGACCTTGGACCCAATAGGTAGAGCTAGCGATCTAATGACTAGATAGATTGAAATTAATAAGGACTTCTTATATCCATTCATACTCAGGAGTTTATAAATGAGACCTAGGAATGGGTTGAAGGGATAAAGGATGGGACTCTAGGAGACTTTGAGGTAGGTGCTCTATCACTACTAGACCTTTTAAAAGAGCCATGATTGTTTTGAGAATGCATGTTTTAAGTATAAGTATATGACTTGTTTAGCATGACTTAATTCAGCGTGCATATGATAAATGCTTTATGCATAGATATGTTTTGTCGATAATTGCATATACATTATGCATAGATATGTTTTGCAAACAATTACATACATTGTATGATTTGTACGCATTGAGTTTTTAAAAGATTGCATGTCCTTGAGGGTTACCAAAAGATGCTGGAGTACCCAAAAGACGCTGGGTAGGCAATTGTGAGGGACCCAAAGAGGACATGTTTTGAGAAAAGAGGTTTTTGCTTGTTTGATCTGATATGATTTGGCCTGATAAGCTCATGGGCGCTATGCCGTGAGGTTTGGGTTGCCCTCCAGCCTCTACCACTATTAGGTGGATGGGTACCACGCCCAAAAAGGGCAACGTCCCTACGTCAACTGCATGTGGTACAGGGGGCTACTACTAGTGTCACAGCACTGGGTCGACGTGTCATATGCCCCATTGAGGCTATGATCGAGTGTCCTCAGGTACCCGGGAACCACATGACGGCGAGGTCGTGGGCATAGTTAGACCCTATTATTTCGTGGATTTACTTGCATTGCATATGGCATGACATGAGGTTGTTCAACCATACCAGATATTCATGAGTTGGATTCAGTTGAGCATATTACGCATATCATTATGTTTATGATATATGATACTTTCGACTTGGATTATGCTATTCTTTAAGTCATCAGTATTTCAATTTGACAGTGGTTTTTAATATCGATATTGAATGTGATTGTTCGAACATGCACATGTTTTTAAGAGCATATGATTTTAAACATAGCATGCATTGCAAAACTAG
Source organism: Warburgia ugandensis (assembly GCA_035236585.1). NCBI lineage: Eukaryota > Viridiplantae > Streptophyta > Magnoliopsida > Canellales > Canellaceae > Warburgia > Warburgia ugandensis. The sequence continues at coordinate 48,749,248 of CP141130.1, forward strand.
TAGTGATAGACTCGTACTGAGTATAGTATATACTCACCCTATCCTTAACATTTTCAGGATAGTTCCACTCACAAATAGAAGATGCCTCAGGAGACACTAGTGCTATGAGCAAGTGAATCAAATAGGAGACAATTATAGATGTAAGTAAACTCTCTACCCTTTGGACATGTATTTGTATTTATTTACAGTTGGGCTGTGTCTTTGTGGTGAATAGACCTGGGGAAAAACATTTATGATTTCTGAAGTTTTTCAAAAACTACTTTGATTGTTGTGAAAGCAAATGACACTCGGGGTTTTCAAAATGAGTTTAAAACTAAAGATTTTCCACTGCATTGCATGGTTTTCATAAAAATGTTTTTCAAATCGAGATCCCACCTTAGGAATTTAGATTTTTCATGAGAAAACCTAGGTCGTCACAATTGGTATCAGAGCCCAGGTTTTATCCTTTCACAGCCAGTCCAGCATGTCCAAGGGTCATAGACAATAGAGAAAATCAAGAAGAAGTAGTATAAATTGAAGAAGTAGAGATGACTACTTCTATTTGAGGATTACAATATTAATGCACAAGGCAGTTAACCATAAATAAATAGGTGAAACACAGCTTGGTTTAACAAATAATTAGGAAGAGGATAGTGCAACCCTTATCCAAAATCTAAACGACTTAAGGATTAAGGATTGTTGTGTAGTGCAAATATGAAAACTCATATATGGATTATATTATGAAAAGAATGATGAAGGAAGATGTTAGTGGACTTGTTGGTAGATAGTTCTGACCTATAAGAGATCAATCTCACCCAAGATGAGAACATCGAAGAACCTAGATGACTATCTTGCCAGCATAATGAATATTAGAATATGAGCACAATATCACAAGGGAGGTGATATGAGTGTGATAAGGGATGTAAAAGATAGACTTTGAGAAGATCTTGATGATAATCTAAGAGGGATGAAAATGCAAGATAATATTAGGAAATGATTGTGACTGGAACTAGGTCACAAAGGTATGGATCTTGAAGGACTTAGCTCAATTTTGGATACTATTTAGGAGAGTAAAGTGCTATTGGATAATAATTACCTAAGAATTATGGAGCAAATCAGAAGAGGTATACAAGTGACAGATTATGTGAATAAGAGAAACCTAACACGAATATGATAAGGAAATGAATTCGACCAAGTTATCAAAAGATTTTGATGATAATACTAAGGATGATAATAGATTGATCCTAACATAGCATGATCAAAATGTCAATGTCATTATTAAGACATTGTATGAATTTTATTGAGGCTACAGGCAACTGAGTATTTCAATGATCTTAAGATAGTTTAGAATTTCCGAGAATCATTCAGTTTATCATATCTGTTAAGTAAAGGAGTAGATGTAGTATCGATTATATGCCACAAAGCATGTAGAGACATTGATCCAGGTAGACCAAATGAGGAGTTTAAAGAAAATAAAGAAAGAGATAGAGATGTAACTACCAGTATTCAATGAATATTGAATATTCAAAAGAAAAAGGTCATGACTTTATTGAGGAAAGAATAGATCCATAGAAATCTTTCATCTTGAATCAAGTGGGAAGATAAACCAATCAACTTCGAAGGAATGATGATAGTTGAAAAAAAAGAAAGAAAGTATATGGGGTTTAAGACTTTGAGTAGAGTATCGAATATCAAGAGATTATGCGACAAGAAATTTCCGAAGAGGAATGGTGACCAACTAGAAGTTAAACTTCTACAAATGGTTTGATATCAATTAGATTCTTATCAGAACCATTAGCTTATGAGGAACACCAATGGATATAGTCCATAAAGAGGAAAATTTGGTGATATCCTACTGTGACGACCCGGGTTTTTATATGATGCAATTTTGATAAAAAGGCTAGATCTCTTGTTTTATAAGTATGAAATGCATGAAAATCTTTTTCGTTTGGAAAACAATCTTTCATAAAAACCCCGAGTGTCATAACACATTCTCAAATTATCTAGCCATGGAAAAGTTTAAATCAATATTATTCCCAAGAAAGTGTTAGTCACAGCCCCAGCTATTAGAGAGTAAATACAATCAAGTATCATTGAAAGATAAGGTAGGGGTTTACTTATTTGCACTTAGTGGTGTCTTCTATCACAAGCGTTCCTTGCCCTTAAGTATTTACTTTGTGTCTAAAAATGTTGAGGATTGGGTGAGTATATACTATACTCAATAGGAGCCTATCACTACTAGTTTTATAATGCATGAGATGTTTTAAAATCATATGCTCATTCAAAACAGGTGCATGTCTGAATACTCAAGTTCAACATCGATATTAAAATCCATTGTTAAACTGAAATACTAATGACTTAAAGGATCACATAATCCAAAATCGAAAGTATCATATACATATATATGTCATAACATCATGATATGCATAAGATGCTTCATTGAATCCAACTCATGGATCTCTAGTATGGTATGGTCGACCAACCTCATATCATGCCATATGCAATGCACATAAATCATCAAACCATAGGGTCCAAACTATGCCCACGACCTCACCGCCGCGTGGTCCCCAAGTACCTAGGGACACAGGATCATATACCTCCACAGGGCATATGACACTTCGACCCAGTGCCGTGACACCAGTGGTAGCCCCCTGTACCACATGCAGTCGAAGCAGGGACATGCCCTTTTTGGGCGTGGTACCCATCCACCTAATAGTGGTAGAGGCTGGGTGGCCAACCCACACCCCTCGGCATAGCACCCACGAGCTTACTAGCCCAAATCATGTACGATCAAATAAGCCAAAAATCTCTGTTCAAAACCTATCCTCTTTGGGTCCCTCACAACTACCTGGCCCTCGGCACTCCAACGTCTTTTGGAAACCCTCAAGGACATGCACTCTTTGCAAGAACTTAATGCTCATAGGTCATGCAATGTATGCAATAATTTGCAAAACATATCAATGCATAATGTATATACAAAACATGTCTATGCATAAAGAATTTGTCACATACATGCTAAACAAGTCATATACTTAAATCATGTATTTGCAAAACAATCATAGTTCTTTTAAAAGAATCTAGTAGAGATAGAGCACCTACCTGACTAGGTTGCGCTAACACCTTTGTCCTCGGACCCTCCTGAACAGAGTTTGGGGACTCAAGGTTAGTTTGGCCTATCTTTTATGGGTTTTAGAGTAATTGGTCTTATTACTTAGGCATTAGGGGTCCATCCCTATGCCTATGGGTGTCCTAAGGTCCTAATTGGGCCTTGGTATTATCAATTTTCCAAAGGTCTAGCGGCCACGCACCACCATCCTATTCTAACGGTCAGGCCTACCTTTGATTGGCCCTTGATCAGCGATTTTATAATTTATAGGTGTCCGCGTCATCGACACAGACACAACGCCTTTTACGGCGCCTCAATCGGAGCTCTAGATCTCAAGTTATAAGCATTTTAGTGTCGCACGTACATAGGCATCTTAAGAATAAAAAAACGGAATGCTAGGGCGTTGCGCATCTGCGTCGTGCGCCCCGGCTTCCTTAAGGAACAAAAAAACCCGCAGTGCTAGCGCACTGCGCGTCTGTGGCGTACGCCTCAATGGGTGCTTCTACAGATGCGCCGGGTTTTCCCGCCCGACTTTCTCTTTTGCGGGCGCGTCCCCGGACGCGCCCATTTAGTTTTTCAAACGGGGTCGACGTGGGACGTTACGACTGGAACGTCCTGTTCATTGGGGAACCGGGGCGTCCTCAGGACACCCTGTTTTGTGTCGAACCAGTGCGGCCCAGGGAATGTCCCTGGGTCCTTGGTGAGTCTCCAGGGCTCCATTTTGCATGGTTTTTCATGCAAAAACGTAGGGAAATTAATCTTGGAACTATGGTGGAGATGGGTTTTAAGGGATCTTGGGCATACCTGGCTCGTTGCTGGGTTTTTCTCCTTGTTTTCCCCTCTAGGTCACTGCTCCTCAATGGGTTTTCTCCAACATTTTGGGATGCCATTAGAGGCGCCCAAGAGCTCTATTTATAGAGCTCTGAGAGGGTTCTGGAGGGGGCTCTCACTGCCTTTGAATGGCGGTGGAGAAACCTCTAGAATGGCGGTGATTTCTCCTCCAATCACTGCCATTCTAGAACCCTCTAGAGGTTGAAGATGAAGGGGTGCCCGTATCAAAACGGGCCCCTGTGTTTTTGCAGGGTAAATTCATTTTTTGTGAAAATTACATTTTTGCCCCTGAACTTCAAAAGGCCATAACTTGCTCATTTTAACTCCGTTTTGGGTGATTTTGGTCTCGTTGGATTCCTTTTTCTGAGATGCACCTAATGGTACCATTATTAGGACCAAATTTCTGGGTTCAGTCAAGGTGAATAGTGAAATGACTAAAATGCCCTTATCTTCAAAAACTGATCTTTTCATTGCTTAACTTGGAATTTCAATATTAAAAAATTGGAGTCATTACACCTACCTTGCCACTACATGAGTAAATCAAGTATATTGGAAACGGAATTAAGCCGGGATAGTGACTTGTCCATTTGTCTTTCTTCAGCAATTAGGGTACCATCAAGGATCAAATTGAGGTCTTACTGTTATAGATTGAAGAGCAAATATCTTAAGACCATTATTTAGTCATTACCTTTAGAGTACTGTTGACTAAATAAAGGTATCACACCCTAATTAATCAAATATGTTAGTAGTTGAAGTTATACACTCAGAGAGATGTTATAAGTCTTTAGACTTGAGTTTTCCTTGAAAGAAGTACTTGTTAGACTAAGTCATTTGAGGGTATGTGGTCAGTTGCAACCGAGATAGGAGCAAAAATAAGAAGTGATCTAAACCAATATGAAAGATTTTTCAAACCTTAACGGCTACCATGACAAGGTGAAGAAATTACTTTGAGTCTGAAAAATACTGCTGACTTGGATTGAAAAGAACGGTAGATAAGTACCCATGACTTTAGAGGCCCCTGAGCTTATGACATAGATATATCTGGAAAGAGATCAATAGGTAATCAAATAAAGTCTTTCTATGTCTAAGAAAATGTTTTATGCTTACCTGAGTGTTGTTAAACTTGTTGAGTTAACAGCTTCAGTACAATTTGATATAATCGCTATTGAAGGAGAATTATTGTTATAAGCTAAGTATGAGGGAATACTTGAAAATCACTACTTATGAGGATACCTCCTAACAATACAAACTACATGGTTGACGATAAAGCCTTGATAAAAGATTGAACAATGTATTGATATAAGGGATGGAAGGGAAAAGGTGAGATGGCTAGCACACTATAAGGTGAAGATTTAATGTTACGTTGCCTTTAGACAAATAGTTAGTTGTTATGAGCATATACCAAGTACGGAAAATCAATTGAAGGAATTTCCTAAGGACTAACCCTACTGGATTGAGTATAGAACTTTTGACTGAAAGGTTAAGAAGAAAACCATCGAGCAAAGAAAGGACAAAGAGGATGATGACAAAGGATTCAACTATGACCTAGTAAGGGTACTCGGTTATGAATAAGAGACTTTTTGCTTTGCATAAATGAGAACATTTTTTAAAATCCTAATGACAAATTAATGTGAATAGTGAGATAGGCCTTTGGATGAGAACATTTGACCCACGATGATGAATCGACCATTTACATTTGACATGAGAAAAGCATTTAATGAATTCGATTGGATATAGAGTTAGGACATTTTACTTTCAGTATATGATAAGGTCCTCGATGGAAGATGCTATTAATTGGCTTTCAGGATTTTATTTTGAATATAATTTTGGTCGGGGTATAAAGTCACATATGGAGAATGACAGACAGTTGAAATTCAAAAGTTAACTAAGAGTTTGGCTGTAGAGCACATGATACAACCATTAGATCTTAGATCTTTCCCTTTTAATCAAGGGTTTTAATTACATTTAGGGTTTTTTCTTCATTAAGGTCCAAATATCATATTACTTTGTTTTTGTCACATTCAATTCATGATCTCCTTGGATTCCATCATATTAACATTCATTCAATCCATCCCAAGGATCTAATCACACTTGATCTCATTGATCAAGTGGGTCCCTTTATATTTTTAGGGTTTTTCTACCATAACGGGTAGATCCCTTAATATATCTCAGATATGTCCAAATAAACCATAGATATCACTTTATTTTAATAGTATATCATTATTAAAACATATTACTAAGATCTGATCACCTCAAATCTTGAAGATCTTAGAAATTGGAAACTTATTTTCTAAATACAGAAAGTTTCATAAGATATTTTCTCTATTTTATAATTTTATAAGAAATTAGAGATTGTAAGCTTTCCATAGCTTCTTTTCGATCTCAATTTGGAGTTCATATGAGTCATAAATTGAGTCCGGAAGTTCACAGTCCTTCCTAGGGTCCAGATTTGATCCAGGCCAATCGAAATGGACAACCCAAATTGTTTGGGCGGAACGTGCCAGGCGGAACTGGTCGAGCGCACCTCTGTCACCAAGACAAATGCATGACATGCTCACCTGATGACCGGCGCTCGAACGCAGTCGTCCTGTTGGGACAATGTAGCACGCGCAGTGCGCACGGGAACGCTGCAGCGCTATGCGTTCCTGTGCAGCATTTCGCATAGCATTCCGGGTGTCAAATCTTCTTTAGGAAGATCAGACAGCCCATTTTGGACCGTCCAATCAATGACTCTTAATTGAGGGCCCAAAACTTAATATAATTTTGTGAAACTCTTACCCTAGAGGTTTTGGACCCTTCTGGATCGATTGGTAGGGTTAGATTTTCCATCTGAGCCCTCAATCATCATGAATTGGAGGTTCTAGACTTTACATTATTTTTACAATTTTTCACCCAAATCAAATTATAGTAAAATAAATTTTTTATTAAACAACAATAAATATGTCTAGGAAGTAGTTCCAACTACCTGATTGGAGAAAAACATTGATTATATAGTCCAATTTAAGAGAATACTAGTTTTGATGATAAGATAGCCCAAGATCCACTTGTCTTGTGATTTTTGTTGTTTGAACCGTTGGATCTTGAAATTTCTTTGGGAATTTTGTGGCTAGGGTATGGTAGGAAATTTTATATAGTGAGATCTGTGATATTTGATCTAAAACAGAATGCCTAATTGAATTTAGGTCTCTTGTTCCAATCTAGAGAGAGGAGAGAGAAAATGAAAGAGAGAGATCTTTTGGGAGTTTCGGGATTTTGGGAATGGATCTATGTCTAATTTTGCAAGAAAAATCAAGATAATTTCATGAAAATTTTATGGACATTTTTAGAGGATTTTTGGGGGTGTATTTGGAGGCATTTTAGGTCTTTTTTCATGATTATGTGTAATGATTATGGTTTAATTTTTTATTATTTAATTAGCATTGGCTAATTAAACGCCTCCTTATGGGTCCCATATGGGCCCCACATAGTGTAAAAAAGACCATTTTTGCCCTTTATGTATAAAAATTAGGGTTTATTCCCATGATCTCGGAATTGAGCATACTTAGTGGTGTTGGATTTGTATTTCTCAGCACATTCTTAATTTTGATGTCTCATATCTCGATTATGGGTAAAATTGCTATTATACCCTTCTGTCCATAAAATAAAGAAAATTAAGGATTTTTCATCCTAATTCAGAATTTGTCATGCTTACAGTCATTTTGAAGGGTTCGCTAAATTCAATTTCAATTATACATATCTTATACCTTGATTATACTTCTATAAGAAGTACATTCTAAATAACCCTAATATTCCAGCCCAAAATTTTTGAAACTCAAACTTTATTGATTTTCTCAATCAATTACAAAAATTGGGGTTATTACATATCCGGGCGTGCTGTACGGATTCTGACTACATGCATAGTAGTCCTTATATTTGATGCATTATGGTACTTATATGATGGCATTATGAGATGCCTTATATGATGTGGCATGTTGATATGTCTTATATTGTTTTCCCGACGATGGCTGGAGGATTATATTGATATACCAGCAAAGGCTGGATGATTATAAAGCCCACATGATGAGGGGTATGATTCTGAAACCCAGTATAGTCTGGGAATGTAGATTAGAAGACTTATTGATTATAATCATAATTTTGTATGTCTTTTAATAATTTCCATATATGTGTACGTATGTTATATGTATATGATTGAGGGTGTAGTTTCATATAAGTTTCATATGGGTGTATGAATGGGTAGAACTATTATGTAGAGTATGGTTCATGGAATTGGATTACTTTATTTAGATAACAAATAAAAATTAAAGATGTTTGATAAATCAATGGATTACTTATAATTATGAAACATGTAGATATTGATAATTATAAAACATGTTAATAATTGATTTATCAATGGATTGTTAATGATTATGAAACATGTAGATATTTGGTTTATAAATGGATTATTGAAATGTGAAACATATAATAAATCTAATTTAATATAATTGCTATGAAAATGAATATTCTAATTACTATGGAATAATTAATGTATATTAAGATTCAGCATGCTTCTTAAACTCCCCTACTAAGCACAGCTTGCTGAGATATTGTAAATGTTTTATGTTTACAATATCTCAAATACCAATAGACAAGAGAAGTTATACACAAGATGAGGAATCTAGCAACCATACTTATGTGCTCAGGTATACATTATATTAAAGCTTTTGTATTGTGTAGTTAGTCATTTGAATTGTGATATTGGATATTTAACATAATTTTATAGGGGCTGTACAAGTGAACCACTAGATGGGTCTTATTTTAAGAAATGAATTTCTATCTTCTAGAAAACTATATATTTGTATAGTGTGAGCATGAAAGTGACATTCGAATTTTTAGAAAAAATGAATTTCAAAGTAAAATCTTCCACTGTTTTTGAATTTTAACATTAGAGGCATGCCACCTTTTGAAAGTGAATGCAAAAAATTTTCATGAAAAACTTAGGGTGTCACAGTTGGTATCAAAGTAGTTCATCCAGTCACTTGTACTCCTTTATGTCCAATAAAAGGATCACAATTCTAATATAGGTTAGGATCTTGTGAGTTAATGTTGCATTATGATAGAATTAGTTAAGTATTAGACAGAATAAGTTAATATACTTAGATTACAAAGGAATAGTAAATCATGAGGAGATGTCCTTAGTATGACAACTAGGATAATGATTTGAGAAATTAGTGATTCCACTATTGAGAATAGTGAACAAGAGAATAAAGTTGCAGAGATAGTTAAGTGAGTGTGATAGAATATCCTTCTTATCTATAAGGTACCCAAATACCATAACTTAAAGTAGTGCAAAATGCTCCTACCCAAGTTGAAATAGAAATTATGCCTAGTATCAATGTTCAAGGATAGAATACCCAACATAGGTATATACTTATTGTTCATGTATACTAAGTGTAAGAGTAGGAAGTTTGAAAAGAGGCAAAAGATAGGCTAGAAAAGCTTATGTACAATGTATTGAATGTGGTCTTGGTTTGTATAGAAAAGGATGAAATAGAGATGACTAACGAATAGCAAATTGAAGAGGAGAAATAGGAAAAATTGAGGAATGATAGGTTCTAGAGGAGAAAACTTAGAAGAATTACAGACTTTCATAAGAATGAAAGTTAGGAGTACCATATACTTTGAAACTATAAATGGTATGTTAGAAATAACAAAGCAAATGTATCTGTAGAGACAATACTGCTTGAAAATAATACAAGGAAATAATAATTACTATCTTTCTCATGTATAATTAATGAGAAAAAAAAAGATTTTATTTTTTTTTACGACAAGAAATCTCATCATGATAGAATACAAGAATACGCTTCACATAAACAGATAAAGGATTAATGGTTGAAAGAAATATATCCTAATATGAAAATGTAAGTTATTGACAAGAAACATATTACAATAGTAGAGTATGAGATGACTTCTAAAATTGAGAAAATTTCAAGGCAAAGCTAATCAAGAAGCATTATCAAATACACACACACACAGAGATATATATATATATATATATAATCTCAGACCTTTTAAGAAATAAGTGATTCACATTAATACCACAATGAAATAAGGAATTGTATATTCTTTTATTATGTATAATTATGTGAAATATGTATGGCTGGCCCCAAAGTGGGATATGGTCTTGATGATGCTGATGATGATGTATAATTACGTTAAATATGAATGTATTGGTGAAAAGTGGAACAAGGGAGTTGAGATGATAACCCTATTTGATGGATAAGTCGCTAGCACAAGGACTTATTCTAAGAAATGTTTATAAAGGCTTATTGAAAGATTGATAAGTATATCCTCATGTGATATGATAGACTTGGATATGATACCAAGGTTGAATTGAATTGCAAATTACAAGACAATGTGGATTGTCACAAAGATGAAATTATGTGTTATTATAAAATAGTCTTCTCATGTAGAAGACAAGAGATGGTAAAATCTTATATTGTATTAGTTGTAAAGTGAATGAATGATGAATGATGACATGTATTTTTGACAATTATGATTGTTATGGATGATGAATGATGTATGATTTGAGAAGAAAGATGGAGTTAAAGGTTAATAAATAAAATAAACTAAAATCAATAAAATTAGTAAAATTCATTGTACATGAGAAATCCTATGCATTTTCAAATCCTAGCTCTTTCTTGTTTCTCTCCATTTTACATTTCTCTTCATAATTCTCATTGCATTATCCTTGCTTTTCTTAGACTTGTAGCCTTCTCTCATTTCATCTCCATATCTCTTTGACCATACTCTTTCTATTTTCCTTATCTTTATTTGCCTTGCACTAGTTCCTCCTCAGTTTCCCTATACTTGGCATTAGCATATGTGTGCTCTTTAAAGTAAAACTACTTGATCACATGAAGTGTGCATGATGAAAATTTTAAATTCTCTTATAAGAAACTAGTGATTTTCCTTTCCCTATTTTCTCTTTAGTTTCCCTTACTCATATGCGTGCTCACTAAATGTAAAAACTACCTAATCACAAGTGTGCGTGATAAAGAATCAAATTGTACTTTGCATTTTCATATGTGTGTTGCCTAAAGTAAAAACTACCTAATCACAAGTGTGCATGATAAAGAATCAAATTATACTTTGCATTCTCCTATGTGTGCTGCGTAAAGTAAAAACTATCCAATCACAAGTAAGTGTGCTTGATAAAGAATCAAATTATATTACAATAAACCACCATTTAAAAAAGAAAGTTATGTTTCTAATTGACATCACTAGGTTGTTAACCAGTGATGATTTTGGTATAAATGCATATCCCAATACAAGAAGAATGATCTGTAGGATATATAAAAGATTGCAATCTTGATTTATGAGAAACAGATACTAACTATGAAGGGTAGTATACTTTAAGAAAACAAGTGAATTGTATTTGTGTCTTAATTCGAGAAAGATTCTCAAACTACCTTTATTGTAAAAGTTTAGAACTAATATTTGAGTTGTCTAAAATTGAGACATTCCATCGATTATTTGATATGATGGACTTTTAGTTTATTCCACTAGCTATTGATTGACCCTATGAATTTGGACTCTTCTGATGAAGAGTAATTGGTTATATATTTAAGGTTAAGTGAGATAACCTTATTTGATAAATGAAGTGAGAAAATCCAATTGAATCGTATTCCAGAGGAGAACATACTAAACAATTGTATTAGTATGAAATGATGGAAACATTTTTGTATCATTATATAAAGTTAGATGATACTATATTGATATTTGTGAACACCAATGGTGTTATTTGAGATAGGAAGCCTTGGCATAATGATAAAAGTTGTTGTGTGACCTTGAGGTCACGAGCTCAAGGCGTGGAATCAGCATCTTGCGAAATGCAAAGTAAGGCTTCCTACTATAGAGCCTTGTGGTCTGCCTTTCCCTAGATGCCGCAAAGGCGGGAGCTTTAAGCACTGGGGCTGTCCTTAATGGTGCTATTTAAGCAATTGAATGTGATTGCACAGCATGTGCAATTTCATTTGTTTATCTAATGTTAGTAGTTTCATATATGCAATTGAGAAACACTTAATGTATTATTTTTGTTTTTGACTCTGAATACACCAAAGGGTTTAAGTTTAGTTATTATAATTTGAGTCATATGTGTTATCTCCAGTATTGATACTTGTATATTTGTATCTATATTTAAGTTAAAGATTATTGTTTATGATTATTTGAATGTAAGGCCGTGTATATGATTTCAGTGAATTAGAATATGAATGCGTCAAAGATGTTCTTTAATTTAAATGGCTATCTCTTTATTTTGGATTTATAGGTGGAATTGGATTAATGAGTGTGAAAAATCTATGCATTATTATGATTGAAATGTTATGATGATATGAATTGACATTCTATATTAATGATTGTTTGGGGAAATGAAAGAGTTATCGGTCTAAACATATGTTGAGGTCATGGAAAATTATGTGAGCAAAGGCTATGATGATAGAATGAAAGTAAGACTCATTATAGTAATTGGATATGTGATTTGTAGTTGGGATTGTAAATTTTCATATTTCTAAATCAATGCGAATTGAAATGGATTTGGATGGAAGATTGTAGGATGATATGAAAATCTTCCATTATTTATGATTGCAATGGTGATGTATGTGGAGTTGAACGTTTGCCTATTGTTGATGTTGTAATATATTTACACTATACTACTAAAGGATATGAACATTGTGATTGAAGTTGTAAAGATGGGTAAGAGAATCTCATTGCATTAAAGTTTATATATCAGGATGATATGTGGGATGAATGTTTAAATTTACTATTGTGAATGATGGAATGTGGTGAGACAGAGTCTCATGAATGTATTATTGTGATTAATGGTTTATCAGGTGTATCACAATCACATGCATTAAATGCATAAGTCCAAAAAATAGAGGAGACTCTGCCGAAATTTCATCAAAAATATGATACTTGAAATTTAGAGATAAGTAGTTTTATAAGGTTAGAATTGGTTAAACATATGCAGAAAGGATCATCTCTAAGTGAAAAATGTATATTAACTATTTTAAGTTATTATAAAGAGTATATGGATAAGAAAATAGAAAAGTTGAGTTGGAGATAAAGATTATGTGTTCTAAGAATCATTACAATCAAAGGATTTTGGAAGTTGAAACGAAAGATAAACTTAGTTAGAAATTTATTTGTTTTGATGGATTATCAAGTAAAGGCTGAGTATCAAAGTATGCAGTGAAAGTGATTCTTATTGTATATACAAGATAGAAAAGCTATTCTATTAGGTGGTATAATATCTAGTTTATGTTGAAAATCCTTTATATGTTGAGGACTGATGCATCATTGGAGTAATTATATGAATTTAAGTTTACAAGGAGATGGGAATATTATTAGAGTGGTTGGATGAAAAGAATTTTGAAGATGAAATTCTCTGAGGGAAGAATGTAATGACTCTAAAAATTTTCAGGACGAAATTTCTCTAAGGAGGGAAGATTGTAACAACCCCAAAATTCTACTATTGCATAATGGAGGTATGAGTTTTCTGTGAGGATAATTTTTTATGAAATTAGAATCAGGAATTCAAACAAAATAGTTAGATTCTACTTAGAAAATGGAATCCAACGACCCAAAGAATGCTGAAAACGGAGTTCGAATGAGGAAATTATGGGACTTCGAAGTCAGGGCTATTTTGGTAATTTAAAGTTAAAAAACATAGAATTTTGGAATTGAAATTACTAAATCTGGATTCTACTCATCGAGCAAACACTAAGTTTGCCAAAATTAGAGATTGGATGAATGGACAGTAATTTTCTTACAAAAGGGTATTTTTGTAAATTCACTAAGTGGGCCCCACATACAGGAGTTGGAATTTGACAGTAAATGGAGTTGAAAAACATCATCAGTATGGCTTATCATTTTCTTTGACTGGAATCATGGTGTTTAGAATGGTAAAAATATCATTATTAAACTTTAAAATAAATAAAAGAAAAACAAATTAAAATAACTAAAAGGGGGGCCAGGTTTGATAACGGCACCCCCCACCCCCACTTAAGTGAAAATGTAGGGAATAGATTTAGGTTGGTTCCCAAAACTAAATAGAACCTGACGAACAGAAGGAAAGAAAGAGAAGAAGAAAGAAAAGAAGAAGGAAGAGGAAGTAAAGGAAGAAGAAGAGAGAGAAGAAGAGGAGAGAGAAGAGAGGAAAGGAGGGAAAAGGCGACCTACACACCGAAGAAGTGTAGGTCCACTTGAGAAGAAAAAGAAAAAGGGATTTTTGGGGGTTTCCATGTCGCCAGAAGATGAGAACCTTGCCGGCAATAATTGGGAGCTCAAATTTCAAATTTGAACCCCTTGCCTTGCTCACCTCAAAGTCTAGGGCAAAAGCCCTTTGGTTCTACTACAATCGAAGGAGGAAACTAGGGTTTGGTGGCTAGCTGGAGTTTGTAGGCTGTCACCAAAGACAACGATAGCTTAGATCATTGATCCGAGCTGGTCATTTTCCACAGCTAGCCTAATAGAACATGAACGCCATGGCTATGATGAGATCTGGGATGATTTAGGCCATCAATTGAGGGGGGAAATGACTGTGGGATGAGATCAGGAAGGTTCAATAGAAATTAAGGTTGATCCGGCTCATCCAAGGGTGGACGAAGCCCCAAAATGCACTCTAAAGGTAAGATTTGTGGAGCCCTATTCTTGATTTGTTGAATTTTGCTAAATCTATATCATTTTATTTGAAATCTAGGTTTAAGTGATAATCCAACCGTTGAATTGTTAATCCATGCTTAGTAATGGATAGATCCATACTTGGGAGAAGTTATATTTGATTGATTTGTCTATACTAGAAAACAGATCGGACAATCTAGACCATCCAATTTGTTACTGTGAAAACAGTAACTTTGGGATGTCTGACCGATGATCATACACCAGATGAGATCTAGAGCACTAAATTGACTTGTAGAGGATGAAAAAAATTGTAAAAAATTTGATAGGAATGGATCGAGCAATCTTAGCCATCCAATCTGTTCCTATGTAATGCTCTATCTACAGATATTTGATCGATGGTTAGATGTTACCAGTAAACTTTCCATCCTAGAATTGATAAAATAAGTCAAACATTTATGAATTAGAAGTGAAACATATTGGATGGTCTTGACCATCTGATCAAGTAGTGGATTGGTGACATCTGATCCATGATCAGATGGCATAGATGAATTCTAAGACCCTGAATTAACTAGAATATAATTGGAATCCTGGAATTTGGATAAAACTTATTAAATAATCTTAGTTGTTCAACTGATTAGTCATGGAAGAGGAACCCACTAATGTTTGATCAATGACAGATGCTAAAGATAGATTTCCTGATCCTTGAATTGACTTAGATATGACAAATTTTGGAAGTTGAATGGAAAACGGGGATCAGACCATAAAAACATTAAGTCAGACCATTAAATCATAATTAAATCTAAATATCTATATGGATGTGAATGTATTAAGAAAAGAATTGTTATTTGTTGTATAGATGAAGTACATGTTGTCAATTGTGGAAAGGAGAGTGATTAAAGCTAGTGGAATCTGATGAATGTGTTACACGAGGTAGGTGAAAATTTAAGATAACATGTCTAAATAATAAGATGCATGTTCTAAACAAGACCTTATTTATGATTATAGATGTTATGAAACTAAAATGGTATGATTAATATTTGACATGCTTTTAATTGAAATGATGAAAATAATGTTAATTAAAAGAATTGCATGTTATAATTGATGCCTATGACTTGGACATCATGTATGTACATTGTGAAATTATGTTTATGGTATATTGGTACTATGTCAGTATTGATGATGTATGAGTCTAGGTTTATAGGATACATCCTTAGTGGATTATCACCAAATAAGTGAGGATGTTATTCTTGTTATGAAATATATGAACAGGAAAATTGCCTGCTATTATGATTATTTTACATCCAAGCATAGAGGCCTGAGTGTTTTGTTTTAGACAAGCATAGGCCTGGGGATGCTATGCTAGGAGAGTTATGAGGGTTTAGCTACTCGCTCTCCGAAATTTATTATGTTATGGATACGAAGCACTATGTGTTACTAAAAATCAGGTGGGGCAATTATGGGAAGGCCGCCATTGTGACAGCCATGGCCCTCCCATACAGCCATAGATATTGTGATTTCCATTGAGGATGGTATAGGTGGATTATTGAGTAGTTATCTAGGCACACTATGCGGATTCTGACTATATGCATAGTATTTGATGCACTATGGTGCTTATATGATGGCATTAATGTGGCATGATGTTATGCCTTATATTATTTTCCCGGCGATGGTTGGAGGATTGAGGACCCCATATAGTGAGGGGCATGAGGGGTATGATTATGAAACCCAGTATAGTCTGAGAATGTAGATTAGGAGACTTATTGATTATATTCATAATTTTCTCTGTCTTTAAACAATTTCCATGTATGTGTACGTACGCTATATGTATATGATTGAGGGCAAACTTTCATATAAGTTTCGTATGGGTGTATGAATGGGTAGAATTGTTATGCAGAGTATGGTTTATGAAATTGGATTACTTTATTTAGATAACAAATAATAATTAAAGATGTTTGATAAATTAATAGATTACTTATAATTATAAAACATGAAGATATTAATAATTATGAAAACATGTTAATAATTGATTTATCAATGGATTGTTAATGATTATGAAACATGTAGATATTTGGTTTATAAATGGATTATTGAAATGTGAAACATACAATAAATCTAATTTAATATAATTGCTATGAAAATGAATATTCTAATTACTATGGAATAATCAATGTATATTAAGATTCAACATGCTTCTTAAACTCCACTACCAAGCATAGCTTGTTGAGATATTGTAAATGTTTTATGTTTACAATATATCAGATACAGATGGACAGGAGAAGTTATACACAAGAAGAGGAATCCAACAACCATACTTATGCCCTTAGGTATACATTTTATTAAAGCTTTTGTATTGTGTAGTTAGTCATTTGAATTGTGATATTGAACATTTAATATAATGTTATAGGGGCTGTATAAGTGAACCACTGGATGGGTCTTGTTTTAAGAAATGAATTTCTATCTTCTAGAAAAATATATATTTGTATAGTGTGAGTATGAAAGTGACATCCAAATTTTTAGAAAAATGAATTTCAAAGTAAAATCTTCCACTATTTTTGAATTTTAAAATTAGAGGCATGCCACCCTTTGAAAGTGAATGCAAAAAATTTTCATGAAAAACCCAGGGTGTCAGAGTTGGTATCAGAGTAGTTCATCCAGTCACTTGCAACACTTTATGTCCAATAAAATGATTACAATTCAAATATAGGTTAGGATCTTGTGAGTTGATGTTGTATTATGATAGAATTAGTTAAGTATTAGACAGATCAAGTTAGTATACTTAGATTACAAAGGAATAGTAAACCATGAGGAGATGTCATTAGTATGACAACCAAGATAATGATTTGAGAAATTAGTGATTCCACTATTGAGAATAATGAACAAGAGAATAAAGTTGTAGAGATGGTTAAGTGAATGTGAGAGAATATCCTTCTTATCTATAAGGTACCCAAATACCATAACTTATAGTAGTGAAAAATGCTCCTACCCAAGTTTAAACAGAAATTATGCCTAGTATCAATGTTCAAGGATAGAATACCCAACATAGGTATATACTTATTATTCACGTATACCAAGTGTAAGAGTAGGAAGTTTAAAAGCTTATGTGAATGTATTGAATGTGGTCTTGGTTTGTATAGAAAAGGGTGAAATAGGGATGATTAATGAATAGTAAATTGAAGAGGAGAAATAGGAAAATTTGAGGAATGATAGGTTTTAGGGGAGAAAATTTAGAAGAATTATAGACTTTCATAAGAATGAAAGTTAGAAGTACCATATACTTTGAAACTAAAAATGGTATGTTAGAAATAACAAAGCAAATGTATCTTTAGAGACAATATTTTTTGTAAATAATACAAGGAAATAATGAGTACTATCTTTCTCATGTATAATTAATGAGAAAAAAAAAAGAATTTATTTTTTTTGCAGTAAGAAATATCATCTTGATAGAATACAAGAATAAGTTTCATATAAACAGATAAAGGATTAATGGTTGAAAGAAATATATCCTAATATGAAAATGTAAGTTATTGACAAGAAACATATTACAAAAGTAGAGTATGAGATGACTTGTAAAATTGAGAAAATTTCAAGACAAAGCTAATTAAGAAGCATTATCAAATACATATATATATATACATAATCTCAGATATTTTAAGGAACAAGTGATTCACATGAATACCACCATGTTCAGCATTCACTAGAGTGACCTTAGCTCAACCTTTCATAAAGTTCCTATGAGCATTTTAACCCCAAGTACTCTTTCAAATTGATTTTAATTAAACCCATGAACATTTAAAATATTATTCTTGTGGTTTATTATTCTCCTAGTTTGGGCCAAGGATTTGATAATCCATATATTGTCCTACTAACTATAGCCCTTGCTAATATTAAGTCAAAGTCATTCACTAATCTTAATTTTCCATGAATCTTTATATTCATTTAGTTTATGTTTTAGGTGATTTATTGTGACAACCTAGGTTTTCCCATGCATTTTTAAATGCAATATCTAACTCCTAAGGCGGGACGCATCCCTATTTGAAAACCATTTTTATAAAAACAATCCAATGCAGTGAAAAATCTTTAGTTTTAAACTCATTTTGAAAACCCCGAGTGTCATTTGCTTTTCGAAAAAACTTCAGAAATCATAAATGTTTTTCCCAGGTCTATCCAGCCATAGCTCACAGCCCAACTATAAATAAATACAAATACATATCCAAAGGGTAGAGTGCTTACTTACATGTATAATTGTCTCCTTTTGATTTACTTGCTCGTAGCACTAACATTTCCTACAGTGTCTTCTACTCGTGAGTGGAGCTATACTGAAAAATGATATATTTGGGTGTCTTTTGTCACGGGTGTATCCTGACCTTAAGTGCTTACTTGTGTCTGAAAAATGTTAAGGATTGGGTAAGTATATACTATACTCAGTAGGAGTCTATCACTATTAGTTTTACAATGCATACTATGTTTAAAATCATATGCTCTTTAAAACATGTGCATGTTTGAACACTCATGTTCAATATCGATATTAAAAACCATTGTCGAATTGGAATACTGACAACTTAAAGAATCGCATAATCCAAGTCAAAAGTAGCATAGATATCATAAACATAATGATATGCATAAGATGCTCAACTGAATCCAACTCATGGATATATGGTATGGTCGACCAACCTCATGTCATGGCATATGCAATGCAAGTAAATCCTCAAAATCATAGGGCCCACTATGCCCACGACCTCCTCACCGTGTGGTCCCCAGGTACATGGGGACACTCGGTCATAGCCTCCATGGGGCATATGACACATCGACCCAGTGCCGTGACACTAGTAGTAGCCCCTGTACCACATGCAGTCGACGCAGGGACATGCCTTTTTTTGGCGTGGTACCCATTCCACCTAATAGTGGTAGAGGCTGGGAGGCCACCCCAGACCTCTCGGCATAGCGCCCATGAGCTTACTAGCCCAAATCATATACGATCAATCAAGCAAAAACCTCTTTTTCAAAACCTGTCCTCTTTGGGTCCCTCACAACTGCCTACCCAGCATCTTTAAGGCACTCCAGCGTCTTTTGGTAACCCTCAAGGACATGCAATTTTTCAAAACCACAAATCATGCAATTTATGCAATCGTTTGAAAAACATGTCTATGCATAATGTAATTATGTAATGACTCCATTTTTGTAACATTGAAATCCCAAGTTAGTAATGAAAAGTTCACTTTTTGGAGATAAGGGTATTTTAGTTATTTTACTATTCACCATGACTAGACCCAAAAATTTGGTCTTGAGAGCAGTATCCTTAGGTGCATCTCAGAAAAAGGAATCCAACAAGACCAAAATCACTCAAAATGGAGTTAAAATGAGCAAGTTATGGCCCTTTGAATTTGAAGGGCAAAAGTGTTATTTACATTAAAAAAATGGATTTAGCCTAAGAAACACATGGGCCTGTTTTGATACGGGCACCCCTCTTCTTCAACCTCCTAGAGGGTTCTAGAACGGTGGTGTTTAGGGGAGAAACCACCGCCATTCTAGAGGTTTCTCCACCGCCATTCAATGGCGGTAAGAACCCCCTCCAGAACCCTCTTATAGCTCTATAAATAGAGCACTTGGGTGCCTCTAATGGCAGCCCAAAAGCTTGGAAAAAACCCATTGTGGAGAAGCAAACAAGAGGACAAAACGTGGGAAAAATCCGGCCACGAACCAGGTATGCCCAAAACCCCTCCAAACCCGTCTCCCCCTTAGTCCTAGGCTAAGTTTCCCTAAGTTTTTGCATCAAAAATCATGCAAAACGGGGCTCTAGAGAGCCACAAAGGACCCAGGGACAATCCCTAGGGCGCACTGGTTCGACAGGGTCGAACCAGGGCATCCTTAAGATGTCCAGGTCGCCGTCAAACTGAAACACGTCTTGTGCGTTGAGAAAACCTGACAGACACGCCTGCAAATGAGAACGATGGGTGGAAGCCCAGTGCATCGGTAGACGCACCCACTGGGGCGCCCGCCGCTAACGCGGGATGCGTTAACGTCCCAAGCTTCCACCTCGTTTGACCCTCTATGTACATATGATATTAATTTGCCCATAACTTGAGTTCTAGGGCTCTGATTGAGGCACCGTGAAAGGCTTTGTGTCTGTGTCGACGATGCGAACACATCCAAACTATAAAATACCTAATTAAGGCCCAATCTATGGTAGGCACGACCCTTAGACTATGATAGTGGCATGGGGCCACTAAACCTTTGTAAACCTGATGATACCAAGGCCCAGTTAGGACCTTAGGACACCCATAGGCATGGGAATGAACCCTTAATGCCTAGGTAGTGAGATCAACCACTCTAAAACCTATAGAAATAGGCCAAACTAACCTTGTTCCCCTAAACTATGAGCAGGAGCGTACGAGGACAAGGGGGCTAGCATGACCAAACCAGGTAGGTGCTCTATCGCTACTGGACATTTTACAAGAACCCATGATTGTCTTGAGAATGCATGTTTTAAGTTTAAGTTATATGACTTGTTTAGCATGACTTCATTTTATAAACAAATGCAGCATGCATATGACAAATACATTATGCATAGACATGTTTTGCAAACAATTACATATATTGTATGATTTGTGAGCATTGAGTTTTTGAAAAATTGCATGTCCTTGAGGGTTACCGAAAGACACTGGAGTGCCCAAAAGACGCTGGGTAGGTAGTTGTGAGGGCCAGGCAGTTGTGAGGGACCCAAAGAGGACAAGTTTTGAAAAAGAGGTTTTTCCTTGTTTGATCATATATGATTTGGGCTAGTAAGCTCGTGGGCGCTATGTTGAGAGGTCTGGGGTGGCCTCCCAGGCTCTACCACTACTAGGTGGAACGGGTACCACGCCCAAAAAGGGAATGTCCCTACATCAACTACATGTGGTACAGGGGGCTACCACTGGTGTCACGGCACTAGGTCAATGTGTCATATGCCCCGTGGAGGCTATGACCGAGTGTCCCCAGGTACCCGGGGACCACACGGCAGCGAGGTCGTGGGCATAGTTCTGACCTGTAATAGATTAATCTCACCAAAGGTGAGAAAATCCAAGAACCTAGATGGCTATCTTAACATCATAAAGAATATCAGAATATGAGTACACTATCACAAGGATATGATATGAGTATGATAGGGAAATGAATTCGACCAAGTTATCAAAAGATTTTGATGATAATAGATTGATCCTAACATGAACTTGTAAGAGAAGTATAGCATGACCAAAACGTCAATGCCATTATTAAGACATTGTATGAATTTTATTGAGGCTATAGGAAATTAAGGATTTTGATGATATTAGAAAACTTCAACATTTCCTAGAAGTATTAAGTTTCTCTTGACTGCTACGTAGATCAAATATATGCAACCACTCGAATGAAAGCATTGATCTAGGTAGGCAAAAATGAGGATTTTGAAGAAAAGAGAGAAAGAGATAGAAATGTAACTATAAGTATTCGATGAATATTGAATATTCAAAAGAAGAAGATCATGACTTTACGGAGATACATACAATTCTTTCATCTTGAATCCTATAGGGTGGCAAACCAAACAAATGTGAAGGAATAATACTAGTTGAGTTGGTAATCTTATTGTACAAGAGTATAAAAGAGAGAAAGCATATGGGGTTTAAAACTTTGAGTAGAGTATCGAATTTCAGGAGATTATGCAACAAGAAATTTCGGAAGAGGAATAGTGATCCACTACAAATTAAAGTCTATAAATGGTTTGATATCAATTATTACAATTAGATTCTTATCGGATCCATTAGCTTATGGGGAACACCAATGGATATAGTCCATAAAAAGGAAAATTTTGGTGATATCCTACCTTGCCACTACATGAGTAAATAAAGGATATTGAAAAAAGGAATTAAGCTGGGACAGTGACTTGTCCATTTGTCTTTCTTCAGCAATTAGGGTACCATCAAGGATCAAATTGAGGTCTTGCTATCATAGATTGGAAGAGCAAATATCTTAAGACCATTATTTAGTCATTACCTTTAGAGTACTGTTGACTAAATAAAGGTATCCCACCCTATTTAAATCTTTCTATGTCTAAGAAAATGTTTTATGCTTACCTGAGTGTTGTTAAACTTGTTGAGTTAACAACTTCAGTACAATTTGATATAATCGCTATTGAAGGAGAATTATTGTTATAAGCTAAGTATGAGGGAACACTTGAAAACCACTACTTATGATGACGATACCCGCTGACAATTAAGTCTGAATGGTTGACGATAATGCAGTAATAAAAGATTGAACAACATATTGATATAGGGAATGGAAGGAGAAAAGTTGAGGTGGCCAGCACATTATAAGGTGAGATTCGATGTTACGTTGCCTTTAGACAAATAGTTAGTTGTTATGTGCATATACCAAGTACGAGAAATAAATTGAAAGAATTTCCTAAGGACTAACCCTACTAGATTGAGTATAGAACTTTTGGATTGAAAGATTATGAAGAAAACCATCAAGCAAAGAAAGGACAAAGAGGATAATGACAAAGAATTCAACCATGTAAGGGTACTCGGTTATGAATAAGAGACATTTTGCATAAATGGGAACATTGTTGGTAATCCTAAGGACAAATTGATGTGAGATAGGCCTCTGGATGAGAACATTTGAACCATGATGATGAATTAACCATAAAACATTTGACATGAGTTTGCATAAACTCTTTAGGGAGAAAAGCATTTGATGGCTTCAACATCTATGAAACTTAATGTGCAAATCGGATACCCTAATCATAATATGAGATAGTATTAGTGATGGAGGATGCTACTTGAATTATTTTATTTTGAATATAATATGGGTTGAGGACCCAAGTTATAGTAGAAAAGTGACAGACAGTTAAAATTCGAAGTTAATCAAGGGATTGGCTGTAGAGCACATGATACCATGTCAGTTATTAAAGTATCTTGGGGATAAATATAAAAGATAAGAAGAAAAGTTAGACACAATAGAAAGAATGTGACCTTTTTTGTTGGACACTTACTAATGACATACAACCAACCATTAAAAAAAAGATATGGATGATGAAGAGATCATTAGATGGAAGACAAGAGGAAAAAGGGATTATCCTATGCTATTCAAAATGAAATAGGAGGAATAAGATCATATGATCTCAAAGAAGTATGACATAATTTATATGAGTAGGAGAGTATGGTCATCTAAGGAGACTATCCTATACATGATCAAAAGGGATATGAGAATCTAAGGATGGGTAATACAGATAGAAACCTGTCATGATAAATTGGCATGCATGGGACTATGTATCAGAGTACGCAGCGGAAGTAGCCCATATATAAGAAAACGAATGAGATATATTGATGCGATATATATGTGTAAGGCCTTGTGGAAGGAATTATAACAAGGATAAATTGAGAACGTGCCTAGGATTGGGTACAAGATAGTATAATTAGCATTTTAAAGACAACATTACTCCAAGTATTAACACAATCAGAGTATTGGATAACGAAATAATGGATTCGTCGACAACAGAAGCACAGGAATTTTTGGAGTTTGAGTTTTAAGGGAGTCTTCAGGAAGAATATGTCTTATCAAGAAGATAACTGACTTGAAGGTAAGGATTTGTGGAATTTCGAGGACGAAATTCTTTTAAGGGGGTAATAATGTAATGCCCGAGCAATTAACGCTATTTTTAACAAAAATGAATTGGACATTCTAAAGGAAATAAACTGTGTTAAATGTTTCACTTTATTTAAAATAGTAAATTAAGGAATTTGTAAGAAAACTTGGTACCATTAGATTCTACTCAAAAAATGGAATCCAACACCTCAAAGAACGCCGAAAATGGAGTTCGTATGAAGAAGTTACGGCCGTCTAAAGATTATGGGCATTTTTGTAATTTAAATTAAAAACGAAAAAGACAGAAAACGTAGGGGGCTGTTTTGATAATGGCACCCTGTCTTCTTCTTCCTTTAGATTTTTCCAGAAACCCTAGTTTCCAGAGGTTTCTGCCAGCGCCATTGGCAGCACTGCCATAGCAAGGCTATAAAAAGCCCTATCTCCCTCCTCTTCGAATCATGATTTTTTCGGCTATTTGAGGCTGGGGTTTCCGACAAAAAAAGTGGAAAACCCCCACAATGGTTTTCCCTACACATTCCGGCCAAGCCTGAGTCATCCCTATAGGCCACCCACTCCCATCTCTTCACCCTATCTTCTTCTTCCTCTGACCACAACGGAAGTTGGGGTTTTCCCCCTTCTTCGAGGGTTCCGGCGACATGGGGCTTTTAGATAGAAAAGAGGGAGCCACACATCAGAAGAGGGCACCGTGTTAGGGCTGCCCAGGTAGGTTTTCTCCCCTCTCCCTAGTTTTTCCTTCTTCCAGGCTAGATCCATGGTGGATCTAGCGTTTCCCGGCCGAAAAACACGACGAGGAATACCAGTTCTAGCTAGCTCTATGCGAACAAGGCGTCCCAGGGATGCCATGCTTCACGGGTGCCTAGGACAGGGCCCCTGGGACGGGTTCCAGGCATGCGACAGTAGGTACATGTTCCCTGGTGCGGCCTTTGGGTGCACACGCGACGTGGGGCACGGGTCCTGGCTCAACCGGGACGCACAGGGTGCCCTGGGAGCTGAGACGCGCCATGCTGTGCCAAAGACGCATTTATGCGACGCCATCCAGTACGCGCATCATAGCGCGTCGCTTGGGCATGCATGTGCTCATGCCAACGCGGTCCTTGGCATGGCCTTTGGGCACCCACGACGTGTAGGCATGGGTCCTGGTTCGACCAAGGTGCACACACGTCTTGGAAACCATGATGCGCGGACCTAATGAGATTATAAAATTAGGATTATAGGATAATTTATAGAGCTTAACTATTGAATAGTAGATCCATATCGTAGGATGTAGCCTGACACTGAATTAGGCAAGGACCCATGGACCCTAAAAGGCAGATTTAGCCATTAATCTAGCGATCTAAATTCTAAATAGATCGAAATTGATAAGGACTCCTTGTATCCATTCATATCCAAGAGTTTATAAATGAGACCTAAGGTCGGGTTGAGTGATGAAGGATGCCACTCCAGGAGACTTTGAGGTAGGTGCTCTATCGCCACTCGACTTTTAAAAAGAACCCATGATTGCTTTGAGATTGCATGTTTTAAGTTTTAAGTTACATGACTTGTTTAGCATGAAGTAAGCTCATAAATGAATTCAGTATTCATATGACAAATACATTATGCATAGACATGTTTTGGAAACGATTGCATAAATTCCATGATTTGTGAGTATTGAGTTTTGAAAAATTGCATGTCCTTAAGGGTTACCAAAAGATGCTGGAGTGCCCAAAAGATGTTGGGTAGGCAGTTGTGAGGGACCGAAAGAGGACAGGTTTTGAAAAAGAGGTTTTTGCTTGATTGATCGTATATGATTTGGGCTAGTAAGCTTGTGGGCGCTATGCCGAGAGGTCTGAGGTGGCCTCCTAGCCTCTACCACTATTAGGTGGAAAGGGTACCACGCCAAAAAGGCATGTCCCTACTTCGACTACATGTGGTACACGGGGCTACCACTAGTGTCAAGGCACTGGGTCAAAGTGTCATATGCCCCGTGGAGGCTATGACCCTGTGTCCCTAGGTACCTGGGGACCACACGGCAGTGAGGTCGTGGGCATAGTGGGCCCTATGTTTTGAGGATTTACTTGCATTGCATATGGCATGACATGAGGTTGGTTGACCATACCATATATCCATGAGTTGGATTCAGTTGAGCATCTTATGCATATCATTATGTTTATGATATCTATGATACTTTCGACTTGGAGTATGCGATTTTTTAAGTCATCAATAATCCAATTCGACAATGGCTTTTAATATCGATATTGAACATGAGTATTCAAACATGCACATGCTTTAAAGAGCATATGGTTTTAAACATAGCATGTATTGTAAAACTAGTAGTGATAGACTCCTACTGAGTATAGTATATACTCACCCAATCCTTAACATTTTTCAGACACAAGTAAGCACTTAAGGACAGAATACGCGCGTGACAGAAGAGACCCAAATATATCATTTTTCAGGACAACTCCACTCACGAGTAGAAGACGCCTCAGGAGCAAGTGAATAAAAAAGAGACAATTATACATGTAAGTAAACACTCTACGCTTTGGACATGTATTTGTATTTATTTACAGTTGGGCTGTGAGTTGTGACTAGATAGACCTGGGAAGACATTTATGATTTCTGAAATTTTCAAAAACTACTTAGTTGTTGTGAAAGCAAATGACACTTGGGGTTTTCAAAATGAGTTCAAAACAAAAGATTTTTCACTGCATTGTATTGTTTTCATAAAATGATTTTCAAATAGGGATGCATCCCGCCTTAGGAATTAGATATTGCATTTAAAAAAGCATAAGAAAACCCGGGTCGTCACAATTTATCATATGCACGCTGAATTCATTAAGTCATGCTAAACAAGTCATATAACTTATACTTAAAACATGCATTCTCAAAACAATCATGGGCTCTTTTTAAAAGTCTAGTAGTGATAGAGCACCTACTTTAAAATATCATGGGTTCTTTTAAAAAGTCTAGTAGCGATAGAGGACCTACTTGGTTTGGTCACGCTTGCCCCCCTGTCCTCGTACGCTCCTACTCATAGTTTAGGGGAACAAGGTTAGCTTGGCCTATTTCTATATGTTTTAGAATGGTTGATCTCCCGACTTAGGCATTAAGGGTTCGTTCCCATGCCTATGGGTCTCCTAAGGTCCTAACTAGGCCTTCGTATCGTCCGGTTTACAAAGGTTTAGTGGCCCTGCGCCACCATCATAGTTTTGTTTAAGGGTCATGTTCACCTTAGATAGGGCCTTGATCAGGTATTTTATGGTCTGGGTGTGTCCGCATCGTCGATACGGACACAATGCCTTTTGCGGTGCCTCAATCGAAGCCCTAGAACCCAAGTTATGGGCATTTTAATATCAAGTGTACATAGAAGGCTATACGAGGTGGAAGCCCGAGATGCTAACGTGTCCCTCATCAATGGCAAGCGCCCCAGCGGGCACGTCTGCAGACACACTGGGCTTCTGCCCGACTTTTTCATTTGCGGGCACGTCCACCGATGCGCCCGCTGGTTTCTCTCTAATGCGGTCGATGCGTTTTCGTCCTGTGGGGACCGGAGCTTCCTAGAGACACCCTGGTTCGACCCTGTCAAACCAGTGCGCCCCAGGCACCATCCCTGGGTCCTTTGTGGCTCCTTAGAGGCCCGTTTTGCATGGTTTTTCATGCAGAAACTTGGGGAAACCCACCCTAAGTCTAAGGGGGAGATGGGTTTGGAGGGGTTTTGGGAATACTTGGTTCGTGGTCGGGTTTTTCTCACGTTTCC
Source organism: Warburgia ugandensis (assembly GCA_035236585.1). Lineage (NCBI taxonomy): Eukaryota > Viridiplantae > Streptophyta > Magnoliopsida > Canellales > Canellaceae > Warburgia > Warburgia ugandensis. The sequence continues at coordinate 48,777,171 of CP141130.1, forward strand.
TCCTCTTACCTGCCTCTCCACATTGGGTTTTTCACAAGCTTTTGGGCTGCCATTGGAGGTGCCCAAGAGCTCTATTTATAGAGCTCGAAGAGGGTTTCGGAGGGGGTTCTTACTGCCATGGAATGGCGGTGGAGAAACCTCCAGAATGGTAGTGGTTTCTCCCTTGCACACCGCCTTTCTAGAACCCTCTAGGAGGTTGAAGAAGAGGGGTGCTCGTATCAAAACGGGTCCCTGTTTTTCTCAGGCCAAATCCGTTTTATTTTAAATTACACTTTTGCCCTTGAACTTCAAAGGGCCATAACTTGCTCATTTTAACTCCGTTTTGAGTGATTTTGGTCTTGTTGGATTCCTTTTTCCGAGACACACCTAAGGGCACTATTCTCAGGACTAAATTTCTGGGTCTAGTCAGGGTGAACGGTGAAATGACCAAAATAGCCTTATCTCCAAAGAGGGAACTTTTCATTTCCTATAGAATGTCTAATTCATTTTTGTTAAAAATAGTGTAAATTGCTTGGCCATTACATTATTACCTCCTTAAATGAATTTCGTCCTCGAAATTCCACAAATCTTCTTCTTCAAGTTAGCTGTCTTCTTGATAAGACATATTCAGGACTCCCTCGAACTAAGAAAATTCCCATACTTCTGTTGTCAATGAATCCATTATTTCGTTATCCAATACTCTAATTGGGTTAATATTTGAAGTAATGTTGTCCTTAAAATGCTAATCATACTATCTTGTACCCAATCTTAGGCACGTTCTCAGTTTATCCTTGTTATAATTCCTTCCACAAGGCCTTACACATATATATCACGTCAATATATCTTATCCATTTTCTTTAAGTATATATGGACCGCTTTCGCTGCGTACTCTGATACATGGTCCCATGCGTGCCAGTTTATCATTACTAGTTTCTATTTGTATTTGTATTGCTACCCATCCTTAAATGCTTATATTCTTCCGATCATGTATAGGATAGTCTCCTTAGATGACCATACTCTCCTACTCGTGTATAAATTACTTCATACGTCTTTGAGATCATATGATCTTATTCCTCCTATTTCATTTTGAATAGCATAGGATAATCCCTTTTTCCTCTTATCTTCCATCTAGTGATCTCTTCATCATCCATATCTCCTTTTAATGGTTGGTTGTATGTCATTAGTAAGAGTCCAACAAAAAAGGTTACATTCTTTCTATTGTGTCTAACTTTGCTTCTTATCTTTTATATTTGTCCCCAAGATACTCCACTAGCTAATATGGTATTATGTGCCCTATAGCCAAACCCTCGATTAACTTTGAATTTCGACTGTCTGTCGCTTTTCTATTATAACTTGGGTCCTCAACCCAGATTACATTCAAAATAAAACCATGAAACAATTCAAGTAGCATCCTCCATCAATAATAGGATCTCATATTACGATTAGGATATCTGAACTGTACATCAAGTTTCATAGATGTTGAAGCCATCAAATGCTTTTCTCCCTGAAGAGTTTATGCAAACTCATGTCAAATGTTTTATGGTTAATTCATCATCATGGTCAAATGTTCTCGTCTAGAGGCCTATCTCACTATGCACATTAATTAAGTCTCTTATTTGTAACCGAGTACCCTTACTAGGTCATGGTTGAATCCTTTGTCATTATCCTCTTTGTCCTTTCTTTGCTTGATGGTTTTCTTTGTAATCTTTCAGCCCAAAAGTTCTATACTCAATCCAGTAGGGTTAGTCCTTAGGAAATTCCTTCAATTGATTTTTCGTACTTGGTATACATAACAACTAGCTTTTTGTCTAAAGGCAACGTAACATCGAATCTCACCTTATAATGTACTGGCCACCTCAACTTGGCTCCTTCCATTCCCTATATCAATATGTTGTTCAATCTTTTATTAATGCTTTATCGTTAACCATTCAGTCTTAATTGTCAGGGGTATCATCATCATAAGTAGTGATTTTCTCAATTCCTCAAATTTTATATTTCAAGTGCCTCCTCATACTTAGCTTATAATAGCAGTTCTCGTTCAATAGCTACTACATCATGTTATGTAGAAGCTGTTAAATCATCAAATTTGAAAAACACTCAGGTAAGCATAGAATATTTTCTTAGACATAGAAAGACTTTATTTGATTACCTCGTGATCTCTTTCCAAATATATAGGTTATGAGCTCAACGGTCTCTCTAAAGCAATCAGTGCTTATCCAAGTTAGCAGCATCTTTCAGACCCACAGTGATTTCTATGGTTTCTCATGGTATCTATTCAGGTTTGGAAAAATCTATCTCATTGGTGGAGATTGCTCCTTATTTTTGCTTCTGTCTTAGTTGTTACTGTATTCATTATACTTGTAGCTCCTCCATGATGTGGCCTAATCAACTAACCTCATACCCTCAAATGACTTAGTCTAACAAGTAACTTCTTTTAGGTAAAACTCATGTATAAATACTTATTATATACCTCTGAGTATATAACTTCGACTACTAACATATTTGATTAAGTAGGGTGGGATACCTTTATTGAGTCAACAATACTCTAAAGGTAATGACTAAATAATGGTCTTAAGATATTTGCTCTTCCAAATCTATGATAGCAAGGCCTAAAGTCGATCCTTGATGGTACCCTACTTGCTGAAGAAAGACAAATGGACAAGTCACTGTCCCGGCTTAATTCCTTTTTCAATATACTTTATTAGCAAGGTAGGATATCACCAAATTTTCCTTTTTATGGACTATATCCATTGGTGTTCCTCATAAGCTAATGGATCTAATAAGATTCTAATTGCAATAATTGATATAGACATCAAACCATTTGTAGAATTTAATTTCTAGTTGGTCTCCATTCTTCTTCGGAAATTTCTTGCATAATCTCCTAAAATTCAATACTCTACTCAAAGTCATATGCTTTCTCTCTTTTATACTCCTTTACAATAGATCACCAACTCAACTAGTATTATTCCTTCCATTTGTTTGGTTTACCTTCCTATAGGATTCAAGATGAAAGAATTGTATGTATCTATTCTTTCCTCAACAAAGTCATGACCTTTTTCTTTTGAATATTCAATATTCATCGAATACTTATAGTTACATCTCTATCTCTTTCTCTCTTTTCTTCAAAATCCTCACTTTTGTCTTCCTAGATCAATGTCTTCATGTGCTTTGTTGCATATACTTGATCTTCTTGTCAAACAGGAGAAACTTAATACTTCCAAGAAATGTTGAAGTTTTCTAATATCATCGAAATTCTTAATTGCTTATAACCTCAAGAAAATTCATACAATGTCTTAATAATGTCATTGATCTTTTGGTTATGCTATACTTCTCTTATAAGTTCATGTCAGGATCAATCTATTATTACAAATCTGTCACCCCTAGTATTATCATCAAAATCTCTTGATAACTCGGTCGAATTCATTTCCCTATCATATTCGTGTTATGTTCCTCTTAATCACATAATATGCCAATTGTACATCTTCTGATCTCCTCCATTATACTCAGGTTGTCATTATTAGATAGCACTTCACCCTTCATAAGTCTCCAATGAAATTATCATAAATTGAGCTAAGTCCTTCAAGATCCATACCTTTGTGATCTAGTACGAGTCACAATTATCCCCTAGTATCATCTTGTATGCTAATCCCTATTAGATTATCATTAAAATCTTCTCAAAGTCTGTCTTTTACATCCCCTATCATACTCATATCATATCCTTGTGATAGTGTACTCATGTTCTGATATTTGTTATGATGGTAAGATAGCCATGTAGGTCCTTCAATGTTCTTATCTTTGGTGAGATTGATCTATTACAGGTCAGAATTATTTACTAACACATTTACTAACATCTTCCTTCATCATTCTCATCATAATACGATCCATATATGAGTTTTCATATTTGCACCACTGCACAACAATCCTTATTGATAAGATTTAAGCCATCCAATATCTAAGTATTTGCTAGACTCATCTCCTTTTTCACCTATTTCTTTATGGTGAAATGCCTTGAGCATTAATATGCTAGTCATCACTACTACTTCTATTTATACTACTTCTTAACTTTCTCCCTTGTCTATGACCCCTGGACATGCTGGACTGGCTGTGAAAGGATAAAACCTGGGCTCTGATACCAACTGTGATGACCCGGGTTTTCCCATGCATTTTTAAATGCAATATCTAATTCCTAAGGCTGGATGCATCCCTATTTTGAAAACCATTTTTATAAAAACAATGCAATGCAGCGGCAAATCTTTAGTTTTAAACTCATTTTGAAAACCCCGAGTGTCATTTGCTTTCACAACAACCAAAGTAGTTTTTCAAAAAACTTCAGAAATCATAAATGTTTTTCCTAGGTCTATCTAGCCACAGCTCACAGCCCAACTGTAAATAAATACAAATACATGTCCAAAGGGTAGAGTGTTTACTTAAATGTATAATTGTCTCATTTTGATTTACTTGCTCGTAGCACTAACATTTCTTGAGGCGTCTTCTACTCGTGAGTGGAGTTGTACTGAAAAATGATATATTTGGGTGTCTTCTGTCACGGGCGTATCTTGCCCTTAAGTGCTTACTTGTGTCTGAAAAATGTTAAGGATTGGGTGAGTATATACTATACTCAGTAGGAGTCTATCACTACTAGTTTTACAATGCATGCTATGTTTAAAATCATATGCTCTTTAAAATAGGTTCATGTTTGAACACTCATGTTCAATATCGATATTAAAAACCATTGTAGAATTGGAATACTGACGACTTAAAGAATCGCAAAATCCAAGTCGAAAGTAGCATAGATATCATAAACATAATGATATACATAAGATGCTCAACTGAATCCAACTCATGGATATATGGTATGGTTGACCAACCTCATGTCATGGCATATGCAATGCAAGTAAATCCTCAAAAACATAGGGCCCACTATGCCCACGACCTCCTCGCCGTGTGGTCCCCGGGTACCTGGGGACACTCGGTCATAGCCTCCACAGGGCATATGACACATCGACCCAGTGCCGTGACGCCAGTGGTAACCCTCTGTACCACATACAGTCGACGTAGGCACATGCCTTGTTTTGGCGTGGTACCCTTTCCACCTAATAGTGGTAGGGGCTGGGAGGCCACCCTAGACCTCTCGGCATAGCGCCCAGGAGCTTACTAGCCCAAATCATATACTATCAATCAAGCAAAAACCTCTTTTTCAAAACCTGTCCTCTTTGGGTCCCTCACAACTGCTTGGCCCAGCGTCGTTTGGGCACTCCAGCATCTTTTAGTAACCCTCAAGGACATGTAATTTTTCAAAACACAATAACCACAAATCATGCAATTTATGCAATCGTTTGCAAAACATGTCTATGCATAATGTATTTATCATATGCATGCTAAATTCATTAAGTCATGCTAAACAAGTCATATAACTTATACTTAAAACATGCATTCTCAAAACAATCATGGGCTCTTTTTAAAAGTCTAGTAGCGATAGAGCACCTACTTCAAAACATCATGGGTTCTTCTAAAAAGTCTAGTAGCTATAGAGCACCTACCTGGTTTGGTCACGCTAGCCCCCTTGTCCTCGTACGCTCCTGCTCATAGTTTAGGGGAACAAGGTTAGCTTGGCCTATTTCTATATGTTTTAGAATGGTTGATCTCCCTACTTAGGCATTAAGGGTTCATTCCCATGCCATGGGTCTCCTAAGGTCCTAACTGGGCCTTGGTATCATCAGGTTTACAAAGGTTTAGTGGCCTTGCGCCATTATCATAGTTTAAGGGTCATGCCCACCTTAGATAGGGCCTTGATCAGGTATTTTATGGTCTGGGTTGTCTGCGTCGTTGATATGGACACAATGCCTTTTGCGGTGCCTCAATCGAAGCCTTAGAACCCAAGTTATGGGCATTTTAATATCAAGTGTACATAGAAGGCCATACGAGGTGGAAGCCTAGGACGCTAACGCGTCCCGCGTCAGCGGCGAGCGCCCCAGCGGGAGCGTCTGCAGACGCACCGGGCTTTCGCCTGACTTTTTCATTTGCGGGTGCGTCCATGGACATGCCCACTGGTTTCTCTCTAATGCGGTCGACCCTGTCGAACCAGTGTGCCCTAGGCACCGTCCCTGGGTCCTTTGTGGCTCCTTAAAGGCCTATTTTGCATGGTTTTTCATGTAGAAACTTGGGGAAACCCACCCTAAGTCTAAGGGGGAGATGGGTTTGGAGGGGTTTTGGGCATACTTGGTTCGTGGCCAAGTTTTTTCCACGTTTTCTCCTCTTGCCTACCTCTTCATGATGGGTTTTTCCCAAGCTTTTGGGTTCCCATTGGAGGCACACTAGAGCTCTATTTATAGAGCTCGAAGAGGGTTCTTGAGGGGTTTCTGACTGCCATGGAATGGCGGTGGAGAAACCTCCTGAATGGCGGTGGTTTCTCCCCTGCACACCGCCGTTCTGGAACCCTCTATGAGGTTGAAGAAGAGGGGTGCCCGTATCAAAATGGGTCGCTATTTTTCTTAGGCCAAATCCATTTTTAATTTAAATTACACTTTTGCCCTTGAACTTCAAAGGGCCATAACTTGCTCATTTTAACTCTGTTTTGAGTGATTTTGGTCTTATTGGATTCCTTTTTCCGAGACGCACCTAAGGGTACTATTCTTAAGACCAAATTTCTGGGTTTAGTCAGGGTGAACGGTGAAATGACCAAAATACCCTTATCTCCAAAAAGGGAACTTTTCATTTCCTATAGAATGTCCAATTCATTTTTGTTAAAAATAGCATAAATTGCTCGGCCATTACATTTATGCTCATTATATATCAACGACCACTTAACATTTGAATCTACTAATAAAATTTGACAACACTTAAATCATAAACTTTAAAGCATAAATCCAATATAAATTTAACAACCATTTATACTAACATGCTTCCTATGAATGTAACTTAACCTATTGGAATAAAACTATACTTAAACTAGCATGATCCTAAGTTATGAAATACATGAAATTTTACTAGAAATCTAATGGAATCATGCTAAAATCTTAAATTCAAACTAACATGGCCCTAAGATAATTAAATTACCAACCTATCATAACAATCTAATAACATATAGAGCATAGCATGTTAAAATTTAAGAATTAACACTATCATGCTTCCTAATTTATAACATAATCACATTTACACTTCTATTATCAAATAAAAGACAAGTAAAATAATTAGAATAAGATTATTAGAAACTTTTACTTATGATCCAACCATTAGATATTAGATCTTTTCCTTTAAATCAAGGGTTTTAAATACATTTAGGGCTTTTACTCCATTAAGATCCAAAGATCATACCCACTTGTTTTTGTCACATTTAATCCATGATCTCACTAAATTTCATCATAATCCCATTCATTCAATCCATCTGAAGGGTCTAATCATGCTTGATCTCATTGATTAAGTGGGTCCCTTTGTATTTTAAAGGTTTTTCTACCATAAAGGGTAGATCAATTTATCTTAGATTTGTCAAAATAAATCATAGATATCACATTATTTCATCATTAAATCAGATCCCATGAAAATTGAAAGCTTATTTCCTAAAAACAGAAGGTTTCTTGAAGATTTTTATTAATTTTATGCTTTTAGAAGAAAATAGACATTACAAGATTTCCATAGCTTCTTTCCAATCTTAACTTGGAGTTTAGATGATTCCACAACTGATGAATGAAGTTCACAGTTGTTCTGAGGGTCCAGATTTGATCTAGGCTAGTAGAACGGACAATCCTAATCATTCGGGCAATGCGATTGCTGCACTCCCGTCACCGAGATGCACACGGTAATGCGCTGCCTAAGACCTTCGCTGTCGCGCGGATGTTCTGTCTGGATGTCATCACACGTAGAGCGCAAGTGCAGAGATGCTCCCACAGGGTGTGCTTCGATGTGGCATCTCACTTATGCATCTCGAGATCCGGATCTTATAAAGAAGATCAGACAATCTGTTTGGACTGTCCAATCAATTTGTCTTTAATCAAGGCCCAAAACTCAATGAAATTTCTGGAAAATTATACCCTATGAGTTTTGCACCCTTCTAGATCGATTGGACACCTCAGATTTTCCATCTGAGCCCTCCATCATACAGAAATGAAGGGTTCTTATCCTTACTTGATTTTTATAATTTTTAACCTAAATTAATTTTAGAAAAATAAAAATTATATAAACTAATATGAAATAAGTATGGGAAGAGTTTCCACCTACCTAATTGGAGAAAAACATAGGTTTTGCAGCCCAATTTTAAAGAAATATCTCATTAATGATAAGATCGTCCGATAATTGCTTGTTTTGTGATTTCCTGTTGATTGCATAGTTGGATCTTAAAATTTCTTGTAGGGTTTTGTAGATAAGTTAGTCTAGGACAATATGAATGGTGGGACTTATGAGATTTAATTTGGAACAAAGTGCCTAATTGAATTTATGTCTCTTGTTCCAATCTAGAGAGGAGAGAGAAAGGGAAACAAGAGAGATTTATGGGAATTTGGGAATGAATATAGATTTGGTTTTTCAAGGGAAGCAAGATAATTTCATGGTAATTTTTGTGAACAGTTTTGGAGGTTTTTTGGGGTTGTATTTATAGATTTTTTGAATTTTTCATCATTACTTATAATAATTATGTTTCAATTCTTTTGAATATTAAATTAACATTGGATCCTCCACTACCACCTCCTTCTCCACTATTAGCTGGTAGTGGTTTGTACACTCATTACATATTTTCTGGCTGCTGGATTCATTTGTTGGCCCCATAGATGTGTGAAAGGACCATTTTGCCCTTTTATGGAGAAAAATGTGTTTTATTCTCTCGAACTCGGAATTGAGAGTACTTAGTGGCGTTGGAATCGTATTTTCAAGTACATTCTAAATATTAATGTCTTAGATCTCGTTTATGTGTAAAATGACCATTTTACCCTTTTATTTATAAAATTGGAGAAAATTAAGGATTTTTCATTTCAACATGGAATTGAACATACTTAGTGTTATTTCGATAGATTTTTTGAGTACATTCATAATTTATAACTTTTAAATTATGTTTTAATCTATATAATAATAGAATTTCCAATTAACCTAATATTCTAGCCTGGAATTTCTGAAAATTCAAAGTAAATTGATTTTCTCAATCAATTTACAAAAATTTGGGTTATTACAATCTTTCCCCCTTATATTAATTTTGTCCTTAAAATTCACATTTCAACTTACTTATGAGTTTTCATTAACTCATTCATAAGTTTTCTCATGTGGTGTTGCCACTTAAGGAAACCTCCATTTCCTTTCATTCATAATTCATGTTACCTTCTCCTCAACGATAAAATCATATTTTGGGGTCATTTACTAAAATAAGCACACATCTCACTATTAATGCTAATGCATTAATCACTTGTCCTAATTCTTTCCTATACTTTTAAAAGGATTAATAACTCTTAAACTGAGTTATCTTGTTGTTCACAACTTCCTATTTCTCTTAACTAGTATACTAAATTTCTACTACTCATTTTCACCAATCTTTCAATACTTCATATTTTTCAATTCTAACTTCTATTGCTCATCCTTATTCCTCTTCAAATTATACAAATTTTGACATATGATTTCTAATATGTATAGTCCTTAGACTATCTACCAAAATGACATATTGATTGGATTCTATAATTTCAGCTATTATTCTTTATAACAATCTTCCAATATTTGGAAGTAATTATCTCTTCTTATTTCTTCCATTATTTGGAAGTAATTATATCATTTCTGTTCTTGATAGTCATATTCCTTTACTATTTCTTTCTATTGAAAATTTCTTATTAGATCCTAATATTAACTGATAGGTTCCTTGTAATAACTTCTTCCTCAACTTTCATTACTATTCTTGTACTATGATTTCCTCTTTATTCATAACACTTGATTTTCTTATTCCTCCTTTTTAAGATTATGTATTTCCTCATGCCTTTTTTTCAAGCGTACGTCATAACTTTTCCATATCGTACTAACCCTTTATTTGAAGTATTCTTGATAATTCCTATTAAAAGAGTCTATATTGACTTTGTAGTCATCCACTCTCAAGCCTTTAAAAACTCCATAATTTACCATATATTCTTCAAGTCTCAATAACCTACCATAAACTCTTTATGGTTTATGTAATCAATGGCAAGATTATACTAAAAGAATGAGCTTATAGTATGCTATACAATCAATAAGAGATAAATTTCTCTAATAGTCAAAGTTATCTCACAATTCAGTTTCATCTCCAATCTTTGTTGGTTCAACTTCCATATCATTCTTAGAATTTATATGACCCTAAACTTTGCTTTCTTCAATCAACATGTACACTTACCAGATAGTTGACAAGTTTTGTAAGTGTCATAGATTCTATAAATGCTCTTGATTTTCTTAAATTAGTTCCATATATCATTACCAATTCATCTAATATATTTCATTCTCCTCAAATTCATGAATATCATTTATCCAACTCATATAACTCAAAATTTGTTTTGATTTCATACTATTATGTTTCATTTTAGATTCCCAATTGATGATAATAAATTTAGGAATTACTCATCCTTATAGAGTAAATGGGTATTTAATTTCCTCAATAATATCATTTATGTTCAAGGCATCCTCACATTGACCTTCCTTTTCTTTTCTCAAGAAAATTGTTAATTCCCAATGTAAACTTATTACTATAATCACTCCTTTGTCTATTAATCCTTAAAATTTGTTCTTTCCACTTATTCAGATAATTTGATGTCATTTTCCTCAACTACTATAGATATTTCCTCATTCAATCTTATGTTAGATTGAAAATCTCCAAAATTTCTTGAAATTTCTAACTACTTATTTATCTAAAATTTGTATTCATTCATCATTTATAATCATCTGATTTGTCCAAAATTTAAACTTAAGTTCAGCTACCTATATTTGTTTATAGGTCTTCATTCCTCATGATTATTTCACCATTCCTGCAAAATGTGTTTTTCCTCACTATATTCCATAATTCTTTCAAGATCACTAAATCTATCATATAAGTAGAATCACTATTCCCTAAATTTGTCATATTAATATCCATATTCATTTATAGTTCTTCGCTTTCGATTTTATCATCAATGCAAAATATACTTCTCTTTACTATAGTCCATAATTATTTCCATATTTCTATTCTATCATATAGTTGAATCAATGTTCCTCTAAATTTTATCTCCTTGTTTGTCTTTATTAAAACTATTTTCTCATTCATCAATTTTGAAAATATTTACCTATCTCCTTAAAGTCTTCTCAAGTAAGATCATCTCTATTTTGATGATTAAATCCTTTAACTAATTGTCATAATACTATATATATGTAGCAATTGTAACTCTTACATTTATATTTATTATTTATGATTATTGATTTTGAATTTTGTAATAATTTTAAGGTTTTGTCTTTAATATCTATTTCTCATAAATTTCTATTTAGCCTTTCTTATAAAGGTTTGATTTTATCCTTTTTCATTCTTTCCATCATATTTTTCCAATTTATCATCTCTTTCTCTTAATCTTCATTATTCTACTTAGTATAAGTGAATAATGATTTTATACTAGTGTTGATATATTATATTTCTACACATATATATTTATTTCAAATTTCAAGCTAGACTTGAATATCACATATTACACCATTATATGATGTACTTGTTTTTATTATTTGTTTCTATAACTCACTATTCATATATTGGAATTATTAACTTACTAAGCAATACTCCTAGTTATTTCACTAAGTAGTGTTTACCTATACTTCACTATTCCTTCATACTTTAATTCTTTCTATACTCATACTCAACTACAATTATTCTATTCTTATATCAAAAATACTTTAGCACGTAATGTACCTTCTATCTTTGCATTGGATGGTTCAGCCTGACCATTGGTGATAGCAAATACCCTTCCTTGATGCCAAGGGATATTCTCCAAATTTGCCTCCTTAACTGCCAGAGGTTTGTTGCAGTTGTTGGTAATGTGCCCAATTTCCCCACAATTATAACATCTGATAGGGGGGCCTTGCTATATCAGAGTAGGACGCATATTTCCAGGGTGGAACCTTCTAAATTTGGGACATGGCTTTCTTTTTGTATGATTTCTTCAATTTCATGGATGTCCAAAATTGTTTAAAGGTCTCTTACCCTTCTAAAAATACCTTTGATTATAATTCCCTCCTTCACCAAATTTAGCAATTTGGTTTTTTTGTAATTCTTCTTCAAACTTTGAAGCCATCTCCACACAATTTGCCAAAGTTGTGGGTTTAGTACACATTACCTTCACCTTCAGCTCTGGGTGCAACCCTTCCATCAATCGATTCACTTTGTGTGTTTCAGTGTTACACATATGAGCCACAAATCTCCTTAACTGCATAAATTTATTATCATACTCTACCACTAACATGTTTTCTTGTCTAAGTTCCAGAAACTCTATTAGCTTTCTTGCTTGTACATGAGTACGAAAATATTTGTGGTTGAAGACTTCCTTAAATTCCTCCCATGTAGTATCTTCAAAATAGTGTGACGACCTGCGTTTTCCCATGCATTTTTAAATGCAATATCTAATTCCTAAGGCGGGAGGCATCCCTTTGAGGCATTACAAATAGATAGGTGAAAGTTGAATGTGAGGAAGAATGTTCCTTAATGCCCTTGTTACCATCTCTTCCACATTATTCATTGTTCATCTCTCTGTATTATCTTTTGGAGTATTTTGAGCTATCTGCCTTGTGACTCTCTTTGGTGGCATCTGCTCAGAAACCAAAATTTCAGTCAGTATTCTATATAACTATTTCTATCTTAATCTAAATTTGGATTATCATCTCTCCTTTGGACATATTGGTACTATACTAAGACTGGATGTATGGCTTTGATACCAACTATGACGACCAGGTTTTTGTAACACATTTTGTAATACATTTTTCAAAGGCAAGACCCTTAGAAGTAAAAAAATTTTGAAAAACAAAGCAACAAAAATTCTTTTCTTTATAACTTGTTTTGAAAAACCTAAGTCATCACTTCATACATAACATAAGTAAAATTTTTGTGCAAGATAAAATTCCATTCAAGGAATATACTTTTATTAAATTCTAGAATCCATCTAGTGGTTCATAGTACAGCCCACGTATCAGTACAATACTTGTCCAAATTACATAATCCAAATTTTAAAGCTCACCATACAATAAAAACTCTTAATACAATACAATTCTCTCAAATAAAAATACATGTCTTCAGGGGATATACCCTGATTGATTATTCTACCATGTCTTCTTAAGTCTTGAGCTCCTAATCCTCCTTCTTTGTATCTGAGATGTTATAAACATTCAAATATTTACAATATCTTAACAAGCTATGCTTGGTAGGGGATTTAAGAAGCATAATAATTTGACAATATAATCCTAATACTTCCTAATCCCATTATTCATACTCATGGATCAATATTTTTACTTTGTCATATATGTACATTCTTACACATACATATTGTATACTTTGTATAGATATATATATATATGTATATGGTCAAAACTGTGAAAAATAGTTAATATATCAAAAATCATTAGTCACACTTAGACACACTAAGTTAATAAAACATCCAAATTCTACTAGGAAAATACTCCCTTATTTGGGCAGTATCAGCATCTTATTATGCCATATCAAAAGGCATCTCACTATGCCATGCAACATAATGCAAAATGCTCAAAGGACTACAATGCAAGAAGTCAAAATCTATACCAACGTACCTAGATAACTACTCAATAATCCACATATACCATCCTTGGGGGGGACCATGGCTGTCATAGTGGCAACCTTCCCATAATTTCCCCACCCTACTTTTAGCCTCACTTAGGCTTGGTATCCATATCATAACAAGTTTCAGAGAGTGGGTGGCCAAACCCTACTAACTCTCCTAGCATAGCATCCCCAAGCATATGCCTATTTAAAACAAAACCACGACCCTCCATGCTTGTATGTAAAGTAACATACATATCAGACAATTTGTCTGTTCACTTAGGGTTAGAATACCTTCTAGTTCCCTATTCACTTAGGGTTTTCCTCAATTTTAACTTAACCATTTCATATGTGTTTTGGTTGGATCATAAGGGTTTTCAAGGGGTTTAATACAAGTATTTACATTACACTTGTCAACATTTCTAGAGATAAGATCCTGTATTCAACATATCTTTCACATGTAGATGCATTCATAAAATCCTCTTACCTTCAAGTGGTGATCTATCTCTTTAGATCTTCCATGATCCTAACTAACATATGTAAATCCATACATATTGTCAATATTTATACAATCTGAATAATCCTATATTTTTTATCCTATCTATATTCTTTGTTTAATATTGTCCTTTGATATAAAGGATCTAGATCTTTTGTCCTATCATATCTATCTTCCTCAAATAGTGTCTATCCTATTGATCAATAGATCTGATGGTTAGAATGATCTTCTAATCTTTCAGATCTAAGTATTTTCTATTCTAAGTCTTTCTATATTCCTTTCTTTGATCTTGATCTTTCATCGATCTTTTAATCAACAATTTATACTTGTTGATAAAGATCAAAGGCTTAGATCTTCTATCATCTAGTTCTTCTTTGATCTAAGTTCAGTTGTTTGATCGTCCCTAAAGAGGAGGATCTTGGTTTTCTTCCTTGAATCATATTTGATCAAGGGTTCAGATCTTCTATTCTATTTGATCTAAGATCTTTTATTCTTTTTTATCTAAATTGCAAGAAATATATATATCATACATCAAAAAGTATTTATTTCTTTTATTGTTCTTGATCATTCAGGATCCCATGGATCTTGTTTGATCATCCTTATCTTACTTACAATTTTTATTAGGGTTAGATAATTTACTAACCTTTTATGCTCTTATTATTATTATTATTATTATTATTATTATTATTATTCAACCAATTAATGTTTTACTAGTTGAAGATAGCTTATTTCATCCTAAGTCTAGACAGCTCTTATTTCCAATTAACTAAGGCTTACTAATTGAATGGTTAAACACAAAGTGGTTACTTCAATCCTCATGTAAGGAGGAGTTTAGACCTCAAGAAACATCACCAAAAGGTGGGGGAAGAATGAGGCTCTATTAGAGAATCCCCTTAACCACCATGTTCAACATGCACTAGAGTGACCTTAGCTCAAACTTTCATAAGGTTCCTATGAGCATTCTAACCCTACGTACTCTTTCTAATTGATTTTAATTAAATCTATGAACATTTAAAATGCCATTCATGGGGTTTATTATTCTCCTAGTTTGGGCCAAGGATTTGATAATCCTTATTTTGTCCTACTAACTATAGTCCTTACTAATAGTAAGTCAAAGTCATTCACTAATCTTAATTGCCTATGAGTCTCTATATTCCATTAGTTTACATTTTTGGTGATTTATGCTCATTATATCTCAACTACTACTTAACATTTGAATCTACTAATAAAATTTGACAACAATCAAATCATAAAATTTAAAGCATAAATTCAATATAAAATTAACAACTATTTCTACTAACATGCTTCTTATGAATGTAACTTAAATTTAAACTAACATGATATTTTACTAGTAATCTAATGGAATCATGCTAAAATCTTAAATTCAAACTAACATGGCCCTAAGATAAATAAATTACCAACCTATTATAATAATCTAATAACATATAGAGCATAGCATGCTAAAATTTAAGAATTACACTATCATGGTAGTCTAAAAAGAATCTGAAGAAATTCTTCCCCATCCATATGACAAATGCCCTTCATAGGGAGAATATCAATTTCCATTAAAGAGATGATGAAAAATATTATAAATGTTGTGAAAGGTGGAACAAATTGCTTCAAAAGTGTCCTCACCAGGGATTTGAAAAATGGTAATAAGTCCAATAGAGGCACTTACATGTCAAAATAGACAGATCTTTGATGCCACTAGTGGAGCACCTCCATGTTGAAAAATGAGATAGAGGCCTGGGAGTTTTTCTAAACTTTAGCTAAAAATTCCTAGCATTGGGACTATTCTAATAAGAGAGAGAAATACCTAGACTTAAAAGAAAGGAGGTCTGCATGAAATAAGAGTGACCACAAATATGTATTATAAATTTGACTCCTTGGTAGGATGAGTGGACAAGATAGAAAATATGTTCCAAACAATTATTACCCAACTAAATGCCATCATGACTACCAATGTATCCATGAAATCTCCACAAGAAGTTTTTTCCATTTGTTCCAACCCAACTCACATATCTTCAACTTTCCATCTAATAGTATGTACATTGAACATCTTTTGGAAGTGAATGCTTTGAATGTGTATCACAATCCTAGCAACAATCCTTATCTAAGACCTATAATCTAGGATGTTATAGGCATCCTAACTTGTCATGGTCAAAGAACAATTACCAGGGAGGTCAATCTATGAACCCCTTGCCTAAAAATTTCCTGAAGCTTCAGTTCTCCTACAACCACCTAGTTTTTAGCTTCCTCAACAAACAAAGAAACCATTAGGTGAGGAAATATATAGTCTGTCCTTAAATAAACAAGAGGAGACATAAAATGTCTTACACAACATCTAGAATGAGAATATACAAAGATCAACTATAAATTCCCAAGCTATTATCAAATTAGAAATGCAAATAAGCCAATTGTCTGCTACATTGAATCATAAAGAAAAGGGACAGTTTCTTGGTCAGCCAATTCCAATCCCTAATAGACAGTTTTAAATAGGGTCTAGTTCAAATAACCAAAGACCCAATGAGCAAGCAAAGTCTACAACTACCCTTGTGAATAGCCATTAGGTTGATAACAAAGTAGGATAAACTAAGGAAATACTAAAGGAGAATGAACCAACTAAAACAAAAGAGAAAGATACAAAAACCTCATAATCGATCTGAGCTTATAGTGGAGACACCTTATGTGACTAAGGCCCCATTCCCTCAATTGTAAAACAAGGCAAAGAAAGGAACTAATTTAAAGGAGATAATAGATGTGTTTAAACATGTTCAAATAAATATCCCATTATTCAATGATGTCTAAGACAATCCTGCTTATGCCAAAAATTTTAAAGAGTTCTGCACACAAAAGAGAAAGATCAATGTGCAAAAGAAAGCCTTCCTAAGCTCTTGATTCAGCACCAGTCCCCTCGCACGCTCTTTGTTCATTCTATGAGCAACTAGGGCTCGATTACCTTAAAATAACCAATACCACTTTATAGTTACCAGAAAGATCAGTGAAAATTCCACATGATATGGTTGAGCATGTTCTAATGTTCTAATATAGTTGGACTAGTTTTACTTTCCTACAAATTTTATTGTTCGAGATACCCAGCCTATAACAGAACCTAGTGGTCAGATCTCAATCATTCTTCGACGTCCATTTTTGGCAACATCCAATGTCATCATCAATTGTAGAAATGGTGTAATAAAATTATCCTCCAGCATGAAGTCAAAACTCAATGTTTTTAGTGCAATCATCATTATTTAGACCTCCATAATGCTTTTGTAGTTATTTTAATTGAAGGCCCACTTCAAGATGTTGCTATACTATTGTCTATCCTAGATACACTTGAGGCATGTCTAGCACACTTTAACTATAATTTTGAGCTAGGTAAGTCCATTAATGAGGTAAATAATCTTTTGGATGCTGCACCTATAATGGATACCTTCAAATGGGAACCTCTAGTGGAACTACTTCTTCCTTCGAATTCTTGATCAGTGCCATCTATAGAAAAACTACCTACCTTGATCCTTATGTCACTCCTTAAAAATATAAAATATTCTTACTTAGGACTAGATGATTCTTTACTTGTAATCATAGCCTTAGATCTAAATAAAGAATAAGAAGGAAAACTTCTTGATGTTCTCAAAGAAAATAAGACAGGTTTAGGGTAGACCATAGTAGACATTAAAGGGATTAGCCCTAGTGTGTGCATGCATAGAAATCACCTAAAAGAAAATGATAAACCATCTAGGGGAACATAGAGGAGACTAAATCCTAATATGAAAGAGGTAGTGAGAGACAAAGTCTTAAACTTCTAAATGTGGGTGTCATTTACCCTATATCTGTTAGCACTTGGGTCAGCCCAATTCAAGTTGTACCCAAGATAAGTTGTTAATGCCAATTGAGTGCTAATGGATGAGAATTGTTTAAGCTAAAATAAAGGACTTAGCCTTATTTACTTTTGCAGGTATATTTACTACAAAGCCTCACAAGGCTTAACTTGTATACTAGGGATAATCTAGGGGTTTAAGGGCTTGTTGCATATATTAAAAGACTGTGAGTACCTACAAAAAATGGCAACCATTTTTGTTTTCGCAATTTTTTGCATGTTTTTCTCGAGTCTAGAAAAATGCTTATTGCAGTTGTGACAAGTGTTTAATTTTGTATAAAAAGTACCCAATTAGTTGTCCATGAATTATAAATTATAGGCATCATTATAGGGTTTTTGGGGAATTACATAACACATGCATTTCTGACGTAATAATGTACAAGTTTGATATTTGGCAATTTCATAAGCTAATTTAGAGTAAGTATGTGATTTATCATAATTTTTTATGATTTAAGTAGGATTTTTCATCTTTTGTAGGTGTTGAGAAGATGATTCAACAACCGAGGTCAAGTAAGATAACAATTGAAGATCAAGATCAAAAGAGGGCCAAAGAAAGCTAAATCATGGTTTAAGATCATCTTAAGGATTGCAAATGAAGTCCAAGGAAGTAACTAGAAGCATCAAACATGAATAAGATGGGCCCATGCAACAAGCCATGCAATTCTAACACCTTTGCAACAGAATTGGAGTCATGCATGAAGTTTCCTAGTCTAACTAAGAAACCTAAGTAAGCTAAGTCATTCAAGCATTGAAGACAAAGGACTTAGCCAATCAAGATATCAAGCCACATGAGAGCCATGCCACATGGAGAAACACAATTGGAGGACATTTAGAAGTAATTATTCTATGCTAAATAGTGAATTTCAAGGGATAATTAGAAAGGAATTAGGGTGAGAGTCAACATGGTAATATATTTATGCATAGGTGGACCAATCAATAAGGAGACCAATTCTAATTTCCTTATTTTTCCATCTCTTTTCTCCCTTATTTTCTCTCTCTTTCCTACTCACCACATCATACATTTAGAAAGGGAGGAGTTACACGCCACCTTCCTCAAAAGGTGATGCCTCCCCCCTCTCTAAATCTAGCCAATCCACAATTTCACATTCTAAATCCACTCTTCCCTCAACTATCTCACCTTCCTACCTATTTCCTCCATTTTGCTTATATTTTTCCACTTTCTTTCCATTTCAACATGTGATATACCTCAAGGAAAGGAATTCCACACCTCATCCTAGGCTGGAATTCAATGCTCTCCCCCCCCCCCCCCCCCTTGTTCTTTTGCTCATAATTAGAAAGTCTACTCACCTGACCTTCTAATATTCTATCTCCATTCAACCACCTAACTTTCCTACCTCGAGTCTTAGTTCTAATTCTCCTTTTTCTTCCTAACATAGGTTCTTATCAATTTTCAAACCAACTCAATAAATACCCCATGAATTCCATGCCTAATTCATGTATGGGAGCTTATTCTAACTCCTTGAAGTTAAGCACATCAACTTGGAGATATTCTTTAGGTTTTAGACTTCAACATCTTGGATGCCTTTCCCTGTCTTTCAAACCTTTTCCTTGCTTTGTTTATTTGGTTTTTGCACTTAAATGCCATGTTGATACCTTGCTTTAATTCCTTGATATCATTGCTTGTTTACTACTTTATTTGTTGTTTAAGTTCCCTACTCATAAGTTCCTCTTTATTCTCCTTTCAATTTTGCTTCCACTTCTCTAACTTTTCTTGCTTAATTCTTCAAGATCAAAGTTATCTATCCTCTCATAGTGATAGACAAGAGGATTGTAGCTGTGAATCTCTTTGTTTCCCATTAATCTTTTCTTTGTTTCTCAATTAGATTTAGAAAGTTTCCTTCAATTCATGTTTCCAATATTATGCATGTTTTCTATTCCATGTTGTTCAAATTCCTAGTTTAATCAAAACAATTTCTCTTTGTCTAAAGATAAGTGATTTAAATAAGATCTAACAATATCCAAAACTATGAAATTCCTCATGGGATTGACTTCTCTCATGTGTAGATCACAACATTGATTCACGCACTTGTGAGTAACTTTAATGCCACACCAAATACGATGCTCTAATTTAAATTAGAATAACTTAATAATAAAACTATATTTTCTTAACATATATTTCATCTTAAGACCCTCAGTAACTAATGACATGAACATGAAAGCATAAATTTAATCTACAACTACTAAAGTAAGTAAAGAACATAAAGTAAAGAAAACAAAAACCTAAAGAGAAAAGAACTTTTCATTAAACTATAAACAAAATTTCATCAAAGAATTACAACAAAAGAAATAATGAAAACAAGTACAACTAATTAATCCTATGAATTAGAACCAAGTTACCTAGAATTTCTTATGTGTCACTAAAGAGATCTTCTAGTGAACCTCATTATACTATGCACTTCCACCTTTCTTTCCTATTGTCCACTTTTGATATAACTCATGTTGCATCATTAAACATAGCTAAGGATTACCAACCACTCATGCCATTAACCACATGACAAGTGATTATACCCAACAATACTACTCTATGAGTGTAATTCTAGGAGAGATATCTATAGGGTCATCAATTTCAAATCTAGAAGATTAAGAGAAGAATTTAGAAAAATAAGAAAATAGAAAAAGATTAAGGCATAATAATGAAATTAGATTTTAGTGGAAAATGGGGTGAATGAATAAAGGGGCTAAAGATTGAGTTTATTTATGAAATTTTATGGAGATGTACATAATGAGACAGAGAAACTACAAAGTGAATTTCAGAGAGAAAGAATAAGTATAAAAAAAATGAAAAATAAAATGGTGGAGAATGGTGACAAAATCTGGTCGAATGGACTGAAATTAAAGTATAAAAAGGATAAAGGGGCAGCCCCGGTGCCCAAGCTCCTGCCTATACGGGGTCTGGGGAAGGGCCGGACCATAAGGACCTCATGTACATAGCCTTATCTTGCATTTTGCAAGAGGTTGTTTCCACGCCATGAACTCGTGACCTCAAGGTCACATGATGACTTTTACCATTGTGCCAAGGCTCCCACCTTCTAAAGTATAAATAGGATAAATAAATGAAATGGTTACAAAATGAGTTTTAGATAAATATTTTGGTGATTGATAGAGAATGGGTTGCAAAGAAAAAATAGTGAATTTTATGTGGATTTGAGATATAAAAAAATGGAACAAAATAATCAAAATAATGGTGTATGATGGAAGAATGAAACAAGCCTTTCTTCCCTCTTATCTTCTTCTTTGATGTTCCCCCCTTAGGAAGTTCTCCCTTACTATTTGATCATTTCATGTTCATGTGCTCCTCTAGGGTTCCAAACACATTAGTTCTTCCATAATTCTATCTCTCCTTCACATGGAAGCACAATGGGTTGAACGAAGAATGGAGAGAATCACATTAAAGACCCCTCTTTTGTTTTTCTTTTTTTGTTCCAAGTAGTGAAGGAAGGAGGGTAGTAGTTTCCTAATGGAAAAATTATATCCATCCAAATCTTCCCTTAGCCCTTAGCCCTTGTCTCCTATCTCCCTTATCAATTATCCTCTCATCCCATTTAGGAAGTTTCCATTTTGTAAAATTTGTGTAGCTTACCTTGGATTCAATGCATGGGATGTCTCCTTAGGTAAAATCATGATCCTCCTTGTAGCATGAGATGGTGGCTAGGTTTTACACTTGTCTCCATCTCATTTATCAACCTTAGATCAAGGATTAACCCTAGAATGGATGGTTGAGATCTCCCTAAAGTCTCCCATAAAAAATATTTAGTTTAAAGTCTCATTCCTTCTCATTTGTAAGATGGCATGCCTTGATGCAAATGGCTAGGATTCTGTTGTGATATTCTTAACCAAACTGATTTTCCTCCTTTATTTTCTCCTCATGTTAACATTTTATCTCTATACAATCATAATTAAGTGCAATACATGTTTTTGACATGTAGGAACACGTCCTAGTTTCATTTATTTTCGGCGACCAACCCATCGAAATTTTCTCCACCAATCACAACTTAGTTCTCTCTCTCTCTCTTATATGTCTGCTTCCTATTGGTTCATCTTAATTCAAATGGCTTCCCATTCATTTCTTTTATTTCTCTCTCTCTCTCTCTCTCTCTCTCTCTCTCTCTCTCTCTCTCTCTCTCTCTTATATCTATGCTTCTCAAATGGCCACTCTTTCTTAGAATTCCTAGATGAAAAATGACTGTAGAATTCCTTCTTTTTTTCTCTTTCCTTACCTCCTTATTTTCTCTACCAATCATACTAATTCATGCATGTATCTCATGTGGATTAAGTGAGATGCATGACCTTTGGATGGAAAAATTATGGAACACATCTAGATTGTCTCATTTTGAAGCTCAGAGTGAGAAAGTGGAAGATTTAAGTCTCCTGTGAGCCCTAGCTTGAGAGTGCTTCATATGCTTCCTTCCTTTGAAGTGTGTGGCTCATAAACTTTACTAAGAAGCTCTCGAAAGGTTGTGACATGCACCCATGCATGCATGTACATTCTACCACCTTAACTTTTGATATTTATTGACCCTAATTAGTGATATTTATTGAAAGCCTATGCTAAAACAATCTAAAAATAGAGGTGTAATGTAATATTTCTATATATATATATCAAAAGGTGAAGGTTTCTATTCATGATCTTCTTTTGTAACGCCCGAGCAATTTACGCCATTTTTAACAAAAATTGGACATTTTATGGGAAATAAAATGAGTTAAATGTTTTACTATATTTAAAATAGTAAACAAAGGAATTTGTGAGGAAACTTGGTACCATTAGATTCTACTAAAAAAATGGAATCCAATGCCTCAAAAATCGCCAAAAATGGAGTTCGTATGAAGAAGTTACGAATGTTTAAAGATCAGGGGCATATCAGTAATTTAAACAAAAAACGTTTAAAATGAAAAAGGACAAAAAACGCAGGGGGCCATTTTGATAACGGTACCCCCTGTCATCTTCCTCCTCAGATTTCTCCAGAAACCCTCAAATCCCGAATTTTCCAGAGAAGTCTGCCACCTCCATGGCGGCACTGCCATTGAGGGGCACCGCCTTCACCCCTCTATAAAAACCCCATCTCCCCCTCTCCAAAAACACGTTTTTCCAGCAACTTTTGGAAGGGGGTTTTCGGAAAAAATCGAAAACCCGTCTCTTTACGTTTTCCGGCAACGACCATGCCCAAGTCAGGCCGGCCATTGCCATTTTTCCCCATGCCCCTCTCTCCTCTTGTTCCGGCCTTGCACGATTTCCCCTTTCTTTGAGTTTTCCGGTGAGCAAGAAGGTTCAGAATGAAATGGGGCTCTACCACTGGCGATGGGCACTCCCCAGGCGACCCAAGTAAGCTGATTTTCCCTATTTCTCTTTGTTTTGCTTCCCCCAGGCCATATCCATGCCGGATCTGGTCTCTTTCCAACCAGTCTTCCCAGCCGGAAAACAACCAACTATTTTCCAGCCAGGTTTCCTAGCAAAAAAATGCTCCCAGCAGGCTTGGGCCGGCCCTGCACGAACAAGGCGTCCCAGGGACGCCATGCTGCACGTTGCACCTAGGACAGGGTCCCTGGGACGGGTTCCAGGCGTACGATAGTGCGTACACTATCCTAGGTGCGGCCTTTGGGTGCACGTGCGAAATGGGGCACGGGTCTTGGCTTGACCAGGGTGCATGGGGTGCCCTGGGAGCTGAGACGCACCATGCTACAAGGTGCGTCCGTGTGATGATGTGCGTCATAGCGCATTACTTGAGCATGCATGTGCGTGTGCAAAACGTGGTCCCTGGCACGGCCTTTGGGCGCGCACGCACGTGAGGCGGTTGCGGTTCAACCAGGATGCACAAGTGTCCTGGGAACTGGGACATGCGGACCTAATGAGACTTTAAAAATTAGGATCGTAGGACCATTTATAGAACCTAACCATTGAAAAGTAGAACCATATCATAGGATCTAGCCTGACAAATGAATTAGGCAAGGACCATGGATCCTAAAGGCAGAGCTAGCAATCTAATGTCTAAATGGATTGAAATTAATAAGGACTCCTTATATCCATTCATACTCAGGAGTTTATAAATGAGACCCAAGGACGGGTTGAAGTGATAAAGGATATGATTCCAGGAGACTTTGAGGTAGGTGCTCTATCGCTGCTAGACTTTTTAAAAGAGCCGTGATTGTTTTGAGAATGTATGTTTTAAGTATAAGTATATGACTTGTTTAGCATGACTTAAGTATAAGTACATATGATAAATGCTTTATGCATAGATATGTTTTGCAAATAATTGCATATATATTATGCATAGATTTGTTTTGCAAACAATTGCATATATTGTATGATTTGTGAGCATTGAGTTTTTGAAAGATTGCATGTCCTTGAGGGTTACCAAAAGACGCTGGAGTGCCCAAAAGACGTTGGGTTGGCAGTTGTGATGGCCAGGCAGTTGTGAGGGACCCAAAGAGGACAGGTTTTGAAAAAGAGGTTTTCGCTTGTTTGATCGGATATGATTTGGGCTAATAAGCTCGTGGGCGCTATGCCGAGAGGTTTGGGTTGGCCTCTAGCCTCTACCACTATTAGGTGGATGGGTACCATTCCCAAAAAGGGCATGTCCCTACGTCGACTGCATGTGGTACAGGGGGCTACCACTGGTGTCACAGCACTGGGTCGATGTGTCATATGCCCCATTGAGGCTATGACCGAGTGTCCTCAGGTACCCGGGGACTACACGGCGATGAGGTCGTGGGCATAGTTAGGCCCTATGGTTTCATGGATTTACTTGCATTGCATATGGCATGACATGAGGTTGGTCGACCATACCATACCAGATATCCATGAGTTGGATTCAGTTGAGCATCTTATGCATATCATTATGTTTATGATATATGATACTTTCAACTTGGATTATGTTATTCTTTAAGTCGTCAGTATTCCAATTCGACAGTGGTTTTTAATATTGATATTGAACATGATTGTTCGAACATGCACATGTTTTAAAGAGCATATGATTTTAAGCATAGCATGCATTGTAAAACTAGTAGTGATAGACTCCTACTGAGTATAGTATATACTCACCCTATCCTTAACATTTTTCAGGATAGTTCCACTCACAAATAGAAGACGTCTCAGGAGATATTAGTGCTACGAGCAAGTGAATTAAAAAGGAGACAATTATACATGTAAGTAAACTCTCAACCCTTTGGACATGTATTTATTTACAGTTGGGCTGTGTGTTGTGACTGAATAGACCTGGGGAAAAGCATTTATGATTTCTGAAGTTTTTCAAAAACTACTTTGAGTTGAAATCAAATGACACTCGGGGTTTTCAAAATGAGTTTAAAACTAAAGATTTTCCACTGCATTGCATGGTTTTTATAAAATGGTTTTCAAATAGGGATGCATCCCACCTTAGGAGTTAGATATTGCATTTAAAAATGCATGGAAAAACCCGGGTCGTCACATCTTTTCAAGGAGAGTTGTTGGTAGCATTTGAGGAGCTAAATATAAAAGTCCCATATGTAAACTCCCTAATTATATCCATCTTTATCTTGTAACTCTACTTTTAACTTTTGAAATACCTCCTCATCATCAAGTGTAGGTAGTTTTCGATGAAAGAAGTTGGAAGGAACAACATTGTGCCCTTGGCCCCTTACTCGGCTAGGGTGCTCCTCTTTATTATCCACAACCCTATACAGGATATCATCCTTTATAGTAGTGATAAACATAGTTTCGTATTTCTTTGTAAATGAATAGATTTATCTATCAAAATTATGTATTTGCAGGTATTATACTATGTAACACCCCAAATGTTTATATTTTGATTTTATGTGAATTTATAAAAGTGAATTAAGAACCATTGAGATTGATTCTAAGAAATGAGACTTTTATAGAAGTCAAAATAAGGGTTGTAACCCACATATTTGGATTATACTAAGGAAAATGATTCCAACATCATTAAGTTTTCCTAAATTGAAGTTTGGATGAATAAGTTATGATTTTTCTTGTGAAGGGCAATTTATTAATTTCACATGTAGACCCTACTTACGAAAATTCGTAATGGACACATTTAAGATGTCATCATGATCACTAATGACAATGTCTTTGACTTCATTATGATTGAGACAAAAATAATCATATTTAATTCAATTATTAAATGAAATGAAATTAATAATATAAAGCATATAAAGGATTGGACCAAATTGATATTGGCACCTCCTCTCATTTAATCGAGAATGACAATAGATTGTGGGTCTATTCCCGAACCCATTGCACACAGAACAAACCCTACGCAGGGAAGAAAGAAAGAGAGAGAGGAGGAAGAAGAAGAAGAGGGGGAGGGCAGATGAAAAGTAGATAAGAGGAAGGAGAAGGAGAAGGGGAAGACAGAGATGCTGGGAGGAGAGGCAGTGGCCATGAGGATCATTCTGGTGACCTGCAACCCTAGACCATCAGTTTCCTTTGGTTTTGATAGTGATGGAATGATGGGAAATCGACAATTGGTCCCCACAATTACGTTTTCCTCCCTTCGAACTACAAAATGCCCCAAAAGACCAACACAGGATATAAGGAGCTCTATAGGGTCAATTGGAAGAAAGACCAATGCATGGTGAAAAGGGAGATCGTCATTCAAAAACAACCATCAATCCACTTTCTCCTACAATCAAGGTCAAGTGGGGAATGATTCAGAAATAAGAATCTTACATAAACTCCTCATTTTACCTTAATTCATTTACAGATTTGAGAAATATTTATAGATCTATGGCTTTAACATATGTCTAAGTATCATCTCATCTCACCATCTCACAGTTAATCTGAGATTAATCAGGACTCTAGCAACTCGATTTGAGTTTCGATCGATGATTCGAGACAGGAGGAGATAGATCTGAACACTAATCCATGATTACATGTCAACTTGTGAATGATTTTCCCACCTATCATGATGATTAGTAGCTGATCAAAGTTGTAGCTACTTCATTAATGCTCTTCTCATCAATTTGTGTCTTACAAAGACTGATTTGATGATCTCAATTGAATGATAATTGTTGAATCATCTATAAAATAGAGATTTGACTATTTTCAATAAATCTAACCATTGAATCATTTGTAGAGGATGAATTCAACCATTTTCAATGAATGTTAGCTTTTGGATCATCTACAAAAATAGATCTGATCACATTAAAGAACTAGAATAGTTGAATCATCTTTAAAAGACTAATTCGAACACCCACAGTAAATCCTAACCATCAGATCATCTGTAATAGATAGATCCAACCATAGTAGAAGTATGTTGATATTTTTAAACAACTTTTGATAGAGATACAACTAGTAAATTGTAAATATGGTCCTATTCCTATCTACTTCATTGATGTTAAAGTGCCTGATCAGAAACTTTAATTGCTTTGTTGAATTTTTATCACTAATTAGTTCATTAGGTAAGCTTAAAAATGCACAATTTGACCTTATAAACCTTCATTTCATTAATAACCAATGGCACAAATTTTGTAATCCTAAGACTTGATGGTAATTAGATCAGCAAATGATGGATGAAAACGTAGATTAATAGCCTAAATGGCATATATCATACAATTTTGTGGTTAATTAGCAATGAATCACTAAAACTTGATGGCTCCATGATTAACTAATAATTTGAACTATCAAGTCAAGGTTAGAATAGATTCTGCTTATAATTGTTAATATGTAACTTAAAATTAATAGCGAATCTAGAATATTGACATAATTAGGTGATCAATAAGTTGAGAAGAAGAGGGGACATAAGTAAGCTAAGAAGCATGGCAAGTGGGGTAGGTAGTTTTAACATCGATATACTTTTGTGAAATATGAAAATTATTGACGACTATTCTATCTTGTTTGAAAATAGTTAAAATTAAGGTTCTCAATATTTCTTATTTATGTAGTGAGTATACTTATATTTCATGCAAGTTATCAGTTTAGACTGCCATGTTAATTTATTATTAAATTAAAAGCTTGTACATGAAAATGTAGTTGAAATTATATGGAGTTTGTGATTTATGAAATGGCGAGTGAGGAATTGCAAGACTCAACCCATGTGAGACTTGCTTTTACATGGTTATATCGTATCATGAGATTTGATTTTCATGATTTCACTAGTGCATTGACTTCTATGTTTTTAACAGTTATATCAGCATGTGATGATGCCTGGTATTATTATGTTATGAAGGGCATATGGTCGCCTGATGGATACTAGGTTAGGAAGGTTGAGGACTGATCATCCCCCTTATGAAATTTCATATATTTGATAACTGGCTGCAATTTGCCGAATTAGGTGGACAGACATCAGGGGTAGGGTCATGGCCTATAGACCATGTTCCCCATGTGCTTGATGTGATCACTACCTATTCTGGTATTGACTAATAGTTCAGACTTGAAGCGATCTTGTTTGCTACACAGATGGTCCATCATTTTAGAGATTTTGGACTCATAAATATGTAGTGTGATAGCGCAAGAGCTGTGCATTAACTTAAGACTTTAGGTCTATAGTGAGTACTCATGACCAATGGTAGATAGCTATATTTCAAGTGGTTTTACACTTGCAAGACCTTAAGGAGGCTAAGATAGAGTTATCTATATATTTATATACTTATTGAGATACACTGATTATATTTTAGCATTACATGATTTAAACACCTTTTGTATATTCATTTTTATGATAAATTAGGTTGTATAGATGGATCTGGTTGATTAAGGATGTCCTAGATTAGATTTGCAAGGGTAGCATAGTAGGATTAGCGAACATTCTTAGGTTTGTTGGAGAAGCTGGATTGCATGATTAGCTTGCTAGAAGTTTTTTTCTTTGATTATTGTTCCTTTCGAAAGAGATAAGAAATTGGTGAATTGGAAAATTTTTATTTTATTATGGAACATATACATCAATATGCATGGATCATACCTTTATGAGATGATGCATGACATGAGTTGTGGTGATTATTTATATCTTATAAAATACCTTACAAAGGCTATTATTTTCTTTGAATCAACATGCATGGGTATTAAACTGAGAAACTGAAATGGTTTGGCATGACATTGATTTGCAAAGCATATTTAATATTTTACAGTTTTATTATACAGCTCTTTATGCCTCAAATTTTATAGAACGACATAACATGTGATTAGGAATTTCTTTTGCATTAAAACTATATAAACTTCATATTTTGATGATGAAACTACTACAAGCTTACTAAGACATTGTAAATTGTTTACAATATCTCAAGTTTGAAGAAATAAGACAGAGGAGTGGGAGATTGTGCTAGAGCCCTCAAGAGAAGGATATAGAAGGTATATCAAACTAATTTATAACATAGTCGATAATTTTGCATACTGATGTAATACTTTGATTTATTATGACTTTGGTTTTATGTAAATTGAAAATAATGGTTGTGTGGTTGTGACTAGATTGATCATGGTCTTTAAGTCCTCTTTCATTTTAGCTAACACTTGATTTTTATACATGTTTAAGTAGTCATGTGAATGGATGTAGACAGTGTCTCCTTTATTTTTCGTACTTATGCGTTTTGTGCATGTGATGTGATGTCTTTGATAAACACAAAATTTTTTGTAAGTAAATGGATTTACTTATCAAAATTGTGTATTTACAGGAATTACACTATGTAACACCCCAGATTTTTATATTTCATTTTATCTAATTATGGAATTGAATTAAGAAACACAAAGATTGATTGCAAGAAACGAGACTTTTATAGAAGTCAAAACAAGTGTCCTAACCCAAATATTTGGATTGTACTAAGAAAAGCAATTTAAACAGTACTAAGTTTGCCTAAATTAGAGTTTGGACGAATAAGTTGTGATTTTTCTTGTCAAAGGTGATTTTGTAATTTCACATTGTGGACCTGACTTACTAAAATTTGTAACAGACATGATCAAGATGACATCATGATCACTAATGATGAAGTCTTTAACCTTATTATGATTAAGACAAAAGTAATCTTATTTATTTCAAATTATTACATGAATTTAAATTAAATAATATATAGTATATAAAGGAGTGGGCCAAATTAATCTTGGCACCTCACCCACTTAAGTGAGAACAAAAAGAGACCTTGGGCCTAGTCCCAAACCCAATATACACAAAAGAAACTTGACATAAGGAAGATAGAAAAGGAAAAAGGAAGAAGAAGAGGATGAGGGGGAAAGGGGAAGAAAAGATGAAAAGGGAAAGAAGAAGGAAGAAGGAGAACAGGAAGATTGAGATCGAAGGAGGAGAGGCAATTTCCCTACAATCCCTTTTGGTGACATGCAAGCCTCAATGATCAGTCTCCACTAGTTTTGACAGTGACAAAGTGATGGGTGATTGACAATTGGTCCCCACAATTGTGTTTTACTCCCTCAAACTACAAAAGCCCCATAAGGCAGATGGGATCTGCAGAGCTTTAGCGGGTCAATCAAAAGAAAGACAAATGCATGGCAAAAAGGGAGATCATCACCATAAACAATGATCAATCCACTTTATCTGGCGATCAAGGTCGAGTGAGAAATGATTCAGAGGTAGATTCTTACATAAAATCCTAGTTTTACCTAGATTCATGTATAGATTTGAGTTCGATCATCAATCCAAGACCTAATGAGGTAAATTCAAATTCTAATCAACTATTAAACACCAACCTGTGAATAATTTTCCCCCCTATCATGATGATAAGCACCTGATCATGGTTGTAGCTACTCTATTAATGCTCTTATCCCTGATCCATGACTTACAAAGATTGTATTGATCATCACCATTGAATGATAACTATTGGATCATCTACAAAATAAATATCCAACCATTTTAAATAAATGGAACCATTGGATCATCTATGAAAGATGAATTCAACAATTTTCAATGAATGTTATCTTTCGAATCATTTGTAAAAGATAGATCCTATCTCTTTCAATGAATTAGAATAATCAGATCATCTATAAAAGACTGATCTGACCATCCATAGTAAATCCTAACCTTTGAATCATCTATAAAAGAAAGGTCCAACCACAGTGCATGTTGATATCTTAAAACAAATTTTGGTAGAAAGATGTCTTGTAAAACCTAAATTTGATAATGTTCCACTCTATTTTGTTGACTTTAAGCGGTCGATCGGAACCTTAATTGCTTTGTTGAGTTTTGGTCGTTGATTAATTCAATAGATAACTAGAAATCATATAATCAAACCTTATAAATCTTCATTTCATTAATAACAAATTGCATAGATTTGGTAATCCAAGACTTGATGGATGTCGGATGGACAAACCATGGATGGAAACATAGATCAATAGCCTAAATGGTCAAGATCATGCAATTTTGGTGCTTAATTAGCAATGAATCAATAAACCTAATGGTTCCATGATAAACAGTTTATTTAGCACATCAAGTCATGGTTAGAATAGGTTTCTTTTATAATTGTTAATATATAACTTGACATTGACAAAGAATTTAGAATATTGACATGATTAGGTGATAGATAGGTCGAGTTGAAGAGGTGACATAACTAAGATGAGAAGCATGGCAAATTAGGTAAGTAGTTTTAACATGGAAGTGCTTTTGTGAAACATGAAAACTGTTGATGACTATTCTATCATGTTTGAAAATAGTTAAAATTGAGACCTTTTATTTATACAATGAGTATACTTTTATTTCATGCAACATATTAGTTTGAATTGCCACATTGATTTATTATTAAATTGAAAAATTATACATGAAAATGTATTTGAATTTACAAGAGAGTTTGTGATTTATGAAATGAAGAGGAGTGAGGAATCCTCAAACTCAACCCTTGTGAGGGTTACTTTTACATGGTTATATCATATCATGAGATTTGATATGCATGATTTCACTAGTGTATGGATTTTAATGCTTTTATCATTTTTATTGGCATGTGATGACACCTAGAATTATTAAGTTATGGATGACATATAGCTACCCAATGGACACTGTGCTAGGAAGATTGAGGACTGATCATGCCCCTTCTAAATTTTCATATATTTGTTACTTGTCTAAAACAAGTCAAATCAGGTGGATAGATATCATGAGTAGGATCATGGCCTATAGACTGTGTTCCCCACACATGCAACACTATCGCTACCCATTTTAGCATTGGCAGATAGTTCGAACTTGATGCGATCTTGTTCATTGAATAGATGGTCCATTATTTTCTAGATTTAAGACTCGTATATATGTTGTACGATAGCACAAGAGATGCATAGCACCCTGAGGCTTTAGGTCTATAGTGAGTCCTCATGCCCAATGGAAAATAGCTGGATTTCAAGTGGTTTTACATTCACGAGACATCGAGGAGGTTCAAATGGTGTTATCTATACATATACTTATTGTGAAATAGTGATTATATTTAAGCATTTCATGATTTAAATTCTTTTTATCTATTGATTTTTATGATGATTCATTATCTAGTTTGGATAAGTATATTTATGAAATGATGCATGACATGAGTTGTGGTAACCATTTATATCTTGTAAAATACCTTGCAAAGGCTATTATTTTCTTTGAAACAACATGCATGGATATTGAAACTGATAAATTGAAATGGTTTGGCAAGACATTGATTTGTAAATCATATTTGAGATTTTAGAGTTTTATTATACTACTCTTTATGATTCACATTTAACAGAACTGCATAACATGTGATTGGGAATTTTTTTTAGGTTAAAACTATCTAAACTTCATATTTCAATGATGAAACTACATACACATGTGCAAGCTTGCTGAGACATTGTAAATTGTTTACAATGTTTCATATTCAAAGAAATAAGATAGAGGAATAGAAGACTGTGCTAGAGGATTGGAGAGATGGATATAGAAGCTATATCAAATAGGTATACAACATAATTGATAATTTGCCTCAAGATAAGGATATAGAAGGTATATCAAACATGTTTACGACAAAATTGATAATTTTGTGAATTGATGTAATACTTTGATTTATTATGACTTTGGTTTTATGGACTTGTGGATATGTAAATAGGAAATAATGGTTTTGTAGTTGTGACTAGATTGATCCTAGTCTTGAAGTCCTCTTTTATTTCAATTAAAACTTGATTTTTATACATACTTTAGTATTCATGTGATGGGTGGAGACAAAGTCTCCTCTATTTTTAAGACTTACGCATGCAATGCTATGTCTTTGATAGACTCTTCTTTTTTTTTTGGCATAAATGAATGGATTTATTTATCAAAATTATGAGTTTATTGGTATTGCACTATGTAACACTCTAAATTTTTATATTTCGTTTTATGTGAATTTATAGAATTGCATTAAGAAACTCGGAGATTGATTCCAAGAAATGAGACTTTTATGAAAGTCAAAACAAGTGTCATAGACTAAATATTTGAGTTGTACTTAGAAAAAGGATTCCAACAACACTAAGTTTGACTAAATCGGAGTTCGAACGAATAAGATGTGATTTTTCTCACGAAGGGCAATTTAGTAATTTCACATTTTTACTCCACTTATGAAAATTCATAACAAACACTTTCAAGATGACATCATGATAACTAATGTTAATGTCTTTGACCTCATTATGATTGAGACAAAAGTAATAATATTTAATTCAATTAGTATATGAATTTAAATAAAATAATATAAAGTATATGAAGTGGTGGCTAAATTGATATTGGCACCCCTTGCCACATAAGTGAGAACAAAAATATACCATGCATCTATTCTCGAACCCAACACACATAGAAGAAACTCGGTGCTGGGAAGAAAGAGAGGAGGAAGAAGAAGAAGAATAGGGGGAGAGGAGAAGAAAAGGAAGAAGGAGAAGAGGAAGAGAGCCACCTCAGGAGGAGATGTGGTCACTGTGCTGATCCTTTCAGTGACATACAACCCTCAACTACTGGTTTCATCTTGTTTTGACATTGACTTAATGACAAGTAATTGATGATCAATCACCACAATTGCATTTTCCTCCCGTCAAACAAAAAAGCCCCAAAAGATAGATAAGATCCAAGAAGCTTTAGTGTGTTGATCAAAAGAAAGACTAATACATAATGAAAAGGTAGATCGTCACCAAAAAATGACGATCAATCCACTTTCTGTAGTGATCAAGGTTGAGGAACGAATGATTCAGATGTAAGATTCTTACATAAAATCCTCATTTTACCTTGATTCATTTACAAATTTGAGACATGTGTATATATATATAAAGTTTTAATGCAAATCAAAGTATTATCTATTAGTTTCAATTAATTAGACACTGATCTAAACTCTAGTAACTCTGTTTTAGTTCCAACTGTCAATATCAGACTTGATGTGGTAGATCTAAACCTTAATTATGGTTAAACATCAACCTATGAATGATTTTCCCACATTTCATGATGATCAAGAGCTGATTAGTGTTGAAGCTACTCTATTAACATTCTTATCATGAATCCTTGCTTACAAAGATTAATTCGATCATCTCCATTGAATGATAACCATCAAATCATCTATAAAATAAAGATCCAACCATTTTCAATAAATGTAACTGTCAGATCATTTGTAAAAGATTAAATCGAGTAGCTTCAATGAGTGATATCTTTCAAATTATATGTAAAAGTTAGATCCAATCACTTTCAATGGACTAGAATAGTCGGATTGTTTATAAAAGACTGATCTGACCATCCATAGTAAATCCTAACTGTTAGATCATCTATAAAAGATAGATTCGACCATAGTAGAAGCATGTTGATATCTTTCATAAAAATTGACAAATAGAAGACTCATAAAATATAAATATGATCTCATTCCTTTCTATTTTGTTGATGTTAAGCAGCTAATTGGAACATTAATTGCTTTGTTGAGTTTTGATCGTTGATTAGTTCACTAGATAAATTGAAAAATGTGCATTCGCACCTTGTAAACCTTTATTTCATTAATAATAAATGGCACAGATTTGGTAATCTTAGGACTTAGGAAAACCATGGATGAAAAAGCATGTCAATAATCTAATGGCAGAAATTGTTTGATTTTGGTGGTTGATTAGGGATGAATCACTTAAAGCTAATGGTTCCATGATAAACAGATGCTCTAGATCATCAAGTCAGAGTTAGAATAGATTTCTTTTATAATTGTTAATATATAACTTAACATTGACAAGGAATCATGAATATTGACATGATTAGGTGATCGATAAGTCAAGTCAAATAGGGGACATAACTAAGCTGAGAAGCATGGAAAATGAGGTAGGTAGTTTTAACATGGATATGATTTTGTGAAACATGAAAAATATTAATTACTATTGTATCGTGTTTGCAAATAGTTAAAATTGAGATTTTTTATTTTTACCATGAGTATACTTGTATTTCATGATTTCATGCAACTTATTAGTTTGGACTGCCATGTTGATTTATTATTAAATTAAAAACTTCCACATGACAATGTATTTGAAATTACATGTAGTTTGTGATATGAAAATGAAGATGAGTGAGTAATTCTCTAGCTCAACCCTTGTAAGAGTTACTTTTACGTGGCTATATTGTATCATGTGATTTGATTTGTATGATTTCACTAGTGCATGGATTTCAATGGTATGTCAATTATAGCAATATGTCATGATAGCTAGTATTATTATGTTATGGAGGGCATATGGCTGCCCGATGGATGCCGTGCTGGAAGGTTTAGCATTGATCATCCCCATTTCAAAATTTCATCTATTTGATACCTAGTTGCAATAGGTTGAATTAGGTGGAGAGTCATCATGAGTAGGGTCATGTCCTGCAGACCATGTTCCCCATGTACATAGCCTATCTGTTACCTATTCTGGAATTAGAGGGTGCATAGGACTTGACGTGGTCTTGTCCACTATACAAGTGGTCCATTATTTTAGTGATTTGAACCTCGTATGTATGCAATGTGATAACATGAGAGTGTGCATCCCCTTAAGACTTTAGGTGTATAATGAGTACTCATGACCAATGGCAAATAGCGAGATTTCGATTGGTTTTACATTTGCAAAACCTCGAGGAGGTTTAGATGGTGTTATAATATATGTATATATATATATATATCTAAGCATTTCCTTATTGAGATACATTGATTATATTTAAGCATTTCATTATTTAAATGCTTTTTGTCTATTGATTTTTTATGATGATTCATTATCAAGTTTGGATAAGTATATTTATGAGATGATACATGCCATGAGTAGTGGTCATTATTTATATCTTGTAAAATACCATGCAAAGGTTATTATTTTCTTTGATACAATATGCATGGATATTGAAACTAATAACCTGAAATGGCCTAGCATGACTTTGATTTGTAAAGAATAATTGAGATTTCAGAGTTTTACTATACTGTTCTTTATGCATCACATTTTACAAAATTGCATAACATGTGATTGGTAATTTCTTTTGAATTAAAATTGTATAAAATTTATATTTCAATGATGAAACTACCTACACAAATGTAAGCTTGCTTAGACGTTGTAAATTATTTAGAATGTCTCAGGTTTTAAGTAATAAGATAGAGGAGTAGAAGAATGTGCTAGGGGCCATGAGAGAAGGCTATCGAAGGTATATCAAACTGGTTTACAACATAGTTGATAATTTTGTAAACTGATGTAATACTTTGATTTATCATGACTTTGGTTTTATGGATGTTGATATGTAAATTGTGAATAATGGCTATGTGGCTGTGACTGGATTGATCTTGTCTTGAACACCTCTTTCATTGTAGTTAAAACCTTATTTTTAACAAGTTTACGCACTCAAGTGAATGGATGAAGAGGAAGTCTCCTCTAATATTCACAAATGCATTTTATACATGCAATGCGATTTCTCTGATAAACATATTTTTCTATTTCTTTTTGTAAATGAATGGATTTATTAATAATAAATGTGTATTTATAGGTATGACAGTATGTAACACCCCAAAATTTTATATTCCATTTTATGTGAATTTATAGTATTGAATTATGAAACGTAGAGATTGATTCCAAGAAGTGAGACTAATAGATGTCAAAACTAGTGTCGTAACCTAATCATTTGTATTTTATTGAGAAAAAATATTCCAACAACACTTTGTTTTTCTAAATCAATGTTCGGTTGAATAAGCTGTGACTTTTCTTGTGAAGGGCAATTTAATGATTTCACATTGTGGACCCCACTTACGAAAATTCATAACAAACACATTGAAGATGATATCATGATCACTAGTGATGACCCTTTGACCTCATTATGATTGAGACAAAAGTAATCATATTTAATTTAATTATTATATGAATTTAAAATAAATAATATAAGGTATACAAAGGAGGGGGCTGAATTGATATTGGCACCCTCTCCCATTTAAGTGAGAATGAAAATAGACCGTGGGCCTGTTCTCAAAAGCAATGCACATAAAAGAAACCCGACCTAGGGAAGAATGAAAAAAGAGAGGAGTAGGAAGAAGAAAAGGGGAAGAAGAAGGAAGAATGAGAATAGCAAGAGAGAGACTACGAGAGGAGAGGTGGCTGCAACGTGGATCCTTCTGTCGACCTACAATGCTCGACCATTAACTTCCTCTAGTTTGATTGTGGTAAAACGAAGGGTGATTGATGATCAGTCCCCACAATTGTATTTCCCTTCCTTCAAACTACAAAAATCCTTGGAAGATAGATGGGATCCAAGGATCTTTAATAGGTCGATTGGAAGAAAGACCAATTCATGGTGAAAAGGGAGATTATTGCTGGAAAACAACAATCAATCCACTTTCTTTGCTGATCAAGGTGGAGTAAGGAATGATTCAGAGGCAAGATTCTCAAGTAAAATCTTAATTTTACCTTGATTCATTTATGGATTTGACAAATGTGTATAGATCTAAGGTTTAAAGCAAGTCTTCAGTATCATCTCTTGGTCTTAGAGTTAATCAGAGACCGATCATCATGATGATCAGCAACTAATTAGAGTTGTAGCTACTCCGTTAATTCTCTTCTCATCAATTAATGCCTTGCAAAGATTGATTTGATCACCTCGATTGAATGATAACCATCTAATCACCTATAAAATAGTGATCCCACCATTTCAAATAAATGTAACCATTGGATCATCTATAAGAGATGAATTCGACCATTTTCAATGTATGTTAACTTTTGAATCATTTGTAAAAGATAGATCCAATCACTTTCTTTGAACTAGAATTGCCAGATCATCTATAAAGCACTAATTAGACCATCCATAATAAATCCTAACCATTGGATCATCTGTAAAAGACAGATCTGAAGACAGTAAAAGCATGGTGATATATTTACACAAATTTTGACTAACAAATGAATAGTAAAATGTAAATCTAATCTAGTTCCTCATGATTTCATTGACATTAAGTGGCCCATCAGAACTTTAATTGCTTGGTTGAGTTTCCAATTACTTCATTAGATAAACTGAAAAACATATAGTCAGACCTTCTAAACCATAGTTTCATTAATAATCAATGGCACATATTTGGTAATCCTAGGACTTGATGAAAGTTAGAGAGTGAAACCATGGATGGAAACACATATCAATGGCATGACTTTGGTGGTTGACTACCTATCAATAACTAAAACCTAATGGTTCCATGATTAACAGATGATCTGGACCATCAGGTTAGGGTTAGACTAGATTCCTTTTATAATTGTTAATATATAATTTGGCATTGACAAGGAATCTAGAATATTGACATGATTAGGTAATCGATAAGTTGAGCCAAAGAGGGTACTTAGCTATGCAGAGAAGCATGATGATCAAGGTAGACAGTTTTAACATGGACATGCTTTTGTTAAACATGAAAATTGTTGATGACAATTGTATCATGTTTGAAAATAGTTAAAATTCAGACTTTTTATTTATATAGTGTGTATACTTGTATTTCATGCCACTCATCAGTTTGGACTGCCATGCTTATTTATTATTAAATTGACAACTTGTACATGAAAATGTATTTGAAATTACATGGAGTTTGTGTTTTATTAAATGAAGAGGAGTGATGAATCCTTTGACTCAACACTTGTGAGAGTTACATTTACATGGCTTTCTTGTATTGTAGGATTTGATTTGTATGATTTCACTAGTGCATGGATTTCTATGGTTTTATCAGTTATATCAGCATGATCCTATTCCTCTTAATTTTGTTAACGTTAAGTGGCCGATCAAAACTTTAATTGCATTGTTAAGTTTTGATCGCTAATTAGTTTGTTAGACAAACTGGAAAACATACAATTAGATTCATTTTATTAACAATAAATGGCACATATTTAATAATCCTAGGACTTGATGGAATTCGGATTGGTGAACCATGGATAGAAACGCATATCAATGGTCTAAATGGTTGAGGTCATGCCATTTTGCTAGTTGATTAGCGATGAATCACTAAAACCATGTGGTTCCATGACAAACAGATGATTTGGACCATCAAGTCAGGGTTAGAATAGATTCCTTTTGTAATTCTTAATATATAACTTGACATTTACAAGGAATCTAGAATATTGATAGGATTAGGTGATCGATAAGTCGAGTTGAAGAGGGTACATAACTAAGCTACGAAACATGGCAAATGAGGTAGGTAGTTTTAACGTGGATATGCTTTTGTGAAACATGAAAACTATTGATAACTATTCTATCATGTTTGAAAAATAGTTAAAATTGAGACTTTTGATTTGTACATGGAGTATACTTGCATTTCATGCAACTTATCAGTTTGGACTACCATGTTGATTTATTATTACATTGAAAACTTGCACATGAAAATGTATGTGAAATTACACGACACTGTGATTTATGAAATTATGAGTGAGGAATCCTTGAAATCAACCCTTCTGAGAGTTGCTTTTTTATGGCTATGTAGTATCATGGGATCTGATTCACATGACTTCACTAATGCATGGATTTTTGTGGTTTTATTAGTGATATCAGCATGTGATGATACTAGTATTATTATGTTATGGAGGGCATATAGCTGCCCAATGAACTTTGTGTTTGGAAGGTTGAGGATTCATCATTCCCCTTTTGAAATTTCATAGATTTGATACCTAGCTAC
Source organism: Warburgia ugandensis (assembly GCA_035236585.1). Taxonomy (NCBI): domain Eukaryota; kingdom Viridiplantae; phylum Streptophyta; class Magnoliopsida; order Canellales; family Canellaceae; genus Warburgia; species Warburgia ugandensis. The sequence goes on from CP141130.1 coordinate 48,817,257, forward strand.
AATAGGATGAATCAAGGGGACAAAAATCATGGGTAGTGTCATGGCCTACAAATCAAGTTCCACATGCACACGGCACGATTGCTACCTATTCTGGTATTAGTAGGTAGTTTGGACTTGACACGTTCTTCAATACTGCATAGCTGGTCCATTATTTTTGACATTTGAGACTCGTATGTGTAGCAGGATGGTGCTAGAGGCGTGCGACACCCTGAGACCTTAGGTGTATAATAGTTAGATTTCAAGTTGTTTCACACTCGCGAGACCTCGAGAAGGTTCAGATGGTGTTATACACACACACACACAATTATTGAGATACATTGATTTTATTTAATCATTTCATGATTTAAATGCTTTTTGTCTATTGATTTTTTACGATGATTCATTATTCACTTTGGATGAGTATATTTATGAGATGATGAACGATATGAGTTTGTAGTGACTATTTATATACTGTAAAATATCCTTGAAAGGTTATTATTTTATTTAAAACAACATGCATGGATATTGAAACCAATAAATTGAAATGGTTTGGCACGACATAATTTGCAACGCACATTAAGATTTTAGGATTTTATTATATTGCTCTTTGTGCATCACATTTTACACAATTGCATAACATTTGATTGAGAATTTCTTTTGGATTAAAATTGAATAAACTTCATATTTCAATGATGAAACTACCTACACAAGTGCTAGCATGCTAAATCATGGTAAATTTCTTTACTATGTCTCAGTTTTGAAGAAATAGGAAGAGGAACAGAATATTGTGGTAGAGGCCTCGAGAGAAGGATATAAAGGTATATCAAATAGGTTTAGAACATAGTTGATAATTTTGTGAACTAATGTAATACTTTGATATGTATGAACAAAGTCGTGAGGGGGCTGGGTGATATGGGCCCCAGTCTATACAGCGGGCAATATTGTTGTGTGGGGCCCTCGGGGTGTTATATAAAAGGGCAGGCCTTGTGCACGAAGCTCTGCCTATGTGGGGTTCGGGGAAGAGGCAGACCACAAGGGCCTATAGTAGGTAGCTTTACCCTGCATTTTGCAAGAGGTTGATTCGATGCCTTGAACCTGTGACCTCAAGGTCACATGATGACAACTTTTACTTGTTGTGTAGGGCCCTCGAACTATTACATATTAACTTTTAATTATTCATGTGAATGGATGGAGATAAAGCCTCCTCTATTTTTTGAAATTATGAATTTTATGCATGTGATGCAAGGTCTTTGTAGTTTTATTTTTTTTTAATGAATGGATTTATGTATCAAAATTGTGTATTTACAGGCATTACACTGTTACACCCCAAAGTTTTATATTTAATTATATGTGAATTTATAGAATTGATTTAAGAAACACAGAGATTGATTCCAAGAAATGAGACTTTTATAAAAGTTAAAACAAGTGTCATAACTTAAATATTTGGATTGCATTGAGAAAAAGGATTCTAACAATGTTAAGTTTGCCTAAATAAGAGTTTGGATGAATAAATTATGATTTTTCTCATGAAGGGAAATTTAATGATTTCACAATGTGCACCCCACCTACGAAAATTCGTAACAGACACGTTCAAGATGACATCATGATCACTAGTGATGATTGCTTTGACCTCATTATGATTGAGGCAAAAGTAATGGTATTTAATTCAATTATTATATGAAGTTATTTTAAATACTATAAATTGTATAAAGGAGGGGGCCAAATTGATATTGGCACCCCCTCCCACATAAGTGCGAGCAAAAACAAACCATGGGCCTTTTCCTAAATGCAATGCACACAAAAGAAAGATGGTGTAGGGATGAAAGAAAGAAAGAAAGAAAGAAAGAAAGAGAGGAGGAAGAGGGGGGAGAGTAGAAGAAAAGAAGAAAGGGGAAGGCGAAGGAAGGAGAAGTGGAATAGAGAGACCACGGGAGGAGAGGTAGTCGCAATGTGGATCCCTCTAGCAACCTACAACCCTCGACCATTGGTTTCCTCACATTTTAACGGTGATGGAATGACAGGAGATCCATGATTGGTCCCCACAATTGTGTTTCCCCACCTTCAATCTGCAAAAAGTTGTAAAAGATAGATCAGATCTTAGGAGCTTTAGCAAGTCAATTAGAAGAAAGACCTTTGCATGGTGTAAAGGGAGATTATTGTTGGAAAATGATGATCAATCAACTTTCTCCTATGATCAAGGTCAAGTGAGGAACAATTCAGAGGTAGGATTCATACATAAAATCATCCTTTTACCTTGATTCATTTACAAATTTGAGAAATGTGTGCAAATCTAGGGATTTAATGCAAATCTAAGTATCATCTCTCAGTTTCACAATTAATCGGAGACTGATCAAAACTCTAGTAACTTCATTTGAGTTCCGATCGTTGATCTGAGAACTGATGAGAGTGTTCCCAACCCTAATCCATGGTTAATTGTCAGACTATGAATGATTTTCCCACCTGTTAGGATGATTAGAGTTATAGGTACTGTGATGACCCGGGTTTTTGTAACACATTTTGTAATGTATTTTGAAAGGCAGGGCCCTTAATAGTGTAAAAAAATTTTGCAAAACAAACCAGCAGAAATTCTTTTCTTTAGAACTTGTTTTGTAAAACCCAAGTCATTACTTCATACATAACATAAGTAGAAATTTTGTACAAGATAAAATTCCATTGAAGGAATATACTTTTATAAAATTCCATAATCCATCCAGTGGTTCACAGTACAGCCAAATCTGTTACAATACTTGTCCACATTACATAATCCAAAACTCAAGCTCACCATACAATAAAACTCTCAACAAAGCAAAATACATGTCTTCAAGGGTATACCTTGAAGATTATTCTCTTCAAGTCTTCTATCGTCATGAGCTCCTAACTCTCCTTCCCTGTATCTGAGATATTGCAACAATTACAATATCTCAGCAAACAATGCTTGGTAGGGGATTCAAGAAGCATAAGAATTGACAAGATAATTCCAATACTTCATAATCCCATTATCCCTAAACATACTCTTTACTTTGTAAGTTATGTATATTTATATACATACATACATACTCTACATGGGTAAACCAGTTAAATTTATGAAAGTAGTCAAATATCATTCCCAACTAAGCTGATCAATTCTCTCCATTATGAGAATTTAGTATTTCAACTAATCTTACACTGGGAATTTCCCTTCTTGGGAAATTTTGGTAATATACAATTACCTAGCATTTCATTATGGTAAAACATAAGGCATTTCACTATGCCTACTCTCATATACATCATAGTGCAAAATAATCAAAAGGGCTACCATGCTGCAATCTGATCTGTACTAGCGCGCTCGAATAACTGCCCTGTTCACCATTGATACCACAGTGGAAAATATTATGTCATTGCCCATATGGGGGGGCAAGACTTTCATAGTGGTGGCCTTCCCCTAATTGCCCCACCGGACTTTTAGCCTCTCATAGGGCAAAGTATCATCAAATCATCAAATTTCAAGGAGTAGGTGGCCAAACCCTTATAATTCCTCTAGCATAGCATGCCCTTAGGCTTATGCCTATTAAAACAAACTCACAAGCTTCCAAGCTTGTATGTAAAATAGATTTCATATATATTAGACCATCTATCTGTTTATTTAGGGATGAAATATTTTCTAGTTCCCTATTCACTTATGGTATAGTCCTTAACCATCTTATATGTGTTTGGTTGGATCATAAGGTTTTCAAGGGATTTAATATAAGTATTAACATTACTCTTATCAACATAAGGTCATGAGTTCAATCATGTATGTCACATGTAAATGCATTCATCAAATCCTCCTACCTTCAAGAAGTGATCCCTTTTTCCAAATCTTCCATGATCCTAACTGATGTATGTAATCTGTACATCCATATATATTGTCAATATATAAATTATGAACAAGCCTATTGATCACTAGATCTAATGTTTAGAATGATCTTTAGATCATTCATATATAAGTATTTTTCTATCTCTAAGTCTTTGTGTGTCCATCTCCTTGATTTTGATCTTTCATAGATCCATTGATTGATAATCTACACTTGTTGATAAAGATCAAGGTCCTAGATCTTTTATCATCTATTTCTTCTTTGATCTAAGTTCAGTTATTGAATCATCCCTAAGGAGGATGATCTTGGTTTTCTTCCTTGAATCATCTTTGATCAAGGGTTTGGATTATCTAATATAATGAACCAGAACATGCAGATTAATAAACATGCATACTAGGTACAATATAATATTCTTATTCTTATTGTTCTTGATCATCCAAGATCTAATGGATCTTGTTTGATCATCCTTATCTTACTTACAGTTTTTATTAGGGTTAGGTAATTTACTAAACTTTTATGCTCTTACTATTATTATTCAACTAGTTAATGTTTTGCTGGTTGAAGGTAACTTATTTAAGCCTAAGTTTAGATTGTTCCTCTTATTTCCAATTGGCTAAGGCTTACTAGCTGAATGGGTGAACACAAAGTGGTTACTTCAATCCTCATGTAAGGAGGCATTTAGACCTCACAAATGTCAACGGAAGGTATGGAAAGAGCGAGGCTCTATTAGATAACCCCCTTAACCACTATGTTCAACATTCACTGGAGTGACCATAGCTCAACCTTTCATAAGGTTCCTATAAGCTTGTTGACCCTAAGTACTCTTTCTAATATATTTTAATTAAATCCATGAATATTTACAATGTCATTCATGGGGTTTATTATTCTCCTAGTTTGGGCCAAGGATTTGATAATCCTTATATTGTCCTACTAACTATAGCCCTTACTAATATTAAGTCAAAGTCTTTCCTTCCTCTTATGTGTTCATGAAACTCTAATTTCTAATTAGATTACATTTTGGTGATTTATGCTCGTTATATCTTAACAACTACTTAGCATTTGAATCTAATAATAAGATTTGACAACAATTAAATCATAAACTTTAAAGCATGGTTCCAATATAAATTTAACAAACATTTATACTAACATGCTCCTTATGAATGTAACTTAACCTAATGGAATAAAACTATACTTAAACTAGCATGTTCCTAGGTTACAATGGCATGAAATCATACTAACTTGGTCCTAAGTTACACTTACATAAAATCATACTATCATGCCCCTAAGATAATTAAATCTAGCAACTTATGATAACAATCTAATCACATGTCATGCTAAAGTCTAAAAGTTACACTATCATGCTTTATAACATAAATCATATTTAAAATGCTATTTTCAATTAATATAAAATTTAACTAATTACATTAATATTTTTAGAAACCTTCACTTATGATCCAATCATTAGATCTTAGATCTTTTCCTTTTGATCAAGGGTTTTAGTTATATTTAGGCGTTTTTCTTTATTAAGGTCCAAAGATCATATTGATTCATTTTTTTCATAATCCATCCATGATCTCCTTGTATTTCATCATATCAACATCCATCCCATCCATCCCAAGGATCTGATCACACTTGATCTTATTGATCAAGTGGGTCCCTTTGTAATTTTGAGGATTTTTCCTTCCATAGTGGGTAAATCCCTTAATATCTCTTAGATCTGTCCAAATAAAGCATTTAGATAACTTCATTTCAATATTATATCATTAGTAAAACATATCTCCAAGATCTAATCATCTCATATCTTAAAGATCTTGGCAATTGAAAACTTGATTCCTAAATATAGAAATTTGTATTACATATTTTCTCCATTTTATCATTTCATAAGAAAAATAGAGCTTTTAATCTTTCCATAGCTTCTTTCCGATCAGGAGGCGAGCCAGGTGCGTCCACTCAGGATATTCTCCGAGGCGCGATCGTTCCGCTTGGAATGACATCGCACTATAGTGCACGCATTAAAATGCTTCTGCGTGAGGCGTTTCCGGGCTGTGTCGTGCATGGCGTCTTGGGCCCCGTTCGATCAGGAGATCAAACAGTTCATTCTAGACCGTCCAATCAATCCCCTATCAATTGAGGGCCCAAAACTTATCCGATCTTTGCAAAAAATTCTACCCTGGGGGTTTTGGACCCTTCTAGATCAATTGGAAGGGTCAGATTTTTCATCTGAGGCCTCAATCGTCTTGAATTAAAGGTTCTATTGTTTACTTTATTTTTACCATTTTATTACCAAAATAAAATTATAGTAGAATAAAAATTTCATAAAACACTAGTAAACATGTACAGAAAGTATTCCCATGTACCTGATTAGAGAAAAAAAATGTTGGTTATATGTCCAATTTAAAAGCATACCTTTTTGATGAAGAGATGGCCCAAGATCCACCTTTCTTGCGATTACCATTGTTTGAACTATTGGATCTCAAATTTTCTTTGGGGGTTTTGTAGCTAAGGTATGGTGGGAAGTTTTGGATGGTGAAATTGGTGATATTAGATCTAGAACAGAGTGCCTAATTGATTTTAGGTATCTTGTTCTAATCTAGAAAGAAAATGAAAATTAAAAGAGAGAGATCTCTTGGGAGTTTTGGGTTTTTAGGGATGGATCTAAGTCTAAATTTTTAGGGAAAGTGAAGAAAATTTTGTGAGAATTTTATGAGCATTTTTGGGGTTGTATTTATAGGCATTTAGGTCTCCTTTCATGATGAAGTGTAATAATGATGGTTCATTTTTTATTATTAATTTAGCAATGGATTCTCCCATGTTGCATTTTTCTTCCCCAAGACCAGCTGGTGTGGTTTGACCAATGATTTCATATGGGCTGGCCACAGGATTCATTTTTGGGTCCCTTGTGGGCCCCACATGGTGTAAAAAGACCATTTTGCCCTTTATGTATAAAAAATTAGGGTTTTATTCCCATGATCTCAGATTTGAGTGTACTTAGTAGCGTTGGATTCGTATTTCTCAGTACATTCTAAATTTTGATGTATCAGATTTTAATTTTTAGGTAAAATTACTATTTTACCCTTTTGTCCAAAAAATAAAGAAAATTAAGGATTTTCTTCCGATTTCTAAATTTATCATGCTTACAGTCATTCTGAAGGGTTTGCTAAGTTTATTTTCAATTGTACATGTCTTATTCTTTGATTATACTTTTATAAGAAGTATATTCTAAATAACCCTAATATTTCAGCCCAAAATTTCTAAAACTCAAACTTTATTGATTTTCTCAATCAATTACAAAAATTAGGGTTATTATAATCTTGCCCCCTTACAATAATTTCGTCCTTGAAATTTGTAATACAATACTTAATCAAACAAACTAGGGTATGACTTCCTCATTTCTATTTTCGTTTCCCACGTGGCTTCCTCAACAAAGTGATGTTGCCACAGGACTTTGACTAACGGGATGCTTTTGGTCCTTACTTCTGTTCCTTGCGGTCCAGAATTCATATTGCCTTCTCTTCGAAGGTTAGGTCAAGCTTTAGCTCTTCTGGCACCCTTCGAAGTACATAAGTGTCATCTTAGAGGTATTTCCTTAGCATAGACACATGAAAGACATTATGTATTTCTGAGAGTTGGGGTGGTAAGGCTAATTTGTAGGCCACTAAACCAACTCCTGCTAAGATTTCAAATGGACCGATGAATCTAGGACTAATTTTTCCTTTGCTTCCAAACCTCATTACTACCTTGATAGGTGACACTTTCAGAAACACGTGCTCCCCCACATCAAATTCCAGGTTTCTTCGTCTTTTATCTGCGTAACTCTTTTATCGACTGTGTGCTGTTAACAACCTCTTTTGTATTAATCTGACCTTGTCTACACACTATTCCACTAGTTTTGACTTTATTAGCTTTCTTTATCCAACTTCACTCCAACAGGTTGGCGATCGACATGGCCATCCATACAATGCTTCATATGGTGCCATACCAATACTTGCTTGAAAACTGTTGTTATATGCAAATTCTACTAAAGGAAGATGTTCATCCCAAGTCCCTTTCCAATCTAATGCACATGCTCTCAACATATCTTCTAAGGTTTGGATAGTCCTTTCTGATTGACCATCTGTTTGGGGGTGAAATGTTGTACTGAACTTAAGTGAGGTTCCCAAGGCTTGTTGTACACTCTTCCAACATCTTGAAGTAAATCTTCCATCCCTATCAGAGATAATGGATAGTGGAATCCCATGAAGACTTACTATTTCTTTGATGTATATCTTAGCTAGACTGTCAACTGATTGGTTCTGTCTAATTGAAAGGAAATGTGCTAACTTTGTTAGCCTATCCACAACCACCCAAATCATGTCATGGCCTGTTCGGGTCCATGGTAATCCCACTACAAAATCCATAGTGATATTGTCCCATTTCCATTCTGGAAGTTCTAATGTTTGTAACATTCCAGTTGGTCTTTCGTGTTCAGCCTTTACTTGTTGACAATTTAGACATTAATTCTCCTATTTCTCTCTTCATGCCTTCCCACCAAAAGTTTCTTTTTAAATCCTGATACATCTTTGTACCTCCAGGGTGTATAGAAAACTTTGACTGATGGGCTTCTTGTATCAGTTCCTTTCTCAAACATGCATTTAAAGGAACCACCAATCTCTCTTGAAAATGTATACCCCATCTGTACCCTTAATAAATTCCTTCTTTTTACATAATTCCTGAGTTGTTGTATCTTCTTCTTAGGCTTTAAGGACTCTTTCTACAAAAGCTGATTTAATTGTGATGTTTGTCAGTAGAGCTCTTGGTTGTCTACTTAATGCATCAACTAGTACATTTGCTTTTCTAGGATGGTATTGGATGGCAAAATCATAGTCTTTGATATACTCTATCCATCTTCTTTGTCTCATGTTCAAATCAGCCTGAGTAAAGATGTATTTGAGACTCTTATGATCTATAAATACATTGAATTTTTCCCCATACAAATAATGTCTCCAAATTTTCAATGCAAAAACTACAGCTGCCAATTCTAGGTCATGTACTGGGTAATTTATTTCATGTTTCTTCAATTGTTTAGATGCATAAGCAATGACCTTCACATTTTGCATTAACACACCTCCTAACCCTTTGCCTGAAGCATCACAGTATATTTCATACCCTCCACTCCCAGCTGGCAAAGTCAATACTGGTGTTGTAGTTAACCTCTTCTTTAGCACTTGAAAACTATTTTCACTTTCTTCAGTCCAAGTGAATTGTACCCCCTTTCTTGTCAAGGAAGTCAAAGGAAGAGCTATACTAGAGAACCCTTGAATGAATCTACAATAGCATCTTACTAGTCCAAGAAAACTACGTATTTCTGTTACTGTTTTAGGTGTTTCCCAATTCATTACTGCTTCAATCTTGGTGGGGTCCACTTCTACTCCATTCTTGGAAATTACATGACCCAAGAAATTGACCTTCTCTAACCAGAATTCACACATACTAAATTTACTAAATAGTTTATGTGTTCTGAGGATATTTAGTACAATTCGTAAGTGTTCTTAATGTTCTTTGATACTGGTAAAGTAAATCAGTATATAGTCAATAAACACAATCACAAATTTATCCAAAAATTCCTTGAAGATTCTATTCATCAAATCCATAAACACTGCTGGTGCATTGGTCAGCCCTAAAGACATGACTAGAAACTCGTAATGCCCATATCGAGTTCAGGATATTCTCCGACGTGCGGTTGTTCTGCTTGGAATGACATCGCACGCGTAGCACGCGCACAAAAACTCTTCTGCATGCGGCATTTCCGGGCTGCATCGCGCATGGCGTTTTGGGCCCCGTTCAATCAGGAGATCGGACAATCCATTCTGGACCGTCCAATCAATCCCTTATCAATTGAGGGCCTAAAACTTATCCAATCTTTGTGAAAATTCTACCGTGGGGGTTTTGGAACCTTTTGGATCGATTGAAAGGGTCAGATTTTTCATCTGAGGCCTCAATCGTCCTGAATTAAAGGTTCTGTTGTTTACTTTATTTTTACCATTTTATTACCAAAATAAAATTACAGTAGAATAAAATTTTCATAAAACACTAGTAAACATGTACAGAAAGTATTTCCACCTACCTGATTGGAGAAAAAAATGTTGGTTATATGTCCAATTTAAAAGAATACCCTTTTGATGAAGAGATGGCCCAAGATCCACCTTTCTTTCGATTACTGTTGTTTGAACCGTTGGATCTCAAATTTTCTTTGGGAGTTTTGTAGCTAAGGCATGGTGGGAAGTTTTGGACGATGAAATTTGTGATATTAGATCTAGAACAGAGTGCCTAATTGATTTTAGGTATCTTGTTCCAATCTAAAAAGAAAAAGAAAATGAAAAGAGAGAGATCTCTTGGGAGTTTTGGGTTTTTGGAGATTGATCTACGTCTAAATTTTTAGGGAAAGTGAAGACAATTTATGAGAATTTTATGAGCATTTTTGGAGGATTTTTGGGGTTGTATTTATAGGCATTTTAGGTCTCCGTTCATGATGAAGTGTAATAATGTGGTTCAATTTTTATTATTAATTTAGCATTGGATTCTCCCATGTTGCATTTTTCTTCCCTAATACCATCTGGTGACCTATGATTTCACATGGGCTGGCCATAGGATTCTTTTTTGGGTCCCTTGTGGGCTCCACATGGTGTAAAAAGACCATTTTGCCCTTTATGTATAAAAAATTAGGGTTTTATTCCCATGATCTCGGATTTGAGTGTACTTAGTGGCGTTGGATTTGTATTTCTTAGTACATTATAAATTTTGATGTATCAGATTTTATTTTTAGGTAAAATTACAATTTTACCCTTTTGTCCAAAAAATGAAGAAAATTAAGGATTTTCTTCCAATTTCTGAATTTGTCATGCTTACAATCATTCTGAAGGGTTTGCTAAGTTTAATTTCAATTGTACATGTCTTATTCTTTTATTATACTTTTATGAGAAGTATATTCTAAATAACCCTAATATTTCAGCCCAAAATTTTTGAAACTTAAACTTTATTGATTTTCTCAATCAATTACAAAAATTGAGGTTATTACAGCTACTCCCTTAACACTCTTATCATCAATTTGTTCCTTACAAAGATTGATTTGATCATCTCAGTTGAATGATAACCGTTTGATCATCTATAAAATAGTGATTCGACCATTTTCAATAAATGTAACCATTAAATCATCTATAAAGGATGAATTTGACCATTTTCAATGTATGTTAGCTTTTGAATCATTTGTGAAAGATAGATTCAATCACTTTCAAAGAACTAGAATAGTCAAATCATCTATAAAAAATTGATTCGACCATACATAGTAAATCTTAAACATCAGATCATCTATAGAATATAAATCCAACCACCATAGAAGCATGTTATCTTTAATGAAATTTTGATAGACAGATGACTCATAAAATGTAAATTTAATTTTGTTCCTCTCGTTTCTGTTGACTTTAACTAGCTAATCCGAACCTTAATTGCTTTGTTGAGTCACCAATCAGTTCATTAGATAAACTGAAAAACATACAATTAGTCCCTTTAAACCTTCATTTCTTTAATAATCAATAGCAAAACATGGATGGGACCGTAGATCAACTGCATAAATAATTGAGGTTGTGCAATTTTGGTGGTCGATTAGTGATGAATCACTAAAATCTGATGGTTCCATGATTAACAAATGATCTAGACCATCAAGTCAGGTTTATAATAGATTCCTTTTATAATTGTTTATATATAACTTGACATTGATAAGGAATTTAGAATATTGACATGATTAGGTGATCGATAAGCCGAGTAGAAGAGGGTACATAACTAAGGTGAGAAGCATGGAAAAAGTGGTAAGTAGTTTTAAAATGTATATGCTTTTGTGAAACATGAAACTGTTGATGACTATTCTATCATCTTGAAGAATAGTTTAAATTGAGGTTTTTTAGATTTTTTATTTATACAGTGAGTATACTTGTATTTCATGCAACTTAACATTTTGGACTGTTATGTTGATTTATTATTAAATTGAAAACTTTTACATGGAAACATATTTGCAATTGCATGGAGATTGTAGTTTCTGAAATGACGAGTGAGGAATCCTCATACTCAACCCTTGTGAGAGTTGCTTTTAAATGGTTATATCATATTATGGGATTTGATTTGCATGCTTCCACCAATGCATGGATTTCTATGGCTTCATTAGTGATATCCACATGTGACAATGCCTAGTATTATTTGTTATGGAGGGCATATGGCTACCCAATGGATGCTGTGCTAGGAAGGTTGAGAGCTAATCATCCCTCTTCTGAAATTTGATATAGTTGATATTAGGCCCGTAATAGACCAAATCAGGTGGAGAGATATCATTGATAGGGTCATGGCCTATAGACGTGTTCTCCATGCACATGGCCTAATCATTATCTATTCTAGTATCAGTAATTAGTTCGAACTTGATGCAGTCTTGTCAGCTGCACAAATGGTCCACTATTTTCAAGATTTGGGACTCGTATATTTGTAGCACAATAGCTCGAGAGATGCACAACTCCCTGTGATCATAAGTGTATAATGAGTACTCATGAACAATGGTAAATAGTTAGATTTTGAGTTGTTTTACACTCAGAAGACCTCAAGGAGGTTTTGATGGTACTATATATATATATATATATACTTATTAAGATACAATGTTTAAATTTAAGCATTTCATGATTTAAATGCTTTTCATCTATGGATTTTTTACAATGATTCATTATTCGCTTTGGATGTGTATATTTATGAGATAATGCATGACATGAGTTGTGGTAACTATTTATATCTTGTAAAATGCCTTGCAAAGGTTATTATTTTATGTGAAGCAACATGCATAGATATTTAAACTGATAAACTAAAATGGTTTGCATGACATTGATTTCCAAAGCATATTTAAGATTTCAGAGTTTAATTATGCTTCTCTTTATGCATCACATTTTATATAACAACATAACATGTCATTAGGAATTTCTTTTGGGCTAAAAGTGAATAAACTTCATATTTCTATGTTGAAACTACCTACACAAGTGCAAGCTTGTTGAGACATTGTAAATTGTTCACAATGTCTCACATTTGAAGAAATAAGATAGAAGACAATGCTAGAGGCTTCAAGGGAAAGATATAGAAGGTATACCAAATAGGTTTAGAACATAGTTGATAATTTTGTGAATTGATGTAATACTTTGATTTATTATGACTTTGGTTTTTTGGACCTGTGGATATGTAAATTGGAAATAATGGCTATGCAACTATGACTAGATTGATTTTGGTCTTGAACTCCTCTTTGATTTCAATTAAAACTTGACTTTATACACGTTTAAGTATTAATGTGAATAGATGGATTTAGATTCTCCTCTATTTTTTGGACTTATGAATCTCAGGCATGAGATGCAATGTCTCTAATGAACTCTAATTATTTTTTTTACAATTAAATTTATTTATTTATCAAAATTGTGTATTTATAAGTATTAAACTATGTAACACTCCAAATTTTTATATTTTAATTTATGTGAATTTATAGAACTGAATTAAGAAACATAAAGATTGATTGTAAATGGTATGACTTTTATTGAATTCAAAACAAGTGTTCTAACCTAAATATTTGTATTGTACTTAGAAAAATATTCCAATAATACTAAGTTTGCATAAATCAGAGATAGAATGAATAAGTTGTGATTTTTCACGTGAAGGGGCGAGGACCCCACTTTTGAAAATTGGTAATGAACACGTTCAAGATGATGTCATGATCACTCATGATGATGTCTTTGAACTCATTATGATTGACATAAAAGTAATCATATTTAATTCAATTATCATATGAATTTAAGTTAAATTACATAAACTATATAAATGATGTGACCAAATTGATATTGGCACCCCCTCCCACTTAAGTGAGAATGAAAACAAGCTATATGTCTAATCCTGAACCCAACACACATAGAAGAAACTTTATGTAGGGAAGAAAGAAAGAAAGGATAGGAAGAAGATGAAGAGGGGGAGAAGAGAAGATAAGAAGAAAAGGGGAAGAAGAAGGAAGAAGGAAGAAGGAGAAGAGGAAGAGAGAGACCATGATAGAAGAGGTGGTTATAGTTCAGATCCTTTCAATGACCTGCAACACTCAACCATTAGTTTCCTCTAGTTTTGATAGTGACAGAATAGTGATTGATTGATGATTGATCGCCACGATTGTGTCTTCCTCCCTTCAAACTACAAAAGGCCCAATGGATAGATGGGATCTAAGGAGCTTTAGTGGGTCAATTGGAAGAAAGACCAATGCACAATGAAAAGGGAGATCATGGTCAGAAAATGACTATCAATGCACTTTTTCCAATGATCAAGGTAGAATCCGGAGTGATTCAGAGGTATGATGCTTACATAAAAATCCTCATTTTACCTTGGTTCATTTTTAGATTTGAGAAATGTGTATAGGTCTAGTGTTTTAATGCAAGTCTAAGTATCATCTCTCAATCTCATAACTAATCGGAGACTAATCAGAGCTCTAGTAACTCCGTTTGAGTTGCGATCATTGATCCAAGACCTAGGAGACAAATCCCAACCCTAATCCATGGTTACACATCAACCTCTGAATGATTTTCGCACCTGTCATGATGATCAATAGTTGATCAGTGTCTACTTCGTTAATGCACTTATCATCTATCCGTGACTTACAAAGACTAATATGATCATCATCATTGAATGTTACTCTTCAGATCATCTATAAAATAGAGATCTGACCATTTTCAATACATGTAATTGTCAGATCATTTGTAAAATCTGAGTTTGACCATTTCGAAAGAATGTTAGCTTTTGGATCATCTATAAAAGATAGATTTCATCACATTCAATAAACAAGATATTGTGATTTTAAGTTTAAACTTGCAAGTGCACGAATCGGTATTAGTAATTCACACAAGGAGGTTGATCCCAAGAGAAATCAACCAGTTGGGATACTAATGGTCCCTACTTTAAATTATCTAACCTAGCCCCTTTCTAGAGATCTTTTCTTATGAAGATGGAAATTATGCTAAAACCTAAAACATGCTAAACTTAAAACTTTCATAAATGAAAACTTCTAAATTTATGACTTTATAAAAATAAAAAATATCTAGAAACTAAGATTGGAAACAATTATCTTGGCATGCAACTAAACCTAAAACATGGAGAACTAAACTTATCATGAACTAAACAAATTAACTAAAACATGAAAAACATAGTGCAACATGGTGCTCTTGGAAGTGTATGGTTTATGAATGAACATCATGATGGGGAGAATGTGTATATTAACATGGAAAGTACATATGAACAAAAATTCAAACTAAACTACCATGGGATGTATGAAACTCACTTAACTAAAGAATGGAAGTTTAATCAAATAGAGCAATTTTCTAACGAATCCCACTTCAAGTCCATGCGCATGATCCAAGGGGTTCTTCACATGGAACAAAGATGGATTTCTTAGATGCAAAACCAACTTAAATGATGTACCTAATCTAAAGTGAGAGATTATGGATTTACATTGCAAAACTAAATTTAAACATCCATAAACAATAAGATTAAAACCACATAGAAAACTCATGGGAAGTATAGTTAAATCAAAAACCATCTTCAATCTAATTAAATGGAATTTAAATACAAGAGTGGTGTGCCTCATCCAAGGAGTGTACGCACCATGTAATAATCAAAATACATCCAAAGAAATTGCTGCTATGTTCTTCTATGCAATCCTAATCAAGAATGCATGCAATCAAAGAAAGATCCAAGGAAAAAGAGAGGGAAAAGATGACAAAGAAGGCAAAAGGTAAGCAAGGAACATAAGGATATTCAAGGAGTAAGGAACATGATTCAAGACCAACACTCTCATGACTGTCACTAGAAGAGAGTTGTGGTCCTTGAATACAAGGTTCTAAGGCTTCAAATAAAAGCAATTCAACAAGATAAACAAGGAACAATCAAAGTAAGCATAAAGGAAAGAACAAAGATGAAGAACCAACCTAGAATTTCATGTGCAAGACTCAACGGAAACATGCAAGATGGAGGCATGGAATGGCTTGGGAAAGACACAACCCACCTTGGAAGGATAGCAGCTACCCCAAGGAGGAAACCATTCAATGCAAAAAGGTAAGAGAGAGGGTGAAGGAGAAGGATGCCTCCTCAATTTGGTTGAGGCATTCTTTTCTTCCTTCCAAAAAGTCTTCTCTTTGATGTCTTCTTGCTCTTTTGTATTTTGTTTCCTATGGTATTTCTAGTGTTTCCTATGCTAAAGGTAGGGTGGGATGAAAAAATTAAGGGAATTGAATGGCTAGAATGGGTGGTTATCTAGGGCTTTCAAGAGGAATGAGTGGGCTACACTTTTTGAATGCTTTAAGGTGGGAGACACCCCTTTTAAGGATGAGAGGTATCCCCCTTTGTAAAAATCATTGAAACCATGGAATATGGAAAGTGGTTTGGTTGGGGATGAGGTAAGAGAGAGAGGAAGATGGGACGAAAGAGAGGGATAGGAAAAGATAGGAAAGAGACGGGAGATGGAGAAAAGTAATTGGCTAGGTGGTTTCCTAGGAAGTAAAAATTGGTTGGGGTTTTGGGATGGAATTGTAGAAAGGTGGAGAAGTCTTAGAAAGGGAGGACACTTGAATAGAAAGAGAAATTTGTAGTGCATCTAAGTTGTGTGGAAAGTGAAAAAAAAATTGAAAAAAACATGGAAAAACATAAAAAATGAAGGGGTCTCTTGCTATTGGTCCACATGTAACATTATCCTAGTAAAATTTCCCTCAATTATTCCCAAGGATAATTATTTAGATTCTCCACCAATCATAGCCTCCCATGTAGCATAGCCTATGTGGCTCAATGGCTTAGTTCAAAGGTTTCATTGGCTTGGCTTCATGGTTGGGTTAGATAACTTTCCTTGATTAGCTTGATAGCTCAATTCCTTGGCTTTGGTGGTTTGCTTGGCTCCTTAGCTTGTCACCTTATTCTTAGCTTGAATAAGGCTAAGTGGCTTAAGTGCAACCCATGCAAAAGTGGTTGACATTGCATGGCTTATGCATGGGCGTACTTTAGCCACCCTTAATTCTTTGATTTACATCCATTGCTGGTCCTAACAATGATCTTCATCCTTGATATCATATTGGATTTATGATTTTTAGGCTTGGATGATCTTTTCATCTTGGTCTTCCATTTTCATCCTAATCAATCTTAGCTATTGTCATCTCACTTCCTATAAAATGTTAAAAGCTCTAAACATACTTACCTTAGATTAGCCTGTGGACCTACAAAATATCAATATTTTGAGTCATTAGGTCAAAAAAACATGTGTTTAAATTTTGGCTAAAAACCCTAATTTACCCCCATAAGTTATTACACATGGGTAGCTAATTGGTAATTTCTATGCAAAATTAGACACTTATCACACCTCCCCAGCAGCATTTTGCTAGTCCCAAGCAAAACGTGGGAAAAATCATTTTACAAAATAGGAAACAAAATTCCACTTTCGAAGGACTCATGATTGCATTGATCAAATGCAACAAGCCCTTAAACCCTTAGATTACTACTAGTGGATGAGTTATGCTTTGTGAGGGTTTGTAGTGAATATACCTACAACATTCTCAAAAAAATTTATGAATATCCTTTATCCATGTGAGAACATTTTGTCCTATTCAGCTTACATTAATTTCTAACTTTATCCTACTAATAAAGATACACAAAAAGGTTCAAAATACTACCCTTAAGCTAAATGCCATTATTTCATTAAATCTCAAAAGGTGAGTGTGTTATAGCTAATATAATTATTGTTTTCACATCAAATATAACCTCAATTACCATCCAAATGTATGTTTTGACTTCTATTCTCACAAGATATACTTTTCACTTAGAAATAAGCCACTATGAAAGGTATAAATCTCTCATTAATTTATGAGTAGAATAATGTTCATCAAGTAAAAACATCTCACATATTTCATACAGAAGAACGATAACTCACAAAAAATGACAATGGTCTCATGAAAGGTTATCAACTATGAAGAATGTTATACTCTACCAAACTCCTGTTGATTTATAACCATATCTAAGTCATACTACTCTCAAGATGATGTTAGGACTTCTATTAGGAGGAAGAACATGCTTAGGTAAGGATTCTCAAAAGAATGGGTATAAAGGTAAGCAAAGATTGTCTGAAAAATATGTAAAGGTCTTCTATCAATGTATTCAAACCTTTTTCTTTTTTTCTTGTAAGAGTGAACATTCTTCTTCTTCATCAGTTATCTTTTTCTTTTCTTTTTAACTTGACTTTATATAAAGCCTTTTTCAGCTTTTTCTTCTTTGTAACCTTTTGATGTTCATCTCTTGAATTGTAGTGTTCATATTTTTTCCAAGATATTCTTCAATCTTCTCTACATATTTCCCAAACAAATGGCTAATGGACATATATTTGGGTTCAATATAGGTAAAAGTTGTTTGGTTAACAAAGAATAGGAGAATATCTTAAAGGCTTAAGGGTCTAATTATCAAAAAATAATTTAGGTAAGGGTGAGGCTTTGGGTTAAACAAGGATGGCCTCTATCATTTCCTAAGTTTCATATGACTTAAAGATGATCATAAATTTAAGAGATATATGGTATACTCTTTTGTGATTTCTCAATAGTTGACCAAGATAAAAAATAATGAGACCAACTTTGAACTAACATCTGCTGAAGAAAATTTTGAATTTTGTATAACCCTTAGAAAAAGAAGAATGGCTCTAAAGTCACTTGGGTTATAAGTCTCCATAGATATTTTTCAGGATCTCTAAGTTATATTTTCCTCTTCGGCATAAACTATATAGCTATTTTGTGCAATTAAGGTTCTTAATTTAATTTTTCATGAGATATTTTAGAAAAAGAATAATATAGTGAACTAATTATATACAACTCTATTATTAAGCTAAAGTTTAAGAGATAGTTGAATATTCAAAAGATCTAAATTCTCATCTTCATAAACAAACATCAAATTTTTTCAAAAATTTGAAAAATTGCAAGAAAAACATAGAAAGCTCATTCCTACAACCCCAACTTGAACTAAATATTGTCCTCAATGTTTTGAAATATAAGACACCTAAATGATGAAAGGGTAATGTAGAACAATGAGACTTTCTAAGAAAAATCTTAGGTTGCCTCGTAATGAGTGCTAAGTTTTATGTCTTTAGCCTAACATGGCCTATAACTAATTTAACAATCTAATCCTAGACCTAGCTAGTTTAGCTATTTATTCCCAATCCTAATCCTAAGAATAAAATGACAAGATTTTTCATGCCACTTCAGAAGTAGTCTATATATAGCCACCAACTAGAGATTTTTTGTGGCGGTAACATTAAAACACCATAGACCACAATGATTTTGAGTTGTGGGAAGCATATTGATGATCCTTCATTTTTAGTATTTCACGACCGTCAATATAATTCCTCCACCTCAAAATTTGAGGTTGTGGTAACAGGATGATGTCATGATCCACCGTGAATTTGAAGTTTGTTTGACCATATAAGATTGAATGGTCCCCACTTTTACGAAATTTTGAGATAACATTGACCATTATACTCTGTTCATATTTTTCCTCCATCTCCCTTACCATGTCCTAAAATTGGGGTTTAAACTGACTCTGCATTTCCCTAAAAGGTGGTTCTTGTATTACTAAAGGAAAGGACATAGTTTCGCTTAAACCCTTAGTATCTTCTAATTTGTAGCGTCGAGTTGGTTTATGCAGGGCTAGTACATCAATTGAGTCTTTTACTTCATACTTGGCTGGCATTGGTAAGGTTTCAATTAGACCTATATTACTATCTAGTGTTTGTTCAAATAGGGTTTGAATATCCCAATTAGGTAATCTTCTACATTGCAAGGCTCTGTTTGAATTTTAGGATATGTGGGAGGTCCTACTCTAGCTTTCCCTTGAGAATTGTCCATTAATGGTGCAATACCTAATAAATAATTTACTTCATCAATGGATGTGTCTTCATCAAATTTATAAAAATGAATAAGACATAATTTTAGTGGATCTAGAGTGGTGGAGGATTGTAAGGATGGTAGTGGACTTTGTGGCTCATAATGATCTTAAGATATGTCCATCCTAGTATAGGTAGCAATGGTCAAGGATGGTGAAAAACTTTGGGGTTCAAGAGATTCATAAGAAATTTCCATCCTATCATCACTATCAATGGGTAGGGTTGTTTGAAAAATATATAGTCAAAAGGATCATAAGATAAGCCCATCCTATTGTCAATAATAAATGGCTTTGCACTATTCCCACTTGGTTCAAATTCCTTAACCCTTTTTAGAAATGTAGCATGGAATTGACCACTCACTTTATGACATTATTTATTTGATCCCATGTATACCTAAAGGTCCCTTCTAATACTTGTTCCCTCTATGTTGGAGGCAACAACTCAAAAGGTACATACTGTTGTAGCATGGGAGTATTGGTAAAGGATTGTTTAGTTTGGAACCTTGATGGTTGTCCCTAATATTCATGATAATCATGGTAAGGTTGATTAGGGTGGGACCATGATGGTTCTTCTTTATATTGGTAATCCTAAGACCATGGTTGTTCATGATGCCTAGCCCATCCATTATAGTCTTGGTAGCTTATCTCAGGATAGTAATTGCTATGGGGTGTGAATGCAGTAGGTTCATCCGCTAGCTCCTAATAGTATTCATCATAGTTGAAGCTTGATGGCCATGAAGAAGGGGGATATTTTGGGTCAAAATAGGTACAGTCATTATTGTGCTGAGGTTGTTGATATAACTTAGTATAAAAATTATCATATTGAGATTGTTGATATGCCCTAGTATTTTTCTTAAGGAACCTATCCATTTGACTATCCATCCTAGGTGATCTTATCCAATTGAATATTAATTTTATTGGATAGGTCCAGAGTATATCTTGCCTCAGTCTCATACCTATCGTCATGAGATAATGTCTTGGGAGTAAAATTGTAATACAATGGTTTTTTATGCCATTCAAGATAGGCCATTGTACTCAACTTTATATCCAAATAAACAAATCATTAAATACAATGAAAGAGTACTCTCTTTCTCTCTGTCTCTTTTTAATTTTTAGAAAACCCAAACTATATGATGCAACCTAACTACTAGTTCTAAGATAAATGATGCACAACCAATCATAGTATGTTGCTAATGAGCTGAATTGATTTAGCTTTTGTTATTGCATAGGGTGGTAGCTTTAAAGTGTTTAATACAATTCTCATGTCAAGAGGTGTTTAGAGCTCAACCAGCATCAACGGAAGGCGTGTGAAGATCACTTGCATTTTAAGACACCCACTATAACCACAATGCTTAGAAGCCACTTGGGTGACAATAGATCACATCCTTCCGAAAGGGTCCTACTAAAATTCATTCAATTAATGGAAACTAATTCAAAACTAGAATGAATGAAACAAAGCAACTTAACTTAAGAAAACTTACTAAAAAGGAAACTTTCCAAATTTAACACTTTCCTAAACCTAAAAATTTCTAACAGTGGAACATTATAAAACTCATCTAAGATGAAAACAACCAATTAAAATTTGTTAAACTAAGATTAATCAATTAAACAAAACAAAATCTAAAGAGAAATCACCCTAGTTCCATGTGCATGATCCATGGGATGGTTCACATGGTTCATGGGATCAAAATCACTAAAAATTCAATAAGAAAAAGTTAACTAACATGAAATATAATCACATAACTTAATAAAAAACCTAAAAAATTTAAAAATCAAGTATATAAGATGAATACAGTGTTGGAAATTAAGCAAAAGGTTGAATGGAAAATTTTCAGATTTTGGGTACTTAAGAAAAATCAGCTCAAACCAAGAATGGAAAGCAATTGAACTAGCACTTTTTATAAAATATAACACTCAATATCTAAATTAATTTAATATTAAAAGCAAGCATAAACAATGAGCTTCAACAAACTTTATTGAATCAATGGAAAAATACATCCAAAATAGTGCACATTGCACATAGATTAGAACATGAAAAATATGCACTCTTCCCACACTTGAGACTTCATTCAAATCAAACATCCAACACATTCCAATGCTCTCATACTAAAATATGATGACAAGTAGGTGAAACTGAAGAGAGAATTAAGAAAATGGTTGGATGGAAAGATGGAACTAGTTAAGGCAAAAGATGCTTAGAACTAGTTCTCAACTTCAAGCAAAATATGTGGAATTCAAAGATGGAAATCAAGGATTCAAGCGGCTTCTTCTCTTGGATGTCACTAACATAGGAGAATTAACTTGCATCTTCGAACAATAATGAAGAAAAAACTAAGAAGTCTAAAGCAAAGAACTAAGGGAAAACAAGGATGATCTATGGTCTAGAACTAAAGAAACAAAACAAGAACAACTAAGCAATGCAAACAAGGAACTGAAAGCAAAGTACTAACCTGAAATTGAAGTGAAAAAGCAAGATATAATACTTAGTATCCAAAGGAAGAATATCCAAAATGAAATCCATAGTCCAAATCTCCAAAAGAACCCAAGCAAAGTGCTTCTTTCAAGGTTTTCTCACAAAAACTCTACTTGAAAAGAAAACATGGAATTCAAGAAGTTTTATAAATGGCTGGTTTCCAATTGAATGAAGGCTTAATCTAATAAGAGAAAGTAGACCTAGATCTATGGTTTCAATTAAGGAAAGGCAGGTGGAGAGACGAGGTGGAGGAATGAGGCAAGCAAGTGATGTCATGGTGGTGCAAGGTAGCTGCCATGTAATTGGAAAGGGGGAAGCTGTCACTGTGATGACCCGGGTTTTCTCATGCATTTTTAAATGCAATGTCTAATTTCCTAAGGCAGGATGCATCCCTATTTGAAAACCATTCTATAAAGAAACATGCAATTTAACGGAAAATCTTTTGTTTTTAAACTCATTTTTGAAAACCCCGAGTGTCATTTGCTTTCACAACAACTAAGGTAGTTTTTGAAAAACGTCAGAAATCATAAATGTTTTTCCCCAGGTCTTTCCAGTCACAACGCACAACTCAACTGTAACTAAGTACAAACACATGTCCAAAGGGTTGAGAGTTTACTTACATGTATATTTGTTTCCTTTTGGATTCACTTGCTCATAACACTAACATAGATGTCCTCTTTTTGTGAGTGGAGCTGTCCTAAACCATGATATATATGAACGTATCCTGTCCTTGAGTGCTTACTGATGTCTGAAAAATGTTAAGGATTGGGTGAGTATATAATATACTCAGTAGGAGTCTATCACTACTAGTTTTATAATGCATGCGATCTTTAAAATCATGTGCTAATAAAAACATATGCATGTTGTTCGAATAATCACGTTCAATATCGACATTAAAAGCCATTGTCAAACCGGGATACTGACAACTTAAAGAAATATCATAATCCAAGTCGAAAGTAATCATATATCATAATCATAAAAATATGCATCAGATGCTCAACTGAATCCAACTCATGGATATCTATCATGGTATGGTCGACCAACCTTATATCATGCCATATGCAATGCACATAAATCCACGAAACCATAGGGTCCCACTATGCCCACGACCTCACCGCTGTGTGGTCCCCGGGTACCTAGGGACACAGGATCATGTACCTCCACGGGGTATATGACACTTTGAACCAGTGCCGTGACAGCAGTGCTAGCCCCCTGTACCACATGCAGTCGAAGCAGGGACATGCCCTTTTTGGGTGTGGTACCCATCCACCTAATAGTGGTAGAGGCTGGGTGGCCAACCCACACCCCTCGGCATAGCACCCACGAGCTTACTAGCTCAAATCATGTACGATCAAATAAGCCAAAAATCTCTGTTCAAAACCAGTCCTCTTTGGGTCCCTCACAACTGCCTGGCCCTCGGCACTCCAGCGTCTTTTGGCAACCCTCAAGGACATGCAATCTTTGCAAGTACTTAAATCATGCAATGTATGCACTTGTTTGCAAAACATATATGTGCATAATGTATATGCAATCATTTACGAAACATGTCTATGTACAAAACATTTATCATATGCATACTGAATCAAGTCATGCTAAAACAAGTCATATACTTATAACATATGTTCTCAAAACAATAATAGATCTTTTAAAAGAATCTAATAGTGATAGAGCACCTACCTGACTAGGTCGCGTTAACCCTTTTGTCCTCGGACGCTCCTGATCATGGTTTGGGGAATCAAGGTTAGTTTGGCCTATCTTTTATGGGTTTTAGAGTGATTTCTCTGATTACTTAGTCATTAGGGGTCCATCCTTATGCTTATGGGTGTCCTAAGGTCCTAATTGGGCCTTGGTATCCTCAGTTTCCCAACGTTCTAGTGGCCACGCGCCACCATCCTATTCTAAGAGTCATTACCTCCTTTTATTGGGCCTTGATTAGGGATTTTATGGTTTGGATGTGTCCGCATCATCGACACGGACACAACGCCTTTTGCGGCGCCTCAATCGGAGCTCTAGATCTCAAGTTATAAGCGTTTTAGTGTTGTATGTACATAGAGTCTTTAAAGACAAAAAGACGGAATGCTAGGGCGCTGCGCGTCAGCAACATGCGCCCTGGCTTCCTTAACCAAAAAAAACGACACCTTTTCTAGTGCGCTGCGTGTCTGGGAGTGCGCCTCAGTGGGCGCGTCTGCAAACGCGTGAGACTTCTCCGCCCTTTTGTCCCTTTAGCGGGCGCGTCCCCGAATGCGCCCGTTGGTTTTCTTCCGACGCGTTCGACGCGTCACGTTCCGTCTGGAACGTCTGCGTCGACTAGGGGACCGGGGCGTCCTCAGGATACCCTGGTTCGACCGGCCCTGGGGACATCCCAGGGTCCTTGGTGGCTCTCCCAGGCTCCGTTTTGCATGGTTTTTCATGCAAAAGCTTAGGGGAATTGACCTTGGAACTATAGGGTAGATGGGTTTTGAGCGATCTTGGACGTACCTGGCTCGTTGCTGGGTTTTTCTCCTCGTTTTCCCCTCTTGGTCACTGCTCCATGATGGGTTTTCTTCAAGGTTTTGGGCTGCCATTAGAGGCACCCAAGAGCTCTATTTATAGGGCTTTTAAAGAGGATTCTGGAGGGGTTCTAACCGCCTTTGAATGGCGGTGGAGAAACCTCCAGAATGGCTGTGGTTTCTTCTTGAAACACCGCCGTTCTAGAAACCACTAGGAGGTTGAAGATGAAGGGTGCCCGTATCAAAATGGGCCCCTGTGTTTTGCTCCTAAACCCGTTTTTGTAAAAATTATAATTTTGCCCCTGAACTTCAAAGGGCCATAACTTGCTCATTTTAACTCCGTTTTGAGTGATTTTGGTCTCGTTGGATTCCTTTTTCTGAGATGCATCTAATGGAACCATTTTTAGGACCAGATTCCTGGGTTTAGTCAAGGAAATTAGTGAAATGACCAAAATGCCCTTATCTTTAAAACTGCACTTTTCATGGCCTTTTAATATTACAAAAATTGGGGTCATTACAGTCAACTTCTTTGGAAGGTGGCTTGAAGCTCCTTCCCTTCTTATTGCATGTTATTTTTAATGTTCAAAAGTGAGAAAATAGAAAGGAAAATCACGGAAAAGACTGGGAAAGTCCTAGGTTTTGAGGAGTTTTGATTTGAAATAGATAATGTGACAACTAAGCAAGGGGGAGGCATCACCTTCTTAGGAAGGTGGCTCCCTTCTTAATCCAAAAATATGAAAACCCTAATTGGATGGAGAAAAATGATGGAAAATGGAAAGTAAAAAGTGGGTTTTCTCACTTGATTGTTCTACCTATGCATGAGCATCTTACCTTTTATAAATATCTCTCAAAACTTTCTAATTGTACCTTAAAAATCACACTTTTAGTGTGGG
The DNA here is from genome assembly GCA_035236585.1 of Warburgia ugandensis. NCBI lineage: Eukaryota > Viridiplantae > Streptophyta > Magnoliopsida > Canellales > Canellaceae > Warburgia > Warburgia ugandensis. Next base: position 48,842,908 of record CP141130.1, read on the forward strand.
ATAATTGCTTCAATTGATCCTCCAATCATGTGACTCCATGGGCATGGCTCACATGTTGCTTGATGGCTAACTTTGATGGTTTAACACTTGATAGCTTGAGTGGCCCCTTGGCTTCCATAGGTTTCCTAGTCCAACGAGGAAACCTCATTCATGGCTCCAATTATTATGCAAAATGATGAAAATGCATGGCTTTTTATGTGGACCATTTTAAATTCCTTTGATGTTTCCAATTTCTTCCTTAGACTTCATTTGTTTGTGTTGCTTTTATGATAATTTTTAGGATTGCTGCAATATAATAGAACATGATTTTTGTGGACTTTTTTGGGGCTCTACAAAAAGCTTTGTGAAGTGCAATATATGCCATTGAATCATCTTCTAACTTCCTACAAAAGATTAAAAACCCCAATTAAAATCTAGGAAATTATGATAATTCACATACTTAATCTAGATTAGCCTCTTAACTTGTAAAATATCAAACTTTGAAATTATTAGGTAAGAAATGCATGTGTTATGAATTTTGGGATAAACCTGAACTTTTATACTCTAATTTATAACACATGAACCACTAATTGGGTATTTTTTTATACAAATTTGAACAATGTCACACACCCCAACCAGCATTTTGCTAGTCTAAAGAAAAACATGCAAAAAAAAAAAAAATCATGAAAACAAAAGTGGTTGTTGTTTTCATAAGTATTCACGATTGCATTTAGGGTTACGAGGGCCAAAGACCTACATTTGAACATTGCAAAGCTAAATCTAGGGTTAAGATCATCTTAAGGTAAGAAAATGAATTCCAAGAAAGTAATTAGAAGCATTGAAGGTGACTAAGACGGGGCTTGTGCAAAAGACCATGCAATTCGACCACCTTCGCATGAAATTTGGAACCATGCATGAAGTTTTCTAGTGTATAAAGGAAAAATAAGTAAGCCAATCAGTTCAAGGCTTAATGTCAAGGGACTTAGCCACTAAAACCATCAAAGTTAGCCACATGGAGTCACATGATTGGAGGGAAATTAGAAGCAATTATCCTATGCTAAATAGTGAATTTTAAGGGATAATTAGAAAGGAATTTGGGTAATAATCAACATGGTAAGATACCATGCAATGTGATCCAATAGGAAAAGAGCCTAGTCCTTATCTTTCCTTCCCATCATTATCTCTTTCCTCCTCTTCATCTCCATCTCTCTCTCACCATCTACGTTTCCATGTGAAACACAAAGGGGGGAGATGCCTCATTCCTAAAAAAGTGGGTTCTCCCACCTTAAAACCACCAAAAACTTTCCTAATCCTACCTTCCATCTCTATCACTTTCTTAAACTATCTCCCCATCTTTCTTTTCCTCCTTCTTTCTACTCTCTTTCATTCTTTCTAATCGTCCAAAATAGACACCTCAAGCAAAGGAATTCCATGCCTCCCCTTTCTCTTTTTCTTAGATTTAGAAAGTCCACTCACCCAACTTAACTCACCTTCTAAATCTATCTCTTTCCTGATGTCTTATCTTAACCAAACTATTTCCCAACTTCCATATTACCTTCCATTCTCTTTAGTACTCTTTTAAAAAGTTCCCAACATCTATAAATACTAAAGGAATTCAATGCCTATGGCATACAAGGGAGGAGACACCTCCTCTTAGTAAGCCTTCCATTCCTCCTTTCTTAGGTGCTCCACTTCAAGCTTCAAAGCTCCCACCTTAGCTGCACCTTCAAGCTGTTCCAAGACTCCTTCAAGTTCAGTTTTCCTTCTTTTGTTTGCACTTCAATTCAATGCTGGTTTTCATGCTTCATTTCCTCTCTTTGTTGCTATCATCACCTTGTTTTTCCCCTTGTCTATTCACTTGTTCTTTCCTTCTTTCCTACATCTTTATCTTCGAGTTTCTCTCTTGAATTCACATGCATGATATACAAGTTTGGATTGGGATCACTGGAGTATGTTCAATCTTTGATTTGAAGTTGAGATCTTGCTTAAGAAGAGTGTTCAATTTTCAGCCTTGTTCTCTACCTATGTATGCACCATTTTTTAATGTAATTTCAAGTCAATGAATAAACTTGTTTGTTGAAAAAGGAAAATTTATAAAAATAAGGATATTCAATGGAAATAGAAACTTTTCTAACTAGCATGTATTTAACAAAAGAGCTAATGTAAAACTACGATGAATTAATCCAGGAAATATTTCTTAAGGAAACATGCCAAAAATGAAACTTTCCTAAACTAACAATTACCTAAACCTAAAAATCTCCAAAAACAAAACCTTCTAAAACTATATTAGGAACTTTGTAAACTAACCTAAGATACAAAATAAGTAACTAATGAAATATAAAGTTAACCTAAGCAAAGAATCAACGAACAATTTAGTCGTGAACTTAAATCACCATGCAAATAATCATGAGAGTGGGCGCATGGTTCGTGGAATGAAAGATAGTTAGCAATTATGAATTAAAATCCAATTAAAATGTGAAATAATTCTTTAATACATATTTCTCCATGTTGTTTAAATTCCCAATTTAATCAAAACAATCTCTCTTTACGGCAACTTAAATAAGATTCAAATAATTGAAAACTCTAAGAGATTCCTCATTAGATCTACCTCTCTTGTGTGCAAATTACTACATTGATTTGTGCCATTGAAAGTAATTTTAAAGCTACACCAAGTTTTTGGTGCCGTTGTCGGGGAATCGTAACATAATTGTGGTCGGATGTTTGTTTAAATTGTTTATCCCTAATGGTAGTTTTAAGTTGCATTAGATTAGGGTTTTTGTGTCATTCTTGCATATTTTGCTAATTCCTTACAAATAGACATCATTTTTTGTTTTGTGTAAGGGGAATTTAGCAAGATGAGTGGTGGCGATCCTATGGGCCAAAGCTTCATCAACTTAATTAGAATTTTCTTGCTTTCTTATATTTGGTTTTTGAGTGAACACATAATGAGGCCCCATTGTAATTTTCAATTATTTATTTCATTTAAAATGGGTTGTAATAATACAATGTAGGCGTGGGATATGGTGGCCCATATTTGATCTTCATTAGAAACCCCACTATAAGCTTCTCTCACTCTCTTTTATTTTCTTAATATAGTTGCATTTAGTGCAATTTGCATATTAGTAGGTAGTATAATTCATATAGATTAGGGCATTCATTATACTTACTGCATCTTATTTAGGGTTGTTGTATTAGATTGAACCTCTTTAACAAAGGTTGCTTTGTTGGATAGCACATAGGTAGGCATTAGTTTCCCTTTCTTTGTATTGCATTACACATTTACTCCATTATGGTGGATGGAACACATTGATAGTAAGGGCCCCACAAGAATCATCGTAAGTTAAGGATTAGATTTCATCACTGGATCCTTAGCCCACCTAGGTAATCTAATTTATTAATTGTATGTTCGCTATCCCAACACTTGAATTTTGATTTAATATTATGTAGCAAGAGACTTAGGGTTTCAAGCTTGTATGACCCTTTTAGGAGTAGATCTATTGTTACTCCAATGACTCTTGAACATCATGGTTACAGTGGGTATCCAAAATCCAAGTGATTTTGTCATTCCTTTTATTGATGGTTGTTGAGGTCTAAATACCTCCTTCCATGAGAATTGTATTAACTACCTTGAGTAGGACGTAATTGGTAGGCAATAATCAAGCCTGGATTAAAGGATGAGCTGTCTAAATTTAGGTCTAAAAGCTACCACCCTACAAATTAACAAAGATTATTAACTCAACTCACCAGAATTAGGGATTGATTGATTGTGCATTGTAGAAGTCACATTTAGAGTTAGCTTGCATCATTCAAATAGGTTTTCATTATAGTGCGTGTGACGACCTAGGTTTTTGTAACACGTTTTGTAATATATTTTAAAAGGCAGGGCCCTTAATAGTAAAAAAAATTTGCAAAACAAAGTAGCGAAAATTCTTTTCTTTAGAACTTGTTTTGTAAAACCCAAATAACCACTTCTTACATAACATAAGTAGAACTTTGTACAAGATAAAATTTCATTGAAGGAATATACTTTTATTAAATTCTAGAATCCATCCAATGGTTCACAGTACAGCCAAATCCATTACAATACTTGTCCAAATTACATAATTCAAACTCAAAGCTCACCATACAATGAAACTCTCATTACAATACAACACTCTCAAACAAAGTAAAATACATGTCTTCAAGGGTATACCTTGAAGATTATTCTCTTCAAGTCTTCTATCGTCTTGAACTCCTAACTCTCCTTCACTATATTTAAGATATTGCAACATTTACAATATCTAAGCAAGCAATGCTTGGTAGGGGATTCAAGAAGCATAATAATTGACAATATAATTCTAATACTTCATAATCCTGTCATCCTTAAACATATTCATGTCTCTACTCTTTACTTGTAATTTATGTACATCCATGTACTTACATACTATACATGGATAAATCAGTTAAATTTATGAAAGTAGTCAAATATCATTCCCAACTAAGCTGATCAATTCTCCCCATTATAAGAATTTAGTATTTCAGCTAATCCTACACTGTGAATTTCCCTTCTTGGGAAATATTGGTAACATATAATTACCTAGCATTTTATCATGCTAAAACATGAGACATTTCACTATGCCTACTCTCATATGCATCATAGTGCAAAATAATCAAAGGGCTACCATGCTGCAGTCTGATTTGTACTAGCGTGCTCAGATAACTGCCTTGTTCACCACTAATACCACAATGGAAAATATAATGTCACTGCCCATATGGGAAGATAGGACTTTCACAGTGGTGGCCTTCCCATAAATGCCCCACTTGACTTTTAGCCTCTCATAGGACAAGCTATCATCAAATCATAAAATTTCAAGAAGTGGGTGGCCACACCCTCATAACTTATCTAGCATAGCATCCCCCAAGGCTTATGCCTATTAAAACAAAATCACAAGCCTCCAAGCTTGCATGTAAAATAGATTTCATACATATCAAACAATTTGTCTGTTTACTTAGGGCTGAAATATCTTCTAGTTCCCCATTCACTTAGAGTCTAGTCTTTAACCATTTTATATGTGTTTGGTTAGATCATAAGGGTTTCAAGGGATTTAATACAAGTATTAACATTACTCTTGTCAACATAAGGTCATGGGTTCAATCATGTATATCTCATGTAAATGCATTCATCAAATCCTCCTACCTTCAAGTAGTGATCCCTTTTTCCCGGATCTTCCATGATCCTAATTGATGTATGTAATCTATACATCCATACATACTATCAATATATATAAATTATGAACAATCCTATTGATCACTAGATCTGATATTTAGAATGATCATTAAATCATTCATATCTAAGTATTTTCTATCTCTAAGTCTTTGTGTGTCCATCTCCTTGATCTTGATCTTTCATAGATCCTTTGATTGACAATTTATACCTGTTCATAAAGATCAAGGTCTTAGATATAGTTCTTCTGTGATCTAAGTTTAGTTATTGGATCATCCCTAAGGAGGATGATCTTGGTTTTCTTCCTTGAATCATCTTTGATCAAGGGTTTGGATTATCTAATCTAATGAACTAGATTTGATCTATAACATGCATACTAATAAACATGTATACTAGCTATAATACAATATTCTTATTCTTATTGTTCTTGATCATTCAAGATTTAATGGATCTTGTTTGATCATCCTTATCTTACTTACAGTTCTTATTAGGGTTAAATAATTTACTAACCTTTTATGCTCTTATTATTATCATTCAACTAGTTAATATTTTGCTAGTTGAAGGTAACTTATTTCAACCTAAGTCTATACTGCTCCTCTTATTTCCAATTGGCAAAGGCTTACTAGCTGAATGGGTGAACACAAAGTGGTTACTTCAATCCTCATGTAAGGAGGCGTTTAGACCTCACAAACATCAACGAAAAGTATGGGAAGAGCGAGGCTTTATTAGACAACCCCCTTAACCACTATGTTCAACCTTCACTAGAGTGACCTTAGCTCAACCTTTCATAAGGTTCCTCTAAGCATGTTGACCCTAAGTACTCTTTCTAATTGTTTTTAATTAAGTCCATGAACATTTACAATGTCATTCATGGGGTTTATTGTTCTCCTAGTTTGGACCAAGGATTTGATAATCCTTATATTGTCCTACTAACTATAGCCCTTACTAATTAAGTCCAAAATAATCCACTCTTATTTGTGTCATGAAACTCTACTTTCTCATTAGATTCCATTTTTGGTGTTTTATGCTCTTTTATCTCATAACAAGTAGATCTACTAATGAAATTTAACCATAAATTAATTATAAATTTAAAGCATAAAACTACATAATTGAACAACTTAATGATAATGATACAAGGTACTTAAAGTTACACTAGTATGATTTTCAACTAATATACCTTAATAACTCAATTTAAACTAACATGGTCCTAAGGTACAATCTCATACTAGTAGATCCCTTAATATATCTTAGATATGTCCACATAAACTATATATATCACTTTATTTCAATAGTATATCATTATTAAAATAGATTACCAAGATCTAATCACCTCAGATCTTGAAGATCTTAGAAATTGGAAACTTATTTCCTAAATATAGAAAGTTTCATAAGATATTTTCTCTATTTTATCATTTTATAAGAAACTAGAAGTTGTAAGCTTTCCATAGCTTCTTTCTGATCTCAATTTAGAGTTCATATGACTCCTGAATTGAGTCTGGAAGTTCACAGTCAATTCTTAGGGCCTAGATATGATTTGGGCCCATCAGAATGGATGGCCCAAATCATTTAGGTGGAACGGGCAAGGCGGAACTCTCTGGTCGTTGCGCGCCCGTCACCAGGGTACACACAACGGATGCTCCTGCCCAGGACCGTCGCTTACACGCAGTTGTCCTGTTGAGATGACGTCGTGCATGCGGCGCTCACATAGAAATGTTGTCACGTGCGTTGTTTCCATGCGGTGTTTTGCATGCTGTCCTGGGGATCCTGATCCAATCGGGAGATCAGACAGCTGTTATGGATTGTCCAATCAATCCCTCTCAATTGAGGGCCCAAAACTTAATAGAATTTTGTGAAACTTTTACCCTAGGGGTTTTGGACCCTTTTGGATCGATTGGTAGGTCAAATTTTTCATCTGAGCCCTCAATCATCATGAATTGAAGGTTCTGGTATTTACTTTATTTTTACAATTTTTCACTCAAATAAAATTAAAGTAAAATAGAAATTTCATCAAATAATAATAAATATGACTAGGAAGTAGTTCCACCTACCTGATTGGAGAAAAACATTGGTTATATAGTCCAATTTAAGAGAAAACCAGTTTTGATGATAAGATAGCCCAAGATCCACTTATCTTGTGATATCTATTGTTTGAACTGTTGGATCTCGAAATTTCTTTGGGTGTTTTGTAGCTAAGGTATGGTAGGAGATTTTAGATGGTGAGATCTATGATATTTGATCTAGAACAGAGTGCCTAATTGAATTTAGGTCTCTTGTTCCAATCTAGAGAGAGGAGAGAGAAAATAAAAGTGAGAGATCTTTTGGGAGTTTTGGGATTTGGGGAATGGATCTATGTCTAGTTTTGCAGGGAAAGTCAAGATAATTTTGTGGTAATTTTATGAACATTTTTAGAGGATTTTGGGGGGTGCATTTTTCATGATTAATGTGTAATGATGAGGGTTTATTCTTTATTCTTTATTTAGCATTGGATTCTCCACCTCCACCTTTTTCTCCATGACCAGTTGGTGGTGGTTTGACTCATGCTTTCATGTGAGCTGACCATAGGATCCCTTGTGGGCCCCACATGGTGTAAAAAGACCATTTTGCCCTTTATGTATAAAAAAAATTACGGTTTAAAATTAGGGTTTATTCCCATGATCTCAGAATTGAGCGTACTTAGTGGCGTTGGATTTGTTTTTCTTAGCACATTCTAAATTTTGATGTCCAAGATCTCGATTATGGGAAAAATTACCATTTTACCCTTTTGTCCATAAAATAAAGAAAATTAAGGATTTTTCATCCGAATTCAGAATTTGTCATTCTTATAGTCATTCAAAGGGTTTGTTGAGTTCAATTTCAATTATTCATGTCTAATCCCTTGATTATTCTTTTATAAAAAGTACATTCTAAATAACCCTAATATTCCATCCTAGAATTTCTAAAACTCAAACTTTATTAATTTTCTTAATCAATTACAAAAATTAGGGTTATTACAGTGTGTGCGAGGTCATCGAATTCATAACCCCATGGAGAACACATCAATAGTAGTTGACCACAAGGCCATAGGAGATTTCTATGCTCCACTCCAACTAAATACTCCATCATGCTTCACCTAACCACCCACCAATGCGAACCACTTTGAAATTAACCATGGAGAGATATAATTACTCCCAACATTTTATAGTCAATAGAGAGAGAGAGGATCCTTACCTACATATGAAGGAATTCCTTGATATTTGTTATACTTTCAAATTTCATAATGTTTTGGATGATTCTATTAGATTTAGGTTGTTCTCTTTCACATTGAAAGATAAGGCCAAATCATTGTTGAATTCTTTAGAGGTCCATTCCACTGTGACATGGGATTAGTTGTCTAAAAAGCTTTTGAACAAATTCTTCTTCGTCCGTAAGACCACTGCCCTTTGTAGAGAGATTATCAATTTCCAACAAAGAGATGATAAAAAATACTATGAATGTGAGAATGGAATGAATTGTTGCATCAGTGCCATCACCATGAATTTGAAAAATGGAAACAAGTTCTGTACTTCAATGAGACACTAACACCTCAAAATAGATAGATGGTTGATGCAGTAAGTGGAGGGTCCATAATGTTGAAAAATGAGATAGAGGCCTAGGAGTTTTTCCAAACTAGCTAAAAATTCCTAGCAATCGAATTATTCTAATAGGAGAGAGAGAGAGAGAGAGAGAGAGAGAGAGAGAGAGAGAGAGAGAGAGAGAGAGAGAGAGAGAGAGAGAGAGAGAGAGAGAGAGAGAGAGAGAGAGAAGGGAGGCCAATTTGACTAATCGGAGAGACGAGTGGACAAGGTAGAAAATATTTTTTGAAAATTTGATTCCAAACTTGATGTCTTTATGGCTGGAATTGTGTCCATGAAGCCTCCATAAGAGGTTTGTACCATTTGTTCCAGCCTAGCACACTTGACTTCAACTTGTACATCTAATAGTGTGTACATTAAACATCTTTTCAAACAAGAAAATGCCTTGAATGCATATTGCAATCCTAGTAATAATTCATACTCTATGCCCTATAATCCTAGATAGGTTAGGCATCCTAACTTGTCATGGTCAAAGAACAATTACCTGGAAGGTCCATCTACGAACCCCCTACACTAAACTTTCGTAAAGCTTCAATCCTTTAGCGACCTGGTTTCCAGCTTCGTGAACAACCAAAGAAACCATCAATTGAGGTCAATATAGAATTGCTCCTTAAAACATAAGAGAAGACTAATAAGGCCTTAACACAATATCCATAATGAGTGGAGACAAAGATCAACTATAAATTACCAAGCTATTGCCAAACTACAAATGCAAATGAGCTAGTTGTCTACTACATTGAATGATAGAGGAAAGGGTAATTTCCTAGTCATCCAATTCCAAACCCTAAGCGATAGTTTGAGATAGGGTCCAATTCACATATACACAGTCCCTGTGAGCAAGAAAAGTCTATCACTACCCTTAGGAGTGGCCGCTAGGGAGGGAAAACTAAGAAAAATATAGAGGAGAACGAACCAGCTAGAACACAGGAGAAAGAGAAAAGATATAAATCTCCTACTCCGTCTAAGCTTATAGTTGAGGCACCTTATGTGCCTAAATCCCCATTTCCTCAATTACTAAACAAGACTAACAAAGGAACCAATTTAATGAGATAATGAATGTGTTTAAATCCACTACTCAATGTTATCAAAGACATTCCTGCCAATGCCAAATTTCTTAAAGAGCTCAACATACAAAAGCACAAGCTTAATGTCCAAAAGAAAGCCTTCCTCACTAAGCAAATGAGCTCTTTGATCCAACACTAGTCCCCTCCTAATTTTAGAGATCTAAGTTGTCCTAGCATCTCTTGTGTTATTGAAAACCATGTTATTGATAGGGCATTACTACATTTAGGGGCTAGTGTAAATTGATTGCCATTATCTGTCTATGAGAAACTAGGGTTCATTGACCTTAAACCAATCAATACCATCTTACAGTTAGTAGATAGATTAGTAAAGATTCCAAGTGTTATGGTTGAAGATGTTTTTATATAGGTGGACCAACTTTACTCATATATTTTATTATCCTATACACCTAGCTTGTATCAGATCCTGATAGTCAGGTCTTGGTTATTCTTGGACATATATTTTTGGCAATGTCCAATGCCATCATCAATTGTAGAAATGGCTTAATGAAGTTATTTTTCGATAATATGAAGTCAAACTCAATGTTTTTAATTCTGATTATCAAACATCTTGACATAGATGATTCTTGTGTAGTTAATTTAATTAAAGGTCAACTTCAAGATGTTAATCCACCATCGTCTATCCTAGACCCACTTGAGGTATGTCTAGCACACTTTAACTATAATTTTGATATAGGCAAATCCATTGATGGGTTAAATAATCTTTTGGATGCTACACTTATAATGAATACTTCCAAAATGGAGACCTCTAGTGGAACCACTTCCTCCTTCCAATTCTAACCCAATACCATTAGTAGAAAAACCACCTACCTTGGTCCAAGCCTTTAGCTAAAGATCTAAAATATGCTTACTTAGGACCTAGTGAATCCTCACTTGTAATCATAGCCTCAGATCTAGATAAAGAATAAGAAGGGAAGCTTCTTGATGTTCTTAAAGAACCAAGAAAGCTTTAGGGTGGACATTAAAAGGACTAACCCAGCTATGTGTATGCATAGAATTCACCTAGAAAAGAATGTTAAACCATCTAAGGAACCCAGAGGAGACTAAATACTAATATGAAAGAGGTTGTAAGGGACAAAGTGCTTAATTCCTAGATGTTGGTATTATCTACCCTATATCTAACAAAACTTAGGTCAGCTCAGTTCAAGTTGTTCCCAAAATGTTAAGACTCATAGTAATTCAAATGAGTATAATGAGTTAGTTGACCACTAGTAGGAGAGTTTGAATAGATTATCAAAAACTAAAGTTCGTCATGAGGAAAGACCACTTTCCTCTTCCCTTCATAAACCAAATGCTAGAAAGGTTAGATGATCATAGTTATTGCTGCTTTCTTGATGGTTACCTCAACTATAACCAAATCTCCCTAGCAATTGATGACCAGAAGAAGACTACTTTCACCTACCCTTTTAAGACCTTTGCCTACATCGTATGCCTTTTGGACTTCGTAATGGTCCAGCTACTTTTCAAAGGTGTATGTTGAGCATATTTTCTAATATGGTGAAGAGGTATTTAGAATGTTTATGTATGATTTTTTAGTCTTGGTTCTTTATTTGAAGAATTTCTCCACCATTTAAACCTTGTCCTTAGTAGGTGTCAAGAAAAGAATTTAGCGTTAAACTAGAAAAAATGTCATTTCATGGTTCAAAATGGCATTGTTTTACATCACATCACATAATGGTATAGAAGTAGACAAAGCCAAAATGGATTTAATCCCTAACCTTCCTCCTCCAAGGATGGCGAAGGAAATTCACTTATTTTTCGGCCATGCTAGTTTTTATAAATGATTCATCAAGGACTTTAGGAAAATTGTTAAGTCCCTAGGTAATTTACTTATAAAGGAGGTACCTTTGACTTTGATGAAGATTGTATGAAAGCCTTTGAGTGCCTAAAGGCTGAATTAAATTTTGTAGCCTATTATTCAACCGCCAAATTGAAGTACACCATTTAAAATAATGTGTGATGGTTCAAACTATGTGATTGGGACTATGTTGGGGCAATGTATTGATGAAGTCTCCTATGTGATATATTATTCTGGCATGACCCTCAACGATGACCAACTTGATTATTCCACTCTAGATACAGAGTTGTTGGTTGTTGTTTTTGCCCTAGATAAGTTCATATCTTACTTGTTAGGATCTAAGGTCATTGTCTATTTAGACCATGTAGCTATAAATTACCTTCTTTTTAAGAAGGATGTTAAACATAGGCTAATCCAATGGATATTGTCGCTACAAGAGTTTGATTTAGAAATTCGTGATAAGAAAAGTGTCAAAAATGTTGTAGTCAACCATTTATCCATATTAGTTGTGGAGTCTACTAGTGAGAATGTGCCTTTAATAGATACTTTTCTATATGAACAATTGTTGCACAATTCCCATTTGCCTTGTTATGTAAATATTGTCAATTATCTTATCATAGGTTAGATGCCCAATCATTGGTCAAAATAAGATAGAAAAAGATCCATTGCTAAGGTTAAACTCTTTACATGGGATAGTCCATACTTGTTCAAGTATTGTCCTAATTAGGTCATTAGGAGATGTACACCAAATAGTGAACATCATAAAATTATTTCATTTTGCCATGACCATGCATGTAGTGGACATTTTAGTTCTAAAAAGACAATTGTAAAGATTTTGTAGTGTGGTCTTTATTGGCCCTCCATTTTTAGGGATTCATCTACTTATTGCATAGCATGTGCTAGATGCCAACAATTAGGGGGCATAGGAAAAAGAAATACGATGCCCTTAAACCCCATTCTTATCATTGATCCTTTGATGTTTGGGGCATTGATTTTTTTGGACCTTCTCCTAATTCTTTTGGTTATCTATACATCCTTGTGGGAGTGGACTATGTGTCTAAATGGGTAGAAGCCATACCATGCAAGACCAATGACCACAAGGTGGTGGTCAAGTTTTTAAAAGAAAATATATTTGTACGCCTTGGTACTCCTAGTGCCATAATTAATGATGGGGGAAACACTTTTGTAATAGAGTGTTTGAGAACTAATTTAAGAAATATGGTGTTTCCCCTTATCATCCTCAGACTAGTGGATAGGTAGAAGTGTCAATTAGGGAAATAAAACAAATTTTAGAAAAGACGGTTAATCCAAATAGGAAAGATTGGTCTTTAAGACTTAGTGACACTTTATGGGCCTATCATACTACATACAAGACCCCTATAGGCATGTCATGCTACATCTTGGTCTATGGAAAGGCTTGCCACCTCCTAGTATAACTCGAGGATAAAGTATATCAGGCCTTTAAAAAGCTCAATTTTGACCTAGATAATATTGAGCTCCACAGGAAATTCCAACTCAGTGAGTTGGATGAACTAAGGAAAGATGCATATAAGTCAACCAAGATATACAAAGACTAAATGAAAAGCAATCATGATAAAAATATTTTTCTAAAGTCCTTCACCCTAGTACAAAAGGTCCTTTTGTATAATTCAAGATTGCATCTAATCCTTAGAAAACTTTGATCCCAATGGACTGGACCATATATAGGAGGTTGTTGAGACAGAAAAGGACGAAGAGATTTCCAAAGTAAATGGGCAAGGGTTGAAACCCTATTAGAGTTGGCAAACCATGAAGTGTAAGAAACCTTGCTAAAGGAACTAGTCAACTAGGAATCACTTTAGCATGTCCCATAACACCTGCATCCATCATAATGCTGGCATTCATCATTGTCATTCCTTGTATTTTATCATAGCATTGTATATTTAGCTAAAGATGTTAAATTAAGCACTTACTGGAAGGCAACCTAGGGTTTTTAGAGTGTCTCATTATTCTACATTACATATTTATCATATAGGTTCCTATGCTTCAAAACATTGGAGACACTATTTAGTTCAGGTTGGGAGTGTAGATATGTAAGAGATTTATGAGTTTTTCTTCATCTTTTACAACAACAAAAAAAATGAAGAAATTTTAAGTTCAAAGTTCCTTCACTATGATGAGAATTGGATTTTTCGAAGCTTAGTATTTCTCCTACTTTAACTTCTTAATAGAAAGTAGATGATTAATTCTACATCTTATTCATGTCATAAAGTATTTTATGAAAGTTAAATCTCAAAACACACCTACACATAGTGCATAAGTTTAGACAAATAGATGGTATGACTTAGAGACCATGAGGAAATCAATGGAGACCTATATACCCAGTATCTTTGTTTTGGTCAAGTGCTAAGAATTAAAGGAGTACTAACTTTCTTTTCTAAATATTTATTGAATCTAATAGGCCTTAAGGAAGCTAGAAAGTGATATAGGCTATCCTTGTTTTAGCCCAGGGACATAAAGCCTACCCAGTATAGTATATCACTAATTTGACCCTTTGAGTCCCTTGGTAAGCTCTTCTTTTTAAAACCCGATTAACTATCTTTCAAAAATAAGTAGAGATGGTAGAAAAAGGACAAAAGTCCAAGAAGTGATAAATATCAAAGTATCTATGTAGGAAAAGCCTTTCTTCAAAGAAATGCAAAGAAAGTTCAGAAAAAGAAAAATGAAGAGGAAAAGGAAAATTAGTAAAGATATTCACTTCAATGCATTCAAAAGAAAAGGAATGTTGTCCAATAATTATTGAAGACCTTTGCTCATATTTGAAAATCTTTGAATCTTTTTTACCCTTTCTTTCAATACCATTCCCAAGCCTATGTTTTGTCCTATTTAAAGAAATAACTCTATGGTCTTGGAAATGGTGTCTAGTCTTAGGGATCATATACCTTTGTCTCATTTGTGCTCATAAGATTATGTGAACCATTAGTATCTTTGGATTCGGTCTCATAAAGAGAGGATTTTGTTTGACCCCTTTTCTTTGATAGCTTTATTGCTGAAAGTATACTAGTGAGAAATTGAGGTCAAAATATCATTCCAACAGAGTATAAGCATATCTATTTAGAAGTCTTGAAGTATATAGTTTTACACACATTGCATTTTGAGAGATAACTATAATAAAATGGGTTTAGTATGTGGATAACTTGTGAAATTTATCATTCATTTTTATTAAATTGTTAAATATAGTAGAGTGCTAATGATAAGAATTCCTTGAGATAAAATAAAACACTTAACCTTATTGAATTTTGAGGGCATGTTCACAGCAAATCCTCATGATGCTTAACTCATCCACTAGGGGTTTAAGGGTTCATTGCATAAGCTAAACGCAACCATAAGTATCTTAGAAAATGGCAACCATTTTGTTTTGATATTTTTTATGTTTTACTTAGGACTAGCAACATGCTAGTTGGGGTGTGATAAGGGTTTAATTTTTTACAAAAGGTTCCCAATTACAAGACCATGTGCTATAAATTATAGAAATTATTCTAGCTATTTTTGGAATTTTATAACACATGCATTTCTGACCTAATAATTCAAAAGTTTGATATTTTGTAAGTAGAAGCTAATCCATAGAAAGCATGTGAATTGTTATAATTTTATAGGATTTACTTAGAATTTTTCATCTTTTCTAGGTGTTGAGAAGATGATTCAATGGCCAAGATAAAGAAAGGTAAGATTTGTAGATCAAGATAAAAAGAGGGCCAAAGACCTATATTTCAACATTCCAAAGCTAAATCAAGGGTTAAGACAATCTTAAGACAAGCAAATGAATTCCAAGGAAGCAATTGGAAGCATTAAAGGTGACTAAGGTGGGCCAGTTCAAAAATCCATGCAATTCTACCACCTTTGAATGGGAACCATTCATGAAGTTTTTTAGTCTATCAAGGAAACCTAAGTAAGCCAAGCCATAAGCCATCAATGTGAGCCACCTAGCCACATGAAGTCACACAATTGGAGGACAATTAGAAGGAATTATGCTATGCTAAATAGTGAATTTAAAGTGATAATTAGAAAGGAATTTGTGTGATAATCAACATGGTAAGATAACATGCAATGTGATCCAATAAGAAAAGACCCACCCCTTATCTTCCCTTCCCATCTTTATCTCTTTCCTCCTCTTTATCTCCATATCTCTCTCTCAACATCTAGGGTTTCCATGTGAAACACAGGGGGGGAGACACCTCCTTCCTAAAAAATTGGTGCCTCCCACCTTAAAACCACCTAACACTTTCCTAATCCTACTTTCCACCTCTTTCACTTTCTCAAACTATCTCCCCTCTCTCCCATCTTTCTTTTTCTTTTCCTCCTCCTTTCTACTCTCTTTCTTTTTGCTTTCTACTCCTCCACAATAGACACCTCATGGAAAGGAATTCCCCACCTCCCCCTTCCCTTTTTCTTAGATTTAGAAAGTCCACTCACCCACCTTAACTCACCTTCTAAATATAGCTCTTTCCACTTTCCACTCACCTTCCTAAATGCCTTACCTTAACCAAACTCTTTCCCAACTTCAATATTACCTTCCATTCCTCATTAGGACTCTTTTAAGAAGTGCCTAACATCTATAAATACCAAATGAATTTAATTCCTAGGGAATAGAAGGGTGGAGAAGCCTCCTCCCAGCAAGCCTTCCATGCCTCCATAGATGCTTGTCTTCAAGCTTCAATGCACCCACCTTGACTGCTCCTTCAAGGTGTTGCAAGACTCCTTCAAGTTCAGCATTCATTCTTTTGTTTGCACTTCAATTCATGGTTGGTTTTCATGCTTCATTTCCTGTTTTGTTGCTTTGTTTGCTTTTTTATTCTCGATGCATCTTTCTTTTCTTGGTTTTACTTTGATATTTGCTTCTAAGTTCTAGTTTCTTGCTTAGTCCTTCAAGATTTAAGGATTCTTCTCTCTTGTAGTGAAAGCAAAGAGAAAAGCAGCCTTGAATCATCTTGCTTTCCCTTCATCACTCTCCTTCATTCTAGGTTTGTTTTGGATCTACCCTGCCCTTCTTATTCCCATCTTTCTCTTTGATTTTCTCTCTTGAGTTCGCATGCATGATATCTAAGTATGGATTGTGATCATTGGAGTACCTTTAATTTTTCATTTGAAGTTGAGATCTTGCTTAAGAAGAGTATATAATTTGAAGTTGAGAACTTAAAATGCCTAAAAAATTATGGAAAATTGAACATAGTTAATATTGTGTATGTTAGATTTACTGCCTTAGATTGTTTGACTAACCAGTTTAGACTTGTAACCTTAGATCTAATGGTTAATTCATCATTTAGAGATCTAGACGGTTGTGAACCATCAGATTTATATGAGATATGTATACATTGAATCTTATAATCATCATTATCATGTTATAAAACTCAATTCAATTGTTGGATTGATTAGAAACATGAAATTTAAACATGTATGACCATCGAAAATGAATGAACCTTAGATCTGATCGTCCAAAATTCGATTCAGTGGTGGATCAAGAGATCAAGGTTACCAACCTGCAAAAGGTAACTAGTAAGCTTATATATTAGTAACTTTAGAAATTAAAGAGTGATTTGGACCCTAGATTGACAAATAGTGTAAAGATCTATATTTCTTGTAACTATTGGGATCTGATCCATGGTTGGGAAAGATAGATCAATAGATTGAATGGTCATGATCCCATTAATATATGCTAAGTAGTGATGGAATAGTGATCTATAGTCAATCTTGACTGTGGATATTCATGGAAGATTTAGATTGTAAGCCATGAAGAAATTTAATATAAATATGTTTATTTTCCCAAATTTGCATGTAATCAAGGATGAAAGCTTAAATGGTCAATCTTAACCACTGATTAGTAAGTGGATTTATGGTTATGAAGATAATGGAATAGATAAACATCACACCAAGTAGGTGGAATTAAGATTGCTATGTTTTCTAACATATTGGAATTACATAATGAGTTTGATAGAATATGTCATGAATGAAGTTAAATGTGCATGATGTGTTTTGGATGATGATTTAACTGTTCATGCAAAGGTACATATTATTTAATGTTTGTCTTGTAAGGAAGGTCTACAAGTTTGTTTATCGGTACTTGGCTATATGATTACCCATAATTGTGTATGTGTTTTTTGCATATTTGTTTCAGATGACATTAATAAAGTTTTAGGATTTGTTTTGAGAATTTTTCCATGAGATTTTAATTATGAAAGACTATAATCTAAAGACTGTGATCTATGAGATCACAGATATAGTTAAAATCATGTGACACCCAAGAGTTGGTCCTAGTTAGCGTGCAGACTATGTTATGTTGATACGGTTAAAATTAGATGACTTGGAGAGTTGGTCCTTGTAAGTTACAGACTATGTAACGTTGATACAATTAAAATCAAGCAACTCACGAGAGTTGGTCCTAGTCTATGTACAAACTATGTTATGTTGATACAATTAAAATTAGGTGACTCGCAAGAGTTGGTCTTGCTCTATGCACAGACTATGTTATGTTGATATGGTAAAAATTAGGCAATTCCCGAGAGAGTCCTGGTCCATGTACATATTGTGCAATGTTGATATGGTAAAAATCAAGCAATTGGTGAGAGTTGGTACTGATAAGTGTTCAAATTTGTGTAAAAAATACCTAATTAATAGCCCAAGTGTTATAAAATATAGGCATGAATCTAAGGTTTTTTGAGAAATTTGTAACACATGCATCTTTGAGCTAATAATTCAAAATTTTGATATTTTGACAAGATGATAAGGCAACCGAGATCTAGTAAGATAAGATTTGAAGATCAAGATTAAAAGAAGGGTAAAGACTTAAAATTCAATATTTCAAAGATAAATCAAGGTTCAAGATCATCTTAAGGTAAACACATGCATCTTTGAGCTAATAATTCAAAATTTTGATATTTTGACAAGATGATAAGGCAACCGAGATCTAGTAAGATAAGATTTGAAGATCAAGATTAAAAGAAGGGTAAAGACTTAAAATTCAATATTTCAAAGATAAATCAAGGTTCAAGATCATCTTAAGGTAAGAAAGAAATCAATGGGAAGCATCAAAGGTGATTAAAATGTTCCATACAAAATTCCATGCAATTCCACCACTTTGCATGAGAATTGGAGTCATACATGAGGTTTTCGAGTCTAACTAGGAAATCTAAGGAAGTCAAGCCATTTAAAGTATTGAAGCCAAAGGACTTGGCCATTCAATCCATTAGGGAATAACCCATCAAAGTGAGCCATCAATTCACATGGGAGCCATGCCTCACGGAGTAACACAATAATCAATTCAAGAAATTATTTCATACTAAAAGTGTGATTTTCAAGGGATAATTGGAAGATTTTTGAGAGATATTTGTAAAATGTAAGCTGATCATGAATAGCTAGACCAATTAAGAGACAAATCCCACTTTCCACCCACGCCAATTACTGTTCACAATTTTTA
Organism: Warburgia ugandensis; assembly: GCA_035236585.1. NCBI lineage: Eukaryota > Viridiplantae > Streptophyta > Magnoliopsida > Canellales > Canellaceae > Warburgia > Warburgia ugandensis. The sequence continues at coordinate 48,862,031 of CP141130.1, forward strand.
CCTTAGGGAGGGAGACACCTTCCTAAAAAAGAGACGCCTTCCCCTTGCTTAGTTGTCATATTATGTGGTTTCCGAAGTAGGAACCCACTAGATATAATTCACTTCAAAGTGCATCAAAACCCTAGGTTTTCTCCATATTTTCACACAATTTTTCTTCTATTTTCTCTCTCTTTTCTATCAACCAATCACCAAATAATTAGAAGGGAAGGAGTTCCATAACACCTTCCTAAGAACGGGAGGCTCCTTCCTAATTACATAGTAGCTACCTTGCCTCACATTGATGTCACCTTGTTGCCTTATTCCCCAACCTCACTCTCCACCTAACTTTCCTCATTGAAATCCTAGATCTAGACCTACTTTACTCTCTTAGATTAAGCCCTCATCAAAGTAAAAACCAGCCATCTATAAAATCCCATGAATTCCACATTTTTTTCCATGTATGGTTTTTGTGAGAAGACCTTGAAAGTTGGTGATTCTTCGAGTTTTGAACTTGGGTTCTCTTATGGGGTGTTCTTACTTTGGATTCTTAGGTATTTTCTATTATATGCACTTCAATTATAGGTTAAAAGTTTGCTTTACATTCTTCCTTTCATAGTTTGTGTTATTCTTGTTTTGTTGTTTAACTTTCACACTCATAATCCCTCCTTCCTTTCCTTAGTTCTTCACTTAAAGCTTCTTATATTTTTTTGTTTATTCATCAAAGATCCATGTTGATTCTCCTCTGGTAGTGACATCCAAGAGAAGGAAAATCTTGAATAATTGATTTCCATCTTTGAATTCCACTTCTTTTGTTTGAATTTGTAACCATTTCTAGGTGTCTTTTGCCTTAACTAGCCCCATCCTTTCTCTTGAATTCTATTTTGGGTTTCACTTGCATTTATCTTAGCTTTATTGAGAGCACTAGAGTGTGCTTTTTATTTCATTTGAATCAAGTTTTAGGCTTGAAGAGTGCTCAATTTTCAGATTCCGGATATATGTTTATACACACTCTAATTTGATGTATTTTGACATTCAATAAATAAATTTCCTTGAATATTCATGTTCATACATAATTATAGTATCAAATTACTTTATTACTTGAGTGTTATCTTGCATAAAAAGTGCTAGTTCAATTGGTTTGTATGCTTGGTTTGATTTGAGTTTCTTTAGTGCTTAAAATTTGGAATTTTTCCATTCAATCTTCATGCTTAATTTCAAGCACCTTATTCATCCCATTTGCTTGATTTCTTAGGAACCCATTTACCTTTTTAGGTTTTTTATTAAGTGCTTTGATTAGAATACAAGTTATTTAGCTTTTTCTTATTGAATTTTGGGTATTTCATCCCATAAACTATTGCACCATCCCATGGATCATATACATGGGACTTGGGTGATTTCTCTTTAGATCTTGCTTTGTTTAGTTGATTAATCTTATTTTAACAATTGTTGATTACTTATTTACATCTTAATCAGTGTTAAAAAGCTTCATTTTTTATTTTTAGAATTTTTTTAGAAAGTTTTGGAATTAGGAAAGTGTTAAATTAGGAAACTTTTCTCTTTAGTAAGTTTCTTAGAATAATTCATTCTAGTTTTGCATTAGTTTATTTTATTGAATGAGTTTTAGGTAGGAAAATTTCTAATTTCATTGAATATATTTATTTTTAGAATGTTTCCTTTAGTTGAAGTTTTTAATTTAGAGCATGTTTTAATTCAAAACCCATTTCTCTTTGGCTTAGATAAGCAACTTAAATAGGATCCAATCAATTGCATATTCCTTAAGATTCCTCATGGGATCGACCTCTCACTTGTGCAATAGTACTTTGATTTATGTGGTTGTCAATAATTTTAAAGCTACACTAAGTTTTTCACACCGTTGCCAGGGAATCACAATGGATTTGTGGTTGGATTTTTGTTTAGATTATTTATCTTTAATCGTAGTTTTATGTTGCATTAGATTAGGATTTTTGAATCATTCTTTCACATTTTTGAAAATTCCTAAAAGATTGACATGTCTCACTTGTTTTGTGCAAGGGGAATTTGGTAAACAAGTGGCGGTAATCCTATAAAGCTTCATAAAATTTTATTGCTTTCCTAGATTTTTATTTTCTTTTTGAGTGACCTTGTAGTGAAGCCCAATTGTAACTTGCAATTTCTTTATTTAGTTTTAAATGGGTTGTATTAAATAGGACAAGTGTGGGTATGGTGGCCTACACTTGATCATCATTGGAAACCGCACTATAGTTTTGCCTCACTTTACTTTATTTTTCCTAGTATAATTGTATTTAGTGTAGTTTGCATATTGTTTGGTAGTGCAATTCATATAGATCTGGGTCATTCATTATAATTGTTGTGTCTTATTTGGGGTTGTTACATTAGTTGTGCACCTGTCTAACCCTTGGTTAGATACTATATAGGTAAGCATTAGTTTCCCTTTCATTGTAATTGTATTGCACATTTACTACTTTATAGTGGATGGAACATACTGATAGTAAGGGCCTCAAAGGAACCCTCATAAGATAAGGACTAGATTTCATCACCAGATCCTTGGCCCACATGTGATGACCAGGGCTTTTATATGATGCAAGTTTGATAGAAAGGCGAGATCTCTTGTTTTATAAATATGAAATGGATGAAAATCTTTTTCGTCATTTTGGAAAACAAGCTTTTGTATAAAACCCCGAGTGTCAAAACACATTTTCCAATTATCTAGCCATGGCAAGTTTTAAATCAAAATTATTCCCAAGAAAGTGTTAGTCACAGCCTCAGCTATAGAGAGTAACTACAATCAAGTAACATTGAAAGATAAGGTAGGGGTTTACTTACTTGCACTTAGTTTGGTTGTCTTTTGTCACAAGCGTTCCTTGCCCTTAAGTGTTTACTTTGTGTCTGAAAAATGTTGAGGATTGGGTGAGTATATACTATACTCAGTAGGAGTCCATCACTACTAGTTTTATAATGCATGAGATGTTTAAAATCATATGCTCTTTCAAAATATGTGCATGGTTGAACACTCATGTTCAAGATCGGAATTAAAAAACAATTGTCAAACCGAAATACTAACGACTTAAAGGATCACATAATCCAAATCGAAAGTATCTTATATATATATATATATATATATCATAACATTATGATATGCATAAGATGCTTCATTGAATCCAACTCATGGATATCTAGTATGGTATGGTCGACAACCTTATATCATGCCATATGCAATGCAAATAAGTCCACGAAACCATAGGGTCCAACTATGCCCACGACCTCGCCGCCGTGTGGTCCCCGGGTACCTGAGGACACTCGGTCATAGCCTCAACGGGGCCTATGACACATCGACCCAGTGCCGTGACACCAGTGGTAGCCCCCTGTGCAATTATTTACAAAGCATGTCTATGCATAATGTGTTTATCCTATGCATGTCGAATTCATTTATATTCTAAACAAGTCATCAAATAAGTTATGCTAAATAAGTCATATAATTTATACTTAAATCATGCATTCAAAATAGTCATGGCTCTTTTTAAAAGTCTAGTAGCGATAGAGCACCCACCTGGCTAGGTCGCGCTAACCCCTTTGTCCTCGTACGCTCCTGAACATGGTTTGGGGAATCAAGGTTAGTTTGGCCTATCTTATATAGGTTTTAGAGTAGTTGGTCTTATTACTTAGGCATTCAAAGTTCATCCCCATGCCTATAGGTGTCCTAAGGTCCTAATTGGGCTTTGGTATCATCAGTTTTCCAATGGTCTAGTGGTCATGCGCCACCATCCTATTCTAAGGGTCGTGCCCACCTTTGATTAGGCCTTAATCAGGGATTTTATAGTTTGGGTGTGTCCACGTCATCGACACGGACACAAAGCCTTTTGCGGCACCTTAATCAGAGCTCTAGATCTCAAGTTATAAGCTTTTTAGTATCACATATACATAAGGGCCTTTAGGAGGTGAAAATCCAAAATGCTAGCGCGCTGCGCATCAGCGGCATGTGCCCCAGCAGGTTTTAAGAAGTGGAAATCCCAGAATGCTAGCTCGTTGCACATCAGCGGCATGCGCCCCAGCTGTAGATGCACTGGATTTCCCGCCCGTCTTTTCCTTTTGCGGGTGCGTCCACGAACGCGCCCGTTTGGTTCTCTCATACGCGGTTGACGCGTTTTGTCCAAGGGGGACGTTTTGTTCGTTGGGGGACCGGGGCATCCTTGGGACACCCTGGTTCGACCCTGTCAAACCAGTGCAGCCTAAGGATCGTCCCTGGGTCCTTTGTGACTCTCTAAGGCTCTATTTTGCATGATTTTTCATGCAAAAACTTAGGAAAACTAAGCCTAGGACTAATGTGAAGATGGGTTTTGAGGGATCTTGGGCATACCTGGCTCGTTGCTGGGTTTTTTCTCCACGTTTTTCCTCTTGGTTGCTTCTCCAAAACGGGTTTTCCCAAGCTTTTGGGCTGCCATTAGAGGCGCCCAAGGGCTCTATTTATAGAGCTATAAGAGGGTTCTGGAGAGGGCTCTCACCGCCCTTGAATGGCAGTAGAGAAACCTCCAGAATGGCGGTGATTTCTCCTCCAATCACTACCGTTCTAGAACCCTCTAGGAAGTTGAAGATGAAGGGTGCCCGTATCACAACGGGCCCCTGTGTTTTGCAGGCTAAATCCTTTTTTTAGTGAAAATTACATTTTTGCCCTTGAACTTCAAAGGGCCATAACTTGCTCATTTTAACTCCGTTTTGGGTGATTTTGGTCTTGTTGGATTCCTTTTTCCGAGATGCACCTAATGGCATCATTTTTAGGACCAAATTTTTGGGTTAAGTCAAGGTAAATAGTGAAATGACCAAAATACCCTTATCTTCAAAAACTGAACTTTTCATTGCTAACTTGGGATTTTAATATTATAAAATTGGAGTCATTACACCACATAAGTAATCAAATAAAATATTTTTATGCTCATAATCCCATCTATTCATCATAATCTAAAATCAAGTAGTTAGAGACCTAGGATTTTTGAGCTCATAGGGCCTTTTTGAAAGAGGCAATCTATTATCACTCTAGTCGATCTTGAACTTGGTGGCTACAGTGGGTATCCAAAATCTAAGAGATTAAAAAAGGTCATCAAATCAAGCTTGTTAGAATTAGGGATTGTTTATTTGCATATCATATAGAGTTTGGAGTCCCATTTAGATTTAGGTTGCATCATTTAGATAGGTTTTAATTTTTAGTGCATGTAAGGTTGTCGATCTCAGAACACTGAGCTAGTATCATTAGTCCTAAGATAGAACGAGGCAAGGGATAAGATATCAAAATCCTAACCCCATGGAAGACCCACCAACTGAAGTTGAGCACAAGTTTATTATAGATTTCTTCATGCCACTCAAGTTAAATACTCCATCATGCATCACCTTACCACCTACTAATGCAAACTAGTCTAATCCTAAACCTAAAGTCATTGAGTTACTCCCAGCATTCTATAGTCATCATAGAGAGGATCCATACCTACATATCAAGGAACTTATTGATATTTGTGCTACATTCAAATTATGAAATGTCTTAGATGATTCTATTAGACTTAGGTTATTTCCCTTATTATTAAAAGATAAGACAAAACCATGGCTAAATTCTTTAGAGGTCAGTTCCATAGCCACATGACCAGCTGTCTAAAAAGTTCTGAAACATGTTCTTTCCCATCCTTAAGACTAATGCCCTTCATAAGGAGATCATTAATTTCCAGCAAATGGATAATGAACAATACTATGAATGTTGGAAAAGGTGGAATGAATTGCTACAAAAGTTTCCCCACCATGGATTTGAAAAATGGTAGCAGGTTTAGTACTTCTATGAGGTGCTTACACCTCACAATAAACAAATGGTAGATGCAGCTAGTGGAAGGGCCCTCTTGTTGAAAAGTGAAACAGAGGCTTGGGATTTTTTTCAAACTTTATCTAACAATTACCTAACAATTCCCAAAAATGGGATTATTCAAAGATGAGAGAGAGAAATACCCAACCTCAGAAGAGAGGAGGCTTGTTTGAAATAGCAGTGGCCTCAAAAATATCATCTCACTTCAAACTAATGGTTGAAAGAGTAGACAAGCTTGAAGGTATGCTAGAGAGGATAGAGGCTTACATGGCTTCTAACATATCCACTAAACCTCTATAAGAGGTATGTGTTATATGTTCAAGCCTAGCCCATTTGACCATAGCTTGTCCATCCAAACAGTGAATGCATATCGCAACCCTATCAATAATAATCCTTATTCTAAAACCTACTATACAAGATGGGTTAGGCATTCAAAATTTTCTTAGTCTAAGAATAATACCTTAGGTGGTCCACCAAGAATTTCCCACCCTCAAACCTTTCCTTGCTCAGTACCATAGTGGCCAATTCCTTGGTAGTTTCCACAACAAATAAGAACACCTTCCATGGAGTCTAAATTTATTCATGTAGAATTTTGTACAATTCTAGAATGATACTAGGAAAACTTTGAATGTCAAGTTGCAATTCATTGCAAAGTTGGAATATACAGTAGGTCAATTGTTTGCCTCCTTAAGTAAAAACGAGAAAGAAAAGTTTCCTATTTGGCCTATTCCAAACCCTAAGGGCCAGTTAGAAATAGGGTTTATTTCCCATAGACCCCATGAAGAATCAAAGTCTATTACAACCCTTAGGAGTGACTGTAAGGTTGATAACAAAGTAGGGAAAATAGATGAAAAGACTAAGGAAAACATAGAGGAGAATGAACTAGCTAATACATAGGAGAAAGAGAAGAGACAAAAATCTCCTACTCCATCAGAGCTTATAGTGGAGGCACCCTATAAACCTAAAGCCTCATTCCTTCACTTATTAAAAAAGGCAAAGAAAGGAACCAATTTCAATGAGATAATGAAAGTGTTTAAACATGTTAAAATTAATATTCCATTACTCAATGCTATTAAAGACATATCTGCCTATGCAGAATTTCTTAAAGAGCTCCACACACAAAATTGCAAGATTAGTGTGCAAAAGAAAACCTGCCTCACTAAGCAAGTGAGCTCTATGTTTAGAGATCCAGGTTGTCCAACCATCTCTTGTGTTATTGGGAACCATGTTATTGATAGCACATTACTTAATTTAGGAGCTAGTGTAAACCTATTGGCATTCTCTATCTATGAACAACTAAGCTCAATGACCTCAAGCCAACCAATACCACTTTGCAATTAGCAGATAGACTAGTGAAGATTTCACGTTGTATAGTTGAGGATGTATTAGTACAAGTGGACTGGTTTGACTTCCCTATAGATTTCATTGTCCTGAATTCCTAGCCTGTGTCAAACCTTAATAGTCAGATCCCAGTAATTCTTCGATGTCCATCTCGGCCACATCCAATGTTATCATCAATTGTAGAAATGGGGTGAATGAAATTATCTTTTGGCAATATCAAAGCTAAGCTTAATATTTTTAATGGAAACCTCCAACATGTAGACCTAGATGATTCAACTATAATCAATTTGATTGAAGGTCTAATGCATTATCCACCATTGTCCATCTTAGATCCACAAGTGGCATGTCTAGAACATTTCAACTATGATTTTGATAGAGACATGTCCATTGAGGAAGTTAATAATCTTTTAGATTATGCACCCATAATAGATACCTCTAAATGGCACCATCATGTGGACCCATTTACTCCATTAAAATATGGAACTATACCTTCTATAGAAAAACCACCCACATCATTCCTAAAGAATTTACCTAAAAACTTAAAATACTATTACTTAGGACCTAATGAAACCTTACATGTCATCATAGCCTCATATCTAGATCAGGAACAGGAAGGTAAGCTTCTTAATGTTCTTAAAGAACATAAGACTACTCTAAGGTGGACCATAGCAGATATTAAGGGAATTAGTCCTAATGTGTGCATGCATAGGATTCACCTAGAAGAAAATTTTGAGCCATCTAGGGAGAAATAGAGGAAATCAAACCTAAACATAAAGGAGGTAGTGAGATATGAAGTACTTAAGCTCTTAGATGTTAGAGTCAAATGGAGTCATCTACCTCATATTTCATAACACTTGAGTTATGCTAGTTCAGGTTATCCCTAAGAAGTTGGGAGTCATGGTAATCCAAAATGAGGATAATGAGTTAGTTCCCACTTGTATGAACATTGGGTAGAGAGTTTGTATAGATTACCAAAAACTAAGCTTGATCATGAGGAAAGATTACTTTCCTCTTCCATTTATAGACCAAATGCTAGAAAAGTTAGCCGGTCATAGTTATTATTGTTTTCTTGATGGATATTTTGGCTATAACCAAATCCCCATAACACTTTAGGGCTAGGAGAAGACTACTTGTACCTGCCCTTTTAGGACCTTCACCCATCATCATATGCCTTTTGGACTTTGTAATGCTCTAGCTACTTTTCAAAGGTGTATGTTGAGCATATTTTCTAATATGGTGGAGAGGTTTTTAAAAGTGTTTATGAATGATTTTACAGTGTTTGTTTCTTCATTTGAAAATGCATGCACCATTTAAATTTGTCCTTACTAGGTGTCAAGAGAAGAATTTAGTGCTAAATTTAGAAAAATGTCATTTCATGGATCAAAATGGCATTGTTCTAGGCCACATCATGTCACATAATGGCATAGAAGTAAATAAAGCCAAAGTGGCTTTAATCTCTAACCTTCCTCCACCAAGGACAGTAAAGGAAATTTGCTCATTTTTAGGCCAAGCTGGTTTTTATAGAAGACTTATTAAGGACTTTAGTAAAATTGCTAAGCCCTTATGTAATTTACTTACAAAGGAGGTAACTTTCAATTTTGATGATGATTGTATGAAAGCATTTGAGTGCCTAAAGGCTGAGTTGACTTATGTGCTCATTATTCAACCACTAGACTAGAGTGCACCATTTGAGATAATGTGTGGCTCTTCAAACTCCGCGATTGGTATTGTGTTGCAATAGCATATTGATAAACTTCCCCATGTGATATATTATTCTAACAAGACCCTCAATGTTGCCCAACTTAATTATTCTACTACAAAAAAAGAGTTACTAGCAGTTGTATTTGCATTGGATAAATTCAAATCTTACTTGTTAGGATCAAAGGTCACAGTATATTCAGATCATGAAGCTATAAAAATCTTCTTTCAAATAAAGATGTTAAATCTATGCTAATTTGATGGATCTTACTGCTAAAGGAGGTTGATTTAGAAACTTGAGATAAAAGAGGTTCTAAAAATGTTGTAACAAACCACGTCTAGTCTAGTTGTGGAGTCTACTAGCAAAAATGTGTTTGTAATAGAAACCTTTCTAGATGAATAGCTCTTGCAAATCTCTCAGTTGCCTTAGTATGCAGATATAGTCAATTATCTTATCACAGGTCAAATGCCTACTCACTAGTCTAAACAAAGATATGAAAAGGTTTATTACCAAGGTCAAACACTTTTCTTGGGATGATCCATACTTGTTTAAGTGCTATCCTAATTAGGTCATTCAAAGATGTGTACCTGATATTGAATATCATGAGATCATTTTCTTATACCATGATCATGCATGCAAGGGCCATTTTAGTACTAAAAAGACAGCTGTAAAACTTTTGTATGTGGTTTTTATTGGCTCACCATTTTCAAGGATTCATGCTTAGTGCATAGCATGTGATAGATGTTAACAGTTAGGGAACATAGGAAAAAGAAATATGATGGTTCTAAACCCCATTTTGATCATTGAGCCTTATGATGTTTGGGGCATTGATTTTATGGGACCTTTCCCTAACTCCTTTGGTTATTTGTACATCCTGGTAGGGGTGGACTATGTGTCCAAGTGGGTAGAATCCATATCATGTACAACCAATGACCACAAGGTGTTGGTCAAGTTCTTGAAAGAAAATATATTTTCACCCTTTAGTACTACTAGGGCCATAACTGGTGATGGGGGGAAAATACTTTTGCAATTGGGTGTTTAAGAACTTAATGAAAAAATATGATGTTACCCATAGGATAGCTATCCCTTATCATCCTCAGACTAGTGGATAGGTAGAAGTGTCTAATAGGGAGATAAAGTGCATTTTAGAAAACACAATCAATCCAAATGGGATAGACTAGTCTTTAAGGCATAGTGATGCTTTATGAGCATATCACATTGCATTTAAAACTCCTATAGACATGTCACCCTACCACTTGGTCTATGGAAAGGTCCACCACCTCCCAGTAGAACTTGAGCATAGAGCATATTAGGCCATTAAAAAGGTCAATTTTGACTTAGATACTATTGAAAGTCATAGAAAACTCCAACTCAATGAGTTGGATGTGTTAAGGAAAGATGCATATGAGTCTGCTAACCTATACAAAGACCGCATGTAGATCTACCATGATTGGCATATCTTAAGAAAGTCCATCTCACGACAAAAATTCCTTTTATATAATTCTAAATTACATCTATTCCCTAGAAAAATAAGATCTTGATGTACTAGACCCTACATAGTATCTGCTATTTATCCTCATGGGACCATTGAGATAGAAAAAGATGAAGAGAATCTCTAAAGTGAATGGGTAAAGGTTGAAACCCTACTTAGAGTTGGCAAACCCTGAAGTCGAAGAAACATTACTTGAGGAACCAATATATCATGACCCACCTTAGTATGACCCATGACACTAGCACACAACATATGAGCGGCATTAATGATTATCATTGTATAGTGCATTTAGTGAAGACGTTAAACTTAACAGTCATTGGGAGGCAACCTAGGGTTTTTAGTGTCTCATTATTCTATATTACCCATTTATCTTATTTTTAAAACATTGGGGATAATGTTTAGTTCTAGTTGGGGGTGTAGATATGCATTAGATTTCTGAGTTTTATTTTATTTTTTTGGAAAAAGAAAAAAATAATAATTTTGATTTTTTTTTTTTTTGAAACTTCAAAGTTTTCAAGGTCAAGTTCCTCTATTGTGATGGGAATTGAATTTTTTTTAATCTTAATAAATTTTCCTACTTTAACTTCTTATGAAAATGCATATGGTTAATTCTATATTTTATATATATGCTAAAGTATTTTATGAAAGTTAAATCTTGAAATACACTTACACACAATACATGTCTAGACTAATAGATGGTTATGACTTAGAGACCCTGAGGAAATCACTAGAGACCTCTATACCCAAGCGAATTTTAGAGGCTATCATCTTCCTGAGGGTCATAAATAATTCCATACTTTCTTCAGTGTACATTACTTGAAAAGATCCCAGTATTCTTTATTTTGGTCAAATTTCCAAGAGCTAAAAAGGAGTATTAACTTTATTTCCTAAATATTTATTGAATTAGATAGGCTTTAAGAAACCTAGAAAATGACATATACTATCCTTATCTAGTCCTAAGATATAAAGCCTACCCAATATATTATACCACTAGTTAGACCCTTTAAGCCTCTTAGTAACACTTTCTTCGCAAAACCCCATTTACCTTAAGCCAGAAACCCAATAAAGATACCTATCTTTAAAAAATAAGTAGAGATGGCAAAAAAAGTTTAAAAAGGACAAAAGTCTAAGAAGTGAAAAATATAGAAAGTGTTTATAAAGAAAAACATTCCTTCCCAAAAATACAAAGAAAAAAATGTATATTAGATAAACAAAAGAAAGGAAACTATAAAAGAGATATTCAATTCAATATAGTCAAAGTAGAAAAATTGCCTTCCATCAATTAAGACCTCTACTCAGATTTGAACTTTGAATCCTTATACCCCTTCCTTTCAAAACCAATCCTAAGCATACATTTCGTCCTATCTAAAGACCTATTGATCTTAAGGTGGAAGATAGCCTTAATGAGGATATAAATGGAAAGTAATTAAGGTGAAATATCCCTACTAATCTTGGCATTGACATCTATTCTTAGGGATCAAATCCTTTGTCTCATTTTTTATTAAAGGGACTTATGTGAACCATTAGTATCTTTGGATTCGATCACTTAGTGAGTGAATTTTGTTTGACTCCTTTCTCTGAGAGCTTCAATTTTGAGTGTATACAAGTGAGAATTTGAGGTCAAGACATCTTTCCAAAAGAGAAATAAGGGTATCTATTTAGATGTCTAGACTTATGTAGCTGTACCCACACTGCACTCCAAGATATAACTGTAATAAATTGGCTTTGGTATGTTGATAAATTATACAATTTTCATTCATCTTTATTAAGTTATTTAAGCTAATAGAGTGCTAATGGATGATAATTCACTAATATAAAATAAAGCACTTAGCCATATAGAATTGTGTGGGTATATTCATTATAAACTGTCATGAGTCTTAACTTGTCCACTATAGGTTACATAGCGGTTTAAGGGCTTATTGTATATGCTAAATGCAATCATGAGTACCTACGAACGTGGTAACCATTTTTGTTTTCATGACCTCTTACGTGTTCTGCTTAAGACTAGCAAAATATTAATTAGGGGATATGATAAGTATATAATTCTGTATAATAAGTACCTAATTAGTAGCCCATGTGTTATAAAATATAGGCATAACTACGGGGTTTTTTGGAAATTTGTATCACCTGCATCTTTGACCTAATAATTCAAAAGTTTGATAGTTTATAGGTTTAGAAGCTAATTCAGAGTAAGTGTGTGAAATATCATAATTTTTTAGGATTTAATTATGGTTTTTAATCTTTTGTAGGTGTTGAGAAGATGATCCAACACTCGAGATCAATTAAGATAAGATTTGAAGATCAAGATCAAAAGAAGGCCAAAGACCTAAAATTCAATAATTTAAAACTAAATCAAGGGTCACAATCATCTTAAGGCATGCAAGAAGGCAATATGAAGTATCTAATGTGATTAAAATGGTCAATGCAAAAGGCCATACAATTCCACCACTTTGCATGAGAATTGGAGCCACACATGAGGTTTCCTAGTCTAATAAGGAAACCTAATGATGCTAAGCCATTCGAACATTGAAGCCAAAGGACTTAGCCATTCATGCCATCAAGCCACATGGAGTCACATGATTGGAGGATCAATTCAAGCAATTATTTCCTACTAAAAGTAAGATTTTCAAGAGATAATTGAAAGGTTTTTTAGAGATATTTGTAAAAGGTAAAATGATCATGCATAGGTGGACCAATGAAGAGGGAAATCCTGCTTTACATTTTCCATCCTTTCCACTCATCCCAATTAGGTTCCATGATTTTTACCTAAGGGAGGGAAGCACCTTCCTAAAAAAGTGACCCCTCCCCCTTGCTTAGTTGTCATATTAAGTGTTTTTCTACATAGGAAACCCCTAAATCTAATTCACTTCAAAGCAAATAAAAAACCTAGGTTTTATCCATATTTTGATTCTATATACCTTGTCTTTTCTATCAATCAATCACCAACTAATTAGAAGGTGAGGAGCTCCATGCCACTTCCTAAGAAGGTGATGCCTCCCCATTTTCTAATTACATGGCAGCCACCTTGCCTCATCATGATGTCTTCTTGTCGCCTTACTCCTCGACTTCACTCTCCACCTAACTTTCCTCATTGAAATCCTATATCTAGATCTACTTTCCTCTCTTATGTTAAATTCTCATCAAAGTGGAAGTCAGCCATCTATAAAAGCCCATGAATTCCATTTTTTTTCTTCCAATTAGGGGTTTTGTGAATAAACCATGAAAGTTGCACTCTAGCTTGGTGATTCTTGGAGCTTTAGACTTTGGTTCTCTTTTGGGCTATTCTTCCTTTGTATTTTTAAGTATTTTATCTTGCTTTTCACTTCAATTCTAGGTTAGTAGTTTGCTTTACATTCTTGCTTTCATAGTTCGCGTTGTTCTTGTTTTGTTGCTCAGAAGCCACTGGAGTGGATTTTGGATACCTACTATAACCATGATGCTTAGAAGCCACTAGAGTGATAATATATCTCCTCCTTCTAAAAGGGTTCTATGAGTTCGAAACCCTAAGTTTCTTGCTACTTGATTTTAAGTTAAGCTTTAAGGGCCATGATCGTAAGCATACAAGGAATTGGTTTGATTACCCAGGTGATGAAATTCAACCCTTATCTAGTCCACCATAAAGCAATTAAGCATGCAATGCAATACAAGGAAAGGAAAACTAATGCTTACCTATATGCTATCTAACAAAGAGTCCACACCCTAACAGACAAGACACTATAACTACATAACCTATGCCTTAGTTATAGCTAAGCTTAGGGTAAACTTCATTAATTAGGTATAATCTAATACAATAACCCTAAATAAGATGCAACAAGTATAATGAATGACCCTAATCTATATGCATTACACTACCAACCAATATGCAAATTACACTAAATGCAACTATACTATAAAAATAAAAGAGACTGAGGGATGCTTACAATGAGGTTTCTAGTAAAGAACAAGTGTGGGACACCATACCCCACACTTGCACTATACTAATACAACCCATTTAAAATTGAATAAAGAAAGTGCAAATTACAATGGGACCTCATTACAAGTTCACTCAAAAAAAGAAAAACCCTAACATAAGAAAACAATAAAATTTGATGAAGCTTTGTCCCACAGGATCACCACCACTCCTTTGGCAAAATTCCCCTTGCACAAAAATAAACAAAATATGGTCAATTCATGAGGAATTAGCAAGATATGCAAGAATGACACAAAAAATCTAATCTAATGCAACCTAAACCTATACTAGAGATAAATAATTTAAACTAAGATCCAGCTACAAATCCATTGTGATTCCCTGACAATAATGCTTAAAACTTGGTATATGTTTTAAAATTACATGCAAGCACATTAATCAATGTAGTAATTTCCACACAAGAGAGGTTGATCCCATGAGGAATCTCATGGATTTTCAATCTATTGTTTCTTATTTAAATCACTTGTCTTCAACCAAAGATAGATGGTTTTTTTATTAAACTAGGAAAGCAAATAACATCTTAAAGGAAACATGCATGGAAATAGAAACTACTAATAAGGAAACTTACATAATTTAGGCCTTTCTAAAAACCAAAATTAGAAACTATCTGAATCTAAGATGCAAGCAAGTAATCAAAGAATGTTAAACTACAATGAAACAAGGAAACAATTAACCTCTTAAAGGAAAATCACCTAATTACCATGTGCATGACCCATGTATTTCTGCACATGGGTCTCAAGTGTGGTGCATGTGAAAACTACATGCAAATTAACCTAGGATGATGTGCATCAAACTAATAGACTTTGATGCATGGAACTATAATGATGTGCATGGAAATTATAGAGAAGGGCATGCATCGGAACTAAGCATGTACAATCTACAAGATAACCAAAGTTAAGGAACTTAAATCAACCATGGAAAATGTGCATGAAATAGACCTTTATTGAATTAAAACTTATACAAAAGTGTGCACATAATTACATATTTACAGAAAGAAAATTGCACCTTCTTCAAGACATAAAATTAAACCAAATTCCTTAAGTAGGATACATGTGATCCAAAGAGAAATAAAGTGAAAAGCGATGGTAAAAAACTTAAAGACAAGTAAGGAAAGAGAAACAATAGAAAGGCAAGGATTCAAAGGAGAACAAAGAACAACTAACTTGATCCTAAGATTACCATCTCTTGGCTGTCACTACAAGAGATTAATGGCCTTAGGATGCAAGGCTCTATAATACACAACTATGACAAACAAGCAAGGAAAACAAGGAAAGAACTTAAAGCATGAAACTAGAAATCAAAGGAAGCAAATGTAATGTAAAATAGTAAGGAAACACCAACCTAATTGAAGGGCAAACAAAGAAGGAAGAGTGCTGAATTGGAAAGAGATTGTAACAACTTGAATAAGGCTTGAAGGAAGAGAATCATGGGTGAAATCTAAGTGGAGGACTAGTGCAAAAGGGGACGTGTAAGTTGCAATGGAAAAAAATGGGGGGACCTTGGCTTTTATAGGTGATTTTAACCTCTTGAGGTTTGCTAGAGTTCTAATATAAGGGATAAGAAGAGGAGATGAAGTAGAAATAAGATAGGAAATGGTAGGAAATTTAGAATAAGGTGGTTAGAAGTAGAATTCTAGGAAGGTGAGTAGAAAGTGGAAATTAGAAGGGAAGGA
This sequence comes from Warburgia ugandensis, assembly GCA_035236585.1. Lineage (NCBI taxonomy): Eukaryota > Viridiplantae > Streptophyta > Magnoliopsida > Canellales > Canellaceae > Warburgia > Warburgia ugandensis. The sequence continues at coordinate 48,878,017 of CP141130.1, forward strand.
AGATAAGATAAGGATGAGGGGTAGGTAGTTGGATAAGGCAAGGAGACTTGGGAAGTGAAAACTAGGAAGATAGAAAAAAGAAAGTTTAAAGGAGTTAGGTCTCTTATCTTATTGGTCCACATGTGCATGCCTATCTACCTATGTTGATAGAGGACTGCTACCTTCTAATTATCCTCTTGAAATTCCATAATTATAGAGTAAGATAATTTCTTGAAATCTTCCTCCAATAGTGTGACTTCATGTGGCATGGCTAATATGGTTTGTTGACTCACTTTAATGGCTTGAATGGCAAAGTCCCTTGGTTTCAAGGCTTGAATGGCTTGGCTTACTTAGGTTTCCTTGTTAGACTATGAAACCTCATTCATGGCTCTTTCTCATGTAAAAGTATTAAAATTGCATCGCTTTTTGCATGGACCTATTTTAATCACCTTTGATACTTCTCATTACCTTCTCACTTTCCTTAAGATGATCTTGAACTTTGATTGAGCTTTTAAATTTAGGTCTTTGGCCACTTTTGATCTTGATCATCAATTCTTATCTTACTTGATCTTGGCCATTGGATCATCTTCTCAACACCTACAAAATATAATGAACCCTAATTAAGTCCTAGACTATGACAGTTTATGTACTTACTCTAGATTAGCTTCTATAAAATTATGACAATAATTTATAACACATGGACTACTAATTGGGTACTTTTTATGCAAAATTGAACATTATCAATTGCAGATGCCTTAAGCCTAGGTATCAATTCAAAAACTTCACATAGAAGTAAATTATGCATACAAGGTGAGAACTATTACACATTGGTCATAGCTTAAACAAACTAAATTAAACCATGCATTCCATATAAAAGAATCCCTAATAGTTTTTTATATGTATGTCAACAATAATCAAATGTTAACTAAGGAAACAACTACTAAAATTAACCCAATTTCATAAACATTCTTCATACTACTAATCCTTTCATCTCTAAGTCCTCTTGCTCATGAAAGCTGAATCAATCCCTAGATGTGTCACATAAAATGTTTTTGTGGATGAGTGCGACCACTAAAGTGGGAAATTCCTAAACTAGTCCAAAACTATGGACATCATACGTATATATAGGATACAATGAATGTATTTAATAAAACCAATGATATCAAAATATGGGAGTAATAAATTAGTTCAATATAACTAAGAATCAAGAGATGCATTAAACATTTAGAAATATCATATCATACCACTGAGTGCAATGTATGGTGTAGCTTTAAATCTAGTCACAAGTGCTTGAATCAATTGTAGTATTTTGCATGTAGGAGAGGCCGATTCGATGAGGAATCTTATGGATTTTCAATCAGTTGGATCTTATTTAAATCACTTATCTTTATCCAAAGAGATATTTATTTGATTAAACTGGGAATGAAATAACAAGGAACTAGAAACATGAACTAAAGAGACTTGCTAAAAGTACCTCTCCTAAAAATAAAACTAGAAATTATCTAAATTTATTCTAAGATGCAAAGCAATTAACCATTGAAATCTAAACTAAACTTGAACAAATCCTAATCAACAAAACATGCAACAAAAACTTGAGGAAAGTGCTCGTAGAATATGGAAATTATGTATGATACATGTTACTTTATTGAATTGAAATTCATACAAAAATGGCATGCATATTACATGAACATCGAAAGAAAAGTACACCCTCTTCAAAGACATAAAATTAACCCAAATTCTAATCCAAAATTCACTATTCAATAAGTATGGTGCATGTGATCCAAAAGAGAACCAAAGGGAAAGAAAGTGAGGAAAGAGATGGAAAAAACTCAAAGATGGGTAAGAAAAGAGAAACAATGGGATGGTCAGGATTCAAAGGAAGAACAAAGAAGAACTAACTTGATCCTAAGGTTACCATCTCTTGGCTATCACTACAAGAGATTAATAGCCTTAGGGTGCAAGGATCTAAATACCAAACAATAGCAAACAACAAAGGAAAGAAAGTAAAGAACAAGCAGGATGAAACTAGGAAGCAAAGCAAGGCAATAAGGAAAGAAACAAGCAATGAAATCTAACCTAGAACTTACAGGAAATCAACATGGAACAAAAGGAATAAGGAGGTGTGGAAGGCTTGGAAGAGGGAGGCATTGAATACTTGGAGAGATGGAGGTACCTTGGGTGAAGAACTAGCCCAAAAAGGGGCATGGAACTCCTTATGGGGAAGGCATGGATGCCCTAGATGCTTTTATAAGTGATTTACATAGTCTAATTTGTTAGAATTCTATCTCTATGAAGGAGGAAATAATAGAATAGGACTCTAAATAGGAAGGTGAGTAGAAGGCGGAAAGAAATGGAATAACAAAAGTAGGATAAGGTGGAAACATCTAAGGATAACCAAGAGAGGGGGAGGCTCCACTTTTCAAGGAGTGATGTGGAACTCCCCTCCTTATAGTTCACATGGTAAAGAAGAGTGGAAAGAAGGAGTAAAGAGAGGGAATGATGGGAAGAAGATAGGGAATGGCTCTTCTATGGTTGGTCCACTTAGCATGCTATCTTACCATAAGATGATCTTCTTCAAATCCTTCTAATTATCCCTTGGAAAATCATGTTTTTGGCTGGATACTTACTTAAAAATTCTCCTCCAATTGTGTAGCTCTATGTGGCATGGCTTCTTTGGCCTGATGGCTCACTTTGATGGCTCGTTGCTTAATGGCTTGAGTGGCTTAGTGTAATAACCCCAATTTTTGTAATTGATTGAGAAAATCAATAAAGTTTGAGTTTTAGAAATTTCGGGTTGGAATATTAGGGTAATTTAGAATGTACTTCTTATAAAAGTATAATCAAGGGATGAGACATGTATAATTAAAATTGAACTCAGCAAATCCTTCAGAATGACTGTAAGTATGACAAATTCTGAATTCGGATGAAAAATCCTTAATTTTCTTTATTTTCTAGACAAAAGGGTAAAATAGTAATTTTACCCAAAATCAAAATCTTGGACATCAAAATTTAGAATGTTCTGAGAAATACAAATCCAATGCCACTAAGTACGCTCAATTCCAAGACCATGGGAAGAAACCCTAATTTTTTATACATAAAGGGCAAAATGAACTTTTTACACTGTGGGGCTCACATGGGGCCCACAACGGACCCAAAAAGGAATCCTATGGCCAGCCCACGTGAAAGAATGAATCAAACCACTACCAACTGGTCATGGAGAAAAAGATGGAGGTGGGGAATCCAATGCTAAATAAATAATAAAAAATAAACCATCATCATTACACATAATCATGAAAAAAGACCCAAAATGCCTATAAATACACCCCCAAAAATCCTCTAAAAATGTTCATAAAATTTTCACAAAATTATCTTAATTTTTCCTACAAAACCAAACCTAGATCCATTCCTAAAACTCCTAAAAGATCTCTCTCTTTCATTTTCTCTCTCCTCTCTCTAGATTGGAACAAGTGACCTAAATTCAATTAGGCACTCTGTTCCAGATCAAATATCGTAGATCTCACTGTCTAAAATCTCCTACCATACCCTAGCTACAAAACACCCAAAGAAATTTTGAGATCCAATGGTTCAAACAATAGATATCACAAGATAAGTGGATCTTGGGCTATCTTATCATCAAAACTAGTATTCTCTTAAATTGGACTATATAACTAATGTTTTTCTCCAATCAGGTAAGCGTAACTACTTCCTAGACATATTTATTATTGTTTGATGAAATTTCTGCTTTACTATAATTTTATTTGAATGAAAAATTATAAAAATAAAGTAAATACCAGAACCTTCAATTCATGATGACTGAGGGCTCAGATGGAAAATCTGACCTACCAATCGATCCAGAAGGGTCCAAAACCCCTAGGATAAAAGTTTCAAAAAATTCTATTGACTTTTGGGCCCTCAATTGAAAGGGATTGATTGGACGGTCCAGAACGGACAATCCGATCTTCCGATCGGATCACAAGTCCCCAGGATGACGTGCGAAATGTAGCACAAAAACACCATATGCAGCAGCATTTCCACCCGTGCGCGACGTCGTCCCAGTGGGACGACCGCAAGTAAGCGAAGGTCCCGGGCAAGAGCGTCCATCATGCGTCTCGATGACGAGCGCACGATAACCAGAGCATGCCACCCGAATGATCTAGGCCGTCCATTCTGATGGACCTAGATCATATCTAGGCCCTAAGAATGGACTGTGAACTTCCAGATTCAATTCATGAGTCATATGAACTCCAAATTGAGATCAGAAAGAAACTATGAAAAGCTTACAACCTCTAGTTTCTTATGAAATGATAAAATGGAGAAAATATCTTATGAAACTTTTTGTATTTAAGAAATAAGTTTTCAATTTGTAAGATCTTTAAGATCTAAGGTGATCAGATCTTGGTAATCTATTTTGAAAATGATATACTATTAAAATAAAGTGATATCTATGGTTTATTTGGACATATCTAAGATATATTAAGCGATCTACCCGTTATGGTAGAAAAATCCTAAAAATACAAAGGGACCCACTTGATCAATGAGATCAAGTGTGATCAAATCCTTGGAATGGATTGAATGAATGTTAATATGATGAAATCCATGGAGATCATGGATTGGATATGACAAAAACAAAGCAATGTGATCTTTGGACCTTAATAAACAAAAACCCCTAAATGTAATTAAAAGCCTTGATTAAAAGGAAAAGATCTAAGATCAAATGGTTAGATCATAAGTAAAGGTTTCTAAAAATATTAATGTAATTAGTTTCATTTTCTATTAATTGATAATAGCATTTTAAATGTGATTTATGTTATAAAACATGCTAGTGCAACTTTTAGACTTTAACATGATATGTGATTAGATTGCTATAATAGGTTGCTAGATTTCATTATCTTAGGGGCATGTTAGTGTGATTTTATGCAAGTGTCACTTAGGATTCATGCCATTGTAACTTAGGACCATGCTAGGATTTCATGTAAGATTATACTATAGTATGAGATTGTACCTTAGGACCATGTTAGTTTAAATTGAGTTATTAAGGTCTATTAGTTGAAAATCATGCTGGTGTAACTTTAAGTACCTTGTATCATTATCATTAAGTTGTTCAATTATGTAGTTTTATGCTTTGAATTTATGATTCATTTATGGTTAAATTTCATTAGTAGATCTACTTGTTATGAGATAAAAGAGCATAAAACACCAAAAATAAAATCTAATGAGAAAGTAGAGTTTCATGACACAAATAAGAGTGGATTATTTTGGACTTAATTAGTAAGGGCTATAGTTAGTAGGACAATATAAGGATTATCAAATCCTTGGCCCAAACTAGGAGAATAATAAACCCCATGAATGACATTGTAAATGTTCATGGACTTAATTAAAATCAATTAGAAAGCGTACTTAGGGTCAACATGCTTATAGGAACCTTATGAAAGGTTGAGCTAAGGTCACTCTAGTGAAGGTTGAACATAGTGGTTAAGGGGGTTGTCTAATAGAGCCTCGCTCTTCCCCTACCTTTCGTTGACATTTGTGAGGTCTAAACGCCTCCTTACATGAGGATTGAAGTAACCACTATGTGTTCACCCATTTAGCTAGTAAGCCTTAGCCAATTGGAAATAAAGGAGCAGTCTAGACTTAGGCTGAAATAAGTTACCTTCAACCAGCTAAACATTAACTGGTTGAATGATAATAGTAAGAGCATAAAAGGTTAGTAAATTATCTAACGCTAATAAAAACTATAAGTAAGATAAGGATGATCAAACAAGATCCATTAGATCTTAAATGATCAAGAACAATAAGAATAAGAATATTGTATTGTAGTTAATATACATGTTTATTAGTATGCATGTTATAGATCAAATCTAGTTCATTAGATTAGATAATCCAAACCCTTGATCAAAGATTATTCAAGGAAGAAAACCAAGATCATCCTCCTTAGGGATGATCCAATAACTGAACTTAGATCAAAGAAGAACTAGATGATAAAAGATCTAGGACCTTGATCTTTATTAACAAGTATAGATTGTCAATCAAAGGATCTATGAAAGATCAAGATCATGGAGATGGACACACAAAGACTTAGAAATAAAAAATACTTAAATATGAATGATTTCAAGATCATTCTAAACATTAGATCTAGTGATCAATAGGATTGTTCGTAATTTTTATATATTGACAGTATGTACGGATGTTCAGATTACATACACTAGTAAGGATCATGGAAGATCTGGGAAAGAGGGGTCACTACTTTAGGGTAGGAGGGTTTGATGATTGCATTTACATGGGATATACATGATTGAACCCATGACCTTATGTTGACAAGAGTAATGTTAATACTTGTATTAAATCCCCTGAAACCCTTATGATCCAACCAAACACATATAAAATGGTTAAGGACTAGACTCTAAGTGAATAGGGAACTAGAAGATATTTCAGTCCTAAGTAAACAGACAAATTGTCTGATATGTATGAAATCTATTTTACATGCAAGGTTGGAGGCTTGTGATTTTGTTTTAATAGGCATAAGCCTAGGAGGATGTTAAGCTAGAGAAGTTATGAGGGTTTGACCACCCGCTTCTTGATTTTTGATGATTTGATGATACCTTGCCCTATGAGAGGCTAAAAGGCGGGTGGGGCAATTATGGGAGGGCCACCACTATGAAAGTCCTATCTTCCCATATGGGAAGTGACATAATATTTTTCCACCGTGGTATCAATGGTGAACAAGGCAGTTATCCGAGCGCACTAGTATGGATCAAACTACAGCATGGTAGCCATTTGATTACTTTGCACTATGATACATATGAGAGTAGGCATAGTGAACTGCCTTATGTTTTAGCATAATGAAATGCCAGGTAATTACATCTTACTAATATTTTCCAAGAAGGGAAATTTCCAGTGTAAGATTAACTGAAATACTAAATTCTCATAATGGAGAGAATTGATCAACTTAGTTGGGAATGATATTTGACTACTTTCATAAATTTAATTGATTTACCCATGTATAGCATGTATGTATATGGATGTACATATATTACAAAGTAATGAATAGAGACGTTAATATGTTTAGGGATAATGGGATTATGAAGTATTAACATTATATTGTCAATTATTATGCTTCCTGAATCCCCTACCAAGCATTGCTTACTGAGATATTGTAAATGTTGCAAGATCTCAGATACAGGGAAGGAGAGTTAGGAGCTCAAGACAATAGAAGACCCTAAGAGAATAATCTTCAAGGTATACTCTTGAAGACATGTATTTTTCTTTGTTTGATAGTGTTGTATTGTAATGAGAGTTTCATTGTATGGTGAGCTTTGAGTTGGATTATGTAATTTGGACAAGTATTGTAATGGATTTGGCTATACTATGAACCACTGAATGGATTCTGGAATTTAATGAAAATATATTCCTTCAATGGAATTTTATCTTGTACAAAGTTCTACTTATGTTATGTATGAAGTAATGACTTGGGTTTTACAAAACAAGTTCTAAAGAAAAGAATTTTTGCTTCTTTGTTTTGCAAATTTTTTTACTGATTAAGGGCCCTGCCTTTCAAAATATATTATAAAACGTATTATAAAAATCTTGGTCGTCACACTTAGTCCCTTGGATGGATGGCTTGCATAGCTTAGGTAACTTAGGTGGCTTACATGGCTCCAATTATCATGGAAAGGTGGTGGAATTGCATGAGTTTTTGCATAGGTCCATTCTAGTCACCTTTGACTCTTCCAATTGCTTTATTTGCTTGCCCAAGATTGATCTTGAACCTTGACTGAGCTTTGGAATAATGAATTTGAGGTCTTGGCTCTTCAATTTGATCTTGATCTTCAATTCTCACTCTAATTGATCTCGAACATTGGATCATCTTCTCAATAACTACAAAAGATTAAGAACCCTAATTAAATATTAGAAAATTATGATTATTCACATACTTACTCTAGATTAGTTTTTGAACTTGCAAAATATCAAACTTTTGAATTGTTAGGTTAGAAAAGCATTGAATTTTGAAAAACTCATATACTTTTGCACTATAATTTATAACACATGGACTACTAATTGTGTACTTTTGTGACAACCCGGGTTTTATATGAAATGCATGAAAATCTTTTGTTATGAAAAACAATCTTTCGTATAAAACCCCGAGTGTCAAAACACATTTTCAAATCATATAGCCATGGCATAGTTTTAAATCAACTCTATTCCCAAGAAAGTGTTAGTCACAGCCCCAGCTACAAAGAGTAATTACAATCAAGTAACATTCACTGAAAGATAAGGTAGAGGTTTACTTGTACTTAATTTGGGTATCTTCTGTCATGGGCGTATCCTGTCCTTAAGTGTTTACTTGTGTCTGAAAAATGTTAAGGATTGGGTGAGTATACACTATACTTAGTAGGAGTCTATAGCTACTAGTTTTATAATGCATTTTATGTTTTAAAATCATAAGTCCATTAAAACATGTGCATGTTTGATTACTCATGTTCAATATTGATATTAAAAACCATTGTCGAATTAGAATACTAATGACTTAAAGAATCGCATAATCCAAGTCAAAAGTAGCATAGATATCATAAACATAATGATATGCGTAAGATGCTCAACTGAATCCAACTCATGGATATATGGTATGGTCGACCATCCTCATGTCATGCCATATGCAATGCAAGTAAATCCTCAAAAACATAGCCACACTATGCCCACGACCTCATTGCCGTGTGGTCCCCAGGTACCTAGGGACTCTCGGTCATAGCCTCCACGGGGCATATGACACTTCGACCTAGTGCCGTGACACCAATGGTAGTCCTCTGCACCACATGCAATCAAAGTAAGGACATGCCTTTTTGGTGTGGTACCCTTTCCACCTAATAGTGGTAGAGGTTGGGATGCCACCCCGAACCTCTCGGCATAGCGCCCACGAGCTTACTAGCCCAAATCATATACGAGCAAATAGGCAAAAACCTCTTTTTCAAAATATGTCCTCTTTGGGTCCCTCACAACTGCCTGACCCTCACAACTGCCTACCCAGCGTCTTTTGGGCACTCTAGCATCTTTTGGTAACCCTCAAGGATATGCATTTATTCAAAAACTCAATAATCACAAATCATGCAATTTATGCACTCGATTGCAAAACATGCATGCAATGCATAAAATCTGCTCATGCTAGTATCACATTCAAAGTCATAACCCTGCCTAGAAGCCTGATAGCCTAGAAGCCTGTCAGCTCTCTTTGACCCGCCCTCATCAGCCAAGGCTACACATATCATGCAGACAAGAATCCTTTTCAAAACATGTCTATGCATGTAACACATGTCTTGGCAATATATGCGCAATGTATTTTTCATATGCATGCTAAGTTCATTTATGAAATCACTTCATGCTAAACAGGTCATGTGCATAAGGACGTAACATAAGTTTATATGATATTAGAAAGGCAATCATGACTCAAAATATGCATTCTCAAAGCATCATGGGTTCTTTTTAAAAGTCTAGTAGCGATAGAACACCTACATCAAAGCATCATGGGTTCTTTTAAAAAGTCTAGTAGCAATAGAGCACCTACAGCAAAGCATCATGGGTTCTTTTAAAAAGTCTAGTAGCGATAGAGCACCTACCTGGTTTGATTGCACTAGTCCCCTTTGTCCTCGTACGTTCTTGGACATGGTTTAGGGGAAAAAGGTTAGCTTGGCCTATTTCTATAGGTTCCAGAATAATTTACCTTACCACTTAGGCATTACTGGTTCATTCCCATGCTTAAGGGCCTCCTAAGGTTCCTAACTGGGCCTTGGTATAGTTAGGTTTGCAAAGGTTTAGTGGCCCCGCGCTACTATCATTGTTTAAGGGTCATGCTGGCCTTAGATAGGGGCTTTCTCAGGTATTTTATGCTTTGGGTGTATCCACGCCATCTATACGGACACAACGCCTTTCGCGGCGCCTCAATCAGAGTCCTAGAACTCAAGTTATAAGCATTTTAGCGTTAAGAGTACATAGAAGGCCCACAGGGCGCGTCCGCTGACACACCGGGCCTTCCGCCCATTTTCTCGCTTGTGGGAGCGTCCACAGATGGGCCTGGTTTGACCCTGTCGAACCAATACGCCCCAGGTACTTGGCCTGGGTCTGTTGTGGCTCCATAGAGCCCCATTTTGCATGGTTTTTCATGCAAAAACTTAGGAGAATTCAACCTAAGACTAAGGGGGAGATGGGTTTGGAGGGTTTAGGGCATACCTGGTTTGTGGTCGGGTATTTTCCCATGTTTCCTCCTCTTGCACGTCACTCCCAGATGGGTTTTTTCTAGGGTTTTGGGCTACCATTGGAGGCGCCCAAGAGCTCTATTTATAGAGCTTGAAGAGGGTTCTAGAGAGGGTTTCTACCGCCATGGAATGACGGTGGTTTCTCCCCTGCACACCGCCATTCTAGAATCCTCCAATATGTTTGGGAAGAAGGGGGGTGCCCGTATCAAAACGGGTCCCTGTTTTCTCAGGCAAAATTCCATTTTTTAAATTTAATTACCATTTTGCCCTTGAACTTCAAAGGGCCATAACTTGCTCATTTTAACTCCGTTTTGGGTGATTATGGTCTTGTTGGATTCCTTTACTGGAGACACACCTAAGGGTACCATTCTAAAGACCAAATGTCTGGGTCTAGTCAGGGTGAATAGTAAAATGACCAAAATACCCTTATCTCAAAAAGTGAACTGTTCATTACCAACATGGGATTTCAAGATTACCAAAAATGGAGTCATTACAACTTTTTATGCAAAATTGAATACTTACCAGTGTATGTCCTGCCACATGGCCTTACAGGCAACTAGTTTTTATCCTCGAGGATGATTGACATGTACATGATTCAAAACATTTGCCCTTATAGGATCTAAAATCAAACACCTTTTTTATGGTTAAAGCATGAGATTTCATATCATTTCAAATTCCATGATGTAAAAAGCATTCATTTATCAATTTTCTTTACTCAAATCTACATTCAAAATCCTACAATGGTAAGATATAATCCTTCTGAAATTCATAATAATTTCTAACATTTGCAGGACGTGCATAACATAAAAACTACAAGAAAACATTTATTTTCCTTCACCATTCTCACACTTTCTACCTTATAAATCTCACCTAAAATGATTGGATTTCAAAGCATTGTATAGAATATAAGTTACATGATCAATTTGCTTGTCATGGGGAGATAAAATGTTTAGTCTCTTATAAAATAATTCAGCTAGGATATAAGATGAGTTTAATCCTATAGATTTTGCATCTAAGTATTGGTTTTCTTATAGTTTGAATTGGTTTGGTTTTTATTTGATTTTGGGAAGGGTAGAAGGATAGAAGTATGGAGTTATACTTGGAAATTCTTTTAATAAAACAAGATTAAAGGCTATAAACATCTTTCAAGTTTCATTCATGCTGTAGAGGGATATTATAGCTCAACTTTTGGACTGTATTACAGGATAAAAGGCATTTAAATCACCAAGCTAGTTGATGTTACACCTTTGGCCAACAATAAAGCACTAGTTTGCTTTAGTTTAGGTTTATTAATAGGGTGTAAGGTGTTTGATTTTTCTAGCCATGCACTATTGCCATTTTGATCAACAATAGGACAATAAAAGTATATGGTTTGGATAATCTTAGCAAGGTTCAAACATCTAGTTTTTCAAGCTATCCACTATTGCCAATTTAGCCAATAATGGGAAAGTAAAAATCTATGGATTCAGTAAAACAACCCAGCTTGATTTCATGGAGACATAAGGTTCCAAAACAATAGAGGATTATGAATTCTAGAGTAGTTTATTACTATTACCCTTTTCAATCATTATTGTGTTTTTGGGAATGAAATTTAGTTTGATTGCATGGAGCATCAAGACTTCAAAGCATTGAAAGATCGTGGAGTTTTCAACAAAGTTTTCTGAACTCAATAATGATCTCATTAGATTATCTATGAAAGTTTTAATTCATTACCTTGAGCTCTTACAAACTATAAAGCAAGCTATTGGTCTGCATATTTGTGTTTAAATCATGTGTAGCAGTAAATCTGGGCATGCACTCATAGTTTTGTAAGTCAAAAAATGTCAAAGAGCATTGATGCAATAATCCTAATTTTTAATTTTCATTTTAAATGATTATAAATTAATTTTGATAAATGCAAATTGAAAATTTTTTATGCTTAACTTCCACAAAATTGACCTTTTGAAAGACACCTAATTGAACTCCAAAACCTTAAACATTAGATAGCACTTGAGAAAACAAATCCAATGACATAAGGAACACTAAAATCAGAGTTTGAATGAGGAAGTTATGATCTTTTGATGGTGGAAGTTATTTTAAAAAGAAAATTAAATATTTTTTTAAAATGAGGGTCCATTTTGATAATGGAACCCCTCCCACTTAAGTTAAATCAAGAATAGACCTAAGGGTATGTTGTCAAACCCACACACACATGCAGAGAGGCAACCCAACAGAAGAGAGAGGAAGAAGGAAGAGAAGGAGAGGAGAAGAGGGAGAAAGAAGTGAGTGGAAGGAGAAAGTCAAGCTATTGGAGGGGACTGGCACGCTTGCAAGAGAGAATGAAAAGGGGGTTTTGGCTGCTAGAGTTGCATGTCATCACTGAAGGCAATGCCAGCTCGAATCACTGATTTGAGCTAATCATTGCACTCAACGCAAGGAGATGACCAAAAACCCCAAGGTTATTAGGGAATTAGAGATGGTCTTGACCATCGATCGGAGAGGTGAACAGGATGCAACATGATCAGAGGAGTTCACTGTAAAATAATGATCAATCTGGCTCATCCAAGAAGGAAAAAGCATGAAAACACTCCCAAAAGGTAAGATTTATAAAACCATGTTCTTGATTTGGGACCTTCAATTGGATCCATATAGTTTCATGCTAAATTTAGATTTTTGAGATGATCCAGCCATTCATTTCAAATCCAAGCTTAGAAATAAGTACATACATACCTATATAGCTCAGATTTGGTTGAGATTAAAGATCTAGGCTAGAAATGGATCAATTAATCTCAATTGTCCAATCAATTACTATGGTAATAGTACGTAGTGATGCTTAATTGATGATCAGATGTTACCAAGAAGATCCTTGACACAAAATTTATATAGAATGGATCAAATGGGCTAATCCAGAGGTGAAACAAATCAGGCGATCTAGGTCATCTGATCTGTCACTATTCAAATAGTGACTTTGTGATATATGATGGATGATCGGACACTACAAATGAGTTTTGGAACACTAAATTAACTAGTATATTACTCAAATTGAAAAATCTAGATGGAAATTGATCAAATGATCTCAACCATTCAATAAAATAGTAAAGGAATAGGGACTTGGCAATGTCTGATCAGTGATTAGATGCCACTGTTATGTACACTGACCTTTATTAAGTAAAGATACTTTGAAAATTTTAAGATTAGGGCAATGATTATTAGGAAACTGATAGATTAAATAAGGACCATTGATTTATTGATATACACATTGTTCAGTCAGTGATCAGAACTCTAGTAACCTTTCCAGGGTTCTAATTAATGAGCCTTAACCCTAATAACCAATCCAATCACTCAAAAAACATGGATCATACAAGAAATCACTAAATCAAGACCCTTGACTATATGATCATGACCTTAAGTTTATAGTTAAATACTACAAATCAAACCTTGAAACACCAAGTCAGATCATCATAACTTATCAGATTAAAGTTTTAGATTAGGATCATTCATTAATGGGGTTATTTGAATTGTAATGCAAATCTAAACTATTGGACTACTAATTTGGTGAATGGATGGTAGATCTAGGATTAAGTTGATCTTATATTCCCCTATGTAATCTATAATCAGTGGAAAATTAGATGGTTTATTATGATCTAAACTATCAGGCTTTAATTAAAAACAGAGAAAGTTGATCAATAAGTGAGTGGAAGAAGGGATATAACTAAAGTGAGGAGCACGTCAAAAGAGGTAGGTGGTTTTGACTTTGATATGATTTTGTGAAACATAAAAACTATCGATGTCTATTCTATCATGTTTGAAAATAGTTAAAATCGAGACTTTTGAAGATTTCTTATTTATATAGTGAGTATATTTGTATTTCATGCAACTTATCAGTTTGGAATACAATGTTGATTTATTATTAAATTGAAAACTTGTACATGAAAATATATTTGAAATTACACGAAATTTGTGATTTATGAAATTATGAGGAGTGAGGAATCCTCATACTCAACCCTTGTGAGAGTTGCTTTTACATGATTATATCATATCATGATATTTATTTGCATGATTTCACTAGTGCATGGATTTCTATGGTTTTATATGTTATGGCAGCATATAATGATTCCTAGTATTATTATGTTATGGAGGGCATATGGTTTCCCAATGGATGCCATGCTAGGAGGGTTGAGGACTAATCATCCCCCATTGAAACTTTGTATATATGATACCTTGCCATAAAAGGCAAGGTCGATGACATCATGGGTAGGTCATGGCCTTGCATACCATGTTCTCCATGTGCATGATACAAGGAGTCTATCCGTCTTGGTATTGACATGATAGCTAAGGACTTGATTGGGTCTTGTATGCTTCATAGAGGGCCCATTATTTTGAGATTCATAATATATATAGCATGATAGTATAGGTGCATGGCACCCTGGGATTTTAGGTGTATAACAAGTACTTGTGATCAATGGAAAACAGTCAAATTTCGAGTGGTACCACATCGCGAGACCTCAAGGAGGCTCAAATGGTATTATACACACACACACACATACTTATTGAGATACATTGAATGTATTTAAGCATTTCATGATTTACTTGCTTTTTGTTTGAGGATTTTGATGATGATTCATTATTCAATTTGAATGAGTATACTTTTGAGGTGATGCATGACATGAGTTAGGGTGACTACTCATATTTTGTAAAATACTTTGCAAAGGTTATTATTATTGTTCTTGAAATGACATGTGTGGATATTGAAACTGATAAATTGAATTGGTTTGGCATGACATTGATTTGAAAACATATTTGAGATTTTAGAGTTTTATTTCATTGCTCATTATGCATCATATTTTACAAAATTGCATAACATGTGATTGTGAATTCCTTTTAGGATTTAAAATTGTATTAAATTTCATATTTTGATGATGAAACTACCTACACAAGTGCAAGCTTGCTAAGCCATTGTAAATTGTTTGCAATGTCTCAGGTTTGAAGAAATAAGACAGAGGAGTAGAAGAACGTGTTAGAGATCTCAAGCGAAGGACGTAGAAAATACATCGAGCAAGTTTACAATATAGTTGATAATTTTGTGAACTAATGAAAAATATTTTTTACTTAAAATATGAATTTTTCTTTATGGACATGTAAATTGAAATTATGGTGATGTGGCTATGATTGGATTGATCCTAGTCTTGAACACATCTTTCAATTCACTTAAAACTTGATTTCTTATACACGTCTAGATATTGTGTGTTTATGTGAATGGATGGAGATGGAGTTTCCTTTATTACTAGATATCGTGTATTAATGTGAATGGATGGAGACTGGTTCTCCTTTATTACTAGTTGACTTAAATTGTGTTTATCAAGGACATGGCATTCACATGTGTAAAATGCATAAGTTCGAGAAATAAAAGAAACTTTACTAGATTTTTTGTAGAAATGTAGCACTCATTTCTCATAAAATCTTAATTTTTACAAAAGAAAAATGACACTCAGGATTTTTAAAACTTTTCTCATGAAAAATGTTTTCCATTGTGGTTTTTCAAATAATTTTCCAAACTCAAGACCCCAAAATATTTTGTGTAAAAGTGTTATAAAAATCCGAGATGTCATAGTTAGTATCAGAGCCTTGTCAATTCTTTCATAGCTAGTCCAACATGTGGAAAAGTCATATAAAGTCAAACAAGTGAAAATTAGTTATCTATACATGAGTTATGTGAATAACTTGTATGGGCAATGTTGACGAATGTGAAAATAGATGCAACCCATGAGGGTTGGCAAGTTCTAAGAAAACACAAGATTTATGGTCGTTATATGAATAAGAGGAGTACTCTTATGAGATTAGTAACATCCTTAGAGTATGGAACAATAATATAAGAGTGTAAAATTAATATATCTAAATGAAAACTTTGTCAGTTGATAGATCTATTCACATGGGCGACCTTCTGAGGATTCAAGTTTTAACTTTGATAGTGTGTATAAACTTTCCAAGATTATGACAACTATTGCACAATAATATTATGATTATAATGAAAAAGGGATTAGAAAATAGTCACAATCAAAGACGTTTTGGGAAAGTTAAGAGTTATAAAAGTAGCATGTACATGTAGTGGATATCTTCAAAAAAAATTGGTATTATGAAAATAGTGGAAATATGATAGAATAAAACTTTAATGTAGATGAATTTGTTGTTCTATGAGGTGTGAACAAATTAGTCCTTATATATACAAAGATAATAGCAGTCAGTCATCATTGAAAACTAAATGTCAATTTAATGATCCTTGAGAGTTCTAATTATGAATTAGATGCGAATAACTTTGGAAAATATAATGACTATTTCATAAGAGTAATTATTAACTTGTGATAAGGATTAGTAGATGAATGGAGAATTGAAACATGAATTTAGGAAATTTAATGAATAGGTTCAAATGATTTCTTATGATATTAGAAGGAAACATAAGGAGGTTTATTTGGATGTTACACTATATGGAAGTGTTTGATATTGTTGTTTATTATATCAAAAGTGTTTATGACATGTTGTGAATCAAGTAAAGAGAGAGATTGATTGAAGTGAATAAGGATAAAGGATTATATCATGAAAATAACATAAGATGGGAATAATTATTATTGATAGATATTGAATAGAAAAGGTGGTGACAATGCAATTTTCAGTGACTAAGGAGAAGTAAATTCCAAAGGATTAATTTTATTGGATTGAGTTTTTTGGACTTATAAATGACTTTTATAGATGCGATAATGAAATAAATCATTTGCTATGGGAAAAAGTCATTCCATGAGATAAATATGATTTTTAAGGTACATAACATGAAAGTAATTTGATCGTAATGATGTCTTTAGTAGATGAAATTAACATATGACAGATCTACTAAAATGGTAATTTTGAGGAATTTGGCTCAAACTTGGATGAAATATATGAAACTTTGTAAGATGTAGCTGTAATTCTACAACAATAGTATCAGAATAATGGAAAGGATCCGAACATGAGCATAGTAAATGAACCCTTATGTGGATAAGAGAATTATGATATGAGTTTGAAACTATTAATACCAGAAGGTTATAATACTACTCTAGATGAGAATGTTCTATCTATGATGATAATTTGATCATAAATTTTAGACATAATTATGAATGAATTCTTAAAGTAGAGAATTATTTGATGAGATCAGAATCCATAGAACATGATATATTGTTATGAGTTTATAAATATCAAAATACCCTAGCGCATGGCCGCTATCATTGACTGAATATGCTACTTGGTCCTTTTGGGAGTTCTAGTTCTAATTTAAATGTGAATATTGTTTGAGGGCATGACAACCATTTTATAAAATAGTTTAGAAATAAAAATGAGGATAAATATATAGATAAAGAAGTAAATCATGAAATACAATCCATAAATTCAAATGATATTGAAAAGATTTATGAAGACATTGTATTAGAGATTTCTAACATTTCTTTGTCTGAAAGTATTTGATTTATAGACCAAAAGTGTGGATGCAGTGACTATTATGTACAATGAATTATGTTGAGTGATTAATCAAAGATTATAAAGAAAATTGATTTTATAAGATGGATTTTATGCTATCCACAATGATCATGAAAAGGATAATTTTTTAATACGAATCTAATATGAAATGAGTTGTTCAAAAATTGAAATAAATATTACTAATGTCAAAATTACTTCTAGTGAATGTGATTATGAGATGAATCATGAGTGAAATGAAACTTGGTGAGTAGGATGATGATGTGCAAATATGTAGGTTTAGTTACCGCTAGTGTAAAAGCATTGGAAGTATTTGTAATGCCCGAGCAATTTATGCTATTTTGGACATTTTATGGGAAATAAACTGTGTTGAATGTTTTACTTTATTTAAAATATTAAATGAAGGAATTTGTGAGGAAACTTGGTACCATTATATTCTACTTGAAAAATGGAATCCAACGCCTCAAAGAACGCCAAAAACGGAGTTCGTATGAAAAAGTTACGGCCGTTTAAAGATCAAGGGCAATTCTGTAATTTAAACAGAAAACAAAAAAGAGCGAAAAACGCAGGGGCCATATTGATAATGGCACCCCCTGTCATCTTCCACCTCCAGATCTCTCCAGAAACCCTCTTTTCATGATTTTTCCAGAAATCTGCCACCGCCATAGCAGGGATATTAAAAGCCCCATCTCCCCCCTCTTCAAAACACACATTTCCCAGCAATTTGGGGACTGGGGTTTCCGGCAAAATCGGAAACCTGTCTCAGCCCAGCTCCTCTGCATTTTCCGGCAATGGCCAGGCCCTCGTCAGGCCGGCATTCTTGTCTCCCCATTCCCCTCTTTTCTCTTGTTCCGGCCTTGCACGATTTGACCTTCATTGAGTTTTTCTGGCAACAAAGGGTTTCAGAACCAGAACGGGCTCTACCACCAGCGATAGGCATCCCCAAGCTGCCCAGGTAAGCCTGCTCTTCCCTCTCTCTTGGGTTCTTCCACCTTTCAGGCTAGATCCATGCTAGATCTAGCAATTTCCAGCCAGTTTCCAGCCGGATTCCCTGGCCAGAAAACGACCCAGTCGGTCCCAACCAGCTCTGCACGAACAAGGGGTCCCAAGGATGCCATGCTCCATGTGCTCCTAGGACAGGGTCCCAGGGAGGGGTTCTAGGCGTACGATAGTGTGTACACTGTCCAAGGTGCAGCCTTCGGGTGTGCGCGCGACATGGGGCACGGGTCCTGGCTCGACCAGGATGCACGAGCTGCCCTGGGAACTGAGACGCACCATGCTACACAAAAGGTGCGTTCGTGCGATGATGCGTGTCATAGCACGTCACTTGAGCATGCACGTGTGCATGCAAAATGCGGTCCCCGGCACAGCCTTTAGGCGCGCACGCACGTGAGGTGGTCACGGTTCAACCAGGATGCATGGGTGTCCTGAGAACTGGGACACGCGGACCTAATGAGACTTTAAAGTTAGGATTAGAGGACAATTTATAGAGTTAACCATTGAATAGTAAATCCACATCATAAGATCTAGCCTGACAATGAATTAGGCAAGGACCATGGACCCTAAAAGACAGATCTAGCGATCTAATGTCTAAATATATTGAAATTGATAAGGACTCCTTGTATTCATTCGTACCCAGGAGTTTATAAATGAGACCCAGGGACAGGTTGAAGTGATCAAGGATGCAACTGCAGGAGACTTTGATGTAGGTGCTCTATTGCTACTAGACTTTTTAAAAGAGCCATGAGTGTTTTGAGAATGCATGTTTTAAGTATAAGTTATATGATTTGTTTAGCATGACTTAGTTTTACAAGTGAATTCAGCATGCATATGATAAATACATTATGCATAGACATGTTTTGCAAACAATTGCATATATTGCATGATTTGTGAGCATTGAGCTCTTGAAAAATTGCATGTCCTTGAGGGTTACCAAAAGACACTGGAGTGCCCAAAAGACACTGGGTAGGCAGTTGTGAGGGCCAGGCAATTGTGAGGTACCCAAAGAGGACAGGTTTTGAAAAGAGATGTTTTTGCTTGTTTGATCATATATGATTTGGGTTAGTAAGCTCGTGGGCGCTATGCCGAGAGGTTGGGGTGGCCTCCTAGCCTCTACCACTACTAGGTGGAATGGGTACCATGTCCAAAAAGGGCATGTCCCTACGTCAACTCCATGTGGTACAGGGGGTTACCATTGGTGTCACGGCACTAGGTTGATGTGTCATATGCCCCGTGGAGGCTATGACGATGTGTCCCTAGGTACCCGGGGACCACACGGCGGTGAGGTCGTGGGCATAGTTGGGCCCTATGGTTTGATGATTTACTTGCATTGCATATGGCATGACATGAGGTTGGTCGACCATACCATTTATCCATGAGTTGGATTCAGTTGAGCATCTTAAGCATATCATTATGTTTATGATATATGATACTTTTGACTTGGATTATGTGATTTTTTAAAGTTGTCAGTATTCCAGTTCGACAGTGGTTTTTAATATCGATATTGAACATAATTGTTCTAACATGCACATGTTTTTAAAGAGCATATGATTTTAAACATATCATGCATTGTAAAACTAGTAGTGATAGACTCCTACTGAGTATAGTATATACTCACCCTATCCTTAACATTTTTCAAGATAGTTCCACTCACAAATAGAAGATGCCTCAGGAGGTATTAGTGTTATGAGCAAGTGAATAAAAAAGGAGACAATTATACATGTAAGTAAACTCTCTACCCTTTGGACATGTATTTGTATTTATTTATAGTTGGGCTGTGAGCTGTGATTGGATAGACCTGGGAAAACATTTATGATTTCTAAAGTTTTTCAAAAACTACTTTGGTTGGTGTGAAAGCAAACAACACTCAGGGTTTTCAAAATGAGTTTAAAACTAAAGATTTTCTGCTGCATTGCATGGTTTTCAAATAGGGATGCATCCCACCTTAGGAATTAGATCTTGCATTTAAAAATGCATGGGAAAACCCAGGTCGTCACAGTATTGCATATGCATGTTGAGGACAACATTAACATCAATAACAACAACTACTAATATAACCTTCTTGATGTTATGGATGTGGAGTGTTCCATCGAAAACTATCATAAAAGATGAGTCAACAGACATACAGTGGAGGCTAAACAATTGTAGTTCACACAATCAAGGGCGAGTATTCACCATTTCTTCAGTGTAGCCACAGACTTCAAATACAGTTGTGGAAGAACAATTGAGGTTATAGATATGTATGTTAGAGTTTTGTTAGACCCATGTTCCACACACTCATTCATGTTCATTATTCTTACATCTTGTGTGGACTTGTTGTACATACCTTGAGTTTCGAGTTAGATGTGATGACACTAGTAGGAAAACTAATTTGGATTTAAGATTTTCTTATAGGTATTCATTTTGATTATCAGTGAGAGGATGGATGTTGACCTTATCCTGCTTAATATAGATAATTTTGATGTTATGTTGAGGATAAACTAATTGATAGTACACTGATGGTAGTGGATTGTTGCAGGTAGACTGATGGTAGTGGATTATTGCAGGTAGATTATGTTTGGTGTCCACGACAACCAATGATCTTATTCAAGGTAGGAAGAGTATCATAGGAGATTTTGTTATTTCTACCACAAAAACTATAGAACACTTATCTAAGGAATTTCAAGTGTTCCTAGTAAGTGAAATTATTGTAAAGGCTAAGAAGCTACAAATTGAGAAAGTAGATGTGGTCCGAGAGTTTCAAGAACTTTCTTAAAAGGAGTTTCCTGGATTACTATCACATAGAGAGATTTATGTTATGCTTGAGATTGTGTTGGGTGCAGTCTTAAATTTTGGGAGCTAATCCTCTTCACGAAGGATGGATTGTTGTAGTTATTATTGTTTCATGGTTTTCAAGGATTGTGTTACCCCTAATCTCATTGATGAGGAGGCAATAAAGACGAATGCTTGCAAGTTGAGCGTTCAAGAGCTAAAGGGGAGACTTAACTCCATGCCAGTGTTACTTTACTAATAGGTAGAGATGGTTTTGGATTTATTGTAGTAGGTCTAATAAGAGGCTTGGGGGGTTGCCAATATAACATGGATAACATTGGTATGAATTTATTGTAGTTACCCATACCAATACTATACGTATGCAAGACCTGACTTTGATATCTCATTGGATTTAAGACTTGATGGTGGGTCATGTTTTAGTGCAAGATTACTTCCTTACATGAAATTGAAATATGGCTCATGACTTATATTGTGGGTATCCGATGAAGGTAGCCTAAGAGGGTGACCAATGAAGATGGGTGCAGGTGGCACTGCCAAGCTTCTAGGTGCTCACAGTATAGTTGTGGTGTGAGATAAGATGATTGGCATGGAAATGCCTACTTCATGAGCTGATATGTTCAAAGCTTATTTGGCATGGGGTATGCCTATTTTATGAGATGTATGCGCTGTGATATTTAGGCATGGATTTACTGTTCTGAGATGCCGATTGATTGCCTCTCCATTTTATTATTACTTTAAATTTCTAATGGTTCAATATTAGAGGTCGCAAGGAAAGTAGCTCTTTAATTCTGAAAGCAAAAAAATATATATGTATATATATATATATATATATTAAACTATTAAGCAATACAAATGTTTAGAGTTTAAAGTTGGAATCTTATATTTTTGAGGATTTCATTAATTAAAGAGTTGTGAGATTCAGAAATGAAATGAAAGAACAAAGATACATCTTGGTTGAACCTTGCTCATAAGAATCATTTAGTTAAAGTGACCATATTGAATTTGAATACACTATGAGATGAGGATATTTCAAGGAATGTTTGAAGAGAATTTTGAGGATGAAATTCTTGTAAGGGGGGAAGAATGTAATAATCCTCATTTTCAAATTCCATTTCAAATGATTATACATTAATTTTTCATAAATGTGAATTGGAAATTTTTTTAGTTCCACACAAATGAGCTTTTAAAAGACACCTAGTTGAACCCCAAAAACTTTAAAATTTTGATTGTCCTCGAGTAAACAAATCCAAAGACATAAAGAACACTAAAATCAAAGTTTGGATGAGGAAGTTATGACCTTTTGAAGGTGGAAGTTATTTTAGGAAAAAAAAAACAGGAAAGCTTTTTTTTTAAAGGAGGGTCCATTTTGATAATAGAACCCCTCCCACATAAGTTAAATCAAGAACAGACCTAATAGTGTATTCCCGAACTTGACACAGACATGTAGAGAGGAAAACCGATAAGAGAGAGGAAGCTAAAGGAAAGAGGAAGAAGGAAGAGAAGGAGAGAGGAGGGAGAGGAGAAGAGGGAGAAAGGAGAGAGAGGAAGAAGGAAGTCAGCCTGCCGGAGAAGAATGGCATGACGGTGAGGGAGAAGAAAAAGGGGGTTTTGGTAGTCAGAGTTGCATGTCGTCACCGAAGACCATGCCAACTCGAATCACTAATCTAAGCTGATCATTGCACTAACTGCAAGGAGATGATAAAAAAATCCCAAGTTTATTAAGGAATCCAAGGTGATCTTGACCATAAATCGAGAAGTGAATAGGATGCTATGTGATTTGAGGAGTTCACTATTAAATAGTGATCAATCTAACTCATCTAGGAAGGGAAAAGCACGAAAACAATCAGAAGAGGTAAGATCTATAAAACCCTATTCTTTACTTGAGATCTTTAGTTGGATCTACACAATTTCATGCTAAATTTAGAATTTTGAGATGGTCCAATCATTCATTTCTTAATCCAAAAGTTTAGAAATACGTAAAATACATACCTAATACAGCTTGAATCTGATTGAGATTTTTTATCGAGGCTAGAGACTGGTTGGACAATCTCAGTTGTCTCATCAATTACTATGGAAACAGTATTTAGTGACACCTAATCGATGATCTGATGTTACCAAGAAGTTCCTTGACCCAAAATTTATATAAAATGGATCACATGCGATGATCCAAAGGTGACACAAATCAAATGATCTAGGCCATCTGATCTGTCACATTCAAATAGTGACATTGTAATCTAGCCATAGAAAATGAAACACCATAGATGTTTTCTAGAACATTAAATTAACTAGTATATCATAAAAAATGATAAACCTAGATGGAAATTGATCAAATGATCTGGGCTGTCTGATTGGATAGTAAAGGAGCGGGGACCTGCCAATGTATGATCGGTGATTAGATGCCACCATTATGTAAACTGGCCTTTATTAAGTAATGATACTTTAAAATTTTTAAGATTAAGAATAATAATTATCAGGAAACTGATGGATTAAATAAGGATAATCAATTTTTTGATATATACATTGTTCAGTCAGTGATCAGAACTCTAGTAACCTTTTCAAGGTTCTAATTAATAAGCCTTAACCCTTAATAACCAATCCAATCACTCAAAAGACATGGCTCATGCAAGAAAGCACTAAATCATGACCCTTGAATTTAAGACACATGGAAAATAAGCACAAAGTATGGTATTGCAATCATGAATCAAGGACTTTTAAGCATTAAGAACAAGTAAAGAAAAGAGTAAGAAACATAGCTGTATTGAATTAGAATTTCTATAAAAGATGGTATGCATATTACATAATCTAGAAAGAAAAGTGCACATCTTCAAGACATGAAAATAAACCCAAATTCAATCCAACATGCACTAAATAACATGTGTGTGATCCAAAGAAGAATTAAGGAGAAAGAAGGGTGGAAGATGATGAGAAGAAAACAAAAGAAAGGCAAGGATTTCAATGAACAACTAACTTTATCCAAGGACTTCTATCTCTTAGCTGTCACCACAAGTGATTTGAAGCCCTTGAATATAAGGACCTAAAGAACAAAACTAAAGGCAAATAAGCAAGGAAGACAAGGTAAAACTTAAAGCATGAAACCAAGAACAAAGCAAATAGCAAGGAATGCAAAAGATCAAGGATAACCAATATAATTGAAGAGCAAACAAAGAATGATGTGCTAGAGTTGGACTTGACCTTTACCAAAGAGGAGGGCTTTGAAGTGCTTAGAATAGAAGAGGAACCGTGTGTGAACACCAAGTGGAGGGCCAAGCCAAAAAGGGGCATGGAACTCCTTAGAAGGTCATGCATGGAATCTCTTATAATATAAATGTTTCAACATTCTAAAGAGACCTAATGAGTGAAGGGAACTTAAGGTAGAGATTTGGAAAGTAGGTAGTTGGGTGAGGTGGCTAATCTAGGCAGGTGGGTGGAAGTCAGGAATTAGAAAGTGGAGAGGAGTGAAAGGTGGAACTCTAAGACAACTAAGAGGGGGAAGCACCACTTTTTGTGGGATTTTACATGGAACTACCTCTCCTTCTAAATAATTCATGCGGAATGGTGGAAAGAGATAGGAAAGTGGGATAAAAAAGAGGTAAATATAGAGAAAGATAGGGGGACAGAGAGAAAATAAAGAAAAGAAGAAAAATAAAAATAAAATACAAGAACTCTTCTACCATTGGTTCACTTTGGCATGTCACCAATCCTAGTTTGACAAGTCATCATTCCTTCCAATTATCCTCTCACTTTTTTCATGGAAAAATTGCTTCAAAGCTTCCCCAACCATGTGAATCCATCTGGCATGGCTTAGATCACTTCAAGGCTCACTTTGATTGCTCATTTGGCTTGGTGTTCTTAAGTTTCCTTGTTAGACTAGGAAACCACATTCATGGCTCCCATTCTCATGCAAAGGTGGTGGAATTGCATGACTTTTTACATGGGTCCTTTTAATCACCTTTGATGTTCTAATTGTTTCCTTGAACTTCATTTGCTTGTCCTAAGATGATCTTCAACCTTGATTTAGTTTTGAAATATTGAAATTTGGGTTTTTGGCCCTCTTTTGATCTTGATCTTTAAATATTATCTTTCTTGATCTCAACTATTAGATCATCTTCTCAATACCTACAAAAAAGTAAAAACCTTAATTAAATTCTAAAAATTTATGATTATTCATATACTTACTCTTGATTACATCTTGAACCTACTAAATATCAAACTTTTAAATTATTATGTAAAAAAAACATATGTCATGAATTTTCAAAAAAAATCCTAGGATTATGTCTGTCTATAATTTATAACACATGGACTACTAATTGGGTACTTTTTACGCAAAATTGGATGCTTATCACACACCCCAACTAGCATTTTGCTAGTCTTAAGAAAAATATACAAAAAATCTTTAAAACAAAAATGTTGTTAGTTTCGTGGATACTCATGATTGCATTTAGCATATGCAACAAGCCCTTAAACTCCTAGGTTGCCACTAGTGGACAAGTTTGGCATTGTAAGGGTTTGCATAAATATACCCACAAAATTCAAAAAGGTTAAGTTCACTAGTTTATCCTAAAGATTTCTCTTTCATTAGTACTCTACTGGCTTCAACAAATTAAGAAAGATGAATGAGAAATTCTACAAGTTACCTATACTAAAGTCATTTTATTCCTATTATATATTAGAGTGCAGTGTGTGTACAGACTACATAAATCTAAGCTTCTAAATAGATATGCTTATACTCCATTGGAAAGATGTATTGATCTCAAATTCTCATTAGTATACACTCAGAAATGAAGGTTTGGAGAAAAAGGTCAAACAACATTACCTCTTTCTGTGATTGGATCCAACAAGACTGATGGTTCACATAAACTTTGTAAGCACTTATGAGACAAAGGAATATAATCCCTAAGAATGGATGTCATTACTAAGATCAATAAGGATATTTCACCTTAATTCCTTTCCATTTATATCCTTTTCAAGCAATCTTCCACCTCAAGATCAATAGGTCTTTAAATAGGACGAAACGTAGGCCTGGGAATGGTTCTCAAAGAAAGGGTCAAAGTTTCAAATCTGAGTAGAGATCTTCTATAAATAATTTATTTGGACAAGTTTAATTTTCTTTGTACTAAAGTGTAATGACTCCAATTTTGTAATATTAAAATCCCAAGTTAGTAATGGAAAGTTCAGTTTTTGAAGATAAGGGAATTTTGGTCATTTCACTATTCATCTTGACTGAACCTAGAAATTTGGTCCTGAAAGTGGTACCATTAGGTGCATCTCGGAAAAAGGAATCCAACAAGAACAAAATCACCCAAAATGGAGTTAAAATGAGCAAGTTATGGCCCTATGAAGTTCAGGGGCAAAAATATAATTTTTACTAAAAAAATGGATTTAGCCTGCAAAACACAGGGGCCCATTTTGATACAGGCACCCTTCATCTTCAACCTCTTAGAGAGTTCTAGAATGGCGGTGATTGGAGGAGAAATCACGGCCATTCAAGGGCGGTGAGAGCCCCCTCCAGAACCCTCTTATAGCTCTATAAATAGAGCTCTTGGGCGCCTCTAATGGCAGCCAAAAAGCTTGAGGAAAACCCGTTTTGGAGAAGCAACCAAGAGAAGAAACGAGGAGAAAAACCCAGCAACAAGCCAGGTATGCCCAAGATCCCTCAAAACCCTTCTTCACAGTAGTCCTAGGCTCAGTTTCCCTAAGTTTCTACATGAAAAATCATGCAAAATAGAGTCCTGAAGAGTCACCAAGGACCCAGGGACGTTCCCTGGGCCGCACTGGTTCGACAGGGTCGAACCAGGGTGTCCTGAGGACGCCCCGGTCCCCCAACGAACAGGACGTTCCAAACGGAACATGACGCGTCGACTGCATCTGAGAGAACTAAACGGGGGCATCAAAAGGGAAAGACGGGAGGGAAAATCCGGCGCGTCTGCAGACAAGCAGCGCGCTAGCGATTCGGGATTTTCCTCTTCTTAAGAAAAGATGTGCGCATGCCACTGAGGCGCAGCGCACTAGCATTCCGCCTTTTCACTCTTAAGGTCCTTGTGTACGTGTGACACTAAAAAGCTTATAACTTGAGATCTAGAGCTCCGATTGAGGCACCGCAAAAGGCATTGTGTCCATGTCGATGACGCGGACATACCCAAACTATATAATCCCTGATCAAGGCCCAATAAAAGGTAAGCATGACCCTTAGAATAGGATGGTGGCGTGTGGCCGCTAAACCTTTGGAAAACTGATAATACTAAGGCCAAATTAGGACCTTAGGACACCCATAAGCATAGGGATGGACCCTTAATGCCTAAGTAATAAGACCAACTACTCTAAAACCCATAAAAGATAGGCCAAACTAACCTTGATTCGCCAAACCATGTTCAGGAGTGTACGAAGACAAAGGGGTTAGTGCAACCTAGCCAGGTAGGTGCTCTATCGCTACTAGACTTTTTAAAAAGGAGCCATGATTGTTTTATGCATGTTTTAAGTACAAATTATATAACTTGTTTAGCATGACTTAATTCAGCATACATATGATAAACGCTTTATGCATTGATATGTTTTGCAAATAATTCCATATACATTATGCATAGATATGTTTTGCAAATGATTGCATATATATTATGCATAAATATGTTTTGGAAACAAATGCATATATTGCATAATTGGTGAGCATTGAGTTTTTAAAAGATTGCATGTCCTTGAAGGTTACCAAAAGACGCTAGAGTGCCCAAAAGACGCTGGGTAGGCAGTTGTGAGGGACCCAAAGAGGATGGGTTTTGAACAAGTGGTTTTCATTGGTTTAATCTGATATGATTTAGGCTGATGAGCTCGTGGGCGCTATGCCGAGAGGTTTGGGTTGGCCTCCAGCCTCTACCACTATTAGGTGGATGGGTACCACGCCCAAAAAGGGCAACATCCTTACGTCGACTGCATGTGGTACAGGGGGCTACCATTAGTGTCACGGCACTGGGTCGACGTGTTATAGGCCCTGTGGAGGCTATGACCGAGTGTCCTCAGGCACCCGGGGACCACACGGCAAGGAGGTCGTGGGCATAGTTGGACCCTATGGTTTTGTGGACTTATTTGCATTACATATGGCATGATATGAGGTTGGTCGACCATACCATACTAGATATCCATGAGTTGGATTCGATGAAACATCTTATGCATATCATAATGTTATGATATATATGTATATGATACTTTTGATTTTGGATTATGTGATCCTTCAAGTCATTAGTATTTCAGTTTTACAATGGATTTTAATATTGATATTGAACTTGAGTATTCAGACATGCACATGTTTTGAAAGAGCATATGATTTTAAAACATCTCATGCATTATAAAACTAGTAATGATAGGATCCTATTGAGTATAGTATATACTCACCCAATCCTCAACATTTTTCATACACAAAGTAAATACTTAAGGGAAAGGAATGCTTGTGATAGAAGACACCCAGACTAAAGTGCAAGTAAGTAAACCCCTACCTTATCTTTCAATGTTACTTGATTGTAGTTACTCTCTCATAGCTGAGGCTGTGACTAAAACTTTCTTGGGAATAATGTTGATTTAAAACTTTGCCATGGCTAGGTAATTTGAGAATGTGTTTTGACACTCGAGGTTTTTATGAAAGATTGTTTTCCAAAACAAAAATATTTTCATGCATTTCATACTTATAAAACAAGAGATCTCGCCTTTTTATCAAAATTGCATTATATAAAAACCCGGGTCGTCACATAAAGTGAATGTCTTTTCTATTTTTCCTTTTTATCCACAACTTTGCTTTCCTCTTTTCTATTGATATTTCTATTTTTCTTTAAGGGAAAGGCTTTTTCTATGTAAAGACTTAGATATTTTTCACTACTTAAGCTTTTGTCCTTTCTCTACCATCTCGACTCATTTTTGAAGAATATGTAATGGATATTTTAAGTGGGTTTCTGAGTCAAAGTAAATACGGTTTTCAAAAGAAAAGGCTTATAAAGAGGCTTAAAGGGTCTAACAAGTGGTATGATATACTAGGTAAATTTTATTTCTCTAGGCTAGAATAAAGATGGCCTATATCATTTCCTATGTTTCTTAAAAGCCTATCTGATTCAATAAATATTCAAGAAAGAAAGTTAGTAATCCTTTTAGCTCTTGGAACTTGGACCAAAAAAAAAGATACTAGGATCTTTCAAAATTGATGATCGTTGAAGATATTAAGGAACTACATAAAACCCTAAAAAAGATGATAGTCTCTAATACTCACTAGGTATATAGGTCATCACTGATTTTTCTTAAGGTCTCTAATTCATAACCATCTACTAGTCTAGACTATGCATTGTGTGTAAGAGTGTTCCATGGTTTAAGTTTCATAAAGCACTTCAGGACGTGAAATTAACCATAGGTATTTCTATTAAGAAGTTTAAGTAGGTTAAATCTTAGCTTCTAAAAATCTAATTCTCATCACAATAAAGGAACTTTGACTTAAAACTTTTGAAAAATTTTTGTAAATTTTTTTCAAGAAAATTCAGAAATCTCATGAATATTTACACCCCCCAACCTAAACTAAACATTGTCCCCAATGTTTGAAAATATAAGACTATTATGCGATAAATGGGTAATGTAGAAAAAATGAGACTCTAAAATCCTTAGGTTGCCTTTCAGTGAGCGCTAAGTTTAACGTGCTCAACCGGACTTATCCTATAACTAAACTAACTAACTAATATACTCCACCCAGTCGTAAACCTATCTGGTTAAACTAAACTCTCTTAATCTTTACTCTACCAATTAAATGGAGGAACTTCTCATTCCACTTAAAGAATTTCATAGTAGTCAATATACATTCTCCACCTTGAAATTGTTGGTGGTGACAAGATTATGACACAGTAGACCATCATGATTTTGAATTTTGAGGGACTATATTGAAATGAATGTTTTTCATTTTTTCCAAATTAGAGGGATAATGGTACCCTTTGCAACAACTACATATTTTTCCTCCTCTCTTATAGTTTCCTAAAATTGGGGATTAAGCTAACTCTATAGTTTCCTAAAAGATTGTTCTTATTTCTCTAGAGGTAGAGTAATGATGGGGGTTAAATCCTTAGTAACTTCTAATGTGTACCCTAAAGTGGATTGATGTTGGGTCAAAACATCAATTGACTATTCTTCTTCCTGTTCTTTGAGCACATGTAAGATTTTGGTTGGTCCTACTTTACTATCTGATGTTTGATCAATCAAAGTCTATAGGTCTCAATTGGGTATGTCTTTTACTTTGTAAGGCTCAATTTGAATTTAAGAATTGTAGGGGTTTCTACCCGGTCTTGCCATTCAAAAGTGTCCACTAATGGCTTAGTGTCTAAATATTTATCTTCATGAATGGATGCCTTTTCAACATAATCAAAAGGAGCAAGACAAGACTCGAATGGATATGAGTTGGAGGTTTCTAAGGATGGTTGGAAATCTTGAAGCCCAGAAGAAACATATGGTACATCCATCCTTGTAATTCTACCAAGGGTTTTCTCATCATTCTCCCTCAGTTGTTTTATTTCCTTAATAAATTATATAATTCCATAATGCATTTAATCCAATTTCAATGATAGTAGCTCCATACTTTCTATAATTCAAGTCTCTTCTAATGATTCTTCATACTCATATGGCTCGTAGGGATGCAGCATTAGGGCACTAAGAAAGTTTTAAACTACATTGAACCATGATTGTTCTACCTAATATGTATAATATTGTTAATCAGGTTGGGACCATGATGCCTAGCCCATCCATTGCAGTCTTAATAGTCTATCTCAGGATAATAATTGCTAAGTTCAAGGAATGAACTAATTGCATCCACTTTCTCCTAATAATACCCATTATAGGTGGAGCTTGATGTTCATGAAGTAGTGGGATATGTTTGATCAGAATAGGTGTACAAATTATTGTATTGAGGCAATTGAAGTGACTCGGTATCTTGCCTAACAGCATTTTACCTATTCATTAGACTTTCCACCCTATCCGCCGTAATAGCATTCTATCAAATGTATTAGACAAACTAGGATTATACATTGGTTTTGACTCATATATATCTTCGTGGCTTAAGTGCCTTGGAGTAAAATAGTATGTATGTTGTAGTTGATGTTTGTTTTATCGCAAGTACATGGGCTATTGAAGTGTAGCGTATGTAAGTACGGGTTGATCCCACAAGGACTCGCTTTAAGAATTTGAAGTTTAAATAAAATTTAATTATTCAAAAATTAAAATTAATTAATAGAAATTAAATTTAAGTGCAATTAGACTTTAGATATAATACATCAATGAAAACTACAGAAGTCCAATTCAAAAACACAGAAATTTAACTAATGAAACAAGAAAAATCTACATCCCTAGCTTAGGCAATGTCAATTTCTTCAAATCTAGTTTCATAAACTTTGATTAGCCTTCATCAGTGTCTTCAGCATGTCCTTGATTAAAGATCTAATGGCTGATTAGGTAGATTCCCAAAAATCTTACAGATATGGAGTAAATAAGGATTTTGGGATTTGGATAGTTTAGACTGATTTTTAGAGATTAGATTAAATATCAAAGGCATTAATTAATCTAAGGGATACCTTAAGAAGGAAATATGAAAGTGAATTGAAAATATGATCTAAAATAGAAGACAAATAGAGAAATCTTATTGGTTAAGGCTAGCCTGTTGATTAGGTTAAGCCTTAATTAAATCAGTTTAGATTATGCAGTTCTTAGATAAGAGATCACAGAAAAATAAAACTAGAATAGAAGCAGGGGCACAGAGGGAATTAAAATGGGAACTTAGATAGAATTAAAATAAAAGAGTGAAGGATAGAATTGGAATTAATAAAAAAATGTTTATAAAAAAAAACATTAAAGGAAACCGATGGAGAAGAAGGAAGCCAGACATGGAGGAGAAGAGGAAGAGGAGAAGGGGAGGGAATGAAAAGCAAAAAGAGGAAACCCGTGTCAGGTTTTCATCTCTGGACTTGCTAGTGATAGAGAAGAAACTGAAGCATGTCAGCTTTTAGTGTGGAGGCGCGATGGAGATGACGCTAGTGAAGTAGATGGAGAACAGGAGATGCAGGACTAGTGCAGTGAGTTGCGATGCGATGGAGCAACAATGTGGAAACCGATGCCGGTGAAATGTGGAGATGGTGAAAAGGACCTAAGCATGATGGAGACGATGTCATGCTGGGCCTGTGATCAGATGAAGCAAAGGGATGGTGTGGTGCTGTGCAGAGTGAGAGAGACGATGATGCCAGTGTGAGTAGTGGAGGGTGACAAACATTGAGAGAGAGAGAGAGAGAGAGAGAGAGAGAGAGAGAGAGAGAGAGAGAGAGAGAGAGAGAGAGAGAGAGAGAGAGAGAGAGAGAGAGAGAGAGAGAGAGAGAGAGAGAGAGATGGGAAATAGTAGATAGGGATAGGTGCGGTGAACAAAACAAGAGAAATGAGACTTGAAAGATAAACAAAGAGGACTGAGCAGAGAAGAGAAGTGTGAAGGGGGTTGATGCCTGTTTGTCAGGCCACTTGATGGAAAAAAGAACAGAGGCGAACAATGGTGCTAGGCTAGTGACAACTGGTGCGACGATGGGTAAAGGAGAAGAGGTACAAAGGATGCTTAGCGGACTGAAGTGAAAGAAGATGCCTGGGATAAAAAGCTGCGTTGTGGTGCAGTAAACAAAAAAGTAGAGACCAGAAGGAGAAGAGTGGCTGAGAACGTGAGAGAGAAGTGAAAAACGGTAAAAGCTAGGAAACAAAAGAGAGGAGGAAACAATTGATTAAAAATAATAGAAATGATGAAGAGAAATAGGCAAGCAAAGGAAAATAAAACAAAACTCCAAAACTTGCTAGGACTCCTATGGTTTCCCTCCTATAAAGCCTTCCCCCTTCTAATTCCATTCTCTCCCGCTTTCCTTATCCTTTTCTTATGGTGAGGAGTTAGTTTCGTACTAGGAAACATCAATCCCTTTGAATCTTATCCAAGATCTCCTTGCCTTATTAGAACTCTTTTTCTTTTAGAAAACCATCCAATGTTGCTTTGTGAGTAATTTGGTTCATTCAATACTCCCTTGGATAATCTACACCATTGATTAGCCATCCAAATCACAATATGTTTGATCTACAAAATATAAGACTATATTAGAGTCATCTATCCATACATTAAGTTTCTGATTAGCTCAGATGATCATCTGAATGTTAATTTTGACAAATTATAGTTGGATGGTCAATTTGAGCTAAAATTCATATTTTATCTAAAAATCATCAAATTGATGAGTTAGATGATCTAATTAAATGCTAGGAGTCTTTTGGCCAAAATTAAACAATTAACACACACCCTAACTGGAATTTTGCTAGTCCCGAGCAAAACTTGTAAAAAATCACTTTTCAAAAACTAGTATAAATTGCCACTTTTGTAGGTACTCACAATTGCATTTAGCACATGCAACAATCCCTTAAACCTCTAAGTTACCCCTAGTGGATGAGTTATGCATCATAAAGGTTTGCAATGAATATACCCACAAAATTCAATAAGGTTGAGTTCCCTATTTTATCTTAGAGAATCCTTATTCATTAGCAATCTACTAGTTTTTCACAACTTAATAAAGAAGATTTAGCAATTTTACAAATCAGACACATATTAAAGACATTTTATTTGTGTTATTTCTCAAAGTGCATGTGTATGTGTACAGCCACATAAATCTTGACTTCTAACCGGATATGCTTAAATTCCAATGGAAATATGTCTTGACCTCAAATCCTCATAGGTATACTCTCATAAATGAAACTTTTGGATAAGGGTCTAAACATATTTCTCTCATTATGTAACTGAATCCAACAAGCTAATGGTTCACATAATTCTTTTGAATGCCCATGAGACAAGGGAAAACGATTCTTAAGAGTGGATGCTATCACCAAGAATATTAAGAGCCTTTTGCCTTTATTCCTTCTTTTTATCTCCTCTTTAAGGCTATGTTCCACCTAAGATCAATAGGTCTTCAACTAAGATGAAATGTAGGCTTAGGATAGGATCAGAAAAGAAGGGTAGAAGGATTTGAAAGGTGTTCAATGAATATCTATTAGGACAACTTTTCTTTAGGGTTGTAATTGAAGTGAATATCTCTTTCATAGTTTTGTCTTTCTCTTTT
Organism: Warburgia ugandensis; assembly: GCA_035236585.1. Taxonomy (NCBI): domain Eukaryota; kingdom Viridiplantae; phylum Streptophyta; class Magnoliopsida; order Canellales; family Canellaceae; genus Warburgia; species Warburgia ugandensis. The sequence continues at coordinate 48,912,611 of CP141130.1, forward strand.
ATTTTTTTTCTTCTCTTTTTTTTTTCAGCTTCTTTGGAAGGAAGATGGCTAATTTTCACACTTCTTTGACCTTTTTTCCTCTTTTTGAACTTTTTATACTAACTCTACACATTTTGATAATGGGTAATGGATATTTATTTTACTGGCTTGTTCTGAGTTAAGGTAAATGGGGTTAAGAAAGAAAAGGCTTAATAATAGGCTCAAAGGGGTTAGCTAGTGGTAAGATATACTGGGTAGGCTTTATACCTCTAGGCTGAGCAAGGATGGCCTATACCATTTCCTATGTTTCTTAAAGCCTATTAGATTTAATAAATTTTTTGGAAATAAAGCTATTACTCCATTTATTCTTGATGTTTAACCATAATAAGGATAACATGATGACATTAATTTATATATGTTGAAGAAATTGTGTATTTCTTATAACTCTCTAAAAGAAGATAGTTCCTAAACTCAGTAGGTTATAGGTCTCCACTAATTTTCGTCTAGGTCTCTAAGTCATTGCTCTCTATTAGTCTTGACTATGTGCTGTGTGTAAATGGTTCCGAGAATTAACTTTCATAAAATTATTCAACACATGAATAATAAACAAACCTAATCATATGCATTCCCATTGAAAGATGAAAATAGTGGAATTACAAAATTCTAAACATCCAATTCTCATCATAGTAAGGGAACTCTACGTTGAAAACTTTCTCTTTTTTTTTCAAAAAAAAATTCTCTATTTTGTTTTTTAAAGCTCAAGCAAATTTAAAATCCCTATATGCATCTACACCCCCAACCTAAATGGAACATTGTCCCCAATATTTGAAAAGATAGGATCCTATATGTTAATTGAGTGGTGTAGACTCTAAAACCTTGGTTTGCCTCCCGACAAGCGCTAAGTTTAACATCTTCAGCTAGACGTTAACAATTGAATTTACAATGTGTAAAACATGCCTCTAGTGGATCGAAAGTAGATAATGGTGGTACAACTTGTAACATTGAGTAATGGAATATTGATTTGTTCATGTTTAAATACTTTCATTATCTCATTAAAAATTGTTCCTTTCTTAGCCTTGTTGAGTAATTGAGGAATGGGGCTTTAGGCACATAGTGTGCCTCCACTATAGGCTCAAAAGGAGTAGGAGATGTCTATCTAATCTCTTTCTCATGTGTTTTGGTTGCCTCTTTCTCATCTACAGTTTCCTTAACTTGCCCTACTTTGTTACCGACCTGATGACTACTTCTAAGGGTGGTTATAGACTTGGAATTCCCATGAGGGTTAAGGTTTTGAGAACTTGACCCTATCTCAAATTGACCCTTAGGGTTGGGGATGGGTTGACTAGGGAATTAACCCTTTCCTCTATTATATAGTTCAGCTAACAATTGGCTTAGCTACATCTCCAACTTGGTTATGGCTTGAGAGTTGACATTAGCTGAATGTCTACTCTCATTTTGTAACTAGTGTAAGCCCTTTTTAGTGTAATCATTATCTTTTACAACTTTTTCAAGCATGGTATGGATGCTTTCCTCTGAAGATAGTTTCTTTTGTTGTTAAGGTTGTTGAAAGCCACGTGGCTGCTGGGGAATTATAGTTCTAAGAGGAAAGTTTTGGACAAGGGGATTTATAAATGGTCCCCCTTGATGGCTATTCTTTGACCAAGACAAATTGGGATGCCTAGCCCATCTAGGGTTGTAGGTCCCAAAATATGGTTTATTGCTAGGTTGGCGATATACATTCAATGCATTCGCTTGGTCAAGATAGTCATTCAGTACTCTATTTGATGGACAAGACAAGGTGATATGGGCTAAGTTAGAACATATAGCACAAACGTCTTGTGGTGCTTTTTAGGATAAAGTAACAACCATGAAAGTTTCAAACATGGTTTCAAGTTTGTCCATTCTTCCCCCTAAGTTTCAACTACAGAGGTGAGTTTATGAGATAGATCAGTATGCACTCGTATCTCATAGAGAACCCCCTTCTTAGTGGGATAGTTGGTTCTCTCTCCTATTTGAATAATCCCATTGATAAGAATTATCAGCCAATGTCTGAAAGAACTCCCATGTCTCACTTTCATCCTTTAGCATGAGCGTCCCTCCACTCGTTGCATCTATCATTTGTCTATTTTGAGGTGCCAATGCCTCATAGAAGTATTAAACTTGCTGCCATTTCTCAAATCCACGATGAGGGCATTTCTGCAGCAATTCATTCCATTGTTCCCAACATTTGTAATATTATTCATTGTCCCTTTGTTGGAAATTGATAATTTCACAATGAAGGGCATTTCTTTTGTGAACAGGGAAGAACTTGTTGAAAAACTTCTTAGAAAATTGGTCCTATGTATGGAACCTACCTCCAAGGAATTAAGCCATGAGTTAGCTTTGTCCCTAAGTGAGAATGAGAATAGCCTAAGCTTAATAGAATCATCCAAAAATTTTAAAACCTAAATGTGGCACAAATATCAAGGAACTCCTTGATATGTAGGTAGGGGTCATCTCGATCTTGGCCATAAAAAGTAAGGAGTAATTGAATGACTCCCGACTATAACTCAAAGTGGTCGGCATTTGTGGGAGGTAGAGCTATGTAGGATGGGGTATTAAGTTGTAGGGGTGCATAGAAATCTCTAATTGTTATGTGCTCGACCTCTGCTTGTGGTTCAGCCATGGGGATGTTTCTTTCCCCTTGTCTTTAGTTACATTGAATATTTGGGTCAAAAGATATTATCTCTAGGTTCTGAAATCAATGCCCTTGCATAAACTGCCTAATCTAAAATATCCTAATCTATATGCTAACTTTAACTCTACATGATACACAAATAAAGAGAACAATCAAATAATCCTTAGGTTAATAATCATCAATATTTTGATTTTCTTGAATTTGTGCGAGGACAATTCTTTTAAATTAACCTAAACTAGCGCTCCTCTCTTATAGAATTGGCTATTGCTTACTAGTTAGGTTCTGTGCAAGGTGTTTAATATAGTCCTCATGTAAGGAGGCGCTTAGAATTAATTTGAAAGATAGGGTTGCACACTCGTGGAGATTATCATAGGTGGGCCAAGAAGTGGTGATGAAATCCACCCTTGATATTGTGGGATTGGGTGCCCATACTAATTAATTTTCACACTCAATGGTAGTTCGATCAACGTATAAATCACCTTAAAGCATTAAACGTGACCTAGAATGCAATTAAAAATAATAAATTAATGCAAAACTCTAAAAATGCAATAATTATCAAATATGGTTTCTATATGCAATTACAATACCAAATAATGCATTCTAAATGCAAACCCTGATCTAAGAAATAAAAGGAGTGATTGATACTTACAATGGGTTTTCTGATGAAGATCAAGTGTGGGCAACCTTATCCCACATTTGTCCTATTTTATACAAGCCTTTTAAAATTGGAATGAAAATTGTAAGTTACAATGATACTCACTACAAGATTCACTAAAAAAAGAAAAAAGGAAAAAATCTTATTCCATGAAAGTAAGGAAATTTCTATTTTTATTTGATGAAGATCAACTTGCTAATTTCCTCCACTTTTTAATTCTTGGAAAAAGAAAATTAGGAATAAGTACCAAAATTAGGAAACATAGTGATTATGCACTAATAAAATTAAAAAATGCCTCTAAAATGCTAAAAGTATGCAGGTCCTTGGCAATGGTGCCAAAAACATGTTTCTTTTACCATAAGTGCATAGGCTATTGTACTGTAGAGTTTTAAATAAAATGAAATTGGTCAAAATTTTAAATTAAATTGTTCATCAGTGTCTTCAGCATGTCCTTGATTAAAGATCCAATGGTTGGATTAGGCAAATTCCCAAAAATCTTACAGATCTAAAGTAAATAAGGATTTTGGGATTTGGACAGCTTAGAATGATTTTTTGAGTTTAGATTAAAGATCAGAGACATTAATTAAGCTAAGACTTAAGAAGGAAATATGAAAATTAATTGAAAATATGATCTGAAACAAAAGAGAAATAGAGAAATCTTATTGGTTAAGGCTAACTCATTGATTAGGTTAAGCCTTAATTAAATTAGTTCAGATTATGCAGTTCTTGGATAATAGATCACAGACAAAATAAAACTAGAATGGAAGCAAGGACATAGAGGGAATTAAAATGGGAACTCAAATGGAATTAAAATAAAAGAGTGAAGGACAGAACTGAAATTAATAGAAAAAAATGTTTAAAAAAAAAAAGCAGTAAAGGAAATCAACATAGAAGAAGGAAGCCGGAGAAGAGGAGGAGGAGGAAGGAAAAAGGAAAAAGAGGAAACCCATGTGAGGTTTCCATCTCTAGACTTGCCAGTGATAGAGAAGAAACTAGAGCATGTCAGGTTCTGGTGTGGAGATGCAATCGAGATGACGTCAGTCAAGTAGATGCAGAATAGGGGATGCAGGAGTAGTGCAGTGAAGTGCAATGCGGTGGAGCAACAAAGTGGAAACCAATGCAGGTGGAATGTGGAGATGGTGAAAAGGACCTAAAGTGATGGAGACGATGCTGTACTGGGCCGGTGATCGAATGAAGCAAAGGATGGTGCAGTGTTGTGTAGAGTGAGAGAGATGACGACATCGGTGTGAGTAGTGGAGTGTGACGAACAGTGAGAAAGATACTAAAGAGAGAGATAGAGAAACAGTTAGAAGAGCGGGAGATGGGAAAAATAGTAGACAGGGATAGGTGTGGTGAACAAAAGAATAGAAATGAAATCTAAAAGATAAACAAAGAGGACTAGGTAGAGGAGAAGTGTGAAGGGGGTTGATGCATGTTTGTCAGGACACTTTGTCTGGTTCAAGTGGTGATGGAAAAAAAAACTAAGGCAAATGATGGTGTTCAGCTGGTGACGACTGGTGCAGAGATGTGTAGAGGAGAAGAGGTGCAGAGGATGTGTGGTGGAGAAGGAGAAGGAGAAGAGTGGTTGGGAACATGAGAGAGAAGTGAAAAATGGTAAAAGCTAGGAAACAAAAGAGAGGAGGAAACAATTGATTGGAAAGAACAAAATCAATGAAGAGAAAGAGGCAAGCGAAGGAAAATAAAACAAAACTCCAAAACTTCCCAGGACTCCCACGGTTTCCCTCTTATAAAGCCTTCTCCCTTCTAATTCCATTCTCTCCCACTTTACTTATCCTTTTCTTATGGAGAGGAGTTAGTTTCCTGCTAGGAAACGTCAATCCCTTTGAATCTTATCTCTAATCTCCTTTCCTTATTAGAACTCTTTTTCTTTTAAGAAACCATCTCATGTTGCTTTGTGAGTGATCTGGTTCATTCAATGCCCCCTTGGATAATCTGCACTGTTGATTAGCCATCCAAACCACAATCTATTTGATCTACAAAATATATGACTAACCATACATTAAGCATCTGATTAGCTCAGATGATCATTTAACCATTAATTTTGACAAATTATGGTTGGATGGTCAATTTTTGCTAAAATTCATATTTTATCTAAAAATCATCAAATTTATGGGTTAGATGATCTAATTAAATGCTAAAGTAGGGGTCTTTTGGCCAAAATTAAACACAATAGTTGAATATCCCCTACTTGGTAGGCTAATGTACTCAACTTTATATACAACAAAACAAATCATTGTATACAATGAATGCATATCTTTATCGTAGGCTTTTTTTATGTGAAATTAATGGTAAACCCTAACTATATGTTAGAACTTAACTAAATGTGACTCCTAACTCTAAATGATGCATAATCAATCCTTAATGGTTCACTAGGGAGCTGTTTTGATAATCTTTCTTAATATGTAGGATAGTAGCTTTTAAACCTAAATCTTGATAGCTCCTTCTATCTAGGCTTGACTACTGCTTACCTATTAGGTCATCCCCAAGGTGGTTAATAGAATTCTCATTGAAGGAGGAATTCAAACCTCAGCAACCATCAATGAAAGGCATGAGAAAATCACTTGAACTTTGGATGTCCACTATAACCATGATGCTCAGAAGCCACTGGAATGACAATTGATCTCCTCCTTTTAAAAGGGTCCTACAAGTTCGAGAGCCTAAGTCTCTTACTACTTAATTTTAAATTAAGATTTTAAGTATTAGGATTTCAAATGTACAAGAAATTGATTTGATTATTTAAGTGGGGCAAATATATGGTGATAACATCCAGTCCTTATCTTATGAGGGTTTCTGTGTAGCCCTAACTATCAATGTGTTCCACCCACCATATAAAGTAGTAAAAGTGCAATAGAATTACAAGAAAAGGAAACTAATGACAATGTATGCCTTATCTGACAAAGTGACCTTTGTTAAATAATTACAATCTAATGTAAAAATCATAAATAAAATGCAACAAGTATAATGAATGACCTAAACTATATGAATTACACTACCAACCAATATGTAAACTACACTAATGCAACAACACTAAGAAAATAAAAGAGCGTGAGAGAAGCTTATAGTGAGGTTGATGATGAAGATCAGGTTTGGGGCACCACAGCCCACACTTGCCCTATATTATTACAACCCATTTAAAATTAAATTAATAATTGCAAATTACATTGGGCCCTCACTACAAGTTCACTCAAAAACCTAATTTAAGAAAGCAAGAAAATCCAAATTATGTTGATGAAACTTTGGCCCACAAGATTGATGCCGCTTCGTTTGCTAAATTCCCCCTTGCACAAAATAAAGAAAGATGTCAATTTGTGAGGAATTGGCAACATATGCAAGAATGATGCAAAAATCTAATCTAATGCAACCTAAAAGTGTGACTAGAGATAAACTATCCAAACACAGATCCAACCACAAATCAATGTAGTAATTGTACATGAGCGAGGTCAATCCCAAAAACTTGAAATGACTTAACATCTTGCCTAAAATCATTTAACCTATTCATTAGACTTTCTATCCTATCCTTTGTAGTAGCCATTCTATCAAATGTATTAGACAAATCAAGATTATACATTAGTTCTATCTCATACAGATATCATCATAGCTTAAGGACCTAGAAGTGAAATAGTATGAAAGTGGTGGTTGGCTATCGCTGTTTAGTAGGCCAATGTACTCGACTTTATATGCAATGAAACAAATCATTATATACAATGAATAAATACCTTTTCCAAAGGCTTTTTTTAAGAGAAACTAAAGGAAAGCCCTAACTATATGATACAACTTAACTAAATGTGACTCCTAACTCTAAATGATGCACAGTCAAACCCAAATGGTTTGCTAATGAGTTGTTTTGATAATATTTCTTAACAAGTAGGGTGGTAGCTTTTAGGCCTAAATCTAAATAGCTCTTCCTCTTTTCTAGGCTCAACTACTACTTACCAGTTAAGTCCTACCAAGGTGGTTAATACAATTCTCAGGGAAGGAGGCATTTAGACCTCAAAAATCATCAATGAAAGGTATGGGAAAATCACTTTGATTTTGGATACCCACAATAACCATAATTTAAAACCATGATAAGGGTCTATTTTTTCATAAAAATCACTCAATTTACAACTTATAGAGGTAAAATAGGGTTTTTGACCAAAATTTATAACACTTGTATTGTTTACCTAATGACTCAAAAAATTCTCATTTTGTAGGTCTAGAGTCCAATCCAAGGTAAGTATGTGACTAATCATATTTTTCTAGGATTTAATTAGATTTTTTAGTTTTTGTAGGAAACGAGATGGTGATCCGACAGCCAAGATCAATCAAGATGAAATTGGAAGATCAAGATCAAAAGATCGAGTTAAGGCCTAAAAGTCATCATTTCAACATAAGATCAAGGATAAAGATCATCTTTAGGACAAGAAATGTATGTAATTAAAGGAGACAAAGGTGGCCAAAGTGGGCCCATGCACAAGCCATGCAAAGTCACCACCTTTGCATCGGTTGCACTTAAGCCATTTAGCCATAATCAAGCCATGAAGAAGATGACAAGCTAAGGAACTAAGGTAAATACCAAAGCCAAGGAATTGAGCCATCAAGCTAAGCCTAGAGAGCCATCTAAGCCAACCATGAAGCCAAGCCAATGGAGCCCTCAAAGTTAGCCATCAAAGCCACATAAGCTAAGTTAAATGAAAGGCCATGATTGGAGGAGAATCCAAAGAATTATCCTTGGGATTTATGGAGATAATTGAAGATAATTGATGGAAATTTCACTAGGATAAGGTATCATGTGGACCAATAGGAAGAGACCCTTTCATTTTTTTGTTTTTTCACTTTTTTCTCACTTTCCACCTCACCACTAAGAAGCACCATGAATTTCACTTTCCATTCAAGAGTTATACCTTTCTAAGACTCTCTCACCTTCCTAAACTCTCATCCAAACTGTCCAACCAATCCTCACTTTGCAGGAAACCACCTAGACAATCACTTTTCTCCATCTCACTTCTCTTTCCTATCTTTTCCTACCATCTCTTTCCGCCCACCTCCTTTTCTCTCTCTTACCTCATCCCCAACCAACCACTACTACATAGGAGAGTTTTAAAGTTGGCATAAAGAAGTCACTTGTATGACTGCTGACTTTATATATTTTAGAAGTCGTTTGAAAATAAACAACTTTAAATATATATACTTAAGAAGTCATTTAAGCATAAGCTACTTTAAAAAACTGGGGTGAGGGGGGAATTTTTCATGGGAAGAACTTTTAAAGTCATTTTTATGAAAAGAACTTTAAAATTTATCAACTTTTGAAGTCATTTTCATAAGAACAACTTTAAAAATGGATAACTTTCGAAGTCGTTTTAAGGAAGCAACTTGAAAAGTATTGCAATAAATTTGGTGGGAATATTTTATTTAGCGGGAATGGACTTTTAAAGTTGTATATACATAAACGACTTTAAAAGTTCCTCACTTTTAAAGTTGTTTAGTGTTAAACAACTTTTAAAATCTTCGATGATTATAAATAGCTATCAAAGTACGTTTTACCTTTATCTTCTTCTTCTCACAGTTTTGGCATGATGGCTTCATCTTTGGGCTTATGATTCTCTATTTTTCCCTTCTTATTTTTTTATTTTGACTATTTGTGTCATGGAAAAAATTACAAGTAAACCACAACTTCTTTTAAATCACAAGAATATTTCTTTTCTTGTTACTAACTGTTATGTGTTTTTATTTTGTAGATCATGTGGATTTTCACACTACATATCATGGGGTTAAAGAATCTATTTAATCATCCTGATTTCTCCAAAATAGTATGATTTTATTGAAAATGACAACTACTTCTCTCTCAAGCCTGACTATTGAAGAAAGGGAGAACAATACGATTTGTGATTCTCACCCAAAATTAGGGTTTGATGAAGAGTGGTGGTTATAACATCAACTTTTGGCAAATTTTGATGAAAAAGAGTGACGTCAACTTAATACCAGGCTTACCAAGATCCAATAATATGTAACATTTGATATGTGTGTGTGTAACATTGGATGTAATCAAAAAATAATTTGATTTCCTTATTCATGTTTTTGTTTATATATATATATATATATATATATACATATGATTGTGTGGTAAAATTAGTTTTATTATATATTTATGTAAATTTGGAATGCACAAAAGGTAAATAAATATATATTTCAAGTGAAATTTTAAAAATTATTAAAGTCGTTTGTACAAAAGAACTTTAAAAGTCATTTTTCTGGAAACAACTTCAATTGTACTTCTATTTTAAGAATTATTTCGTCAACTTTCACCGTGCCTTTTTGCTCTGTGTTTACTTTTAAAGTCGTTTTCATGAAAGTGACTTTAAAAGTGCATACATTTAAAGTCATCTTTATGAAAATGACTTTAAATGTTTGAACTTTTAGAGTCATTTTTCTGGAAACAACTTCAATTGTACTTCTGTTTTAAGAATTATTTCGTCAACTTTTGCCGTACCTTTTTGCTATGTCTTTATTATTTGTTTACAAAAGCTAAACCAGACTTCTTTTTTCCTACTCTAAACCAAATCCTCCCTATGTGAATTGGAATTACATTCACAAATTCGGGGTCAATATCAATTTTTGAGTGTTAGTTAGTATCTTTATGTTTGTCTCATATGTATTATGCATATTTGAAGAATTTTTACAAGTTTGTGGGTTAGAAATTGTTCTTTTAAAAGATGATTTCATTCGTGAATGTGTCTTTCATAATTTTCTTTTTTTCATTGTTAATTGAAAATTTTCATGAAATATAGTTATTTTGAATACTCTAATTCATGTATATCTAATGTTTGGTAAAATGCCTAACCTAATCTTTTATATCTTACAAGTCTACATGCAAATTTGCTTAGATTTCTTGTGATAATGGACAAATATGCTTGGATGTCTGTGACAAGGACATCAAAAGAATATGAGGAGCGTATAGAAAATTTCATTGATTTTGCACTTAAGGCAAGTGTTGATCATAATCACATTCTTTGTCCATGCTCAATGTGGAAACTTGAAAAAAGTAACTATAGGGGTGTTGAAAGAACACTTGTGCTTTAATGGAATCATTGAAAGCTACCACCCATGGATTTGGCATGGAGAAAAACTTTCGCATAGGCCCTCGACAAGGCCTAAAATATATGATCAAGACATTGTAAGAAGTGTTGGAGATAGTAGTATAGCTGTACAAAAATTTTGAGATGCAAATGATGACTTCTAGGATGACCCTGAACAATTTTAGGCTACAGTAGAGGAAGCCAATGAGCCACTGTACCCTAAGTGTAAAGATTATACCAAGTTGTTCGCAGTGGTAGAACTTTACAACGTGAAATCAAGATTTGGTTTTTCAAATCAAGGTTTTACAGAAGTCTTGAAAGTAGTGGTTAAGATGCTACCGAAGGATAATAAATTGGTGGGGTCCACATGGGCGGCAACGAAAACAATGGATGCATTAGGGCTGAAGTTTGAGAAGATACATATGTGACCCAATGATTGTATCTTGTATAGGAAGGAGCACAAGGATAAAACTACATGCCCAACTTATGGACAATCAAGATGGAAGTTAAAGAAGAATTCAACTAAGACAGTTACAAGCATTCCTACAAAGGTTCTATGTTACTTCCCCCATATTCCAAGGTTCAAAAGAATGCTTCGTATAACAAAAATAGTAAAGAAATTAGTGTGGCATAGCAATGATGGAGTAGTTGATAGCTTTTCATGCCATCCAGCAGATAACCTAGCATGGAAACTCGTAGACTTCATGTGGCCTAATTTTGGTGAAGAACCTAGAAACCTACGACTAGCATTATCTACATATGGGATTAATCCTCATGATTCTATAAGTAGCAAGTATAGTTGTTGTCCCATTATATTAATTTGTTACAACCTTCAACCATCTCTATGTATGAAGAGGAAGTTCATGATGCTAACTGTGTTGATATCGGGTCCAAAGCAGCTAGGGAATGACACTGATGTGTGCTTGTCTCCCTTGATTGATGATCTTAAGACATTATGGGACGTAGGTGTTGAAGCATTCGATGCATATAGGAAAGAGTCATTCACCCTAAAGGCTTTATTGTTGTGCGCAATAAGCAACTTCCTTGCATATGGTAATTTGTTTGGATGCACTGTGAAGGGATACAATGCTTGTCCTACCTGTAGTGATCAAACATGTAATGTATGACTTAAACATGGTAGGAAAATGGCATTCCTTGGGTATAGAAGATGATTGCGTAGAGACCATCCATATCATTTTAAGAAGAGAGAATTTAACGGGAGTGTAGAAACAAGGACACCTCCAAAGATGTTGACAGGATGTTAGGTATTGGAGCAGGCTAAAAATATTAATGTCTTGTGGGCAAAGAATACGAAGAAATCAAGTAAACGTGTAGGTGAAAGTAATTGTAGAAGTAATCAATATTTTTTCATCTACCATATTGGAAATCACTACATATGCACCATGTGCTTGATGTCATGCACATTGAGAAGAATGTGTGTGAAAGCTTGACCGGTCCTTGCTTAATATCTTAGGAAAAATAAAGGATGGACTGCAACTTGAATGGATCTTATGAACATGGTTTGAATAGGAAGTTACACCCTGAGGATAGGGACAATCGAGGCACATACCTACCTAAGGAAAATTATAGTCTCGATAAAGAGGAGAGGAGAATAATGTGTAAAACCTTGTTCAAGTTCAAAGTCCCAGACGGCTACTCTTCAAACTTTAAAAACATTGTTTCCATCAAAGGGCTAAAATCATTGGGCATGAAGTCCATGATTGTCATGCATTGACGTAACAACTATCGCCAATAGCAATATGTTATGCATTACTAGACAAAGTTAGGAGAACTATTACAAAAGTCTACTACTTCTTTAATTCTTTATGCAAGAAGGTGGTTAATGTTTCAAATTACAAGAAATTCAAGGTTATCTGGTGACAACTTTATGTGAGCTTGAGACAATCTTCCCACCATCTTTCTTTAACATTATGGCACACTTAATAGTGCACCTCATGGATGATGTTAGACCCTACGGGCCAATTTACTTGCAATGGATCTATCCGTTTGAGCAATACATGAAAATTTTAAAAGGGTATGTATGTAATCACAACTAGCCAGAGGGGTGTATAGTTGAATGTTATATTGCAAAGAAAGCAGTGGAGTTTTGCACAGAGTGTTTAGCAGGAGTGGATGCCATTAGAATCCTAAGAAGGAAACAATCAGTTGCATTTAATGATCCAAAGGTTGGCAAACCTCTATTGAGTGGTAGTGTATTTATCGTTAACTATAAAGAACAAGACCAAACGCATCTTTATGTGTTGTAAAATGTTGATGAAGTCCAATCTTACATTGAGTAAGTTGATCATGCATGCATGCACTTATGTAAAATTTAATTGTTGATGGTTATTTACATTTTCCATGATACTCTATTAATTTGTGTGTGTGTGTGTGTGTGTGTGTGTGTGTGTACACAGTGAACACATGGATGTATTCAAAGCAAAGAATCCAAGTTATACAAAGAAAAAAAAGTGGCTATAATTTGAGCACTATCACGCTTTCAATAATTGGCTACATAAGAAGGTAAAATGAAAGAAATCTTGCTTAAGTTAAAAAACTACATTCTATATGTGTGTGTGCGTGTATATTAATCTTACTTAAGCCTACTTAATATGCATAAATTCAAGACAGCGAGAAGTAGCAAGCAACGATATATCAGAAACCTTAGGCTGGATGGCAATGGGACCACGACCAGAGGTAATAAAAAATGCTAAATATGCCATCAATGGTTATTGCTTTTACATAAAAGATCGTGATAACTCAAGGTGCTTGGGTTTGAAAACAAAATATATTTTGGGGTACATGGAATATGTATATTAGTCAGTTTAATGTATATATATATATATATATATATTCATGTTTATAATTTTTTGCTCTACTTTTGTCATGAGCTATATGGAATATTGATAGTGAGCTATGTGTGTGCGCTCATAAAAAGAATGCATGAATCAATGTTCACTATCATAAAAAAGCCATTTCATTATGTATTGCTTGTTAGATATTGTGAAATAATAACATAAAAGGTGTATATATTTTGAATAAAAAATTTAAGAAAAGTATAAAATATTGTATACTTTTAAAGTTGTTTAATTATTACTACAATTTTTATACTTCTTTGGTTATCACATATTTTTATTTCTATAGGAGTTTTTCTACAATATTTTGTGACGCAAGTAAACTTTGGATGCTTAGTGTCAATCAAATATGTACATATATATAAATATATATTCATTTAAAATTAAGTGTGTGTGTGTGTGTGTGTGTGTGTGTGTGTGTGTGTGTGTGTGTGTGTGTGTGGATTGATAGCTAGCTTATGTGCAAACAAAGAATATATGCATGAACCTATGTTGACTTTAAAAGTGTAAACTTTTAAAGTATGTACATCAAATAATAATTTACAAAAGTTGACTTATGTGAATTTAGTGTCAAGAAAACTTTAATATAAGAACTTCATAATAAATTTTCCATCTTATTTTACTTAATGTTCTTTTATTAGTATAGATTTTGTAATTCTTTAGTTATCACATATTTTTAGTTCTTAATTTTGGCTATCATAGTATTTTGTGGCGCAAGTAAAATTTGGAAGCTTATAGTGTCAATCAAATATATATATATATATATATATACCTATATTCATTTAAAATTAATTAATTATTATATATGAAATACTAACCTAAAAAGTGAATATATTTTGAATAAAAAATTACAAAAAAGCATATACTTTTAAAGTCGTTTTTCCCTAAATGACTTTTAAAGTTTACACTTTTAAAGTCATTTTATATATAAATGACTTCTTTATGCACCCTTACTTAAACCACAAAATAGACTTCCAGCCATGCTCGACTATCACAAAGAAAATTTGAGGGAGAAAAAGAGAAAAGGGAGAATTCCTGTGGGCAGAGGAGAAAAGGGTGGCACATAGGGGGAACTGGGCTTTGATGAGGGGGGGGGGGAGGGGAAACTAGTTTTCCAAGGAGGGGGCTTGGGGCTGGGAGGGTTCAGGTGGGCTACTGGGGATGGGGGGCAGGAACGGGGGTCGAGCAGGGTAGTTATAAGCCCAATTTTTATAATTGATTGAGAAAATCAATAAAGTTTGAGTTTCAGAAATTTCGGGCTAGAATATTAAGGTTATTTAGAATGTACTTCTTATAAAAGTATAATCAATGGATGAGACATGTATAATTGAAATTGAACTCAGCAAACCCTTCAGAATAACTGTAAGTACGACAAATTCTGAATTCGAATGAAAAATCCTTAATTTTCTTTATTTTATGGACAAAAGGGTAAAATAATAATTTTACCCAAAATCGAGATCTGGGACATGAAAATTTAGAACGTGCTGATAAATACGAATCCAACGCCACTAAGTACGCTCAATTCTAAGATCATGGGAATAAACACTAATTTTTATACATAAAGGGCAAAATGGTCATTTTACACTATGCGGGGCCCACAAGGGACCTAAAAAGGAATCCTATGGCCAGCCCACGTGAAAGCATGAGTCAAACCACTACCAACTGGTCATGGAGAAAAAGGTGGAGGTGGAGAGTCCAGTGCTAAATAAATAATAAAAAAAATAAACCATCATCATTACACATAATCATAAAAAAAGACCCAAAATGCCCATAAATACACCCCCAAAAATCCTTTAAAAATGTTCATAAAATTTTCAAAAAATTACCTTGACTTCCCCTCCATAACTAGACATAGATCCAATCCCAAAATCCCAAAACTCCCAAAAGATCTCTCTCTTTCATTTTCTCTCCCCTATCTCTAGATTAGAAGAAGAGACCTAAATTCAATTAGGCACTCTATTCCAAATCAAATATCATAGATCTCACCGTCTAAAATCTCCTACCATACCTTAGTTACAAAACACCCAAAGAAATTTCAAGATCCAATGGTTCAAACAAGGAAATCACAAGATAAGTGGATCTTGGGCTATCTTATCATCAAAACTGGTATTCTCTTAAATTGGACTATATAACCAATGCTTTTCTCCAATCAGGTAGGTCGAACTACTTTCTAGACATATTTATTATTGTTTGACGAAATTTC
The DNA here is from genome assembly GCA_035236585.1 of Warburgia ugandensis. Lineage (NCBI taxonomy): Eukaryota > Viridiplantae > Streptophyta > Magnoliopsida > Canellales > Canellaceae > Warburgia > Warburgia ugandensis. The sequence continues at coordinate 48,928,056 of CP141130.1, forward strand.
TATTTTACTGTAATTTTATTTGGGTGAAAAATTGTAAAAATAAAGTAAATACCAGAACCTTCAATTCATGATGATTGAGGGCTCAGATGGAAATTTTGACTCACCAATTGATCCAGAAGGGTCCAAAACCCCTAGGGTAAAAGTTTCGCAATATTCTATTAAGCTTTAGGCCCTCAATTGAAAGGGATTGATTGGATGATCCAAAACGGACTGTCTAATCTCCCGATCGGATCAGGGTCCCTAGGCCGACGTGTAAAATGCTGCATGAAAACACCGCATGTGGGAGCGTTTCCACGCGCGAGCCGCTTGCACGACGTCATCCCAACGAGACGACTGTACGTAAGTGACGATCCCGAGCAGGAGCGTCCATTATGCGTCTCGGTGACGGGAGCGCAATGACCAGAGCGTTCTGCCCGAATGATCTAGGCCGTCCATTTCGATCGGCCCAGATCATATATGGGCCCTAGGAATGGATTGTGAACTTCCAATTTCAATTCAAGAGTCATATGAACTCCAAATTAAGCTCGGAAAGAAGATATGAAAAGCTTACAACCTCTAGTTTCTTATGAAATGATAAAATGGAGAAAATATCTTATGAAACTTTCTGTATTTAAGAAATAAGTTTCCAATTTCCAAGATATTCAGTATCTGAGGTGATCAGATCTTGGTAATCTATTTTGATAATGATATACTATTAAAATAAAGTGATATCTATGGTTTATTTAGACATATCTGAGATATATCAAGGGATCTACCAGTTATGGTAGAAAAACCCTAAAAATACAGAGGAACCCACTTGATCAATGAGATCAAGTGTGATCAAATCCTTGGGATGGATTGAATGAATGTTAATATAATGAAAACTAGGGAGATCATGGATAGGATATGACAAAAACAAAGCAATATGATCTTTGGACCTTAATAAAGAAAAACATTAAAAAATACAAAGGGACCCACTTGATCAATGAGATCAAGTGTGATCAGATCCTTGGGATGGATTGAATGAATGTTAATGTGATGAAATCCAGGGAGATCATGGATTGGATATGACAAAAACAAAGCAATATGACCTTTGGACCTTAATAAAGAAAAACCCCTAGATGTAATTAAAACCCTTGATTAAAAGGAAAAGATCTAAGATCAAATGGTTGGATCATAAGTAAAGGCTTCTAAAAATATTAATGTAATTATTTTTATTTTCTACTAATTGATAATAGAATTTTAAAGGTGATTTATGTTATAAAGCATGCTAGTGCAACTTTTAGACTTTAGCATGATATGAGATTAGATTCTTATAATAGGTTGCTAGATTTATTTATCTTAGGGGCATGTTAGTGTGATTTTATGCAAGTGTAACTTCGGATTCATGCCATTGTAACTTAGGACCATGCTAGGATTTCATGTAAGATTATACTATAGTATGAGATTGTACCTTAGGATCATGTTAGTGTAAATTGAGTTATTAAGGTATATTAGTTGAAAATCATGCTAGTGTAACTTTAAGTACATTGTATCATTATTATTAAGTTTTTCAATTATGTAGTTTTATGCTTTGAATTTATAATTCATTTATGGTTAAATTTCATTAGTAGATCTACTTGTTATGAAATGGAAGAGCATAAAACAGCAAAAATGAAATCTCATAAGAAAGTAGGGTTTCATCATACAAATAAGAGTGGATTATTTGGGACTTAATTAGTAAGGGCTATAGTTAGTAAGACAATATAAGGATTATCAAATCCTTGGCCCAAACTAGGAGAATAATAAACCCCATGAATGACCTTGTAAATGTTCATGGACTTAATTAAAATCAATTAGAAAGAGTACTTAGGGTCAACATGCATATAGGAACCTTATGAAAGGTTGAGCTAAGGTCACTCTAGTGAATGTTGAACATAGTGGTTAAGGGGGTTGTCTAATAGAGCCTCGCTCTTCCCTTATCTTCCATTGACGTTTGTGAGGTCTAAACGCCTCCTTACATGAGGATTGAAGTAACCACTTTGTGTTCACCCATTCAACTAGTATGACTTAGCCAATTGGAAATAAGAGGAGTAGTTTAGACTTAGGCTAAAATAAGTTACCTTCAACCAGCAAAACATTAACTGGTTGAATGATAATAGTAAGAGCATAAAAGGTTAGTAAATTATCTAACCCTAATAAAAACTGTAAGTAAGATAAGGATGATCAAACAAGATCCATTAGATCTTGAATGATCAAGAACAATAAGAACAAGAATATTGTATTGTAGCTAGTATACATGTTTATTAGTATGCAAGTTATAGATCAAATCTAGTTCATTAGATTAGATAATCCAAGCCCTTGATCAAAGATGATTCAAGGAAGAAAACCAAGATCATCCTCCTTAGGGATGATCTAATAACTGAACTTAGATCAAAGAAGAACTAGATCTAGGACTTTGATCTTTATCAACAAGTATAGATTGTCAATCAAAGGATTTATGAAAGATCAAGATCAAGAAGATGGACACACAAAGACTTAGAGATAGAAAATACTTAGATATGAATGATTTAAAGATCATTCTAAACATTAGATCTAGTGATCACTAGGATTGTTCATAATTTATATATATTGACAGTATATATGGATGTATATATTACATACATTAGTCAAGATCATGGAAGATCTAGAAAAAGGGATCACTACTTGAAGGTAGGAGGATTTGATGAATGCATTTACATGGGATATACATGATTGAACCCATGACCTTATGTTGACAAGACTAATGTTAATACTTTTATTAAATCCCCTGAAACCCTTATTATCCAACCAAACATATATAAAATGGTTAAGGACTAGACTCTAAATGAATAGGGAACTAGAAGATATTTTAGCCCTAAGTAAACAGGCAGATTATCTGATATGTATGAAATCTATTTTACATGCAAACTTGGAGGCTTGTGATTTTGTTTTAATAGGAATAAGCCTAGGGGATGTTATGCTCAAGAAGTTATGAGGGTTTGGTCACCCCCTTCTTGAAATTTGATGATTTGATGATACCTTGCCCTATGAGAGGTTAAAAGTCGGGTGGGGCAATTATGGGAAGGCCACCACTGTGAAAGTCCTATCTTCCCATATGGGTAGTGACATGATATTTTCCACTGTGGTATCAGTGGTGAACAGGGTAGTTATCCGAGAGTGCTAATACCGAACAAACTGCAGCATGGTAGCCCTTTAATTATTTTGCACTAGGATGCATATGAGAGTAGGCATAGTGAAATGCCTTATGTTTTAGCATGATGAAATGCTAGGTAATTATATGTTACCAATATTTCCTAAGAAGGAAAATTTCTAGTGTAGGATTAGTTGAAATACTGAATTTTTATAATAGAGAGAATTGATCAACTTAGTTGGGAATGATATTTGACTACTTTCATAAATTTAACTGATTTACCCATGTATAGTATGTGAGGACATGGATGTACATAAATTACAAGTAAAGAGTAGAGACTTGAATATGTTTAAGGATGACAGGATTATGAAGTATTAGAATTATATTGTCAATTATTATGCTTCTTGAATCCGCTACCAAGCATTGCTTGCTGAGATATTGTAAATGTTGCAATATCTCATATATAAGGAAGGAGAGTTAGGAGCTCAAGACAATAGAAGACTTGAAGAGAATAATCTTCAAGGTATACCCTTGTAGACATGTATTTTGCTTTGTTTGAAAGTGTTGTATTGTAATAAGAGTTTCATTATATGGTGAGCTTTGAATTTGGATTATGTAATTTGGACAAGTATTGTAATGGATTTGGCTGTACTGTGAACCATTGGATGGATTTTGGAGTTTAATAAAAGTATATTCCTTCAATGGAATTTTATCTTGTACAAAGTTCTACTTATGTTATGTATGAAGTGATGACTTGGGTTTTACAAAACAAGTTCTAAAGAAAAGAATTTTCTCTGTTAAGGGCCGTACCTTTCAAAACATGTTACAAAAACCCAAGTTGTCACAATCGGAGAGGGGGGAGGTGGGGGCCAAGATGGGGGTTCGTGTGGGGCATCGAGAGAGGGGAGGTGCGGGGCAGGTGGGGGCCAAGGAGGGGGTTCGGTTGGGGACTAAAGAGAGGTGAGGTGGGAGGTGGGGTACCGAGAGAGGGGGAGGTGGGGGCAGGGAGGGGGTTTGGGTGGGGACCGCAGAGGGGGAGGTGGGGGGCAAGGAGGGAGTTCGGGTGGGGTACCAGAGAGGGAGGAGGTGGGGGGTACGAAGGGGGTTCAGGTGGGGTATTGGAGAGGGGAGGTGTAGCAAAGGTGAGGGGGATCTGAGCAGTGGGTGGGGAAGGGGGAACCTCGATTTACTGCTATTGATGATTGATTTTTAATAACCAATTTTTATGGTTTATTGCAGAGAATTAAGTAATTCGCATGCAAATCCTAGCATTGGAGGTATTCATTCAGAGGAATCAAAGCTGACAAGTGCAATCTTACAATTGTGCTTGATTGATTCCTCTTTTCTTTTGTTAACATTTCTAGTAATAACATCTAGTAACTCCAATGCATCTTTTCATTTTCATGTTATTTGCTTTCCTAGTTAAATCAAAACCAATCTCTCTTAGGCTAGATGGTGTAGCTTTAAAATTACTCGCAATGCCAAAACCATGAGTTTATGCTTTAGATGTTAATGAATTCAATCCAATGTCAACCTACACATCAACCAAAGAATTTTAGGACAACCTATAAGTAATCCATAACTATGAATATTTTTATGATGAAAAGTAATGATTCTATTTTTGAAATCTTTACTACATTTACCAATGTTATTAGTGGTTTGAAATCTTTTGGTAAGTTTTTTGCTAGCTAAGATGATGAATAAGATTCATAGGTCTTTCCTTAAATTTTGAGATGCCAAAGGATCAACAATCCAAGAAGCTAAAGATTTAGAGAATTTGAAACTTGATGAGCTTATATGGTCACTCATGACCTATAAGATTGCTCATAGGTTCAAAAAAGAAGAGGAGCTAAAGAAGAAGAAAGGAATATTGCTTAGATCCACTATAAAGGATGAGACTAAAAATGTTGAAGATATTGCACTTCTTACTAGGAATTTTAAGAAGTTCATTAAGGGAATAAAGAATAGTGAAAAGAAAAACTTTAAGAAAGCTATCAACAAAGATTATAATAAAAAACTTTAAGAAAGCATTATTAGAAGGGGGAGAGAGAGAGAGAGAGAGAGAGAGAGGGGGGGGGGGGGGGGGAGAGTTTATCTCATGAAAATGAGTATTAGAAAATAAAAAATGATAGAAAAAAATCACTTAAAAAACTTGTTGAAGAAAAGAAGAAAAATGAAATTCAAGTGAATGATCTTTGCAAAATAGTAAGAAAATGGCTGAAATGTGTGGAATAAAAGTTTGCTTACATGGGATCTAACTAAAATAGTAATATTACTAAACTATCTAAAAATCTAAATTGGTTCTTAATAAATCAAGTAAATAAAATGTATGGACTGCTTAAAATTATGTATGACTCATGAAAGGTAAAATTCCAAAAGTTAGATACTCATGAAGCTTAAATCAAATAAGGCATGAAATGACATGGTGCATGTGATCCAAGACATGAAACATGATCATAAAACCAAAATTTTAATGAACTTCAAGCATGCAAATTGTAATAACCCCAATTTTTATAATTGATTGAGAAAATCAATAAAGTTTGAGTTTCAGAAATTTCGGGTTGGAATATTAAGGTTATTTAGAATGTACTTCTTATAAAAGTATAATCAAGGGATGATACATGTATAATTGAAATTGAACTCAGCAAACCCTTCAGAATGACTGTAAGTACAATAAATTATGAATTCGGATGAAAAATCCTTAATTTTCTTTATTTTATGGACAAAAGGGTAAAATGGTAATTTTACCCATAATCGAGATCTTGGACGTCAAAATTTAGAATGTGCTGAGAAAAAAAATAATCCAACGCCACTAAGTACACTCAATTCTGAGATCATGGGAATAAACCCCAATTTTGTTATGCATAAAGGGCAAAATGGTCTTTTTACACTATGTGAGGCCCACATGGGGCCCACAAGGGACCTAAAAAGGGATCCTATGACCAGCCCACATGAAAGCATGAGTCAAACCACTACCAAATGGTTGTGGGGAAAAAGGTGGAGGTGGAGAATCCAATGCCAATTAAATAAAAATAAATAAACCATAATCATTACACATAATCATGAAAAAAAGACCCAAAATGCCTATAAATACACCCCCAAAAATCCTCTAAAAAAGTCCATAAAATATACAAAAAATTATATTGATTTTCCCTACAAAACTAGACATAGATCCATTCCCAAAATCCCAAAACTCCCAAAATATCTCTCTCTTTCATTTTCTCTCTCCTATCTCTAGATTGGAATAGGAAACCTAAATTCAATTAGGCACTCTGTTCCAAATCAAATATCATAAATCTCACTGTTTAAAATCTCCTACCATACCTTAGCTACAAAACACCTAAAGAAATTTCAAGATCCAATGGTTCAAACAAGGAAATCACAAGATTAGTGGATCTTGGGCTATCTTATCATCAAAACTGGTATTCTCTTGAATTGGACTATATAACCAATGTTTTTCTCCAATCAGGTAGGTCGAACTACTTCCTAGACATATTTATTATTGTCTGACGAAATTTCTATTTTACTGTAATTTTATTTGGGTGAAAAATTGTAAAAATAAAGTAAATACCAAAACCTTCAATTCATGATGATTGAGGGCTCAGATGGAAAATCTAAGCCACCAATCGATCCAGAAGGGTCCATAACCCCTAGGGTAAAAGTCTCACGAAATTCTATTAGGTTTTGGGCCCTCAATTGAAAGGGATTGATTGGATGGTCCAGAACGGACTGTCCGATCTCCCAATCAGATCGAGGTCCCCAGGACGGCGTGCGAAACACTGCACGGAAACGTCACACACGGCAGCATTTCCGTGCATGCATCGCGTGCGTGACATCAACGGGATGACCCCGCATAAGCGACAGTCCCAGGTGGGAACGTTCGTCTTCCGTCCCGGTGACGGGCGAGCGACGACCAGAGCATTCCGCCCGAACGATCTAGGCCATCCATTCCGATGGGCCTAGATCATATCTAGGGCCTAGGAATGGACTATGAACTTCTAAACTCAATTCAGGAGTCATCTGGACTGCAAATTGAGATCAGAAAGAAGCTATGGAAAGCCTATAACCTCTAGTTTCTTATGAAATGATAAAATGGAGAAGATATCTTATGACACTTTCTGTATTTAGGAAATAAGTTTCCAATTTCCAAGATCTTCAAGATCCGAGGTAATCAGATCTTAGTAATCTATTTTAATAATGATATACTATTGAAATAAAGTGATATCTATGGTTTATTTGGACATATCTGAGATATATTAAGGGATCTACCCGTTATGATAGAAAAACCCTAAAAATACAAAGGGACCCACTTGATCAATGAGATCAAGTGTGATCAGATCCTTGGGATGGATTGAATGAATGTTATAATGATGAAATCCAGGGAGATCATGGATTGGATATGACACAAACAAAGCAATATGATCTTTGGACCTTAATGAAGAAAACCCCTAAATGTAATTAAAACCCTTGATTAAAAGGAAAAGATCTAAGATCTAATGGTTGGATCATAAGTAAAGGTTTCTAAAAATTTAACGTAATTAGTTTCATTTTCTATTAATTGATAATAAGCATTTTAAATGTAATTGATGTTATAAAGCATGCTAAGTGTAACTTTTAGACTTTAACATGATATGTGATTAGATTGTTATAATAGGTTGCTAGATTTAATTATCTTAGGGGCATGTTAGTATGATTTTATGCAAGTGTAACTTAGGACCAAGTTAGTATGATTTCATGACATTGCAACATAGGACCATGCTCGGATTTCATAGTATGAGATTGTACCTTAGGACCATGTTAGTTTAAATTAAGTTATTAAGGTATATTAGTTGAAAATCATGCTAGTGTAATTTTAAGTACCTTGTATCACTATCATTAAGTTGTTCATTTATGTAGTTTTACGCTTTAAATTTATAATTCATTTAGGGTTAAATTTCGTGAGTAGATCTACTTGTTACGAGATAAAGAGCATAAAACACCAAAAATAGAATCTATTGAGAAAGTAGAGCTTTATGACACAAATAAGAGTGGATTATTTTGGACTTAATTAGTAAGGGCTATAGTTAGCAGGACAATATAAGGATTATCAAATCTGTGGCCAAATTAGGAGAATAATAAACCCCATGAATGACCTTGTAAATGTTCATGGACTTAATTAAAATTAATTATAAAGAGTACTTAGGGTCAACATGATTATAGGAACCTTATGAAAGGTTGATCTAAGGTGTGACGACCCGAGTTTTCTCATGCATTTTTAAATGCAATGTCTAATTTCCTAAGGCGGGATGCATCCCTATTTGAAAACCATTTTATAAAAAAACCATGCAATGCAGCGGAAAACCTTTAGTTTTAAACTTATTTTTTAAAACCCCGAGTGTCATTTGCTTTCACAACAACTAAGGTAGTTTTTGAAAAACTTCAGAAATCATAAATGTTTTTCCCCAGGTCTTTCCAGTCACAATGCACAGCCCAACTGTAACTAAGTACAAACACATGTCCAAAGGGTTGAGAGTTTACTTACATGTGTATTTGTTTCCTTTTGGATTCACTTGCTCATAGCACTAACATAGATGTCCTCTTTTTGTGAGTGAAGTTGTCCTGAACCATGATATATACGAACGTATCCTGTCCTTGAGTACTTACTGATGTCTGAAAAATGTTAAGAATTGGGTGAGTATATAATATACTCACTAGGGCCTATCACTACTAGTTTTATAAATGCATGAGATGTTTTAAAATCATATGCTCATTCAAAATATGCGTATGTTTGAATACTCGCGTTCAATCTCAGTATAAGAATCCATAATCAACTGAAATTCAAAATATGCGTATATTTGAATACTCGAGTTCAATATCAGTATAAGAATCCATAATCAACTGAAATTCAAAATATGCGTATGTTTGAATACTCGAGTTCAACATCAGTATAAGGATCCATAATCAACTGAAATTCTCATAACTTAAAAGATCACATAATTCAAAACTGAAAGTATCATATATATGATGACATCATGATATGCAATAGATGCTTCATGGAGTCCAACTCATGGACCTCTAGTATGGTATGGTCGACCAACCTCATATCATGCTATATGAAATGCACATAACTCATCAAACCATACGGTCCACTATGCCCACGACCTCCTCGCCGTGTGGTCCCCGGGTACCTGAGGACACTTGGTCATAGCCTCCACGGGGCCTATGACATGCCGACCCAGTGCCGTGACACCAGAGGTAGCCCCCTGTACCACATGCAGTCGACGTAGGGACTTGCCTCTTTTTGGGCGTGGTACCCATCCACCTATTAGTGGTAGAGGCCGGGTGGCCAACCCAGACCCCTCGGCATAGCACCCACGGGCTTACTTACCCAAATCACATAAGATAAGTCAAAACATTTTGTTAAAACTTGTCCTCTTTTGGGTCCCTCACAACTGCCTGGCCCTCGGCACTCCAGTGTCTTTTGGCAACCCTCAAGGACATGCAATCTTTGCAAGTACTTAAATCATGCAATGCATGCACTTGTTTGCAACACATATATGTGAATAATTGTATATGCATTCATTTCAAAACATGGCTATGTACAAAACATTTAACATGCATGCTGAATTAATTTATGCAAATCACATGCAAATCAAGTCATATATCTAAAACATATGTTCTCAATATCAATAGTTCTTTTACAAGAATCTAATAGTGATAGAGCACCTACCTGACTAGGTCGCGTTAACCCCTTTGTCCTCGTACGCTCCTGAACATGGTTTGGGGACTCAAGGTTAGTTTAACCTATCTTTGATGGGTATAGAGCAGTTGGGTCTTATTACTTAGGCATTACGGGTCCATCCCTATGCCTATGGGTGTCCTAAGGTCCTAATTGGGCCTTGGTATTCTCAGTTTTCCAAAGTTCTAGTGGTCACGTGCCACCATCCTATTCTAAGGGTCATGCCCTACTTTGATTGGGCCTTTATTTTATGGTTTGGATGTGTCCGCGTCGTCGATACGGACACAACGCCTTTTGCGGTGCCTCAATCGGAGCTCTAGATCTCAAGTTATAAGCATTTTAATGTTGTATGTACATAGAGTTTTAAAGACAAAAAAAGGAGGAATGCTAGGGCGCTGCGCATCTGCGACGTGCGCCCAACTTCCTTAATTAACCAAAAAAATGACACACGCTAGCGCGCTGCGTGTCTGCGGCGTGCGCCTCAGTGGCACGTCTGCAGACGTTCAATATACCTCCGCCCGTCTATCCCTTTAACAGGCGCGTCCCTGGACGCGCCCGTTTGGTTTTTCAAACGGGCGTCGACATGGGACATTCCTATTGGATCGTCCCGCCCGTTAGTGACCAGGGTCGTCCTCAGGTCACCCTGGTTCGACCCTGTCAAACCAGTGTGGCCCTGAGGACGTCCCAAGGTCCTTGGTGGCGCTCCCAGGCTCCGTTTTGCATGGTTTTTCATGCAAAAACTTAGGGGAATTAAGCCTAAGACTATGGGTGAGATGGGTTTGGGGAGTTTTTGAGCAGACCTGCTTCGTGGGTGGTTTTCTCTCCACGTTTTCCCCTCTTGGTCACTACTCCGTGATGGGTTTTCTCCAAGGTTTTGGGCTGCCATTAGAGGCACCCAAGAGCTCTATTTATAGAGCTTTTAAAGAGGGTTCTGGAGGGGTTCTAACCGCCTTTGAATGGCGGTGGGAAAACCTCCAGAATGGTGGTGGTTTCTCCTTGAAACACCACCGTTCCAGAAGCCTCTAGGAGGTTGAAGACGACGGGGTGCCCATATCAAAACAGGCACCTGTTTGTAAAATTTAGAATTTTGCCCCTGAACTTCAAAGGGCCATATCTTGCTCATTTTGACTTCGTTTTGGGTGATTTTGGTCTCGTTGGATTCCTTTTTCTGAGACGCATCTAATGAAACCGCTTTTAGGACCAAATTCCTGGGTTTAGTCAAGGAAACTAGTGAAATGACTAAAATGCCCTTTTCTTTAAAACTGAACTTTTTATGGGCTTTTAATATTACAAAAATTGGGGTCATTACATTATTACCCCCTTAAAAGAATTTCGTCCTCGAAATTCCATAACTTATTATTTTCCAGGTATTTGTCTCTTAGATGATTTCTTGGTGAATGCATTCCCCTCTATGAATCAATTCTAGGTTCATCCTTAATTTATTATTTCCATTGTTCCTCCTATAAGGCCTTACCCATAAGGGCCTGTTTTTGCTGCGTACTCTGATGTAGCACCATGCTCTCTTACGTGTTGATTTATCAATACCGTTTCCTAGCAGTACTTCATCTATCTTGAATTCCTTAGATTCCTATACTTATCTTATCATGTATAAGATAGTCTCCTCGTAAGATCATGCTTCTTTGCTCATGCCTATACTTCTTTCAAGATCATATTATCTTATTTCTCCTATTTTGAATATCCTAGGATAATCCTTTTCATCTAGTGATCTCTTTCATTATCCACAAGTCCAAAAAGTTACCTTCTTTCTATTGTGTCTAACTTTGCTTCTTACCCTTGTCTCCAAGATACTTCAATAACTGATATGGTATCATGTGTTCTGTAGCGAAACCCTTGATTAATTTCGAATTTCAACTGTCTGTTGTTTTCCATACGTGACTTAAGGTTATATTCAAAATGAAATCATGAAAGCCAATTAGTACCACCTTCCATCACTAATACTACCTCATATTACGATTAGGACATTCAAACTGTTCATCAAGTTTCATAGATGCTGAAGTCATCAAATGCTTTTTCTTCTTGAAGAGTTTATGCATACTCATGTCAAATATATCATGGTCCATTGTTCTCTTCTAGAGGCCTATCTCACTATTCACATCAACTTGTTATTAGGAGTGTTAATAATGTTCCTATTCATGCAAAGCAAAGAGTCTCTTATTCATTACCGGATACCCTTACTAGGTCATGGTTGAATCCTTTGTCATCATCCTCTTTGTCCTTTCTTTGCTTGATGGTTTTCTTCGTTACCTTCTAGTTCAAAAGTTCTACACTCAATCCAGTAGGGTTAGTCCTTAAGAAATTCCTTTAATTGATTTTTCGTGCTTGGTATATGCTCATAACGACTAACTATTTATCAAAAGGCAATGTAACATCCAATCTTACCTTATAGTGTGCTAGCCATGTCACCTTATCCCCATGTCAATATATTGTTCAATCTTTTACCAAGGCTTTATTGTCACCATGTAGTCTGTATTGTCAGGAGGTATCCTCATAGGTAGTGATTTTCTCAATTCCTCAAATTTTATTTTTCAAGTGCCTCCTTATCTTATCTTTTAAGTGCCTTCTCATACTTAGCTTATAATAGCAATAATTCGTCTCCAATAGCAATTATATCAAATTGTACTGAAGTTGTTAACTCCCCAAGTTTTTATAATACTGAGATAAGCATAAACATTTTCTTAGACATAGAAAGACTTTATTCCATAAGCTTAAGGGCCTCTAGAGTGATCGGTACTTATCTACCTTTCTTTCAATCCAAGTCTGTAGTATTTTTCAGACCCAAAGTAATTTCTTCACCTTGTCATGGTAACCACTAAGGTTTGAAAAATCTTTTACATTGGTTTAGATTACTTCTTATTTTTTGCTCCTATCTCAGTTGTTACCATATTTATTGTACTTGTAGCTCTTCATGATGTGGCCTAATCAACTTCATGATGTGGCCTAATCAACTGGCCTTATACCCTCAAATGACTTAGCCTATCAAGTACTCAAGTCTAAAGACTTATAACATCCTTCTCAATATATAACTTCAACTACTAACTCATAGACATTAACATACCTGATTAATTAGGGTGGGATGCCTCTATTTAGTTGACAACACTTAATGATGGTCTTAAGATATTTGGTCTTCCAATTGATGATAGCAAGACCTTCATTTGATCATTGATGGTACTCTTCTTGCTGAAGGTAGATAGATGGACAAGTTACTATCCTGGTCTAATTCCTTTTTATTTACTCATGTAGTGGCAAGGTGAGATATTACCAAATTTTCCTTTTTATTACATCCATGGGTGTTCCCCATAAGCTAATGGATCCGATATCAAACCATTTGTAGAATTTTAATTTCTAGTTGGTCACTTTTTTCGAAACTTTCTTGTCACATAATCTCCTGAAATTTGATACTCTACTCAAAGTCTTAAATCCCATATGCTTCCTCTCTATTATACGTATCATTGCTAACTCAACTATTATTACCTTGAGGTTGATTGGTTATCTTCAAGATGAAAGATTTGTATGTGTCATCATAAGGTCATGATCTTCTAATATTGAATACTTATAGTTACATCTCTATCTCTCTCTCTCTCTTTTCTTCAAAATCCTCATTTGGTCCACCTGGATCAATGTCTCTATATGCTTTGTTGCATATAATTGATACTTCATCTATTCCTTTACTTAGATATGATAAAGTGAATACCTATCTTAAGATTATTGAAATCGTCAATTGCCTATAGCCTCAATAAAATTCATACAATGGTATTGACGTTTTGATCATGCTATACTTTTCTTACAAGTTCTTGTTAAGATCAATCTATAGATTTATTATCTCCAATATTATCGTCAAAAATCTTTTGATAACTTGGTCGAATTCATTTCCCTATCATATTAGTGTTATGTTTCTCTTAATCTCATAATATGTTACTTGATTTGCTCCATAATACTCATGTGGTTATTATTCAATAGCATTTCACTCTTCATAAGACTCCAATTATGGTATTGAGCTATACCTTTGTGATCTAGTATGAGTCACTGTTATCCCCTAGTATCATCTTGCATTCTCATCGCTCTTATTATTATCAAAATCATCTCAAAGTCTGTCTTTTAAATCCCTTATCATACTCATCTCATATCCCTTGATACTCTTTATGATGGAAAGATATCCACCTAAGTTCTTCAATTTTCTCACCTTTGATGAGATTACTTTATTGCAGATCAACTCTATCTTCTAACAAGTCCTTTAATCATCTTCATTCATTCATTCTCATCATCCATATTTGAGTTTTCATATTTGCACCTTACAATAATCCTTATATGAGATTTCATCTTTGCATCACTGCACAATAATTCTTATTTCCTATAATTTTGATAGGATTCAAGCAATCCAATATCTAAGTATTTGCTAGGACTATCTCCTTTTTCACCTATGTGTTTATGGTGAAATGTCTTGAGTCATTAATATTATAATCCTTGAATAGAAGTAGTCATCTCTACTACTCCTATTTATACTACTTATCCTTGATTTTCTTTACTGTCTATGACCCTTGGACGTGCTGGACTGGCTGTGAAAGGATAAAACCTGGGCTCTAATACCAACTGTGACGACCCAGGTTTTCTCATGCATTTTTAAATGCAATGTCTAATTTCCTAAGGCGGGATGCATCCCTATTTGAAAACCATTTTATAAAAAAACCATGCAATGCAGCGGAAAACCTTTAGTTTTAAACTTATTTTTTTAAAACCCCGAGTGTCATTTGCTTTCACAACAACTAAGGTAGTTTTTGAAAAACTTCAGAAATCATAAATATTTTTCCCCAGGTCTTTCCAGTCACAATGCTCAGCCCAACTGTAACTAAGTACAAACACATGTCCAAAGGGTTGAGAGTTTACTTACATGTGTATTTGTTTCCTTTTGGATTCACTTGCTCATAGCACTAACATAGATGTCCTCTTTTTGTGAGTGAAGCTGTCCTGAACCATGATATATACAGACGTATCTTGTCCTTGAGTACTTATTGATGCCTGAAAAATGTTAAGGATTGGGTGAGTATATAATATACTCAGTAGAGCCTATCACTACTAGTTTTATAAATGCATGAGATGTTTTAAAATCATATGCTCATTCAAAATATGCGTATGTTTGAATACTCAAGTTCAATATTAGTATAAGAATCCATAATCAACTGAAATTCAAAATATGCGTATGTTTGAATACTCGAGTTCAACATCAGTATAAGGATCCATAATCAACTGAAATTCTCATAACTTAAAAGATCACATAATCCAAAACTGAAAGTATCATATATATGATGACATCATGATATGCAATAGATGCTTCATGGAGTCCAACTCATGAACCTCTAGTATGGTATGGTCGACCAACCTCATATCATGCTATATGAAATGCACATAACTCATCAAACCATAGGGTCCACTATGCCCACGACCTCCTCGCCATGTGGTCCCCGGGTACCTGAGGACACTTGGTCATAGCCTCCACGGGGCCTATGACACGCCGACCTAGTGCCGTGACACTAGTGGTAGCCCCCTGTACCACATGCAGTCGACGTAGGGACTTGCCTCTTTTTGGGCGTGGTACCCATCCACCTATTAGTGGTAGAGGCCGAGTGGCCAACCCAGACCCCTCGGCATAGCACCCACGGGCTTACTTGCCCAAATCACATAAGATAAGTCAAAACATTTTGTTAAAACTTGTCCTCTTTTGGGTCCCTCACAACTGCCTGGCCCTCGGCACTCCAGTGTCTTTTGGCAACCCTCAAGGACATGCAATCTTTGCAAGTACTTAAATCATGCAATGCATGCACTTGTTTGCAACACATATATGTGAATAATTGTATATGCATTCATTTCAAAACATGGCTATGTACAAAACATTTAACATGCATGCTGAATTAATTTATGCAAATCACATGCAAATCAAGTCATATATCTAAAACATATGTTCTCAATATCAATAGTTCTTTTAAAAGAATCTAATAGTGATAGAGCACCTACCTGACTAGGTCGCGTTAACCCCTTTGTCCTTGTACGCTCCTGAACATGGTTTGGGGACTCAAGGTTAGTTTAACCTATCTTTGATGGGTATAGAGTAGTTGGGTCTTATTACTTAGGCATTAGGGGTCCATCCCTATGCCTATGGGTGTCCTAAGGTCCTAATTGGGCCTTGATATTCTCAGTTTTCCAAAGTTCTAGTGGTCACGCGCCACCATCCTATTCTAAGGGTCATGACTGACTTTGATTGGGCCTTGATCAGGGATTTTATGGTTTGGATGTGTTCGCGTCGTCGATACGGACACAACACCTTTTGCGCGCCTCAATCGGAGCTCTAGATCTCAAGTTATAAGCGTTTTAATGTTGTATTTACATAGAGTCTTAAAGACAAAAAAAGGAGGAATGCTAGGGCGCTGCGCGTCTGCGACATGCGCCCAGCTTCCTTAATTAACCAAAAAAATGACGCACGCTAGTGCACTGCGCGTCTGCGGTGCGCGCCTCAGCGGGCGCATCTGCAAACGCGCGATATACCTCCGCCCGTCTGTCCCTTTAGCAGGCGCGTCCCTGGATGTGCCCGTTTGGTTTTTCAAACGGGCGTCGACCTGCGTTGACGTGGGACGTTCCTATTGGATTGTCCTGCCCGTTAGCGACCAGGGTCGTCCTCAGGTCACCCTGGTTCGACCCTGTCGAACCAATGCGGCCCTGGGGACGTCCCAGGGTCCTTGGTGGCCCTCCCAGGCTCCGTTTTGCATGGTTTTTCATGCAAAAACTTAGGGGAATTGAGCCTAAGACTATGGGTGAGATGGGTTTGGGGAGTTTTTAAGCATACCTGCTTCGTGGGTGGTTTTCTCTCCACGTTTTCCCCTCTTGGTCACTGCTCCGCGATGGGTTTTCTTCAAGGTTTTGGGCTGCCATTAGAGGCACCCAAGAGCTCTATTTATAGAGCTTTTAAAGAGGGTTCTGGAGGAGTTCTAACCGCCTTTGAATGGCAGCGGGGAAACCTCCCGAATGGCGGTGGTTTCTCCTTGAAACACTGCCGTTCCAAAAGCCTCTAGGAGGTTGAAGACGACAGGGTGCCTGTATCAAAACGGGCACCTGTGTTTTTCAGGTTAAGTCGTTTTTTTGTAAAATTTATAATTTTGCCCCTAAACTTGAAAGGGCCATATCTTGCTCATTTTAACTCCGTTTTGAGTGATTTTGGTCTCGTTGGATTTATTTTTCCAAGATGCATCTAATGGCACCACTTTAGGACCAAATTCCTAAGTTTAGTCAAGGAAACTAGTGAAATGACCAAAATGCCCTTTTCTTTAAAACTGAACTTTTTATGGGCTTTTAATATTACAAAAATTGGGGTCATTACATAAGGTCACTCTAGTGAATGTTGAACATAGTAGTTAAGGGGGTTGTCTAATAGAGCCTCACTCTTCCCCTACCTTCCATTGACAATTGTGAGGTCTAAACGCCTCCGTACATGAGGATTGAAGAAACCACTTTGTGTTCACCCATTCAGCTAATATGCCTTAACCAATTAGAAATAAGAGGAGTAGTCTAGACTTAGGCTGAAATAAGTTACCTTCAACCAACAAAACATTAACTGGTTGAATGATAATAGTAAGAGCTTAAAAGGTTAGTAAATTATCTAACCCTAATAAAAATTGTAAGTTAAATAAGGATGATCAAACGAGATCCATTAGATCTTGAATGATTAAGAACAATAAGAATAAGAATATTGTATTGTATCTAGTATGCATGTTATAGATCAAATCTAGTTCATTAGATTAGATAATCCAAATCCTTGATCAAAATTATTCAAGGAAGATAACCAAGATCATCCTCCTTAGAGATGATCCAATAACTAAACTTAGATCAAAGAAGAACTAGATAATAAAAGATCTAGGACCTTGATCTTTATCAACAAGTATAGATTATCAATCAAAAGGATCTATGAAAGATCAAGATCAAGGAGATGGACACACAAAGACTTAGAGATAGAAAATACGTAGATACGAATGATTTAAAGATCATTCTAAACATTAGATATAGTGATCAATGGGATTGATTATAATTTATATATATTGACAGTATGTATGGATGTATAGATTACATACATCAGTCAGGATCATGGAAGATTTGGAAAAAGGGATCACTACTTGAAGGTAGGAGGATTTGATGAATGCATTTACATGGAATATACATGATTGAACCCATGACCTTATGTTGACAAGAGTAATGTTAATACTTGTATTAAATCCCCTGAAACCCTTATGATTCAACCAAACACATATAAAATGGTTGAGGACTAGACTCTAAGTGAATAGGGAACTAGAAGTTGTTTCAGCCCTAAGTAAATAGACAGATTGTCTGATATGTATGAAATCTATTTTACATACAAGCTTGGAGGCTTGTGATTTTTTTTTAATAGGCATAAGCCAAGGGGGATGCTATGCTAGAGAAGTTATGAGGGTTTGGCCACCCGCTTCTTAAAATTTGATGATTTGATGATACCTTACCCTATGAGAGGCTAAAAGTCAGGTGGGGCAATTATGGGAAGGCCACTACTGTGAAAGTCGTGTCTCCCCATATGGGCAGTGAAATAATATTTTTCACCGTGGTATTAGTGGTGAATAGGGCAGTTATCCGGGTGCGCTAATATGGATCAGACTGCAACATGGTAGCCCTTTGATTATTTTGCACTATGATGCATATGAGAGTAGGCATAGTGAAATGCCTTATGTTTTAGAAAAATAAAATGCTAGGTAATTGCAGATTACCAATATTTCCCAAGAAGGGAAATTCCCAGTGTAGGATTAGCTGAAATACTGAATTCTCATAGTGGAGAGAATTGATCAACTTAGTTGGGAATGACATTTGACTACTTTCATAAATTTAACTGATTTAACCATGTATAGCATGTTTGTATATGAATGTACATAACTTACAAAGTAAAGAATGTAGACATGAATATGTTTAGGGATAACGGGATTATAAAGTATTGGCATTATATTGTCAATTATTATGCTTCTTGAATCCCCTACTAAGCATTACTTGCTGAGATATTGTAAATGTTACAATATCTCAGATACAGGGAAGGAGAGTTAGGAGCTCGAGACAATAGAAGACTTAAAGAGAATAATCTTCAAGGTATACCCTTGAAGACATGTATTTTTCTTTGTTTGAGAGTGTTGGATTGTAATGAGAGTTTCATTGTATGGTGAGCTTTGAGTTTGGATTATGTAATTTGGACAAGTATTGTAATGGATTTGGTTGTACTGTGAACCACTGGATGGATTCTGGAATTTAATAAAAGTATATTCCTTCAATGGAATTTTATCTTGTACAAAGTTATACTTATGTTATGTATAAAGTGATGACTTGGGTTTTACAAAACAACTTCTAAAGAAAAGAATTTTCGCTGCTTTGTTTTGCGAAAAAAATTTACTATTAGGGGCCCTGCCTTTCAAAATATATTACAAAACGTGTTACAAAACCCAGGTCGCCACACAAATAACCAAGAGAAACTTATGTGAATCATAAACTTTATTGGATGGAATTTGGTACATGAATTGTGCACACATACATATATAGATGAACATCCAGCATAAGTTAAGCTTATCACTACTTATGAATAACTACACCCCCTAAGATATGTGAACTCAAACTAGTGGAGTTAAAGACTATTGAAAGGTCTATAGGATTTTTAGCCCCTTTATAAATAAATATCTATAGTAGGCAAATACTTTTCATGCATCCTTCATCTGTTTTCCTTGAGTTTAGTTTGTCATGTATGTTAGATATTGTATGTTTATGTGAATGGATGGAGATGAAGTCTCCTTCAGTTATTTTTTTACTTAAACTATGTTTATCAGGGACATCGATTTGGTTTCTTTAAATGCATTACATAGCCTTTTTTTATGTCATTGTTCCAATATCATTGAGTGTTTCTTTATAGTAATGATGGAACAAGAAGACCATCAAATTGAAGATTACGACCACATTGAAGAGCATGAACAAGAGGCTAACATGAGCCCTACTCCAAAAAAAAAGGGCAGAGGGTGAACAATAATGGAAAAGGTTATCAAGAGAAAGTTGAAGGGAATTAAAGAAAATATCCAATATAATAGTAGAGGGCAAGAGATTGGTGAGAGTGCCCCTACTTATAGTAGTTTCCTCTGCTCTACAGTAAGAAGCATAGTTCCTATCATATTTGAGGCTTGGAGACATGTGCCATCCTCAACAAAAGATTCAATAGGGGAAATGGTGAAGGTATGTAAACAGTAACTATATGTATTATTTACATTATAACTTTCCTTATTTTTCAAATATAGTAATTTGATGTGTTCAATTTACAATCTGCCTTTGATGTGCGAGATGATAAGAAGATGCGTGCTTTACAAGGTGCACATGAGCAATGGAGAAAATGGAAGAACTACTTGTTCACAATTACATAGTTCCAAATGTCAATGATCCGTCAAGGCTATACATGGTGCCTTCCATTTACTCTAACGCCATTGACCAGGAGGCTTGGAGTGCATTTGTACAAAACCACACCTCCGCCGAGTTTGAGGTATGTGCAAAAATAATACTTCATTCTATTAATTACATGTAATATTCAATTAGTGCACTTGATCAAGCATGTAAAAATGTGTAGGCGAAGAGTGCAAGGGGAAGAAAGGTGCATGAAACAAATATGCAGCACCACCTATCTAGGATGGGCTACACTCGTTTAGAAGAGCATGAAGCAAGCATCTGTGACAATTTATCCAATTCAATTTAATGCTACTATAGTTATATACATGTTCTCCAACTATAATGCCTTTGCTTGATAGAAAAAAAAAAAAAAAAAAAAAAAAAAAAAGCAGGGACTACAGAACCCATTGATCACTCCATCCTCTGGAAGATGGCTCATTCAGTGGGTCTTACTGGCAATAAGTTTGCATATGAAACTACTGTGCAAATTGCTTCGTGCACAGTAAGTGGTTCCACCTGCCTATAAATTTTTTACAATTAATTAGATGAAATGATCATGTCTTTCTAATTAAATTTTGCAAGACATTCTTACCCAAGAAACCACTACTATAGGAACTTTAAGCAGCACTGCTGCCAAGGATGACATCCTATATAGGGCTATGGGCAATAAGCCAGACCACCCTAGTCTAGTTAAAGGCATGGGTCGAGGTGTTGTTCCTTCTAAACTCTTTGGTAGAGGACGTATACCTAGAGTTTAAGATAATGAGCAGGCCTACAATGAGCTCATTGAGAAAGTAAAGGTTGATATATTTAGACAGATCTGTGAGGGAGGTTTGATGATTGTTACTCGACCCCCTGTCATAATACATGCCCTATTATACCTCCATCACAAGCGAGCTGCAATTCCCCAACTGAAGAAGATAATGAAGGACATCAGCCTCCCCTCAAAAAGGAAATTCTTGCCCAGGAGGTATATACATTAACAAAACTATAAATTTTCATTATCCTTTTGTAATAATTCTATATCTTAAGCTCTGTATTGCATATTTGATTTGTAGGTGGGTCAATGCCTATTGGCCTTAGATTCCCCTCAAACTATCATGGTAGTTGGTTCATGCTATGAGCATAAATCAAACATTTTGCACAGAATTAGTATGCCACCACATACCAAGTAGGTGTCCATTACCATGGTTTTGAATGCTAATGCCTGACTACTATTCCCATTAGAAATGAAAAATATTATAATTGTTGGGCAGGCAGTTGCATATCACATTGCTTGGCTGGAGGCACTAGTCATTCCCATAAAGTCCACGATATGTATCTTATCATACTACCTTCCTTATTAATATTTCTTAGCTAAAGACCTCACTTAATTGTTTAATAACTCTATATGGTTAATCAGCAGCAAAATGGGCACTAAGATCGGAAGCCATTCCAGTGTCACCTTTGGCTACTTCCCCAAAGGAACATATACTTGTATATATCTTTGGTTTTTCTTTCATCATAAATTAGGCCCTCTTTACAAATTAATATTATATTATTTATTTTTACACCTTTTACCGCAGCCGACCCACGAGTGTGTGGAAATCCCACCTAACACGTCTCAATCCCTTAAGTTAATCTGTGGTCTCATCAATGACAATATGGCAATCAATCTTGTACAAATCAAGCAGGGAGTGCTTGCTAAGAACATTGTTGAAGTGCCATTTAAGGCAAAGGACCTATCATGAGTTTGCCTATGGTATCAACTCGAGCACCCTCACATTGTCTGCTACATGGGGTATGTGCACATACTTGCTTGTAAATCATTTGGTATTTAATTACATATTATATTTTAATGATATATGTAATAATTATTCCTTTTATGCAACTTTTAATACTACTAACCTTTTTGAGGATGAGAGCACACTTTACCAATTCCTTGACGCTGGCATCATTTCTAGAGCGACGGAGCAATGGCCAATCAAGAATATATTTGGGATATTTTGCCATGCTTCTTTTGTTGCTCTCAGGGACAAGGCTAAATGATTCCCTACAATAGTTGATAAGTTTTAATTTTCTTGTTTTCTTTTCAATTTATTCTTTACTTAGGGATTGTCAACTTCCATTACAATCCATATGATTGTCTATGAAGGTCTCATTGGATCCTGCTCGTTTTGGATGTGCATGGTGGTCATGCTTTCTTTTTTTATTCTTGTGGAGCACACATCCGTCCCGCGCTCACAGATATTATAAATAAGTTAGTATTTATTTTTTTCATGTCCTATGTGTAGATAAGTAATTTGTTATTTATCTATAATGCATTTGAAATTTAAATTCATAGGACTTGGTGGGAATGGGCTATAGTGACCGAGACTTTACAACCACCAAAACTCACGTGGAAGAATGTCAAGGTATATGAAACTATTAATTACTTTAAGTTATCACAAATTAAATCGACATTATTACAAATGATATTTATGAGTTCTTTTTTGTTGTCCCTTGTTGAATAGTGCCCTAAACAACAGTCTGATTGGGAGTGTGGGTAATATGTCTTGAGGTACATGAGGACCCTCATATTTGATTATACTCCTATCTCCCATTTAAAAAAGGAAGTTTTTATTTTGCAAAATCTTATATTTTTCTACAATTTTTATGGATCTAGCTAAAAAGTTTTAGCTTAATTAAATATATTGTATTTTAGGCTGCCATGCTTTCTAAGTGGGAAAGCAAGAAGAGTTACTCCAGAGTAAATCTCTGCGAAATAAATCTCAACAAAATACAAAATGAATGGGATAAGTATATCATTAGTTTCAATTAGATTACTTGGAGTAACTACAAAAACTTGAAATACATAATAAAGTATTTTTTTCATTGACTTGTTTGTGTTCCTTTAGATTTTATTATTTTCTTTGAAATATATATATATATATATATTTACATTTTAAGCTATGAATGAGTAGAAATTTGGAGTGTGGGAATAAATGAGTATGGATGAAGTGAATTTGGAGTTTGAACATGAAGTGAATATGTGGCAGTTGAATTATATAACTTTTATGAGATAAATAATGAGAGGGTTACTTAGAATGTGTATGCATTTACAAATGAAGTGAATGTGGATGTCATAGACAATGCATATGTTGTAGTTTCTTATATAAATTATTTTCAAGCTAGATGTGGATGGCTAATGATGAGTATGGATGTTTTGTAGCCATTATGGATGTATTAGGTGTTATATTTTAAGAATGATTCGGGGTATCAAGAAAGAAGTAGATGCGTGTTGTATTAGATGTTTGGTTTTTCATGTTTACAAAGATTGTTTGTATCAAGTGTATAGAATGTTTTTTATTCAATGTTTACACAGGTGGTATTGTATCAAGAAAGATGTTGATGCATTGTAGTGGATGGTGGTTTGGAATGTGTATGAAGATTGAAGTTATTAGGTGTATATGATGTTTGATTTTTCATGTTTATAAAGATTGTTTGAAGTATTAGGTGCATAGAATGTTTGAGATTCAATGTATACATAGGTGGTAATGTATCAAAAATTTAAGATACAGATGCAATGTAGTGGTTATTGGTTTTTCATGTTTGTGGAGATTGAAGTATTTTAATGTATACATTGTATTGTGTTTTAAGAAGTGGATGAGCATTGTTTGTAAACAGGTTTTTAATGTCTATACACATTGTTTGAATATTAGGTGTTTGTTATTCATTGCATATAGGAGGTGGAGCAATCAAATCAAATTTGAAAAAAAATATATATACTTTTAAAGTCATTTTGAAAAATAAAAAAATAAAAACTTAAAAGATGAGAATTTTTAAAGATGTTTTAGACGAAATGACTTTAAAAGGCATGACATATTGTTTAAATGTTTTTACTTTTGAAGTTGCTTATATGAAAATGACTTCTAAAATAACAAAATTTTGAAGTCATTTTTTTATAAGCAGGTTCAAAAGTTCAACCAAATGAAATTCTTTTGAAGTTGCTTATTTGAAAATGACTTCTAAAGTCATCAACTTTAGAAGTCATTTTTTTCTAAGCGACTTTAAAAGTCAATTAAAATTTGGTTGTTTTTGAAGTCACTTTCAAAAAAATGATTTATAAATTGATGACTTTAGAAGTCATTTTCATTAAGTGACTTCAAAAGAATATGACATTTGAAGTCATTTTAAGAAAACAACTTTAAAAATTTATCACTTTTAAAGTTGTTTTTTTAAATGACTTTAAAAGTTGATGACTTTCCAAGTTGCCTCGATAGAAGTCGCTTAGTAAGTGACTTCTTTACCCACTTTTTACCGACTTTATAAGCCCCATGTGTAGTAGTGAACCCACTTTCCATATTCTATGGGTTTTAATGTCTTTTGCAAAGGAGGAGATGCCTCCTCCTAAAAACAGGGCATCTCCCACCTTAAAGCATTCCAAAAGGGCAGCCCAATCATTCCTTTTGAAAACCCTAGATAACCACCCATCCTAGCCATCCAATTTCCTTTATTTTTTCATCCCCACCGTACCTTTACCTTAGGACATCCTAGAAAACTTAGGGAACAAAGTAGAAAAGAGCAAAAAGACATCAAAGAGAGGACTTTTGGAAGAAAAAGAAGAGAACGCCTCCTCCAAAGTAAGGAGGCCTCCTCTTCCTTTAGTTATTATCTTACCATTTTGCCTTGAATGCTCCTCTTTGGGTGGCTGCTACCTTTTCCAAGCCATTCCATGCCTCCCTCTTGCATGTTTCCATTGAGTTTTACACGTTAATTTCCATGTTGGTTCTTCATCCTTTGTTCTTTCCCTATTTCTTATTTTGATTGTTCCTTGTTTATCTTGTTGAATTGGTTTTATTTGAAACCATAGATCCTTGTATTCAAGGACCACAACTCTCTTGTAGTGGCAGCCAAGAAAGTGTTGACCTTGAACCAAGTTCCATACTCCTTGAATATCCTTAAGTTCCTTGCTTACCTTTTTCCTTCTTTCTCATCTTTTTCCTCTTCTTTTCCTTGGATCTTTCTTTGATTACATGCATGCTTGCTTAGGATTGGAATATTGGATTACATAGAAGAAATGCATTGACTTTAGATCATGTGCATCTTTAAGCTAGTTTTACATCAAAGAAACACATCATGGTTCCATGTGCACAAACCCTTGGATCATGTGAATGGACTTGAAGTGTGATTTGTTAGAAATTTGCTTGCTTGAATTGATAATTTCATACTTAATTGCATTAGTTTTATACATCCCATGCTAATTAGTTTACCCTTCATTCATACACACATTCCATGATGAATAGTTTCCATCTTATTTTCATGCTTAATCCACACAATTCCATGTGCACCATGTTTTTTGTATGTTTTAATTAATTTATTAATTCATGATAAGCTTTGTTCTACATGTTTTAGGTTTAGTTGCATGTTAGGATAGTTTCACTTACTTCAAATCTTAGTTTTTAGAAAGTCATAAATTTAGAATGTTTTCATTTATGAAATTTCATTTTAGAAAGTGTGTTTTAGGAAAGTTTTAAGTTTAGCATGTTTTAGGTTTTAGCATAATTTTGATTTTCATGTATTAATTTCCATTCTTAGTTAAGGAAAAGATCTCTTGAATATGGCTAAGTTAGATAATTTAAAGTATGGATCACCAGTATCACAATTGTTCGATTCCTAATGGGATTCACCTCCTCGCATGAATTACAATAACTGATTCATGTGCTTGTGAGTTTAAACTTAAAATCACAACAAGTTTTTAGCATCATTTCTAGGGAATTGCAACGGTTTTTGTAATGGACCATACCTTAGATTATTTTCCTCTAGTCTAGGTTTAGGGTACATTACTTTAGGCTTTTGTATTTATTTCCTATTTTCCTCACATTGACCAATTTCTTTAATTATTGTGCGAGGAAAATTGGCAAGGGAGCAGCAACAATCCTATGGGCCACAACTTCATCAACTTAAATAAGATTTTCACTGCTTCCCGAGATTAGGATTTGAGTAAAATTGTAGTGAGGCCCATTGCAATTTTAATTTCAAATTTATTTAATTGTGAAATGAGTTGTAATAATATAGGGCAAGTGTGGGGTATGATGGCTTGCACTTGATCATCATCAGACCCCTCACTATGACCGATTCTCACCCAAATTTAATTTTTAGGATAAATTTTATTTAGTATAAATTTACATTTATGATGGTAGTATAATTCATACAGATTAGGGTCATGCATTTATAACTGTTGCATAATATTTAGGATTGTTGCATTAGTTTAAGCACCTATTTAACAAAGGTTAGCCTGAGCTCAACTACAACCAAAGCATAGGCTACATGGTTATAGTATCCCACCTATTAAGGTTCCTAATGCTTTGTTAAGTAGCATATAGGTAGGCATTAGTTTGATTGTTGTTCTGTGTTGCATGTTTACAACTTTATGATGGAATGGAACTTAATGCTAGTAAGGACCCACAGGAACCCTTGTAACATAAGAACTGGATTTCATCACCAACTCCTTGGTCCACTTAGGAATCAATCAACATTCTTGTATGTTGTGATCCCAACCCTTAAATGTTAATTTAAAATCATGTAGAAAGAGATAAGGTATCGAACTCATAAGACCCTTTTAGAAGGACGTGATCTATTGTCATACTAACAGCTTCTGAGCACTGTAGTTATGGTGGGTATCTTAAAATCCAAGTGATCTTTGCATGCCTTCCATTGACATTGATTGAGGTCTAAATGTCTCCTGACACGAGGATTGTATTAACCACTTTAGAGAAGAACCTAACTAGTAAGTAGTAACCAAATCTGGATAACAAGTGGAGCTATCTAGATCTAAGCCTAAGAAGCTACCACCCCATGCAATAATAGAATATAAACTAACTCAGCTCATTAGCAACATACAAGGATTGGTTGTGTATCACTTAGTTTAGGACTAGAAATTAGGTTGCATCATATAGTTAGGGTTTTCTTGAGAGAGAGAGAGAGAGAGAGAGAGAGAGAGAGAGAGAGAGAGAGTACTCTTTTATTATATATAACGAATTGTTTCACTATATATAAAGTTGAGTACAATGGCCTATCAAGAAGGGGAAAAAAAACAATTGTTCTACTATTTTACTCGTAAGTCATTATCTCATGAGGATATGTATGGGACTGGTGCAAAATACTAAGGATGGATAGGATGGATAGAATGGATAGTCAAATGGATAGGTTCCTCAAGCAAAATACTAAGGGATATCAACAATCCAATATGATAATTCCTATATTGAGTTATATTAACAACCTTAGTATGAGAATTGTAATATTGAGTCACCACCCTCGGTATAATAATGACTTTACCTATTCTGACCCAAAATATCCCCCTTCTTCATGGTCATCAAGCTCCAACTATAATGAATACTATCAGGAGCCAATGGATGCACCTATTGCATTCACACACCCTAGCAATTATTATCCTGAGACAAGTTATTAAGACTATAATGGATGGGCTAGGCATCATGAACAACCATGATCTTAGGATTACCAGTATCAAGAAGAACCATCATTGTCCTACCCTGATCAACCTTACCATGATTATCATGAATATCCGGGACAATCATCATGGTTTCAAACTAATCAATCCTTTTCTTGTACTCCCATGCCATAACAGTATGAGCCTTTTGAGTCGTTGCCTCTAGCACAAAGTGATCAAGTATTGGAAGAGACCTTTAGGTTATACATGGAATCGACCAAACAATGTCATGAAGTGAGGGGTCAATTCCATGCTGCATTTATGGAAAGGGTTAAAGAATTTGAACCAATTGAGAATAGTGAAGAGCCATTTATTACTGACAATAAGATGGGCGTATGTTATGATCCTTTAAGCTATAGGGTTTTCAAACATCCCTGTCCATTCATAGTGATGATAAGATGGAAATTTCTTATGAATCTCCTGAGCCTTGAAGTTTTTCACCATCCTTGACCATTGCTACCCATACTAGGATGGACATATCTTATGATCATTATGAGCCACAAAGTCTACAACCATCCTTACAATCCTCCACCACTCCAAATCCACTCAAGTCATGTCTCACTCATTTTTATGAATTTGATGAAGACACATCCATTGATGAAGTAAATGATTTATTAGATACTACACCATTAATGGATACTTCTCAATTGGCAAGCTAGAGTAAAACCCCCTACATATCCTAAAATTCAAAGTGAGCCTTGCAATGTAGAAGATGTAACTAATTGGGACCCACAAACCTTACATGAACAAACAATAGATAGTAATCTAGGTCCATTTGAAACCTTACCTGTGCCAGCTGAACAGGAAAAAAAAAGAGTCAATTGATGTCCTAATCCTACATATACTAACTGTAGGGTATTCATTAGAAGATAGTACGGATTTAAGCCTAACTATGTCCTTGCCTTCAACCTTATACCCAAATTTTAGGACAATGCAAGGGGACAGAGGAAAAATGAATAGAGTATAATTGTCAATGTTATCCCTACATTCAGTAAAAATGAGGACCATTCATTCCTATCTGTTATAACAAACTTTAGATTCATAGTGGCTCATGATATCATCATGCTACCACCACCTCAATTTTCAAGGTGGAGGAATTATATTGACTACCATGAAATACTGAAATGGGGGATATCAATGTGGTTCCACTAACTTTAAAATCATGGTAGTCTATGTTGTCATAATGCTACCACCACCAAAAATCTACAAGTGGAGGCAATATATAAACTACCACAAGAGTTTGAAGTGGCACGAGAAATCTAGCCAGTTCATTGTTAGGGTTAGGATTAGGAAAAATTAATTGAACTAGGTTTAAATGGGTAGATTAGTTATAAGCCATGTCTAGCTAAATACGTGAAACTTAGTGCTTACTAGGAGGCAACCCAAAAAATTTTAGAAAGTCTCATTATTCTGCATTACCCTTTCATCATTTAGGTGTCCTATATTTCAAAACATTGAGGACAATGTTTAATTCAAGTTGGTGGTGTAGAAATGAGATTTCTAAGTTTTTCTTTCATTTTTGAAATTTAAAAGAAAATTTTTGATAAGTTCCTTAATGAAGATGAGAATTTAGATCTTCTAAATATTTAGCTATCTTATGAACTTTAGCTTTTAATAGAATTGCATACAATTCGTTCACTATTTTTTTCTTTTTCTAAAGTGTTTCATAAAAAATTAAACTTGGATCATTAATTGTACAAAATAGATTCATATAGTTTAAGTTGAAGATAAAATATAACTTATAAATCCTGTAGAAGATTTGTGGAGACTTATAACTTGAGTGAGTTTAAAGCTATTCTTCCTTTTCTAAGGGTTATATATAAATTCAAAATTTTCATTAGTGGGCATTAGTTCTTAGTTTGTCTCATTATTTTTCATCTTAGTCAACTATCGAGAAATCACAAAAGACTATACCATACATCTCTTAAGTTTATAGTTATTTTTAAGTCATATGAAACATAGGAAATGATAGAGGTCATACTTGGTAAACCAGAGCCTTTAGCTATTCGTATGTTATTTTTCACTAGTTAAATCTATTGAACCTTTAAAATATAAGCCTTTTCTTTGTTAGCCAAACAACCTTTGCCTATATTGAACCCCTATAATATATCCATTACCTATTTATTTTGAAAATACATAGAGAAGATTGAAAGACGTCTTTGAAAAAAAAGTATGGACAATACAATTCAAGAGCTGAACATCAAGGTTAGAAAGAAGAAAAAGTTCAAAAGGGCTATATATAAAGTCAAGTGAAAAAGTAAAAGAAAAAGATAGCCAATGAAAAGGAAAATGTTCACTCTTGTGAGGAAAAAAAGGAAAATTTGTGAATACATTTATAGAAGACCTTTACATATTTTCTAGACAACCATAGTTTACCTTTATATCCATTCTTTCGATAACCATTACCTAAGCCTATGTTTTGTCCTAATAGAAGTCCTAACTTGATCTTAGGAGAAGTATAGCTTAAATATGGTTATAAATGAATAGGGATTTTGATAGAGTGTAACGTTCTTAGTAGTTGATATCTTTTCATGAGACCATTATTATTAATCTTTCTAAGTTATTGTATTTTTGTATGGATAATGTGAGATTTTTGGATTTGATGAACAATATTCTATCACATGTTAATGAGAAATTAAAACCTTTCTAAGTGACTTCTTTTTTATTGAGAAATATATTGTATGAGAATTGAAGTCAAAGCTTACATTTGGATAGTAATTTACGTTATATTTGACTTGGAGACTACAATTATGTATCAGCTATAACACACACTCACCTTCCAAACTTTAATGAAATAATGGGATATCTTTAGCTTAAGGATAATATTTTGAACCTTTTTTTTCAACCTTATTAGTAGGCTAAAGATAAGAATTTAATATAAGCTGAATAGGAGAAAATTGTCTTAGATGAATAAATGACTTGCATAAAAATTTTGAGAATTTTGTGGGTATAGTCACTCATACCCTCACGAGGCCTGACTCGTCCACTAGGGGTAACCTAAGAGTTCAAGATCTTGTTCCATACTCTAAATGCAATTGTGAGTACCTACAAAAGTAGCACTTTGTATTAGTTTTTGTAAAATAACCCACGTTTTGCTCGGGACTAGCAAAATGCTAATTGAGGGGTGTGATAAGTGTCTAATTTTGCATAAAAACTACCTAATTAGTTACCCATGTGTTACAACTTATTGGGTAAAATAGGGTTTTCGATCAAAATTTGTAACACATGTATTTTTGACATTTTATAATTCCAAAGGCTAATATGAGGAAACTATGTGATTAATAATATTTTTTAGGATTTAACTAGAATTTTCAATTTTTGTCTAATATGAGGAAAGTATGTTATTAATCATATTTTTTAGGATTTACTTAGAGTTTTCATTATTGTAGGAAGCAAGATGGTGATCTAACAACGGAGATCAATCGGGATGAAAATGGAAGATCAAGATCAAAAGATCGAGTCAAAGCCTAAAAGTCATCATTTCAACATGAGATCAAAGATGAAGATCATCTTTAATACAAGAAATTGATACAATTAGAGGATCTAAAGGTGGCCAAAGTGGCCCCATACATAAGCAATGTAAAGTCCATCACCTTTGCATGGGTTTCACTTAAGCTACTTATCCATATTCAAGCCATGAACAAGAGGACAAGCCAAGGAGATAAGCCAACCACCAAAGCCAAGGATTTGAACCATCAAGCTAAGCCAAGAAAATGATCTAAGCTAGTCAAGCCAAGCTAATGAAGCTCTCAAAGTTAGCCATCTAAGCCACATGAGCTAAGTTGAATGGAAGGCCATGATTAGAGGAGAATCCAAAGACTTATTCTTGAGATTTATGGGGATATTTTGAATACAATGGAGGAAAATTTCACTAGGATAAGGTAGCATGTGGACTAATCAAAAGAGACCCCTTCATCTTTTTTGTTTTTCCCACTTTTTTCTCACTTTTCACCTCACCACTAAGATGCACCATGAATTTCACTTTTCATTCAAGAGTCCTACCATTCTAAGACTCTTCACAATCCTAAACTCCCTTCCAAACCATCCAACAAATCCCCACTTCCTAGGAAACTACTTAGACAATCACTTTTCTCCATCTCATTCTCTTACATATCTTTTTCTTACCCATCTCTTTCCTGTCACCTTCTTTTCTCTCTCTTACTTCATCCCCAACCAACCCACTATCCATATTACATGGGTTTCAATGACTTTTGCAAAGAGGGAGATGCCCTTTTCTAAAAAAAGAGCATCTCTCACCTTAAAGAATTCCAAAATGGTAGCCCACTCATTCCTCTTGAAAACCCTAGATAACCACCCATCCTAGTCATCCAATTCCCTTTATTTTTTCATCCCACCCTACCTTAGGACATCCTAGAAAACTTTGAAACAAAATATAAAAGATCAAAAAGGCATCAAAGAGAGAACTTTTGAGGAGGCAACCACTTCATGTATTACCTTACCTTTTTGCCTTGAATGCTCCTCTTTGGTTCGCTATCCTCTCTTCCAAGCCATTCCGAGCATGCAAATAAACTTAAATCATGAAGAACTAATTAGTTTTTCATAACTTAATGGAGAGGACTGACAATTTTACAAATTATACAAATACCAAATACATTTTGTTCTAGTTATTTCTTGGAGTGCATGTGTGTGTACAGCCACATAAGTTGTGACTTTTAATATTATATTGTCAAATTCCATTGAAAATATGTTTTGACCTTGAATCCTTACAGGTATACTCTCAAAAAGTGAAGTGCTTAGATAAGGGGTTGAATATTTTTCTCTCATTATGTGACCTGATCCAACAAGACTAATTACTCACATAAATTTTTGAGTGCTAATGAGACAAAAGAAAGTGATCCTTAAGAGTGGATGTTATTATCAAGAAAAGTAGGGATAGTTGACCTTAATTCCTTATTTTTATAATCTCTTTAAGGCTATGTTCTACATAAGATCCACAAGTCCTTTAATGAGATGAAATGTAGACTTGGGACAGTTTCAGAAAAGAAGAGTAAGGATTTCAAATATTCATAATTGAGTAGAGGTCGTATTTTTTATATTTGGAGAATTGATCCTTGACTATACTGAAGAGAATATCTTTCCTATTCTTGCCTTTTTCTCCTCTATTTTTGATATTTCTTTCTTTTCACTTATGTTTCAGCTTCATTAAAAGAAAGACTTCTGGTTTTTTTCACTTCTTTAACTTTTTGTCATCTTTTGAACTTTTCTACTAACTCTACTCATTTTGAAAATGGGCACTAGATGTTTATTTTTTAGTTTTTCTGGGTTAAGGTGAATGCGATTAAGAAAGAAAAGTCTTAATAATATGCTCAAAGGGCTAACTAGTGGTATATTATATTGGTTGAGTTTTATGTCTCTAGGCCAAACAAAGATGGCCTATATCATTTCCTAAATTTCCTAAACCCTATTAGATTCAATAAATTTTCTAAAAAGAAAACTATTACTCCTATTTATTTTTGGTAGTTAACTAAATTAAGGATAACAAGATCACAATATATTATGTACACTAAAGAAAATGTAGAATTACTTATAACTCTCTGAAAGAAGATAATCTCTAAAACTCATTAGGTTATAGGTCTCCACTGATTTTTCTTAGGGTCTCTAAGTCATATCTTTTTATTAGTCTTGACTATGTGCTATGTGTAAATATTTTTCTAGAATTAACCTTCACAAAATGCTTCAACATGTGAATAATATACAAATTAGCCATATACACTTCCATTAAGAGGTGAAAATAGTAGAATTACTAAGTTCAGAAAATTCAGTTCTCATCATAGTAAGGGAACTCTACCTCAAAAACCATTTTTTAAAGAAAATCCAAAATCTCTATGTACATCTACTCCCCCACCTGAATGAAACATTGTCCCCAATATTTGAAACCATATGATCCTATATGAAATGGAAAGATGTAGAAGACTAAGATATGAAAAACATCTAGGTTGCCTCCCAAGTAGCATTAAGTTTTACATCTTCAACAAGACATAATAATGAGTGCAATGACTATAGTCTACAAGGATCCTAAAGTAGTCTAAGGTGGGTCATGATAATGAGGTGCCTCTAACAGTGTAACATCAATCTCAGGTTTAGGCAATTCTAGGAAAAGTTTTAACTTCTAAACATTTACTTTTTGGGTTTCGCCATCCTTCTCAATCTCAATGGCCCCATGCGGGTAGATGATGCATACAATGTAAGGTCCAATCCTTCTATA
The DNA here is from genome assembly GCA_035236585.1 of Warburgia ugandensis. Classification (NCBI taxonomy): domain Eukaryota; kingdom Viridiplantae; phylum Streptophyta; class Magnoliopsida; order Canellales; family Canellaceae; genus Warburgia; species Warburgia ugandensis. The sequence goes on from CP141130.1 coordinate 48,962,089, forward strand.
TTTGAATTTTCCTAGAAAGAGATGAGATCTTGAATTATACAATAAGACCTTTTGTCCAAGTGTGAAGGATATCCTTAAGATTTGGTGATCATGGTTAAGCTTCATCCTATCATTGTATAGTCGTGCAGAATCATATGCATCATTTCTCAATTCATCGAACTCATTAAGTTGGAGTTTTTGGTGGGTCCTAGCAGTATCTAAGTTGAAATTGAGCTTTTTGATAACCTAATATGCCTTGTGTTCTAGCTCTACTAGTAAGTGGCAAGCCTTTCTGTAGATGAGGTGGTATGGTGACTTGCCTATTGGAGTTTTATAAGCTCTACAATAGGCCCACAAAGTGTGATTAAGTCTCATAGACCCATCTTTCTTACTTGAATTGACTATCTTCTCTAAGATATGCTTGATTTCCCTATTTGAGACCTCTACTTGGCCACTAGTTTGAGCATAGTATGGGGTAGTTATCCTATGGTTGACACTATATTTTTTCATTAGACTCTCAAACACTTATACAAAAGTGTTTCCCCCATCACTAATTATGGCACGTGGAGTATCAAACCTTGAAAAAATATTTTCCTTTAAAATCTTACCACTACCTTGTGGTCATTAGTTTTGTAGGTTATAGCCTCCATCCACTTGGATATGTAGTCCACCTCCATTAGGATGTATAAATTTCTAAAAGAATCAGGAAAGTATCCCATGAAATCTACACCTCAAACATCAAATGGTTCTATGATAAGGATTGAGTTTAAGGACATCATGTGTCTCCTCCCTAGACTTTCTAACCTTTGACACCTCACATATGTAGTGTAGTATGCGTGTGTATCTTTAAAAATGGTGGGCCAATAAAAACCACACTATAAAATTTTTGTAGTGGTTTTTCTAGAGCTAAAATGGCCACCACATGCATGATCATAACAAAAGGATATGACTTACAATGGTCCCTATCTGGTATACATCTCCTTATCACCTTATTTGGATAGTACTTGAATAAGTATGAATCATTCTAAGTAAAGGATTTAACCTCGATTGAAAATCACTTCTTATCTTGTTTTGTCCAATGATTGGGCATTTGTCCTATAGCAAGATAATTTACTATATTTCCATACCAAGGTAACAAGAAAATGTGCAGTAACTATTTGTCCTAAAAGGATTCAATTATAGGCATGTTATCACTAGTGTGATCCACCACTAGTCTGGACAAGTGGTCTGCTATGACATTTTGGAAATTTTCTTGTCCCAAATTTCTAAGTCAAATTCTTGTAGCAGTAGTATCCAATAGATCAATTTAGGTTTTGCATCCTTTTTAGAAAGGAGGTGCTTTAAAGCCATGTGATCCAAGTACACTATAACTTTAGACCCTAACAAGTATGATCTAAACTTATCCAGAGCAAACATTATAGTATCATTTAGTGTTTTACTAGTGTAGTATATCACATGGGGAAGTTTGTCAATAAGATGCCCCAAAACAACTCTAATAGCATTATATGATGCATCACAAATTATCTCGAATGGTGCAGTCCAATCAAGTGGTTGGATAATGGGTGCAATGGTCAACTTAGCCTTCATCCACTCAAATGCTTTCCTATAGGCCTCATTAAAGTCAAAAATGGCCTCCTTTGTCAATAAATTACAAAGAGACTTGGCAATTTTGCTAAAATCTTTAAGGAATCTTCTATACAACCTAGCATATCCTAGACAAGAGTGAATTTCTTTCACCGTCCTCGTAGAGGAAGGTTGGCTCTTAAATCCACTTTAGCCTTATTTACCTCTATCCCAATATGTAATATTATGTGGCCTTAAACCATCCCACTTTGTACCATAAAATGACACTTTTCCCAGTTTAATACCAAATTCTTCTCATGACACCTTGCAAGAAGTAACTTCAGATGGTGCAAGAACTCATCAAAAGGGATCCAAATACTGAGAATTCATCCATGAACACCTTTAGAAACCTTTCTACAATGTTGAAAAAGATGCCCAACATACACCTTTGAAATGTAATAAGAGCATTGCAAAGCCCAAAAGCATACATCAATAAACAAGGGTTTCAAAAGGACACGTGAAGGTGGTCTTCTCCTGATCCTCGGGTACAATATCCATCTAGAAAATAGTAATAACTATGTCTGATTAACCTCTCAAGCATTTGATTTATAAAAGGTAGAGGAAAGTGGTCTTTCCTTGTGATTATGTTCAGTTTTCAATAATCAATTCAAACTCTCCACCCAATGGTCATGCATGTAGGTACTAATTCGTTGTCCTTATTTTTTAACCACCATGGCCCTAGATATCTTGGGTACAACTTGGATGAGGCTGACCCAAGTGCTATCAGAGATGGGGTATATGACACCAACATCTAAGAGCTTAAAGACTTCATCTTTGACCACATCTTTCATATGGGGATTCAGTCGTCTTTGAGTCTCACTGGAAGTTTCCAGGTGTATCCTATGCATGTACATGACAAGACCAATCCCTTTTATTTCTCCTATGGTCCACCCTAAACTGTTTTATGTTTCTTAAGAACATCTAAAAGCTTACCTCCTGTTCATTATCTAAATTTGATGTTGTTATAACAGGTAAGGTTTCTTTTGGTCCTAGATAAGAGTACTTGATGTTGTCAGGAAAGGGTTTTAGGGTCAAAAGAAGGTGGTTACTCTATAGAGGGTATGGGAACAAATTGTGAAGGAAGGAGTGGCTCCACATAAGGGGCCCCCTTGGAGGTATCCATGATCAAGGAAACCTCTAGAAGGTTGTTTAAGTCCTTAATATACTTGTTTAAATCAATATCTCCATTAAAAAGCATGAGACAAGCCTTGGGTTAGAGTTAAAGATTGAAGATGGTGGATGAATGTTGTGAATTGGACTCTCAATCAAATTCACATCATAAAAATCATCAAGGTCCAAATGTTGTTGGTTAGCATTAAAGGCATTAAGCTTGACTTTCATGTTGCTAATTGTGTCCAAGTATAACTAGAATTTGACTACTTGGATCTGATAAAAGCAGGGTGTCCAGTACAATGAAATTGACTGGGTAATAAAACTGGGCCACATGTATCAACAAATCTTCAACCAAATCGATCTGCTAATTATAATGTGGTAGTGGCTAGTTTCAGCTCATTGAGCTTTAGTTGCTTGTAGACAAAGTATGACAACATGCTAACTATAATAACCCCAATTTTTGTAAATTGATTGAGAAAATCAATTTAGTTTGAATTTTCAGAAATTCTAGGCTGGAATATTAGGTTATTAGAAATTCTCTTTTTATAGAGATTAAAACATGATTTAAAACTTAGAAATTATAAAGGTACTCAAAAAACCTATTAAAATGACACCAAGTGCATTCAATTCTGAGTTAAAATGAAAATTTCCTAATTTTCTCTATTTTTATGAAGAAAAGGGTAAAAAGGTAATTTTATGCATAACCAAGATCTAAGGCAACAATATTTAGAATTTACTCAAAAATATAACTCCAACGCCACTAAGTACGCTCAATTCCGAGTTCAGGAGAATAAAATGTATTTCTCTCCAAAAAAGGGCAAAATGGTCCTTTCACACCTCCATGGGGCCCACAAATGAATTCAACGGCTAGAAAACATGTAATGAGTGGTCAAACCACTACTAACTGATAGTGGAGAAGGAGGTGGTAGTGGAGGATCCAGTGTTAATTTAATATTCAAAAGAATTGAAACATAATTATTATAAGTAATTATGAAAAATTCAAAAACATCTATAAATACACCCCAGAAAATCCTCCAAAAATGTTCATTAAAATTATCCCAAAATTATTTTTCTTCCCCTAAAAAACTAGATCTAGATTCATTCCCAAAATTTCAAAATTCCCAAAAATCTCTTTTCTTTCACCTTCTCTCTCCTCTCTCTAGATTGGAACAAGAGACCTAAATTCACTTAGGCACTTTGTTCCAAATCAAACATCACATATCAACCATCCATATTGTCCCAAACTACCTTATCTACAAAACCCCTAAAGAAATTACAAGATCCAATGGTGCAATCAACGGGAAATCACAAAACAAGTGATTATCGGGTGATCTTATCATCAAGGAGATATTTTTTTTAAATTGGGCAGTAAAACCTATGTTTTTCTTTGATTAGGTAGGTGAAAACTCTACCCATACTTATTTCATGTTAGTGTATATAATTTTTATTTTTCTGAAATTAAGTTTAGGTTAAAATTTATAAAAATCAAGGATAAGGACCCTTCATATATGTATGATGGAGGGTTTAGATGGAAACTCTAAGCTATCCAATCGATCCAAAAGGGTCTAAAACCCCTAGGATGGAATTTTCAAGAATTTCCATCAATTTTTGAGCCTTTGATTGAAGAGGAATTGATTGGACAGTCCAAAACGGACTGTCCGATCTTCTTTATAAGAACCAGCTCCTAGGACACCACAGTGAGATACCACATGGAAACACACCTTAAGGGAGCATCTCCGCATGTGCTCTCCACATGCAATGATGTCCCGACAGAATGCCCGAACGATAGTGCAGGTCTCGAGCACCACATTACCACGTGTGCCCCGGTGACGAAAGCACGGTGAACACTCTGCCTGAATGATCAGGACCATCCGTTCCCATTGGGCCCAGATCAAATCTGGACCCTTACAACGATGGTGAACTTCTTTTCTTAATTGTGGAGCCATCTGAACTCCAAATCAAGATCAGAAAGAAGCTATGGAAAGCTTGTAATGTCTATTTTCTTCTAAAATCACTAAAAATGTAAACTAATAGAATATGGAGATTCATGGACAATTAAGATGAGTGAATGACTTTGACTTAATATAAGTAAGGGCTATAATTAATACGACAATATAAGAATTATCAAATCCTTGGCCCAAACTAAGAGAATAATAAACCCCATGAATGACATTTTAAATGTTCATGGATTTAATTAAAATCAATTAGAAAGGGTACTTATGGTTAAAATGCTCATAGGACCCTTATGAAAGGTTAAGCTAAGGTCACTCTAGTGAATGCTGAACATGGTGGTTAAGGGGTTTTCTAATGAAGCCTCCCTCTTTCCCTACCTTTCGTTGACATTGATGAGTTCTAAATGCCTCCTAACATGAGGATTGAAGTAATCGCTTTGTGTTCAGCAATTCAGCTAGTAAGCCTTAGTTAATTGGAATAAGAAGAGCTGTCTAGACTTAGGATGAAATAAGCTATCTTCAACTAGTAAAACATTAACTTGTTGAATAATAATAATAATAATAATAATAATAATAATAATAATAATAAGAGCATAAAAGGCTAGTAAATTATCTTGAATGATCAAGAACAATAAAAGAAATAAATAATTTTTGATGTATGATATAGATATTTCTTGCAATTTAAATCAAATAGAATAGAAGATCTAAACTCTTGATCAAATATGATTTAAGGAAGGGAACCAAGATCATCCTCCTTAGGGATGATTAAACAATTGAACTTAGATCAAAGAAGAACTAGATGATAGAAGATCTAAGCCCTTGATTTTTATCAACAAATATAAATTGTTATGAAAGATCAAGATCAAAGAAAGGAATACACAAAGACTTAGAATAGAAAATACTTAGATCTAAAAGATTGGAAGATTATTCTAACCATCAGATCTGTTGATTAATAGGATAGACACTATCTGAGAAAGATAGATCATGACAGGACAAAAGATGTAGATCCTTTATATTAAAGGATAAGATTACACAAAGAATATAGATAGGATAAAAAGTATAAGATTATTCAGATTGTATAAATATTAATAGTATGTATGGATTTATAGATTACATATGCCAGTCAGGATCATGGAAGATCTAAAGAGATGGATCACTACTTGAAGGTAGGAGGATTTTATGAATGCATCTACATGAGAAATACATATTGAATACATGATCTTATGTCTAGAAATGTTAACAAGTGTAATGAAAATAATTATATTAAATCCCTTGAAAACCCATATGATCCAACCAAAACACATATGAAATGGTTAAGTTAGAATTGAGGAAAACCCTAAGTGAATAGGAAACTAGAAGGTATTCCAGCCCTAGATAAACAGACAAATTGTCTAATAAGTATAAAATCAATACATGGGAATGGTGATCCCTAAACTTATATGAACATGAGTATCATTCATTTTAAGTGATGATCCCTAAGTTTGAAGTGAAATCCTATCCTAAGTATAAGAATACCAAAATACGAGGATGATGATATAAACTGACAAATGTCTAATAAGTAAAAGCATACTTTATATACAAGCAAGGAGGCTTGTGGTTTTTGTTTTAAACAGGCGTATGCCTGGGGATGCTATGCTAGGAGGGTTACGATGGTTTGGCCACCTGCTCTCCGAAATGTGATATATATGATGATACCATGCCCAAAGAGAAGCAAAATGTCGAGTGGGGCAATTATGGGAAGGCCACCACCGTGACGGTCTGTCTCCCCATATAAACATGACATAGATGATTTTCCACATTTGGTATCCATGAAGTAAGAAAGCAGTTATCTGAGCGCGCTAGTACGGATCAAACTGCAGCATAGTAGTCCTTTGAGTATTTTGCATTATGACACATGGCATAATGAGATGCTGATACTACCCAAATAAGAGAGTATTTTTCCAGCAGAGTCTAGATGTTTTATCAACTCACTATGGCTAAGTGTGATGATACTGCCCAAATGAGGGAGTATTTTCCAACAGAGTCTGGATGATTGATCAACAAAGTGTGTCTGAGTGTAACTATTGATGTTTGCGATATTAACTATTTTTCACGGTTTTGACCGTATATATATATATATATATATCTATAGGACATATAAAGTATGTATGTATGTATGTATGTATGTATGTATGTATGTATGTATGTATGTATGTATGTATGTATGTATAAGGATGTACATATATGACAAAGTATGTATGTATGTATGTATGTATGTATGTATGTATGTATGTATGTATGTATGTATGTATGTATGTATGTATGTATGTATGTATAAGGATGTACATATATGACAAAGTAAAGAGATTAATCCATGAGTATGTTTATGAATAATGGGATTATGAAGTATTAGGATTATACTGTCAAATTATTATGCTTCTTAAATCCCCTACCAAGCATAGCTTGTTGAGATATTATAAATGTTTGAATATTTACAATATCTCAGATACAGAGAAGGAGATTAGGAGCTCAAGACTTAAGAACACTTGGAAGAGTTATCAATCACGGTATATCCCTTGAAGACATGTATTTTTATTTGAGAGCATTATATATTATTGAGAGTTTTTAATGTATGGTGAGGCTTGAAATTTGGACAAGTATTGCACTAATACCCAAGTTGTACTATGAACCACTAGATGGATTCTGGAATTTTATAAAAGTATATTCCTTCAATGGAATTTTGTCTTGTACAAAATTCTACTTATGATATGTACGAAGTGATGACTTCGGTTTTACAAAACAAGTTCTAAAGAAAAGAAATTTCGCTACTTTGTTTTGTAAAAAAAATTTACTACTAAGGACGGCCTACCTTTGAAAAATGTATTACAAAATGTGTTACAAAAAACTGGGTCATCACAGTTGGTATCAAAGTCATTCATCTAGTCATGGTACAATACCCTTATATCCAGTATGAAGATGATAATCCAAATAGAGGATGATAAATAGTGAGTGAATAAGAAATAAGATAGTAATTGATGAGAATGAGTTATGTGATTAACTCATTAGTTGAGAATGAGTATAGGAAGAGTTATGTGATTAACTCATTAGGTGAGGAGTTAATGTAATTAACTCATGAAGTACTAGTGGAGTATAAGTAAATATTATTTAGTGAAATAACTAGGAGTACTACTTAGTAAGTTAATGATATCAATACAGGGAATAGCAAGTTTAAAAACAAGGAAAACATTACAATAGAGGAAGATGTAATGTATGATATTCAGGTATAACTTGAAATCTTAAGTAAAGATACTTGTAGAAATAAAATACATTAATATAATTATTATTAGGAGAAATAATGGAGATTAAGAGAAAGAGATGATAAATTGGAAAAATATGATGTAAAGGATGAACAAGGATAAAATCCAACCTTTATAGGAAAGGTGAAATAGATACTAAAGATAAAACCTTAGAATTATTACAAAATTTGACATTAATAATAATAAATAATAAATATAAATGTAAGAGTTACAATTGCTACATAGATATTGTATTATGACAATTAGTTAAAGGATTTAGTCATCAAAATAGAGATGATCTTACTTGAGAAAATTTTAAGGAGATAGGTAAATATTTTCAAAATTGGTGAATGAAAAGAGTTTTAGTAAAGATAAATAAGGAGATAAAATTTAGAGGAACATTGATTCAACTATATGATGAAATTCGAGATATGGAAATAATTGTGGACTATAGTGAAAGGAAGTACATTCAAGATTGATTGTAAAATAAACATGGAAAATAAAAGATCTATACACAAATAGGGATATCAATTCTACTTATATGATAGATTTGGAGATATTGAAATAATTATGGAATAAAGTGAGGAGAAATACATTTTGCAAGAATGAAAAATAATCATGAGAGAGGAAAACCTATAAACAAATATAGGCAACTAAACTTAAGTGGAAATTTTGGACAAATGAGATGATTATGAATGAGGTGTGAATCCAAATTTCAAAGAAATATGTGGTTAGGAATTTCAAGATATTTTGGAGATTTTCAATCTAACATAAGATTGAATTAGGAAATATCTATAGTAGTTGAGGAAAATGACATCAACTTATCTGAATAAGTGGAAAGAACAAATTTTAAGGATTAGTAGACAAAGGAGTGATTATAGCAATATGTTTACATTGGGAATTAACAAGTTTCCTTAGAAAAAGGAAAAGGAAGGAATCAATGAGATTATGCATAAATGATATTAAGTACCCTAACTCCACATGGATGATTTATTCCTGACCTATTATCATCAATGGGGAGCTAGAAATGAAAATTTATAGTGAGATATCGAAACAAATTTTGAGTTATAAGTTTGATGAGAATGAGAGTTATTGGATAAGTGGTGATAACATATGAAATTATTATGAGAAAATCACGACCATTTGGAGAATATGTCAAAACACTTACAAAGTTTATCAACTATCTAGTAAGTATAAATGTGGATTTGAAGAAGTAAAGTTTAGGGTCATGTAAATTCTAAGAATGATATGGAAGTTGACCTAACAAAGATGGAAGATGATACTAATGACCATGACAATTAGAGAAATTTATCTCTTATTGATTGTATAACATACTATAAGGACATTCTTTTAGTATAATCTTGTCATTTATTGCATAAACCATAAAGAGTTTATGGTAGATTATTGAGACTTGAAGAATATATAATAAATTATGGAGTTTTTTAAGGCTTGAGAGTGGATGACTACAAAGTCAATATGGACTCTTTTAATAGGAATTATCAAGAATACTTCAAATAAAGGGTTAGTATGATATGGAAAAGTTATGAGGTATACTTGAATGAAGCATGAGGAAATACATAATCTTAAAAAGGAGAAATAAGAAAATCAAGTGTTATGACTGAAGAGGAAATCATAATACAAGAATAGTAATGAAAGTTGAGCAAGAAGTTATTACAAGGAAACTATCAGTTATTATTAGGCTCTGAAAAGAAATTTTTAGTGGAAAAAAATAGTCAAGGAGTATGATTATCTAGGACAGAAATGAGATAATTACTTCCAAATATTGGAAGATTGTTACAAAGAACAATAGCTGAAATTGTAGAATAAAAGCAATATATCATTTTGGTAGATAGTATAAGGACTATACATATTAGGGAAGATATGCCAAAACTATATATGTTGAAAAGGAATGAGGATGAGCAATAGAAGTTAGAATGGAAAACTATGAAGTATTGAAAGATTGGTGGAAATGAGAAGTAGAAATTTAGTATACCAATCAAGAGAAATAAGAAGTTTTAAACAAAAGGATAACTCAGTGTAAGAGTTATTAATTCTTTTGGAAAGTCTATCAAGAATCAGGTTAAGTAATTAATGCATTAGCATTATTAGTGAGATGTGTGTTTATGACCCAAAAATGTGATTTTACCTTTGAGGAGAAGGTAACATGAACTATGAATGAAAGGAAATGAAGGTTTCCTTAAGTGGCAAGGCCACATGAGCAAACTTATGAATGAGTTAATGAAAACTCATAAGTTGAAATTTGAATTTCGAGGAAGAAATTATTATAAGGGGGGAAGATTGTAATAACCCCAATTTTTGTAAATTGATTGAGAAAATCAATTTAGTTTGAATTTTTAGAAATTTCGAGCTCGAATATTAGGTTATTGAAAATTCTCTTTTTATAGGATTAAAGCATGATTTAAAACTTGAAAATTATGAAGGTACTCAAAAAATCAATTAAAATGATACTAAGTACGCTCAATTCAGAGTTCGAATGAATAAAATGTATTTTTCTCCATAAAAGGGCAAAATGGTCCTTTCACACCTCTGTGGGGCCCAAAAATGAATCCAATGGCCAAAAAACATGTAATGAGTGGTCAAACCACTACTAGCTGATAGTGGAGAAGGAGGTGGTAGTGGACGATCTAGTGTTAATTTAATATTCAAAAGAATTGAAACATTATTATTACAAGTAATTATGAAAATTTCAAAAACATCCATAAATACACCTCAAAAGATCTTCCAAAAATGTTCATTAAAATTCTCCCAAAATTATCTTACTTCCCCTGAAAAACCAAATCTAGATTCATTTCCAAATTTCCAAAATTTCCAAAAATCTCTCTTCTTTCACTCTCTCTCCTCTCTCTAAATTGGAACAAGAGACCTAAATTCAATTAGCCCACTAGTCCAAATCAAATATCATACATCTAACCATTCATATTATCCTAGACTACTTATCTACAAAACCCCCAAAGAAATTTCAAGATCCAACAATGCAATCAACGGGAAATCACAAAGCAATACTTATTGGGTGATCCTATCAATAATGAGATATTTCTTTAAAATTGGGCTGTAGAACATATGCTTTTCTCCAATCAAGTATGTGGAAACTCTTCCCATACTTATTTTATGTTAGTGTATATAATTTTTATTTTTTTTAAATTAAGTTTAGGTTAAAAATTATAAAAATCAAGTAAGGATAAGAAGGCATTTATGTATGATGGAGGACTCAGATGGAAAATCTAAGCTGTCCAATCGATCCAGAAGGGTCCAAACCCCTTAGGATAGAATTTTCAAGAAATTTCATCAATTTTTGAGCCCTTGATTGAAGAGGAATTGATTGGATAGTCCAAAATGGACTGTCTAATATTCTTTATAAGAACTAGCTCCTGGGATGCTGCAGTGAGATGCTGCACGAAAATGCGCCCTAAGGGAGCGTCTCCACATGCCCTCACTGTGTGCAATGATGTCCCGACAGAACATCCACTCGACAGTGCAAGTCCCAGGTAGTGTGTTACCGCGTGCATCCCAATGACGAGACCACAGTGATCACTCTGCCCAAATGATCAAGATTGTCCATTCCACTAGGCCAAATCTAGACCCTCAAAATGACTGTGAACTTCTCTTAATTTGTGGAGTCATCTGAACTCCAAATCAAGATTGAAAAAAGCTATGGAAAGCTTGTAATGTCTATTTTCTTCTGAAATCATAAAATTGATAAAAATCTTTAAAAAATGTTCTGTTTTGAGGAAATAAGCTTCCAATTTTCATGATCTTCAATATCTGAGATGATCAGATCTTAGGGATCTAATTTAATGATGAAATAATTTGAAATAAAGTGATATCTACGATTTATTTTGACAGATCTAAGATAAATTGAGAATTTACCCTTTATGGTAGAAAAATCCTAAAAATACAAAGGGACCCACTTGATCAATGAGATCAATCATGATCAAACCCTTTGGATAGGTTGTATTAATGGGATTATGATGAAATTTAGTTAGATCATGGATTAAATGTGAAAAAAACAAGTGGATATGATCTTTGGATCTTAATGGAATAAAAGCCTTGCATGTAATTAAAACCCTTGATATAAAACAAAAGATCTAAGATCTAATGGTTGGATCATAAGTAAAAGTTTTTAATAATATTAATTTAATTAGTTTACTTGTCTTTTATTTGAGATAGAATGGTAAATGTGATTTAAGTTACAAATTAGGAAGCATGATAGTGTAATTCTTAAATTTTAGCATGCTATGTTCTAAATATCTTAGATTGTTATAATATGTTTGTAAATTTAATTATCTTAGGGTCATGATAGTTTGAATTTAAGATTTAAGCATGATTCCATTAGATTACTAGTCACATTTCATGTATTTCATAACTTAAGATCATGCTAGTTTAAGTATAGTTTTATTCCACTATGTTAAGTTACATTCAAAGGAAGAATGTTAGTATAAATAGTTGTTAAATTTATATTTGATTTATGCTTTAACATTTATGATTTAATTGTTGTCAAATTTTATTAGTAGATTCAATTGTTAAGTAGTTGTTGAGATATAATGAGCATAAATCATCAAAAATGTAAACTAATGGAATATAGAGATTCATGGACAATTAAGATGAGCAACTGACTTTGACTTAATATTAGTAAGGGCTATAGTTAGTAGGACAATATAAGAATTATCAAATCCTTGGCCCAAACTAAGAGAATAATAAACCCCATGAATGACATTTTAAATGTTCATGGATTTAATTAAAATCAATTAGAAAGGGTACTTACAGTTAAAATGCTCATAGAAACCTTCTGAAAGGTTAAGCTAAGGTCACTCTAGTGAATGCTGAACATGGTGGTTAAGGGGGTTTTCTAATGGAGCCTCCCTCTTTCCCTACCTTCCATTGACGTTTATGAGGATTGAAGTAACCGCGTTGTGTTCAGTCATTCAGCTAGTAAGCCTTAGTCAATTGGAAATAAGAAGAGCTGTCTAAACTTAGGATGAAATAAGCTATCTTCAACTAGTAAAACATTAACTGGTTGAATAATAATAATAAGAGCATAAAAGGCTAGTAAATTATCTTGAATGATCAAGAACAATAAAATAAATAAATAATTTTTTAATGTATGATATAGATATTGCTTGCAATTTAAATCAAATAGAATAGAAGATCTGAACCCTTGATCAAATATGATTTAAGGAAGGAAACCAAGATCATCCTCCTTAGGGATGATCAAACAATTGACCTTAGATCAAAGAAGAACTAGATGATAGAAGATCTAAGCCCTTGATCTTTATCAACAAGTATAAATTGTTGATCAAAGAATCTATGAAAGATCAAGATCAAAGAAAGGAATACACAAAGACTTAGAATAGAAAATACTTAGATCTGAAAGATTAGAAGATTATTCTAACCTAGACACTATCTGAGGAAGATAGATCATGAAAGGACAAAAGATCTAGATCCTTTATATTAAAGGACAAGATTAAATAAAGAATATAGATAGGATCAAAAATATAAGATTATTCAGATTGTATAAATATTTACAGTATGTATGGATTTACAGATTACATATGCTAGTCAGGATCATGGAAGATATGAAGAGATGGATCACTACTTGAAGGTAGGAGGATTTTATAAATGCATCTGCATGAGAAATACATATTAAATACATGATCTTATGTCTAGAAATGTTGACAAGTGTAATGTAAATACTTTTATTAAACCCCTTGAAAACCCTTATAATCCAACCAAAATACATATGAAATGGTTAAGTTAGAATTGAGGAAAACCCTAAGTGAATAGGAAACTAGAAGGTATTCCAAGCCTAGATAAATAGACAAATTGTCTGATAAGTATAAAATCAATACATGGGAATGGTGATCCCTAAACTTATGTGAACATGGGTATCATTCATTGTAAATGATGATCCCTAAGTTTGAAGTGAAATCCTATCCTTGACATAAGAATACCAAAATATGAGAATGATGATATAAATAGACAAGATGTCTGATAAGTAAAAGAATACTTTATATATAAGCAAGGAGGCTTGTGGTTTTTGTTTTAAACAGGCGTATGCCTGAGGATGCTGTGCTAGGAGGGTTACGAAGATTTGGCCACCCGCTCTTCAAAATGTGATATATATGATGATATCGTGTCCAAAGAGAGGAAAAATGTCGGGCGGGGCAATTATGGTAAGGCCGCCACTATGACAGTCTGTCGCCCCATATAGACATGACACGGATGATTTTCCACATTTGGTATCCATGGAGTATGAAAGCAGTTATCCGAGCATGTTAGTACGGATCAAACTGTAGCATAGTAGTCCTTTGAGTATTTTTCCAATAGAGTATGGATGTTTTATCAACTCTATATGGTGAAATGTGATGATACTGCCCAAATGAGGGAGTATTTTCCAACAGAGTCTAGATGATTGATCAACTCAGTGTGTCTGAGTGTGACTATTGATGTTTGCGATATTAACTATTTTTCACGATTTTGATTGTATATATATCTAGAGGACATATACAGTATGTATGTATGTATGTATAAGGATGTACATATATGACAAAGTAAAGAGATGGATCCATGAGTATGTTTATGAACAATGGAATTATGAAGTATTAGGATTATACTATCAAATTATTATGCTTCTTAAATCCCCTACCAAGCAAAGCTTGTTGAGATATTGTAAATGCTTGAATGTTTACAATATCTCATACAGAGAGAAGGAGACTTAGGAGCTAAAGACTTGAAAAACCTTGGAAGAATTCTCAATCAGGGTATATCCCTTGAAGACGTGTATTTTTATTTGAGAGCATTGTATTGTATTGAGAGTTTTTAATGTATGGTGAGGTTTGAAATTTGGATTATCTAATTTGGGCAAGTATTGTATTGATACCCAAGCTATACTGTGAACCCCTGGATGGATTCTAGAATTTAATAAAACTATATTCCTTCAATAGAATTTTATCTTGTGCAAAATTCTACTTATGATATGTATGAAGTGATGACTTGGGTTTTACAAAATAAGTTCTAAAGAAAATAATTTTTTATGCTTCATTTTGCAAAAAAATTTACCACTAAGGGTGCCCTGCCTTTGAAAAATGTATTACAAAATGTGTTACAAAAACCCAAGTCGTCACACTAACACTTGCTGCTAAGTCAAACAATGCCCTATCTATGACATGGTCTCCAATAATGTAAGAAATTGTAGAACACCCTAGGTCTCTAAACTTTGGTGGAGCTCACATGCTAGGTGCCTTGTTCTATAAATTTATCTTTCTTTTTCTAGTGCAGAGCTCTTTCAAAAATTTGGCATAGACAGGGACATCTTTTATTGCATTGAGCAATGGAATGTTAATTTGGACATGTTTAAATGCATTCATTAAAGCATTGAAGTTTGCGCCCTTTCTACTCTTGTTCAATAATTGAGGAAATGAGGCTTTGGGCACATAGGGTGCCTCAATTATACGTTCCAAAGGGGATTTGTAACTCTTGTCCTTCTCTCATGTTTTAGCTGCCTCCTTTTCCTCTATAGCTTCCTTAGCCTAGCCAACTTTGTTATCTACTTGATGGCCACTCTTAGGGGTGGTTATAGACTTGGCATGCTCATAAGGGTAATGGACTTGAGAACTTGACCCTCTCTCAAGTTGGCACTTAGGGTTAGGGATGGGATGATTAAGGAACTTTCCTTTTTCCCTTTCATTTAAAGATACTTGCAACCCCATTTGCCTCTTTAACCTGGCAATATTTTTTTGACTCTCATTCTAGGTTTGAAGTAAGACTTTATTATTTTCATAAAGTTTCTTCATAATATACTGTATGTTATCCTCCATTATTTCTGTGTTTGTTGGGGCAATTGAGAACTAGTGGTTGTTATAAAGTGGAAAGCTTAGGAAAGTTTTGGTTATGGAAATTCATAGAGGTTCCCCTGGTAGTTATTCTTCAACCAGGAATAGTTTGGATGCCTAGCCCATAACAAATTATAGGCCTCGAAATATGGGTTGTTGTTTATAGGATTATGATATGCATTCGCTTATTCAAGAAGATATTCATTTAGTGTTCTATTTGATGGACAAGTGGCAGTGATGTGGGTTGGATTGGAAAAGAGGGCACAGACCCCTTTTGGAGGCTTAATGGATGTCGCAGCCATGAGGGAGTGAAACATAGTTTTAAGTTTGTCTGCTCTCCCATCATACTTGTCCATTCTTTCAAGTGCAGAGTCAAGCTTATGAGATAGATCGGTGTGTACTCCACTCATATATACCCTCTGTCTTTAGAGGCTGGTTCTCTCTATCTCTCTCTCTTGTATTTGAGTAATTCCATTAATGGGAATTATTTGCTAATGTATGAAAGAACTCCCAGGCCTCTTTCTCATTGTTTAGCATGAGAGCCCCTCCACTCGTAGCATTTACCATTTGTCTATTCTAAGGCTTCAATGCCTCATAAAGGTATTGAACCTACTACTATTTCTCGAATCCATGATGGGGGCATTTTTGCATTAATTCATTCCTCCGTTCCCAGCATTCATAATATTATTCATTATCCCTTTGTTGGAATTTTATAATTTCTCAACAAAGGGAATTGTTTTGTGAATGGGGAAGAATTTATTCAAAAACTTCCTAGACAGTTGATCCCATGTATTAATGGAACCTACCAGCAAGGAATTGAGCCATGACTTGGCTTTGCCCTTGAGTGAGAACAGGAATAACCTAAGCTTAATAATATTGTCCAAAATAATTTGAAACCTAAATATGACACAAGTATCAAGGAACTCCTTAATATATAGGTATGGGTCTTCTCAGTCCCGGCCATAAAAAGTAAGGAGCAATTGTTTGACTCTCGGCTTTAACTCGAAATGGTTTGCGTTTGTTGGGGGCTAGAGCTATGAAAGATGCGGTGTTAAGATGGAGTGGCGCATAAAAATCTCTACTAGATTTATGCTTGAATTCTATTGATGGTTCAACCATGGGGACAAGAACTTGGTTTCTTTCCCCTTGCCTAGGTTTTGTTGAATCTTTAAGTCGAAAGCTGCTAACTCTAGGTTCTGAGATCGACACCATTGCATAAACTATCCTAATATAAATGCCCTAGCTATATGCTGACTCTAACTCTAAGTGATGCACAATCAAATCCTAGTATTCACTAATTGAGCAGTATCTTGATTATCTTTTCTTACTACATAGGTTATAGCTTCTTAGATCTAGATCTTGATAGCTCCTCTTATCGAAATTTGACTACTACTTACTAGTTAGGTTCTACACGAAAGTGGTTAAAACAGTCTTTTTGTTAGGAGGCATTTAGACCTCAACTAATGTCAGTGAAAGGTGTGGAAAAATTACTTGGATTTTAAGACACTCACTATAACCACAATGCTCAAAATCCACTAGAGTGATAATAGATCACATCCTTCTAAAAAGGGTCCTATGAGCTCGATACCCTAAGTCTCTTCCTACTTGATTTTAAATTAGCGTTTAAGGGTTGGGATCACAACATACAAGAATATTGATTGATTCCAAGGTGGGCCAAGGAGCTAGTGATGAAATCCAATCATTATCTTATAAGGGTTTTGTAGGGCCCTTACTAGCATTAAGTTCCATTCCACCATAAAGCTGTAAAAATGCAATGTAGAATAGAAAGCAAACTAATGCCTACCTATAGGCCACATAACAAAGGGTTAGCATCTACAGGACACTATAACCATGCAATCTATGCTTTGGTTACAGCCAAGCTTAGGTTAACCTTTGTTAAATAGGTGCTTGAACTAATGCAACAATAATAAGTATTATTCAATAGTCATAAATTCATGACCCTAATCCATATGAATTATACTACCATCACAAATTCAAAATTATACTAAAAATAATTTATCCAAAAAATTGAAATTACAACACATTTAAAAATTAATTAAAATTACGAGGGACCTCACTACAATTTTACTCAAATCCTAATCTAAGAAAGTAATGAAAACCTAATTTATGTTGATGAAGTTATGACCCATAGGATCATGACCTCTCGTTGACCGATTTCCCTCTCACAAAAATAAACAAATTGGTTAATATGAGGAAATTAGCAAATAAATGTAAAACCTTAAAATAATGCACCCTAAACCTAGACTTGAGGAAAATAATCTAAAGAATAGTCCACTTACACAAAGCATTGTGAATCCCCAGCAATGGCATCAAAAACTTGCTGTGATTTTAAGTTTAAACTTATAAGCACACAAATCAATTGGAGTAATTCATGTGAGGAGTTCAATCCCATGAGGAATCAAACGAATGTGATACTCATGGTCCCTACTTTAAATTATCTACACTAACCAAATTCAAGAGATCTTTTCCTAAACTAAAAATGGAAATTAACACAAGAAGATGGAAATTATGCTAAAACTTAAAACATATTAAAGTTAATAACTTTCCAAAAACACACTTTCTAAAAATAAAACTCTCCTAAATGAAAACTTCCTCCAATTAAAAACTTTCTAAAAAACTAAGATTGGAAATAATTGAAACAATCCTAACATGCAACTAAACCAAAACCATGAAGAACTAATTTTAACATGACCTAAACAAATCATGTAAAACAAAAATAATATGGTGCATATGGAGTATGAATTTTGTGCATGAACATAATGATGGAGAGAATGACTATATGAAACATGAAAAGTATACATGAACTAAAGTGTAAAGTAGGCTAGCATGGAATGCATGAAAGAATCTTAATAAAGCATGAAACTCTAATCAAAGCAAACAAGTTTCCAAAGAATCACACTTCAAGACCATGCACATGATCCATGGGGTTATATGCATGGAACCATGGTGTATTTCTTAGATGCAAAACTAATCTAAGAGATAAGAAGATGAGGGGAAAGGGATGGATAGTAAAAGTTGGGAAAGAGAGGAGGGGTGGGGGAAAGGATTGGCTAGGTGATTTTCTAGTAAGTGGCTATTGCTTGGATGGTTGGAATGGAAGTTTAGGAAGGTGGACAAGTCTTACAAAGGTAGGACTCTTGAATGGAAAGTGAAATTTGTAATGCATTTAGTGGTGAGGTAGAAAATGAGAAAATTGTGGGAAAAATGTGAAAGAAACATAAAAATTGAAGGGGTCTCTTCCTATTGGTCCATATGATGCCTTATCCTAGTGAAGTTTTCCTTAATTCTCTTCAAAATATCCCCATAAATCCCAAGGACAATTATCTAGATTCTCCTCCAATCATGGCCTTCCATTTAGCTTAGCTTATGTGGCTTTAAGGGCTCTATTGGCTTGTCTTCATGGTTGGCTTAGATGGCTCTGTTGGCTTAGCTTGATGGCTTAATTCCTTGGCTTTGGTGGTCAGCTTGGCTCCTTAGCTTGTCATCTTCTTCATGGCTTCATTATGACTAAGTGGCTTAAGAGCAGCCCATGCAAAGGTGGTGGACTTTGTATGGCTTGTGCATGGGTCCATTTTGACAACCTTTGACTCCTTTAATTGCATCCATTGCTCACCCTAAAGATGATCTTCATCCTTCATCTCATGTTAAAATGATGAATTTTAGGCTTTGACTCGATGTTTTGATCTTGATCTTCCATTTTCATTCTAATCAATCTCGGATGTGGAATCACCATCTTGCTTCCTACAAAAAATTTAAAACTCTAATTAAATCCTAAAAAAATATGATTAATCACATACTTATCTTATATTAGCCTTTGGACCTCCAAAATATCAAAAATTTTGAGTCATTAGGTAAAAAATGCATGTGCTACGAATTTTGGTCAAAAACCCTATTTCACCCTTATAAGTTATAACACATGATAACGAATTGGGTGGTTTTTATGTACAATTTCACACCTATCATTTATTTTCTACAAGAAATGGTAGTACGCTCCAAAATTATAGTCGCACTAACTACAAGAGCAGGATTCTCTTTGATTTCTCATTAGATTTGAGTGAGATTGAGATGGAGGTTCTTGAATACATTTGACATACAATGAACCACAAACATATTGAACCTAATTAGCTCAGGATAAATATTTCATGTGACTCCACGGCTAATAGTCACTAGTTTTCAAAGTATATTTTCTACAGAAAATGCTAGTGCTCTCTAAAATTATAGTCACACTAACTACAGGAGAAGGTTTCTCTTTGATTTCTCATTACATTTGAGTGAAATGAGAAACGGAGGTTCTTGAATACATTTGACACCTAATGAACTAAGGACATATGGAAAAATCTTTTTAGAACTTAGAAATATTTAATGTTATTTATTTATTTAATCTTTATTACATGTTATTTATTTTCTTTCTCAATCATTGTAATAATTAAGGAAGTAGAAAATTTGTGGAAAGTAGATATTATTTAGCATATTTTTTAAGGTGGTTCTTTTCTTTAGCTGTAGATTAGTTTTATTGATCCAAATTCTCATTACTTTGAGGCATATTTAATTAATTTATGTTAAATAAGAAATTATGTTAGGTTAGTTTATTTTTTCCTAGGATTAGAGTGATCCTAGTATAACACTAGAGAATAGCACACATTAATTCCTAATGTTTAACATGTTTTAGAAATTTTAATTTGATATCTATCTCAATTTAGAAAAGATAGATTTTCCCTTAGTATAATTCTTTGATTTAATATCATTACCTTTTATAATGAATACTTGGAATTAATTATTGATTCATTATAGTTAGGTTTACATGGAATTCTTAGGATTTAACAATCTATCTAATTTCTAATGATTAAAGATTTTTTTAGCTAAATTTGCAAACAAACCAAATTCTAAGAAAATGACCATAGTTTCTACTACTTCTTGAGTTATAAAGAGGAATTGTGACAGCCCGAGTCCAACGGTCACAATATTGTCCGCTCTAGGTACAGCCCGCACGGTTTTGTTCTTCCCTAGTTTCCCAGGGAAAACGCGTTATGACAGTTAGAGTTCTCCGAACTCTTATAACCAGCCCAGATCTCCCTTCCCAAGCAATGTGGGACTAACTCTCAGTACCTCCCCACCCTTGTTCCCTCAACCTATCTTGGGCCTTGACCTCAGACTATCTTGGGGCATCCCCCTTAAGCCATCTTGCCCCACCCTCAAGGCATCTTAGCAAACACCTGTGGGTTTACCTTTCCCCCTTTAGGGATTCGCGTCCACGCATGCGACTAGCCCACCCCATCACTAGGGAACTGGCTCTGATACCATTTGTATCAACCCGGGTCCAACGGTCATAATATTGTCCGCTCTGGGCGAAGCCCGCACAGTTTTGTTCTTCCCCAGTTTCCTAGGTAAAATGCGTTATGACCGTTAGAGTTCTCCAAACTCTTATAACCAGCATAGATCTCCCTCCCCAGGTGATGTGGGACTAACTCTCAGTACCTCCCCACCCTTGTTCCCTCAACCTATCTTAGGCCTTGACCACAGACTATCTTGGGGCATCCCCCTCAAGCCATCTTGCCCCACCCTCAAGGCATCTTGGCAAACACCTATGGGTTCACATAGCTGTCGCGACCTCAATTCCCGAGACCGCGATTTGACTTAATCAAGCCTATTGATTGGCTGAGCTAGGCCTACGTGGCCTTGCTTCTTTTTTTTTCATAATATACATCACAACGGAAGTATTGAGAGAGCTAAGTGCTCTTGTCCTATGCAAGTCATCTCCCTCAAGGATTACCATCTTAGGCAGCCCACTATGAGTATCATCATCAAGGCGGCCAGACCCTCAGGATTTACCATCTTGGGTAGCGCCAAAGTCAGGTTCCCTCAGGATTTACCATCTTGGGTGGCTCCACCTTAATTGAAATCAACTAGACAGCCCTTTCCCTCAGGGTTTACCATCTTGGGTAACTCAATATGCCAGCTCATCCCTCAGGGTTTACCATCTTGGGCGGCTCCACCGTGATCCCAAAAGACCAAGCAGCCCTTTCCCTAAGGAATTACCATCTTAGGAGGCTCAATACCTGACAGCTCATCCCTCAGGGTTTACCATCTTGGGTGGCTCCACCATGATTCCAAAGAACCAGGCAGCCCTTTCCCTCAGGGTTTACCATCTTGGGAGGCGCAATACCTGATAGTCCATTCCTCCGAATTTACCATCTTGGGTGGCTTTACCTTAGTTGCAAGCAACTAGGTAGCCCTTTCCCTCAAGGTTTACCGTCTTGGAAGGCGTCATCATAGCTTACCGGGCAGCCCTCAGGGCTTACTATCTTAGGCTTGACCATTTTATAACAGTTTGCATCATTATAACAGTTAAGTATAGTAAATCAGACTATAACATGACCATTTCAATAAGAAATTACAAATTCTATCATCCATTCAACCGAGGTGACAATATGTTGATTCAACACATGCATAAGGTTAATTTCAAGAGCACAGATCAACAAGAATTTAAGGAATGAAAGGGTTTAGGGTCCTTACCTACTCTCAAGGTACAACTTCAAATTTAATTACCAACATCGTTCACTCTACACTCAATATCTGCAATGAATACAAGTTTTAAGTAAATTTCATAATTCCATGGAATTTTTCTATAATCACTTCTAGCTATTTATTCACAATGTTCTTGATCTAACCTCATGTATCTAGATCAATGATTGGTACACCAATTGGTTGCTATCCAATTGGATCAGCACCATTGGTCTTACATGGACAGTTTAGATCGACCATGTACATTTAGAAGTTTCAATTTCCAACCTTTTAGGTAAGTTATTCCACAATTCAATGCTTTTAGCCATAATTCATGGTTTGATCTCCTTTCCTGACCTTCGATATTCGCTGATCGAATATTGGACGATTAGATGGGATCTCCTATCAATCTGTCCATAATTGGTTAGTCACTTTTCTAATAATTCATTACTAAAGGGTAATTGGAGTTGAATTCTACCCAGATCTACCTTCTGATCATCTTTTTTAACAGTCAGATGCAAAGATCTCAAGTTTTTGCTAGGCACTAACATGTTTTTTATTACAATTTCATGGACCAATCGATTCTTGATCAACGATCCATCTTCACGGATGAAAAGATAATGCGCGATTTGTCCATATCTGAAAATTTTCTATTTTTTCACATTTTTTTAGGGGTCATCGGAAAATGTCGCTGTCGTGAGAAAAGGTGACCGGATTTTGGTTGTCACCAGCAACATAGGAGACCTCATTTTTTTGCGAAATTTCATGAGAATGCTTAGAATTTCTTAGATTTTCATTTTCCAATCTTTTCCCCTTTTGATTTGCACTCAAACTATCAATTTTTGCCAAATTTTTCAACGATTTTTGGACTTAACCTATGTGCTAGTTTTTGAAGATTCCAATGGCGTTTCTTGACGGATCTTCATGAAACCATAGGGGTTTCACTCAAAAATGTCCAAGGAACAATATGAACAGTTAGATTTTCAATCCAATCATGTTCCTCTCACTGCGTTTCCTGAATCCGACGGTGTTTTTCACCGTCCCATTTCGTTGAAAGAAACAGGTACAGGCGTGGAAGAAAACAAGGAAATGGAGAAGAATAGAAAGTGTTGGAGGCTTACCTAGGTCGAGCTTGCAGCTAGTGTGACCCGAGGATGGTTACCCAACTCCTCGTCGCCGATGAGACTTAGGTCGTGTCTGGTAGGCAAGGATGGAGGTATAGGAAATGAGGGATGGGGAGGGGCGTGAGAGCTGCGCAGGGTTGATCAGAAGAGGGGGAGAACCAGGGAAATGGGGGGTGAGAGGGTTGCCAAGAATGAAGGGAGAGGGAGAGGGTTGCCGGCTTTAGCTCCCTCTTTCCTCTATGTTGCAGACGCGTGGGAGTAGAGCTCCACACGGTGAGTTCCACTCCCATGTGTAGAGTCTCTCCCATGTGGCTCTTTGGGTCACATTCATTAGAGGGGGGTGCCATTATCAATTCGGACCCCCTCTACCTCGATGGTAAATCCTTGGCTCTTTCGTTCCGATCTCCGTTTAGTGCGTTCTTGGTGCCATTGGAAAGCTCTCTCAAAGCACAGTCTGATGAATGACTTTGCATCATTAATTTCTAATGTTCTTGATTTTCTATTTTTTCCACTATTTAGGGCATGGGTGTGACAACACTCCCCTACTTAAAGAAATTTCATCCTCGAAATTAAATAAATACCTGAGTCCTCAAATAATTCTAAGTATTTTTGCTAAACTTCAGACTCCAGCTCCCACGTGGCTTCTTCTGTCCCATGATGTTGCCATATCACCTTTACAAGCGGTATCCCTCTTCGACGCAACACCTGTTCTTTACGGTCAACCACCTGTATCGGTTTCTCCTCATAAGAGACATCCTCTTAAATGGTAAGGTCTGCCCAATCAAGAACATAAGAAGGGTCCTGCTCATATTTTCACAACATCGACACATGAAAAACATTGTGAATCAATGATAACTGTGGAGGCAAGGCCAACCGATAAGCAACTTCGCCAACACGCTCTAGAATCTCGAATGGTCCAATGAATCAAGGAGATAACTTCCCACGTTTGCCAAAACGCGTCACTCCTGGTCTTGGCCGAGCCTTTAGGAACACATAATCTCCTATCTCAAACTCCAATGGTCGCCTCCTTCGGTCAGCATAGCTCTTAGTCCTACTCTGAGCCGTCAACAACCGCTGCCTGATTTGCTTTACCTTTTCTGTGGTTTCTCTGACTACCTCAGGGCCTAATAATGATGTCTCACCACCCTCTGCCCAACAAACTAGGGATCGGCATGGCCTACCATATAGCGCCTCAAATGGTGCCATCCCTATGCTAGATTGGAAACTGTTGTTGTACGAGAATTCCACCAAAGGTAAATATTCGGCCCACTTCTCTTGGAAGTCTAACACACAAGCTCTCAACATATCTTCGAGCACCTAGATCACTCTCTCATGAAATGCAAAGCTAAAAGGTAACCTTGTACCCATTGCTTGTTGTAAACTCTTCCAGAACTAAGAAGTAAACCTCGAATCTCTATCTAACACAATGGATACAGGCACCCCATGTATCTTACAATCTCACGTACGTACAACTGACTCAATGTCTCAAATGAATCAACAACTTTCACTGGCAGGAAGTGAGCTGACTTGATCAGTCTATCCACAATCACCCAAATGCGATTCCAACCTTGCTTACTACGTGGAAGACCTACCATGAAATGCATGGTAATGTGCTCCCACTTCCATTCTGCTACTGGCAATGGCTGTAGTAACCCCACAAGTCTTTGATGTTCTGCTTTAACCTGTTGACAAGTCAAAAATCGAGCAACAAATTCAGCAATGTCCTTCTTCATGCCCTTCCACCAAAAGTGCCTCATAAGGTCATGATACATCTTTGTACTACTGGGATGTATTGAAAATTTAGACTGGTGTGCCTCACTTAGCAATCCTCTCCTAACCTCATCAACTGGAGGGACCATCAATCTACTCAAATATCGTACCCCACCAGAAGAGTCCACAGTCCAATGCTCAATGCTCTCACCTTCTTCTATTTGGGCTCCAATACTTTTAGCCTCTTCACCATCCTTCTGTGCCTACAAGACTTCTTGTATTATTGAAGGTTGAGCAATCATTTGACACAAAAATGCACCACTTCCAAATGAATCGATGTGCAAGTCATACTCAATCAATGACTCACACACCTTCCATCTGAAACCCTGAAGTCCATCCATCAAACCTCCAGACTTGCTACTTAGTGCATCGCAACAACATTTGCTTTTCTTAGGTGATACTGAAGTGTGAAATCAAAGTTCTCCAAGTATTCAACCCATCTGATCTGCCTCAAATTTAAATCCTTCTGAGTGAAGATATACTTTAAGCTTTTATGGTCGGTAAAGACATCAAACCTTTCACCATACAAATAATGCTTCCAAAGTTTCAATGCAAACACCACCACTGCCAGCTCTAAGTCATGAGTAGGGTATTTCTTCTCATTTGGCTTCAATTGATGAGAGCCATAAGCCATTACTCTTCCTTCTTACATTAGGAGACATCCTAGTCCTAAGTGTGAAGCATCATAGTACACCGCATAACCGACACCTCGCTCAGGAATGATAAGCACAGGTGCCGAGGTTAATCATTTCTTCAACTCCTGAAATGACTGCTCACATGAATCATCCCACTCAAATACCACACCATTTTTCATAAGTCTTGTCATGGATGCTGCAATGCATGAGAAGTCCTTCGCAAACCTCCTATAATAACCAGCCAACCTAAGAAAACTCCTGATCTCAGTTATGTTCCTCGGTCTTTCCCAACTCAACACAGTTTCTATTTTTGACGAGTCGACTGAAATCCCATCACCTATAACTACATGCCCAAGGAAATTCACCTTGGATGCCCAAAACTCACACTTGCTAAGTTTCACATACAACTGATGCTCCCTCAACATCTGCAACGCAATAGACAAGTGTTGTTCATGCTCCTTCTTAGACCTTGAGTATATCAACACGTCATCCACAAACATGACAACGAATTGATCCAAATAAGGGAGAAAGATGTGATTCATGAGGCTCATAAAAGCTGATGGAGCATTCATCAACCCAAAAGGCATCATGTCAAACTCAAAGTGACCATATCGAGTCCTGAATGTCATCTTAGGGACATCTTCGTCCCTCACCCGTAGCTGATGGTATTAAGATCGCAAGTCAATCCTGGAAAACGGCCTAGATCCCCTCAGCTGAACAAACAGGTCGTCAATCCTCGGCAATGGATATTTATTCTTGATTATCACCCTATTCAATTGCCGGTAGTCAATACATAGCCGCAATGTGTCATCGTTCTTTCTTCCAAACAACACTGGGGCTCCCCATGGCAACGTGCTAGGGCGAATGAAACATTTGCATTGCAACTCCTCCAATTGCACCTTCAACTCTCGTAATTCAGTAGGTGCCATGCAGTGTGGAGTGATTGAAATTGGAGAAATGCCAAGTAAAATCTCAATAGCAAAGTCAACCTCCCTCCTTGGAGGTAATCCTGGCAACTCATCAGGGAAAATATCAACAAACTTCCTTACTATTAGCATGGATTCAATGCCAGCATCAACATCATCATGCCCCACCATGCTCACCATCCACCCACCATAGTCTCTCTAGCGTTTGTAACCAACATGAACTCGTGGGTACCTATAATCCTCTGTGGAGGAGAAATAAAAATGAACTCCACTAGGTAGGACAAAGTCAACCGTCCTTCGACTACAATTAATAATGGCATGGTACTTAGACAGGAAATCCATGCCCACGATCACATCATAAGGAGTAATGTCCATTACCACCAGATCAAACCTCACCCTATGTCCTCCCATGTCAATATCACAATTTCGACACACTCTGCTGGAGGTGATGTTCATCCCTATAGGCAACTCAACTTGCAATGTTGAGTCATGCTTAAGTCGTGAACAATTGAAGATGAAATAAAAGAATCTGTTGCACCCAAATCAAACAATGCTCTGACCCAAGCATGAAACAAAAAAAATGTACCTTCTATAACTGTGCAATCAGGAGGGGTATCTGGCTATGTCAATGCATAGACTCTGCCCTGTGTCCTCTGTTCAAAAATAGGAAGTACTCCTTTGAATGGTGCATTTGCCCTCTGTGCTGGTGGCCGACCCTGAGGACGTGGTCTATTGCTACTTTGCACACTTCCTTGCATGGATTTCTGCTTAAGACAATCTCTCTTGAAATGACCCTCCTGTCCACAACCATAACATGTCTTATTGGCCATTCCAAGGGATAGAGAATGCGCCTATGTGTTCTGCGCCCGAGGACGATACCCCTTCCTCCTCTTATCCTTGCTACCCTGTGAGTGAGATTTCCCAAAACTTCTCTTCTTAAACTCAGATGCACTAGTTTCTCTGCCCTAATCCTGCTCAATCAGTTGCGCTCTATCTACCACCTCAGCATAGTCTTCCAACTTGAAAGGTACCAAGCACTGTCGAATAGAGGATCTTAGGCCTTGGATGAAGCGATAGGCCTTATCCCAAGCAGTGGGGATCATCAATGGTGCATATCGTGACAACTGATCAAATCTAGCAACATACTATCCTACAGTCATATCACATTGTGTGAGCCTCAAAAACTCAGCTACCTTAGCATCTCTCTAAGAACTAGGAAAATACTTTGCTAGATAGGCCTCTCTTAAAAGTTCCCAAGTCCACTCCTCATCGACTCTAACACCTCTTACCACCCACCACCAGTGAATAGCATCACCAGTGAACTGAAATGTAACCACCCGTACCTTTAGATCTTTGTCGATTTTTTGTAC
This sequence comes from Warburgia ugandensis, assembly GCA_035236585.1. NCBI lineage: Eukaryota > Viridiplantae > Streptophyta > Magnoliopsida > Canellales > Canellaceae > Warburgia > Warburgia ugandensis. Next base: position 48,990,228 of record CP141130.1, read on the forward strand.
CTCAAAGATCCTTTGTATTTGCTCTAACCAATCCTCTGCTTCGATGGGATCTGACATCCCATCAAACTTGGGTGGCCCCAACTTCCTAAACTCTCGTAAGGCAAGTGTTTCCCTTCTTATGCCCTCTCTACGGGCTCTAGGGACGAGTGTAGCTGAGGGCTGACCTCCTGCTCCCCTGCCTATAGCATCAACAATTGCCTGGGCCATCTGTCCTATGGCGTCTTGGACTGAATCACTTGCATGCAACGCTAGCCCTCCAAAACTAAAGCCATCACTCCTAGTCACAACCATGACTATGCCATGCTCTCAACATCAACAATAAGTGTTAGTCACTTATCAAACATGCTAAAAGTAGTCAACAATCAACAAGGTTAGTTATAGAAGCCACTAAACATTCAAACTTTAATGATCATAAGAAATAATAAAAGAAGTTCTCCACAAGTGATCTACTACCACGCTTTGATACTAAGCTGTCGAGACCTCAATCCCCGAGACTGCGATTTCACTTAATCAAGCCTAGTCATTGGCTGAGCTAGGCCTACGTGGCCTTGCTTTTTTTATTCATAATATATATCACAGCGGAAGTATTGAGAGAGCTAAGTGCTCTTGTCCTATGCAAGTCACAATTTACTAATAAAATATATTTTTCTCCTTCAACTATTGAGTTCTACCAAAATTTTGGTAGAGTCTCCCCTATTTTTTGAACTTATGCATTTAACGCATGCTATGCGGTTTACTTGATATACAATATAGCAATTATAAATTCCTTAAGGGAGACTCAGTCTCCATACTATCTATCATAATACACCACTAACACCTGCTTACTAACTAGGAGTTCAAGTGAGTCTCATATATGCCCTATCAACATAAAACACATAAGATGCATAAGGATCATTGTCAAAAATAAGATATAACTCATATTCAGTGTCAGCACATATATATACATATATATACAATTCAAAATCTTACATCTTCAATCAAGCTTTCTTCATTTCACTCAACCACCTTTCTCTTCTCGACCTGACCGATACCTGCAAAATAGTAAGGTGAGCTACGAAGCCCAATAAGGGAAAAGAACTAAACCCATGCATATACAATCATTCTCGTTGCTACGATTAAAAGCACATTCAATACAACACGAGCATTCATTTCCATTCTAACTAGTCATCTACAAAGTAGTTAGCATGTACTATCAAGCAAGGCCTATGGGTATTATAGTAGAATTGCAGTTTTTCCCAAATTCAAAATGTGACGCAACAGTCATAACATGCAAACAAGCACACCCCATACGAATTTCCCATTTGTGTCCAACCCCAGGACATTCAATAGATGAGTGACTATCATGAACCTCATTCTAAAGTTAAATGCAATTCATAAGTGTTATATCCAACAAGGCTGCATACTCATTAATGATTTCCTCAGTAATATTAAACATGCTTAGCATTACACCAAGATCCAATAATCATCTCCCTCAAGGATTACCATCTTGGGCGGCCCACTATGAGTATCATCATCAAGGCAGCCAGACCCTCAGGATTTACCATCTTGGGCAACGCCAAATTTAGGTTCCCTTAAGATTTACCATCTTGGGTGGCTCCACCTTAGTCGAAATTAACCAAGCAGCCCTTTCCCTTAGGGTTTACCATCTTGGGTAACTCAATATGCCAGCTCATCCCTCAGGGTTTACCATCTTGGGCGGCTCCACGGTGATCCCAAAAGACCAGGAAGCCCTTTCCCTCAAGAATTAGCATCTTGGGAGGCTCAATACCTGACAGCTCATCCCTCAGGGTTTACCATCTTGGCTCGGCTCCACCATAATTCCAAAGAACCAGGCAGCCCTTTTCCTCAGGGTTTATCATCTTGGGTGGCTTCACCTTAGTTGCAAGCAACCAGGTAGCCCTTTCCTTCAGGGTTTACCATCTTGGAAGGCATCATCATAGCTTACCGAGCGGCCCTCAGGGCTTACTATCTTAGGCTTGACCATTTTATAATAGTTTGCATCATTATAATAATTAAGCATAGTAAATCAGACTATAACATGACCATTTCAATAAGAAATTACAATTTCTATCATCCATTCAACCAAGGTGACAATATGTTCATTCAACACATGCATAAGGTTAATTTCAAGAGCACAAATCAACAAGAATTTAAGGAATGAAAGGGTTTAGGGTCGTTACCTGCTCTCAAGGTACAACTTCAAATTTAACTACCAACATCATCCACACTGCGCTCAATCTCTACAACGAATACGAGTTCTAAGTAAATTTCATAATTCCATGGAATTTTTGTATAATCACTTCTAGCTCTTTATTCACAATGTTCTTGATCTAACCTCATGTATCTAGATCAATGATTTGTACTCCAATTGGTTGCTATCCAAATGGATTAGCACCATTGGTCTTACATGGACAATTTAGATCAAGCGCATACATTTAGAAGTTTCAATTTTCAACCTTTTAGGAAAGTTATTCCACAATTCAATGCTTTTAGCCATAATTCATGGTTTGATCTCCTTTCCTGACCTTCGATATTTGCTGATCGAATAGTGGACGATTAGATGGGATCTCCCATCATTTTGTCCATAATTGGTTAATCATTTTTGTAATAATTCATTACTAAAGGGTAATTAGAGTTACATTCTACCCAGATCTACCTTTCGATCATCTTTTTTAACGATCAGATGCAAAGATCTCAAGTTTTTCCTATGCACTAACAAGTTTTTTACTACAATTTCATGGAACAATCGATTCCTAATCGATGATTCGTCTTTGTGGATGAAAAGATCATGTGTGATTTGTCCATATCTAAAAACTTTCTATTTTTTCACATTTTTTTAGGGGTCACCGTCGCCGGAGAAGGTGACCGGATTCTAGTGGTCGCCGGCGACACAGGCGACCTTATTTTTTTGCAAAATTTCACGGGAATTCTTGGAATTTCCTGAATTTTTGTTTTCCAATGTTTTCCCCTTTTGATTTGCACTCAAACTATCAATTTTTGCCAAGACTTACCCTAGGTGCTAGTTTTTGAATATTCTGGTGTCATTTCTTGACGGATCGTCATGAAACCAAAGGGGTTTTACTCAAAAACGTCCAAGGAACAATATGAACGGTTGGATTTTGAATCCAATCACGTTCTTCTCACGATCTTTTCTAAATCGGATGATGTTTTTCACCGTCCCATTTCGTTGAAAGAAACGAGTACAGGCGTGGAAGAAAATGAGGAAATGGAGAAGAATAGAAAGGGTTGGAGGCTTACCTAGGTCAAGCTTATAGCTAGGGCGACCCAAAGATGGTAACCCAACTCCTCGTTGCCAGTAAGACTTAGGTCGTGTCTGGCAGGCAAGGATGGAGGTGTAGGAAACGAGGGATGGGGAGGGGCGTGAGAGCTGCGCAGGGTTGACCGGAAGAGTGGGAGAACCAGGGAAATGGGGGGTGAGAAGGTTGCCAGGAATGAAGGGAGAGGGGAGAGGGTTGCCGGCTTTGGCTCCCACTTTCCTCTGTGTTGCAGACGCATGGGAGTAGAGCTCCACACGGTGGGTTCCACTCCCGCATGTAGAGTCTCTCCCACATGGCTCTTTGGGTCACATTCATTAGAGGGAGGTGTCATTATCAATTCGGACCCCCTCTACCTCGATGGTAAAATCCTTGGGTCTTTCACTCCCGATCTCCGTTTCCCACATTCTTACTGTCGTTGGAAAGCTCTCTTCGAGCACAATCTAATGAATGACTTTGCATCATTAATTTCTAATGTTCTTGACTTTCTATTTTTTTCCACTATTTAGGGCATGGGTGTGATAGGAATACTAGTGGTGAACCTTAATACTAGCCTAAGTGATCTATAATACTAACTATCAATCATAGTTAATTCTCTTAAATCAATCTCATCCATTGGATCATTATCACATCATCTTGTAATCTTTCCAATGTTAATCCCTTAGGATCATGATAGTGGAATAATTTAGTGCTTCAAAGTCACACTAAATTCTCCCTATGGATTTGACCTTATAGCACTACAATTGACTAACTATGCACTTGTTGGAAAACTTTTAGCATAGTTGTAATAGCAATATTATAAAACATAATTAATAAACCAGTAACTATGAATTATTTGCACCTAAACCAAATTATAAGACATTTTGAAAAGAAAAGAAAAATCAAGAAGGATAACATTTAAACAAAGGTCTAAATCGTGAACATATCAAGCAAAAAACTGATTTCATTTTAAAGAGAAAAACTGAGATCTAGCCTCAAAAATTCCTACATCTCCTTACCTGTCACAGTTGTAGCTTGTTCTAAAGTGATTTCTTACTACAAGTGGCCAAGATTCAATGCTCCTTTCCTCTCCTTCTCCTTCTCCTCCTCTCCCTCTCTCTTTCTCTCTTCCCTTTCCTCTCTTTCCCTCTTTCCTTTCCTCTTTTTCTCTGCATGCTTTTCCTTCTTTCCTTCTTCCAGCCCAGCACATCCTTATTATAGACATGTTGGCTAAGATTTAGGATCTACTCCGCCACCTTAGCAATCCATCCTCATCTCTATCTTGACTTAATGAAGTCTCATTCTTGCTTAAAATTAGACGTGATCCACCATTTGCAAATCACATCTTTATCTCTCAAAAATCCACCTTATTCCTATCATAATGCACTATTCTAATCCAAAACACATTGCTAAGATTTCATCTCAACCATTCATTCCTTGTAAGAAAAGCACCCTTAATTTGTATATCTCAACCATTGATTTGAGATGTTCCTAATAGATTAAATTACATTCTTAAACCTAGTTGTACAATTTCCTATGTTTAAGACCATTCCATGCTAAGATCTAGACGTCAAGAAAACTCTCTACTAAAAATTTTCCAAAAATATTATTAAATTGTCAATGTGGTGACTTGAACCATAATCTTAACATTATGACAATTAAATAGTCTTTTTGAAAGAAAAAAAATTAGTAGAGAGTTTCTGGATGTCTAGATCTTAGCATGGAATGATCTCAACCATAAGAAATTCTACAACCAGGATATAGAACAAAATTCAATCTACTTGGGACATCTTAGAGCAATGGCTAAGATATATTAAAGACATTTTGCTTACAAGGAATGAATGGCTAAGATGAAATCTTAGCAATGTAGTTTGGATAGTGCATTAGGATAGGATTATGGGGGATGACAAGAGATAACAATGTTAGATGGTAGATCATGTTTGATTTTAAGCAAGAATGAGACTTTATGAGATACGTCAAGATAGAGATGAGGAAGAACTTCTAAGGCGAGGGAGTAGATCCTAAATTTTATCCCCAACACATCTATATCAGGGATGTGTTGGATTGCAGGAAGGAAATAAGGAAAAATACATAGAGGAAAAGAGGAAAGGAAAGAGGAAAAGAGAGGAAAGGGAAAGAGAAAGAGAAAGAGAAAGAGTGGAAAGAAGCATATAATATTGGCCACTTAGAGTAAGAAATCACTATAGAACAACCTGTAGCCATGATAGATAAGGGGACATAGGAATTTCTGAGGCTAGATCTTAGTTTTTCTCTTCAAAATAAAAAAGCGCTTTTGCTTGATACAACCATGATTTTGATCTCTGCTTAAGTGTTAATCTTGCTAAAGTTTTTTTTAGAACATCTTATTGTTTGGACTAGGTTCAAGAAACATGATGGATTTCAGTTGATTGTTACTGGTTTATCAATTATGGTTTAGACATATTCCTATTAGAATTACATATGCATCATTATGAGATTTGTCTTGTTTCCAATTCAATGGATGAGTTTATGCATAGTGAAATTGATTTCAAAGTCTATGATTTGATCCACTAAAGTTATGCACTTGTTACTATTTTAAAGGCCTATAGCCATTCATCGCGTAAATTCAATGCTCTTTAACATTTTTTTTTATTTACAAAACTGTGAGTGCACACCTGAACATACTGTTATACATTATTTAAACACAAATATGTAAACTAGTTGTAGATGCACATAGAGATTTTAAATTTACTTAAGTTTTTTTTTTAAAAAAAAGAATAAACCTCAGAGAATCTCATTCATTAGTAAACTACTACTTTTTCACAACTTAATAGAGAGGATTGACCATTTTGAACATCATACACAAATGAAAGATATTTTGTTTGAGTTATTTCTTGGAGTGCATGTGTGTGTGTATAGCCACATAAATCTTGACTTCTAACCAGATATGCTTAAATTCTATTGGAAATATGTCTTGACCTCAAAGCCTCATAGGTATACTCTTAGAAATGAAACTCTCAGATAAGGGTTTAAACATATTTCTCTCATTATGTGACCGAATCCAACAAGCTAATGGTTCACATAAATCTTTTAAATGCTCATGACACAAAGGAAAGTGATCCCTAAGAGTGGATGTTATCACCAAGAATATTAGGTGTCTTTTACCTTAATTCCTTCTTTTTATCTCCTCTTTAAGGCTATGTTCCACTTAAAATCAATAGGTCTTTAACTAGGATGAAACATAGGCTTAGGAAAAATTCAGAAAAGAAGGCTATAAGGATTTCATAGGTTCAAAATTGAGTAGAGGTCTTCGATGAATATCTGTTAGGACAACTTTTCTTTTGGGTTGTACTTGAAGTGAAAATCTCTTTCATATTTTTGTCTTTCTCTTTCATTTTTTTTTTTTTTTTGAAGATGGCTAATTTTCACACTTTTTTTACTTTTTGTCCTCTTTTCAAACTTTTTCTACTAACTCTACTCATTTTGACAATACGTAATGGATTTTTATTTAACTAGTTTGTTCTGAGTTGAGGTAAATGGGCTTAAGAAAGAAAAGGCTTAACAATATACTCAAAGGGGCCAACTAGAGGTATGATATACTAGGTAGGCTTTATATCTCTAGGCTGAGCAAGGATGGCTTATATCATTTCCTAGGTTTCCTAAAGCCTATCAGATTCAATAAATTTTCTGAAAATAAAGCTATTGCTCCTATTTATTCTTGATGTTTAACCAAAACAAGGATAATAGGATCACACTAATTTATATACGTTGAAGAAATTATGAAATTACTTATAACTCTCTAAAAGAAGATAATCCCTAAAATCAAGGAATTATAGATCTCCACTAATTTTCCTCTAAGTCTCTAAGTCATACCTCTCTATTCGTCTCGACTATGTGTTGTGTGTAAATGGTTCTCAAAAATTAAATTTGATAAAATGCTTCAACACATGAATAATATGCAAAACTAATCATATGCATTCCCATTAAGAGGTGAAAATAGTGGAATTACTAAATTATGAACATCTAGTTCTCATCATAGTAAGGGAACTCTAACTTAATTAATTAATTATTTTTTTGAACAGTAGCATGACTAAAATGTAATTAAAATTATTATACTAAGGGCAAAATGGGAATTTTTCTTGAAAGTTTCCTTTTTCCTTAAAGCAAAAAAACTCTATTGGAACAGAGGAAGACGATGATGGAGGGGATTGCCGGCTAGTCTGTGTTGGAGAGGAACAAGGAGAGAAGGGCCAGGCAATGTCAGTGGAAGCTGGGGTCGTTGCGTCGATGACGGACTAGGTAGACGATGATGATGTCGTGGTCCGTTTGGTGTGGTGTCAAGCTGGAGAACAGGGCAAATGATGCTGGTGGACAGAGGATATGGGAGGTGGAGTAGACCAGTGTTAGTTAGTGCGGTGCCGGTGAATAAGTAGGGAACAGAGCCTAAAAGGAGATAATTCAGTGGAGGAGGGGATGATCGTGTCTGGCTGGATTGTTCAGTCCTGAAAAACAAGGGGCAAAAAATAATGAGAGGGAGAAGGGAGCTAGGTGTGTGAGAGAAGGAGAGAAGAGAGATGGAGAAGAATAGAGGTAGGTGAGCAAAAAACTGACCATGAATAGAGGAGAATAGAGGGGGAACTAGACGTATTGGGTTGGAATGAAGAAGAAGGTAGAGGAAGATGGGAAGTGCTGGAGCTCGGTTGCTGTTGGAAATCGAGAAGGAAAAAAAGGGCTAAGTGGTGAATGCATAATGAACTAGAGTGAAAGGAGATGGCTGGAAGAGAAGGCCGGGTGGTGGTGCTTGAAAGGGAAACAAAAACGATGATACTTGAGAAGGAAAAGAGACAAGGGAAAGGAACAATGAGAAAAGGACACAAACAAGATGAATAGAAGGACTAGGAAAATAGAAAAAAATGATGAATAGAATGCAAGGAAAGCAAAGGAAAGACAAACAAAACTAAAACAACCTCCCTCGGGCTCTCACCAGTTCCCTCTTATATAGCTTTCCCCCTTCTAATTCTATTCTCCCCCACTCCTTTCCTTATGTGAGGAGTTAGTTTCCTACTAAGAAACTTTAATCCCTTTGAATTAGGCCTCTTCATTCCAAATTTTATCCATGATCTCCTTTCCCCTTATTAGAACTCTTTTTTCTTTTAGGAAACTGTCCAATCTTACTTTGTGAGTGATTTAGTTCATTTAATGCCCCCTTGGATAATCTGCACCATTGATTAGCCATCCAAACCACAATCTATTTGATTTGCAAAATATAAGACTAGATTAGAGTCATCTAACCATACATTAAGTATTTGATTAGCTTGGATGATCATCTGACTATTAAGTTTGACAAATTGTGATTGGATGGTCACTTTGAGCTAAAATTCATATTTTTTTCAAAAATTACCAAATTAATTAGTTAGATTATCTAATTAAATGCTAAAATAAAGGTATTTTGGCCAAAATTGAACACTTAGCACTAGTCACTTTCTTTGTAGTTGGGCAATAATCCAAGATAACGAACTAAAACTTTCTCACAAATGATCTATTAAGACTATTATCGAGTTTAGAAAACTCTGTTGCATCAGCTGTGATCTTTCAATGCTTTGAAGTCTTGATGCTACATGAAACCATATTAGATTTTGTACTAAAAACATTATAAATGATTGAAAATGGTAACTATAATAAATTGCTACAAAATTCATAATCCTTTATTATTATGGTACCTTACCTTTCCATGAAATCAAGCTAGGTTTTATTACTTAAATGTAGATTTTTACTGTCCTATTGTTTGCTAAATTGTCACAAGTGGAAATAACTTGAAAAACATGGTGCTTGAATCCTGCAAAAATTATCCAAATCATAGACTTCTACTATCCTACTATTGCTCAAAATAACCACAATGCATGGCTAGAAAACTCATATGCCTTACACCCTATTAGATAGACCTAAACCAAAGTAAACTAATTTGTTATTGTTGGTTGAAGTGGTAACAATAACTAGCTTAGATATTTAAACACCTTCTATCTTATAACATAGTCCAAAAGTTGAGTTGTAATGTCCTACTATTGCATGAACAAAACTTGAAAGATGACTATAGCCGTTAACCTTGTTTTAGTAAAAGAACTGCCTAAGCATAACTCCATACTTATATCCTTCCACCCTTCCCAAAACTCAAATAGAAATTGAACCAATTAAGACTACGAGCAAACCAAAACTCAAATGCAAAATTGACTGGATTAAACTCATCTTATATCATTGCTAAATTATTTTCTAAGAGAGCAAACATTTTGTTTCCTCATGAGAAGCAAATTAAACATGTAACTGATATTATATACAATGCCCCTAAATCCAACTAGTCAAGATGAGATTTGATAAGATAGAAATTGTGGTCATGGAGAAGGAAATTACATAAATGTTTTCTTGTAGTTTTTATACTATGCACACATATTCCAAATGTTACAAATTATTGTCAATTGCTGAAAGATTATATCTTATCATTATTGCATTTTGAATACAAATTTGAGTACTCATGGAAATTGACATGATATGAGATCTCATGTTTTCACCTAAAGAGGAGTTTGATTTTTGACCCTATAAAGGCATGTGCTTGGAATCATGCGGTGAAGGTGCGAATGGTAGCATTTGATTATTTACAACTTATGATAGTCAGTATATCGGCTATAAGACCTCAATGGCTCTATGTTAGAAGGATTCATATTGGTCTTGACCTCTGAATAGGATACCTACCTAAAAGAAAGGTCATTATAATGGGAGTATGCATCATGGGAAGGCTATTGCCCATCCTGATCCGGTGGCCCCATGAGGATTGATGTAGATTATGTGGTGTCCATGACTACACATAGTTGAATGGTGGTTCCTCTATGTGCATAGTAGACTTCCTGTTATATATATATGGTTCTAACATGTCGATCATCCTCCAGGGTACAATCCAATTGCTTTTAAGGCCATGTGACAAGGCGTACACTACCACCCAATGATATGATATGATATTATTGTTTCTAGATGTTTAGTGCATCTCTTGATTCTTAGTTATACTGACTTGATTTAGTACTCACAGATATTGATATCAATGAATTTATCAAATGCATTCATCATATCATGCATATACATGTGATTCATATAATTTTGGACTAGTTTAGGAGTTTCCTACTTGAGTAGTCATACTCAACTCCAAAAAGATTTCATATGATATACTCAGGGATTAGTTTAGCTTTCACAAGTAGAATGACTCAGAAATCAAAGGATCAAACATATGAAGAATGTTCTAGAACTTAGTTTAATTTTAGTAATTATTTCCTCAGTTGACATTTAATTATTTTTGACATACATGTAATAGAATGTTAAGGATTCTTTTATATGGAAAGTCTTAGTTTAATTTAAATTATTGGGGTTGTGACCAGTGGGTCTTGATAGTGCTCACTCTATATGCTTATTTTACTTGTATGTGAAGTTTTAGAAATGACACCTAGGCTTGGAGGCTAGTTTTCGAAAACTAATATATAGTATGTTTTATAAATGTTTTTAAAAAAATTCCAAGAATATCTTGATGTTTTCTAAGTAAATTTATAAAAAATTATTTCTAAAAGCCTGGGTCATCACAATTCTTTAAGCTTTTCCCAAGCTTCAAAAGATTCGAAATACTTTGAATACTTAACCATCTAATTGAAAGTTAACTACTTTCCACAAAATAGTTAAACTAACTCCCTTGAATTTAATGTTCTTGATCCCAAGTGTTTTAATTGTACCTATTATCAAGTGAGTTCACTCCTCTTTTGGTTCTCAAGTACTTCCTTTTTATAGCCTTGAAAACTAAGAAGTTTAAAGTGTCAAGTTGATGTGAGGCTAAAATTCACAGGTAGAAAAGGTATAACTAACAAAACAAGCTCTATTAACATCATTAGACTGAAATGAGTCACTATGCTAACCAAAATAGTGTAGTAATAAAAGACAGGATAGACCAAATTTGCACAATGTGGAAATGCTGTGCTATTCTAACCAAAATATTGCAATGGTAAGAAAAGACAAATAGAGACCAAAATAGTGTAGTGCTAAAACATTGGTTGCTAACCAAAACAGCCCAACAATAAGAATAGTTACTATGCGCAAACCAAAATAGTGCAACACTAAGAAAAAATCAACAAAAACCAACATAGCATAGCATTAAGAAAATTATGTTGTACAATGCTAGAATAGGAAATTAAATGTAGTGCAATGCTAAAATGGGAAACTAAAATGTTGCATAGTGCTATTAATATGTCATATAGGATCAAATTGATGAATTAGATAGATGGTCTAAAGCAATTGACTTCCTTTCAAATTCCTTCATTGGCTGATTATATCCAAAGTTTTGTTCATCATCAGGCAGAAGGTTTATAAACAAGGTAAAAATAATAATTAAAAAACAAAGTAAAACAAGATTATCCCTCATTTCATTATTTATAAGAAAAAATTAGGTGTCTACACTGTCTTGGCAAAGTGATGGTGGGACCTTTGTACAAAGGATGTGACCAAATTTCCTAGGTGTTCACCTTTTCTTTTTCCAAATTTATGATCCATCTAAGGCTTTCCCTGTCAAGGAACTTGGAAGTAGGTTTCCTAACAATGAGTTGCCAAACTTGAAAGTTGACATGTAGGAGATTCACATTGTTACATGTAGTTTAGGATAATTGGATCCTTTGAATTAAACCATTTTAGACATTGTGAAGTACTTGGATATGACTGCCTCATGAAAAAGATCCAAACTCTCGAGGCCAAGAGAGTATGGAGCCAACTGTTGGGACTTTTTTATGGTTGATTTCATTTCCCCCAATTTAGTTGCCAATTCCTCTGTGGCAACATTTCCAGATTGTGGTTGTAGAGGTTTTGACTATCTAGATGGGCCCCTAGTTCCAAAATAGGATTTGGGATATTCTATTGATGCAACTATTGATTCTAATCATCAAGTTGGTCAATGCGAGCAAGAGAGTCAAGGTGATTAGCATGAAGAGACAAGAGATCAACATTTGGTGGATTGAGATTGTTGTCTCTCATGGTTTCAGCTGAGAATGGTTTTATTAATGACAAAGACTCAGATGAAATGTGTGAAGAAGCTGGTGTTTGGAAGGTCGATGGAGGAAGACTTTGAATGTATACCAATGATAGGGTGGGGAAGATGAGTCAATTTTGGGAAGCTATGATTACCTAGACCACAAGGAATGAGAGCATAGTTTAGGATCATGATGAGGAGTTATTTGAATCAAAACCTTTTATTTGAAAATGTGTATGGACAAGAAACTTAGGATTCAAGAAATTGAAAAGAAATCTGGAAACTCTTGAAGATTTGAGAATTCTTTTGGAATTTTGAAAAATAAAAGTGTATGAAATTCAAGATTTGGAAATTTGGACATGTTTATTTTTTTGAAAATTTAATAACATTGAAATATTTAAAATTGGTTTTTTGAAAATGGCAAATTAAGATGATATGGGTGATTGTTGCATCTTATTGAAAATGAAGAAAGATTATTGGAAGAACATATACTAAAAGCTAAGGTATGTGACCTAGGCCACAATATATATAACTCATATCGATAAAATTCTAATGGCAAGAATGTGTATGGGAAAACTAAGAAAAAACTCTTTCTAGTGCCACATGTACTCAATCTAGCATTAGAGGAATCATACTATTCAAATGGCAAAAGTGCTCTTGATGTGAGATCAAAATTTTTAAGTGAAACCTATTGCTTTATATCTCAAATGGGTTTCACAATTATTGAAATTGGTTCAATAATAGATATGTCACTCAATGGAGCCATTTTACAAGTGATCTCTCATGGATTTATTAGTGCTATGCTCTTTTCATTGGTAACAATGAGTTACTATAGAGCACATCTTGTGTGTCTTGATGAAATGGACCATAACATTGTAGATGATCACTAAAAGGGTCCGATAATCTAATATAAACAACAAAATTAGGATGGTAATTTATCATTGTATGCAAAAATGCACAAGATTAATTTATCTAATCAATCACATTTTTCTTGCATAAGAAAATATGAGTTCCCTAAATTTGAAACAAGATACATTTATAGTATGGATACATCTACCATAAATTTTTTGAATCTATCAACCTAAACACAAAATAAAACAAAGCAACAATTGATCTAATTTTTGTTGAATAGTGGAATCATTTAATTAAGGATTCATAGAATATCGTGAATGCAATAATTCTTCAATTAGGGAATAAGAGAGCAACAAAAACTAAAAGTACAGGATTGTAACCTTTTTGCCTATCTTCTCTATTTGTAGAGAGAGAGATGTGAGGTTTCATTTGCATAAAAGAGAAGCAATGAAAGCAATAAATATTACCTAACTAATTTCAATATCCACCTAGATAGACCCACCTTTGAATGATCACATCCATTCATCTTGTTTGAACTCCCTAAGATTGGCTAGATACCAAAGTTCATGAGCATTGGATGTTTTAGCAATACTGTTTCAAGTTCTTAAATTAGGACCATTGAATTTTTCCAACAAAAAAACCTTTTAGCTAGAAGCATCCAATGAGCATGAGTTTCTATAAAGTAGCCTAAATGTGGGAGGCCAAAGAAGATGAGTGGATCAAATCACCTAATGGTGGGGCTTAGCTAGAGAGTCCAGAAATTGGTTTGAATAACACTCCCATAGAATGTGTTTGTCTGCATTAGGTGTATAAATCTAAGTTATTGAATGAAGAAAGAGAAGAGGAAGAAATGGAATAAGAAATATAGGTCATTTTGTCATTTTTTGAAAATAAGATCCACCCCCTTATTAGCATAGGTCATCCTCATCTTCTCTCATATTGTTCTAATTTGTCCTTAGAGATTCTTTGTTGCTAAGAAATATGTTCATGCTTGTACACACACACACACACACACACACACACACACACACACACACACACACACACACACACACACACACACACACACACACACACACACACACACACACATTCAATTACTTTTGATAATACCACCTGTAATCCTATTACTAAGTTTTAAATTGAAGTTAATTTATGTTAATTGAATGTCAAACTTGGTATGTCAAATCTTATATTCAAAACTAGTGATGAAAATTCCATTTTTGTTTGAAAAAAGGAACAAAATAAGGGTCAAAACATTTTGTCCAAATTCTAACATTAAATGGATGTTACAATTGTTCTAGTCATATGTTGTCTATTTTAGCAGAAATTTGAAAAAGCTATGAGAAAAGTAAAAAAAATTCTAACCCTCAATTTCTTTTGATTCCTTTTGCAAGATTTTTCTAGTGGCTTAGGCTTCGCCCAATCATTAGAAACTCACCATTTTCGAGTATGCTTATTAGCCCTCTTGCTGCTCCATGAAGTTGCAGCAGCATGACTATCATCAGAAACCTCCATCCATGAAACCCTATTTAGCTTTTTCTAGCTTAAGATTTGTGAATCAAGTGGTCAAGAGAAGATGAGACCACACGAGTCTTTAATGGTGCTTTGAGAGGTTTTGGACCAATAGGTACTGGTATCCTTGTATTTCGTGTTCCCAAGTACTATAATAACAAGAAATGAGTATTTTCTATTCACCACTGAATTACTCATGTGTAAAAGACATGGTCGAATTCTTCTTGTAAGTCAGGTTTAATGTTACTGTAAGGGTGTTAAACTAACAAATCATAGTCCTAATTAAGGGTTTTCTAATAGTTTCAAACAAATGATGGGACCATATAATTTTTAGTAGTCCAAACGGATGAGTAATTTAACACATGGCTGCTTTTATACAATCTTTATTACATTTCATAATCTTTTTTTCTTTTAGAATTTGTGTGAACTCTATGAGCTTATTAAGGTTCTAATGTGTTATTTTAAGCAATAGGAAATCCATATTCAATATAGTTAAATACTTATAAAATGACCCCACATGTACAATTAATAGTTACTAATAACATGTCATATGACCTTGTGTATGTACAAAATTAGGGGGGGGGGGGGGGGAGAGAGAGAGAGAGAGAGAGAGAGAGAGAGAGAGAGAGAGAGAGAGAGCCTTACTACGTTGATACTTTGGACCATGAAGTAACTTGGCTATACTATATATTTTCTCTCTCTTTCTTTATACAAATATCATCTATAGTTTTTGTAAAAAACAAAGAAAGAAGAAACTAAAAAATAACATAGAAACACAATTCTTATCTTGCTTATTCTCTCTTATCTTAGTTAAAAAATGAGCTAAGATGAGAAACTAAGAAGTAAAAACACACCTCGTCTGGGAGTAATACATCATCCTTAATGGATAGACATAAGTAATGATAGTGTGCTATATTCTTATGGAATAAAGAAGAAACATAGGTAAAGGATAGAGTGAATGAAGTGGGAGAAGAAGAAGAGGCCAAAGGTGGGATTAGAACTATTCTTATATATGGTTTCCGGAATGAAAAACAATTGCTTTGTTATTTACAATTGCCAAAACTATCTTCAATTAAGTTTTTCTAGGGGAAGTAATAGGAAGAGACGTGTGCTAGAGGTGTTAGTTTTGAGAACTACCTAAAAGTGATGGAAGAGAATCCTATTTGAAATCAAACACATATATACACGAGAAAAGCTAGGCCAAAGGACCTAATGTAGCTTAACCAAAAGCGCCCAACATTTGGCGTTTAGGGAGGCCACCTTTAAATAATCTAACCCATTTATCACGTTTCTCTAGGTTTGGAAATAGTAAACCAAAACTTATGATGAATGGATAATTCTAGCATGATAGAAACCATATTATCTAAGTTGAACTTACACCAATGGTATGCAAAATTTCTAAACGCCTATTTCTTGTGATAAATAGTATAGTTGTCAAGTGCTAGAATTATCAGATCCATGTACTATTAGAACTAATAGTTATCTAGTCTTAGAGCAACTTTGCCAAATGTTGCAATTTTGGCTAAGGTCATTTGGAGCCTTTGGCCTAGTATCCCTCTACATACATATATGTCATATATGATAATATATGAAAGATAATTAAATATAAATTAAATATAATTTAAGACAAATTAAGGTTCATATAACTTAAAATCAAACCTAAATGGATTCAAAATATCAATACCCTTCCCTTGAAAAGTAGTTTTGAAAAAATTCACATCTAGGCCAAAACACCGACCAAAACCGAATTGACATCGTTGGCCACCGATACAAATGGAATTGACATCGGAGGGCACCGAAACAAACAGAATTGACGACAATAATCTAACCTGGAAAATGCCCAGGACGCCAACCTCAGCTACTCTAGGTTAAGCCAGCATCTTTCTATGAGGAAGACACCTAACGGACGAAAAAGTCGCCGATAGAGAAGAAATGGGTTTCGCAAGTAGCAGCAGAGGAGCAGAAGAAGCGGCCGTATTGCTAGCGGCAGGAGCCGGGAAGATCCCACAAGATTCATTCCATCTGGCCTATATCGTCTACTTCACATTGGGCCTTGGTTTCCTCCTCCCATGGAACGCTTTCATCACGGCCGTGGATTACTTCTCCTATCTCTACCCGGGTGCCAGCGTCGACCGCGTCTTTGCCGTCACCTACATGCTCGTCTGCTTGGTCTTCCTTCTCTTCATCATGAGCTGGGCCCACAAATCCAGTGCGAATATCCGGATTAACCTTGGCTTGATTCTGTTCATGGTTTCATTGCTGGTTGTTCCTGTAATGGATCTGATATATGTGAAGGGAAGAAGAGAACAGTATGATGGATATTATGTGACTGTTGCAGCAATTGGAGTTTCAGGGGTTGCAGATGCATTGGTTCAGGGAGGTGTTATTGGAGCAGCCGGCGAACTTCCCAATAGATACATGCAGGCAACTGTTGCTGGAACAGCTGCTTCTGGTAATTCAGCAATTTGTTTTTGGTGTTTGTATTCTTATTACTCTAGATATTGCACCATTCTTGATATAGCCAATTGGGTTGTGGAGCAACTCTCAATTCATTATCCTTGAGAAGCAATTCCATTTTTCACAACTCCATTTTCTTATTTTTCTTTTTTCCATGCATGTGACGAATGGAATTATTTTCAAGATTGGTGAGATTGGTTTTTTTGGTGCTTTGTTTTGTTATTAATTTTCCTGTATGAGGTGTTTTCTTTAGATGAATGTGGGTATTTGCTCATTTTCTGGGACATGCTACTTTAGTTGGTCTGGGTTAACTAGTTGTAAAATTGACCTTTTAGATGCTTTAGATGATTTGAGTAGCTGATGACCCGTTTAGTACTGCCTTTGGATCTGAAACCTGAAAGCATGGAGGAGGGTTCTAATTGAAGGAATTTCTTTCATTTCATTCTTATTACTTTAGATTTCGCATTTAATTGGGTTAACTAGTTGTAAAATTGACCTTTTAGATGCTTTAGATGATTTGAGTAGCTGATGACCTGGTTAGTACTGCCTTTGGATCTAAAACGTGAGAGCACGGAGGAGGGTTCTAATTGAAGGAATTTCTTTCAGTTCATTCTTATTACTTTAGATTTCGCATTTAATTGGGCTGTGAAAAGTGGAACTGTTTCTTTGGAATGATCTCATTGTTTTCTTGGGTTTTCATTGCCCTGCATCACGGTCTGAGGTGTAGAAACAGCCTCTTGCAGAAATGCAAGGCAAGCTGCATACTATAGACCCCTTGTTGTTTGCCCCATCCCCGGACTCTGCATATGTTGGAGCTTAATGCACTAGGCTGCCATTTTTTTATTAGTCCTGCATCAGGTATCTTTCATGAGTGTGGATACTAGCTCACTTTTGAGTACTGATGTTTAGAAGCTTTTGGATATGTAGCTGTCAAGGGAATGATCTAATCCTTGTTTAATTTGGGATTGACTCTGGAAACCCTTCAACCTGAGAGCGTGGAAGAGTAGCCTCTGCCCTGGTTGTACATAAGCTTCTTAAAGGAACTATCCTCTTTTGGGAGGTTGAACTGCCAAAACTGGAGCATCCTTTTCAAGCAGCACAAGGATTTGCTGGATGCCTGTTGTCCCAATTCTTTGATAAGTCAGTGATAGGTTCTTTTGTGTGGTTTTGTGTGGGTTGGGGAGGGGGGGGGGGGTGTTGGTGGGGAGGGAGAAGGGCAAGGGCAGGGGTGGACAGAGGAGGCAGAATGGAGCACAAGTATGATATAATTAAGTGGGAAAAGTTTCTTTTTCTAGGAAGAAGAAGACATTGGAGAGTAGTGTCTTATTGTCCTCGTTAGTGGTGTCAAGCTTTTGAACAAAGGGCAATGGAATTTTGATGGGGAGGAGGGAAGTCTACAAGGAATATTATAAGATGGCAATCTGGGGCTTAAAGAAAGAAGTTTATGTGAGGTCCCAAGAGAGGGGTTGAATTGGTCCCAACAATAAATCTTAAAAACTTTTAAGAAGTGCTCAAACACCAAAAACAATTTCAGAAAACAAAACGGTGGCACAAAAGAAGCTGGACATAGATGTTTGTATAGTGGTTCGGCTGGCCAATTGAAGACACCTGCTTCCACTCTTTCATGATAACACCTACCTTGAGTCCAACTAACTCTGTACAAGATTTTACACACCAGTTGAAACTATGCTGGTACACAAACAGAGAAGTAAGTATTTTCAAAAACTCATTCTTCTTACAAATATTTTGAAAACTATCCAAGAACACTAGAATAGGAGAGCTACACCACTCTTTGGAGTACACAAGGTGTTAAAGAAGAAGGATTCTCTCTGGAAAGCTACAGTTCACAGATAAAAACATTTGAGACAGGATATTACAATCATAGATGGAAAGAGTGTCACATATGGAAAGAGTTAACACAAAGTGAGCTTGGAGCAGATTGCTTGGATGTGAACTTAAAAGCTTGATATCTAGATATTCAAGTTCTTCCAAAAGTTTTAATAAGTCTTCTGAGGTCTCCAATTTATAGTGCTGTAGCCAATTGACCTGTTATAGATGAAAACCTGAGTCATTTGAAATTAGTGCAACTTTTCTGGGGACAAATTTCAAATTTGAACATGACAGCTCAACATCGTCCACTAAAGCAGTGTATTGTTTTCCCCTAGATAGGTAGCTGTTTTCTGAAAATGGTAAAATGTTCATGGAATACCTTCCTCAATAGTTGACTCATTTTTCGTGGCTTCAGCTGTCCATTTGGACTGGTTTTCAACCTAGAAGTGAAATCAATTTTGTTTCATGTTCAGTTGACTGTTTTCCCTGGTACAGTTAATTGGATTATCTGAACCCATGAGAACAGCTTCAAGATGTGCAATAGTTGACTCGAATCTTCAATTGCTGCCATCCACGTAATCTTTGTAGATTTTTGCATAAAAAACAGTTGACTATTTTCTTCAGTCAGTCAACTGGATTATCAACTCAGCTAGAGGCTCCAAATTCAGTTGACTTTCTTTTGCTGGAATCCATCAGAAAAATGTTGCATTCTTTTCAAACTCACTGGTGCACTACAGTTCACTATGTTTCAATTTCAGTTGACTGTTTTTGCCAAAATAGCTAATTCTTTAAAGTAGTCGATTTATTCTTTCTGCTGAAATCCTACCTTGAACATATCTACAATTTCATTCTTACTAGTCAAAGATACTTAACTGTTATTCCAAAATAGTTTATTGGATTTGTATGTTGTAGAAATAGTTAATTGGATTTTGAGGGTTAGTTAACTGATTTCTTAATCTCTTTGCCTTTTAATGAAAGCAGTTATCATCATCATCATCATCATCAAGACCTTATCGCAATTAGGGGCTGGTCACATGAATCTTATTCCTTTATTCCTCTCTATTAAGTACCATGGCTTCATTTAGTCCCAAAGTTTTAAAATCTTTCCTCACCACTTCTATCCACGTTCTTTTGGGCCTTCCCCTTGCTGTTTTAGAATCTTCTACTTGCATTGCCTCACTCCTAACTAGTGTCATTTTCGGTCTCCTTTGGACATGTCCAAACCAGCTAAGTCTAATCTTCCTGATCTTGTTACCTATTGGTGCTACCCCTAGATTTTCTCTAATATTTTCATTCCTAATTTTATCCTTTCTTTTCTTACCACTCATTCATGTTAACATTCTCATTTCTGCTATGCTCATCCTATGAGCATGATGTTCCTTAACTGCCCAACATTCTGATCCATAGAGCATGGTTTGCCTTATGGCCATCTTATAGAATTTTCCTTTTAATTTGAGTAGCACTTGCCGATCACACAAAACTCCAGATGCACATCTCTATTTGTTCCAACTCGCTTGGATTCTCTGGGTCACGTCCCTCTTAATCTCTCCACTCTCATGAATCATTGATCCTAAGTACCGAAAGTGGTCTTTTAAAAGGACTTCTTGGTTATCAATCTTGATTAGTGTTCCACTCCTACTCTTCTTGCTAAAATTGCATTCCATATATTTTGTCTTAGTTCTACTGATTTTAAATCCTTTAGATTCTAATGCTTCTCTCCATAACTCTAACTTTGTCTTTACACCCTCTTTTGTTTCATCAATTAAGACTATATCATCTGCAAATAGCATGCACCAGGGAATCTCCTCGTGCAGATGTTTTGTTAACTCATCCACAACCAACGTGAAAAGGTATGGACTTAATGCCGATCCTTGGTGCAATCCTACTGTGACAGGCAAATCACTGGTCTCGCCACTAGCGGTCTTAACATTTGTTACTGCTCCCTCTTACGTATATTTGATTATGTCTATATACTCTCGTGAAATCCCTTTCTCGTCCAACACCCTCCATATTAACTCTCTAGGGACTCTATCATAAGCTTTCTCTAAGTCAATAAAGACCATGTGGAGGTCTTTCCTCCTCTCCCTATATTTCTCTACCAATTGTCTTAGTAAGAAAATAGCTTCCATGGTAGACCTCCCAGGTATAAAACCAAACTGATTCTTCGATACACTTATCTTATGACGTAGCCTCTTCTCAATCACTCTTTCAAAAACTTTCATAGTGTGGCTTATAAGTTTGATTCCTTGATAATTAGTGCAGCTCTGTATGTCTCCGTTATTCTTATAAATTGGTACAATAGAGTTTTTCCTCAACTCATCAAGCATTTTCTTTGATTTTATAATCTTGTTAAACAATTTGGTCACCCAAACTACCCAAATATCTCCCATATGCTTCCAAACCTCTATTGGTATACTATCGGGCTCCATGGCCTTTCCTGATTTCATCTTTTTCAAGACCTCTTTCACTTCAAGTATTCTAACCCTACGTTCATATCTATAATATCCAATGTTATTTAAGTTTATAGAATTTTCAGTCCCTATATTCTCAGAGCCATTGTCATTTAACAATTTTTGAAAGTATGTCTCCCACCTTTGTTTAATCTCATTATCTTTGACTAATACCATTTGATCATTACTTGTAATACACCTAACATGATCTACGTCCTTACCCTTTTGTTCTCTTACTCTTATAATTTTAAATACATCTTTCTCACCTTCCCTTGTTCCTAGTCTATTATATAGCTCATCATATGCCTTAAGTTTAGCCTCCCTTACTATTCTCTTAGCAACCTTTTTAGCATTTTTATATTGCTCATAGTTTTCATTATTTCTAGTCTTCTGCCATGCTTTAAAATACATATGTTTTTCTTTAATAACTTTTTGCACTATTTCACTCCACCACCATGTTTCCTTACTAATAGCCTTTTACCTTTAGATACTCTTAAGACATCTTTTGCCACTTTCTTAATGGACTCAGCCTTATTTGTCCACATGGTATTTACTTCTGTTTCATAGTTCCAATTTCCTTCGACCATCAACTTATTTTTGAATGAGGTTATTTTCGCTCTTTTTAAGTTCCACTACTTAGTTTTTGAATACGTATTAAGCTCATTTCTTTTTCTCCATCTTTTGATATGGATATCCATAACCATTAACCTATGTTGTGAGGTTAAACTCTCATCGAGTATCACCTTACAATCCTTACACATTGATCTCTCAGTATTCCTAAATAGAAAGACGTCTATTTGGCTTTTATGAAGTCCACTCTTGAAGGCTATTAAGTGTTCATCCCTCTTCTTAAAGAGTGTATTTGCAATAGGTAGGTTATATGACAAAGCAAAATCGGGGATAGTTTCCCCCATCTCATTTCGTTCACCTATACCATACCCTCTATGTATTCTATCATTTCTTTCATTTTCTTTTCCTACATGGCCATTTAAGTCTGCTCCTATAAGTATCCACTCAGTGGTGGGAATTTCTTGTATGACTTTCTCCATATCTTCCCAAAGTTGTCTCTTGATTATATCTTCTAACCCTACTTGTGGTGCATATCCACTTATAATATTTATGATCTGCTCTCTTAGAACAAGTTTTATTATTATAATTCTATCACTAATTCTTTTAACGTCCACAACTTTATCCTTTAACTCTTTATCCACTATTATTCCTACGCCATTTCTGTTATTATCCTTTCCTACATACCATAATTTATACCTATCGATTTCTCTAACTTTAGTCCCTTTCCACTTGGTTTCTTAGATACAAGCGATGTTGACTCTCCTACGTTTCATCATGTCTACTAACTCCAAACTCTTACCTATCAATGTCCCTATATTCCATGTGGCAATACGAATCTTATGCTATGGAGATATCCTATTTACTAGCGCCCTTCTCTAGTTCCATGGCATGAACCTATGTCCACTTTTCACTGCACTTGGGTTCTGATGCACTGTGTTGCTTCTGAGGGGACACTCTAGTAGCCCTTGCCCATTTATCACTACACCCGGGATCCGATGTAGCGCGTCGCTTTTGGGACCATGCCCTAGCAATCCTTGCCCATTTTTCACCACACCTAGGATCCGATGCAGCGTGTCGCTTATGAAGAACGCCCTAGCTTGAGGGAATGTCAGTTTTTTATTCATGTCATGTTAGGGTTGCCATAGTTTTAAGAAGCTGGAGATGATTTTCATTTCTTCCTTACAAGCAGGAAAGAAATAACAAAATCATCTTCAGCTTCTCCCTTTACAGCTGGCACCTGATGCAAGGGTTGCCATATTTTAAGAAGCTGGAGATGATTTTCATTTCTTTCTTGTAAACTAATATACAAATGCATTTTCATTTGCAAGAAGGAAATAAATAACAAAATAATCTTTAACTTCTCCCGTGCTTGTTGGCACCTAATGCAAGACCCTCCTCTTTCATCCAAGCTTGGGACTAGCATTGGTGGAGTTAATTAATCTTTATTTCCAATTAATTGGATCCATTGATCTTTTAGAAATTTGGTCTTCCAAGTCCAAAAAGTTGATCCAGTATGTGTTAATTGCTTTTGACTTTTGAGTTATACTTGCACATACACAAAACAAGTTAGAAACAAAAGTAGAAGGTTTTGTCACTATCAAAATCAGCGGGGCTTGGTCCAACAATCTTTCCCTTTCTTATGATGACAAAACCTTTTAAAAGAAAGTAAAAAATTTGGAAAGTAACTTGGACCTTTTTTTTTCTTAAATACATGTATTCTCCCCTTTTTTGTCATAGCAAAAAGGTGGGGAAAAGGAAAAATGAATGTAGGTGAGATAAGATAAAGGTATTTAGACACGAATACTTCACCTTAGATCGAGCTCCCTCTTCCAAGTAGTTTGAAACAAATTATGTAAAGGAGCACTCCCCCTTAGAATGTGCATAAGATAAAAATAAGTGTATGAAACAAAGCACCAAAGTAATAGAATGAGTACATAATGACAGCAAAAAGTATAATTTCCATTACATATAGACAATAAGTACATCAGTTAACAAGTCATTCACAATCTAAGTACAAGCAAAGACAATGAGACTCATTCATTGACAACTCAAAATAGAGCTCTTTTCGAACATTCTATCAACAAAAACTAAGATTTAAGGGATGACTACATAATGATAAAAACAAGTGTATAAAATAAAGCACCAAAGTAATAGAATCAGTAGATAATGATAGCAAAGAGTATAAATTCCATTACATATAGACAATAAGTACATCACTTAACAAGTCATTCACAATCTAATTACAAGCAAAGATAACTAGACTCATTCACTGATAACTCAAAATAGAGCTATTTTCCAACATTCTATTAACAAAAACTAAGGTTTAAGGGATCTAAGGGTTGGTAGATTCAACACTGCTTCTTCGTCTTGTTTACCAATTGTATCGTCGGTTTCTCTTCTTCACCCAAGCTCCATCTTCCAGGATATAACCAAGACAATAAAGAGAAGTCCCATCGATAAGATTATCTTTAGTAAAAGGAACTAGAATTTCATCTCCAAATTCCATATTAAAGCCAATTGTTAGGTTAGAGATGAGAAACTACTAGGGATTGTTTGAACTCTCTTTTCAACTCCTTCGCTATAATTCCTTGGTATTTTGAAACACAATTTTTATTTAATTTAAACTCATTTTGAAAGTCAAGATCCCTATTTTGGAAATTTCTTTTCAAAATCAATCATATTTTTCATTGAATCATTTTCAAAGATACCCGAGTGTTATTCATTTCAAAACAAGACTCATGTTTGAGTCACAACACACCATTTAACTTAAATTTCAAATTCTCAGAGTTTGTCATTCATAGTGCAAAAGAAAAGGGCAGCTTGGTGCATGAAGCTCCCGCATATGTGGGGCCCAGGGAAGGGGCAAACCACAAAGGGTCTATAGCATGTAGCCTTGCCTTGCATTTTTGCAAGAAGTTGTTTTCATGCCCCGAACCTGTGACCTCAAGGTCCCACGACGCCAAGTCTAACACGACGATAAATCTACTGTTTTGCCAAGGCCCCCTCCTTCACAACGCAATCATAAATGAAAAGTCTAGCACATTGTGCTTTATTACATCAATAATCAATAACCTAAAACAAGAAAGTAACTTCCAACATAAGCTGGTGCTTCACCTTTTTTATTGAGGTACTTGTTCCTAGAACTCCTTACATTTCGCTCCTAGCCTTTCCACACTGATCTATAGGGTTTTTGGTAGATTGAGTATATAGGAATATATACAGTAGATAAAACTGAAACTACAAACTCAAAAATTGTAGGACTACAACACACAAGCACACAGATGCTTTTGAATCATATTTCTATGCAATAAATCACACGACTAAATTCTTTTTAGGCATTTATGCAATGCATCATAGCACATGCTGATCACACATACAACTTAACGTTTCTTTATCTATAGAGAATAAGTATTAGCTTGCCATTTCAAGTAAAATTAAGATGCATTAGAAATTAATTAAAGTAATGATATCAAACTAATCAAATTCAACAGACTCTCATGCCTATAAGGATTTCTAATTTTCCCATTAGCGCATCTGCCAATATGATCATGAGTACAAATCCATAATCTAGGTTCATCTAGAGAAACATCAACTCGCTCCCAAGAGCATCAAAAACAAAAATTTCGTTGGAACCAAACTATGCTCACAAACAGCTCGGCTGAATAATGTGCCCTCCGATACACCAAGGACTTCCATCGTATCCTCATGGGGCTTACGGTTACCTCTAAAGGGTTTCGTGTCACCTATAGTGGAATCCACCACCATTTGAGAAAATGTCATCTTTTGGGCATGGGTACTTATCACCTCTTGTAGTTAGAAGCCAGGTAGCCAACCTGTACCAACTTCCTAGTATAGATCCCACATGGCTTTGTAGCCTGTCTCAAATCTCAAATACTGGGTATCACTATACCCTTGTACGCTTTACAAAACTTGGCAAAAGTTGTTCATGAACTTTCCAGAACATTCATAATAATACAGAACCTTTTTTTAAGCATTTTCAAAGTGCAAGACACTCTTACAATCATAGCTTATTCTCAATATAGATAATGTTTGGAAACCATATTGAAAACATCAAAATCTCCACTGCTGCCGGTCTAAAGCCCAGATAAAAAGGAGCTTTTTGCAACAGGTGCCAGCTAGCAAGTAAAACTTTTTGAAGAAGCCATAGATGATTTTTATATTTTCCCTTCTTACTTACAAATGAATATACATGTGCCAAGATAAAAAGGAGGGTTTTGCATCAGGTACTAGCCAGCAAGTAAAACTTTTTGAAGAAGCTGAAGATGATTTCATTATTTTTTCTTCTTATTTACAAATGAATATACATATGTATATTCATTTGTAAGTAAGAAGAGAAAATAATGAAAATCATTTTCAACTTCTTCAATTATGGCAAATCTAACATGACATGAATTGATCATTGACATTCCCTCAAGCTAGGGCATCCCCCATAAGTGACATGTTGTATCAAATCTTGGGTGTAGTGGGAGATGGGCAAAGGGATTCTAGGGCCTTTTCCTAGAAGTGATTTTCACAACATAGGATCTTGGGTGTAGAGGAAAATGGGCAAGGGCTACTATAGCGTTCCCTTGGAAGCAACGCGTTGCTTTGCATCAGAACCTAGGTGCAGTGAGAATATAGGGATTGATAATACTGTAAACCTAAATAACATTGGATATTATAGATATGACTGTAGGATTAGAATACTTGAATTGAAAGAGGCCTTGAAAAAGATTAAATCAGGAATGGCCTTGGGGCTCGATTGTATACCAATAGAGGTTTGGAAGTATATGGGACATATTGGAGTAGTTTGGTTGACAAAGTTGTTTAACAATATTATGAACTCAAAGAAAATGTCGAATGAATGGAGGAAGAGCTCTATTGTACCAATTTGTGAGAATAAAGGAGACGTACAGAGGGGAATCAAACTTATGAGCCCTATTATGAAACTTTTTGAAAGAGTGATTGAGAAGAGGCTATGGCACGAGAGGAGTGTATTGGAGAACCAGTTTGGTTTCATGCCTGGGAGGTGTACCATGGAAGCTATTTTTCTACTTGGCCAATTGATAGAGAACTATAGGGAGAGGAGAAAGGACCTCACATGGTCTTTATTGGCTTAGAAAAAGCTTATGATAGGGTCCCTAGAGAGTTAATATGGTGGATGCTAGGTTAGAAACGAGTTTTACGGGGGTATATAGATATAATTGAAGATATATATGAGGGAGCGGTAACAAATGTTAGGACCACTAGTGGAGAGAAGTGATTTTCCTATCATTGTAGGATTGCACCAAGGATTGGCCTTGAGCTTGTACCTTTTCGCATTGGTTATGGATGAGTTAATAAAACATTAGCACGAGGAGATTCCGTGGTGCATGTTATTTGCAGATTGTATAGTTTTAATTGATGAGATAAAGGAGGGTGTAAATACGAAGTTAGAGTTATGAGGAGAAGCATTGGAATCTAAAGGATTTAAAATCAGCTGAACTAAGACAGAGTATATGGAATGCAGTTCTAGTAAGGAGAGTGGTGGGAGAGGAGCACCAATAACGATTGATAACTAAGAAGACCCCTTCAAAGACCACTTTCGGTACTTAGGTCAATGATTCACAAGAGTGGAGAGATTGAGAGGGAGGTTACCTAGAGAATCCAAGGGGGTTGGAACAAATGGAGATGTGCATCTGGAGTTTTGTGTGATCGGCGGGTGCAGCTCAAACTAAAAGGAAAATTCTATAGGATGGCCATAAGGCTGGCCATGCTCTATGGATCAGAATGTTGGGTAGTTAAGGAACATCATGCTCATAGGATGAGCGTCACAGAAATGAGGACGTTGAGATGGATAAGTGGTAAGACAAGAAAGGATAAAATTAGAAATGAAAATATTAGAGGAAATCTAGGGGTAGTACCAGCAGGTAATAAGATGAGGGAGATTAGACTTAAATGGTTTGAACATGTCCAAAGGAGACCCAAAACGGCACCTATTAGGAGTGGGGCATTGCTAGTTGAAGGTTCTAAAAGGGGATAGAAGTGGTGAGAAAAGATTTAAAAACTTTGGGACTAAATAAGGCCATGATACTTAATAGAGGCGAATGGAGGAACAAGATTTGTGTGGCCGACTGCTAATTGGGATAAGGTCTTGACGATGATGATTCAAAACATCAAATCTCAAGCATATTTGTATGCTAAAATCAGACATGATATAATCTCAAATCACGTTCTATAACTTTGCCATATTTCAGTTATAGAAGCATGCTAAAAAGTCAGCTCATCATCGATTACCAAAAAACACATTTTCTATCATTTAGCAAACTTGCTAAATATCAACTCATCATGACTCAATTTTAGAGTTTCAAAGATATGATTCTCTGGTATCATTTACAACCCAAAATAGTTATATTTAGATTTTCATCCCTAAAAAGTCCAAATAAAATGTTTAAATTCTTTCCAAAATGTGATGGTAAAACCAATATTTACATGCATGTAAAACCTTTGTGCAAAGTTTAATTTTTTGGATTTTTAAGTTGAACAAAACCCAATCAAAAGATGCATATTTCTATTCTAAAACAGTAGAACAAAATTCAAAATCATAAGCAAAATGTGTAAAACAGTCATTACAATGTTTTAAAACTAGATTTTGTGCATCTCTATCTTACTATGAAAAGCATCTATCTTATGCTTCTTTTCTGACTTTTTTTTTATCCAAAATTTTCATGAAACTGATGCTCAAAACTTTGTTTATTAACTAAACAGTAACCTCAATTTGGCAAATATATATGAACGCTTGAAAAGTTTGTTCACAATAGTGCTTGAACATGCTAACATTCATGCTAGACTTACGCATAAAACTCATACAAATCTAATGTTTTATAAACCATGTTTTCCATGGAAGAAAAATACTTAAACCAGTCATATAATCATGCTTTAATTCATTACTAACAGTCATGAAAAACTGAGTAAATTTTCTTTGAAAAAAAAGAGTCACAATTTCATGCTTAAAAAAATGTGATTATTTCTGAAATAAACAAAATGCTATAATTCATTCTCAAAAGTACCAACTCTTAAATCTTAAAGTAGAGCATCTTGGCAGTACTTAGTACTCAATCTTAAGCATAGATAACATT
Source organism: Warburgia ugandensis (assembly GCA_035236585.1). Taxonomy (NCBI): domain Eukaryota; kingdom Viridiplantae; phylum Streptophyta; class Magnoliopsida; order Canellales; family Canellaceae; genus Warburgia; species Warburgia ugandensis. Next base: position 49,019,296 of record CP141130.1, read on the forward strand.
TATTAAATGTCTCTAGCACAGCATGAACTCAGGTCAACAAGATTAGCACAAAACAAAATATTCTCATTGGAAATAAAATGTCTTTACACATGAATTTTCATGGTGAAATTTAACCAAATCACATATCCATTCTCATCAGCATGTGATGAAAACATCACCCATAATCCTCCAAAAACCTTTAAAAATCAGTGAGAACTTGGTAGTTTTAGTGTCACCTACCTCATAAATGAAACACCCGTGAGAACTAACGTTTTTCCCTCTTGCTCTTGCATTTTTTTCTCCTCTGGTATGGACTGCTTTGGTTGCCAAACGTTTTCTCCTCTCTCTCTCTCTCTCTCTCTCTCTCTCTCTCTCTCTCTCTCCTAGACGCTTTGCAGCTAGCTGCCTTGGCTGAGATGTCTTTCTCCTATATCTTCTCCTAACTGGTTTCCTTGTTTCCCAAGGAAGTCTATTCCTCTTAGGATTTCTCCTCTTTCCATCTTGGAATCCTAGCCAATCTGATTCCTAGCATAAGATGTTTTTTCCCTGTTTATTTCTAATTATGTCCTAGCTCAAAACCGTCCCATTCCCTCTCATGCTACCACTTTCTAATTTCAACCATTTAGTTGCTAACATGCTTGGGCACTTGTTAGAAAACGTCATGGGGGCCAGTCCAATTACATACCCAAATTATTAAACAGAAGACGTTCTATACTATTTTGGGCCACGTTCTATTATAAGTGTATCTAACTATAGGCTTGCACCCTATATGATATCCCTGTTATACTCATGTGAGTTTATCTATTATTTATCAAATTCATATTCTAATATTTGGAAAAGAAATTTCAGATTCATTAGGAGCATAAATGGTTACAAAATTTCAATGTATTACACTCGCGCACTACTTCCAATTATCTTTTAATTCCTCTAAATTTCGTTCAATAATAGCACCCACTTGTTGAACTAGTTATTGGACTAGTTAATGCTGGAATTGCTTGATATTATCTTGGAAACTAATGATGTCATCGTGGAAAATAGGATTGAATGCCCTTTTAGGGGGCTTCGGGCCCTGATATCTCATGGAACAGTAGTAAAATCCAATCAAGGGGAAGAAAGTAGAGTTAAAAGGGTTGATGTCAACAGTACAAAATCACCCAAATATTTTCAGCTGAAACCCACAAGTTTGTCGAACCATGGTTTGAGGAGAAAAGAAATCACAGAAGAAAGAAGAAGAAAACAACTCAAATATCAAATATTCTTCATTGATTCTCTAGAATCAAATACATCATGTAGACTTCAATAAACAAAGGGCTTGACTAAGGAGAAACTTCCTAGAAGGCTTCTAATTGCATTAGGAAACTTAAAACAATTCTAAGAGACTCCAATATAAAATAGGAAAGTTGTGAAGTAGTAAACAACTTGTAAATAACATAGTCTAAAGCAGAAAACTTAAAAGTAAAAACTACTTGGAACTTCTAATATATCAAAACACTAAAATAGTAAGGAAATCCCCTCGTTTCACTGTCATGTGAATGAGTCCATGTGTTGACAACAGACTGTACTAATAGCTGTTTCCTGAAAGTATTTGGCAAACCATTCTTGTACAACCTCTAATAGCTGTTGCCTGAAAGTATTTAGCAAACCATTCTTGTCCAACATCGTTCTAACAAGTTCCTCTTACGATCAGTTTTTCCTTTCAACAACACCATTTTGTTGAGGAATTTGGTAGCTAAAAAGTTATTGTCAATGCCATATTGAACACCATTTTTCAAAATCTTGGTTTTTGATTTTCACCTGGAATTGAAGAAATGGTGAAACCTTTTTCATTTTAAGTCTCTTTCAAAGTTTGATAAATACTTGGAAAGTTTCATCTTTTGATGCAAAAACCTGACTGATGTAAATTTAGAAAAATCATTAACAGCAACTAATGCTTACCTTTTTGATGAGGACTGTCATCCCATGTTTTTTTCTTTTTATTGTTATGTTATAGTTTAGTTTACTTGGGATATTTACCACTAGGGGTATTAGGTTCCTAGTATGTTGTGACATAAGTAGAGGCAATTTTGTCTTTTTCTAGATTAAGGTTGGATATCTCCTACTTTAAGGTTTTTTTATTTTTCTCTTTTGTGTAAGTAGTTTTTTTTGAATAATGAATGAAAATTTCGTTAGACTTGGTGGATTCCTCGTTCTAGCCTCTTTTCTATGGGCATGAAGCCGTGTTTGGTACAAGGCTGAATCACTTTTGTTCATCCTATTCTGTAAGTTAGTACTTTTCTACCTTGTCTTTTAAAGGATGATTTTTGAGCTGCATGTGGTTCTGTGATTTGCGTCAGTAATAACCTAGAATTCTTATCCTGCATAAAATTCCTGAACCCTATATTCGAATCTTAATCAGAACCATTCGTCATTTAGAGAGACGAACTAGATTGAAACTTCGATCTTACCTTAATCGGTAGAGATTTGGGGCAGTTTGCTGATCCTGTAACTTATTGTAGGCTATTTATGCTAATTAAGACTGATTTTCTGCATGTTGAAGTGTCCGTCATAGTTTAATTTATGTTTCTTATTTAAGTTAATTCTGATTTGATTTCAGCATATAGATTAAGTCATTTTGCATACTGTCCTACACCAAATTTGGAATCAGAGCATAAGATTGCTTAGAATCTGCATTAGTTTGCATTTGTAACCCCCTCCCGCCCCCCCCTCACACGAATTTGCATTATATTTTTTCATGTTTTGTGTGCATCACAAAACATGCATTTTGTTAGGGGCTTCGCCCCTAGCCCCCTGGCAAGGACACGCTGCCCCCTGCACCCTTGGCAAGCTAACTGCTAGCTCGACCTGCAACAAAGTCTGCTAAGTGCATTACAGGTTATTGTGTTTAGTTGTGTTCTAGAGGTCTTGTGTGCTAATTTTATTTAGATTTAGAGCATTGCATATAGGTTTAGGGTACTTACCATAGAGTCATAGGGTTTTTAGTTGTCAAAGTGTCAAGGCATCCTAGTATATGTCCACCTGTAGGGGTCAATCGTACCAGCCAATGGATTCACAACTCAACAAAATCCTTTAGGAAATTCAGGCCCAGTCGGCTGAGTTGAATGATTGTGTAATCAATCACATGCTGAACTGACAACATGATTAGATGATCAGGGTTCCCGCATTGGGGCCTTAAAGTCGTGGCTAGAGCCTCCCATAGGTAATGCGTGTACTAGACTAACCATGTAGGAGCAAGGTAAACCACAGAGAAGGTGGTAATCATCATCATCGCGATTATGAGCCACATATTGTTGAAAATTAGGCCTTGAAATTTGTCAAGCTTGAGGCCCCTACCTATGATGGCAAATGGAATCCAAAGTGATTTCTTGACTGGCTTTTGGACATGGTTCATTACTTTGACTGGTATAAAATGTCCGAATAGCAGTAGTTCTAGTTTTGTTAAGATTAAATTGATTGGTTAAGCAAGGCTCTATTGGACCAATTTGGAGTGTCAGCGAGCTGCAGCCATGCATCCACCCATTTCGAGAACATGCAAAATAGGCTGATAGACAAAGTTGTTCCCTTGTCCTACCATTCTAGGTTACTAGACCAGTGACAGAACTTATGCCAGGGAGGTGTGTCTGTTATTGAATACATTGCTCGGTTCCATGTGTTTATGATGAGGTGAATTAAGGGAGGATCCTTATGTGACCTTGTCTAAGTTTGGGATAGGCCTTCACTCTGAGCTTTAGAAAGAACTCATTCCCCATCATATAAATTCCTTAAATCATGCCTATTGGATAGTGTAAGAACTAGAGCAGTATCTCAAACTGCAACCCCCTAAGCAATATGAATCTAGGGCTTAATCTACATTTCAGAATCAACAACCTAGAACTCAAGCGGCTGAAGTGCCTAATGCCGATAAAGGAAAGGTTCTGTGAGGAGAGAGTTCAAGGGTAAACAGCAACATTAGGTGTTATCGATGTCAAGAATTTGGACATGTTGCTACACAATGCCCTTCTAGGACCCTTTCTAAATCCCTATTTATACAAGGCAAGGATGTGGACAATGGGTATGAAGGATGGCTTGAGGAGGTTTATGAACTCGTTGGTGACGCCATCAATGAGGAGGAGGCCCATGAGGAGAACAGTCGAGAGTTGCCATGGTGCGAGATACCTATAGGCCCCATGGGAAGGGTAATACCCCATGTGTTCGGTAGTCAGGTGTGCTTTTGTGCACCCAAAAGGTAGTGATGATTGGTGTAGGATGGACATTTTTCATACATATATCAGGAGTGGCAAAAAGAATTGTAAAGTTTTCATCGATAGTGGGAGCTGCACAAATATAATTTCCATCCATGCTATCTACCCTATTAGGACTTTCGCCCCTTCCTCACCCTAAACCTTATAGAGTTGAGTGGGCTGATGCTTCTTCATCTCTCCCAGTTACTTAGAGGTGTTAGGTTCCCATTGAATTTCTAACATATAAAGACACCTTATGGTGTGATGTGGTACCTATGGATGCATGTCACATTATTTTATGCAGGTGATGGCTTTATGATATGAATGTTACTATTTATGGTTGGTCTAATTTGTGCTCTTTCTTGCATGACGGCAAGAGGATTTGGCTCAATCCTCTATCACCCAAAGCACCACCTGAGCGAAAAGAAGGCAACAACAGAGCAGTCATGGAGGGCATGGTGAAAGCTAAATGCCTACGCATTGTCAGCATTGTTGCATTTATAAGGGATATTAGAGTTGAGCCTTTCTTCTATGCCCTAGTGGCAAAAGAGACCCCATCGTTGCAAGCTCTTGAGTACCCTAGCTAGGTAGCACCCATTCTAGATGAGTATCAGGATGTTTTTCTTGATCATTTACTAGATGAGTTACCTCTCATGAGGGATATTCAGCATCATATCAATCTGATCCGTGGATCGAGTCTTCCATACCTTCCCCACTACTAAGTGAATCCCACCGAGCATGCTGAGTTGAAGAAACAGGTGGATGAATAACTAGGGAAAGGTTTCATTTGGGAGAGCTTGAGTTCTCATGCCGTACCCACATTACTCACACTCAAGAAAGGTTGGTTGGAGGATGTGTGTGGACAGTCGATCTATCAAAAAAATCATGGCCAAGTATCGATTTCCCATACTAAGGCTCGGCGATATGCTAAACATGATGGTGGGTGCCATGATATTTTTAAAGATTGACCTTAAGAGCGGTTATTACTAGGTTTATATTTGTCCAGGGGATGAGTGGATGACCGCCTTCAAGACGAAGGATGGTTTATATGAGTGGATGGTCATGCCTTTTGGGCTTTCGAATGCCCCTAGTACATTCATGAGAATCGTGACACATGTGTTGAGGCCGTTTATTGGCAAGTTCCTGGTCATGTACTTCGACGACATCTTGATCTATAGCCAAACCCAGGAATAGCACCTCATCCACTTGAGGCAGATCTGTGAGACGCTGAGGACAGAGAAGCTATATGCAAATCTTAAGAAATGTTCATTTGCTTCCCAATAGGTTATCCTTTTAGGATTTATGGTTTCTTCTCAGGGCATCTCTGCAAGCCCAGAGAAGGTGAGGTCTATCATGGCATGGAGTGAGCTACAAAATGTTCATGAGGTTCACAGTTTCCATGGGTTAGCGACCTTCTATTGTCGCTTCATCCATGGGTTTAGTTCCATGATGGCTCCCATTATTGAATGCATGAAGAAGGGGGAGTTTAGATGGACGAATGTTGCATCCAAAGCATTCAAAGAAATCAAAGAATGGATGACTAAAGCTTCGGTGACTCACCTACTAGACTTCTCAAAGGTTTTTGAAGTGGCGTGTGATGCATTGGGTTTGGGTATAGGAGTTCTAGGTCAAGAGAGTCACCTTGTGGCATTTTTCAATGAGAAATTAAATGATATAAGGCAAAAATACTCCATCTAGGACGAGTTCTATGCATTCGTTTAGGCATTATGAAATTGGAGGCATTACTTATTGTGGAATGAATTTGACTTGTTCTCTAACCATGAGTCCCTACGATACCTCAGCTCCTAAAAGAATTTAAAATTGCGGCATGCCAAATAGGTTGAATTTTTTCAGGAATATTCGTTTGTGCTTAAGCATAAGGCAGCGGTCGAGAACAAATCTACAGATGCATTGAGTTATAAGGTGGTGTTATTATACACCTTAAAAGTTGAGGTATTTGGGTTTGAGCATTTGAGAGAGAAATATCCCTCGTGCCCGGATTTTGGAGAGGTTAAGACATCATTGATTGAGGGTCAAATACAGAGTGCTGGGGACTACCTACTGCAGGATGGATATTTGTTTAGAGGCCTTCGTTTGTGTATTCCCCATACTTAAAAGATTTTCTCATTTGGGAGCTCCTCGCGGGCGGGGTGGTCACTAGCCATTTCGGTCATGACAAGACAATTGCTTGTCTCTGATAAGTTCTATTGCCCTAGCGTCCAACGGGATGTTGCCAATATCATTGGACAATGCTGTACTTGTTAACTGGCAAAGCAGTACAAACAAAATATAGGATTGTATATCCTTTTGCTAGTGCCACATGCACTATGGCAAGATTTGAGCATGGATTTCATGTTAGGACTATCCAAGACTACAAAAAAGCATGAGTCCATATTTATCATGGTGGATCGTTTTTCTAAAATAGCCCACTTCATTCCTTGCTCTAGGATTGCTAATGCGTCTAGGATTGCTAGTATTTTGTTTTGAGTCAGTAGTCTGATTACATGGGTTACCATATTGTTTGATAGGGATGTCAAGTTTGTTAGCTAGTTTTGGAAGACATTATAACACATGATGTGTACTAGGCTTCAATTCTCCTTTGCCCCAGATGGATGGGCAGATAGAAGTTGTGAATCGAAGCCTAGGAAATTTGTTGAGCTGCTTAGTAGGAGAACACATTAGGAGTTGGGATGCTGTTTTACCAGTTGCTGAGTTCGCATATAATAATTCGCTTAATAAGACAACTGGTATGAGTCCTTTTGAGGTCGTTCACGGATACAAGCCTAAGATGCCTGTAGATCTCATACCTATGTCTGCATCACATAGGTCATCTGAGTCAGCCCACTCTTTTGTATAGCATATACATGTTTTGCATTCTGAGATAGACGAATGATTAGTTTAAGTAACAATAAGTATAAATTTGCTGCTGATGTGCACAAACCATATAAGGAATTTCAGCTAGGTGATCATGTCATGATTCGCATGAGACCTGAACGATTTCTATAGGGGTTTGCTTAGAAATTATAGGCTCACAGTGCTGGTCCCTTTCAAGTACTATAGAGGGTAAGGGAGAATGCTTATATCTTGGATCTTCCTCTTGATTGGGGAATTAGTTCAACGTTTAATGTGGAGGATTTAGTTCCTTTTTGTCATCCCACTAGTTCACCCATTAATCCTAGTCTTGACTCTAACCTTGACTTGAGCATTGATCCCAATCAGCCTATCCAGAGCCCTTGGCCCCATGCCCCACCCATGCAGCCATTACCTCCACAACCACAGGTTTGTCCCGTAAAAGAGTAGGTAGATGACATACTTGACAATTAGATAGTGTCCACTAAACAAGGGGGTTATCGAAAATTCCTTGTCAAGTGAAGGACAGGCCTGCTTCTGATTGTACCTGGATCACAGAGTATGAGCTTTAGTGCCTAGATCCAAACCTTTTGGATTACTATCAATAGTTTACTACACTAGGAGCCCCGCCTTAACCACGAGGCAATTATGATGATGATCATCGCCTTGGATGTGACTTTAGGACATACCAGAGGTGACGAAGGATGGCCCCTATTTCGTCAGGTTCTTAAAAGCAGAAGACTTCTTATTTGTACGTATATACTATAGTGAAGTCCCCACCTTGGGAAGATGTAAGTGTAAGAGATGATTGAAAACCCATGTATGTAGGCACTATTTGAAGACCCCACAATGGAGAAGCTACATACATGGAAGATTTTTACTAATGAGTCAAGTGTATGTGTATGCATTGGCCACACATACACTTGGGAGGTTCGATAATCCTACTTCGACAGGGTCAGAGTCTTTTCAACTGGGGAGATTCATGGGGACCATAATCCCACATTTTTTATTTTTTATTTTTTAATGTTATGTTATAGTTTATTTTACTTGGGATATTTACCATTAAGAGTCTTAGATTTCTTAGTGTGTTGTGACTTAAGTATGGCAATTTTGTCTTTTTTAGATAAGGGTTGGATGTTCCTTAAGTTTTTTTTTTTCTCTTTTGTGTAAGTAGGTTTTGATGAATAATGAATGAAAATCATTAGACTTAGTGGATTCCTCATTCTAGCTTCTTTCTTGTGGGCATGAAGCCATGTTTGGTATAAGGCTGAATTACTTTTATATCATCCTATTCTGTAAGTTAGAACTTTTCTACCTTGTCTTCTAAAGGACGATTTTTGAGCTGCATGTGGTTATGTGATTTGCATCGGTAATATCCTAGAATTCTTATCCTCCATAAAATTCCTAAACCCTAGATTTGAAGCTTAATCAGGACCATTCGTCAATTAGAGGGACAATCCTGATTGAAACTTCGATTTTACCTTAATTGGTAGAGATTTGGGGCATTCTGTAGATCCTATAACTCATTATAGGCTATTTATGCTAATTAAGTCTGATTTTCTGCATGTTGAAGTGTTCGTCATAGTTTAATTTATGTTTTCTTATTTAAGCTAATTCTGATCTACTCAGCATATGGATTAGGTCATTTTGCATGTTCTCATACATCACTTTCCCTCCAAGGCTAGATGTTTTGGAATGACCAGACAAATTAAGATGCAACATTTACAAAGATCTTTCAATTGAAACTATATTCTTTAGTTTGAAGGAACTCTCTATTTGCTTCTCCTCTTGACAGCATCACAAAGTTTGTTTTTTTCAAATGAAATCTAGGGAAGGCTAACTGAAAGATCTTTTCTTGAAAGCTTTTGTAAATAATCCACGCTAGTATGACTTATCTTCATGTAAAGAAGGCATGTATCACTTAAAGTAGTCATGCTTTCCATATTGAGCATACATATTTCCTTCTTTATGACCAACATGTTGAACACTATTGTCATTCTTATCTATAATCATACATAAAGATAGTTCATACTTGACTTTGTAACCTTTGTCACATAATTGGCTGATAGAGAGCAAATTATGATTCAAATCATCAACATAATATGCATTTTCAATGCATGTAGGAAAGGTTCTAATAGTAACAATAATACAAATTTAGCTTCCTCATCGCCTCCAAAAGAGACGGAGCCTCCTTTAGGTTGAAGCTTTGTAAAGAGTCTCGTCTCCAATCTTGTGTCCTGGATGTATACTATTCCAATATCATAACTATTTTGAAGTTTTCAATGTAAGACACACCTACATTCAACAGTCCCTTCTTAATTTTGGGTGCCCAAATTTGAAGTTTGGCTCCTAGTTCGTTAGTAGATGCAATCATGCTATCTTTTACAATTCATATTTGTTTGACAGCTGGTCTCTTCTAGAATAGAAAGATGAATGGGCATGAATGTTTGAAACATGATTTCCGTAAGATTCTTTGAGTTTTCAAAACAGTAATTGGTTTTCTGCATGCTTCCAACTTTCTTTTCCAACTCATATTACAAGGCATTCAGGTTTTTTAGAGACTCATTTAAAACTTTATTTTTGAAGGGGAGCCTTGGCGCAATGGTAAAGTTGTCATCGTGTGACCTTGAGGTCATGGGTTCAAGGCATGGAAACAACCTCTTGCAAAAATGCAAGGTAAGGCTGTGTACTATAGACCCTCGTGCTCCGCCCTTTCCGTAGACCCCACATAGGCAGGAGCTTCGTGCACTGGGTCTGCCCTTTTATTTAAAACTTTAATTTTATTCTTCAAACAATCAACCTCTTCAAGCAAAATAATCTTGTACTTTCTAAAACTTCTTTGTCAGATTTTAGAATATCAACAGCCTTTTTGAGAGAATCTTTTTCAGAAACAGCAGTTTCAATGTCACATGAAACTTTAGAAAGAGATTTTCTCAACATCTTGCTTTTAAAACTAAGCTTTTCAATTTCATAAAACAAGTTAAAAGTAGTTTGTAGCTCACCATAAGTATAATTATTTACCGTAGGTTCGTCACTTTTTGATGACTTCTTCTTCTTCAACTTTTCAAATTCATAAAGCAACTCATTGAGAGTCGTTTGTGGCTCATCATCAGTAAAATCATTTACCGTAGGTTCATCATTCTTTTGATGAACATCTTCTTATTCTTCTTCCTCAATAGCGGAAAGGCATATATTGTTTTTTTTTCTCTTCTTCACTTGAACATGGAGAGTCTTCTCTTCCACTCCATGTTGCTGCAAGTACCTTTTTCTTCTTTATTGCGTCTTTCTCTTGTTCTTCAAGAGTGAAAACTCAGGTTTGATGTATGTTAGCTTTTTGCATTCAAAACACACCATAGAATCCTTCTTTGTAGAGTGATCCACTTTGTTGAAGCCTTCTTGAAGAACTTCCTTTTTCTTCACTCTTCTTTCCTTTAATCATCTTGTTGAACCTTCTAATGAGAATAACAACTTCTTCACTATCATTAGTAAATGATTCACTTTCTTCATCAACTTTGAGAACTATACCCTTCTCCTTCTGTTTGGTTTCTTCTTCATCCTTGCTTTTTCACTAATTCTATAGGTCATCAATGAGCCTACAAGTTGATCTAGCTACATTTGGGAATCAACGGCCTAGAAATCAAGCAACTGCAGCATCTAATGTCGATAAAGGAGAGGTTGTGTCAGGAGAGAGTTCAAGGCTAAACAGCAGCATTAGGTGTTATCGATGTCAAGGATTTGGTCATGTTGCTGCTCGATGCCCTTCTAGGAGCCCTGCTAAATCCTTGTTTATAGAAGGCGAGGATGTTGACAATGGGTATGAAGGATGGCCTGAGGAGGTTTATGAACCCGTCGATGAGGCTAGCAACGAGGAGGCCCATGAGGAGTTGCCACTGTGCAAGAGACCTGTAGGCCCCATGGGAAGGGTAATAACCCATGTGTGACGGTAGTCAGGTGTGCTCTCGCTCACCCAAAGGGTGGTGATGATTGTAAGACAAACATTTTTCATACATATGTCAAGAATGGCGAAAGAAATTCTAAAGTTGTCATCGATAGTGGGAGCTGCACGAATATAATTTCCATCCATGCTATCTCTCGCTTAGGACTTTCACCCCTTCCTCACCCTAGACCTTACATAGTTGAGTGGGTTGATGCTTCGTCATCATTCCTAGTTACTTAAAGGTATCAAGTTCCCATTGAATTTCTAACATATAAAGACACCTTATGGTGTGATGTGGTACTTATGGATGCATGTCACATTATTTTAGGCAGGCCATGGCTTTATGATATGGACATTACTATTTATGGCCGGTCTAATTCGTGCTCTTTCTTGCATGACGACAAGAGGATTCGACTCAATTCTCAACCACCTAGAGTGCTACCTAAGCAAAAAGAAGGCAACATCAAAGCAGTCATGGAAGGCAAGGCGTAAGCTAAAGGCTTACACATTGTTAATGCCTCCGCATTTGCGAGGGATATTAGACACGAGCCTTTCTTATATACTCTAGTTGCCAAAGAGACTTCATCGTTGCTAGCTCTTGAGTACCCTAGCAAGGTAGCACTTGTTCTACATGAGTATCAGGATGTTTTTCCTAATGATTTACTAGACGAGTTGAAGGGGAGCCTTGGCGCAACGGTAAAAAGTTGTCGTCATGTAACCTTGAGGTCACGGGTTCAAGGCGTGGAATCAGCCTCTTGCAAAAATGCAAGGTAAGGCTGCCTACTTTAGGCCATTGTGGCCCGCCCCTTCCCCGGACCCCGCATAGGCGGGAGCTTTGTGCTCCGGGGCTGCCCTTTATTTACTAGACGAGTTACCTCCCATGAGGGATATTCAGCACCATATAGGTCTGATCCCCGGATCAAGTCTTCTGAACCTTCCCCACTACATAATGAATCCTATCGAGCATGCTGAGTTGAAGAAACAAGTGGATGAATTACTAAGGAAAGGTTTCATTTAGGAGAGCTTGAGTCCTTGTGTCGTTCCCGCACTGCTCACACCCCAAGAAAGATAGGTCATGAAGGATGTGTGTGGAACAATCAAGCTATCAATAAAATCATGGTCAAGTATGGATTTCCCATACCGAGGCTCGATGATATGCTGGACATGATAGTGGGTGCCACGATCTTTTCAAAGGTTGACCTTAAGAGCGGCTATCACTAGGTCCGTATTCGTTTAAGAGATGTGGAAGACCGCCTTCATGATGAAGGATGGTTTATATGAGTGGGTGGTCATGCCTTTTGGGCTTTCGAATGCCCCTAGTACATTCATGAGGATCATAAACACATGTATGTCGTTTTTTGGCAAGCTCTTAGGTCATGTACTTCGACAACATCTTGATCTATAGTCAAACCTAGAAACAACACCTCATCCACTTAAGGCAGATTAGCGAGACGCTGACGAAAGAGAAGCTATATGCAAATCTTAAGAAATGTTCATTTGCTTCCCAATAGGTTATCTTCTTAGGATTTGTGGTTTCTTCTCAGGGCATCTCTGCGGACCTAGAGAAGGTGAGGTCCGTTGTGGAGTGGAGCGAGCCACAAAATATTCACAAGGTCTGCAGTTTCCATGCATTAGCGACCTTCTATAGTTGCTTCTTCCGTGGGTTCAATTCCATTGTGGCTCCCATTACTAAGTGCATGAAGAAGGGGGAGTTTAAATGGACGAACATTGCGTCCAGAGAGTTTAAAGAAATCAAAGAGCAAGATGGCTGAAACTCTGGTGATGCACCTACCTGACTTCTCAAAGGTTTTTAAAGTGGCATGTAATGCATCTGGTTTAGGTATAGGAGTTCTAAGTCAAGAGAGTCACCTCGTGGCATTTTTCAATGAGAAATTAAATAACTCATGGAAAAATTACTCCACCTATGATAGAGTTCTATGCTGTCGTTCATGCATTACGACATTGGAGGCATTACTTATAATCGAATGAATTTGTCATGTTCTCTGACCACGAGGCCCTACGATACCTTAGCTCCCAAAGAAATTAAATTCTTGGCATGCCAAATGGGTTGAATTTTTTTAGGAATATTCCTTTGTGCTTAAGCACAAAGCAGGGGTCGTGAACAAACTTGTAGATGGATTGAGTTGTAAGGTGGTGTTACTACACACCTTACAAGCTGAGGTCACCATATTTGAGCGTTTGAGGAAGGACTATCCATCGTGCTCGGATTTTGGAGAGATTTACACGTCATTGTCTGAGTGTCAGATACAAAGTGCTAGGGACTACCTCCTGTAGGATGGATATTTGTTTAGAGGCCTTCGTTTATGCCTTCCCCGCACTTCCTTGAGAGATTTTCTCATTTGGTAGCTCCACGCAGGCGGGGTCGCTGGCCATTTTGGTCATGATAAGATGATTGCTCTTGTCTCTGATAGGTTCTATTGGCCTAGTCTTTAATGGGATGTTGCCAATATCATTGGGCAGTGCCGTACTTGTCAACTGGCAAAGCAGTGCAAACAGAATATAGGATTGTACAACCCTTTGCCAGTGCCACATACTCTGTGGCAAGATTTGAGCATGAACTTCGTGCTAGAACTACCCAAGACTATTAGGAAGCACAATTCTATATTTGTTGTAGACCGTTTTTCTAAAATGACCCACTTCATTCCTTGCTCTAAGACTGCTGATGCGTCTAGGATTGCCAGTATTTTTTTTTTGAGTCAATGGTCCGGTTACATAAGTTACCAAAGTCCATAGTTTCTGATAGGGATGTCAAGTTTGTTAGCTATTTTTGGAAGAAACTATGGCACACGATGGGCACTAGGCCTCAATTCTCTTATGCTTATCACCCACAGATGAATGGTCAAATAGAAGTTGTGAATCGAAACCTAGGAAATTTGTTAAGGTGTTTTGTAGGAGAGCACATTAGGAGTTTGGACACTGTTTTACTAGTTGTTGAGTTCGCATATAATAATTCTGTTAGTAGTACAACTGGTATGAGTCCTTTTGATGTCATTCACTTGTACAAGCCTAGGATGCCTGTAGATCTCATACCCATGTATGCATCACATAGGCCATTTGAGTCAGCTTAGTCCTTTGCACAACATATACATGGTTTGTATTCTAAGTTGAGACGAAGGATTAGTTTAAGTAACGATAAATATAAATTTGATGTTGACTTGGCACAGATGATATAAGGAATTTCAGCTAGGTGATCATATCATGGTCCATGTGAGACCTTAAAAATTTCCATACAGAGTTGCTCAGAAATTACAAGCTTGCAGTATCGGTCCCTTTCGAGTACTTAGGAGGGTAGGAGAAAACGCTTATATCTTGGATCTTCCTCTTGATTGGGGAATTTTTTCAATTAATGTGGAGGATCTAGTTCCTTTTCGTCACCCCACCAGTTCACCCATTGATCCTAGTCTTAACCCTAACCTTGACCTGAGCATTGTTCTCAGCCAACCTATCTAGAGCCCTTGGCCCCATGCCCCACCCATACAGCCATTACCTCTACAACCACAGGTTCATCCCTCAAAAGAGCAGGTAAAGGACATACTTGACTATTAGATAGCGTCCACTAGACAATGGGGTTTCCCAAAATTCCTTAAGTGGAGGGACATGCTTGCTTCTGATTGCATCTGGATCACAAAGCACGAGCTTCAACACCTAGATGCAAACCTTCTGGATTATTATCGACAGTTTACTACACCAGGAGTCTTGCCTTCACCACAAGGCGATGATGATGATGATCACCACCCTGGACGTGACTTCAAGACATATTAGAGGCGATGGAGGAGGGCCCCTATTGCATTAGGTCCTTAAGATTGAAAGACCACTTACACGTACGTATGTACTACAGTGAGGTCCCCATGATGGGAAGATGTACGAGATGAGTGACGACCCATGTATATAGGTCCTATTTGAAGACCCCACATTGGGAAACTACATACATGGAGGATTTTTAATTATGAGCCAAGTGTAAATATATGCATTTGAAGACCCCGCATTGGGCACATATG
Organism: Warburgia ugandensis; assembly: GCA_035236585.1. Classification (NCBI taxonomy): domain Eukaryota; kingdom Viridiplantae; phylum Streptophyta; class Magnoliopsida; order Canellales; family Canellaceae; genus Warburgia; species Warburgia ugandensis. The sequence continues at coordinate 49,034,298 of CP141130.1, forward strand.
CACTTGGGAGGTTCAATGTTCCTACTTCGGCAAGGTCGAAGTCTTTTTAACTGGGGAGATTGATGGGGGCCATCATCTCACGTTTTTTTCCCTTTTTTTTGTTATGTTATAGTTTAGTTTGCTTGGGATATTTACCACTAAGGGTAAAGGGTATTAGGTTTATTAGTGTGTTGTGACTTAAGTAGGGGCAAATTTGTCTTTTTTTAGATTAGGGTTGGATGTCTCCTACTTAAGATCTTTTCTCTTTTGTATAAGTAGTTTTTGATGAATAAAGAATGAAATTTTAGTTAGACTTGGTGCATTCCTCATTCTAGCTTCCTTCCTATGGGCGTGAAGCTAAGTTCAGTACAAGGCCTAATCACTTTTGTTTCATCTTGTTTTGTAAGTCAGTACTTTTTTACTTTGTCTTTTAAAGGATGATCTCTGAGCTGTGTGTAGAAGGGGAGCCTTGGCGCAACGGTAAAAGTTGTCGTCGTGTGACCTTGAGGTCACGGGTTCAAGGCGTGGAAACAGCCTCTTGCAAAATGCAAGGTAAGGCTACGTATTATAGGCCCTTGTGGTCCGCCCCTTCCCCGGACCCTACATTGGCAGGAGCTTCGTGTACCGGGGCTGCCCTCTGAGCTGTGTAGTTATGTGATTTGCACCAATAATAACCTAGAATTCTTATCCTGCACAAAATTCCTAAATCTTGGATACAAAGCTTAATCAGAATCGTTCATCAATTAGAGGGACGATTTGATTTGAAACTTCGATCTTACCTTAATCGGTAAAAATCTTGGGCAGTCTGCAGATCCTGCAACTCATTATAAGCTAAAAGGGGCAGCCCCGGTGCACGAAGCTCCTGCCTATGTGGTGTTCGAGGAAGGGGCGGACCACAAGGGTCTAAAGTACACAGCCTTACCTTGCATTTTGCAAGAGGCTGTTTCCACACCTTGAACCCATGACCTAAAGGTCACACAACAACAACTCATTAAAAGCTATGCATACTAATTAAGACTATTTTTTGCATGTTGAAGTGTTCGTCATAGTTTAATTTATGTTTTCTTATTTAAGTTAATTCTGATATGATCTCAACATATATATTAGGTCATTTTGCATGCCTTCCTACATCATTGTATCCTTCAAATTTGATGTAGACCATGATCCTTTGCTTTCAGTAGCTGTAATTCATTCCATCAAAAGAATTGAGGGTTTGTGAGTGGATGGACCTTCCTTAGAGTGTACCTACAACTTGTGCCATTTTAGAAAACAGAAATTTGATCGTTGACTCTTTTTTGAAAACTTGGAGCACCGTCTTTGATATTAACTGAGATTATTATAGTGGCCAGGGCATCTACTTTCATTCTCTTAAGGTGATACCTACTTGAGGTTCATAAACTCACTAGAAGATTTTACGCACTAGTTAGAACTGTGCTGGCACCAAACAAGGACTTGAGTACTTACAGAAACTCAGCCTTCTTACAAACACTTGGACTTGAGTACTTGCAGAAACTGTCTTCTTACAAACACTTGGAAAATTGTCCAAGAACAAGAGAGCTACAACACTCTCACAAATACAAAAGAAGGTTTGAAGAAAGATTCTCTGAAGTTATGATTCACAAATAAAGAGATTTGTGAGAGTGGATATTGCAATCATAGTCGGAAACAATTAAAACAATTAAATGCAAGGTAAGGCTGTGTACTATCGACCCTTGTGGTCCACCCCTTCCCTGGACCCTGCATATGTGTGAGCTTTGCGCACTGGGGCCCTATTTTTAGTTGGAAACAATTAAAACAAAGTGAACTCAGAGCAAATTGCTTGAATGTGATCTTTTAAGCTTCATAACTTGATATTCAATTCTTTCCAAAAGTCTTAATGGGTCTGATGAGGTCTCCAATTTATATTGTTGTAGCCAATTGACCCCATTGCAGATGAAAATCTGGCCATTTGTATGAATATGCTCATCAGGGGACAAATTTCAAATTTGAAAATGAATCTGCCTAAGATCCTATCTTGCTAAAACAATTGACGGTTTTCCTCTAGACAATAAGCTGTTTTTCAAAAATAGTAAAATATTCTTGGATTGTCTTTGTTGATAGTTGACTCATTCTTCATAGCTTGATCTATCTATTTCGGTTGATTTTTCAACACAGAAGTGAAACCGATATTGTTTCATTGTCAGTTGACTACTTTCCCAGATACAGTTAACTGGATTCTTGGAAGCCACAAAAATAGCTTCAAGATGCTAAATAGTTGACTTGAATCTTTAGCTATTGTGCTCCAGTTACATCTTTGCAGGTTTTTGTACTATCCTCAAAAACAACTGACTCCTTTATTTAGTCAGTCAACTGGATTCTCAACACAGCTAAAGTCTGCAAATTCTGTTGACTTTTTCTTTTAGCTAGAATATATCAGAAAAAAGTTACGTCCTTTTCAAACTCTCTGGTGCACTACAGTTGACTAAATTTCAATTTCAGTTGATTGTTATCTCCAAAATAGCTAAATTCTTTAAAGTGGTCGATTTAATTTTTCAGTTGAAATCCTACCTTGAACTATCTGCAATTTCATTCTGACTGGTCAAAGACAGTTAACTGTTATTCCGAAACAGTTGATTGGATTGCATGATCCAGAAATAGTTAACTAGGTATCCAGGGTCAATTAACTGGATTCATCAATTAACTGGATTCATTAATCTCTTCTTTGCTTAACCAAAGCAGTTAGTTGATCTTCATTTAGATTTAGCTGGATTCTTGATCTTTTAGAAATTTGATCTTCCAAGTCCAAAAAGTTGAGCGAGTCTCTGTTGAATTGCTTCTAACTTTTAAGTTATACTTGCAAGTATACAACGAGTTTGAAATACAAGTAGAAGGTTATGTTATCATCAAAATCAATAGGGCTTGGTCCAACATTTTGGACAGCTCACATGTTAGAAATGGTACAAGGCGACAGCTCCGAGGATTAGAATCACCCGGGTAAGACTATAGAAGCATTAGGTTTAAGGTTAGAATTGAATACAAGATTTGGTCTTGAGAGGTGTTTGGTGTGATGAAGTTCTCTTCTCAACCTTTATTAACTCCGGTTGCTGTTTTTAAAGAAGTAAAGGGTGAATATCTGTTTTAAGAGAGACGAAGATAAGCTGATATACTGACCTATCTTTAGTAGGCTTTGGAGGAAAAGATGTGAGAATCAGTAATGGTTGGGAACCTGAAATTGATATAGATGACTAGGGCAAGTGCGATTCTGTAGAAACTGGCAGTAGCATAGCGATGAATAAGGAGATACATCAAGCATTCTTGATTTGTATCATGTGTTACTTCCATTTTTCTTTCTTGACAATTTGGTTCAACTAATGGGAATGCAATTGGTTTCTCTTATTCCTTTAGGATGTAGTCTACTAGACTATATAGTGTATCACTTTTTGACTTACCATCTGCATAATAATTATTTGCGAGCTCCAACCATAGTTGGACCCAAAGTTCCATTACATGGATAAGTCAAACTTACATGGCAGGTTGTAATGCAGCTTTACATGCAGGTACGCCGGACATTTATATAAAAAAGGGCAGCTTGGAACACGAAGCTCCTGCATAAGCAGGGTTTGGGGAGGGCCGGACCACAAAGGGTCTATACTACGCAACCTTACCTTGCATATTTGCAAGAGGCTCTTTCCATGCCCGAAACCTGTGACCTCAATGTCACACGGCGCCAACTCTATCGTTGTGCCAAGGTTCCCCTTCACGTTGGATATATATATATATATATATATATATAGTCTATTAATTTTTAGAACCTTAGACTTGAGCGAGAAACCATTTAGCGACAAATGTTGTGGCTTCTTGGTCTTTTTGTGCGTTTCTTGTTTTTTAGTGGGTGCTTATTATTGGAGAGCAAAATGTGATTAAATGGTTGATTTAGATAAAACTTTTATGAATACCATCTAGGTGGATCTTATGGAGGGATCAAATTCTAGAAGTTTGAGAGTTATGAAAGAGTGTTATTTAGCCCTTCTTGGATGTGCTTAAGCCAAGATATCTTGTGGCATACATTAGAAAGGAGCTTTATGGGTACCCTATTGAAGATTTCTATAGGAGTTGGGCTTCTGTCATTATAAATAGGTTTTGAAGTTTGAAGAAGCGTGCTATTAGAATCTACCTATCTAGATTTCTTTAAATAGAGTTTTGATGGAGTGTTATAGTCATTTTGGCATTTAGAAGGCGTTGGAGATGTTTTCCGCAGTGGAAGAGGTCAAGTCATTACTTGCTTTCTGATTCTATTCGGTGATGTGATTCTAATGAGGCAGCAGTACTTCACCTCAAGATTTGCATGCTTATAAGAATGATCTTCTAGACCTTTTATGGCGGATCTTGATTTGGCCAATGCAAAATCTTTTGCAAGGATTAAATTGGCTGATCCTTGGTAGTTTTACTGTTTTTCAATGAACTAGGGATATCTCTTGGTGCAATTTTTTTTTCCCCCTCATACCTAGTTGTGTGCGAATGAGACACCGGATCTCTCAGAAAATGGGTTATGTGTCCAAAGATTTGTACATAGCACAATCTTTGCTAGTGATGTAATTGTTTCTGTTTTTGTAATATATTTTCTTTTGGTTTGTAATTTGAGATCAACAGAGTAGATCTAGTATCTATTGGAAAAAATTGGGAGAGAGAGTGGAAAATGGAGACAACAAATTAATTTTATGCCTTGAGAGTTGTATCAAACACACTTTCTTTGAAGTGTTATTTTTCCCCACTCTCTCAAATGCGAGATTGCTTAATGGATCTTTGGACTTTAGGAAACTACAAGTCTTTATGTGGGCTGTCATAAACGACCTTTGAAGACTCAACCCAAACTCTAGAATAGGTTAGTGATTTGACGTAGAATAAGTATGAGTTTTGAGAAAGAAAGTCTAGATAGAAAAGAAAGCACAGCACTCTGTTTTTCTATTTTATGTTTTCTATATCATAAACGATCAAATTCGAGGCCAATTTATAAATTTTAGATGAATCTTGAAATCAAATATGAAAAGTCACTTGAAAAGTCAAAAAACGGCCTCACCAATAGACAAAATAGTCAAAACAGAGTTTCCCACAATAAAAGACTCATCTCTTGTGAAAAAACGCTGTCTATGTAGTTAGAGGCGCAAGGTGCAAGGGCTACATTGGAGCCTGGAGGGCTTAGGCACACGCCTGAATCATGAGGCGCAAAAATAAATATTAAGAATTATAAAAATTCAAAAAATCTCAAAAAAGGTAAGAAAAACACAGAAACATAATTCTATAATGAAATATTACTCAAACATGCTAATTTGTATGAATGAAAGCTATATATGTGAATGAAATTTTGTTTCAAGGAATAAATGTAAAAAGCAAAAGTTATTTCAAAATTCTGTAATTGGTTTTTCAAAAGAATGAAAAAAATTGAAAAAAACCTTTAAAGAAGTTAAATCTATGGCAAACAAACAAGAAAATCAAATGGAATGTTTGTTTCTACTTAGAGAATGAGAACTTATGAAGATTTATAAAAAAAAGAGTAAGCCAAAATTGAAAAAACAAAAAAATGGTCTTGATTTTATGTTTTTTTTATATAGAAAAATAGGGTTTTAGGTGGAAGATTCGTGAATCCATACCTATTCTTTGCTTAGATCTGTAAATGCTTGAAGAGGAATGGTCATTTCCACAGTAGAAGTTCTCTAGAGGAGAAAATAGGGTTGGAAGATGAAAAAACATAAAAATAAAATTGAAGTTTGGGGTTTTAACAACTTGTCACCGGCGCCTAGGTGTGGGAGGCGTGCCTGAACATAGGCTCTAGGTGCACCCCAGGCACATGCCTAGGCCCTGGGGCCTGAAATCCCTGCGACTTTACAATATTCAGACGTAGTACGTGTGCCTAGCGCCTAAGCAAGCCTCTAACTACATATGATGCCATAAATGGCAATCTAGACACTTAAGGAGTTGACTCCCACTGAGGGAGTCTGCTCTCTTTGCATTAAAACTCAAAACCGTTAAGAGAGTCAACTCCATAATTGTTTCTCACCTTCTAGAGGGAGTCGACTCTCAATTTGGGAGCCGCAATTTGTTAAAAGAAAGAAAATCGTGGAGGGAGTTGACGCCCTTTGAAGAAGCCAACTCCCACCATTTGATGACGTTCTAGAGATAGTTAACTAGAAAATGTGAAAACATTTTTTTTTAAAACCTGTTGTTTTATGAAAATAATTTAACAAAATAATTTATTAAGTATTTTAATTAGAAATTCAATAATCTTAGTGGGAGTCGACTCCCTCCAAAAGATTAAAAAATTAAGTGAATTGACTCTCTTGACAGGTTTTGATTTTTGACACAGAGAGGGTCAACTCCCTTTGCTGGAGTCAACTCCTTAAGCATCTAGACTGCTGTTAATGGTGCCTTTTCGCCAAGATGTGTCTTTTAGCATAGAAAAACTCTGCTTTGACCATTTTTGCTTGTTGGGGAGATTGTTTTGTGACTGTTAAATGGTTTGTCAAATTTGATTTTAAGAGTTGTCAGAAATTTATAAATGGCTCTCAAATCTTCTCATTCATGAGATTAAAATTAGAAAGAACAGATTTCTTTTCTGCTTTCTTCTCCAACTGAACTTCCATTCTTCAAAACTCATTATTTCATCACATCATATCACTGCCTACCTACTTTTGAACTTGGGATAGGTCTTTAGAAGTTGCTTACAGCAGCTCACATAAATGTTTATAGTATCCATGATGTGGTTTGCTAGAAGCCGTTGTTATTTTCTAATCTTTACTAACCCATACTTGATTTCTGTTTGTTCTCCATTTTCCACTCTCTCTCCCTTAAATTTTCCAACCTTATCACCTTGTAATAGGCCAAGTCCCTTTGCTTTATAGAACATTTTAGGGCTCTCTTGAATGGCTTCAATACCATTGTTTCATTTGTAAACTTACCAAGTTTACAAATTATCTGGCCAATAATGTATCAAATATATTAGCCTTACAATATTACTACATTGGTGTCAAAGCGTTCCAATAGTATCAATTTGGGAGTAGCAGAGTTGCCTTGTTAATTAGCTTTCCTTGTTTTCATTGGATCTCTCATCTTACATCCAATCAGAGTGATTCTTGGACCAAAATTTTCCTTGAACCTCCTCTTTTAAATGACGTATATGATCCTTTGGGTAAAATAACAAAAATCAAACATCATTTTTTATTATGTTGAGATTTTAATCACATGTATGATTCCCTACAGGTCTTTCATATGATGTGGTCATTTCGTACGTCTAATATTCTTTTGTTGGAATTTAGCCATCAAAATGAACAGACGTGATGATGCATTGATTCTTCAACTTGAGTAGCCATAGTGGTAGCTTTCTCCATTGTGACCAAATGACACGATGAGAGATTGCTTATGGGATCTCTTGCAAACCACTTGAGGGATATTGCAAGCCTTTATATGGGCTGTCATAATCAACTTTCGAAGATCCACCTTGAACTCTACAATAGGTAGGCAGTGATCTGACGTAGAGAAAGTATGAGTTTTGAGAAAGAAGTTCAGATAGAAAAGAAAGCACAGTAGAACTTTGTTTTTCTATATTATGAACAATTAAATTCGAGACAGTTTTATAGATGCATCTCCTGTGAAAAGGCACCATGAGTGGCAGCCTAAGACACTTATGGAGTCTATTCCCACCAAGGGAGTCAACTGTCTTGTGGTTAAAAACTCGAAATCCATCAAGAGAGTTGACTCCTAGATGTGGGGGTCGACTCCCATAATATTTTCTCACCCTTTGGAGGGAATCAACTCCCAATGCATTGAAGAATGAAAATCGTAGAGGGAGTTGACTCCCTTTGAAGGAGTCGACTTCCACCATTTGAAGACATTATGGAAAGAGTGACTCCTCCAAGGCAGTGGACTCCACAAAAATTACAAAGAGAGTTTTTAAAACTTGTTTTATGAAAGTAATTTAACAACATATTTTATTAAATATTTTAATTAAAAATCCAATAGTATCTCTATGTTTAATTTAAATTTTATGATTTCATATCACGTGGAGCATGCTATCCTTTTTCTCTTCATGGTAAGGGCAGCCCCGGTGCACGAAGCTCCCGCCAATGCGGGGTCTGGGGAAGGGGCGGATCACAAGGGCCTAAAGTACACAGCCTTACCTTGCTTTTTACAAGAGGCTGTTTCCACGCCTTGAACCAGTGACCTCAAGGTCACATAACAACAACTTTTACCATTGCGCCAAGGCTCCCCTTCTTGGTATACACGGATAAATTTTGGTAGTGTACTTTGATATTTTGCTTCATAAGAGTTATGGACAGAACTTTCATGTAATCTCAGTTATTTTTATGGTAGGAGATAGGAGGTTAGTGAATAATGGGAGGTGAAATTAGAAATGGTTTTAAGGTCTTTGATGGCCTTTGTAATCTAATTTTGTTGGATACTTAAGTGCAAGTGAAAGTGAGTTATGATGCTTAATGGTGTGCAGGCTGTAGGGAAGAGGAATCATTGTTGGTTATCACTGGTTCAAAGATTGAAATGAGGCAACATCACATTGAGATGAGAATAATGTCATTCTGAGTTACTATTGGTCTAAAGATTCAAATGCGATGCTAAAAAGAGCTGCATGGGATGGCCAAAATATCTGTCCCATCCTGTCACTTAGCAAAGGTGGAATCTCAGTGACGAATTATGTGATTTGGCAGCAATCTCACATTGTTTCCTTGCAACATTATCGAAGAGGCTAAAAATAATGATATCTACTTTTGCTGATGAAGGTAGTTTCAGGCCGTTGATTTGTGCATCAAGTCTATATTGATGGGAGTTCCTTCTTGCATTTTTCTCTTTTATCAATGAAGCTTCTCTTTTATCTGAAAAATATCATGTTGTGTTCTCTTATGTAAGATCTGATTTTGGAGTCTTGAGGAGAATCTTTTTCTGCGTGTGGGAGAAAACTACAATTGTTGCTCCAAAATTCCTCTACAAATGGGATCCCATGGCTGTCAAAGCACTTGCCTGGGCTACCAGCATTTATTTTGGAACTGATGGATCTCTGCAGGTGGATTTCGCCAAGCCTAATGCACATAGAATGGTCGCCAAGCCTAATGCACATAGAATGGTCAGAAAGTAATACAAGGGATGATCCATTTTTTTCTTTCATCAATGAAGCCTCTCTTTTATCTGAAAAATATTGTATGGTGTTCTCTTACGTAAGATGCAATTTTGGGGTCTAGAGGAGAATCATTTTTTTTGTGGGAGAATAACTTCAATTGTTGCTCCAAAATTCCTCTACAAATGGGATCCCATGGCTGTCAAACCACTTGCCTGGTTACCAGCCTTTGTTTTGGAACTGATAGATCTCTGCCGGTGGATTTCTCCAAACCTAATGCACATAGAATGGTCAGGAAGTAATATGAGGGATGAGTTCATGTAAATAGGTTAGAAAGAGGAGAGTTTTTATCTTTTGGTAGAGGCCACATTAACAAAGGAATCTTTAGCTGGAAGCACTCAACCAGCAAGTATGGAGTCACTAACGCCTGGGAGATTCGCTCAACCCAAAGGAGGAATTACTTCAATTACAACAGGAAATTTTTGCAAGGACTTGAGCGCTTACCCAAGTTGTTTAAGTGTCTCATAACCTACAGGTTGTGCATTCAAGTCTGCCAGTTAGCTATCAAATATTTCAGTGCAGAGATTTAGTGGAATTACTCTCCATTGAGCTCTAGTTCTGATAAGTAGAAGAGGGACAGTCCAAAATACATTTTGAATATAGACTGCTTTCCTAAAAACTCTTGAACCAGACTCCTTTTTGCCATTAAAAGAACACAACCTCGAATTCTGATTGAGATGTTGTCACGAGTGGGAATCGTCGTCATTATCATCAAGACCTTATCTCAATTAGGGGTTGGCCACATGAATCTTGTTCCCCCATTCTCCTCTATTAAGTATCATAGCTGCATTTAGTCCCAAAGTTTTTAAAATCTTTTCTCACCACTTCTTTCCACGTTCTTTTGGGCCTACCCCTTGTCCTTTTAGAACCTTCGATGTGCATTGCCTCACTCCTTCTAACTGGTGTTGTTTACCGTCTCCGTTGAAAATGTCCAAATCATCTAAGTCTAATCTACCTCATCTTGTTACCTATTGTTGCTAGTCCTAAGTTTCCTCTGATGTTTTCATTCCTAATTCTATCCTTCCTAGTTTTGCCACTCATCCATCTCAACATCCTTTGAACTTCTTTAGAGATTGAACACTCATCAAGTTCTTTTAACTTGTCAGCTGAGATTGATGCATCTTTGGAGCTTTTCCCTTTCGGAGCTTTTCCCTTTCCTTTGAACAAGGTATTGTTGATAGGTTCCACTGAGTGTTGTAATAGTGTAAATGTTTTGAACTTTTTATGGCCTCTTAAGGGTGTAATTGGTGGTATAGCAGAAAATCAGTATGTTGTAAACATGCTTAATCTGGGTCTTCATAATATGCATGACGATCCAACATGGCTGATAGATAACACTATTCGGTAACATATTGGCTCAACTTCTCTAGAAATTAGCAAAGGTCCAAGCTTGTTTTGCTTGAGCTTGTTGCATGTGCCTGATAGAAATTGAAACCCAAAGGGACAATCACTCACACAACAGATGGTGGAATCACTCACGCCAAGGTGGACTAACTCAAACCTAGAGGAGTAATCAGTCGGTCCAAATCAGCTCTAGATATAGCAAATAGACCTCCAGAAGCCCCTCTTCATTGAGCTCTAATTCTGGTAAGTTGACTCTAGACAAAAGCTTAGTAGCTGACAGAATTGCATAGGAAATAATAAAACTGAACTCTGCAAATATTATTCCCCTGGCCTTTAAAAGGAACAGAAAACAAGAAAGTATTTGAAAGGTCACTCTAAACATAAACCTGTTTGGACTGCAATGGGCCTATTGCACTTCACAAGTGGGTTTGAACTTGCTGGATACTTTGTACCTGCATCACTCTTTAGTTGTTAGCTTGTCTGTGTTAGTAGTAGCACATGGTACCCTTTTTCTTTACCTGTACTTGTTTCCCCCAGCCCAATAATTTATATTATGGACATTTCATGTCTGATGTGAATGATGTTTCAGTGTTGTTGGTAAAAGAGAAACAAAACATTCTTCCCTGACAAACCCTAATTACCTTTCAGTCTAATGAACTGTGACTACAGGGGTTCTTGTTTCAGTGATGAGGATCATAACAAAGTCTATCTACCCACAAAATGCTCATGGTTTAAGAAGCAGCGCAAACCTCTACTTTGGTGTCAGTATTGTGATTATGGCTATATGTCTTGTTTGCTACAACGTTGCAGACAGGCTTGCAGTTATTCAATACTACAAAGATTTGAAAAGGCAGGTCATGAATGAAGAAGCCAGTGAAAAAGGGTCCCTAAGTGGACCTGTGTGGAGATCGGCATTGTGGAGCATTGTAGGGAGGGTCAAAGGGTTTGGGTTGGGGATCTTCCTTATTTATGTTGTGACACTTTCCATATTTCCAGGATATATTACAGAAGATGTCCACTCAGAGTTGCTCAAGGACTGGTATCCGATCCTTCTCATTACTGGATACAATGTGTTTGATCTGTTGGGTAAGTCTTTGCCTGCTATTTATCTAGTTGAGAATGCAACCATTGCAGTGGCTGCTTCCATTGCAAGGCTGATTTTCTATCCGCTCTTCCTTGGTTGCTTGCATGGTCCCAAATTCTTCCGAACAGAAATTCCGGTAACAGTGCTGACATGTCTTCTTGGGTTAACCAATGGCTACTTCACAAGCGTGTTAATGATTCTTGCCCCAAAAGCTGTTCAACTTCAGCATGCTGAGACCGCAGGGATTGTGATTGTCCTGTTTCTGATACTTGGATTGGCAGCTGGTTCAATTGTAGCTTGGTTCTGGGTTATCTGATTCTGCCACCTTCACTTTGGAACCATCTGGGCGCATTCCATTGCTGTTTCAGAACCCTGGATCTAAGCATTGGTTGCTATCATTGTTTCTAGCATTAACATTATGTAAGACCATATTGCTGTTCTCTTTTTGCACTTTAATGAAGCCCAAAACATATTTCTGTATGGTGAGATTATTCTCTACCATAATTACTACTTGTAATGTCATCTAATTTGTTCTTACTCAACCTGACATGCACGCTGTTTCAGTGAACTAATGGCGACTTCCAGCTATTCCTGTAGTGATTTTGCTGGTAATATGGAAGGTGACTCTACAGGTGAATGCAGTATCTCTTTTCTCCTTAGATCTGTGTCTTCTTATTTGTCTGAGGGCATGATTACAGGTAGTGCAGAATTCATGGCATACATTGTGCTTCAATTATTTATATTTAAAAGGGCGGAAATGGACGTCAAAGCGAGTCTAGGCTTAAAAGTGCTACTGCCAAGCCTCTTAATTGGATTTTTAGATAAGTTATGCAACTCTTTGGTGGGGGCCAGTGGAATAAAAGTCGATTCACTGGTCTATTGTAGGGAGTTCGTTTTCCATATTTTCCTCTTCATTCCAAAGGCTCCATATTATATAATTTATCCTCAATTCTGGGGCATACCACATTCCAAGCTTTTCAGACCTTCAGCTATTTGATGTCAAGTACGTATTTTGGTATTGCAGGCAGATCCCCCATGACCCGCTCTCTTCCTTGTGAAAACCCAACTGCCAACTTTCTGGTCTCCAGCTTTGTGGGTCAGCGGACGTTGTGAGCGCTCATCCCTTCTTTTTGTTGCCCCTGGGAAATTAACAGACTTTTTGGAACAATTGTTTAATAGTTTCTGACAAGCATCGTTAGTCTCTGTCTTGCTTTGGTTCTCATGCACGCATGTGTGTATGAATGTATGTGAGTCCGTAACCGTGCATGGCTGTGGGCATGGGCATAACCTCGTCTCTGTCTGATTGTCTTTACTTGTGTCTCTGTGTCTCTGTGTGTGCGTGTGGAAATGTGTATATCTGTGCTTCTGCATCATGCTCTGTGGGTTCACACATGCTCGTAAGACTTTCATTGTGTTCCTTTGTGTCTGTGTGCGCTTCTGTTGTATGTGTCATCTGTCCATCTATTTTTTCTTTTCCTTTGTGTTAAAGTAGTTGTTACACCATCATCTGTTACGTTGGAAGAGGGCACCGTCGACCAAGACAAACTTGCTTTTCTTTCTATAGAAAATTCAGGAATTTTCTTGTCCTTCATTATTTAGAATCTGCACTTCTTTTTTACATAGACAAACCATACTTTGATAATTGAGCTGGGGGAACAGCGACTTGTGATCCTTAGATATTGCTGCACGCGTCAACGTCCCATTGGGATATGGGTTGTGAGAAATCGAATTGCTTTTCAAGGGTGATGAGATTGGTTTTTTGGCTATTTTGTTTTATTCTCCATTTGGCTTGCATGAGGTATCTAGTTCTCAAGAGTGTGGTACTCTCACTCAATTTCTAGAACCTGATATGTAGGGTTTTAAGCTAGTAGTTCTTAGATAATTATCTATCCTTGTTTACTTTAAGAAATTGGCTTCTTCGTGCTTTCGCGCCATGTACCAACTTCGTATTGAAACATGAAAGCGAGGACCGGGCTCCGAATATGCTTTAGAAAGAAACTACCTTCTTGGCGAAGGTAGTATCTGTCTGTGTCTTTGGGAGTGGTAACTACCAAAATTGTACATCCTTTACGAGCAGCATGAGGACGTACTGATTATCTATTTACCAAATACTTTGGAAGGTTACGAAAAGTTTTATATTTCTAAATGGGGAAAGATAATGAAGAGTATGCCCTAATGGCATTATTATAGTGTAAGGTCACAAGCAATAAGGGGCTATGGTAGTGCTGCAGGGAGCTGGGAAAGTTTGGAGTCATGGAGAGGAGTGAGGGACTTAGCCATTATATGTGGTACAAGGTGAGGGAGGAGTTATGTTTATGTCATAGTTTGATGTAAGACTAGGTTTTGAGGAAGGTGTTATCTACCTTCACTAGTTCACCTATGTAAATTTTAAATGTATCGCATGTGTATGGTTCTATTGGAGTATAAAATATGGGTCAATCCTATAAGGACTTTTTCATAAAGGGATTCAAATCAAATCTATGTTACCTTACTCTAGCCTAGCCAATATTCAAGGAAAGCAATTAAAAAATAAGCAAATAACTCTAAATACTAAAATAAAGTTAGAAATAAATTAACTAAGAAATTTAAAGCTACTTTCATCAATTGAAAATTTGATTACAATGGAATTTAAATATATAAGGAAAGAAAAAGAATAGGTAAGCTAATAAAATGAAAACTTCCTTTAAAATGTCAACTATATGAATCTTTAATTGAATTAGTTTTTTACACATTTGATTTTTTTTTCTGGGCTTGAATTCTGCTTTATGGCTTTCTTTGTTGTATCACTCAACAAGGGTTTGTGCACTTCTCTTCAACCCATAATACACTAAACTACCACCAAACTTTTCTCATTTGTAACCTAACATGACACCTACTCAAAGCTCAAATTCCACTACAATGATCCTTAGAATGAAGTGTTAGGGCAGCCATAGAAAAAAGGGCTCACCATCCTTAAAAGAAGAAAAAGAAGTGATAGAGTAGAAAATTGAAAATAAGGGTTTGCTTCTCCTTAGATAGAAATTGTATGGAAGAGGGTAGCTATTTAGGAGAAAAGCAATAAGAGATAGCCTAAGGGAGGGTTAGCTATAGAGAGAGGCGGCCTATCTTACAGAAGATCTTAAAAAAGAAGAAAATAAAGTGGAGATAGTAGACCTTGCCTTAGGACTCACTAAATTCTAGCCTAAGAGATGATGAAGGATCTAGGTAAGTACTAAAGTCTTCATACTCTTCGGTATGATGCTTTTAGATAAGAATTTTGGATGGCTTTGTGGAAGGATTTGAATACTCAATCATACTTTAGGAATGAAAAAGTCCTTGGCTACCATAAAAAGTGGCACAAGGCTTTTTTCCTTACCTTTTTGTTCCCTAAACTCAAAGATGAAAAGAAGAAAGGCGAAAGGCTAAAAGAAAGGATGGTTTGTGCGTGCAAGAGAGAGATGGATAAAGGAGTGCGTGTAAGATAGTAAGATGGGAGATAGGGGCGTGTAATAGAGTGGTGCTTAGTGGATAGGCATGTATGTGAGGGGGTAAAATGGAGTGTACGTGTAAGATAGTGAGATGGTTGAGGGCATAGAATGGAAGGAAGGTAGTGGGGTGTTATGCGTGTAAGGCTAAGATGTAAGTGTGAGTGCTAGTGAAAGAGGCATGGAAGAGAATGTGCTTACAAGGTATATGCGTGCAAGTCTAAGGGGGGAAATGAGAATGGGAGAGAGAGAAAATGTGAGAAGAAAGCAGGGGAATGGGATCATAGGTTGAGACTCTTGGCTCTTCTCCTTGTGATGGACTTTTGGATTTAAGGTAGAGATGGTGAGAGTGATCTCTCTCCCTTTATTTTCTCCTAGGTTTGGCTATAGTGCTCTAGGAGAAAGTAAGAGATCCCTTATTCTATCTTTCTCACCTCTATTTATAGATTTTTTAATGTGGAAGTCCTAAGAGATGAATGTCTAGAATCTTAAGGGTGAAAGGAAGGAAGAATGGTTGAGATTGAATGGAGATAAGATGAAGAATGGAAGGAGATAAGAGACGAGGGAAGGAGGTGGGATGGAACTCTTTGGAAGGAAGTGTTGGACATGAGATAGCAAGTAGGAGATATGGAGATGAGTAGAGATAATGTAGAAAGATATATGGGTGGAAGGGAAAAAAATAAAGTTGAGTGGGGAAAGTGAATAAGTGGGAGTGAAATAGATAGAAGGGAAAAGGAGAAAATCAAGGAAGGAATTTGAAAATGGAACGGCATTAGGGAGGAGGCGTGGAATGCTTATGGGAGTATAGTGGAAGTTAAGAAAGTCTGAGATAAATTTGAACCTATGGATGGAAATGGATGGATAAGATCTTTCCTCCTTAGGGTTTTACCTTAAATTCTCATGGAGCGGGTGGTGGCTAGGATTTGTGGCTTTCCTCCACTTCATTCCTGGCTTTTGGGTCATGTTTCACCCTAGCTTAAGTAGATGAGATTCTGTTGAAATTTTCTTATCCAAAAAGATCTTCTTTAAGGGCTCTTTTTCTCTCCAGCAATGGATTGAAATGCCTTAGAGTAGATAGCATAGATTCCTTTGAGATTTCCTTATCCACTCTAGATTTCTCTTTCTTTTTCTTCAAGTCACCATTATTTTCTCTATCTAATGACATTCAAGTTGAATTAGACGTCTCCACTCTTAGAGTGAGACGTTTTCTCCTATTTTCTACGTGGGAGCCCATCGAAAAAATCTCCACCAATGGGCTTCAATTTGGTCTTCCTTTCAGTCTATTTTCTCATTGGTCCATCCTTGCTTGAGTTAGTTCTCATTAGTTGCTTAGGATATGCTCAAAAAAGGATAGATCTTAGCCCTTAATGCTTGAAAAGTAATGATGATTTTCAACTATAGATTTTTTGTAAATTGCCTCTCTCCTCACCTCCTTTATTTTTCCACCTTTCTTAGTTAATTTTCTAATTTAAAAATGAGGGATTGAGTGTGACTTACCACCTTAAATGGAGAAAATTGTGTGGCTCCTTAAGTGGTCTATCTTGAGAGAGAGAGAGAGAGAGAGAGAGAGAGAGAGAGAGAGAGAGAGAGAGAGAGAGAGAGAGAGAGAGAGAGAGAGAGAGATTGGAATAAGTCTTCATGTAGGCCCTTGTATCTCACTGGTTTTATTTCAGAAAAGCTCTCATTATGTGTACTTTTAATGTATGTGATTAGAGCTTCCCTTAGAAGTTTCCTAAGGGGGAACACTTGCATGCATGCACGTGAAGTTCTGTCACCTTTACTTTTTGATAAGAACACCCTTTTTAGTACAGATAAATGCAATGTTCCACTCAGGGTTTCTACTTGCTCTGACTTTGATAACGACACCCACTTATCACGCTAAGCTTCCAAACTTCATGATTGGAATGTAGGCCTATGATGTAGCTTGGATAATAAACTTGCTCTTTTTAGGGTTTTTATTGTAAAAAATACCCTTTTTTCTCATTTGTATCATAGACCTACAAAATATAGAATTAACCCTAATTAGTAATGTTTAAGTTATTTTTGGGGTTAAAACTGCTAAATATAGAGATATGTGTGTGTGTGTGTGTGTGTGTGTGTGTGTGTGTGTGTGTATGTCTACACACACACACACACATATATATCATCTGCATTGCAACTAATAGAGAAGCACATGGAGACATGTGTTGTGAGCAAAGACTAGTAATGGAGCAGTTATAAGAGTAGAAATTTTTAATAGCAAAATAGGAACAAAAAGATAGGATGAATAATCATCTAAGTATCTACTTGCATGAGGATCACGGGTATATGGTGGTACACAGCGTGGTGATCACATGTGTTGGAGTTGCCACCCACATCTTTTATTTTGAGGAGTGCCTAAGCAGGGGATGCGAGGTTTCATGTGCGAAAGAGCATGCATCGAGTGGGTTGATTAACAAATTTGTGTGGCAAATTTATTTCTATCATGGAGACCCTTTTCTTGAGGCTTGCTTGGAAATTTAGAACTTTAATGAGGCTAGGTCCTCTACAAGGACACAAAAACCTGTTCGACATAAAATGTGCATATAAAAGGTAAGTTAGGGAAAATGTAACAAAATAAAATTTACCCAAGTGTTTTTTGGTAAGCCAAAACTGAGGTACTTTAGTGTTTTTTGGTAACTAAGGTGGTTTAATGAAAGAAAACATGAAGTATGGGTAGGCAAATGACAATTTCCTAAAATGTGGGTGTGCATTTGGAGATAAATCAACATGCTATAATAGTTGCCACTAGCTAACTTGAACTATTCTTGTGCATAACAACATATGTCATTACTTTACACCTAGCTACTTCTATGAGATTAATCTTCAACAAAGTGATTGGATTCTTAATGAACCAAGGAGAGCTCAATAACTCCCTCTTATGCTTGTTGGACCAAGCAAGAATTGGAGGAACATGAATCTAGAATAAACACCAGGGAATTCCTTAGTCATTTATTGGATACAATCGTATTTGCTACCTGAAGGGAAGTCTTGGAGCAATTATTAAGTTGTCAATATGTGAACTGGAGGTAACAGGTTTGAGGCTTGGAAAAACTTGTAAAAACACAAGGTAAAGCTGCATACTATAGACCCATTGTGGTTCGGTCCTTATCCAGACCTTACATATGTGGGAGCTTTATACACCAGGCTGCCTTTTAATCGTATTTGCTACCACGAATAAAATCACGTTGGTAGCAACATGTGTGTACTACGAGATCTTTCAGGTTGGGAATGGATTTGGGAACAGCTAGGATTCACCGTGAGATAATAGAGATGAGAGGACCCAACCAACACAAGGAAATATGAAAAAAAGGGTAAGCACTAAGGACAAAGCTATTATTGGCGCAAAAAGGAAAAAAGATGCAGCTAAAGAAGCATTTGAATTGAGTTAATTTCACTAAGATAGAAATTCACATCCTTTCTACCAATACTTCCATCTAGCTGAAATAGTTGCAAATTTCGTGGAGGCACATTCTCATACCATATTTATGTTATACTTTTCCTCTAGTTTAAGTGCTGTCAACATACAAAATGGCACAAACAGCTCGTACTCATTCCATGTAGAAACTAAGTCATTTAAACTCTCGAGGGACACTCAATCCATACCGTGGAATTGGGAAACTTGGAAATTGGTTCTCAAGGCATAGGTGCTATCTTCACTACCATAATAGAGGTTTGGTTTAGGCAAGTGGACATAGCTACTCAGTATGGTGATCAAGAAGAAGTGAGACAGACATTACAAGCTGCCATGCGAATTAGAATAGGTAAAAAGAATCCCTTTACCACATCCAAGCTATGGTTTACAGAATTGTAACCAGAAAGAGTCTGAACAACATTCAAGAAATCTGCTGAAGAACTACTACTTCACTACCTTGGTCTCTATCTGCAATAGTTTTTAATTGCTATTATTTTATAGGAATTGTAACTTGGTTTTAAGTTTTGACGATGATTCTTATTTAAAACATTAGAATGTTTTGTATTGCATTATTTTGAATGAGAATTTTTAAATTCTAGTGGATAAATTTCTGATCTGAGAAGCACAATAACTTTTTAACCAAAGTATACCTTGTAAAGCAAGAGACTGTTGCTACTTCAAAATGATATACACATAATTATTACAAATAATATCCCTAGAAAATTATATTTTCAAAACTCTTGGATTACTTAATTTATCACTAATTAGGGTTTATTTTTGCATTTGCAGGTTGAGGTTTGAATGGAAAAATTTGTGCATTTTCAATGATTTGAAGTTCTAAAAGAAGCTAGTCTATCATCCAAGCAATTCCTCAAATTCCATTTCGAAAGCCAAGACCAAAAGAATCTAAAGTTTCTAAGATTAATGGTGGATTGAAGAAAATCAATGGCGATTTAGCCTTGAACAGTCAAGATCTCTTTAAAAAATTCTTGGAACGTGACATCTTAAGTATGGCTAGTCATGGATGTGAAGATTGTAGAGTTAAAACCTACCATGATTATAAATGGTTAGAGCCAATTAATTTTACGGATCACTAATCAAGCTTAAATTGAAATGGATAGCTCAGATCAATTCAAGATGAATTCTTTTGGCTCGGATCAAACCAAGAAGCATTAGCCTATGCTCAAACAATGTTCAAGTGCAGAGGTCTATATCATTTTTTAATTCATTCAGAAATCCCATGCATAGGATTACCTTTTGGGCTGCCGTTATCACTTGCATTGGTGGGAAGATTTTTCATGCAACCATTGACAACCTTATCATCCTACAAAGCTTACAAGTGAACATGCTAGTACAAGGTGAGATATGTTTCTACACCTTATCCAATTCAAACATCCATGCAAATAAAGGCCCACAAGAGGAGAATATGTGTATTTATTTAGAGGAAGGAATCTAGCAAGGTTGGAAACGTGTTGCACTCGCTAATTTGGAAGTTGAACCAATAGGAGATTTGCGGGAAAAAGGAATGTGTTTGGAAGTTAAGTGGAGACGTGTTTTTACATGGGGGAAGCTTCCACAAACTTAGGAAACTTTGGATTGGATTTGTTAGACGTTTTGGAAAGTGGGAGCTAATAGAAAGATGTTTTCAGAAAGTGTGACTTGTCTTATTATAAAACAAGTTGGGAAGTGTAACAATAGAAAAAAACAACTACAATGTATAAATCATTAAAAAAAATTACATTCTTAACACTGTTTGATTGAGAAAACAAGAAACAAGGGACTGTTCTTCTCCTTGCTTTTTTCTACCAGCTACAGCTGCATCTTCTCTTCGTGTGAAAATGAATAGAACTTTGTGCCATTGCATTCCTATCCTCCTCATTGATTCTTCATTCCTTGCTTTGATTCTTTGTTCTCTCCCTCTTCATTGCATTTTTTCCTTTCTTTCCATATCTCCTCCTTACACCCGACCCTCCTTCCTCTTATATAAAGGTCTCCC
The DNA here is from genome assembly GCA_035236585.1 of Warburgia ugandensis. Taxonomy (NCBI): domain Eukaryota; kingdom Viridiplantae; phylum Streptophyta; class Magnoliopsida; order Canellales; family Canellaceae; genus Warburgia; species Warburgia ugandensis. The sequence goes on from CP141130.1 coordinate 49,054,755, forward strand.
TTTCCTAATCTATTGGAAAACTCACTTCCCAATAGGAAACTAGCAACCCATGTTCTAATAATCCATTTAGCCTCCCAAACTTCCAATATAGCAGCACTAGGAAACTAGCAACCCACATTCTAGTAATCCATCTCCCAACCCCCTAAATTTCTAATGTAGGAAGTTCTCTAGGCAACTCACTACCCTAGAAAGAAACTTCCCCTCTTGTTGTGAAGCCCCTCTTTCTAAGTTTTGAATGTCTTGGTGGCCAAGTTGGTTCTTTCTATAAGACACACCTTAACCCCCTTTCCATGTGAAACAAAATTTCCTCGAGAGGTGGGCCCTTTATGTATGTGAGAATGAGAGAGAGTTTGTGGGGCCCACATGCATAATCATTTCAAAATGAGTGCATACATCTTTGTGATATCTTCGAATATGATCAAAATGATATAGATACCCCCTATACTTGGAAAATGTTGGAACTTAGGCCTCTTGTCCTAATTTGATCTGGATCATCCAAAGTTCATCTTGGATTTATCTAAGTCATCCATTTCAATATAAGCTTGATCAATGATGTAGAATATCGATTGGCTTGATTTGAGTCTTAGATCTTGATCTATAACCTACAAACCATAGAAAAAAGCCTAATTAGTACTATACAACATTTAGTTTTATGTACACTTACCTCAGATTGTCCATCTAACCCTAAAATTACACCAAATTATGGTTAGATGAAAAATAAGTGTTTTAGTGTAAATCTATCCTATAAATGTGAAAATGAGTAATCAAATTCATTAAAAACAATGCAAAAGTTAGGGTTTTTAGTATAAAAATGAACACTCAATGTGACATCCCTATTTTTCGATCACTTTTGAAAATCATGAGTAATGCAGCAAAATTCTTATTAAAAAAAATTATACAAATGAAGTGTTGGAAATTGATAACAAACATAGGTAATTTCACAAATCCACACTCGCTAATAGGGTCACCTATCAAACCTCCATATATAGTCAAATAGATTCAGAGTATAAATGTATGCTAAAAGAAAGAGGATGCATCTACTGCTCACAACTAAATCTACCATTATAATATTCATCCCAAAAGTTCATGTACAACCATTATAGTCAATTTAAGTGTCAACTTAAGTTAAATTTATAGTTATTTAATAAGTCTACTAGAAATCCAAAACTAGCTAAGTAACCCTATCTTGTCCTATGTAATAACCCCAATTTTTGTAAATTGATTAAGAAAATCAATTTAGTTTGAATTTTAAAAAATTTCAGGCTGGAATATTAGGTTATTGGAAATTCTATTTTTATAGAGATTAAAACATGATTTAAAACATATAAATTATGAATGTACTAAAAAAATCGATTGAAATGACATAGTATGTTCAATTCCAAGTTAAAATGAAAAATCCCTAATTTCCTCTATTTTTATGAATAAAAGGGTAAAATGGTAATTTTTCCCATAATTGAGATCTAAGACTTCAATATTTAGAATGTACTTAGAAATACAATTCCAACACCACTAAGTATGCTCAATTCCGAGTTCGGGAGAATAAAGTAGATTTTTCTCCAAAAAAGGGCAAAATGGTCCTTTCACATCTCTGTGGGACCCACAAGGGCTCCGCAAATGAATCCAATGGAAAAAAAAAATGTAATAAGTGGTCAAAACATTACCAGCTGATAGAGGAGAAGGAGGTGGTAGTGGAGGATCCAATGTTAATTTAATATTCAAAAGAATTGAAACATAATTATTACAAGTAATGATGAAAAATTCAAAAACATCTATAAATACACCCGCAAAAATCTTCCAAAAATATTTATTAAAATTACCACAAAATTATCTTTCTTCTCCTAAAAAACCAAATCTAGATGCATTCCCAAATTTTCAAAATTCCCAAAAATCTCTCTTCTTTCACTTTCTCTCTCCTCTCTCTAGATTGGAATGAGAGATCTAAATTCAATTAGGCACTATGTTCCAAATCAAATATCACCAATCCACCATCCATATGAACTTAGACTATCTTTTCTACAAAATTCTTAAAGAAATTTCAAGATCCAAGAATGCATTCAATGAAAAATCACAAAATAAGCAGTTATCTGGCGATCTTATCTTCAACGACATAATTCTTTAAAATTGGGCTGCAAAACCTAAGTTCTTCTCCAATAATGTGGGTGGAAACTCTTCCCATAATTATTTCATGTTAGTTTATATAATTTTTATTTTTTAGAAATTAATTTTAGGTTAAAAATTATAAAAATCAAGTAAGGATAAGAACCCATTATTTATATATGGTGAAGGGCTCAAATGGAAATTATAAGCCATCTAATTGATCCATAAGGGTCCAAAACCCCTAGGGTAGAATTTTCATAATATTTTATTAAGATTAGAGCCATTAATTGAAAGGGATTTGATTGGATGGTCCAAAATAGACTGTCCGATCTCCCTTAAGAGATCAAGCTCCCGGGACGTTGCAGCGCTACACCACATGGAAAAGCGCCCTGTGGGAGAGTCTTTGCATGCGCTCCATGTGAGATGATGTCCCGATGGAATGTCTGCGCGACAGCTAATGTTATGGGAAGCGCATTATTGCACGTGTCCTAGTGACAAGAGAGCGTCAACTGCTCTTCCCGATCAGGCCCGCTTTGCCCGATTGATCAAAGCCATCTGTTCCATTGGCCCAGATCAAATTTAGACTCTCGAAATGACTGTGAACTTCATTTCTTAATTCTAGAGTCATCTAAACTCCAAATCAAGATCGGAAAGAAGCTATGGAAAGCTTGTAATGTCTATTTTCTTCTGAAATCATAAAATTGATAAAAATCTTCAAGAAACATTATGTTTTGAAGAAATAAGGTTTCAATTTTTATGATCTTCAAGATTTGAGATGATCATATCTTGGGGATATAATTTAATGATGAAATAATGTTGAAATAAAGTAAGATCTATGATTTATTATGACAGATCTAAGATAAATTAAGGAATCTACCCTTTATGCTAGAAAAACCCTAAAAATACAAAGGGACCCACTTGATCAATGAGATCAAGCATGATTAGACACTTTGGATGGGTTGTATAAATGGGATTATGATGAAATCTAGTGAGATCACGGATTAATTGTGACAAAAACAAGTGGGTATGATCTTTGGACCTTAATGAAGTAAAAGCCTTAAATGTAATTAAAACCCTTGATCTAAAGAAAAAGATCTAGGATCTAATGGTTGGATCATAAGTAAAAGTTTCTAATAATCTTAATTTAATTAGATTACTTGTCTTTTAATTGAGATAGAATTGTAAATGTGATTTATGTTATAAATTAGGAAGTATGATAGTGTAATTCTTAAATTTTAGCATGCTACGCTCTAAATGTTATTAGATTGTTATAATAGGTTGGTAGTTTAATTAACTTAGGGCCATGTTAGTTTGAATTTGAGATTTTAGCATGATTCCATTAGATTACTAGTAAAATTTCATGTATTTCATAACTTAGGATCATGATAGTTTAAGTATAGTTTTATTTCATTCGGTTAAGTTACATTCATAGGAAGCATGTTAGTATAAATAATTGTTAAATTTATATTGGATTTATGCTTTAAACTTTATGATTTATTTTTGTCAAATTTTATTAGTAGATTCAAATGTTAAGTAGTTGTTAAGGTATAATGAGCATAAATCACCAAAAATATAAAGTAATGGAATATAGAGATTCATGGACAATTAAGATGAGTGAATGACTTTGACTTAATATTAGTAAGGGCTATAGTTAGTAGGACAATATAAGATTTATCAAATCCTTAGCCCAAATTAGGAGAATAATAAACCCTATGAATGACATTTTAAATGTTCATGGATTTAATTAAAATCAATTAGAAAGAGTACGTAGGGTTAAAAGGCTCATGGGAACCTTATGAAAAGTTGAGCCAAGGTTACTCTAGTGAATGTTGAACATGGTGGTTAAGGGAATTCTCTAATGGAGCTTTGCTCTTCCCCTACCTTCCGTTGACGTTTGTGAGGTCTAAATGCCTTCTTGCATGAGGATTGAAGTAACCACTTTGTGTTTAGCCATTCAGCTAGCAAGCCTTAGTCAATTGGAAATAAGAGGTGTTGTCTAGACTTAGGATGGAATAAGCTATCTTCAACAAGTAAAACATTAACTAGTTGAATAATAATAATAAGAGCATAAAAGGTTAGTAAATTATATAATCCTAATAAAAGTTGTAAGTAAGATAAGGATGATCAAACAAGATCCATAAGATCGTGAATGATCAAGAACAATAAGAATCCTAATGTTGTATTTTATTATGTATCTATGTATGTATGTTGTAGACAAATCTAGATAGAGAATCCAAACCCTTGATCAAATATGATTCAAGGAAGGGAACCAAGATCATCCTCCTTAGGGATGATCAAACAACTAAACTTAGATTAAAGAAGAACTAGATGATAGAAGATCTAAGCCCTTAGTCTTTATCAACAAGTAGAAATTGTTGATCAAAGGATCTATGAAAGATCAAGATCAAAGAAAAGGAATATACAAAGACTTAGAATAGAAAACACTTAGATCTAAAAGATTAGAATATCATTCTAACCATCAAATCTATTGATCAATAGGATAGACACTATTTGAGGAAGATAGATCATGATAGGACAAAAGATCTAGATCCTTTAGATCAAAGGACAAGATTAAAAAAAGAATATAGATAGGGTAAAAAATATAGGATTATTCAGATTGTATAAATATTGACTATATGTATGGATTTACAGACTACATACGTCAGTTAGGATCATGGAAGATCTGAAGAGATGGATCACTACTTGAAGGTAGGAAGATTTTATGAATGCATCTACATGAGATATACATGTTGAATACATGATCTTATGTCTAGAAATGTTGACAAGTGTCATGTAAATACTTGTATTAAATCCCTTGAAAACCCTTATGATCCAACCAAAGCACATATGAAATGGTTAAGTTATAATTGAGGAAAAAAGTCCAAGTGAATAGGGAACTAGAAGATATTCCAGCCCTAAGTAAACAGGCAAATTGTCTGGTATGTATGAGAATTACTTTACATACAAGCATGGAGGCTTGTGGTTTTGTTTTAAGCAGGTGTATGCCTGGGGATGCTATGCTAGGAGAGTTAGTAGGGTTTGGCTACCCACTCTTCAAAAATTGTTCTGGCATGGATACCAAGCCTAAGTAAGGCTAAAAGTTAGGTGGGGCAATTATGGGAAGGCTGCCACTATGATAGCCATGGTCCCCCCCATATAGATATGGATATTGTTATTTCCACTAAGGATGGTATAAGTGGATTATTGGGAAATTATCTGGGCGTGCTGGTACGGATTCTAACTGCATGCATAATAGTACTTTGAGTATTTTTGCATTATGATGCATGGCATAGTGAAATGCCTTATAATATGGCATGATGAGATGTCCGGTAATCGTGGATTACTGATACTGCCCAAATGAGGGAGTATTTGCAGCAGAGTCTGGATGATTTATCAACTCAGTATAAGCTAGGTATGATTATGTTTGAGATATTAACTATTTTTCACAGTTTTGACCATATCTATACAAAGTATACAGTATGTATGTGTAAGGATGTACATATATGATAAAGTAAAGAGATTAATCCATGAGTATGAATAATGGGATTATGAAGTATTAGGATTATACTGTCAAATTATTATACTTCTTAAATCCCCTACCAAGGATAGCTTGCTGAGATATTGTAAATATTTCAATGTTTACAATATCTTAGATATAGAGAAGGAGAATTAGGAGCTCAAGACTTAAGAAGACTTGGGAAAATAATCAATCAGGGTATATCCCTTGAAGACATGTATTTTATTTGAGAGCATTGTATTGTATTGAGAATTTTTATTGTGTGATGAGCTTTGAAATTTGGATTATGTAATTTGGACAAGTGTTCTAATGATACGCAAGCTGTACTGTGAACCATTGGATGGATTCTGGAATTTAATAAAAGTATATTCCATCAATGGAATTTTATCTTGTACAAAAATTCTACTTATGTTATGTATGAAGTGATGACTTGGGTTTTTCAAAACAAGTTCTAAAGAAAAGAATTTTTGCTGCTTTGTTTTGCCAAATTTTTTTACTATTGAGGACCCTACCTTTGAAAAATGAATTACAAAATGTGTTACAAAAACGCGGGTCGTCACATCTTACATGTGTCAAGTAGATGTCACTTTCGCATTGCCCTTCTCCTTAGCACTTAACCTTCCCATACTCTCCCCTAAATTTTTGGTGGGAGGTGAGCCCAACCACTCAATTGGAAATAACATTAACAAGGCCAATGGAAAAGCATGGAAAGGATTTGTATAAGTATGTAAGCATGTGGATACAGACATATACATGTATAAAATAATGAATTAGTAAGGACATGTCAATAAGTTCTACTTGTGCAGGGTTAACATCATGATTTGAAGGTATCAAGTGCATTCATATCATATAGTTCTTTCATGGGTTACTGTATGCAAACTTATGCATGTGTAATAATGTGAAGTAGTTGATAAAACTGTCTTTGTTAAATTTTATTGATGGAAATGCTATCAATGGGTAAAACATTATCATATCTGTCGTATCGATTCAATTCTAATAGCTCCCCATTTTCTGTCATATCTACGTACCCTGGCTTGACTCGCCAGTTAGAAACCATAAAAAGTACTAACTCTCTGCTAAGTGGCACAACCATTCTACAACAAGCTCTAGTTTGACTCTCAAGAATGATAGACACGTCAGAACATGTTTTTCAAATCATATTATATCATATCAAGATATCTATGTACTGCTAGTGAGGTCACCATTGCCTTAACCAACTTTCACCACCCACCACAATAGTCGTGGATACTTGCACAATCTAGTTTTGAGCCAGCCCTCATATGGTTACTAGTTTATCCTAGGAGCAGCTTAGTGAAACCTACTTCCATATCAAAGCCCTGTCTGTGTAAGGGTGACTATCAAGTTAGAAGTTAGGAGCTAGTTTGTACCTCCTAGCATAGTGCCTTGGCACTTACAAATGCCAAATGCGTCATGAACTAGGGACTTATAAATGCCTGTGAATGGCTACCCTACAAAGAAAAACCCAAAACAAAACTAGAGATGTGACTACTCTTTTTCATATTTTTCAAATAATGTAAGATCCATTTCAGAACTCCTTACATCTTTGAGATGCCGGTGTTCTTCTATCCATGACAAATGAGGTTAACACATGTCATATTGCTTTCCACATTTTACTATTTGTAACTAGAACATCCTAGATGCATCTCTTTTCATGGCATTTCAATCCATTTCTTTTCAAAAAATTTCAATGCATTTCATTTTAAGACTTTCTTATGCATTTCTTTTCAAAGCTTTTGAGTGCATTTCATTTCAAGACTTTTCCATGCATTTCTTTTCAAGACTTTTTCTATGTATTGCTTTTGAAGGCATGGAAGATTTCTAATAACATAGCCACAACTACTATGAAACCATAATTTCAAGGAGTTCTCAAATGATGGATCTATCAATCACTAGCTAATATGCTGAGTGTTCATGAACATGTTTTCATATAAGTTCAAGATCAAGTAAGATGATGATTGTCCAATCATCCTTGATAAGTTTAATTCAACATCTATAATCATTCTTCATGATTGTTCACATTAAGTTCAATGGTTACTAATGCATAGTATGAGTATTACCATAACTTTTTCCATGGATTTTTCATAGTGTTTCTACGTTACTTTTTTTTATTATCCCATAGTCATTGCATGTCATTTTCTATGGTATATTCATAGCATTAGCATATCATTTTTATGGCATCTTCATAGCAAATATGTGTCATTCTCTATGACATTTCATAGCATTACCATGTTATTCTTATAGCATTCCATGGAGTTCATGCATCATTTCAAGTAACATTCCCATGTCATTTGCATGTTATCCTCTATGGTATTCCATATCATTCATATAGCATTTTCCTGGCATTCATCCATCATTTCAAGTAACATTCCCATGTCATGTACATGTTATCTTCTATCATATTCCATAGCATTCACATGGTCATTGACATAGCATTACCATGGCATTAATATATCATTTTGTATATTAGTCACTTGCTTATTATCAAGTGTTCTAAGATGACTAGTCCTTAGACTATAGGTGCCACTTAGTCAGGTTGGCTTACTTTCTTGAGGGCCTTAGGGCAGAGTCATGTTTTCATCATTTCAAACCCTAGCATAGGTCCAAAGTCTCACTTGAAACATCTTACATTGGTGAAATATCATTTGTCAATGTGCCACTTAGTGAACAAAATGATGAGGCCCAAATATTACCCTAAGAGTGTGCGTAAGGTGCTACGTCCTACTATATTTAACTTGAGCGAGTGGAATACATGTTTTGTTGGCACATACACACACACACACACACACACACACACACACACACACACACACACACACACACACACACACACACACACACATATTAATTACACACATAACTCTATATTTAGTAGAGTTGAGCACCAAAAATAACATAAATATTACTGATTAGGGTTAATTCTACATTTTTAATGTCTAGGGTACAAATGAGGAAAAGAGAACTTTTGGCAATAAAAATCCTAAAAGACCAAGTTTAGTGTCCAAGCTACAACATAGGCCCACATTCAAAATATGATGTGACGACCCGGGTGTTTGATGATGCAAGTTTGATAAAAAGGTGAGATCTCTTGTTTTAGAAATATGAAATGCATGAAAATCTTTTTGTTTTGGAAAGCAATCTTTCGTATAAAACCTCGAGTGTCAAAACACATTTTCTAATTATATAGCCATGGCATAGTTTTAAATTGACTCTATTCCCAAGAAAGTGTTAGTCACAGCCTCAGCTACAGAGAGTAACTACAATCAAGTATCATTCACTGAAAGATAGGGTAGGGGTTTACTTACTGGCACTTAGTTTGGATGTTCTCTATCACGGGTCTGCCGTTGTATATCCTGTCCTAAGTATTTACTTTGTGTCTGAAAAATGTTGAGGATTGGGTGAGTATATACTACACTCAGTAGGAGTCTATCACTACTAGTTTTACAATGCATGCTATGTTTAAAATCATATGCTCTTTAAAACATGTGCATGTTTGAACACTCATGTTCAATATCGATATTAAAAACCATTGTTGAATTGGAATACTGACGACTTAAAGGATCGCATAATCCAAGTCGAAAGTATCATATATATCATAAACATAATGATATGCATAAGATGCTCAACTGAATCCAACTCATGGATATATGGTATGGTCGACCATCCTCATATCATGCCATATGCAATGTAAGTAAATCCTCAAAAACATAGGAAATACTATGCCCACGACCTCCTCGCTGTGTGGTCCCCGGGTACCTGGGGACACGCGGTCATAGCCTCCACGGGGCATATGACACTTCGACCCAGTGTCGTGACACCAGTGGTAGCCCCCTATATCACATGCAGTTGAAGTAGGGACATGCCTTTTTTGGCGTGGTACGCTTTCCACCTAAGAGTGGTAGAGGCTGGGAGGCCACCCCAGACCTCTCGGCATAGCGCCTAAGAGCTTACTAGCCCAAATCATATACGATCAAACAAGCAAAAACCTCTTTTTCAAAACCTGTCCTCTTTGGGTCCCTAACAACTGCCTGACCCTCACAACTGCCTACCCAGCGTCTTTTGGGCACTCCAGCGCCTTTTGGTAACCCTCATGGATATGCAATTTTTCAAGACTCAATAATCACAAATCATGCAATATATGCAATTGTTTGCAAAACATATCTATGCATAATGTATTTGTCATATGTATGCTGAATTCATTTATAAAATTAAGTCATGCTAAACAAGTCATATAACTTATACTTAAAACATGCATTCTCAAAACAGTCATGGGCTCTTTTTTAAAAGTCTAGTAGTGATAGAGCACCTACCTGGTTTGGTCACGCTAGCCCCCTTGTTCTCATACGCTCCTGAGCATGCTTTAGGGGAAAAAGGTTAGCTTGGCCTATTTCTATAGGTTTTAGAATGGTTTATCTCACTACTTAGGCATTAAGGGTCATTCCCATGCCTATGGGTCTCCTAAGGTCCTAACTGGGCCTTGGTATCGTCAGGTTTACAAAGGTTTAGTGGCCTTGCGCCACTATCATAGTTTAAGGGTCGTGCCCACCTTAGATAGGGCCTTGATCAGGTGTTTTATGATTTTGGTGTGTCTGCATTGTCGATACGGACACAACACCTTTTGCGACACCTCAATCGGAGCTTTAGAACTCAAGTTATGGGCAATTTAATATCAAGTGTACATAGAAGGCCCTTATGAGATGGAAGCCCAGGACATTAACACGTCTCATGTTAGCGGCACACGCCCCAGCGGGCGCGTCTGCAGACGCACCGTGCTTCCACCCATCCTTTTTGTTTGCGGGCGCGTCCGTGGATGCGCCTGTCGTCCTTTCCTTAATGCACAAAGTGCGTTGGGTTTGGCAAGGACCTGGGCGTCCTAGGGACGCCCTGGTTCGACCCTGTCGAACCAGTACGCCCCAGGCACCGTCCTTAGATACTTTGTGGCTCCCTAAAGCCTTGTTTTGCATGGTTTTTCATGCAAAAACTTGGGGAAACTCATCCTAAGACTAAGGGGGAGATGGTTTTGGAGGGGTTTTGGGCATACCTAGTTCGTGGTCGGGTTTTTTTCATGTTTTCTTCTCTTGTCTGCTTCTCCATGATAGGCTTTTCCCAAGCTTTTGGGCTACCATTGGAGGCGCCCAAGAGCTCTATTTATAGAGCTTGAAGAAGGTTCTGGAGGGGGTTCCTACCGCGATGGAATAGCGAACCCTCTAGGAGGTTTGGGAAGAAGAGGGGTGCCCGTATCAAAATCGGTCCCCATTTTCTCAGGCCAAATCCGTTTTTGAATTAAATTACACTTTTGCCCTTGAACTTCAAAGGGCCATAACTTGCTCATTTTAACTCCGTTTTGAGTGATTTTGGTCTTGTTGGATTCCTTTTTCTGAGACACACCTAAGGGTATGATTCTCAGGACCAAATTTCTAGGTTCAATTAGGTTAAAGAGTGAAATGACCAAAATACCCTTATCTCCAAAAAGTGAACTTTTCATTACTAACTTGGATTTCAATGTTACAAAAATGGAGTCATTACATTCTTACCCCCTTAGGGGAATTCCCCCCCCCAAAATTCTACAAGATATATAGTCAAAAGATCTCGGGGTACTTTTCTTGCATTTCTGAGTTCGGTTCCCAAGTCTCTTCTTCCATGTGCGCATTTCTCCACAAAACTTTGACTAAGTGTATGTCCTTGTTCCGTAGCTTCTTACTCTTACAATCCAGAATCTCAACTGGTCTCGTCTCTAGCTTGAGATCCTCCGTCAACTCTATGGGTACCTGATCGATGACATGAGCAGGGTCAGGAACGTACCTCCTTAGCATAGATATATGGAATACGTTATGCAGTTCAGATAACTGAGGAGGTGGTGTGATCCTATAGGCTACTTTTCCCACTTTCTCCAGGATTTCAAAAGGTCCTATGTAACATGGACTAAGCTTGCCTTTGATACCGAACTGCATAACTCCTTTAGTGGGAGATATCTTCAGGAAAACGTGCTCTCCTATATCGAATTCTAATGGTCTCCTCCTTTGATCAGCATAGCTCTTTCCCGGCTTTGAGCTGTGAGGAGGCGTCTCCTTATGAGTTTGACCTTCTCGGCGCATTGCTCCACCATCTCGGACTGGAGCACCCTGGACTCTCCAACTTCACTCCAACTGGTGGGTGATCGATAGGGTCTCCCATAGAGCGCCTCGTACGGAGCCATGCTAATGCTCGATTGAAAGCTGTTGTTGTACGCGAACTCTACTAGAAGTAGGTTTTCATCCCAGCTCTGCTTCCAATTGAGGGCACAGGTTCGCAACATATCTTCAACTATCTGGATCGTGCGCTTTGACTGTCCATCGATCTGTGGATGGAAGGCTGTGCTAAAGTTCAAGGAAGATCCTAAGGATTTTTGGACGGACTTCCAGAGTTGTGAAGTGAAGCAGCTATCCCTATCTGAAGTGATACTAAGGGGTATGCCATGTAAACTCACTATCTCTTTGATGTATAGCTGAGATAGGCTGTCAGTGGATTGGGTATGGCATATAGGAAGGAAATGGGCTATCTTAGTCAATCTATCAACAATTACCGAGATCATGTCATGACCCTTAGAAGTCCTGGGTAACCCTACGATGAAGTCCATGGTAATATGGTCCCATTTCCATTCAGGTAGCTCAAGGGGTTGTAACAATCCCGAAGGTCTTTGATGTTCAGCCTTTACTTGTTGACATGTTAGACACTTTCCCACAAATTCCCCTATGTCTCTTTTCATACAATCCCACCAATATCGTCTCTTTAAGTCTTGATACATCTTAGTTCCTCCCGGGTGTATAGTATACTTAGACCGATGAGCCTCTTTTAAGATTTCTTGTCTTAATTCTTCATTAGTCGGTACCACTAATCTTCCTTGCATGTAAACGCTACCATTTTCCCTTTTAGTAAACCCTAGTTTTCCTATGAAAGCTTGTATATCCGGATCTCCTTTTTGTTCTTGCTTAACCTTTTTATTAACAGCTGACTTTATCGTTAGTCCTGCCATAATGATCTTACGCTTACTTATGTCTGGTTTCCACATTATTACTTCTTGTAATAGCTTCCATCTCTTAGTCAATAAACTTGCACACATCCCTTGGGTTTTTCTACTTAATGCATCAGCTACCACATTAGCTTTTCCAGGGTGATAATGAATGGAGAAGTCATAGTCTTTTAAGTATTCTATCTATCTTCTTTGTCGCATGTTTAAGTCTTGTTGGGAAAAGATATATTTAAGACTCTTATGATCTATAAAAACTTCAAACTTTTCCCCATATAAATAATGGCTCCAAATTCGCAAGGCAAAGACTATGGTCGTTAATTCCAAGTCATGGGTCGGGTAATTGACTTCATGCTTCTTGAGTTGCCGAGAAGCATAAGCAATTACCTTCCCATGTTGCATAAGTATGCAGCCTAGTCCTTGTTGCGAGGCATCGCTGTATATCTCAAATTCGCCACTTCCTGAAGGTAAGGTAAGAACAGGTGCTGTAGTTAACCTTCTCTTTAGTTCCTGGAAGCTTTCCTCACATTTATCAGTCCATTCAAATCTTGTGTCTTTCCTGGTCAGCTTAGTTAGATGTAAAGCAATTCGTGAAAAACCCTCGATGAATCTCCTGTAATATTCGGCAAGTCCTAAGAAGCTTCTTATTTCTATGATTGTCTTAGGTCTTTCCCAGTTCTATACTGATTCAATCTTAACGGGGTCGACTGCTATGCCATCTTGAGAAATAATGTGTCCTAAGAAATTAAACTTTTCCAGCCAAAATTCAAACTTACTGAATTTTGCATATAACTTGTGTGCTCGTAGGGTGCTTAATGTTATCCTTAGATATTCCTTATGGTCTTCAGGAGTTTCTAAATATATCAAGATATCATCCACAAACACTATGAGGAATTTATCTAAGTACTCCTTGAACACCCTATTAATGAGATCCATAAACGCGGCTAGAGCATTAGTTAAACCAAAGGATATCACTCTGAATTCATAATGGCCATATCGAGTCCTAAAGGCTGTCTTGGGGATATCTTTTTCTCTAACTCAAAGTTGATGGTACCCAGATCGTAGATCAATTTTAGAAAAGACTTTGGCTGACTGAAGTTGATCGAAAAGATCATCAATTCGGGGAAGGGGATACTTATTCTTAATGGTGACTCTATTTAGCATTCGATAGTCTACGCACAATCTCATGGAGCCATCCTTTTTCTTAACAAAAAGGAATGGAACTCCCCACGGAGATACGCTAGGTTGTATGAACCCTTTGTCAAGTAGTTCCTGTAACTAGGTCTTCAATTCTTTTAGTTCTGCAAGAGCCATTCGGTAAGGAGCTTTGGAAATGGGGGAAGTCCCGGGTATACGGTCAATGATAAACTCAATTTCTCTTGGTGGAGGTAGACTTGGCAAATCCTCAGGGAATACGTCAGGAAATTCTCAGACTACCTCGACATCCTCTAGCTTTAGTTAGGGACTCTCGACAGATTCAATCTTGGCCAAGAAGAAGGGGCATCCTTGAGCAATGTGCTTAACTGCTTTCATGGTAGAAATAACACACGCTCCAGAATAGTCCTTTGTTCCTTGGAGGGGGAAAGTGTCTCCATTAGGTAGGGTAAAAGTGACACGTTTCTGGCAGCAATCAACAAAGGCTTGATGAAGGGCTAACCAGTCCATACCTAAGATGACGTCGAAGTCATTCATATCTAAGTGAATAAGATTGGCAGGTAGCACATGATCTTTGACCAAAACGGGAACATCCTGGAGATACAAATAGGTGGGAAGTGCCTGGCCTACAGGAGTCATGACTTCTAGAGTGAAGTCTAGGTCCCGTGGTATAATGTCCAAGGTTGATGCAAACTCTCGGGATATGAAAGAATGAGTGGAGCCTATATCAAATAGTACTTTAGCAGGTGTATCACAGATAGAAAGAATACCTTCCACTACTGCATTTGAAGCCTGAGCTTGACTAGAAGTGAGGGCAAAGACACGTCCTTGGCTCTTTGGAACCTGATCTCCTTTACGCTCTTCAACTTTCCTTTTAGGACAATCCCTAGCAAAATGTCCTAATTCTCCACAAATATAGGAAGTGATGTTGAAAATGGGACATGGTTTGCCTAAATGATTCCTGTTACACTTAGGGCATGTCTTCCAGTTTGGTCTTCTTCCTTTGTTTTCAAACGGCTTCTTGAAAGGTGGCCTGGGTCCAGATGACTAAAATGGTCCAGATGACTGAAATGGTCTCTTTCCTTTATTTCTCATGGTGTTGATGTTTTTAGTTTCCTTCATTACCTGGTTCCTTTGATAATATTTTTCGTATAGGGAGGCCATCTCTACAGCTTTGGCTACTGTGGAAGGTTGGAAACCTAGAACTCTGTTCCTGAGTCCTGGGTTGAGCCCATCTACAAATCTTTCTGCTGCATCTTCCTCATCAGCACAAGCATGTGGTGCAAATCTTCGGAGGCTGATGAATCTATTTTCATACTGTTGGACAGTCATGTTCCCTTGTTGTAAGTCCATAAATTCCTTTTCTTTCTGTTTTCGTACGTGTTTAGGATAATATTTGCCATTAAAGACCTTTTTAAACTCTTCCCATCCAATTGTTTCTCATTGGTCAAAATAAGTCCTTTCCACTGTTTCCCACTAAAAGGTAGCCCCCCCCTTAAACACAAATGTGGCCATAGGTACCTTTCTTTCTTCAGCTATGTTCATGGCTTTAAATATCTTTTCAATATCAATTAACCATTTTTCAGCTGTAGATGCTTCATCTTCTCCTATGAATGAGGGAGCTAATTTCTGAAACCTTTCTAACTGAACCTTAGTCCTATTTATCGCTTTATCAGGGAAGGATCTCGTGTGGTAGGGGTTTGGGTTTGTTGATTACTCATGTATTGTCCCATACGTTGTAGGAATTACTCTTTCATGGATGAAACTTGATTATAAGTTATTCTCCTCATAACTGGGTTGTGAGTAACGTCAAACCTCGCTCTGATACCAACTGTGACGACC
The DNA here is from genome assembly GCA_035236585.1 of Warburgia ugandensis. Taxonomy (NCBI): domain Eukaryota; kingdom Viridiplantae; phylum Streptophyta; class Magnoliopsida; order Canellales; family Canellaceae; genus Warburgia; species Warburgia ugandensis. The sequence goes on from CP141130.1 coordinate 49,070,390, forward strand.
CGGGTTTTTGATGATGCAAGTTTGATAAAAAGGCGAGATCTCTTGTTTTAGAAATATGAAATGCCTGAAAATCTTTTTGTTTTGGAAAGCAATCTTTCATATAAAATCCCGAGTGTCAAAACACATTTTCAAATTATATAGCCATGGCATAGTTTTAAATTGACTCTATTCCCAAGAAAGTGTTAGTCACAGCTTCAGCTATAGAGAGTAACTATAATCAAGTATCATTCACTGAAAGATAAGGTAGGGGTTTACTTACTAGCACTTAGTTTGGATGTTCTCTATCACAGGTCTGTTGCTGTATATCCTGTCCTTAAGTGTTTACTTTGTGTCTGAAAAATGTTGAGGATTGGGTGAGTATATACTATACTCAGTAGGAGTCTATCACTACTAGTTTTACAATGCATGCTATGTTTAAAATCATATGCTCTTTAAAACATGTGCATGTTTGAACACTCATGTTCAGTATCGATATTAAAAACCATTGTTGAATTGGAATACTGACGACTTAAAGAATCACATAATCCAAGTCGAAAGTATCATATATATCATAAACATAATAATATGCATAAGATGCTCAACTAAATCCAACTCATGGATATATGGTATGGTCGACCATCCTCATGTCATGCCATATGCAATGCAAGTAAATCCTCAAAAACATAGGGGACACTATGCCCACGACCTCCTCGCTGTGTGGTCCCCGGGTACCTGGGGACACGTGGTCATAGCCTCCACAGGGCATATGACACTTCGACCTAGTGTCGTGACAGCAGTGGTAGCCCCCTGTACCACATGCAGTCGAAGTAGGGACATGCCTTTTTGGCGTGGTACCCTTTCCACCTAATAGTGGTAGAGGTTGGGAAGCCACCCCAGACCTCTCGGCATAGCACCCAAGAGCTTACTAGCCCAAATCATATATGATCAAACAAGCAAAAACCTCTTTTTCAAAACCTATCCTCTTTGGGTCCCTCACAACTGCCTACCCAGCATCTTTTGGGCACTCCAGCATCTTTTGGTAACCCTTAAGGATATGCAATTTTTCAAGACTCAATAATCACAAATCATGCAATATATGCAATCGTTTGCAAAACATATCTATGCATAATGTATTTGTCATATGCATGCTAAATTCATTTATAAAATTAAGTCATGCTAAACAAGTCATATAACTTATACTTAAAACATGCATTCTCAAAACAATCATGGGCTCTTTTTTAAAAGTCTAGTAGTGATAAAGCACCTACCTGGTTTGGTCATGCTAGCCCCCTTGTTCTCATATGCTCCTGAACATGGTTTAGGGAAAAAAGGTTAGCTTGGCCTATTTCTATAGGTTTTAGAATGATTTATCTCACTACTTAGGCATTGAGGGTTCATTCCCATGCCTACGGGTCTCCTAAGGTCTTAACTAGGCCTTGGTATTGCCAGGTTTACAAAGGTTTAGTGGCCCCACGCCACTATAATAGTTTAAGGGTTGTGCCCATGTTATATAGGGCCTTGATCAGGTATTTTATGGTTTGGGTGTGTCTGCATCATCGATACGGATACAACTCCTTTCACGGCGCCTCAATTGGAGCCCTAGAACTCAAGTTATGGGCAATTTAGTATCATGTGTACATAGAAGGCCCTTACGAGGTGGAAGCTCGGGACGCGGGCACGTCTGCAGACGCACTGTGCTTCCACCTGTCGTCCTTTCTTTAATGCACAGAGTGCGTTTCAGTTTGGCGAGGACCTGGGCATCCTAAGGACACCCTAGTTCGACCCTGTCGAACCAGTACACCCCAGGCACCGTCCCTGGGTCCTTTGTGGCTCCCTAGAGCCTTGTTTTGCATGGTTTTTCATGCAAAAACTTAGAGAAACTCATCCTAAGACTAAGGGGGAGATGGGTTTGGAGGGGTTTTTTTCACGTTTTCTCCTCTTGTCTGCTTCTCCACGATGGGTTTATCCTAGGCTTTTGGGTTGCCATTGGAGGCGCCTAAGAGTTCTATTTATAGAGCTTGAAGAAGGTTCTGGAGGGGGTTCCTACCGCCATGGAATGGCGGTGGAGAAACCTCCAGAATGGTAGTGGTTTCTCCCCTACACACCACCATTCTAGAACCCTTCAGGAGGTTTGGGAAGAAGAGGGGTGCCCGTATCAAAACGGGTCCCCGTTTTCTCAGGCCAAATCCGTTTTTGAATTAAATTACACTTTTGCCCTTGAACTTCAAAGGGCCATAACTTGCTCATTTTAACTCCGTTTTGAGTGATTTTGGTCTTGTTGGATTCCTTTTCCTGAGATGCACCTAAGGGTACCACTCTCAGGACCAAATTTCTGGGTCCAGTCAGGGTAAATAATGAAATGACCAAAATATCCTTATCTCCAAAAAGTGAACTTTTCATTACTAACTTGGGATTTCAATGTTAGAAAAATGGAGTCATTACATATGAAGTCTGAGAGCTCAAAATGAAAAGTGAGTTAGAAACTGTAAGTGAATGACCAAGCTTATCTATACTAAAAGGGGTGTTTGTATCAAACGTAAAGGTGACAACTTCCCATGCATGCATGCAAGTGTTTTACCACCTTCGGAAGCTTCTAAGGAATGCTTAGATAACATACATTGTATACACATACAATGAGAGCTTTTTTGAAACAAAACAGGTTAGAAGATAGGGGCCCGCATGAGATACATTCCTTTCACTCTCTATCCTACTCAACCAAAAGGGGGGACCATGAAGGGAGTAGATGAATTTTTTCCATGCAAGCACATATTTTCTCTCTTACTTAACCTCAAGATAGGGCAACCTGAGGAGCCACCCAATTTTTTCCATGCAAGGTGGTAAGTCACAGTCAACCCCACATTTTTGCATGGAAAATTAAGGAAGAAAGGTGGAGAAATAAAGGAGGTGAGGAGATAAAAATTTATGAAAAATCTATGGTTAACAATCACCCTTACTTATAAAGCATTTAAAGGCCAAGATCCATCCTTGTTTGTGCATATCCTAAGAAACTATTATAAATTTAATCAAACAAGGATGGACCAATGAGAAAATAGACCGAAAGGAATACTAAACTAAAGTCCCACTTGTAGAGATCTTTTTCGTGGGCTGGCTAGCTACAAAATAGGAGAAAAATGTTCCACTTCAATGGTAGAGACATTGAACTCACCTTGAATGCACTTCAAAAGACTACGAAGTCAATGGTTTAGAGTGATCAATTTATTTCCTTTGTTCCTAAACTTATGAAGTATCATCTAGACATGACAATGTTATGAAATTTCCCAAGGTTTCCATCACTCAAACCCTCTCAAAATGTCTAAGGTACTGGTATCATTTTCTATAATAAATGTGAAAATGTTCCACATTTGGAGGCCCTTAAGTCCAAGAAAAACCTCCACTTTGTCTCTTGCACATTTTTGATCCTCTAATTAACTTAAGTATGGATAAAACCATGCAAAAATTTCTAATTTGTCAAGTGTTTTAATTACAAAAATTGGGCATGGATTTGGTTCGTTTCCTAGCCCAAAATATAGCCTACAATTGCCCCATTTTCATGCCATTTTTCCATGGGTTTCCAAGCCCAATTCTTTAGCATTATAGGTACTGATTTATACATGTAATTACATCTATTAATTCCCAAAATAAACACAAGATAATGCTCCCAGCAGTGAGCAAATTTTCTACCCAAAGACATGGTAAAATGATGCCATTTCCATGCTTAAAATGGCATCATCTTTCGAGGCAATTCCCCTTGGATTTTTCATGCTAAAATTTAGATCTAACATGCCATTCATACATGAGAGTATATACTAATAAAAATCATATTCATAAGTACACATCATGCTTCCAAATCAGAGGTAAAAATTAACACGAATCCCTTTTAAAATGATGCCATTTGTTCCTTACAAATGGGCCACCATTCAAGCATGCTTTCTACACTATTTCACCCAATTGTACTTATATGAAAAATCACATTTAAATCATTCCATAACAAAATAAGCATGATAAATGAAGATTATACTCTAAAATGGTGAAGAGATCATGCCAAAATAGCAAGTAAAGATCATACACTCTAGGCATACAAACATGTTCTTTGAAAGAGTCCTAAAGCAAGCATTAAATGTCAATTTTTATTAGACTAAACCATTGATGCTATTAGAAATTCTCCTAGTGCCCCCACCTGGTTTTAAACTTGTTAATGGCTGAAGCTCTTGGTATTGCTTGGCTCCAAAGTGTTAAGCTTCTCTTAGCCTTTGGACTGTCCAAATAGCACCATTTTTTTGCTTCTCCTTCCTCCTTGTTCATCTTCACATTTCCTTCTTCTTATTCCACTTCATTCCCAACCTACCTTCGTTGACCTCTCCAACAATTTATTCTATATCTCCTCAGTTGGTTTCCCCTCTTGGTATCCTTTCTTTCCCCGTGTTTTCTCTCCTTTCCTTAGTGGTTTTGGTTGTTTCCCTAGGCTGTACATATGGAATAAGCAGCCTGGGGGAAGCCCATCATGTTTCATAATGCACTCAACATCACATGGGAGGATGAGAGCTTCATCATGGTCTTAGGCCAGCGGCCTCCATGCATGAGAATCCCTTCCATGTGTTGGCCAATTCCATGCATGGTAGCTGCCATTTCAGCCCCCATTCCTCTCCATACGTAAGCCGTATCATGCTCTTCATTTATCATGTAGTTAATGTCCTTGATACCATTTATTATATCATAGTTATTCCATTATAATGTTATTTAGTTATTTCCCTTAAATTCCCTCCAATTATCATTTAATATACATTTGTCTCATTACCATCATTTCACTTAGTTTGTCATGAATAATGTAATTTGATCACTAAGTCTCCTTATCATCATTTCCTTCTCACTTAACCATTTACCTAAATACCCTCATACATTCCAAGTATCATGCTAGGGGAGCATCTGGTCGTACAAGCATCAAGTTAGCTGCCACCACTTGTAGTTCACATTTGACAGCATTGGTGGTGATTTGTTTTAAATATTATTGCAAGCATATGGGTACACTATAGCATAAACAAGGCAAATACGGTTCAATCCTATGAGGACTCTATTTTTGAATTTGCACAAAAATTCAATGAAAATATATTTTAAGTTACCTTCACCTAGCAAACCAATTTAAACAATTAAATTCAATATACTTAAAAACACTACAGAGAGATAAAATTAAACAATTAACTAAATCTAGCATTTAGAATCCACTATTATTAAATATTATTAAAAAGATCTAGTGTATATATTTTCTCAATTTTAGGATTTTACATAATTAAGTTTATTATTTCAAGCACAATTGGGTCACAAATTGTCTAAGATTTTTAAACTTAATCAATTAACCTAACATAACTAGTATCTCAAATAGAATTATTACATAGATTACCTCTACATTTAGTAGGTTTTAGCTCTTATTTTATCATTAAGATCATTGATTAGGTTATTCAAAATTTATAGGATTATGGTATAGTTATAAAAGATGATATTTTTGGCATTCCAAACCCTAAGAGATAAATAATCAAGAGTCCAAGCATCAACATAGGCCTACTTAAAAGAAAAAGAAAAGAATTTCAGAAGTTCATAATATAGAATGGGGATTGTTATCATTTTCAACACAAACAAAAACCCTAGATTCATCACCAAACGTTATTCGCATAAAAGAGGCTATAAATATTAAAATATAAGATGGTAAAACTTCCTTGCATGGATGCATGCATGCATGTGTGGATTTCACCACCTTGAGGGAGCTTCTAAGTGAAGCTTAAGAGTTACAGACATCAAAGGAAGCATTTATTTAAAGTACACTCAAGCTAGGGCCCGTCAAAGACTAAAGACCTTAACTTTCTCTCTCTAGACTTCAAAATGTGGTCCACCTACATGTGTATTGATAAGTGTTTAATTTTACATAAAATCCACCCAATTAGTACCCATGTGTTACAATTTATAGGGGTAAATTAGAGTTTTTAGACCAAAATTTATAACAAATGCATTTTTGACTTAATAGCCCAAAAGTTTGTTATTTTGTAGGTTTAGAAGCTAGTCCAAGGTAAGTATGTAATTAATCATGTTTTTTTATGAAATTTAAGATCAAGACCAAAAGATCGAATCAAAGCCTCAAAATCATCACTTTAACATAAACTAAATGCCAAGATCATCTTATGGACCAGTATTGCATGTGACTAGAGGAGCTAAAGATGGTCAAAGTGGGCCCATGAAGTAAGTCATGCATTCCCACCACATCTGCATGGAAGCCACTTAAGCCACCTTAGCCATATAAGTTATGAAAGAAGGTGGCATGCTAAGGAATTCAAGCCAAACCATACAAGCCACTCAAGCTAAGGGTTGAAGCCAAGAAAACAAGCTAAGGAAGCTTCTTAAGCTAGCCATGAAGCTTAGTTAATGGAGCCTTCAAAGTTATCCATCTAAGCCATCAAGCTAAGCTAAGTGGAAGGCTAGGATGGGAAGAGATTCAAGAGAGTTATTCATAAGTTATTTGAAGATACTTAAAAAGGAAAATCTATTGAAATAAAAGGGCATGTGGACCAATGGGATAAGAGCAACCAATTTTTAGAGTTTTTCTCACTTTTTCCTTAATTTCCACCTCACCCTTAAGATGCAATACGAATTTTCAAAACTCTGACTCCTTCCACATCTTAGGAAACTTCCCAACCAAACAAATTTATCCACCTAACACATACCATCTCTTTCCTAACCATCCCCCCACCCAGTTTCCAAAAAAACAGGTCTTCAACATTTTTTGGAAGGGGGGAGATGCCCCTTCCTAAAAAGGTGGTGTCTTCCACCTACCTCCCATCTTAAGACAGCCAACTACTTCCCCCCACTGTCTGATTTGATTTCCATCCTTTTCCCCTATCCTAGCCCTTCAATTTGACACTATTTAATCCCCACCAGACCTTAGTACTGGGTTACCCTAGGAAAGATAGGAAAAATCCTATAAGACCAGCCCAAAACCTAATCAAAAGAACCACTATTTCACCATAGGAAAAGGATGTCACCTCCATAGGAAGGAGATGCCCCCTCCCTTCCAGCCCAATTGTTTCCTTTTGTTTGTTGCTTTGTGATGTATTTGGGTGCTGCTACAAACTTTCAAGGTTTATGCTTCTTCCTCAAGTGGTCAACCTAGGATTTTTGGAGTTTGATTCACCTTTGATGGTTGGTTAGCCTTTGATTGAATTTCTTTCTTTTCATGTTAGTTTGCCTTATTTTTCCTTTAGCTTTCCTTGCTTTTAAACTAAAATTCAACTCTAGTTTTCCCTTGGAGTTACAACCAAGGGAATTCATCTTGAATCTAGTTTTGTTCATTATCTTTCATTGCATCTTTATTCTCTTTCAGCCCTCTTGATTTTCCAGCTTTGGTTGCTTAAGTTCCATTGGATTGTTGCCTTAGTTTTGCATAGGTTTTTCCTTTGATTTCAAGCATACTTGTTTATGACTGAGTGTTGGAACAATTGAAGAAGAAATTGGCTATAATTAAGGATTGATTGAGATTAAGTGAACATCATTGTAATAGAATTAAAGTTTCAGATTTGGGTTGCACGTATGGAATGTTATGTTAATGACTTTTTGGATGTGATTCAATGAGATTAGTTGACATTTTCAATTCATATTTTTTTCCATCAATAAATTAAATTTTTTATTGAAAGTTTTAATGCATTAGAAGTGATTAATTTCATGTGTTATATGTTATAATCATTGAATGTTTCAATTTCCTTACTGCTAGAATTTCTTTGCATAAATGGTGTATGTTAATTTCCGGCACAATGTCATCTTGTTCACTTGACTTTTCATGAGACCAATTAGATTGTTAGATAGCTTAGTTAATGTTAGAAATAGATTGCATGCATAGGTCTCCAAAGTAGTTGAATAAATCCACTCTTGTCCAATGAATCATGCATACTATTCCATGGTTACATGTATGTTAATTGGGTAGTTTTTCTTTCATTGTTGCCAGTAATTTCTTTCATTTCTTTTTCTTGTTTAGTTGATGTTACATTCCATTATTTTTCATCTTAGTTAGTTGGAAAGTAATCAAATTTTCCATACTTGTTAAAATAGTTGATTTGGTAGCTTTCTTTTCTTACTTTTGAATGATTAAGAAAGTAATTCGTTAAAGTATGTTTCCATTAGATTAGTTATTAATTTCATGTTTAGAAAAGTTAGTTAAAAAAAGTTTCTAAATTACATTTTAGGAATGTTGTGTTATAAAATTAGAAGTTCTTAATTAGGAAAGTTTTCATTTTAGAAAGTGCATGTTTTAGGAATGTTTTCAATTTAGCATGTTTTCTGTTTTTGCTTGCTTTCCAAATTCATGTGTCAATTTCTATTCTTAGTTTAGGACAAAAATCAATTGAATTTTTGCTAGGTTAGATAGTTTACAGTAGGGACCACTAGCATCATAATAGTTCTCTCCTCATGGGATTGACCTCACTAGTGTACTATATTGCAAACAATTCGTGTGTTAGAGAGTTTATTTTAAACAACAACAAGCTTTTGGTGCTGTTGCTGGCGAGTTGCAACAAATTGTATAGTGTTCCATACTTTAGGTTATTCTCCTCTAGTCTAGGTTTAGGGGGCATTTGATTAGGGTTTTTGCATACTTTTTGCATTTGTTGCTATTTTCCTCATATTGATCATATTTCTTCTATTTTTGTGTGCGAAAATTGACAAAGGAGTTGCAGCAATCCTGTGAGCCACTGCATCATCATCTTAGATGAGGTTTTATTACTTTTCAAGATTAGGATTGAGTGAAATTTATTGCGAGACCCATTATAAATTGTAATTTCTTTATTATTTAATTTTATATGGGTTGTAATAATACAAGACAAGTGTGGGATATGGTGGCCTACACTTGATCATCATTGGACCCCTCACTATAAGTATCTCTAACTCAAATTTTAATTTTAGGATAATTTGCATTTGAATGTTAGTATAATTGATGTAGATTAGGATCATTCACTGATGATTGTTCCATTAGAGTACCTATCTAAACTTGGTTGGATAGCATATAGGTTGCATTAGTTTGCTTTTGTTTTGCATTGCATACTTACAACTTTATGGTGGAATGGCATTAATGTTAGTAAGCGGCCTGTAGGAACCCTTATAAGATAAGGATTGGATTTAATCACCAGCTCCTTAGCCCACCTAGGAATCAATCAATGTCCTTGTATGCCACAATCCCAACCCTTGAATATTAATTTAAAATCAAGTAGAAAGAGACTTAGGATATCAAACTCATAGAACCCTTTTAGAAGGAAGTGATCTAATGTCATTCTAGTGGCTTCTAAGTACTATGGTTATAGTAGGTGTCTTAAAATCCAAGTGATTTTCCTACGCCTTCCATTGATGTTAGTTGAGGTCTAAATGCCTCATAACATGGGAATTGTATGAAACACTTTTGAGGAGAAACAAACTAGTAAGCAGTAGTCAAATCTGGATGAAAGGAGAAGCTGTCTAGATTTAGGTCTAAGAAGCTATCGCTTATGTACTAAGCAAAGATAATCAAAACACTACTCAATTAGTGCTTACTAGGATTTGATTATGCATCACATAGAGTTAGAGTCAGCATTTAGATTAGGGCAATTAGTGTAGGATTATATATGCAAGGGCATCGATCTCAAAACGTAGAGCTAACACCTTTCGACCCAGAGAATCAACGCAACCTAAGATAAGGGGAAAGATACCAAGTTATTATCCCCATGGCTGAACCACTAGAAGAAGTCAAGCATTAAGTCCATTAAAGATTTCAATGTGCCACTAAAACTCAACATCCCATTCTGCATAGCTTTACCTCTTACAAACACAGATCACTTTGAGTTAAAGCCAAGTGTCACACAATTGCTCCCCACTTTTTATGGTCAAGACTGAGAAGAACCCTACCTACATATCAAGGAGTTTCTTGATATTTGCACCGCATTGTGGTTTCAAAATTTTTGGATGATTCTATTAGGCTTAGGATATTCTCATTCTCTCTCAAGGACACAGCTAAATCACATCTTAATTCCCTCGAAGTAGGTTCCATCAATACATGGGACCAATTGTCTAGAAATTTTTTGAACAAGTTCATCCCTATTCACAAAACAAATGCCCTTCATCATGAAATTATTAATTTTCAACAAAGGGATGATGAACAATACTATGAATGTTGGGAATGCTAGAATGAACTGCTGTAGAAATGCCCACATTATGGATTTGAAAAATGGCAGCAAGTTCGATAGTTCTATGAGGCATTAATGCCTCAAAATAGACAAATGATAGATGCAGCGAGTGGAGGGATTCTCATCTTAAAGGATAAGAGTGAGGATTGGGAGTTCTTTTAGACTCTAGCAGATAATTCCTAGCAATGGGATTATTCAAATAGAAGAGAGAGGAACAGCCAGACCACCAAGAGAGAGGGTCTCTATGAGGTAGGAGTGCATATTGATCCATCCCATAAACTTGATTCTATAATAGTAAGATTGGACAAGTCTGACAGTAGAGCAGACAAACTTGAAACTATGTTTCAATCCTTTATGGCTACCTCATCCCTTAAACCTCCATAAGAGGTTTGTGCTATATGTTCTAGCCTAGCCCATATAACCATGTCTTGTCCATCAAATAAAGTGCTGAATGACTATCTTGTTGATCAAGCGAATGCATTGAATGCATATCACCAACTTAGCAAAAAACCCATATTCTGAGACCTACAACCTTGGATGGGCTAGGCATCCCAACTTTTCTTGGTCGAAGAATAATTACCAAGGGGGACCATCTGTGAACCCCCAACTCAAAATTTTCCTCATAAAACTATAGTTCCCCAACAACCTTTTGGCTTCCAACAACCTTAGCAACAAAAGAAACCATCTTTATAGGAAAATATCCACACCATACTTGAAATTTTTTTAAAACATAATGATAACACTAAAAAGGCCTTACACCAGTTGCAAAATGAGAGTAGACATTTAGCTAATGTTAGCTCTCAAACCATAGCCAAGTTGGATATACAGGTAAGCCAATTGTCAGATGAACTACATAATTGAGGAAAGGGTTAGTTTCGTAGTCAACCCATCCCTAACCCAAAGGGCCAATTTGAGATAGGGTCAAGTTCTCTAAATCTTAACTCTTATGAGCATGCCAAGTCTATAACCACCCATAGGAGTGGTCATCAGATCGATAACAAAATAGGGCATGCTATGGAAACTATAGATAAGAAAGAGGCAACCAAAACACAAGAGAAAGAGAAAATATAGAAAAATCCTATAGAGCCTACAGTGGAGGCACCTTATGTGGTTAAAGTCCCTTTTCCTTAGTTACTGAACAGGGCTAGAAAGGTAACAAACTTCAATGAGTTAATGGAGGTATTTAAACATGTTCAAATCAATATTCCATTGCACAATGCAATTAAAGACATCCTCAGCTATGCCAAGTTCTTAAAAGAGCTTTGCATAAGAAAAACAAAGCTAAATGTACAAAAGAAAGCTTTCCTTACCGAGCAGGTAAGCACTGTGATTCAACATAAGGCCCTACCAAAGTTTAGAGACCTAAGGTGTCCTACTATTTCCTATGTTATTGGAGATTATACCATAGATAAGGCATTACTTGATCTAGAAGCGAGTCTTAACTTGTTGCCATACTCTGTCTATGAGCAACTAAGACTTGGTGAGTTAAAACTAACCACTACTATGTTATAATTAGTAGATAGATCTATCAAGATACCCCATGGTTTAGTTGAAGATGTCATGATACAGGTGGACAAGTTCTATTACCCAGTTGATATCATTGTGCTGGACACTCAACTGATATTTGATCCTGGTAGTTAGATTTCAGTCATCCTTGGACGTCCATTCTTGGTGATATCCAATGCCATTATTAATTGTAGGAATGGTGTAATGAAATTGTCATTTGGCAACATGAAAGTTAAACTAAATGTCTTTAACGCTAATCAACAACATTTTGACGATGATGATTCTTTTGATGTTAATTTGATTGAGAGTCTAATTAATGACATTCATCCACCATTGTCCATCTCTGACTTACTAAAGGCTTGTCTCATGCATTTTAATGGAGAATTTGATATAGACAAGTCTATTGAGGAGGCAAACAACCTTTTGGAGGCTGCTCCAATCATGGATACCTCCAAGTGTGGTCCTTATGTGGAACCACTCCCACCTTCTGAATCTATCCCAATACCCTCGATAGAGCAAACATCATCTCTGGACGTAAAAACCTTGCTTGAAAACTTGAAATATTCCTACTTAGGCCCAGACAAAACCTTACCTATGATAATAACATCAGATTTAGATGATGAACATGCAGGTAAGCTTTTAGATGTCCTTAAGGAACATAAAACTACTCTAGAGTAGATGATAGTAGACATAAAAGGGATTAGTCAATCATTTGCATGCATAGGATACACCTAGAAGAGAATGCAAAACTGTTTGGAGAAACTCAAAGAAGACTTAATCCCCACATGAAGGACGTGGTTAGAGATGAAGTCTTAAAGCTTTTAGATGTTGACATTATATATCTTATCTCTGACAATACTTAGCTCAGCCCTGTTCAAGTTGTAGCCAAGAAATATAGGAGCATAGTAATAAAAAATGAGTTAGTTCCCACCCACATGATCACTAGGTGGAGAGTTTGCATTAACTATCAAAGGTTGAATGTAGTCACGAGGAAAGATTAATTTCCTTAGCCCTTCAATGACCAAATGCTAGAGAGGTTAGCCAGACATAGCTATTACTATTTTTTGGATGGATATTCTAGTTATAACCAAATTCCTATAGCACCAGAGGATCATGAGAAGACTACCTTCACATGCCCCTTTGGAACCTTCACGTATTGTTGTATGCAATTTGGGATTTATAACGCTCTAGCTACATTTCAAAGGTGTATGTTGAGAATTTTCTCTGATATGGTAGAAAGGTTTCTTGGGTGTTTATGGATGACTTCTCAGTATTTGGATCATCATTTGATGAGTGCCTATACCACTTAAAGTTAGTTCTAGCAAGGTGTCAAGAGAAAATTCTTGTTTTAAAATAGGAAAAGTGCCATTTTATGGTACAAAGTGGGATAGTTTTAGGCCATATAATATCACTTGATGGGATAGAAGTGGATAAAGCAAAAGTATATTTAATACTCAACCTTCCTCCACCAATAATGGTGAAAGAAATCTACTACTTTTTTAGGACATGCTAGCTTTTAGAGATGCTTCATCAAGGATTTTAGAAAAATTTCCAAGCCCCTTTATAATTTACTTACAAAGGAGGCCATTTTTTACTTTGATGAAGATTATAAGAAAGCATTTTAGTGACTCAAGGCTGAATTGACTTCTGCACCCATTATCCGACCACCAGATTGGAATGGACCATTTGAGATTACGTGTGATGCATTGGATTATGCCATTGGAGTTGTTTTAGGGCGACGCATCGATAAACTTCCACATGTCATATATTATGCTAGTAAAATACTAAATGATGCATAACACATTATTCAACCATAGAGAAAGATTTGTTAGTTGTAGTGTTTGCTTAGGATAAGTTTAGATGTTACTTCTTAGGGTCTAAAGTTATAGTGTGCTTAGATCATGTGCCTTTATAATGCCTCCTTTCTAATAAGGATGCGAAACTTAGGTTGATCCGTTGGATACTATTGCTACAGGAGTTTTACTTAGAAATTCGGGATAAGAAAGGTATCAAAAATGTTTCAGTAGATCACTTATCCAGACTAGTGGTGGAGCATACTAGCGATCACATGCCTATAACTGAATCCTTTCTGGATGAGCAATTATTGCATATTTCCTAGTTGTCTTAGCATGGTGATATTATTAATTATCTTATTATAGGACAAATGCCTAATCAGTGGACCAAACAAGATAAAAAGAGATTCTTGACCAAGGTTAGATATTTTAGTTGGGACGACCCATACTTATTCAAGTACTATCCTGATTAGGTGATTAGGAGATGCGTACAAGATAGTGAACATAATAAAAAAAATCTCCTTTTGTCATGAGCATGCATGTGAGGCCATTTTAAATCGAGAAAGACAGTTGTAAAAATTCTACAGTTTGGTTTTTATTGGCCTATCATATTTAAGGATGTACATGCTTACCGCATAGCATGTGTAAGGTGTCAAAGATTAGGTAGTCTAGGAAGGAGACATATGATGCCCTTAAACCCAATACTTATTATAGAGCCATTCAATGTTTGGAGTATAGATTTCATAGGACCTTTCCTAATTCTTTTGGAAATCTTTACATCCTAGTGGGAGTGGACTATATGTCCAAGTTGGTGGAGGCTATACCTTGCAAAACCAATGACCAAAAAGTTGTGGTGAAGTTTTTAAAAGAAAATATCTTTGCAAGGTTTGGTACTCCAAGAGCCATAATAAGTGATGGTGGTAAAACACTTTTGTAATAAAGTGTTTGACAATTTAATGAAAAAGTATGGTGTCAACCATAGAATAACTACCCCATGCCACCCCCATACCAGTGGCCAAGTAGAGGTATCCAATAGGGAGATAAAGCAGATTCTAGAGAAGACAGTAAGTCCAAGTAGGAAAGACTAGTCTGTGAGACTTAACAACGCTTTGTGGGCTTATCATACAGTATATAAAACCCATATAGCAATGCCACCTTACCACTAGTCTATGGAAAGGCTTTCCACTTACTAGTAGAGTTAGAGCACAAAGCACATTGAGTTATTAAAAAGCTCAATTTTGACTTAGATTCTACTGGGACCAACCAATAACTCCAACTCAATGAGTTGGAAGAATTGGGGAAAGATGCATATGACTTTGCACGATTATACAAAGATCAGATGAAGGTTGCCCATGATCATCATCAAATCTTAAGAAATTCTTTCACCACCTAGACAAAAGGTCTCATTGCATAATTCTAGATTGCATCTCTTCTTGGGAAAACTTAGATTTAGATGGACCAAATCTTATGTAGTGAGCATAGTCTATCCATATGGGGCCATCGAGATTGAGATGGAGAAATCCAAAAAGTAAATGGTTAGAGGTTAAAACCTTTCTTAGAGGTGCCTAATCTTGAGATTCATGAGATACTATTAGTGGCATCTGAGTATCATGACCCACCTTGGATTACCACTCTAGGAACCCTTGCAGCATACCATCATTGCACTCATCTTTATGTCTGGTTGAAGAAATAAAACTTAGCGCTCCCTGGGGAGCAACCCAGATGTTTTAAAATCTCCAACTTCTACATCTTTCCATATAGCATCCTATGTTTTTAAACATTGGGGATAATGTTTCATTTAGGATGGTGGGTGTAGATGCATATAGGGATTTTGAATTTTCTTAAGCTTCTTTCAAAAAAAAAAAAAAACATTTTTAGAAGAGTTCCCTTATTGTGATTTGAATTGGATGTTCAGAATATAGTAATTTTAGTATTTTTCACCTCTTAATGAGAGTGCATATGATTATTTTTGCATTTTGTTAATGTGTTGAAGCATTTTATGAAAGTTAATTCTTGGAAACCATTTACACACAGCACATAGTTAAGACTAATAGAGAAATATGACTTGGGAGACCCCGAGGAAAATCAGTACAGACTTATAACTTAGTAAGTTTAGAGACTATCTTCTTTTAATAGAGTTATAAGTACTTCCACAAGTTTCTTTAGTGAATATAACTTAGTGTGATCTTGTTATCCTTGTTTTGATTAACTATCATAAATAAATAAGAGTAATAATTTTCTTTCAAGAAACTTTATTGAATCTGATAAGCTTTAGAAACCTAGGAAATGATATAGGCCATCCTTGTTCAACCCAGAGACATAAAGCCTAGCTAATATATCTACCACTAGTTGTTCCTTTGAGCCTACTATTAAGCCTTTCTTTCTTAACCCCAATCACTTTAAACTAGAAAAACCAATAAAATAAATAACCATTACCCATTTTCAAAATGAGTAAAGTTAGTAGAGAAGTTCAAAAGAGGACAAAAAGTCAAAGAAGTGAGAAAATTAGCAGTCTTTTTTCCAAAGAGGCCAAAAGACAAAGAAAAGTATCAGAAAAATAAGAGAAAAAAGTGAAAGACAAGAATACAATGGCAATTCACTTCAACAAAACCAAAAAGTTGTCTTAACAAATATTCATTAAAGACCTCTACTTAACTTTGAACCTTTGAAATCCTTATACCCTTCTTTTCATAACCCTTAGCTAAGCCTACATTTCGTCCTAATTAAAGGCCTAAAAAGAAGGAATTAAGGTAAAATACCTGTACTATTCTTGGTGATAACATCCACTCTTAAGGATCACTTTCCTTTGTCTCTTTAGCATGTCAAAATTTATGTGAACCATTAGCTTTGTTGAATCTAGTCACATAATGAGAGAAATATGTTTAACCCCTGTATGAAAGCTTCATTTCTAAGAGTATATATGTGAGGATTTGGGGTCAAGACATATTTTCATTGGAATTTAAGCATATTTAGTTAGAAGTCAAGATTTATGTGGCTGTATATACATGCACTCCGAGAAATAACTAGAATGAAATGTCATTAGTATGTGTATGATTTGTAAAATGGTCAATCTTCTACATTAAGTTGTGAAAAATTAGTACATTGCTAATGAATGATGATTCTCTGAGATAAAATATGGAACTCAACCCTAGGGAATTTTGTAGGTATATTCACCACAAACCCTCATGAGGCAAAACTCGTCCATTAGGGGTAACCTAGGGGTTTAAGAGCTTGTTGCATATGCTAAATGCAATCGTGAGTACCTATGAAAGTGGCACCTTGTATTTGTTTTTTTAAAATGATTTTTCTCATGTTTTGGTCAGAATTAGCAAAACGCTTGTTGGGGTTGTGATAAGTGTTTAATTTTGTATAAAATCCACCCAATTAGTACACATGTGTTACAACTTATAGGGGTAAATTAGAGTTTTTAGACCAAAATTCATAACACATGTATTTTTACCTAATAACCCAAAAGTTTGTTATTTTGTAGGTCCAGAAGCTAGTCCAAGGTAAGTATGTGATTAATCATATTTTTATATGATTTAATTAGGATTTTTCTCTTTTTGTAGGAAGTAAGATGTTGATCCAACGACTGAGATTGATGGGGATAAAAGTGAAGATCAAGATAAAAAGATCGAGTCAAAGCTTCAAAATCATCACTTCAACATAAACCAAGCCAAGATCATCTTGTGGACTGGTAATGGATGTGATTAAATGACTTAAAGATGGCCAAAGTAGGCCCATGAAGTAAGCCATGCATTCCCACCACCTTTGCATGGAAGCCACTTAAGTCACCTTAGCCATATAAGCCATGAAAGAAGGTGGGAAGCTAAGGAATTCAAGAAAAACCATACAAGCACTCAAGCCAAGGGTTGAAGCCAAGAAAACAAGCCTAGGAAGCTTCCTAATCTAGACATGAAGCTTAGCTAATGTAGCCTTCAAAGTTAGCCATCTAAGATATGAAGCTAAGCCAAATGAAAGGCTAGGATTGGAGGAGATTCAAGATCGTTATCCATGAGTTATTTTAAAGATAATTAAGGGAAAATATATTAAAATAAGAGTGCATGTGGACCAATGGGATAAGAGCAACCAATTTTTAGAATTTTTTTACTTTTTCCTGCTTTTTCTTTAATTTCCACCTCACCCTTAAGATGCATTACGAATTTTCAAAACTCTCACTCCTTCCACCTCTGTGGAAACTGCCAAACCAACCAAATTTCTCCTCCTAACATATCCCATCTCTTTTATAACCATTCCCCACCCACTTTCTTAAAAAATAGGCTATCAACATTTTTTGGAAGGGGGGGAACACCCCTTCCTAAAAAAGTGGTGTCTCCCACTTACCTCCCATCTTAAGATAGACAAATACTTCCCCCCACTTTCCTATTTCATTGCCATCATTTTCCCCGATCCTAGCTCATCAATTTGATCTTATTTAATCCCCACCACACCATAGTATTAGGTTACTCTAGGAAAGATAGGAAAAATCTTATAAAACCAGCCCAAAACCTAACCAAAACAACCACTCTTTCACCATAGGAAAAGGAAGTCTCCTCCATAGGAAGGAGACAACCTCTCCCTTCCAGCCCAATTGTTTCCTTTTTCTTGTTGTTTTGTGATGTGTTTGGATGTTGCTACAAAATTCCAAGGTTTAAGCTTCTTCCTCAAGTGGTCAACCTAGGATTTTTGGAGTTTTGATTCACCATTGAAGGTTGGTTAGCCTTTGCTAGAATTTGTTTCTTTTCATGTTAGTTTGCCTTGTTTTTCCTTAGCTTTCCTTGCTTTTAAACTAAGATTCAACTCTGGTTTTCCCTTAGACTTACAGCCAAGGGAAGTCATATTGAATCTAGTTTTTTTCGTTATCTTTCATTGCATCTTTATTCTCTTTTAGCCCTCTTGATTTTCCAGCTTTGGTTGCTTAAGTTCCATTGGATTGTTTCCTTAGTTTTGCATAGGATTTTCATTTGATTTCAAGCATACTTGTTCATGAGTGAATGTTGGAACAATTTAAGAAGAAATTGGCTATAATTAAGTATTGATTGAGATCAAGTTAACATCATTGTAATAGCATTTAAGTTCCAGATTTGGGCTGCACATATGGAATGTTATGTTAATGACTTTTTGGATGTGATTCAATGAGATTAGTTGGAATTTTTGAATTCATGTTTTTGTCCATCAATAAATTAACTTTGTTCTTGAATTTTTTAATGCATTAGAAGTGATTAATTTCATGTTTTATATGTTATAATCATTGAATGTTTCAATTTCCTTGTTGCTGCAATTTCTTTGCATAAATTGTGTATGTTAATTTCCAGCACAATAAAATCTTGTTCTCTTGACTTTGCAAGAGTCCAATTAGATTGTTAGATGGCTTAGTTAATGTTAGAAATAGATTGCATGCTTAGGTTTCCAAAGTAGTTGATTAAATCTACTCTTATCCAATGAATCATGCATACCATTCCATGGTTACATGTATGTTAATTGGGTAGTTTTCCTTTCATTGTTGTTAGTAATTGCTTTCATTTATTTTTCTTGTTTAATTATAGTTATATTCAATTATTTTGAATCTTAGTTTGTTGGAAAGTAATCAAATTTTCCATACTTGTTAAAATAGTTGATTTGGCAGCTTACTTTTCTTACTTTTGCATGATTAGGAAAATAGTTTGTTGAAGTATGTTTTCATTAGATTAGTTGTTAATTTCATGTTTAGGAAAGTTGCTGAATTGTATTTTAGAAATGTTTCACTTTAAGAAAGTTGTTAGTTAGGAAAGTCATAAAATTAGAAGTTTTTAATGTAGGAAAGTTTTCATTTTAGAAAGGGCATGTTGTGGGAAAGTTTTCAATTTAACATGTTTCTTGTTTTTGCTTAGTTTTCAAATTCATGTGTTAATTTCCATTCTTAGTTTAGGAAAAAAATCACTTGAATTTTTTTTCTAGGTTAGATAGTTTAAAGTAGGGACTACAAGCATCAAAATTGTTCACTCCTTGCGGGATCGACCTCACTAGTGTACTATCTTGCAAATGATTTGTGCGCTTGCAAGTTTGTTTAAGACAACAACATGTACCATGAATTTTTCATAATAAGTGATAAATATATCTTAAATCCATGTATAATTCATGAAGGATGAGTATGATTGGAGAAAAAAATATATGGTGGGATGAGAGAGCCAAAAACCTAGGAATCTATGGTCAGATTTCATCTAGAAATTTCAAGAAATAATGGCTGAGATTATTTGATATCTAAGTACATCCTAAAGCAACCAATGAGAAGCTATTTGAGTTAGGATTGACCAATGGGATGGATCCATGCATGAGAGAGAAGATTGAGCTATGATTGGTGGAGAAAATTTTGATGAGTTGCCCACCATTTTTCAAGGAGGAGAAAATGTGTTCTTCTTAGGTGAAAAGCACGTTTTTACTTTAATATCATTACTTGGAGAAGAAGATGGTGCGATGAGGAGAAAATGAAGGAGGGGAATCAGTTTGGATAAGAAAATTTGTATGAAATCCTAGCCATCTATCTTAAGGCATATCAATCTAATAGATCAAAAGTAATAAGCCATAAAATATTGCCTTTTGGAATATGAGACTTCAAGGAAATCTCAACCATCCATTCTAGGGCTCAAGAATGATCCAATGGAAGAGAAAAAGAGTAAATAAATATGAAATCCTAGCCACTTTGCCTTTATTGAAAAGTGAATCAAAACCTTAAGTAGGAAAGATCTCCACCACTCATTTCAATCCAATGGCTTGCATTCATCTTAGATTTTTGAATTCCAACAGAACTAAAAAGCCATTCCACCACTCCACCCACTCTTTATAACATCTTTTACTTGTTTAAATCTCCACTATCCATCCTTCCTTTAATCATATGATCTCCACCTTCCATTCCTTAGGGCTTCCACTCAAAAAAGTTAAATATAGGGGATTCTCCTTAGAGAAAGCTAAGAAAAAAAGGAGAAATACCCATTCCTTAAGGGTTATTAATGTGGGATATAAAGAACAAGGAGCTTGGTATATATGAATAAGAAAAGAAGAAAAGTTCCTAAGGTTAGGGAGTGTATTCCAGGAGAAAAGGTAAGTTTTCTTGAGTTTTATTTCATTTATTCCACTATTACACACTAGTCTCCTGTCCTTTTTATTTCATTTTTTTTCCTATACAACCATGCCTAATTTTCATGACCTACAATATCCATCCCTTACCATATTCAACTATCAAATTAATATCATCCCAAAATTCATTCCCTAACTCCTATCTATCCCCTATTCCTAACTCTCATTTTCACACCTAATTTTACCCATTTCCACCCTTTTATTTTTATAAAATTTATATCATGTTGAAATTTATAAATATATCATTTAATCCTATAAATTACTTCTAAAAAAAATTTAATCCAAAAACTCCATCTCTAGCTATTTCTTCGATCATCCAATCTTACACCCAAGTACATCATCTTTTACATTCCTATTTTCCATCAATATCTTGTTTGATTTTTTCTTAAATTTTCCTCAGCTCATATCCATTTTATTTTCATGACCCTACACCCTTGTCCAATTAATTACAATACTAATTTTTTTTTTCTTTCCAATATTAGATAGAAAACATGCCCTTTTCTTAGCAATTTTTCATCTCTACTTTACAAGCAATTTCCATCAGATTTACATGCATATACTTAGGATTTTTGGTGTAAAAGTTCTCCTTTGTGTTTTGGATGTTAGGAAAAATTCTATAATATTACTGAATAACACAATAGTATTAAGGTATTGATTGGAGGAAGATGGATTGGTGGTAATGCAAGAAAGAAAGGTTGAAGCAATTTTTGTCGAGTGACATGACAACAATGAATTCTCTCCTTATCATAGGATTTCCTTTTTTGTTTTTTTTTATTTTTACTTTGGTACCATTGTAATCTTGTTTTAAATTAATGAAAATATTTTAGAAATTTTTTTCATTTACTTTGCAATGTATTTGAATTATAACTAGTAGTTAGAATTGTTAGTTTTGTGTAATTTTTAATGGATGAAATGGAACCATTGTTAGTTCTAAACTTTTAGTGATTTAATTTTTCATCATGAGTAGATAAATTTTATCTCTTAGCGTTAGGATGAAATTATTCAATAAAACTTGGAAAAAATTGTGCTTAGTATTATTTTAAGAAAATTAACACTATTTCATATAGCTAATGATTTCTACATAGGTTTTATCTTGTACTTCCTATGGTAGAGATATTAAATATTTTGGATTGGTAAGGATTAATATATGAAAATAATTTGATACTTAGTGCCCTAAAAAGACAGACTATGCATTGAGTAAATATGTTAATCTATGTTAATTCTTTAAAATAAGAAAATACTTGAAATACAACTTTATGGAAAAATATTAATTGAATTGTAAAATTCCAAATTCTTAGTCATAGGATCATTTGGTTGTATTATAATGGATTCACCTTAGGTTTTATTTTAAAGTGATTTCAAAACTTTTAGCAAGTTTCCTTTACTTTTAGTAATTTTAAGAATTAATTGAATTTTTGGCTCGGTTAAAGTGATTGAAATAGACTTTAGTTAAATCTATTTTTTAATAGAGTCTCTGTGGATCAAGCCGTACTTTCACAATCTATGTTACAATAGAGCTGTGCACTTGCAGTTATTTTTTAAAACACATCATGTTTTTGGTGCCATTGTCTTGGACTAGTAACAGAGTTATAATTAGAAAGTAGGTTAATTTACTTTACAGTAGTAGTAGTTTAGGATTGCATACATTAGTTGCATTTTTTTTCAATTCTTGTATTTTTCAAATATTCACTTTTAATTTTTTTTTTTGCAAGAACTTGGAGAAGGATTTGAAGGATATTTTAAGATAGATCACATTTATTTTTATTTTTTTTAATTTTGAGTGAATTGTAGTGAGATCGAGCTTGTATTTTTTTTTATATCGTGATTCATTGACATAAAAGGGTTGTAATACTATAGGTTAAGGGAAAACCATCTTAACTTGAAAGAGGAGGTGGTATGTATTCACTCCTATAGGTTGTGTATAATAATTTAGTTGCATTTTAGCTGCAGTTAATTCCATATGGTGAGCATTGGTTAGTTGTTGCATTCTAGGATTTTGCATTAGATTTACTGCTTTCCTTACACTTTAAGGCACATCTTCTGCTTTAAGGTGATTATATGTTGACTAAATTATTGTGAAAATGTTTAATTAATTAGTAAGGAAAATTACCCCTACAAGATCAAGGGTGGATTTCATCACTATCCCTTGGTCCACTTAGGTAAACATCACCCGACCCACCCAAGCCTTCCAATTTAATTAAAAATAATTTAGAAGATACCTATAGCAACTTATGAGCTGATAGGACCCTCTTAGAAGGAGGTGAATTACTACCACTCCAATAATCCCTACTTGATCGGCTACATTGGTATTTAAACAATCAGCTTTGCCAGCATATTCAATGACTCAAATTACCTACAGTTGACTAAGGGAGGGTGTGAAGTGGTTGATCAAAGTTAGGATCTAACTGGAAAGCTGTATTGCAAATCTGAAAAAGAGAAAAAGCTACTTAGGTTAGAAATAATATAAAATCCTTTCCCATAAAGAAATTTAAGAAAAATAAATATCACCTTGTTTGCCTCATGGATAATTTTATTATGTGTGCCTTCTTGTTATGCATCATTTGCATATAAGAAAAGAATATAGTTTAGGGGTTTCCTTAGTTTAAAAAAAGAAGAAAAATAAATAATAAAGAGAAAAAAATACTCTCTCGTTGTATACAACAACTTGTTTTTGTTGTATATAAAGTAGAGTCCACAACACCTAGTACTAGTGTATGTTAGGTTGTCGACCATTGAACCTAGACTTAGTACTCTTAGATCTAGAGATTGAATGAACCACAAGACAAAGGTTACAGAATCAAGTAGATATCAATAATCTTGTAATAGACATGGCCAACGAAGTAATAGAGGTTAAACCTTTGAGGGACTATTCTACCCTAGTTGAATTTAACTCTCTTCTTGTATAGTTCTACTTGCAACTAACGTAGAACATTTTGAGTTAAAGCTAGGGGTCACTCAACTTTTACCAAAGTTCTATGAGTTGGATAAAGAGGACCTATATACCATGTCCAGGAGTTCCCTGATATATGTTAAACCTTCAAGTATCGTAACTTCTCTTATGATTCCATCAGGTTGAGACTATTTGCTTTTTCTTTGAAGGATAAGGCATGGCTTAGCTCACTAGAGGTAGGGTTCATCACATCATGGGATCAATTGTCTAGGAAGTTCCTTAACAAGTTTTTTCCACTCCACAAAACTAATGACCTTAGGAGGGAAATCGTAACCTTCCAACATAAAGAAGGTGAGCAATTATATGAATGCTGGGAGAGATGGAAAGACTAGTTATTGAAGTGTCATCACCAAGGTTTTGAGAAGTGGTAGTAGATACGTACTTGTATGAAGGTCTGATGTCATAGAACCAATGTATGATTGGTCCCACAAGTGTTGGGGTCTTCATAACTAAAAGTGATGTGGAGGGATGGAATTTCTTTGAGACACTTGTAGATAATTCACAATAATGGGATTATTTCATGCATGTTTCCTTCTCATTTTGTATTAATTTCCTAGGTTGATCACATCTCCATCTCTTTGGATAAAGTTAATTGATCTAAATAGAATCCAATCCATTACAAATCTGTGAGATTCCTCATAACCTTGCTTGCATGAGCATACTTCAATTGATTCATGCACTTGCAAATAATTTTAAAGCTACGTCAAACTTTTGGCACTGTTGTTGGGTAATAGCAACAGATTTGTGGTTGTATTCTTATTTGGATTGCTTATCTTTAGTAGTAGTTGTAGGTTGCCTTAGCTTAGGATTTTGTATCATGTTTGCATATTTTGCTAATTACTCAAAAATTGAACCATCTTACTTGTTTTATGCAAGGGGAATTTGGCAAAGGAGCGGGATCAATCCTGTGGGCCAAAGCTTCATCAAAATTTTTTGATTTCTTAGATTTGGGTTTTTCCCTTTTGAGTGAACTTGTAGGGAGGCCCCATTGTAACTTGAAAATTTTTTATTCAATTTTATATGGGTTAATAAATACAAGGCAAGTGTGGGGTATGGAGGTCCACACTTGATCTTCATAAAAAAAATCCTACTGTAAGTTTCTCTCACTCTCTTTTACCTTCTTAGTGTAATTGCCTTTAGTGTAATTTGCATTTGGTTGGTAGAATAATTCATATAGTTTAGGGTAACTTTGGCCTTATATAGTAAAATAGATATATTCTCCCATATGGATGATAAAATTGATAGTCTTACTCTAAGGATAGATGTGTTTATGCTTTCTAATAGATTCTCGATGCTGTAACACACCTAATTTTTGTAAGGAGATTGAATAAATAATGAAATTAAAAATTTCAAGGAAAATTAGCCTGGAATATTAGGGCTATTAAAAATGCACTTCTCATAGAAGTAGAATCAAGGTTGGAAATCTAGATATTTGAAATGTACATGGAAAGTCAGCTTGGATAGACTATAAGTTTATCTAATTCCGAGTTCGGGAGAAAAATCTATATTTTTCTCAAATTTTGACCTAAAATGGGCAAAAATGTAATTTCACCGCACAATCAAGGTATAAGACATATATAATTGAAACCATACTCAAAGAAATGATTAAAATGACATTAAGTATGTTAAAATTCGAGTTTGTATAAAATTTTTGTAATTTTCTACATTTTTCAAGAAAAAGGGCAAAATGGTCGTTACACATTAATGTGGGGCAACGGTCTACAAACATCAATAATTGGTCAAACCACTATTAGTTGGTATTGGAGACAGAGGTTGAAGTGGGGGAATTCTTTTTAATATAAAATTTAAAAGAGAAAAACATAATTATTAGGGAAAAATAATTAAAATTTTAAAAAATATGCCTATAAATACCTCAAAAAAATTCCCAAAAATGTTCATAAAATTCAACATGAAATTCCCTAGCCTCCCCCAAAATTTCAGCTAAAAAATTGTCCCCCTTCTCTCTCTTTTCTTCTTTCTTTCTTTCTCCCTCTTTCTTTTCCTTTGTTAGCGCATCCACAAACGCACCCGAAATATTCCCCTTGAACTATCGGGTGCGTCTATAGATGCGTCATCCCCAATGAACTTGGGTTTCCACCCTATTATGGTTTTTCAATTAGATGTCCATTTTGGCCCATTTAATCCTTAATCTATCCCATTAAAATAGTTTAGAAATCAGATACATAAAAGCCCTATCTTTTTACATTGATTAGTGGAGTATTCATTGGCCAAATCACCAAAAAACAGTAGCTCCGGTGACTTATATCTCAGGCATGGATTTTCTTATATTTTGGCCAAGTATCTGTACTCTGAACATACTAGGTAGGTGGATCTCATCACCCTCTCAATTCTTCCTAAGTTTATTTTGAGTTTTGCGCTCGTCGGACTAGTTTTTCTAGTGATCTTCACAGGTGAACTAGTACCGGTGATCAGCCCCTGATTCACCATCAAAGACGACTTAGATGCAAAATTTGAGCCATCAAAGTCTAGGACACCAAAAACCTTAGGGTAAGAATTCTCATGTAATAACCCCAATTTTTGTGATTGATTGAGAAAATCAATAAAGTTTGAGTTTCAGAAATTTCGGGCTGAAATATTAGGGTTATTTAGAATATACTTTTTATAAAAGTATAATCAAAGAATAATACATTTACAATTGAAAGTAAACTTAGCAAACCCTTCAAAATGACTGTAAGCAGGACAAATTCTGAATTCGGATGAAAAATCCTTAATTTTCTTCATTTCTTGGACAAAAGGGAAAAATAGTAATTTTACCCAAAAATAAAAATCTGAGACATCAAAATTTAGAATGTACTAAGAAATACAAATCCAATTCCACTAAGCACGGTCAATTCTGAGATCATGGGAATAAATCCTAATTTTTTTTATATATAAAGGGCAAAATGGTCTTTTTACACCATGTGGGGCCCACAAGGGACCCAAAAATGAATCCTATGGCCAGCCCACATGAAATCATGGGTCAAACCATACCAGCTGGTCTTGGGGAAGTAGGTGGAGAATGGGAGAATCCAATGCTTATTTAATAGTAAAAAATTTACCATCATTAATGCATATCATCATGAAAGAAGACCAAAATGCCTATAAATACAACCCCAAAAATACTTCAAAAATACTCCTAAAATTCCCATGAAATTTTTTTCACTCTCCCTAAAAAATTAGACCTAGATCCCTCCCCAAAAACCCAAAAATCCCAAGAGATCTCTCTCTTTTCAATTTCTTTTTCTTTTTTAGATTGGAATAAGAGACCTAAAATCAATTAGGTACTCTGCTCTAAATCTAATATTACCAATTCCAATGTCCAAAACTTCCCACCATACCTTAGCTACAAAACCCCCAAAGAAATTTCAAGATCCAATGGTTCAAACAACGGCAATTGCAAGAAAGGTGGATCTTGGGCCATATCTTCATCAAAAAGGTATTTCTTTTAAATTGGACATATAACCAATATTTTTTCTCTAATCAGGTAGGTAGAAATGTTTCTTGGACATGTTTACTACTGGTTTATGAAAATTTCATTTTACTGTAATTGCATTTTGGTAAGAAAAAGGTAAAAATAAAGTAAACCAATGAACCTTTAATTCAGGACTATGGAGTACTCAGATGAAAATTGTGACCATACAAATTGATCCAGAAGGGTCCAAAACCCTTAGGGTAGAATTTTCACGAAGATCGGATAAGGATTGGGGCCTCAATTGATAGAGGATTGAATGGACGGTCCAGAATGGACTGTCCAATCTCCTGATCGAATGGGGCCCAAGACGCTTTGTGCGACGCAGAGCGGAAAATGCCACACGTGGAAGCGTTCTGCACGTGCTACATGTGGGACATCATTCAAGGCGGAACGACGGCGCTTCTGGAAAACTGATGAGCGGACGCGCCCACCTCACATCCCGGTTATGGGCGTGCTAATGACCAGCGTTTCACTCGTCCCACTTGCATCTATGGACGTCCCAGAAGGGAGCGTCTGTAGCGCCTCTGTGGAGGACACGCCCGACAAGCAGGAGCGTTCCGTCTAGCTTGTTTCCACCCGAAAGATCTGGGCCGTCCATTCCTTTGGGCCCAGATCAAATCTAGGCCCCTAGGAAGGACTATGAACTTCCAGATCTAATTCCGGAGCCATCTGAACTCCAAATTGAGATTGGAAAGAAGCTATGGAAAGCTTGAAACCTTTATTTTATGATGAAATGATGAAATCTAGAAATTATGTAATAAAACCTTCTGTATTAAAGAAATAAGTTTTCAATTACCTAGATCTTTAAGATCTGAGATGATCAGATCTTAGAAATATGTTTAATAATGATATAAAATTGAAATGAAGTCATCAAAATGATTTATTTGGACAGATCTAAGAGATATTTAGGGACCTACCCACTATGGTAGAAAAACCCTAAAAATTTCAAAGGGACCCACTTGATCAATAAGATCAAGTGTGATCAAATCCTTGAAATGGATGGGATGGATGTTGATATGATGAAATCTAAGGAGATCATGGATGGATTATGACAAAAAAAAAACCATATGACCTTTGGACCTTAATAAAGAAAACCCCCTAAATATAATTAAAACCCTTAATAAAAAGGAAAAGATCTAAGATCTAATGGTTGGATCATAAGTGAAGGTTTCTAAAAATGTTAATATAATTAGTTTCATTTTCTATTAATTGAAAATAGCATTTTAAATATGATTTATGTTATAAAGCATGCTAGTGTAACTTTTAGACTTTAGCATGATATGTGATTATATTGTTATCATAGGGTGCCAGATTTAATTATCTTAGGGGCACTTTAGTATGATTTCATGCCATTGTAACTTATGACCATGCTAGAATTTCATATAAGATTATATTATAGTATGAGATTATACCTTAGGTCCATGTTAGTTTAAATTGAGTTATTAAGGTATATTAGTTAGAAATCATGCTAGTGTAATTTTAAGTACCTTGCCTCATTATCACTAAGTGTTCAATTATGTAGTTTTATGCTTTGAATTTATAATTTATTTATGGTTAAATTTTATTAGTAGATTTAAATGTTAAGTAGTTGTTGAGAGATAATGAGTATAAATCACAAAATGTACTCTAATGAGGAAGTAGAGTTTCATGACACAATTAAGAATGGAGTACTTTGGACTTAATTAGTAAGGGCTATAGTTAGTAGGACGATATAAGGATTATCAAATCCTTGGCCCAAACGAGGAGAATAATAAACCCCATGAATGACATTATTCATGGTCTTAATTAAAATCTATTAGAAAAAGTATTTATGGTCAACATGCTTATAGGAACCTTATGAAAGGTTCATCTATGGTCATTCTAGTGAATGTTGAACATAGTGGTTAAGGGGGTTATCTAATAGAGCCTAGCTCTTCCCCTACCTTCTGTTGACGTTTGTGAGGTCTAAACGCCTCCTTACATGAGGATTGAAGTAACCACTTTGTGTTCACCCATTCAGCTAGTAAGCCTTAGCCAATTGGAAATAAGAGGAGTAGTCTAGACTTGGCTTAAATAAGTTATCTTCAACCAGCAAAACATTAACTGGTTGAATAATAATAGTAAGAGCATAAAAGGTTAGTAAATTACCTAACCCTAATAAAAAAAGTAAGTAAGATAAGGATGATCAAACAAGATCCATTAGATCTTGATTGATCAAGAACAATAAGAATAAGAATATTATATTGTACTTAGTATGCATGTTTATTAGTATGCTTGTTCTAGTTCATTAGATTAGATAATCCAAACCCTTGATCAAAGATGATTCAAGGAAGAAAACCAAGATCATCCTCCTTAAGGATGATCCAATAACTGAACTTAGATCAAAGAAGAACTAGATGATAGAAGATCGAGGACCGTGATCTTTATCAACATGTGTATATTGTCAATCAATGGATCTATGAAAGATCAAGTTCGAGGAAATGGACACACTAAGACTTAGAGATAGAAAAATACTTAGATATGAATGATCTAAAGATCATTCTAAACATCAGATCTAGTGATCAATAGGATTGTTCAAAATTTATATATTGACAATATGTATGGATGTATAAATTACATATATCAGTTAGGATCATGGAAGATTTGGGGAAAGAGATCACTCCTTAAAGGTAAGAGGATTTGATGAATGCATTTACATGGGATAGACATGATTTAACTCATGACCTTATGTTGACAAGAGTAGTGTTAATACTGGTATTAAATCCCTTGAAAATCTTATGATCCAACCAAGCACATATAAGATGGTTAAGGACTAGACTATAAGTGAATAGGGAACTAGAAAATATTTCAGCCATAAGTAGACAGATAAATGGTCTGATATTTATAAAATCTATTTTACATACAAGCTTGGAGGCTTGTGAGTTTGTTTTAATAGGCATAAGCCTAGGGGGATGCTATTGCTAGAGGAGTTATAAGGGCTTGGCCACCCGCTCCTTGAAATTTGATGATTTGATGATACCTTGCCCTATGAGAGGCTAAAAGTCGGGTGGGGCAATTATGGGAAGGCCTCCACTGTGAAAGTCCTGTCCCCCCATACGGGCATTGACATAATATTTTCCACTGTGGTATCAGTGGTGAACATGGCAGTTATCCAAGCGCGTTAGTACGGATCAGATTGCAGCATGGCAACCTTTGTGATTATTTTGCACTATGATGCATATGAGAATAGGCATAATGAAATGCCTTATGTTTTAGCATAATGAAATGCTAGGTAATTGTATATTACCAATATTTCCCAAGAAGGGAAATTCCTAGTATAAGATTAGCTGAAATAGTAAATTCTCATAATGGAGAGAATTAATCAGCTTAGTTGGGAATGATATTTGACTACTTTCATAAATTTAACTAGTTTACTCATGAAGAGTATGTATGTATATATATATACATAAATTATAAAGTAAAGAGTAGAGACAT
Organism: Warburgia ugandensis; assembly: GCA_035236585.1. Taxonomy (NCBI): domain Eukaryota; kingdom Viridiplantae; phylum Streptophyta; class Magnoliopsida; order Canellales; family Canellaceae; genus Warburgia; species Warburgia ugandensis. The sequence continues at coordinate 49,100,840 of CP141130.1, forward strand.
GAATATGTTGAGGGATAATGGGATTATGAAGTATTGGAATTACATTGTCAATTGTTATGCTTCTTGAATCCCCTACCAAGCATTGCTTGCTGAGATATTGTACCTGTTGTAATATCTCAAATATAGGGAAGGAGAGTTAGGAGGTGAAGACGATAGAAGACTTGAAGAGAATAATCTTCAAGGTATACTTTTGAAGACATGTATTTTGCTTTGTTGAGAGTTTTATTGTATGGTGAGCTTAAGTTTTGGATTATGTAATTTGGACAAGTATTGTAATAGATTTGGCTGTACTGTGAACCATTGGATGGATCTTAGAATTTAATAAAATTATATTCCTTCAATGGAATTTTATTTTGTACACAAATTGTACGTATGTTATGTATGAAGTGGTGACTTGGGTTTTCAAAACAAGTTCTAAAGAAAATAATTTTCGTTGCTTTATTTTGTGATTTTTTTTTACACTATTAGGGGCCTGCCTTTCAAAATACATTACAAAATGTGTTACAAAAACCCGGGTGGTCACATCTCAGCCCTTGATGTCTTCAGAATTGGGAGATCTGGAGAAAGATTGATTCGACAGTCCAAATCAGACCATCTCAACCGATCTCAATAGATTGAATCCTAGAATGCTGGCGCAGAATGCAAGCAGGGATGCTCCCCATGGGCATGCCCCCACGCGTGCGCTCTCGTGTGAGGTGCCAGGTGGCACGAGAACAATGCCTCCTGCATCTCCATCTCCATGGGCCGCTAGTCGTCCCTGCACCCGTTAAGCCCAGATTAGATATGAGCCATCCAATTTTTGAACTAAGAGCTTATTTCTTCAATTAAGTGCTCAGTTTAGCTTTGATTTTAGATCTGAAATACTGATGCATTCCTTATGTTATTTAAAATCTATTGGAATCATGAGATTTATGTTTCTAATTGTATTTATGTGAGATAATTACTAAAATCCATTATAACAATCTTAGATCATGCTTAAGATGATCTTAAAATGAAAATCTAATCTGATGGATGGATCCTAAAGGTGTCAGAACACTAAGATTGATGATCATAGTAGAATTTCTAATCTTTATATAGGTTTATTTGATAAAAAATAGTATAGACTAAACTCAGCCATTGAAAATGGTTGAAAATTTTAAAATGCAAGTACTCACTCAATTTAAATCCAATTTTCAATCTGTAAGATGCTATGAATAGATCTTGATGAGGGGAACATAATGAACCTATAAAAACAAGATTTTAAGTATCAAAACTTTCTGTTAATTAAAAATACTCTTACTTACACCCTTGATCAAGTAGATCTAGGGTGATCAGAATTGAAAATCTAGTTCCACTAAGGATATAATGATGATAAAACAGCATGGGGATTGTTGGATTGGATTGATATGAGATAAATCAAGGTGTAGGCTCTTAAATGAGGAAATGATCGTGGAAAATCTAAATGGATCTCCTTGATGGGATAGATCAAGAATGATCATGCCAATTGGACCTATAAATTGAATGATCTAAGGTTAGGATCTTATTATTATTATTATTATTATTATTATTATTATTATTATTATTATTATTATTATTATGTTAGATCAAACAGAAACATAAAGGATCAAGGGTTGCATTCTTAGTGGAATATCAACCATAGATCTAAAAGATGGTCAAATTGGATGGTTGGATCATAAGGACAACTTGATCACAAATTTAATTGATTGTCTTTTATACTAAATTTGATTTAATTATGATCCATGTCTATTTTTCAAATTTTAGTGTAATTATCTTTAATTTCCTAGAATAAGATGTTGTAATATTATTAGGTAATTTCTTTTAATAGCAAATTTAAATTCAGGTCAATACTTTCAATTTTAGCATGATTATCTTTAAATTTCTTAAAATTATTGGATTAATTTCTTTTAATTGTAGAATTGTCAAAAATACCTTAAAAGAGGTAATTGATAACATATAGATGGACTTCACTAAATACATATACATCATGAAGTATAATCATAGTAAGGGCTATAGTTAGTAGGACAATATAAGGGGTGGATTCTCCATTTCCTTGGCCCAACTTAGGAGCATAATAAACCTCCATGAATGACATGGTAATGTTCATGGAATTAAGTAAAATGAAGTAGAAATAAACTTTGGGTTATAAGCTCATAGGACCTTATTGAAGGATGAGCTAAGGCCATCCCATTTCATGTTATTCATCGTGGTTAAGGGGTTTCTAATGAGCCTCATTGTCCCTCCACCTTCCATTGACTGTTGTGAGGTCTAAACACCTCCTTACATGAGGATTGAATTAACCACATTGGGGATGACACGTATTTGGTTAACCTTGGTCAACTAGAAATAAGAGCTGTCTAGATTTAGCAATGAATAAATTATCCTCAATCCAATAAAATAGTAATTGGTTGAGAAATAATAATAAGAGCATAAAAGGGTAACAAATTATCTAACCCTACTAATAATAAAAAATTTAAATAAGGAAGATCAAACAAGATCTAAGAGAGATCTTGAAGGATCACAAACAAAAAGAAAAGAAATGTAATGTAGATTATAGTATTGGTCTATGATTTTACTTATAGTGTAGATTGTGAACTTAGAAGGTTTGAAACCTTGATCATATATGATTCAAGAAAAATTTGGGCATCCCTCATAGGATAATCCAAATACATGTAGAAAGAATACTTGTATAAAGGAATAACTTTATACGTATGGGTTGACAGATGTATGAATCAAGACCATAATGGACAATATGGAGAGAATACCACTTTGAGGTAGGTGGATGTATAAGAATGTATTAAAGATTCATGTGTTTATATATACATGATCTTCTGTATAGAATTATAGACCTTATGATATAAGTATACCTAGTACCTTTAAACAATAATGATCCAATCAAATGATCCAACCAAGTGATCCAACCCTAGGATCCATCCAACTGATCCAATCTAATGATCCAATCAAATGATGAGAAATTAGTGAGATGTGTGGACTAAGGAAACTATAAGAATAGGGCATAGAAAATATTCCAGCCTTAGTTACACAGACACATTGTCTGATATGTACAATATATTTTACATACAAGCATGATGGCTTGTAATTTTGTTTTATACAAGCATAGGCCTGTGGATGCTATGCTAGGGAAGTTATGAGGGTTTGGCCACTCGCTTCCTAAAATGTATGATATGATGGATACCATGCCCAAAGAGAGGCTAAAGGTCGGGTGGGGCAATCTTGGGAAGGCCGCCACTATGATAGCCATGGTCCTTGCCCATGTGGACATGGATTTTGTTATTTCTATAGTTGATATCAGTGGATTATTATGCAGTTATTCGAGTGCGCTTTATGAATTTAGATTGCGGCATAGTAGTCCTTGAGTATTTTTCCTTATGATGCACATATGATAGGCATAGTGAAATGCCATGGCATGATGAGATGCCAAGTATGATGAAATACATGAGTTCTTGGAGAGAAAATCCCCATTTGAGATTTGGCTGAATATTGATCTCCTAAATGGGAGTAAAGCTAGGGGAAGTAACAAATTTCACTATTTTAATGGGTTTATCCTATACTACATAAATGATGTATATACTCTATGATGAAATGATCCATGAGTGAATAAACATGATAGAATGATGACTGAGGTATGTATTCTTATATTAGTGAAGTAGTATATTTTTGTATCCCCTACCAAGCATAGCTTGTTGAGATAATGCAAATGTTTGAATGTTTACAATATCTCAGATATAGGGAAAGGAGACTTAAGGACATAAAGCTTGAAGAATCAGAAGCTGCAAAACTGATAAGGGTATTTCTCTTGAAGATTGTGTAATCAGGCTATGTACTTTGTAATTTGGATTGTAATTGTAATACAGGGGTTGTGTAAAAGTGAACTGCTGGATGATTCCTAGTATTCAATAAAATTTTATTTTATACAAAATATCTATGTGTATTATGTACATTGAGGTGAGACTTGGGTTTTATTACAAACGAATTTAAAATAAAAGAATTTTTGTTGCATTGTTTGTGAACCTTTGAGAAATGTATTACAAATTGTGTTACAAAAATCCAGGTCATCATAGATGCAATCGCAATCTGAGGTCTGCTCAATTTGTTCAAGTATCATATATATCTAACTATTTCATGCCCATCAAGCTCTGCATTCCTTGAATATTTTTCATAGTAAGTGAATGCAATGAATGCATTAAAAAATCTTAGCAACAATAATCCATATTTTGAGACCTATAATATAGGATGGGCTAAGCATCACAAAGTTTTTCATGGTCTAAGAATAACACCCAAGGGGGTCCACCTAGAATTCTCCATCCATAACCCTTTCCTCATGCTCCAATGCCACATCAGCAAATTCCTAAACATTTTTCACAACAACAAATGAAATTGTCCATTGAGGAAACCTAAATATGTTCATGTAGAGTTCTCTAAAGATCTAGAATGACACTAAATGAACTTTGCAAGCCAACTCGTAATTCATTACAAAGTTGGAATATTAGATGGGTCAGGTATTTGTTGCCTTAAGTGAAATAGAGAAATGAAAATTACTTGGTCAGCCAATACCAAGCTAAGGCTTAGCATTAGATTGGTAACTCTTCTAAGGACCAAAACTATCAAGATCAAGTCAAATCAATCCCTATCCTTAAGATTGGAAGGTAAATAGATAACAAGGTAGGACTGATTAAGGATTCTCTAGTACTTGAGTGGAAAGAAAAGTCTACACAAGCTAAGAAGGGTAAAGAGAAGACTTAACCATCTCCCCCGTCTTCTGAACTTGTTCCAGATACATCATATATTCTAAAGACTTCCTTCCCTCAATGATTAAACATGGCAAAGAGGGGTGGCAATTTTCACAAAATAATGGATGTGTTAAAATTAGACAACATTAACATTCCACTATTAAATGCTATGAAAGAAATCCCTTCATATGCTAAGTTTTTAAAGGATCTTTGCACACATAAGTGAAGGTTGAATGCGCTAAAAGAAGAAGAAGAAGCATTTCTTGTAGAGTAGGCTAGCTCTATAATCCAACATAACACCCCTAACAATTTATAAAGATCCAGGATTTCCCACAATATCATGTGGGATAGGGAAATGCACTACTGCTAGGGCCCCACTTGACTTAGGGGCTAGTGTGAACCTACTGCCTTAGTTTATGTGCTAATAAGGCTGGGCGAGATGAAGCCTACCACCACCACATTGCAAATAGTTGATAGATCAGTGAGGATTCCATGTGGTATAGTAGAAAATTTTCTATTCCCTATAGACTTTTTAGTTCTAGACATCCAGCCTGCAGCTTCTTGACCACTTCTAATGCAATTATAAATTGTGAGATTGACATCATGAAATTATCCTTTGGTAATATGAGGATTAAGTTGAATGTCTTTAATGCCGAACAACATATACACTTTATAGATACATATGAAGTCAACATGATTAAGACTCTAATCCATGATACTTTCCTTACATCCTCCCACTCTGATCTGCTAGAAGCTTGTCTATCCATTTTAATGGGGATTTTGAGATAGACGAGCCAGTACTAAAGTAAATGCACTATTAGACACTATGCCAATTTTAGACACTTCTAGATGGAAAGCTAAAATGGAACTTTTGATACTTCTTGACACTACTAGTGTATCATCTAGTGAAAAACCTACTACTCTTGACCTAAAATGATTGCCTGACCACTTGAAATATGCAGTTTTAGGTCCATTTGAGACCCTACACATGATAACCTAGACAAAAAACATGGGAATAAACTACTTAATGTTCTTAGTGAACATAAGACAGCCATAGGGTGGTCGATAATAGACCTTAAGGGAATTTGCCCCACCATTTGAATACATAGAATTCACTTAGAAGATAATGCTACACCATTTAGGGAGACGCATGCCTTAATTTGAAGGAAGTAGTTAGAGTAGTGGTACATAAATTATTAGATGTTGGAATAAATTATCCCATTTTAGATAGTTCTTGGGTCAGCTGGTTCAAGTTGTACCAACAAATTATGTGTCACTGTACTCAAAGATGAGGATAATAAATTTGTTCCCACCCACATGACAATTGGGTGGAGAGTTAGCATTGATTATAGAAAATTGAACTCAGTCAAGAGGAAAGACCATTTTCGTCTACCTTTTATTGACCAAATGCTAGATTGGTTGCTCGGATATGATTATTATTATTTTCTACATGGATATTCACTGTATAACCAAATTTCAATAGCACTGAACAAAGAGAAAACTACTTTCACTTACTCCTTTGGAACTTTCTCCTACAAACACATGCCTTTTGGGCTATACAATGCACCTGTGACTTTTCATAAGTGTATGATAAGTATCTTTTTAGATATGGTTGAAAGATTCTTGGTGGTGTTTGTGGATGACTTTTCAGTATTTGTGTCATCTTTAGAAGAATGCTTGGCCTACATAGACTTGGTATTAGCAAGGTTCCAAGAAAAAAATCTTATGTTGAATTGGAAAAAATGTCCGCGGGCTCATTCTTCAACAGGCATGCTGTAATGCCCGAGCAATTTACACTGTTTTTAACAAAAATTGGACATTTTATGGGAAATGGACTGTGCTGAATGTTTGATTTTATTTAAAATAGTAAATGAAGGAATTTGTGAGGAAACTTAGTACCATTAGATTCTCCTCAAAAAATGGAATCTAATGCCTCAAAAATCACCCAAAACGGAGTTCGTATGAAGAAGTTACAGCCATTTAAACATGGGGGTATTTTTGGAAATTAAACAGAAAAACGAAAAAGGGCGAAAAACGAAGGGGGGCGTTTTGATAACGGCACCCCCTGTCATCTTCAACCTTTAGACCCTCCCAAAAACCCTCGATCCCGATTTTTCTAGAGAGATCTGCCACCTCCAATGGCGGCACCGCCATAGTCGGTCTATAAAAGCCCCATCTCCCCTCTCCAAAAACGTGGTTTTCCAGCCATTGGGGCTGGGGTTTCCAGCTAGAATTGGAAACCCAGTTGCCTGCATTTTTTCAGCAACGGCCAGGATAAGTCAGGCCGGCCATTCCCGTCTCCCTGTTCCCCTCTCTTCTCTTGTTCTGGCCTTGCACGACATGGGAGTTACCTTCTTCGAGTTTTCCAGCACCAAGGGTTAGGCAGGCAACCTACCAGGAGGAGCGCCATCTCTGGCTGCTAGGTAAGCCCCTCCTTACCTTCCCTTTCCTCCATTTCAGTTCCCCCAGGCCAAGATCTATGCCGGATCTGTCCTTTTTCTAGCCGGAGAAGACAATGCCGGCTCCAACCGGCCATGAACGACCCAGGTGTCCCAAGGACGCCAAGCACCACGTGCACCTGGGACTGGGTCCTTGGGATGGGTTCCATGTGTACGACAGTGCGTACACTGTCCCAGGTGCGGCCTTCAGGTGCGCGTACAACATGGGGCACAGGTCCTGGCTCGACCAGGGTGCACGGGGTGCCCTGGGAGTTGAGACGTGCCATGCTACAAGGTGCGTCTGTGTGATGATGCCCGTCATAGCTTGTCACTTGAGCATGCATGTACGAGTGCAAAATGCAGTCCTTGGCACTGCCTTTGGGCGCACACGCACTTAAGGCAGTCGCGGTTCAACCAGGATACATGGGTGTCCTGGGAATCGGGGTACGCGGACGTATTGAGACTTTAAAGTTAGATTAGAGGATAAATTATAGAATTTAACTATTGGAAAGTAGATCCATACCGTAGGATCTAGCCTGACGAATGAATTAGGCAAGGACCTTAGACCCAATAGGCAGAGCTAGCAATTTAATGTCTAAATAGAGTGAAATTAATGAGGATTCCTTGTATCCATCCATACCCAGGAGATTATAAATGAGACCCAGGGACGGGTTAAAGTGATAAAGGATGTGACTCCAGGAGACTTTGAGGTAGGTGCTCTATCGTTACTAGACTTTTTAAAAAAGAGCCATGATTGTTTTATGCATGTTTTAAGTACAATTTATTTAACTTGTTTAGCATGACTTAATTCAGCATACATATGATAAACACTTTATGCATAGATATGTTTTGCAAATAATTGCATATACATTATCCATAGATATGTTTTGCAAATGATTGCATATACATTATGCATAGATATGTTTTGGAAACAAATGCATATATTGCATAATTGGTGAGCATTGAGTTTTTAAAAGATTGGATGTCCTTGAGGGTTACCAAAAGACACTGGAGTGCCCAAAAGACGCTATGTAGGCAGTTGTGAGGGCCAGGCAGTTGTGAGGGACCTAAAGAGGACGGGTTTTGAACAAGAGGTTTTTGTTGGTTTGATCTAATATGATTTGGGTTGATGAGGTCGTGGGCGCTATGCTGAGAGGTATGGGTTGGCCTCCAGCGTCTACCACTATTAGGTGGATGGGTACCACGCCCAAAAAGGGCAACGTCCCTACGTCGACTGCATGTGGTACAGGGGGCTACCATTGGTGTCACGGCACTGGGTCGACATGTCATAGGCCCCGTTGAGGCTATGACCGAGTGTCCTCAGGTACCTGTGGACCACACGGGGTGAGGTCATGGGCATAGTTGGACCCTATGGTTTCGTGGACTTATTTGCATTGCATATGGCATGATATGAGGTTGGTCGACCATACCATACTAGATATCCATGAGTTGGATTCAGTGGAGCATCTTATGCATATCATTATGTTTATGATATATGATACTTTCGATTTGGATTATGCTATTCTTTAAGTCATCAGTATTCCGGTTTGACTGTGGGTTTTTAATATCAATATTGAACATAATTGTTCGAACATGCACATGTTTTTAAGAGCACATGACTTTGAACATAGCATGCATTGCAAAACTAGTAGTGACAGACTCCTACTGAGTATAGTATATACTCACCCTATCCTTAACATTTTTCAGGATAATTCCATGCACTAGTAGAGGACATCTATGTTAGTGCTACGAGCAAGTGCATCAAAAAGGAAACAATTATAAATGTAAGTAAATTCTCAACCCTTTGGACATGTATTTGTATTTATTTACAGTTGGGTCATGTGCTGTGACTGGATAGACCTGGGGAAAAACATTTATGATTTCTAAAGCTTTTCAAAAACTACCTTGGTTGTTGTGAAAGCAAATGACACTCGGGGTTTTCAAAATGAGTTTAAAACTAAAGATTTTCTGCTGCATTGCATGGTTTTTATAAAATGGTTTTCAAATAGGGATTCTTCCCGCCTTAGGAACTAGATATTGCATTTAAAAATGCATGGGAAAACCCGGGTCATCACAGTTGGTGTCAGAGCCTAGGTTTTTTCCTTTCACAGCCAGTCCAGCATGTCCAAGGGTCATAGACAATCGAGGGAATTCAGAAGGAGTAGCATAAACAGGAGTAGTAGAGATGACTACTTCTATTTGAGGAATACCATATTAATGCTCAAGGCATTTCACCTTAAATAAATAGGTGAAACACAGCTTGGTTTAACAAATAATTAGGCAGAGGATAGTGCAACCCTTATCCAAAGTCTAGTCTAAAGACGACTTAAGGATTAAGGATTATTGTGTGGTGCAAATATGATAACTCATATATAGATCATATTATGATGATGCTGAAGGAGGACGCTAGTGAACTTGTTAGTAGATAGTTCTAACCTGCAATAAAGTAATCTTATCAAAGGTGAGAAAAATCAAAAGACCTAGATGGCTATCCTACCATCATAAAGAATATCAGAATATGAGTACACTATGACAAGGATATGATATGAGTGTGATAGGGGATGTAAAAGACAGACTTTGAGAAGAATTTTGATGATAATTTAAGAGGAATGGGAATACAAGATGATATTGGGAAATAACTGTGACTCGAACTAGGTCACAAAGGTAAGGATCTTGAAGGACTTAGATCAATTTTGGATACTATTCAGGAGAGTAAAATGCTATTGAATAATAATTATGGAGAAGATCAAAAGATGTGTGCAATTGACATAGTATGTGATTAAGAGAAACATAACACGAATATGATGGGGAAATGAATTCGACCGAGTTATTAAAAGATTTTGATGATAATACTAGGGATGATAATAGATTGATCCTAACATGAACTTGTAAGAAAAGTATAGCATGACCAAAATGTCAATGCCATTATTAAGACATTGTATGAATTTTATTGAGGCTATAGGCAATTGAGGATTTCAATGATCTTAAGACACTTTAGAATTTCTGAGAAGCATTCAGTTTATCATATATGTTATGTAAAGGAATAGATGAAGTGTCAATTATATGTAACAAAGCATATAGAGACATTGATCCAGGTAGACCAAATGAGGATTTTGAAGAAAAGAGAGAAAGAGATAGAGATAGAGATGTAACTATAAGTATTCGATGAATATTGAATAATCAAAAGAAGAAGATCATGACTCTATGAAGATACATACAATTCTATCATCTTGAATCCTATAGGAAGGAAAATCAAACAAATGCAAAGGAATAATACTAGGTGAGGTGATGATCTTATTGTAAAAGAGTATAAAAGAGAGGAAGCATATGGGGTTTAAGACTTTGAGTAGAGTATCGAATTTCAGGAGATTATGCGACAAGAAATTTTTGAAGAGGAATGGTGACCAACTAGAAATTAAAATTCTATGAATGGTTTGATATCAATTAGATTCTTATCGGATCCATTAGCTTATGGGGAACACCAATGGATATAGTCCATAAAAAGGAAAATTTGGTGATATCCCACCTTGTCAGTAAAATATATTGAAAAAGGAATTAAGCCGGGACAGTGACTTGCCCATTTAGCAAGTAGGGTACCATCAAGGATCAAATTGAGATCTTGCTATCATAAATTTGGAAGACCAAAAATCTTAAGACCATTATTTAGTCATTACCTTTAGAGTACTGTTGACTAAATAAAGGTATCCCACCCTAATTAATCAAGTATGTTAGTATCTATGAGTTAGTAGTCGAAGTTATATACTCAGAAGGATGTTATAAGTCTTTAGACTTGAGTTTTCCTGGAAAGAAGTACTTGTTAAAATAAGTCAATTGAGGGTATGAGGTCAGTTGATGAGAACAATTGCAATTGAGATAGGAGCAAAAATAAGAAGTAATCTAAACCAATGTGAAGGATTTTTTAGACCTTAATGGCTACCATGACAAGGTGAAGAAAGTACTTTGAGTCTGAAAAATACTGCTGACTTGGATTGGAAAGAAAGGCAAATAAGGATTGATCACTTTAGAGGCCCTTGAGCTTATGACATAGATATATCTGGAAAGATATCAATAGGTAATCAAATAAAGTCTTTCTATGTCTAAGAAAATGTTTATGCTTACCTGAGTATTGTTAAATTTGTTGACTTAACAACTTCAGTACAATTTGATATAATCGCTATTGAATGATAATTATTGTTATAAGCTAATTATGAGGCACTTGAAGGATAAAATTTTGAGGAATTGAGAAAATCACTACTTATAAGGATACCTCCTGACAATACAGACTGCATGATAGACAATAAAGCCTTGATATAAGATTGAACAATATATTGATATAAGGGATGGAAGGAAAAAAAAGGTGAGATGGCTAGCACACTATAAGGTGAAGATTTAATGTTACGTTGCCTTTAGACAAAAAGATAGTTGTTATGTGCATATACCAAGTACAAAAAATCAATTGAAGGAATTTCCTAAGGACTAACCCTACCGGATTGAGTATAGAACTTTTGGACTAAAAGGTTATGAAGAAAACCATCAAGCAAAGAAAAGACAAAGAGGATGATGACAAAGGATTCAATCATGACCTAAGGGTACTCGGTTATGAATAAGAGATTTTTTTGCTTTGTATGAATAGGAACATTATTGAAAATCCTAATGACAAATTGATGTGAATAAGTGAGATAGGCCACTGGACAAGAACATTTGACCCATGATGATGACATGAGTTTGGATAAAATCTTCACAAAGGAAAGCGATTAATGAATTCAATTATTATGAAACTGGATATAGAGTTAGGACATTTTACTTTCAGTATATAAGGTCTTCAATGGAAAATGCTACTAATTGGCTTTCATGATTTTATTTTGAACATGACTTTGGTCAAGGAATAAAGTCACATATGGAAAATGATAGACAGTTGAAATTCAAAGTTAAGTAAGAGTTTGGCTGTAGAGCACACGATACCATATCAGTTATTGAGATATCTTGGAGACAAATATAAAAGGTAAGAAGCAAAGTTAGAAACAATAGAAAGAAGGTAATTTTTTTTGGACTCTTACTAATGACATATAACCAACCATTAGAAGGAGATATGGATGATGAAGAGATCACTAGATGGAAGTCAAGAAGAAAAAGGATTATCCTATGAAATAGGAGAAATAAGATCATATGATCTCAAAGAAGTATGGAGTAATTTATACATGATCCTACGAGGAGACTATCCTATACATGATGAGAAAAGTATGGGCATCTAAGGATTTCGAGATAGATGAATTATAGCTAGAAACCGCTATTGTTAAACTGGCACGTATAAGAGTGTGCATCAGAGTACGCAGCGAAAGCGGCCCTTATAGGCAAGGCCTTGTAGAAGGTACAACAAAAATGATAAATTAAGGATGAGCCTAGATTTGATTCCTAAGGGGAGAATGCATTCACCAAGGAGTTATCTAAGAGATAAAATACCTTGAAGATGATAATTTATCGAATTTCGAGGACGAAATTCTCTTAAGGGGGTAATAATGTAATGCTCGAGCAATTTACACTGTTTTTAACAAAAATTGGACATTTTATGGGAAATGGACTGTGCTGAATGTTTGATTTTATTTAAAATAGTAAACAAAGGAATTTGTGAGGAAATAGTACCACTAGATTCTACTCGAAGAATGGAATCCAACGCCTCAAAAATCACCAAAAACGGAGTTCGTATGAAGAAGTTACAGCCATTTAAACATAGGGGTACTTTTGAAAATTAAACAGAAAAATGAAAAAGGGTGAAAAACGCATGGGACCGTTTTGATAATGGCACCCCTTGTCGTCTTCAACCTCTAGACTCTCCCAAAAACCCTCGATCCCAATTTTTCTAGAGGGATCTTCCACCGCCAATGGCGGCACTGCCATTGAGGGTTCACCGCCATAGCCGGTCTATAAAAGCCCCATCTCCCTTCTCCAAAAATGTGGTTTTCCAGCCATTGGGGCTGGGGTTTCCAGCTAGAATCGGAAACCCAGTTCCCTGCATTTTTCCGGCAACGGCTAGGCCAAGTTAGGCCGGCCATTCCCGTCTCCCCATTCCCCTCTCTTCTCTTGTTTTGGGCTTGCAGGACATGGGAGTTACCTTCTTCGAGTTTTCCAGCACCAAGGGTTAGGCAGGCAACCTACCAGGAGGAGCGCCATCTCCAGCTGCTAGGTAAGCCCCTCCTTACCTTCCCTTTCCTCCATTTCAATTCCCCCAGGCCAAGATCCATGCCGGATCTGGCCTTTTTCCAGCCAGTTTTTCTAGCCGGAGAAGACAATGCCGGCTCCAACCGGCCATGAACGACCCAGGCATCCCAAGGACGCCAAGCACCATGTGCACTTGGGATTGGGCCCCTGGGACGGGTTCTAGGTGTACGACAGTGCGTACACTATCCCAGGTGTGGCCTTCACCTGTGTGCACAACATGGGGCACGAGTCTTGGCTCGACCAAGGTGCACGTGGTGCCCTGGGAGTTGAGACGCGCCATGCTACAAGGTGCGTCCTTGCGATGATGCGCGTCATAGTGCGTCACTTGAGCATGCATGTATGCGTGTAAAACGCAGTCCCTGGCGTGGCCTTTGGGCATGCACGCACTTAAGGCGGTCATGGTTCAACCAGGATACACGGGTGTCCTGGGAACTAGGGCACGCGGACCTATTGAGACTTTAAAGTTAGATTAGAGGATAAATTATAGAATTTAACTATTGGAAAGTAGATCCATACCATAGGATCTAGCCTCACGAATGAATTAGGCAAGGACCTTGGACCCAATAGGCAGAGCTAGCAATCTAACGTCTAAATAGAGTGAAATTAATGAGGACTCCTTGTATCCATCCACACCCAGGAGATTATAAATGAGACCCAGGGACGGGTTAAAGTGATAAAGGATGCGACTCCAAGAGACTTTGAGGTAGGTGCTCTATCGCTACTAGACTTTTTTAAAAAGAGCCATGATTGTTTTATGCATGTTTTAAGTACAAATTATTTAACTTGTTTAGCATGACTTAATTCAGCATATATATGATAAACACTTTATGCATAGATATGTTTTGCAAATAATTACATATGCATTATGCACAGATATGTTTTGCAAATGATTGCATATACATTATGCATAGATATGTTTTGCAAACAAATGCATATATTGCATAATTGGTGAGCATTGAGTTTTTAAAAGATTGCATGTCCTTGAGGGTTACCAAAAGACGCTGGAGTGCCCAAAAGACGCTGGGTAGGCAATTGTGAGGGACCCAAAGAGGACGAGTTTTGAACAAGAGGTTTTTGTTGGTTTGATCTAATATGATTTGGGTTGATGAGGTCGTGGGCGCTATGCTGAGAGGTATGGGTTGGCCTCCAGCGTCTACCACTATTAGGTGGATGGGTACCACGCCCAAAAAGGGCAACGTCCCTACGTCGACTGCATGTGGTACAGGGGGCTACCATTGGTGTCACGGCACTGGGTCGACATGTCATAGGCCCCGTTGAGGCTATGACCGAGTGTCCTCAGGTACCTGTGGACCACACGGGGTGAGGTCATGGGCATAGTTGGACCCTATGGTTTCGTGGACTTATTTGCATTGCATATGGCATGATATGAGGTTGGTCGACCATACCATACTAGATATCCATGAGTTGGATTCAGTGGAGCATCTTATGCATATCATTATGTTTATGATATATGATACTTTCGATTTGGATTATGCTATTCTTTAAGTCATCAGTATTCCGGTTTGACTGTGGGTTTTTAATATCAATATTGAACATAATTGTTCGAACATGCACATGTTTTTAAGAGCACATGACTTTGAACATAGCATGCATTGCAAAACTAGTAGTGAGAGACTCCTACTGAGTATAGTATATACTCACTCTATCCTTAACATTTTTCAGGATAATTCCATCCACGAGTAAAGGACATCTATGTTAGTGCTATGAGCAAGTGCATCAAAAAGGAAACAATTATACATGTAAGTAAATTCTCAACCTTTTGGACATGTATTTGTATTTATTTACAGTTGGGCTGTGTGCTGTGACTGGATAGATCTGGAGAAAAACACTTATGATTTCTAAAGCTTTTCGAAAACTACCTTGGTTGTTGTGAAAGCAAATGACACTCGGGGTTTTCAAAATGAGTTTAAAACTAAAGATTTTTCACTGCATTGCATGGTTTTTATAAAATGGTTTTCAAATAGGGATGCATCCCACCTTAGGAACTAGATATTGCATTTAAAAATGCATGGGAAAACCCAGGTCGTCACACATGGAGTCAGAGATCATTCTCCTCCCACTACTTGGGAGCTCATGGTTTCATGTTCTATTTCACTCCCAGATGAAAAGTGGTAGTGTTTTAGGACATATAATCTCACAAAATGGTGCCATGGTTTATAAAGCTAAAGTGGATCTTATTTCATATATTCCCCTCCTCAAATGGTGAAGGATATTCACTCATTTTTAGACCACACTCAATTTTCTAGATGATTAATCAAAGATTTCAGTAAAATTTCTAGGGCCCTATGTAATTTACTTAAAAAGTAGCCCAATTTTGACTTTGATGTGAATTGTATGGAAGCATTTGAATGCATGAAGGCTGAACTCACTTCTATGCCTATCATTCAACTGCCATATTGGACTGCACCATTTGAGATAATGTGCGATGCTTTAGACTATGTGATCAATGTTGCGTTAAACTCTCCCATGTGATTAATAAACTCCCCCATGTGGTATACTACACTAGTACAACTTTGAATGATACCCAACTCAATTATTCTGCTACAGAGAAAGAGTTGTTGGCTATTGTATTTTCCTTGAAAAAATTTAGATCTTATTTGTTGGGATTTAAAGTCATCATCTATTTGGACCATGTAGCATTGAAGTACCTTCTTTCTAAGAAGGATGCTAAACCAAGACTGATTTGATGGATTTTTTTCTATACAAATTTGATATAGAGATTTGGATAGCTAAGGTTTTAAAAATGTGGTAGTAGACCATATGTCCAAGTTGATTATAGAGTCTACAAGTGACTTAGTGCCTATAATAGAATCATTTCCTAAGTAACAACTTCTGCAAATTTTCTAGTTACCTTGGTACACTAATATTGTCAATTATCTTATTATAGCTCAAATGCCTAATCACTGGTCAAAACAAGATAAATCTAGGTTTTTAACCAAGGAAAAGACTTTTTTTGAGATGATCTATACTTATTTAAGTATTGTCCAGACCAGATTATAAGGATATGCATGCCAGATAATGATCATAATAATATCGTCTCCTTCTATCATGACCACGCTTGTGGAGGTCACTTTAATGTAAGAAAGATTGCCACAAAATTTTTACAATGTGGATTTTACTGGCCAAATTTTTTTAGGGATTCCCATGCTCAGTGTATAGCATGTGACCATTGCCAAAAATTAGGGAGTATGGGATGTAGAAACATGATGCCCTTAAACCCAATATTAATAGTGGAACTTTTTGACTAGGGTATAAATTTTACAGGCCCATTTCCTAATTCATTTGGATATCTATACATTCTTGTGGGAGTAGGCTATGAGTCTAATTGGGTAGAGGCTATATTGTGTAAAATAAATGATCACAAAGTGGTGGTCCAATGTCTCAAAGATAATATTTTTGCATGTTTTGGTATCCCATGCTCTATTATTAGTGATGGTAGAAAAATCTTTTACAACTGGGCCTTTGAAGGATTAATGAAGAAACATGTTGTCACCCAAAGAGTTGCAATGCCCTACCATTTAGAAACTAGTGGCCAAGTCAAGGTGTCTAAAATGGAAATCAAGCATATTCTTGAGAAATGCTAAATCCTAACCTAAAGGATTGGTCTCTAGGACTCAGTGTTGCACTTTGGGCTTACCATACTTATTTTAAGACTCCCATAGGAATGTCACCCTATAGACTACTTTATGGAAAGACTTGTCATCTAGTTGAATGAATTTTTGATTATATAAAACTTGGAATAAAAATTGTGCATATTATTATTTTAAGGAAACTAACACTCATTCATATAGTTAATGATTTCTACATAGGTTTTATCCTGTACTTCGCATGGTAGAGATATTAACTATGTTCGATTAGTAAGGATTAATATATGTTAATCTATGTTAATTCTTTTAAAAATAAAATACTTGAAATAGAACTTTAGGGAAAAATATTAACTGAATTGTAAAAATTCTAAATTATTGGTCATAGGCTTATTTGATTGCATTATAATGGACTCTAGATCCAAAGTTTTTTTTTAAAAGTGATTTCATAATTTTTAGTAAGCTTCCTTTATTTTTATTAATTTAAAGAATTAATTAAACTTTTGGCTATGATAAAGTGATTAGAATAGACTTTAATTAAATCTATTCTTTTAATAGAGTCTCTCTGGATCAACTCATTAAACAACTATTAAAGCACATAACAAACTAACTGAGGAAAAGTAAACTTCATTTCTTCAAATTTAAATTGTTGTAAGAGGGAAACATGAATGAAAAAGAATTAAACTCCTATGGAAAGGAATGATATGACCATGTCTTCTTGTTGTGTCACTCAATGGAATCCCCCACTAAAGTCGCTCCAACATGCATTACCGTAATGCTTTCATCCCCCAATTGATGTCTTAGCCTTGTTGTGTCACTCAACCGAGAAAGAGGACTTCACATAACTAGCCACTAGCTTAAGAGAATAATCACTCAACTTAAACCATCATCTCGGGAGAAGAGAGATGAGAGGAAGATAAGAAAAATGAGGGATTGTTTGAAGTCTAAGGAGATGGAGAGAGTGATGGGCTTTTGTTGAGATTAGAATGAAGAGATTTATGATGTTTTGGGGTGCATGAGGTGTGGGATAGAAGACAAAGGATAGGAGAGAAGGTGATAAGTGTTCAATTCACTACTAGATAGGGGCTTTTAAAGTCAGTTAAAAAGGATAATCAAAGTTGCTTAATAAGTGACTTCTATGGAGTCAACTTGGAAAGTCAACAAATTTTAAAGTAATTTAGGTAAACAACTTTAAAAATTAAGGACCTTTGAAGTTTCTTGGACAAACGACTTCAAAAGTCACTAACTTTTAAACTCGTTTAGTCTAAACGACTTCAAAAGTCACATACATTTGAAGTCGTTTAGACCTAAATGACTTCAAAGGTATGTGACTTTTGAAGTCACTTAGACTAAATGACTTTAAAAGTTGGTGACTTTTGAAGTCATTTTTCCCTACGTGAATTCAAAAGTCTGACATTTTTGAAGCATTTTGAAGTCACTTACACTAAACGACTTCAAAAGTCATAACTTTTGAAGTCCCTTAGGCTAAGCAACTTTAAAACTTATAAACTTTTGAAGTCCCTTATCTCTAAATGACTTCAAAAGTCACAACTTTTGAAGCCACTTATCCCTAAACAACTTCAAAAGTCACAACTTTGAAGTCTCTTAGCCTAAACGACTTCAAAAGTTAAGACTTTTGAAATCTCTTAGCCCTAAACAACTTGAAAAGTCTCAACATTTGAAGTCATTTATGGCTAAACAACTTCAAAAGTTTTTTTTTTTTTTTTTTTTTTTTTTTTTTTTTTTTTTCTATCTAAGCACTACCACCTATATACAATCGAATAACAAACATCCTATGTATAGCTGATACTTCAAACAATCTTTATAAACATGCCAAACTTGTTTCAATACAACATGCATCCACTTCCTAATACAATACCACCTCTATACATTGAATAGCAAACATCATATATACTTGATACTTCAATCTCTATAAACCTAAAAAACCAATATCCACTACAACATGCATCCACATCTTTCTTGATGCACTACCACTTGTGTGTACATTGAATAACCAACATTCTATACACCTGATACTTCAAACAATCTTTATAAACATGAAAAACCAACATCCAATACAACATGCATGCACATTTTTTTTGATACACTGAATTGTTCTTACATTATAACTCCTAATACATCCATAACTCATCATTATCCATCCACGTCTATCTTGGAAATACTTTATAAAGGAAATTACAACACATGCATTCTCTATAACATCCACATTCACTTCATGTGTAAATCCATACACATTTGCATTTACTTTCACACTCTAAGTAACCCTCTCATTCATCATCCCATAAAAGATATAATTCAATGAATATATTGAAGACCTTCCACAACATATTCACTTTAAGTACAAGCTCCAAATTCACTTCATCCATGCTCATTTGTTCCCACATTCCAAGTTTTCACTCATTCATCACTTAATATATATATATATTTCAAAGAAAATAATAAAAACTAAAAGAACACTCACATATGAATGAAAAAAATACTTTATTATGCATTTCACGTCCATGCAGTTACTCCAAGTGATCTCATTGAAACTCATTACATACTAGCCCATTTAGTTCGTATTTCATTGAGATTTACTCTAGAGTAATTCTTCTTATTTGCCCACTTAGAAAGCATAGTAGAAAGAAATACAACATATTTAATTAAGCTCACACTTTTTAGCTAGATCCATAAAAATTGTAGAAAAATATAAGACTATGAAAAGTAAAAAATGTCCTACCTTTTTTAAATGGGAGACAAGAATACTATCGAATATGAGAGTCCTCATGTATCTCAAGATATAGTACCCACACTCCCAATCAGACAGTTGTTTAGGCCACTGTGCAACAAGGATTACAAAAATGATCTCATAAATATCATTTGTTATATTGTAGGTTTAATTAACGGTAACTTAGAGTAATTAACTATTTTCTATACCTTGGCATTTTTCCAAGTGACTTTTGGTGGTTGTATAGTCTCAGTGATATTATCCCGTTTGAACCATGCTTTAGAAATTTAAATTTCAAATGCATTATATAGATGGATAACAAATTACTTATCTACACATAACACATGAAAAAAATAAAAGCTTACTTATTTATAATTTATATAAGGGTGGGACGGATGTGCGATCCACAAGAATACAAAAAAAGCATGCCCATCGTACACATCCAAAACAAGGAGCATCCAATGAGACCTACATAAACAGTCATATGAATTGCAATGAAAGTTGACAATCCCTATGTATAGAATAAGTTGGCAAGAAAACAAGAAAATTAAAACTTACCCGCTATTGTAGGGAATCATTAAGCCATGTTTGTGAGAGTAACAAAGAAGCCTGGTAAAATATCCTGAACACGTCTCTCTATACTATGAAAATATAACAAGTAAATGTCAAATATTTTATAAGCAAGTATGTACATATACCCCATGTAGGAGACAATGTGAGGGTACTCGAGTTGATTCCATAGGCAAACTCGTAATAGGTCCTCTACCATAAGTGGCACTTCAAAAATGTCCTCAATAAGCATTTCCTTCATGATTCATATAAGGTTGATTGCCATATCATTGTTGATGAGACTGTACATTAATCTTATAGATGGAGGCATGTTAGGTGGGACTTCCACATGCCCCTTGGATGATTATTGTAAAAGATGTAAAAATTTTTGCTAAATAATATTAATAAATGAAGAGGACCTAATTTATGATGAAAAAAAACAAAGATACATATGAGTACCTACTCCATTGGTGTAGTAGCAATAAGTGATAGTGCAAAGGTGGCGACCTTGATACCGCATGTTGTTGTTGATTAACAGTATAAAATTATTAAACAATTAATTGATGTCTCTAACTAAAAAATATTGATGATAAGATACATATCATGGAATCTATGGGAATGACTAGTGCCTCCGACTAGGCAGTGATATGCAACTGCCTGCTCAATGGTTATAATATTTTCCATTTCTAATGGGAATGGTAGGCAGGCATTAACATTTAAAGCCATGGCAATGGACACCCGCTTAGTATGTGGTGGCATACTAATTTGGTTCAAAATGTTTGATTCATGCTCATAGCATGAACCAACTACCACAATGTTTTGATGGGAATCCAGGGCCAATAGGCATTGACCTACCTACAAATCAAATATACAATAGAGAGGTTGAGATAGAGAATTATTATAGAAGGACAATGAAAATTTCCAGTTTTGTCTATACATGTACCTTTTGGGAGGGAATTTCCATTTTGAGGGGCGCCATATGTCTTTCATTATCTTCTTTAGTTGAGAAATTATAGCTCGCATTTGATGGAGGTACAAGGGTGCTGCAAGAATTATGTGCAGGGTATGGATTAATAATCATCAAACCTACCTCATGCAACTGACTAAATATATCAGTTTTTATTTTCTCAACTAGCTCATTGTAGGCCTCCTTATCATCTTGAACTTTAGGTAAATGTCCTTTACCAAAGAATTTAGAAGGAACAATACTGCAACCTTGCCCTTAACTCAACTAGGGTGGTTCTTGTTATTGCCCATAGCTCTATACAAGATGTCCTCATTGGCAACAATACTGCTTAGAGTTCCTATAGTTGTGCTTTCTTGGGTAAGAATGTCCTGCAAAATTTAATTAGAAAGATGATCATGTCATCTTATTAATTGTATAAAATTTATAGATAGGTGGAACTACTTACTAAGGGAGAAGTAATTTTTCCTGTACTTTGATTTGAGAACTTGTCGCCAATACGGCCACCTAAATGTGCCATCTTCTAGAGGATGGAGTGATCAATGGGTTTTGTAGTCCCATCTTCCTTTAGCTGTCAAGCATAGACACTAGAGAACAACATGTATATAATTATAGATTATAAATTATATAATACACGTGCTTAATGTTTACATACCTTCACCATTTCCCATATTGAATCTTTTGTCGAGGCTGGCACAAGTCTCCAATCCTCATATGTGATAGGAACCATGCTTCCTACTGTAAAGCACAGGAAACTACTATAAACCGCTACACTCTCACCAATCTTTTACCATCTACTATTGTATTGAATAGTTTCTTTAATTCCCTTGGACTTTCTCTTGATAACCTTTTCCATTGTTGTTCACTCTCTACCCTTTTTCTTTGGAGTAGTGCTCATGTTGGCCTCTTGTTTATGCTCTTCATTGTGGCCGTAATCTTCAATTTGATGTTCTTCTTGTTCCATCATTACTACAAAGAAGAACGCAATGAGATAAAAAAAAGGCCAGGTAATTCACTTTAAAAAACAAACCAACATGACATATGCGGCAAACAAACCAAAAGCAAATCAGATAAAACATGCATGAAAATAGAGACTTTTTAAAATATAGATATTTCTAAATTAAACTTTCCTAAAACTAAACTTAGAAATTAATTTGCATGATTATAAGTAAAGCAATGTTAACTTGCCTGATTCTAGGTAAATTAGGATATAAGTAAAGCAATGTTAGCTTGCATGATTCTAGCCATCGCATAACACATGTATATACACATTCATTTGAACTCATGGAAACATGACTGAAACAATTTAGCTTTATGTAAGCAACTACTACCATTTGACAATCAAGAGATACATCTTAAAGCATTTACAAGTAAGCCTACATGTATGTCTTGGTTTGTCTCGTTCATGTCCATTTCTAAAAATGTGTTCTAAGTCATCCTTATCAAAATGATCAAGCATGTACTAGGATCACTTATTGATTACTTATGGGAAAAAAGAGTGTATTTGCTTTAGTTTTAGTCCCTTTTAGTCCATCTACATTCTTAAGAATTTAGTTACCACTTGTCCTCAAGCAGATACACACACCCATCTTTTGTTATTAAACATGGTTAGGTGAAATGGTGTTTAAAAACCTTGAGTGTCCTGTTTCTTTTCTAAAAATCAAAATTTTTAAGGAAATGAATGCTACATTTCTACCAAAATTCCAGCAAAGTCTTCTTTGTTTTTTGAACTTACACATTTTAAGCATGCAAATGCGATGTCCCTGATAAACATATTTTAAGTAGGAAAAAAAGAAGGAGACACCATCTCCATCCATTCACATAAGCATACAACATCTAACATATATGGCAAACAAATTGCAAGCAAAATAGATAAAGGATGCATAAAAATATAAGCTTGCTTAGTATAGATATTTGTAAAAGGGCTACAAATGTCATTGACCTTTCACTTGTCTTTAACTCCACTGCTTCGAGTTTACATCTCTTAGTGGGAAAGATGCATCCCACACTAAATTTGTGAACATAGCTTGCTAATGGTCATTCATAAGATTTCTTATGGGCTGAAGTTCTTAATTCTAATTAACTATATGTATTTGATTGACACAAAACTTCCAAAGTTTACTTGTGCCACAAAATATTGTAGAAATAGACTCCTATAGAACTAAAGAAATGTGAGAACCAAAGAAGTACAAAAATTGTTGCAATAAAAGAACTTTAAGCAAAGTAAGATGATTAAATTATGAGGTGGGAAGTGTGTGTGTGTGTGTGTTAGTTTAAATTCCCCTGCCCATTTCATGAGATGGGAAGTGTTGTGTGTGAGAGAGAGTATAAATTAAGTACATTGCCATCTTTGTCCTTAAATTTTCCTATCCATTTCATGCTTTCTTTTCCCATTTTTCATCCTTTGTTTTTCATAAGCAACTTCATGATTTATGTGCATGTTCATTGTTGCATGATATTTGGATGAGTGAGGATAGATTAGAAGTTGACTTTGGGTATTGTAATTAGTTCTAAGTAGGGTGTGCACACCCCTTAGAGGGTGTGCATCACCCTTGCAATTAGTTTTTCATGGATGTTAGTTGTTCCTTTCATGGTTAATTACTTGTGTTTTATCCTAGGTTAGTTACAATTGAATCTCAAACAAAGGAGACACTTTAACCATGCGCACAAACCCATGGTTCTTACATGTGGTTTTAAAGTGTTTCTTCTTAAATTTTTAGTTTGTTATGGTTAGTTGTCCATGCATTCCATTTATGTATTCTATCTAGGTTAGTTTGCAGTTTATTCCATGCTTTTATACCTTAGAATCAAGTGCACCATGCTTTCCATTCTTACTTGTAATTCATGGATTATCAATGTAATGAATCATTTACATTCCGCTTTAGATTAGTGCATATTATTTGGCTCTTAATGCTTTATTTTGCTTGTTTAGTTTAGGTTTCCATGAATTAGTCTATTAATTTCATGCATTCCATGTTTGGTTAGTTTGCATCTTGGTTCATGCATACTCTCATGCTTAATTCATGCGCTTTATGTTACTTTATTTTGTGCAATTTCCAAGTTTAAATCATGCATTATGTTAGGTTTGCTTATATATCATCCAATTTGTGCGGTTATATCATTTATCATAATAAAACATGCTAGGACAACCTTTTCATTATCCTCATTAGCCACTCCCTAATAAAACATGCATCTTGTCCTAACAGAATCACATCTCATCTACTCAAATCATGTTCATGTATCCAAATGAAATAAGAAACATTCCAATCATAGTCATCCATGCACAAATCCATCAAAACCATGAACTAGATTTAGAATATCTGCCTAGAAAATCTTTTTGTTTTCTTTTTTTCCTTTCCTCTTTCTTCTCCCCATTCTTCTATCAAATCGAGTTTTTGCACCTATGCACAGATCTAGGCATTGTTGACAGTCAGCAGTGGCCTAGTCGATGGCGGCTTGGTAGGATGGCAGCATGGTTGGCCTCTCGTTCTCCTCCTCTCTTCCTCTCCTTCTTCACCTTCTTCTTCTATTTCCTCTTTTTCTTCTCCTCCTTCTCACTATTGATTTTTTCTCACTTGCGCACACTAGTCTAGGCATTGTAGATGTCAACAATTGGCGGTGACCTAGTCGACCCCTCCTCCTCTCCTCTTCCTCTTCCTCTTCCTCTTCCTCTCCTCCTTCCCCTTCTTCTTCTTTTTCCTCTTTTTTCTTCTCCCCTTTCTTCTCATCGTTGGGTTTTTCTTACATGCATGCACAGGCACCCTACATCGGCTTCTCTTTCTCCTCCTCTCTTCCTCTCCTTCTCTCCTTCTCCCCTTCTTCTTCTTCCTCTTTTTCTTCTCCCCCTTCTTCTCACTGTCGGTTTTCCTTAGCTAGGCACTTCAGTTTGGGCATTGTCGGCGTCACTCTTCTCTTCCTCTCCCCTCTCTTCTCTCTCCTTTCTTCTATTCAAGCTAGCACCGCTAGGGTTTTTCCTCTCTTGTTGTGTTTTTAGAGCATACTTGGTCTATTCATTTTTGATTGACTAAAGAGTACTTAAGTGGGTGGGGGTGCCATTATCGAAATGGCCCCCTTTTTATTTATTGAATAAATTTAACTTCAAAAAATTTTACACTTGAAAATTATATTATTTTTGCCACTCAATTGTTTAGTTATATAATGATAGTAAAAAAATAAATGAGAGCTACTCAATTCTCAAATTTCTGCAAGTGGGATGTTTATAAACTCTTCATTTTCTAGGACTCAAAAAATTGAAAATTTCAAAATTATTTTCTTTTGACTCCGATTTCTCATAATGAAATTATTTAAGGTAAACGACTTTAACAATGTCTACTTTTGAAGTTGTTTAGTATTAAATGACTTTAAAAGTAGGCACTATTAGAGTCGTTTATATATAAACAACTTCAAAAGTCTCTACTTTTAAAGTTAGTTAGCACCATATGACTTTAAAAGTAACATCTTTTAAAGTCTTTTATACAAAAAAATTTATAAATTATTTTAATTCAATATATATATTATGTTAGTACTTTACAATATTGAACAATTAATACACATTGAAATCGATTTTTTATGATGGTCAACATTGATTCATGCATTGTTTGTACACACATATAGCTCACTTATTTATCCATATAGCTCATGACAAAAGAGTTAATTATATATATGGAATTATATATATATATATATATATATATTGCAACTCATTAATACAATCCACATACCCCAACTACATATAGTTTTCAAACCCATGCACCCTCCTCACCATTGTCACACATATAATCCTTATTCTCACCAAGTATTACTTCGATTGATGGGATTGTTTTGGTAATAGGAGGGTGATCTATTTCATTATCCCTAGGTAATCTTCATCATAAAAATCCCTCGAACATGATGATAAAATAGTTAACCATCTCTTATCACATTTGTCTTGCACATAAAATACTTGTTTTGCTTGAGATGCTAAAATAAATTGACCATTTTTATAGCCAATCCTATTGAGGTCAACCAATGTCAATCCAAGGGCATCAGTTTTGATGCTGTCTTTGTTGTGTTCCACCCAATTGCACTTAAACACAACCACAGTTCTAAAAGTATAATCCAAGGTTCATATCTCTCTTATAACCCTGTAATAAATATTATCCGCCACTATTGGCCTGTTATCCTTTGAGTTGAAAAGGAATGTACCATTGGCAACTAAGCTAACTCCAATATTCTGTTGCATTCTTGAGTTATCACAATCTTTCATGTAAAAGTGATAACCATTGATGGCATATCTAGCATATTTTATTACTTCTAGTCATGGTCCCATCGCCATCTAACCCAAGGTTTTGAATATACTATTAAGGCAAAGAATCGAAGTTACACAAAGAAACAAAAGTGCCTGCTATTTCTCACTAATATTGAATCTGTATATACACATATTAAGTGGGATATGTGATTATTGCAATAAAGTAAGATTATGTATATACATATATAAAGAATGTAGGTTATTAATATTAAGTGAGAATTCTTTCATTTTACCTTATTATGTAGCCAATTATTGAAAGTGTGACAATGCTCAAATTGTAGGCACTTTTGTTTCTTTGTGTAACTTGGATTCTTTGCCTTGAGTACATCCATATATTTACTATGTACACACACACACACACACAAATTAATAGAGTGATCAAAGAAAATATAATCGTCAACAATTAAATTTTACATAAGTGCATTCGTGATCAACTTACTCAATGCATGGTTAGGGTTCATCAACATTTTTGCAACACATAAAGATGCAGCTTCTCCTGTTCTTTATAGTTAACTGTCAATACATGACCACTTGATAGAGGTTTTCCAACCTTGTGATCATGAAATGCAATTTATTGTTTCTTTCATAGGAAATGCTAAGTACTCTGCACAAAACTCCACATCTTGCTCTGCAATATAACATTCAGCTATACATACCTTTGGCTGGTTGTGTTTATGTGCATATCCTTTTAAAATTTTAATGTACCTCTCAAATGGGTACATCCATTGCAAGGAAACTGTCTCATAGAGTCTGACCACATCAATGAGTTGCACTATTAAGTGCACCATGATGTCAAAGAAGGATGATGGGAAAATTGTGTCAAGCTCACATATTGTTTCACTAGATGACCTTGAATCTCTTGTAATTTTGAAATATCCACCACCTTCTTGCACAAACTATTAAAGAAGTAATAGAATTTTGTAATAGCTCCACTAACTTTGTTCGCTAACACTAAATGCATTGTTATGGGTAGGAGTTGTTGCATCATTACATGGCAATCATGGGACTTCATCCCCAACAATTTTAGCTCTTCCATGGAGATAGTGTTTTTAAAGTTTGAAGAGTGGCTGTCTAGGACTTTGAGCTCGAACAAGGTTTTACACATTATTCTCCTCTCCTATCTATTGAGTTTATAATTTGCCTTAGGCAGGTATGTTCCTCAACTGCCCATATCGTTTGGGTGCAGCCTCCTCTTCAAACCCATCTTCATAAGGTCCATTCGAGTTGCAAGTCCATCCTTTGTTTTTCCTGGGATATTAAGAAAGGTAGTGGTCAAGCTTTCACACACATTCTTCTTAATGTGCATGACATCAAGCACATGGCGTAGATGTAGGGATTTCCACTATGCCAGCTAAACGGATATTGATTTCTTCTCCCAACAACTTCTACAATTACTTTCATCTGTATGTTTACTTGATTTCTTCTTTCCCCACAAGACATTAATGTTTTCAACCTACTCAAATACTTGTTGTCCTATCAACATCTTTAAAGGTGCTCTTATCTCTTCATTACGGTTAAATTCTCCCTTCATAAAATGATATGGATGGTCTTTGTGCAACCATCTTATGCGCCCAAGGAATGCCATTTTCCTACCATGTTTAAGTCATACAGTACATATTTGATCACTATAGATAGGACAAGCATTGTATCCCTTCACAGTGCATCTAGACAAATTATTGGATGTAGGGAAGTTGCTTATTGTCCACAATAGTATAGCCTTTAGGGTGCACGACTCTTTCATGTATGCATCATATGCTTCAATGCCTACAGCCCATAATGTCTCAAAATCATCCCTCAAGGGAGACAAGGACATGTCAATGTCATTCCTTAGTAGCTTTGGACCCAATATCAACATAATGAGCATCATGAACTTCCTCTTCATGCATAGAGATGGTGGGAGGTTGCAACAAACTAATATAATTGGCCAACAACTATATTTGCTACTCATAAAGCCATAAGGATTAATCCCATCTACAGATAATTCAAGTTGTAGGTTTTTAGGTTCTTCACCAAAATTAGGCCACATAAAGTCTATGAGCTTCCATGCTAGGCTATCTGCTACATGGTGTGAAAAGCTATCATTCACTCTGTCCTTGGCGTGCCATACTAATTTCTTTGCTATTTATGTTATATGGAACATTATTTTGATCCTTGGAATAGGGGGAATACCATAGAACCTTTGTAGGAACATCTATAACTGTCTCAGTTGAATTCTTCTTTACTTCCATCTTGATTGTCCACAAGTTGGGCATGTAGTTTTATTCTCGTGCTCTTTCCTATACAAGATGCAATCATTGGGACACGCATGTATCATCTCATACTTCAACCCTAGTGTAGCTAGGGTTTTCTTTACCTCCCATGTGGACCTCGCCAATTTATTATGGTTTAGTTGTGACGACCTGAGTTTTTGTAACACATTTTGTAATACATTTTTCAAAGGCAGGGCCTCTAATGGTAAATTTTTTTTGCAAACAATAGAGCAAAAATTCTTTTCTTTAAAATTTGTTTGTAATAAAACCCAAGCCTCACCTCAAGGTACATAATACACATAGACATTTTGTATAAAATAAATTTTTATTGAATACCAGGAATTATTCAGTAGTTCACTCTGACATGACCCCTATATTATAATTACAAACCATTGTTCAAATTATATAATCCAAATTTCAAATCTCACCTTACATTAAAAACTATCAATACAATACAATGCTCTCAAATAAAAATTACATGTCTTCAAGGGACATACCCTGATTAATTATTCTCTTCAAGTCTTCTACCATCTTGAGCTCCTAATTCTCCTTCTCTGTTTCTAAGATATTGCAAACATTTACAATATCTCAGTAAGCTATGCTTGGTAGGGGATACAAAAATATACTACTTCACTAATGTAAGAATACATACCTCAGTCATTATTCCATCATGGTTATCTACTCATGAGTTATCTCAACATAGAGAATATATATTATTTATGTAGTATAGGATAAATTTGTTAAAATAGTGAAAATTTCTCAAAACTTGTTCCTTCCCCTGGCTCCCACTTAGGAGATCAATATTCAACCAATTCTCATACGGTGATTTTCTTTCCAGGAACTCAAGTAGTGGCATCTCATCATGCCATGGCATTACACTATGTCTATCATATGTGCATCATAATGCAAAATACTTCAGACTACTATGCCGCAGTCTAAATTTGTACAATGCATTTGGATAACTGCATAACAATCCACTGATACCAACTATGGAAATAACAAATCCATGTCCACATGGGGGGATCATGGTTGTCACAGTGGTGGCCTTTCCATGATTGCCCCACCCCATATTTAGCCTCTCTTTGGGCATGGTATCCATCATATAAATTTTAGGAAGCAGGTGGCCAAACCCTCATAACTTCCTTAGCATAACATCCTTAGTCCTAGTACTATGCAAAACAAAATCACAAGCAATAATGCTTGTAAGTAAAATACATTGTACATATGAGACGATGTGTTTGTTAAACTAAGGATGAAATATTTTCTACCCCTATTCTTAGGGTTTCCTTAGACTACACATCTGATTAATTTCACCTCATTTGATTAGATCATTAGATTGGATCATGTGGTTGGATCATTATCATGCTAAGGTACCAAATATACTTATATCATGAAGGTCTATAATTCTAGACAGAAGATCATGTATGTATACACATGAATCCTTAATACATTCTTGTACATCCACCTATCTCAAAGTGGTATCATGGTCTTGATTCATACATCTCAAGTGGTATTCACTCCATATTGTCCATCATGATCTTGATTCACATATCTGTCAAACCATATGTATAAAGTTATTCTTCTATACAACTATTATTTCTACATGTATTTGGGTTATCCTATGAGGGTTGCCCTAACTTTCCTTGAATCATATATGATCAAGGTTTCAAACCTTCTAAGTTCGCAATCTACACTATAAGTAAAATCATAGAAAAATACTACAATCTAGATTATATTTCTTTTCTTTTTGTTTATGATCTTTCAAGATCTCTCTTGAATCTTGTTTGATCTTCCTTATCTTATTTACAATTTTTATTAGGATTAGATAATTTACTAACCTTTTATGCTCTTATTATTATTACTCAACCAGTTAATGTTTTACTAGTTGAGGATAACTTATTCCATCCTAAGTCTAGACAGCTCCTCTTATGTCAAATTGGCTAAGGCTTACTAGCTGAATGGTTGAACACAAAGTGGTTACTTCAATCCTTTTGTAAGGAGGCGTTTATGCCTCACAAATGTCAATAGAAGGTAGGGGAAGAGCGAGGCTCTATTAGAGAACCCCCTTAACCACCATGTTCATCATTCATTAGTTGGACCTTAGCTCAACCTTTCATAAGGTTCCTATGAGTATTTCAACCCTAAGTACTGTTTCTAATTGATTTTAATTAAGTCCATGAACATTAAGATGTCATTCATGGAGTTTCATTATTCTCCTATTTTGGGCTAAGGAATTTATATTCCTTATATTATCCTACTAACTATGACCCTTACTATCATTAAGTCCATGTCATTCATTCCATGTAAATGTCCTTCAACTCTAATTTCATTTAATTACATTTTCAATGTAATTTTCATAACATAAGCATTAAAGCATAAATAAATAAATAAATCTACAATTAAATCTACTAAGCAATAAATGAAAATTATAATAGCATTCTATAATTCAAATGAAAATCTAACATGCCATAATTATTTATCATGATCCAATGGTCATTATTCATTTCTTCATCTCTTTTAGGGTTTAGATATTGATCTTTTCATTTTCCTTTAGATCTAATACATCTTCTTGATGTGATTTCATTATTAGATCATTGATGCCTCTCATCAAATGATCTGATCTTTCTTGATCCAACCAATCAAGAAGATCTTAAGTCATATTATCCAATTTAAGGGCATAGATCTTAATCTATCCCAAATCATCAACATCAAGTCCATCAATCCACACGATATTATCTTTATATCATCATACAAATATATTCGTACTGTCTAATCATCCTTGACCAACTTGATCAAGGAGATGATCATTCATTTTCATGGATTTTACTACTTTTAATGCTATATCTCTTAATTAAACATAGATCGTCACTTATAACCATTGATTCCATGTTTCAAAATCACAAGATCATCAATGGGTCAGAATTATATAGTTTGATCATTCCAAATCTCACTAATCATAAGATTTAGTAATACCTTTTTTTATTAATAGAATTTTACATGCATCAAAACATAAATTTTCTAAGTTTTGCAGGTTCTATCATCAAAAGGAATCCAACCCAACTTTTTGATCTCAATTTGGAGTTAAATTGAGATCAAATTTGGGATTTTAAGATTTCAGCTAGTTTTAAGGGCTGAATTTTGATCTTACTATTTTTGTTTATTTAATTGATCTAGAAATTCAATAATTTTACTGTGATCATGAATTGTCTGTCGGGTGCGTCTGTGGACACTCTCCTAGGGAAAGTGAGAGAAAGAAGGAAAAAAGAAAATTTTGAGGAAGATTGGGGAGGATTTTGGAGTTATGATTTTAGGGCATGGAAGAGGACCTCGTGAAGAACATTACAAATTTTTTGGGATTTTTACGAACTATTTATAGGGATTTTTGGAATTTTCCATGCTTACATGTAATTATCATGTTCAATTCTTTTCATTATTCAATGTTCATTGGATTCCCACACCATCTCCTTCTCCACTAGCAGGTGGCAGTGGTTTGACTCATGATTACATGTTTTCTGGCCATTGGATTCCTTTGTAGGCCCCTTGTGGGCCCCATGGGTGTGGAAAGGCCATTTTGCCCTTTTAATTCCAAAAATGGAGAAAAATAGTGTTTATTCCCATGAACTCAAAATTGAGCATACTTAGTGGCGTTGGATTCATATTCCCAAGTACATTCCAAATTTTTATGTCTTAGGTTTATGTTATGAGTAAAATTACCATTTTACCTTTTGTTCATAAAATGTAGAAAAATAAGGATTTTTCATCTGAATTCAGAATTTGTTGTGCTTACAGTCATTCTGAAGGGTTCGTTGAGCATGTTTTCAATTGCACTTATTTTATCCTTTGATTGTACTTCTATGAGAAGTGCATTTTTAATAACCCTAATATTCTAGCCTGATTTTTTTTCTTAAAATTTTCAATTTCATTATTTATTCAATCTCCTTACAAAAGTTAGGGGTGTTACATTAGTAGCATCTTACCTATTACATTCAAGAATTTTGTAAAACCTTGATTTGAAAAACCAAATCTTGATTTCACATTGTAAAGTTCTACCAATGAAGATAGCTTGGTATAATCTTTGCATTCAGGGTACAAGGACTCATTGGCTTCCTTTAATGTAGTATAAAATTGTTTAGGGTCATCCTAGAAGTCATCATTTGCATATAAAAACATTGATATAGTTGATCTATGTAATGACTCCAATTTTGTAATATTAAAATCCCAAGTTAGCAATGAAAAGTTCAGTTTTTGAAGATAAGGGCATTTTGGTCATTTCACTATTCACCTTAACTAAACCCAGAAATTAGGTCCTAAAAATGGTACCATTAGGTGCGTCTCAGAAAAATAAATCCAACAAGACCAAAATCACCCAAAACGGAGTTAAAATGAGCAAGTTAGAGCCCTTTGAAGTTCAGGGGCAAAAATATAATTTTTACTAAAAAACGGATTTAGCCTGCAAAACACAGGGGCCCGTTTTGATATGGGCACCCTTCATCTTCAACCTCCTAGAGGGTTCTAGAATGGCGGTGATTGGAGGAGAAATCACTGCCATTCTGGAGGTTTCTCCACAGCCATTCAAGGGCGGTGAGAGCCCCCTCCAGAACCCTCTTATAGCTCTATAAATAGAGCACTTGGGCACCCCTAATGGCAGGCCAAAAGCTTGAGAAAAACCCATTTTTGGAGAAGCAACCAAGAGGAGAAACGAGGAGAAAAACCCAACAACGAGCCAGGTATGCCCAAGATCCCTCAACACCCATCTTCATAGTAGTCCTAGGATCAGTTTCCCTAAGTTTATGCATGAAAAATCATGCAAAATAGAGCCCTGGAGAGTCACCAAGGACCCAGGGACGATCCGTGGGCCACACTGGTTTGACAGGGTCGAACTAGGGTGTCCTGAGGACGCCCTGGTCCCCCAACGAACGAAACGCGTTGACCGCAAAAGGGAAAGACGGGCGGGAAATCCAGCGCGTCTATAGACGCGCCCGCTGGGGCACATGCCATTGACGCACAGGGCGCTAGCATTCTGCATTTTCACTCTTAAGGGCCTTTTGTACGTGTGATACTAAAAAGCTTATAACTTGAGATCTAGAGCTCCGATTGAGGTGCCGCAAAAGGCGTTGTGTCCATGTCGACGACGTGAACACACCCAAACTATAAAATCCTTGATTAAGTCCCAATCAAAGGTGGACATGACCCTTAGAATAGGATGGTGGCACGTGGCCGCTAGACCTTTGGAAAATTGATGATACCAAGGCCCAATCAGGACCTTAAAACACCCATAGGCATGGGGATGAAACCTTAATGCCTAAGTAATAAGACCAACCACTCTAAAACCTATAAAAGATAGGCCAAACTAACCTTGATTCCCCAAACCATGTTCAGGAGCATACGAGGACAAAGGGGTTAGCGCGACCTAGCCAAGTAAGTGCTCTATCGCTACTAGACTTTTTAAAAGAACCATGATTGTTTCGAGAATACATGTTTTAAGTATATGACATTGTTTAGCATGACTTAATTCAGCATACGTGTGATAAATGCTTTATGCATAGACATGTTTTGTAAATAATGGCATATACGTTATGTATAGATATGTTTTGCAAATAATTGCATACATTGCATGATTTGTGAGCATTATGTTCTTGCAAAAATTGCATGTCCTTGAGGATTACCAAAAGACGCTAGAGTGCCAAGGGCCAGGCAGTTGTCAGGGACCCAAAGAGGACAGGTTTTGAAAAAAGAGAGGTTTTCACTTGTTTGACCTGATTATGATTTGGGCTGATAAGCTCGTGGGAGGTATGCCGAAAGGTTTGGGTTGGCCTCCAGCCTCTACCACTATTAGGTGGATGGGTACCATGCCCATAAAGGGCAACGTCCCTACGTCGACTGCATGTGGTACAGGGGCCTACCACTGGTGTCACGGTACTGGGTCGACGTGTCATAGGCCCCATTGAGGCTATGATCGAGTGTCCTCAGGTACCCAGGGACCACACGGCAGCGAGGTCATGGGCATAGTTGGACCCTATGGTTTCGTGGACTTATTTGCATTGCATATGGCATGATATGAGGTTGGTCGACCATACCATACTAGATATCCATGAGTTGGATTCAATGAAGCATCTTATGCATATCATAATGTTATGATATATATATATATATATATATGATACTTTCGATTTGGATTATGTGATCCTTTAAGTCATTAGTATTTCAATTTGACAATGGTTTTTGATATATTGAACTTGAGTGTTCAGACATGCACATGTTTTGAAAGAGCACATGATTTTAAACATCGCATGCAGTATAAAACTAGTAGTGATAGGCTCCTATTGAGTATAGTATATACTCACCCAATCCTCAACATTTTTCATACAGAAAGCAAACACTTAAGAGCAAGGAACGCTTGTGATAGAAGATACCCAGACTAAGTGCAAGTAAGTAAACCCCTACCTTGTCTTTCAATGTTACTTGATTGTAGTTACTCTCTAATAGCTGAGGCTATGACTAACACTTTCTTGGGAATAATGTTGATTTAACACTTTGCCATGGCTAGATAATTTGAGAATGTGTTTTGACACTCGGGGTTTTTATGAAAGATTGTTTTCCAAAACAAAAAGATTTTCATGCATTTCATACTTATAAAACAAGAGATCTCGCCTTTTTTATCAAAATTGCATCATATAAAAACCCAGGTCATCATAGTTGGTACCAGAGCACGATTTAACGTTACTCACAGCCCAGTTATGAGGAGAATAACTTATAATCAAGTTTCATCCATGAAAGAGTAAGGGGTAGTAGGATAACACAAACTAGGGTGAATTACCTTGTGATTACAGATGCCTAAGAAGAAAGGAAGCAATGTTCCAAGGCCTGAAGCCCCACTAGTGGACTCCACTGGGTCAGGCAATGGGATGGCTGAATTGTTCCAGCAATTCCTACAGAATATGGGACAATACATGAATAGTCAAAGCCAAACCCCTACCACACGAGATCCTTCCCCTAATAAAGCAATAGATAGGACTGAGGTTCAGTTAGAAAGGCTTCAGAAACTAGCTCCCTCATTCACAGGAGAAGATGAAGCATCTACAGCTGAAAAATGGTTAATTGATATTGAAAAGATATTTAAAGCCATGAACATAGCTGAAGAAAGAATAGTACCCATGGCCACATTTTTGTTTAGGGGAGAGGCTACCTTTTGGTGGGAAATATTAGAAAGGACTTATTTTGATCAGCGAGAAACAGTAGGATGGGAAGAATTTAAAAAGGTCTTTAATGACAAATAGTATCCTAAACACATAAGAAAACAGAAGGAAAAGGAATTTATGGACTTAGAACAAGGAAATATGACTGTCCAACAGTATGAAAGTAGATTCATTAGCCTCCGAAGATTTGCACCACGTGCTTGTGCTGATGAGGAAGATGTGGCAGAAAGATTTGTAGATGGACTCAACCCAGGACTCAGGAACAGAGTTCTAGTTTTCCAACCTT
Source organism: Warburgia ugandensis (assembly GCA_035236585.1). NCBI lineage: Eukaryota > Viridiplantae > Streptophyta > Magnoliopsida > Canellales > Canellaceae > Warburgia > Warburgia ugandensis. The sequence goes on from CP141130.1 coordinate 49,137,106, forward strand.
CCACAGTAGCCAAAGCCGTAGAGATGGCCTCCCTATATGAAAAAGATTATCAAAGGAACCAGGCAATAAAAGAAATTAAGAACATCAACACCATGAGAAATAAAGGAAAGAGACCATTTCAGTCATCTAGACCCAGGCCACCTTTCAAGAAGCCATTTGAAAACAAAGGAAGAAGACCAGACTGGAAGGCATGCCCTAGGTGTAACAGAAATCATTCAGGCAAACCATGTCCCACTTTCAACATCACTTGCTATAGTTGTGGAGAATTAGGACATTTTGCTAGTAACTGTCCAAAAAGGAAAGTACAAGAGCGTAAAGAAGATCAAGTTCCAAAAAGCCAAGGACGTGTCTTTGCCCTCACTTCCAGTCAAGCCCAAGCTTAAAATGTAGTTGTTGAAGGTATTCTTTTTATCTATGATACACCTGCTAAAGTTCTATTTGATACAGGCTCCACTCACTCTTTCATATCCTGGGAATTTGCATCATCCTTGGACATTATACCACAGGACTTAGACTTCACTCTAGAAGTCATGACTCCTGTAGGCCAGGCACTTCCCACCTATTCTTATCTCCAGGATGTCCCCATTTTGATCAAGGACCATTTGCTACATGCCAATCTTATCCACTTAGATATGAATGACTTCGACATCATCCTAGGTATGGACTGGCTAGCCTTTCATCAAGCCTTTGTTGATTGCTGCCAGAAACGTGTCACTTTTACCCTACCTAATGGAGACACTTTCACCCTCCAAGGAAGAAAGGATTATTCTGGAGTGTGTGTTATTTCTTCCATGAAAGCAGTTAAGCACATTGCTCAGGGATGCCCCTTCTTCTTAGCCAAGATTGAATCTGTCGAGAATCCCCAACCAAAGCTAGAGGATGTCGAGATAGTCCGAGAATTTCCTAACGTATTCCCTGAGGACTTACCAGGTTTACCTCCACCAAGGGAAATTGAGTTTATCATTGACCTTATACCCGGTACCTCCCCCATTTCCAAAGCTCCTTACCAAATGGCTCCTACAGAACTAAAAGAATTGAAGACCTAGTTACAGGAACTACTTGACAAAGGGTTCATACAACCTAGCGTATCTCTGTGGGGAGCTCTAGTCCTTTTTGTTAAGAAAAAGGATGGCTCCATGATATTGTGCATAGACTATCGGATGCTAAATAGGGTCACCATTAAGAATAAGTACCCCCTTCCCAGAATTGATGATCTTTTCGATCAACTTCAGTCAGCCAGAGTCTTCTGTAAGATTGATCTACGATCCGAGTACCATCAACTTTGAGTTAGAGAAGAATATATCCCCAAGACAGCCTTCAGGACTCGATACGGCCATTATGAATTCAGAGTGATGTCCTTTGGTTTAACTAATGCTCCAGCCACGTTTATGGACCTCATGAATAGGGTGTTCAAGGAGTACTTAGATAAATTCATCATAGTGTTTGTGGATGATATCTTAATATATTCTGAAACTCCTAAAGACCATAAAGAACATCTAAGGATAACATTAAGCACCCTATGAGCACACAAGTTATATGCAAAATTCAGTAAGTGTGAGTTTTGGCTGGAAAAGGTTAATTTCTTAAGACACATTATTTCTCAAGATGGCATAACAGTTGACCCCACTAAGGTTGAATCAGTACAGAACTGGGAAAGACCTAAGACAGTCACAGAAATAAGAAGGTTCTTAGGACTTGCTGGATATTACAGGAGATTCATCAAGGGTTTTTCACAAATTGCTTTACCTCTAACTAAGCTGACCAGGAAAGACACAAGATTTGAATGGACTGATAAATATGACGAAAGCTTCTAGGAACTAAAAAGAAGGTTAACTACAGCGCCTGTCATTACCTTACCTTCAGGAAGTGGCGGATTTGAGACATACAGCGATGCCTCGCAACAAGGACTAGGCTGTGTACTTATGCAACATGGGAAGGTGATTGCTTATGCTTCTCAGCAACTCAAGAAGCATGAAGTCAATTACCCAACCCATGACTTGGAATTAGCGGCCATAGTCTTTGCCTTGCGAATTTAGAGACATTATTTATATGGGGAAAAGTTTGAAGTTTTTATAGATCACAAGAGTCTTAAATATATCTTTTCCCAATAAGACTTAAACATGCGACAAAGAAGATGGATGGAATACCTGAAAGCTTATGACTTCTCCATTCATTATCACCCTGGAAAAGCTAATGTGGTAGCTGATGCATTAAGTAGAAAAACCCAAGGGATGTGTGCAAGTTTATTAACTAAGAGATGGAAGCTATTACAAGAAGTAATCACATGGAAACTAGACATAAGTAAGCATAAGATCATTATGGCAGGTCTAACAATAAAGTCCGCTATTAATGAAAAGGTTAAGCAACAACCAAAAGGAGATCCAGATATACAAGCTTTCATAGGAAAACCAGGGTTTACAAAAAGGGAAGATGGTAGCATTTACATTCAAGGAAGATTAGTGGTACCGGCTAATGAAGAGTTAAGACAAAAAAATCTTAAAAGAGGCTCATCGGTCTAAGTATACTATACACCTGGAGGAACTAAGATGTATCAAGACTTAAAGAGACAATATTGGTGGGATGGTATGAAGAGAGACATAGGAAAATTTGGGGCAAAGTGTCTAACATGTCAACAACTAAAGGCTGAACATCAAAGACCTGCGGGATTGTTACAACCCCTTGAGTTACCTGAATGGAAATGGGACCATATTACCATGGACTTCATCGTAGGGCTACCCAGGACCTCTAAGGGTCATGACATGATTTGGGTAATTGTTGATAGATTAACTAAGACAGCCCATTTCCTTCCTATACATCATACCCAATCCACTAACAGCCTATCTCAGCTATACATCAAAGAGATAGTAAGTCTACATGGTATAACCCTTAGTATCACTTCAGATAGGGATAGTCGCTTCACTTCACAACTCTGGAAGTCCATCAAAAAATCCTTAGGATCTTCCTTGAACTATAGCATAGCCTTCCATCCACAGATCGATGGACAGTCAGAGCGCACAATCCAGATAGTCGAAGATATGTTACGAACCTGTGCCCTCGATTGGAAGCAGAGCTGGGATGAAAACCTACCGCTAGTCGAGTTTGCGTACAACAATAGCTTTTAGTCGAGCATTGGCATGGCTCCATACGAGGCGCTCTATGGGAGACCCTATCGATCACCCACTAGTTGGAGTGAAGTTGGAGAGTCCAGGGTGCTCCAGTCCGAGCTGGTGGAGCAATGCACCGAGAAGGTCAAACTCATAAGAAGATGCCTCCTCACAGCTCAAAGCTGCCAAAAGAGCTATGCTAATCGAAGGAGGAGACCATCGGAATTCGACATAGGAGAGCACGTTTTCCTGAAAATATCTCCCACTAAAGAAGTTATGCGGTTCGGTATCAAAGGCAAGCTTAGTCCCCATTACATAGGACCTTTGGAAATCCTGGAGAAAGTGGGAAAAGTGGCCTACAGGATCGCACTACCCCCTCAGCTATCTGAAGTGCATAACGTATTCCATGTATCTATGCTAAGGAGGTACGTGCCTGACCCCGCTCATGTCATCAACCAGGTACCCATAGAGTTGACGGAGAATCTCAAGCTAGAGATGAGACCAATTGAGATATGGGATCGTAAGAATAAGAAGCTGCAGAACAAGGACATACCCTTAGTCAAAGTTTTGTGGAGAAATGCACACATGGAAGAAGATACTTGGGAATCGGAGTTAGAAATGCGAGAAAAGTACCCCGAGATCTTTTGACTGCATATATAGTAGAATTTTGAGGGCAAAATTCCCCTAGGGGGTAAGAATGTAATGACTCCAATTTTGTAATATTAAAATCCCAAGTTAGCAATGAAAAGTTCAGTTTTTGAAGATAAGGGCATTTTGGTCATTTCACTATTTACCTTGACTGAACCCAGAAATTTGATCCTGAAAATGGTACCATTAGGTGCTTCTCAAAAAAAGGAATCGAACAAGACCAAAATCACCCAAAACGGAGTTAAAATGAGCAAGTTATGGCCCTTTGAAGTTCAGGGGCAAAAATATAATTTTTACTAAAAAACGGATTTAGCCCGCAAAACACAGGGGCCCGTTTTGATATGGGCACCCTTCATCCTCAACCTCCTAGAGGGTTCTAGAACGGTGGTGATTGGAGGAGAAATCACCGCCATTCTGGAGGTTTCTCCACCACCATTCAAGGGCGGTGAGAGCCCCCTCTAGAACCCTCTTATAGCTCTATAAATAGAGCTCTTGGGCGCTCTAATGGCAGCCCAAAAGCTTGAGAAAAACCCGTTTTGGAGAAGCAACCAAGAGGAGAAATGAGGAGAAAAACCCAGCAACGAGCCAGGTATGCCCAAGATCCCTCAAAACCCATCTTCACAGTAGTCTTAGGCTCAGTTTCCCTATGTTTTTGCATGAAAAATCATGCAAAATAGAGCCCTGGAGAGTCGCCAAGGACCCAGGGAAGATCCTTGGGCCGCACTAGTTCGACAGGGTCGAATCAGGGTGTCCTAAGGATGCCCCAGTCCCCCAACGAAAGAAATGTTCCAGACGGAACGAAACTCGTTGACCGCGTTCGAGAGAACCAAACGGGCGCGTCCGTGGATGTGCCCGCAAAAGGGAAAGACGGGCGGGAAATCCAGTGCGTCTGCAGATGTGCCCACTGGGGTGCATGCCGCTGATGCACAGTGCACTAGCGTTCTAGGATTTTCGCTTCTTAAAGCCCACTGGGGCGCATGTTGTTGACGCGCAGGGCGCTAGCATTCTGCATTTTCACTCTTAAGGGCCTTATGTACATGTGATACTAAAAAGCTTATAACTTGAGATCTAGAGCTCCGATTGAGGCACTGCAAAAGGCGTTGTGTCCGTGTCGATGACGCAGACACATCCAAACTATAAAATCCCTGATCAAGTCCCAATCAAAGGTGGGCACAACCCTTAGAATAGGATGGTGGGGCATGGCCGCTAGACCTTTGGAAAATTGATGATACCAAGGCCCAATTAGGACCTTAAAACACCCATAGGCATGGGGATGAACCCTTAATGCCTAAGTAATAAGACCAACCACTCTAAAACCTATAAAAGATAGGCCAAACTAACCTTGATTCCCAAAACCATGTTCAGGAGCATACGAGGACAAAGGGGTTAGCGCGACCTAGCCAGGTAGGTGCTCTATCGCTACTAGACTTTTTAAAAGAACCATGATTGTTTTGAGAATACATGTTTTAAGTATATGACATTGTTTAGCATGACTTAATTCAGCATACATGTGATAAATGCTTTATGCATAGACATGTTTTGTAAATAATGGCATATACGTTATGCATAGATATGTTTTGCAAACAATTGCATACATTGCATGATTTGTGAGCATTAAGTTCCTACAAAAATTGCATGTCCTTGAGGGTTACCAAAAGACACTCGAGTGCCGAGGGCCAGGGCGTTGTGAGGGACCCGAAGAGGATAGGTTTTTAAAAAAGAGAGCTTTTCGCTTGTTTGATCTAATTATGATTTGGGTTGATAAACTCGTGGGCATTATGCTGAGAGGTTTGGGTTGGCCTCTAGCCTCTACCACTATTAGGTGGATGGGTACCACACCCAAAAAGGGCAACGTCCCTACGTCGACTGCATGTGGTACAGGGGGCTACTACTGGTGTCACGACACTGGGTCAACGTGTCATAGGCCCCGTTGAGGCTATGATCGAGTGTCCTCAGGTACCCGGGGACCACACGGCGGCGAGGTCGTGAGCATAATTGGACCCTATGGTTTTGTGGACTTATTTGCATTGCATATGGCATGATATGAGGTTGGTCGACCATACCATACTAGATATCCATGAGTTGGATTCAATGAAGCATCTTATGCGTATCATAATGTTATGATATATATATATATATATATATGATACTTTCGATTTGGATTATGTGATCCTTTAAGTCGTTAGTATTTCAATTTGACAATGGTTTTTGATATATTGAACTTGAGTGTTCAGACATGCACATGTTTTGAAAGAGCACATGATTTTAAACATCGCATGCATTATAAAACTAGTAGTGATAAGCTCCTACTGAGTATAGTATATACTCACCCAATCCTCAACATTTTTCAAACATAAAGTAAACACTTAAGAGCAAGGAATGCTTGTGACAGAAGATACCCAGACTAAGTGCAAGTAAGTAAACCCCTACCTTATCTTTTAATGTTACTTGATTGTAGTTACTCTCTAATAGCTGAGGCTGTGACTAACACTTTCTTGGGAATAATGTTGATTTAACACTTTTCCATGGCTAGATAATTTGAGAATGTGTTTTGACACTCGGGGTTTTTATGAAAGATTGTTTTCCAAAACAAAAAAGATTTTCATGCATTTCATACTTATAAAACAAGAGATCTTGCCTTTTTATCAAAATTGCATCATATAAACACCTCTGTGGCGGACGCGCCCGATGAGCGAGAGCATTCTGCCTAGCTCGTTTCTGCCTGAAAAATTTGGCCCGTCCATTCCTTGGGCCTAGATCAAATCTGGGCCCTAGGAATGACTATGAACTTTCAGATCTAATTTTGGAGCGATCTGAACTCCAAATTGAGATTGGAAAGAAGCTATGGAAAGCTTGAAACCTCTATTTTCTGATGAAAGGATAAAATCCAAAATTTATGTAGTGAAACTTTCTATATTAAAGAAATAAGTTTCCAATTGCCAAGATCTTCAGGATTTGGGATGATCAGATCTTGGAGATATGTTTTAATAATGATAAAATATTGGAATGAAGTTATATCAATGGTTTATTTGGACAGATCTAAGAGATATTAAGGGATTTACCCACTATGGTAGAAAAACCCTAAAAATTACAAAGGGACCTACTTGATCAATAAGATCAAGTGTGATCAGATCCTTGAGATGGATGGATGGATTATGAACAAAATAGATCAATATGATCTTTGGACCTTAATAAAGAAAACCCCATAAATATAACTAATACCCTTAATCAAAGGAAAAGATCTACGATCTAAGATCTAATGGTTGGATCATAAGTGAAGATTTTTAAAAATATTAATATAATCATTTTCCTTTTCTAATAGCATCTTAAATATGATTTATGTTATAAAGCATGCTAGTGTAACTTTTAGACTTTAGCATGATATGTGATTATATTGTTATCATAGGGTGCTTGATTTAATTATCTTAGGGGTACTTTAGTATGATTTCATGCCATTGTAACTTAGGACCATGCTAGAATTTCATATGAGATTATACTATAGTATGAGATTATACCTAAGGTCTGTGTCAGTTTAAATAGAGTTATTAAGGTATATTAGTTGGGAATCATGCTAGTGTAATTTTATGTACCTTGCCTCATTATCATTAAGTGTTCAATTATGTAGTTTTATTCTTTGAATTTATAATTCATTTATGGTTAAATTTTATCAGTAGATCTACTTGTTATGAGATAAAGAGCATAAAACACCAAAAATGGGATCTAATGAGAAAGTAGAGTTTTATGACACAAATAAGAATGTAGTACTTTTGACTTAATTAGTAAGGGATATAGTTAGTAGGACAATATAAGGATTATCAAATCCTTGGCCCAAACTAGGAGAATAATAAACCCCATGAATGACATTGTAAATATTCATGAACTTAATTAAAATCTATTAGAAAGTGTACTTAGGGTCAACATGCTTATAGGAACCTTATGAAAGGTTGAGCTATGGTCATTCTAGTGAATGTTGAACATAGTGGTTAAGGGGGTTATCTAATAGAGCCTCGCTCTTCCCCTATATTCCGTTGACGTTTGTGAGGTCTAAATGCCTCCTTACATGAGGATTGACTAACCACTTTGTGTTCACCTATTCCGCTAGTAAGCCTTAGCCAATTGGAAATGAGAGGAACAGTCTAGACTTACGCTTAAATAAGTTACCTTCAACTAGCAAAACATTAACTGGTTGAATAATAATAGTAAGAGCATAAAAGGTTAGTAAATTACCTAACCCTAATAAAAACTGTAAGTAAGATAAGGATGATCGAACAAGATCCATTAGATCTTGGATGATCAAGAAGAATAAGAATAAGAATATTATATTGTACTTAGTATGGATGTTTATTAGTATGCTTGTTCTAGTTCATTAGATTAGATAATCCAAACCCTTGATCAAAGATGATTCAAGGAAGAAAACCAAGATCATCCTCCTTAGGGATGATCCAATAACTGAACTTAGATCAAAGAAGAACTAGATGATAAAAGATCTGGTACCTTGATCTTTATCAACATGTGTAGATTGTCAATCAATGGATTTATGAAAGATCAAGATCAAGGAGATGGACACACTAAGACTTAGAGATAGAAAAATACTTAGATATAATGATCTAAACATTATTCTAAACATCAGATCTAGTGATCGGTAGGATTGTTCAAAATTTATATATTGACAATATGTATGGATGTACAGATTACATACATCAGTCAGGATCATGGAAGATTTGGGAAAAGATATCACTCCTTAAAGGTGGGAGGATTTGATGAATGCATTTACATGGGATATACACGATTTAACTAATGACCTTATGTTGACAAGAGCAATGTTAATACTTGTATTAAATCCCTTGAAAATCTTATGATCCAACCAAACACATATAAGATGGTTAAGGATTAGACTATAAGTGAATAGGGAACTAGAAAATATTTCAGTCCTAAGTAAACAGACAGATGGTCTGATATATATATATATATATATATATGAAATCTATTTTACATACAAGCTTAGAGGCTTGCGAGTTTGTTTTAATAGGCATAAGCCTAGGGGGATGCTATGCTAGAGGAGTTATATGGGTTTGCCCACTTGCTCCTTAAAATTTGATGATATGATGATACCTTGCCCTATGAGAGGCTAAAAGTTGGGTGGGGGCAATTATGGGAAGGCGACCACTATGAAAGTCATGTTCCCCCATATGGGCAGTGACATAATATTTTCCATTGTGGTATCAGTGGTGAATAGGGCAATTATCTGAGCGCGCTAGTACGGATCAGACTACAGCATGGCAACCTTTTTTATTATTTTGCACTATGATGCATATGAGAATAGGCATAGTGAAATGCCTTATGTTTTAGCATAATGAAATGCTAGGTAATTGTATATTACCAATATTTCCCAAGAAGGGAAATTTCCAGTGTAAGATTAGCTAAAATACTAAATTCTCATAATAGAGAGAATTGATCAGCTTAGTTGGGAATGATATTTGACTACTTTCATAAATTTAACTGATTTACGCATGTATAGTATGTACATATATGGATGTACATAACTTACAAAGTAAAGAGTAGAGACATGAATATGTTTAGGGATAATGGGATTATGAAGTATTGGAATTACATTGTCAATTATTATGCTTCTTGAATCTCCTACAAAGCATTGCTTGTTGAGATAATGTAAATGTTGCAATATCTCAGATACAAGGAAAGAGAGTTAGGAGCTGAAGACGATAGAAGACTTGAAGATAATAATCTTCAAGGTATACTCTTGAAGACATGTATTTTGCTTTGTTGAGAGTTTTATTATATGGTGAGCTTGAGTTTTGGATTATGTAATTTGGACAAGTATTGTAATAGATTTGGCTGTACTGTGAACCACTGGATGGATTCTAGAATTTAATGAAAGTCTATTCCTTCAATGGAATTTTGTCTTATACAAAATCTCTACTTATCTTACATATGAAGTGATGACTTGGGTTTTACAAAACAAGTTTTAAAGAAAGGAATTTCCGCTGCTTTGTTTTGCGAAATTTTTTTACACTATTAAGGGCCCTACCTTTCAAAATACATTACAAAACGTGTTCCAAAAACTTGGGTTGTCACAGTTGGTATCAAAGCCATTCATCCAGTCACAGTACAGTACAAATATGTCCAAAAGAGAGATTATAATCCAAGTCTAGATTAAGATAGAAGTAGTAGTATAGAGGATTTATAGAAATTTTGGTTTGTGAGTAGATGCCACCAAAGAGAATCACAAGGCAAGCAGCTCAAAATACTCCCGAAGACAATATGGAGAGAGTAACCATGAGCAATATGGAAGAAATGATGACAAGGATGTTAAGGAACCTCCTTCCTCACCTACAACAAACTCAAGGTTCATCACCTCCTGTAGAAATACCAAGTACGCAGGCTCAGGCTTAGTCTAAAGTGAGACATACTACACCAACCCAACACCAGCTACTCCCACACTAGTACAAGGACAGTCTTCCCTTGTACTAAGTGCAGAAGTTGGAAAATCTCCATTAGCACCAAAAAAAGTTGACAAAATGATGGAGAGATTTCAAAAGATGACTACAGTATATAATGGCAAGGGTGAAGCTGAGAAGGCTGAGGAATGGATATATGAAGTAGAAAAGACTTTCAGTGCACTATGTACTCCTCCAGAGTTGAAGGTGAAATTTGCCACCTACTTATTCAAACAAGAAGCTGCATTTTGGTGGAGATCAGCTAACAACACCTTCTTCTCAAATTTTGAAGATATTACATGGGAGGAATTTAAGGAAATATTTAACCACAAATATTTTCCTTCTCATGTACAAGAAAGGAAGTTGATAGAGCTTTTGGACATAAGGCAAGGGAATATGTCAGTGGTGGACTATGATAACAAGTTCACACAGTTAACGAGATTTGCAACTCATGTGTGTAACACTGAAACACACACTGTAAATTGATTCATTGAAGGGCTGCACCCAGGGCTGAAAATAAAGGTGCTTGGTACTAAACCCACTACCTTGGCAGACTGTATGGAAATGACCTCCAAGTTTGAAGAAGAATACAAAAAGGGTCAAATTACCAAGTTTAGTGGAGGAAGAAACAATAACCCAAGGCCTTTCCGGAAGAATAAAAGACCTTGGAACAATTTTAAGCCTCAAAGAAATTAGAGGAACAATGCACCAAGGCCAAATAGACAGCCATGTCCAAGATGTAGAAAATTTCACCAAGGCAATATCTACCCGTGACCTATACAACAACAAACACAACAATTTCCAATCAAGTGCCACAATTGTGGGGAGTATGGACATGTCGCCACCTATTGTACTAAACCATTAGCGGTCAAGGTGGCAAAACTTGAAATTGCTCCTCGACACCAAGGAAGGGTCATCACCGTCATTGACAGCCAAGCTGGACCATCCAATGCGGTGATTAAAGGTACACTACTTGTAGCAGACAACTATGCCAAAGTACTATTTGATTCTAGATTTACGCATTCCTTTATATCTTGTGAATTTGCATCTAGTATACAACTATCAGTGAAAAACTTGGGATTTGACCTAGATGTAACAACTTCAGTTGGAAAAATAGTTAAACTACAAGAATACTCTAGAAGTATTGGGCAAAAGAATGGACATAGACCTCATTTTATTGAACATGGAGGATTTTGACATCATACTGGGTATGGACTAGTTAGCAAAATACTGGGTAGTTATGGACTGTCACAAGAAGAAAATCACATTTAGTATACCAGGAGAGAAAGTATTAGTATTGTATGGGAAACACAATGACTTAGACAAATCTATCATCTTAGCTATGAAGGTAGTCAAACATATGTCCAAGGGGTGTCAGGCATTTCTAACAACAGTGGTTGCCTTAGATGTTGAACAGCCCATGATAATAGAAATTGAAGTGGTCAGGGAATTCCAAGATGTTTTTCCTGAAGAACTACCAGGGTTACCCCCACACAGAGAAATTGAGTTTACCATTGAAGTAATTCCTGGTACAACTCCAATTTCTAAAGCACCTTATAGGATGGCCCCACCAGAGTTGAAAGAGTTGAAGGGTCAAATGCAAGAATTGTTAGACAAGGGGTTTGTTAGACCAAGTAGTTCACCATGGGGAGCACCAGTAATATTTGTGAAGAAGAAGGATGGATCAATGAGATTATGCATGAATTATAGAATGTTGAATAGTGTCACAGTGAAAAATAGGTATCCCTTACCTCGCATTGATGACCTCTTTGATCAACTCGAATCTACTAAGGTCTTTTCCAAAATTGACCTTAGATCAGGATATCATCAATTGCATATTAAGGATGAAGACATACCCAAGTCAGCATTCATAACTCGATATGGGCATTATGAGTTTCTAGTCATGTCTTTTGGGCTGACCAATGCACCAGTAGTGTTTATGGATTTGATGAATAGAATCTTCAAGGAATTTTTGGATAAATTTGTGATTGTATTTATCGACAATATATTGATTTACTCTACCAGTATCAAAGAACATCAAGAACACTTACGAATTGTACTAAATACCCTCAAAACATATAAACTATTTGGTAAATTTAGTAAGTGTGAATTCTGGTTAGAGAAGTTCAATTTCTTGGTTCATGTAATTTCCAAGAATAGAGTAGAAGTGGACCCCACCAAGATTGAAGTAGTAATGAATTGGGAGAAACCTAAAACAGTAACAGAAATACGTAGTTTTCTTAGACTAGCAGGATACTACCGTAGATTCATTCAAGGGTTCTCTTGTATAGCTCTTCCTATGACTTCCTTGACAAGAAAGGGGGTACAATTCACTTAGTCAGAAGAATGTGAAAATAGTTTTCAAGAGCTGAAGAAGAGGTTAACTACAGCACCAGTATTGACTTTGCCAGTTGGGAGTGGGGGATATGAAATACATTGTGATGCTTCAGGCAAAGGGTTAGGAGGTGTGTTGATGCAAAATCGGAAGGTAAATGCTTATGCATATAGACAATTGAAGAAACATGAAATAAATTACCCAATACATGACCTAGAATTGCCAGCTGTAGTTTTTGCATTGAAAATTTGGAGACATTATTTGTATGGAGAAAAATTCAATGTATTTACAGATCATAAAAGTCTCAAATACATCTTCACTCAGGCTGATTTGAACATGAGACAAAGAAGATGGAGAGAGTATATCAAAGACTACGATTTTGCCATCCAATACTGTGACGACCTGGGTTTTCCCATGCATTTTTAAATGAAAAATCTAAATTCCTAAGGTGGGATCCCGATTTGAAAAACAGTGCAATGCAGCGGAAAAATGTTTTGTTTTAAACTCATTTTGAAAACCCTGAGTGTCATTTGCTTTCACAACAACCAAGGTAGTTTTTGAAAAAAGCTTTAGAAATCATAAGTGTTTTTCCCCAGATCTATCCAGTCACAACACACAGCCCAACTGTATTTAAATACAAATACATGTCCAAAGGGTTGAGAATTTACCTACATGTATAATTGTTTCCTTTTTTATTCACTTGCTCGTAGCACTAACATAGATGTCCTCTACTCGTGGATGGAATTATCCTGAAAAATGTTAAGGATAGGGTGAGTATATACTATACTCAGTAGGAGTCTATCACTACTAGTTTTGCAATGCATGCTATGTTTAAAATCATGTGCTCATAAAAACATATGCATGTTCAAATAATCATGTTCAATATCGATATTAAAACCACTGTCAAACCGGAATACTGACGACTTAAAGAAATATCATAATCCAAGTCAAAAGTATCATATATCATAAACATAAAGATATGCATCAGATGCTCAACTAAATCCAACTCATGGATATCTGGTATGGTATGGTCAACCAATCTCATATCATGCCATATGCAATGCACATAAGTCCAGGAAACCATAGGGCCCCACTATGCCCACGACCTCACCGCCGTGTGGTCCCTGGGTACCTAGGGACATAGGATCATATACCTCCATGGGGCATATGACACTTCGACCCAGTGCCGTGACACCAGTGGTAGCCCCCTGTACCACATGCAGTCGAAGCAGGGACATGCCCTTTTTGAGCGTGGTACCCATCCACCTAATAGTGGTAGAGGCTGGGTGGCCACCCCAGACCTCTTGGCATAGTTCCCACGAGCTTACTAGCCCAAATCATGTACGATCAAATAAGCCAAAAACCTCTTTTCAAAACCTGTCCTCTTTGGGTCCGTCACAACTGCCTGGCCTTCGGCACTCCAGCGTCTTTTGGCAACCCTCAAGGACATGCAATTTTTGCAAGAACTTAATGCTCATAAATCATGTAATGTATGCAATACTTTGCAAAACATATCTATGCATAATGTATACGCAATTATTTACAAAACATGTCTATGCATAAATCATTTATCACATGCATGCTAAACAAGTCATATGCTTAAAACATGTATTCACAAAACAATCATAGTTCTTTTAAAAGAATCTAGTAGCGATAGAGCACCTACCTGGCTAGGTCGCGCTAACGCCTTTGTCCTCGTACGCTCTTGAACATGGTTTGGGGAATGAAGGTTAGTTTGGCCTATATTTTATGGGTTTTTGAGTGGTTGGTCTTATTACTTAGGCATTAGGGTCCATCCCTATGCCTATGGGTGTCCTAAGGTCCTAATTGGGCCTTGGTATCCTCAGTTTTCCAAAAGTTTAGCGACCACGCGCCACCATCCTATTCTAAGGGTAATACCTACCTTTTATTGGGCCTTGATCAGGGATTTTATAGTTTGGGTGTGTCGCATCATCGACACGGACACAACGCCTTTTGCGGCGCCTCAATCGGAGCTCTAGATCTCAAGTTATAAGCGTTTTAGTGTCACACGTACATAAGGGTCTTAAGAGTGAAAAGGCGGAATGCTAGGGCGCTACACGTCAGCGGCATGCGCCCGCCTTTTCTTAAGGAGGGGAAAATCCTGGCTTGCTAGCATGCTACGCGTCTACGGTGTGCACCTCAGCAGGCGCATCTGCAGACGCGCCGGGTTTTCCACCCGTTGTTTCATTTTGCGGGTGCGTCCGTTTGGTTCTCTTTGAACGCGGTCGACGTGTCTGTGTGGTAAGGAGTGTTTCGCTCATTTGGGGGATCGGGGCATCCTCAGGACACCTTGGTTAGACCCTGTTGAACCAGTGCGGCCCAGGGAACGTCCCTGGGTCCTTAGTGACTCTCCAGGGCTCTATTTTGCATGATTTTTCATGCAAAAACTTAGGAAAATTGATACTAGGACTACTATGAAGACAGGTTTTGAGGGATCTTGGGCATACCTGGCTCATTGCTGGGTTTTTCTTCTTGTTTCCCCTCTAGGTTGTTTCTTCACAACGGGTTTTCTTCAAGCTTTTGGGCTGCCATTAGAGGCGCCCAAGAGCTCTATTTATAGAGCTATAAGAGGGTTCTGGAGGGGGCTCTCACCGCCCTTGAATGGCAGTGATTTCTCCTCCAATCACCGTCGTTCTAGAACCCTCTAAGGGGTTGAAGATGAAGGGTGCCTGTATCAAAACGGGCTCCTGTGTTTTGCAGGCTAAATCTGTTTTTTTGTAAAAATTACATTTTTGCCCCTAAACTTCAAAGGGCCATAACTTGCTCATTTTAACTCCGTTTTGGGTGATTTTGGTCTTGTTGGATTCCTTTTTATGATACGCACCTAATGGTATCATTTTCAAGACCAAATTTCTGGGTTCAGTCAAGGTGACTAGTGAAATGACCAAAATACCCTTATTTCCAAAGAGTGAACTTTTCATTGCTAACTTGAGATTTTAATGTTACAAAATTGGAGTCATTACAAATACCATCTTGGAAAGGCAAATGTAGTAGCTGATGCATTAAGTAGACAGCCAAGAGCTCTACTCACAAACATCACAATTAAATCAGCTTTTGTAGAAAGAGTCCTTAAAGCCCAAGAAGAAGATATAACAACTCAGGAATTGTGTGAAAAGAAAGGATTGGTGAAGGGTACAGATGGGGGTATACATTTTCAGGAGAGATTGGTGGTTCCTTCAAATACATGTCTGAGAAAGGAACTGATACAAGAAGCCCATCAGTCAAAGTTTTCTATACACCCTGGAGGTACAAAGACGTATCAAGATTTAAAAAGAAACTTTTGGTGGGAAGGTGTGAAGAGAGAAATAGGAGAATTTGTGGCTAAATGTCTAAATTGTCAGCAAGTAAAGGTTGAACACCAAAGACTAGCTGGAATGTTACAAACAGTGGAACTTCCAGAATGGAAATGGGACAATATCACTATGGATTTTGTAGTGGGATTGCCGAGGACCCTAGCAGGCCATGACATGATTTGGGTGGTTGTGGATAGGCTAACAAAGTCAGCACATTTCCTTCCAATTAGACAAAACCAATCAGTTGACAGTCTGGCTAAGTTATACACAAAGAAAGAGTAAGACTTCATGGGATTCCACTATCCATTATCTCTGATGGGGATGGAAGATTTACTTCAAGATGTTGGAAGAGTGAACAACAAGCCTTGGGAACCTCACTTAAACTCAGTACAACATTTCACCCCCCAAACAGATGGTCAATCAGAAAGGACTATTCAAACCTTAGAAGATATGTTGAGAGCATGTGCATTAGATTGGAAAGGGAGTTGGGATGAACACCTTCCTTTAGTAGAATTTGCATATAACAACAGTTTTCAAGCAAGTATTGGTATGGCACCATATGAAGCATTGTATGGACGAGCCATGTCGATCACCAACTTGTTGGAGTGAAGTTGGAGAAAGAAGCTGATAAAGTTAGAACTAGTGGAACAGTGTGTAGATAAGGTCAAATTAATATAGAAGAGGTTGTTAATAGCACACAGTCGATAGAAGAGTTACATAGATAAAAGACGGAGAGACTTGGAATTTGATGTGGGGGAGCACATGTTTCTAAAAGTATCACCTGTCAAAGGAGTAATGAGGTTTGGAAGCAAAGGAAAACTTAGTCCTAGATTTATTGGTCCATTTGAAATCTTAGAAAGAGTTGGTTCAGTGGCCTACAAATTAGCCTTACCACTTAAACTCTCAGAAATACATAGTGTCTTTCATGTGTCTATGCTAAGGAAATACCTCCAAGACAACACTCATGTACTTCAAAGGGTGCTAGAAGAGCTAAAGCCTAACCTAACCTTTGAAGAGAAGGCAATACGAATTCTGGACCGCAAGGAGCAGAAGTTAAGGACCAAAAGCATTCTGTTAGTCAAAGTCCTGTGGCAACATCACTCTGTTGACAAAGCCACATGGGAAACGGAATTAGAAATGAGGAAGACACACCCTAGTTTGTTTGATTAAGTATTGTATTACAAATTTTGAGGACGAAATTATTGTAAGGGGGGAAGATTGCAATAACCCCAATTTTTGTAATTGATTGAGAAAATCAATAAAGTTTGAGTTTCAGAAATTTTGGGTTGAAATATTAAGGTTATTTAGAATATACTTCTTATAAAAGTATAATCAAAGAATAAGACAAGTACAATTGAAATTAAACTTAGCAAACCCTTCAAAATGACTGTAAGCACAACAAATTCTGAATTTGGATGAAAAATCCTTAATTTTCTTCAATTCTTGGACAAAAGGGTAAAATAGTAATTTTACCCAAAAATAAATATCTGAGATATCAAAATTTATAATGTACTAAAAAATATGAATCCAACGCCACTAAGTAGGCTCAATTCCGAGATCATGGGAATAAATCCTAATTTTTTTATATATAAAGGGCAAAATGGTCTTTTTACACCATGTGGGGCCCACATGGGGCCCACAAGGGACCCAAAAATGAATCCTATGGCCAGCCCACGTGAAATCATGGGTCAAACCATACCAGCTGGTCTTGGGGAAGTGGGTGGAGAATGGGAGAATCCAATGCTTATTTAATAATAAAATATTTACCATCATTAATGCATATCATCATGAAAGAAGACCAAAACGCCTATAAATATAACCCCAAAAATCGTCCAAAATTACTCCTAAAATTCCCACAAAATTTTGTTTCACTCTCCCTGAAAAATTAGACCTAGATACCTCCCCAAAAACCCAAAAAAAACCCCAAGAGATCTCTCTCTTTTCAATTTCTTTTTCTTTTTAGATTGGAACAAGAGACCTAAAATCAATTAGGCACTTTGTTCCAGATCTAATATCACCAATTACACCATCCAAAACTTCTCCCCATACCTTAGGTACAAAACCCCCAAAGAAATTTCAAGATCCAATGGTTCAAACAACGGCAATCGCAAGAAAGGTAGATCTTGGGCCATATCTTCATCAAAAGGGTATTTCTTTTAAATTGACTATTTGTGTCATGGAAAAAAATGTAAGTAAACCACAAATTTTTTTAAATCACACAAATGTTTCTTTTCTTATTACTAACTTTTCTATGTTTTTATTTTGTAGATCATGTGGGTTTTTGCACTACATATCATGAGGTTAAAGAATCTCTTTGATCTTCCTAGTTTTGCCAAAATCGTATGATTTCAGTGAAAATGACAACTACTTCTCTCTCAAGCATCAGTGTTGAAGAAGGGAGAACAATACAATTTGTTTTTCTTACCCAAAATTAGGGTTTGATGAAGAGTGGTGGTTATACCATCAACTTTTGGCCTATTTTGAAGAAAAAGAGTGGTGTCATTTAAATACTAGGCCAGCTTTTGATGTATAAGAGCAGATTCGCTATTTGATCTTAGCTTGACAAGATCTAATAGTATGTAATATTTGATATATATGTAACATTGGATGTAATCAAAAAATAAATTGATTTCCTTGTTGATGTTAGTATGTAACATTTGATATACATGTAACATTGGATGTAATAAAAAAATAATTTGATTTCCTTGCTGATATGTTTGTTTATATATATACATATGATTGTGTTGTAAAATTAGTTTTATTGTGATTGATGTAAACTTGGAATGCACAAAAGGTAAATATATATATTTTTATGAAAACTTAAAAATTATTAAATTTGTTTCCAGAAAAAATGACTTTAAAAGTTCAAACATTTAAAGTTGTTTTTAATGAAAATGACTTTAAATGTTTGAACTTTTAAAGTTTTTTTTTCCAAAAATGACTTCAATTGTATTTCTTGTGTAATAATTATTTCATCGATGTTTGCCGTGCCTTTTCACTCTATGTTTATTATCTATGCCCGAAAACTAAACTAGACTTCTATTTCCCTACTCTAAACCATATCCTACCTATGTGAATTGGAATTACATTCACAAATTCGGTGTCAAGATTGATTTTTGAATGTTGGTTAGTATTCTATGTTTGTCTCATATGTACTATTATGCATATTTGAACTATTTTTAAAAGGTTGTGGGTTAGAAATTGTTCTTTTGAAATTTGATTTCATTCATGATGTGTCTATCATAATTTGTTCTTTTTTCATTGATAATTGAAAATTTCCATGAAATGTAGTTATTTTGAATACTTCTAATTCATGTATATATAATGTTTGATTAAATGCCTAACCTAATATTTTCATTTCTTACAAGTCTCTGAGTAAATTTGCTTTTATTTCATGTGATAATGGACAAATATGCTTGGATGTCTATGACAAGGATATCCAAAGAATATGAGGAGGGTATAGAGAATTTCATAGACTTTGCACTTAGGGTAGGTGTTGGTCGTAATCACATTCGTTGTCCATGCTCAAAATATGAAAACTTGAAAAAGTAACTGTAGGGGTGTTGAGACAACACTTGTGCTTTAATGGAATCGATGAAAGCTACCACGCATGGATTCGGCATGGGGAAGAAATTTCACATAGGCCCTTGACAAGGCCTAGAATATATGATCAAAATACTGTAGGAAGTGTTGGAGACAGTAGTAGAACTGTACTAATGTTTTGAGATGCATATGATGACTTCCAAGATGACCCTAAACAATTTTAGACTACATTAGAGGAAGCTGATGAGTCGTTGTACCTAGTGTGTAAAGATACCAAGCTATCTGCAATGATAGAACTTTACAACGTGAAGTCACGATTTGGTTTTTCTGATCAAGGTTTTACAAAAGTCTTAAATGTAGTAGGTAAGACGCTACCGAAGGATAATAAATTGGTGATGTCCATATGGGAGGCAAGAAAACCATGGCTACACTAGGTTTAAAGTATGAGAAGATACATGCATGTCCCAATGATTGCATCTTATATAAGAAGGAGCACAAGGATAAAACTACATGCCCAACTTGTCGATAGCCAAGATGGAAGTTAAAGAAGAATTCAACTGAGACAGTTACAGGTGTTCCTGCAAAGGTTCTATGGTACTTCCCCTCTATTTCAAGGTTCAAAAGAATGTTTCATATAATAGAAATAGCAAATAAATTAGGTCGGTATGCCAATGACAGAGTAGTTGATAGCTTTTCATGCCATCTAGCAGATAGCCCAGCATTATTTGCATATGGGATTAATCCTTATGGTTCTATGAGTAGCAAGTATAGTTGTTAGCCCGTTATATTAGTTTGTTACAATATTTCACCATCTTTATGTAGGAAGAGGAAGTTCATGATGCTAACTATGTTGATATTGGGTCTAAAGCATCTAGGGAATGACATTGACATGTACTTGTTTCCCTTGATCAATAATCTTGAGATATTATGGGACGTAGGCGTTAAATGATATGACTCATACAAGAAAGAGTCATTCACCCTAAAGCCTATATTGTTATGGACAATAAGTGACTTCCCTACATGCAATAATTTGTTTGGATGCACTATGGAGGGATACAATGCTCGTCCTATATGTAGTGATCAAACATGTGCTATACAACTTAAACATGGTAGGAAAATGGCATTCATTGGGCACAGAAGATGGTTACATAGAGACCATCCATATTGTTTTAAGAAGGGAGAATTTAAAGGGAGTGTAGAGACAAGGACACCTCCAAAGATGTTGATAAGATGTTTGGTGTTGGAGCAAGTTGAAAATATTAATGAATATGAAAAAATCAAGTAAACATGCAAGTGAAAATAATTGTAGAAGTTGTTAGAAGAAGAAATCAATATTTTTTCATCTTCCATACTGGAAATCATTGCATATGTGCCTTGTGCTTGATGTCATGCACATTGAGAAGAATGTGTGTGAAAGCTTGAATGATACCTTGCTTAAAGTCCTAGGAAAAACAAAGGATGGACTTGTAGCTTGAACGGATCATATGAACATGGGTTTGAAGAGGAGGTTGCACCCTGAGGATAAGGGCAGTCGAGGAACATACCTACCTGAGGAAAATTATACTCTCGATAGAGAGGAGAGGAGAATAATGTGTAAATCCTTATTCGAGCTCAAAGTCCTAAATGATTACTCTTCAAACTTTAAAAACATTGTTTCCATGGAAGAGCTAGAATTGTTAGGTTTGAAGCCCCACGATTGCCTTGCATTAATGCAACAACTATTGCTAGTAGCAATATGTTTTGTGTTATCGAACAAAGTTAGGGAATCTATTACAAAATTCTACTACTTCTTTATTGCTTTATGCAAGAAGGTGGTTGACGTTTCAAAATTACAAGAAATCCAAGGTCATCGGTGACAACTTTATGTGAACTTGAGACAATCTTCCCACCATCCATCTTTGACATCATAGTACACTTAACAATGCACCTTATTGATAAGGTTAGACTCTATGGGCTAGTTTACTTGTGATGGATGTATTTGTTTGAGAGATACATGAAAATTTTAAAACGGTATGTACGTAATCACAACTGGCCAGAGGAATGTATAGTTGAATGTTATATTGCAAAGGAAGCAGTGGAGTTTTGCATAGAGTACTTAGTAGGAGTAGACGTCATTGGAATCCCAAGAAAGAAACAATTAGTTGCATTTCATGATTCAAAGGCTGACGAACCTCTATCGAGTGGTCGTGTATTAACCGTTGACTATAAAGAACAAGACCATGTGCATCTTTATGTGTTGCAAAATGTTGATGAAGTCCAACCTTTCATTGAGTAAGTTGATCATGCATACATGCACTCATGTAAAATTTAATTACTGATGATTAATTACATTTTCCATGATTAGTCTATTAATTTGTGTGTGTATGCAGTGAACATATGGATGTACTCAAGGCAAAGAATCCAAGTTATGTAAAGAAATAGAAGTGGTTACAATTTGAGCATTGTTGCACTTTCAATAATTGGCTGTGTAATAAGATAAAATGAAAGAAAGCTCACTTAAGTTAAAAAACTACATTATGTATATATATGCATGTATATATTAATCTTACTTAAGCTTACTTAATATACACAAATTCAAGATCAACGAGAAGTAGCAAGCAACGGTATATCAAAAACCTTGGGTTGGATGGCAATGGGACCATGACAAGAAGTAATACAATTAGCTAGATATGCCATCAATAGTTATCACTTTTACATGAAAAACCGTGATAACTCAGGAGTGCAATAGAATAGTGGAGTTAGCTTAGTTGTCAATGCTACATTCTTTTCAAGTACAAAGGATTATAAGCCAATAGTGGTGGATGATATTTATTATGGGATTATATATAAGAGACATTTGGGCCTTGGAGTATACTTTCAAAACTGTGGTTGTGTTTTAGTGTGATTGGTTGGAACACAGCAATATCAAAACTGATGCCCTTAGATTAACATTGGTTGACCTCAACAAGATTGGCTGTAAAAATGATTAATTTATTTCGGCATCTTAAGCAAAGCAAGTATTTTGCATACGAGATGAACGTGATAAGAGATGGCCAACAGTTTATTATCTTATCAGAGGGATTTTTATGATGAGGATGATTTAGGAGATGTTAAAATCAATTACCCTTCCATTATCAAAGCAATCCCATCAATCAAAGCACTACTTGGTGAGAATTAGGATTATGCGTGTGACAATGGTGAGGAAGGTGCTTAGACAATATATATTTTGGGGCACATGGAATATGTATATTAGCCATTTATAATATATATAATTTCATGTTTATAATTTTTAGCTCTACTTTTGTCATGAGCTACATGGAATATTGATAGTGAGCTATATATATGTGTGTGTGTGTGCATAAAAAGAATGCATGAATCAATGTTCACTATCATAAAAAATTTGTTTCATTGTGTATTTGTAATGACTCCAATTTTGTAATATTAAAATTCCAAGTTAAGCAATGAAAAGTTCAGTTTTTGAATATAAGGGCATTTTAGTCATTTCACTATTCACCTTGACTGAACCCAGAAATTTGATCCTGAAAATGGTACCATTAGGTGCGTCTCGAATAATGGAATCCAATAAGACCAAAATCACCCAAAACGGAGTTAAAATGAGCAAGTTATGGCCCTTTGAAGTTCAGGGGCAAAAATGTAATTTTTACAAAAAACAGATTTAGCCTGCAAAACACAGGGGCTCATTTTGATACGGGCACCCTTCATCTCCAACCTCCTAGAGGGTTCTAGAACAGAGGTGATTGGAGGAGAAATCACCGCCATTCTGGAGGTTTCTCCACCGCCATTCAAGGGCGGTGAGAGCCCCCTCCAGAACCCTCTTATAGCTCTATAAATAGAGCTCTTGGGCGCCTCTAATGGCAGC
Source organism: Warburgia ugandensis (assembly GCA_035236585.1). NCBI lineage: Eukaryota > Viridiplantae > Streptophyta > Magnoliopsida > Canellales > Canellaceae > Warburgia > Warburgia ugandensis. The sequence goes on from CP141130.1 coordinate 49,160,364, forward strand.
CCAAAAGCTTGAAGAAAACCCATTTTGGAGAATCAACTTAGAGGGGAAATGAGGGGAAAAGCCCAGCAACAAGGCAGGTATGCCCAAGATCCCTTAAAACCCGTCTTCACAGTAGTCCTAGGCTCAGTTTCCCTAAGTTTTTGCATGAAAAATCATGCAAAATAGAGCCCTGGAGAGTCACTAAGGACCCAGGGACACTCCTTGGGCTGCACTGGCTCGACAGGGTCGAACCAGGTTGCCCTGAGGACTCCTCGGTCCCCCAAACGACTAGAACGTTCCACCCAGACGAGATGCATCGACCGCATCTAAGAGAACCAAACGGGCGCGTCCGGGGATGCAACCGTAAAAGGGAAAGACAGGCAGAAAACCTAGCGCGTATGTAGACGAGCTCGCTGAGGCGCATGCCACAGGAGCGCAATACGCTAGCGAACCGAGATTTTTCGCTCCTTAAGAAAAGGCGGGCGCATGCCACTGATGCGCAGCGCACTAGCATTCCGCCTTTTCACTCTTAAGGCCCTTATGTACATGTGACACTAAAACGCTTATAACCTGAGATCTAGAGCTCCGATTGAGGCACCGCAAAAGGCGTTGTGTCCTTGTCGACGACGTGGACACACCTAAACTATAAAATCCTTGATAAAGGCCCAATAAAAGGTATGCATGACCCTTATAATAGGATGGTGGTGCATGGCCGCTAGACCTTTGGAAAACTGATAATACCAAGGCCCAATTAGGACCTTAGGATACCCATAGCTATAAGGATGGACCCTTAATGCCTAAGTGATAAGATCAACTACTCTAAAACCCATAAAAGATGGGCCAAACTAACCTTAATTCCCCAAACCATGTTTAGGAGCGTACGAGGACAAAGGGGTTAGCACGACCTAGCTAGGTAGGTGCTCTATCGCTACTAGATTCTTTTAAAAGAACTATGATTGTTTTGCGAATACATGATTTAAGTATATGACTTATTTAGCATGACTTAATTTAGCATGCATGTGATAAATGCTTTATGCATAGACATGTTTTATAAATGATTGCATATACATTATGCATAGATATGTTTTGCAAACAATTGCATACATTGCATGATTTAAGTTCTTGCAAAAATTGCATATCCTTGAGGGTTACCAAAAGACGTTGGAGTGCCAAGGGCCAGGCAGTTGTGAGGGACCCAAAGTGGACAGGTTTTGAAAAAGAGGTTTTTTGCTTGTTTGATCTTATGTGATTTGAGCTAGTAAGCTCGTGGGTGCTATGCCGAGGGGTCTGGGTTGGCCACCCAGCCTCTACCACTACTAGGTAGAATGGGTACCATGCCCAAAAAGGGCATGTCCTTGCATCGAATGCATGTGGTACAGGGGCTACCACTGGTGTCACAGCACTGGGTCGATGTGTCATATGCCCCGTGGAGGCTATGATGCTGTGTCCTTAGGTACTCGGGGACCACACGGCGGCGAAGTCGTGGGCATAGTTTGGACCCTATGGTTTGATGATTTATTTGCATTGCATATGGCATGATATGAGGTTGGTCGACCATACCATACTAGATATCCATGAGTTGGATTCAATGAAGCATCTTATGCATATTATTATGTTATGATATATATGATACTTTCGACTTGGTTTGTGAGATTCTTAAGTCGTTAGTGTTTCAATTTGACAATGGTTTTTGATATATTGAACTTGAGTATTCATACATGTACATGTTTTGAAAGAGCACATGATTTTAAACATCGCATGCATTATAAAACTAGTAGTGATAGGCTCCTACTGAGTATAGTATATACTCGCCCAATCCTCAACATTTTTCAGACAGAAAGTAAACACTTAAGAGCAAGGATTGCTTGTGACAGAAGATACCCAGACTAAGTACAAGTAAGTAAACCCCCACCTTATCTTTCAATGTTACTTGATTGTAGTTACTCTCTAATAGCTGAGGCTGTGACTAACACTTTCTTGGGAATAATGTTGATTTAAAACTTTGCCATGGCTAGATAATTTGAGAATGTGTTTTGACACTCGGGGTTTTTATGAAAGATTGTTTTTCCAAAAGAAAAAAAAGATTTTCATGCATTTCATACTTATAAAACAAGAGATCTTGCCTTTTCATACAAATTGCATCATATAAAAACCTAGGTTGTCACAGTATTACTTGTTAGATAATGTGAAGTACTAACATAAAAGGTGTATATATTTTGAATAAAAAATTATAAAAAAAGTATAAAATATTATATACTTTTAAAGTTGTTTAAAAAAAAAGACTTTAAAAGTTAAGAATTTTAAAGTCGTTTTGTAGAAAACAACTTTAAAACTACAACACATATCATAATTAATTATTCATCTTTTCTTTTGCTTAATGTTCTTTTATTACTACATTTTTTGTACTTCTTTGATTATAACATATTTTTATTTCTTTAGGAGTCTTTCTACAATATTTTATTATGCAAGCAAACTTTAGAAGCTTAGTGTTAATCAAATACGTAATATATATTTAAAATTAAGTATATAGAACCCTAACCCTAACCCTGAACCCTAATTCCATATTTATAATTTTAATTAGCTATTTTGTCATGAGCTACCATAACCCTAACCTTGAATCCTAAAGTTGAACCCTAACCCTAATTCCATATTTATAATTTTAATTAGTGCTTTTGTCATAAGGTCCCTAACCCTAACCTTGTGCCCTGAACCTTGAACCCTGAATCCTAGACTCGAATCCTAATTCCATATTTATAATTTTAATTAGCTCTTTTGTCATGAGTATATATATATATATATATATATGGATTGATAACTAGCTATATGTGCGTACAAAGAATATATGCATGAACCTATGTTTACTTCAAAAGTGTACACTTTTAAAGTATGTACATCAAATAATAATTTACAAAAGTTTAACTTATGTGAATTGAGTGTCAAGAAAACTTTAATATAAGAATCATGGTCTCTCTCTCTCTCTCCCCCCCTCTCTCTCTCTCTCACACACACACATGCATATAGCTCATGAAATGGATAGGGAAATTTAAGCTAACATACCCACATTCTCACCTCATAATTAATTTACCATCTTATTTTTCTTAATGTTTTGGTATTAGTACAGTTTTTGTAATTCTTGGGTTATCACATATTTTTAGTTCTTAATTTTGGTTATCACAGTATTTTGTGGCACAAGTAAACTTTAGAAGATTATAGTGTGTGATGACCCGGGTTTTCTCATGCATTTTTAAATGCAATACCTAATGTTCTAAGGCGGGATGCATCCCTATTTGAAAACCATTCTATAAAAACCATGCAATGCAGCATAAAACCTTTAGTTTTAAACTCATTTTGAAAATCCCGAGTGTCATTTGCTTTTACAACAACTAAGGTAGTTTTAGAAAAACTTCAGAAATCATAAATGTTTTTCCCCAGGTCTTTCTAGTCACAACGCACAGCCCAACTGTAACTAAATACAAACACATGTTGAAAGGGTTGAGAGTTTACTTACATGTATATTTGTTTCCTTTTGGATTCACTTGCTCGTAGCACTAACATAGATGTCCTCTTTTTGTGAGTGGAGCTGTCCTGAACCATGATATATAGGACGTATCCTTTCCTTAAGTGCTTATTGATGTCTGAAAAATGTTAAGGATTGGGTGAGTATATAATATACTCAGTAGGAGCCTATCACTACTAGTTTTATAAATGCATGAGATGTTTTAAAATCATATGCTCATTCAAAACATGTGTATGTTTGAATACTCGAGTTCAATATCAGTATAAGAATCCATGATCAAATTGAAATACTTATGACTTAAAAGATCACATAATCCAAAATTGAAAGTATCATATATATATATGATGACATCATGATATGCAATAGATGCTTCATGGAGTCCAACTCATGGACCTCTAGTATGGTATGGCCGACCAACCTCATATCATGCTATATGAAATGCACATAACTCATCAAACCATAGGGTCCACTATGCCCACGACCTCCTTGCCGTGTGGTCCCCGGGTACCTGAGGACACTCAGTCATAGCCTCCACGGGGCCTATGACACGTCGACCCAGTGCCCTGACACCAGTGGTAGCCCCCTGTACCACATGCAGTCGATGTAGGGACTTGCCTCTTTTTGGGTGTGGTACCCATCCACCTATTAGTGGTAGAGGCCGGGTGGCCAACCCAGACCCCTCGGCATATCACCCACGGGCTTACTTGCCCAAATCACATAAGATTAAAGAAGCCAAAACCTCTTGTTAAAACTTGTCCTCTTTGGGTCCCTCACAACTGCCTGGCCCTCGGCACTCCAGCGTCTTTTGGCAACCCTCAAGGACATGCAATCTTTGCAAGTACTTAAATCATGCAATGCATGCACTTGTTTGCAACACATATATGTGCATAATGTATATGCAATCCTTTCAAAACATGGCTATGAACAAAGCATTTATCATGCATGCTAAATTAATTCATGCAAATCAAGTCATGTATTTAAAACATATGTTCTCAAAATAACAATAGTTCTTTTAAAAGAATCTAATAGTGATAGAGCACCTACCTGACTAGGTCGCGTTAACCCTTTTGTCCTCATACGCTCCTGAACATGGTTTGGGGAATCAAGGTTAGTTTGACCCATCTTTTATGGGTTTCAGACTAGTTGGGTCTTATTACTTAGGCATTAAGGGTCCATCCCTATGCCTATGGGTGTCCTAAGGTCCTAATTTGGCCTAAGTATCCTTAGTTTTCCAACATTCTAGTGGCCACGCGCCACCATCCTATTCTAAGGGTCATGCCAACCTTTTATTGGGCCTTGATCAGAGATTTTATAGTTTGGATGTATCCGCATCATCGACACGGACACAACACCTTTTGCGGCACCTCAATCGGAGCTCTAGATCTCAAGTTATAAGTGTTTTAGTGTCGTATGTACATAGAGTCTTTAAAGACAAAAAAGACGGAATGCTAGGGTGCTGGGTGTCAGCGTCATGTGCCCTGGCTTCCTTAACAACCAAAAAATGATGCCTCTGCTAGCACGCTGAGTGTCTAGGGTGTGTGCCTCAGCGGGCGCATCTGCAGACGCGCGGCACTCCTCAGAACGTCTTCCTCTTTAGCGGGCGCGTCCCCGGATGCGCCCGTTGGTTTTCTTCAGACGCGTTCGACGCGTCACGTTCCGGCTGGAACGTCTGCGTCGAATGGGGGACCGGGGCATCCTCAGGACACCTTGGTTCAACCCTGTCAAACCAGTGCGGCCCAGGGGACGTCCCTGGCTCCTTGGTGGCTCTCTCGGGCTCCGTTTTGCATGGTTTTTCATGCAAAAACTTAGGGAAATTGACCTTGGAATTATGGGAGAGATGGGTTTTGAGCGATCTCGGACGTACCTGGCTCGTTGCTGGGTTTTTCTCCTCATTTTTCCCTCTAGGTCACTGCTCCACGATGGGTTTTCTCCAAGGTTTTGGGCTGCCATTAGAGGCGCCCATGAGCTCTATTTATAGGGCTTTTAAAGAGGGTTCTGGAGGGGTTCTAACCGCCTTTGAATGGCGGTGGAGAAACCTCCAGAATGGTAGTGGTTTCTCCTTGAAACACCGCCGTTCCAGAAGCCTCTAGGAGGTTGAAGATGAAGGGTGCCCGTATCAAAACGGGCCCCTGTGTTTTGCTGATAAACCCGTTTTTGTAAAAATTACAGTTTTGCCCATGAATTTCAAAGGGCCATAACTTGCTCATTTCAACTCCGTTTTGGGTGATTTTGATCTGGTTGGATTCCTTTTTCTGAGACACATCTAATGGCACCATTTTTAGGACCAGATTCCTGGGTTTAGTCAAGGCAACTAGTGAAATGACCAAAATGCCCTTATCTTTAAAACTGAACTTTTCATGGCCTTTTAATATTACAAAAATTGGGGTCATTACATAGTGTCAATCATATATATATATTATTTAAAATTAATTAATTGTTATATATGAAGTACTAACATAAAAAGTGTATATATTTTGAATAAAAAATTATAAAAAATTGTATACTTTTAAAGTCATTTTATATATAAACAACTTCTTTATGAACCCTTATTTAAACCACAAAATAGACTTCATGTGCCATTCCCTATTAACATCGAGAAAAAACAAGGGAGAAGAAAGAAGAGAAGAAGAAGAATAAGGAAGGAGAGGAGAAGACAGAGAATTTTGGTGGCCGAAGGAGAAAAGGGCAGTACATAGGGGGGATTGGGGTTGGGAAACTGTGTTTCTAAGGAGGGGTTGGTGTATGGAGGGGTTCGGGTGGGGTATCGAGAGAGGGGAGGAGGGGTGGTGTGGGGAGGGGGTTCGGTGGGTACCGAGAGAGGGGGAGGTGGGAGTCGGGGGATACTAGAGAAGGGTGGGGTGGGGTGGGGGTTTGGGTGGGGTATTGGAGAGAGGGGAGGTGGGGGTTCAGGCAGGGTACCAGAGGGGGGAGATGAGGGGCACAGAGGGGATTTGGCTGGGGACCAGAGAGAGGGGAGTTGGGGGTCAGGGTGGGGATTTGGCTGGAGTACCGGAGAGGGGGGATGTGACGACTCGGGTTTTCTCATGCATTTTTAAATGCAATATCTAATTCCTAAGGCGGGATGCATCCCTATTTGAAAACTATTTTATGAAAACCATGCAATGCAGCGAAAAATCTTTAGTTTTAAACTCATTTTGAAAACCCCAAGTGTCATTTGCTTTCACAACAATCAAAGTAGTTTTTGAAAAACTTTAGAAATCATAAGTGTTTTTCCTAGGTCTATCCAGTCACTGCTCACAGCCCAACTGTAAGTAAATACAACTACATGTCCAAAGGGTAGAGTGTTTACTTACATGTATAATTGTCTCCTTTTGATTTACTTGCTCGTAACACTAACGTAGGTGCCTCTACTCGTGGATGGAACTATCTTGAAAAATGTAAAGGATAGGGTGAGTATATACTATACTCAGTAGGAGTCTATCACTACTAGTTTTACAATGCATGCTATGTTTAAAATCATATGCTCTTTAAAACATGTGCATGTTCGAACAATCATGTTCAATACCGATATTAAAAACCACTATCGAATTGGAATACTGACGACTTAAAGAATAGCATAATCCAAGTCGAAAGTATCATATATATATATCATAAACATAATGATATGCTTAAGATGCTCAACTGAATCCAACTCATGGATATTTGGTATGGTCGACCAACCTCATATCATGCCATATGCCCACGACCTCGCTGCCGTGTGGTCCCCGAGTACCTAGGGACATAGGGTCATATGCTTCCACGGGACATATGACACTTCGACCTAGTGCCGTGACACTAGTGGTAGCCCCCTGTACCACATGCAGTCGAAGCAGGGACATGCCCTTTTTTGACGTGATACCCATCTCACCTAATAGTGGTAGAGGCTGGGAGGCCACCCCAGACCTCTAGGCATAGTGCCCACGAGCTTATTAGCCCAAATCATATACGATCAAACAAGCCAAAAACCTCTTTTTCAAAACCTGTCCTCTTTGGGTCCCTCACAACTGCTTGGCCCTCACAACTGCCTACCTAGCGTCTTTTGGTAACCCTCAAGGACATGCAATCTTTTAAAAACTCAATGCTCACAAATCATGCAATATATGCAATTATTTGCAAAACATGTCTATGCATAATGTATTTGTCATATGCATGCTGAATTTGTTTATAAGATTAAGTCATGCTAAACAAGTCATATAACTTAAACTTAAAACATGCATTCTCAAAACAATCATGGGTTCTTTTAAAAAGTCTAGTAGCGATAGAGCACCTACCTCAAAGTCTCCTAGAGTCATGTCCTTCATCACTCAACCCGTCCCTGGGTCTCATTTATAAACTCCTGGATATGAATGGATACAAGGAGTCTTATCAATTTCTATCTATTTAGAAATTAGATCGCTAGATTTGCCTTTTAAGGTCTATGGGTCCTTGCCTAATTTATTGTCAGGCTAGATCCTATGATATGGATCTACTATTCCATGGTTAACTCTGTAAATTGTCCTCTAATCCTAACTTTATAGTCTTATTAGTTCCGCGTGTCCCAGTTCCCAGGATACTTGTGCATCCTGTTTGAACCGCGACCGCCTCACATGCGTGCGTGCCCAAAGGCCGTTCCAAGGACTGCGTTTTGCACGCGCACATGCATGCTCAAGCGACGCACTATGCCGCGCATCCTGGATGGCATTGTACGGATGCACCTTTGGTGTAGCATGGCGTGTCTCATCTCCCAGGGCGCCCCGTGCATCCTGGTCGAGCCAGGACTTGTATCCCACGTCGCGCGCGCACCCAAAGGCTGCACCAGGGACAATGTACGCACTGTCGTACACCTGGAACCCATCTCAAGGACCCTGTCCTAGGTGCACGTGGAGGATGGCGTCCCTGGGACGCCTTGTTTCCTGCAGGGCTGGCTGAAACCAGGTTGGAATGTTTTCTGGCGAGGAAATCCAACTGGAAATGCTAGATCCAGCACGGATCTAGCCTGAAAGGGGGAAGAAGCAAGGAAAGACAGCTTACCTGGGCAGCTAGGTAGCACATATCGCCGATGGAAGACAACAGGGGGTGCCGTTATCAAAACGGCCCCCTGCGTTTTTCGTTCTTTTTCATTTTTAGTTTAAATTACAGAATTGCCCCTGATCTTTAAACGGTCGTAACTTCTTCATACGAACTCTGTTTTTGACATTCTTTGAGGCGTTGGATTCCATTTTTTGAGTAGAATCTAATGGTACCAAGTTTCCTTATAAATTCCTTCATTTACTATTTTAAATAAGGTAAAACATTTAACATATTTTATTTCCCATAGAATGTCCAAAATAGCATAAATTGCTTGGGCATTATAGGGGAGGTGGAGAGCAGGGAGGGGGTTTGAGTGGGGACAGGAGAGGGTGGAGGTTGGGGTAGGGAGGGGGTTCAGGTGGGAACCGGAGAGGAGGGAGGTGGGGGATAGGGAGGGGTTCGGGTGGCTACTAGAGAGAGGGGAGGTGGGGGTTCGAGTAGGGTACCGAGAGCAAGGAGGTGGGGGTAGGGAGGGGGTTTGAGTGGGGTACCAAAGAGGGGGGAGGTGGGGGGAGGGGAGGGTAGGGGGGAACTGGGTTTTGGGGAGGGGGAAGAGCTGCGACAAAGGTGAGGGAGGATCTGAGTAGTGGGTGGAGGGGGGGTACCTCCATTTACTGTTGTTGATTGATTGATTTTTAATGACCAATTTTCTTGGTTTTCTACAGAGAATTAAGTGATTCGTGTGTAAATCTTAGCATTGGAGGTATTCATTCAGACGAATCAAAGCTGACAAGCGCGATCTTATAGGTGTGTTTGATTTCGTCCTCTTTTCTTTTGTTATTTGCTTTTCTAGTTAAATGAAGGCCAGTCTCTCTTAGGCTAGGTGGTATAGCTTTAAAATTACTCACAATGCCAAAACCATGAGTTTGTACTTTAGATGTTAATGAATTCAATCCAATGTCAACCTACACATCAACCAAAGAATTTTGGGACAACCTATAGGCAAACCATAACTATGAATATTTTTATGATGAAAAGTAATGATTCTATTTTTAAATTTTGAGATGCCAAAGAATCAACAAGCCAAGAAGCTAAAGATTTAGAGAATTTGAAACTTGATGAGCTTATAAGGTCACTCATGACCTATAAGATTGCTCATAAGTTCAAAAAGAAGAGGAGCCAAAGAAGAAGAAAGGAATATTGCTTAGATTCACTATAGAGGATGAAACTAAAAGTGTTGAAGATATTGCACTTCTTACTAGGAAGCTTAAGAAGTTCATTAAGGGAAGAAAGAAAAGTGAAAAGAAAAACTTTAAGAAATCTACCAACAAAGATTATAAGAAAAAACTTTAAGAAAGCATTATTAAGAGAGAGAGAGAGAGTTTATCTCATGAAAATGAGTATTAAAAAATAAAAAATGATAGAAAAAATTCACTTAAAAAAGTTGTTGAAGAAAAGAAGAAAAATGAAATTCAAGTGAATGATCTTTCCAAAATAGTAAGAAAATGGCTGAAATGTGTGGAATAAAAGTTTTCTTATATATGATCTAACCAAAATAGTAACTAAAATATCTAAAAAGCTAAATTGGCTTTTAAGAAATCAAGTAAATAAAGTGTATTGATTGCTCGAAATTATATATGACTCATGAAAGGTAAAATTCCAAAAGTAAGATACTCATTAATCTTAAATCAAACAAGTCACGAAATGACATGGTGCATGTGATCCAAGACATGAAACGTGATCATAAAACCAAAACTTTAATAAACTTCAAGCATGTAAATAAGCAAGAGAAACTTACATGAATCATAAACTTTATTGGATGGAATTTAGTACATGAATTGTTCACATGTACATATATTGATGAACATCTAATATAAGTTAAGCTTATCACTATCTATGAATAACTACACCCACTAAGAGATGTGAACTCCAACTAGTGGAGTTAAAGACAATTGAAAGGTCCATGAGATTTGTAGCCCCTTTACAAATATCTATACTAAGTAGGCAAATACTTTTCATGCATCCTTTATCTATTTTCATTGAGGTTGGTTTATTACGTATGTTAGATATTGTATGTTTATGTGAATGGATGGAGACAGAGTCTCCTTTAATTATTTTTTTATTTAAACTATGTTTATCAAGGATATCTGTTTGGTCTCTTTAAAAGTATTACATAGCCTTTTTTATGTCATTGTTCTAATATCATTAACTGTTTCTTTGTAGTAACAATGGAACGAGAAGAACATCAAACTAAAGATTATGACCACATTGAAAAGCATGAACAAGAAGCCAACATGAGCACTACTCTAAAAAGAAAGGGTAGAGGGCGAACAACAATGGAAAAGGTTATCAAGAGAAATTCAAAGGAAAATAAAGAAAATGTCCAATATAATAGTAGAGGGCAAGAGATTGGTGAGAGTGCCCCTGCTTATAGTAGTTTCCTTCTCTCTATAGTAAGAAGCATGGTTTGTATCACATTTGAGGATTGGAGACATGTATCATCCTCGACAAAAGATTCAATATAGGAAATGGCGAAGGTATGTAAACATTAAGTACATGTATTATTTACATTATAACTTTCCTTATTTTTCAAATATAGTAATTTGATGTGTTCAATTTGTAGTCTACCTTTGTCGTGCCAAATGATAAGAAGATGCATGCTTTACAAGTAGCAAGTGAGCAATGGAGAAAATGGAAGAACTACCTTTTCACAATTACATAGCTCCAAATGTCAATGATTTATGCCTTCCATTTACTCTGACATCAATGATTAGGAGGCTTGGAATGCATTTGTATAGAACCGCACCTCTACCGAGTTTGAGGTATGTGCAGAAATGATGTTTCATTCTTTTAATTACATGTAACGTTCAATTAGTGTACTTGATCATGCATGTAAAAATGTGCAGGTGAAGAGTGCAAAGGGAAGAAAGGTGCATGAAACAAATATGTAACACCACCTATCTAGGATGGGTTATGCTTGTTTAGAAGATCATGAAGTAAGCATCTGTGACAATTTATCCCATTCAATTTAATGCTACTATAGTTATATAATGTTCTCTAACTATGCCTTTGCTTAATAGGAAAAAAAAGAGCTAGGACTACGGAACCCATTGATTGCTCCATCCTCTGGAAGATGGCTCATTCAGTGGGCCATGTTGGCAACAAGTTTGCAAATGAAGCTACTGTGCAAATTGCTTCAAGTATAGTAAGTGGTTCCACTTGTCTATAAATTTTTTACAATTAATTATATGAAATGATCATGTCTTTCTAATTAAATTTTGCTAAACAGTCTTACCCAAGAAAGAACTACTATAGGAACTTTAAGCAGCACTACTGCCAAGGATGACATCCTGTATAGGGCTATGGGCAAGAAGTAGGACCACCCTAGTCAAGTTAGGGACATGGGTCGAGGTGTTTCTCCTTCTAAATTCTTTTGTAGAGGATGTATACCTAGAGTTCAAGATGATGAGCAGGCCTACAATGAGCTCGTTGAGAGAATAAAGGGCAATTTATTTAGACAGTTGCATGAGGGAGGTATGATGATTGTTCCTCGACCCCCTGTTTAGCATACATGCCCTACTATACCTCCATCACATGAGAGTTGCAATTCACCCTCTGAAGAACATAACGAAGGATATCTGCCTCCCCTCAAAAAGGAAATTTCTACCCAGGAGGTATATACATTGAAAAAATTATAAATTTTCATTGTCCATTTGTAATAATTCTATATCTCAACCTCTCTATTGAATATTTGGTTTGCAAGTGGGTTAATGCCTGTTGGCCCTGGATTCCCAACAAAATATCTTGGCAGTTGGTTCATGCTATGAGCATGAAACCAACATACTGCATGGAATTAGTATGCCACCACAAACTAAGCTGGTGTTCATTACCATGGCTTTGAATTCTAATGCCTCCCTATCATTCCCATTAGAAATGAAAAATATTATAATCGTTGGGTAGGCAGTTGCATATGATGTCGCTTGTCCAGAGGCACTAGTCATTCCCGTAGAGTCCATGGTATGTATCTTATCATACTATCTTCCTCATTAATATTTTTTAGCTAAAGACATCTCTTAATTGTTTAATAAATCTATACAGATAATCAGTAACAAAATGAGGCGCAAAGATCGGCTGCCATTCCAGTGTCACCTTTGACTGCTGCACTAATGGAAGAGGTACTTGTATATATCTTTGGTTTTTCTTTCATAAAAAATTAAGCCCTCTTCATAGATTAATATCATATTATTTAGCTAAAATCTTTTACATCTTTTATAGCAACCAACCTAAGAGCATGTGGAAGTCCCACTTAACACGCATTGATCCCTTAGGTTAATCTATGGTCTCATTAACGACAATATGACAATCAATCTTGTACAAATCAAGTGGGGAGTGCTTGCTGAGAATGTTGTTGAAGTGCCACTTGTGGCAAAGGACCTATTACAAGTTTGCCTATGGGATTAGCTTGAGCACACTCAAATTGTCTCCTACATAGGGTATGTATACATACTTGCTTGTAAATCATTTGGTATTTAATTACATATTATATATTAATGGTATATGTAATAATTATTTCTTTTATGTAGCTCCTGAGTAGTGCTACTAACCTTTTTGAGGATAAGGGTACACTTTACCAATTCCTTAACCCTGGCATCATTTCTAGGGCAATGGAGCACTAGCCGATCGAGAAGCATATTCAAGATATTTTGTCAGGCTTCTTTTGCTGCTTTCAAGGACAAGGCTTAATGATTCCCTACAACAGCGAATAAGTTTTAATTTTCTTGTTTTCTTGGCAATTTATTCTTCACTTAGCGATTGTCAACTTCCATTACAATCCATATGATTATCTATGTAGGTCTCATTAGATGCTACTTGTTTTGGATGTGCATGGTGTTCATGCTTTCTTTTTTTATTCTTGTAGAGTGCACATCAGTCCCACCCTCACCGATATTATAAATAAGTAAGCATTTATTTATTTTTCATGTGTTATGTGTAGATAAGTAATTTGCTATTCATATATAAAGCATTTGAAATTTAAATTTGTAGGACTGGGTGGGAATGGGCTATAGTGACCGAGACTTTACAACCACCAAAACTCATGTGGAAAAATGTCAAGGTATATGAAATTATTAATTACTCTAAGTTATTACTAATCATACCTATATTATTACAAATGATATTTATGACTTCTTTTTTGTTGTCCTTATTACACAGTGCCCTAAACAATAGTTTGATTGGGAGTGTGGGTATTATGCCCTAAGGTACATGAGGACCCTTATATTTGATTGTACTCCTATCTCCCATTTAAAAGAGGTAGTCTTTATTTTGCATAATCTTATATTTTTCTACAGTTTTTATGGATCTAGCTAAAAGTTTTAGCTTAATTGAATATGTTGTCTTTTAGGCTACTGTGCTTTCTGAGTTGGCAAACAAGAAGAGTTACTATGAAGTAAATCTCAATGAAATACTAAATGAATGGGCTGAGTATGTAATGAGTTTCAATTAGATTACTTGGAGTAACTACATGAACATGAAATGCATAATAAAGTATTTTTTACATAGACTTGTTTGTGTTCCTTTAGTTTTTATTATTTTCTTTGATATATATATCTATATATTTGCATTTTAAGCAATGAATGAGTGGAAATTTGGAGTGTGGGAATAATTGAGTATGGATGAAGTGAATTTGGAGTTTGAACATGAAGTGAATATGTGGTAATTGATTTATATAACTTTTACAAGATGAAGAATGAGAGGGTTACGTAGAATGTGTATGGATTTACAAATGAAGTGAATGTGGATGTCATAGACAATGCATATGTTGTAGTTTCTTATATAAATTATTTCAAGATAAATGTGGATGGATAATGGTGAGTATGGATGTTTTGTAGCCATTATGGATGTATTAGGTGTTATATTTGAAGAACGATTCGGGGTATATATAAGAAAGAAGTGGATGCATATTGTATTAAATGTTTAGTTTTTCATGTTTATAAAGATTGTTTGTATAAGGTATATAGAATGTTTGTTATTCAATGTATGCACAGTTGGTAGTGTATCATGAAAGATATCGATGCATTGTATGGATGGTGGTTTGGAATGTGTATGGAGATTGAAGTTATTAGCTGTATATGATGTTTGGTTTTTCATGTTTATAAAAATTGTTTGAAGTATTAGGTGCATAGAATGTTTGATATTCAATGTATACACAAGTGGTAATGTATCAAAAAATTAAGATGTGAGAGCAATGTAGTGGTTATTGGTTTTCATGTTTGTGGAGATTGGCGTATTTTAATCTATACATTGTATTGTGTATTAAGAAGTAAACAAGTTTCTAATGTTTATAAACATTGTTTGAATGTCAAGTGTTTGTTATTCATTGTATACAGGAGGTGGAGCAATCAAACAAATTTGAAAAAAAAAGCTTTTAAAGTCGTTTTCCCCCCCAAATTGACTTTAAAAGATGAGACTTTTGAAGTCATTTAAAAAAAAAAAAACAACTTTAAAACTTGATACTTTTAAAGTCATTTAAAAAAAAAACAACTTTAAGAGATGACAGTTTTAAAGTCATTTTGAAAGAAACAACTTTAAAAGGTTGATGATATATATTTAAATATTTTTACTTTCAAAGTTGCTCATATAAAAATAACTTTTAAAATAAAAAAAATTTGAAGTCATTTTTATTTAAGCGACTTCAAAAGTTCATCAAAATGAAATTCTTTTGAAGTTGCTTATCCATAAACGACTTCTAAAGTCAATTAAAATTTGGTTGTTTTTGAAGTCTTTTACAAAAAATGACTTCTAAAGTTGATGACTTTAAAAGTCATTTTCATATAAGCTACTTCAAAAGAATATGACTTTTGAAGTTGTTTTTAAGAAAACGACTTTAAAAGTTTGTCACTTTTAAAGTCCTTTTTTTAAATGACTTTCCAAGTTGCCTCAGTAGATGTCACTTTGTAAGTGACTTCTATTATCACTTTTTACCTACTTTAAAAGCCCCCTTTGTGGTAGTGTTCAGCACCAAATGACTTCAAAATTATATGTGGGAATGGATTTTTAAAGAGTGACTTCCAAAGTAACTGAATTTTAAAGTCGTTTATGAATAAACAACTTCAGAAGTTATTGACATTTGAGGTCATTTAGAGTCAAATGACTTTAAAAGTCCATTACCACATAAAATAATCTTCACACCAAATTTATTGGTATACTTTTTAGCCTAAACTACTTCAAAAGTTATTGACTTTTGAAGTGGCTTAGCCCAAATGACTTCATAAGTTATTAACTTTTAAAGTCATTTAAAACTAAATGACTTTAAAAGTGAACAACTTTTGAAGCCGTTTAATTGTAAATGACTTTAAAAGTCCTTCTCGAAATTTTTTTCCTCTTTGTGCTAGAGTTTTAAAGTCGTTTATAATCAAACAACTTTAAAAGTCTATATTTTAAAAGTTGTTTATTTTTTACTAACTTGTAAAATATTTATTAAGTCATTAGTCAATATAATGACTTCTTTATGTTGAATTTAAAAGCTTCGTGTGTAGTAGTGATTTTGTATAAAAAGTACCCAATTAGTAGCCCATGTGTTATAACTTATTGTGTTAACTTAGGATTTTCGTCTAGAATTTTGTAACACATGCATTTTTTACCTAAGAAATCAAAAGTTTGATATGTTATAGGTTTAGGAGCTAATCCAAAGTAAGTATGTGAATGGGCATAATATTTTAGGACTTAATTAGGTTTTCTTTATCTTTTTTAGGTGTCTAGAAAGTCATCTAAAGGCTAAGCTTGATCAAGAAAACAATTGAAGCCATTCATAAGGTTTCCAAGTCTAATTATGAAACCTAAGTAAGAAAAAGTTTGAATGTCATCAATTCAAAGGTGTGGTGAAGGTTCAAAATCATATTAGGCAATTGAAGAAGCAAAAGGTGACTAGAAATGAACCTAAGCCCAAGCCATGCATTTCCACCACCTTTGCATGGCATTCATTCAAGCTACATAAGCATTAAAACCATGAAAAAGGGTGACAAGCCATAGAAGAAACTCATTCCTTGAAGTCAAGCATTGAAGCCATTTAAGCCACCACAGAATGAGCCATCAAGCCAAGGAGGAGTGCCACATGGAGAGACACGATTGCAACATCAATTCAAGCAACTTTCCTATATTAAAAGTGTGATTTTTAATGAATTTTGAGAGATTAATGTAAAAGGTAAGATGATTATACATTAATAGACCCACTAAGAGAGAAAATTAATCCATTTCCTATCTGAGATTCACCCTCCATCCTAGGATTTCACCACTTTTACTTGAGGGGGCACCTCCTAAGAATGTGACCGCACCCCCCACTTCCCTAGAATTTGAAGTGTATTCAAGTGGTTTCATAAGATAGAAACCATAGATCTCGGTCCATTCAAGCACATAAAAAACCTAAGTTTAATCCTAAAATATCTATCCTTATTTCCTCCCCACATCTTACCCATTTCCCGCATTCAAATTTCACTCAATTAGGAAGGTGGAGGGCCACTTTCCCTCCATGGAAAAGGACACATCCCCCCCTTTGTAATTTATAAATCAGCTAGTTCATATTTACTTCTCTCTCTTATGTCATCTTTATGACATCACTCCTACTTAAATTTCCTCCTCATAACCTACCTTATTCAATACCCTAACCTTAGAGCCACTTTTCTCATGGATTCACCTTTCTTTAAGTTAGGAACCCACTCATCTATACATAACCCCCATGGCTCATACGAATTTTCCAAGTAGAGGTGGGTGAGACACCTTGAAATCAAGATATGTTTTGGTGTTATTTTCTAGTTTTCTTCCTTTGGTTTTCGAGTTATTGTTATTTACTCTCCAATTTAGGTTAGTAGTTTACTTGTTTTGATTTAGTTTCATTGCTCTAAGTTTTCTTTGTTTTGTTTCTTAGATTACGTGACACCTTCCTGCCTTCAAACTCCCTCCATCCTTGCTTCAATTCTTTAGTTTTTGTTTGTTAATCGACTAGTTCTTCAGTTATTTATTCTTTGGTAGTGATAGCCAGGAGAATAACTAGCTTCAAACTTGGAAATCCTTTATTGATTTCCACATTTTTTCAACACTTTAGTTTTGGTCCATTTTCCCTTAGCTAGTTCACCTTTTTAGCCTTATTTTCTCTGATATTCATTTCTAAGATTTCTTTGAATATCATTATAAATTATATTTTTAGGTTTAGATTGAAGTTTTGCTGTAGTTTAGACATAGCTTTGCAAGCTTGAACTGTGTGCAATTTCTAGAATTTCTAGATAGTTTTATGCATATAATTTTGGTGTAATTTGGAAGTGAATCAATAATGTTTTGTCAGGTTTATTGTTATGAAATGATTATATTGTCAAATTAATTTAGATCTTAGTTATTTTGTTAGGTTTCCTTGCATAACAGTTGTGGTTTCAATGGATACCCTATGATTGAATTGTTTGTCATTCTTAAGTAGTTAAAATTTGGAATTTTTTCCCCTGAACTTTGTGCTTTGTTTCTAGCCATCAAACACCTTATTTTCTTGAATTACTAGGAACAATTTACATTTTCATATTTTTTTATTAGATTCAGTAATTAATTTTCATGATGGTTCCCTCTATATTCATCAATTCTAGTCACTTTTATAACCTAGTTTCTAATTTCTAGTTAAAGTTAGTTAGATCTCATATGTTACATATTTTTTCATGTTATTTTAGTGTTATAAAGTTTCCTAATTTGGTTTTACAAAGTTCTATTTTTAAAAAGTTTCTAATTCTAGTTTAAGAAAGTTTCCATTTTAGTAGTTTCCTTCAGTTAAGTTGCTTAGTTTGATACATTTTAAATGAGCATTAGTTTCCTTTAGTTAATTGCATGTTAGTTAGATAAGTTTTTATTTTAATTGCTTATATTTATTTTTAGAAAATTTCTTTTAATTCTAGTTTCTGATTCCATGCATGTTTCCTTCTTAGTTTGTTTTGATTTCCTAGTTTGATCACATCTCTATCACTTTGGTTGAAGTTAATTGATCTAAATTGAATCCAATCCATTACAAATATGTGAGATCCCTCATGGGATCAATCTTGTCTATGTGAACAAACTAGAATTAATTTGTGTGCTTGTGAGTAATTTTAAAGTTACATTAGAAGGTAAGGGAATGGGGATGAGTGTAAAAGCTAGAGAGCTAAAGAGGTGGTTGTGCATTGAGATAAGAGAGAGGAGAGAGATGGTATTTGGGATGGATACTTATGAGAAAGATGGAAGGAAGTGTTATTGGATGTAGGAGAGAGAGAGAGAGAGAGAGAGAGAGAGAGAGAGAGAGAGAGAGAGAGAGAGAGAGAGAGAGAGAGAGAGAGAGAGAGGTGTTATTACATTAAAGGAAAAGAAAAAATGAGATGGTTGCTTCGCATTGGATCCAAAGGTAGATGGGATATGGGTGTGCAACATTAGATAGATGGGAAGATGCGGTTGAGAGTTGATGGCAAGATGGATAGAAGAATGGGTTTTGTGTTGTAGGATGGAGAGAAAGTGAGAGAGGGGGGATAGAGATGGATGGTGAGATGATTGGTTCTCCTAGCTGGAACATCTCTTCTCCACCTTAGGATGTGCTTGTAGGATGCCTTGGAGGATGGGAGATCTTTCCTCACTTCTCCCTCTCTTTCTATTGCTTTGTGTGATGAATACTAAAGTGGGGAGTTGTATTTGCACTGAATGCCTGCCCCTTATTTGTAGTTCATGTGGAGAGCCTTCGAGAGGTGGAATTTTCCTTAAGGAATCTCCCTCCTATCTCCTCCATGTAGATCACATCCAAGCCTGACTTTTTCTCTTATCTTCTTTTCCTATCTCCTTATCTCTCTTTCCTCATCCCCCCCTTATGAAACACATTGAATTATGAATGTAAAAAGGATGATCACATGAATATCCATTAATTTTGATTGGTTGGTTGAGGAAGCTTCTTTCCTCCTTTCATTTGTAGGATTAAACATGCCTTAGAATTGATGGCTTGGATTTCCTTAAAATTTTCTTAAGCAAAGATATGTTGGCTTCCTACAAGTTCTCCTTAGTCCACCTTTTTATTCTCCACCAATTACTAGCTAAGCTACAACATGTTTTCTTCCTTATGAAAAATATGTTTTTCCCCTAAAAAAATGGTGGGTAGCCCACCAAAAAAATCTCCACCTATAGGATGCTTTGCTCCATTCTCTTGCCAGGAGCTTTGTCATTGGTTCACCCGATCTTTATTGTCTTCTCATTGGATGCTCTAGGATAGTCTTGAGTTGGGGGAAATCTTGGCCCTTGAATGCTTGAAAAGTATGGATGAATATTGGTAGTAGATCTCCCATTAATTCTCTCTCTTTACTACAAGTTTTTTTTTTTTTTTTTTGCATTTTATGTATCCTTAATTCTCTCATATAGAAACATGTTTTTATATGTATTACATGTCCTCCCCTTTATTGAAATAGCAGACTCCCGTGTGTGGTCCCATTTTAAAGTTAAGTGAGAGAGGGCATGAATGGAAGAAGTCTTCATGTGGGCTCCAATTTTCTAACTTGTTTTGCTTCAAAAATAAATCATATACATGTGCATCCAACATATGTGAATATAGATTTTATTAAATGCTCTCCAAGGTGGTGGAATGCTTGCATACTTGCATGGAAAGTCTCCCACCCTCGCTTTTGATAAAGGCACTCTCTTTAGTATGGATAAGGTTGGTCGATGCGTTAGGATTTCTAATAGTTCTTAATATGATAATGACAACCTCATAGCATTCTAAACTTCTAAACTTCATGGTTTATACCCGTGGGCCTATTATATTGCTCTAATAGCATAATTGCTCTATTTTAGGGCTTTGATTGTTAAAAATAACATTTTTTGGTTGCACCCTAATCTTGCAAAATGTGAAACATACCCTAATTAGTGATTTTCTAAGTAATTTCAGGTTTAAAACTACTAAATATAGGGATATTATGTGTAATATTTTTATGTATATGAGGTAGCTACCCACACCCTTCCAAAGTTTCACCAGTATAAGATTTATATCCTAGCCTAGTGTGTGCTCTTGATTATTCACATGTACCTAGTTCTAGTTAGCATTACATACACTACACCATGGTATCAACCTATGACTCTCCATGTACCATCCTGGCTTTCCAAAAATAATATTTTGAGAAGTCTTTGTAAAAGCAACAGAAATTTCCTTTTTTTTTATAGTTTCTAAAGAGTTGGAAAATCGTATAGTGTATAGGTACAAGTACTTCTATAAGCTGGGTGTTACTTCCTATAAATCTCTACATATAATTAAAATAAGAGAGTGTATGTAATGGAAATTAGAGTTGCATGCCACAAGATCTTCTAGTCCCAATACTAACTACTATAATTAAACACAACACACACACACAGAGCTAGAACTATCCCATATATATTTACAAAACATAAAAGAGTGTCAATGTAAAACTTATACATCACTTCTCTTAAGCAAAGTCTATAATAAGATCCAAAAATCTATCCAAAGTATAAATCCAACCATCATGTACACTGTGAATCAAATGTCCACTAGCTTCGCCTTCTGCTTCTCTGTGGCACTCAATCTACCCGAGGTCTCTCTTAAAGAATGTTGGTGTAGGGGGACTGAGCATAAAATGCTCACTAGGAACACGCTTAGTACAAACCAGCACACCCAAAATACATAGCAACTAGTATTTATATATGTATCACACATACACATGATAAGTGCTAACTATTCATGAGTCTATCATGGAATGTCAAGATGAGATATGCCAATTCATAAGACTCACATATGGTCACATCTACACTTCTATATGTAAGTAGCAATATCCATTCCTTAGAAATTGTTTATTCATTTGATGTACAATTAGTTGCATGACATTCATGAAGGAAAGCATAATATTCAACATTCCGTAAATATGCACATGCAAATTTCCCAAGATGCTCAAGAATCTAATTATCAATAAACCAACATTTGGTAAATCATTGAATTACATAAAACCAAAAGCAATGCATGGTTTCAAGAGCAAACCATTTTGAAGATGCTCATAAGATCTTGGCATCAAATCAAACTAGGATCCAAAATTATGAAACTGACTGGCAAATGGTCCTACCACTGGGACGATTGCATATAGTCCTACCAACTAGATGGCAACATATAGTCTACTACAAGGAAATGGGTTTAGATGCTAGAGAGTGACTAGCGTGTGATGTCCAAAATTGATAACTACACACCCATGCTCATAGGGCACTACCATCAACATAGGTAACTATCATTGCCACTACGCTTTCCACAAATTCCACTCAAAATCTTCATTGGCCATCATGTGGTTACCAGCTATCCCAGGAGTAGTCCCCATAAAAACCACTCCTGCAGTGCCCCTATCAATCAAAATTACATCCCCAAGACTTATAACTACTCATAGAGTGCTTGCCTAAACATCGATCAAATAACATGTCCATGGCTTGTGGCCACTCATAGAGTGCCTACCTAAATATCAATCAAATCATCACGCAAAAAATTAAGTTGCTTGTAAAACCATTCATGAAGACATGGGATTCCCAACACTCTTTTGTAGTATGAAAACATTTCATTCATAATCCATGTAGTTTCCCATAATTGTTTTTCAAAAACATGCCTCATTTAAAGGAATAAATGCATTAGCATTCTCAAAAATATGTCCTGTCTACATTTCAAGATGCATGACCAAATACTCCTTTCATGCAAGATAAAGAACTTGTAATCCATGGATCTCTCAATTCTAAATCTGATAGATTAGTGACAAAGTTTTCATGACAAGTTATGAGGATACTTCTCATCAGTTTGATCTTAGAGTATTTTAAGAATGGGGTCATAAGGTCTATTTGCAAGACTAGTTCCCTTATGTTTCATGAACCCTTCTAACTTAGTGACTATCTAGAAATGTTTTTCTTGTCCCTGATTCTTTCATGCATAACCTAACAATTCTGCCCTATTTTGTGTATATTCAACCTAAATTGTTGTGAAGTAAATTAGTTTCATATGCTATCAACCATTTCCATAGGGTAGGACTTAGTGTAACAACTTTTCTACCCTAGTTTCCTATTTTAGATCCTAACTAGTACTAGTAGTTTAAGGAAAGTGATTACCTAAAGATTGATCTAGGTTTTTCATCCTAAAAAATTGAAGTCCTATGCTTCAAGCTTTTCACATTGCATCCACCTAATGGTTACCTTTGTTCATTCCCACCACTAAGCATAGCTTGGTGTGTTCCTTTCCCCACATCTAGTTTTCTAAATAGCTATGCAAGAAATTACATTTTCTCTCTAACCCTTCAAGCATTCCAAGTCCCCACTATTACCATAACAGATTTACACCATGGTAATCTAACATCATTCATTACAAAACCCCCATATAATACTGCCAACAACTATCCTTGAATTGGTGGAATGCAGGGGGGTTCCCAGTTGGGATGAATCCCTTGCATTTTCTGGCATGAAGGACAACCTTGTGGTGTAGCTTTAATATTACTTGATAGTGCACAAATCAAAGTAGTATTGCAAGCAAGAGAGATCAATCTCATAAGGAATCTCATAGATTATCTATAGATTGGATCTTATTTAAATCACTTAACTTCATCCAAAGAGAGAGTTATTTATTAGACTAGGAATTTAAAAAAAGAAGGAAACATGCATAAGATTAAAAACTAAGACTAAAGGAAACTTACAAAAAACAAAGCTGAACAATGAAAATGGAAATCAATTTAACTAATATACACTCAACTAGAGGAAAATACAATAGAATTAGAATGAATGAAACTAAGTAACTTAACTTAAGAAAACTACTGAAAATGACACTTTCCTAAATTAAAACTTTCATAAACTAGAATTAGAAACTTTCTAAAAATAGAACTTTTAAACCAAATTAAGAAACTTTATAAAACTAAACTAACATGAAAAAATAGGTAACCAATGCAATATAACTAGATTTAACAAGAAACTAGAAACATGCATGTAAATGGAAACTACAATTAAAGAAACTTTGTAAATTTAATACTTCTTAATCCTAAAGCTTTCTAAAGATGGAACTTTCCAAAACTAAAAAAGGAAACTTATAAACCTAAAATATGATGTAAATGGATGAATATAAACTTCTAAAACAAGATTAAGCAACTAAATTAAACAAGATTCAAAGAGAAAAATAACCTAGTACTATGAGCATGATTCATGGATTGTGCACATGGTTCATAGATTGAAAGACGACCAGATTTGATGCTTTAAATACAAACTAACATGAAACCTAAGCTATGAAATCAATGAAAAACATAAAAGGCTAAATGGGTTATTAAGGTTTCAATCAATTAAGATGTTTTGATGGCTTGAAACAAAGCATAAAGATTAAGGAGAAATTTTTTCAGTTTTTAAGAACTTAAGAACTTCAATATAAATCAAGCATATAAAGAAACTGAAACAATAATTGTCATGCAAGATAACAATCCAAATCTAAAGTAATTTGAGAAAATAAAAATTCAAGAACAAGAATTCTCAAAGAATTTCATTAAATCAATGCCAAAATGTAAAAAATACTGTTAGCATAATCATGTATAAAATCTAAAATTTGAGCAGCTCTAAAACTTGACCTAGAATACAACAAAAACTCAATCTAAGAATTCCAATATAAATTATGATGACATGCAAAGAAAATCCAAAAATAAATTCAAGAGAGAAAATGTTTAGAGGGATGACCTTACTAGGGGAAAAATACCTAAAACTAAGTGAATTAGCAAAGGAAAGAGGGAACACTAAGTGGAAAGATGAGTGTAGAACTAGAAAGCAAAACAACGAGAAACTAAGGCAATGAAACTAAAACAATAAAGGAAAATTACTAACCTGAATTGGAAAGAAAATAACCACAGAAATAACTAGAAATCCAAAAGAATAATAGCATCAAATAAAACCAAAGTTTAATTCCAAAGATCACCAAACAAAGGGTGCAATGTTTCAAGGTTGTCTCATCCAACCTCTACTTAATAGAAAGCATGGAAGGCCTTTGAATTTATAGATGGATGGCTTCTAGATTTGGCTAGGGCTTATTCTAGGAAAGGGAGGTGGATCTAGATCTAGGGCTGAAGTGGAGAATGAAAGCAGAAAGTTAGGTGGGAAGATGAGGTGGCCAAGTGATGTAAGTAAGAAGGCGGGGGGCGGGGGGGGGGGTGTGGGGGTGGCGCGGGGATCTTTTTCTTAGGAAAGTGGGTGGAATTCCACACCATTTAATTAAGTGGTTAATTGAGGTTGGAATGGAGAGAGAAAAAGGAGACAAAACATTAGAAAAATATATGAGGAAAACTTAGGATTTTTTATGTTCTTTGAATGGAGATAGATGTAAGGGTTTCCTAATAAGGAAACCACCTTAATAAGCATTCAAACAAGGTGCAGGCATCACCTTCTAGGAACTTGGCTGCCTCTCTAGGGTAAAATCTTGGAACCCTAAGATGGATGGGGGAAAAAGAATGGAAAATGGAATTGGAAACTTTGATTTTCTCTCTTAGTGGGTCCACTAATGCATGATCACTTACCTTTTACAAATATCTCTCAAAATCCATTGAAAATTGCACTTTTAACATAAGATAGATGCTTGAGTTGGTGCTCCAATTGTGTGGCATTCATCCATGTCTTGATGGCTCATTCCTTGGTGGTTTTAAGTGGCTTTAATACATGGCTACAAGGCTTGAGTAGCTTGGCTTCCATGGCTTGAGTAGCTTGGCTTCCATAGGTTTCCTATTGGACTAGGAAACCTCACATATGGCTCTAACTCTCATGCAAATGATTGAAATGCATGGATTTTTGGATGGATCATTTGATTCACCTTTTATTCTTCCCATTGCCTTCTTTTTCCTGCCCTAGAATAGCATGAACATTGATTACACTTTGAAATGATTCCATTTTGGATTTCGACTCAATCTTCTGCTCTTGATCTTTAGTTCTCGTCTCAATCTAATCTTCACCTCTAGATCACCTTGTTAATACCCACAAAATATGAAAAAACCAAAAATTATGACCATTCACATACTAACTCTGGGTTAGCCTCTGAACATGCAAAATATCAAACTTTTAAATTATTAGGTTAGAAATGCATGTGTTACAAAATTTTGGAAGAACCTTAGAAATAACACTGTAATTTATAAGACATTGGGTACTAATTGGGTACTTTTTATACAAAATTGAACACTTATTATACCCTCCAACTTGTATTTTGCTAGTCCTGAGAAAAACATGTGAAAAATCATGAAACCAAGAATGCTAGTCATTTTAATATGCACTTACAATTGTATTTAACATATACAACAAACCCTTAAACCCTTAGGTTACCCTTACTGGACGAGTTAAGCCTCATGATAGTTTGCAATGAATATACCCACAAAATTTAACAAGCCTAACTCGTTTAGGTTTATCTCAGGGAATTCTCATCTATTTGTACTCTACTAGCTTTAACAGCTTAACAAAGATGAACGAAAGTTTCTACAAGTTATCCACATACCAGAGCCATTTTATTCCAATTCAATCTTAGAGTGCATGTGTGTGTACAACTACATAAGTCAACACTTCTAAATAGATATGCTAATTGCTCCATTGGAAAGATATCTTGACCTCAATCCTCACTGGTATACACTAAAAAATATAGCTCTCAAAGAAAGGGGTCAAACAAAATTCACTCACTATGTGACCAAATGCAATAAGACTGATGGTCCCCATACTCTTTTAACATTAATGAGATAAAGAAATGTGTTCCCTTAGAGTAGATTACATTACCAAGAACATAAAGAATAGTTCACCTTAATTCCTTCCTATTTATATCTTTATCAAGGCTATGTGCCACCTAAGATCAATAAATTTTTTGATAGGATGAAACACAGGCTTAGGTATGTTCTAAATGGAAGGTTATAAGGATTAAAATTTTCAAATTTGAGTAGAGGTCATCTATAAATGTTGGATAACTTTTCTACTTTAATTATATTTGAAGTGAATATCTTTTCTATTTTAACTCTCTGTTTTCTTTTCTTTCTTTTTTTTTATTTTGTAATACTCCTTTCTTTGTATTACTAAGAAAGAATATTTTTCTATGGAAACACTTTTGTTATTTTTCACTTCTTTGACTTTTGTCCTTTTTCTACTTTTTCTACTATCTCTACTCATTTTTGAAAGGTAGGTAATGAATATTGTTACTAGGTTTTTTGGGAGGTAATGAATATTCTTACTAGGTTTTTTGGGTTAAGGTAAATGAGGCTTTTGAAAAAGAATAAACTTACCAAGATGCTTAAAGGGTCTAACTAGTGGTATAGTAAGTGGGTAGGCTTACATCTTGGGCTAAAACAAGGATGACCTATATAATTTCTTAGGTTTCTTAAAACCTATCAGAGTCAATAAATACTCAAGAAAGAAAGTTAGTACTCCTTTTAGTTCTTAGCATTTTGACCAAAATAAAGAACAATGGGATCTTCAAAGTAATGTTCACTAATGAAAATAGGGAATTATATGTAACCCTCAGAAAGATGATAGTCTCTAATACTTATTTGGGTATAACTTTTCACTAATTTCCTTAGGGTCTTTAATTCATAACTATCTATTAGTATAGATTTATGTATTGCGTGTAAGTGTATTATGAGATTTAACTTTCATAAAATAATTTAGGACATGAATAAAATACAAAATTAACCACATGCATTTCCATTAAGAAGTTAAAGTAGAAGAAATACTAATATTCAGGCAATCTAGTTCTCATCACAGTAAAGGGACTTTAACCTTAAAACTTTTGAAACCTCAAAAATTTGATTTTATTTTTAAAAAATATGAAGAAAACTAAACATCTCATGCATGTTTCCAGCCCCTAATCTAAGCTAAACATTGTCCCCAATGTTTGGAAACATATGACTCCTATATGATAAATGGGTAATATAGAATATTGGGACTTTAAAAATCCTAGGTTATCTCTTAGTAATGGCTAATTTTAACATCTTCAGCTAGACATACTACGAAATGACAATGATGGATGGATGCAGGTGTCAGGGAACATGCTAAGGTGGGTCCTGGTAGATTGGTTCCTTTAACAAGAAATCCTTTGCTTTAGGTTGACCAACTCTAGATAGGGTTCAACCTTTGCATATTGACTTTGGAAATCACACCATCTGTTTCCATCTTGATGGCCCAATGAGGGTAAGAAATACGTACAATGTAAGGTCCATTTAATCAAGATCTAAGTTTTCATAGAAATAGGTTCAATCTAGATTCTGTCTAGGTGTGACAGACTTTCTTAAGATATTTCTATCATGAGTGCTTTTCATGTAGTCTTTGCATGGCTTTGTGGACTCATATGCATCTTTCCTTAACTCATCCAACTCATTGGGTTGGAATTTTCTCTAGGTTTCAATAGTATCTAAGTAAAAAATTAAGCTTTTTAATGGACCAATATGCTTTATGCTCTAATTCTACTAGTAGGTTGCAGGCCTTTCCACAGAGCAAGCGGTAAGGTGTTATGCCTATAGAAGCCTTATATGTAGTATGATAGGCCCATAAAGCATCATTAAGCCTCAAAGACTAGTCTTTGCTATTTGGATTGACTATCTGTTCTAAAATACACTTCATTTCTCTATTAGACACTTCTACCTATTCGATGGTCTGAGGATGATAAGGGGTAGCAATTTTGTGAGTAACACCATATTTCTTATTTAATTCTCAAATACCCTATTACAAAAGTGTTTACCCCATCACTAATTATGGCCCTAGGTGTGCCAAAAGGTGTAAATATATTTGTTTTAAGAACTTGAACACCACCATGTGGTAGTTAGTTTTACATGGAATGTCATCTATCTATTTTGACACATAATCTACCACCACAAGGATGTACAGATAATCAAAAGAGTTAGGAAAATACCCCATAAAATCAATGCCACATACATCAAAAGGCTCAATGATAAGAATAGGGTTCAAGAGCATCATATTCCCTTCTCCTATGCTCACTAACTATTGGCATCTAGCACGTGCCAAGCAATAAGCATATGAATCTTTGAAAATGATGAGCCAATAAAAACCACACTGTAAAATATTTGTAGCTATCTTCCTCATAACTTGATCAGTTACAATACTTAAACAAGTATGGGTCATCCCAAGTAAAGTCTCTAACGACAGTAGCAAACTTTTTTCTATCTTGTTTAGACCAATAACTAGGAATTTGTCTAGTGACAAAGATAATTGACTATATCAGCATACCAAGTAATTGGGAAATGTGTAACAATCGTTCATCAAGAAACATGTCTGTTATAGGCACATTCTCACTAGTAGACTCCACAACAAGCTTGGATAAGTGGTCTACTATAACATTTTTGGACCTTTTCTTATCCTAAATTTCAAGATCAAATTCTTATAGAAATAGTATCCATTAGATCAGACTAAGTTTTGCATCTTTCTTTGACAGAAGATATTTAAGTGCTACATGATTTGAGTATACTATGGCCTTATATCTTAACAAGTAAGGTCAACATTTATCCAGGGCAAAAACAACTTTTAACAACTCTTTTTCTGTAGTTGAATAATTGAGTTGGGCATCATTGAGTGTCTTGCTAGCATAATATATGACGTGAGGAAGTTTATCAATATGCTGCCCTAACAAAGGTGGTGTGTAGCATCACATATTATTTCAAATGGCGCATTCTAGTCTGGTGGTCGAATAATAAGTGCAAAAGCTAACTCAGCCTTCAAGTGCTCAAATTCTTTCACGCAATTTTCATCAATGGAGGAGGAAGGTTAAAGATTAAATCCATTTTAGCATTATCCACTTCTATGCCATTCTGTGAAATAATGTGGCCTAAAACAATGCCATTTTGAACCATAAAATGACATTTTTCCTAATTTAACACTATGTTCTTTTCTAAACACCTAGGAAGGACAAGTTTTAAATGGTGCATACATTCTTCAAAAGAAAATCTAAACACGGAGAAATCATCCATAAACACCTCTAGGAATCTTTCTACCATATCTGAAAATATACTCAATATACACCTTTGAAAATTAGCTAGAGAATTGCAAAGTCCCAAAAGGCATATGATGGTACATGAAGCTTCTAAAAGGATAGGTGAAGGTGGTCTTCTCCTGATCCTTAATTTCTATAGGGATTTGGTTACAGCCAGAATAACTATCAAGAAAGTAGTAGTACTTATCTCCGCCTAACCTTTCTAGCATTTGATCTCTGACTAGTAGAGGAAAGTGGTCTTTCCTTGTGATCGATTTTAAGATTTAGTAATCTAAACAAACCCTCCATGTGGTGGTCATGCAAGTGGGGACTAAACTCATTATCCTCATTTTAGATTACTATGACTCCAGACTTCTTGGGGACAACTTGAACGGTGTTGACCCAAGTGCTGTTGAATATGGGGTATGTGACACAACATTTAAGAGGTTAAGCACTTCATCTCTCACTACTTCCTTCATACTACTATTAAGTCTCCTCTATATTTCCCTAGATGGTTTAACATTTTCCTTTAGATGGATCCTATGCGTACACATAACTTGGCTAATCCCTCTAATATCTACTATAGTCCACCCTAGAGAAGTCTTCTTTGAGAACATCAAGAAGCTTACTTTCTTGTTCTTTATCCATATCAGCTTCTATGATGACAGGGAAGGTTTCATCTTTAGATTTTCAAGTAATGGTTTAAGGAAAAAGGTGGGTGGTTTTTTATGGATGGGAGTAGTATAGATTTTGATAGAGGTAGTGGTTCCACATGGGGGGCCCATTTGGAGGTATCCATTACAAGTGCAACATCTAAAAGATTATTTACCTCATGAATGGACTTGTTTACATCAAATTCAGAGTTAAAATGTGTTAGATATGCCTCTAGTTGATCTAAGAAAGGTAATGGTGTATTAGCATCTTGAAGTAGACCTTTAATTAAATTTACTACACAAGAATCATCTACGTTTAGATGATGACGGTTAGCATTAAAAACATTTAAGCTTGATTTTCATATTACTGAAAGATAAATTCAATGCACAATTTCTCCTGTTGATGATGACATTGGACATTGCCAAAAAGGGACATCCAAGAATGTTTGGGATATGATTATCGGGGTCTGATATAGGTTGGGTATTCAAGACAATAAAATCTATAGAAAAGTAAAACTAGTCCACCTGTATTAAAACATCTTCAACCATACCACATAGAATTTTTACTGATCTATCTACTAATTGTAATGTGGTAGTGGTTTGTTTGAGGTCAAACCCTAGTTGCTCATAGACAGAATAAGGCAACAAGTTTACATTGAGCCCTAAATCAAGTAGTGCCCTATCCATCACATGATTTCCAATGACATAAGAAATGGTAGGACACCTTGGGTCTCTAAACTTAGGAGGGGTTTAGTGTTGTATTAAGGGGCTCACTTGCTTAGTGATGAAGGCTTTCTTTTGCACATTGAGCTTTCACTTTGTTGTGCAGAGCTCTTTAAGAAACTTGGCATAAGCAGGAATTTCTTTAATAGCATTGAGTAATGGGATATTAATTTGCACATTTTTAAACACTTCCATTATCTCATGAAAATTTGTTCCTTTCTTAGTCATGCTGAGCAATTGAGGGAATGGGGCTTTAGGTACATAAGGTGCCTCCTCTA
Organism: Warburgia ugandensis; assembly: GCA_035236585.1. Lineage (NCBI taxonomy): Eukaryota > Viridiplantae > Streptophyta > Magnoliopsida > Canellales > Canellaceae > Warburgia > Warburgia ugandensis. Next base: position 49,191,474 of record CP141130.1, read on the forward strand.
TCGGCTCAGATGGAGTAGAAGATTCTTTCTTTTCTCTTTCTGTTGAGTTTTGGCTAATTCATTATCCTCTATGTTTTCTTTAGTCTTTTCCTTCTGTCTACCCTACTTTATTATCAACCTCATGACCAATCCCAAGGGTTGTAATAGACTTTGCTTTTTTGTGGGTTCTATGGTTATAGGAATTAGACCCTATTTCTAACTTGAACTTAGGGTATAGAATTGGATGATTGGGAAATCTCCTTTCTCCCTTTCACTTAAGGAAGCAGATAATTGACCCATTGTGTATTCCAACCTTGAGATGTTTTGAGAGTTGCACGTGGAATTTCCTTAGTATCATTATGGAATTGTATAGAATTTTGCATGAATAGATTTAGAGTTTCCTTCAGGGAAGGTGTTGTTAGTTGTTGCAAAAACTATTGAGGAACTAGTTGTTGTGGGACTGGAGCAGAAGGAAAGATTTGAGGATGAAGAATCCCTAGTGGACCCCATGGGTATTATTCTTAGACCATGAAAAATTTGAATGCTTAGCCCATTTTGATTGTAGGTCTCAGAATAAGGATTATTATTGCTAGGGTTACTATATGCATTAATTGAATTTGCTTATTCTAAATGATTTTTGTGGTACACTAGTATGGATGGACAAGATGTGGTCAAATGGGCCAGGCTTGAACATATAGAACAAACCTCCTATGGTGGTTTCATAGATACTTGGATAGCCTTGAAGGCATCAACTTTGGTAGCCATTATCTGGAACATATTTTCCACCTTGTCCATTCTTCCATCCAAAGAGTTGAGCTTGTATGACATATCTAAGGTTACTCCTATCTTTAGAGGCTAGGTATTTGTCTCTCTCATTTTGGAATAGTCCTGTTGCTAGGAATGGTCAGTTAAAGTGTGGAAAAATTCCCAAGCCTTTGTTTAATTTTTTAGTATGAGGGCCCTCCACTAGTTGCATCTACCATTTGTCTATTTTAAGGTGTTAATACCTCATAGAAGTATTGAACATGTTACCATTTTTTAAATGCATGGTGAGGGCACTTTTGTTGCAATTCATTCCACCTTTCCCAGCATTCATAATATTTCTCATCATCTTTTTGTTGGAAATTAATGATCTCTCTACGAAGGGTATTAGTCTCATGGCTAGGGAAGAATTTGTTTAGAAACTTTATAGACAACTGGTCACATGTGGCAATGGAACCGACCTCTAATGAATTCAGCCATGACTTTGCATTACACTTTAATGAGAAAAGGAACACCTAAGCCTAATAGAATCATCCATAACATTTCAAAATTTGAATGTAGTAAAAATATCAAGGAATTCCTTAATATGTATTTATGAATCCTCTCTCTCACAACCATAGAATGCGGGGAGTAACTCTATGACTCCATGTTTAAGTTCAAAGTGGTTTGCATTGGTGGGTAGTAAAGCGATACATGATGGAGTATTTAATTGAAGTAGCATATAGAAATCTCTAAGAGCCTTATGCTCAACTGTAGCTAGTGAGTTTGCCATGAGGTTAGGGATTTGATTTCTCTCCCCTTACCTATGAGTATATTCAATCTTAGGATCTAAAGGTACTAACTCCATATTCTGAGATCGACAACCTTGTGTGAACTAAAGTAAAAACCTATCTAATTGCTACAACCTAAATCTAAATGACTCTTAACTCTATTGGATATGCAATAAACAATCCCTAATGCTAGCAAGCTTGATTTGATAATCTTTATTAATCTGTGAGGATGAGGCTTTTAATCTACAGCTAGACAACTCCTCCTTTAATCCAAACTTGACTATTGCTTACCAATTAAGTCTTGCATAAGGTGGTTAATACAATTCTCATCGAAGGAGGCATTTAAACCTCAATAACTAGCAACAAAAAGCATGGAAAAATTAGTGGAATTTTGGATACCCATTTTAACCACAAAGAGTTACTAGAGTGACAATAGATAATCTCTTTCAAAAAGGGTCCTATGAGCTCGAAACCCTAGGTCTCTAATTACTTGATTTTAGATTAAGATTAACTGCTGGGATTGCAAGCATACTAGGAATTGATTTGATTTCCATCCACTAGGAAGTAATAAATGTGCAATGCAAGTATAATTAAGCAAACTAATGCAACCTATATGCTATGCAACCAAGGGTTAGATAGGTGTAATCTAATGCAGCAATCCTAAATAAAATGTGACAAATAAGACGAATGACCTAGATTATATTAATTACATTACCAATAAATATGCAAACTACACTAAATGCAACTACACTAGAAAATTAAAATAAAGCGAGGGAACTTATAGTGAAGTTTCTGATGAAGATCAAGTGTGGGTCAAGATACCCCACACGTGCCCTTTATTAATACAATCCTTATAAAATAGAAATAAATTGCAAATTACCATAGGGCCTCACTACAAGGTCACTCAAAAATTAAAAACCCTAATCTAGGAAAGGATTAAAAGTTGATGAAGCTCCTCTTACCAATTTTCCCTTGCATAAAACAAGTAAGATGGATCAATAAATGAGGAATTAGCAAGACATGCAAATGCAATGCAAAATCCTAATCTAATGAAACTTAAGATTACAACTAAAGATAAACAATTTAAATAAAGATTGAGTCCTTGGAGAAGATGCCAAAAACGTGGTGTAGCTTTAATATTACTCACAAGTGCATGAATCAAAGTACTATATATTGCACATGAAAGAGGTTAATCCCACAAGGAATCTCATGGATTATCAATATATTGTATTTAAATCACTTAACTTCTGCTAAAGAGAGAGTTAATGATTAAACTAAGAATTTAAAATAAAAAGGAAACATGCATGAAATTAGAAACTAAGACTAAAGGAAACTTGCAAAAAACAATGCTAAACCACAAAAATGGAAACTTACTTAATTAACACAAATTCAACAAAAGGAAACTATAGAAAAATTATAATAAATGAAACTAAGCTACTTAACTTAAGAAAACTACTAAAAATGAGACTTTAAATTAAAACTTTCCTAAGCTAAATTAGAAACTTTGTAAAAATAGAACTTTATAAAACCAAATTAGGAGACTTTTTAAAAATAAAATAACATCCAAAAATAGGTTATCATTGAAATTTAACTAGATTTAACAAGAAACTAGAAATATTCATGCAAATGGAATCAACAATTAAGGAAACTTTCTAAATTTAACACTTACTAATCCTTAAACTTTCAAAGATGGAACTTTCCAAAACTCAAAAAGGAAACTTTCTAAACCTAAAGTAAGATGTAAATGGATGAATAGAAACCTATAAAATAAGATTAAGCAACTAAGTTAAGAAATATTTAAAGAGAAAAATAACCTAGTACCATGCGCATGATTCATGGATTGTGCACATGATTCATGGATTGTGTTCATGGTTCATAGATTGAAAGATGGCCAGATTTGATGCTTTAAATACAAATTAACATGAGAAATTAGCTATGAACTCAATAAACAACCTAAAAGGCTAAGTGAGTTCCTAAGGTTTCAAGAAATTAAGATGTTTTGATGGCTTGGAACAAATCATAAAGATTAAGGAGAAAATTTTCCAGATTTTAACCACAACCACTTACGAACTTCAACATAAATCAAACATATAAAGAAATAGAAAAAATAATTTTCATGCAAGATAACAACCCATATCTAAAGTACTATGATAATAAAAACATTCAAGAATAATAATCCTAAAAATAATTCATTAAATCAATGGCAAAATACATAAAAAACTATGTGCATAACACATGTCAAAAATTAGAATTTGTGCACTATTCAAAGCTCTAAAACTTGATCTAGATTACAAAAAAAACTCAATATAAAGATTTTAATCTAAATTATTATGACATGCAAAGAAAACATAGAAATAAATTCAAGAGAGAAAACGGTTAAGTGAATGAAGGAGAAAAACATGAAATCCCTAAGGGGGAAAGCAAGGTTGAAAGTTATTTCCTCTCTTGGATGTCACTACCAAAGAAGAACTAACCTGAATATTGAGTGAATCAGAAAGAAAAACTAATGAAAGTGAGGTAAAGAAAAGAGGGAAAGCTAAGTAGAAAGATAAGTGTAGAACTAGAAATCAAGACAATAGGAAACTAAGGCAATGAAACCAAAACAATAAAAACAAACTACTAACCTAAATTGGAGAGCAAATAAGCAAAGAAATATTAAAATCCAAAGAAAGAATAGCACCAAAGAAAACTAATAAGTGTTCAATTTTGTGTAAAAGACACCACTTAATTACCCTTGTGTTATAACTTATAGTGTTAAATTAGGGTTTTTGGCTAGATGAGAATTTGAGTCATACATGAGGTTGCCTAGTCCAATTAGGAAACCTAAGGAAGCCAAGCTAGGTTTGAGCCTAAAATCCACTTAAGTCACTAATGAATGAGCCATCAAGCCAAGGAGGAGTGCCACATGGAGCCACATGATTGGTGCATGAATTCATGCAACTTTTCTATGTTAAAAGTGTGATTTTAAACAGATTTTAGATTAATGTAAAAGGTAAGATGATCATGCATTAAGGGAACCATCAAGAGAGGAAAGCCCACATTCCTAATTCATTTTCTAACCCTAATCTACCATTCACCCTAGGGCTCCAAGTTTTTAACTCAAGGAGGGAGCCAGCTTCCTAGAAGAGGACGCCTTCTTTTACTTAGTTGGTAAAATTCAAGTGGTTTCCTAATTACGAAACCCTAGATTCAAGTCTCTGCAAACATGCAAAACCCTAGGTTTTCTTTCAAAATTTCCACCTTTATTTCTTTCTTATTCCCTCACTATTCCCACCAGCCAATCACCATCCAATTAGGAGGGTGGAGAGCTACTTACTAATCAATGAAAAAGCCACCTCCCCCTTCCTAATTTAGAAACAATTTTCCAAAAACTATATGAGAAAAATGAGAGGGGGGAGACATATGTGTGTGTGTGTGTGTGTGTGTGTGTATGTGTGGGATGTATCCATCTATATTGAATTGTGAATACATCAATGATAGAATCATTTTTAAGTGGACTACTGGTCCTCTGATAGAGATAAAATAAGAGGGTCAAGAAATAAAATAGGAGCAGATGCATTTTTTATTTCAATATAGGAATCAGTAGTTAAGAATTAAATGGTTAACCAACTAGACACGACTCTCTCTCTCTCTCTCTCTCTCTCTTATGTCATCCTTATTACATCATCTCCACCTAACTTCTTCCCTTTAAACTCCACCTCAGCTTTAAATTTACATCTCCACCTCTTTCATAGAATAAACATTCATCAAAATGAAAGCTAAACCAACTATATATGTCCCATTGAATTGCAAGTTTTTTTTTCTAAGTAGAAGTTGTGTGAGACAACTTTAAAATCAAGCTCTCCTTTAGTGCTTTGTTGCTACTAGACTTTGGGACTTCTTTGATGCTTTTATTCCTTTAGGGTTCTAGTTATTCTTATTGTTATTGGTTCTCCAATTTAGGTTAGCAGTTTGATTGCTTTGGTTTAGATTCATTACTTTAGTTTCACTTGTTTGCTTTCTAGTTTTACACCCTTCTTTCCACCTAGCTTTCCCTTTCTTCATTACCTGAACTTGACTAGTTTTCTTTGTTATTACTCACAATTTAAGTTAACTATTCTCCAATAGTGACATCCAAGACAAGAGCTATCATAGAACCTTGAAATCCTGCCTTGAAGTTCACATTTTTCACCTTTTCCCACCTTAGTTGTAGGTCAATTTTCTTGCATTAGTTCACCCATTTAGCCTTCTTTTCTATAGAATTCCTTCATGGATTTTCTTTGCATGTCATCATACAATAAATTTCCAACATTATATTTCATTATTAATGTTGTTTAGGTAGGATTTTATGATTAGGAACTAGGTGCAATTTCCAAATTTTGAACATGTATTATGCACCTAGTTATGGGTGTAATTTGGTGTTAACTTAATGATACTCATTACAGTTTCATGTTATGGAATGATTCTCCTATCAATGTACTTTATATTTGGGTTACTTCCCTACATAAAACTTATGGTTTCAATTTCTTCATTATGCTTGAATTGTTTGATGTTCTTAAGTAGTTGAAATCTGGAAATTTTCTCTCTTAAAATTCATGCTTTGTTTTCAGCCATCAAAACACCTTATTTACTTAAATCCTTAGCAACCCATTTATCTCTTTAGGTTATCTTTTAGTGCCTAGCTTAGGATGCATGTTTGATTGCATTAAGAGGGTCAAATCTTGTCAATTTTGTAGCTATGAACCATGCACATAGTCTATGAATTAGGAGCATGGTACATATGATGATTCATCTTTGATTCTTGTTTCATTCACTTGCTTAATTTAGTTTTAGCAATGGTTAATTCATTGTTTGCATCCTATTTTAGGTTTAGAAAGTTTCCTTTTTGATTTTTGGAAAGCACCACCTTTAGGAAGTTTTAGAATGTAGAAAGTGTTTTTAATTGTAGCTTCCATTCATATGCACGTTAAATCAAGTTAGATATCATTGGTTACTTGTTTTAGCATAGCTTAGTGTTAGAAAATTTTCTAATTTAAGTTTAGAAAGTTTCTAGTTCTAGTTTAAGGAACTGTTAATTTAGGAAAGTTTCCATTTTAGAAGTTTCCTTAAGATTAGTTGCCTAATTTAATTCATTCTAATTGAGCATTAGTTTCACATGTTAGTTTAGTAAGTTTCTATTTTCATTGCTTAGTCGTATTCAGTAAGTTTATTTTAATTCTATTTTCTAATTCCATTCATGTTTACTTCTTAGCTTGTTTTAATTTCCTAGTTTGATCATAACTCTTTCTCTTTGGCTAAACTTAATCAATTTAAATAAGATCTAATCCATTGCAAATATATGAGATTCCTTGTGCGATCGACCTCACTTGTGTGAAAATACTACTTTAATTCATGTGCTTGCAAATAATTTGAAAGCTATACTAAAAACCAAAGTCTAGCTCTAAAGAGCACTAAACAAAGAGTGCAATGTTTCGAAGTTGTCCACCCAAAATCTAATTAGTAGAAAATGTGGAAGGCCTTTGAATTTATTGATGGCTGGCTTCCATATTTGTATAGGGCTTATTTGAGATAAGGGAAGTGGATCTATATCTATTTTTGAAGTGGTGAATGAAGGAGAAAAGTTAGGTGGAAGATGAGGTAGCTAAGTGAATTTAAGCAAGATGTCATGGCTAGTTTCTGACTTAAAAAAGGGCAAGGGCGGGAAAGGTGTCTTTTTCTTAGGAAGGTGAGTGGAATTCCACCACTCTTAATTAAGTGGTTAATTGAGGTTATAATGGAGAAAGAAAAAGGAGAAAAAAATGTTAGGAAAAAGATGTGGAAAACTTAGGGTTTTGATTTGGTTTGAATGGAGATAGATCTAGGGGTTTCTTAATTAAGAAAGCATCTTAATAAGCATTCAAATAAGGTGGAGGCATCACCTTCTAGGAAGATGGCTCCCTTTCTAGGAGAAATCATGGAACCCTAAGACGGATGGGGAAAAAAAATGGAAAATGGAATTGGAAAGTGGGTTTTTCTCTCTTAATGGGTCCATCAATGCATGATCATCATACCTTTTACAAATATCTCTCAAAATCCCTTGAAAATGACACTCTAATGTAGGATAGTTGGTTGAATTGGTGCTTCAATTATGTGGCTCCATGTGGCTTTCATCCATGGCTTGATGGTTCACTTTGATAGCTCATTCCTTGGTGATTTAAGTGGCTTGACTAACTTGGCTTTCTTAGGTTTCCTGGCTGGACTAGGAAACCTCATGTATGGTTCCAATTCTCATGCAAATAATAGAAATGAATGGATTTTTGGAATAGATCATGTGATTCAATTTTTATGCTTCCCATTGCCTTCTTTTTCTTACTCTAGGATAGTCTTGAACCTTGATTACACTTTGAAATGATTCTATTTTGGCTTTTGACTCGATCTTTTGCTCATGATCTTCAATTCTCATGTCAATCAATCTCGACCTTTGGATCACTTTTTCAATACCTAGAAAAGCTAAAAAATCCTAAAAAATTATGATCATTCACATACTTACTCTAGGTTATCCTATGAACGTCCAAAATATCAAACTTTTGAATTATTAGGTCATCAATCAAAGGTGTAATGAAGGTTCAAGATCATCTTAGGGTAAGCAAGAAGACAAATGAAGAAGTTAAAGGTGACTAAAATGGGCCCATGATGTAAGCCATGCATTTCCATTACCTTTGTATGGGAGCCATTCAAGCCACCTTAGCCATTAAAGCAATGAAAAATGGTGATAAACCATGCAAGCTACTCAAGCCTTGAAGCCAACCATTGAAGTCACTTAAACCACCAAGGAATGAGCCATCAAAGTAAGCCATCAAACCAAGAAGGAAAGCAACACGGAGTCACACAATTGGAACATCAATTCAAGCAACTTTCTACTACTACAGAAGAGGGTTTTAAAGTCAGCATAAAGAAGTCTCTTATTTGACTACCAACTTCATAAATATTTTACAAGTCAGTTGAAAATAAACAATTTTACAAAGACTTAAGAAGTTGTTTGACTGTAAGCAATTTTAAAAAACTGATGCGAAGAGGGAATTTTTTGTGGAAAGCACTTTTAAAGTCGTTTAACATTAAATGAACCCAAAAGTTCATGACTTTTAAAGTCATTTTACATTAGCAACTTCAAAAGTATCATAAAAAATTTGGCACGAATATTATATTTGGGGGGAACAGACTTTTAAAGTTGTTTTGTAGTAAACAACTTTAAATATGAACAACTTTTAAAGTCGTTTATTCTAAGAGACTTTAAAAGTATGAGAAGAAATTTGGTGGGAATGGACTTTTAAAGTTGTTTGACACAAAGCGACTTCAAAAGTCAATAACTTTTGAAGCTATTTAATTATAAGCAACTTTAAAAGTCTTTAACTTTTGAAGTCCCTTTTGTGAAGCGACTTTAAAAGTTTATTTTCATATATGCTTTAAAAGTTGTTTAGTATTAAGTAACTTCAAAAGTGAGAGACTTTTAGAGCTGTTTAGTGCTAAACAACTTCTAAAGTTCTTGTTCATTTATAAATAGTTGTCAACATCTCATTTTTTCCATGTATCCTCTTCTTCTCATGGGCTCTATGATGGCTTCCTCCTTGGTCCTTATTCTTCTCTTTTTTTCTCTTTTTTCTTTCCATTTTTTTGTTTTGACTGTTTGTGTCATGAAAAAAACTACAAGTAAACCATAACTTCTTTTAAATAATGAATTTATTTCTTGTTACTAACTCTCTTTGTTTTTATTTTGTAGATCATGTGGGTTTTCTCACTACAGATTATGGGGTTCAGATGTCTGCTAGATCGTCTTGATTTTGAAAAAATCTTATGATTTCATTAAAAATGACATAGCTATACTCTTCAAGCCTTACTATTAAGGAAAAGGAGAACATGACGATTTGTGGTTCTCACCCAAAATTAGGGTTTGATGAAGAGTGGTGGTTATACTATCAACTTTTGGCTAAAAAAATTGAAACACACTCTTTCTCTCTCCATAGAATTGGTGTAAGCTAAATACTAGGCCAGATTTTGATGAAATTGAGCAGATTCACTCTTTAATCTTGTATTAATAAGATCTAATAATATGTAACATTGGATGTAATTAAAAAATAAGTTGATTTCCTTGTTGAAGTGTTTCTTTATGTATATGTATTATATATGTTTGTATTTGTAAAATCAGTTTTATTTTGTATTTGTGTAAGGTTGTAATGTAGAAAAGGTAAATAAATATATATTTAATGTGAAAACTTAAAAATTATAAAGTCGTTTGCATAAAAACAACTTTAAATTGCATACTTTTAAAGTCATTTACATAAAATGACTTTGAAAATATGCACTTTTAAAGTTGTTTACTATAAACGACTTTAAAATTATGCATTTAAAGTCATTTTTATGGAAATGACTTCAATTGTAAGTATGTTTCAGGTATTATTTCATCGACTTCTTTTGTTCCTTTTCGCACTGTGTTTATTATCTGTGCACAAAAACTAATCTAGATTTCTCTTTCCCTACTCTGAACCAAATCCTACATGTGAAATGGAATTACATTCATAAATTCAGGGTCAATATCGATTTTTGTGTGTTTGGTGGCATCTCTATGTTTGGCTCATATGTATTATGCATATTTGAAGAATTTTTACAAGGTTGTAGGTTAGAATTTTTTCTTTTAAAAGCTAATTTCTTTCATGAATGTGTTTATCATATTTTGCATTTTTTTCATTGTTAATTAAAAATATCCATGAAATGTAATTATTTTAAATATTTCTAATTCTTGTATATCTAATGTTTATTTAACAAAATGCCTAACCTAATCTTTTCATGTCTAACAAGTCTCCCCACAAATTTTCTTTGATTTCTTGTGATAATGGAAAAATACATTTGGATGACTATGACAGGAAAATTGAATGAATATGAGGGAACAAAAAATTTCATAAAGTTCACACTTAAGGTAGGTATTGATCGTAATTGCATGCATTGTCCATGCTCAATATGTGAAAACTGGAAAAAAGTAACTATAGGGGTGTTTAGAGAACACTTGTGCTTCAATGGAATCGATGAAAGATACCACCCATAGATTTAGTATAGAGAAGAACTTTCGCATAGGCCCTCGACAAAGCTTGGAAGATGCGATCAAGACATTGTAGGAAGTGTTGGAGATAGTACAGCTATACCGATGTTTCAAGATGCATGTGATGACTTCCAGGATGACCCTAAACAATTTCATACTACATTAGAGGAAGCCAATGAGCCATTTTACCTTGAGTGTAAAGATTATACCAAGCTATCCACAGTGGTAGAACTTTACAATATGAAATCAAGATTTGGTTTTTAAATCAAAGTTTAAAAGAAGCCTTGAAAGTAGTGGGTAAGATGCTACCGAAGGATAATAAATTTGTGAGGTACACATGGGAGGTAATGAAAACCATGGATGCACGAGGGTTGAAGTATGAGAAGATACATGCGTATCCCAATGATTGCATCTTGTATAGGAAGGAGCACAAGGATAAGACTACATGCCCAACTTGTGGACAGCCAAGATGGAAGTTAAAGAAGAATTCAATGGAGACAATTACAGGCGTTCCTACAAAGGTTCTATGGTACTTCCCCCCTATTCCAAGGTTCAAAAGAATGTTTCGTATAATATAAACAATGAAGAAATTAGCGTGGCATACCAATGACAAAGTAACTGATAGCTTTTCATGCCATCCAGCAGATAGCCCAGAATGGAAACTCGTAGACTTCAAGTGGCTTAATTTTGGTGAAGAACCTAGAAACCTAGTACTAGCATTATCTGTAGATGGGATTAATCCTCATGGTTCTAGGAGTAGCAAGTGTAGTTCTTAGCCCATTATATTAGTTTGTTACAACCTTCCACCATCTTTATGCATGAAGAGGAAGTTCATCATGCTAACTATGTTGATATCAAGTCCAAAGCATCTAGGGAATGACATTGACATTTACTTGTCTCCCTCAATCAATGATCTTGAGACATTATGGGATGTAGGCATTGAAGCATACGATGCATACAGGAAAGAGTCATTCACCTTAAAGGCTATATTGTTGTGGATAATAAGCAACTTCCTTGCAGATAGTAATTTGTCTAGATACACTATGAAGGGATACAATGCTTGTGCTAAATATAGTGATCAAACATGTGCTATATAACTTAAACATGGTAGGAAAATGGCATTCCTTGAGCACAAAAGATGGTTCAACAGAGAGCATCCATATCATTTTAAGAAGGAAGAATTTAACAAGATTGTAGAGACAAGGACACCTCCAAAGAACTTGACAAGATGATAAGTATTGGAGCAGGTAGAAAACATTAATGTCTCATGAGGAAAGAAGAAATCAAGTAAATGTGCAAGTGAAAGTAATTGTAGAAGTTGTTGGAAGAAGAAATTAATGTTCTTTTATTTAGCATGCTGGAAATCACTACATATACACCATGTGCTTGATTTTATGTATGTCGATAAGAATGTGTGTGAAAGCTTGACCGATACCTTGCTTAATATCCTAAGAAAAACAAAGGATGGACTTACAACTCAAATGGATCTTATGAATATGGGTTTGAAGAGGATGTTGCACCCAGAGGATAGGGGCAGTTGAGGAACATACTTCCCTAAGGAAAATTATAATCATGATAGACAGGAGAGGTGATTAATTTGTAAAACCTTGTTCGACCTCAAAGTCCCAGACAACTACTCTTCAAACTTTAAAAACATTGTTTCCATGGAAGAGCTAAAATTGTTGCGGATGAAGTCCCATGATTGCCATGCATTGATGTAACAACTACTGTCAGTAGTAATACATTCGGTGTTACCAGAAAAAGTTAGGGGAGCTATTACAAATTTTTGTTACTTCTTTAATGCTTTGTGTAAGAAGTTGGTTGTTGTTTCAAAATTACAAGAAATTCAAAGTCATCTAATGACAACTTTATGTAAGCTTGAATCAATCTTCTCAACATCCTTCTTTGACATCAGGGTACACTTAATAGTGCACCTCATTGATGAGGTCAAACTATGTGGGTCAGTTTACTAAAGATGGATGTATTCATTTAAGAGGTATATGAAGTCCAACCATACATTGAGTAAGTAGATCATGTAGGCACTTATGTAAAATTTAATTTTTGATGGTTAATTACATTTTCTTTGATTACTATATTAATTTGTGTGTGTACATAGTGAACACATGGATGTACTCAAGGCAAAGAATCCAAGTTACACAAAGAAATAGAAGTGGCTACAATTTGAGCATTGTCACACTTTCAATAATTGGTTGTGTAAAAAGGTAAAATGAAAGAAATCTCACTTAATATTAGTTAAAAAACTGCATTTTGTATATATATATATATGTATGTATATATTAATCTTACTTAAACCTACTTAATGTGAATATACACATATTCAAGATCAGCTCAAAGTAAAAGGCAATGGTATATCAGAAACCTTGGGCTGGATGGTGATGGGACCATGACCAGAAGTAATAAAATATGCCATATATGCCATCAATGGTTATCGCTTTTACACAAAAGACAGTGATAACTCAAGAGTACAATAAAGTGGAGTGAGCTTAGTTGCCAATGCTATAAGAGAGATTTGAGCCTTGGATTATACTTTTAGAACTGTGGTTGTGTTTATGTGTGATTGGATGGAACATAACAACATCAAAACTAATGCCCTTGGATTGACATTGGCTGACCTCAACAGGATTGGCTATAAAAACGATCAATTTATTTTGGCATCTCAAGCAAAACAAGTATTTTATGTACAAGATGAATGTGATAAGAAATGGTCAACTATTTTATCATCCTATCCAAGGGATTTTTATGATGAAGATGATCTAAGAGATATTGAAATAAATTACCCTACTATTACCAAAACAATCCCATCAATCGAAGTAGTACTTGGTGATAATGAGGATTATGTGCGTGGCAATGATGAGGAAGGTGCTTGGGTTTGATAACAATATATATTTTTGGGGTATGTGTAATATGTATATTAGTTAGTTGCAATATATATATATATATATGTAATTCTATATTTATAATTTTTAGCTCTTTTGTCATGAGCTATATGGATTGATAAGTGAGATATATGTGTGTACAAAGAATGCATGAATCAATGTTGACTATGATAAAAATTTCATTTCATTATGTATTAATTGTTAAATATTGTGAAGTACTAAAATAAAAGGTGTATATATTTTGAATAAAAAAATTTATAAAAAATTTATAAAGTCTTTTACTATAAATGACTTGAAAAGTGTACACTTTTAAAGTCATTTATCAATAAGTGACTTTAAATTTGTACACTTGATGTCGTTTATAGTAAATGACTTCTTTATGTACATCAAATTTAGCAACAAAAAATATCAACCTACCATATTTACCATAATTATTATGTAACATCTTTGACTTTTAAATAACAATTTACAAATGTTTGAATTATGTGAATTTGGTGTCAAGAAAACATTAATATAAGAACCATGCTTTTACACACACGCACACAACTAATGAAATGGACAGGGAAATTTAAGCTAGCACACCCACATTCCCACTTCATCATTAGTTTATCATCTAATTTTGTGGATGTTCTTTTCTTAGTATAGTTTTTGTACTTCTTTTGTTATGACATATTTTTAGTTCTTTAGGAGTGTTTCTACAATACTTTGTAGTGCAAGTAAACTTTGGAAGCTTAGTGTCAATCAAATACATATATTCATTTAAAATTAAGTATAGTTCAACCTTGAACCCTAACCCTAAGCCTTGAACCCCTAACCCTGAACCCTAACCTCGAACCCTAAACCCTAACCCTGAACCCATGAATCAATATTGACTATCATAAAAAATCCATTTCATTATGTATTAATTATTAGATATTGTGAAGTACTAACATAAAAGGTGTATATATTTTGAATAAAAATTTATATTTTTTTTTACTATAAATGACTTGAAAAGTGTACATTTCTAAAGTTGTTTATCAACAAGTGACTTGAAAAGTGTACACTTTTAAAGACATTTGTCAGTAAGCAACTTTAAAATTGTACACTTTCGAAGTTGTTTATTAGTCAATGACTTTAAAAGTGTACACTTCTAAAGTCTTTTATAGTAAACAACTTCTTTATGTACATCAAATTTAACAATAAAAACGATCGGCCTACCAAATTCACTATAATTATTATGTAACATCTTTGACTTTTAAATAATAATTTACAAAAGTTTGAATTATGTGAATTTGGCGTCAAGAAAACTTTAATATAAGAACCACACACTCTCTCTCACACACACATAGCTCATGAAATAGACAAGAAAATTTAAGCTAACACACCCACATTCCCACCTCATAATTAATTTATCATCTTATTTTGCTTAATGTTCTTTTATTGTTACAGTTTTAGTACTGGTTATCACATATTTTTAGTTCTCTAGGAGTGTTTCTACAATATTTTATGGAACAAGTAAACTTTAGAAGCTTAGTGTCAATCAAGTACATATATTCATTTAAAATTAAGTATAGTTCAACCTTGAACCCCTAGCCCTGAACCCTAACCTCGAACCTTGAACCTTAACCCTAACCTTAATCCTAAGCCCTGAACCCTAACCCAGAACCCTAATCCCTAACCTTGAACCCTTACTATGAACCTCGAACCCTAAACCCTAAACCTTAACCCTAAACCGTGAACCCTAATAAGACTCAACGTGGGCCGAATCTTTCCCTCTTATTTGGTCAATCACTCCCAACCATTGACCATTCACGCCTATCACCACTATCTCCCACTGGCAACCACAAAAGCTGCTAGCTTTCCCTCTAACACTGCCAATCACACTCGACCACTGGCCATTGCCAATCGCTCCAATCACCACTAACTCCCACTGGTAACGTGCAAAGGCAATGACAAAAATGCAAATAATGGTAACATGACTTTTGGATGGTTTAAATCACTTTTTAGAGTTCAGATTAAAGATCGAAAACTTGAATCAAGCAAAGGGATGTCCTAAATACTAGATCTAAAAGTTAATTGAAATTCAAAATTGAAAACAATGAGAAATTGAAAATATTCTATGATTAAAGTAGAACTGTTAATCCGCTTAAGCTTGAGTAAGACAGATTTGAATTATATAGTTCCTGAATTAAATGAGAACAACAAAAAACATAGATAATAGAATGGGAATAAAGTAGAACATGGATAATAATAGTAACATGACTGAAATGTAATAAAAATTACTAGACTAAGGGTAAAACTAGAAGTTTTCCTAAAAGTTCCTTAAATTTCCCATAAAATAGAAAATAGGGGAGAAAAAGGCTTTGCTAGAGGAGATTGCTGAAGATGATGGAGGTGCAGACACTAGTGATCAGGGCTAGTGAAGAGAGTTAGGCATGGCTGGTGGAGGGCAGGCAATGATGTAAGTTGGGCAGTGCTTGGAGTAGGAATCTAGGTTAGAGCGTGGAGATGGTTTGTCAGAGATGGGAGAGTAGGTCAATGCTAGGTGGTGGAGGGAAGAGTGTTGTGATCCGGGCACAGGCTCAAGTGCTTAGTTCAGACACCCAAGTCAGTCAACTAGGGCCTTGCAAGGCTCACTGAGGGGTGCTCCTGGTCTAGGTGATTGGTTCATTAAAGGGAAATTTAGGCAGATGAGGTGATCCCTGGAGTGGTTGATGCATGGTGGGCTGCTTTGATAAAGAGACCCAATGAAGAGATGAACGGGGTAGTTTAGGTTCTGGTGATGGCCGAGTGGAGATGACGCCTTAGAACCAAATTGGCCTGGGCAATACTGGGCGATGGCAATGACGCCTAATGAAACAGATGCCAATGTGAGGTGGACTTCAGACCGATGCTAGTTCTTTTAGCTTGGATATAGGTGCAGTGCAGGGTGGACTGGGCAGTCGGGTGGAGATTGAAGAAGGTGCAGTCTGTTTAGCATGACAGACTAGCAACTAGGGCGTAGCAAGGAGCAAGTGAGAAGAAGGGGAAGAAGAGAGAAGTGGGAAGGGGTCGACGGTTTTGGTGGTCAAGTTTGTTGTGTTAAACAACAAATAGAAATGAGAGGGAGAGCATGGCTGTGAATGTGAAAGAGAAAAAGGGAGAAAGATGGAGAAGAAGAAGAAACGACTGGGAATGGGGGTGGGGAAGAGCAAAGAGAAAGAGAGAGAGAGAGAGAAAGGGAGAGAAAAGAAGTGAGTTGGGATCAAGTGAGCAGTGGTGCAGTAAGGAGATGGGGCATTGAAGAAGATTAATTGATGGGGCATTTTGGAAGTAAATTGGAAAACAAAGGGGGATGAGAGAGAGAGAGACATGAAAGACTATGAAAGGAAAAAGGATGAAAACAATTAGGATCAATGAAGAAGATGGTGGCAAGTAAAGGTGACTAAAAACAAAACTCCCCAAACTCCTATGGTTTTTCCTCTTTATAAAGCTTTCCCTCCTTCTAATCCTCATCTCCCCTCTTTCCTTATCCTTAAGAGTTAGTTTCCTCTTAGGAAACTTCCTCTTCATTCCCCTTCTTATCCAAAGTCTCCCCTCCTTATTAGACCTATTCTTCTATTAAGAAACTGTCCAATTTTGCTTTGTCAATGATCTGGTCCATCAATGCTCTCTTGGATAATTTGCACCATTGAATATCAATATGAGCCATCCAAGCCTCCTTTAGTTGATCTGCAAGACATTAGACTAGATCAGAGTCATCTAAACATACATTACGCATCTGATTAGCTCAAATGATCATTTGACCCTTAATTTTGACATGATTGGATGGTCAAATGGAGCTAAATTCAAAATCAAGCTAAATTTTGCAAATTTGAATGGTTAGATGATCTAAATAAATGCTAAATTAGGGGTATAAAATAAGGTGGGTCATGGTACGTGGCAAGGCTCTTAAAGTGGTAATCTAAGGTGGGTCATGATATTGAGGTGCCTCTAAAGTGTCTCTTTAATTTTAGGGTCACGCATTTCTAGGAAATATTTTAACCCTTTGACCATTGACTTTTTGGATCTCCCCATCCTCTCAATCTCAATGGCCCCATGAGGATAGATTGTGCATACTATATAAGATTCGGTTCATCTAGATCTAAGTTTTCTTGGGAATAGATGCAGTCTAGAGTTATAAAATAAGACCTTCTAACTAGGTGTGAAGGATTTCCTTAAAATATATCTATCATGTATAGCCTTCATTCTATCTTTGTACAATTGTGCAAAATCATATGCATCTTTCCTCAATTCTTCCAACTCATTGAGTTGGAGTTTTGGGTGGGTCCTAGTAGAATCTAAGTCGAAATTGATCTTTTTGATAGCTAAAATGCTCTGTGTTCTAACTCTACTGGTAAGTGGCAGGCCTTTCCAGAGACTAGGTAGTAGTGTGACATTCCTATAGGGGTTTTATATGTTGTACAATAAGCTCACAAAGCATTATTAAGTCTTAAAGACTAGTCTTTCCTACTTGGATTGACTGTCTTTTCTAGAATCTACTTTATCTCCCTATTGGATACCTCTACTTGATCACTAGTTTGAGGGTGGTATGGGTTAGCTATCCTATGGCTGACACCATACTTTTCATTAAATTCCCAAACACTTTATTACAAAAGTGTTTTCCCCATCACTTATTATGGCTCTAGGAGTCCCAAACCATGTAAAAAGAAATTCTTTTAAAATTTTTACCACAACCTTGTGGTCATTGGTTCTGCATGGTATAGCCTCCACCCACTTGGACATGTAGTCCACTCCCACTAGGATGTACAGATTTCCAAAAGAATTAGGAAAAGGTCTCATAAAATCTATGCCCCAAACATCAAAAGGTTCTATGACAAGGATTGGGTTTAAGGGCATCATACATCTCCTTCCTAAACTTCCCCACCTTTGACACCTTACACATGCTTTGCAACAAGCATGTGCATCCTTAAATATGGTAGGCCAATAAAGTTTACATAGCAACATTTTTGCAACGATCTTTCTAGAGGTGAAATGATCCCCATATGCATGATCATGGAAAAGGGAGATGATTTGATTATGTTCATTATTTGATACACATCTCCTAATTACTTGGTTAGGATAGTACTCAAATAAGTACAGATCATCCCAAGTAAAATATCTAACCTTGGTTAAAAATCTCTTTTTATCTTTTTCGGTCCAATGATTAGGAATTTGTCTAGTAACAAGATAATTAACAATATCTCCATACCAAGATAATAGGGAAATATGCAACAACTGTTCATCTGAGAATGAATCAGTTATAGGCCCTTGATCGCTAGTGTTCTCCACCACTAATCTAGATAAGTGATCTGCTACTACATTTTTTGAACCTTTCTTGTCCCTAATTTCTAAATCAAATTCTTATAGTAGTAGTTTACAATGGATCAACCTAGGTTTTGCATCCTTTTAAGAAAGGAGGTACTTTAAGGCCGCATGATCTAAGTATAATATAGCTTTATAGCCTAATAAGTAAGATTTAAACTTATCCAGAGCAAACACTACAGCTAAGAACTCTTTCTCGGTGGTTGAATAGTTGAGTTGCATGCTAGTTAGTGTCTTACTAGTGTAATATATCACATGGGGAAGTTTATCAATGCACTACCCTAAAACATCTCTAATGGCATTATTCGACGCATCACACATTATCTCAAATGGTGCAATCTAATCTGGTGGTTGGATAATAGGGGCAAAGGTCAACTCGGCCTTGAGTTGCTCAAATGCTTTCTTACAAAAAGTGGCCTCCTTTATAAGAAAATTATAGAGGAGCTTTGAAATTTTCTAAAATCTTTGATGACATCTATAAAAGCCTGCATGTCTTAAAAAGGAGAAAATTTCATTCACCTTCCTTTGTGGAGGAAGGTTGGCTATTAAATCCACCTTTTCCTTGTCGACTTCTATCCCATTGGGTGATATTATGTGGCCTAATACTATCCCACTCTGTACTATAAAATGGCTCTTTTCCTAGTTTAAGACAAGATTCTTCTCTTGACACCTTGCAAGAACTAACTTTAGGTGGGGAGGCACTCATCAAAAGATGACCTAAATACTAAGAAGTCATCCATAAACACCTCAAGAAACCTTTTTACCATGTTAGAGAAAATACTCAACATACACCTTTGAAATGTAGCTAGAGCGTTACGAAGCCCAAAAGGCATACGTCTGTAGGCAAAGGTTCCAAAAGGGCAGGTGAAGGTGGTGTTCTCCTGATCCTCTGGTGCTATAGGAGTCTGGTTGTAACCAAAATATCCATTCAAAAAATAGTAATAGCCATGTTTAGCTAACCTCTCTAGCATTTGGTCAATGAAGGGTAGAGGAAAATGATCTTTCCTCATGACCGTGTTCAACTTTCGATAGTCAATACAAACTCTCCACCTAGTCGTCATGCATGTGGGGACTAACTCATTATCCTAATTTTTTACTACTGTGACCCCAGATTTCTTAGGTACAACTTCAACGAGGCTTACCCAAGTATTATTAGAGATTGGGTATATGACGCCAACATCTAAGAGCTTTACGACTTCATCTCTGACCACATCCTTCATATGGGGGTTTAGTCATCTTCTGGTTTCCCTAGAAGGTTTTGCATTTTCTTCTAAATGTATCCTATGTATGCATACAATTGGAATAATCCCTTTTATGTCTACTATTGTCCACCTAGAGTAGTTTTTTTATTCATTAAGAACATTTAAAAGCTTATGCTCCTGTTCTTTATCTAAGTTTGATGATATTATTATAGGTAAGGTTTCATCTGGGCCTAAGTATTATTTCAAGTTGTTAAGCAAGGGTTTTAGGTCCAAAGATGGTGGGTGCTCTGTTGAGGGTGTGGGGATAGATTTATATGGGGATAGTGGTTCCACATAAGGATCCCACTTGGAGGTATCCATGATTGGTGCAACATCTAAAAGATTGTTTACCTCCTCAATAGACTTGTCTATATCAAATTCTCTATTAAAGTGCATGAGACAAGCCTCTAGTGGGTCAGAGATGGACAATAGTGGATGAATCTCATTAATTAGACTCTCAATCAAATTGACATCACAAGGATCATCGAGGTCTAAATGTTGTTGATCTGCATTAAAGACATTAAGCTTAGCCTTCATGTTGCTGAACAGAGTTTCATTACACCATTCCTATAGTTAATAATGGCATTGGACATTGCTAAGAATGGATGTCCAAGGATGACTAGAATCTGACTACCAGGATCAGATACAGGTTGGGTGTCTACTACAATGAAATCAACAAGATAATAAAACTTATCTACCTATATCAACACATCTTCACCCAAACTACAAGGTATTTTAACAGATTTGTCTGCTAATTGTAGCATGGTAGTAGTTGGTTTTAACTCACCAAGTTTTAGTTTCTCATAAATAGAGTATGGCAACAAGTTAACACTAGCCCTTATGTCAAGAAGTGCCCTATCTATGATATGATCTCCAATGATGCAAGTAATTGTAGGACAGCCTAAGTCTCTAAACTTTGGTGGGGTCTTGTGTTGAATTAAAGAGCTTACCTGCTCAATGAGGAAAGCTTTCTTTTGTACATTTGGCTTCCTTTTTCTTGTGAAGAGCTCCTTTAATAACTTAGCATAGGCCGGGATGTCTTTAATTGCATTAAGCAAATTGTATATTGATTTGTACATGTTCAAATACCTCCATTAACTCATTGAAGTTTGTTCTCTTTCTAGCCTTATTTAGTAACTGGGGAAAAGGGGCTCTAGGCACATAGGGTGCCTCCATTATAGGTTCTACAAGATGTTTCTATCTCTTCTCTTTCTCCTGTGCTTTAGTTGACTCTTTCTCCTCTACAGTTTCCATAACTTGTCCTTCTTTGTTATCGATCTGATTGTCACTCCTAAAGGGGGTTTTAGACTTGGCATGCTCATAAGGGTTAAGGTTTTGAGAACTTGACCCTATCTCAAATTGACCCTTAGGGTTAGGGAAGGGTTGACTAGGGAACTGACCCTTTCCTTGATTATGTATTTCAGCTGATAATTGGCTTACCTACATGTCTAGTTTGGCTAGGGCTTGGTAATTGATATTCAAAGCCGTTTTTGTTTCTTTATTCTATTTTGCTATCATGCTCTCAATTCTAATCTCTAAAGATGGTTTATTTGCTTGCTAAGCTTGTTGGAAGCTAGGTGGCTATTGAGGAATTATAGGCCCATGAGGAAAATTTTGGGTATGGGGGTCCACTGGTTGCCCCCCTTGGTGATTATTCTTTGAGTAGGAAAGATTAGGATGCCTAGCCTCTCTAGGATTGTAGGTCTCAGAATATAGGTTGGCAATATGCATCCAATGCATTCACTTGGTTTACAAGATATTTAAGGAATACTTTATTGGACGGACAAGCTAAGGTTAAATGAGCTGGACTAGAACAAGTAGCACATACCTCTTGTGGAGGTTTATGGGATAATGTAGTAGCCATGAAAGATTGAAACATAGTTTCAAGCTTGTCCATTCTTCCACCTAATTTTTCAACCATAGAGTCGAGTTTATGGGATAGATTAGTATGTGCTCCCATCTCATAAAGAGCCCCCTTCTTAGTGGGCTGGTTGGTTCTTTCTCTCCAATTTGAATAATCCCATTGCTGAGAGTTATCGGCCACTATCTAAAAGAATTCCCATGTCTCACTTTCATCCTTTAACATGAGGGTCCCTCCACTTGTTGCATCTATCATTTGGCTATTTTGAGGTGTCAATGTCTCATAGAAGTATTGAACTTGGAGCAATTTCTCAAATCCATGATGAGGGCATTTTTGTAGCAGTTCATTCCACTATTCTGAATAGTCGTAATATTGCTCATCATCCCTTTGTTGGAAATTGATAGTTTTATGATGCAAGGCATTTGTCTTATGAATAGGGAAGAACTTGTTCAAAAACTTCTTAAACAATTGGTCCCATGTATGTATGGAGCCTACCTCCAAGGAATTAAGCCATGACTTAGTGTTGTCCTTAAGTGAGAACAGTAAGAGCCTAAGCCTAATAGAATCATGCAAAAATTTTCATAACCTAAATATGGCATAAATATCAAGGAACTCCATGATATGTAAGTATGGGTCTTCTAGGTCTTGACCATGAAGAGTAGGGAGTAATTGAATGACACCCAACTTTAACTCAAAGTGGTTAGCATTTGTGGGAGGTAAAGCTATGCAGGATGGGGTATTAAGTTGTAGAGGTGCATAGAAATCTCCAATTGTTTATGCCCAATCTCTATTGGGGGTTCAACCATGGGGATAAGAACTAGGTTTCTTTCCCCTTCTCGTTAGATGCGTTGAATCTCTAAGTCTAAAGATGCTAACTCTGGGCTCTGAGATCGATGCCCTTGCATTAATTACCCTAATCTAAAATTTTCTAACCTAAATGCTGACTTTAACTTTATGTGATGCCCAAACAAATAGGCACAGTCAAACAATCCTTAGGCTAATAAGAAATATTTTGACTTTCTTGAATTTGTGTGGGGACAATGCTTTTAAATTAACCTAATCTAGTGCTCCTCCTCTCCTTTAGATTTGACTATTGTTTACCAGTTAGGTTCTACGCAAGGTGGTTAATACAATCCTCAATAGGGAGGCATTTAGACCTTAGCAAACATTAACAGAAGGCATGGAAAAATCACTTGGATTTTAAGACACCACTATAACCACAGTGCTCAAAATCCACTGGAGGGATAATAGATTGCATCCTAGTAAGAGGGTCCTATGAGCATGTGATGGCCCTATAGGTCTCTTCTAATTGATTTTAGATTAATTTGAAAGGCAAGGTTGCACACTTGAGGTGATTATCCTAGGTAGGCCAAGGAGTGGTGATGAAATCCACCCTTGATCTTGTGGGTTTGGGTGCCCTTACTAATTAATTTTCACACTCTAAGGTAGTTTAATCAATATTTATATCACCTTAAAGTAGTAAACATGCCCTGAGAATGCAATTGAAAGCAATAAACTAATGCAAAATCCTAAAAATACAATAATTATAAAAAATGATTTATATATGCAATTATTCTACCAAACAATGCAAGACCATTATAAATGCAAACCCTAATCTAGGAAATAAAAGGAGTGAGGGATACTTATAGTGGGGTTTCTAATGAAGATCAAGTGTGGGCCACCTTATCCCACAATTGTCCTGTATTATACAACCCTTTTAAAATTAAAATGGAAATTGCAAATTACAAAGGGTCCTCACTACAAAAATTTGCTCAAAAGAAAAGGAAAATTTCTATTTTGATAAAGATCCACTTGCCAAATTTTCCTAAAAATGAAAAATAGAAATAAGTACCAAATTCAGGAAACAAGGTGATTGTGCAGTAAAAAAAATTGAAAAAAAAAATGTACCTAAAAAGGCAACAGCAACTGTGCCAAAAACTTGTTGTGTTTTCCACAAGTGCATGGGCTATTGTAGTGCAGTGTGTGCAAGTACAGGCCGATCCCACAGGGAGTCGCTTTAAGAATTTGAAGTTTTAATAAAATTTAATTATTCAAAAATTGAAATTAAATGACAAAAATTAAGAAAGAGTAAAATCAGACTTCAAATATAATTGATCAATGAAAATTACAGAAATCCAATTCCAAAAAGGCAAAATTTTAACTAAAGAAACATGAAAAATCTACTTCCCTAAACTGATTATCATAAATTCTTAAAATATAGTCTCATAAACTTCGATCATCCTTTATAGGTCTCTTCCTGGTGCTTTTGATTAATGATTTACTGGATGGATTAGGCAGATTCCAAGAATTCTAAGAGATTTGGGCCAAATAAGAAATTTTATATTTGGATGTTTTAGATCGCTTTTTGGAGTCCAAATTAAAGATAAAAAATGTCAATCAATCCAAGGGATGTCCTAAAAACCAGATTTCAAAGTTAACTGAAATTTGGAATTGAAACAGATGAGAAGTGGAAAATATCCAGTGATTAAAGCAAAACTATTAATCTGCTTAAGCTTGAAAAAGAAGGTGAAGAATAGAGAACTGGGAAGGTGGTCAACGATTTTGTGGTCAGATTTGGTGTGGTAAAAAATGAATAGAAACAAGAGGGAGAGCATGAAAGAGAAAAAGGGAGAAAGAAGGAGCAGAAGAAGAAAGGAGTGGGAGTGGGAGTGGGGGTGGGGGTGGGGAAGAACAAAGAGAAAGAGAGAGAGGGAGAGAAAAGAAGTGAGTTGGGATTGGGTGAGCAGTGGTGTGGTAGGGAGATGGGGCATTGAAGGACATTAATCTATGTAGCATTTTGGAAGTAAATTGGGAAACAAAGGGAAACAAGAGAGAGATATGAAAGACTGTGAAAGGCAAAAGGATGAAAGCAATTGGGAACAATGAAGAAGATAATGACAAGTAAAGGAGACTAAAAGCAAAATTGCCTCAAACTCCCACGGTTTTTCCTCTATATAAAACTTTCCCTCTTTCTAATTATCTTCTCCCCTCTTTCCTTATCCTTAGGAGTTAGTTTCCTCCTAGGAAACTTTCTCTTCATTCTAACGGTTCCCTTGACTCACTTAGGTTCTCACTTTGTCAAACATCGAGTGATGCATATCCCAAACTCAGTTGGCTAGTCTTAACCATTACTACAACAGGTTGGGGAACACCTTGCTCTAATCTACCCAACCCCCACCTTTATGTCACAAGGGAGAAAGATATGAGAATTCATATTTTGCATTGTTTGACTCACTACAGGATAGAGATATTCTCCATGTGTAGAGGGAAAGGCATCTTCATGAATGGGAGTTTCAGAATGGGGAAGTGGATAAACCAGCAAAATGAAATGTTGGTCCTTCACTTGCCTTGGGTGGTGGGATGAGAGGTGGAGACTGAAATGGCTTATCGGATGGGGAAGAAAGTCTTCACTTACTAATAGAGCATGAGAGGGGCTAATAGGGGGGATAGATGATGAGGTTCCTTCTTCTCCAACTTCTTGTGCACCCCTCCCTCCCATATCCATTGCTCAATCTTTATTGTTCATTCACTCCTACCCTATTAGTAAGTTGTCCCCTCCTAGATGGTCAAGTTCACAAATGACTTTACTTTAGTCTGTCCTTAAAACGAGGGCTCGGTGATGGAAATCTCAGCTAAATAGTAAATCAAGCATCATGATCGGGTGGTTCAAAATGCTTGTCCTTCTAGCCCACAACAAACACTCTCTCAAAAAAGAGCTGGCTGGTTTTGTCATCCAAGTTCAAGAGAATTTGGGTGCATTTTCTAAATGAAAGCACAGATGAGATAATTCCATATTCCAAGGGCCCATTGGGGGCATCAGAGCTTGTCATTCCTCACCCTAGGAAAGCATGTAGCTATCTATAGTGTGTTCTTGTGTTGTGATGAGCTATCCCCTTGACAAGGAAGGAGCAGGAGAAGAAAAGTCATCCAAGTGTCCCCCTTATGAAACCAAAAGTTCGGGAATCAATTTGGATATTCAAAAGTATCATACTAAGAAGGGTTTTTATAGGGATTATTACCTTATTGATTTTGAATGTCTAGATTGATTCTTCCATCATTCACCCCATCATATCTAGTCCCCAACTCCTACTGAAAGCCTTTGAGGGGCTAGCTAGCCCTATTAGTAAGGGGGAATGTCTCGAGGTCCAACTCTACTACATTTAAATTTTAGTAGCTACTTCCCTTATTAGTAAGGGCCCTATAAATCATCCAGCCAAAAAACCAATAAAACAATTATGGTCCATCCATTCAACCTACCTTTTTGGTCCAAAGTAGAGATGAACCCCAAGAAATAGTTGGGGGAATCAAAGAAACAAACATATTTGTTGAAGGTCAGCTAGGGAAGAAAAGGTAGATAGTTATTTATTTCACCCCTCAGACAAGATGGGAACTTAAGTCTCCTCATGAGGGAAATACATGCTAGGGGTGTTAACATGTCAGAGTCGTCAACTACCACATAATTGTAAATAAAAAGAGAAAGAGGATTTTTTATTTGAATAAGGAAATAAAGGTTCGTGCTATGTGATTAGTGGCCCCTACTTAAACTATCAAGCCTAGCCAAAAAATTGGATTAGGCCTAGACCAAGGATTTATATTAACATGGAAACCAAAAATGCATGAAATAAACTAAACAATGGAATTAGAAACTTAACTTAAATATTATGTATGCAATTAAAGGATACTAGAGCAAAAATTAGAATGAACTAAACTAAGAAACTAAATTTAAAGAAATTATTTAAAATAAAAACTTTCCTAATCTAAAACTTACTAAAAATGGAACTTTGCAAAAAATATATTAAGCAACTTCCTACAACTAAACTAGGATGTAAAAAATGAATTAACTACTACTACACTAAGATTTAATATCTAAACAAAGCAATCATCAAAGAGATTTCACACCTAGTACCATGTGCAGGATCCATGGGATGGTACCAATGGTTCATGGGTTCAAAAGATGGCGTAAAATAATGAATTAACACCAAACAAATATGCAATCTAATCATGATACTTAACCAAAAACCTAAAAATATAAATGATTTCCTAAGGATTCAAATAAATACAATGAATAAGTTGTTGGAAACTAAGCATATATATTGAATAGAAAAAAATTCCAGCAAAATGGTATTTGTGAAGTCAATTCAAACAAGGTATAGAAATCAACCTGACAAGCACTTTTAATATAAGATAAATTTCAAAATTAAAGTATTAAGCTATACTTTAATTCCAGCATAAACAATAATCCTCAAAGATATTTATTCATTGTATATCAAAATACATCAAATTAGAGTGCACATGAACATGTATACAAATATGGAAATGGGGCACTCTTATCAAGGCTAGAAACTTGATTCCATTCACATCTCATATAACATGCAATTAGAACCCTTAAAGAAAACCAATAGAATATAAGTTAGGAAGATGGAACTATTCTAATGAAAAACAACATCAACTAGTTCTAGAATTAAGCAAAAGGCACATAAAAGGTGAAGGAAACGCAGAGGATTTAAGATACTACTTCACTTGGCTGTCACTACCAAAGAACAATAACTTAGACCTTAAGAAAATAATCAATAAAAACTAACAAGGTTAAGTAAAGATTCCAAGGAAAAAGAGTGATAAAAGGCAAGTGAGAGTAATGGCAATCGATGAATCTAAGACACCCAAATCACTTGATCTAAAGACCACTATCTATTGACTACCACTACCAAAGATTAGTGCTTCTTAGGAATAAGGATCTAAGGCTGAAATCAAGTGACAAATAACATGGAAGATTAAAGAACAAACATGAAGAATATCAAAGCATGGAATCAAAGAACAAAGCAATGACAAAAACACATGGAATTAAGCAGTAAGAATATCAAAGCAACAAAGAAGGGAATAAAAAAAAATAACTTGACCTTAAAGCACTTCAAGGAGAGATCAAAACACTAGGAGAAGAGGCATGGAAGAGTGGAGAAGAGGAGCTGCCTAAGGGAGGAGGCATTGAGAAGCATTGGAGGGAAGAAGGGTAGAGATGCCTCCTTCTTTAGAGGGGGCATTCTCCCCTTCTCCCAAAAGTAAATCACATTGAAAACCTTAGGGGTATTATATGATTTAGGTATTTCCTAAAGTTCATAATTGGTGATCCTAAGGTGGAGATAAAGTGAGGAAATCTGAGGGCCAAGATCATCTTAGATCTAGGGCGACCTATATGACTTTCAAGAGTGGGATAAGGTGCAACAAGGTGGGAGACGCCTATTCTTTTGGAAAGGATCTCCTCCTTGTAGAAATCTTCGAGGGCCTTGGGCAAATTAGAAAGATAGGGAAATAAGGTTGGAGAGAGAAAGAGGTAAAGGAAGAGAAAGAGAGGAATGAAGTGGAATGAGGTGACTGGCTAGGTGGTTTCTTAAGAAGGTGGGAATTGGTTGGCTAGGTTAGGTGGCGCACTAGGATTGGTTGGCTGGTTGAA
Organism: Warburgia ugandensis; assembly: GCA_035236585.1. Classification (NCBI taxonomy): domain Eukaryota; kingdom Viridiplantae; phylum Streptophyta; class Magnoliopsida; order Canellales; family Canellaceae; genus Warburgia; species Warburgia ugandensis. Next base: position 49,219,803 of record CP141130.1, read on the forward strand.
ATGGTAGTTTAGGAAGGTGGGAGAGTTTTAGAAAAGTGGAACTTCTTAGTGGGTAATTGCAAATTCGTAGTTGTTTTGTATGGTGAGGTTGAAAGTGATAAAAGTATGAGAAAAACAAGGAAAAACAAGAAAAATGGAGTGGTATCTTCCCATCGGTCCACATGCTCCATTATCCAAGTAGTTTTCTCTCAATTATTGTCAAAATAACCCAAAAAATCCTAAGGATATTTCTTTGGATCTTCTTCCAATCATAGCCTTGCATGTAGCTTGGCTTAAGTGCTTGATGTCTTGCTTTGAGAGCTCATTTGGCTTGCCTTCATAGCTGGCTTTGGGGGATCTTTTGGTGTGGCTTAGTGGCTCAACCCCTTGGCTTTGCTGGATGGCTAGCCTCCTTAGCATATCACCTCCTTCATGGCTTGAATATGGCTAAGTGGCTTGAGTAAATTCCATGCAAAGGTGGTGGACTTTGCATGCTTGTGCATGTTCCCTCTTTGGTCACCTTTGACTCCTTCAGTTCCATTTATTGCTTACCTTAAAGATGATCTTGACTTTTATCTCACTTTGGATTGATGACTTTTAGGTTTTGACTCGATCTTGGTCTTCCATTTTCATCCCGATCGCTCTCATCCAGCCGATCAGCATCTTGCTTCCTACAAAAAGTAAAAAATTCTAATTAAATCATAAAAAATATGATTAATCACATACTTGCTTGGAATAGCCTCTAAACCTACAAAATATCAAATATTTGGTTTATTAGATAAAAAATACATGTGTTAAAAAATTTGGCCAAAAACCCACCTAACTCATGCCTATAAATTATAACACATGGGTAACTAATTGGTTGGTTTTTGTGAAAAATTAGACACTTCAGGTATGATGGGTACTCAAACAAAAACAAATATGCAAATTCATCACGAAAAGCCTAGAAGCAAGGAGGGGACCTCATCATCACTTAAGAAGACAAAGTGAGGAGCTGCCTATTTTAGAGATACTTTTCTTTTATAAATGACTATTCATAGAATAAGGCATGATATACAAAAATATTTATTTAAAATGATGTATACACTAGTAATGTGGTTCTATTGATTGGTGTTGGACCAATTATGTTAGTTGAAATTGTGATAAAACTTATACGCCTTAGATGTGGGCATGATTTTTTAAAAAGGTAGGTATTTGATGAAAAAGTACTTGAGTTTTTAGTAAACAATTTTTCAAGGAAAATACAATCTAATTCTTTGATTTTATAAATATGATTTTAAAAGTAGGGATATGCCACCTTTGAAAAAAACTAAAAAAAATCATGACTTAAAATTCCACATCGTCACAATTCTTGAAAACTTTGAGATCATAAGAAACTTTAATAATCATCATTTTTTCCTTAGGGGTAAGAGTGGGTCCTGTGAATCATCAACTAGGGGGCACTTGGAAATTCTCTAACATGATCATGATCAATCTTCTACAAAAACTTGAAAAACAACTTGAGATTTTGGATGGATTTTAAGCATTGTGCATGTGATTTCTAGTGTGATTTGTGGATGGTTTCACATGTTGTAAATGCTTTATCTTTTCAACATTTTGAATCCATGGCTTGTATATAATGCTTATCATGAATAATTTTTAGTAGAAATGTTGAGAGGCATCATGCTTAGGAAAGGCACATTGGCAAGGGTGCAAAATGATGCCACTTTTTGGTTGATTGTTTGATTCTATCTTCCTTAATTTTGGGAGCATGTTACATGTATGCTACTTTGTTTCTTATTATCATGATTTATGATGTATGGCACCTTTGAATGGTGAGGCTTGGCTTGAAATCTCAAGGGGAAATGCCACCATTTGTAAGGGTGAAAATGGCACCATCTTTGGTGACACATTGGTTGAATTTGCTCACTATTTTGGGCATGATAAATGTGTTATGGTTGGATTCTTTTAGCATGTTTTCATGGTGTTTGACTAAGGCTTCAAATGTGCTAACTTGGTGAAAGATGACTTTTGAAGACTGAAAGTGGCATTGGACTTGGGTTGTATTCAAACCCTGTTCATGATGATCAAAATTGATAAATTGTTGGAATTCTTTTTATTTCATCCATAGTCATTTTAATTAAATAATGGATGACTTAGATGTATAAAATATGGTTTTTCCTTTCTTCAAGGCCCCCAAAATAGTATGTGTTTTCTGCAATCCCTATAAAAAATGATACTTGCATTTTGATGATCTAAATGAGCCAAAGTGATTGAAATCATGACAATTTCCTTAGATTAGTGATTCCCAAAACATTCTTTATAAGTTTATTTTGAATTTCTACTCAAAGGCCAATAAATTTCATATGTTAGGGTGATTCAAATGAAACTCAAACTGCTATAAAGTGCAAGAAATGTGCTCTCATGAAGAGCTCACTTAAACACTATTTGGATGTGAGAATGAGTGGAAAATATGGAATAAATTATGGATGACCAAATGGTGAGTAAAATCCTCAAGTATTACTTAGGTTTTGGAGGAGAAACACGTACCAAAATGGGTTGTGTGAGAGTGTTGCAAACACCGAGTATGGGATTGGTTTGAGCCATTACCATTATTTGTTTTGGAGGATGAAATTCCTTAGATGTGAGGCCTTAGAATATGGCTAATACCAATGAGCATAGTGCTCTTAAGATGCTAATGAAACATGTCACTTGCCTTTCAATTACTTGCACTTTGACTTAGAACATGGGACTTAGTCTAGGTGAAAATATGGACTCAGTTACCTTATTGGTTAGGAGCACATTAATGAATGAATTTCCATGAAGTTAGCACATTGAAATATAATCTTAAGGCCCTATGGTTTGTTAAACAATAGGAGAATGTAATGCTAGCTTAAGGCCCAAAAGAGTGTAGATAATTGTCTTAAAATGGTACGCATGGCCTAAGGACTACACACATTCAAACATTTGACCTTCAACTAATGGTTAACACATGTTGGCGACTTATGATAATGATGAAGGAAAGGTGGGTGGTTTACTAATAAGCAATGTAAATTTCTATGGAAACACTATGGAATTGCTAAGAAAATGCTATGTATATTCTAATGCTATGCATTAGTATCCATTGATTATAATGTTAATCATCGTGATAAGTTATTGATTTATGCTATTATGGTTGGTTGAAATATCTTTTCACATGATCTTGAAATTGAATATAACATTGAATGGTTGATTATGATTGACCATCAATTGTTAAATTAATGCATGCTCATGATAATGTAACACATTGGCTAGTGGTGATAGATCCATGATTCAAGAACTCATTAAAACCATGTTTCATAGTAGTTATGGCAATGATTCTAGAAAGCAAATGCAAGAAAAAATTTCAAACACATGCAAAAGCACACCTCAAAAAGATACAAAAATGCCCAAAGTTTCCATTAAAATTATTAGTAATTAAGTATTTTCAAGATTATGTCCAAAGAATTCATGAAAATGAAATTTTTATTGATGAAACTTGATAATAGTGAAGTCCAACTTCACAATAGTGAAGTTCAACTAGAAGAAATCTGAACCCTTCATTTTTCACCAAATTTGGAATATCAATAGCTTTCTTTAGAATGTTTCTAGAAAAAGAACACATGGACTTCACAATCATGAAGTTTTGCATGCTAAAACTTAGCAATCATGACATTTTAAGCCATTGCATAGTGCATGCAATAGGATTTTATGATTGCAAAGTTCTAGCACCTAGAATATCATGATCATGAACCCTATATCGAAGGATGTTAAAATTTAGAGTTTTGAATTCATGGAATTACCAACTTTCTAAACTCCATTTTACATAAGGTCTCTTACCTCATTTGGAGTATGAAAAAATAGAGAAAAGACTCATTATAGGTAGTTTCTTTTCATTTTTTCATTTCTTACATCATTCTCTCACCCTCTCTCTTACTTTTGGGTTTTTTTTTCTTTCATGTAGAATAGAAATTAGGATCTTAATGCGGGAAACTCTAGTGGAATTTTTAGACTTTCTCTTAAAGCAAGAATCCTAATCTTTAAGCTACATTAGGCCCAAGAATTCAATTCCATAAGGATAGTGGAAACTTCTTTTTTCCTTTCTTTTCTTACATTTGAAAGAGTAATTTTAGGTTCTCTAATTAGATTTTTTCTCTAGTGGAATTTTTGGAGAGATTTTCTAAAGAAAATCCCTATATTATTTTCTAAATTGGGAATAAGAGTCTCATTTTTAATTCAAAGAAGAAGGATTAGTAGAATCTCTAATCATCTCTTGAAAAGAAAGGAAAATTCTCAACTTTAAAAGAAAGGGCTATTTTCTCTCAATTTACTTTTCATAAAGTAGCTAGTTTCTTCAATTTATGATCTTGATCTTCTTTTTCTCCCACTCTCTTTTTAAAAATCCAAGGATGAAAACACTAAGTATCTTTATAAGAGAAACAAAGGTTTCTAGGACTTTTGCATGGTGAGTTTGTGTTAAGTGCTTATTTTTGTATAAAAAAAACCTAAATTTTGTATTGGTTTAGTGTAGGAGATTAATCATTTCTACATTCATATGATGGATTTGTAGTAAACTGATTAATCTCCATCAAACGATAGTCTAGTGTATTTTTCAAGGTTAGATCATTATCTGAAGGAAATTATGTTTAAAACCATTGGTAAAATAATACTGACCAGGAATTTTCTATGTTTTATAGGTTATGTGTTAAGATTCAAGTGGAGAAATCAAGTGGAAAGACATTTTATCTCGCTGATCAAGCTTAAATATAAATGGACAGCTCATATCAATCTAATTTTGATGAATCAGAACAATTGAAGAAGTAGAAGCCCAACTCTTTGAGCATCAATTCATCTATTCCACCACCAAGCTCATGCAAGCCTAGATCACTTACACTATGGTGTGAAAGTGGAAGATCATATAAGGGCCACTCTATCCTTCATTCTTTCACACATTAAGGGCCCACAATGTTGGAAATGTTTAGCATATGGATGATAAGGGAGCATAAGGGATGTCATGTGATGATGAGGGATTACACTTGACAGTCTCCTAAAGTGAAGATCAAGTCAAAAACAAATATTTGGAATTAGAAAGATGGATGGAGAGTGGAGATCTTAAGGATGATAGCTCTATGTTGTTGTCATGTGTTATAAGGAGAGTTGCTAGTTAGAAGCAAACTAGTTGATTGACTTTTTACAAACAAGAGGGAGCTACTAATGCTTTGAAGAGATAGCACCTTCAACCATTCCACCATCATCAAAAGATAGTGATTGGAGGAATGAGTAAATAGCAAGTGAATGGCATAGTATGGAAGTGTTACTGCTTTATTTCACCTATTGCTACTGACATTCTAGCTTCCAAATGACGTGAATGGTCATGAGTTATAGGTAAATATAACAAATGATAAGATAGAACCAAGTTATCTAGCATTCCCTTAAAATATTTTTGTAAAAAGAGCACAAGAAAGCATGAGAAATCTAGGTATTTCCAACTCTGTTTCACTACCACCATCTTACAGGTATGCAGTAACCGAGCTTTGGATGTCTCCCTTGCTTACATTTATTTTGGTGTTGATCAATGATCTAAAATATTGATAATGCTCTCATACCATCCAAGAATAAGGGAAATGAATTTTTCCTGACGAGGATAGGACTATAGCAAGACATCTTCATCCCTGTCTTTTTTCTTACTCTTACTACAAGAGAAAAGAGAAGGTTAGATTTTCCTTCTTTTGTTAGGTTTTCATTTATGTTTTAAATATATAAACCATTAGAAATGTTCTCATAAGCCATAAGAAGAATTTCCCATTGGTTTCCAACAATTTCATCGAGTTTTGGATGAGATTTCTCTAAGACAATAGTAATAGGTACTATTTCTGCACTATTACTGTTTGTCATGAACAAGTCATATTATGTATCAAATATCTCCATTTTGGTTTTTTTTCTTCATAATCTAACTATACAGATGAATTTTTTGACATCTAGTTAGGTTAGATAAGAAATCTTAGAGCAAAATTCAATTTGTGAGTTGGAGAAATTAATGGCTGAAGTAACTAACTTCATCACCCATTCATTGGTATACATAGACAGTAACAAGTATTGCGTCTTGTTCATGATAAAGTGGCCACATTTATGATTAATTATCCTTAGATATATATATATAGGTTTTATCAAAATTCATACCATTGAATTCTTTGGCATTCATTTATTCTAGTCTCAAATTTTAAAGAAAAATTAAATCTCTAAGATGGTGAAATCATTGGCCAAAGTACCCATGTTCATCGTACTTATTAGGTCTATGCTACAACAACGTCTCTGATAATTAGCTAGTATTAAAAGTTTATTTTTGTAAATGAAATATTAGTGACACTCACTAAAGTTGCAGTTGCATACTATAGGAGCAGGTTTCTCTTTGAATTCTTAATGGATTTGTGTGAAATTTGAGTTGAGCTTATTGGATGCATTTGAAATATGATGAGCTAAGGATATGTTGAAGAATCTTCTCAGAAATTAGATATATTTTATTTTATTCGTTTCTTTTATGTTAATTATTCTTTCCTTGTAACTTTTCACTTTCTTAATCATTGTAACAAGAAAAAATTTGAAAAATAATATAGTGAAAAATATATATTATTTAGCATAGTTTTTAGGATAGGTCTTTTCTTTGACATAGCTTGGTTTAATGTATTTAAATTATCATTACTTTGATTTAGGTTCGTTTAAGTTAAGTTAAGTTAGAAATTATGTTAGCCTAGTTTGTTTTTGCTTGGGATTAGAGTGATCCTAGCATAACACTAGGGAACACCACTCATTAATTTCTAATGTCTTAAATGTCTTCAAAATTTTAATTTAAAATTTATCTCAATTTGAAAAGATAGAATTGCCCTTAGTACAAAGCTTTGATTTAATGTTATTACCTTTCATAATGAATACTTAGAATTAATCCTTGACTTATTATAGTTAGGTTTTATATAGAATACTTAAGATTTTATAATCTATCTAGTTTTTAGCATCAATGGTTTTTAAGTAAAATTTTGAAAGAAACTACATTCCAAGAAAATGATCGTGGTCTCAATCTACTTCTAGAATTATAAAATGGAATAACTAGTGTTGGACGCTAATGCTAGTATTAGTGATCTCTAATCCTAACCTTCAATCCTAGTTTATTTTCTTGATTTAAAGAAACCTAATCCATTTGATCATTCATCACCTCATCTTGCAAACTTTTTAGTGGAAATCTTTTAAGATCATTAAAGTAGAATAATTTGGTGCATTAAACTTACATTATATCCTCTCTGTGGCTTCAACCCTATAATACTACAATTGGATAACTATGCAAATGTAGGAAAACTCTCAACAAGCTTTTAGTATCATTATTGGTGAGGTGATCATGTGGCCAATGCACCATCAAATTAGGTTTAGAATAATTAGATTAGTAATTTTCTTTTGAGTGGAATTTTATTGAGGTCAACCTATATTTTATTTTAAATCCCAAACTTATCTTAAAGGTTGTAATAATATAGGTCATGGTTAAACTATTTTTGCTTGGAAGTATAGGTGATTTGTAAATGGTTTACCCTAGTACAATACGACTTGATATCAAGAACCCCCTGTAAGATCTACTCAATCTTTTATCTTTCTAGGTTTAGGATTTGCATTATTAAAGTAGATTTGCATAATTGTTTGGAAGTATAATCTCATATAGATAGCATTCACCTTTCAATTGTTTCATTAGTATATTATATTTCCAGCATTTTAGGACACATTTATCTGCTTTAAGGTGATTTACTGTACCACAATGAATGAAAATTGATTAGTGAGGGCATCAGACCCTACAAGATCAAGGGTAGATTTTATCACCACTTCTTGGCCCACCTAGGCTAATCATCACCTATTATGCACCCTACCCTTCCATCTTAATTATAAAAAAAAGAAAAGAAAAAAAGTTAGAAGAAACATGTAGAAACCTTTAAGCTCATAAGACCCTCTTGGAAGGAGGTGAATTACTATCACTCCAATGGCCCCAAGCTTAATCACTGCATTGGTATTTAAACTACTAGCTTTGCCATCCTATGACCCAAATTTCCTACAACTAACTGAGGAGGGTGTGAATTGGTTGATTTAGCAAGGATCTAACTGGTAAGCAATAGTACATGTATGAAAGAGAGGAGTTGTCTGAATTAGGTTAGCCTACAAGCCACTCCTCTTGTAGAAATCAAGATAATCAAAACAACTTTTAGCTTATTGTCCATGAGTTTGTTGATTGTGTCCTTTGTTTTTTCATAACCTTAGGTTGCTTTATATAGTTTACTTTTCTAAAAAAATAAATTAAATTAAAAAATTCATTGTATGCATTGGATACATGATGAAACCTAAAGGTTAGTCAATCTAATACAACACAACACACAACCAGATTACTTCCCCACAATTGCAGATCAAGCTAATCAAGGGGATAATCCATTCCCCAAAATAGCAAAGATGAAAATGATACTCAAATTCTCATTAACATTGGACCACCACCTCACATGGATAATGAAGATCTTCCACTACGATGGAATAATGCACCACCATATAGAGATTTGAGAAGGAATCCACAAATGAAATTGGACTTAAATAGTCAACATGAGGACAATTAGAATAACAAACATTCTTGTAATAACGCCAGATTTTTGTAAATTATTGAGGAAAGTTAATAAAGTTTTAATTTTCAAAAATTTTGGATTGGAATATTAGGTTATTGAAAATTCTCTTTTTATAGAGATTATATCATCAATTAAAACCTAGAAATTATGGATGTACTTGGAAAACTGATTGAAATGACATTAAGTACGTTCAATTCTGAGTTAAAATGAAAATTCCTTAATTTCTCCATTTTAGGGTAAAATGGTAATTTTACCCATAGCCAAGACATAATACCTCAATATTCATAACATACTTAGAAATAGGATTCCAATGCTGTTAAGTACACTCAATTCTGAGTGCGGACAAATAGTGCCTATTTTTCTCCAATTTTGGAATTAAAAGGGCAAAAAGGTCTTTTCACATGAAAGTGGGCCAATGTTCTAGAAGCAACAATAATTGATCAATGGATTATCAGTTGGTAGTGGAGAGTTGGATAAGATTTGTTATGGAGAATGGGGTGGGAGTGGAGAATCATTCCCAATTAAATATTCTAAAGTAATTATTAAAAGAAATAATAAAAAATTCAAATTTGGCTCTAAATCTGTCCCAAAATTTTTCATAAATTTTTAAAACCTTTCCTACAAAATACCCAAATTTCTCCTGGTGTTTCAGCTCCAAATTCCCCTTCATTCTTTCCCAATCTCTCTTTTCCCTATTTCTCTCTCCTCTCTCTAATTGGCACAAGAGACCTAAATTCAAATAGGCACTCCATTTCAAAAAGAATCTCACAAATCTTACCGTCCATAACATCCTATACTACCTTATATACAAAAAATCCAAATCAATTTCAAGATCCAATGGTTCAAACAACGGCAAATCATGAAAAAAGGACTATCGGGCTATATTATCATCAACCGGTAATTCTCTCAAATTGGGCATCACATATAAGTTTTTTCTCCAATCAAGTAGGTGGAACTACTTCCTAGACAAATTTATTGTTGTTTCATGAAATTTTTATTTTCTTAGAATTTGATCTAGGTGAAAAATTGTAAAAATAAAGTAAATACCAGAACCTTCAATTCTTGATGATGGAGGGCGCAGATGGAGAATCTGAGCCGCTAATCGATCTAGAAAGGTCCAAAACCCCTAGGGTAAATTTTTTAAGAAATTATATTAAGTTTTGGGCCCTCAATTAAGAGGAATTGATTAGACTGTCCAAAATGGACTATTCGATCTTCCTAAAGAAGATCCGGCACGTGGAAAGCTACACGAAATCCTGCACGGGAACGCGCAATGCCACTGCATTTCCGCACGCGTGACGGACGTGCGACATCGTCCCCACGGGACGACAGCATAGCAGCGCTAGTCACTGGGTGAGCGCATTACACGTGCATCCCAGTGACCTATGCGAAGTTTCGTCCGCTCATTCCACCCGGATGAATACAGGCCGTCCATTCAGCTGGGCCCAGATCAAATTTGGACCCTAGGAAGGACTGTGAACTTCAAAGCTCAATTCAGGAGTCATATGAACTCCAAATTGAAATCGAAAAGAAGCTATGGAAATCTTGTAATGTCTAATTTCTTATGAAATCATAATATGTAGAAAATTATTCATGAAACTTTCTGTATGTAGGAAATAAGTTTCCAATTCCAAAGATCTTCAAGATCTGAGGTGATCAAATCTTAGGAATCTATTTTAATGATGATATAATATTGAAATAAAGTGATATCCATGGTTGATTTGGACAGATCTAAGATAAATTAAGGGATCTACCCTTTATGGTAGAAAAACCCTAAAAATACAAAGGGACCCACTTGATCAATGAGATCAAGTATGATCAGATCCTTGGGATGGATTAAATGAATGATATTATGATAGAATCCAATTAGATCATAGATTAAATGTGACAAAATCAAGTGGATATGATCTTTGGATCTTAATGGATTAAAAGCCCTAAAAGTAATTAAAACCCTTGATCTAGAGGAAAATACCTAAGATCTAATGATTGGATCATAAGTAAAGGTTTATAATAATCTTAATATGATTAGTTTAAATTGTCTTTTATTGGATAATAGAAATAGAAATGTGATTTATGTTATAAGTTAGGAAGCATGGTAGTGTAATCTTTAAATTTTAGCATGTTATGCCCTAAATGATTAGTTTTTTAGTAGATTCAATTATCTTAGGGCCATGTTAGTATAAATTAGAGATTTAAACATAATTCCATTAGGATATAAGTACAATTTCATGTATTTCATAACTTAGGATCATGCTAGTCTATATATAGTTTTATTTCATTAGGTTAAGTCGCATTCATAGGAAGAATGCTAGTATATGGTTGTTAAACTTATATTTGATTTATGCTTTCAAGTTTATGATTTAATTATTGTCAAATTGTATTCAATTGTTAAGTAGTTGTTAAGATATAATGAGCATCAATCACCAAAAATGTAAACTAATGAAATATAGAGATTCATGGACAACTAAGATGAATGAATGATTTTGACTTAATATTAATAAGGGCTATAGTTGGTAGGATAATATAAGGAATGGTTTACCATTTTCTTGGCCCAAAGTAGGAAAATAATAAACATCCATGGATGACATTGTGCACATCCATGGGAATTAATTAAAATCAATTGGAGAAGGAACTTAAGGTAAAGAGCTCATAGGAACCTTGTCAAAGGTTGAGCTAGTACCACTCTAGTGGACTTTGAACATTGTAGTTATAAGGGGTATACAAGAGCCAAGGTTAAAGCATAAATCCATTATAAGTCATGGGAAGGTCATGATATGATTTGGGTGATTGTGGATAGATTAACAAAGTCAGCACATTTCCTTCCAATTAAACAAAACCAATCAGTTGACAGTTTAGCTAAGTTGCACATAAAATAAATAGTAAGTCTTCATGGGATTCCTTTATCCATTATCTCTAATAGAGATGGGAGATTTACTTTAAGATATTGAAAGAGCATACAATAAGCATTGGGAACCTCACTTAGATTCAGTACAGCATTTCATCCCCAAACCGATGGTTAATTACAAAGAACTATTCATACACTTGAAGATATGTTAAGGGCATGCGCATTAGATTGGAAGGGAAATTGGGATGAACATCTTCCATTAGTAGAATTCGCTTATAACAATAGTTTTCAAGCAAGTATTGGTATAGCACCATATGAAGCATTGTATGGGCGACCATGCCGATCACCAACTTGTTGGAGTGAAGTTGGAGAAAGGAAACTAATGAAGTCAGAACTAGTGGAACAGTGTACAGACAAGATTAGAATGATAAAGGAAAGGTTGTTAACAGCACAGTCGTTAGAAGAGTTACGCAGACAAAAGATGTAGAAATCTGGAATTCGACGTGGGAGAGCATGTGTTTTTAAAAATATCACCAGTTAAAGGGGTTATGAGATTTGGAACCAAAGGCAAACTCAGTCCTAGGTTCATTGGTCCATTTGAAATATTAGAAAGAATTGGTCTAGTGGCTTATAGATTAGCCTTACCACCACAACTCTCTGAAGTATACAATGTATTTCACGTATCCATGTTACGAAAATACCTACAAGATGATACTCACATACTTCAAAGAATACCAGAGGAACTGAAGCCAGACCTAACCTTTGAAGAAAAAGCAATACAGATCTTAGACCGTAAGGAATAAGAATTAAGGACCAAAACTATTCCTTTAGTCAAAGTCCTGTGGCAACATCACTCTGTTGAGGAAGCTACACGGGAAACAGAGGTAGAAATGAGGAAGGCACATCCTAGTTTATTTGATTAAGTTGTAGCATTACAAATTTCGAGGACAAAATTATTGTAAGGGGGAAGATTGTAATAACCAAAGACTTTTGTAAATTATTGAGGAAAGTTAATAAAGTTTTAATTTTCAAAAATTTTGGGCTAGAATATTAGGTTATTGAAAATTCTCTTTTCTATTGCGATTATATCATGAATGAAAACCTAAAAATTATGGATGTGCTTTAAGGTGATTTACTGTATCATAATGAATGAAAATTGATTAGTGAGGGCATCAAACCCTACAAGATCAAGGGTGGATTTTATCACCACCTCTTGGCCCACCTAGGCTAATCATCACCTGTTATCCACCCTAGCCTTCCATCTTAATTAAAAAAAAAAAAAAATGGTTAGAAAAAACATGTAGAAACCTTTAAGCTCATAAGACCCTCTTGGAAGGAGGTGAATTACCATCACTCCAATGGCCCCAAGCTTAATCACTGCATTGGTATTTAAACTACTAGCTTTGCCATCTTATGACTCAAATTTCCTACAACTAACTGAAGAGGGTGTGAATTGGTTGATTTAGCAAGGATCTAACTGGTAAGCAATAGTACATGTATGAAAGAGAGGAGTTGTCTGAATTAGGTTAGTCAATAAGCCACTCCTCTTGTAGAAATCAAGATAATCAAAACAACTTTTAGCTTATTGTCCATGAGTTTGTTGATTGTGTCCTTTGTTTTTTCATAACCTTATGTTGTTTTATATAGTTTAATTTTCTAAAAAATTAAATTAAATTAAAAAATTTATTGTATGCATTGGATACAGGATGAAACCTAAAGGTTAGTCAAACCAATACAACACAACACACAACCAAATTAGTTCCCCACAATTGCAGATCAAGCTAATCAAGGGGAAAATCCATTCCCCAAAATAGCAAAGATGAAATTGATACTCAAATTCTCATTAACATTGGACCACCACCTCACATGGATGATGAAGATCTTCCACTATGATGGAATAATCCACCACCATATAGAGATTTGAGAAGGAATCCACAAAGGAAATTGCACTTAAATAGTCACCATGAGGACAATTGGAATAACAAACATTCTTGTAATAACGCCAGATTTTTGTAAATTATTGAGGAAAGTTAATAAAGTTTTAATTTTCAAAAATTTTGGACTGGAATATTAGGTTATTGAAAATTCTCATTTTTATAGAGATTATATCATCAATTAAAACCTAGAAATTATGGATGTACTTGGAAAACTGATTGAAATGACATTAAGTACGTTCAATTCTGAGTTAAAATGAAAATTCCATAATTTCTCCATTTTAGGGTAAAATGGCAATTTTACACATAGCCAAGAAATAAGACCTCAATATTCATAATGTACTCAAAAATAGGATTCCAACTCTATTAAGTACACTCGATTCTGAGTGCAGACAAACAGTGCCTATTTTTCTCCAATTTTGGAATTAAAAGGGCAAAAAGGTCTTTCCACATGAAAGTGGGCCAATGTTCTAGAAGCAACAATAATTGATCAATGCATTATCAGTTGGTAGTGGAGAGTTGGATAGGATTTGTAGTGGAGAATGGGGTGGGAGTGGAGAATCATTCCCAATTAAATATTCTAAAGTAATTATCAAAAGAAATAATAAAAAATTCAAATTTGGCTATAAATCTGTCCCAAAAATTTTTCAACAATTTTAAAACCTTTCCCACAAAATACCCAAATCTCCCATGGAGTTTTAGCTCCAAATTCCCCTTCATTCTTCCTCAATCTGTCTTTTCCCTATTTCTCTCTCCTCTCTCTAATAGGAACAAGAGACCTAAATTCAATTAAGCACTCTGTTCCAAATGGAATCTCGCAAATGTTACTATCCATAACATCCTATACTACCTTATATCAAAAAATTCTAAAACAATTTCAAGATCCAACGTTTCAAACAACAGGAAATCACAAAACAAGGGACAATTGCTCTATATTATCATCAACCGGCAATTCTCTCAAATTGGGCATCAAATATAAGTTTTTTCTCCAATGAAGTAGGTGGAACTACTTCCTAGACAAATTTATTATTGTTTCATGAATTTTTTATTTTCTTGGAATTTGATATGGGTGAAAAATTGTGAAAATAAAGTAAATACCAGAACCTTCAATTCTTGATGATGGAGGGCTCAAATGGAAAATCTGAGCCCCTAATCGATCTAGAAAGGTCCAAAACCCCTAGGATATAAATTTCAAGAAATTATATTAAGTTTTGAGCCCTCAATTATGAGGAATTGATTGGACGGTCCAAAATGGACTATCTGAACATCCTAAAGAAGATCTGGCGCCCGAAAAGCTGTGCAAAACGCCGCATGGAAACACACAGCGCCTCGGTATTTTTGCATGCACGACGCGCATGCGATGTTGTCTTGGCAGGACCATAGCATGGTAGCACCGGTCACCAGGTGAGCGCATTATGCGTGCATCCCAGTGACCTACGCGCAGTTCTGTCCGCTTGTTCCCCCCGGATGAATCCTGGCAGTCCGTTCCGTTGGGCCCAGATCAAATTTGGACCCTAGGAAGGACTGTGGACTTCAAAGCTCAATTCAGGAGTCATTTGAACTCCAAATTGAGATTAGAAAGAAGCTACGAAAATCTTGTAACGTCTAGTTTCTTATGAAATCATAATATGTAGAAAATTATTCATGAAAATTTTTGTATTTAGGAAATAAGTTTCCAATTTCCAAGACCTTCAAGATCTGAGGTGATCAGATCTTGGGAATCTATTTTAATGATGATATAATATTGAAATAAAGTGATATCCATGGTTGATTTGGACAGATCTAAGATAAATTAAGGGATCTACCCTTTATGGTAGAAAAACCCTAAAAATACAAAGGGACCCACTTGATCAATGAGATCAAGTATGATCAGATCCTTGGGATGGATTAAATGAACGATATTATGATAGAATCCAGTTAGATCATGGATTAAATGTGACAAAATCAAGTGGATATGATCTTTGGATCTTAATGGATTAAAAGCCCTAAAGGTAATTAAAACCCTTGATCTAAAGGAAAATACCTAAGATCTAATGTTTGCATCATAAGTAAAGTTTATAATAATCTTAATATGATTTGATTAAATTGTCTTTTATTGGATAATAGAAATATGAATGTGATTTATGTTATAAGTTAGGAAGCATGGTAGTGTAATCTTTAACTTTTAGCATGCTATGCCCTAAATGATTAGTTTGTTAGTAGATTTAATTATCCTAGGGCCATGTTATTATAAATTGGAGATTTAAATATGATTCCATTAGGATGTAAGTACAATTTCATGTATTTCATAACTTAGGATCATACTAGTCTATGTATAGTTTTATTTCATTAGGTTAAGTTGCATTCATAGGAAGAATGTTAGTACATGGTTGTTAAACTTATACTTGATTTATGCTTTAAAGTTTATGATTTAATTATTGTCAAATTGTATTCAATTGTTAAGTAGTTGTTAAGATATAATAAGCATAAATCACCAAAAATGTAGACTAATGAAATATAGAGATTCATGCACAACTAAGATAAATGAATGATTTTGACTTAATATTAATAAGGGTTGTAGTTAGTAGGACAATATACGGAATGGTTTATCATTTTCTTGGCCCAAAGTAAGAAAATAATGAACATCCATGGATGACATTGTGTACATCCATGGGAATTAATTAAAATCAATTAGAGATGGGACTTAAGGTAAAGAGCTCATTGGAACCTTGTCAAAGGTTGAGCTAGTACCACTCCAGTGGACTCTGAACATTGTGGTTATAGGGGGTATACAAGAGCCAAGTGCTTTTCCCTCATTTCCCATTGACGCAAGTGAGGTCTAAACGCCTCCTTACATGAGGGTTGTATTAACCACTCTTTGAGCAGACTTTAACTAGTAAGCACTAGTTATCATGAAATAAGGAGGAGTTATCTAGTAATAGGAAAAAATAAATTATCTTAAACCAAGTAAGACACTAATTGGTTGAATAATGATAAAAATATTAAAAGATAGCAAATTATCTAACCCTAATAAAAATAGTAAATAAGATAAGGATGATCAAATAAGATGAGATCTTGTATGATGAAAAATAATAAAGGAGAAGAAATACCAATGTAGATTAGATTGTTAATGTATGATAGTACTTTTATAGAAGATACTAAACCCTTAGTTATATGTGATTCAAGGAAGAAAGATTTAGGTCATCCTATATAAGGATGATCAAAAGACCATGTAGTATGTACCCTTGATTAGAAAAATGACATTATACATATGATTTGTCAGATATATGTTGATCAAGACTATTACAGATTTTAAGGAGTAAGAAAACCTTATTGAGGTAGGTGGATTTTTAAGAATGCCTTTACCTGAAGATATATGTTTAATACATGATCTTATGTTTGGAAGTATTGACACGTACAATATCAATATATTGTGGTAAATACCTCAAATTGAAATATGATCCAACTAAATGATGAGGAAAATAAGTATAAAATGGTTATGTTGAGAATTGAGAACAACCCTAAGTGAAATAGGGAAGTAGAAAATATTCCAGCCCTAGATAAACAGACAGATAGTCTAATATGTATAAGTATTGTTTTGCATACAAGCATGGAGGCTTGTGATTTTGTTTTAAATAGGCGTAGGCCTGGGGATGCTATGTTAAGAGAGTTAAGAGGTTTTGGCCACCCGCTCTCTGAAACTTGATGATATTGAATACTAAGCCTAAGAAAGGCTAAAAGTCGGGTGGGGCGATTATGGGAAGTCCACCACTGTGATAGCCATGGTCCCCCCATACGGACATGAATATTGTAATTTCCACTCATAATGGTATAAGTGGATTATAAAACATTTATCCAGGTGCACTGTATGGATCAGACTGCAAGCATACTAGTCCTTGATTATTTTGCTTTATGATGGATATAAAATTGGCTTAAAGAAATGCCTTAAGGGATGGCATGATGAAATGCCAGGTAATTGTATATTATCAATATTTTTCCCAAGAAGGAAAATTTCCAGTATAGTAACTGGCTGAGATACAAATCTCTTATAATGAAAGGAGTTGATCAGCTTTGTATGGAAATGATTATTGACTATTTTTACAATTTTAATGGATTTGTCCGTATACAATATATATGTATAAAGGTGAACACAAATCACAAAGAAATGAGATGTCCATATAAATGATAGTAGTCTATGAATGTGTTTATGATAGAATGAATTATGGGATAATTGAATATTGAGATTATACTGTCAATAACTTACATTCTTATCCCCTACCAAGCATAGCTTGCTGAGATATTGTAAATGTTTGAATGTTTACAATATCTCAGATACAGAGAAGGAGACTTAGGAGCTCAAGACTTGAAGAACTATTGAAGAATAAGTAATTAGGGTATATCCCTTAAAACATTGTATTGAGAGCATATATTGTATTTTGAACTTTGTAATTTGGATTGTGTATTTGGACAAGTATTGTAAGGATATAATGGGTTGTGTACTGTGAATCATTGGATGGATTCTGAAGTTTATAGAGTATATTCCTTCAATGGAATTTTATCTTGTACAAAATTCTACTTATGTTATGTATGAAGTAGTGACTTGGGTTTTACAAAACAAATTCTAAAGAAAAGAGTTTCCACTACTTTGGTTTGCAAAAAATTTTTACTTTAAGGGCCCTATCTTTACAAAATGTATTGTATAAAAACCCGGGTCACCATAATTCTCATGGGAGAACACTATGAGATCACCTTCAGCCTACTCATACCTGCACACAGTCATGTATCATTCTACCTTAGAATGCTAATGCGGTTGAGTTAAAGATGGGAGTAATTCAATTACTTTTCAAATTTCATGGGTTTGACAGTGAGAGTCCTTACCTACACTTAAATGAATTCGATGAAGCATACACTCTGCATCGCACACAAAACATCTGATTAAATACCATAAGGCTTAAGCTATTTCCTTTTTCCCTAAAGGAAAAAGTTAAGATGTGGTTTAATGAACTACCAACAAGTTCAATATGAACTTGAGAAGTCATGACAAGGGAGTTCTTTAAAAAGTACTTCGTGACCCATAAAACCAATACTCTTCATTAAAAGTTCATGAACATTACCTAAAAGGATAAAGAGACCTACTAGTGCTATGGAAGATTCAAGGATTTGTTGTTGACATGTTCACATCCTAGATACAAACCTTGGTGAATGATTAGCTTCTTTAATGAAGGACTCAATACTGAAATGAGCCAATTTATATAAATGATGTCCAACGGTAACTTTTTGAACAAACAAAACTAGAAGAGATACAAGAGTACTTGAAATGGCTAGCCGAGAGTACTCAAACCTGGGCAGATTCAGAGAAAGTGGATCATCCAAATAGGACAAAGCCTAACACATTTTCTAAGGGAGGCATCTATCCCATGAATGAAAAAGATGACGTGAATGTAAAGATAGCCTCCCTAGCTAGAAAAGTAGAGGCCATCTCATGAATTCCCTACAATCCCAACATTCTAAGATGTGCTTCATGAATAGGCGAATGTCTTAAATTCATATAAATGACCATTTTGCCCATATTATGAGACAAACAAGCCCAATTGGAGAAATCATCCCTACTTCAATCAGTGGAGGATAATCTTTAGTAGTTCATTCAAAACCAAGAAAGGAAAGACCCCCAACTTGAAGAATCTATGAGTGACATGAAAAACATGTTCACACAATTCCTGCAAACCATGGAAAAAGGAAATTTTCCTACCTAACCACAAAAAAACCCTAAAGGTGCACATGTGCCCAGGTAAAAGGTTCTTGGAACTTGAATATGCAACAAACTAATTCAGTCACCACTCTTCAACATGGAAAGGTGCTTCAAAACAATGGTGCCACTAAGGTTGATAAAATTCAAAAGACTCATTAGGCCAAGAAAAAGCCGATCATTGAGGATATAATAGACAAATCTCACCCTCCCACAACCTATGTCCCATCCCACTTTTGTTTCCTCAACGACTAAGTCAAGTTCCTAAGGTAGCTTCTAATGATGAGATCATAGATATTTTAAACAAGTCAAGATCAACATTCTGCTCTTGGATGCCATTAAATAGATTTCATCATATGTTAAGTTTTTGAAAGACTATGCATTGTTAAATGAAACTTGAATGTGCACAAGAAGGCTTTCTTGACTGAATAGGTTAGTTTGATCCTTTAGCATTACATACCACCTAAATATAAAGATTCAAGTTGCCCAACTCTCACTTGCATAATTGGCAACTACAAGATAAATTAATCTTTGCTTGATTTAGGACCTAGTGTGAATCTACTACTATATTCAGTATATAAGCAACAAGGTCAAGGAGAGCTCAAACCAACTACCACTACCCTCCAACTAGCTAATAGATCTATCAAAATACTAGACACAAAGCAATTCTACTTTTCAATATATCTGTTAGTTCTAAACATAGAGCTAATGCTAAATGAAAGGAATGAAACACTAATAATTCTTGAAATACTAATAATTCTTGGGCAACCATTTTTAGCCGCATCCAATGCCTTAATCAATTGACAAAATTGTGTGATGAAGCTATCCTTTGGAAATAGGACACTACAAATGAACATTTTTAACAATTGCAAGCAGCCAAGAGAATCTATTGATGACTTACACACTATTAAGTGATAAGTATTTAATACCCTATTAGTTGCTCATGTGTTATAAATTATAGTGTTATTTTATATTTTTTTGGCCAAAATTTATAACACATTTATTTTTTACCTTATAATTCAAAATTGTGATATTTTGCTAGTTCAGAGGCTAATCCAGAGAAAGTATATGAATGATCATATTTTTAGGATTTAATTAGCGTTTCTCACCTTTTGTAGGTCTTGAAGAGATGATCCAAAGGCCGAGATTTATGGAGATAAGAATTGAAGATTAAGATTGAAAGATTGAGTCAAGGCTTAAATTTCATCATTTCAAAGTAGATCAAGTCCAAGATCATATCTATGACGACCCGAGTTTTTGTAACATATTTTGTAATACATTTTTCAAAGGCAGGGACCTTAGTAGTAAAAAAAATTTGCAAAACAAAGCAACAAAAATTCTTTTGTTTAGAACTTGTTTTGAAAAGCCCAAGCCATCACTTCATACATAACATAAGTAGAATTTTTGTACAAGCTAAAATTCCATTGAAGGAATATACTTTTATTAAATTCTAGAATCCATCCAATGGTTCACAGTACAGCCCGGGCATCATTACAATACTTGTCCAAATTATATAATCCAAATTTCAAAGATCATCATACAATAAAAACTCTCAATACAATACAATGCTCTCAAATAATAATACACGTCTTCAAGTAGCATACCCTAATGATTATTCTTCCAAATCTTCTTTAGTCTTGAGCTCCTAACTCTCCTTCTTTGTATCTAAGATATTATAAACATTCAAACATTTACAATATCTCAGCAAGCTATGCTTGGTAGGGGATTCAAGACGCATAATAATTTGACAGTATAATCCTAATACTTTGTAATCCCATTATTCTTACTCATAAATCAATCTCTTTACTTGGTCATATATGTACATCCTTGCACATACATAATGTATACTTTGTATAGATATATATGGTCAAAACCATGAAAAATAGTTAATATCTTAAAACATAATCATACCCAGTTTATACTGAGTTGACAGATCATCCAAACTCTACTGGACATACTCCCTCATTTGGGCAATATGGGTAATGCATGATTACCAGGCATCTCATCATGCCATATCATAAGGAATTTCACTATGCCATGCATCATAATGTAAAAATGCTCAAAGGACTACTATGCATGCAGTCAGAATCCGTACCAGCATGCCCGGATAACTGCCCAATAATCCACCTATACCATTCTTGGTGGAAATCGCATTATCCCTATCCGTATGCGGGAACCATAGCTGGCATAGTAGCAGCCTTCACATAATTGTCCCACCTGACTTTTAGCCTCATTTAAGCTTGGTATCAATATCATAACAAGTTTCGAAGAGCAGGTGGTCAAACCCCTACTAACTATCCTAGCATAGACAAAACCACAAACCTCCATGCTTGTATGTAAAGTAATTCTCATACATACCAAACAATTTGTTTGTTTACTTACGGTTGGAATATCGTCTAGTTCCCTATTCACTTAGAGTTTTTTCCTCAATTCTAACTTAACCATTTCATATGTGTTTTGATTGGATCATAAGAGTTTTTAAGGGATTTAGTACAAGTATTTACATTACACTTGTCAACATTTCTAGACATAAGATCATGTATTTAACATGTATATCTCATGTAGATGCATTCATAAAATCCTCTTACCTTCAAGTAGTGATTCATCTCTTCAAATCTTCCATGATCCTGATTGATGTATGAAATATGTAAATCCATACATATTGTCAATATTTATAGAATCTAAATAATCCTATATTTTTTATCCTATCTATATTCTTTGTCTAATCTTGTCCTTTGATATAAAGGATCTAGATCTTGTGTCCTATCATGATCTATCTTCCTCAGATAGTATTGATCAATAGACCTGATAGTTAGAATGATCTTCTTATCTTTTAGATCTATGTATTTTCTATTCTAAGTCTTTGTGTATTCCTTTCTTTGATCTTGATCTTTCATAGATCCTTTGATCAACAATTTATACTTGTTTATAAAGATCAATGCCTTAGATCTTCTATCATCTAGTTCCTCTTTGATCAAAGTTCAGTTGTTTGATCATTCCTAAGGAGGATGATCTTGGTTCTCTTCCTTGAATTATATTTGATCAAGGGTTCAGATCTTCTATTCTATTTGATATAAAATCTTCTATTCTATTTGATCTAAATTGCAAACAATATATATATCATACATCAAAAAGTATTTATTTCTTTTATTGTTCTTGATCATTAAAGATCCCATTGATCTTGTTTGATCATCCTTATCTTACTTACAATTTTTATTAGGGTTAGATTATTTACTAACCTTTTATGCTATTATTATTATTATTCAACCAGTTAATGTTTTACTAGTTGAAGATGGCTTATTTCATCCTAAGTCTAGATAGATCCTCTTATTTCCAATTGACCAAGGCTTACTAGTTGAATGGCAGAACACAAAGTGATTACTTCAATCCTCATGTAAGGGGGCGTTTAGAACTCACAAATGTCAACAAAAGGTAGGAGAAGAGCGAGGCTCTATTAGAGAACCCCCTTATCCACCATGTTCAACAACTACTTAACAATTGAATTTACTAATAAAATTTGGCAACAATTAAATCATAAAATTTAAAGCATAAATCCAATATAAGTTTAACAACCATTTATACTAACATGCTTCCTATGAATGTAACTTAACCTAATGGAATAAAACTATACTTAAACTAGCATGATCCTAAGTTATGAAATACATAAAAATTTGCTACTATTTACTACTAATCTAATGGAATCATGCTAAAATCTCAAATTTAAACTAACATGGCCCTAAGATAATTAAATCTACTAACCTAATATCAAACTAATAACATTTAGAGCTTAGCATGTTAAAATTTAATAATTACACTATCATGCTTCCTAATTTATAATATAAATCAAATTTATAGCTCTATTATCAAATAAAAGATAATAAACTAATTAGATTAAGATTATTAGAAACTTTTACTTATGATCCAACCATTAGATCTTAGATATTTTCCTTTAGATCAAGGGCTTTAATTACATTTAGGGCTTTTACTCCATTAAGATCCAAAGATCATATCCACTATTTTTGTCATATTTAATCCATGACCCAACTGGACATTATCATAATCCCATTCATACAACCCATCCAAAGGGTCTGATCATGCTTGATCTCATTGATCAAGTGGGTCCCTTTATATTTTTAGTGTTTTTCTACCATAAGGGGTAGATTTCTTAATTTATCTTATATCTATCATAATAAATCATATATCTCACATTATTTCAACCTTAAATCAGATCCTCAAGATCTGATCATCTCAGACATTGAAGATCATGAACATTGGAATCTTATTTCTTCAAAGCAGAAAGTTTATTGAAGATTTTTATCCATTTTATGATTTCAGAAGAAAATAGACCTTATAATATTTTCATAGCTTCTTTCTGATCTTAATTTGGAGTTCAAATGACTCCAATATTGACTAATGAAGTTCACAGTCCTTCTGAGGGTCCAGATTTGATCTGGGCCCAGCGGAACAGACGGTCCTGATCGTTTGGGTAGAGCGGGTCCAGTTGGGTGGAGCAGTACCGCACTCCCATCACCAGGATGCACACAGTAACGTGTTGCCTGGGACCTATGCTATCACGCAAATGTTCTATCAGGACATCGTCTCTCTTCGGCGTCCCAAGAACCGGATCTTACAAAGAAGATCGGACAGTCTGTTTTAGATTGTCCAATCAATTTCTCTTCAATCAAGGGCTCAAAACTTGATTAAATTTCTTGAAAATTCTACCTTAGGAGTTTGGACCCTTCTGGATAGATGGGACGTCAAGATTTTCAAACTGAGCCCTCCATCATACAAAAATGAAGGGTTCTTATCCTTACTTGATTTTGATAATTTTTAACCTAAACTTAATTTCAAAAAAATAAAATTATGTAAACTAACATGAAATAATTATGGGAATAGTTTTCACCTACCTGATTGGAGAAAAACATAGGTTTTGTAACCCAATTTTAAAGAAATATCCCATTGATGATAAGATTGCCCGGTAACCGCTTATTTTGTGATTTCCCATTGATTACACTGTTAGATCTTGAAATTTATTTTGGGGTTTTGTAGATAAGTAGTCTAGGATAATATGAATGGTGGGATTTGTGAGATTTTATTTGGAATAGAGTGCCTAATTGAATTTAGGTCTCTTGTTCCAATCTAGAGAGAGGAGAGAGAAAGTGACAGAAGAGAGATTTTTGAAAGTTTTGGAAATGTTGTAATGAATCTAGATCTAGGTTTTCAGGGGAAGTAAGATAATTTTGGGGTAATTTTAATGAACATTTTTGGAGGATTTTTGGGAGTGTATTTACAGATGTTTTTGAATTTTTCATAATTACTTGTAATAATTATGTTTCATTTCTTTTGAATATTAAATTAACATTAGATCCTCCACTACCACCTCCTTCTACACTATTAGCTGGTTGTAGTTTGACCACTCATTACATGTTTTCTAGTAGTTGGATTCATTTGCGGCCCCTTGTGGGGCCCACAAGGTGTGGAAGGACCATTTTGCCCTTTTATGAAGAAAAATCTATTTTATTCTCCCAAGCTCAAAATTAAGTGTACTTAGTGGCTTTGGAATTTTATTTCTAAGTACATTCTAAATATTAATGTCTTAGATCTTGCTTATGCGTAAAATTATCTTTTTATCTTTTTATTCATAAAAATGAAGAAAATTAGGGATTTTTCATTTTAACTCGGAATTGAACGTACTTAGTGTCATTTCGATCAGTTTTTTGAGAACATTCATAATTTATAGGTTTAAAATCATGTTTTAATTTCATTAAAAATAGAATTTCCAATAACCTAATATTCCAACCCAAAATTTTTTAAAATTCTGACTAAATTGATTTTCTCAATCAATTTATAAAAATTGGGGTTATTACAATATCAAGGCAAGATGATGGATCAATGGAAGAAATTGAAAGAGTTATAGGTGAGTAAAAAGGGCCCATGAAGCAATCCATGTATTTTCATCACCTTTGCATGGGAGTCATTCAAGCCACCTTAGCCATATAAGCCATGATAGAAGGTGACAAGCTAAGAAATTTAAGCTAGGCCATTAAAGTTAAGGGTGTGAGCCATGACGCCAAGCCAAATGAGCCCTCAAAGTGAGCCACATTAGCCAATTAAGCCAAATGCCACATGGAGTAATACAATTGGAGGAAAATTCAAGTAATGATCCACTTTCTAAATTTGGATTTTCAAGGTTTAATTAGAAGGTTTGAAAGAAGTATGTAAAAGGTAATATGACTATGCATTGGGGGACCCGTTAATAGAAAACCCTACTTTCCAACTCTATCTCCCACTCTTTTTCCATTCAATTGACCTAGGGTTACAATTAAAGGAGGGAGGAACCTCCTTAGGAAAAAGATGCCCCTCTTTCCTAATTGATGATCAAGTGGTTTCTCTAAACCCTAGATCTTTCCCACCTTTCCTATATTATTCTGTCCCATTTTCTTCACTCTTCCCACCATCCAATTAGGATGTTTGAGCACCACTAAGGAAAATGATGACACCCCCCAGCCCTTTCCTAATTAGGAAACCAGCCACCCATCATGAATCTCTCTCTTATGTCATCTTTAAGACATCATTCCTACCTAAATTCCTCCTCCAAATCTTCCTCATAAAATACCCTATCTAGAGCCACTTTCCTCATGGTTTCACCCCTTCCTAAGTTAAGAACCCACCCATTTATATATAGCCCATGTTTCATACGAATTTTCCAAGTAGAGGTGGGTGAGACACCTTGAAATCAAGCTCTCCTTTGGTGTTATTTGCTATTGGACTTTGGAATTTCTTTGATGCTTTTCTTCCTTTAGTCTTCTTCTTAGTCTCTTGCTCATTTCCTTTCTAATTCAGGTTAGTAACATACTTATTTTGCTTTAATTTCATTGCTTTTAGTTTTCATTGTCTTGTTGCTTAAATTCCATGCCATCTTTCCAACCCTCGAGTTAGTTATTATTTGGTAGTGACAACTAAGAAAATAGCTAGCTTAAATCCTGGATTTTTCACTTGAATTCCATGTTTTTTATCCTCTTTTTTCCCTTAGTTTTGGGCAGTTTTTCCATAGTTACATCACCAACTTAACTTTCTTTTTATTGAATTCCTTTCTAGGTTTTCTTTGCATGCCATCATACTTTAGTTTGTGAGTATTAGATTACATTTTTGGTGTTTTTTAGGTAGGATTTCATGCCTAAGAATTGGAAATAATTTTCAGCAATAAGACATTTATTATGCATCTAGTTTTTTTGTATAATTTGGAGATGATTCAATAAAGATTTGCCGGAGTTCTTATTATGAAATGTTTATTTCATCAATGTACTTGAGATCTAGGTTGTTTATTTGGACAATAATTATGGTTTCAATAGCTTTCTAATGCTAGATTTATTGACTATTCTTAAGTACCAAAATCTAAAAATTGGTTTTGCTTAACTTTGTGCTTTAATTCTAGCCGTCAAAACATCTTATTTTCCTAAATCCTTAAGTATCCATTTAAATTTTAATTTTTTTTATTAGATAGCATAGTTTTGTATAATAACTCACTGTCAGTCTAATAATTTTCACCATATTTAGGGCTCTAGAATCATTCGTATAGTCCAAAAACCATGTGCATGGTTCTAAATCCCATTCTCCTTTGAACTTTGGTTATTTTAGTTGTTAGATCTTGTGTTATAGTAGTTAATTTAGTTATTTTTATGTTTTTTTAGGTTTAGAAAGTTTGCTTTTTGAGTTTTATTAATTTCTATTTGTAGCAATTTTTAGTTCAAGAAAGTTCAAAATTAGGAAAGTTTCCTTCTTAGGTAGTTTCCTTAAGTTTAATTTCCTAGTTTGCATCCTTCTAATTCTATATAGTTTGTTTATTTTTTACTATTAATTATTAAGTTTCCAATTCCAATTGCTTAGTTTAAGTTTTAGCAAGTTTCCCTTACTTTTAATTCTAGATTAGGAAAGTTTCCATTTTTAGTAACTGTCTTAAGTTAGCTATTTATTGTAATTCATGTTGTTTCCTTATTTAAATGCATGTTAGTTTAGTAAGTTTCCAATTTCATTGTAGTTTTGGTTTTTAGTAAGTTTCCTTTATAGTTTTTAATAAGTTTCCAATTCCAATTCCAATTTAATAAGTTTCCTTATTTAAATTCAGTTATATAAGATCAGTTTATTAAGTCTTCCTCATTAGATCCACTAGAGACCTATTTGGCCCATTTTAATGAATTTCATGAGTATGCATTAATAGAGGAAGTTAATGCCCTCGTTGATTCTTTGCCTACCATGAACACAGTATAATGGCAACCTTAGTTCGAGGAATTGCCACCCAGGGAATCCACTTTCATTCCATTTTCAATTGAACCTCCTAAACTAGAGTTAAAAGCTTAACCAACTGATCTCAAGTATGCATGCTTAGGAGAGAAAGAGACTTATTGTCATTATCTCCTCCCAATTAGAAAAATGCCAAGAGTAGTTAATTCAAATTTTAAAGGAGAACAAAGGGGTTATAGGTTGAACCCTAGCGAATATTATAGGAATTAATCCTTAGTATGTGCATATAGAATTTACATGGAAGATGATGCTAAGCTATCCCATCAAATGCAGCATAGGCTGAATCCAAATATGAAAGAGATGGTTAGAGAAGAAGTTCTTAAATTGCTCAATGTGGGGATCATTTACCCTATGAATGATAATAAATGGGTTAGTCCAACCCAAATGGTTAGAGTAAAAGCTCCTTCTTAATACACACAAGATTTTACAAGAGGCTTATAAAAAGATTTAAGTGCAATATTTAGACCATTGTGTAACCTCCTAACTGTGCACTACTAATTGCTAAGAAGATTTTACTAAGATGAAGGATAAGTTGACCACTGCAGCTATCATGCAGCCACCTGACTGGAAAATGTCGTTTGAAATCATGTGTGATGCAAGTGACTATGTTGTAAGAGTAGTCTTAGGACAAAAAAAGGATAAGAAGACCTAAGTAATCTATTATGCAAGTAGGTCACTTAATAGTACACAAATGAATTATTCCACCACAGAGAAGGAACTGCTTGTCATAATATTTGCACTACATAATTTCAAGTCCTACTTGATAGGCTCTAAGATAGTCATTTTCATTGATGAATCAACACTAGAGTACATTCTTTCAAAGAAGGATGCTAAGCCACAACTTTTTCGATGGATCCTTGTACTCCAAGAATTCGATCTAGAAATCAAAGATAAGAAAGGAGTATAAAATGTAGTGGCAAACCACCTTTTCAGATAGGTCTTAACTAATCCTTTGAATATGTTACCAATCAAGGATACCTTCCCTGATGAACCACTCTTCAATGTCTCTCATCCCCTCTGGTTTACTAACATTTCAAATTATATAACTATAGGGAAGATACCTAAACATTGGACCAAAAATGGTAAGACCACATTTTTCTCCAATGCTAAACACTATTTTTGGGAATACTACCATATCAAATTATTAGGAGAAGTGTACCTGATGTTGAACAATCTAGTATCATCTCTTGTTCTACTGGTCCACTCCTTTTAGAGACACCCATAACTTCTACAATGCATGCTACCGCTGCCAAAAATTAGGAGGAATAACTCATAAAAACATGATGCCTTCAAAACCCATTCTTATAGTGAAGGTATTTGACTATTAGGGCATCGATTTAATGGGGCCATTACCTCCTTCTTGATAACTTTATATTTTAGTTGCAGTAGACTATGTTTCAAAATGGATAGAGGCTGTTTCATGAAGAGTCAATGATCATAAAACAACCATTAAGTTCTTAAAAGAAAATATCTATTCCATATTTAGGACACCTCGAGCCATCATTAGTGATAATGATACTCATTTTTGTGACAGAGTTATTGAAGCACTAATGAAAGAATTTAACATCATCCATAAAGTTGCAACTTATTATCATCCAAACAAGTGGACCAATTTCAAGTACCTAACTGGGCCATTAAAAAGATTCTGTAGAAAATTGTTTACCCATACAGTAAGGATTGGTCTATTCGTCTGATCGATGCACTTTAGACATATTGGACTACATTTAAAATCCCAATTGGTATGTCCCCTTACCGTATTATTTATGGTAAAGCTTGCCATTTGTCTGTGATACTAGAGCATAGGGCCTATTGTGCAATTAAAAGATTAGATTTTGATATAAGTAAAATAATGTTACATCTCAAGCTCCAACTCTATGAGTTGGAGGAGATCTGACAAGACACTTGTGAGAGTAATAGAATATACAAGGAAAAGATGAATGTTTTTTATGATCAAAATGTTTTAAGAAAATCCTTTCCTCCATCCCAAAAGGTACTCCTTTACAACTCTAAGCTTCATTTCTTTCCTAGGAAGCTTAGAACTTGATGGACTGGTCCTTGTATTGTAAAAGAGGTATTTCCATATGGAACTATCAAGATTAAAGATACTAGGACTGGCCACACTTCAAAGATAATGGATAGCGTCTAAAGTAATACCTATGTTGGTTAACTTAGAAATTGAACCCATAACTTTGGAGGATTTTGCCTACTAGGATTGAGTGGGTTCTAGCCCTGGATGCGTCTAGTTAAAGATGTTTAACTTAGCGCTCCTAGGAGGCAACCTGCACTTTTTAGAGTTTGTGGCATCTATATCCATCCATCATCCAGTTTTTTCTCTTAGTGTCTCATAAACATAAGCTTATCTTTTAGATGTTGAGGACAATGTTTCTTTTAAGTTGGGGATGTGGAATTCTAGAAAATTCTAATATTTTTATAATTGTTTCTTCAAAAAAAAAAGAAAATTTGAATTTCAAGGTCAATTCTTGTACTATGATGAGAATTGGATTTGCCAAAATTCAGTGCTTCCTCATTACTTTAGCTTATTAATAGTTCTCTTACGCATTTTTTAAAGTGTTTCATGGCAACTAATCTTGAACAATCTTATGCACAGTCACTTACACTTAGTTTAGACTAAAAAGTGGGTATGACTTCGAAATCTTGAACAAAACTAGTGGAGACCTCTAAACCATATGTGATTATTTGAGCCATTCATTTTTTTTTTAAGGTTATGCATGAAATTCCAATATTTTTTTTAGCATGCTTAAATTCTAGTTGATCCCAATATTATTTTATATGGTCAGTTACCAAGAGTAATTGTTAAGTATTACCTTTAATCTTCTAAAAGCTTGTTGAAACTGACACAAAATATTAAACCTAAGAAATTACTTAGGCCATTCTTGTTGAAAGCCAAAGCCACAAAGTTTACCCAAGGATACTTTTACCACTAGTTAGCCCTTTTAAGCCTTTTATAATGCCTTCTTTCTTGTGAACTCAATTACCTACACTCATATTAACCCAATACTAAAATATCTATTAACTACTTTCTTCAAAAATAAGTTAGACATGGTTGAAGAAATATCCATAAATTGCATTGCAAGAGATAAATTGAATATCAAGAAAAGAAAGTTCTTCAAAGAAATTCAAAAGATACAAAAGAAAGAAGAAAATAGAAAAGAGCATAAGAATGTTCACTTCAGTACAATGAAGAATTTGTCAATATTTAGTAGAAGCCATCTACTTATTTTGGAGACTTTGAATACATTATCTATTCTTTTCATCACCTTATCCTAGCCATATGTTTCATCCTAACTAAAGACCTATTGATTTTAGGCTGAATATGGACTTGACAAGAATATAAGCAGATAGAAATTATGGTATGATATATCTTAGGCTGAATATGGTCTTGACAATAATATAAATAGATGGAAATTAGGGTATGATATTCCTTAAATTTCTCTTGTTGATGGCATCACTTTGTAAAGGGATTAGAATAATTCCTTAGTAATTCCATTTGATCAAAATAATTCCTTAGTAATTTCATTCTTTCAGATAACATGTGAGCTATTAGAATTCCAAAAACTCTGCTCACATATTTGAGAGACACTTTTGACCATTTTTTGAGAGATTTATTACAAAGTGTACATTTAATTATGAGATTTGAGGTTAAAATATATTTTTGATGGAATTGTGAGTCCTAATCAAATTAAAAGTCAAGAGTTTTTTATATGTTGAATGTGCATGCACTACACCCTGAGATACTTGTTTAAATGAAATATCTTTAGCTTATCAATAGGGTTGTAAGCATTTTATCTATTCTCATTAACTTGCTAAAATTAATGAACCCTAATAGATGATAATTCTCTGAGATAAACGTAGGAATTAACCACTTTTCAAATTTTATAGGTAAATTTACTGCAAACTTTCACAAGGCTTAACTCGTCTAATAGGGGTAACCTAGGTATTCAAGGGCCTACTACATACACTAAATGCAACCATGAGTACTTATGAAAATAATAAATTTTCAATAAAATGGTTTTTGCATTCTTTGCTTGCTACTAAGAAAATGTTGGTTGGGGCAGTGTGTTGAGTGCTTAATTTTATATGCAAAAAACCTAAATTGTGTATTGGTTTAGTGCATGAGATTGATCTTTTTTACACTCATATGATGGATTTGCACTAAATTGATTAATCTCCATCTCACCATAATCCAATGTATTTTTTAGGGTTAAATCGTCATCTGACGGCAATTATTCCTAAAACCACTAGTTAAATAATACTAATTAGTATTTTCCTATTTTTCATAGGTTATGTGTTAAGATCTAAGTGAAGAGATCAAGCTGTTCAATGTTTTAGAGATCAAGCTGTTCAATGTTTTATTTCTCTCTTATCAAGCTTAAATATAAGTGGATGACTCAGATTGATCTAATTTTGAGAAACGAGATTAATTGAAGAAGCAAAAGCCTAAGTCATTGAGGAACAATTCATCTATTTCACCACCAAGCTCTTGCAAGCCTAGATTGCTCACACTATGGTGTGAAAGTGGAAGCATACATGGGTCCCACTCAATCCTTCATTCTTTCACACATCAAGGATCCACAAGGATGGGAATGGAAAAAATGGAAAAAATGTATAGCATATGGATGATAAGGGAGCCTATGGCATATCATGCAATGATGAGGGATTACACTTGATGATCCCCTAAAATGAAAATCAAGTCAAAAAAAGTATTTGAAATTAGATGGATGGATGACAAGTGGAGATCTGAAGGATGATAGCTCTACATTGTTTCCATGTGTCACAAGGAGAGTTGCTAGTTAGCAGCAAGCTAGTATATTGATTTTTTGCAAACAAGAGGGAGCTATTAACTCTACAAAGAGAAAGCAAATAGAACCATTCTACTTTTATCAAAAGATGGTGATTGGGGAAGAAAGTCAATGGTAGGTGAATGGGGAGCTCAAGGAGATAAGGAGTAGCTGATAACATTAGCTACTCCTCACTTTATATAAGGAGGAGCAAGGAAGAAAAAAGGGAGAAGGGAAGCAAGGGGTGAGAGGAGCAAGGAGAGGAGGAAGAAGAAGAGGTGGAGTTGGAGTTGGAGGGAAGAGAAAAACACCTTTCCCTTCTTAATCCACTAGTGTAGTAAGCATTTTACTTTACTATTTTTCTTGTACTTTCATGTAATTTCTCCTTTGTAAGAGCTTGAAGTAAAGAAATAAACTTTTATCAAAAGTTTCTCCCTCTCTTTCTCTCTCTATCTCTCATTTTTTTTAAAGTTTCAACCATAGCAGAGCATGGAAGTGTTATTGCTTTCTTCCACCTATTGCTACTAAGACTCTAACTTCCAAATACTATGAATGGAAGTGAGCTATAAGTTAAATATAACAAAGGAGAAGCTAGAACCAAGTTTTTTAGTATTTCCTTAAAAGATTTATATTAGAAGAGGGCAAGAAAGCATGGCAAAATCTAGGTTTTTCCAACTCTGTTTCACTACTGCTACCCTATATGTGTGCAGTAAGAGCTTCAAATTTCTCCCTTGCTTGCATTTCTTTTGGTGCTGATCAACAATCTAAATCATTAATACTGCTCTCATCTCACCTAATAATAAGCAAAATGAATTTTTCCTAAGGAGGACAAGAGTATAGCAAGATATCTTAATACCTGTCTTTTCTTTGTACTCTTACTACAGGAGAAAATAGAGGGTTATCCTCACTTCAATGTGATTTTTATTATATTTTAATTATCTAAACCATTGGAAATGTTTTTCTAATCCATAGAAAGAATTTCTCATTACTTTCCAACAATTTTATTAAGTTTTGGATGAGAATAATCTAAGACAATAGTAAGAGATACTATTTCTGCACAGTTACTATCCATGATGAATAAGTCATATTATGTATTAAATATCTCCCTTTGATTCATTTTCTTTACAATCTAACTATACAGATGAATTCCTAAACATCAAGTTAGGTTAGATATGAAATTCTAGAGTAAAATTCGATCTATAAGTTGGATAAATGAATGGCTAAAGTGACCAACTTCATCACGCACTCACTAGTGTATAAAGATAGTAACAAGGACTATGTCCTATACATGATGAATTGGACACATTTATGATCAATTATCTTTAGATATATAAGTTTTATTTAATTATTCTTTCTAAATCATTGTAACAAGTAAATAAGTTGAAAAAATATAATAAAAATTAGATATTTATTTAGCATAGCTTTTAGGATTATTCTTTTCTTTAGCTATAGCTTAGTTTAATTTATTTAAATTTTTATTACTTTAATTAAGATTTAATTAAATTAGGTTAATTACAAATTATGGTAGATTAGTTTATTTTTTCCTATGATTATAGTGATCCTAGCATAACATTAGGGAACACCACTCGTTAATTCCTAATGTCTTAGAAAATTTAATTTAAAGTTTATCTCACTTTACAAAAACAAATTGCTCTTTGTACTAATCTTTGTTTCAATGTTATTACCTTTCATAATGAATATTTGGAATTAATCATTGAGTCATTATAGTTAGGTTTTACATGAAATACTTAGGAATTTGTAATCTATCCAACTTTTAATGATCAATGATTTTTAAATAAAATTTTTAAAGCAACCACATTTTAAGAAAATGGTCGTGGTTTTGATCTACTTCTTGAGTTATAAAAAGGAATAACTAGTGTTGGACTGTAATGCTAGTCTAGGTGATCTCTACTCCTAACCTTCAACCATAGTTTATTTTCTTAATTCAATGAAATATTTTTAGTGTAAATCTTATAGCATCATTAGAGTAGAATAATTTGGTGCTTTAAACTCATACTATACGTAATAACCCCAATTTTTGTAATTGATTGAGAAAATCAATAAAGTTTGAGTTCCAAAAATTTTGGGCTAAAATATTAGGGTTATTTAGAATATACTTCTTATAAAAGTATAATCAAAGAATAAGACATATAAAATTGAAATTAAACTTAGCAAACCCTTCAGAATGACTATAAGTACGACAAATTCTGAATTAGGATGAAAAATCCTTAATTTTCTTCATTTCTTGGATAAAAGGGTCAAATAGTAATTTTACCCAAAAATCAAAATCTGAGACATCAAAATTTAGAATGTACTAAGAAATACAAATCCAACGCCACTAAGTACGCTCAATTCCGAGATCATGGGAATAAATCCTAATTTTTTTATATATAAAGGGCAAAATGGTCTTTTTACACCATGTGGGGCCCACATGGGGCCCACAAGGGACCCAAAAATGAATGCTATGGCCAGCCCACGTGAAATCATGGGTCAAACCATACCAGCTGGTCTTGGGGAAGTAGGTGCAGAATGGGAGAATCCAATGCTTATTTAATAATAAAAAATTAACCATCATTAATGCATATCATCATGAAAGAAGACCAAAATGCCTACAAATACAACCCCAAAAATTAGACTTAGATCCCTCCCCAAAAACCCAAAAATTTCAAGAGACCCAAAATCAATTAGGCACTCTGTTCCAGATCTAATATCATCAATTCCACCGTCCAAAACTTCCCACCATACCTTAGCTACAAAACCTCCAAAGCAATTTCAAGATCTAACAGTTCAAATAACGGGAATTTGCAAGAAAGGTGGATCTTGGGCCATACCTTCATCAAAAGGGTATTTCTTTTAAATTGGACACACAAACAACATTTTTCTCCAATCAAGTAGGTGGGAATACGTTCTATACATGTTTACTAATGTTTAATGAAAATTTTATTTTACTATAATTTATTTTGGTGATAAAAAAGGTAAAAAATAAACTAACAACAGCACCTTCAATTTAGGACGATAGAGGGCTCAGATGGAAAATTGGACCCTACCAATCGATCCAGAAGGGTCCAAAACCCCTAGGGTACAATTTTCACTAAATTTCATGAAGGTTTGGTCCCTCAATTGAGAAGGGATTGATTGGACGGTCCAAAAGGACTATCTGATATCCCAATCGGACAGACGATGCATGAGACGATGCATGTGAGCCCGCACAAGCGGGTGCGACATCATTCCACACGCATGGAGCGCGTGCAAAGTTGTCTAGTTCGCGTCGGTGGGCGTCCCGTGCAGGCGCTTCCACATCTCATCGCAACAGACGCGCCCGACGAGCGGGAGTGTTCTGCCCTGCTTGACTCCGCCTGAAAGATCTAGGCCATCCATTCCTTTGGGCCCAGATCAAATGTAGACCCTAGGAATGACTGTGAACTTCCAGATCTAATTTCGGAGCCATCTGAACTCCAAATTGAGATCGGAAAGAAGCTATGGAAAGCTTGAAACCTATATTTTCTGATTAAAGGATAAAATCCAGCAATTATGTACTAAAACTTTCTATATTAAAGAAACAAGTTTCCAATTGCCAAAATCTTCAAGATCTGAGATGATTAGATCTTGGAGATATGTTTTAATAATGATAAAATATTGGAATGAACTTATATAAATGGTTTACTTGGACAGATCTAAGAGATATTAAGGGATTTACCCACTATGGCAGAAAAACCCTAAAAATTACAAAGGGACCCACTTGATCAATAAGATCAAGTGTGATCAAATCCTTGAGATGGATGGAATGGATGTTGATATGATGAAATCCAAGGAAATCATGGATGGATTATGACAAAAATAGATCAATATGATCTTTGGACCTTAATAAAGAAAACCCCCCAAATATAACTAATACCCTTAATCAACGAAAAAGATCTAAGATCTAATGGTTGGATCATAAGTGAAGGTTTCTAAAAATGTTAATATAATTAGTTTCATTTTCTATTAATTGAAAATAGCATTTTAAATATGATTTATATAAAGCATGATAGTGTAACTTTTAGACTTTAGCATGACATGTGATTATATTGTTATCATAGGGTGCTAGATTTAATTATCTTAGGGCCACTTTAGTATGATTTCATGCCATTGTAACTTAGGACCATGCTAGAATTTCATAAAAGATTATACTATAGTATGAGATTATACCTAAGGTCCATGTCCATTTAAATTGAGTTATTAAGGTATATTAGTTGGAAATCATGCTAGTGTAATTTTAAGTACCTTGCCTCATTATCATGAAGTGTTCAATTATGTAGTTTTATGCTTTGAATTTATAATTCATTTATGGTTAAATTTTATTAGTAGATCTACTTGTTATGAGATAAAGAGCATAAAACACCAAAAATGGGATCTAATGAGAAAGTAGAGTTTTATGACACAAATAAGAATGGAGTACTTTGGACTTAATTAGTAAGGGCTATAGTTAGTAGGACAATATAAGGATTATCAAATCCTTGGCCCAAACTAGGAGAAGAATAATAAACCCCATCAATGACATTATAAATATTCATGGACTTAATTAAAATCCATTAGAAAGAGTACTTAGGGTAAACATGCTTATAGGAACCTTATGAAAGGTTGAGCTATGGTCATTCTAGTGAATGATGAACATAGTGGTTAAGGGGGTTATCTAATAGAGCCTCGCTCTTCCCCTACCTTCCATTGACGTTTGTGAGGTCTAAACACCTCCTTACATGAGGATTGAAGTAACCACTTTGTGTTCACCCATTCAGCTAGTAAGCCTTAGCCAATTGGAAATAAGAGGAGCAGTCTAGACTTATGGTTAAATAAGTTGCCTTCAACCAGCAAAACATTAACTGGTTGAATAATAATAGTAAGAGCATAAAAGGTTAGTAAATTACCTAACCCTAATAAAAGCTATAAGTAAGATAAGGATGGTCAAACAAGGTCCATTAGATCTTGGATGATCAAGAACAATAAGAATAAGAATATTATATTGTACTTAGTATGCATGTTTATTAGTACGCTTGTTCTAGTTCATTAGATTAGATAATCCAAACCCTTGATCAAAGATGATTCAAGGAAGAAAACCAAGATCATCCTCCTTAAGGATGATCCAATAATTGAACTTAGATCAAAGAAGAACTAGATGATAGAAGATCTAGGACCTTGATCTTTATCAACATGTGTAGATTGTCAATCAATGGATCTATGAAAGATCAAGATCAAGGAGATGGACACACTAAGACTTAAAGATAGAAAATACTTAGATATGAATGATCTAAAGATCATTCTAAACATCAGATCTAGTGATCAATAGGATTGTTCAAAATTTATATATTGACAATATGTATAAATGTACAGATTACATACATCAATCAGGATCATGGAAGATTTGGGAAAAGAGATCACTCCTTAAAGGTAGGAGGATTTGATGAATGCATTTACATGGGACATACATGATTTAACTCATGACCTTATGTTGACAAGAGTAATGTTAATACTTATATTAAATCCCTTGAAAACCTTATGATCCAACCAAATACATATAAGATGGTTAAGGACTAGACTATAAGTGAATAGGGAACTAGAAAATATTTTAGCCCTAAGTAAACAGACAGATGGTCTGATATATATATGAAATCTATTTTACATACAAGCTTGGAGGCTTATGAATTTGTTTTAATAGGAATAAGCCTAGGGGGTGCTATGCTAGAGGAGTTATAAGGGTTTGACCACCCGCTCCTTGAAATTTGATGATATGATGATACCTTGCCCTATGAGAGGCTAAAAGTCACGTGGGGGCAATTATGAGAAGGCCACCACTGTGAAAGTCCTGTCCTCCCATATGGGCAGTGACATAATATTTTCCACTGTGGTATCAATGGTGAATAGGGCAATTATCTGAGCGCACTAGTACAAATCAGACTGCAGCATGGTAGCCCCTTTGATTATTTTGCACTATGATGCATATGAGAATAGGCATAGTGAAATGACTCATGTTTTAGCATAATGAAATGCTAGGTAATTGTATATTACCAATATTTCCCAAGAAGGAAAATTCCTAGTGTAAGACTTGCTGAAATATTGAATTCTCATAATGGAGAGAATTGATCAACTTAGTTGGGAATGATATTTGACTACTTTCATAAATTTAATTGGTTTACTCATGAAGAGTATGTATGTATATAGATATACATAAATTACAAAGTAAAGAGTAGAGACATGAATATGTGGAGGGATAATGAGATTATGAAGTATTGGAATTACATTGTCAATTATTATGCTTCTTGAATCCCCAACCAAGCATTGCTTGCTGATATATTGTACTTGTTGCAATATCTCAGATACAAGGAAGGAGAGTTAGGAGCTGAAGACGATAGAAGACTTGAAGAGAATAATCTTCAAGGTATACTCTTGAAGACATGTATTTTACTTTGTTGAGAGTTTTATTGTATGGTGAGCTTAAGTTTTGGATTATGTAATTTGGACAAGTATTGTAATAGATTTGGCTATACTATAAACCACTGGATGGATTCTAGAATTTAATGAAAGTCTATTGCTTCAATGGAATTTTATCTTGTACAAAAAAATTCTACTTATGTTATGTATGAAGTGATGATTTAGGTTTTACAAAACAAGTTCAAAAGAAAAGAATTTTCACTGCTTTGTTTTGCTAAAAAATTTTACACTATTAAGGGCCCTGCCTTTTAAAATACATTACAAAATGTGTTACAAAAACCCGGGTCGTCACACTATATCCTCTGCGGATTCGACCTTGCAATTCTACAATTGACTAATTTTGCACTTGCAAGAAGACTCTCAACATTTTGTTTTACAAAAGTTGAAATTCAATGATGGCATTTTTTGAAGTAGTAGATCTCGTAGATTTTTCTACAACTTTCTAATTTACTTTTATTTATGATATTCAAGGAGTGTAGTTCCAAAGAAAGGATTTTTTCCATGATAGTTTCTATGAAAGAGGCACTCTAAAGTGAAAAACTTCTAAAGAGTGGAAGCCAAGCATAATATATATGATAGCTTAATGCCAAAGGTAGCTGTAATATGATAAATATTGTAATTCTATTAGCAGTGCAATCAATTCCTTCTTCATGATGCTAAAAAAAATGATTTGGTTTTCTTTCATCTAAAAAATGTCCATACGATTCTTCCTCCAGTGATTGTTTCAATGGGTCTTGGGATCAATATTAAAAATAATTAGAAACCCAAGAATTAGAAGAGTTGGCATTTGATTATTTTGGATTATGAGGAACTTACACAAATGGATATAGTGAAGAAATGGAATTGGAGTTCAGAAAAATTTGGTATTTTTTGTTTTTACTATTATCTTTTGTTAATTGACCTATGACTAAGTGATGATTTAGGCATCATATCATCAAATAAGAGACTAATAACTTGGTTCATTTAATAAGCTTAAGAAGCTAGGAATGTGCAATGGTCATGAAATTGGACAAGTTGAGTAAGTGATAGGTATGTACCTAAAAGGTAAATAGTTGATTAGGGTAGACATCTAGATGAGGATGCATGATAATCGGCAATCAAATGATTAAAAGAAAGGAGGAATAGATAACATAATTAGTTAGCTATGTCTAGGTTGTTAGAAAAACCAATTATTATTAGGCTAGGACTAAATGATATGACCTAGGTGAATGATAACTATTAATGCATATAAGAGTATAATAGGGTAGCTTACAATGAAATAGATGTATTCAGTTAGGATTACATACAATGAAATAGATATGCTATGAATGATTAGCAAGTAACTTTAAGGCTTATCTCATCCATGAAAATAAGATATTTGGGTTAGAGTGTGAGATGAAGGCTCAAGCGACCAAGGTGAGGATGGTGGATAAGACCTAGGAAAAAGAAAGGAAGACTTATCACATTATCTACACTCATGGAGAGCCTTGTCCTAAGTCAGACCACCCAAGCATGAGAGAGGCCACCATGTGATGGGGCTTGGTCTTGCATGAAGGATGCTATCCATAAGCAATCATGGCATCCCATTTCAGCAAGCAAGAAGAACACAATTCCTGTTAGACAGGGAACTCTCTAGGCTATTTGCTCCATGTGTCCAGCCTAGGGTGATTGAAGCTAAGGAAAAACCAAAGAGAAGAGAGGAGAAACCAAAAATAAAAGAAGAAAAACCAAAGAGGAAAGAGATGAAGCTAAGGGAAGAACAAAAGAGAAGAGGAAGAAGAAGTGAGGAAAGTGGAACATTGCCTAAGAAGAGCATTTGCAGCTTTGAAGCTTGGAACTACATGGTTTTATACTTCAAGAACAACACCAAACCCTACAAATTTGGAGAACTTGTACCAAGAAAGGGGGCATTGGAAATTCTCTAACATGATCAGATCTATCTTCTATAAAATCTTTAAAAACAACATGAGATTTTGGATGAATTTTAAGCATCATGCATGTGATTTCTAGTCCGATTTGTGGATGGTTTCGCATGTTGTAAATGCTTGATATTTTCACCATCTTGGAGCATAAATTGCACTTGCTATAATGAATTTCTTATAGCATGAATCCATGGCTTTTATATGATGCTTATTATGAATGATTTTGAGTAGAAATGTTGGTAGGCATCATGCTTAAGAATGGCACATTGGCAAGGGTGCGAATGGCACCACTTTCTAGTTTATTTTTTATTCTATCTTCATTGATTTTGGGAGCGTGTTAATGTATGCTATTGTATTTTTTATTATCATGATTTATGAGGTATGTATGGTACTTGAATGGTGAGAATTGGCTTGAAATCTCAAGGGGAAATTCCACCATTTGCAAGGATGAGAATGGAGCCATCTTTGGTGACAAATTACTAATAAGGAGCATGATACATGTGTTTTTGTTGGATTCTTTTAGCATGTTTTCATGGTGTTTGAATAAGGCTTGAGATAATGGATGTTGGTCTTGAAAACCCAATGAATTAAAGCATGTAAAAAGGTGCCTCTTAAAGCCTGAATGTGGTGCTAGATTTGGGCTATTTCATGGCCTATACTAGATGATGAAAATTGATAAATTGTTGGATTTTTTATTATTTCATCCATGATCAAATTAATTAAATATTGGATGGTTTGGATGTAGAAAATATATGGTTTTTCCTTGCTTTAAGTCCCCCAAAATAGTAAATGTTTTCTACAATCCCTACAAAAAATGATACTTATATTTTTATGATTTAGGTGGGCCAAAGTGATGGAAATCATGAGAATTTCCTTGGATTACTCATTCCCAAAACATCCTCTATAAATCTATTATGAATTTCTAATTAAAGAACACTAAATTTCATATGCTAAGGTGACTTGGATGAAAACTCGAACTGCTATAAATTGCTAGAAATGTGCACTCCTAAAGAGCTCACTTAAACACTTTTTAAATGTGAGAATTAGTGGAGAATTTGGAATAAATTGTGGATGACTAAGTGGTGAGGAAAATCCCCAAGTACTACTTAAGTTTTCAAGGAGAATCACCCACTAAAATGGGTTGTGTGAGTGAGTTATAGACACTGAGTATGGGATTGGTGTGACCCACTGCCATTGTTTGTTTTGGAGGGTGAATTTCCTTAGATGTGAAGCCCTAGAACATGGCGATTACCAAAGATCATAGTGCTCTTAAAATGCGAATGAAACATGTCACTAACCTTTTAATTGGTTGCACTTTGACTTAGAACATTGGACTTCATCTAGGTTAAAATATAGACTTAGGTATCTTGTTGATTACGAGCACATAAATGACTGAATTTCCAACAAGTTAGCACATTGAAATATAATCCCAAGACCCTATGGTGTTGTTGAACAAGAGGAGGATATAA
Organism: Warburgia ugandensis; assembly: GCA_035236585.1. Classification (NCBI taxonomy): domain Eukaryota; kingdom Viridiplantae; phylum Streptophyta; class Magnoliopsida; order Canellales; family Canellaceae; genus Warburgia; species Warburgia ugandensis. The sequence continues at coordinate 49,261,857 of CP141130.1, forward strand.
CCTTAGCATAAGGCCCAATAGAGTGTAAGTCAATGTCTCTAAATGGCACACATGGTCTAAGGACTACACACATTGAAACACTTGACCTTAAACTAGTAGTTAATGTAACACATTTTGGTAACTTATGATAATGATGAAGGAAAGATGTGTGGTTTACTAATAAGCAATGTAAATTTCTATGGAAATGCTATTGAATTGCAAAGGAAAGGCTATGAAAATGCTACAGATATACTCATGCTATACATTAGTATCCATTGGTTATAATGTGAATCATCACAATCAATATGATTGTAAATCATTGATTTATGTTATTTTGGTTGGTTGATGTAATAAACCCAATTTGTGTAAATTGATTGAGAAAATTAATTTAGTTTGAATTTTCAAAAATTCTAGGATGGAATATTAGGTTATTGAAAATTATCTTTTTATAAAAATTAAAGCATGATTTAAAACTTAGAAATTATGAATGTACTATAAAAACCAATCGAAATGACACTAAGTACGTTCAATTCCAAGTTAATTAATTTTCTTCATTTTTATGAATAAAAGGGCAAAATAATAATTTTACCCACAACTGAGATCTAAGACATCAATATTTAGAATGTACTTAGAAATACGATTCCAACACCACTCAGTATGCTCAATTCCGAGTTCGGGAGAATAAAACAGATTTTTCTCTATAAAAGGGTAAAATGGTCCTTCCACACCTTTGTGGGGCCCACAAATGAATCCAACGGCCAAAAAACATGTAATGAGTATTCAAACCACTATCAGCTGATAGTGGAGGATCCAATGTTAATTTAATATTCAAAAGAATTGAAACATAATTATTACATGTAATTATGAAAAATTCAAAAACATCTAAAAATACACCCCCAAAAATCCTCCAAAAATGTTTATTAAAATTACCCCAAAATTATCTTGCTTTTCCTAAAACACCAGGTCTAGATTCATTCCCAAATTTCCAAAACTCCCAAAAATCTCTCTTCTTTCACTTTCTCTCTCCTCTCTCTAAATTGGAACAAGAGACCTAAATTCAATTAGGCACTCTGTTCCAAATCAAATCTCACAAATCCCACCATTCATATTATCCTATACTACCTTATCTACTCAAAATAAATTTCAAGATCTAATAGTGCAATCAATGGGAAATCACAAAATAATCGGTTATCAGGCAATCTTATCATCAATGGGATATTTCTTTAAAATTGGGCTGCAAAACCTACCTTTTTCTCCAATCAAGTAGGTGGAAAATCTTTTCATACTTATTTTATGTTAGTTTATATCATTTTTATTTTTCTAAAATTAAGTTTAGGTTAAAAATTATAAAAATCAAGTAAGGATAAGAGCCCTTCATTTCTATATGATGGAGAGCTCAGATTGAAAATCTGAGCAGTGCAATTGATGCAAAAGAGTCCAAAACCCCTAGGGTAACATTTTCAAGAAATTTAATCAAGTTTTGAGTACTTGATTGAAGAGGAATTGATTGGATGGTCCAAAACGGACTGTCCAATCTTCTTTATAAGATCCGACTCTCGGGACGTCGAAGCGAGACGACGTCCCAATGAAACATCCGCACAATAGCACAAGTCCCAGGTAGCACGTTACAACATGCATCCTGGTGATGGGAGCCCAGCCACCGCTCTGCCCAATCGAACCCGCTCCGCCCGAATGATCAAGACTGTTCATTCCACTAGGCCCAGATCAAATCTGGACCCTTGGAACGACTGTGAACTTCATTTGTCAATTGTGGAGTCATCTAAACCCCAAATTAAGATTAGAAAGAAGCTATGAAAATATTGTAATGTTTATTTTCTTCTGACATCATAAAATGGATAAAAATCTTGAAGAAACTTTTAGTTTTGAAGAAATAAGATTCCAATGTTCATGATCTTCAATATCTGAGATGATTAGATCTTGGGGATCTGATTTAAGGATGAAATAATGTTGAAATAAATTAAGATATATAATTTATTATGACAGATATAAGATAAATTAAGAAATCTACTCCTTATGGTAGAGAAACCCTAAAAATACAAAGGGACCCACTTGATCAATGAGATCAAGCATGATCAGACCCTTTGGATGGATTGTATGAATGGGATTATGATGAAGTCTAGTTGGGTCATGGATTAAATGTGACAAAAACAGTGAATATGATCTTTGGATCTTAATGGAGTAAAAGCCTCAAATGTAATTAAAACCCTTGATCCAAAGGAAAAGATCTAAGATCTAATGGTTGGATCATAAGTAAAAGTTTCTAATAATCTTAATCTATTTAGTTTAATTGTCTTTTATTTGATAATAGAATTGTAAATGTGATTTATTTTATAAATTAGGAAGCATGATAGTGCAATTCTAACATTTTAACATGCTATGCTCTCAATGTTATTAGTTTGTTATTAGGTTGGTAGATTTAATTATCTTAGGGCCATGTTAGTTTAAATTTGATATTTTAGCATGATTCCATTAGATTAGTAGTAAAATTTTATGTATTTCATAACTTAGGATCATGCTAGTTTAAGTATAGTTTTATTCCATTAGGTTAAGTTACATTCATAGGAAGCATGTTAGTATAAATGGTTGTTAAACTTATATTGGATTTATGCTTTAAAGTTCATGATTTAATTGTTGTCAAATTTTATTAGTAGATTCAATTGTTAAATAGTTGTTAAGATATAATGAGCATAAATTACCAAAAATGTAAACTAATGGAATATAGAGATTCATGGACAATTACGATGAGTGAATGACTTTGACTTAATATTAGTAATGGCTATAGTTAGCAGGACAATATAAGGATTACCAAATCCTTGGCCCAAACTAGGAGAATAATAAACCACATGAATGACATTTTAAATGTTCATAGATTTAATTAAAATCAATTAGAAAGAGTACTTAGGGTTAAAATGCTCATAGGAACCTTATGAAAGGTTAAGCTAAGGTCACTCTAATGAATGCTGAACATGGTAGTTAAGGGGGTTCTCTAATAGAGCCTCGCTCTTCCCCTACCTTCCATTGATATTTATGAGGTCTAAACGCCTCCTTACATGAGGATTGAAGTAACCACTTTATCTTCAGCCATTCAGCTAGTAAGCCTTAGTCAATTAGAAATAAGAGGAGTTATCTAGACTTAGGATGAAATAAGCCATCTTCAACCAATAAAACATTAATTGGTTGAATAATAATAATAATAATAGCATAAAAGGTTAGTAAATTATCTAACCCTAATAAAAGTTGTAAGTAAGATAAGGATGATCAAACAAGATCCATGGGATCTTTAATGATCAAGAACAATAAAAGAAATAAATACCTTTTAATGTATGATATATATATATATATACATATTGCTTGCTATTTAGATAAAATAAAATAGAATATTTGAACCCTTGATCAAATATGATTCAAGGAAGAGAACAAAGATCATCCTCCTTAGGGATGATCAAACAACTGAACTTAGATCAAAAGAAGAACTAGATGATAGAAGATCTAAGCCATTGATCTTTATCAACAAGTATAAATTATTGATCAAAGGATCTATGAATGATCAAGATCAAATAAAGGAATATACAAAAATTTAGAATAGAAAATAATTAGATCAAAAAGATTAGAAGATCATTCTAACCGTCAAATCTATTGATCAATACTATCTGAAGAAGATAGATCATGATAGGACATAAGATTTAGATCCTTTATATCAAACAATATAAATTAGATAAAAAATATAGGATTATTTAGATTGTATAAATATTGATAGCATGTATGGATTTACAGATTTCATACGTCAATCAAGATCATGGAAGATTTGAAGAGATGAATCACTACTTAAAGGTAGGAGAATTTTATGAATCCATCTACATGAGAAATACATGTTGAATACATGATCCTATGTCTAAAAATGTTTACAAGTGTAATGTAAATACTTGTATTAAACCCCTTAACAACCCTTATGATCCAACCAAAACACATATGAAATGGTTAAGTTAGAATTGAGGAAAACCCTAAGTGAATAGGGAACTAGAAGATATTTTGGCCCTAAATAGCCAAACAAATTGTCTGATAAGTATAAAAGCAATACATGGGAATCATTCATATAGAATAGGGATTCCTAAACTTATATGAACATGGGTATCATTCATTGTAAATAATGATCCCTAAGTTTGAAGTGAAATCCTATCCTCGGTATAAGAATACCAAAATATGAGGATGATGTTATAAATAGACAAGACGTCTGATAAGTAAAAGAATACTTTATATACAAGCAAGGAGGCTTGTGGTTTCTGTTTTAAACAAGCATATGCCTGGGGATGTTATGCTATGAGGGTTACGAGGGTTTAGCCACCTGCTCTCCAAAATGTGATATATATGATGATATCGTGCCCAAAGAGAGGCAAAATGTTAAGTGGAGCAATTATGGGAAGGCCACCACTGTGATGGTTTGTCTCCCCATATAGACATGACATAGATGATTTTCCACATTTGGTATCTGTGGAGAATGAAAGTAGTTATCTGAGCGCACTAATACAGATCAGACTGCAACATAGTAGTCCTTTGAGTATTTTGCATTATGATGCATGGCATAATGAGATGCCGATACTGCCCAAATAAGGGAGTATTTTCCCAGCAGAGTCTAGATCTTTTATCAACTCAATATGGTTGAGTGTGATGATACTACCCAAATAAGGGAGTATTTTCTAACAGAGTCTGGATGATTGATCAACTCAATGTGTCTAAGTCTGACTATTGATGTTTGAGATATGAACTATTTTTCACAGTTTTGACCATATATATATATATCTATACAACATTTACTATATGTATGTATAAGGATGTACATATATGACAAAGTAAAGAGAATGATCCATGAGTATGTTTATGAACAATGGGATTATGAAGTATTAGGATTATACTGTCAAATTATTATACTTCTTGAATCCCCTACCAAGCATAGCTTGCTGAGATATTGTAAATGTTTGAATGTTTACAATATCTCAGATACAAAGAAGGAGAATTAGGAGCTCAAGACTTGAGAAGACTTGGAAGAATTATCAATCAAGGTATGTCCCTTGAAGACATGTATTTTTATTTAAGAGCATTGTATTGTATTGATGGTTTTTAATATATGGTGAAGTTTGAAATTTGGATTATGTAATTTGGACAAGTATTGTACTAATGCTTGGACTGTACTATGAACCACTAGATGGATTCTGGAATTTAATAAAAGTATATTCTTTCAATGAAATTTAATCTTGTACAAAATTCTACTTATGATATGTATGAAGTGATGACTTGGGTTTTACCAAACAAGTTCTAACGGAAAGAATTTTTGCTACTTTGTTTTGCGAAAAACTTTTACTACTAAGGGCACCCTACCTTTGAAAAGTGTATTACAAAATGTCTTACAAAAAACCCGAGTTGTCACAGTTGGTATTAGAGCCATTCATCCAGTCATAGTATAGTACCCTTATGTCCAATATGAAGATGGCAATCCAATTAGAGGATGAGAAACAGTGAGTGAATAAGAAATAAGATTGTATTTGATGAGAATGAGTTATGTGATTAACTCATTAGTTGAGAATGAGTATAGGAAGAGTTATGTGATTAAGTCATTAGGTTAGGAGTTAATGTAATTAACTCATGAAGTACTAGTGGAGTATAAGTAGATAGTACTTAGTGAAATAACTAGGAGTACTACTTAGTAAGTTAATGATATCAATATAGGGAATAGTAAGTTTAGAAACAAGTAAGGAAAACATTACAATAGAGGAAGATGTAATGTATGATATTCAAGTACAACCTAAAATCTTAAGTAAAGATACTTGTAGAAATAAAATACATTAATATAACTATTATTAGGTGAAATAATGGAGATTAAGAGAAAGAGATGATAAATTGGAAAAATAGGATGGAAAGGATGAAGAAGGATAAAATCCAATCCTTATAGGAAAGGTGAAATAGATACTAAAGATAGAACCTTAGAATTATTACAAATTTTGAAATTAATAATAATAAATATAAATGTACGAGTTACAATTACTACATAGATGTAGTATTATGACAATTAGCTAAAGGGTTTAATCATCAAAATAGAGATGATCTTACTTGAGAAGAATTTAAGGAGGTAGGTAAATATTTTCAAAATTGGTGAATGAAAAGAATTTTAATAAAGATAAATAAGGAGATAAAATTTGGAGGAATATTGATTCAACTATATGATAGAATTGAAATATGGAAATAATTATGGACTATAATTTGCATTGATGATATAATGGAAAGTGAAGACCTATGAATGAATAGGGATATTAATATGATGAATTTAGGAATATTGATTATACTTATATGATAGAAATAGTTTTATGGAATACTAATAGGAATTTTGGTTTGTGAGCAGATGTCGCCAAAGAGAGTCACAAGGCAAACGACTCAAAATACTCCAAAAGATAATAGAGAGAGATTAACAATGGATAATGTGGAAGAGATGGTAACAAGAGTATTGAAGAACCTTCTTCCTCACATTCAATAGCCCCAAGTTCATCACCTCCAGTAGAGGTACCAAGTACTCAGGCTCAAGCTCAGCTTGAAGTGAGACATAATACACCAACACCAAATACTCCCACACTGGTACAAGGTCAATATTCCCTTGTACAAAGTGAAGAAGCTAGAAATTCTCCATTACCCCAGAAAAGGTTGACAAAATGATGAAAAGGTTTAAAAAGATGGCTACAAGGTATAATGGTAAGGGCGAAGTTGAGAAAGCTAAGGATTGGATATATGAATTAGAAAGGACTTTCAGTGCACTACGTACTCCCCCAGAGTTGAACGTTAAATTTGCCACCTATCTATTAAAACAAGAAGCTGCATTTTGGTGGAGATCAGCTAACAATACCTTCTTCTCAAATTCTAAAAATATTACATGGGAGGAATTTAAGGAAGTCTTCAACCACAAATATTTCCCTTCTCATGTATAAGTAAGAAAGCTGATAGAGTTTCTGGAACTTAGACAAGGAAACAAGTCAGTGGTAGAGTATGATAATAAATTTATGTAGTTAAGGAGATTTGCGACTCATGTGTGTAACACTGAAACACACACAGTGAATCGATTCATAGAAGGGCTGCACCCAGGATTGAAAGTTAAGGTACTTTGTACTAAGCCCATGACTTTGGTAGAATGTGTGGAAATGGCCTCAAAATTTGAAGAGTTCAAGAAAAGTCAAATTGATAAAAGAAGAGAAGTGGGAGACTTCAATCCATGACCTTTCAAGAAAAACAAAGGACCCATGAAAAATTTTAGGCCACAAAGAAACCCAGGAAATCCTGCAATTGGACAGAATCAGAAATCATGTTTTAGATGTAAATGATTTCATCCTAGAAGGCCATGTTACAATTAATGGCCACAACAACACAGACCCCTAGTCAAATGTTATAAGTGTGGTTTGTTGATGACGTGGTACATTCTCAAGTTTTACTCCCTTAATTGTGAATGGTTTGTTGCACTTATGAGAGAGATGCCCTAACTCACCGCAATTGTAACATTTGATAGGAGGTCATGGTGGTTGTGGCGTAGGATTGGGACACACATTGCCTGCATGATATACTCTACATTTGGGTTTATCTTGATTCCCATGATAGCTAGAAGGCCTAAAGTTGTTTGGTAGTCTCTTGCCCTTCTTAAAGGGTTTTTGATGATAATTGCCCCCTCCTCCAAATCTGGTGAATTGGTTTTTCTTATAGTCTCCTTCAAATTTAGAGGCCATCTCGACACACTCGGTCGTGGTCGTAGGTTTAGTTCTTAGCACTTTTGTTCTTAGCCCTGGGTTTAACCCTTCCATAAAATGATCCATCGTATGCCTTTCAGTGTCACAAATATGACTTGCAATCCTCTTTAGTTGAATCAACTTGTTTTCATAGTCTACGATTGAGAGATTTCCTTGTCGTGGTCTAGAAACTCCTCTTTCTGAGATTGCACATGAATGGGAAAATATTTGTTGTTTAATATTTCCTTAAATTTTTCCCATGAAATTTCTTCAGGATTGGGGAAGAGATTTCTTTTTACTGATCTCCACCAGAAAGCTGCTTCTTGCTTCAATATATAAGTGGCCAGCTTGACCTTTAAATCCACCGAAGTCCTCAACACACTAAAGGTCTTTTCTACTTCATAGATCCATCCACTCTTCTGGTTTTTTGGCATCACCCTTGCCATTGTAGCTGATGGCCATCTTTTGAAACCTTTCTACCATCTTATCTACGTTTTTTAGTGTCAATTGAGAGGTTCCCAACACTCCACTAGGTACAGGTGAAGAATGATCCTGTACTGGAGTTGGAGTGTCATGTCTTGGTATGGATGGACTGGGTCCTACTTCAGGTTGAGCCTGGGCCTAAGTACTTGGTCCCTCAATTGGATTTGATATGGCATGAGGCTATTGAATCCGAGGAAGAAAATTCCTTAAGACTCTAGTCATCACCTCCTCCAGATTATTCCCAGATGATCCTTCCATAACATTCTTAGGTACATTTTGAGTCGTCCACCTAGTTGTCCTTTTAGGTGGCATCTGCTCACACACCAAATTTCCTATATAAGTATTCTATATAACCAATTCTACTCGAACCTAATTTGGATTATTCCTTTGGACATATTGGGGATGTAAGTGACTAGATGGATGGCTTTGACACCAACTGTGATGATCCGAGTTTTTTTTTGCAACACATTTTGTAATACATTTTTCAAAGGCAGGGCCTTTAGTAGTAAAAAAATTTCGTAAACAATGCAATGAAAATTCTTTTCTTTTAAATCAATTTGTAATACAACCCAAGTCTCACCTCAATACACATAATACACATAAAAAAATTTGTATCAAAATAAAATTTTATTGAATACCAGGAATCATCTAGTAGTTCACTTTAGACAACGCCTGTATTACAATTACAATCCATTGTCCAAATATAATCCAAATACGAAGTACATAGTCTAGTTTCACAATCTTCAAAGAAGATACCCTGATCAATGTGGTAACATCTAGGCTCTTCAAGATATTCGTCATTAAGTCTCCTTCCATGTACGTGAGATATTGTAAACATTCAAATATTTACAATATCTTAGCAAGCTATGCTTGGTATGGGATACAAGAATATAATACTTCATTAATACAAGAATATGATATCTCATTCATCATCTTATCATGTTTACCCATTCATGGACCATCTCATCATATAGTACATACATCATTTATATAGTATAGGGTAAACCCATTAAAATAGTGAAAATACTCAAAATTTGTTCCTTCCCCTGGCTATACTCCCACTTAGGAGATCAATATTTAGCCAAATCTCATATGGGGATTTTCTTTCTAAGAACTCATGTATTTCATCATACATGGGATTTCACTATGCCTATCATATGTGCATCATAATGAAAAATCATCAAGGACTACTATGCCACAGTCTAAATCTGTACAGTGCTCTCGGATAACTGCATATTAATCCACTGATATCAACTGTGGAAATAACAAAATCCATGTCTACATGGGCCAAGACCATAACTGTCACAATGGCGACCTTCCCATGATTGCCCCACCCAACCTTTAGCCTCTCTTTGGGCATGGTATCCATCATATCATACATTTCAGGAAGCGAGTGGCCAAACCCTTATAACTTCCCTAGCATAGCATCCCCAAGCCTAGGCCTGTGTAAAACAAAATCACAAGCCACCATGCTTGTATGTAAAATACATTGTACATATCACACGATGTGTCTATTTAACTGAGGCTAGAATATTTTCTATGCCCTATTCTTAGGGTTTCCTTAGTCCACACATCTCACAAATTTCTCATCATTTGATTGGATCAGTTGGATGGATCATTGGGTTGGATCACTTAGTTAGATCATTTGCTTGGATCATTATTGTTCTAAGGTACCAGAGGTATACTTATATCATGAAGGTCTATAATTCCAGACAAAAGATCATGTATATATATACACATGAATCTTTAATACATTCTTGTACATCCACCTATCTCAAAGTGGTATTCACTCCATATTGTCCATCATGGTCTTGATTCATACATCTGTCAAACCATACATATAAAGTTATTCCTTTATACAAATATTCTTTCTACATGTAGTTGGGTTATCCTTTGAAGGATGCCCTAATTTTCCTTGAATCATATATGATCAAGGCTTCAAACCTTCTAAGCTAACAAATCTATACTCTAAGTAAAATCACACAACAATAATATACTCTGCGTTGTATTTCTTTTCTTTTGTTGTTTTTCATCATTTAAGATCTCTCTTGAATCTTGCCAATTCATTCTTATCTTACTTACAATTTTTATTAGGGCTAAATAATTTGCTAACCTTTTATGCTCTTATTATTATTTTTCAACCAGTTAGTGTTTTACTAGATTGAGGATAACTTATTCATTCTTAATTCTAGACAGCTCCTCTTATTTCTAATTGACCAAGGTTTGCTAATTACATGCTATTCCCAACGTGGTTGATTTAGTCCTCATGTAAGGAGTCATTTACAGCTCAACAAACGTCAATAGAAGGTGGAGGGACAGCGAGGCTCATTAGAAACCCCCTTAACCATGATGAATAAATGCAAGGGTATAGCTTTAGCTCAACCTTTCATAAGGTCCTATGAGCTTATAACCTTAAGTTTTATTTCTACTTGATTTTAATTAATTCCATGAACATATAGTATGTCATTTATGGATGTTTATTATGCTCCTAAGTTGGGCAAAGGAAATGGAAAATCCACCCCTTATATTGTCCTACTAGCTATAGCCCTTACTATGATTATTTCTCATGAAGTACATGTGTATTTTGTGAAGTCCAACTATATTTCATTAATTACCCCTTTTAAGGTATTTTTCATAACTCTAATAATGTAAAGGAAATTTAAAAGAAATTACACTAATAAATCTAAATCTAAGAAAATTTAAGACAATCATGCTGGAATTGAAAATTTGACATAAATTAAATTTGCTAATAAAACAATTAACTAGAATATTAACAACATTTTCATCTAAGAAATTAAAGAAAATTATACTGAAATTGGAAACTTGACATGGATCATAATTAAATCAAATCTACTATTAAAGACCATTAACTAAGCATATGATCAATTTATCCTTATGATCCAACCATCCGATTTGTCCATCTTTTAGATCTAGGGTTTATATTTCATTAAGAGTACAACCCTTGATCTTTCATGTTTATGATTGATCTAACATCTCTAATAACATGATATTAGCCTTAGATCATCACTTTTATAGGTCCATCTAGTCTGATCATTCTTGATCTACCAGATGAAGAGGATCCATTGGGATTTTCCATGATCATTATTACTTTCAATGGTCTAAACTCTAATTCAGTTCATGTCAATCCAATCCAACCATCTCCATGATGATTTATCATCATTATATCCTTAATGGATCCAAACCCTCACTTCTGATCACCCTAGATCTACTTGATCAAGGGTGTTAGTAGGTGTATTTTTAAATAACAAAAAGTTTTAATGATTAAAATATTATTTTTATGAGTTCAGTAGGTTCCCTTCATCAAGATCTATTCATAGAATCTTCCTGATCAAAAATCAGTCTTAAAATGAGTGAAGAATTTCATTTTGAAGTTTTTAGCCATTTTCAACGACTAATCTAAATATGTGATGTTCTGAACAATTTAACAGATCTAGAGGCTTGGAAATTCTACTATGATCATTAATGTTAAGGTTTTGACATGTCCTGGATACATCCATCGGATCAGATTTCCATTTTAACATCAATTTGATCATGATCTACTACTGTTGGAATTAACTTTAAAATTTATTTCATAAAAATCAAATTAAAAACCTTAATATCATTATTTTATTATATTCTACACAATACAAGAAATCTATAGCTTCTTTCCTATTTAGATTTGTATTTAAATTGAGTTTGGAATCGAATTTTCAAGTTTCCATCAATTTCAACGGTCTAGATTAATTCTGGACTATCAGATCTTATTTCTTAAAATTAAGGGTCCAGATGAAAAATAAAACTTCCTAAGGTTTTTAAGCCTTTTGAATCCATTGGATGGCTCAGATTTTCCACCTGAGGTGTCCTTAATAGTGTTCCAGGCCTGCATCACCGGTACTAGTTTTTCTAAAATTTTGGCTGAAAAACTAGCCCAATGACCCGATTTTAGGAAAAATATATTCATCATCATCATCATCATCATCAAGACCTTATCCCAATTAGGGGTCGGCCACATGAATCTTATTCCTCCATTCCACTCTATTAAATAACATGGTTTCATTTAGTCCTAAAGTTTTTAAGTCTTTCCTCACCACTTCTATCCACGTTCTTTTGGGCCTTCCCCTTGCCCTTTTAGAACCTTCAACTTGTATTGCCTCACTCCTTCTAACTAGTGCTATTGTTGGTCTCCTTTGAACATGTCCAAACCATCTAAGTCTAATCTCCCTCATCTTATTACCTATTGGTGCTATCCCTAAATTTCCTCTAATATTTTCATTTCTAATTCTATCCTTTCTTGTCTTACCACTCATTCATCTCAACATCCTCATTTCTGCGACACTCATCCTATGAGCATGATGTTCCTTAATTGCCCAACACTATGATCCATAGAGCATGGCCACCTTATAGCCATCTTATAGAATTTTCCCTTTAGTTTGAGTGGCACCCGCCGATCACATAAAACACCCGATGCACATCTCCATTTGTTCCAACCCGCTTGGATTCTCTGGGTAACCTCCCTCTCAATCTCTCCACTCTCATGGATCACTGATCCTAAGTATCAAAAGTGGTCTCTCATGGGGACCTCTTGGTTATCAATCTTGACTGGTGTTCCACTCCTACTCTCCTTGCTAAAATTACATTCCATATATTCTATCTTAGTTCGGCTAATTTTAAATCCTTCCGATTCTAATGCTTCTCTCCATAACTCTATCTTTATATTTACACCATCCCTTGTCTCATCAAGTAGGACTATATCGTCTGCAAATAGCATGCACCAGGGAATCTCCTCATGCAGATGTTGAAAAATGAAAATAAAGAGATAGGAAACCTACCTGGAAGTATCTAGAAGAGAAGATCTTGCTAAAATTAAGAAAATCCTCACTGAAAAGTGAACTATGTTGGAGGTAGCATAATTTGTGATCTTCCAATGAAATCGTCAGTGGACCATGCAATTAGCAAAGGGGTTGTGTAGATAAGCTTGTTACAAATTGATCTAACAGTTTGAATTTCTGGTATGAGTGTTAGATCACTGAATTTTTATAAGTTTTCCACTTAGGGGTAAAACTAGAAATAGGAAAAGAGGGAGAAAGTAGGGAAGGAGAGGGAATTTGGAGCTGGAGTTAGAGGAGTTGGTGAATTTTGTGATGAATTTTATGAATATTTTTTGAAATTTTTCCAAGGTATTTATAGGCATTTTCTAAAAAATTTAATCATTTTCTCCTAATAATTATGTTTTTCTCTTTTGAATTTTCTATTAAAAAGAATTCCCTCACTTCCACCTATGTCTCCACTACCAGCTGGTAGTGGTTTGACCAATTATTGATGTTACTAGCCCATTGCCCCACATATGTGGGCCCCACATTAATGTGAAATGACCATTTTGCCCTTTTTATTCAAAAATGTAGAAAAATACAAAATTTTCATACGAACTCGAATTTTGACATACTTAGTGTCATTTTAATCGGTTTGTCGAGTATGTTTTTAGTTATGCATGTCTTATACCTTGATTGTGAGGTGGAATTACATTTTTTCCCTTTTTAGGTTAAAATTTGAGAAAAATATATAGATTTTTCTCCCAAACTCGAAATTGGACAAACTTATAGTGTATCCAAGCCGATTTTCCATGTACATATCAAATATCTAGGTTTCCAACCTTGATTCCATTTCTATGAGAACTGCATTTTAATAACCCTAATTTTTTTGCCTAATTTTTCTTAGAATTTTTAATTTCATTATTTATTCAATCTCTTTACAAAAATTAGGGGTGTTACACAAACCCCTAGGGTAGAATTTTCAAGAATTTTCATTAAGTTTTGAGCCCTTGATTCAAGAGGAATTGATGGGACGATCCAAAATGGACTGTTCGATCTTCTTTATAAGATTCGGATCCTGGGACGTCACAATGAAACACTACACAGAAACGCGCCTTGCGAGAGCATCTCTGCGTGCTACGACATCCTGATGGAACATCTGCGAAAGAGCACAAGTCCCGGGCAGCACGCTACCGAGTGCATCCTGGTGACAGAGGGTGATGACCGCTCCACCTAAACAATCAAGACAATCCGTTCCACTGAGCTCAGATCAAATATGGACCCTCAGAATGACTGTGAACTTCATTCATCAATTGTTGAGTCATTTGACCTCCAAATTAAGATCGGAAAGATGCTATGGAAAGCTTGTAATGTCTATTTTCTTCTAAAAGCATAAAATTGATAAAAATCTTCAAGAAACTTTCTGATTTTAGAAAACAAACTTCCAATTTTCATGATCTTCAAGATCTGAGATGATCAGATCTTAGGAGTCTGATTTAATGTTGAAAGAAAGTAATATCTCTTATTTATTTTGACAGATCTAAGAAAAATTGAGAGATCTATCCTTTATGGTAGAAAAACCCTAAAATACAAAGGGACGCACTTGATCAATGAGATCAAACATGATCAGACCCTTTGGATGGATTTTATGAATGGGATTATGATGAAATCTAGTTATATCATGGATTAAATGTGATAAAAACAAGTGGATATGATCTTTAGATCTTAATAGAGTAAAAGCCCTAAAGTAATTAAAACCCTTGATCTAAAGGAAAAGATCTAAGATCTAATGATTGGATCATAAGTAAAAGTTTCTAATAATCTTAATCTAATTATTTTAATTATATTTTATTTGATAATAGAATTGTAAATGTGATTTAATTTATAAATTAGGGAGCATGATAGTGTAATTCTTAAATTTTAGCATGCTATGCTCTAAATGTTATTAGTTTGTTATTAGGTTGGTAGATTTAATTATCTTAAATTTGAGAATTTAGCATGATTCCATTAGATTAGTAGTACATTTTCATGTATTTCATAACCTAGGATCATGCTAGTTTAAGTATAATTTTATTTCATTAGGTTAAGTTACATTCATAGGAAGCATGTTATTATAAAGGGTTGTTAAACTTATATTGGATTTATGCTTTAAATTTTATGATTTAATTGTTGTTAAATTTTATTAGTAGATTCAATTGTTAAGTAGTTGTTAAGATATAATGAGCATAAATCACCAAAAATGTAAACTAATGGAATATAGAGATTCATGGACAATTAAGATGAGTGAATGACTTTAACTTAATATTAGTAAGGGCTATAGTTAGTAGGACAATATAAGGATTATCAATTCCTTGGCCCAAACTAGGAGAATAATAAACCCCACGAATGACATTTTAAATGTTCATGGATTTAATTTAAATCAATTAGAAAGAGTACTTAGGGTTAAACTACTCATAGGAACCTTATGAAAGGTTGAGCTAAGGTCACTCTAGTGAATGCTGAACATGGTGGTTAAGGGGGTTCTCTAATAGAGCCTCACTCTTCCCCTACCTTCTGTTGACGTTTGTAAGATCTAAACACCTCCTTACATGATGATTGAAGTAACCACTTTGTGTTCAGCCATTTAGCTAGTAAGCCTTAGTCAATTGAAAATAAGAGGAGCTATTTAAACTTAAGATGAAATACGCCATCTTCAACCAATAAAACATTAACTGGTTGAATAATAATAAGAGCATAAAAGGTTAGTAAATTATTTAACCCTAATAAAAATTCTAAGTAAGATAAGGATGATCAAACAAGATCCATTGAATCTTGAATGAAGAAATAAATACTTTTTGATGTATGATATATATATTGCTTGCAATTTAGATTAAATAGAATAGGAGATCTTAGATCAAATAAAATAGAAGATTTGAACTTTTGATCAAATATGATTCAAAGAAGAGAACCAAGATCATCCTCCTTAGGGATGATCAAACAACTGAACCTAGATCAAAGAAGAACTATATGATAGAAGATCTAAGCCCTTGATCTTTATCAACAAGTATAAATTGTTGATCAAAAGATCTATGAAAGATCAAGATCAAAGAAAGGAATACACAAAGACTTAGAATAGAAAATACTTAGATTTGAAAGATTAGTAGATCATTCTAACTATCAAATCCATTGATCAATACTATCTGAGGAAGATAGATCATGATAGGACACAAGATCTAGATCCTTTATATCAAAGGGCAAGATTAGACAAAGAATATAGATAGGATAAAAAATATAAGATTATTTAGATTGTATAAATATTGATAGTATGTATGGATTTACAGATTTCATATGTCAATCAGGATCATGGAAGATTTAAAGTGATGAATCACTACTTGAAGGTAGGAGGATTTTATGAATGCATCACATGACAAATACATGTTGAATACATAATCTTATGTCTAGAAATGTTGACAAGTGTAATGTAAATACTTGTATTAACCCCCTTGAAAACCCTTATGAACCAACTAAAACACATATGAAATGGTTAAGTTAGAATTGAGGAAAACCCTAAGTGAATAGGAAACTAGAAGGTATTCCAGCCCTAGATATATAGGCAAATTGTCTGATAAGTATAAAAGCAATACATGGGAATCATTTTGAATGTTGATCCCTAAACTTATATGAACATGGGTATCATTCATTGTAAATGATGATCCCTAAGTTTGAAGTGAAATCCTATCCTCGGTATAATAATACCAAAATATGAGGATGATGCTTTAAACAGACAAGACGTTTGATAAGTAAAAGAATACTTTATATACAAGCAAGGAGGCTTGTGGTTTTTATTTTAAATAGGCGTATGCCTGTGGATGCTATGCTAGGAGGGCTACAAGGGTTTGGCCACCTGATCTCCGAAATGTGATATATATGATGATACCATGCCCAAAGAGGAGCAAAATGTCAGGTGGGGCAATTATGGGAAGGCCACCACTAGGGCAGTCTGTCTCCCCATATAGACATGACATAGATGATTTTCCACATTGGATATCCGTGGAGTATGAAAGTAGTTATTTGAGCATGCTAGTACAGATCAGACTATAGCATAGTAGTCCTTTGAGTATTTTGCATTATGATGCATGGCATAATGAGATGCCGATATTGCCCAAATAAGGGAGTATTTTCCCAACAGAGTTTGGATGTTTTATCAAGTCAATATGGCTGAGTGTGATGATACTGCCCAAATGAGGGAGTATTTTTCAGCAAAGTCTAGATGATTGATCAACTCAGTGTGTCTGAGTGTGACTATTGATGTTTGAGATATTAACTATTTTTCACGGTTTTGACCGTATATATATATATATATATATATGACATACACAGCATGTATGTATGTATAAGGATGTACATATATGACAAAGTAAAGAGATTGATCCATGAGTATGTTTATGAACAATGGGATTATGAAGTATTAGGATTATATTGTCAAATTATTATGCTTCTTAAATCCCCTACCAAGCATAGCTTGCTAAGATATTGTAAATGTTTGAATGTTTACAATATCTCAGATACAGAGAAGGAGAATTAGGAGCTTAAGACTTGAGAAGACTTCGAAGAAATATCAATCAGAGTATGTCCCTTGAAGACATGTATTTTTATTTGAGAGCATTGTATTGTATTGAGAGTTATAATGTATAGTGAGGTTTGAAATTTGGATTATGTAATTTGGACAGGTATTGTACTAATTCCCAGGCTGTACTGTGAACCACTGGATGGATTCTAGATTTTAATAAAAGTATATTCCTTTAATGGAATTTTATCTTGTACAAAATTCTACTTATGATATGTATGAAGTGGTGACTTGTGTTTTACAAAACAAGTGCTAAAGAAAAGAATTTTTGTTGCTTTGTTTTGAGAAAAAAATTTACTACTAAAGGTGCCCTGCCTTTGAAAAATGTATTACAAAATGTGTTACAAAAAGCCCTAGAGGTCATAGTTGAAATATCTTTTCATATGATTTTCAAATTGAATATAACATTGAATGGTTAATTATGCTTTATCATCAATTGTTTCATGAATGCTTGCTCATGATAATCTAGCACATTGGCTAGTGATGACAGATCCATGATTTGAGAAATCATTAAAACCATGTTTCATGGTAGTTACAACAAATGATTCTGGAAATCTTTCATGCTTTTGAAATGAATGCACAAGAAAGATTTAGAAATGGTGCACATATTGAGTTGTTCCATTGATTGATAAATGATTTGCTAAAGGCAAAGTGCGATTGCATTGTTCTCAATTGCATGGATGAATGAAATACTTCATCTAACAAATGAAAAGATTTTACATTGGACTTCTTGTGATTTGGAAGGTCATGGATGTAAGCAAGAAGTATCTTTTGTTTCATTTTTCTATAATCAAGAAGGGTTGATCGGGACAATGTAAGTCCCTAGCTTATGGGGCATATGTAAGGCCCAACGGCACTATGTTAGAAGGTGTATTTTGTGATTTCAAGTTAAACTTACAAGTGCACAAATCAATTCTAGTATTCTCATGTGAGGAGGTCAATCCCACAAGGAATCAAACAATTGTGGTGCTAAAGGTCCCTACTTTAAATTATCTAACTTAGCCAAAAATCATGAAATTTTAAACCAAAATGAATGATGGAAACTAGAAACAAGTGCAAGATATGAAAGATGGAATTATGCTGAAAGTAAAAAAAAAAAAAGAGTTAACAACTTTTCTAAAATTAAAAAATTTTGAAAAACTAAGATCGAAAATAATTGAAATTATCAAAATATGCAACTAAACCTAAATCATAAAGAATTAAACCTAACATGAGCTAAACAAATCAACTACAATAAGTAAAACATAGTGTGCATCATACTTGAGATGTGTGCATGAAAATAACTATGGAAAAAGTGCATGTATGAAGCATGGGAAGGACTCATTGACTAAGGGATGAACTAAACTATCATGGAATATATGAAACTAACTTAACTACAGTAAGGAATTCTAATCAAAACAAACACTTATCTAAAGAATCACAACTCAAAACCGTGCACATGACCATTGGGTTGTGTGCATGGAATCATGATGTATTTCTTTGAAATAAAATATTCTAAAAGAAGCACCTAACCTAATGTGAATGATGTATGAATGTGACTATCCAAAAATAAATTAAACAACCATGACACAGTAGATTTAAGCAATTACCATGAACATTAAAACAACAATTGAATTGATTAAGTGTCAAAATTACAAGTTAGGTGTGCATTCTCCAAGGGGTGTGCACACCATACTAAAGTACAAATTAACCAAATAAACTCCTCTAATCTCCATCCATGTAATCCAATCTAAGATAGGAGGTATGCGAATCCAAAAGAGAGTAAAAGAAAACTATGGAGAATATGAAAATAAAATTAATGGTATGGAAATGATCTTAAGGATGTCTTGGAGTGAGTAACTTCATCTAAAGGTCCTTATCTCTTAGCTGTCACTTTAAGAGATTAGTGGCCTTTAAACTCAAGGATCTAATGTAAATCAACAAGAGAAACAAGGAACAATCAACAAGGAAGTTCAAGGAAAAAGGGCTTTAATCTAATAGCTAACTCTTTTGGTTATCACTACCAAAGAGTTGTATCTTTAAAATCAAATGGATTATGAAAATAAACTCAAAGATAACAAACAAGGAAATCAAACTAACAACTAAGCATGGAATCAAAACCTAACAAGGCAACAATGGAAGCAAAGAGAATAAGAAAAGAAGAATCAAGGAAACTCAACCAACCTTCCAAAGTAAAACCCAACCCTAAGCATGGAATACTTGGAAGGAGTAGCAATTCACCTTGGTAGGAGTAGTAGCCACCCAAAGGATAAGAAAGTACAAAGCACAAAGTGGTAAAAGGTGAAGAAGGAAAAGGACTTCCTCCTCCAAGTGGAGGAGGTGTCTTTTTCCTCTTAATGGAAAAGCTCTCCAACTTTGACTTTTGTTGGTACTTTTATTCTTTTTATCCTATATTTTTGAGGGTGACCTAAGTTAGATGTGTGGTTGGGATGAAAACAAGTAATTTGGATGGCTAGAAAGATGGGTAAGCTAGGTTTTCAAGTGGGATAGAGTGTAAGATAGGTAGCTGCCTTTTTGAGTGCAAGTAGGTGGGGAGATGCCTTATTTTTAGGGGAAGAAGTCTCCTCACATAAAAAATCACTGAAACTCTTCAATTATGGAGATTTTGAGGAATAATATAGAAAACAAAAGAGAAGGTGGGAGGAAAGATAAGAGTAGGAAAGGATAGGAAAGAGAGGTAAGATCAAGTTTGACTAGTTAAGTGATTTCCTAAGACTTTGGGATTTGTTGGGCAGCTTAAATGGTATTTTAGAAGGTGGAGGAGTCTTAGAAAGATAGGACTATTGAATGGAAAGTGACATTCATGGTGCACCTTAGGGGTGAGTTGGAAAGTGAGGAAAAAGTAGGAAAAACATGAAAAATAGAATGGTCTCTTCCTATTGGTCCACGAGCCATATTATCCTAATGAATTTTTCCTTAATTCTCTTCAAAATATTCCCATAAATCCCAAATATAATTCTTCAATTATCCACCAATCATGGTCTTCCATTTAGCTTACCTCATGTGGCTTTGATAGCTAACTTCGTGGGCTCCATTGGCTTGGCTTCATGGCTGGCTTAGATGGCTCTCTTGCTTAGCATGATCCTCAAATACTTGGCTTTGGTGGTTGACTTGGCTCCTTAGCTTGTCACCTTGTTTATGGCTTGAATATGGTTAAGTGGCCAATGTGAAACCCATGCAAAGGTGGTGGACTTTGCATGGCTTGTACATGGGCCCACTTTGACTACCTTTAGCTCCTCTAATTGCATCCATTGCTTGTCCAGAAGATGATCTTCATCATTGATCTCATATCATATTGATGACTTTTAGGCTTTAACTTAATCTTTTGATCTTGATCTCCTAATTTCATCTCGATCAATCTCAGTCATCGGATCACCATCTTGCTTCCAACAAAAAGTGAAAAACTCTAATTAAATCCTAGAAATTTTGTTTAAGCACATACTTACATTGAATTAGCCTCTAAACATACAAAGTATTAAAATTTTGAGTCATTATGTCAAAAATGTACGTGTAACATATTTTGGTCAAAATCCTTACTTTAACCCTATAAGTTATAACACATTGGTAACTAATTGGGTGGTTTTTATGAAAAATTAAATACTTATCACACCCGTAACCAAAATTCTGTTAAACTTGATAAAATATGTGAAATATAATTTTATAAAAGCTAACACAAAGTACCACTTTTGTAGATACTCACGAATGCATTTAGCACATGCAACAAGCCCTTTAAACCCTATGTTACCCCTAGTGGATGAGTTAGACCTCATGAGGGTTTGCAGTGAATATACCTACAAAATCCTCAATATTTTTATGATAGTCCTTTACTCATATGAGAAAATTTTCTTTTATTCAGTTTACATTTAGTACCTAGCTCTAGCCTACTAATAAAGCTAAACAAAAATGTTCAAAATCCTACCTTTAAGCTAAAGATATCCCATTATTTCATTACACTTTGGAAAGTGAGTGTGTTCCATAGTAAATATATAATTATAGTCACCAAGTCAAATATAACCTAAAATACCTTCCAAATGTATGCTTTGACTTCAATTCTCAAAGGATATACTTTTCACTAAAAAAGATTTTGATCTCTCATTAATATGTGAGTAGAATGTTGTTCATCAAATCCAAAACTCTCACATATTCCATACAAAAGAATGATAACTTAGAAAGCATGATAATAATGGCATCATGAAATATATCAACTACTAGGAATGTTACACTCTATCAAATTCCCTACTCATTCATAACCATATCCAAGACAAACTACTCCCAGGATTAAGTTAGGACTTCTATTCAGACAAAATGTAGGCTTGGGTAAGGGTTATTAAAAGAATGGATATAAAGGCAAACAAAGGTTGTCTAGAAAATATGTAGAGGTCTTTTATTAATGTATTCACAACTTTTTCATTTTTCCTTGCAAGAGTGAACATTCTTCTTTTTCATTGGCTACCTATTTCTTTTATTTTTCATTGGACCTTATATATATATATCCTTTTTGAGCTTTTTCTTACCTTGATATTCATCTCTTGAATTGTATTGTTCATAGTTTTTCAAAAAATTCTTCAATCTTCCCTACATATTTCCAAAAAAAATGGATAATGGATATATTTTAGGGATTAGATATAGGTAAAGGTTGTTTGGTTACAAAGAAAAGGCTTATATTTAAAGGCTAAAAGGGCTAACTTGTGGAAAATAATATAGGGAAGGATAAAAGCTTTGGGTTTTACTGAGGATGGCCTCAATCATTTCCTAGGTTTCTTATGACTTAAAGATGATCATAAACTTAATAGATATATGGTATAGTCTTTTATAGTTTTTGAATAGCCTACTAAGACGAAGAATAATGAGACCAACTAGGAACTAATGTCTGCTAGAGAAAATTTTGAATTTATGTATAACCCTCAAAAAGGAAGAATGGCTCAAAACTTACTAGTTTCTCTTAAACTTAAACTATATCTAGCTATTTTGTACAATTAATGTTCCGAGTTTAATTTTTCATGAGACACTAGAGAAAAAGGATAAAATAGTGAACTAATGTATGCAACTCTATTAATAAGCTAAAGTTCAAAGATAGTTAAATATTTAGAAAATTTGCATTCTCATTCTTATGAAGGAACTTATCAAAATAAAAATTTAGTAATTTCTAGAAATACAAGAAAAGTTAGAAATCTCATGTATATCTATAGCCCCCAACCTAAACTAAATATTGACCTCAATGTTTTGAAATATATGACACCTAAATGATGAATGGATAATGCAAACTAATGAGACTTTCTAAAACAAAATCCTTGATGGCCTCCTAGTGAGTGCAAAGTTTAATGTCATCAACCAAACATGGCCTATAACTAATCTAACCATCTAATCTTAGACCTAACTAGTTAAACTAATTTTTCCTAATCCAAACCCTGAGAATGAAATGGAAATATTTGTCATGCCACTTTTGAATCTCATAGTAGTCTATAAATTGTCTCCACATGGACATTTTTTGTACTGGTAGCATTATGACATAAGAGACCACCGCGATTTTAAATTTAGTGGGACCAAATTGGTGATCTCCCATTTTCAATATTTCATGGTAGTCAATATAATTCATCTACCTCGAAAATTGAGGTGGTGGCAACATATTGATATCGTGAGCCACCATGAATCTGAACTTTGTTAGACCATATAGGATTGAATGGTTCTCATTTTTACTAAATTTAGGGATAACATTGACCATTATACTCTGTTTATCTTTTTCCTCCATCTCCTTTACATTATCCTAAAATTGGGGTATAAGCTAACCCTGCATTTCCTTAAAAGGTGATTCTTGTATTACTGAAGGCAAGGACATAGTTAGGCTTAAACCCTTAGTAACTTTAAGAGTTAATTGGTATAGGGTAAGTACATCAACATACTCTTTTTCTTCTTGCTCTTTCGGCACAGGTAAGGTTTCAATTGGGCCTATATTACTATCTGATGTCTGTTTCAATATGGTTAGTAAGTCCAAATCAAGTACATCTTCTACATTGCAAGGCTTAATTAGTACTTCAGGCTTTACAAGGGATTCTACTCTTGCTTGCTATTGAGAAGTGTTCCTTACTAGCATAGTATCGAATAGCTCATTCACTTCCACAATGGATATGTCTTCATCAGAGTCATAAAAATAAGCGAGACATGATTCTAAAGGATCTAGGTTGGATGTTCCTGTGACTTCATGCTCTTCATTAATGTAAGTCTTTCATCATAATTGTAATAAGGAATAAGGCATGGCTTGAGTGGATCTGAGTTGGAGGCTTCTATTAATGGTTGCATACTCTATGACTTAGAATGATCAGAAGAGATTTCTATCATGTTATTAGCAACAAATGACTCTTCATTTTTCATAATCTGTTTCATTTCCTCTGTCCTTTTTATAAATTCAGCAATGTTATTGTCAGTATTTTTCCATATTGGTTTCATTTCATCATCCCATTCCTCCATCTCTCATTTCATTTCCTCATTCACCTTTCCAAAGGCAACCATGCTTTGTTCTACTATCTCACAAATATGGTGTATATTCTCTTTTGATGGTGGCTCTTCATGTTGTAAAGGAAACAACTTGTAGGGATGGCATTGTTGTGGCATTTGGGTATTGAAAAGGGGCTGAGCATGTTGAACCCAGGATGATTGACCCTGATATTCTTGATAATCATTGTAGTGTTGACCAAGGTGGACCATTGTGGTTCTTCTTGATATTGGTAATCCTAAGACCATGGTTGTTCATGATGCCTAGCCCATCCATTATAATTTTTCTCAAGATGGTAACCATTGCTAAGATATGTGAAAGCAATATGTGCATCCATTAGTTCCTAATAATAACCATTGTATGTGGAGCCTTGATGGCCATGAAGGGATGGGATAAGGATGCTCATAATAGGTATAATTATTATGGTACTAAGGTTGCAGCGCAGCTTTCTTAGAAGCTAATATCCCAAGCTAATGATTTTCCATAATATATATCATATCCATTGGTGTATCTAATCTATTAAACTTATCCCCTTCTGAATAGGCCTTTGTTCTCAACATTGTTTATAGCTAAACAAGTCATTACATACAATGAAAGAGTTTTTTTTATGAAAATCCTAACTACATGATGCAACCTAATTGTTTGTCCTAAGATAAATGATGCACACCTAGTATCCACTAATGGAGGCATGTCTTGATTATCGTTTCTTAATGCATAGGTGGTAGCTTCTTAGACCTAGATCTAGACAACTCCTCCTTTTATCCAGATTTGACTACTACTTACTAGTTGGGTTCTGCTCTAAAGTGATTAATACAATCCACATGTTAGAAGGTGCTTAGACCTCAACTGATGTCAACGAAAGGGGAGAGAAAATCACTTAGATTTTATGACATCCACTATAACCATAGCACTCAAAAGCCACTAGAGTGATAATGGATCACTTCCTTCTAAAATGGTCCTGTGAGTTTGATACCCTAAATCTTATTCCACTTGATTTTAACTAATGTTCAAGGGCTAGCATTACGATATATAAGGATGTTGACTGATTCCTAAGTGGGCCAAGGAGCTGGTGATGAAATCTAGTCCTGATCTTATAAGAGTTCGTATAGGGCCCTTACTAGCCTTAATTCCATTCCACCATAAAGATGTAAATATGCAATACAAAACATAAATCAAACTAATGCCTACCTATATGCTACTTAACAAAGGGCTAACAGATGGGACACTATAACTATGCAGCCTATGCTTTTGTTATAGTCAACCTTAGGCTAACCTTTGTTAAATAGGTGCTTGAACTAATGTAACAATCCTAAGTATTATGCAACAAGAATAAATGCATGACCCTAATCTATATGAATTATACTACCATCACAAATGCAAATTTAGACTAAATGCACTTTATCCTAAAAATTAAAATTTGGGTGAGGATTGCTTATAGTGAGGGGTCCAATGATGATCAAGTGTTGGCCACCATACCCCACACTTGCCTTGTATTATTACAACCCATTTAAAAGCTAAATAAATTGAATTTAAAATTATAATGGGCCTCACTACAAGTTTCACTCAAATACTAATCAAGGAAAACTATAAAATCCTAATCTATGTTGATGAAGCCATGGCCCACAGGATCACCGCT
This sequence comes from Warburgia ugandensis, assembly GCA_035236585.1. Lineage (NCBI taxonomy): Eukaryota > Viridiplantae > Streptophyta > Magnoliopsida > Canellales > Canellaceae > Warburgia > Warburgia ugandensis. The sequence continues at coordinate 49,287,634 of CP141130.1, forward strand.
ACCCCTTTGTCAATTTTCCTTGCACAAAAATCAATGAAATTGGATAATATGATGAAATTAACAAAATAAATGCAAGAAAAAAATGATGCAAAACCCTAAACTAATGTACCCCAAACTAAGACTAGAGGATTCCACTACCCAAAACTTTGTGATTTCACCACAATAGTGCAAAAAACTTGCTGCAATTTTAAGTTTGTAATAACCCCAATTTTTTTAAATTGATTAAGAAAATCAATTTAGTTTGAATTTTTAGAAATTTTGGGCTATGATATTCGGTTATTGGAAATTATCTTTTTATAGAGATTAAAACAAGATTTAAAACTTAGAAATTATGAATGTACTCGAAAAATAAATAGAAATGACACAAAGTATGTTCAATTCCAAGTTAAAATGAAAAATCTCTAATTTTCTTCATTTTTGTGAATAAAAGGATAAAATGATAATTTTATCCATAACCGAGATCTAAGACATCAATATTTAGGATGTACTTAGAAATATGATTTCAAGGCCACTAAGTATGCTCAATTCCAAGTTCATAGGAATAAACCCTATATTTTCTCCATTTTTGGAATTAAAAGGGCAAATCGATCGTTTTACAACTATGTGGGGCCCACAAGGTGGGCCAATGGTTTAAAAGACCACCATCATGAGTCAAACCACTACCACTTGCTAGTGGAGAAGGAGGTGGTAGTGGGAATCCAATGACAATTTAATAATAAAAAGAAATGAAACATATTATGACATGTAATCATGGAAAATTCAAAAATCCATATAAATACCCCATAAAAATTACCAAAATTTTTCCTCAAAATCCCTCATGAGGTACCCTAGACTCCCCTACAATTGCAGCTCAAAACTCCACCTCAATCTCTCCCAATTTGTCCCTCTTTCGCTCTTTCTCTCTCATTCTCTGTGGGTGCGTCCCTAGACGCACCCAGGCAAACGACCCCGTGTTTGCATCAAGAGTGTCTAGGGATGCATCATCCTTGATAAACCAAGGTTTCCACCCAAGAAACCCTAATCCAATTAGCCATGAATTTCCACCCGTTAAAATCAAATGTCTACTATTAGATTTGGTCAAACATGGTAGAATTACAAAAGCTCTAAGTTTTCAAGATGATCCACCCCCTGGATCATCGGGAAACTCAAAACGAAGACAATCATGGTACTGGGTACCATCTTTGGTGGAATTTTCAAGTTATTCTGGCCACTTTGGAGATCTTAGCATCTGTATGTTATTCCAGCAACCTACGATTTTCTCACCAGTAAATCTCTTCTCCAGTGAAATTCCTTCACAGGACCAGCACAGGTAGGCCACCCACTTCATTCCCCTTCCATTCCAGCACCTCCCTTAGGGAATGACGGATCCTGCAATAGGGTTGAGATCCCCATCTTGGATGGCTCAGATGAAAATTCTGAGCCATTGGATGGAATTCTAGGGCCCAAAAACCCTAGGAGGTGAAATCTCAGCTCTTGATTGTAAGGATTTGAGGGTGATCAAGGCTAGGTGATCTGACAATCTAGATTTGAGCCATCCATTTGTTGAATTGAAACCTTGTTTCTTCAATTGAGAGCTCAATTTAGCACCGATTTTAGATCTAAAAGTTGCTATAGATTCCTTATTACTTGTATAAGGTACTAAACTCAGAAAATTTATGTTTTAATGTATGTAAAATTCTGTTAATAAAGAAAAGTATTACTAATTCCTATGACCAGTAAAATTTGGAATGAGTTGGCTTTATAATTTTGATCCACTAATGATCTTGTGATTCTAGAACATGAAATCAATGGTTAAAAGTGACTGATATATGTTTAATTAAGAGATCTAGCCTTAAAAGAAGAAAAATCATAAAAATGAGCATGGATCTTCATGATCTGATTAATCAAGCATGGTAAGACCTTTCAAAATAGTTTATATGATGATCTAAATGCATAATTACAATAATTAAACCATTGGATGTAATGAATTTTCCATATCTTAAGATCTTGATGCTTAAAAGTAGTAAAATCCATAAAAATGAATGGTAATCTCCTTGATCAGTTTGATCAAGGATGATTGGATACTGTGGATGTATTTGGATGAAGATATAAAGTTAATATCATATGGATTGATGAGCTTGATGATGATAATTTGGGATAGATTAAGATCTATGCCATTAAATTGGATAAAATGGCTTAAGATCTTCTTGATTGGTTGGATCAAGAAGGATCAGACCATTTGATGATATGCATCAATGATCTAGTGATAAAATCACATTAAGAAAATATATTAGATCTAAAGGAAAATGAAAGATCAAGATCTAAACCCTAAATGAGATGAAAAATGAATAGAAATCAAATATGAATGTTCGATCATAATGAATAGTTATGGCATGTTAAATTTTCATTTGAATTATTGGATGATATTGTAAATGTCTTTTATTGCTTAGAAGATTTAATTATTAGATTTACTTATTTGTTTATTTATTGATATTTCAATGCTTATGTTATGTAAATTACATTGAAAATGTAATTAAATGAAAGATAGAGTCAAAGGACATTCACATGGAATGAATGACATGGACTTAATGATAGTAAGGGCTATAGTTAGTAGGACAATATATGGATTATCAAATCGTTGGCCCAAACTAGGAGAATAATAAACCCCATGAATGACATTTTAAATGTTCATAGATTTAATTAAAATCAATTAGAAAGACTTCTTAGGGTTAAAATGCTCATAAGAACCTTATAAAAGGTTAAGTTAAGGTCACTCTAGTGAATGTTGAACATGGTGGTTAAGGGGGCTCTCTAATAGAGCCTTGCTCTTCCCCTACCTTCCGTTGATGTTTGTGAGATCTAAACACCTCCTTACATGAGGATTGAAGTAACCACTTTGTGTTCAGCCATTCAGCTAGTAAGCCTTAGTCAATTTGGAAATAGAAGGAACAGTCTAGACTAGGGATGAAATAAGCTACCTTCAATCAGTAAAACATTAACTGGTTGAATAATAATAATAAGAGCATAAAAGGTTGGTAAATTATCCAATCCTAATAAAATTTGTAAGTAAGATAAGGATGATCAAACAAGATCCATACGATCTTGAATGATCAAGAACAATAAGAATCCTAATGTCGTATTTTATTATGTATCTATGTATGTATGCTATAGATAAATCTAGATAGAGAATCCAAACCCTTGATCCAATATGATTCAAGAAGGAGAACAAGATCATCCTCTAAGGGATGATTAAACAACTAAACTTAGATCAAAGAAGAACTAGCTAATAGAAGATCTAATCCCTTGATCTTTATCAACAAGTATAAATTGTTGATCAAAGGATCTATGAAAGAACAATATCAAAGAAAGGAATACACAAAGACTTAGATAGAAAATACTCAGATCTAAAAGATTAGAAGATCATTCTAACCGTCAGATCTATTGATTAATACTATTTGAGGAAGATAGATCATGATAGGACACAATATATAATCCTTTATATCAAAGAACAAGATTAGACAAAGAATATGGATAGGATAAAAAATATAAGATTACTCAGATTGTATAAATATTGATGATATGTATGGATTTACAAATTACATACGTCAGTTAAGATCATGGAAGATATGAAGAGATGGATCATTACTTGAAGGTATGAGGATTTTATGAATGCATCTACATGAGAAATACATGTTGAATACATGATCTTATGTGTGGAAATGTTGACAAGTATAATGTAAATACTTATATTAAATCCATTGAGAACCCTTATGATCTAAACAAAACACATATAAAATGGTTAAGTTAGAATTGAGGAAAACCCTAAGTGAATAGGGAACTAGAAGGTATTCTAGAGCTAGATAAACAGACAAATTGTCTGATAAGTATAAAATCAATACATGGGAATCATTCATATAGAATTGTAATCCCTAAACTTATATGAACATGGATATCATTCATTGTAAATGATGATCCCTAAGTTTGAGGTGAAATCCTATCCTTGGTATAAGAATACCAAAATACGAGGTTGATGATATAAACAAACAGGACGTTTGAGAAGTAAAAGAATACTTTATATACAAGCAAGGAAGGCCACAACTGTGATGGTCTGTCTCCCCATATAGGCATGACATAGATGATTTTCTACATTTGGTATTCGTGGAGTATGAAAGCAGTTATCCAAGCATGCTAGTACGGATCAGACTGCAACATAGTAGTCCTTTGAGTATTTTGCATTATGATGCATGGCATCGTGAGATGCCTTATGATATGGCATAATGAGATGCTGATACTACCCAAATAAGAGAGTGTTTTTCCAGTAGAGTCTGGATGTTTTATCAACTCAGTGTGTCTGAGTGTGACTATTGATGTTTGAGAAATTAATTATTTTTCACAGTTTTGACTGTATACACACACACACACACAAAGTATACAGTAAATATGTGTACGGATGTACATATATGACAAAGTAAAGAGATTCATCCATGAGTATGAATAATGAGATTATGAAGTTTTAGGATTATACTATCAAATTATTATGCTTCTTGAATTCCTTATCATGCATAGCTTGTTGAGATATTGTAAATGTTTGAATGTTTACAATATCTTAGATATAGAGAAGGAGAATTAGGAGCGTCAGACTTAAGTAGACTTGGAAGAATAATCAATCAGGGTATATCCCTTAAAGACATGTATTTTTATTTGAGAGCATTGTATTGTATTATGATTTTTTAATGTATGGTGAGGCTTGAAATTTGGATTATGTAATTTGGACAAGTAGTGTACTAATACCCAAGCTGTACTATGAACCACTTGATGGATTCTGGAATTTAATAAAAGTATATTCCTTCAATGGAATTTTATCTTGTATAAAATTCTACTTATATTATGTATGTAGTGATGACTTGGGTTTTACAAAACAAGTTCTAAAGAAAATATTTGTTGCCGCTTTATTCTGCAACAAATTTTTACTACTAAGGGAATCGTGCCTTTGAAAAATGTATTACAAAACATGTTACAAAAACCCAGGTCGTCACAAGGTTAAAGTCACATGCGCATGAAACGGTTGTAGTATTCTCATGCGAGGAGGTTGATCCCACGAGGAATCAAATGATTGTGATGCTAGTGGTCCCTACTTTAAATTATTCAACCTAGCAAAAGATCATGAGATTTGAACCAAAACTAATGATGGAAACTAGAAACAAGTGCAAGATATGAAAGATGGAATTATGCTAAAAGTAAACAAATTAGAATTAACAACTTTCCTACAATTCAAAACTTTCTAAAAACTAAGATTGGAAATAATTGAAATTATCATAATATGCATCTAAATGCAAAGCATGAAGAATTAAACCTAACATGAACTAAACAAATCAACTATAATAAGCAAAATATGGTGTGCAAGAAAATAACTATGAAAAAAGTGCACGTAAGAGGAATTGGAAGGATTCATTGACTAAGGGATGAACTAAAATTTCATGGAATATATGAAACTAAATTAACTAAAGCAACGAATTCTAATCAAAATAATCCCTTATCTAAAGAATCATGACTCAAAACTGTGCATATGACCATGGGGTTGTGTGCATGGAATCATGATGTGTTTCTTTGGAATAAACTATTCTAAAAGATGCATCTAATCTAAACTGAATGATATATGAATGTGAAAATGCAAGACTAAATTAAATAACCATGAAACATAAGATTTAAGCAATTACCATGAACATTAAAACAAGAATTGAATTGATTTAATGTTAAAATTATAAGTTAGATGCACATTCTCCAAGGGGTGTGTGCACAAAACTAAAGTACAAATCAACCAACTAAACTCCTCTAGTTTCCATCCTTGTAATCCAATCTAAGATAGGTGGCATGTGAATCCAAAAGAAAGCAAGAGAAAACTATAGAGAATATGAAAATAAAAACAATGGTAAGGCAAAGATCTTAAGGATGTCTCGGAATGAGTAACTTGATCTAAAGGTCCCTATATCTTGGCTGTCACTTCAATAGATTAGTAGCCTTTAGACTCAAGGATCTTAGGTAATTCAATAAGGTAACAGCAAGGGAAACAAGGAACAATCAACAAGGAAATTCAAGGAAAAAGGGCTTTGATCTAATAGCTAACTCCTTTGGTTGTCACTACCCTAGAGTTATAGATTTTAAACCAATGAATTATGAAACTAAACTCAAAGCTAAGAAATAGGTAAATCAAACTAATAACCAAGCATGAAATCAAAAGTAAACAAGGAAACAATGGATGCAAAGAGAATAAGCAAAGAAAAAATAGATCAAGAAAACTAAACCAAACTATCAAAGTCAAACCCAACCCTAGGCATGGAACAATTGGAAGGAGTAGCAATCCACCTTGGTAGGAGTAACAACCATCCAAAGGAGATCAAAGTCCAACGCATAAAGTGGTAGAAAGTAGAGAATGAAAAGGACGCCCTCCTCCAAGTGGAGGAGGCATCTTTTTCCTCTTAATGAAAAAGCTTTTTGACTTTGATTTTTTAGGGGCTTTTGTACTTTTTATCCTATATTTTCTAGGGTGACCTAAGTTAGATGTATGGTGGGGATAAAAATAAGTAATTTGGATGACTAGGATGATGGGTGAGCTAGGGTTTTTAAGTGGGATAGAGTGTAAGATAAGTGGCTGCCTTTTTTAGTGCAAGTAGGTGAGGAGATGTGTTATTTTTAGGAGCAGGCATCTTCCCCCTTCAAAAATCATTGAAACTCCTTCAATTATGGAAAGTGGCTAGATAGTATTAGGTATGAAAGAGAAGATAAGGTGGGAGGAAAGAGATGAGTAGGAAAGGATAGGAAAGAGAGGTGAGATGGGGATGTTTGATTGGCCAAGTGATTTCTTAGGACTTTGGGATTGGTTGGGTGGTTTGAATGGGCCTTTAGGAAGGTGTAGGAGTCTTAGAAAGGTAGAAATCTTGAATGGAAAGTGAAATTCGTGATGCATCTTAGGGGTGAGATGGAAAGTGAGAAAAATAAGCAAAAACATGAAATATAAAAAGGTCTCTTCCTATTGGTGCACATGCCACCTTATCCTTATGAATTTTTCCTTAATTTTCTTTTAAATATCTCCATAAATACCAAGGATAATTCTTCAATTCTCCACCATTCATGACCTTCCATTTAGCTTAGCTCATGAGGCTTTGATGGCTAACTTTGAGGGCTCCATTGTATTGGCTTCATGGCAGGTTTAGATGGCTCTCATGGCTTACCTTGATGGCTTAAATCCTCAACTTTGGTAGTTGGCTTACCTCCTTAACTTGTCACCTTGTTCATGGCTTGAATATGGCTAAGTGGCCTAAGTGAAACCCATGCAAAGGCAGTAGACTTTGCATGGCTTCTGCATGGGCACACTTTGACCACCTGTAGCTCCTCTAATTACATCCATTACTTGTCCCAAAGATGATCTTCATAAAAATTTAATTAAATATAAAAATTTTGATTAATTATATAATTCCCTTTGATTAAGCTCTAAACTTACAAAATATCAAAATTTTGAGTCATTAGGTAAAAAATGCATGTGTTATAATTTTTTGTCAAAAGCCCTCTTTTATGCCTGTAAGTTACGACACATGGGTAACTAATTGGGTGGCTTTTATGTAAATTACTCACTTATCACACCCTACATAGTATTTTGCAAGCATAACATGTGAAAAATAATTTTACAAAAACTAAGACAAAGTTCCACTTTCATAGGTGCTCATGATTGCATTTAGCACATGCAACAAGCCCTGGAACCCATAGGCTACCCCTAGTCGACGAGTTGGACCTCATAAGGGTTACTATGAATATACACACAAAATTCTCAAAATTTTTATGATAGTCCTTTATTCATATGAGAAAATTTTCTTTTATTTAGCTTATATTAAATACCTAGCTTTAGCATGCTAATAAAGCTAAACAAAAAGGTTCAAAATCCTACCCTTAAGCTAAAGATATCCCGTTATTTGATTAAAATTTCGAAGGTGTGTGTGTGTGCTATAACTGATATATAATTATAATCTCTAAGTCAAATGTAACCTAAATTGCCATCCAAATGTATGATTTGACTTCAATTCTTACAGGATATACTTGCCACTTATAAAGGTTTTAATTTCTTATTAATAGGTGAGTAGAATGTTGTTCATCAAATCCTAAAATCTCACATATTTCATACAAAAGAATGATAACTTAGAAAGAATGATAATAATGTTCTCATGAAAGATATCAACTACTGGGAATGTTACACTCTACCATATTCCTTGGTCATTCATAACCATATCCAAGCCAAACTACTCCTTATATCTAGTTAGGACTTCTCTAAGGATGAAATCTAGGCTTGGGTAAGGGTTATCAAAAGAATGGATATAAAGGGAAACAAAGGTTGTCTGGAAAATATGTAAAGTTCTTCTATAAGTGTATTCACAACTTTTTCCTTTTTCCTTACAAGAGTGAACATTCTTCTTTTTCATTGGCTAGTTTTTGCTTTTCTTTTTCACTTGACTTTATATATAGCCTTTTGAAAAAAAAAATTCTTTTTGACCTTGATGTTCATCTCTTGAATTGTATTATTCATACTTTTTCCAAAGATATTATTGAATCTTGTCTACATATTTCCAAAAGAAATTAGTAATGGATATATTTTAAGGATTCAAATTAGGTAAAGGCTATTTGGTTACAAAGTAATGGCTTGTATTTAAAGGTTCATAGGGCTAACTAGTGGAAAATAATATAAGGCTAAAGGCTCTAGGTTTTACAAAGGATGGCCTCTATTATTTCCTAGATTTCATATAACTAAGAACTATTATCTGCTAGAGAAAATTTTGAATGTATTTATAACCCTCAAAGAAGGAAGTATGGCTCAAAACTCACTAGGTTATGTCTCCACGAATCTTCTTCAGGCTCTCTAAGTCATATTTTTCTTTTCAACTTAAACTATATATAGCTATTTGTGCAATTAATGTTCCAAGGTTAATTTTTCACAAGACACTTTAGAAAAAGGATAAAATAGTGAGCTAGTTGTATGCAACTCTATTAATAAGCTAAAGTTCAAATATAACTGAATAATAAAAAAATTTGAATTCTCATCCTTATAAAGGAACTTATCAAAAATTTTTTTAGAAATTTCCAAAAGTAAAAGAAAAGATAGAAATGTAATGTATATCTACACCCCCAACCTAAATAAAACATTATACTCAATGTTTTCACATATAGAACACCTAAATGATGAATGGGTAATGTAGGCTAATGAGACTTTCTAAAAAAATTTCCTAGGTTGCCTCCCAGTGAGCACTAAGTTTTATGTCATTAACCACACATAGCATATAACTAATCTAACCATCCAAACCTAGACCTAATTAGTTAAACTAATTTTTCCTAACCCTAAGAATGAAATGGCAAGATTTATCATGGCAAGATTTGGTGGTGGTAATGTTATGACATAGTAAACCACCACGATTTTAAATTTAGTGGGATCACATTAATGATCCCCCATTTTAGTATTTGGCAATTGTTAATATAATTCGTCCACCTCAAAACTTGTGGTGGTGGTAACATGAAGTAGTGATCACGTTATGACATAGTAAACCACCACGACATTAAATTTAGTGGGACCACATTAATGATCCCCCATTTTTAGTTTTTCATGGTTGTCAATATAACTAGTCTAGCTTGAAAGTTGAGGTGATGGTAACATGATGATATTGTGAGCCATCGTGAATCTGAATTTTGTTGGACCATATAACATTTATTGGTATTTATTTTTACTAAATTTAGGGATAACATTGTCTATTATAATCTATTCATATTTTTCCTCCATCTCCCTTATAATGTCCTGAAATTGAGGTATAAGTTGACTTTGCATTTCCCTAAATGGTGGTTCTTGTATTACTGAAGGCAAGGACATAGTTAGACATTGCTTTGCTGTTATCATCCATTGAGCACCTGAACAACTAGTTATGTTCAGCAAATAGCAAATTAAAAAATTCCTCCAATTCAACTTGTTCAACACCTTTTGACTAGTTTGATCTTGACTTTTCATCTCAATGTTAACCGATTCTGATGTTGCACTATGACTTAGAAGCTCAGCATTAACTAGGTACATAACCACTCCTCACAATGGCTGGCACCAAATTGTTCCATGGCGAAAGCTACTTGCTGATGTGGCACCACCTTTATACAGAGTCATTTTTTATACATAGATTTTTGATACATAGAGCTAAACTAATTCAAGTCTTATGCTGATTTTAGAGTGCAGATGTACTAAACAGGGAATAGTATTATGTCCTTGAAACTTTACATACTCCTTGGTTTAGACATAATACATGAAGCCTTTTCGAGTTCAAAACCAGATTCTAGAGTTCCCTGTCGCCAAAGAACAGCATGATACACTTTTAGTTTGCTATTCAGATCACTAGCCCATTATTAACAGGTTGGGAAAAGAATTTGGATAAGCAAAACCTGATATGAAAGCGAGAAATGCTGCAAAGAGCATGAGAAATGGAAAACTACAAAACCATAAGAAATCTTGGAAGAAACACATGGATAATATATGGGGAAGAGGGGTTGGGAAGACAAGATTTTAAATTGAATTTCTTTATTCAGCAGGAATAAGCTGATTACAAGTTTAGGGCGAGCTCTTGTCATGTCTCTTTGAATGGTTTTTACCTTCGTTGATATTCTATTATCAATAAAGACGATGTAGGACAGCATGCAAAATGACCTAATGTATATGCTGAGATCAGATCAGAATTAACTTAAATAAGAAAACATAAATTAAACTATGACAAACACTTCAACATGCAGAAAATCAGTTTTAATTAGCATGAATAGCCTACAATGAGTTATAGGATTTGCAGATTGCCCCAGATCTCTACCGATTAAGGTAAGATCGAAGTTTCAATCTGAATCGTCTTTCTAATTGATGAACGGTCTTGATTAAGCTTCAGATTTAGGGTTCAGGAATTTTATGTAGGATAAGAATTCTAGATTTTTACCGAAGCAAATCACGTAACCACTCGTAGCTCACAAATCGTCCTTTAAAAGACAAGGTAGAAAAGGACTGACTTATAGAATAGGATGAAACAAAAGTGATTTGGCCTTGTACTAAACGCGACTTCATGCCCACGGGAAGGAAGTTAGAATGAGAAATCCACCAAGTCTAATGAAATTTTCATTTATCATTCATCAAAAACTACTTGTACAAAAGAGAAAAAGATCTTATGTAGGGGACATCCAACCCTAATCTAAGAAAAAGACAAAATTGTCCCTACTTAAGTCGCAGCACACTAAGAAACCTAATACTCTTAGAGGTAAATATCCCAAGTAAACAAACTATAACATTCCCCAATTGAAAAGACTAAGTCCCTGTCGAATTAGGAATATCGAACCTCCCAAGTGTATATGTGCCCAGTGTAGGGTCTTCAAACTCATATACATACACTTGTCTCATTATTAAAAATCCTTCATGTATGTAGCTTTCCAATGTAGGGTCTTCAAATAGACCTATGTACATGGGTCTTCAATCATCTCTTACATGTACATCTTCCTAGGGTGGGTACGTCACTATAATACATATGTAAGTGTATGAAGTCTTCCACTCTCGAGGACTAGACGAAATAGGGGCCTTCTTTCGTCACCTCTGATATGTCCTAAAGTCATGTCTAGGGTGGTGATTATCATCATGATCGCCTCATGGTGAAGGCGGGTCTCCTGGTGTAGTAAACTGTCAATAGTAATTCAGAAGGTCTAGATCTAGGCACTAAAGCTCATACTCTTTGATTCAGGTACAATCAGAAGCAGGCCAATACTTCCACTTGAAAAGGAATTTTTGATAACCCCCTTGTCTAGTGGACACTATTTGATCGTCAAGTTGTCCTCTGCCTGCTCATTTGTGGGACATACCTGTGGTTGTGGAGGTAATGGTTGCATGGGGCCAAGGGCTTTGGATAGGTTGGCTCGGATCAGTGCTTGAGTCAGGGTTAAGGGTAAGACTAGGATCAATGTGTGAATTGGTGGAGTAACAAAAAGGATCTAAATCTTTCACATTAAATGTTGAACTAATTCCCCAATCAGGAGGAAGATCTAAGATATAAGTGTTCTCCCCTACCCTCTTGAGTACTTGAAAGGGATCGGCACTATGAGCCTATAATTTCTGAGTGACTCCCTGTGGAAATCATTTAGGTCTTATGTAGACCATGGCATAATCACCTGGCTGAAATTTCTTATTTTGTTTGTTCAAGTCAACAGCAAATTTATACTTATTGTTACTTAAACTAATCCTTCATCTGATCTTGTGCAAAGGACTGGGCTGACTCAGATGACCTATGTGATGCAGACATTGGTATGAGATCTACAGGCATCATAGGTTTGTATCCATGAACGACTTGAAAAGGACTCATACCAATTGTCCTATTGACAAAATTATTATATGGGAACTCAGCAACCGGTAAAATGGTATCCTAACTCCTAATGTGCTCTCCAATTAAGTACCTCAACAAATTTTCTAGGCTTCGATTCACAACTTCTGCTTGACCATCTGTATGTGGGTGCTCAGCAGGAGAGAATTGAAGTCCAGTGCCCACATCATGTGCCATGGTGTCTTCTAAAAATAGCTAACAAACTTGACATCCTTATCAAACACTATGCACTTTGGTAACCCATGTAACTGGACTACTGACTCAAAAAAATACTGGCAATTCTAGACGTGTCCGCAGTCTTAGAGCAAGGAATGCAGTGGGCCATTTTAGAAAAACAGTCCACAATGACAAATATGGAATCATGCTTCCTGATAGTTTTGGTTAGTCTAAGCATGAAGTCCATGCTCAAATCTTACCACGGGGCATATGGCGGTTGTAAAGGGGTGTACAATCCTATATTTTGTTTGTGCTACTTTGCTAGTTGACAAGTACGACATTGCCTATGATATTGGCAACATCTTGTTGGAGACTAAGCCAATAAAACCTATTAGAGACGAGCAATTGTCTTGTCACGACCGAATTAGCCAGCAAACCCCCCCCCCGCCCCCCCCCATGTGAAGCTCCCAAATGATAAAATCTCTCAAGGAAGTGTGTGGAATACACAAACGAAGGCCTCTAAACAAATATCCATCTTGTAGGAGGTAGTCCCTAGCACTCTGTATTTGTCTCAGTTAGTGATGTGTAAATCTCCCCAAAATCCAAGTAAGAATAATCCTCTCTTAAACGCTCAAACCTAGTGACCTCAACTTGTAAGGTGTGTAGTAACGTTTCTTTACGAATTAATGCATCTGTAGGTTTGTTCTCGACTCTTGCCTTTTGCCTAAGCACAAATGAATATTCCTTAAGAAATTCAACCCATTTGACATGCCACGGGTTTAATTTCTTTTGAATGCTTTGGATGCAGCGTTCATCCATTTAAACTCCCTCTTCTTTATACAATCAGTAATGGGAGCCATGATGGAATTGAACTTACAAAAGAAATGACGATGGAAGGTCGTTAACCCATGGAAACTGCAGTCCTCGTGAATCTTTTGTGGTTCGTTCCACTCCACGATGGACCTCATGTTCTCTAGGTCCGCAGAGATGCCCTGAGAAAAAACCCCAAATCCTAAGAAGATAACTTGTTGGGAAGCAAATAAAAATTTCTTAAGATATGTGTATAGCTTCTCTGTCCTTAGCATTTCACAGATCTGCCTCAAATGGATGAGGTGCTTCTCCTAGGTTTGACTATAGACCAAGATGTCGTTGAAGTACATGACCAAGAACTTGCCGATAAACAGCTTTAGCACGTGTCTTGATCCTCATGAATGTAATAAGGGCTTTCAAAAGCCCAAAAGGCATGACCATCCACTCATATAATCCATCCTTTGTCTTGAAGGCAATCTTCCGTCATCCCTTAGACCAATACGGATCTGGTGATAGCCGCTCTTAAGGTCAATCTTTGAAAATATCGTGGCATCGATCATCATGTTTAGTATATTGTCAAGCCTCAGTATGGGAAATCGATACTTGATTGTTATTTTATTGATAGCTCAATTGTCTGCATACATCCTTCATGACCCATATTTCTTGGGTGTGAGCAGTGCAAGTACAGCACAAGGACTTAAGCTCTCCAGAATGAAACCTTTCCTTAATAATTCATCCACCTATTTCATCAACTCAGCATGCTCCTTAATAATTCATCCACCTGTTTCTTCAACTTAGCATGCTCAGTGAGATTCATTCTGTAGTAAGGAAGGTTTGAAAGACTCGATTTGGGGATCAGTTCGATATAGTGCTGAATATCTCTCATTGGAGGTAACTCATTTGGTAAATCATCAGAAAAAACACCCTGATACTCATGTAGAATGGGTGCTATCTCGCTAGGGTACTCAGGAGCCGACAGCAGTGGGGTTTCTTTTGCCACCAGGGCATAGAACAAAGGCTCATCTCTAATGTCCCTTGCAAATGCGGTGCTACTAACAATGTGTAGGCCTTTAGCTTTCGCCTTAGCCTTCGTGACTGCTTTGTTGTTGCCTTCCTTTTGCTCAGGTGGCACTTTGGTTGTTAGAGGATTGAGTTGGATCCTCTTGCCATCATGCAAGAAAGAGCACGAATTAGACTGGCCATAAATAGTAACGTCCATATCATAAAGCCATGGCCTACCTAAAATAATGTGACATGCATCCATACGTACCACATCACACCACAAGTTGTCTTTATATGTTAGAAATTCAATGGGAACTTGCCACATCTGAGTAATTGGGAGTGATGAAGAAGCATCAATCCACTCAGCTTTGTAAGGTCTAGGGTGCGGAAGGGCCAAAAGTCCTAAGTGGGAGATAGCATGGGAGGAAATAATATTTGTGTAGCTCCCACTATCAATGAAAACTTTACAATTCTTTTCACCACTCTTGAAATATGCATGAAAAACATTAGTCCCAATCATAACTAGCCTTTTCATGCACGAGAGCACACCTAACTACTGTCACACATGGGGGATTATCCTCCCCATGGGGCTTATAGGTATCTCGCATCATGGCAACTCTCTGACTGTTCAACTCATGGGCCTCATTATCGCTAGCCTCACCAATGGGCTCATAAACCTCCTTAGGCCATCCTTCAAACCCATTGTCCACATTCTCGCATTTTATAAACGAAAATTTAGAGGGGATCCTAGAAGGGCATTGTGCAACAACATATCCAAATTCTTGACATCGAGAGCACTTAGCATTGTTGTTTACCCTTGAACTCTCTCATAGCACCTCCTTTTCTTTATTGACATTAGACGTCACAGTTGCTTGACTTTTATGTTGTTGATTCCCAAATGTAGGTTTAGCCTCGAATTCATACTGCTTAGTGGGTTGAGGTTTGAGATACCGCTCTAATTCTTGCACTATCTGATAGGTGTGATATAAGGAATTTATATCATCTGGAATGAGTTCTTTCTGAAACTCATGGTGAAGGCCTATCCTAAACCTAAACAAGGTCACAAAGTGATCCTCCCTTACATTGCACTTCATCATAAACTCAGCGAACCGAGCAATGTATGCAGTGATAGATAGACCTCCCTAGTGTAAGTTTTGCCACTGATCTAATAACTTAGAATGGTAGGATAAGGGAACATATTTCTCTGTTAGCCTTTCCTTCATGTTCTCCCAAACAGAAATGGGTGGACGCATGGCTGCAGCTCGCTAATGTTCCAAATTGGTCCAATAGAGCCTTGCTTGACCAATTAGTATAACCTTGGAAAACTGGACCCGCTGCTCATCTGACATTTTATACCATTCTAAGTAATGATCCATGTCCGAAAGCCAGTAAAAAAATTGCATTAGATTTAGTTTACAATCATAGGTAGGGGCCTCAAGCTTGATAGATTTCAGTGATTTTTAGCGATATGCAGCTCATAATCGTGATGATG
The DNA here is from genome assembly GCA_035236585.1 of Warburgia ugandensis. Taxonomy (NCBI): domain Eukaryota; kingdom Viridiplantae; phylum Streptophyta; class Magnoliopsida; order Canellales; family Canellaceae; genus Warburgia; species Warburgia ugandensis. The sequence goes on from CP141130.1 coordinate 49,303,486, forward strand.
GTGATTACCACCATCCTTGTGGTTACCTCGCTCTTGCGTAGCAAGTTTCGCACGCGCATTACCTATGAGAGGTTTGGTTCTTAACTCTAAGGCCTCAATGTAGGAGCCTTGATCATCTTATCGCGCTGTCCGCTTAGCATGTTGGTTGACTACACGATTATTTAACTCAGCCAACTGTGCCTGCATTTTCTTGAAGGATTTTGCTAAGTTGTGAATTCATTGGCTGGTAGGATTGACCACTATGGGTGAACATATAATACACCTTACGACTCTATGGTAAAGTATCCTAAACCTATATGCAATGCTCTAAATCTAAATGGAATGAGCATGCATGACCTTTAGAATGCAACTAAACACAACGACCTATAATGCGAGCCCCCAAAGGTAAACAAAATTCATGTTCTGTGATGCGTGCGAAACATGAAAATATCTAATGCAAATCTATGAATGCAGACCCTAAGCAACCTTATGCTCTAATACCAAATTTGATGTAGTACAACATGCAAAGTTACCTAATTTATATGATGAGATTAGATCAGAATTAACTTAAATAAGAAAACATAAATTAAATTACGACAAACATTTCAACATGCAGAAAATCATTCTTAATTAGCATGAATAGCCTATAGTAAGTTACAAGATCTGCAGACTGCCCTAGATCTCTATCGATTAAGATAAGATCAAAGTTTCAATCATGATTGTCCCTCTAATTGACGAACGGTCTTGATTAAGCTTCTGATCTAGGGTTCAAGATTTTTATACAACATAAGAATTCTAGATTATTATCGATGCAAATCATGTAACCACATGCATCTCACAAGTTGTCCTTTAAAAGAGAAGGTAGAAAAGTACTGACTTATAGAATAGGATGAAACAAAAGTGATTCAGCCTTGTACTGAATGTGGCTTCATGCCCACAGGAAGGAAGCTAGAACAAGGAATCCACTAAGTCTAATGAAATTTTCATTCATTATTGATAAAAAATTAGTTACACAAGAAAAAAGATCTTAAGTAGAGGACATCCAACCCTAATCTAGAAAAAAGACAAAATTGCCCTAAAGTCACAACACACTAAGAAACCTAATACCCTTAGTGGTAAATATCCCAAGTAAACGAAACTATGACATAACATTTTAAAAAAAAGAAAAACGTGGGATGATGGTCCCCATCAAAAGGTCGCTGCTGTAAAAGAAAGTATGTATCGGGAAACACATAAGAAACATATGAAAAAGGGGAAAGTTACATATATGGTAATAAATAAGGAGACAATATATTATGTAAAATTCTAGAAAAATGCCAAGGAGAAATGCGTCTTCATGTGTTTCAGATAAATTTACATTATGTTAGGTACGATGCAGAAAAATGGCAGGAAGAAATCTGTCTTCTTGTGCTTCACATAAATTTCGTTGGTGTTTCTTGTAAGTTTCCACGCTGTTTCTTGTAACTTTCCCAAGTGTTTTGCTTGAGCTTCACATGAATTTCTGCCTTTCAAGTGAAGTTTCCTTTTGCTTTGGTAAATCAATTTCCCCTTTTCCATGAGAAGCCTACTGCCACTTTCTCTAAACATGAAAACATTGTATGGTAGGGATTGGGTCAATTTGTAGTCTGGTTCTCATCTTGTTTTGGTTGTTTAAGTGATTCATTTTGGATAATATGTATGACAAACATCCTAAATGAGAATACATCTAGTGTTTCATTGATGCAAACTTGTCAGCTTTTAGATGGAATTAAGTGATCTTGTTGTTAATAAGGCAGCAGAAGGTGGTAGCAGAAGTGTATATTATGGCATTAACAAGATGTAAAGATGTGCTACTTTAGGATGAAACATGTAAGATTCTATTAGAAGTTGTATCTTGAGTATAAGGATTTTGTAACTGTTTTTGTGCATTACATACTGACTTTCAGAAAGTTTTGTATTCCACTATGCAAATTATGAAGTGGTAAGTTTTGGTTGACATGCCTCTCCTTTCCCTTACATTAAATCTAGTGATAGACTGGAAGGCCAAATGATGGATGTCATGTTTGTGTTAAATCACAGGCAATGAGCCGCCCATTATAGATTCTAATTTATTGTGAAACATCACTCTGGAGAATTCCAATTTCATGCACTCAGCCTTTATTACCATGTCTGAAATTCGCTTTTGTAAGTAAATGTGCTAACCCTACGTGAACTCGTAGTTCTATCCCATCCTAATATTCAGCCTTTTACAGGAAAATATATTCTTTTTTTCCTATTATGTAGAATTATATTTACTTAAGAAAAAAAGGGCAGACTGGTGTATGAAAGCTCCCATGTATATGGGGTCCAGGCAAGGGTGGACCACAAAGGGTCTATAGTACAAAGCCTTACCTTTCACTTTTGCAGGAGGCTGTTTCGATGCTTCGAACCCGAGACTTTTGGGTCACACGACAACAACTCAACCATTGCTCCAAGGCTTCCCTTCAATTATATTTACTTGAGCTCCTTAAAACTTTCCAATATGTAACCTACAATCATATTGTTTGTTAGACCTAAATTTTCACAATTAATTGCTTAATGTACTAAGAAAGTGTGATATTCCATGTCTGTAACCATGCAGCATAGTCTGAATTGAACTTTGAGTGATTCTCAAATGTTTTTTTGTAATTTTAAGGGTAGTGATATATATATGTGCCCCTTGTTTTTCCCTCACGATCCTCTCACTAAATGTACAGAAAGCTAAAATATTAGGTGGGCCAGATTTTTTACGATCTAAGTCAGTTACACTGTTGCCCTTGACCGAGATGAAATAGTCATCTGTTGGATGATCCTAGCCACTGTTTTCTAGTAAAATGGATGGTATGAAGTTTAAGCATACATTTTACAACTAAAACAGAAGTTGCCAAGATCATCCAACGGATGTGAATCGGAGCATGGCCCAAGATAATGGAAACATTATGAATGATTCAGATTTCCAAAAGCCTGTGCCCACCTGGAGTTATAGCCCATTTGTAACATTTAGTGAGGGGCTCATGAGTAAAAATGTGAGCACATATGTCACTGCCCTTTCTTTAAATTTAATAAATAAGTCAGTTCAATTACTTAGTCACTGACTGCCTCATGCACTTCCTCGTATATATGCATAAATCTGCATCAGCTTTCTGCACGACAAGGTGAAGCCACATGTGGTGCACCGAGATATCCGCGCCAATAATGTACTCCTTGATGAAGAGTTTGTAGCACACCTAATGGGGGTGGGTCTCTCAAAGTTTGTACCTTGGGAAGTAATGCATGAACGGACAGTGATGGCAGGCAATCATAGATACTTGGCTCCTGAATTTGTGTACAGAAATGAGCTCACAACAAAGAGTGATGTTTACAGTTTTAGGGTGCTGCTCCTAGAAATTAATAGTGGGCGTAGGCCGGCTCGGACTGTCGATTCTGTGGGTTGGCAGAGTATATTTGAGTGGGCAACTCCCTTAGTTCAGACCCACAGGTACCCTGAACTTCTGGATCCACTCATCTCCGTAATTCCTGAAACCGGGGTCATAGAGAAAGTGGTGGACCTTGTATATGCTTGCACTCGGCATGTTCCATCAGTGAGGCCGAGGATGTCACATGTCGTCCATCAGCTACAACAGTCGGGATTAAGAAGTTCTGCATCCCCCGAACAGGGCAGAAGTGGATCAAGCTCAACTACAAGCCCCCAAATGTCCCCCTTGCAGGTAGAATCTATCATCTAAGATCCCTTTATTTGGATGTGGCTCATTATAGTTTCCTTCTCTATCTTGTACCACTAGAAGTGTAACGGGTTGCCGTCATATGTTGTTGTTTCTCTTTTACCTGGATGGTCGTTGCTGTAAAACGCTGCCAAGCTCTTAGAAATCAAAGCCGCACATCTGAATGATGTTCAGGGGCTTCTTATTGAGAATCTGTGAAGATCAGTACCCTAATTTTAGATATCAAATCATGACAATACTACAGGTTTAAGAGCATATATATAGAAATTGTTCCTTTATGGTGGAGTGCGGAATCGTAAGCAGGGCGTGTGGGTCCTATCCTCCCTGTTTTGGACGATCCAATCAGATTGACAAAAAATGGAAGACAGAATCAAAGAACTATAACAAAAGAATTGAGCATAAGTTGCTTGAAGATGAAATACTTGAATGCTTAGGAGCAAAGCTCTAGGCATGGCTAAGCAGTCTGCATACGTTTGATGCAGTACACAGATAGTTTGATTCAGACCAGCCTGAAGATCAAGACTAGCTCATCATGCTGATGTAAGATAGCCACGTCATGCTGACCTCTAGTTGCCTTCATTTTCCTCTCCTCTGTAAAGTGGCAGATTAGTTACGTTGAAGGTGTCGGAAACTTCAAACACTTTACGTAGATGAAGTAGACGACATTTTTGTACCAAGACTGGCCTGACATTTAAGACTAAGATTATCTACATCATGCTAATCTAAGATGGCCCACCTCTTCGAAAATCTACATTCGTAATCTTGTTTGCATTTGAGATGAGCTAAGCATTAAAAATCTTATCTATTGGATAATTCTGACATCTGCTTCCCTAAGTTCAGCAATACAAGATGGAATTGTTTATCATTTAAAAACCCTATTTCCTGCAATCCATTTTAAAACTCAAGAAAATAGGGGCAGGATCATTACTGGATGGGAATTTAGGTGCACACCTTATCTAAGATGTGGAGAAAATTGTAAAAGGGTCGAATCTGGCAACAAGTGGCCCAGTTGAAGTTGTACCTTGTGGAAGAGTGGCATGGGCACGGGCCAATTAGAAGGGGCATGCAAATACCAAACGTCTTTGGATTGCCCAAAAAGGGCTTGCATCGATGTCCTTGACGAGGACAAAAATTTAAGGTTGCGCCCCGAAGATTTAAAGAAGCGAAACTAGTATGTGGGCTCCACAAATGAATGTTTCACACTTGATTTAGCTATTTTTCTTAAAGAAACTATCAACCACTTTGCTTCTTATTGGCTCCATAATACCATAATTGACCTCTAGTTTTGAATTTCTTTGAAATGCCATATTTATCATTAATCATTTAGTAAAACCATGCCTATATCTTTCCACTTCTAGACAGCTACTACCATTAAAATAGACGATGCCCAAAATTATCTTCTTCTAATGATCCTAAGAACTAGAGCCTAGAGAGATTGCTTAAGAGTTTAGGAACATAATGTGTTGTTAGCATGCGAGATTGTAGGTGTACCACGTTGGCTCCCACGCAGGGAGTGGGAAGACGCCCATCGAGGAGGATTTGGGGTAAAGGAGTCGTTATTATCTTTTAGCCCGAACGGGCGTTTGAATACGGCGCACAAGATTTTGTGTAGTAGGTTTGTGTGCGGGTGATACAGCACCCACGTGATTAGTCCTTAATGGTCGTGGAGATTTTTGTCTTGAGGTTTGCTAGTAAGTTTAGGTGCCTGATATATGCTCCCCTCTTTTACCATGGCAACCCCTTTTTGTGGAGTGAGATAGAGACAGAGTGTATATATACACTATTCTTACGGTTGTAAGCCTATAATAACATGTAGAGATGCTAGGAGGAATTTAAATATCTTAAGAAAATAAACAGTAGGCGTAGGGAAAGAGTAATAAAGAATTTGCTGATTGTTTTTAACAATAACAGAGTATGAAATACACACACACATCAATCAATCCTACCTATTTCTAAGGCTTAGAAGCAGTAATCCACTTCTAGTGGGATTTAATTTACACTATCTTAGGAAAGTAAATATACAAAGACTATAGTAATATATATTACAATAATATCTCTTAACACTCCCCCTTAAGTTGGAGAGTGCATATCGTGAAGTCCCAACTTGTTGCAAAGTGTTACAAATTGATCCTTTTCCAAGGCTTTTGTAAAAACATCTGCTACTTGGAAGTGCATAGGTACATATGAAGGATTAGTCATTCTGGTTTGTAGTTTTTCTCGAACTATGTGACAATCTATTTTTGTATGCTTTGTACGCTCATGAAAAATAGGATTTGTCACAATGTATAAAGCTCTTTCATTTTCACAGAATAATGGTGTAGCAGCTACCTGTGGGACCTATAAATCCTATAGTATACAACAAAACCAAGTCAGCTCTAAACATGTTTTAGCCATAGCTCAATATTTGGCTTCTATTAATGATGTAGAAACATTGGTTTATTTCTTGGACTTCCATGAGATGAGAGAATTTTCAAGGAAAACACAGTATCCTATAATTGACCTTCATGTGGCGCGACAAACTCCTCAATTTGAATCACAAAAAGCTTTCAAGGTAAGACTATTTGTGGAAGAAAGTAGTAAACCTTGACTAAGAGTACGTTTGATGTATTTGATGATTCATATGGCAGCATCCCAATGAGGTTTTTGAGGCTCATGCATGAATTGACTTAGTGTTCGGATGACATAGACTATGTTAGGCCTTGTGATGGTAAGATAAATTAGTCTGCCAACCAGTCTTCTGTATTTAGTTGCCCATTCAGTAATATTCCATTTGTGGGATTGAGCTTCAAATTTTGTTCCATTGGAGACTCATCTAGGCGTGCACCTAAAAATCATTAATCTTGTAAAATGTCTAGTTTGTATTTCCTTTGAGACATGAAAATACCTTTCTTGGAGCAGGAGAATTCGATACACAAAAAATATTTCAAGTCTCCAAGATATTTGATACAGAAGCATTTGAGAAGAAACTTTTTGAGACATTCAATTTTTTGAAGATCATTTCTTGTGAGAAGTATGTCATTGACATAGATAAGGATTGCAATAAGTGAAGTATCATGAGCCTTGGTGAAAAGAGAATAATTAGCCTTTGATTGTTGATAATTAGCTTTTTGAATGATGTCTAAAAAAAGTGAAGAACCAGTTTTTTATGCCTATTTGAGTCCATAAGAGGGATTTGTTGAGTTGACATACAATATTTTCCCCTGTTGGCAATGACCAAACGAAGGCTCCATGTATACTTCTTCATGCAAGTTGCCATGAAGCAAAGCATTCTAGGCGTCTAATTGGTGGCTGTACCGATGTCAAGTAGCGGCAATAGTAAGAAGACAATGGAATGTAGTGAGTTTGGTTGTAGGAGAAAAGGTTTCTTAATAATCGATGCCCTCAACTTGAGTGTATCACTTAGCAACAAGACGAGCCTTATAGCACTCAATGGTACCATCAGACCTGTATTTAATTTTGTAGACCCATTTATAGCTGATAGGTGTATGACCAATAGGAAGGGGAACCAAACTCCAGGTGTTATTTTGTTGTAGTGCTTCTAATTCGGTATTCATGGCTTGTTGCCAATGCGGATCAAGGATAGCCTAAGGATGGGATTGAGCTTCGTTGTGACTTATAACATTAGCTATAAAAGTACAATGGACATAAGAGATACAAGAGCAGGAAAGAAAATGGTAAAAATGACACCAAGTACTTGATTTAGACCTTGGTATAGAGAGTAGGGTGATTGACTTGTGCTGACAATATGTAGTCTCTATGCCATGTCAGAGGTTGCTTAGGATGAAGGGACTATCATATAGGGGGAATGGAAGGAGCTAGAGGGTTTGAAGAGTTCGAAAGAAGTGTAGTGGGTTTGGTTGGATGCGAGGGAGCAAAAGATGGGGTAGAACTAAGAGAAATGTCAAGTGTGGTGTGTATGGGAGACGTGGGCTCACGTATGTTAGGTGGCTTAGTGTGCTTGGGTTGGTGAGATGGAATGTTTGTGGAGAAGGATGGTGTAGAGTGCCAGCTATCTATGATGTTAAGAGAAAAATGGGACAACACAAAATTAGGATTTGGTGGAGTCGAAATAAAAGAAGGTGGTTTCACAAAAATTAACATCACGGCTTATGAAATTTTTTTAGTCTTCAAAACGTAAAGTTTTTAACATTTTTGATCAATAGGGTATCTAACAACAACACGAACATTTGGTACGGGGGTCAAATTTATGAGTAGGATGAACAATAATTGCTTAACATAGACAACCAAAAACCTTTTAAGTGATCAAGTGATGCCGGATGATTGTCTAACAATTCAAAAGGTCATTTAGAAGACAATAATGGTAATGGTATTCTATTAATAAAGTAGACAACGCTCAATATGCATTCACCCCAAAAAGTGAGGCGTATGCGAGATTGGAAGAGTAATGCTCATGCTACTATTAGAATATGGCTATGTTTTCATTCAACTAACCCATTTTGCTATGGAGTGTAAACACAAGTGCATTGATATTCGATGCTATGAGATTAAAAGAAATTTCTCATGGACAGGTATTCAGAACCATTGTCTACCTTGATGGCTTTAACGAAGGCATGAAATTGAGTATGAGCAAAAGCAATAAAAGACTGTAAAATGTTGTGAGTTTCTGACTTATATTGCATAAGAGATACCCATGTGCATCATGTAAAATCATCCACAATGGTAAGAAAGAAACGAGCCCCTGAATGTGTGGGAACTTTGTGTGGACCCAAATATCACAATGTAACAAATCAAATGGAGCATGAGTTGATATGGAACTTAAAGGAAATAGAATTCTAGTTTGTCTAGCCATGGAACAAATAATGCAATCATTATCAAAAGATATATTATTAGAAGACAATAATATGGAAACTAATTTAAGATGAAATGGTGATAGGTGTCTAAGAGACGTGCCACAAATTTGAGGGTTGAGAAACTTGACGGGAGGCAATTATCCCTTGCAATGGAGACATGTAATAGAGACTACCACATTGTTTACTTAGGCAATCATCTTTCCCGTAGCCAAGTCTTGTAAAACACATAAAGTGGAAACAAAATAGCACAATAGGTTAGATTAGTAGTGGCTTTGTTTACATACATCAAATTTAAGCAAAAGAGGGAACTCATAAACCGTTGTCTAAGGCAATATTTGAATTGAATGGTATGGGGTGGGGTAAATTGACAATGGGTATTGATGAGGATTCTATTTGAGTGAAAAGTATGGAATTAGAAATGATATGATTATTAGCCCTGCTATCCAAAATCCAAGGCTTAGTGAATACAAATTAATTGAGGCATTTGGAAAAAAAGACAGACCTACAGTGTTTGCATAAGCATTGCTATTACTGGGAGCATGATTTGGAGTCATCATAAACAAGGCATGGGCAATTTTTTAAGTTGGTTTATGGAAAGCCCATGTGGAGAGTTTAGCAAGTTGGAGAATTGGCTTGTTGCATTGGTGTCTTGAGGATGGACCCCAAATGTAGATTTAGAAGAATCTGTTGCATTAGCAATTGGAAAGGAGTTCATGCACTCCCTCAAGACCCACGTTGCTGCTATTCTGGTTGGTTGTTTTGATTACCTTGGGTTCCTATGTTGTTGGGAACCCATGTGCTATTTTTAGACTTGCACCTCTCCTTGGTATGACATCGTTAATCACAATATTTATAATGAAATTTTAGAGTCTTGCAATTTTCAATTGTATGACCTTCTCTATTGTAGTGCTCACAATGCTTTATTTATTTATTTGAAAAGTTGTTTAGACGACTCTAAATCGTAGTAGCTATCGAAAAATTCTCAACTAATTCCTAGCCAATCATCTTCCTCATAGCCAAGTCCTACAAAACATAGAAAGTGGGAAATAAAATGGCACAATAGTTTAGAGCAGTAGTGGCTTTGCTTACAGACATCAAATGTAAGGGAAAAGAGGGAACACACAAAACGTTGTCTAAGGTAATATATCCGATGGGTAAATTGACAATGAGTATTGATGAGTATTTTGCATGAGTGAAAAGTGTGGAATTAGAAACGATATGATTAGTAGCTTTGCTATCTAAAATCCAAGGCTTCATGAATGCAGAATTAATTAAGGCATATAGAAAAAGAGACAGACCTACAATGCTGGCATAAGCATTGCTATTACCGGGTGCATGGTTTGGAGTCATCATAGACAAGACAAGGGTAATTGGTTGAAGTTCGTCTGTGGAAAGCCCATGTAGAGAGTTCATTGGGTTGGAGAATTGGGATAGTGTATTGGTGTCTTACGAAATACACCCCATGTGTAGATTGAGAATAACTTGTTGCATTGGAAATAGGAAAGGAGTTCACACTCCTCGTGACATGCGTTGTTGCTATTGTCTTGGGTTCCTATGTTATTGGGAACCCATGTGCCATTTTTAAACTTGCACCTGTCATTAGTTGGTTGTGTCAATTATCTTGGGTTCCTATGTTATTGGGAACCCATGTGCCATTTTTAAACTTGCACCTGTCATTAGTTGGTTGTGTCAATTATCTTGGGTTCCTATGTTATTGGGAACCCATGTGCCATTTTTAAACTTGCACCTGTCATTAGTATGATGCTTTTCGTCTCAATATTTGCAATGGAATTTTAGAGTCCAATAATTTTCATTTGTATGACCTTCTCTATTGTAGTTCTGACAGTACTAGTCTTTCTATTTACTTGAAAAGTTGTTTGGACAACTCTAAATTGCAACGACAATAGAAAAATTCTCAGTTGATGTTATTTGTCACTGCATTTCATCTTGAATGAGAAGAGGATAGGCTTGACGTACATTAGGCAGTGGTGACATCATGAGGATGTTCGTACAAACAATATTGTAGGTGTCATTGAGGCCCATGAGAAATTGCATCATCCAATCTTCTTCTCTCTAATCATCATGTGCTTTCATTTGGTTGCAAGAGTTCAATATGTCTCTAATTCATCACAAAGCCCTTTGATTTTTGTGAAATAGGTTGAGACTATCATGGTGCCTTGTGAAAGAGAAACCAATGATTTTTGGATTTGATAGATTGCTGGTGTATTCTTTTATGAAAACTGATCTTTGAAATCTTCCCATACTTGATGGGTGATCTCAGCATGAATGACCCCTTTCGATAGATCAACTTCCATTGAGTGAGTGAGCCATGATAAAATCATGCTGTTGTATTGATTCCATAGAGCATATTCTATTGGTTGTCCTGTTTTTGAAGGTGTCTCAATGGATCCATTGATGAATCCAATTTTGTTCTTGGTTGTGAGAGCATGAATCATGGATTTACTCCATGATGGATAATTGGCACCATTCAATTTGATTGGAATGAGAATGTGACCGGGCTGATTTGAATGATGAACAAAGTATGGGTTTGAAGGATCCATACTGAATCTGTTGTTGCTGGTGTTTGAATTATTGAAAAGGAATTTTTCTAATGGTGTTTGATCTTCACTTGCCAATTTTTTGTTGTTGATGAAATCAAGTAATTAGGCACTACAATGTCCCTCTAGTACCATCTTAAGAAAATAAACTGCAAGCTTAGAGAAAGAATAATAGAGAATTGGCTGAATGTTTTTAACATTAACAAAGTACAAAATATATATACATGTACATCAATCAATCCTACGTATTTCTAAGGTTTAAAGCCATGATCCACTTTTAGTGGGATTTGATTTACACTAACGTAGGAAAGTAAATGTACAAAGAATATAGTAATATAGATTTTACCATGATTTTTCTTAACAAAATAAAGAAAGATAAACTGTGAAAAGTTTTTGTTGTCCTTTTCCTATCAGCTCTGGTCCATAATTAGGAACTTCACTAAACAAAAAGAAAAATATGCAAGTATACTCGTAGAATTTAGATAAAAAAAGATAAAATGTTGGGTGGTGTAGATAGTCCACTAAGTAAGGAGAAAAAAATGCAAGGATGCTTAATATATGCATGTGTCTGTATTAAGGATGGAAGATAAAAATATACAAGGATGCTTAATATCTATGTGTGTGAGTGACTAGGTACTAGGCTGGTTTGCAAAATGCTCAAAGAATTTTAGGTTTGCCTCAGTTATCAAATGGGAAGGGACTCGAGTAGGGTTGGACTTACCTGACTTACAGTAAAACTGTCTCAATTTATCTTGTACTACTAATAATAATGACCTAGATAAGAAAAGTAATGAGAGAATGTTGGATCAGTGAAAAAGTGGCTCCTTCTTTGAACAACCTTTGTGCATGCCCCTAAACAACATAGTGATGAACAGAAACAATAAAGGATATGACTTAATCACCTTTACCTTGATAGAACTAGGAAGATAAAAACATCTTAACTAAAACAAGACACAAAGAGATTGACTATCAAAAGCTTCATTTTTTGTGAAATCAAACAAGCAAGGACAAAAAATAAAATTGATATGCTACTTTCTACCCCACCAAATCAATAAAGGGCATGATCATCGTCTCAGGGACCAAATTTGGCTTTGCTTAGGTTTACATGATCATACCATACAAAGACCCAGAAACCAATGTTTTTAAAATGTCGATCAAACAAAGATTTGTGGCTGAGATTAACATCAAGAGACAAGTTATCATGAACAAGAGCAGATTAGATGCTTTGGAATCAAGTTTCACTACAAATTGATTGTAGAAATTCATTCAAACTTGAAGAAAGAGTTTACACAGTACTAGTTAGACACATACATGTCCTTACAAGTTCCAAGGTGGGTTTCCCATTTCAACTCACTCTCCTTTCATGGTTGGCTACCTCTTCTTTTGGGGTTTTCATTCGCTTGGGGATCTCATTTCCTCAAAATGGAAACCCACATACTTGAAGCAAAGCTTACAAAAGGAGAAGGGATAGGAATATATTCTAAGATTTCAACCAAAATGAGGAAAAAAATGGAAAATAAGACTAAAAAAAGAGAGTTCCCAAATGGATATGGACGCCCTCCTTGTATAGACAAAAAGGTGTCACCATGGCACTTGAGTGGCTTTGGGTGTCTCCCTGGACATTGGACATTGGGGATTACCCAAATTTGGACACTAAAGGATTACATGGGCCTTTGCTTGTTATTAGTCTATTATCACCATCATTCTTATATGTATTTTTGGGCCAATTCTCTCATACTTATTTAAAGCTTCATTTATTGCTTGATAAAGAAGGAAGTTATCTCTCATATCTCTTACATTTAACATGTGTGCAGCGCTTGGAGATATTGCTACTTAAGGTGCCTAGAGATAGAGATGATAAGAACCACCAATATCGTGAATCCTTGGGAGATATTCTTGATATTTCTTTGATGGCATTGGAGTGCCTCAATGCAATATATACTGACGTGGATGTTGTGCTTGCCAGGTAAACTTTAGGACCTATTGGAATTAAAGTAAGGCTTGTCAGGTGAACTCAAGGATGTTCTAAAGCTTTGCATATCTGGCCAAACTAGCATAGCTTCCAGGTGGATCATGGATTGCCTGTTGGTCTCAACATAAGCCCACTAGAAAAGGAAATTGATGATGGAAAAATAGGGCTGTCTACAATACCTAAAGGAAACATTACATGAAAGGAATGGTTTTTGAGCCACTAAATTTTGCATGGGTCCTTCCATCTATAGCCCTCTATCCTTGATTTATAAGCACAGAGACTATATAAATTCTTCTATATATATATATATATATTTCTCTGTGTTTGTATGGTTGGACTAAATATATGAGTATTTCATAGCACAAAAAAAAAAAAATCAATTTACAAATTTTAATTGGAATAAATATATCAAAAGCCATTATAAATACAAATAATTACTAATATGATCAAAATGTTAAGCAACACTCCATTTACTACCATCATGATGCTCCATATGACTACGGTCATAGTAATCAATTGATATATGTGGGTAATACTACCTACATACATCACTTTGATCTCATGCTAATAGTTTAAATAATTTGGCAAATGCATTAACCTTAAAAAAAAAAAGAATAATTTGGTAAGTTAATATACAAACTAGTTGGGAAAGATTTTGAGCTTACAAAAGAGAGCTTTCATAAGCTAATGTTTATGGCTTGGTTGATTAAGATGTAAATCTAATTTGGTTGGTAAAATATGTGGATAAATTTTCATTCCACTTGCTAACATTTAGAATAATATATTTATGGAGAAAATTTCATTCCATTTTAATATCTTTTTAATATTTGCCACTATTACTAGGCATGTTTGATGACTCATACTAATTTATTGTTTTTCTTTCTTTTTTTTTACCCTTTCCCTTCCTTGATAAATATAATATATGCCGTCTTAGCATATCATTTACTTCTATTGTTTAAATTTTGACATAATCTTTATTGGTCACAAATCAAAGTGCTAAGGAAAAGAACTTTTTATAATACTAATAATATTTCCTTTTAGTGTTTTAAAATAAATAATTTAGAGAAATATTAGTGGCTAATAAAAATAAATGATTCACGTGTGCTTGAAGCACATGAATTCAACTACTTATATAAAGTAATAGCATTTTGCAAGGTAAGAAAATAGCTAGAAGGGAAGGCATGGTTAGGCTCCTAGCTAACATATAACTTTTGGACCTAACATGACTCTAGATAATTTGTGGAATAAAAGATAATTGAATAAACAGAGAAAGACATTCACCCCTATAGATACAAACATCACCACTATAGAGATATAGAACTTAAGTAAAAAATTAGCCCACCACTTTATGAATGTAGAATGATCATCATCGTGAGATATAGAACTAAGAGAACTAATAGCTTACTATTCAGATACAGAAACAGCACCAAAGAGATACAAAATTGTGGGAAGAAACTGGCTCACCACTTTAACGATATAGATCACTCACCACCTTAAAGATACAGAACTAGACACCTCACCACTCTTGGACCACTTCAAGGGATACATAAAATGCAATAATTAGGATGCAACACACACCCTCAACAATGCAAAAAAAAATAAAATCCCATTACCCATTAAAATCTACTAGAATTCATTCTACAAAGGGCTATAAATAGAATACCCTCCCAACTAAGTGAAACAACTATCTAATTACAGTAGTTTCCTAGGCTAGAGAATACATTCTAAATATGAGGTACTTACCCAACAAGACTTTATTAAACTCAGGTGTTTCCCAATTAATATCTTTTAAACATTGGGTAGTTGCCTAATACATTCAAATAACACACACACACACACACACACACACACACACACACACACACACACACACACACACACACACACACACACACACACACACATTGGCAAGTCCCTAAACTCTCTAACTTCCTAGGCAAGCACTTCCCTTAATCTTGGTAGCTTGGAATCTTTGACTAGTTAGTGCCTTTGACCCTTGACCAAAGAAGACATGTAAAAGGCATTTTTGACCCATTTGAGTTCAAAAACTTTGGCTTTGTCATAAGATGGTTTCCAATTAGCAGATCTAAAGCATTCATTTAAGATTCTCGAAGACATTCCTTAAGCTTTGATCTAAAATGTCCATTATTGGACAATTTTAGGCATCTTTCTCCAAGCCCTGAAACATCCTTTATGGATGATCAAAACCATTCAAGCACTCATTGTTTAGGATGTTAATTCCTCCATGACCAATCGTGTTTAAAATATCATAATCCAAGAGTGTATGATGACCTTGGTCTCCATAATTAGATCATCCATGGTCTTCTTTGATCCAAGATTGATCTTGAAATCCAGGGACACTCTTGTGTCACTCTCCCCAGGTTGAAAAAACTTGTTCTTAGTCATATGCACATCCTTTTCCTTGTATAGACAAAGATTTACTACACTAAAGATGTTTGAAACTTCATACACTAGTTGCTTGATCTTGTAAGCATTTTCAACAATTTTCTTCAAAACTTTGATAGCACCTGCTACTCTTGGCTTGATCATGGAGTGTTGCCCTTAAGAAACACAATCATTCCTAATATGTACCCACACCACATCTCCTTCATGAAATTTAGCAAGCTTTCTGTGCTTACTACTTGGTTTTTGTACTTCTCATTTTGCTAGGTAGTATTTGCTCAGATTTTCTCATGCATCTTCTTGATTTACTCCAGTATAGATTTCCCAAACTTCTAGTAGTGACTCCAATCTATCCATTAGTCTGATTGATGGCAAAAGGAACTAAATTGTAGTCAAGTTTCAAGTTTTCTCTATAATGTTAGTCAAAAGTGACTCATGAACTTTGGATCTTGATCTGATGTGATAGTTTTGGGAATGTCATGAAGTCTAACGACTTCTCTAAAATACAAATATGCCACATGTGAAGAAAAAATTGTTTTAATGCAAGCTATGAAGTGCACTATCTTTGAAAAAGTCAATAATTACCATAACAGAATCATTATTTTTTTGCATTCATGGTAGTTAAACAACAAAATCCATTCTTACTTCTTCCTATTGAAGGCTAGGAATAGAAATGATGTATACAAACCTATGTTTCATAGTAGAATTTTCATTAGATGACATGACCTACACCTTTGTACATGTTTAGAAACATCTTTTGCCATTTTTGGCCAAAAGAATCTATCTTTTACCAAGGCAAGAGTTTTATCTCCACCAAAGTGTTGAGCTTGGCCTCCGTCATGAACTTCAAATATGATTACACCACTTAGGGAACATTGAGGAATATATATATATATATATATATAGATACCCTTAAAGAGAAACCCATCTTTCATAAATAATAGATGGTAGGGACCTCGCTCACAATTTTTCTAGATTTGCCCAAAGTAAGGATCACATGCATAAAGTTATTTTACTATTTCAAAATCAACAAGTATGGTTTTTAAAATAGTTAATAAAGAATATCTCTTGCACCAAAAATGAATAAAAAATATTCATTCAATATTATATATAATTATGTTAAAATAGTTGAAAGAAAAATTCATTATGAAATTGAAAGTGAAAAGATTCAATTAATAGAATACAAATATTTGCAAACAAATTTTGCGGACTTCATTTGTGCTCGATCACAAAACTAAAAGATTAGATAAATTCTATCCATACAATATTTCTTCTACTAAGCTTATGCTAAATTTGAAGAAACCTTAAAGCTTCATGATAAAAAAATAGTATAGAAGGTTATGGAAGTAAGTATCATCTCTAGTGTTTTAATACCCAAACAATAGCATAGAACTCCTTGTCATAGGTGAAATAGTTGTGATGCAAATCAAAAATCATTTTACTAAAGAAGGCAATTGGCTTTCCTTCTTGGATTAGAATTGCATCGATTCCAACATTGTACGCACCGCATTCAGCTTCAAAAATATAATCAAAGTTAGATAAAGAAAGGATTAGTGCATTAGTACATTTTGCTTGATAAGTTCAAAGCTCCATGTGCTTCCTTTGGCCACTTAAAAGTTTCACCTTTAAAAATTCAGTCATTGTGCGATAATTGTACTTAAATTTTTTATGAATCTCTAGTAGAATGAAACAAGGCCATGAAAGCTTTTGATATGAAATAAAGACTTAGGAATAGGCTAGCTGAGAATGGCCTCCACTTTACTTGCATTCATCTTTACTCCATTGACTAAAATGACATAGCTCAAGAAGATAAGGCTATCAACGAAGAAATTGTACTTCTTCATATTATGTACAACATCTATTCCTAAAGAGTATGTAGTACTTACTGAAGATGACTCAAATGCTCCTCGTGGTTTTTGCTGTACACAAGAATATCATCAAAGTATAGAACAACAAATTTCTTGCTAAAAGGTTTAAAGACATGGGTCATTAAACACATGAAAGTACATGGGGCATTATATAACCCAAAAGGCATAACCAAACATTCATAGAGTCCATCTCTACTTTTAAAAGCTACCTTCTATTCATCACTTGGGCTCATGAGAATTTGATGGTACTTGCTTGAAGATCAATCTTTGAAAAAGTATTAGCTTCATGGAATTGACCTTGAAAATCATCAAGGTGAGGGATATGGTGATAGTTGATTGTTATTTTGTTCATTGCCCTTCAATCAATAAACATTCTCCACTATCCATTCTTTTTTGCACAAGAAGGGCATGTACTATACAAGGACTCTTACTTTCTCAAACTAAGCCTTTAGCCATGAATTCATCAACTTAGCATTGCAACTCTTCATGACCTATAGGGCTCATTCAATATGCAACTTTATTGGAAAGTATAGATCCATGAACAAAGTCCCTGCAATCCTATAGATCTCTCATAGGAGATAAGCCATTAGTAACTTTTTTAGGAAATGCATCTTTAATGTCTTCAAGCAACGGTTGTACATTCGATGGTTTATGCTATTTTCAGATTCATCTCCCACCTCATTAATGGAATGTGAAACATTTAAGACTTTTAGAAACTGATCCATTTTTTATTTGCTATTTAATTGAATTATTTTAGATGCTTTAAAATGGATCTTAAGTTTTAAGGGTACCAAAACTTCTCACCTTTGAAAACAAATAAGTAAGTATTTTTAAATCTATAATGTTTGACTTTCTTATCATATTGCCATGGGTGTCCCAATAGTAAGCTATGTTCATCCATTGGAAAGACATAAACCATACTTCATCCTTGTATCTATTTCCAATAGAGAAAGAGTATAGTCATTTATGAGTTACCTTAATTTGAGGTCCCTAGCCAACCACTTAAGTTTGTATGGTTGAGAGTGAGGCTCCATTTTCAACTTTAACTTGTTTACTAATCTTGTAGAAGCAACATTCTTACAAGTGATAAGTATCTAATTTTGCATAAAAACCACCTAATTAGTCACTTATGTTATAACTTATAGGGGTAAATTAGTTTTTTTTTTAAACTAAAATTTGTAATAGTGGACTTTTGACCTAATGACTCAAAATTTTGATATTTTATAGATCCAGAGTCTAATCTAAGGTAAGTATGTGATTAATCATATTTTTTTAGGACTTAAGTAGAGTTTTTACTTTTTTGTAGGAAGTAAGATGAGGATTCGACGACTAAGATCAATCGAGATGAAAATTGACTATGAAGATCAAAAGATCAAGTCAAGGCTTCAAAGTAATCACATTAACATCGGATCAAGGGTTAAGAACATCTTTAGGTTTAGCAATGGATGCAATTCGAGGAGCCAAAGGTAGCCAAAGTGGGCCCATGCACAAGCCATGCAAAGTCCACCACCTTTGCATGGGTTTCACTTAAGCCACTTATCCATATTCAAGCCATGAAGAAGATGGCAAGCTAAAGTATAACAGCCAGAGTGCCAAAGGTAGCCAAAGTGGGCCCATGCACAAGCCATGCAAAGTCCACCACCTTTGCATGGGTTTCACTTAAGCCACTTATCCATATTCAAGCCATGAAGAAGATGGCAAGCTAAAGTATAACAGCCAGAGTGCCCATACAACCCCGTACGGACAATATCGTTGTAGTGGGTGGGCCCTCGGGCTGTTATAAGTAGTATCAGAGGCAGACCCTGACCCGGTGTGGGTGGCTAGCTGCACGTGGCTAGCCGCGGTCAAATTGCCGAAGGAGGTAGACACACGGGGGCGCGTGTCCCCTAAGGGGGAGAGGTGAAGCCTCAAGCCGATGAGGGCGGGCTGATGTGGGTGGGCCAAGAGGGCTGGTAGGCTTCTAGGCTAGGGTGAGGGACTGAGAGTTAGTCCCATATCGCTAGGGGGAAGGGTGCTGGGCTATTGATAATAGTGCTGAGGACTTCCCTTGCAACAACACCTTTTCCCCCAGGGGAGAAGAACAAAACCGTGGGGGGTGTATGGGCACTCCGGCATGGACAATATCATTATAGTGGGTGGACCCTCGAGCTATTATAAGTGGTATCAGAGCCAAACCCCGACCCGGTGTGGGTGGCTAGCCACATGTGGGCTGCCGCGGTCAGATCACCGACGGAGGCAAACACGCGGGGACGCGTGTCCCCTAAGGGGGAGAGGTGAAGCCTCAAGCCGATGAGGGCGGGCTGGTGAGGGCAGGTCAAAAAGGCTAGCAGGCTTCTAGGCTGGGGTGAGGGACTAAGAGTTAGTCCCACATCGCTAGGGGGAAGGGTGCTGGGCTGTTGATAATAGTGCTGAGGACTTCCCTTGCAATGATGCGTCTTCCTCCACTTGGGAAGAACAAAACCGTGCAGGGTGTATGGGAACTTCAGCACGAACAATATTGTTGCTATGGGTGGGCCCTTGGGCTGTTATATAAAGAGCCTAGCTAGCCACCAAATCCAAGGATTTGAGCCATCAAGCTAAGACAAGAAAGCCATCTAAGAGGCCATGAAGCCAAGCCAATGGAGCTCTTAAACTTAGCCATCAATGCCACATGAGCCAACTACATAGAAGGCCATGATTGGAGAAGAATCCAAGGAATTATTCTTGAGATTTATGGGGTATTTTGAAGAGAACTAAGGAAAACTTTACTAGAAAAGTGTGGCATATGGACCAATAGGAAGAGACCTCTCTATTAATGTTTTTCCCACTTTTTTCTTACTTTCCACCTTACCACTAGATATAACTACGAATTTCACTTCGCATTCAAGAGTCCTACCTTTCTAAGATTCTCCCACCTTCCCAAACTTCTATTCCAGCCATCCAACCAATCCCCACTTTCTAGGAAACTACCAAGCCTATCACTTTTCCCTACCTCACCTCTCTTTCTTATCTTTTCCTATCACTTTCTTTCTTCCCATCTTCTTCTTCTTCTTCTCCCTCTCTCACCTTATCCAACCAACCAACATGATATTTTCAATGAGATCCATGATTTTTGAAGGGAAGAGATGCCTCCTCCAAAAAAAGTGGCGTCTCCCACTATCATGCATTCAAACATTAGCTCCATTGTTTCCTCTTTAATAAAAGCCCTAAGTGGACTCCTATCGTAGCCATCCAATCCTCTCTCCACTTCATATCCATCACACCTTCTCTTTAAGTCACCTTAGGAAACTCCATTAACCAAATAAATAAACACCCCAAAGTGGAGATCAGGGATAGAATCTTGGGAAGGGGGAGAACGCACCCTTCTTGCAAGGAGGAGTCTCCACCCCTTCCATCCTTCAAAAACCTTCCAATGCCTCCCATCTTGGTAGCCATCTTCTTCCATGCTTTCAAGCCTCTTCAATTTGATATTCTTTCCTTGTTTGCTTCTTCAAAGTTTAGGTTAGATCTCCTCTTTTGATTCCTTGCTTTGTTCTTGTGCTATTACCGTACTTTCTTATTCTTGTCTTCCTTGCCTTCATGCAATTTTGTTATGCCTTTGCTTTTCTTGAATCTTGCTTGCAATACTCTTTGTTTTCTTACTCCATTATCTTAATATCTAAGTTATTGTTTCTCTAGTAGTGTCAGCCAAGAGAAACAACAGCTTAAATCTTTTGTGTTCCCTCCATCTTTCATGTGGTTTTTGCTTAGTTCTACCACTAAGTTCATGCTGTTTTTGCTCTAGAATAGTTCCACCTTCCTGGCTTTTCTTCTCTTGATTTTCTTTTGGGCTATAATTACATGTTAGCCAAACTTGTTTTATAGTTGTTAGAAGCTGTTTCATATGCAATTGGAATCAAGTTTCATGTCTTGAGAAAGCAAGCAAAGTCCAACAATTGTATACATGTTCATGCATTCTCTTTTTTATGTAATTTGACATTCACTCAATAAGTTCTTTGAGGGTTATCATTGCTGTTTGTTTCTAGTGATTATATTCTTTAGATTTTAAATGTTTAAATATGTAAGAAGTTTTGGATTCAATGCTTTCCATATCTGATTGATTGAATGTTCAATGACACCATGTGCTCAAATTTTCCAATAGACTGGTCATGTTTAATTTCCAGAACTACATACATCTTGTTTGCTTGCTTTCTTAAGAACCCAATTAGATTCTTTAGTTAATGCTTGAATTAGAGTGCATGTTGTTAGGATTTAAAATTCAGTAAACAAGTCATTTCCTAATCCATAAATCATGCGCACAAACCCATGGTTCATGCACATGGTTGCCCCCTTAGTTCATTTGTTATTCCATGTCATTCTTAGTTTAAATCTTCATCCATTAGTTGATTAGTTTCATATAGTCCATATAAACTTAGGATTTTTCCTTGTTTAGATACACATCCATGTTCAATTCATGCACTTAGGTTACTTGATTTCAAGCACTTTCTATTTTTAAATCATGCTTCATGTTAGGTTTCCTTGCATTGATTTATTAGATTAGGTTATGTTTAGATATTAGTCAACCATAGCTTATGCTAATTTGCATGTTTCCATAAATTTAGTTTCCATTACTTATTTTTGCATTAGTTAGAAAGTTTTTAATATTTACTTTTAGGAATTTTTAATTTTAGGAAAGTTTTATTTTTAGAAGGTAAGGTTTCGAGTTTAGCATGTTTAATTTTAGCATAATTCCATATTTTATGTCTTGAATTTATGTTATGTTTCTATCATTAGTTTAGGTTAAAAACTCCTTAATTTTACTAGGTTATATAATTTAAATAAGGACCACTAGTATCGCATTTGTTCAACTCCTCGTGGGATCGACCTCCTCCCATGAATTACGACAACTGATTTGTGCACTTGCGAGTTTTAAACAAGCACCTCTTTCAATTATAACATCACATACCTTGCCATTGGATGTCCATCTTGTGTGAAAGATGGTGTAGCATAGCCAATCATCATTTGCCTTATGCATGACACTCAAACTTCCTTGCACCACCAACATCTCACCTTGATTGGCAGGGATGGTATAACAACCCAAGGGCCCACCCACTGAACGATATTGTCTGTGCCGGAGTGCCCATACACCTCGCATAGTTTTGTTCTTCCCCCATAAGGGAAAACCTATCGTTCTGAGGGCAGAGTGCACAACGGTGCCAATATTGTCCTCTTTGGGTCCCTCACCCACTTGGGTTCACCTCTCAAGGTTTTGTTCCTTTAGGTTCCTCACCCCTCTTAGGCTTCACCCCTCAAGACGCATCATTGCAAGGGAAGTCCTCAGCACTATTATCAACAGCCCAACACCCTTCCCCTTAGCGATGTGGGACTAACTCTCAATCCCTCACCCCAGCCTAGAAGCTTGCCAGCCTTCTTGGCCCGCCCTCATAGGCCTGAGGCTTCACCTCTCCCCCTTAGGGGACATGCGTCCCTGCGTGTTTGCCTCTGTCATCGATCTAATTGCGGCAGCCCACGTGCAGCTAGCCACCCACACCAGGTTAGGGTCTGGCTCTGATACCACTTATAATAGCCCGAGGGCCCACCCACTGCAACGATATTGTCCATCCCGGAGTGCCCACACACCCCACATGGTTTTGTTCTTCCCTTGTGGGGGAAAACTCATTGTTGCAAGGGAAGTCTTTAGCCCTATTATCAATAGCCCAACACCCTTCCCCCTAGCGATGTGGGACTAACTCTCAATCCCTCACCCCAGCTTAGAAGCCTACCAGCCTTCTTGGCCCGCCCTCATAGGCCTGAGGCTTCACCTCTCCCCCTTAGGGGACATGCGTCCCTGCGTGTCTGCCTCTATCATCGATCTGATCGTGGCAGCCCACGTGCGGCTAGCCACCCACACCGGGTCAGGGTCTGGCTCCGATACCACTTATAACAGCCCGAGGGCCCACCCATTGCAATGATATTGTCCATGTCGGAGTGCCCACATACCCCGCATGGTTTTGTTCTTCCCTTGTGGGGGAAAACACATTGTTGCAAGGGAAGTCCTTAGCACTATTATCAATAGCCCAACACCCTTCCCCCTAGCGATGTGGGACTAACTCTCAGTCCTTCACCCCAACCTAGAAGCCTGCCAGCCTTCTTGGCCCGCCTTCATAGGCCTGAGGCTTCACCTCTCCCCCTTAGGGGACATGCGTCCCTGCGTGTTTGCCTCTGTCATCGATCTAATTGCGGCAACCCACGAGCAGCTAGCCACCCACACCGGGTTAGGGTCTGGCTCTGATACCACTTATAATACCCCAAGGGCCCACCCACTGCAACAATATTGTCCATCCTGGAGTGCCCACACACCCCACATGGTTTTGTTCTTCCCCTGTGGGGGAAAACTCATCGTTGCAAGGGAAGTCCTTAGCACTATTATCAATAGCCGAACACCCTTCACCCTAGCGATGTGGGACTAACTCTTAGTCCCTCACCCCAGCCTAGAAGCCTGCCAGCCTTCTTGGCCCGCCCTCATAGGCCTGAGGCTTCACCTCTCCCCCTTAGGGGACATGCATCCCTGCGTGTCTGCCTCTATCATCGATCTGACCGTGGCAGCCCACGTGCGGCTAGCCACCCACACCGGGTCAGGGTCTGGCTCCGATACCACTTATAACAGCCCGAGGGCCCACCCATTGCAATGATATTGTCCATGTCGGAGTGCCCACATACCCCGCATGGTTTTGTTCTTCCCCTGTGGGGGAAAACGCATTGTTGCAAGGGAAGTCCTTAGCACTATTATCAATAGCCCAACACCCTTCCCCCTAGCGATGTGGGACTAACTCTCAGTCCTTCACCCCAACCTAGAAGCCTGCCAGCCTTCTTGGCCTGCCCTCATCAGCTTGCCCTCATCGGCTTGAGGCTTTGAGAGTTAGTCCCACATCACTAGGGGGAAGGGTGCTGGGTTGTTATAATAGTGCTAAGGACTTCCTTGCAACGACGCATCCTGAGGGGTGAAGCCCAAGAGGGGCGAGGGACCTAAGGGAACAAAAGCTTGAGGGGTGAAGCCTAAGAGGGCCTAAGAGGGTGAGGGACCCAAAGAAGACAATATTGGCTGCACTGTGCACTCTGCCCATGGAACGACGCATTTTCCCTTATGGGGGAAGAACAAAACTGCGCAGGGTGTATGGCACTCCGGCACGGACAATATCATTGCAGTGGGTGAGCCCTCGGTCTGTTATAAGTGGTATCAGAGGCAGACCTCGAATCGGTGTGGGTGGTTAGCCGTACGTGGGCTGCCACGGTTAGGTCGCCGACGGAGGCAGACACACGTGTCCCCTAAGGGGGAGAGGTGAACCGTTGCCATGAAGGCTAAGGTACTGGGATCTCTGTGAAGGCTGAGGTATGAAGGTGGGAGGGACTGAGAGTTAGTCCCACATCGTTAGGGGGAAGGGTACTGGGCTGTTAATAATAGTCCTGGAGACTTCCCTTGCAATGAGGCCTTTTCCCCCATGGGGGAAGAACAAAACTATGCAGGGTGTATGGGCACTCCAGCACAAACAATAGTGTCTGCCTCCATCAGCGATCTGATTGCAGCTAGCCACCCACACCAGGTTGGGGTTTGGCTATGATACCACTTATAACAGCCCGAGGGCCCACCCACTGCAACGATATTGTCCGTGCGGGGTGTATGGGCACTCTGGCATGGACAATATCATTGTAGTGGGTGGGCCCTCGAGCTGTTATAAGTGGTATCAGAGGCAGACCTCGATTCGGTGTGGGTGGCTAATAGCACGTGGGCTGCCACTGTCAGATAGCCGACGGAGGCAGACACGTGGGGACACGTGTCCCCTAAGGGGAGAGGTGAAGCCTCAGGTCGGTGAGGGCAGGCTGATGAGAGCGGACCAAGAAGGGTGGCAGGCTTCTAGGCTGGGGTGAGGGACTGAGAGTTAGTCCCACATCGCTAGGGGGAAGGGTGCTGGGTAGTTGATAATAGTGTTGTGGACTTCCCTTGCAATGAAGCATTTTCCCCCATGGGGGAAGAACAAAGCCATGAGGGGTGTATGGGCACTCTGGCACGGACAATATCATTGCAGTGGGTGGGCCCTCGAGCTATTATAAGTGGTATTAGAGCTTGACCCTAACTCGGTGTGGGTGGTTAGACGCACGTGGGCTGTCGCGGTTAGATTGTCGACGGAGGCAGACACGCGGGGACGTGTGTCCCCTAAGGGGGAGAGGTGAAGCCTCAAGCCGATGAGGGCAGGCGAAGAAGGCTGACAGGCTTCTAGGCTGGGGTGAGGGACTGAGAGTTAGTCCCACATTGCTAGGGGGAAGGGTGCTGGGCTATTGATAATTGTGTTGAGGAATTCCCTTGCAACGACGCATCTTCCCCCATGGGGGAAGAACAAAACCATGTGGGGTGTATGGGCACTCCGGTATGGACAATATCGTTGCAGTGGGTGGGCCCTTGGGCTGTTATAGATGGTATCTTCTTCCTCATCATAACATGATTATGATTCTTCTTCATCTTCAAATTATGATTCATGCTCCAAAGCAACCACTTTGCAGTTAGGATGGTTAGGGGCAATGTGTTCAAGACTTTACATTTAAGGCTTCTCCTCACATTTGAACTTGAGGGACCAAATTGCTTATTATCATCCCTCTTAGCTTGATTTTATTGAGATTATGTGTTAGGCATCCATTTAGAAGAAGAAATAGTCACTAAATTTGAAGTGTTTTTCTTTTCATATGATTTGAAAACAACCTTTTTAGAAACTTCTCCCTTTTTTTTTTCTTCTTCTTCTTCTCAATGATTGAAGAAAGCTTTCTGACATCATTGAAGGACAAGTGCTAATACAAGCATATGGTGCCTCCAATTTCTTTCTTTAACCACCTAAGAAGCATGCTACAATTTGGTCTTCAGGCACTACCACATCACTCTCCAACATCAAGTGTTCAAATTCTAAGGTATAATTTTCAACACTAAAATTTTCTTGTGTTAGATTTTGAACTTTTAGTATGATGTCCATTCTATAATTTTCAAGTAGAAATCTTTTTTTCAATTGCTTTCTCATCTTATCATAGGTTCTAATCTCCCTATTACCTTCTAATGCTCTTTGTTTCTTTAAATTTTCCCACCATAAAGAAGCATACTTTCTTAGTTTGAGAGCAAAGAGTTTTACCTTAACATCTTTTGGAACTCCTTATATTCAAAAATGTGTTCTACAAGATGTATCTAGTCTAAGAATTCATTAGGCATACTTTCATAGCTAAGAAGTGAAATCCATGTTGCCTTCTAGTACCATTGTTTGATGTTGTTCTTTGATCCGAAGATTGAATTCTTATAGAAAACTGACAAGAATCATCTAAGATATTATTAGAGGATTCAATGTTAGATTTATCACCTCCTCTGTCACTACAATTGCTATATTGCTCTAAACATTGTCCAAGTGACTCGATTTGTCTCTTTAGGTTGTTCGCCACCAAATCAAGAGTACCTTTGTTAGAAGTAACCACACACCATGCTCGAAACACCATTATAACCTTAAGCTTCAGTACCAAATCATGGAATGATTATTTGATTCTTTTTCTTCTTTAGATGATAATCAAATAAAAACTCTCGAGTTATCAAAATCTGTAGGAAAAAAATTCTTAATTCTTGAGATTTGAGAAAAGAAAATAGTGATAGTTCGTTCCATTCATTGGTATACTAATAAATAATACCATATGAGCACATATAGGACCCATTGGTCATAGCCACATCCAACTAATAAATCCATAAAAGTATTAGACACTTAATAAACCAAAGTTACTACATGTCCATCAACAATAATTTGAAATACAATGTCAAATGTCTAAATTCAGATTGCTAAAGAAAACTAAATTCTCCTTTTCATACTTTTCTCCTAAAATCACTCATTCTTTGCAATCCTCTTCTTGTCCTAGCTATCTACATTTTTGTCAACTATGCCTGGAATGTTATAGGGATGAGTATGAATACTTAGTGAAAAATTCCTAAATTAGTTTAAAAAACTTCGACTTTCTCATACAAGCATAATTAATGCAATAATCTTAGCAAGTATCAAATATCCAAACCACAATAGATAATGTCACAGATGAAGTCCACAAATTTAAAGATGCACACACATATATAATAATAACAAATCTTAATTGCAAGTTGCAATGACCCACCACAAACCTCATAGGCTACGGTCTAAACCCTTGAGGATGACTGACATGTCTCTCACATGTCCAACAAATACATAGGCCACTATGCTCACATAAAAAAAACACATCATTCAACTACGCTCGACCATAGATACCAATAGTCTACATTGGTCCCTCATGTTGGGCAATGGATCACTTAGGTGGTAGATTATCCATGATGCTCCATCCAAATCAAAGGCCATACTCTTGACAGGTATCTAGTTTAGAGTTCAAGGACCAATCTAAATCTCCTAGAAGTGACTTAGGGTATAATAGCCCTCAAATTGACTAACTAAAGTAGTAGAAAATCATAGTACACTCATGAATATCCAAGCTCTCACCCATATGGGGTCCAAATGTACATACTATCATCAGGTGAAATATCATCGCATATCGTCTTAATGCATAAGCATAAGGAAAATCAAAGCCACATGAAATACTCAATTCCATAAACATCCTCCAATCATATTCATACACAAACACATCTTCATAGTTCTCAAAATCATGGAAGTTCATAACTTTTCACCATAGCTATAACAACCCCAATTTTTAGGAATATAATTGAATTATTAAAAATTAAAAGTTAAAATTTTAAAAGTGGAATTGGAACTTTGAGTTCTAGGAAAATTCATTTTTTATAAAAATAACATTAAGACTTAAAACTTGGATATTTATAATGTACTAAAAAACTTGATTAGAATGACTATAAGTATGTCAAATTCTGAGTTCGGATGAAAAATCCTTATTTTTCTCTATTTTTAAGAATAAAAGGGTAAAATGATAATTTTACTAATAACCAAGACCGAAGACATCAAATTTTGGAATGTACTTAGAAATATGAATCTAAAGCCACTAAGTACACTTAATTCTGAATCCGAGAGAATAAAATGGATTTTTCTCCATAAAAGGGCAAAATGGTCTTTTCACACCTCTATGGGGCCCACAAAGGGATCCAATGGCCAAAAAACATATCATCATGAGTCAAACCACTGCTAGCTACTAGTGAAGAAGGAGGTGGTAGTGGGAATCCAAAGATAATTTAATAATAAAAAGAAATCAAACATGATAATTACTAGTAATCATGGAAAATTCAAAACTCCCAATAAATAACTTATAAAATTCCCAAAAATTCTCCTAATGTTTTCCACGAGGTCCCTTAGAATAGGCCAAAATTCCAGCTCTAGAATCCTCCCCCATCTCTCCAAATTCCTCTTTCTTTCTCTCTTATTCTCTGTGGGCGTGTCCCCAGACGCACCTAGGTAGACGACCCCATGTCTGCAATGGGTGCGTCCAGGGATGCGTCATCCCCGATAAACAAGGGTTTCTTCCCAAGAAACCCCAATCCAATTAGACATCACTTTCTACCCATTAAAATAACATCTCCACTGTTGGATCTGGCCGAACAAGGGTGATCTACAAATGCCCTTTGGTTTCATGATGATCCACGTCATGGATCGTCAGGAAATCCCAAACGAAGAAAACTCATAGGTGTATCACTATCTCTGATAATTAATTCAAGAGATTTTGGCCAATTTGGCTAGTGAAACGTGATCTTAAACTGATGGATCTCTTTAGAAACATGAGATCGATGTTTCCCCTATGGTCCCTCACCTTCTCTAGCAATGGCAAGGGTGAATTTCACAATTGTAGGTGTTATCCAGTGGATAGGGTTTATTCTAGTTTTCTTCTCCATCTTCGATGTGATTTCTCCTTCTCTAGTGATCTCCTCTTCACTGGACTGGCACAGGTTGGTGGACCCTTCACTCCCCTTTCAATTCTGGCATCCCCTGGCTGATCTCTAGCCTCTAGGTGATCTCCCTGGCCGTTGATCTGTCAGGAGCAACGGATCATATAATAGGGTAGAGATCCCTACCATGGATGGTTCAGATTGAAATTCTGAGCTGTTGGAAGGATTTGTGGGGCCCAAAAACCCTAAGAGATGAAATCTGGGCTCTTGATCTTGTAAGATGAGGGAGATCAGGTGATGAGTGATTCACGGGCAAGATTTGGATTGTCTTGCCTATCACCTGTCACCCGTCCCTGGTGATGGGTAATCCCAGGTAATAGGCATGGGCTGCCCTTCGTTTGTCTTTTTATGTGGAGTTGATCTCAGCCGTCCAATTTTGAACTAAAATCTTAATTCTTCAATTAAGAGCTCAATATAGCTTTGATTTTAGATATGGAAGTTTTTGTAGATTCCTTGTCACTTTTGTAAGGTACTAAACTCATGAAATGTATATTTTAAATTGTATTTATTGGTGATAATCTCAAAAATCCATAGTAACAGTATTGGATCATGATCAAGATGATCTCAAAATTGAGATTTGAACCGATGGATGGATTTAGGAGGTTCCAAAACTTTTAAGGACCATGATCACAGTAAAATTTCTGGGTTTCTAGATCAAGAAAATTAACAAAAATAGTAAGATCAAATTTTAGCCCTTAAAATGGGCTAAAATATTGAAATCCCAATTCTGATATCAATTTAACTCCAAATTGGGATCAGAAAGTTGGGTTGGATTCCTTTTGATGTATAGAACCTACTAAAATTAGAAAATTTTTGTTTTAATGCATGTAAAAAAATTTTAATAAAGAAAAGTATTACTAATTCTTATGATTAGGGAAAATTGGAATAACCAACCTTTATAATTCTGTTCCATTGATGATCTTGTGATTTTGAAACATGGAATCAATGGTTGGATGTGACTCATCTATGTTTAATTAAGAGATCTAGCCTTAAAAGTAGTAAAATCCATGAAAATGAATGGTAATCTCCTTGATCAAGGATGATTGGACAGTGTGGATGTATTTGGATGAAGCTTGTCTACTCTCCCATTGTACTTGTCCACTCTCTAGTACAGAGTGGAGTTTATGGGATAGATCAATATGTAATCCTACCTCATAGAATCCCCCTCTCTTGGTGGGTCAATTGTTTCTCTCTCTTCTATTTGAATAATCCCATTGTTGGGAATTATTTGCTAGTGTCTGAAAGAACACCAAGGCCACACTCTCATATTTTAACATCAGGGTCCCTCCACTTGCTGCATCTACCATTTGTCTTTTTTGAGGCTTCAATGCTTCATACAAGTATTGAACCTTTTGCCATTTTGCAGATCCATGATGAGGGCATTTCTACAGTAGTTCATTCCACTTTTCCCAACATTTGTAATATTTTTCATCATCCCTTTGTTAGAAATTAATAATTTAACTATAAAGAAGGAATTTGTTTTATAAACAAGGAAGAATTTGTTCAAAACATCTTAGACAATTGGTCCCATGTATTAATGGAACCTACCTCTAAGGAATTAAGCCATAATTTGGCTTTGTCTTTGAGTGAGAATGAGAATAGCCTAAGCTTTATAGAATCGTCCAAAAAATTTTGAAACCTAAATATGGTACAAATATCAAGGAACTCTTTAACATGAAGGTAAGAGTCTTCATGGTCTTGACCATAAAAGGTAGGGAGTGATTGGATGACTGCCAGCTCTAACTCAAAGTGCTCTATGTTTGTAGGAGGTAAAGCTATGTAGGATGGGGAGTTGAGTTGTAGAGGCAAATAAAAGTCTCTAATAGCTTTGCGCTCAACTTCTACTATTGCAAGACTAGTACTTGGTGGCTCACGAGCAACATATAGACTAAGGTTGCCATCACTCCCTTTGCTCCTTTTTAAAGGCCCACTGATTGAGGTCCTCCATCAGCCATGGAGATAGGAACTTGGTTTCTTTTTCCTTGTCTAAGGGTGCATTGAATCTCTAGGTCAAAAGGTGCTAACTCTAAATTTTGAGATCAATGCCCTTGCATAAACCATCCTACTCTAAATAACCTAATATGCTGACTGTCTTATTTATCTTTTCTTAGTGCATAGGTGGTAGGTTCTTAGACCTAGGTCTAGGTTGCTCCTTTCTTCCAGATTTGCCTAATGCTTACCAGTTAGGTTCTGCTCGAAATTGGTTAATACAATTCTCATGTGAGGAGATTTTTAGACCTCAACTAATATCAACAAAAGGCATGAGAAAATTTCTTGGATTTTAAGACACCCACTATAACCACAGTGCTTTGAAACCACTAAAGTGACAATAGATCCATCCTTCTAAAAAAGGTCTATGAGCTCGATACTTAAGTCTCTTTCTACTTGATTTTAATTTATATTTAAGGGTTAGGATTACAACATACAAGGATGTTGATTGATTCCTAAGTGGGTCAAGGAGCTGGTGATCAAATCCAATCCTTATCTTATAAGTGTTCTTGTGGGGCCCTTATTAGCACTAAATCCATTCCACCATAAAGCAATTAAATATGCAATGCAAAACAAAAGCAAACTAATGTGACCTATATGTTATCCAACCAAAGTTAGATGGGTGCTTTCTAATGCAACAATCCTAAATAAGGATGCAATAACTAAAGCAAATGATTCTAATCTATATGATTTATTGTGCCATCCAAATGTAATTCTACACTAAATGCAAATTATTCTAAAAATTAAAATTTGGGTCATGATTGCTCATAGCGAGGTGTTCGATGATGATTATGTGTGAGCCACCATACCCCATACTTGCCATGTACCATTATAGCCCATTTAAAATTGAATAATAAAGAAATTAAAATTACAAATGGTCCTCACTACAAGTTTCACTCAAATCCTAATCTAGGAAAGCAATAAACCCTAATCTATGTTGATGAAGCCATGGCCCACAGGAACGTCGCCGCTCCTTTGCCAATTTCCCTCACACAAAAATAAAAGAAATATTATCCATATGAGGAAAATATCAAATATATGAAAAAATAAAGCAAAAACCCTAATCTAATGCACCCTAAACCTAGACTTGAGGAAAATAATCTAAAGTGTGGAACACTACACAAAAACTTCATGTTGTTTTAATTAAAACTCACCAGGGCATGAATCATTTGCAATATAGCATGCTAGTGAGGTCAATCCCATGAGGAGTTGAACTAATGTGATGTGGCTCCTACTTTAAACTATCTAACCTAGCCAAAATTCAAGAGATTTTTACCCTAAACTAAGAATGGAAATTAACACAAGGAATGGGAAATTATGCAAGAATTAGAAATATGCTAAAATTGAAAACTTTCCTAAAACATGCACTTTCTAAAAATAAAACTTTTCTAAATGAGACTTTCTAAATATATGACTTTCCAAAACTAAGAACTTTCCTAAAATACAATTTTAACAGCTTTCCTACCTTAACTTTCCTAATCATGAAATTAACAACTAACTTAAGGAAATGTGCATTAAACAACTACTTTCCTAATCATGCAACTTCTAAATAAGCATTTAAACTTATGGAAAAGAAACTTTGACAACTACAATCTAAACAACTAATTAAGAGAAAAAATCAAAAACTACTTTTCCTAAAGTGAACGAGTGAAACAACTTAAAATGAGCAATGGACTAATGAAGAATCAACTATCATGAATCATTCAATGCTTCAAACTTTAATCTTTTCAAGACCATGCATTCCACATTTGGATTGAATGCATGGTTTCTTAAGACTCTCAATTAATTTGTATGATGATTCCAACACAAAGCAGTACTAGTTCAAGATATCTTTAGCATGTAACAAGTAAGAAATAAATATGTTCCATTCATCAACAATGTAAGATTCCATTAAGCGTCAATAAGTTGCATACAATGGAATACATGAAGGATGCATTCAACTTTTCATGGAAACACACCACCTTTTCTCAAACTTAAATCCAAACCTAAATACTAAGAATGATTCCTCCTCTACAAAGCTTGATCTTCAAAGGAAAATCTTATGACATACAAGTCAAAAGTCAAAGGCACTCAAGGAAACAAAGCTGGAATTCAATGGAAACTATAAGAGAACAAAAAGGCAAAGAATGGTAAAAGGAAAAACTAGATTCAAGATGAT
The DNA here is from genome assembly GCA_035236585.1 of Warburgia ugandensis. NCBI lineage: Eukaryota > Viridiplantae > Streptophyta > Magnoliopsida > Canellales > Canellaceae > Warburgia > Warburgia ugandensis. The sequence goes on from CP141130.1 coordinate 49,336,842, forward strand.
TTCCCTTGACTATAACTTCAAGGGAAAACCATACTTGAATTTAGTCTTTAAGGTAAGGAAAGAACAAAGAAAAACAAGTAGAAACTAGAATGAAAAGTTAAAGAGCAAAACAAGAGAGAAAGTAAGTTGAACCAACCTTGAAAGTAGAGTAAAAAACCTTAGAACTAGGTGTAGAATACCTTGGATAGATGCAACCAACCTAGGAAGAAGTAGCAGCCACCAAAGGTGTATAAAGATCAAAGCTAAAGAGAGAAAAAGTATGGCTTAGGGAGAGGGCATCTCCTTCCAATGGAGGAGACATCTTTTCCTAGGTGTAGAAAAGTCCCCCTTAAGTTTTTGTCGAGTTTTATAATTATTTTCCTATTTTTTCTAGGGTGCTCTAACAGCATGGTGTGGCGGGGATGAATTCTTCTCATTTTGGTTGGCTAGGATAGTGGAAAGGCTAAGGTTTTCAATTAGAAAACAAGGGGTGAGAGGTGAATGCCATGTTCAAGTGGAGTAGGTGGGAGACGCCACCTTTTTAGCAAGGGGCATCTCCCCCTTAAAAAATCATTGGAAGCCCTACTAAATAGGAAGATGGGTGAGGTGATAAGATAGGAAATAGATGGGAAGAAGAAAGAAGGTAGGAGAAAAGTGGGGTGTAGGAAAAACTTAGGAAAGTGGGATGAGATGGAAACTTTTGAATTGTTAAGTGATTTCCTACGGACTTGGGATTGGGTGGGTGGTTAGGATAGGAGTTTAGGAAGGTGGAAGAGTTATGGAATAGTTTCATTCTTGAATGGAAAGTCAAATTCTTTGTGGTAGTGAGGTGGAAAGTGATAAAAAGGTGGGAAAAACATCAAAGACTCTCATCTTATTAGTCCATATGCCAACTTATCCTAATAATATTTCCCTTAATTATCTTCAAAATATCCCTGGATAATCCTTTTGAATTTCCTCCAATCTTAGCAATCCATTTAGCTTAGCTTGATGACCTAGATAGCTAACTTTGAAAGCTCCTTTGGCTAGTCTTAATGGCTAGCTTTGGAAGCTTTCTTGGTTTGGCTCCTTAGCATATCATTTTGTCCATTGCTTGAATTTGGTTAAGGAGGCTTAAGTGGCTTCCATGCAAAGGTGATGAAAATGCATGGCTTACTTCATGGGCCCACTTTGGCTTAGCTCCTTTAATTGCATCCATTGTTGGTCCAAAAGATGATCTTGACCCTTGGATTGTTGTCTTTTAAGATTTGGATCTATCTTTTGATCTTGATCTTCAATTTCATCCCAATCGATCTCAGTTGTCAGATCATCATCTTTCTCCCTACAAAAAGTTAAAACTCTAATTAAATACTAAAACATATGATTAATCACATACTTACCTTGGATTATCCTCTAGACTTACAAACTATCTAATTTTTGAGTCATTAGGTCAAAAAAGCATGTGTTATTTGATCTAAAAACCTTAATTTACCCCTATAATTTATAACACATGGTAACTAATTAGGTGGTTTTTATTCCAAATTAGACACTTATTGGAGACAACGTTTAGTTCAAGTTCGGGGCTATAGACATGCATGAGATGTCTTCTTTTCTTCATATGTTTTAAAAAGAAAATTTTAAATTATTTTAAGTTTTCAAGGTCAAAGCTCCTTTATTGATGAGAATTGGATTTTCTAAAATTTTGTACTAACACTAACTTAGCTTCTTAATAGAAATGAATATGGTTTATTCTATATTTTTTTGATGTCTTAAAGTGTTTTATGAAAGTTAAATCTTAGAATACACTTACACATAATACATAAGTCTAGATTAATAGGTGATTATGACTTAAAGATCCCAAGGAATATCAGTGGAGACCTATACTCTAGGGAGTTTTAAAGACTATATTCTTCTTGAAGGTTATATATAATTCCACATTTTTCTTAGCATGCATTTTCTTTGAAAGATCCCAGTATCCCTTTTTTGGTCAAAATGCCAAGAACCAATTAGGAGTATTAACTTTGTTTCCTGAATATTTATTAACTAAGGTCGATTTTAAGAAACCTAGGAAATAATGTAGGCCATCCTTGTTATAACCCAAAAACATAAAGCTTACATAGATATTATACCCCTAGTTAGACCCTTTGAGCCTCTTGGTAAGACTTTTTCTTTCCTAAACCCTATTTACCATAACCCAAAGAAACCCCAGTAAAAAATATCCATTACCTACCTTTCAAAAATGAGGAGATGATATAAAAAGAAGAAAAAGGACAAAATTCAAAGAAGCAAAAAATATCAAAAGTACAAAGAAAAGTGTTCCTTCTCAAAAATACAAGGAAAAGAGCAAAAAGAAAAAAATCTAAAAAATAAAAAAGTTATTAAAATAAAGAGATGGGAAAAATAGAGAGAACTATTCACTTCCAATACAGCCAAAGAAAAGTTGTCCAAATAAATATCCATTGAAGACATCTACATTTCATCCTATCTAAAGACCTATTAATCTTAGGGAGAACATAGCCTTAATGAGGATGAAGTAGGAAGGAATAAAAGGGAACTATTCTTTATTGTCTTGGTAATGACATCCATTCTAAGGGATCATATTCTTTGTCTCATTAGTGCTTATTATGTGAACCATTAGATTATCGGACTTGGTCACATAGTGAGTGAACTTTTTTTGACCCCTTTTCTCTAAGAGCTTTAATACTGAGAGTATTACCAATGAGAATTTGAGGTCAAGACATCATTTTGAAGGAGTAATAAGTATATCTATTTAAAAGTCTTGACTTATGTAGCTATATACACAGTGCACTTTGAGATGAAATTCAAATAAAATGGTTTTGGTATGTGGCTAATTTGTGGACTTTCTCATTCATATTGATTAAGTTGTTAAAGCTAGTATAGTATTAATGAATGAGAATTCTCTGAGATAAATTAAGGAATTTAGTCTTATGGAGTTTTATGGGTATGTTCACTATAAACCCTCACGAGGCATAACTTGTCCACTAGGGGAACATAAGGTTTTAAGGGCTTGTTGAATATGCTAAATGCAACCATGAGTACCTACGAAAGCAACAAATATTTTTCTTTACATGATCTTTTACATGTTTTGCTAAGGACTAGCAAAATGCTAGTTGGGGGTGTGATAAGTGTTCAATTTTGTATAAGAATTACCCAATTAGTATTTCATGTGTTATACAATATAGTGTTATTTCTAGGGGTTTTTTCAAATTTTCATAACACATGCATTTTTTAAAAATGTGATATTTTGTAGGTTTAGAGGCTAATCCAAACTAAATATGTAAATGATCATAATTTTCTAGGAATTAATTAGGATTTTTGTTCTTTGTAGGTGTTCAAATGAAGATCCAATAGCTGAGATTGATCAAGATGACAATTGAAGATCAAGATCAAAAGATTGAGTCAAGGCCTAAATTTCAATATTTCAAAGTAGATCAAGATCCAAGATCATATCAAGGCAAGATGATGGATCAATGAAAGCAATTGAAAGAGCTAAAGGTGATTAAAATGGGCCCATAAAGCAAGCCATGCATTTCATCACCTTTGCATGAGAGCCATTCAAGACACCTTAGTTGTATAAGCCATGAGAGAAGTTAACAAGCTAAGGAATTCAAGCCAAGCCATTAAATCTAAGGGTGTGAGTTATGAAGCCAAGCCAAATGTTCCCTCAAAATGAGCCACATAAGCCAATGAAACGAAATGCCACACAGAGTCATACAATTGGAGGAGAATTGAAGTAATGATCCACTTTCTAAATTTGGATTTTCAAGGTTTAATCAGAAGGTTTCAGAGAATTATGTAAGAACTCCATCTCCCACTCTTTTTCCTAGGGTTACAAGTTAAAGGAGGGAGGCACCTCATTATGAAAACGATGCCCCCCCCCCCCCCCCCCCATAACACCAACTTTTGTAATTGGTAATCAAGTCAATTCAATTAACTTCAAAACCCTAGATCTTTCTACTTCTTTCCTAAACCTTATTCCTTACATAATTCCTTGACTTTCCATCAACCAAACACCATTAAATTAGAAGGGAAAGAGCTCCACTTTGGTTCTAAAAAAAGACACATATACCCTTATTCAAAATTAGAAACTAGCCATCAGTCTCTTGTATGTCATCTTTCCATCTCTCTTTCTTACCTCATCTTGCTAATCCACTCCAACCTAACCTTCCTCATTCAATACCCTAACCCTATTGCACTTCCTGTGATGACCAGGGTTTTCATACACATTTTTAAATGCAAAGTAAATTCATAATGCAAGATCGATCCCCATTTGAAAACAATTTTGTACAACAATGCAATGCAGCAGAAGAATCTTTTTTAAATTTACTTTGAAAACCCCTATGGTCATTTTTTATTTTCTCAAAACAAGGATTTTCGATGAAATGAGTACTACATTTCCACCAAAAATTTGACAGAGTTTCCCCTATTTTTTGGACATAAGACATTTAACGCATGTGATGCAAAGTACTTGATAAACATTCATTTATATTTTAAAACATGATTGGAGACTCCGTCTCCTTTTCAATAATATCTAACATTCTCCAAGACTTATCACACATAGCCCAATTATAATTCAAATCACATATAAGATTGAAATGTTACCAAATAGTCAACATAGATTGAGTTTCTTAATGAAACTCTAGATTACCTTGCTTCTTATCCTCTTGAAATCATCAAGTGGTTTCCTTATAATCATAATCTCCTTTTTAATTCTTTCTAATCTGACTTGTGATAAAAATGATAGGGTGAGTATACAACATACTCAGTAGATAATCCAATACTACAAAAACAAAATCACGGCATACACATACAGTGAATATAAGAATGGTTTCTCTGATGATAAAATCACATTGCCATAAGCCATCACATGGAATGCATCATAGGCACTCATATGCATGTACTTATATATGTGCGTGTGTGCACGGTCGTGTGTGTGTATGTATCTATATCATCCACAAATCTACATCGTACTTGACAAATCAAGTAATATATGATTACTTTAAAATTTAGTGTAGAAATCTATTAAACTACATGTATGTCATTTCAACCCACTAATAACTTCATTACTGTGCACATATAAACCTCTATTATTTTATCAACTAAGTGTATTGTAATTCAAATAACTAGCTCATCATGTAATAACAAATAATGGATAGTAAAAACAAATACCACAAAGAGTCTTTTGACAACACATGATAGGTAAATAAACTATAGAAGGTAAATAATCAAGTCATTTTGCACTTATGCAAAGTGACTAACTAATATTCTTATGCTCATAGCAAAACAGACTTGGCCAAATGTCCCTTTTGCAACACATGTAGTTATGAATCAGTATTTGATCATGCATAATCACTCATAATGATCAATGCATCCAACATATTAGTAAATTTGACTAAGGTAAAATTGTCGGTTTAGAAGAATCAATATGTACTAAAATCTCAATGGTAAAAACATTGGCTAAGTGTTTACGTCAAAGCACAGTATCGATAAAAGATAAAGTCAATCAATATAGTAAAAAAATATACTATACACTCCAAGTCCAATTGTTAGCAAACCAGCATTCTACAGATTGGTAATTTGATAAAAGCAAAAGTTGTTCATGTTTTCCAAAAGAAAAATTGATCAATTCATAAGTGCAAATAGTTCTTTCTACATCAATCAAATCTAAATTGTAATTGTGAAATATATCTCATACACGTTAAGTGAAAATCCACAAGGAAAGACTAGTGATCTCAAATCATTATATTGACCAAAAGAATTTGATAAGTTTGTCAAACTAGTGTGCTCAAAACTAATCACTCCAATTACGATAGCATATAGTCCTACCACCCTAGACAAGCTCTAACTCTTGAGATATGACCCACATAATCATCAACACACAGACACCTATGCTTGTAGGGCCCCACCATCACCCATCGGCGATTAGTGTGACCTCTACATTGACCTATGGATATCTCACGATCATTCCTCACGGACCTTCTGGGGGCTACTCGGCTACCATTTAGAGCACTTCCCCATGAGAAGATACTTCTACTACCCACCATCTCCATTGCAAGGCTTGTATCAAATCATCTCAGAGGTCAATGGCCAACTACACCTCCTAGCATAGGGTCACAGGACTTACAGGACACAGCAAGCCTCCAGGTCATACAGCACACAGCAAGCCTATCTCTAGGTCTTACAGCACACAGCAAGCCTATTGAGCGATCCAAGACTAGGACACTCCTAGAGTGCCTACCCAAAACAACAATGAAATCCATGTCTACTAGGACTTATAGCAACTTATAGAGCACATGCTTAATGCATCAACATATAAGTATCCATCAGGACTTATGGCCACTCATAGAGTGCCTACCAAAAGCATCAATGAAATCATAACCATCAGGGCTTACAGCTGCTCATAAAGCACCTGCCTAATGGGTAATCATTAGAATTACAACATCATAGATTTTAAATTATATAAAATACTATGCATACTTTATGCAAAACCATGTATCTCAAATATTCATTTCAAAGCATAACTCAATAGCCAAATTAGTTCACATTCATATTCATACTTCTCAAAATGATATCATATAATGTGCATACCCTATGCAAAACCATGCATTTTCAAGCATTCCTTTCAAAGTATGGAAATCATGCATATACAAAACACTATCTTTCTCATTTCTCACAAGGAAAGTAAACATTTGAATACTTTTAACTGTATGATTCATTATACTTTCGAAATTAGGTATGCAACCTGAACTTAAAATTATTATCAATTTACATGCCTCATTTATAAGAATGTCAGATAAGGAAAAGACGATAAATCATGAATCTATATGAAAATCATACACACTCAAATAACATACATATGTATCAAATCGTTGGTATAATAATCAAATCTGGAAATGGGTCACATACTATTTTGTCATTTTGAAGTTCATTTAAAACTTGGTAGTATCTAATTACCTACATCTTATGATGCTCTCCAATTTCAATTATGCCAACTTTAGCTTGAATAATAGCTCATCTCAAATCAATCTCCTCGTTTGGAATCAAGTACACCTAAATAGCCAACCAATATAAAACTCATGATTTTCAGTTCTCACATTTAAACTTTGTTTGTGTAATATCAAATATCATTTCATATAACTCAGATCACCATTATGATTTGATATTCATGTTCTAGACTAGTCATCCCACTGTTAGAACTTGTTGGATCTTAATTTCTCGCATCATCGAATCTTGTTAGCCACTAAATCATGTTCTGGTCCATCAATTTGTTTATTTTTCATTTCTAGCCAATGACCAAAACTCAAATGAAGTGGTTCAAGGTCCAACTAGCCATTAATCATTCATTAGATGCTATAATCTTAGATCTGCACCATTGATTTCCTATCAATGGCTCAAATCAATTCAGTCACATGTGAAATCACACATCTGTATTTCTTACGAGTAGTTGAATTTATGGATTAACAATCCTAATCATTAATTAATTGTACGATTTGCATTTTGAATGGTCAAGTTCACGATTATCTCACTATAGCCTTTGGAAGGTGGTCTAATTATGATTTTTAGATTACAGATCAATGATTAGAATTCATCTAAGGTCATTAGAGTTCTAAATATTCATTTACCAATGACTGATGATTGATTAGATGTAAGGAAACAAAGTCAGATTGCCTTTGATCTATTGTTGATTCTCTTAGTTTGGTGATCCTACAACTAGAATTTGTTGGATCTTGATTTCAACATGTTACTAAACATATTTTAATCAATGGACTAAGGTTTGGTCTTAAAATTATTTGAGGATTAGTACTGTTGATTTCTGATGTATGGTTTAATCAATGTATAAGTGTCTAAAATCATTGACTCGTAAAAGGGGGGATTAGATTTATGTGGACATCTAGATCTAGTGTTTTCCATCAGAAGTTTAATCAGATCTACACATCCAATAAGAAATATCTTTAATTTAGTTTAGATAATCTATTTTTCCTAGTAGATCAATGATTGTAAAATGTACAGCTATAATTGTCCAATCGATTATAGCCATAGATAGTGAAATTTCAGTCCAATCCAAATAATCCCATTGCTTGATCTCAATCCACTCTCAAGCATGAGTTATAAATCCAAAGGTTTGATTGCTCTAAAAATCTAGATTCAATGTGCATTCAAACAAATCTAGCAAAATAAATCCAAATCAAATGTGGGTTTTTCATATCTTATCTCTTTGTGCAATTCCCCATTGTCTATGGCTGTTAAAGCTAGTATATTGGTCACCATTTTCGAAAATGTTCCTTTTCACCATGCATTGGTCCTTTTGATAGACCTGCCAAAGCACCCCAAATCTTGACTGTTCTTTGGAGATCTTATAATAAAAAAGAAGAGAAACACGATCATGGAGACCAATCATCAATCTACCATCGTTTCTTCACCGTCAAAATCTAAAACAGCCAATGTTTAAAGGGTTTGTAGGTTGCCAGAAAATGGCATGGTGACCTTTTCACCTCTTCAATCTCTCTCTCTCTCTCTCTCTCTCTCTCTCTCTCTCTCTCTCTCTCTCTCTCTCTCTCTCTCTCTCTCTCTCTCTCTTCTTCTTCTTCTTCTTCTTCTTCTTCGCCTTCTCTCCTCTCTTCTTCCTCTTTCTTTCTTCTTCTTCTTTGTTGAGTTTGGGAACAGACCTAACATCTATTATCATTTTTCTTAAGTGAGGAGGGGGTGCCAATATCAATTATAGCCCCTCTTTTAAGTATTTTAATTATTTCTTTTATTAATGATAAACACATAATTATGAGGTTTTCCTAGTTCCAGACATCATGATATCAATCAACACAAATAAGTATCATCTACGAGGGGTTTCCAACTTATGTACTATCTGACACAAATTTATGTGAGCGGGGCGGGGCCCACTTGCGAAATTACTAAATTACCCTTTAGGAGAAAAATTACTACTTATTCATCTAAACTTTGATTTCAACAAACTTAGTGCCGCTGGAATCATCTTTTCAAGTACAATCCAAATATGAAGGTCTCAAAACTTGATTTGATATCTATAAGATTTTATTTTCTTAAACTCTAACAATTAAAAGTTTAAAATTCTTTTTTATCCTGATTTAATATAATCCAAAATTTACTTACATTAATATTTAAAAATTGGGGATGTTACATTCTTCCCTCCTTATAGGAATTTTGTCCTTGAAATTCTTCTCATGACTACTTAAATTATATAATTCCCAACTTCAAACTTTAAACATTTGTGCAGCCTATCCACGTAACTTTTCTATTTACTTTAAGAAATACAGAGCTTTTGCTGGGCACTATGGTACTTGGCCTTTACTTATTAACCCTTCAATATTATTATGTAATTTCAATTCATATAAATAATGTCTCCAAATCTTTAAGGTTAGCTCACAACAATCATTCCTCAATCATGAGCACTTCCCCAATAATCGTTTCGCATGCTGAATTACCCCTTGTTCTTTTATAATCTACTTCTTTCTTGTATTTTTTTTCCCATTAACAATGTAGGATAATCTCTTATTCACTTTTCTACCTCCATATGATCTATTTATTATTAAAATCTTCAATTTAAGGTTAACCTAATCCTTGCTAATAAAAGTTCCAAAAGTAGTTAAGCTCATAATTAAATTTGTTCCATCATATCTCATCTTATTTCACTTTTTTTTTCTTCAAGGAATTTCAGTACTGATAAATTAAATTCAATACTATCACTTATCATCTCTTTACATCAACAATGAAATTTTTTCACATGTAGAGTCCTAATGATTCCTTCCCCATGACTTATACTCCATTTCATGTAGTAGCTTCTACTTTTTAGGAACACCATTGTATACATATAATTCCCAATTCTTTTCTTAAGGAATTGCTACAAACTACAAAATTTCAACTTTAATAAAGACAATCGCATATTCCTCAGTAAAGTGTCTATCCGTCTCCTCAACAAAGGTAACATGTACTCATTTTGAAGCCTTTACTCTAAATATATCACTACTTCTCTATATCATCAAAAGCAACTCTTATATCCTCATTGTGATCATTAACTGCATAATTAACCAACCCATTCTTGAAATAATATAGAAGTCTCCAAAATGTTTCAAAAAGATTAAGTTGGACTCTTTTTGTCTCTCCATTCATAACTAAAACTTGTTATAAATGTCTTGTGTAGTTCACCTAACCATGTTAGAATTTTATACAAGATATTAAATTACACATATACTATCTACACCTTTAGTTAACTCATAGGAAATGAAAGAATGTACAGAATTAGTATTGAGTCATATCTTACTAGGTATGGCATACGTATATGAAGTGTACCTTCTATCTTTGTATTTGATGCTCGTCTTCCCCTTGAGGTGGTAGCAAGTGCACAACCTTGGCTTTAGTGATCTGATTCTCTTGAGGTTGTTCTTCTTTCTCTTCCTTTGGATAGTGCATGGCGATGTGGCCCATCTCTCTACAAATGTAGCACCTTGTAATAACCCCAATTTTTATAAATTGATTAAGAAAATCAATTTAGTCTGAATTTTCAAAAAATCCAGGCTAGAATATTAGGTTATTGGAAATTATCTTTTTATAGAGATTAAAACATGATATAAGACTTAGAAATTATGAATTTACCTAAAAAATCAATCAAAATGACACTAAGTACATTCAATTCTAAGTTAAAATGAAAATCCCCTAATTTTTACTTTTTTATAAATAAAAGGGTAAAATTGTAATTTTACTCATAACGCAGACCTAAGACATAAAAATTTGGACTGTACTAAAAAAATTGATCAAAACATAACTAAGTACACTCAATTCGGAGTTCATAGGAATAAACCCTATTTTTCTGCATTTTTGGAATTAAAAGGGCAAAACAGTCTTTTCACAAGTATGTGGGACCCACAAGATGGACCAACGGTCTATAAGACCACCATCATGAGTGAAACCACTACTAGCTATTAGGGGAGAAGGAGGTGGTAGTGGGAATCCAATGACAATTTAATAATAAAAAGAAATGAAACATAATTATGACATGTAATCATGGAAAATTAAAAAATCCCTATAAAGGCCCATAAAATTTCCCAAATTTTTTTCTAATGTTCTTCATGAGGTCCCCTACAATTCCCCAAAATCCAAGCTCAAAACTCCTCCTCCATCTTCCCCATTTCTCTATTCTTTCTCTCTTTCTCTGTGGGTGTGTCCCCAAACGCACCCAGGCAGATGACCTTGTGTTTGCATTGGGAGGGCCTAGGGGCGTGTTGTCCTTGATGAACCAAGGCTTTCACCCAGAAAACCTTAATTGAATTAACCATGGAATTCTAGCCCACAGATCCAGATCTCCACCGTTGGATCTGTTCGGGCTAAGGAAATCTACAAAAGCCCTAGGATCCTATGATGATCCACCTCTTGGATAGTTAGAAAATGCAAAATGAAGAACAACGTCCTGCAAGGTCACCATCTCCATCATATTTTTCACATTTTTCTAGCATATCCCATTGTTAAACTCAAATCTTGGACTGTTGAATATGTTAAACACATGGGAATATATGTTTCCCCCATATATTCTAGTTTTCTTCAGCAACGATGATAGAGAATTTCTTTGCTATATGTATTTCTAGCATCTAGCATTTTATTTCTCTAGTACACATCTTCTCTCATGAAATTCCTTCACCAGACTGACACAGGTAGGCCACCCACTTCATTCCCCTTCCATTCTGGCACCTCCCTTCGGTTCTCCGGCCTCCAAGTGATCTCCCCGGCCGTTGATCTGTCGAGAACTACGAATTAGGCAACAGGGTTGAGATCCCTATCTTGGATGGCTCAAATGAAATTTCTAAGTCATTGGATGATTTTCTAGGGCCCAAAAACCTTAGGAAACATAATCTTAGCCCTTGATGTTGAGAGATGGACGGTGATCCGTTGTAGGGTGATCCGAAGGTCCAGATTTGGACCCTCTAGCCCATAGCTGGTCAGCTCTCTCAGACCACCTGTAATAGGCGGTCACAGGCATGGGCCCCTTCCATTTTTTGTTGTTTTTTGTTGGAATGATCTCAATTGTCCATCTATAAAACTGAAATCTTGTTTCTTCAATTAAGAACTCATTTTAGCTCTGATTTTAGATCTAAAAATACTAATGCATTCCTTATGTTACGTAGAACATATTGGAATCATGAGATCTATGTTTTCAATTGTATTTATGAGAGATAATTGCTAAAAGTCATTATAACAATCTTAGATCATGCCTAAGATGATCTTAAAAGGAAAATCTAATTCGATGGATGGATTTAGAAGGTGTCAAAACCCTAATATTAATGAGCATAGTAGGATTTCTAATCCTCTATATAGGTTTATGTGATAAAAAATAGTACAGATGAAAATTAGCCATTGAAAATGGTTGAAACTTTAAAAATGCAATTACTCACTCAATTTAAGTTTGATTTTCAATATGTAAGATGCTATGAGTAGATCTTGATGAGGGGAACATATTGAACCCATAAAAATAAGATTTTAAGCATTAAAACCTTCTATTAATAAAAAATACTCTTACTTACACCCTTGATCAAGTAGATCCAGGGTGATTAGAATTGAAAATCTAGATCCACTAAGGATCTAATGATGATAAAATGCCAATGGGGATGATTGGATTAGATTGATATGAAATAAATCAAGGTGTAAGCCCTTAAATCAGAAAATGATCATGGAAAATCTCAAAGGATCTCCTTGATTGGATGGATCAAGAATGATCATGCTATTGGACTTATAAATTGAATAATCTAAGGTTAGGATCATGTTATTATGATGTCGGATCAAACATAAACATAAAGGATCAAAGGTTGCATTCTTAATGGAATATCAACACTAGATCTAGAAGATGGACAAATCGGATGGTTGGATCATAAGGACAACTTAATCACATGCTTAATTAATTGTCTTTTATAGTAAATTTGATTTAATTATGATCCTTGTCTATTTTTCAATTTTAGTGTAATTATATTTAATTTCCTAGAATAAGATGTTGTAATATTTTTAGTTAATTTCTTTTAAAAGAAAAATTTTAATTCAGGTTAATACTTTCAATTTTAGCATGTTTGTCTTTAAATTCCTTTGAATTATTGGAGTAATTTCTTTTAATCATAGAATTATCAAAAATACCGTAAAAGAAGTAATTGATGACTTATAGATGGACTTCACTAAATACATATACATCATAAGGTATAATCATAGTAAGGGCTATAATCAGTAGGACAATATAAGGGGTGGATTTTCCACTTCCTTGGCCCAACTTAAGAGCATAATAAACCTCCATGAATGACATAGTAATGTTCATGAAATTAATTAAAATCAAGTAGAAATAAACTTAGGGTTATGAGGTCAGAGGACCTTATTGAAGGATGAGCTAAGGCTATCCCATTTCACGTTATTCATTGTGGTTAAGGGGGTTTCTAATGAGCCTCGCAATCCCTCCACCTTCTGTTGACATTTATGAGGTCTAAACACCTCCTTACATGAGGATTGAATTAACTACATTGGGAATGACACGTATTTGGTAAACCTTAGCCAACTGAAAATAAGAAGAGCTATCTAGATTTAGAGATGAATAAATTATCCTCAATCCAGTAAAACAGTAACTGGTTGAGAAATAATAATAAGAGCATAAACGGTTAGAAAATTATCTAGCCCTAGTAATAATAAAAATTGTAAATAAGATAAGAAAGATCAAATAAGATCCAAGAGAGATCTTGAAGGATCACAAACAAAAAGAAAAGAAATATAATGTAGAATATAGTATTGTTCTATTATTTTACTTATAGTGTAGATTGTGAACTTAGAAGGTTTGAAACCTCGATCACATATGATCCAAGGAAAATTAGGGCATCCCTCATAGCATAACCCAAATACATGTAGAAAGAATACGTGTATAAAGGAATACCTTTATATGTATGGTTTGACAGGTGTAGGAATCAAGACCATGATGGACAATATGGAGTGAATACCACTTTGAGGTAGGTGGATGTACAAGAATGTATTAAAGATTCATGTGTATATATATATATATATATATATGTGTGTGTGTGATCTTCTGTTTAGAATTATAGCCCTTCATGCTATAAGTATACTTGGTACCTTAGAACAATAATGATCCAATCAAATGATCCAACCAAGTAATCCAACCCCATGATCCATCCAACTGATCCAATCAAACGATGAGAAATTAGTGAGATGTGTGGACTAAGGAAACCCTATGAATAGGGCATAGAAAATATGCTAGCCTTAGTTAAATAGAAACATCATCTGATATGTACAATGAATTTTACATACAAGCATGGTGGCTTATGATTTTGTTTTATACAGGCATAGGCCTGGGGATGCTATGATGCTAAGGAAGTTATGAGGGTTTAGCCACCCGCTTCTTAAAATGTATGATATGATGGATACCATGCCCAAAGAGAGGCTAAAGGTCAGGTGGGGCCCTCGCCCATGCGGACATGGATTTTGTTATTTCCATAGTTGGTATCAGTAGATTATTGTGTAGTTATTTTGGCACACTCTATGGATTCAGGTTGCGATATACTAGTGTTTGAGTATTTTGCATTATGATGCACATATGATAGGCATAGTGAAATTCCATGACATGATGAGATGCTAAGTATGATGAAATACATGAGTTCCTGGAGAGAAAATCCCCATATGAGATTTAGCTGAATATTGATCTCCTAAATGGGAGTATGGCCAGGGGAAGGAACAAATTTTGAGTATTTTCACTATTTTAATGGGTTTACCCTATACTACATAAATGATGTAGATACTTTATGATGAGATGATCTATGAGTGGATAAACATGATAGAATGATGACTGACGTATTTATTCTTATATTAGCGAAGTAGTATATTTTTGTATCCCCTACCAAGCATAGCTTGCTGAGATATTGTAAATGTTTGAATGTTTACAATATCTCAAATACAAGGAAGGAGACTTAAGGATTTAAAGCTTGAAGACTCAAAAGCTGTAAGATTGATCAATGTATTTCCCTTGAAGATTGTGTAATTAGGTTACGTACTTTGTAATTTGGATTGTATTTGGACAATGGATTCTAATTGTAATATAAGGGTTGTGTAAAAGTGAACTACTAGATGATTCCTGGTATTCAATAAAATTTTATTTTATACAAAATGTCTATGTGTATTATGTACATTGAGGTGAGACTTGGGTTTTGTTACAAACGAATTTAAAAGAAAAAAATTTCCATTGCATTGTTTGTGAAATTTTTTTTACCACTAAGGGCGCCCTGCCTTTGAAAAATGTATTACAAAATGTGTTACATGCTGCCCCTTATGTCCAATATGATTATGACAATCCAAGTTGAAGATGAGAAATAGTAAGCGAATTGAGAAGTAGGAAAGTCTTAGTTGAGGATGAGTATAGAAAGAGTTGACTCATTAGTAAAGGATGAGTATAAAAGGAGTTAACTCATTAGTTGAGGATGAGTATAGAAAGAGTTAATGTAATTAACTCATGTAGGAATAATATAGTACAAGTAGATACTTAGTAAGTAAGAATCCCAATAGAGGGAATAGTAAGTTATAGAAATCAATAAGAAAAACATTACAATAGATAAAGATGTAATGTATGATATTCAGGTCTAACCTGAAGTCTTAAGTAAACATATATATGTAGAAATAAAATACACCAATATTAGTGCAAATATAACCACTATTAAGTGAAATAAATGAGATTAAGAGAAAGAAGTGGTAAATTGGAAAATATGATGGAAATGGTGTAGGAGGAAAAACTTCAACCTTTATAGGAAAGGTGAAGTATAATTTGAAGAAACAATAGGTACTAAAGATGAAACCTTAAAATTATTACAAAATTTAAAATTAATAATAATAAATAATGAATATAAATGTAAGAGTTACAATTGCTACATATATAGTATTATGGCAATCGGTAGATGAATTTAATAATCAAAATAGAGATGATATTACTTGCAAGGAATTCAAGAAGATAAGTGAGAAATTTGAAAATGAGTATAGTATTGTTCTATTATTTTACTTATAGTGTAGATTGTGAACTTAGAAGGTTTGAAACCTCGATCACATATGATCCAAGGAAAATTAGGGCATCCCTCATAGGATAACCCAAATACATGTAGAAAGAATACGTGTATAAAGGAATAACTTTATATGTATGGTTTGATAGGTGTAGGAATCAAGACCATGATGGACAATATGGAGTGAATACCACTTTGAGGTAGGTAGATGTACAAGAATGTATTAAAGATTCATGTGTATATATACATACGTGATCTTCTGTCTAGAATTATAGCCCTTCATGCTATAAGTATACTTGGTACCTTAGAACAATAATGACCCAATCAAATGATCCAACCAAGTGATCCAACCCCATGATCCATCCAACTGATCCAATCAAACGATGAGAAATTAGTGAGATGTGTGGACTAAGGAAACCCTATGAATAGGGCATAGAAAATATTCTAGCCTTAGTTAAATAGAAACATCGTCTGATATGTACAATGAATTTTACATACAAGATGGTGGCTTATGATTTTGTTTTATACAGGCATAGGCCTGGCGATGCCATGATGCTAAGGAAGTTATGAGGGTTTAGCCGCCCGCTTCTTAAAATGTATGATATGATGGATACCATGCCCAAAGAGAGGCTAAAGGTCAGGTGGTGCAATCATGAGAAGGTTGCCACTGTGACAGCCATGGTCCTCGCCCATGCAGACATGGATTTTGTTATTTCCATAGTTGGTATTAGTGGATTATTGTGTAGTTAGGTTAGTTTCTAATTTCATTGTTTAGTTTTAGTTTTTAATAAGTTTCTTGTAACTTTAGTTTCTAATTCCATGCATGCTTCCATTTCATGTTGTTTAATTTTTTACTTTAATCACAACTCTTCTTCTTTGCCTAAAGTTAATTAATTTGAATAAAATCCCATCCATTGCAAATATGTGAGATTCCTCATGGGATTGACCTCACTTCCATGAAAATACTATTTTGATTCATTTGCTTGCAAGTAATTTTAAAGCTACAGCATGAAGGAATAGGACACCTCCTCACTTTGGAGGAGTTCTTTTCTTCCTTCTAAAAGTTCTGCTCCTTTGAATCTTTTATACTTTGTTTCCTAAGATTTTTAAGGTCAAGGTAGGGTGGGGATGAAATAGGAAGAAAATTGAATGGCTAGGATTAGGTATGAAGGGCTGCCTCGAGTTTTCTTAAGAAGGAATTCAAGTGGAGTCTTTGGAAAGCATTAAGGTGAGGGATGCCACATTTTTATGAGGGGACACCTCCCCCTGTTAAACATAGAAAGTTGGTTCAGGGGATGAGGTAAGAGAGAGGGTGATGTGGAGAGTAAAAAAATGGTGATTGGTTGGGCTAGAGAGAAATAACTAGGGTGATGGAGTGGAAAGAGATGGTTGGCTAGCTAGTTTCCTAGGAAGTGGGGATTGGTTGGATGGTTGGAATAGAATTTTAGGAAGGTGAGAGTGTCTTATAAATATAGGAAACTTGAATGGAAAGTGAAATTCATAGTGCCATTTAGTGGTGAGGTGGAAAGTGAGAAAAAAAGTGGGACAAATATGAAAAAACAATAAGAGTAGAGAGGTATCTTCCCATTGGTCCACATGCTACCTTATCCTAGTGGATTTTCCCACAATTATCTTCAATATATCCCCATGAATCCGAAGGATAATTCTTTGGATTCTCTTCCAATCATGGCCTTCCATTTAGCTTGGCTTATGTGGCTTGATGGTTAACTTTGATAGCTCCATTGGCTTGGCTTCATAGTTGACTTAGATGAATTTTTTGGCTTAGCTTGATGGCTCAAATCCTTGGCTTTGGTGGATGGCTAGGCTCCTTAGCTTGTGACCTTGTTCATGGCTTGAATATATCTAAGTGGCTTAAGTGGAAACCATGCAAATGCAGTAGACTTTGGATGGCTTATGCATGGGCCCACTTTGGCCACCTTTGACTCCTTCCATTCCATCTTTAAGCTATCTTAAGATGATCTGAACCCTTGATCTCATGTTGAAGTAATTACTTTGAAGCTTTTACTTGATCTTTTGATCTTGATCTTCAATTTTCATCTTAATCAATCTCAATTGTTAGATCATCATCTTGCTTCCTACAAAAAAATAAAAAACTAAATAAATCCAAGAAAAATATGATTAATCACATCCTTACCCCATATTAGCCTCTAAATCTAAAAAATATCAAATTTCTACTCTTTAGGTTAGAAATGCATGTGTTACAAATTTTGGCGAAAAACTGTAATTTACCCCTTTAAGTTATAACACATGAGTAATTAATTGGGTGGCTTTTATGCAAAATTAGACACTTGTCATTTTGCAAGTTCAAAATTTAATCTAGATTAACTATGTGAATAACCATAACTTTTAGAATTTAATTAGCATTTTTTGGTGTTGAGATGATGATCCAATAGCCAAGATCAACTAAGATGACAATTGAATATCAAGATTAAAAGACAAAGCCAGGGCCTATTTTCAACATTTCCAAAGAATAATCAAGGTCCAATGTCATATTAGGGAACGTAAGAAAGCAATTGGAAGCATCAAAGGTGACTAGAATGGGCCGAAGTAAATCCCATGCAAGTCTATCACATTTTCATGAATTGGAGCCATGCATGTAAGCCATGAAAGCTACCTTAGCTATGCAAGCCATTCAAGCTTTGAAACCAAGGGAATTAAGCACTCAAGCCATCAAAACAATGAGCCATAAAAGTGAGCTACCAAGCCATGAGAGCCATGCCACATGGAGTTGCACGATTGGATCATGTTTTCAAGCAATTATCCATGAATAAAAACGTGAATTTCATGTGATAATTAGGAGTTTGAGGGAGATTTGTACATGGTACGGTATGTATGCATAGGTGGACCTATTAAGAGAGAATCCATTTTTTATTTCCATTTTCATTCTACTTTCCAACCTCCAAATAGGGCTTCCATGATTTTTACTTAAAGGGGGAGACACCCTCCTAAAAAAAAGTGGCACCTCCCACCTTAAGATATCCAATATCTTAATGCCACCTAACACTTTCTAATTCTATCCTCCATCTCTATATCTTTCCAAATCCTATCTCATCCAATGTTAGCCTTGATCATCCACTATTCAAAGCCCTTCCAAATTAATCCCATGAATTCCACATCAATTCCCTTGGAGTTTCCCCAATTATTCCCTCCTAAATCTCCAATGGTTTTGCACTCCAGCACTTTCTAATTTCATGCGTTGCTAACCTACCTTGCTTATCTCATATTTCCACTTTCATTAAGGGTAGAATCTTCATACCCTTGGTAACCCAAAATAATATAAGTACAACCCAAAGGATGCCATGATAGGAACAAGGTTGGGATGCCTCTTCCAAGGGTTGATTTTAAGGTTCTTTGACTGTGGCTCTTGCTTGGTGTTTCCATGCATCACTTCTTGTTTTTGGTTCCAAGCTCTTTTCTAGGTTAGTTCACTTCCTGTTCTTACTTTGTTTCATTGCTTACATTGCTTTGTTTTGATTTTACTTTCATGAGCATCTTTCTTCCTTGATTTCCCTTAAGTTTTATATCACCTTTGCTTAGTTTTATTGCTTGTTTCTTCTAGATCTAAGGCCTATTCTCTCTTGTAGTGACTTCCAAAAGAAACAAACCTTGAATCATCTTATTTCCTTTCCATTCCTCCCCTTGTTCTTTGCTTGTTTTAGATCCATCTTAGTCTTGTTCGTTCCAAACTTGCATGCTGTTTTTGTCTTGAATTAGTCCTAGGGTTACATGCATGATATCTTTGGAGAATAATAGTTGATTAGTGGATTATATTGAAGTGTGTTCAAGCATTGTTTTTGCCTCAATTTTCTAGCTAAAAGAGTGGACATAATTCTTTGTTTCTCATCGTATGTATATCCACATCTTTTTGACATTTTATTTTTTTATCTAATGAAATCAATTGGTGACGAGTAATGCTCATAGTTGTTTCTCATGTTAAGGAACTTTTAACTTTGATTGTTAGCATCCATGAATCATGCTTACTATTTCCCTTTTCATGACTCAAGTTTATTAGCATCATGTGCATCATTCTTAGCATAGTTTCAATTCAAAGTTCATGCATAATTTCCATAGTGTTATTCATCTTATTTGCTTGATTCCTTTAGAACCTATTTAGATTATTAGGTTGTTTAGTTAGTTCTTTGGTTAGATTACATGAATACAAGATTTGGTCCATGGAAAATAGTTATCTTTACACTTCATGAACCATGCACACAACTCCATTGGCCATGCACATGTTGATTGAAGTATATCTCTTTGATTGTTTAGTTATTTGCTTATTTCATCATAGTTTAACATTATTTTTTTAGCTATTTGCATCCCAAATTAGTCTAGTAAGTTTTTAAAAATGGTGTTGAGAATTTCTTATTTTTTGCAAGTTTCCTTATTAGCAATTTTCATTTTCCATGCAAGTTTTCTTTTCGATGTTATTTGCTTTCCTAGTTTAATCAAAACCAGCTCTCTTTGGCTAAAGATAAGTGATTTAATAAGTCTCTAATTGTTTGAAAATTCTTTAAGATTCCTTGTGGGATTAATCTCTCTCATGTGCAAATTATTAGATTGATTCATATGCTTGTGAGTAATTTCAATGCTACCGCAACTAGCATACATCATACTACTTTGATTCATGCTCTTGTGAGTAATATTTGGAATACACCAATGGGGCAACCAACACATATATGATTTGGAATCATAAAATCAGTTTAAAATAGTGACTCCTTACCTAAATCATTCTCTTGCTACATGTAATCATGCATACAACACTCTATATCAAAATATCATTTCTACATCATATAAATTAGCCATATCATCAGCATACTAACTATCATATCATAAGCATATGGTAATACTTATACCAATAACTCAACATCCACATACTCATATGGATCTAAATCATGCCATAAACTCATATGGTAAAATCACCAGATCATACATTGGATCCATACATAATATCAATTCTAACATCATAAATTTGGGGCATGCCATGCTCATGACTAGATTACTACATTATCTGCTTTTTAATATCCTGGAAAGATTTCAACTATATCCTCATGAAGCCTATGGCCAGTCTCAAAAGGGCACCGTGAGTTGCCAATTGCTATGCAAGAATATGCCCCCTTTTATGGGGGGGTGGATATCATGCCACCCTCAAGTGGCCAAACCCGTACAACCCCTTAGCACTAGCTGCCCTTGGCCTATGTCAACACTCAAGGCACTCATTGATACATATAAAAGTATTATATATATATATATATATATATACCTCTATATTTAGTAGGTTTTAGTTCTAAAATACTAATTAGGGTTAATTCTACAATTTTAAAGGTCGAGGGTACAATGAATAAAATGTACAAAATTGACAACTATACCCCTAAAAGAGCATTTTTACCTCCCAAGATACATTGTGGACCTATACATTCCAATCATGAAATTTAGTAGTTTATAATGATCATTGGATGTTAAAATCAAACTCAGAGCAATCAAAAATCCTGAATGGAACATCAAGCCTTATTATTCAAAATAGGGTGTTCATATAAAAAATAAGGTGACTGTACTTCTCATGCATGCATCCATGTACATTGCCACCTTGGGAAGCTTCTAAAGGGACCTTAAAATATATACAAGGAGAACTTACGAAATAAAGCAAGTTAGAAAACCAAGGCCTGCAGAAGACTTTTTCCTTATTTTCTCTTTGCTACTCAACTAAAGGAATGGACCACCTAAGGAGGAGCACTGAATTTTCATACAAAGGTGGTAATTTTTACTCAGTTCTAAGTGCAATACATGAAGAAATAATGATGATTGGTGGAGAAAAACAAGGAGAATGGAGAGACAATTTATAGGAAATCTATGGTTGAAATTAATCTTAGACTTCAAGCTCTTAAAGGTCAAAACCTGCCCTTGTAGATGCATATCCTAAATAGCCAATGAAGACACATTCAAGTAAAGATGGATCAATAAGAAGTTAGATTACAATTAAGAACAAACTAAAAGCCTATTGGTGGAGAGTTTTTTGGTAGATTGTCCACCTATTTTCAAGGAGATTCTGTAACAGCCCGAGGGCCCACACCCTGCAACAATATTGTCCGTGCCGGAGTGCCCATACACCCCGCACGGTTTTGTTCTTCCCCAGTTGCCCAGGGAAAAGGCCTCGTTGCAAGGGAAGTTCTCATCACTCTTATCAAGAGCCCAGTAACTTTTCCCCTAGCGATGTGGGACTAACTCTCAGTCTTTCACCTTGCCTAGAAGCCTGCCAGCCCTCTTAGCCCGCCCTCATCGGCCAAGGCTTCACAACCTCTCCCCCTTAAGGGACACGCGTCCCCGCGTGTCTTACCACACACGAGCGCCCACGTGCGGCTAGCCACCCACACCGGGTCGGGGTTTGGCTCTGATACCACTTGTAACAGCCCGAGGGCCCACACCCTGCAACGATATTGTCCGTGCCGGAGTGCCCATACACCCCGCACGGTTTTGTTCTTCCCCAGTTGCCCAGGGAAAAGGCCTCGTTCCGTGTATCAGAGTGCACAGCGGATATGATATTGTCCTCTTTGGGTTCCTCACCACTCTGGGCTTCACCCCTCAAGGTTTTGTTCCCTTAGGTCCCTCACCCCTCTTGGGCTTCACCCATCGGGAGGCCTCATTGCAAGGAAAGTCCTCATCACTCTTATCAAGAGCCCAGTAACTTTTCCCCTAGCGATGTGGGACTAACTCTCAGTCTTTCACCTTGCCTAGAAGCCTGCCAGCCCTCTTGGCCCGCCCTCATCGGCTGGCAGGCTTCTAGGCAAGGTGAAAGACTGAGAGTTAGTCCCACATCGCTAGGGGAAAAGTTACTGGGCTCTTGATAAGAGTGATGAGGACTTTCCTTGCAATGAGGCCTCCCGATGGGTGAAGCCCAAGAGGGGTGAGGGACCTAAGGGAACAAAACCTTGAGGGGTGAAGCCCAGAGTGGTGAGGAACCCAAAGAGGACAATATCATATCCGCTGTGCACTCTAATACACGGAACAAGGCCTTTTCCCTGGGCAACTGGGGAAGAACAAAACCGTGCGGGGTGTATGGGCACTCCGGCACGGACAATATTGTTGCAGGGTGTGGGCCCTCGGGCTGTTACAGATTCACTCCTAATTTCAAGGAAAAGAATGTCCCTACTAGGCTAATTGCTATTGGCTAGAGGAAAAATATAGTAGGTTGGGAGAAACAAATTGAAAAACTAAGAGTGGATAAGGAAATATCAATGGAATATAGGCCATACATTATAGGGTAGTCCAATCCAATGGTGGCTAGTAAAGAAGCCTTAAAAGAATATATATCTATATAAGATTATTCCAACCAAATCTAAGTCACTCAAAATAGGATGATGATGATCTAAGGGCCAATAATGAAGCATTGAAGAGGTAAAAACCATATTGACCTTGTCCATGTTGAAAAATTAAATCAAGTCCTAAGGTAAGAGAGATCTCCACTCTTCCTTAACATCTAATGGATCACATTCATTTCAAAATTACTCCACATATACTCCCATGTAAATCAAGCCTTCCCCCTTATCCACTTTCTAATTTCAAATCAAATTCCACCAAACACCTAGATTCTCTCCTAATCCACTTTCTTCCCTCCTAAGCAATCACCTTTCTTATCCTATCAAAACCTTCTTTCCTACCCAATCTATCCCCTTCCTTTCCCCACTATCCTATCATATTTCATACCCAACTTAGATTCCAAGTCAACAACCAACTCCTAACTAAAATTCCAACCTCCCCCTATCCTAAATTCCCTTCATATCAACCATCCAACCATTCCTTTCCCCTTAGATCCTAGCCATCTATTCCTAAGGCTTCCATTCCCAAAACTCTATACATAAGAAGTGATGGAGAAAGAAAACCTTTGACTCTTACCTTTCCCTTGAACACTAAGGCTAAAGCTAAGAGAAATAAAGGGAGAGAGATCACCTTTGCTAAAGCTGCCACAAGATCAAAGTCAATCCATTGGAGAAGATGTAAGGAAGCTCTTCCATCCCCACTTCCCATCCTTCTTTCCTTCTTTCTCCCACATTCTTCTTATTCCTTACTTTAACATTGCACATCCACTACCTATCCTTGTTTTACACACACACACACCCCATATTCTCTTCCACGCCTAAGTTCTTCTTGGAATTTAGGAATAAAAGAAAAGGAAAAGAAGCTTGTGGCCTTCTAACGAACCCAAGGTTAATTACAAATCCTAAAGCATGGTTGAGGATTTCATTGGGTTTATGGCATGTTGGGTTAGGGATATGAGAAAAGCTTGGTTGTATATTTGTGTTTTTTGGATTGAACATATGTGCATAGGCCCTTGTTGAGTGATGAAATAAGAAGACTATAAAATGGAGTTGAAGACCAAATTTGAAGAAGAAGACATGTAAAGTGCACTACTATGTGACACAATGGACTCCTATAGTAGCCACTTCAAGGAGGTTTCTTACATTGCTTTGTTTAGTTTTCCTTTACTTTCTTTCATGTATTCAATTGTAATTTAAGATCATTAAAAAAAATTGCTTTTATTTTCATAGTTACATTACTTTCTTTACTTTATTTTCTTTCATTATGTCTTAGTTAGTTTCCTTGTTTAGTTTATTTCGTTTCTTTGATTTAGTTTTCTTAGATTAGTTGTTTAGTTTATAGTTCTTTCCTTTCTTTCCTTGTTGGCTTGGTTACAGTTATCGGGTGAGTGTCGGGTATGGTGGCTGATGCTTGATCATTATCGGACGCCTCATTGTGAGCAATCCTCACCCAAATTTTAATCTTTAGGATAAAGTGCACATAGTGTAGAATTGCATTAGTGATGACAGTATAAACCAAATAGATTACAGTCATGCATTGATAAATGTTGCATAATACTTAGGATTGCTACATTAGTTCAAGTACTTATTTCATAATGGCTAGCTTGAGCTCAGCTATAACCAAAGCATAGGCTGTATGGTTATAGTGTCACGTCTATTAAGGTGCCTGAACCTTTATTAAGCTAGCATATAGGTAGGCATTAGTTTGATTCTTGTTTTGCATTGCATGTTTACATTTTTTTATGGTGCAATGGAACTTAATGCTAGTAAGGGCCTCACAAGAACCCTTATAAGATAAGGATTAGATTTCATCACTAGCTCCTTGGACTACCTATGTAATTAAATTACATCCTTGCACATTTGTAATCCAAGCCTTATAATTTAAAATCAAGTAGAAATAGACTTAGGGTATTGAGCTCATAGGACCCTTTTAGAAGGACGTGATCTATTGTCACCCTAGTGGCTTCTAAGTACTATGGTTATAGTGGGTGTCTTAAAATCCAAGTGATTTTCCCATGTCTTCCGTTAACGTCAGTTGAGGTGTAAATGCCTCCTGACATGAGGATTGTCCTAACCACTTTAGAGCATAACCTAATTGGTAAGCAGTAGTCAAATCCAGATAAAAGGAGGAGCTGTCTAGATTGAAGTCTAAGAAGCTACCTCCCTATGCAATAACAAAAGATAAATCAATTTAGCTCCTTAGCAACATACTAGGAATGGTTGTACATCATTTAGCTTAGGACTAACAATTAGGTTGCATTATATATTTATGTGTTTTCCATTGTTTGAAAAAAAAAGAGTACACATTTGTTGTACATAATGATTTATTTCATGTATATAAAGATTGATTAGAATGGATTATCAAGAAGGGGATAAATATAGGATGATTAGTGCATTGGATAGGTTATCTGCCTCAAGGAAAAATACTAAGTCATATCCACAACCTTAGTACAACAATTACTATTCCTATTCTGAACTAAAATATCCCTCTTTTGCATGGCCATCTAGCTCCGTACACAATGATTATTGTTAGGAGCCAGTGAATGCAACCACTGCATTCACACACCATAGAAAATTTTATCTTGAGACAAATTACCAAGACTACAATGGATGTGCTAGGCATCAAGAATATCAGGGTCAACCATCATGGGTTTAACCTACTCAACCCTTTTTTAGTACCCTAATACCACATCAATACCAACCCTACGAGTAATTTCCTTTATAGCATGAAGGACCACCATTAGAAGAGAATATGTAGAGAATTTATGAGAGAATAGATCAAACCATGGCTACCATTAAACAGGATAATGAGAAAATGAAACACAATAGGGAGGAATTGGAAGAGAAAATGAAACCAATAAGGGAAGACACTGAAAGAAACATTGCTGCATTTGTAAATAGGATTGAGGAATTCAAACCAATTGGGAATAGTGAAGAGCCATTTATTATTAATAAGAGGATGGAAATTTCTTATGATCATTTAGAGCCACAAAGTCCAAAACCATCCAGAGAAACCTCCAACTTATATCTACTCAAACAATGTCTTGCTCCTTGATATGAGTATGATAAAGACACTTCCACTAATGAGGAGAATGAAGTTATAAAACCACCCATCTATATCCTCTAAATTTTTTCCCACTTATTTATGACTTTCATGAAGACACATCCACTAAGGAGGTGAATGAGTTGTTGGATTGTAATGACTCCAGTTTTTGTAATATTGAAATTCCAAGTTTAGCAATGAAAAGTTAAGTTTTTAAAGGAAAGGGCATTTTAGTCATTTCACCATTCACCTTGACTGAACCCATAAATTTGGTCCAAAAATTGGTTCCATTAGATGCATCTCGGAAAAACAAATCCAACGAGACCAAAATCACCCAAAACGGAGTTAAAATGAGCAAGATATGGCCCTTTGAAGTTCAGGGGCAAAACTGTAAATTTCACAAAAACAACTTAAACTGAAAAACACAGGTGCCCGTTTTGATACGGGCACCCTGTCGTCTTCAACCTCTAGAGGGTTCTAGAACGGCGGTGATTTGGGGAGAAATCATCGCCATTCTGGAGGTTTCTCCACCGCCATTCAAAGGCGGTGAGAGCCCCCTCTAGAACCCTCTCTTAGCTCTATAAATAGAGCTCTTAGGTGCCTCTAATGGCAGCCGAAAACCTTGGAGAAAACCCATCGTGAAGCAGTGACCAAGAGGGGAAAACGTGGAGAGAAAACCAGCCACAAAGCAGGTACGCCCAAAAACTCCCCAAACCCATCTCACCCATAGTCCTAGGCTCAGTTTCCCTAGGTTTTTGCATGAAAAACCATGGAGAATAGGCCTCTAGGGAGCCACCAAGGACCCTGGGATGTCCCCAGGGCCGCACTAGTTCCTCAGGGATGAACTAGGGCATCCCAAGGACGCCCCGGTCCCCCAACGACGGAAACGCCACACTCCGGATGAGATGCGTCGAACACGTCTGAGAGAAAACCAACGGGCGCGTTTGTAGACGCGCCCGCTAAAGAGATAGACGGGCGGAGCGTATCGTGCATCTGCAGACGCGCCCGCTGAGGTGCACACCGCAGATGAGTAGTGCGCTAGCGCATCGACTGTTGGTTAATTAAGGAAGCTGGGCGCACATCGCAGACGTGCAGCGCCCTAGCATTCCATCCTTTTTTGTCTTTAAGACTCTATGTACATACAACACTAAAATGCTTATAACTTGAGATCTAGAGCTCCGATTGAGGCGCCGCAAAAGGCATTGTGTCCGTGTGGATGACGCAGACACATCCAAACCTTAAAATCCCTGATCAAGGACCAATCAAAGGAGGGCATGACCCTTAGAATAGGATGGTGGCGCGTGGCCACTAGAACTTTGGAAAACTGAGGATACCAAGGCCCAACTAGGACCTTAGGACACCCATAGGCATAGGGATGGACCCCTAATGCCTAAGTAATAAGACCCAACTACCCTAAACCCATAAAAGATAGGCTAAACTAAGCTTGAGTCCCCAAACCATGTTCAGGAGCGTACGAGGACAAAAGGGTTAACACGACCTAGCCAAGTAGGTGCTCTATCACTATTAGATTTTTTTAAAAGAACTATTATTGTTTTAAGAACATATGTTTTAAATATATGACTTGGTTTGCATGACTTAATTCAGCATGCATGATAAATGCTTTGTACATAGCCATGTTTTAAAATGATTGCATATACATTATGCACACACATGTTGCAAACAAGTGCATACATTGCATGATTTAAGTACTTGCAAAGATTGCATGTCCATGAGGGTTGCCAAAAGACGCTAGAGTGCCGAGGGCCAGGCAGTTGTGAGGGACCCAAAGAGGACAAGTTTTAACAAGAGGTTTTGGCTTATTTAATCTTATGTGATTTGGGCAAGTAAGCCCGTGGGTGCTATGCCGAGGGGTCTGGGTTGGCCACCCGGCCTCTACCACTAATAGGTGAATGGGTACCACACCCAAAAAGAGGCAAGTCCCTACGTCGACTGCATGTGGTACAGGGGGCTACCACTGGTGTCACGGCATTGGGTCGACGTGTCATAGGCCCCATGGAGGCTATGATCGAGTGTCCTCAGGTACTCGGGGACCACAGGGCGAGGAGGTTGTGGGCATAGTGGACCCTATGGTTTGATGATTTATGTGCATTTCATATAGCATGATATGAGGTTAGTCGACCATACCATACTAGAGATCCATGAGTTGGACTCCATGAAGCATCTATTGCATATCATGATGTCATCATATATATATATATATATATATATGATACTTTCAATTTTGGATTATGTGATCTTTTAAGTCATGAGTATTTCAATTTGATCATGGATTCTTATACTGATATTGAACTCGAGCATTCAAACATACACATGTTTTGAATGAGCATATGATTTTAAAACATCTCATGCATTTATAAAGCTAGTAGTGATAGGCTCCTACTGAGTATATTATATACTCACCCAATCCTCAACATTTTTTAGATACAAAGTAAATACTTAAGGGCAAGGAACGTTTGTACTAGGAGACACAGACTAAGCACAAGTAAGTAAACCCCTATCTTATCTTTCAATGTTACTTGATTGTAGTTACTTTCTAATAGCTGGGGCTATGACTAACACTTTCTTGGGAATAATATTGATTTAAACTTTGCCATGGCTAAACAAATTGAGAATGTGTTTAAACACTCGGGGTTTTTATGAAAGGTTGTTTTCCAAATGAGAAAGATTTTCATGCATCTCATATTTATAAAACAAGAGATCTTGCCTTTTTATCAAAATTGCATCATATAAAAACCCGCGTCGTGACATGGATACTATACCTTTGATAGACACTTCTCAATGGCAAGCTAGAGTAGAAACCCCTATAGAGCTTGGAATACTAATTGAGCCTTGCAATGTAGAAGACGTACCTGAGTGGGACCTATAGACCTTATTTGAACAAACATCAAATAGTGATATAGGCCCAATTGAAACCTTACCTATGCTAGCTAAACAGAAAGAAAAAGAGTCAATTGATGTATTGGTCCTACATCAACCAACTCTATGGTACACATTAAAAGATAATCAAGGTTTAAGCCAAACCATGTACTGGCCTCTAGTAATACAAGAACTATCCCTTAGGAAAGTGCAGAGTCACCTTATACCCCAATTTCAGGAAAAAGTAAGGGAAGAGGAAAAAGATGAACTAAGAACAATGGTCATCGCCATCCCTCAATTTAATAAAAAGGAGAACCATTCAATTCTTTAAGGTCCAATACATTACAATTACATGGTAGTCTACATTGTCTTTGTATTGTTACCCCCTCAATTTTTTATGTGGAGGAATTATATTGACTACCATGAAATACTAAAATGGGGATCATAATATTGGCTTCAAGTGGCAGCAATATATAAAATATCATCAGATTCTAAAGTGGCTTGAGAAATCTGGCAGTTCATTGTTAGGGTTAAGACTAGGAACATTAGTTGAACTAGCTCAGTCTAGGTTTACATAGTTATATTAGTTATAGGCATGTTTGGCTGAAGAAGGTAAACTTAGTGCTTACTAGGAGGCAACTAATAAATTTTTTTAGAAGGTCTCATTATTCTCCATTACCCTTTCATTATTTAAGATTCCAATGTTTCAAAACATTGAGAACAATGTTTAGTTCAAGTTGAGGATGTATCTATACATGAGATT
The DNA here is from genome assembly GCA_035236585.1 of Warburgia ugandensis. NCBI lineage: Eukaryota > Viridiplantae > Streptophyta > Magnoliopsida > Canellales > Canellaceae > Warburgia > Warburgia ugandensis. The sequence continues at coordinate 49,366,878 of CP141130.1, forward strand.
TCTAAATTTTCTTGTATTTTTGAATTTTTTTTAAAAGTCCTTTAAAAAGAATAGAAGTTAGATTTTCTAAATATTCAGTTATCTTATGAATGTTTGCTTATTAATAGATTTGTATACAATTAGTTTTCTATTTTATACTTTTTTAAAGTGTTACATGAAAAATTAAACTTGAAATATTAATTACACAAAATAGTTATATATAGTTTAAGTTGAAAGGAAAAATATAACTTAGAGATCCTAAAGAATATTTATGGAGTTTTATGACCCAAGTGAGTTTTGAGCCGTTCTTCTTTTTGGAAGGTTATACATAAATTCAAAATTTTCTTCAATGGACATTATTTCTTACTTGGTCTCATTATTCTTCATCTTAGTCAATTATTATGAAATCACAAAGGATTATACTATTATATCTCTTAGGTTTATGATCATGTCTAAATCATATGAAGCCTATGAAATGAGAGAGGCCATCCTTGGTAAACCTAGAGCCTTTAGCCTTTCCTATATTATTTTTTGCTACTTAGACCCTTGAACCTTTAAAATAGACTCTTTTATTTGTTATTTAATTGACCTTTACCTATATTGAACCCCTATAATATATCCATTAGCTGTTTTGGAAATATGTCAAAATGATTGAAGAACATCTTAGAAAAAGTATGAACAACACAATTCAAGAGATGAACATTAAAAAGATGAAAAATAAGAAAAAGTCCATGTGAAAAAGAAAAGAAAAGAAAAAGCTAATGGAAAAGAAAATGTTCACTCTTGTGAGGAAAAATGAAAAAGTTGTGAATGCATTGATAGATGACCTTTACATATTTTCCAGACAACCTTTATTTACCTTATATGCCCATTCTTTCAATAACCCTTACCTAAACCTAGTTTCATCCTAATAGAAGTCTTAACTTGATCTTAGGATAGGTATGGCTTGGATATGTTTATGAGTGAGCAAGGAATTTGATAGAGTGTACCATTCATAATAGTTGATATCCTTTCATGAGACCATTATCATTCTTTCTAAGTTATTGTTCTTTTGTATAAAATATGTGAGACTTTTGCAATTGATCAACAATATTCTACTCACATATTAATGAAAATTTTACACCATTTTGGGTGACTTCTTTTTGAGTGATAAGTATATCCTATGAGAATTAAACTCAAGCATTCATTTGGACCAGAATTTAGGTTATATTTACCTTAGAGACTATAATTATATATTAGCTATAACGTACACTCGTCTTTCAAAGTTTAATAAAATGGGATATCTTTAGCAAAAGGGTAGGATTTTGAACATTTTATTCATCTTTATCAAGAGACTAATATTAGCAGCATAAGAGTAAGATTTTGAGCCTTTTTGTTCAAATATAAGTTGAATAAAAGAAAAAATGTTCTCAGATGAATAAATGATTTTCATAAAAAAATTTGAGCATTTGTGGGTATATTCACTACAAACATTCACGACACAAAACTCATCCACTAGGGGTAGCCTAATGGTTTAAGGGCTTGTCGCATGTGCTAAATGCTCTTTGAAGTAGTTTTAAAAAAAAATAATTTTGGCATATTTTTCTTGGGATTAGCAATATACTAGTTGGGGAGTGTGATTAGTATTTAATTTTGCATAAAAACCACCCAATTATTTACCCATGTGTTATAACTTATAGGGGTAAATTAGGGTGTTTGGCCAAAATTCAGAACACATGCATTTCCGATGTAAAGACTAAAAATTTGATATTTTGTAGGTTGAGAGGCTAATCTAAGGTAAAGATATGATTAATCATATTTTTTTAGGATTCAATTAGAGTTTTTCACTTTTTGTAGAAAGCGAGATGATCTAACAAAGGAGATCGATCAAGTCAAAGCTTCAAAATCATCACTCCAACATGAGATTAAGAGTCTAGATTATCTTAAGATAACTTAAATATGGAGTGGAAGGAGTCAAAGGTGGCCAAAGTGGGCCCATGAACAAGCCATGCAAAGTCCAGTACCTTTGCATGGGTTCCACGTTACCCACTTAGCCATATTTAAGCCATGAACAAGGTGAAAAGCTAAGGATCCTAGCCATCCACCAATGTCAAGGATTTGAGCCATCAAGCTAAGCTAAGAAAGCCATCTATGTTAGCCATGAAGCCAAGCCAATAGAACTCTCAAAGTTAGCCATCAAGCCACATAAGTCAAGCTACATGGAAGGCCATCATTTGAGGAGAATCCAAAGAATCATCCTTGGGATTTATGGGCATATATTGAAGATAATTGAGGGGAAATCCACTAGGATAATGCAGCATGTGGACTAACAGGGAGAAGCCTCTCTAATTTTATTGTTTTTCCATGTTTTTTCCACTTTTTTCTCACTTTCCACTTTACCCCTAAATGACACAACGAATTTCACTTTCCATTCAAGAGTTCTATCCTTTTAAGACTCCCACATTCCTAAACTTCTATTCCAACCATCTAGCCAATCCTCACTTCCTAGGAAACTAGCTACCCAATCATCTCTTTTCACTCCACTACCCTTCTTATTTCTCCCTAGCCCAACCAATCACCATTTTTTTACTCTCCACCTCACCCTCTCTCTCTCACACACCTCATCTCCCACCCAACATGCAATATTCAAGAGGATTTCAATGATTTTTACAAGGGGGAGTCACCCCTCCTAAAATGGTATCGTCTCCCACCTTAATGCTTTCCAAATACCACACTTGATTGCCTTCTTAAGGAAACCATAGGCAACCCTTCAGAGCAAATCATAGCCATTCAATCCTCTTCTTATTTCATCCCTGCCCCAGCTTTACCTTAGAAATCTTAAGAATCAAAGTATGAAAGAGCCTAAAAAGGATTCAAAGAGAAGAACTTTTGGAAGGAAGAAAAGAACTCCTCCCCTAAAGTGAGGAGGCATCATTTTGTTTCACCTTTTCCTTACCTTTTTGCACTCCACATTTTCTTCTTTGATGGCTGATCTCTTTCTTATAAGGTTCCATGTGTGATTCCAAGCATTAGTTCCTTAGTTATTTCAGTAAAAGCTACTTGGTTCCTTTATTATCTTATCTCTTATTTGTTCTTAAACTTTGATTGTTCCTTAGTAGAATGTTTTTCCATTGCCTTAGTTTCTTCATGCTTGTTGATTCATGATCCAAGGTTATTTTCCCATTCAAGTGATAGCCAAGGGAAAGTAATCTTGAATCTATTATTCCCTCTACTTTTCCTTGACTATAGATCTCCTTTGATTCCATTGAATTCCTTCTTTCTTTCTTGAGTGTTCCTCAAGATTTGGCTTTACTTTCTGGTGGATTTTCCATTGATTTCAATGCAATTTTTATTCATGATTGATATTGGAATATTGAAGAAGGTTCAACTTGAGGTTTTGGGTTGACTAAGATTAATTAGCATTCATTGTAATAGGATATAATTTTCAGATTTGGATTACATGTACTGTAGGCATTATGTTGATGGACTTTTATGTAATTCAATGAAGTTAATTGGAGATTTTAGTTCATATTTGTTTCCAAATATTAATGATCTTAATTCTTGAATGTTTGCTTCCATTAGATTTTCTTAATTCCATCTTTTCCATGTTCCATTAAGTGAATGATCAAAATATCATGCTGCTAAAATTTTTCTTTATGGATTTGTTTACTTTCTAACACCATACAATTCATGTTTACTTGATTTTTCAAGAACCTAATTAGATTATTTGATTTCTTAGTTAATTCTTGAGTTAGATTCCATTTTCTAGTTTTTTTAAAGTAGTTAAGTACATCCATTCCTACCCCATGAATCATGTATACCATTCCGTAGTCACACGCATTATACTTGGCTAGTTGTCCTTTGATTACTTGACCAGTGATTTTTTTAGTTCTCTTGTTTAGTTGTAGTTTATTTAGATTTCATTGTTTACTAGTTTTCAACTTAGTTAGCTTCTAATTCTTAGATAGGAAACTAATTGATTTTGTTATAGTTTTAAATCTCATGTATAGAAAATTTTGTTCAGGAAAGTTACTCAATTTCATTTTTATAAAAAGTTTTCAAATTAGGAAAGTTATAAATTTAGAAAGTTTCATTTGGGAAAGTTTTATTTTTAGAAAGTGTGTTTTAGGAAGTTGTTAACTAAAAAGTTTCAAGTTTTAGAATAATTCCATATTTTATGTGTTAATTTTTCAATTTTAGTTTAGAAAATATCTCCTTGATTTGGCTAGGTTAGATAATTTATGTAGGAACCACTATTATCACATCCATTTAGTTCCTCATGGGATCGACCTCCTCACAACACAAAATATCTAACTTTTAAATTATTAGGTTAGAAATATATGCATTATAAATATTCAAAAAACCATAGAATAACTTCTATAATTTATAACACTTGGGCGTTTAATTGAGTACTTTTTTATGCAAAATTAAACACTTATCACACCACCCAGATAGCACTTCACTAGTCCTAAGAAAAACATGTAAAAATCAAATCATAAACTTGATAAAATATTGCCACTTTTGTAGGTACTCACTATTGCATTTAGCATATGCAACAAGCCCTTAAACCACTAGGTTACCCCTAGTGGACGAGTTAAGCCTTGTGAAGGTATGTAGTAAATATACTCCCAAAATTTAGTAAGGCTAAGTCCTTCATTTATCTTGAAGAAATCTCTTCTCTTAGCACTCTACTTACTTTAACAACATAAAAAGATGAATGAAAAATTTAATGAGTTATCCACATATCAAAGCTATTTTACTATAGTTATATCCTGGGGTGTAGTGTGGCTTGTACAAAAGCCTAAACTTCTAAACAGATATGCTTATGACCCATTGGAAAGATATCTTGACCTCAAATTCTCACTGCTATACACTTAGAAATAAAGCTCTCAAAGAAAAGAGTCAAACAAATTTCCTTCTCATCATGCCACGGCATTACACTATGCCTATCATATGTGCATCATAATACAAAATACTCAAGGACTACTATGTCGCAGTCTAAATTCGTACAGCGCACCCGGATAACTGCATAATAATCCACTGATACCAACTGTGGAAATAACAAATTCCATGTCCACATGGGGAGGACAATTGCTGTCAAAGTGGCAGCCTTCCCATGATTGCCCCACCTGATATTTAGCCTCTCTTTGGGTATGGTATCTATCATATAAGTTTCAAGAAGGGGGTGGCCAACCCCTCATAACTTCCCTAGCGTAGCATCCCCAGTCCTAAGGCTATGTAAAACAAAACCAAAAACCACCATGCCTGTATGTAAAATACATTGTACATATAAAATGATGTGTCTGTTTAATTAAGGCTAGAATATTTTTTATGCCCTATTCTTAAGGTTTCCTTAGTCTACACATCTCATTACTTTCACCTCATCTGATTAGATCATTAGATTGGATCAGTTGAATTGCATCATGGGGTTGGATCATTTAGTTGGATAATGTTATTGGATCATTATTATGCTATGGTACCAAGTACGTATATCATGAAGGTTTATAATTCTAGACAGAAGATCATGCATGTATACACATGAATCCTTAATACATTCTTGTATATCCACCTAACTCAAAGTGGTATCATGGTTATGATTCATACATCTCATGTAATATTCACTCCATACTGTCCATCATGGTCTTGATTCATATATCTGTCAAACCATACATATAAAGTTATTCCTTTATACAAGTATTCTTTCTACATGTATTTGGGTTATCCTATGAGGGATGCCCTAACTTTCCTTGAATCATATATGATCAAGGTTTCAATTCTTCTATGTTCACAATCTATACTAGAAATAAAATCATAGAACAATACTACAATCTACATTTATTTCTTTTCTTTTTCTTTTTGATCCTTCAAGATCTCTCTTGGATCTTGTTTGATCTTCCTTATCTTATTTACAATTTTTATTAAGATTTGATAATTTACGATCCTTTTATGTTCTTATTATTATTACTCAACCAGTTAATGTTTTACTAGTTGAGGATAACTTATTCCATCCTATGTCTAGACAGCTCTTCTTATGTCAAATTGGCTAAGGCTTACTAGCTGAATGGTTCAACACAAAGTGGTTACTTCAATCCTCATGTAAGGAGGCGTTTAGACCTCACAAATGTCAACGGAAGGTAGGGGAAAAGCGAGGCTCTATTAGAGAATCCCCTTAACCAACATGTTCATCATTCATTAGTGTGACCTTAGCTCAACCTTTCATAAGGTTGCTATAAGCATTTCAACCCTAAGTACTCTTTCTAATTGATTTTAATTAAGTTCATGAACATTAAGATGTCATTCATGGAGTTTCATTATTCTCCTAATTTGGGCCAAGGAAATAATATTCCTTATATTATCCTACTAAATATAGCCCTTACTATCATTAAGTCCATGTCATTCATTCCGTGTAAATGTCCTTCAACTCTAATTTTCATTTAATTACATTTTTAATGTAATTTTCATAACATAAGGATTAAAGAAATATAAATAAATAAATAAATCTACAATTAAATCTACTAAGTAATAATTGACAATTATAAGAACATTTAATAATTCAAATGAAAATCTAACATGCCATAACTATTCATCATGATCCAATAGTCATAGTTGATTTCTATTTCTTTTAGGATTTATATCTTGATCTTTTCATTTTCCTTTAGATCTAATATATCTCCTTAATGTGATTTCATCATTAGATCATTGATGCATCTCATCAAGTGATCTGATCCTTCTTGATCCAACCGATCAAGAAGATCTTAAGTCCTTTTATCCAATTTCAGGGCATGGATCTTAATCTATCCCAAATCATCATTATCCAGTCCATAAATCCATATGATATTAACTTCATATCTTCATCCAAACACATCCATACTATCCAATCATCCTTGATCAGCTAGATCAAGGAGATTACCATTCATTTTTATGGATCGTACTACTTTTAAAGCTACATCTCTTAATTAACATAGATCAGTCACGTATAACCATTGATTCCCTATTTCAAAATCACAAGATCATTAATGGATCAGAATTATATAGTTTGATCATTCCAAATTTCACTAATCATAAGAATTAGTAATACTTTTCTTTATTAATAGAATTTTATATGCATCAAAACATACATTTTCTATGTTCACTAAGTTCTACTCATCAAGAGGAATCCAACCCAACTTTTTTATCTCAATTTGGAGTTAAATTGAGATCAGAATTAGGATTTTAAGTTTTCAACCTATTTTAAAGGCTAATATTGAATCTTACTGCTTTTGTTTAATTTCTTAATCAAGATATATAGAAACTTTACTATGATCATGATCCATAGGTTTGTGATACCTCCTAAACCCATCTATCAGTTCGGATTTTCATTTTCAAGTCATTCGGATCATGATCCACTACCTTTGCTATAGGTTTTACTAATTATCACAAGTTAATACAATTGAAAACATAGATCTTATGAGTTCAGTAACTTCTATAAGTGACATGGAATCTATAGAAACTTTTTGATCTAAATAAATTGAGTTCCTAATTAAAAAAGTAAGGTTTTAGTTCAAAATTAGACAACCCAAATCAAATATGGGCTTATGGGTGCAAGGACGATTAGCGGCCCACACCTGTTACTACCTATTCTAGGTAGTTGGACAACAGTGACCAGGTATAGGCAAGATGGTCCAGATTTGGACTGTCGGATCACCCATTGCCGGATCTCCTCCATCCTTTACATCAAATTGCCCAGATTTCATCTCCTGAGGTTTTTGGGCCCCATGAATCCATCCAATGGCTTAGAAATTTCATCTGAGCCATCCAAGATGGTGAATCAGGGCTGATCATTGTTACTAGTTCACCAATGAAGATTATCGAAGAAACAATTCTGATGAGCCTAAAACCCAAAATCAACCTAGGGAAAATGAAGAGGGGGGGGGGGGTGAGATCCACCTACCTGGGGTATTCAGTGTCCAGAAACTTGGTCAAAAAATAAGAAAATCCATGCCTAAATAGATGTCATTGGAGCTACTATTTTTCGATTGTTTGGCCGATGAATACTCCACTGATCACTATAAAAGGATAGGGCTTTTGTGTATTTTGATGTGTTGAACCTTTTTAACAAAGTGAATTAAGGTTTCAATGATCGATAGTGGATGACTAATTGAAAAACTGTAATAGGGTGAAAACCCTGTTCATCGGGGGTGATGCGTCTATAGACCTGCTCGATGATTCAGGGGAATATTCACGTGGGTGCGTCTGTGGATGTGCTAACAAAAGAAAATAAAGAGGGCGAAAGAAGGAAGAAAAGAGAGATAAGGGGGAGGAGTTTTGAGCTAAAATTTTGAGGGAGGCTAGGGAATTTTGTGATGAATTTTATGAAAATTTTTGGGAATTTTTTTCTAAGCTATTTATAGGCATTTTTGGAATTTTTCATGATTATATGTAATTATCTTATTTCATTTCCTTTTAGTATTAAATTGTCATTGGAATCCCGCTACCACCTCCTTCTCCACTAGCAGGTGGTAGTGGTTTGACTCATAATTACACATTTTTTGGCCATTAGATTCCTTTGTGGGCCCCTTATGGGCCCCACGGTGGTGTTAAAGGACCATTTTGCCCCTTTTAATTCCAAAAATGGAGAAAAATAGGGTTTATTCTCATGAACTCAGAATTAAGCATACTTAGTGGTGTGGGAATTGTATTTCTAAGTACATTCCAAATTTTATGTCTTAGGTCTTAATTGTGAGTAAAATTACCATTTTGCACTTTTATTCATAAAAATGGAGAAAAATAAAGATTTTTCATCCGATCTCAAAATTTGATATACTTACAATCATTTTGATAGGGTTCGTTGAGTATGTTTTCAATTATACATGTCTTATACCTTGATTGTACTTCTATGAGAAGCGCATTTTTAATAACCCTAATATTCTAGTATCATTTTTCTTGAGATTTTTAAATTTATTATTTATTCAATCTCCTTACAAAAGTTAGGGTTGTTAGAGAAAGTTGGTACTCCTTTTAGTTCTTGGAAATTGCCAAAACAAAAGAACTAGAATTATTCAAAATTAATGTACTTGAAGAAAATATGGAATTATATATATAACCATAAAAAAGATGATAGTCTCCAATACTCACTAGTTATATAGGTCTCCACTAATTTTCCTAAGTGTTTCTAAGTCAAAACTATTTATTAGTCTAGACTGTGTAGTGTGTATAAGTGTATTATGAGATTTAACTTTATAAAACACTTCAAGACGTGAATAAGATGCAAAATTAACCATATGCATTTCTATTAAGAAGTTAATTAAGAGAAATATTAAGTTATTGAAAATCTAATCCCCATCACATTAAAGGAACTTAACTTTATTTTATTTTAAGAATAGAGAAAAACTCAAAATCTCATGCATATTTACACCCCCCAACCTAAACTAAACATTGTCCCAATGTTTGAAAACATAAGACTCTTATACGATAAATGGGTAATGTAGAACAATGAGACTTTCTGAAAACCCTGGGTTGCCTCCCAATGAGCACTAAGTTTAATGTCTTTAGTTAGATATACAATGCTATGCTAAAGCTAGATCTTTTGATGGATGTAGGTATCAGGGAATAGGCTAAGCTGGGTCATGGTAGACTAGTTCCTCTAGTGAGATTTCTTCTACTTCAGGCTTGACCAACTCTCGATAGGGTTTTAACCTTTGTGCATTGACTTTGGAAATCCCTCCAACATTTTTTATCTCGATGGCCCCACGGGGGTAAACAGTACATCCTATGTAGGGTATATACCATTAAGATCAAAGTTTTCTAGGAAAGAGATGCAATCTAGAATTATACGAAAGGACCTTTTGTCTTGGGAGGAAGGACTTTCGCATGATGTGTCTATCGCGTTGGTTTTTCATGCAGTCTTTGTATATCTTGGATGACTCGTATGTATCTTATCTTAGCTCCTCTAACTCAGTGGGTTAGAGTTTTTTGTGAGTTCTGGCAGTCTCAAGGTCAAAATTGAGCTTTTCAATGGCCCAATATGCGTTATACTCAAGTTCTACTAGTAGGTGGCAGGCCTTTCCATAGTCCAAACGGTAGGATGAGATGCCTATGGCAATTTTGAATGCAATATGTTAGGCCCATAAAGCATCACTAAGTCTCAAAGACCAGACTTTCCTATTTGGATTGATTGCCTTTTCTAAAATTTACTTTATCTTGGTAAGGGGTAACTATTCTATGGGTAACACTATTTTTTCATTAAGTTCTCAAACACTCTATTGCAAAAGTGTTTTTCCCCATCACTAATTATGGTCCTATTGCCAAACTGTGCAAATATACTTTCCTTTAAAAACTTGACCACCACCATGTAGTCATTTGTATGGTATGGTTTCCACTCATTTGGACATGTAGTGCACTCCTACAAGGATGTACATATAACCAACAGAGATAGAAGAAGGTCTCATAAAATCAATTCTCTACACGTTGAAAAGCTCAATGATAAGAATGGGTTCAAGGGCATCATATTTATATCTCCTATGCTCCCTAACTATTGACATCTAGCACATGCTATGTATTAAGCATCTTAATCTCTGAAAATAGTGGGAAAAAAAAAATCACACTATAAAATCTTTACAGCTTTCTTTTTAGAATTATATGCATCTTTGCATGCATGGTCATGCCAAAATGAAATGATTTTATTATATTTATTATCTGATATGCATCTTTGAATGACCTGATTAGGACAGTAATCAAACAAGTATAGATTGTCCCATGTAAAGTGTTTGACCTCGATAATGAGTATTTTTTTGTCTTGTTTAGACCAATGATTAGGCATATTACACATGAAAACATAATTGACAATATCTGCATGCCAAGGATGCTAGAGAATGTGCAACAATTGTTCATCTAATAATGTTTTTATTATAGCCACATTTTAGCTAGTAGACTCCACAACTAACCTAGATAAGTGGTCTGCTACCACATTTTCATAACCTTTCTTCTCTCAAATTTCTTGATCAAATTCTTATAATAATAGTATCCTTCAGATCAGCCTAAGTTTGGCATCCTTCTTAGAAAGGAGGTAATTTAATGTGGCATGGTCCGAGTAGACGATGATCTTAGATTCTAAGCACTTAAATGCTTTTGTAAAATCATCATGAAAGTCAAAAGTTGCCTCCTTTATAAGGAAATTACATAGGGCCTTAGAAATTTTGCTAAAGTTCTTGATGAATCAATTATAGAATCCCGCATGACCAAATTTCCTTCACTGTCCTTGGAGGAGGATGGTTAGAGATGAAATCCACTTTGGCTTTATCTACTTCTATTCCATTGTGTTATATGACATGGCCTAGAACAATTCCATTTTGCACCATGAGATGACATCTCTCCTAGTTTAACACTAAATTCCTTTCCTGACACCTATTAAGGACAAGTTTTATATGGTGCAGACATTCATGAAACGAAGAACCAAACACTTAAAAATCATCCATAAATACTTCTAAGAATCTCTCCATTGTATCAGAAAATATGCTTAACATAAACCTTTGAAAACTAGTTAGAGCATTACAAAGTCCAAAAAACATAAGACAGTAGGTGAAGGTCCCAAAAGGGCAGTGAAGGTAGTTTTCTCCTGGTCCTTAGGTGCTATGGGATTTGGTTATCGCCAAAGTATCCATCAAAAAAGTATTAATAACTATGACTGACTAACCTTTCTAGCATTTGGTCTATAAATGGAAGAAGAAGGTGGTATTTCCTAGTGATTGAGTTTGGTTTTCTATAACCTATACAAAATCTCTAACCGGTGGTCATGTGAGTGAGACTAACTCATTACCCTCATTTTAGATTTCCATGACTCTTGACATCTTAGGGACAGCCTCAACTAGGCTAACCCAAGTGCTGTTAGATATAGGGTAGATGATACCAACATTTAGGAGTTTTAACACTTCATCTCTCACTACTTCTTTCATATTAAGCTTTAGTCTCATCTATGTTTTCCTAGAAGGTTTATTATTTTCTTCTATATGGATTCCATGCATACACCTAGTAGGGCCAATGCCTTTGATGTTTACTATAGTCCATCAGAAAGCTATCTTGTGTTCATTGAGAACATCAAGGAGCTTACCTTCCTTTTCTTTATCTTGATCTAAAGCTATGATTATAGGTAAGGATTCATCTTGTCCTAAGTAAGAATATTTTAGACTTTTATCTAATGGCTTAAGGACCAAGGTAGGTTGGTTTGCTACCGAAGGCATAGAGACATAATTAGATGGAGGAAGTGGTTCCACTAGAGGGTCTAATTTAGAGGTATCCATTATAGGTGCATCATCTAAAAGATTATTTACTTTTTTAATGGATTTATCTATATTGAGAGCACAATTGAAATGTGCTAGACATGCTTTAAAAGGGTCTAGAATAGATGATGGTGTATTAGCATCTTGGATTAGCCATTGAATTAAATTGACTACACAGCAATTATCTGAGATGCTGATGATTGGGATTAAAAGCACTGAGTTTGACTTTCATATTGCCTAAAGGTAACTTCACTACACCATTTTTACAATTGATGATGGCATTGGATGTGGCCAAAAATGGACATCTAAGAATTACCGAAATATGACTATGGTGGTCCAATACAGGTTGGGTATCCAAGACAATAAAATCTTCAGGAAAGTGAATTTGGCATACTAGTATTAAAATATCCTCAACCATACCATGTAAAATTTTCACTCATCAACTTCCAACTCTAAAGTGGTATTGATTGGTTGCGTAGTTCTAACATTACTCACAAGTGCATGAATCAATGTAGCAATTGTACGTGAGTGAAGTCAATCCCCTGAGGAATCTCATGGTTCTGTATGTTGATTGGAATCTTATCTAGATCAATTATCCTAGCCAAATAAGGATTGCATTTGATTTATTCCAAGAATTAAAGGAAAATGGGATTATAATTAATCATAAACTAGAAAATTAATATAAAGGAACTTTTTTAAAATAACAACTTTCTAAAATTAACATGGATTCAAGAAAGAAAACTACAGCAAATCTAGAAAGATAAATAACTTAGAAACCTAATGATGAATGAACTTTCTAAACTAGAAATTAGAGACTTCCTAAATAATAAATCTTCTTAAAGATAAAATTTCTAACATGCAACTTAAAGAAACCTTCTGAAGATGATAATTTCTAAGGATGAATACTTTCTTATATTAGAAACTTAGAATTTTATCAAAATAAAACTTCTAAAATTGAAATTAGAAACTTTCTAAAAACTAATATCTAATCTTAAGCATGCAACTAAACATAAGTAATGAATAAAACAAAATCTAAACATATAACTAAGCATCATCAAACTAAACTAACATTCAAATAACATGAGCATGAATATTAATGAAGCACACATGATGAAGAAACATGGACAAGAAGAGTGCATGAAACAAATTTTGTTATTGATGTAAATCTTTGATAAGAAAGGTGCATATCCTTCCCATATGTGAAAATATTATAATTTTCTTCAAATGATCCAAATTAACACCATGTATGTATCATGCATGTGAACCAACAAAAAGAGAGAACAAAGGGAGAGAAGAAAAGATGGGAAACAATTCTAAAGGCTAAAAGAAGATGATGAGGGAAGAGAACTAGAAAAGAACAAGGAAAGATATTAGGCAAACAATTAGAGAAAAGCAAAGAACACTAACCCTCATTTGAATGCTTAGAAAAGTTGATCCAAATACCTCTTTCTCTTGCCTCCTACTACAAGAGATTGATGGTGTTTGGATGAAAGAAAATCAGAGCACCAAATAGAAGTAAATAACGTGAAGGAGATCCCAAGTAGAGTGTGCTTGGATCAAAGGATGAAAGGCTTCCCAAAAGAGAAGGAAATATGCATTGAAATTAAAGTAAAAAGTGCATAAAAAAAAAAATAGTCCTCTCCTAGTTTTTTATGTATTTATAAGGAGAGAATCCCTTAATAATTTCTAGCTTAAGAAAGATAAGAAAGAAGGGATAGGATAAGATTAGGATAGAGATGGTGAGATAGGATAAGGGAGGGAAAGAGAAGGAGATAAGATGAGAAAAGGATGGAGTTTAGAAAGTGGGAATTATATGGAAAAGAAGACAAGATAGGATAAGATAAGATAAGGATGAGGGAAACATAGTTGGAAAAGGCAAGTAGACTTAACAGGTGAAAATTATGAAGGAGTACTTAGAAAGTGGAAACCTATAGGAAATGATTAAAAATGGGAAACCTATAGAAAAGGAAAGTTTAAAGAAGTTAGGTCTCTTCTCTTATTGGTCCACATGTGCAGGCCTATCTACCCATGTTGATAAAGTCTCATTTCTTTAGAATATTTCAAGTGGGAAATTGTATAGAAACTTCCCAAAAACGTGTGGAGCCATGTAACTTGGCTTAAGTGGCTTAGATGGTTTTTGACTTGGTGGCTTCATTGGCTTCATGGCTCACATGGCTTAGCTTCTCCTAGTCTTCATCTGTTGGTTCATGTGACTTAGGTGGATTTCATGGATTGAAATCTAATGCAAAGGTGGTGGAATTCTACTACTTTTTGCATGGACCCCTTTCTAGTCATCTTGACTTCTACCAAATGTTTCTGAAACTCATCTACTTGTTCTAAAATATCTGGTCCCTTGCTAGATTCTTTGAATTGATGGAAAATGGATCCTGGTCTCTCTGGGTTGATCTAAATCATTAGTTATCATCTAAGGCGATCTGGATAGTTGGATCTCCTACAAAAGATTAAAAACACTAACTAATACCTAGAAATATATGATAGATCACTTATTTCTGTTGGATTAGCTTCTGAACTTGGAAAATATCAGAATTTTGGATCATTAGTTCGAAAATGCATGAGTTATGAATTTTGAAAAAATCCTAGAATAATGCCCACTAATTTATAATACATGGACTACTAATTGGGTGCTTTTTATACAAAATTAATTACTTATTACAACCCCAACTAGCATTTTGTTACTCCCAAGAAAAATGCACAAAAAATCATGTAAATAAAAATGGTTACCATTTCCATAGGTACTCAAGATTGCATTTACCATATGCAACAAGCCCTTAAACCCCTAGTGTATGATTTAGGCCTCATGAGGGTTTGTAGTGAATATAGCCACAAATTCAATAAGGCTAAGTTTCTTAGTTTATCTAAGAGAATTCTCCTCCATTACCACTCTACTAGTTTTAATAATTTAATAAAGATGAATGAAAAATTCTTCAAGTTACCCACATACCAAAGCCATTTATTACAATTATATCTCAATGCTTAGTGTTTATACAAGCTACATAAGTCTAGACTTCTAAATCGAAATGGTTACATTCTAATTGGAAAAATCTTTGACCTCAACTTCTCATTGGTATACACTTAGAAATAAAGCTCTCAGAGAAGGTAAAAAAAAATTCTCTCACTATGCGATTGGATCTAAAGATATTAATGGTTCACATAATCTTATAAGCACAAATGAGACTATGGATTATGATCCCTAAGAATAGATGCCATTACCAAGACCAGTAAGAATAGTTCACCTTGTTTCCTTCCTATTTATATCCTCATTAAGACTATCTTTCACCTTAAGATCAACAGGTCTTTAATAGGATGAAACGTAGGCTTACGAATTGTTTTGCAAGAAAGGTTGAAGTGAATATCTTTTCAATTTTTCCACTCTCTTTTTTTCTTTGTCTTCTAATATTCCTTTTTTTGCTTTTTCTTTTGTACTTTTATGGAGGAAAGCTTTTTTTGTGTAAACACTTTGATATTTTTCACTTCTTTAACTTTTGTCCCTTTTATATTTTTTCTACCATTTTTGAAATATAGGTAATGGATACCTTATATTTGGATTTCTAGATCAAAGTAAATGGGGTTTTGAAAAGAAAAGGCCTACCAAGAGGCTTAATGGATCTAACTAGTGGTGTATTATATTGGTTGGCTTATGTCTCTAGGCTTACACAAGGATGACCTATATAATTTCCTAGTTTTTTGAAAGCCTATTAGATTCAATAAATGTTCAAGAAATAAACTTAGTACTCCTTTTGTGATTCTTGGGAATTCATTGAAACAAAGACGTTAGGATCTTTCATAGTAATGTTCCTTGAAAAAAATATGAAATTATATATAGCCCTTAGAAAGATAAGTCTCTAATACTCATTGGGCATAGGTCTCCACCATTTTTTTTTTAAGATCTCGTAGTCATAAATATCTATTAATCTAGACTATTCATTGTGTGTAAGCGTGTTCCAATATATAACTTTCATAAAACACTTCAAGACATAAATAAGGTGTGCAATTAATCATCTGCATTTCTATTAAGAAGTTGAAGCAGGAAATGTACTATGCTTTGAAAAGTCTAATTCTCATCATAGTAAATGAACTTTGGCACTAAAACTTTGAAAAAAAAAAAAAACTCTTTTTTTTTCTTTCAAAAGCTCAAGAAAAACTTAGAAATCTCATGTATATCTACACCCCCAACTAGAACTAAACATTACCCCCAATGTTTTAAAACATAGGACTCCTATATGATAAATGGGTAATGGAGAACAATGAGACTCTTTAAAAATAAAAAAAACCTTAGGTTGCCTCCTAATAAGTGCAAATTTTAACATGTTGAGCTAAACATACAATACTGTGATGAATGCAATGATGAATGTAGATCATAAGATTGATGCATGTGACAAGGGAGATGCTAAGGTAGGTTCTGATTGACTAGTTCCTCTAGCTAGATTTCATCTACTTCAGGGTTTACCAACTCTAGATTGGTTTTCAAACCTTGCCCATTGACTGTGAAATCTCTCTATCCTTTTCTATCTCAATGGCTCTATGTAGGTAAATAGTGCATACTATGTATTGTCCAGACCATCGAGAGTGAAGATTTATAGGAAAATGATGCATTCTAGGATTATACAAGAGGACCTTTTGTTCTGGGTTAAAGAACTTTCATAGGATGTGTCTATCATGATGGCTTTTTGTGTGGTCATGATATATCTTAGCAGACTCATATGCACCTTTCCTTTGTTCATCCAATTCATTGAGTTGGTGTTTCTTGTGGGTTCCATTAGTATCTAGGTCAAAATTGAGCTTGTTAATGGCCCCATATGCTTTATGCTGAAGTTCTATTGCTAGATGGTAGGCCTTTCCATAGACTAGGAAGCAGGGTGACATGCTTGTAGGGGTCTTGTATGCAATATGATAAGCCCATAAATCATCATTAAGTCATAAAGACTAGCCTTTCCTATTTGGTTTGATTGCCTTTTTAAAATTTGCTTTGTCTCCCTATTTGACTTCTACCTGTCCATTTTTAATAGTTGGGGGTCCCACAGTAACAATATTGTCCACTTTGGGGCGCCCGTACACCCCTCACGATTTTGTTCTTCCTCAGTTTCCCAGGAAAAAGGCCTTGTTGCTAGGAGAGTTCCCCGTACTCTTATAAACTGCCCAGTTCCCTCTCTCTAAGCGATGTGGGAGTAACTCTCAAAGCAGACAATATTGTTGTTGTGGAACCCCTGATTGTTATAAATGGTATCAGAGCCAGTTCCCTTCATGGGGTGGTGGCTAATTGCATGCCAGCACCTGATCTTAGCAATCACATAGGGACGCTTGTTCCCTAGGGGGGAAGATGTGAAGCCTTGAGAGATGAATCCAAAGACATGTGAGGTATTGAGAGTTAGTCCCACATTGCTTGGGGAGAGGGAATTGGGAGATTTATAATAGTAAGGGGAACTATCCTAGCAATAAGGCCTTTTCCCTAGGAAACTGGGAAGGAACAAAACCATAAGGGGATTATGGGCACCCCAAAGCAGAAAATATTATTGCTATGGGATCCCCGACTATTACACCACTAGTATATGGATGATAGGGATAACAATCCTATGGGTGAGACCATATTTTTCATTAATTTTTCAAACACTTTGTTGCAAATGTGTTTCCCCTAGTTACTAATTATGGCCCTTGGGTTACCAAAGTGTGCCAATATATATTTCCTTTAAAATCTTGACCACCACCTTGTGGTCATTAGTATTACACGGTATGACTTCTACCCATTTGGACATGTAGTCCACTCCCACAAGGATGTACAGATAACCAAAAGAGATGGGAAAAGGTCCTATAAAATCAATGCACCAAACATTAAAAGGCTCCATAATCAAAATGTGGTTCATAGGCATCATATTTCTTTTTCCTATGCCACCTAATTATTGACATCTAGCACATGCTATGTAGTAAGAATGTAAATCCATGAAAATGGTGGAGCAATAAAAACGACGCTATAAAATCTTTACAACTATCTTTTTTGGAACTAAAATGGCCTCCATAGTGAGGATTGCTCACAATGAGGGGTCTAATGATGATAAAGTGTGGGCCACCATACCCCACATTTGCTTGGTATTATTACAACTCATTAATAATTAAATAATAAAGGAATTGCAAATTATAATGGGCCTCTCTACAATTTCCACTTAAATCCTAATATAGGAATGAAATAAAAACCCCAATCTATGTTGATGAAGTTGTGGCCCTCAGGATTGCTACCACTCCTTTGTTGATTTCCTTGCATAAAAATCAAAGAAAGTGGTTAGTATGAGAAAAATAGAAAATATATGCAAAAGATGATGCAAAACCCTAAACTAATGCATTGTAAACCTAAACAAGAGGAAAATAATATGGAGTATCGAATATTACACAAAACATTGCAACTCCCCAACAATGGCACCAAAAGCTTGTTATGTATTTCAAAGTTAACTCGTAAATGCATGAATTGTTTGAAATATAGCATGCTAGTGAGGTTGATCCCACGAGGAGTTGAACTAATGTGATGCTAGTGGTCCTTACTTTAAACTATCTAACCTAGCCAAAATTTAAGAGAATTTTACCCTCAATTATGAATTAAAATACATGAAAATGGAAACTACATCAAAATTAGAAATATGATAAAATTGAAAACTTTCCTAAAAATGTACTTTCTAAAATTAAAACTTTCCTAAATGAAACTTTCTAAAATTATGACTTCCTTAAAATAAGAATGTTCCTAAAGTGAAAACTTTCAAAGTGAAGTTTCTTATATTGCAATTTTAACAATTTTCCTAACCTAACTTTCCTAAGCATGAAATTAAGAAAATAACCTAAGGAAACAAGCATTAAACAATTACTTTTCTAACCATCCAACTTCTAAATTATGTAATTAAACTTATGAAAAAGAAAACTTTAACAACTACAATCTAAGCACAACAAGAAAAAAAACTAATCAAGATCAACACTACTAAACTACTTTCCTTTCATGAATGAAGGCAAAAACTTGAATCTAACTAATCAATAACTAATCTAAAACCATACTTGATTTTATGAATAATGAAATCAATGATGGAACAATCAACTTTCTTCAAATCATTCAATGCTTCAACCTTTAATATTTTCAAAACCATGCGTTCCATTTTTGTATTAGATGCATGATTACTTAAGACTTTTAATTGAAATGTTTAATGATTCCAACACAAGGTAACACTAATTTAAGATATCCTCAACATGTAACAAGTAAGAAATACTCATGCTCATTCATCAACCAAGTAAGATTTCATTAATGATCAATGGTTTACATACGAGTGAATATATGAAGGGTGCATTCAACTTTTGATGAAACCACACCACTCTTTCTCCCACTTTAAATCGAAGACTAAATAATAAAGATGACTCCTCCTCTAGAAAGCCCAATAATTAAAGGCAAATCTTATGGAATAATAAGGCAAAAGTCAAAGGAACTCGAGGAAACAATTTTGGCTATCACTTCAAGGGAAAACTAGCCTTGAACTTTAGTCTTTAAGGCAAGAAAAAAACAAAGCAAAATAAAGAAAAAGCTAGCTGAAAAGCCTAAGATCAAATAAGAGAAAAGGTGACATGAACCAACCTTGAAAGGAGAATCAAATACCCTAAGATACAGATATGGAATAGTTTGGAGAGAAGCCTCACACCATAGGAAGAGAGTAGCACCCAAAGGAAAACAAAGGAAAGCTAGTAAAGGAGTGAAGAAGAGGCTTAGGAAGAGGACATCTCCTTCCTATGGAGGAGGTGTCCTTTTCCCAGGTTTAAAAGTCTACATCTTCTTATATTTATGATGGTTTTATATTTTTTGCTCCTACTTTTTCCTAGGGCACCCTAATAACAAGGTGTGGTGGGGATGAAATCAAGTTATTTTGGAGTGTTTAGATGGTAGGCAACTAAAGCTTCAAAAGAGGAAAGTGCGCGGAAGGTGGCTTCCCTTTTGGAGGTGGAGTAGTTGGGAGAACCACCCTTTTAGGAAGGGGTGTCTCCCCTTTCAAAAGTCGTTGAACCTCCTCAAAAGTAGGAAGGTGGGTAGTGTAGTAAGCTAGGAAAGAGATTGAGGGAAAGTGGTGGAGAATTATGGTTCGTTGGGTAGTTTCCTAAGTGGTGGAGAATGGTTGGGTGGTTAGGATGGAGTTTTAGTATTGTGATTGAATTTTAGAAAGATGCAACTCTAGAATAAAATTTGAAATTCGTAGTGCACCTTAGGGGTGAGCTGGAAAGTGAGGAAAAATTGGAGAAAAGTAAGAAAAACACCAAAAATAGAAGGCTCACATCCTATTGGTCCACATGCCATCTTATCGTAATAAGAGTTCATTTATTATCTTTAAAATATCTCATGGATACTCTTCTTGATTTTTCTCCTATCCAGCCCTCCATTTAGCTTAGCTTGACTTAGATGGATAACTTTGAAGGCTCCATTAGCTAGGCTTCATGGCTGCCTTTGGAAGCTTTCTTGGCTTGGCTTGGTGATTGGATTCACTCCTTCGCTACTCACCTTGTCCATAGCTTGAATTTCGCCTGGTGGCTTACATGCAATCCATGCAAAGGTAATGGAAATGCATGGCTTACTTCTTGGGCCAATTGGCCACTTGTAGCTCCTTTGATTTCATCAATTACTAGTCCAAAATATGATCTTGACCTTTGGATTGATGACTTTTAAGCTTTGACTCCATCTTTTGATCTTGATCGATCTCAGCCTTTAGATAATCATCTCTTTTCTTACTAAAGGTAAATAACTCTAATAAAATCTGAGAAAAATATGATTCATAACTTACTTACCTCAAATTAGCCTTTAGACCTACAAACTATCAAACTTTTACTTCATTAGGTCAAAAATGCATGTGCTACAAATTTTGGTCTAAAACCCTAATTTACCCCTATAAGTTGTATCACATGAGTAACTAATTGGGTGGTTATTATGCAAAATTAGACACTTATCAATTTCTACTTCCATTCCTATATTTTTTCCATGTTATTTACTTTCCTAGTTTAACCAAATACAATCTTTCTTGGGCTAGTATGAGTGATTTAAATAAGATCCAATTGCATTAAAAAATCATGAGATTCCTTGTGGAATCAACCTCATCTGCATGTAATTGCTACATTGATTGGTGTGCTTGCGAGTAATCTTAAAACATAAACCATGTTTGTGAACCCAAAAGTGAACCAATGAAAGAGTGCAAGATGAGAACCGAATTGCAAAGAGATGTAATGACTAAAAGAGATCAAGCAACAAGGTAGCAAATATGGGAAAGTAAAGATAATCCTAGGGTTGTTATCTCGTAACTACCAAAACAAGAGATAGATGGCCTTTGTTCAAGGGAGAACTAGAGTGCAAAATAAGATCAAAGCAACAAAGAGAAACAACCTAGAACTATGCACATGTGTTTGATTTTTCCAATAAGTGCACAGCATTCAGTTGTAATATCATGTAGGATCGAATCCACAAGGAGGATATGGAGAGAAAACAAAGCACCAAAGTTAATCTAAACAAATTATCTTCATACTAATGCAAAATTAAAGAAAGATGATAAATTTTCAAAATAATGAATTGATTTTCAATCTAACTTAAATTTCTAGGATTAAAGGTCACTTATTTTAAATTAGATTCATCATTTATTTATCTTCTTTTATAAATTAAGAATTGAATTGAAACTATAATTACTGTCTTAGAAAATATTTCTTGAAAATTTAATTTAGAAATTTTAAACATTAGAAAACCTAAATAATTTAGTAAATTCTAAGCATTCTATGCAAAATCTAACAATAATGGATCAAAGATCAAATCCAAACATCCATGATGTAAAGTAATAACATTAAATCAAAGAATTATACTAAGGATTAAATTATCTTTTTAAAATAATTTTATTTCCAAAATTAATTCCTTAAAACAATAAGCGGTGTTTCTAATTTAAAAGTAAGGTCACTTTAGTCCTAAGCAAAATAAAAGTAGCCTATTATGATTTTTAAATTAATTATAGAATTTATTAAAATAAATAAGAATTTTTAAAAAATAAAAATCTTTAATTAAGGAAACTACTTTCTATATATTTTCCTTTTAGATCACCCATAACATTCTTTGATGTTCCATGCATTAGATCCTATTCATGAATATTTTTAATTTGTTTCAAAAAAAAAAAACAAAGCAATATCTCTTACTCAGTCGGCAAGTGAAGGATTGTCAATAGAAAAATAGCAGATAACTGAAACAATCATGCATTATCCTACGCATGTGGGACTAGCTAAGTAGTTATCTTATGCCTATTTACAATCCAGGAACAATTAGAATCTATGAAGTTTTCACTAACTTTGGCCACTAATTTCTCTTACTTTTTTATGGAATTTTTAAATGAGGCTTAGTATCTAGAACAATTTGATATCAATAAATTCAATTGTACACTTTGATTTCAAATCAAGATAAAAGAAATAAAGACATTCAATCACAAACATAGGACATTCAACAACCTACACAATAGTACCTTTCACAATTATTTCATAAAATTGAAAAAATTTGGCTATTAAATTTCTACATAGCTTATGTAAAACTCTTTATAACTCAAATAAAAATATAAGAAAAGGATTAGAGAATTCAAAAACTCATCAAATAAATCAAAGTAAATGTACAAAGCTTAAGTAACTCACTATTACTATTCATACAAATAGTGGCAAGTAGCTAACTTTAATCAATTCAAGTTATAAGATTTAAAATGAAAATTGAGAACCAAGCACCTAGTCTTCTTCTCTTTAATGTATTCTATCCCAAAAAAAATGAATTTCTATCAAGTATTGAAGCAATAATTGACTGGCAACCTATTCATGCTAAGTGTTCAATGTTGTACAAAAAGTACCCAATTAGTTGCCCATGTGTTATAACTTATAGTGTTAAATTAGGGTTTTTGGCCAAAATTTTATAGCACATGCATGTTTTTTACCTAATAATTAAAAAAATGTGATATTTCGTAGGTTCAGAGGCTAATACAGAGTAGGAATATGAATGATCATATTTTTAGGATTTAATTACGAGTTTTCACCTTTGGTAGGTTTTAGACAGGTGATCCAAAGGCCATGATTTATTAAGACGAGAATTGAAGATCAAGAATAAAAGCTTGATTCAAGGCCTAAACTTCAACACTTTAAAGTAGATGAAGGTCCAATATGACATCAACAAGATGATGGATCAATTAAAGCATTTGGAGAGCTAAAAGTGACTACAATGGGTCCATGAAGCAAGCTATGCATTTCCACCACCTTTGCATGGGAGCCATTCAAGCCATAAGTTATGAGAAAAGGTGGCAAGTTAAGGAACTCAAGCCAAGTCATTGAATCCATTAAAGCCTAGGGTGTGAGCCATGAAGCCAAGCCAAATGAGCCCTTAAATTGATCAACATAAGCAAATAAGCCATGTGTCACAAGGAGTCATACAATTGGAGAATCAAGCAATGATCAACTTTATAAATTTGATTTTCAAGGTTTAATTAGAAGGTTTGAGAGAATTATGTAAAAAATAATATGACTATGCATTGATGGACCCATCAAGAGAGAAACCCTACTTTCCAACTCTATCTCCCACTCTTTTTCCATTCAATTGACTAAGGGTTAGAAGTTCAAGGAGGGAAGCACCTCCTTAGGAAAAAGATTCCCCTTCTTACGTAATTGGTGATCAAGTGCTTTTCTAAATAGGAAATCTTAGATCTACTTCAATTCAAATAATTTCAAAACCTTAGATCATTTCCCATTTTCCTAAACCTTATTCCTTACCTATTCCTTCACTTTCCATCAACCAAACATCATAAAATTAGAATGGGAAGAGTTCATCTTTCCTTCTAGAAAAAAGATGCATACACCCCTTTTATAATTACTAACCTGCCAGCTCATGCTTCTTATCTCTCTCATATATCGTGTTTATGACATCATCTTGCTAATTCATCTTTCGCCTAACCTTCCTCAGTCAATACCCTAACCTTAGGCCTTCTTTCCTCATGGTTTCACCCCTTCTTAAGCTAGGAACCATTCATCTATATATAGCCCATGTTTCATATGAATTTTCCAAGTAGAGGTGGGTGAGACACTTTGAACTCGAGCTCTCCTTTAATGTCATTCTTAGTTAAACTTTGGACTTTCTTAGATGGTTTTTTTCCTTTGAAATTCTCATTATTGTCTTAGTTATTTAATCTCCAATAAGGTAAGTAGTTTGCTTGCTTTGGTTTAGTTTTCATTGCTTTAGTTTCCATTATTTTGCTTTGTGCTTTTTGCACCTTCCTTTCCATCTAGCTTCTCTTCTTTCTTTACCCCAATTCCACTTGTTTTTCTTTTTTATTCCCAAAATATTCAAGTTAACTCATCTCTAGTAGTGACAGCCAAGAGAAGAGCTAGCTTAGAACCTTGATTTTTCGTCTTGAAATTCAAGTTTTTTGGCTTATTCTCACCGTAGTTTTAAGTTCACTTTCCATAGCTAGTTCACCTACTTGGTTTTCTTCTCTTGAATTCCTTTCAATATTTTACTTATATGTCATCATAATTTAGTCTTTGAGTATTATATTGCGTTTTTTATGTTGTTTAGATAGGATTTCATGCTTAAGAATTAGATGCAATTTCTAGCAATAAAACATGTATTTTGTAATCTAGTTTTTGGTGTAAATTGGATATGATGCAATAAAATTCTTTGAGAATTCTTGTTATGGTTTGTTTATCTAATCAATATAAATGATATGTGAGTTTAAAATTTATGGTTTCAGTAGCTTTCTAATGCTAGATTTGTGGAATGTTTGTAAGTATTGAAAACTGGAAACTCTTTTTCCCTCAACTTTGTGTCTTAATTCCAGCCACTTAAACATTGTTTCTACTTAAATCCATGGGAATAAATTTGAATTTTCATGCTTTTTATTCGATCCCATAGTTAGTTTGCATGACCAGTCATTTTAGATACATCAAATTGAGCCACTTTTAGTGTCCTAGAATCATGTGCATGGTACTAAGTTACTTTGTATCTTTAATCTATGGCTACGTTGGCTATGTGATCTTGCTTAGAATTTGTTAATTTAGTTGTTTTAAAGTTCTTTTATGTTTAAAAAGTTTCCTCTTTGACCTTTTGCAAGTTCCATCTTTAGGAAGTTTTTTTATTTAGAAAGTCCTTTTAATGGTAGTTTCCATTCACAAGCACGTTCATAATTTCTTGTTAAATTTAGTTAGATCTCATTGGTTACTTATTTTTTTATGCCAGTTTAGTTTTAAAAAGTTTCATAATTTGGTTTTGGAAAGTTTTATTTTTAGAAAGTTTCTAATTTTAGTTTAGAAAAGTGTAATTTTAGTAGTTTCCTTTAGTTTAAGTTTTTTAATTTGATTCATTCTAATTTAGCATTAGTTTCCTTTACTTACTTGCATATCATTTTGGTATGTTTCCATTTTTATTTCTTAGCTTTAGTTTTTAGTAAGTTTCTTTTAAGTTTAGTTTCTGATTCCATGCATGTGTTCCCTCTTAGTTGTTTTAAATTCATAGTTTATTCACATCTCTATCTCTTTAGATGAAGTTAATTGATCTAAATAAAATCTAACCCATTGCAACTCTATGAGATTACTCATGGAATTGACCTTGCTTACATGAAAATGCTACATTGATTTGTGCCCTTGCAAATAATTTTAAAGCTATATTAAGTTTTTGGCACCATTGTTAGGGAATCACAATGGATTTGTGGTTGGATCTTTATTTATATTGCTTATCTTTAGTTGTAGTCTTAGTTTACATTAGAATAGGGTTTTGCATTATAATTGTTTACTTTGTTAATTCCTCACATGATTAATTCATCCTCATTGTTTTGAGCAAGGGGGAATCGATAAAGAAGCAGCTTCATCAACTTAGGATTTACTTGCTTTCTTAGATTAGGGTTTGCAAGTGTGTGGTATGGAAGCCCACACTTGATCTTCATTAGAAACCCCACTATAAGTATCCCTATCTTTCTTTTTAATTTTTTTCATGTAGTTTCATTTAATGTAATTTGCATATTGGTTGATAGAGTAATTCATATAGTTCAGGGCCATTCATCTTATTTGTTGCATCTTATTTACGGTTGTTGCATTAGTTGTACCTTTCTAACCCTTGGTTGGATAGCATATAAGATGCATTAGTTTCCCTTTCCTTGTACTTGCATTGCTTGTTTATTGCCTCATGGTGGGTGTGCATGTTAATAATAAGGGCCCCGTAGAAACCTTCATAAGATAGGACTGGATTACATCACCAAATCCTTGGCCCACCTAAATAATCAATAAAATTCCTTGTATTTCCACAATCCAACCCTTGAATCTTAATTTAAAATGAAGTACTAAGAGACTTAGGGTTTCGAGCTGATAGGACCCTTTTTGAAGGAGAAGATCTATTGTCACTCCAATGGCTTCTAAGCATCGTCATTATAATGGGTATGCAAAATTCAAGTGATTTTCCACCTCTTTTGTTGATGATTGTTGAGGTCTAAATCTCTCCTTCCATGAGAATTGTATTAACTACTTTAGAGAAAAACCTAACTAATAAACAATAATCAAGCCTGGATAAAAGGTGGAGCTATATAGATTTAGGTGTAAAAGATACCACCTACACATTATCAAAGATCAATAACTTAGGTCATTAGTGAACTATTAGACATTGATTATGCATCATTTAGACTTAGGACTTGCATTTAGGAGTGCATCAAATAGTTAGGGTTTTCAATTAAAAATAAAAAAGAAATAAAGAGGAAGTACTCATTCGTTGTATACAACAATTTGTTTCATTGTATATAAAGTTGAGTACCATGACCAATCAAACAAGCAATAAAAAACCACTGCGGTCCTGCCATTTCAATCCTAAGCTAGTACTTTACAAGGATAGTTATGAGACAGAGCCAAGGTATACTCCTAATTTGTCTGATAAATTTGACTCATTAGAAGATAAGATGGTCATGATGATGAGTCAATGAATAGGTTAGTTGCTTTATGGCAGAATACTATGAAAAATCCATAGCCTTAGTATAACAATTCTTGCACCTATTCTAAACCGCAATATCCCACTTCTTTGTGAGTATTTAGCTCCATTTACAATGGATATTATCAGGAGTCTGTGGACTCCCACTTCATTCACACGCCCTAGTAATAATTATTACCCTAAGATAAACTACCAACACCATAATGGATGGGCTAGATATCATGAACAACTATGATATCAGGATTATCAATATCATGAAGAACCATCATGGTCCCACCTTGATCAACCCTATTATGAATATCAAGAACACCAGGGACAACCATCGTGGTTCCAACCTTAATAAACCTTTCTTAGTACCTTGATGCCACATCAATATGAGAAAGATGGCTAAATTCCATGAAAGGGAAAGAAAATGAAACCAATAAGGGATAATATCAATAGAAACTTTAAAAGAATTATAAGGATGGGACTTCTATATGATCATTTTGAGCTACAAGATTTCTAGCCATCCTTGGAATCCTCCAACCTAGATCCACTAAGCCTATAGTGAACATTTCTCAATGGCAAGACTGAGTAGAAACCCCTACAATTCTTGAAACTCAATTTGAGTCTTGCAGTGTAGAAGACGTATCCAATTTGGACCCATAAACTTTATTTGATCAAACACCAAACAACAATGTAGGTTCACCTAAAAGCTTACATGTACTTGAAGAATAGGAAAAAGAAGAGTCAATTGATGTTCTAGATAAACATCAACTCGCTCTAAGATATACATTAGAAGACACCAAGTGTTTAAACCCCACCCTACTTCCATCAGATCATGAACAACCTTTTAGGGAAGTGTAGAGTCATCTTATGCACTAGTTTTAGGAAAATGTAAGGGAGAAGGAGGAAAAACATGTACTGATTGCTACAAGCCCCATTATCCCTCAATTTGTTGAAAAAGGGACCCATTCATTTCAATATGGTCCAACAAACTTCATAGTGGTCTTTTATGCTATTAAGTTAGCACTGATTCATAGTTCAAGGTGGAGGATATTTATTAACTACCATGAAATTCTAACAAAATGGGAGATCCTCAATTTGAATGTTGTAACACAAAATTTAAAATCACAGTGATCTACTGTGTCATATTGTTGTCACCACAAAAAATGTTTAGGTGAAGGATATATATTGACTATCATGAACTTTTGACATGGAGTGAGAAATTTACATTAATCATTTTGGTTTAGAGTAGATTAGTTAGTCTAGTCTGGCTACAGACATTAAACTTAGTGCTCACTAGGAGGCAACCCTATGATATTAGAGTCTCATTGTTCTTCATCCCTCATTTATCATATAAGTGTCCTATATTTCAAAACATTGGAGATAATGCTTAGTTTAGGTTGAGGGTGTAGATAAGCATGCAATCTTTGCATTTTTTTTTTAAAATCAAAAACCAAAATTTTTTGAGTTTTCAAAAGTTTTGAAGGTCAAAGTTCCTTTACTATGATGACAATTGGATTTTCTAAAATTAAGTATTTCCACTACTTTAACTTCTTAGTAGACATGCATATGATTAATTTTGCATCTTATTCATGTCCTAAAGCCTTTTATGAAAGTTAAATCTTGCAATACACTTACACATAGTCCATAAGTGTAGATTAATAAATGATTATGACTTAGAGACATTGCAGAAAATTACTAGAGACCTATAAAGCCAACTGATTTTTAGAGACTATTTGTTTTTTTTTGTAACGACCTGAGGGCCCCACACATAATCACATTGTCTGCTCTAGGGACTGGGGCCCATATCACCCAGTCCCTGCACGGTTTTGTTCTTCTCCCATGGAGGTAAAGGCCTGGTTGTATGGAAAGTCCTCCGAACCTTTATCAATAGCCCAGTAACTCTCCCCTTAGCGATGTGGGACTAACTCTCAGCGCCTCACCTTGCCTAGAAGCCTACCAGCCCTCAGCGACTGTGCCTTTTGGGCCCATCCTTGTCAGCCCGCCCTCATCGGCCAAGGCTATCCCTCTCCCCCTTAGGGACAGGCGTCCCCGCGTGTCACACGCGAGTGCTCGCGTGCGGTTAGCCACCTACACTGGGTTCAGGTCCTGCTCTGATACTGCTGTAACGACTCGAGGGCCCCACACACAATTATATTGTCTGCTCTGGAGACTAGGGCCCATATCACCCAACCCCCCACTATTTTGTTCTTCCCTCGTGAGGGAAAAGGCCTGGTTGTATGGAAAGTCCTCTGAACCTTTATCAACAGCCTAGTAACTCTCCCTTAGCGATGTGGGACTAACTCTCAGCGCCTCACCTTGCTTAGAAGCCTATCAGTCATCAGCGACCATGCCTTCTGGGCCCACCCTCATCGGCCAAGGCTAGCCCTCTCCCCCTTAGGGGACACGCGTCCCCGCATGTCACACGCGAGTGCTCGCGTGCAGTTAGACACCCACACTGGGTCAGGGTCCTGCTCTGATACCATTGTAACGATCCGAGGGCCCCACACACAACCATATTGTCCGCTTTGGAGACAAGGGCCCATATCACCCAGTCCCCGCACGGTTTTGTTCTTCCCCCATGGGGGAAAAGGCCTGATTCTATGGAAAGTCCTCCGAACCTTTATCAACAGCCTGGTAACTCTCCCCTTAGCAATGTGAAATTAACTCTCAA
The DNA here is from genome assembly GCA_035236585.1 of Warburgia ugandensis. NCBI lineage: Eukaryota > Viridiplantae > Streptophyta > Magnoliopsida > Canellales > Canellaceae > Warburgia > Warburgia ugandensis. The sequence continues at coordinate 49,396,735 of CP141130.1, forward strand.
CACCTCACCTTGCCTAGAAGCCTGCCAGCCCTCAACGACCACACCTTTTGGGTCCGCCCTCATTAACCTGCCCTCATTGGCTAAGGCTAGCCAATATGGTTGTGTGGGGCCCTCGGGTCGTGACAGTGATATCAGAGCGGGACCCTAACCCTGTGTGGGTGGCTAACCACATGCGGGCTCTCACGTGCGACACGCGAGGCTATGTATCACCTAAGGGGTAGAGAGCTAGCCTTGGCTGATGCTGGCAAGCTTCTAGGCAAGGTGAGGTGTTGAGAGTTAGTCCCACGTCACTAAGGGGAGAGTTACTGGGCTGTTGATAAAGGTTCGGAGCACTTTCCATACAACAAGGCCTTTTCCCCCATGCGTGAAGAACAAAAATTGTGTGGGGACTGGGTGATATGGTCCTAGTCTCCAGAGCGGACAATATGGTTCTATGTGGGGCCCTCAGCTCGTTACAGTGGTATCAGAGTGGGACCCTGACTCGGTGTGGGTGGCTAACCGCATGCGGGTACTCACGTGTGACACGCGGGGACGCGTGTCCCCTAAGGGGGAGAGGGCTAGCCTTGGCTAATGAGGGCAGGCCCAAAAGGCACAGTCGCTAAGGGCTGATAGGTTTCTAAGCTGGCAGGCTTCTAGGCAAGGTGAGGCACTGAGAGTTAGTCCCACATCGCTAAGGGGAGAGTTACTGGGCTATTGATAAAGGTTCGGAGGACTTTCCATACAACCAGGCCTTTTCCCCCATGGGGGAAGAACAAAATCGTGCGGGGACTGGGTGATATGAGCCCCAGTCTCTAGAGTGGGCAATATGGTTGTGTGTGGGGCCCTTGGGTCATTACATTTTTATAGGGGTATACATAATTCACTATTTTCTTCATGCATATTTGCTTTGAAAGATTGCAGTATTCCTTATGTTGGTCAAAATACTAAGAACTGAAAGGAGTACTAACTTTGAATATTTATTGAATCTAATAGTTTTTAAGAAACCTAAGAAATGATATAAGTCATCTTTGTTGTAACCTAGAGATATAAAGCCTACCCAGATATTATACCACTAGTTATGCACTTTGAGCCTCTTGGTAAGCCTTTTCTTTTAAAAACTCCAATTTACATTAACCCAAAGAAACCCCAATAAAAGATTAGAATATCCATTACGTACATTGCAAAGATGAGTAAAGATGGAAGGAAAAGTAGAAAAAGGATAAAAGTCGAAGAAATGAAAAATATCAAATAACCCTTTCCCTCCAAGAAAAGTGTTTCTTTTAAGAAATACAAAGAAAAAGAGTATTATCATTAAAAAGAAGAAAAATGTTATGAAGAAAAAGAAAAAGGAAAGTACAGGAAAAAAAATTCACTTGAAGTACAACCAAAAGAAAAGTTGTCCAAACAAATATTCATTGAAGTCCTCTACTCAAATTTAAAACTTTACATCCTTATACCCTTCTTTTCAGAACCCTATCCAAGCTTACATTTCATTCTATCTAAAGACCTACTGATCTTAGGAGGAACATAGCCTTGATGAGGATATAAATATAAAGGAATTAAGGTGAACTATTTCTAATGGTATTGGTAATGACATCAATTCTAAGGGATCATATTCTTTGTCTCATTAGTGCTTAAGAAGTTATTTGAAACATTAGCATCTTTGGAGTTGGTGATATTGTGAGAAGAAATTGTTTGGCCCCTTTTCTATAAGAGCTTTAATTCCATGTGTATATCAGTGAGAATTTGAGGTCAAAACATCTTTCCAATGGAGCAATGAGGATATCTATTTCAAAAGTCCCAACTTATGTAGTTGTACAAACATTTCACTTCGAGATGAAACTAGAATAAAATGGTTTTGGTATGTAGGTAATTTGTGAACTTTCTCATTCATCTTTATTAAGTTATTAAAGCCAGTAGAGTATTAAAGGATAAGAATTCTTTGAGATAAATTATGGAATCTAACCTTATAGAATTTTGGGGGTATATTCATTACAAATCCTCACGAGGCTTAACTCATCCACTAGGAGTAACCTAAGGGTTTAAAGGCTTGTTACATATGCTAAATGCAATAGTGGGTACCTACAAAAGTGGCAACCATTTTATTTTCATGAATTTTTTTATGGTTGGGTGGCTTGATAAGTGTTCAATTTTTTTATAAAAAGTACCCAATTAGTTGCCCATGTGTTATAACATATAGTGCTAAAATTAGGGTTTTTGGCTGACATTTTATAACACATGCATTTCTGACCTAATAATTTAAGAATGTGTTATTTTATCAGTTCACAAGCTAATCCAAAGTAAGTATATGAATGATCATTTTTTTTTAGTTTAATTAGGGTTTTTCACCTTTTGTTGGGCTTAGAGAGATGATCTAAAGGCCGAAATTTATCTAGATGGAGATGAAGATCAAAAGATCAAGTCAAGGCCAAAATTTCAACATTTCAGATAAAGGTCCAGGATGATATCAAGGCAACACAATGGATCAATAGAAGCAATTGGAAGAGCCAACAATGACTGAAATGGGCTCATGAAGCAAGCCATGCATTTTCACCACCTTTGCATGGGAGTCATACAAGCCACCTTAGCCATATAAGCCATGAGAGAAGATGCTAAGGTAATGAATTCAAGCAATTAAAGCTATGAGTATGAGTCATGAAGCCAAGCCAAATGATCCCTGAAAGTGAGCCACATAAGCCGATTAAGCCAAATTGCACATGGAGCAATACAATTGGAGGAGAATTCAAGAAATGATCCACTTTCTAAAATTGGATTTTACGGGTTTACTTAGAAGGTTTGAGAGAATTATGTGAAAAGTAAGATGACTATGCATTGGTATTACCCATCAAGAGAGAAACCTTACTTTCCAACTCCATCTCCCACTCCTTTTCCATTCAATTGACCAAGGGTTAGAAGTTAAAAGGAGGGAGGCACCTCCTTAGGAAAAAGATAACCCCCTTACCTAATTGGTGATCAAGTGGTTTCCTAAATGTGAAAACTTAGATTTGGTTCAAAGTCAAATCACTTCAAAAACTTAGATCTTTCCCATTTTCCTAAACCTTATTCCTTACCTATTCCTCATTTTTCCATCAACCAAACATGGTAAAATTAGAATGGAAAGAGCTCCACTTTCTTTCTTGGAAAAAGATGCATACTCCCTTTTCATATTTACTAACCAGTCAGCTCATGCTTCTTTTCTCTCTTATGTCATGTTTATGACATCATCTTGCTAATTCATTTTCCACCTAACCTTCCTCATTTAATACCCTAACCATAGGGTTACTTTTGTCATGGTTTTACCCCTTCCTAGGTTAGGAACCCACTCATCTATATATAGCTATATTTCATACAAATTTTCCAAGTAGTGGTCAGTGAGGCACCTTCACATCAAGCTCTCCTTTGGTGTTATTTGCAGCTGCACTTTGGATTTTCATAAATGGTTTTCTTCCTTTGGATTTCTAGTTATTGTTTTGGTTATTTTCTCTCCAATTCAGGTTAGTAGCTTGCTAACTTTTTTTTAGTTTTCATTGATTTAGTTTCCATTATTTTGCTTTCTACTTTTGCACCTTCCTTTCCAACTAGCTTCTCCTTCTTTCTTTACCCCAACTTCACTTTTTTTTCTTTGTTTTTCCATCAAGATTTAAGTTAATTCATCTCTAGTAGTGATAGTCAAGAGAATAGCTAGCTTAGAATCATGATTTTCCCTCTTGGAATTCAAGCTTTTTGGCTTATTCTCACCTTAGTTTTAGGTCCACTTTCCATAGTTGGTTCACCTACTTAGTATTCTTTTCTCTTGAATTCCTTACTATGTTTTATTTGCATGTCATCATAGTTTTTTTTTGTGAGCATTATATTGCATTGTTGGTGCTGTTTAGATAGCCTTTCATACTTAAGAATTACATGCAATTTTCAGTAATAAAACATGTATTATGCAGTCTCATTTTTGGTGTAAATTGGATATGATGTAGTAAAGTTATTTGAGAATTCTTGTTATGCTTTGTTATTTCATCAAAGTACTTGAGTCCTTGCATAAAATTTATGGTTTCAGTAGCTTTCTAATGCTAAATTTGTTGAATTTTCTTAAGTATCACAATCTAAAAACTATTTTTCTGTCAACTTTGTGTCTTAAACATTGTTTCTACTTAAGTCCTTAGGTACCCATTTTGATTTTAATGTTGTTTATTAGAGTCCATAGTTATTTTGAATTATTAGTTAACTTAGATGCACTAAATTGAGCTACTTTTGGGGTCCTAGAACCATTTGCATAGTCCTAGAATCATGTGCATGGTACTAAGTCCCTTGCATCTTTAATCTATGGTTAAGTTGGTTATGTAATCTTGTTTAGCATTACTTAATTTAGTTTGTTTCATGTTCTTTTAAGTTTAAAAAGTTTCCTCTCTAAATTTTAGGAAGTTCCATCTTTAGGAAGTTTTAATATTTAGAAAGTCTTTTTAATAGTAGTTTACATTCACAAGCATGTTGCTAATTTCTTGTTAAAGTTAGTTAGATCTCATTGGTTACTTGTTTTTGCATGCTAGGTTAGTTTTAAAAAGTTTCCTAATTTGGTTTTAGAAAGTTTCTAATTCTAGTATAGGAAAGATTATGAAAGTGTCATTTTCATAAGTTTCCTTTAGTTTAACTTTCTTAATTTGATTCAATCTATTTAGCATTAGTTTCCTGTACTTGCTTACATATAATTTTGGTAATGTTTCCATTTTTATTTCTTTGCTTTAGTTTTTGGTAAGTTTGTATTAAGTTTAGTTTCTAATTCCATGCATGTTTCCCTCTTAGGTGTTTTAAATTCCAAGTTTAATCACACCTCTATCTCTTTGGCTGAATTTAATTAATCAAAATAAAATCCTTCCCTTTGAAAATATGTGAGATTCCTTATGGGATTGACCTTGCTTCATTAAAATACTACATTGATTCGTGCCCTTGCAAGTAATTTTAAAGCTATACCAATTCACCAGCCTACGCATGCACTGTTCATCTTCTTCACCCTCTATTTTTCTTCAAATTTTTGAGGTGTTTTTCTCTCCATCTTTGATATGGTATTTATAGATGATAGGAAGTCAGTTTAAATTCAATTTTTAGCAATTTCCTTCTCCATTCTCTTTCCTTTTCTCTAAAGAATTCTAAACCAAATTGAGTTTTCTAATTTTAACTTAGTTTCTACTGTAGCTTTTAAAATTATTCACAAGTGCAAGAATCAATGTTGTACTTTCCACTTAAGAGAGGTTGATCCCATGTGGAATCTCATGAGATTTTCAATTGATTTGGTCTTATTTAAGTTACTTATCTTAGCTAAAGAGAGATGCTTTTGATTAAATTACAATAGTAAGCAAAATGGAATTAGAAATATGTATAAAATTAAAAATTACAAGTAAAAGAAACTTTCTAAATAAAGATATTCAATGAAATTAGAAACTTTCCTAACTAATAAGTGTTAAATAAAAGAAACTAATATAAAACTAGATTGAATGAATCGACAAAACTTAAAATCAAGGAAATTTGTTGAAAATGAAACTTTCCTAAATTAACACTTTCTAAAACTAAAATTAGAAAATTACTAAAAATAAAACTTCACAAAACTAAATAAGGAAACTTTATAAACTAAACTAAGATGCAAATAGCTAACTAACTAATGCTAAACTAAGCAAAACTTAAGGGTAAGTTACCCAAGTACCATGGGCATGACCCATGGAGTTGTGCACATGGTTCATGGGTTCGAATGACTAAAATTCATGAATGAAAAGCATGCCAACATGAGATCTAATCAAAGCACTAATAAACATCCTAAAAATTTAAATTATTTCCTAAGGAATCAAGCAAATAAGATGTATAGATTGTTGAAAATTAAACATGAACATTGAATGGAAAAATTGTAGAAATTAAGTGCTAAAAAACTCAATTCTACGCAAGGCATGGAAAGCAACTAGACAAGCACTTTATGTAATATTGTAGTCATATATTGAAGTAACTACTTGAATGAAGCAAAAACAATTACCTTCAAACAACTTCACTGATTGAATGGTAAAATACATCAAATTGGCATAAACATGTTTACAAAATCTAGAAATTGTGCCCATTTTCATTGCTTTCGATGACCATAAACTAAACATAAATAACATCCAAGTGAAATCCAAAATACAATCAAGAGAAAATAGGTCTTGAATGATGGGAACTAGTCAAGGAAAAATAAACATAAAACTAGCTCTCTAATTGGGTGAAAAATGTGGAAATCAAGGGTAACAAGAGATTCAAGCTACTTTTTCTCTTGGGGGTGTCACTACTATAGAAGAAATAGTTTAGATGTTGAAGGAATAAGCAAGATAAAGTAAAGAGATTAAAGTAAAGATCATGAGAAAAACAAGTTAGTTCTATGTGTACGGGATGAAAGAAACAAAACAAGAACAAACTAACAATGAAAGCAAGAAACTAACCAGAATTGAAGTGCAAAAGCAATGGGAAAATACTTGAGGAAGGTGGCTCCCTCATTAAGTAAAAAATGTGGTACACCTAGTTGAGGTGGGTGAAAAGGATGGAAAATGGATTTGGAAAGTGGGATGATCATCTGACCAATTATGAATTTTCCCAAAACCTTCTAATTATCACATGGAAATCACTTCTTTTTTTCTAAGCCATATGAGCTACTCAAGCCTTTAAGATAAGCAATGAAGCCACTTAAGCCACCAAGTAATGAGCCATTAAATTAAGCCATCAATCCAAGGAGTGCCACATGCATCACACAATTGGAGAAGCAAGTAAGCAACTTTCCTATGTTAAAAGTGTGATTTTTAAGAGATTTTGTGAGATTAATGTAAAAGTTAAGATGATCAGGCATTAGGAGACCCATAAAAAGAAAAAAAACCCACTTTCTTAATCTCTTTCTTAATACTAATCCACCCATCCTACTAGGGTTCCATGTTTTTAAGTGAAGGAGGGATCAACCATCCAAAATGATGATGCCCACTCCCTTTCCTAATTGGTGACCAAGTGGTTTCCTAAATAGGAAACCCTAGATCTACTTCAATTCAATTAACATCAAAACCCTAAATATTTTCCCATCATTCCTAAACCTTATTCCTTGACTTTCCATCAGGAAAACATCACAAAATTAGAAGGGAAAGAGTTCCACTTTTTGGCTAGGAAAAGATGCCTATGCCCTTGTTCAAAATTAGAAACCAGCCATCATGTCTCTCTCATGTCATCTTTCCAACTCTCTTTCATACATTATCTTGCTAATTCATCTCTCACCTAAGGTAAGAAACCACTCATCTATATATAGGCTCATGTTCCATGCAAATTTTCTAAGTAGAGGTGGGTGACACACCTAGAAATCAAGCTTTCCTTTGGTTTGTTGCTAGACTTTAGGATTTATTATATGCTTTTATCCCTTTAGATTTCTAGTTATTTTCTCTCCAATTTAGGTTAGTAGTTTGTTTACATTGGTTTAGTCTTCATTGCCTTAGTTTCCATTATTTTGCTTTCTAGTTTTGCACCTTTCTTTCCATTTAGATTTCTCTTTCTTTCTTTTCCCCAATTCCACTTGTTTTTCACTATTATTCAATTAATATGCAAGTTATTTATTATCTGGGCCCTATTCCAGGTGACTTAGAAAAGGATAGGTAAGCCACTTCTAATAGTTTGTTTTTTCATTCACTTATCGCGGGGGAAGGTCAGGTTTGATATTGTGGTATTTGTATGGGGTGTTAAGGTAAGGTAGCAGTTTCATGGTATCATAAGGGGTAAGGGATAAGGAGTGGAGTCTAGTCATGTAATTGGAGGTAAGGAACTAGGACGTCTTTCCTACCATGGGGATGATCCATTCTGAGACTTATGGCGATCAAGCTATGGAATGGTCTCAGCCCAGGTCCTTGTACGCTGAAGTTGTCAAGTCTGTATGAGGATACCGTTTCAGGAGGGCATTTTCCTTTTTGTGTCTCCCTCTTCCTCATGTTCCTTGTGTCGATATTTTATGATAAAGGGTCTTCCTAGTGGGCTCGGTGCCATTAGCCCTTACTGATTTGTGTATTTTTGATCTTGATCGGCTGACCTTTCCGATCCTGAAACAAAAAGACATAGTTCGGCTCTCTTTTTTCGGTCATTCAGATGCACAAATCTGTGAAGGCGATGAGAGATGCCACCTGCTCTTTGCATTCCTTCTCTTTCGGAGTGGAGCACTCCTTTCTTGGCTTGGTACATGTTCTAAGAGAGCTTTTGTATGACGTGAACAGTACCTATGAAGTAGTGGAATCTGTCTGTCTTGTCTTCCACCTCATAAGGGAGTTGCATTTCGAGGGACTACAAATCTCAACAGAACATAGACATACTCAAAACTGATCCCATTGAGCCCTATTTAGTAAGGGCCACACCTTGATCAAATAGTGATGATGTGGTCAACCCTGGATACGTGGCTCTTTGATGGGGGAAGGACGATGCTAGTTGTTTGAGTGTGTGGTGTGTAGTGGGTGCGTCTTAGTGTCTTATTACTACTATAAATCAATGAGAAAATAGCATTCTCGAAATGAATTTTTCTCTTTCAAACTAAGAGGATTGGAATTTGGCCAAGATGTGATCTATCTCTTTCCTTGGTTGGAGTGGAACTTTGGTTTTCTTTAGCAAGGAACTATTTCACTTGCCTTACCTTAATTGACTATAAGCTATAAGCAGTCGATTGATCAAAGCAAAATACTTTAGGCATCTTTGGAGCATGTTCAACTTCTAAAATTCCTTGAGTCCTGCGGCATTCTCACAAAAACAAAAGATGGCTAGTAGATAACTATTTTGTTATTCTAGAAAGAGATTAGTTCTTCCGATCTTGTTCGGCTTGGAAAGGTGTCTTTCTCAATTCCAGAAGTTGAGGAGCCCTACTATGTAGCTGAAGAAGTTGTAGAAGAGCACCACTATTCAGGTCCCAACACATGGGGCATTAATTCAATTGCAAGGATCGTGAAGCAAGGGAAGGGAAGAATGAGACCAACATAGTGAAGTCATCCCCAACTGATCATTCCGTTGGCATCTTGCATGACGTTCCCTATCCAGTCGATCATTCTGCTGGCATCTCACATAGGGACGTTCCCTATCTGGCCTATCATTTCGCTAGCATCTCGTATTCATGCCCTTGTTGGCTGCCACTCAGGGATGTAGTTATAGATAATTTAGTCTGTTTGTGGGTCGTTGGCTCCACCTGTTATCTCCTTCTACGACATGTTGTTGTCGTCACCATATTCCATATGTCACTTAGTCATCTCTGCCTCATTGCGGGTTAACACCTCCGAAAGAAACAGAGGACTTCATTCAGTGACTCCGTGATCACCTTCTAAATGATCATAATAAGGTAAAGCTTGAAGATAAGTTTTGTACTCTATTAATTTCTCCTTCCATCTAATCAGGTGGGCACCAAAAATTACTCCATAGGGCTTTCAGACAAATCCCCCTAAAAACCATATGTGCAAATCTCCACGCATGCAGCTCACGCCATTCGAGGTGGCCTAGTCCAGCATTCACAAATCCTATAGTGAAATTGAGACTACTCGACCTTGAAAGCTAATTCGCATGTAGGCAGTGCTGGATTTCTATCTATAAGGTGTACCGTTTACTCTATATATTCATTGATCCATTGGCTTGCTCCCTCTTTTTCTAAGAATTCATGAGCCGCTCGAAAAAAGCCTTCCATTTCCATCAAATGACCTAGCCTCCCTTAGCTCTTCCACCATCCGGGCTCCCTTTCCTCCCTATGCTATGCTCCCCCAATGCAGGCCTACCATGTGTCGCGCCTGTAGCATTTTTGCCAGACGGTCTTTACCAGTAGTGCCATTCTCCCCGCTAGCTGTATGGGTGGGTTGTCCCTTGTTGCTACGTTCTGTTAGGCTATGGAAACCAGGAATAGGTGTAGTTGAATGGGACAATAGGCGGGTTACATGTGCCACTGTGTCGAGATGTGAGGCTCAGGTGGTGATGATCACCCCAGGGTATGTGCTAGCATCATTGACAAGCACTCCAGGAACCGCCAATGCTCGTGAGAACTCAGGTCGGTCGGTCCTTGTTTCGTCTAACCAGAGGTGTGGATAACGAGGCCACCTTCACAACCTTCTCCCTTTTGTCCCTATTAAGTAGTAAGGTAGGGCGGTTCGCTTGAGTTGCTCAATCGCCCAACCTTTTGCCCAGTGCTCATGATGCACCACGGAACCTCCACCATGTCGGGGGACAAAGCAGGCCATAGCTACCTGCATAGGAGCCAACTCAACATCAGCGGCTTTGTGCCGCACTGGAGTGATCCAATGTGGTTTGCATGTTCCACCACTTCTCTGTTCATTTCCAATATGGATCATGAAACACCATGAGTAGTAGGATGTTGAGGTCTGGAATTCGAAGTGAAAATTTTTATTTGCCCATTCCTAGTTGTCATGGGAAAGAAAAGCACAAATAAGAAAGGGATTATTCCCTGAGAGCTTGTCTAGTACTAGAAATGCATCTCATTCACCCATGCGCAATAGCTCTACCTGATGCTTTTTGCAGCCTTGCATGCAAGTGAAGCACTATTGGCAGCAATAAATAGCTTATTGAGCGATGATTGATGCAGTCAGTCAGTGCCCTCGATTGTTTTAGAGAGTAGGATCATGGCGCCTTGGAACTATACATCCAATAGTGGCATCTCCTTTCGTGCGAGAGGCTTCTATGCCGACCATTATTCCCGACTTTGTTATGAAAGAAAGTAGCAGCTCAAGCAAATCTAATTAGTTTTTGCTTCTTATTCTTAGCCAACCAACTACTTGGTACCAAGCAATAGGTTAGATGTTGCACTGTCAAAGTAGAAGAGTGGTCTCTTATCTTAGAAGTGGCGGTGCAAGAAGAGCGCAATCCTCTTTGTCTTGAAAGAAAGTGAGTCGGTGTAGCGAAGTATATACATTAGGTAAGTAAGCAGTGTAATAAGCCAGCCTTTTCAGAAAGAAAAAGAATGAATGGACAGTGTCCCAGAATAGAACATATGATTGAATGAAGTGGCTAGTGTGGCGAGAAAAAGAAGTGGTTGGTCCCATGCACCATGCCTACTGCCTGCTCTTATCATGTAGGCTCCCCACGCTGAATAACATGGGGGTTGTTTGCCTTTGGTAAAGATGGGGAACACCTGTTCCCCTCTATTAAAAAGGCCCCTCTCTTCCTATGGAAGACCAAAAGTAGGGTGCTCCCTATTACTCATCCATAGGGCGTATAAGACTTGATTTGTAGCGGTCAAGGTTTGAATAAGTGATCAAATTAGCAGCCCCTCTCATGCCCTTTAGTCTTATGGTAAGCCCTATAAACGCCCTTCTCTCTTATGACATCAAGGTGGTACTTTTGAAGCTGGGCCTTTAAGAGATAGGGGGCCAAACAAAAACGGCCAAAAGAAAAAGAAAGAAAAAAAGGGGCAGCGAAAGAGATGTGTGCCTTATTAATAGGGGGGAGGAGAGAAAGAACGCATACATGGACATTCTTTCTGCCTTAACTGAGATGGGGGTTCGAGAATCTATGAAAGTATGTCCAAGGCTATGGAAGAACTCAAGGAAGTCCATTACTGAGAAGTGGTGATCTCATCTTGTCTTGCTTGCTGGAAGAGAGGAAGCACCCAGACTGTAATAACCCCAATTTTTGTAATTGATTGAGAAAATCAATAAAGTTTGAGTTTCAGATATTTTGGGCTGAAATATTAGGGTTATTTAGAATATATTTTTTATAAAGGTATAATTAAATAATGAGACATGTAAAATTGAGATTAAACTTAGCAAACCCTTCAAAATGACTATAAGCACGACAAATTCTAAATTTGGATGAAAAATCCTTAAGTTTCTTCATTTCTTGGACAAAAGGGTAAAATAGTAATTTTACCCAAAAATCAAAATATGGGACATCAAAATTTAGAATTCACTGAGAAATATGAATCCAACGCTACTAAGTACACTCAAATCCGAGATCATGGGAATAAAACCCAAAATTTTATACATAAATGGCAAAACGATCTTTTTACACCGTGTGGGGCCCACAAGGGACCCAAAAGCGAATCTTATGAGCAGCTCACATGAAGTCATGGGTCAACAAACACCAGCTAGTCTTGGGGAAGAAAAATGGAGCATGGGAGACTTTCATGCCATTTAATAATAAAAAATTAAATATTATAATCATAAAAAAATGACCAAATGCCTATAAATACAACTGCAAAAATCCTTCAAAAATGCTCATAAAATCCCCACAAAATTTTCTTCACTCTCCCTAAAAAATTAGACCTAGATCCCTCCCCAAAAATCCAAAATTTCCAAGAGATATCTCTCTTTTCAATTTCTTTTTTCATTTTAGATTGGAACAAGAGACCTAAAATCAATTAGGCACTCCGTTCCAGATCTAATTTCATCAATTCTACCATCCAAAACTTCCTACCATATCTATTCTACAAAACCCCAAAAGCAATTTCAAGATCCAACGGTTCAAACAATGGGTATTTGCAAGAAAGGTGGATCTTAGGCCATATCTTCATCAACAAGGTATTCTTTTTAAATTGGGCATATAACCAAGGTTTTTTCTCCAATCATGTAGGTAGAAATACTTTATATAGATTTTTAATACTGGTTTATGTAATTTTTAGTTTACTGTAATTTATTTTGACGATAAAAAAGGTAAAAATAAAGTAATAACAGAACCCTTAATTTAGGATTATAGAGTGCTCAGATGAAAATTCTGACTACACCAATAGATTCAGAAGGGTCCAAAACCCCTAGGGTAGAATTTTCACAATGATCTGAGAAGGTTTGGTCCCTCAATTGACAAGGGATTAATTGGATGGTCCAAACGGACTGTCTGATCTCCCGATCGGACAGACGACGTCCCGCGCGCATCCATGGACACCCCATTCATGTACTTTCGCATTTCATCGTAGCAGACGCGCCAGATGAACTGACTCATTCCGCCTGACTAATCTGGGTCGTCCGTTCTTTGGGCCCAGATCAAATCCAGGCCCTATAAAGGACTGTGAACTTCTAGATCACATTCTGGAGTCATTTGAACTCCAAATTGAGATCGGAAAGAAGCTATGAAAAGCTTGAAACCTCTATTTTCTGATGAAGTGATAAAATGGATATAATATTCAGCAAAAATTTTTGTATTAAAGAAACAAGTTTCCAATTACCTAGATCTTCAAGATCTGAGATGATCAGATCTTGAAAATATGTTTTACTAATGATATACTATTGTAATATATGAGATCTATGGTTTATTTGGACATATATGAGATATATTAAGGGATCTACCCATTATACTAGAAAAACCCTAAAAATACAAAGGGACCCACTTGATCAATGAGATCAAGTGTGATCAGATCCTTGGGATGGATAAAATGAATGTTGAAATAGTGAAATCCAAGAAATCATGGATGGATTATGACAAAAATGGATCAATATGATCTTTGGACCTTAATAAAATAAATCCCTTAAATATAACTAATACCCTTAATCAAAGGAAAAGATCTAAGATCAAATGGTTGGATCATAAGTAAAGGTTTCTAAAAATATTAACGTAATCAGTTTCATTTTATATTATAGCAATTTAAATATGATTATGTTATAAAGCATGCTAGTATAACATTTAGACTTTATCATGATGTGTGATTTCATTGTTATCATAAGGTGCTAAATTTAATTATCTTAAGGGTACTTTAGTATGATTTCATGCCATTCTAACTTAGGACCATGCTAGAATTTCATAGAAGTTTATACTATAGTAGGAGATTATACCTTAAGTCCATATTAGTTTAAATTGAGTTGTTAAGGTATATTAGTTGGAAATCATGTTAGAGTAATTTTAAGTACTTTGTCTCATTATCATTAAGTGTTAAATTATGTAGTTTTATGCTTTGAATTTATAATTCATTTATGGGTAAATGTTATTAGCAGATCTACTTGTTATGAGATAAAGAGCATAAAACATCAAAAATGTATTCTAATGAGAAAGTAGAGTTTCATGACACAAATAAGAATGGAGTACTTTGAACTTAATTAGTAAGGGCTATAGTTAGTAGGACAATATAATGATTATCAAATCTTTGGCCCAAACTAGGAGAAGAATAATAAACCCAATGAATGACATTATAAATATTCATGGACTTAATTAAAATCCATTAGAAAGAGTATTTAGGGTAAATATGCTTATAGAAACCTTACGAAAGGTTGAGCTATGGTCATTCTAGTGAATGATGAACATAGTCGTTAAGGGAGTTATCTAATAGAGCCTCGCTCTTCCCCTACTTTCCGTTGACGTTTGTGAGGTCTAAACGCCTCCTTACATAAGGATTGAAGTAACTACTTTGTGTTCACCCATTCAGCTAGTAAGCCTTAGCCAATTGGAAATAAGAGGAGCAGTCTAGATTTAGGCTTGAATAAGTTACCTTCAACCAGCACATTAACTGGTTGAATAATAATAATAAGAGCATAAAAGGTTAGTAAATTACCTAACCTTAATAAAAATAGTAAGTAAGATAAGGATGATCAAACAAGATCCATTAGATCTTGGATGATCAAGAACAATAAGAATAAGAATACTATATTGTACTTATTATGCATGTTTATTAGTATGCTTGTTATAGTTCATTAGATTAGATAATCCAAACCCATGATCAAAGATGATTCAAGGAAGAAAACCAAGATCATCCTCCATAGTGATGATCCAATAACTGAACTTAGATCAAAGAAGAACTAGATGATAGAAGATCTAGGACCTTGATCTTTATCAACATGTGTAGATTGTCAATCAATGGATCTATGAAAGATCAAGTTCAAGGAGATGGACATACAAAGACTTAGAGATAGAAAAATACTTAGATATGAATGATTTAAAGATCATTCTAAACATCAGATCTAGTAATCAATAAGATGGTTCATAATTTATATATTGACAATACGTATGGATGTACAGATCATATACATCAGTCAGGATCATGGATGATTTGGGGAAAAGAGATCACTCCTTAAAGGTGGGAGGATTTGATGAATGCATTTACATGAGATATACATGATTGTACTCATGATTTTATGTTGACAAGAGTAATGTTAATACTTGTATTAAATCTCTTGAAAACCTTATGATCCAACCAAACACATATAAGATGGTTAAGGACTAAACTATAAGTGAATAGGGAATTAGAAAATATTTCAGCCCTAAGTAAACAGACATATGGTCTGATATATATGAAATATATTTTACATACAAGCTTGGAGGCTTGTGAGTTTGTTTTAATAGGCATAAGCTTAGGGGAATGCTATTGCTAGAGGGGTTATGAGGATTTGGCCACCCACTCCTTGAAATTTGATGATGTGATGATACCTTGCCCTAAGAGAGGCTAAAAATCGAGTGGTGGCAATTATGGGAAGGCCACCACTGTGAAAGTCTTGCCCCCCGATACGGGCAGTGACATAATATTTTCCATCGTGGTATCAGTGATGAATAGGGCAGTTATCCGACCGTGCTAATACGAATCAAACTGCAGCATAGTAACCTTTCTGATTATTTTGCACTATGATGCATATGAGAATAGGCATAGTGAAATGCCTTATGTTGTAGCATAATGAAATACTAGGTAATTGTATATTATGAATATTTCCCAAGAAGGGAAATTCCCAGTATAAGATTAGCTGAAGTACTAATTTTGAAAATGAAGAGAAATGACTAACCTAGTTGGGAATGATATTTGACTATTTTCACAAATTTAACTAGTTTACCCACGAAGGGTATGTATATAGATATACATAACTTACAAAATAAAGAGTATGTTTAAGGATAATGAGATTATGAAGTATTGGAATTACCTTGTCAATTATTATGCTTCTTGAATCCCCTACCAAGCATTGCTTGCTGAGATATAGTAAATGTTGCAATATCTCAGATATAGGGAAGGAGTGTTAGGAGCTGAAGACGATAGAGGACTTGAAGAGAATAATCTTCAAGGTATACCCTTGGAGACATGTATTTTTCTTTGTTGAGAGTTATATTGTATGGTGAGCTTGAGTTTTGGATTATGTAATTTGGACAAGTACTGTAATAGATTTGGCTGTATTGTGAACCACTGGATGGATCCTAGAGTTTAACAGAAGTATATTCCTTCAATGGAATTTTATTTTGTACACAAATTGTACTTATGTTATGTATGAAGTGGTGACTTGGGTTTTCAAAACAAGTTCTAAAGAAAAGAATTTCTGCTGCTTTGTTTTGCAAAATTTTTTTACACTCTTAAAGGCCCTGCCTTTCAAAATACATTACAAAATGTGTTACAAAAACCAGGGTCATCACAGTTGGTCTCTGAGCGATTCATCTAGTCACAGTACAGTACAAATATGTCCAAAGGAGAGATTATAATCTAAGTCTAGATTAAGATAGAAGTAGTTGTATAGAGGACTGATACAATTTTGGTTTATGAGCAGATGCCACCAAAGAGAGTCACAAGGCAGACAGCTCAAAATACTCTAGAAGACAATATGGAGAGAGTAACCATGAGTAATATGGAAGAGATGATGACAAGGATGTTAAGGAACCTCCTTCCTCACCTACAACAACCCCAAGGTTCATCACCTCCTGTAGAAATACCAAGTACGCAGGCTCAGGATTAGCCTGGGATGAGACATACTACACCAACACCACCACCAGCTACTCCCATACTAGGACAAGGGTAATCTTCCCTTGTACCAAGTGAAGAAGTTGGAAAATCCCCATTAGCACCAGAAAAAGTTGACAAAATGATGGAGAGATTTCAAAAGAGGACTACAGTGTATGATGGCAAGGGTGAAGCTGAAAAGGCTGAGGAATGGATATATGAAGTTGAAAAGACTTTTAGTGCACTACGTACTCCTTCAGAGTTGAAGATGAAATTTGCCACATACTTATTCAAACAAGAAGCTGCATTTTGGTGGAGATTAGCTAACAACACCTTCTTAAATTCTAAAGATACTACATGGGAAGAATTTAAGGAAGTATTCAACCATAAATATTTTCCTTCTCATGTACAACAAAGGAAGTTGATAGAGTTTTTGGACGAACAGCAAGAGAATATATCAGTGGTGGACTATGATAATAAGTTCACACAACTAAGGAGATTAGCGACTCATGTGTGTGACACAAAAACACACACCGTGGATCGATTCATTGAAGGGCTACACCCAGGGCTGAAAATAAAGGTGCTAGGTACTAAACCCACTACCTTGGCAAACTGTGTGGAAATGACCTCCAAGTTTGAAGAAGAGTACAAAAAGAGTCAAATTACCAAGTTCAGTGGAGGAGAAAACAATAACCCAAGGCCTTTCCAAAAGAATAAAAGACCTTGGAACAATTTTAAGCCTCAAAGAAATCAAAGGAACAATGCACCAAGGCCAAATAGACAGCCATGTACAAGATGTAGAAAATTTCACCAAGGCAATATCTGCCCATGACCTATATAACAACAACCACAACGATTTCCAATCAAGTGCCACAATTGTGGGGAGTATGGACATGTCACCGCCCACTGTACCAAACCATTGGCAGTCAGGGAGGCAAAACTAGAAATTGCTCCTCGACACCAAGGAAGGGTCTTCCCCATCACTGACGGCCAAGCTGGACCATCCAATGTGGTAATTAAAGGTACACTACTTGTAGTAGACAACTATGCCAAAGTACTGCTTGATTCTGGATCTATGCATTCCTTTATATCTTGTGAATTTGCATCTAGTATACAACTATCAGTGAAAAACTTGGGATTTGATCTAGATGTAACAACTCCAGTTGGAAAAACAGTTAAACTATAAGAATACTTGCATAATGTACCTCTAAAAGTATTGGGCAAAAGAATGAACATAGACCTCATTTTATTGAACATGGAGGATTTTGACATCATACTAGGTATGGACTGGTTAGCAAAATACTGAGTAGTTATGGATTGTCACAAGAAGAAACTCACATTTAGTATACCAGGGTAGAAAGTATTAATACTGTATGGGAAACACAATGACTTAGACAAATCCATCATCTCAGCTATGAAGGCAGTCAAACATATGTCCAAGGGGTGTCAGGCATTTCTAGCAATAGTGGTTTCCTTAGATGTTGAATAGCCTAGGATAATAGAAATTGAAGTGGTCAAGGAATTCCAAGATGTTTTTCCTGAAGAACTACCAGGGTTACCCCCACATCGAGAAATTGAGTTTACCATTGAAGTAATTCCTAGTACAACTCCAATTTCTAAAGCACCTTATAGGATGGTCCCAGTAGAGTTGAAAGAGTTAAAAGGACAATTGCAAGAATTGTTAGAAAAAGGGTTTGTTAGACCAAGTAGTTCACCTTGGGGAGCACCAGTAATATTTGTGAAGAAGAAGGATGGGTCAATGAGATTATGCATTGATTATAGAATGTTGAATAGTGTCACAGTGAAAAATAGGTATCCCTTACCTTGCATTGATGATCTCTTTGATCAACTCCAATCTGCTAAGGTCTTTTCTAAAATTGACCTTAGATCAGGATATCACCAATTGCATATTAAGGATGAAGACATACCCAAGTCAGCATTCAGAACTCGATATGGGCATTACGAGTTTCTAGTCATGTCTTTTGGGCTGACCAATGCACAAGCAGTGTTTATGGATTTGATGAATAGGATCTTCAAAGAATTTTTGAATAAATTTGTGATTGTGTTTATTGACGATATACTGATTTACTCTACCAGTATCAAAGAACATCAAGAACACTTACGAATTGTACTAAATAACCTCAGAACACATAAACTATTTGGTAAATTTAGTAAGTGTGAATTCTAGTTAGAGAAGGTCAATTTTTTAGGTCATGCAATTTCCAAGAATGGAGTAGAAGTGGACCCCACCAAGATTGAAGTAGTAATGAATTGGGAGAAACCTAAAACAGTGATAGAAATACATAGTTTTCTTGGACTAGCAGGATACTACTATAGATTCATTCAAGGGTTCTCTCATCTAGCTCTTCCTATGACTTCCTTGACAAGAAAGGGGGTACAATTCACTTGGTCAAAAGAATGTGAAAATAGTTTTCAAGAACTAAAGAAGAGGTTAACTACAGCACCAGTATTGACTTTACCAGTTGGGAGTGGGGGATACGAAATATACTGTAATGCTTTAGGCAAAGGGTTAGGAGGTGTGTTAATGCAAAATGGGAAGGCCATTGCTTATGCATCTAGACAATTGAAGAAAAATAAAATAAATTACCCAGTACATGATCTAGAATTGGCAGCTGTAGTTTTTGCATTGAAAATTTGGAGACATTATTTGTATGGAGAAAAATTCAATGTATTTACAGATCATAAGAGTCTCAAATACATCTTCACTCAAGCTGATTTGAATATGAGACAAAGAAGATGGATAGAGTATGCCAAAGACTACGATTTTGACATCCAATACCATCTTGGAAAGGCAAATGTAGCAGCTGATGCATTAAGTAGACAACTAAGAGCTCTACTCACAAACATCACAATTAAATCAGCTTTTGTAGAAAGAGTCCTTAAAGCCCAAGAAGAAGATACAGCAACTCAGGAATTGTGTGAAAAGAAAGGATTTGTTAAGGGTACAGATGGGGGCATACGTTTTCAGGAGAGATTGGTGGTTCCTTCAAATACATGTCTGAGAAAGGAATTGATACAAGAAGCCCATCAGTCAAAGTTTTCTATACACCCTGGAGGTACAAAGATGTATCAAGATTTAAAAAGAAACTTTTGGTGGGAAGGCATGAAGAGAGAAATGGGAGAATTTGTGGCTAAATGTCTAAATTGTCAACAAGTAAAGGTTGAACACCAAAGACCAGCTGGAATGTTACAAACATTGGAACTTCTAGAATGGAAATGGGACAATATCACTATGGATTTTGTAGTGGGATTTCCAAGAACCCGGGTAGGCCATGACATGATTTGGGTGGTTGTGGATAGGCTAACAAAGTCAGCACATTTCCTTCCAATTAGACAAAACCAATCAGTTGACAGTCTGGCTAAGTTATACATCAAAGAAATAGTAAGACTTCATGGGATTCCACTGTCCATTATCTCGGATCGGGATGGAAGATTTACTTCGAGATGTTGGAAGAGTGTACAACAAGCCTTGGGAACCTCACTTAAACTCAATACAACATTTCACCCTCAAACAAATGGTCAATTAGAAAGGACTATTGAAACCTTAGAAGATATGTTGAGAGCATGTGCATTAGATTGGAAAGGGAGTTGGGATGAACATCTTCCTTTAGTAGAATTTGCATATAACAACAGTTTTCAGGCAAGTATTGGTATGGCACCATATGACGCATTGTATGGACGGCCATGTCGATCACCAACCTGTTGGAGAAAGAAAGCTGATAAAGTTAGAACTAGTGGAACAATGTGTAGACAAGGTCAGATTGATACAGAAGAGGTTGTTAACAACACACAATCGACAAGAGAGTTACGCAGATAAAAGACGTAGAAACCTAGAATTTGATGTGGGGGAGCATGTATTTATAAAGGTATCATCTGTCAAAGGAGTAATGAGGTTTAGAAGCAAAGGAAAACTTAGTCTTAGATTCATTGGTCCATTTGAAATCTTAAAAAGAGTTGGTCCAGTGGCCTACAAATTAGCCTTACCACCCCAACTCTTAGAAATACATTGTGTCTTTCATGTGTCTCTGCTAAGGAAATACCTCCAAGATGACACTGATGTACTTCAAAGGGTGTTAGAAGAGCAAAAGCCTGACCGAACCTTCGAAGAGAAGGCAATACGAATTTTGGACCACAAGGAACAAAAGTTAAGAACTAAAAGCATTCCGTTAGTCAAAGTCTTGTGGCAACATCACTCTATTGAGGAAGCCACGTTGCAAACGGAAGTAGAAACGAAGAAGACACACCCTAGTTTGTTTGAGTAAGTATTGTATTACAAATTTCGAGGATGAAATTATTGTAAGGGGGGAAGATTGTAATAACCCCAATTTTTGTAATTGATTGAGAAAATCAATAAAGTTTGAGTTTCAGATATTTTGGGCTGAAATATTAGGGTTATTTAGAATATATTTTTTATAAAGGTATAATCAAATAATGAGACATGTAAAATTGAGATTAAACTTAGCAAACCCTTCAAAATGACTATAAGCACGACAAATTCTGAATTTGGATGAAAAATCCTTAAGTTTCTTCATTTCTTGGACAAAAGAGTAAAATAGTAATTTTACCCAAAAATCAAAATATGAAACATCAAAATTTAGAATGTACTGAGAAATACGAATCTAATGCCACTAAGTACACTCAAATCCGAGATCATGGGAATAAAACCCAAAATTTTATACATAAATGGCAAAACGGTCTTTTTACACTGTGTGGGGCCCACATGGGGCCCACAAGGGACCCAAAAACAAATCTTATGAGCAGCCCACATGAAGTCATGGGTTAACAAACACCAGCTGGTCTTAGGGAAGAAAAATGGAGCATGGGAGACTTTTTATGCCATTTAATAATAAAAAATTAAATATTATAATCATAAAAAAATGACCAAAATGCCTATAAATACAACCCCAAAAATCCACCAAAAATGCTCATAAAATCCCCACAAAATTTTCTTCACTCTTCCTGAAAAATTAGACCTAGATCCCTCCCCAAAAACCCAAAATTTCTAAGAGATATCTCTCTTTTCAATTTCTTTTTTCTTTTTAGATTGGAACAAGAGACCTAAAATCAATTGGATACTCTGTTCCAGATCTAATTTCATCAATTCCACCATCCAAAACTTCTCACCATATCTATTCTACAAAACTCCCAAAGCAATTTCAAGATCCAACGGTTCAAACAATGGGAATTTGCAAGAAAGCTGGATCTTAGGCCATATCTTCATCAACAAGGTATTCTTTTTAAATTGGGCATATAACTAAGGTTTTTTCTCCAATCAGGTAGGTGGGAATACTTTATATAGATTTTTAATACTGGTTTATGCAATTTTTAGTTTACTGTAATTTATTTTGATGACAAAAAAGGTAAAAATAAAGTAATAACAGAATCCTTAATTTAGGATTATAAAGTGCTCAGATGAAAATTTTGATTACACCAATAGATTCAGAAGGCTCCAAAACCCCTAGGGTAGAATTTTCACAATGATCTGAGAAGGTTTGGTCCCTCAATTGAGAAGCGATTGATTGGACGGTCCAAACAGACTGTCTAATCTCCCGATCGGACGGACGACGTCTCGAGCATGTCCATGGACGCCCCTTTCGGGTACTTCTGCATTTCATCGCAGCGGACGCGCCTAACGAACCAACTCATTCCGCCCGACTAATCTGGGCCGTCCGTTCCTTGGGCCCAGGTCAAATCTAGGCCCTATGAAGGACTGTGAACTTCCAGATCACATTTTGGAGTCATCTGAACTCCAAATTGAGATCAGAAAGAAGCTATGAAAAGCTTGAAACCTCTATTTTCTGATGAAGTGATAAAATGGATATAATATTCAGCAAAAATTTTTGTATTAAAGAAACAAGTTTCCAATTACCTAGATCTTCAAGATTTGAGATGATTAGATCTTGAAATTATGTTTTACTAATGATATACTATTGGAATAAAGTGAGATCTATGGTTTATTTGTACATATATGAGATATATTAAGGGATCTACCCATTATGGTAGAAAAACCCTAAAAAAACAAAGGGACCCACTTGATCACTGAGATCAAGTGTGATCAGATCCTTGGGATGGATAAAATGAATGTTGATATAATGAAATCCAAGAAATCAAGGATGAATTATGACAAAAATGGATCAATATGATCTTTGGACCCTAATAAAATAAATCCCCTAAATATAACTAATACCCTTAATCAAAAGAAAAGATCTAAGATCAAATGGTTGGATTATAAGTAAAGGTTTGTAAAAATGTTAATGTAATTAGTTTCATTTTATATAATAGCATTTTAAATATGATTATGTTATAAAGCATGCTAGTATAACATTTAGACTTTATCATGATGTGTGTTTTCATTGTTATCATAAGGTGTTAGATTTAATTATCTTAGGGGCACTTTAGTATGATTTCATGCCATTCTAACTTAGGACCATGCTAGAATTTCATATAAGTTTATACTATAGGAGGAGATTATACCTTAAGTCCATGTTAGTTTAAAATGAGTTATTAAGGTATATTAGTTGGAAATCATGTTAGAGTAATTTTAAGTACCTTCTCTCATTATCATTAAGTGTTAAATTATGTAGTTTTATGCTTTGAATTTATAATTCATTTATGGTTAAATGTTATTAGTAGATCTACTTATTATGAGATAAAGAGCATAAAACATCAAAAATGTATTCTAATGAGAAAGGAGAGTTTCATGACACAAATAAGAATGGAGTACTTTGGACTTAATTAGTAAGGGCTATAGTTTGTAGGACAATATAAGGATTATCAAATCCTTGGCCCAAACTAGGAGAAGAATAATAAACCCCATGAATGACATTAGAAATATTCATGGACTTAATTAAAATCCATTAGAAAGAGTATTTAGGGTAAACATGCTTATAGGAACCTTATGAAAGGTTGAGCTATGGTCATTCTATTAGAGCCTCGCTCTTCCCCTACCTTCCGTTGACGTTTGTGAGGTCTAAATGCCTCCTTACATAAGGATTGAAGTAACCACTTTGTGTTCACCCATTCAGCTAGTAAGCCTTAGCCAATTGGAAATAAGAGGAGCAGTCTAGATTTAGGCTTGAATAAGTTACCTTCAACCAGCACATTAACTGGTTGAATAATAATAATAAGAGCATGAAAGGTTAGTAAATTACCTAACCTTAATAAAAACAGTAAGTAAAATAAGGATGATCAAACAAGATCCATTAGATCTTGGATGATCAAGAACAATAAGAATAATAATACTATATTGTACTTATTATGCATGTTTATTGGTATGCTTGTTATAGTTCATTAGATTAGATAATCCAAACCCTTGATCAAAGATGATTCAAGGAAGAAAACCAAGATCATCCTCCATAGGGATGATCCAATAACTGAACTTAGATCAAAGAAGAACTAGATGATAGAAGATCTAGGACCTTGATCTTTATCAACATGTGTAGATTGTCAATCAATGGATCTATGAAAGATTAAGATCAAGGAGATGGACATACAAAGACTTAGAGATAGAAAAATACTTAGATATGAATGATCTAAGCATCATTCTAAACATCAGATGTAGTGATCAATAGGATGGTTCATAATTTATATATTGACAATACGTATGGATGTACAGATCATATACATTAGTCAGGATCGTAGAAGATTTGGGGAAAAGAGATCACTCCTTAAAGGTAAGAGGATTTGATCAATGCATTTACATGAGATATACATGATTGTACTCATGATTTTATGTTGACAAGAGTAATTTTAATACTTGTATTAAATCTCTTGAAAACCTTATGATCCAACTAAACACATATAAGATGGTTAAGGACTAAACTATAAGTGAATAGGGAACTAGAAAATATTTCAGCCCTAAGTAAACAGACATATAGTCTGATATATATGAAATCTATTTTGCATACAAGCTTGGAGGCTTGTGATTTTGTCTTAATAGGCATAAGCCTAGGTGAATGCTATTGCTAGAGGAGTTATGAGGGTTTGGCCATCCGCTCCTTGAAATTTGATGATGTGATGATACCTTGCCCTAAGAGAGGCTAAAAGTCGGGTGGTGGCAATTATGGGAAGGCCACCACTATGAAAGTCTTGCCCCCCATACAGGCAGTGATATAATATTTTCCACCGTCATATCATTGGTGAATAGGGTAGTTATCTGAGCGCACTAGTACGCATCAGACTGCAGCATACAACCTTTCTGATTATTTTGCACTATGATGCATATGAGAATAGGCCTAGTGAAATGCCTTATGTTGTAGCATAATGAAATGCTAGGTAATTGTATATTACGAATATTTCCCAAGAAGGGAAATTCCCAATATAAGATTAGCTGAAGTACTAAATTTTGAAAATGAAGAGAATTGATCAACTTAGTTGGGAATGATATTTGACTATTTTCACATATTTAACTGGTTTACCCATGAAGGGTATGTATATAGATATACATAACTTACAAAGTAAAGTGTATGTTTAAGGATAATGAGATTATGAAGTATTGGAATTACCTTGTCAATTATTATGCTTCTTGAATCCCCTACTTAGCATTGCTTGCTGAGATATTATAAATGTTGTAATATCTCAGATACAGGGAAGGAGCGTTAGAAGCTAAAGACGATAGAAGACTTGAAGAGAATAATCTTCAAGGTATACCCTTGAAGACATGTATTTTTCTTTGTTGAGAGTTTTATTGTATGGTGAGCTTGAGTTTTGGATTATGTAATTTGGACAAGTACTGTAATAGATTTGGCTGTACTGTGAACCACTGGAAGGATCCTAGAGTTTAATAAAATATATTCCTTCAATGGAATTTTATTTTGTACACAAATTGTACTTATGTTATGTATGAAGTGGTGACTTGGGTTTTCAAAACAAGTTCTAAAGAAAAGAATTTCTGTTGCTTTGTTTTGTAAAAATTTTTTACACTCTTAAGGGCCCTGCCTTTCAAAATACATTACAAAATGTGTTACAAAAACCTGGGTTGTCACATGGACCACCTTTTCTAGCCAGATAGTGAGGGAGCACTCAGCAATGAGACTGCTGGGAATGAGCACCTATCCCTTACGGGAATCGAACCTGTGTCTTCGACATGAAAAGAAGATGTCCTAACCACTGGACGAAAGGGACCAAAAAGCCATTCTTCATATACCTCAGCTCTGAGATTAGAAGTGGTTTGTTTTATTTCTATATGCAATTCAATAATTTCATTTGTGTTCATGTTGGCAATTTCTGATGTGAATTTGGCGGGTCGTCCCCCCTTCCTACGGGTTCCCCCACCGACCAAGTGACACACCAACCACACCCATTCCCTTTCTCCAATCATAAAGTCCCCTGATCCCTTTCTTTGTCTTTCATTCTCCCTCTCGAGTTAGTAAGGCCCGTTCTTTTTAATTCAACAAAAAAAATAGGGGTGAAGCACCCATTTGAAGTGAGACCTGAGAAAGTACATTATGGTTACTCACTTAGTCAAACTATAAAGAAAGGGAGGCTAAGGTTATGTAGTGACAGTCAGCTGGTTAAGGAAAGCAACGGTTATGAAATCGCTTAGCCGTTGATTAATGAATTTCATTAAGTAGTAGTGAGGCATTGGTACGGAGTCATGCCAACTGTGGAGACTATAAGGTATGGAGTCACATTAGCTATGGATGTAGACTAGGCTAAGGGACAGACTTCATCTTTGTTATTCTCTTTACTTACACCTTACACTTCTGCTGAGTCTAACGAGGCTCAAGTGTGGAGCCTTCCACTGTGGCCATTACTCAAGAGGGGATTACACAAAGGTAGAACACCATAGAAAGTTCACTGACCTTCTCATAAACCTTGATTTCACTATGCTCAATAAGAACCCAGAATAGAGGAAATTGGTTTTTGTTGAGCTTCTAAAATCAGTTGTCTTTGCCCAAGTGTGAACTGTAGATGACTCTCCAGTGGTTCCATTCCTTCTGACTTCTAGGTCAACCCAACCCGAATGGGAAGAAGAGGGTCAGCCAACCAGCAGCTACATCTAGCAGGTATGCAACCCCCAAATAGCGGTCCACTTTCTACATTTGCTGGTCGTAATGGGTAGAAGAGGATCAACTTCCTTTCGTAGTACCCATACTACTTGGAGGGCAAGGGAATGGAAGCTATCCATAGGGAAGGGCTACCCTACCCTTATGCTTGGGAGTTCCATTCATATAATAAGCAATCACTATGTTCAGGGTATCGCTTTAGCTAATAAATTAAAGGGTGTGGTAGAATTTTGACATGGGTTAAGGATATTGGCTATTCTGGTGTTTGGCTTACCAGAGTGGAACTCCAATGCTGCCTACATGCAAATTAGCTTTCGAGGTCAAGCAATCTCAATTTCATTATAGGATTTGTGAATGCTAGGTTGGGCCACCTTGAATGGTGTGAGCCACATGCGAGGAGACCCGCATGCACGGTTTTTAGGGGGGTCTGGCCAAAAGCCCTATGGAGTAATTTTTAGTGCCCACCCAACTAGAGGGACGGAGAAATTAATAGAGTACAAAACTTATCTTCAAGCTTTACCTTATTCTAATCATTCAGAGGGCAATCCTAGAGTCACAGAATGAAGTCCTCCGTTTCTTTCGGAGGTGCTGACCCACAGTGAGGCAGAGATGACTAAGTGGCATATGGAATATGGCAACGACAACAACATGTCGTAGAAGGAGATAACAGGTGGAGCCAACGACCGACAAATAGACTAAATTATCTCCAACTACATCCTCGAGCGGTAGTCAAATGGGGGTGTGAATGCGAGATGCAAGTGGAATGATCAGCTGGACAGGAACATCCCTATGCGAGATGACAGTGGAATGATCAGCCGGACAGGGGACGTCCCTATGCAAGATGCCAGCGGAATGATCGATCGGGGGTGACTTCACTATGTTAGTCTCATTCTTCCCTTCCCTTGATTCACTATCCTTGCAGCTAAATTAATCCCCCATGTGTTGGGACCTGAACCATGGTGCCCTTCTATAGATTCTTTGGCTACATAATAAGGCTCCTCAACTTCTGGAATTGAGAAAGACACCTTTCCAAGCCTGAACAAGATCAGAAGGAGGTAGCAGGATGTCCTCTGGGGGTAGGGTACTACAAAAGGAAGTTGATCATGGATTCTCAATAAGCCTATAATTGATTCTTCCTAGGTTGATGACCGAGCGGTTAATGGGGATGAACAGTCAATTCGTTGGTGATGTCTATGTTGGTGCAAATCTAGCTCGACCCAAGAATTCACTGATCCATGAGGATATATAACCAATCCATCCTTAAAAAAATGCATGATATGGAGGAATAAAGAGTCAATCTTTTTTGATATATTATCTCCATTTGTTTTTGCATGTTTTGATCTTTCTAACGATCTATAAGTATAAGGAAAAAAAGAGAGTCCTTTTTTCATTGAAAGAAAGAAAGAAAGATTCTCAATCGATTTGGCAATAACCAAAGGATGACTAGTAATCCGTGTCACTGTCACTATAGTACATATCTATGTAGATATGTATCTCAGTATATCATTCGTGTCTCAATTACAACACGATGATTCTAAATGGTTCGAATGAAATAAAATGAGAAATAATAAGACTTTGGAGGCTGTACACCTCATTTTCCTACGATTGTAGTTCAATTGGTCAGAGCACCACCCTGTCAAGACAGAAGCTCCGAGTTCGAGCCCTGTCAGTCTCGACCTAGGATCTGATGAATCGATCAATTCATTTCTCCATTTTCTTTGAAGAAGGGGGACAAAGAGTAGGATCTAATTCCCAACAGGAGGATCCTTCTTTCATTTTACATTTCTCATCAGACAAAGAAGGTCAAGGAAGGAAAATGACACTAACTAGTACCAATTGATGGGGGAGAGACATATATAGGTTGGTACAATCGGAGGTATCACCATATTCAGGATTCAAAGAGTACATTATTGGTCTAGCTTTTTTCGATTGTTCCTGATCAATCGAATAGAGTACCCATATGTTTCCTGGGAGCACATACACATACATGATTTCTTTATTGTACGATACACAATTAACTTAACATAGTTAACCCGACAGAGTACTTTTCTCGACCTACCCTTTTTCTAGCTCTGATTCTGTGTAACCTAAATGACTAATTGGGGACAATCTATCTATCTCATCCAAATGAATTGCACACAGGATTCTCGATGTATGCGTCCTGATCCCTAATCAAATAAAGAAAAGGGAGACTAATCAAATAAAAGATCCAAGATCTGATAAAAAATAAATGATGATGAGATTATGGAAGTACCTTGCATCTATTGCCATTTTTGTTTATTCTAGTTCCTACTGCCTTTTTGACTTTTCATTAAGATTTATTTGTTCTTATCAATGCAAAATTATTCATTTAAATGAGTTATTTATATTTTTCTTATCAATGATTGAAGAAATCAAAGGGAACCCCATTCCGATGTCTTAAATGAAATGAGTGGACTGGATTGAATCAGTGGTATATAGATCTAATACAATAAATAGTATGGTAGAAAGAACTAGATGCACCTTTCTACCACGCTATCTATTTATGAAGATATGGGATTGATATAGATCAATCTACAATATGTATCTACATATATTTACATGTAAATGTAATAAATATATGTACATGTAAATAGCACTCAATCTTATCGCGAGTCTGGATACAAAGTATCTTTAATCCTTTCCACAACTCCTAATTGGATTCCCCCTTACTCCATAGAGACCATCCAATCTAATTCATGACTCAGTCAGTAGACACTAAACTAGTAGGGTAAGTTAGGGTTGATGAAAGGATTTTGAGTCCTTCCTAAAACCCCTCCTTCGATCATAGGAGCAAGGATTTATAGTCCTTTAGCAACAACCTTTGGATCCTTTGATTTTTGATCCTTGACTTTCATATTTCTGAATCTCACAATTGAATCTTACTACCCAAGTTGATCCTATTGGCAACAGAGCAAGACCGGTGGACACGAACTCTTATTGTATTGGCAACGGGCAAACGACGCTTACGCGGGATCTCGGTGCCTTCTCTTGAAAGAGGAGTTCGAGTTGTTATCATACCGAATCGGAGGAGTAAAACCATACTAAATAAGAGCTAGTGTACTTGGGGAGTCAAGCCTGCTCTGTAGTGGGCAGACATAACAGGGCCTTCTGAAAGAATAAAGGAAAGCTGCAGGAGAAAACCAGCAAGCATCATTTACTAATAAGGATTAATAGGGCTAATGGAAGGCCCCTCTTAGCCAAGTTAACTGAACTTCCTAGCAGAAGTGTGGATTCTCTTCCCACATCTACAAGATGTAGTCATCGAGCCCTATCATAATTTAGCTCATGGTGCCGAGAAATCCCTCTCTTTTCCCTTGTCACTGATCTTTTATTTACCTATCGCTATTGTGATGATCTACAATTCACAAGAAGGAAGGAGCTTACTAAGGGGCAAACATGGACTTGCAGGTGTATAGAGCCTACCCCCTTTTACTCTGGAAATAAGAAGGAAGGATAGCTTTACCCTTCATGGAATAGAATCTAAGGACATTAATCTTGTTTTTCGATCCTCTTCTTTCAGGCCAGGTTACGAGACTATTCTTTGCAATAGTAATCCGCTTAACACTTAACAATGTTATGTGGAGTCCTACTTGCTTGGCTTAATTATAATTAAGAATGCCCTTACTCATATAGTATTATATGCAAGAAGGGCTAATAGGGGTCACACTTTCTTTTTTCCTTTTTTTTATAGCGAAATCAAATATATGGAACCTATGCATATGCACAAGGTTAGAATGACCTTATCCACAACTATCGATGGCAGAGCTGCTTAGATGGATTATGGTTTAGTTAGGATTTCTTACTAGAATTATCTACCCCAATTCCCTTGGGACTCAATGAAATAAATCAAAGTGCGAAGTTCCCCTCTGGTAAGCTAGACACCAAAATAGCCAATATCCTTAACCCGTGTCAAAATTCTACCACACCCTTTAATCTATTAGGTGACGTGATACCCCGAACATAATGATTTCTTATCACTGCCAACCATAAGGGTAGGGTACCCTTCCCTATGGATAGCTTCCCTTCCCTTGCCCTCCAAATGGTAGCAAAGTTGACAACGCAACGCATTAGCGAAGCTACATTCTCATAGCGAGGTGCTTCGAGTTAGCGAAGTGCTGTAGTAGCGCCGAAGCCCTATGTGTTTTAATGCTGAGCCAAGTACGCTTCACCTTATCTATAGAAGTAGTCAACTAAGTTCTAAATGAATTAGCTCCTTGGTAATGGCTTAATCTATAGATAGAAAGCCTTATGATGGGAAACTACCACGTTAAGTCTGGAGAGAGATGGGACCGATTATATAATAGGGGGAGCATATGCAAGCTTTTTCTTTCAATAGCTGACTAAAGAATCATCAGTCTACTCTACGTCAATTCACCATTTTGAACCTTATACAAAAGGTTTTTTCGTACTAGCTCCTTCTACCTATACCGTAGTTGAAGCACCTAAAGGAGAATTTAGTGTGTTTCTAGTCAGTAATGGAAGCAATTGTCCCTACCATCGTAAAATAAGAGCTCCTGGCTCTGCTCATTCACAAGGACTCGATTCTATGTCCAAACATTACATGCTAGTAGTGTGGTCACCATCATAGGTACTCAAGATATTGTGTTTGGAGAGGTAGATAGATAGGACTATTAGTTGCTCGATCAGTACCCTAGCTTTATTGCAAGCCAAAAACCTCCACTTACTCTATAGGGCAACGTGCGCTTTTCAACAATCATTTGATTAAGTGACACCCTTATGCCCAGCCTGTAGAAATCTCTTTCATTTCTCATGTCAATCCTTTCTCGTAGCTTTCTTGGTGCCATTGATGAGGTAGTAGTTATGGTACACTCCTCCTTTAGCAACTCACAACTATCTAACTGTCAGCCATTTCAGAACATCCAATAAAGAGAATAGAAGAAAAAAGATCTGTCATGCAAGGTTGGTTGCTGCTGGTGCCCTATGGAGTAAGGGGCCAAACAAAAGGCCTGTAGAGCCTTAGGTTCAGCTCGGTGAGCTCCCCTTTCAGTGAACAACCAGTGAGCTATATATAGCTCCGCCAAACCAACCCAGCTTCAAAAGTACCACCTTGACATCATAAGGGAGAAGGGTGTTTATAGGGCTTACCGTAAGACTAAAGGGCTAATAGGGGCCCTCTCATGCCTTCTTAATATAGTAATGTGAGAAGGGCGTGACGGGCACCTTGAATTCCACATTTTTTTCCTTGATCACCACCTTAGT
Organism: Warburgia ugandensis; assembly: GCA_035236585.1. Taxonomy (NCBI): domain Eukaryota; kingdom Viridiplantae; phylum Streptophyta; class Magnoliopsida; order Canellales; family Canellaceae; genus Warburgia; species Warburgia ugandensis. Next base: position 49,428,595 of record CP141130.1, read on the forward strand.
TTTAGGTCCATTTCCCTTAGCTAGTTCACCGACTCAGCCTTATTTTCTGTCAAATTTTTTTTTGGGTTTTCTTTGTATGTCATCATAATTTACTTTGTGAGCTTTAGGTTGTGGTTTTGTTATAGTAATCTCCAGATTTTCAAAATGGATTATGTGCTGGATTTTTGTTGTAATTTGGAGGTGAATAAATAATGTTCATTGAGGTTTCTTATTATGGAATGTTTCTTTCATCAATATACTTGAGATCTGGGTTATTTTCTTGCATAAAATTTATGGTTTCAATATCTTTATAATGCAAGACTTATTAAATCTTCTTAAGTACCAAAATTTGAAAATTGGTTTTCTTTAACTTTGTGCTTTAATTCCAGCTATCAAAATATCTTATTTTCATGAATCCTTAGGCTGCCATTTAGATCTTCATGTTGTTTATTATATCTAATAGTTAGTTTGCATAGTTTGTTTTTGAAAACAAAACAACAAACATTTTTTATTTTTTTTGTATCATAGTTTTTCTAAAAAATCTTGATTGTCATATTTATAGAAAACACAAGGATTTTACAATGAAGTAAGTATCTCATATGTACCAAAAATTCAGTTGAGTTTCCTTTTGTTTTTTTTTTTGACATATGCACATTTGATGCATGTGTGTGGAACACCTGATAGAATATACATCGTTTTCATTGTGTTGAAAAAAAATGTACAAGAGTTATCACTTCCAAGAACCTCTAGTCATAACCATACCACAACATATTCCATTAAATACAAATGAGTCCATGACATGAAAGTAAATATACAATCACATTCTCCACTAATCAGAAAACTAATCTAAGGATGCAAGGCTCACCATCTGGATGCTAAAAAATCTCCATCTTTTGAAATTTTGAACAGCACAGCTGCTCTCACATTTGACCTATTCATCTTTCTATTATAATTATGCAAATATTAGACATTGTAAACAATTAAAATGTCTTAGCAAGCTTTTGCTTGTGTAAGTTGAACAAGTAGCTATTTTTTCATGCACTTCATGATTTACATAAATTAATGCATTTTGAGTATTTATCATACCGAAACAGAATTCATGGTGTTTTCAAATAACTACAATTCTCAAATCATAAATCCATGGAATGGGTTTACATGTGCAATTCAATACAGTTAATGAATCATATGACTTTCAAGATTTCTAAAGTTATCTTTGCCTTATGTTTTTCCTGAGGCTTTAAGCATTCCAAGTTTTAATTGTTTCATGATAATTTAGTTGTAATGAGATCATTTTCCATGAATAGATACATAAGCATTCAAAATTTATTCATGACATATAGCTCTTTAGATTCATTTACCTTATATTTTCATACAAGATATCTCTTTAAATGTCTAAGTTCTTTGTCATTCCTTAGTTAAATCTATGTATGAAGAGTCATATATCTAACATTCTCATTATCATTTGTAAGAGTAATCATCTAATAGCTTTCTCTTCATGAACACAATGTATTTTCTTATATAGGTATGAATTAGTAGGTACAAAAATCCCAATGATAAAACCACCAGCTAAATATATGTGTTAAAGCATAGTACCAATAAAAGATAAGGTTAGTTGATAGGGTCAAAAAGTACTATATGCTTGAAGTCCAATTGTTAGCAAACTAGCATTCGATAACTCTGTAATTTGGCCAAACCAAAAACTATTTGTGGTTTTCAAAAGCATAATCAAATAATTCATAGTGCAAATAGTTCTTTCTACATTGAATCAAATTAAAATCATAAACATGAAAATCGATCTCGTACTTGTGAGGTGAAAATCCATGAGGAAAATTTCATAATCCAAGTCATGTGCAATATCCAAAAGAATCTGATAAGTTTGTCAAATTGATGGGCTCAAAACAAATGAAGTGGCACATAGCCCTAAATCCAAAATGCACAATTCCATGCACACATGGTTGTGGAAAACTAATCACTCCAATCATGATGGCATATAGTCCTACTACCTTGGAGAAGGTCTAACTCTCTAGATAGGACCCACATAAATATCACACAGACTAGACACCTAAGTTCACACGGCCATACTATCGCCCATTAGTGACTAGCATGTCCTCTACGCCTTCTTGTGGATACCTACATGAACCATGATACACCAGTCCTCATGGGCGCTACCCAGCTACCACTCACTTCCCCATGAGAAGATACTCCTACTACCCACATCTTCATCGCAGGGCTAGTATCAAATAATCTCATATATCAGTGGCCAACTACACCTCCTAGCATAGGGTCTTAGGACTTGCAGCATACAACATGCCTCTAAGTTTTACAGTACTCGTAGAGTACTTGCCGAGCGATCTAAGACTTAGGACACTCATAGAGCATATGCCTAATGCATAACATTTTAGTATCCATCAAGACTTATAGCCACTCATAGAGTGCCTCCCAAAAGCATCAATGAAATTATAACCAAGAGGTCTTATAGCTTCTCATAGAGTGCCTACCTAAACATCAAAAAAATCCAAGTCCATTAAGACCTATGGCTATGCATCGAGTGCCTACCCAAGTCATAAATCATTCACATCTCCAAAAATCATTTCATGAAATTAAAATTGCTATTTCAAATTTTTATGGTAAAGCCATTTAAATCTATTCCTTTTCAACCCATATTCTTGACAAGTTATAAAAACATATCTTAGTGAGCTTTAAAAACATGCATTTTAATCCATATATTAGATAATGCTCTTTCAGTTTCCAAAAGTATACATGCAACTCAATGATTACAAAAGATGAATCCTTAAACAATATCTTAAAAGCACTTATTGCTAAGTGGATCATAACTAAACTGTTGATAAAACTTTGATTAATAAAGACACATGTTACAACTTAAGGTCATGACTTGTAAATATCTATTGCATGTCCATTGCATTTAGAATATTCTTTCTATGCTTAATGTGAATTATTTCATGGATTACGATCATTTCCAATCCCATATATCAATAGCTAATTCCATTTCAACAAATACTAGTCAAATCATGTTGAAGTGAACCTAATTAAGGGCTACTATTTACACAATTTTTATTCTGTCTCTTGTTTTGAAGACCTTAGGATTATTCCTTCAACATCTATTCATGAATACAAATGATAAGTTAATATATTAATTTTCTTCTACCCTAGAATGAAGCATTTCATCATTCTTGAGTTCGTTAAGTTTAAGTATGACATCTTCTACACACTTGCTTAAGTCTTCCTATAGTTCAAAAACCTTTGGAGCTACTTTGAAAACTTTACTTCATTGTTGATATACTTATTAATATTTCATACTATTCAAAGCATTCTAAATATTATAGTATCAATATACAAGTCCTTATGTCTTAGTAGCATGCATAAGATCATACCTTATTTAAGGTATTACAATGTCCACTTGAAGTATAAGTTCAAAGTCAAGGTAGGTAGTCCCGTTACTCATTTGTCTCAACTTTATAATTGGGATAAAATAAGTGTTTAAGTTAATTTCATATTTGTAGCTAAACCAGGTGTATATCATGTTTCTACATATTATCAACATCTACTACATGTATATATATATGCTTAGTACCACTTATTATGGTTTTTATTCTTTTGTTTGAGTGTTACAACTAGGGTAACAATAACATTTTCTATTTAAATTAGTTATTCCATTTTTTATTTGACAATTTAAAAGGTGTCATAAAATAACTTCTAAATTTATCATGTGCTTACATAATTTTAGTAATTAAAGACAATACTTTGTAAATCATCATTTGCATTCAATCATTTTTATAAAGACATGGTAATTATTAAACTTTCCAAAATAGAAATCTTAATCCACCTACCTTGTATTGCATCTATCCTCTATTCTTAGGTGTACATCCTTTAGCTCGATCTGTTGAATGACTAATTTGCAGGTTTCATCATTCATCCATGAATGGATGACTCTGATCATTTTTTTGACACTGATTAGTGTAACAAGAAAGCAAGATATAGTGATATCTAGCACCAACTATGGAACACTACAAATGAGAAAATGATGTAGTGCTTGATCTCACAGATCTAGCATTAGATGGTCAATCAACGGTCAGATCTTAGGAACTGGCTAGATATATCATTTTTCTATGGATCTGATGATAGATCTATGGTCAAATTAGAATGAATACTCAAATTAGGTATGGATCTAAGGGTATGTTTTACTAATATACAATCAGATTGAGATGAAAGGCTAGATCTGATCACATATTAGATGATCTGGTGTGAAAAGTACATCCAAACCTCAAGGGGAGCTCATATTGATAACAGATCTAAGTACTACATAGTTACTTAATAATCAAATCATGGTGAATGGATGAGATGGCTCACAGATCAAGGTGCTAGTGACCAATCAATTGTTGATGGTGCAAGGGCTCACAAATTGATCACAAATCTGACGTTTAGAGATAGATCAATAGTTAGATCATCATGAATGGTTGGGATAGGTTCAAGTTTTCCATTTGGAGGAGGATCAATGATTGGATCATGGCTGGATTTGCAAAAATAGTAACAAATCCATCATTTTAAAGATAAATCAATGAATAGATCTCGATAGATGGTTAGATCAGTCATAGATCTAATGATCTAGTTCAATTGAGGGACTGGCCATGATCAATGATCATATCTCCTCTGATCAATGAATGGATAGATGGGTCTTGTTCATTGCATTGCAAGGATCATAATGTTTGTCTTAGATGGTGGAGCTCACCATATCAACTCACTCACTAAGGCGAGTTAGGAGCAGGTGGCACAAGGCAAGTCCCCCTGCTAAAACTTGCTAAAGGAAGATGGAAATGGGGAGGACAATGAAATCAGTGAGACTGTAGCTGACTTTTTCATACTAGTATGCCAGGCTGGCAACATTTAGAGGAATTCAACTGGGGGAAGGGAGAATGGAAATGGGTGAGGACTGGCATGCCTGTCGGGCTATGCCAGTCAGAAGGGGTCAATACAAGAGGGAGAGGTGGGTTGAAAAGGAGGGAACAAGAGAGGGAGAGTAGGAGAAACATGGGAGAGGGGTTTTGTGCAGTGGCTGACCGAAGGTGTACAACAGATGTCAATGGTTGGCTAACCGTGAATGTCTGATCGCCATGATGGTGGGGATTTTCCAATGGAGGCTAAAGGGGAGGCAACCAGTGAGAGGGGCGAAATCAAAGCAATGAGTGGGGCCAATGCTGGTTCTCTCCCTTATTTCTAGCATCCCCCCTTTTTTGTTACATTTAGGGTCATCATCTAGGGAAGCAAGTCATGTGGTAGATCAACCCATTGCATGTCGAGCCCATTGAGGGTTGGTTTGCCCTGTAGAAATGAAACTAGGCTGGGGGGTGTCATCATCAATTTAAGCTCCCTAAATTAGTGAAAATTTAGAGATTTTTCACCTCAAACTCTGATTTGTGCAAAATTAGTATCATTGAATCATCTTGATGCATAGTTTTCATTTTTTATAGTCTCAAATCTAAAATTTGAGTTTTCAAGGGGGTCACTTGCTTGAAATTGAATTTCTAAGCAATTAAAATTCTATTTTTATTCCAATGTAAATATTTTATGATTAGTTGGAAATTAACTCAAAATTTGAGGTTGTTATAGTAACTCATTGTAGGTGTATTAAATTTCACTATCTTTAGGGCTTTAGAATCATAAGTACAGACTAAAAACCATGTGCATGGTTCTAAATCTCATTCCTTTTAGATTTTTCTTAGTTTAGTTGCTTAATTTAGTTTTAGTAGTACTTAATTCATTATTTGCATCTTAGTTAAGGTTTAGAAAGTTTTATTTTAAAATTTTAGGAAGTTCCATCTTGAAGAAGTTTTAGGAATTAGAAAGTGTTAAATTTAGAAAGTCTTTTTAGTTGTAGTTTTAATTCACATGCATGTTTGTAATTTCTTGTTGAATTTAGTTAGATCTCATTGGTTACTTGTTTTTACATGTTATTTTAGTGTTTGAAATTTTCCTCATTTGGTTTTTGAAATTTCTATTTTTAGAAAGTTTCTAATTCTAGTTTACGAAAGTGTTAATTTATGAAAGGTTCCATTTTAATAGTTTCTTGAATTTATGTTCCCTAGATTTATCCATCCTTGTTTTGCATTTGTTTCTCTTAGTTAAATTCATGTTAGTTAGGTAAGTTTCTTTCTAATTGTTTAGCTTAATTTTAAAAAAAGTTCTTTTAATTCAAATTTCTAATTCCATGCATTTTTCTATTTCATGTTACTTAAAATTTCTAATTTAATCACAACTTTTATCTTCTTGGCTGAAGTTAATCAATTTTAGTAAAATCCAACCCATTGTAAATCTATGAGATTTCTTGTGGTATCAACTTCGATTGGGTGAAAATACTACAATTGATTCGTGCTCTTGCAAGTTAACTTTAGAATTACAACAAGTTTTTGAGGCCGCCATCGCGGTATCGCAACAAATTTGTGGTTGGATTCTTATTTGGATTGTTTATCGTTAGTTGTAGTCTTAGGTTGCATTAGGTTAGGGTTTTGCATCATAGTTGTTTATTTTGTTAATTTCTCACAAAATTAATCCATCTTACTTGTTTTGTGCAAGGGGAATTTGGCAAACGAGCGGCTTTATCAAACTTAGGATTTACTCGCTTTCTTAAATTAGAGTTTCTCTGTTCTCTGAGTGAAATTTGCAGTGAGGGCCATTGTTACTTGCAATTTCAATTTCTACTTTAAATGGGTTGTATTAAAATATGGCAAGTGTATTGTATGGAGATCCACAATTAATCTTCATCAGCAACCCCACTATAAGTATCCCTCACTTTCTTTTTATTTTTTTTTCTACTTTAGGTAGCATTTAGTGTAGTTTGCATTTGGTTGGAAGTGTAATTCATATAGATTAAGATCATTCATTTTAATCGTTGCATCTTTATTTAGGGTTGTTGGATTAAAGAGAACCTATCTAACCTTTGGTAGGATATCATATAGGATGCACTAGTTTCCCTTTCCTTATATTTGCATTGCATGCTTATTGCATTATGGTGGATGAAACTTAATGTCAGTAAGGGGCCCATAGGAACCCTCATAAGATAAGGACTGGATTTCATCACTAGCTCCTTGGCCCACCTAGGAATCAATCAACATCCTTGTATGTTGGTCTCCCAACCTTGAGCGTTAATTAAAATCAAGTAGGGGGACACTGGGTATCAAACTCATAGGACCCTTTTAGAAGGACACAATCTACTGTCACTTTAGTGGGTATCTTAAAATCCAAGTGATTTTCCTACGCCTTCCATTGATGTCAATAGAGGTCTAAAAGCTTATTGACACAAGGATTTTATTAACCACTTTCAAGTAGAATCTAATTAGTAAGCAGTGGTCAAGCCTAGAAAAAAGGAGGAGTTATCTAGATTTAGGTCTAAAAGTTACCACCCTACACATTATCGAAAATCTTTAGTTCAGCTCATTAGTGAACTATTAGGGATTTATTAGTTGTTCATCATTTAGAGCTAGGAACCACATTTAGTTAGGTGGCATCATATAGTTATGGTTTTCCACAAAAAAAAATAAAAATTCATTCCTTGTATATAACAATTTATTTCATTGTATAGAAAGTTGAGAATAAAGGCCTATTAAGAAGGGGATATATTTCATAGATTAGCTACATTAATGGACATGATAGATATTATGGAAAGTCAATTGCTTAGGATAATAGCATCCAGGCAAGATGCGTCACAACCTCAGTACCATAATGACTATACCTATTCTAAGCATCCCTATTCCACTCCTTCATGACCATCAAGCTCCACATACAATGGTTAATTATTAGGAGCCAATGGATGCACATAATGCATTCACACACCCTAGCAATGACTACTTTTTCCTGAGACAAATTATAATAGATGGGCTAAGCATCGTGAACAACCATAATCTCAGGATTAATAATATCAGGAAGAACCAAAATGGCCCTCCTCTAGTCAACAATACCATGTTTATCAAGAATATCAGGGTCAACCATCATGGGTTCAACTAGCTCAACCCTTTTTTAGTACCCAAATGCTACAACAATACCAACCCTACTAGTCACTTTCTCTATGGCATGAAGAACCACCATTAGAAGAGAATATGCAGCAAATTTGTGAGAGAATAGATAAAATATTGGTGTCTATTAAAAAGGGGAACGTGGAAATGATATGAGAGATCGAGGAATAGGAAGAGGAACTGAAACCAATATGGGAAAATACTGACAGAAATATTGCTGAATTTATAAAAAGAATTGAAGAAATGAAACAAATTAAAGATAATGAAGAGCCATTTATTATTGATAATAGGATGGAAATCTCTTATAATCATTCTAAGCCACAAAGTACACAACCATCCATAGAAGCCTCCAACTCAAATCTACTCAAGCCATGTCCTGCCCCTTATAACGATTATGATGAAGAGGCTTCCATTGAAGAAGAGAATGGAGTCATAGAAACACCCAACCTAGATCCTCTAGAATTGTGTCATGTTTATTCCTATGACTCTAATAAAGATACATCCATTGAGGAGGTAAACGAGTTGTTAGATATTGTGCCTTTAATGGACACTTGCCAATGGCATGCTAGCGTAGATCACCTTATAGAACTTGAAATTCAAACTGAGCATTGCAATGTAGAAGTCGTACCTGATTGGGCCTTACTAATCTTATTTGAACAAAAATCAAATAGTAGTATAGACCCATTTGAAACCTTACCTATGCTAGCTAAATTGGAAGAAAAAGAGTTAATTAATGTACTAACCCTACATTAACTTGCTCTACACATTAGATAATAATTAGGGTTTAAGCCAAACCATGTCCTTGCCTCTAGTAATACAAGAACTACCTTTTAGGGACATGCAAAGTCTAATTATAACCCAATTTCAAGATAATGTAAAGGAAATGGAGGAAAAAGATAAATTGAATACAATGGTCAATGTTATCCCTAAATTAGGTAAAAATGAGAACCATCAATCTCTATATGGTCCAACAAAATGCAAGATAGTACACGAAGTCATCATGTTACCACCACCTCAAAATACAAGGTAAAGGAATTATATTGACTACCATGAAATTTTAAAGATGGGAGATCATCAATGTGATCCCACTAAGTTTAAAGTTGTGGTGATCTACATTGTCTCATTGTTACCACCACCAAAAATTCCAAGGTAGAGGAAATATATAGACCACCACGAGGTTCTAAAGTGGCATGAGAAATCTTGCAAATTCATTATTAAGGTTGGAATTAGGAATAATTAGTTGAACTAGGTAGGTTTAGATTTAGATGGTTAGGTTAGTTATAGGCCACGTTTGGCTAAAGACGTTAAACTTAGCTCTCACTCTAAGGAAATACGGGAATCGTTTTAGAAAGTCTCATATTTTGAATTACCCTTTCATCATTTAGGTGTCCTATATTTCAAAACATCAAGGACAATGTTTTGTTTAGGTTTGGGGTGTAGAAATTTTATGTCTATGTTCTTTTGACATTTTTGATAATTAAAAAAATTGATAAGCCCTTTATAGAGATGAGATTTTTTTTTTTTTCAACATATTCAACTATATTACAAATTTTAGCTTATTAATGGAGTTGCATACAATTATTTTACTATTTTATTATTTTTCTAAAGTATCTCATGAAAAATAAAAATTAGAATATTAATTGCACAAAATAGTTATATATAGTTTAAGTTTAAGAAAAAATATAACTTAGAGACCCTGAAGAAGATGTGTGGAGACTTATAACCCAAGTGAGTTTTGAGTCATTCTTCTTTCCTAAGGGTTATAAATAAATTCAAAATTTTCTTCAACGATCATTAATTCTTAGTTGGCCTCATTACTTTTCACCTTGGTTAACTATTGAGAAATCACAAAAGACTATACCATATCTCTCTAAATTTTATGGTCATTTTCAAGTCATATGAAACCTAGGAAATGATAGAAGCCATCCTTGGTAAAAACCAGAGCCTTTAGGCTTCCCTAAATTATCTTCTAATAGTTAGACCCTTGAGCCTTTTAAAATAAATCTTTTTCTTTGTTAAGCATATAACCTATACCTATGTTAAACCCCCTATAATATATCCATTGCCCATTTGTTTTGGAAATATGCATAGAAGATTGAAGAATATCTTGGAAAAAGTATGGACAATACAATTCAAGAGATGAACATTAAAAAGGTTAAAAAGAAGAAACAATTCAAAAACAAAAAGGCCACAAGGTCAAGTGAAGAAGAAAAGATAAAATAGCCAATGAAAAAGAAAATTGTTGACTCTTGTGAGTAAAAATGAAAAAGTTATGAATACACTAATGGGAAGCCATTACATATTTTTCAAACAACCTTTGTTTACCTTTATTTTCATTCCTTTGATAACCCATACCTAAGCCTACATTTCACCCTAATAGAAGTCCCAACTTAATCTTAGGAGAAGTATGGCTTGGATATGATTATAAATGAATAGGGAGCTTGGTAATGTGTAACATTGTTAGTAGTTGATATCCTTTCATGAGACCATTATCATTCTTTATAAGTTTTTGATCCTTTGTATGAAATATGGAGATTTTTGGATTTGATAAACAATATTCTACTCGCATATTAATGAGAGCTTTACATCTTTCTAAGTGATAAGTATATCCTGTGAGAATTGAAGTCAAAGCATACATTTGGGAGGTAATTTAGGTTATATTTGACTTTGAGACTATAATTATATATCAACTACAACACACACTCACCTTTCAAAGTTTAATGAAATAAGGGGATATCTTTAGCTTAAGGGTAGGATTTTAAACCTATTTGTTCGTCTTTCTTGGCAAGCTAAAGTTAGAAATTAAGTAAGCTAAATAGGAGAAATTTTTTTTGGATGAATAAAGCATTGTCATAAAAGTTTTGAGAATTTTGTGGGTATATTAACAGCAAACACTCACGAGACCTAACTCATCCACTAGGGGTAACCTAGGGGTTTAAGGGCTTATTGCATATGGCTAATGCAACCATGAGTACCTACGAAAATGGAAAGCATTTTGTTTTCATCACTTTTCATATGTTTTTCTTAGGACTAGCACAATGGTGTTTTGGGGGTGTGATAAGTGTTCAATTTTGGATAATAATACCTAATTAGTAGCTAATGTATTATAACTTTTAGTGTTAAATTAGGATTTTTGGCCAAAATTTATAATGCATGCATTTCTGACCTAATAATTCAAAAGTTTGATATTTTGTAGGTTCATAAGCTAATCCAAAGTAAATATGTTAATGATTATAATTTACTAGGAAATAATTAGGATTTTCCTTCTTTTATAGGCGTTGTTGAGAAGGTAATCTAAAGGTTGAGATTGATCAATGTGGAAATTGAAGACATTCATTAGGTTTCCTAGGCTAACAAGGAAACCTAAGCCAACCTAAAGCATAAATGTCATCAACCTAAGGTGTGATGAAGGTTGTAGACTATCCTAGTGTAAGCTAGAAGACAATTGCAAAAGCAAAAGGTGACTAAAAATGGACCTAAGTCCAAGCCATGCATTTCTACCACCTTTGCATGGGAGTCATGCAAGCCACCTAAGCCATTAAAGCCATGAAAAGTAGTGATTAGCCATATGAGCTACTCAAGCCAGGAAGCTAATCAATGAAGCCACTTAAGCCACCAAGGAATGAGCTACCAAGCCAAGGAGTGCCACATGGAGTCACATAATTGGTGCATCAATTCAACCAACTTTCCTATGTTAAGAGTGTGATTTTTAAGGGATTTTGTGAGATTAATGTGAAAGGTAAAATGATAATGCATGATAAGTGTCTAATTTTACATAAAAACCACCAAATTAGTTATCTGTGTGTTACAACTTATAGGGGTAAATTAGGGTTTTAGACCAAAATTCATAACACATGCATTTTTGACCTAATGAAGAAAAATTTTGTTATTTTTCATGTTTGGAAGCTAATCTAAGGTAAGTATGTGATTAATCATGTTTTTATAAGATTTAATTAGGGTTTTTCAATTTTTTATTGGAAGTAAGATGGTGACCCAACGGCTGAGATTGAGTAGGACGAAATTGAAGGTCAAGATCAAAAGATTGATTCAAAGCCTCAAAATTATCACTTCAACATGAAACCAAAGGACAAGATCATCTTATGGACAGTAATTAAAGAAGCTAAAGATGACACAAGTGGCCCCATGAAGTAAGCCATGCATTCCCACCACTTTTACATGGAAGCCACTTAAGCCACCTTAGCCATATAAGCCATGAGAGAAGGTGGTAAGCTAAGGAATTCAAACCAAACCATACAAGCCACTCAAGCTAAGGGATAGAGCCAAGAAAGCTTCCAAAGCAAGCCCTGATTCTAGCCAATGGAAAGCTAGGGTTGGAGGAGATTCTTGAAGATTATCGATGAGATATTTTGAAGATAATTGAGGGAAATCTTATTAGGATAGGATGGCATGTGGACCAATAGGATAAGAGCCTTCCAATTTTATTGTTTCCCACACTTTTCTCCACTTTTTCATCAATTTCCACCTCACCCTTAAGATGCACTTAGAATTTCCATTGTAGAGTTGCATCTTTCCAAAACTCTATCACATTCCACCTCCTAGGGAACTTCCTAGCCAACCAAAATTCTCCACCTGATGCCCTCCATGTCTTTTCGATCTCATTCCCACCCACTTTCCTAAAATATAGAAGGCTCAACAATTTGGAAGGGGAGAGACGCCTAAAGGTGGCGTCTCACACCTACTCCCAATTCCACCTTCCACCTACTTCCTCTTTTGAAAAATCGTGACCTTTCCTCCATCCTAGCCATCCAAACTAAAGTATTTTCATTCCCACCACAACTTACCTTTAGGAAACCTTAGAAAAATAGGATAACAAGCACAAAAACATAGAAAAAAATCCAAGCAAAGTATAACTTTTCATGTAAGGAAAAAGGTGTCTCCTCCCTTGGAAGGAGACACCCTCTTCCTAAAGCCCATCTCTCGTATCTTTTTCTTTTCTTTTGTGGACTCCTTGGGTGCTACTATCATCCTAAGGTGTGTGACATCGTCTAGAAGTACTCCACACCTAGTTTTGGGACTGTTTGCTTCAACTTTCAAGGTTAGTTTCTCTTGCTTCTTTTCTTATTTGCCTTAGTCCTTTCCATGCTAATTTTTACCTTATCCTCTTTTATTGTTCCTTGCCTCAGAAACTAAGATTCAAGGCTGTTTTTCCCTTGAAGTGACAACCAAGGGAATTCATCTTGAATCTAGTTTTCACTTTTCCTTTCAAAGCTTTTCAGTTCTCTTTTAGATTCCATATTTAAATTCCAGCTTTCTTTTTCATTAGTTTCCATTGATTTTTGCTTATATTCTATAAGATTTCCTTTGAATATCAAGCTTTGTTGGAGGAGGAATCATTTTTATTCTTTACTTTTGGGCTCAAGTTAGTAGGAATAGTGGTGCTTTTCATTCAAAAGTGGACAACAATATTCCATGCAATCAATTGTATGCCATAAACTTTTGATGATCAATGGAATGGTTCTTCTTATTTGTTTGCTTTATGTTGATGGGATATTAAGTGAGTGTTTAATTCTGAAATTTCCCACAATCCAATTAAAAGACATCCAAAATCATGCATCCAATCCAAGGATGGAACACATGATTTTGAGGGGCTTTGGGGCTGAAGTTGAAAAATCATATTGATGTGCTTATTTACTTGTAGATCCATAGTTTAATATTCCATATCAATTGATTTGATATGCACTTATTAAATCATGTTGGAACTATGCATGTAGGCCATGGCTAGAATGCATAGCTTTGATTGACTTGGTGAATGAATAGATTCCAAGTGGTGGCATTCGTTCAAGTAGGAAAAAGTAATTAAGTTGATCTTGTTTAGTTTGTTGTTAGTTGTTAAAGTTCATCCTCTTAATTTTCATTTCATTCTTTAGACAATTCATGATTAATAAAGTATGTGTTAAAGCATATTTTCCATAGGCTAGCTGATTAAGTTTGTGCTGAGGAAAATTATTTCAAGAAAGTTGTTAGATCTTCACTTTAAGGAAAGTTTTCACTTTAGGATAGTTTTTATTTTAGAAAAGTCATCAAATTAGAAAGTCTTCAATTTGGAAAAGTTTAATTTCAGAAAGTGTATATTTTAGGAAAGTTTTAATTACACAAGTTTCTTGTTTATGCATAGTTTTCAATTATTATGTTTTAATTTTCATTCTTAGTTTAGGTAAAAAATCACATGACATCACATTAGTTCAACTCCTCGTGGGATTGACCTCACTAGCATGCTATATTGCAAGCAATTTGTGTGCTTGTAAGGCTTAATGAAAACAACAAGCAGTTTTTGGTGGCATTACTAGGGAGTTGCAACAATTTGTGTAGTGTTTCATACTTTAGATTATTTCCCTCTAGTCCAGGTTTACGGTGCATTAGATTATGGTTTTTATATAATTTTTTATTCTTTTTTCTTTTGTTGCTATTTTCATCATATTGACCATATTTTTTTTATTTTTGTGCAAGGGAAATCAGCGAAGGAGTAGTGATGATCCTGTGGGCCATGGGTTCATCATCTTAGAGTAGGTTTAATTGCTTTCTAAGATTAGGACTTGAGTGAAACTTGTAGTGAGGCCCATTGTAATTTGCAGTTTATTTATTATTAATTTTAAATGGGTTGTAATAATATAGGGCAAGTATGGGGTATGGTGGTCCACACTTAATCATCATTGGACCCCTCACTTTAAGCATTTCTCAGTCAAATTTTAATTTTTAGGATGTGACACCCCGAGTTTTCTTAACCATAAAATAACAATTTGGTAAAATGTGTCGAGATCCCTATTTTAAAAACTTTGATTTTTAAATCGACTAAAAAAACCTTGAATAAAAAGCATTTATTTCAAAAATCCCAGGAGTCATACAACCAAAAAATCACAGATTTAAAAGTGAAATGATATCCCATTTCTACCAAAAATCTGACAGAGTCTCCTTTATATCTTCAACCATTGCACATGACACGTGCGATACAAAACCACCTAATAAATACAATACATTACTCGACACTTGGGAGACTCGGTCTCCATGCCCATCCATCCAAATCAAATACTATATTCAATAAAAACGTATACTCCAGTGGATAAGAAATTAAGATACAACGACATTACCCAGGTTTGTCCATACACAGCCATGAGATTCAACATAAATACTTATCTTTGCATACGGGTCACATTGTAATTTATATTAATGTATAGTCCATAAACAATAGCTAAAGGGAAGTCATGAACAAACCTTATCATTTCTAAAATGTCCTCAATACTTCACTAGGAACTATTATCACTTTTGCCTGCTTTATCAGCATGTCAAACTTGTTGCTACTCTTTGTATCTGAGGCATTGCAAACAAAGCAATGCCTCAACAAGTTATTGCTTGTGTAGATGATTACAAGATATAAAACATGTGACAAAATAGTTTGCATAGGATATAACATCATGGCGAATTTCATAGGGCAAATCATTTACAATGCACATTAAATCATCAAAGGTCTATAATGAATAAAACATAAAAACTCATAAGTCTCAACCAAACAATAATAATCAAAGCATGCTTTTCGCCCAAATAAAACAATATCAGATCAAATCATCATGGCATGCAAAGCATGAGTAATATGTGGATATGCATCCCTCAAAAGTAAATAAGAATCCATGTTCACATCATAATATAAATGCATGTCATGATGAATAGGGCACTATGCATAATCAAGCCCTAAGAGTGTCCATTGCACTCATATCACTGGCAATGAGTAGTCATTCCAATTCCAGGGTTCCTCACCTGTAGCTTGCACATCAGGTAGCTCACTAAACCTGTAGGCTTACCTACATCTGGCCGCTCACATAGGCTTCACCCAATATATCATTACCACATAATCATAGGGTTCCTCACCTGTAGCTTGCACACCAGGTAGCTTGCTCAGCCTGTAAGCCTGCCCACATAGACTTCACCCAATATATTAATACCACATATAATCTCAAGTCACTCAGCCAATAGGATTGCCCACATCTGGCCTCCCACATAAGCTTCACCCAATATATCAATACCACATAATCCTAGGGTTCCTCACCTATAGCTAGCACACCAAGTAGCTCACTCAGCCCGTAGGCTTGCCTACATCTGGTCACCCACATAAGCTTCACCCAATATATCCATGCCACATGAGCATACAGAATAAGAACATAGATTGCTATGCTGCAATGGCAACCACTCTGAGGTATAAACCAGTGCCACTCCTCGTCGACACTGAAACGATAGATTAGTGTCTACTGAGGCATGGGAGTTGGTCGGACTTGCGTGGGTGGCCTGCCCATGATTACCACAAACTGTACATGATTGCCACATATCAAGGCTAGTGTCTATAATATATAAATTCAAATGGTGGGTGCCAACCCTACAACCCTCCTTGCATAGCATCCACTAGGTAGAAACACCCATCATAAAACAATGTCAAAACAATATAAATCATGAGAACCCCATGTGTAAATAATCTCATTGATATCAAATCATAAAAACTTCCATGTGGAATAAGTCTCAATAAGCTCTAGTCAAAAGCATGATACACATCATCAGTCATGTACCAAAACATGAGAAATCGTATAGATCAAGATGTCATGATATCAAACATGTATAATGAATACATTTAAATAAAACATGCTAGGGTGTAAGACACATGCCTCAAAGTTTCGAAATAACACATCATGATCTATGAAATTATGGAAAAATCCTAAACATAATCACCTACCTCAAATGACATACTACTTGTTTGTACCTCCCACTTCAGTCGGCCCAACTCTAGAGCAGTCCACCATAATTCCATCACCTAAATACATATCACATATAGTCATGCTCATAATCCAATTTATCTACCTTGGATTCTTAATTACTCAACATTACATTTTTGTATTTCATAACATTGCGTTTAAGACATGCCAATAATTCCAAGTCCTAGAATCATCAAGGTAGGGCCCGCCCTAATTGGCTAATAATTCAAATCATACTGAATCAGGCCCACTCAACCATTTAGTCCATCACCATGTCATTGCCTATTTTAGAGCTACTAGGCTCAGAACGTATCAATCTTATGTAATTTATCATTTAAATCAATTAATCAGGCATTATTATATGAATTTCATGCTCAATCGTATCTAATTACAATCAAATCAATCCATCAAGTGATTAAGATAGTAATCTTACCTTGAACAAGTCAATCTAAATAACCTCTAGTTGTCTTCTTGGTCAAATCATCCACTACTCGCCTCAACTATGTCTGATCATCAAATATTCATGCTGATCTCACCAAAATTCCTCACTTGATCGCCCCAGATCACATAACAATTTAGTAATTCTAACTAATTAGTCTAATTAAGAATTCTAAATGTTTCAGACCATCAAATTGGATCCCATTTCATACTTGGATCTTCAGTTGATCTCAGCTGTTGATCCAGATCAGATAATTATCTCCATAAATGCTTCAAACCCAACATTCTTGTATAGATTCTTGATCTCCACTTCATGAGGATCACTATAAACTACTTGGTTCAGAAAAATGAAGTCAGGTCATCACAGATCAAATGATCTAACCTCCAATCAAAAGTTTGGTCAAATCAATGGCTAGATCTTTCCTAATCAAAGAATGGGAAGATGGGTTTTGTTCCTCACATTACAAGGATAGGAAGGGTACTCTTAGTTCTTTGAGATTCTTTTTTAATTGTCCATAATCAATCAATCAACTCAATTTCTTGAAACGAGTTAGGAGCAAGTTGACTTAGCAAGTCAACCAGAACAACTCACCAGCACGGAGAAAATAGGGGAATGGGGAGACTGGTGACCAGCGATTAGGCGTGCTGGTGTCAATTGTCGGTGGTGAAAAAGGAGAAGTGGAGAGAGGAGGAGGGGGAAATTGGGTCTCAGAACGCTGACCCCTCCAAGCATGTCAGTGATGTGAAGAGAGTAAGATAGGGGGAGGAGGTGACTATGGTTGCCATTGGCTGTTGGTTCCATCATCGCCCGAACCCGATAGGGAACGAGAAGCAGGGGAAGTAGGGTGTGCTTCTACACTATGTGGCATGGGGGCGACGTGCCTCGGGTGTGTTTGAGAGAAACCCTAAAAGGGGTTGCCAGAAAATGGCAGATGGAGAGGGGAAAATGGATAGATCATGGTTACCCTATGCACATGAGCATGCTAGGTTGGCTGTTGAGAAAAACACCCATTTGGGTTTTAAATCAACAGTGGAGAGAGATGAAAATAAAATTGGGGTGGGGTGGGGGGGGGGGGTTGGGTGGGTTTGGAAATAGGATCACTGATACTGGTAAATAGAGGAGGGTTTTTTGCACACATTGCAAAGAGTGGAAACATCTGCCCAAGGAGGGGCTTTGGACATTGTTGATCGAACATGAGGCAAGCCTGTCGGTGGGAGATTAGGTGGAGAAGGGAGGGGGGAGCGGTATGATCACAAGGTTTTCCCCTCTTTCACGTCCCCTATCTTATCCTGTTCTCAACCACCATGTCACAATAAACAAAACAAGGGGCTGCCGTTATCAATTTTAACCCCTAAATTTTTAAAAGTTTTGGATTTTTCCACCCCGATCTCCATTTCTTGCAAAATTAGTATCATTGGATTCATATCAATGCATACAATCCAAATTTGATAATCCCAGGTCCAAATTTTGAGTTTACAAGGGGGTTATTTTCATAAAACCCCATTTTCCATGAAATTAAATTCTCATTTTTCTCCTTTTATGGTGGAATGGAACTAATGTAGGGCCCCATAGGAACCCTTATAAGATAAGGACTGGATTTCATTGCTAGCTCCTTGGTCCACCTAGGAATCAATCAACATTCTTGTATGTCACAATCCCAACCCTTGAACTTTAATTTTAAAATCAAGTACAAAGAGACTTAGGGAATCAAGCTCATATGACCCTTTTAGAAGGACACTCTAGTGGCTTTTAAGCATTGTGGTTATAATAGCTATCTTAAAATCCAAGTGATTTTCCCATGCCTTCCATTGAAGTCAGTTGAGGTCTAAATGCCTTCAAACATGAGGATTGTATTAACCACTTTCGAGCAAAAGTTAACTAGTAAGTAGTAGTCAACCTTGAACAAAAGGAGGAGCTGTCTAGATTTAGGTTTAAGAAGTTACCACCTATGCACTAAACTAACACAATAAAAACACTACTCGATTAGTGGATACTAGGATTTGATTATGCATCATGTAGAGTTAGAGTCAACATTTAGATTAGGGTATTTAATGTAGGATAGTTTATGCAAAGGTGTCGATCTCAAAACCTATAGTTAACAACTTTCAACTTAAAGATTCAATGCAACCTAAGATAGGGGGGAAGAAACACAGTTTCTATCCTCATGGCTGAACCAACAATAAAAGTTGAGTGTAAGGCCATTAGAGATTTCTATGCTACACTACAACTCAACACCCCATCCTGCATAGCTTTACCTCTTACAAAATAGTCTACTTTGAGTTAAAGCTATGAGTCATACAATTGCTCTCCACTTTTTATGGTCGAGACCGAGAAAACCCCTACTATCAAGGAGTTTCTTGATATTTGCACTACATTTAGGTTCTAAATTTTTTCATAGGATTTCATTGGGCTTAGACTATTCCCATTCTCAATCAAGGATAAACCCAAATCATGGCTTAATTCTTTAGAGGAAGGTTACATCAACACATGGGACCAATTGTTTGGACAATATTTGAACAATTTTTCCTATTCACAAGACAAATGCCCTTCATCATGAAATTATCAATTTCCAACAAGCTAATGATGAACAATATTATGAATGTTGGGAATGGTGGAATGAACTACTATAGAAATGCCCACATCAAGGATTTGAAAAATGGCAACAAGTTCAATACTTATATGAGGCATTGATGCCTCAAAATAGACAAATGGTATATGCAGTGAGTGGAAGGGCCCTCATGTTAAAAGATGAGACTGGGGCTTGGCAATTGTTTCAAACACTAGCAGATAATTCCCAGCCATGGGATGATTCAAATAGAAGAGAAAGAAACAACCAGCCCTCCAAGAGACGGGGTCTCTATGAGATAGGAGTACATACTGATATATCCCATAAACTTGAGTTTGTATTATCAAGAATGGACAAGTATGATGTCCATCACGACCGCATCATGTCCAGGAAATAGAGCGCGGAATAACTATCTTATTGACCAAGCAAATGCATTAAATTCATATCACTAACCTTGGAACAACCTGTATTCTAAGACCTTCAACCCTTGATGTGCTAGGCATCCCAACTTTTCTTAGTCAAAGAATAACTACCAAGGAGGACCATTTGTGAACCCCCTACCCAAAACTTTCTTCCTAAAGCAACAATTCTCTAGTAGCTACCTCGCTTCCTAACCTCAACAATAAAGGAAACCATCTTTCAAGGAAAACATTCAGACCATTCTTGAAATTTTTTTAAAAGAAAATGATGATATAAAAAGGCCTTACACTAATTGCAAAATGATAGTAGACATTCAGCCTATGTCAACTCTCAAGCCATAGCCAAGTTATATATGCAGGTAGTCTAATTGTCAACTAAACTACATAATAGAGGAAAGGGTCAGTTCCCCAGTCAATGTTTATCTAACCCAAAGGCCCAATTTTTTATAAGGTTAAGTTCTCAAAACCTTAACCCTCATGAGCATGCTAAGTCTATAACCACCCTTAGAAGTGGTCATCAGATTGATAACAAAGTAGGGAGGCTAACAAAATTGTAGAGGAGAAAGAGGCAACCAAAACACAAGCGAAAGTGAAAAGACAGAAAGACTCTGTAAAACCTATAATGGAGGCACCCTATGTGCCTAAACCCCCTTTTCCTTAGTTACTAAACAAGGCTAGAAAGGGAATAAACTTCAGCAAGTTAATGGATGTATTTAAACATGTCTAAAACAATATTCTATTGCTCAATGCAATTAAAGACATCCCTGCCTATGCTAAGTTCTTAAAAGAGTTCTGCATAAGAAAAAGAAAGATAAATGTACAAAAGAAAGCTTTCTTCATCGAGTAGGCAAGCTCTTTAACTCAACACAAGACCCCACTAAAGTTTTGAGACCCAAGGTGTCTTACCATTTCCTTCATTATTGAAGATCATGTCATAGATAGGACATTACTTGACCTAAGGGCGAGTGTTGATATGTTGCCATACTCTATCTATGAGCAACTAAGACTCAGTGAGTTAAAAGCAACCACTATCACACTGAAAGTAGTAGATAGATCTGTCAAGATACCCCATGGTTTGGTCGAAGATGTATTGATACATGTGGACAAGTTTTATTACCCAATTGATTTCATTGTATTAACACCCAACCTATATCTGATCCCAGTATCATATTTTGGTCATCATTGGATATCCATTCTTAGTGACATCCAACACCATTAGTAAATGTAAGGATGGGGTAATGAAATTGTCATTTAGCAATATGAAAGTTAAGCTAAATGTCTTTAATACCAATCAACAACATTTAGACCTCAATGATTCTTGCAAAGTTAATTTGATCAAGTCTCATTAAAAATATTCATCCACCATCATCCATCTCTGACCCACTAGAGGCTTGTCTCATGCACTTCAATAAAGAATTTGATCTAGACAAGTCTATTGAGAAGGTAAACAACCTTTTGGATGCTACTCCAATCATAGATACCACTAAGTGGGGTCCTTATGTGGAATCACTTCCACCTTCTGAATCTGTCCCCATACCCTCGATAGAGAAACCACCATCTCTGGACCTAAAATCCTTTCTTGACAACTTGAAATATTCATACCTAGACCTAGATGAAACCTTTCTTATGATAATAGCATCAGATTTAGATAATGAATATGCAAGTAAGGTTTTAGATGTCCTTAAAAAACATAAAACTACTCTAAGGTGGATAATAGCAAACATAAAAGGGATTAGTCCAACCATCTCCATGCATACAATACACCTGGAAGAAAATACAAAACCTACAACAAAAACTATAAGATGACTTAATCCCCACATGAAGGACATGGCTAGAGATGAAGTCCTAAAGCTTCTAGATGTTGGCATTATATATCCTATCTCTAACAGTACTTGGGTTTGCCCTGTTCAGGTTGTACCTAAGAAATCTGGGGTCATGGTAGTAAAAAATGAGGATAATGAGTTAGTACCCACTTGCATGACCATTGGGTAGAGAGTTAGCATTGAAAAATGGAAAGTTGAACATGATTACTTTTCTCTATCCTTAATTTACAAAATGTTAAAGAGGTTGACCGAACATAGTTATTACTATTTTCTAGATGGATGCGCTGGTTACAACTAGATTCTTATAACACTTAAGGATGAGGAGAAGACTACCTTCACCTACCCCCTTGAAACCTTCTCTTACCAACGTATGCCTTTTAGGCTTTGTAATGCTACAGGTACATTTCAATGGTGTATGTTAAACATTTTCTCTAATGTGGTAGAAACATTTCTTGAGGTGTTTATGGATGATTTCTCATTATTTGGGTCATCATTTGATGAGTGCCTACACAACTTAAAGTTAGTTCTAGCAAGGTGTCAAAGTCTTATTTTAAACTATGCTTGTAAAACACTAAATGACAGAGAACTCCATTATTCAATCACAGAGAAAGAGTTGTTAGCTATAGTGCTTACCTTGAATAAGTTTAGACCTTACTTGTGTAATGCCCGAGCAATTTACACTAATTTTAACGAAAATTGAACATTCTATAGAAAATAAACTGAGTTAAATGTTTTACTTTATTTAAAATAGTAAAATAAGGAATTTGTGAGGAAACTTAGTACCATTAGATTCTACTCGAAAAATGGAATCCGACGCCTCAAAAATCACCCAAAACGGAGTTCGTATGAAGAAGTTACGGCCGTCTAAAGATAGGGGTATTTTTGTAAATTAAACAGAAAAACGAGAAAGGACTAAAAACGCAGGGGGCCGCTTTGATAACGGCACCCCCTGTCATCTTCAACCTCTAGACCCCTCCAGAAACCCTTGATCCCGATTTTTCTAGAGGATTCTGCCACTGCCAAGGGTGGCACCACCATTGGCAGCACCGCCATAGCAGGGCTATAAAAAGCCCCATCTCCCCTCTCCAAAAACGGGTTGTTTCCAGTCGTTTGAGACTGGGGTTTTGAGCAAAATCGGAAACCCATCTCCTCTGCATTTTCTGGCAACAACTAGGCCAAAGTTAGGCCGGCCATGCCATTCTCGTCTCCCCATTTCCCCTCTCTTCTCTTTTCCAACCTGGGCATTGGGGTTTTTCCCCTTCTTCGAGTTTTCCGGCGATAAAGGATTTTTAGAACCAGGAACAGGTTCCACCTCCGGCGATAGGCATCCCCAGGCTATAGGTAAGCCCCTCCTTACCTTGTCTCTTTGTTTCACTTCCCCCAGGCCCAGGATCCATGCCGGCTTGGGTCGGCCTTGCACGAACTAGGCGTCCCAAGGACGCCAAGCACCACGTGCACCTGGGACTGGGTCCCTGGGACGGGTTCTAGGTGTACGACAGTGCGTACACTGTCCCAGGTGCAGCCTTCAGGTGCGCACGCGACATGGGGAATGGGTCTTGGCTCGACCAGGGTGCACGGGGTGCCCTGGGAGCTGAGACGCGCCATGCTACAAGGTGCATCCGTGCGATGATGCTCGTCATAGCGCGTCACTTGAGCATGCATGTGCGCGTGCAAAATGCGGTCCTTGGCACGGCCTTTAGGCGTGCATGTAGGTGAGGCAGTCGCAGTCCAACTAGGATGCACAAGTGTCCTGGGAACTGGGACACGCAGACCCAATGAGACTTTAAAAATTAGGATTAAAGGATAAATTACAAAGTTTAACTATTAGAAAGTAGATCCATATCATAGGATCTAGCCTGACAATGAATTAGGCAAGGACCTTGGACCCAATAGGCAGAGTTAGCGATCTAATGACTAAATGGATTGAAATTAATAAGGACTCCTTGTATTCATTCATACGCAGGAGTTTATAAATGAGACCCAGGGACAGGTTGAGTGATAAAGGACGCGACTCCAGGAGACTTCGAGGTAGGTGCTCTATCGCTACTAGACTTTTTAAAAGAGCCATGATTGTTTTATGCATGTTTTAAGTATAAGTTATATAACTTGTTTGGCATGACTTAATTCAGCATACATATGATAAATGCTTTATGCATAGATATGTTTTGCAAATAATTGCATATACATTATGCATGGATATGTTTTGCAAATAATTGCATATACATTATGTATAGATATGTTTTGCAAACAAATGCATATATTGCATGATTTCTGAGCATTGAGTTTTTGAAAGATTGCATGTCCTTGAGGGTTACCAAAAGATGCTGGAGTGCCCAAAAGACGCTGGGTAGGGAGTTGTGAGGGCCAGGCAGTTGTGAGGGACCCAAAGAGGACAAGTTTTGAAAAAGAGGTTTTCGCTTGTTTGATCTGATATGATTTGGGCTGATAAGCTCGTGGGCGCTATGCCAAGAGGTTTGGGTTGGCCTCCAGCCTCTACCACTATTAGGTGGATGGGTACCACTCCCAAAAAGGGCAACGTCCTTACTTCGATTGCATGTGGTACAGGGGGCTACCACTGGTGTCATGACACTGGGTCGAAGTGTCATATGTCCCATGGAGGCATATGACCCTGTGTCCTCAGGTACCCGGGGACCACACGACGGTGAGGTCGTGGGCATAGTTGGACCCTATGGTTTGAGGATTTATTTGCATTGCATATGGCATGACATGAGGTTAGTCGGCCATACCAGATATCCATGAGTTGGATTCAGTTGAGCATCTTATGCATATCATTATATTTATGATATATGATACTTTCAACTTGGATTTTGCTATTCTTTAAGTCGTTAGTATTTCAATTCGACAATGGTTTTTTAATAACGATATTGAACGTGATTGTTCGAACATGCACATGTTTTTAAGAGCATATGATTTTAAACATAGTATGCATTGCAAAACTAGTAGTGATAGACTCCTACTAAGTATAGTATATACTCACCCTATCCTTAACATTTTTCAGGATAGTTCCACTTACTAATAGAAGACACCTCAGGAGATATTAGTGCTACGAGCAAGTGAATAAACAAAGGAGACAACTATACATGTGAGTAAACTCTCTACCCTTTGGACATGTATTTGTATTTATTTACAGTTGGGCTGTGTGCTGTGATTGGATAGACCTGGGGAAAAACACTTATGATTTTTGAAGTTTTTTAAAAAAATACTTTGATTGTTGTAGAAGCAAATGACGCTTGGGGTTTTCAAAATGAGTTTAAAACCAAGATTTTCCATTGCATTGCATGGTTTTTATAAAATGGTTTTCAAATAGGGGTGCATCTCGCCTTAGGAATTAGATATTGCATTTAAAAATGCATGAGAAAACCCGGGTCATCACAACTTGTTAGGGTTTAAAGTTATAGTGTACTCAAATCACGTGACTTTAAAGTATCTCCTTTCTTCCATTGGATATTACTACAAGAGTTTCACTTAGAAATTTGGGACAAGAAAAGGTTTTGAAAATGTTGTACTAGATCACTTCTCCAGATTAGTGGTAGGGCATACTAGTGATCACATGCCTATAACTGAATCCTTTATGGATGAATAGTTATTGCATATTTTCCAATTACCTTGGTATGGTGATATTGTTAATTATCTTATTATAGGACGAATGCCTAATCATTGGACCAAACAAGATAAAAAGATATTTTAAATGAAGGTTAGATATTTTTCTTCAGATGACTAGTACTTATTCATGTACTATTTCGATTAGGTGATTAGGAGATGCATGCACAATAGTGAGCATAATAGGATCATCTCCTTCTATCATGATCATGCATGTGGGGTGCATTTTAGCTTGAGAAAGATAGTTACAAAAATTTTGCGGTGTGGTTTTTATTGGCCTACCATATTTAAGGATGCAAATGCTTACTGAACAGCATGTGTGAGGTGTCAAAGATTAGGTAGTCTAGGAAGGAGACATAAGATGCCCTTAAACCTAATCCTTTTAGAAGAACCATTCGATGTTTGGGGCATAGATTTTATGAGATCCTTTCTAATTCTTTTGGGAATCTTTACATCCTAGTGGGAGTAGATTATGAGTCCAAGTGGGTTGAGGCTATATCCTGCAAAACAAATGACCACAAAATTGTGGTAAAATTCTTAAAAGAAAATATCTTTGTAAGGTTTGGTACTCCAAGAGCCATAATAAGTGATGGAGGAAAACACTTTTATAATAGTGTTTGAGAATTTAATGAAAAGTATGGTGTCAACCATAGAATAGCTACCCCGTACCACCCTCAAACCTGTGGCCAAGTATAGGTATCCAATAGGGAGATAAAATGGATTCTAGAGAAGATAATCAATCCAATGATGCTCTGTGGGCTTATCTTACAACATATAAAACCCCTATAGGAATGTCACCCTATCGCCTAGTCTATGGAAAGGCCTCCCCCTTACCTATAGAGTTAGACCACAAGGCATATAGGTCTACCAAAAAGCTCAATGTTGATTTAAATTCTATTGGGACCCACCAAAAACTCCAACACAATGAGTTCGAAGAAGTGAAGAAAGATGCATATTACTCAACACGAATATACAAAGACTAGATGAAGGTTACACATGATTGCCAAATCGTAAGAAAATCCTTCACACTTGAACAAAAGGTCTTATTGTATAACTCTGGATTGCATCTCTTCCTAGGAAAACTCAGATCTAGATGGATCAAACCTTATATAGTTTGCACAGTCTATTCTCATGGTGCCTTCGAGATGGAGAAGGATGGAGATATCCAAAAAGTAAATGGTTAGAGGCTAAAACCTTTCCGAGAGATGCCTAATCCTGAGATTGATGAGATACTAATAGAGGCATCCCATTATCATGACCCACCTTAGAGTACCACTCCAGGAATCCTTGCAGATTACCATCATTGCACTGATCATTACGTTTGGCTAAAGACATAAAACCTAGCATTCCTTGCAGATTACAATCATAACAATCCTTGTAGAATAGTACCCTTACTATGATGAGAACTTGATGTTTAGAATTTAGTGATCCTATTGTTTTCAGCTTTTAATGGGAGTGTATATGATTAGTTTTGCATATTATTCATGTGTTGAAGCATTTTATGAAGGTTAATTCTTGAAAAATATTTACACACAAGAGATTGTCAAGACTAATAGAGGTATGACTTAAAGACCCTGAGGAAAATTAGTGGAGACCTATAACCCAGCAAGTTTAGAGACCATCTTCTTTCAAGAGAGTTGTAAGTAATTCCATAGTTTCTTTAGTGTACATAACTCGGTGTGATCCTGTTATCCTTGTTTTGGTTGACTATCAAGAATAAATAGAAATAATAGCTTTATTTTTGGAAAATTTACTAAATTTGATAGCCTTTAAGAAACCTATGAAATGATATAGGCCACCTTTGTCCAACCCAATTAGTTACCCATGTGCTACAACTTATAGGGGTAAATTAGGGTTTTTAGACCAAAATTTGTAACACATGAATTTTTGACCTAATAACCCAACATTTTGATATTTTGTAGGTATAGTGGCTAATCTGAGGTAAGGGAGTGATTAGTCATTTTTTTTAAAGATTTAATTAGAATTATCCTTTTTTGTAGGAAGAAAGATGATGATATGATGGCCGAGATCAATTCAAAGACTCGAAATCATCACTTCAATGTAAACCAAAGGCCAAGATCATGTTGTGGACCATAATGAATGGTATTATATGAGTTAAAGATGGCCAAATTGGGCCCATGAAGTAAGTCATGCATTCCCACCACGTTTGCATGGAAGCTGCTTTAGCCACCTTGGCCATATAAGCCATGAGTGAAGGTGGCAAGCTAAGGAATTCAAGCCAAACCACATAAGCCACTCAAGCCAAGGGATGGATCCAAGAAATCTTGCAAAGACAACCATGAAGCCTAACCGATAAAGACTTTAAAGTTAGCCATCAAGCTAAGCTAAATGGAGGGCTAGGATTAGAGGAGATTCAAGAAGATTATCCATGAGATATTTTGAAGATACTTAAGGAAAATCATATTAGAGACTTCCATTTTTTAGTGTTTTTTCTCACTTTTTCATCAACTTCCACCAAATGCTTAAGATGCACTACAAATTTCAATTGTAGAGTTACATTTTTCCAAAACTTTATAACATTCCACCTCTTAGGAAACTTCCCAACCAACCAAAATTCTCCCCCAAACACCTCCATCTCTTTCCCATCTTATTCCCACCCACTTTCCTAAAACAAAGGGGGCTCAATGCCTTTGGAAGGGGGGATACACCCATTCCTAAAAAGATGGAGTCTCCCACCTACTCCCCTTCCTTAAGATAGCCACCTTCTATCCACACTTTCCTATTTAAAATCCTTAACCTTTCCCCCATCCTAGCCATTCAAATTGACACACTTTAATCCCCACCATACCTTAGTATTAGGGAAACCTAAAAACAAAATAGGAGAATAAGAATAAAAACCCAGCAAAATCTGAGCAGAAAAAAACTTTTCACTTAAGAGAAAAAGATGTCTCCTCCTTTGGAAGGACACGCACTCTTCCTACAGCCCATCTTTATTCTCTTTTAGTTTTGTCTCATGGACTCCTTGGGTGGTGCCACTCCCTTCCAAGGTATGTGATTCTTCCTCAAGTGTTCAACCTAGAATTTTTGGGCTGTTTGATTCGTCTTTTAAGGTTGGTTAGCTTCCTTGTTCTCTTTGCTGGAATTTACTTATTTTCATGCTAGTTTGCTTTATTTTCCTTTATATTTCCTTGCTTTTAAAACTAAGATTCAAGGCTGGTTTTCCCTTGAAGTGACAGCCAAGGGAAATCATCTTGGATATTGTTTTTCCCTTTTCCCTTCTACCTTTCATTTCATCTTTGTTCTCTTTCAGCCCTCTTGATTTCCAGCTTTGTTTGCTTGAGTTTCCATTAGTTGTTGCCTTATTATTCCATATGATTTCCCTTGATTTTAAGCATGCTTGTTCATGATTGATTGTTGGAACAATTGAAGAAGAAATTGGCTTGTAATTATGGATTTATTAAGATTAAGTGAACATCATTATAATATAATTTAAATTTTAGATTTTGGTTACACATATGGGGTTTTATGTTGATGAATTTTTTAATTGATTCAATGAAGTCAGTTGGATTTTTCAATTCATGTTTGTGTGCAGTAGTTAATTATCTTTGTTATTGAATGTTTTATTAGTTTAGAAGTAATTAATTCCATTTTTTACATGCTCTATTCATTGAATGATTCAATTACCATGCTGTTGGAATTTCTTTTCATAAATGGTTTATGTTAATTTCCAGCACCATACAACTCACATTCATTTGATTTTTCAAGAGCCCAACTAGATTGTTAGATAGCTTAGTTAGTGTTAGAATAAGATTACATGCTTAGGTTTCCCAAGTAGTTGATTAAATCCACTCCTTTCCAATGAATCATGCATATCATTCCATGGTTACATGCATGATGCTTGGGTAGTTTTCCTTTCATTGTTTGTTAGTGGTGATTTTTTCCTTTATTTCCCTTGTTTAGTTGTAGTTAGATTCCATTAGTTTGCATCCTGGTTAGTTTTTTTTGTCCCACTTTCTAAAGTAGCCTATTTGTTTGCTTAGTTTTCTTAAGTTTGCATGATTAGGAAAGTAGTTTGTTAAAGCATGTTTTCCTTAAATTAGTTGTTAATTTCATGTTTAGGAAAGTTGTTAAATTTCATTTTAGGAAACTTTCACTTTAAGAAAGTTCTTAGTTAAGAAATTCATAAAATTAGAAGTTTTTAATTTAGGAATGTTTTAATTTTATAAAGTACATGTTTAGGAAAGTTTTCAATTTAGCATATTTCTTGTTTTTGCTTAGTTTCTAATTTCATGTGTTAATTTTCAATTCTAGTTTAGGTTAAAAATATCTCTTGAATTTTGGCTAGGTTAGATAGTTTAAAGTAAGGACCACTAGCATGACATTAGTTCAACTCCTATAGGATCGACCTCACTAATGTACAATATTGCAAACAATTCATTCGCTTGCAATTTTTAATTAAAACAACAACAAAGCATAAAAACCCAGCAAAAATCCAAGAAAAGTATACCTTTTCACATAGGGAAAAAAGATGTCTCTTCCCTTGGAAGGGGACACCCTCTTCCTAAAGCCCATCTCTCCTCTCTTTTACTTTTATTTTGTGGACTCTTTGGGTGCTACAATCTTCCTAAGGGTGTGTGACATCTTCTAGAAGTACTCCACACCTAGTTTTGGGAGTGTTCGCTTCAGCTTTCATGGTAAGTTTCTCGTGCTTCTTTTCTTATTTTCCTTAGTTCTTTCCATGCTAATTTCTACCATGTCCTCATTTGTTGTTCTTTGCCTTAGAAACTAAGATTCAAGGGTGGTTTTCCCATGGAGTGATAGCCAAGGAAAATCAACTTGAATCTAGTTTTCCATTTTTCTTTCATAGCTTTTGAGTTCTCTTTTAGATTCCATATTTGAATTCCATCTTTATTTTTCATTAGTTTCCATTGATCTTTGCTTATATGCCATAAGATTTCCTTTGAATATCAAGCTTTGTTGGAGGAAGAATCATTGTTAGGCATTGTTTTTGTGCTCAAATTAGTAGGAATAGTGGTGTGTTTCATTCAAAAGTGAACAGGAATAGTGATGATCAATGAAATGTTTTTTATTTGATTATTGACCATGCTTCTTCTTAATTGTTTGCATATGTTCATGGAATATTAAGGAAGTGAGTGTTTAATTCTGAAATTTCTAGCAATCTAATTAATGGACCTTCCAGAATTATGCATCAAATCCAAGGATGGAAAGCATGATTTTGAGGCACTTTAGGACCGAAGTTGGAAAATCTTGTTGATGTACTATCAATTGATTTGAAATGCACTTATATAATCATGTTGGAACTATGCAGGTAAGGCATGGGTAGAAATCATAGCTTTGATTGATTTGGTTAATGAATAGAGTCCAAGTTGTGGCATTCATTCAAGTTGGAAAAAGTAATTAAGTTGATCTTGTTTAGTTTTTGTTAGTTATTAAAGTTCATCCCTTAATTTCCATTGAATTCCTTACACAATTCCATGATTTATAAAGAATGTGTTAAAGCATGTTTTCCATATTGATTAAGTTCATGCTTAGGAAAGTTAGTTCAAGAAAGATGTTAAATCTCCACTTAGGGAAAGTTTTCACTTTAGGATAGTTTTTATTTTAGGAAAGTCATCAAATGAGAAAGTCTTCAATTTAGAAAAGTTTAATTTTAGAAAGTGCATATTTTAAGAAAGTTTTCAATTTAGCATGGTTCTTGTTTTTGCATAGTTTCTAATTTTTATGTCTTAATTTTCAATTCTTAGTTTAAGTTAAAAATCACTTGAATTTGGATACATTAGATAGTTTAAAGTAGGGACAACTAGTATCACATTAGTTCAACTCCTTATGGGATCGACCTCACTAGCATGCTATATTGCAAATAATTCATGCGCTTGTGAGTTTTAACTAAAACAACAACCATGCATTAGGGGAACCATAAAGAGAGAAAAACCCACATTCCTAATCTATTTCTTAACCCTAATCCACCCATCCTACTAGGGTTCCATGTTTAAGGATGTGCATTGCACACCGCCCCCCCCCCCCCGCCCCCCTCTTCATAATTGCTGATCAAGTGGTTTTCCTAAACAGGAAACCTTAGATCTACTTCAATTCAATTAACTTCAAAACCTTATATCTTTGCACATATTTCCTAAACCTTATTACATACCTAATTCCTTGACTTTATATCAACCAAATATCATAAATGTAGAAGGGAAAGAGTTCCACTTTCCTTCTAGGAAAAAGACGCCCATACCCTTGTTCAAAATTAGAAATCAGCCATCATGTCTCTCTTATGTCATCTTTCCACCTCTCTTTCTTACATCATCTTGCTAATTCATCTCTTACCTAACCTTACTCATTCAATACCCTAACCATAAGGCCACTTTCCTCATGTTCACACCCCTTTCGAAGTTAGGAAACCACTCATCTATATATAGCCCCATGTTCAATATGAAATTTCTAAGTGGAGGTGGGTGACACACCTTGAAATCAAGCTTTCCTTTAGTGTTATATGTTCCCAGTCTTTGGGATTTCTAAAATGCTTTTCTCCCTTCAGATTTTTAGTTATTGTTTTGTTTATTTTCTCTCCAATTCAGATTAGTAGTTCTCTTACTTTGGTTTAGTTTTTATTGCTTTAGTTTCCATTGTTTTGGCTTCTAGTTTTACATGTTTCTTTCCATCTAGAATTCTCTTTATTTCTTTACCCCAATTCCACTTGTTTTTCTTTTCTTTTTTTCAAAAAGATTCAATTTAGTTATTCTTTGGTAGTGATAGCCAAGAAAATAGCTAGCTTATATCCTTGATCTCCCCTCTTGAATTCCACATTTTTTCCCTGATCACTACCTTAGTTTTAGGTCTATTTCCCTTAGCTAGTTAACCCACTTAGCCTTTGTTTCTCTCAAGTCCTTTATGAGTTTTCTTTGGATGTCATCATACTTTAGTGTGTGAGCTTTATATTGCACATTTGTTGGAGTTTATATTATGTTTATGCTTTGGAATTGGACACAATTTCCAACTTTTGAACATGTATTATGTATTAGATTTTGGTTGTAATTTGGAGGTGTTTCAACAAAGTCCATTGAGGTTTTTTGTTATGGAATGTTTCTTTCATCAATGTACTTGAAATATGGGTTGTTTCCTTTCATAAAAGTTATCTTTCTAATGCAAGATATATTTACCATTCTTAAGTACCAAAATCTAGAAATTGGTTTTTCCTTAACTTTGTGCCTTAATTTGAGCCATAAAAACATCTTATTTTCCTACACCCTTAAGTAATCATTTAAAAATTCAAATTGTTTATTATGTCCCATAGTTATATTGCATAGTAACTCACCATAGGTGCATTAAATTTTGACATCTTCAGGACTATTGAATTATGCACATAGTCCAAAAACCATGTGCATGGTTCTAAATCTCATTCTTTTAGAATTTTTCTTAGTTTAGTGGATTAATTTATTTTTAGAAATAATTAATTCAATATTTGCATCTTAGTTTAGGTTTCAAAATTTTTCTTTGTTAATTTTGGGAAGTTCCATCTTTAAGTAGTCTTATGATTTATAAAGTGTTAAATTTAGAAAGTCATTTTAGTTGTAGTCTTCATTCACATGCATGTTTTTAATTTCTTGTTAGAGTTAGTTAGATCTCATTGGTTACTTAATTTTTCATGTTAGTTTTGTTTTAGGAATTTTCATAATTTGGTTTTTTGAAAGTTCTATTTTTAGAAGGTCTCTATTTCTAGTTTAGGAAAGTTTCCATTTTAGTAGTTTCCTTATTTTATGTTTCCTAGATTAATTCATGCTGGTTTTGCATTTATTTCCTTTAGTTAAATACATGTTAGTTAGGTAAGTTCCATTCTAATTATTCATCTTTAGTTTTTAGAATGTTTTTTTTAATACTAGTTTCTAATTCTATGCATGTTTCCATTTCATGTTACTTTAAATTCCTAATTTAAGCACATCTCTATCTCTTTGGCTGAAGTTAATAAATTTGAATAAAATCCAATCCATTGAAAATTTCTGAGATTCCCCTTGGGATCAATCTCACTTGCATGAAAATACTACATTTGAAATTTGCACTTTCAAGTTAACTTTAAAATCACAACAAATTGAACAAGACATGATTTTTTTGTAGAGCACAATACAAGCCATTGGATCATTTTCTCACTTCCTACAAAATAGCAAAAATTCTAACAAAATCCTAAAAATTATTATAATTCACATAATTACTCTGGATTAACCTCTTAACTTACAAATATCAAACTTTGGAATTTTTAGGTTAGAAAAGCATGTGTTATGAATTTTGGCAGAAAACCTAGACTTTTATATTCTAATTTATAACACATGGACTATTAAATTGGGTACATTTTATAAAAATTGAACACTTATCACACCCCCAACTAGCATTTTCTTAGTCTGAAGAAAAACATGCAAAAAATTATGAAAACATAAATGGTTTCCAATTTTGTAGGTACTCACAATTGCATTTAGCATATGCAAGATGCCAATAAACCCCTAGGTTACCTATAGTGGATGAGTTAAGCCTTGTGAAGGTTTGCGTATATATGCCCAAAAAATTCCATAAGGATAAGTTCTTTTATTTATCTTAAAGAATTCTCATCCATTAACATTCTACTTACTTTGATAATTTAATTAAAGATAAAATGAAAATTTCCACAATTTGTCATAGATATGCTTGTACTCCTTTTGGAATGATGCTTTAACCTGAATTTGTCATTGATATATACTCAAAATTAAAGATATCAAAGAAATGGGTCAAACAAAATTCACTCACTATGTGACCGGATCTAACAAGATTGATGGTTTGCATAATTTTAAGCACAAATGAGACAAAGAATTATGATCCTTAAGAATGGACACCATTACCAAGACTAATTAGGGTAGTTCACCTTAATTCCTTATTATTTATATCCTCATTAAGGCCATCTTCCACCTTAATCAATAGGTCTTTAAATAGGATGACACATAGGGTTAGGAGAAGTTCTGGAAGAATAAGGTTAAAAAGGTTTCAAAGGTTCAAATTCGAGTAGAGGTATTTGATTGAATATTTGACAACTTTACTTTTCATTCATACTGAAGTGAATATCTTTTCTATTTTTCCTTTCTCTTTACTTTTCTTTGTCTTTTGATACTTCTACTTTTCTTTCTTTTATTTGTATTTCTCTTTTCAATTTTTTTTTTCTAAGGAAAGGCTTTCTTTGTAAGTACTCTGATATTTTTCACTTCTTTTAATTTTGTCTTCTTTAAAAAGTTTCTACCATACCTACACATTTTTGAAAGATAGCTATATTTTAAATAGGTTTCTACGTTAAGGTTAATGGGGTTATGAAATAAAAGCCTACTGAGAGGCTTAGAGGGTTTAACCGGTGTTATAATATAGTAGGTAGGCTTTATGTCTCTATTTAAAAACAAGGATGGCCTATAACATTTCCCAGGTTTCTTAAAACCTATTAGATTCAATAAATGTTTGATAAAGAAAGTAAGTACTCCTTTTAGTTCTTGGCATTCTGACCAAAACAAATATATTGGGAAATTTCTAAATTACGTACGTTGAAGAAAATAGGGAATTAAATATAACCATTAGGAAGATGATAGTCTTTAATACTCATTAGGTGTATATGTCTCCACAAATTTTCCTCAGGGCCTCTAAGTCATAACCATCTACCTATCTAGACTTATGCACTATATATAAGTGTGTTTTGAGATGTAACTTTCATAAAACACTTTAGGATATGAATAAAACTCTACGAATCACAATATAGGACATTTAATCATCTTCTTACTTCCTACAAAAGAGTAAAAACCCTAATTAAATCTTAAAAATTATGATAATTTGCATACTTAGACCATATTATACCCTTAAGCTGCAAAATATAAAACTTTGGAATCATTAGGTTAGAAATGCACATGTTAGAAATTTTACCAAAAAGCCTAGACGTTTATACTCTAATTTATAGCACATGGACTATTAATTGGGTACATTTTATACAAATTTGAACACTTATCAGTTTCCTATTAGGAAACTATTTCCTTGCTCTTCATCCATTCCACTTTCCTTCATTAAACATGGTCAGCACCACATGACATATCCCTTAGCACTCTCAATTCTTTTGTGTTCATGATTTGGACTTGATGCTTGAGGATTAAACTAGAGTCCTTGCTTCTTGCTTTTGATCTAAATAATCTGAATTGATCTAAGATGTCCATTATCTAAGCTTGATCAGAGATTTAGGATGTTGATTGGCTTGATCTAACCACATCAATCTTGATCTACGATCAACAAAACAAAGAAAACAATCTAATTAGTATTATACAACATTAGATTCTGCACATGCTTACCTTGGATCATCATCTAACCCTAAACATTTATCAAATTATAGTTAGATTATAAAAATTTCAAATCATATATTTTTTCATATAAATTTTAAATAATGTCCTAAAAATATATCAAATGTCCTGCTAAATGAGGGTAATTTATATAATACTGGACCCTTAATAGTATGAAACAAAACCACATGGCTTAGCAAAAAAGAAAGGAAAGAAGTTAGGAAACCAACCTGGAAGAGACGTGGAAAAACCGAGAATGATGTGTTGAAACCCTCAATAGAAAGAGGCCTAATGAAGCTTAGATGAGTGCATGGAAAACCAGCCAAGAAAGAGGTGTGGAACACCTAATGGGGGATGCTTTGCAAGGCCTAGAGATGGGCATGGAATTCCCTATTTTAAGATGATTTTCAACCTTCTAAAGAGTTAAAATTTATTAGAATTCTATCCCTAAGAAGAAAGGAAGAAAGGATAACAATGGGGGAGAGAATAAGATAAGGGAGAAGCGATGGGAGATTAGAAATAGGACTCTAGGAAGGTTGTAATGAGAAGTGGGAAATTAGGAAGAGATGAGGAAGGGGATTAGAAAGGTAGGTTGCACCAATTTGGTGTGTGATTCCCCTTGCTAATTATCCACAATGGAGAGAGGGAGAGAATGACAGAAATTGGGAAAGTTGGAGATGGAGATCTCTCTCAGATTGGTCCACCTAGCATGCATATCTTCTTTGTTAACTGAGTCTCAATTTTCTTCCTATTTTTCTCTTTAGAAAATGATTTTTACAACTTGGAAAAATCGACCCATTGTGACATGACTTAGATGGATTTTTGGTGGCTTCAATGGCTTGTATGGCTATAAATCACATGCAAAGGTGGTGGATTTTGCATGGATTTTGCACAGGCCCATTTCTAATCACCTTGAATTCTTCAATTATTTCTGGGACTCATCTGCTTGCTCTAGAATAACCCTAAACCTTCCTAATTCTTTGAATTGATGTAAAATGGGTCTTGGTCTCTCTGAGTTGATATGGATCATCGGTTACCATCTAAGGTAATCTAGATTGGTGGGTCATTCCCTTAACATCTACAAAAGATTAAAAACACTAATTAATACCTAGAAAATAATGATAGATCACATACTTACTCAAGATTAGGTTCTGAAACTCCAAAATATTAGATTTTTGGATCATTAGTTCAAAAGTATGTGTCATGAATTTTGAAAAATTTGTAGAATAATGCCCTATAATTTATAACATGTATATTTTTCTGCAAAATTGACTAATCACATCCCCCAACCAGCATTTTGCAAGTAATGAGCTAAACTTGCAAAAAATCATGAAAACAAAAATGACTACCATTTTCATAAGTCCTCATGATTGCATTTAGCATATGCAACAAGCCCTTAAACCTCTATGTTACCCTTAGTAGACAAGTTAGGCATCGTAAGGGTTTGAAGTGAATATACCCACAAAATTCAATTAGGTTAAGTTCCTTACTTTCTCTCAAACAATTCTTATCCATTATAACTCTACTATCTTTAACAACTTAACAAAGATGAATGAACAATTCTACATGTTACCCATTTATGGAAGCCATTTTATTATAGTTATATCTTGGAAAGGCCTTGGGGCTCGATGGCATACCAATTGAGGTTTGGAAGCATATGGGAGATCCTAGAGTAATTTGGTTGACTAAGTTGTTTAACAAGATTATAAAATCAAAACAATGTCAGATGAATGGAGGAAGAGCTCTATTGTACCAATTTATAAGAATAAAGGAGACATGCACTAATTATCAGGGGATCAAACTTATAAGACACACTACAAAACTTTTTGAAAGAGTAATAGAGAAGAGGCTACAACATGACACAAGTGTATAAGAGAACCAATTTGGTTTCATGCTTGGGAGGTCTACCATGGAAGTTATTTTCTTACTAAGACAATTGATAGAGAAATATAGGAAGAAGAAGAAGGACCTTCACATGGTCTTTATTAACTTAGAGAAAGCTTATGATAGGGTCCTTAGAGAGTTAATATGGAGGGTGTTGGGTAGGAAAGGGGTTTCATGGGGGGGTATAAAAATAATTAAAGATATGTATGAGGGAGTGGAAACAAATGTTAAGACCACTAGCAGAGAGACCAATGATTTTCCTATCACTGTAGGATTACACCAAGCATCGGCATTGAGCCCCTGCCATTTCATATTGGTTGTGAATGAGTTAACAAAACATATGCATGAGGAGATTCCATGGTACTTGCTATTTACAAATGATATAGTTTTAATTGATGAGATAAGGGATGGTGTAAACAAAAAGCTAGGGTTATGGAGAGAATCATTAGAACCTAAAGGATTTAAAATCAGCTGAACTAAGATAGGTCTATGGAATACAATTTTAGCAAGGAGAGAAGCAAGAGTGGAGCACCGGTAAAGATTGATAACCAAGAAGTCCCCGTAAAAGACCATAAGATGAGGGAGATTAGACCTAGATGGTTAAGACATATCCAACAAAGATTGAAAATAGCACCATTTAGAAGGAGTGAGGCAATGCAAGTAGAACTGAATTGCGCTGCTTGATGCTCCAATCGAAAAAAAATTAGTGGGGCCATGTTAGTACAACAGAATATGTGTTAGAAAGTTCAATCCCTCCCCTACAAAAAAGTTTAAAATCTTTGTGACTAAATGAAACCATGGTACTTAATAGAGGGCAATGGAGGGACAAGATTTATGTGGTAGACCCTAATTGAGATAAGGTCTTGATGATGATGATCTCATAGTTTAGTGTGTGTATAGGCTACATAAGTCTGGATTTCTAAATAAAAATGCTTACTCCCTATTGGAAAAATGTCTTGAACTTTGTTTTTCTTTAATATTCACTCAAAAATAAAGCTCTCAGAAAAGGATCAAATAAAATCCTCTCACTATGTGACCATTGGATATTGATGGTTCACATAAGCTTATGCGCACAGATGATACAAATGATTATGATCCGTAAGAATGGATGCCATTACCAAGACCAAATGCAGTTCTACTTAATTACTTCATATTCGTATCCTCATTAGGGCCTTTTTCTACCTTCAGATCAATAGGACTTTGGATTGGATGAAACATCGGTTTGGGATAGGTCCTAAAAGATAGGGTACAAGGATCCAAAGATTTCAAATCTAAGTAGAGGTATTCAATGAATGTTGAACATCTTACTTTTAAGTTCACTAAAGTGAATATCTTTTCTATTTTTCTTTCTTTCTTTGCTTGTAACCTTTCTTTTCTTTTTCTAATAATTCTTTTTTACTTTCATCGTATTTCTTTGAAAGAAAACTTTTTCCTTGTAAACACTTTGATATTTTTCACTTCTTAGACATTTGCCACATTTGGACTTTTCTACCATCTTTACTCATTTTTGAATGAGAGGTAATTGCTATTTACCTAGCTTTCTAAATTAAGGTAAATAGGTTTTGAAAAGAAAATGTTTACCAAGAGGCTCAAAGGGTCTAACTAGTGGTATAATATACTAAGTTGCTTTATATCTCTAGGATAAAACAAGCATGACCTATATCATTTTCTAGGTTTCTTAAAGTATACTAGATTCAATAAATGTTTAGGGAAGTTACTACTCTCATTGGTGATTCTTGGTAATTGGCCAAAACAAAAATACTAGGATCTTTCAACATTAATGTTCACTATAGAAAATATGGAAGTATATATAATCATTAAATAAATGATAGTCTTCAATACTCACTAGGTATAGGTCTCCCCTAATTTTCCTTAGGGTCTCTATGTCATAACCATCTATCTATCTAGACTATGCACTACATGTATGTGTTTTTCAAGATTTAACTTCATAAACACTTTAGAACATGAATAAAATGTAAAATTAATCATATACATGTCTATTAATAAGTTAAAGTAGGAGAAATACTAACTAAGACTAAAAAAATCCTATTCTCATCACAATAAAGGAACTTGACCTTGAAAACTCAAAAAATTGATTTTATATATATATATAAGACAAGGATTCCTCAAAATTCTCATGCATATCGATACCCCCCAACTTGAACTGAACATTGTCTCCAATCTTTTGAAAGATAGATAGGATTCCTATAGGCTGACTGGTTAAAATAGAAAAATTAGACTCTTAAAAAATGTTGGGTTATTGCCTAGTGAGCACTGAGTTTAACATCGTTAGCTAGAAATATAGTGAGATAATATAATGATGAATGCAAATGTCATGGAACATGATATCATGGGTCCTGGTGAATGGCATTCTCAGGAAAAATTTCCTCTACTCTAGGGTTGACCAATTCAAAAAAGGTTTTTAACCTTTGACCATTCACTTTAGAAATCTCCACATCCTTTTCAATCTCAATGGCTCCATGAGGATAAATAGTTTGGACAATGTAGGGTGTGGTCCATTGAGAAAAAGTTTACTAGGAAATGGATGCAACCTAGAGTTATACAAGAGGACCTGTTGTCCTAGTGTGAATGACTTATGCAAGATGTATTTATCATGATGTGCTTTCATTTGGTCCTTGTATGTCCTGGCAGTTTCATAGCCATCTCTCTTAAATTTAGTTAACTCATTGAGCTTGAGCTTTCTGAGGGTCCTAGCACTATCTAAGTCAAAATTGAGCTTTTCAATGGCCCAATTTGCTTTCTGTTCAAGCTCAAAAGGAAGATGACAAGCCTTTCCATAGACCACATGGTAGGGTGACATGCCTATAATGTTTTGAATGTTGTATGGTAAGCTCATAATGGATCACTAAGTCTCAATTACTAGTCTTTTTTACTAGGATTAACTATCTTTTGTAAGATCCACTTGATTTCCCGATTAGATACTTCCACTTGTGGGGTAGCAGTTCTATGGGTGATACCACTTCATTAAGTTTTCAAACACTATTATAAAAGTGTTTTCCCTTATCACTAATAATGTCCCGTGGAGTGCTAAACCATGCAAAAATATTCTCCTTAAAAAAATCAACACCAGCTTGTGGTCATTGGTATTACATGTTATGGCTTCCATCCATTTTGATACACAATCGACTCCCACAAAGATGTAGAGGTGACCAAAGGAGTTGGGAAAAGGTCCCACAAAGTTGATGCCCAAACCATTGAAAGGCTTGGTGATCAAAACAAAGTTTAGGGGCATCTATCTCTTTTACTTATAATTGTAACTACTGACATCTTGCACATGCTATACAATAAGCATGTGAATCCTTGAAGATGATAGGTCAGTACAAACCACACTGCAAATTTTTTGCAGCTCTCTTTTGTTGTTGTTTTAAATAAAATTTTCAATCACACTAATCATTTGCAATATAGTATGCTAGTGAGGTCGATCCAACGAGGAGTTGAACTAATGTGATACTAGAGGTCCCTACTTTAAATTATCTAACCTAGCCAAGATAATGAGATTTTAATCTAAACTAATGATGGAAATAAAAAATGGATGAAGTTAGAAACTTTCTAAACCAAAACATGGAAACTTTCTTAACAAACTTAACATGAAAAATAAGCCTAAAACAATAATCTAACTAATAAATTAAAATATGTACTACTTATGGAAACAACTAAACAAGTGGTATGCATGGGATTAAGGTAGAAAGAATGCATGAAACAAAGTAATTAAGATGCATGGATGAATGTGACAATATGCATGAACTATGATGCAAAAGTACTCTAACATGGAATTCATGAATCGGACTAGAATTTGAGCATGAGAAACTAATCTAAACTAAGCAATTTGTCTAATGGAGAACACCTTCAAACCATGTGCATGGACCA
Source organism: Warburgia ugandensis (assembly GCA_035236585.1). Lineage (NCBI taxonomy): Eukaryota > Viridiplantae > Streptophyta > Magnoliopsida > Canellales > Canellaceae > Warburgia > Warburgia ugandensis. Next base: position 49,470,298 of record CP141130.1, read on the forward strand.
TCAGTTTATGTGCATGATTTATGGGGTAAACATAGACTGAAATCAATCGACCTCTAGCTAAATATCATGCAATCTATTCTAAGAACTAAACACACAAATTAAAAGACTAACTAATTTCCTAAAGAATAACTTAGACCAGCAGTATATGAGGTGAAGAATTAAGAATAAACAAGCTGGTAGTTCTATGTTTCTAGAAATTCCAGCACTACGCCGTTTCCAATTTCTAAGTAATCAACACATAAATGCATAACTTTATATGCATTAAAACATGCAATTCAAAAGTTCTTCACTACTAGAAACAAGTGCAAACAAAAACTTCAAGTTATTTCATTGAAACAATATCATTTACATCCAAAAAGTTGAATGCATAAAACATATACACAATACTGGAAATTGCATTCAATTCAAGACATGAACTTGATCCAAAACAATTCTAAAACACCTTCCAAAACCCTTGAACTGGTATCCTCTGATATGCAAGTAGTTTCCAATAGAAAAGCAATAGAAAAAATGGCTGGACTAATCAAGGAACTTAAGGAAAGGAACAGCTAAGACTATGTCTGTCTTTAAGAAGAAGAATGGAATGCGAAGAGGGAAATCAAAGGATCAAGTCACTTCTTCTTTTGGTGGTCACTACCAGGAAATAATTAACTAGCTTCTTTGAGTAATAAGCAACAAAAACATAGAAGTTTTAGGCAGATCAAGAAGGTAAGAAACAAGGGAAAGTAATGAAAACAAGGCTGGAATCCAAGGGAACCAAAAGGAGAACTAAATGGCAATGAAAAGCATGGATGAGATTAAATCCAAGGTGACTTCCCCTGGCTGTCACCTGAAGGGAAAACCAACCTTAGACCTTAATCTTTAGGTACGGAAAAGAAAGAGAATTAGAAAGCAGCAATGAGTAACAAAGGGAGTAAAATAAACAAAAGAGAAGCAAGGAGATTAACCAACCTTTAAGGAAGAATCAAACACCCATGGCATAGGTTAGAACACCTGAGGAAGCAACAAATCACCTTGGAAGTGAATATCAGCCATGCAAAGAAATCCACAAAACATAGGCAAAAGAGGGTAAATGAGCTGTATGAAGAGGGCATCCTCCTTCCTAATGGAGGAGGAGTCTTTTTCCTAAGTGGGAAAATGTCCTTTTGCTCAGATGATGCTGGGTTGTTATGCTTTTTCTCCTATTTTTTCTAGGATTCCCTATATCTAAGGTGTTGTGGCAATTAAAATGTGTCAATTTGAGTGACTAGCATGGGGGAAAGGATAAGATATCAAATAAGAAGGTTTGGGGAAGGAGGTGGCTGCCTTAAGGAGGGAAGTAGGTGGGAGATTCCACCTTTTTAGGAAGGGGCATCTTCTCCCTTCCAAAAACATTGAAACCTTTAGTAAATAGGAAAATGGGTGGGAATTGGTTGGGAAAGAGGTGGAGGGTGTTAGCTGGAGAGATTTGGTTGGTTGGGATGTTTCCTAAGAGGTGGAAATTCGTAGTGCATTTTAATGGTGAGGTGGATATTAAGGAAAAAGTGGGGAAAAGTGAGAAATACAGTAAAAATTAATGCTATTATCTCATTGGACCAAATTCCATCTTATTCTAATAGATTTCACTTAATTTTCTTCAAAATACCTCATGGATAACTCCCTTGAATCTCCTCTAATCCTACCCTTCTATTTAGCTTAGCTTGATGGCTTAAATGGCTAACTTCAAAGGCTCCATTCGATATGCTTCATGGCTGGCTTTGGAAGCTTTCTTGGCTTAAATTTTTGGCTTCATCATTTGGCTTGAGTGGCTTGTTTGGTTTGGCTTGAATGCTTTAGCTTGCCACCTTCTTTCATGGCTTATATGGCTAAGGTGGCTTAAGTGGCTTCCACGCAAAGGTGGTAGACATGCATGGCTTACTTCACAGGCTCACTTTGGCCATCTTTACCTCCTTTAGTCACATCCATTACTAGTCTATAAGATGATCTTGGCCTTTAGTGAATGTTGATTTTGTGGCTTTGACTCGATCTTTTGATCTTGATCTTCAATTTCATCCTGATCAATCTTGGTCGTTGGATCACTATCTTACTCCCTACAAAAGGTGAAAAATCATAATTAAATCATAGAAAAAAATATGATTAATCACATACTTACCTTGGACTAGCTTCTAGACCTACAAAATAACAAACTTTTGTGCTATTAGGCAAAAAATACATGTGTTACATATTTTCTAAAAACCCTAATTTATGCCTATAAGTTGTAACACTTTGACACTTCTCCCAATTGCATTTAGCACATGCAATAAGCCCTTAAACCCTTAGGTTACCCTTAGTGGACAAGTTAGGCCTCATGAGAGTGTGCAATGAATGTAAACACAAAATTCTCATTTTTATTTTTATTTTGTGAATGTCCTTTATTCAACTGAGAAAATTTTCTTTTATTCAGCTTATCCTAATTCTTAACTTTAGCTTGCTAATAGAGATAAACAAAAAAGGTTCAAAATCCTACCCTTATGCTAAAGATATCCCGTTGTTTCAATAAACTTTGGAAGATGAGTGTGTCCTATAGCTGATATGTAATTATAGTCCCCAAGTCAAATATAACTTAAATCACCATCCAAATGTATGCTTTGACTTCAATTCTCACAGGATATACTTGACATTAAAAAAGAAGCCACTCAGAAAGGTGTACATCTCTCATTAATATTGTAATAACCCCAATTTTTGTAATTGATTGAGAAAATCAATAAAGTTTGAGTTTCAGATATTTCAGGCTGAAATATTAGGGTTATTTAGAATATACATTTTATAAAAGTATAATCAAATAATAATACATGTACAATTGAAATTAAACTTAGGAAACCCTTCAAAATGACTGTAAGCACAACAAATTCTGAATTCGGATGAAAAATCCTTAAGTTTCTTCATTTCTTGGACAAAAGGGTAAAATAGTAATTTTACCTAAAAATCAAAATCTCCCAAAAATCAAAATATGAGACATCAAAATTTAGAATATACTGAGAAATACGAATCCAACGCCGCTAAGTATACTCAAATCTGAGATCATGGGAATAAAACCCAAAATTTTATACATAAATGGCAAAACGGTCTTTTTACACCATGTGGGGCCCACAAGGGACCCAAAAATGAATCTTATTAGCAGCCCACGTGAAGTCATGGGTCAAAAAACATCATCTGGTCTTGGGGAAGAAAAATGGAGCATGCGGAAGAAAAAATGGAGCATGGGAGACTCTCATGCCATTTAATAATAAAAAATTAAATATTATAATCATGAAAAAAAGACCAAAATGCCTATAAATACAACCGCAAAAACCCTCCAAAAATTCTCATAAAATCCCCACAAAATTTTCTTCACTCTCCCTAAAAAATTAGACCTAGATCCCTCCCCCAAAACCCAAGATTTCCAAGATATATCTCTCTTTTCAATTTCTTTTTTCTTTTTAGATTGGAACATAAAATCAATTAGGCACTCTATTCCAGATCTAATTTAATCAATTTCACCATCCAAAACTTCCCACCATATCTATTCTACAAAAACCCCAAAGCAATTTCAAGATCCAACGGTTCAAACAACGGGAATTTGCAAGAAAGGTGGATCTTAGGCCATATCTTCATCCACAAGGTATTCTTTTTAAATTGGCCATATAACCATGGTTTTTTCTCCAATCAGGTAGGTGGGAATACTTTCTATAGATTTTTAATACTGATTTATGTAATTTTTAGTTTATTGTAATTTATTTTGATGATTAAAAAAGTAAAAATAAAGTAATAATAGAGCCATTAATTCAAGATTATAGAGTGCTCAGATGAAAATTATGACTAAACCAATAGATCCAGAAGGGTCCAAAACCCCTAGGGTAGAATTTTCACAATGATCTAAGAAGGTTTGGTCCCTCAATTGAGAAGGGATTGATTGGACGGTCCAAACGGACTGTACGATCTCCCGGTCTGATGGACGTCATCCCGCGCACGTCGATGGACGCCCCGTGAGGGCACTTCCGCATTTCATCAAAGCGGATGCGCCCGATGAACCGAACGCGTTCCGCCCGACTAATCTGGGCCGTCCGTTCCTTAAGCCCAGATCAAATCCAGGCCCTAGAAAGGACTGTGAACTTCCAGATCCAATTTCAAAGTCATTTGAACTCCAAATTAAGATTGGAAAGAAGCTATGGAAAAGCTTGAAACCTCTATTTTCTGATGAAATGATAAAATGGACATAATATTCAGTAAAAATTTCTATATTAAAGAAACAAGTTTTCAATTACCTAGATCTTCAAGATCTGAGATGATCAAATCTTGAAAATATGTTTTACTAATGGTATACTATTGAAATAAAGTGAGATCTATGGTTTATTTGGACATATATGAGATATATTAAGGGATCTACCCATTATGGTAGAAAAACCCCAAAAATACAAAGGGACCCACTTGATCAATGAGATCAAGTGTGATCAGATCTTTGGGATGGATAAAATGAATGTTGATATAATGAAATCCAAGAAATCATGGATGGATTATGACAAAAATGGATCAATATGATCTTTGGACCTTAATAAAGAAAATCCCCTAAATATAACTAATACCCTTGATCAAAGGAAAAGATCTAAGATCTAATGGTTGGATCATAAGTAAAGGTTTCTAAAAATATTAATGTAATTAGTTTCATTTTATATAATAGCATTTTAAATATGATTATGTTATAAAGCATGCTAGTATAACATTTAGACTTTAGCATGATATGTGATTTCATTGTTGCTAGATTTAATTATCTTGGGGGCACTTTAGTATGATTTCATGCCATTCTAACTTAAGACAATGCTAGAATTTCATATAAGTTTATACTATAGTATGAGATTATACCTTAAGTCCATGTTAGTTTAAATTGAGTTATTAAGGTATATTAGTTGGAAATCATGTTACAGTAATTTTAAGTACCTTGTCTCATTATCATTAAATGTTAAATTATGTATTATAATTCATTTATGGTTAGATGTTATTAGTAGATCTACTTGTTATGAGATAAAGAGCATAAAACATCAAAAATGTATTCTAATGAGAAAGTAGAGTTTCATGACACAAATAAGAATGGAGTACTTTGGACTTAATTAGTAAGGGCTATAGTTAGTAGGACAATATAAGGATTATCAAATCCTTGGCCCAAACTAGGAGAAGAATAATAAACCCCATGAATGACATTATAAATATTCATGTACTTAATTAAAATCCATTAGAAAGAGTATTTAGGGTAAACATGCTTATAGGAACCTTATGAAAGGTTGAGCTGTGGTCATTCTAGTGAATGATGAACATAGTGGTTAAGGGGGTTATCTAATAGAGCCTCGCTCTTCCCCAACCTTTCGTTGACGTTTGTGAGGTCTAAACACCTCCTTACATGAGGATTGAAGTAACCACTTTGTATTCACCCATTCAGCCAGTAAGCCTTAGCCAATTGGAAATAAGAGGAGCAGTCTAGATTTAGGCTTGAATAAATTACCTTCAAACAGCACATTAACTGGTTGAATAATAATAATAAGAGCATAAAAGGTTAGTAAATTACCTAACCCTAATAAAAACAATAAGTAAGATAATGATGATCAAACAAGATCCATTAGATCTTGGATGATCAAGAACAATAAGAATAAGAATACTATATTGTACTTAGTATGCATGTTTATTAGTATGCTTGTTATAGTTCATTAGATGAGATAATCCAAACCCTTGATCAAAGATGATTTAAGGAAGAAAACCAAGATCATCCTCCATAGGGATGATCCAATAACTGAAGTTAGATCAAAGAAGAACTAGATGATAGAAGATCTAGGACTAGGACCTTAATCTTTATCAACATGTGTAGATTGTCAATCAATGGATCTATGAAAGATCAAGATTAAGGAGATGGACATACAAAGACTTAGAGATAGAAAAAATACTCAGATATGAATGAACTAAACATCATTCTAAACATCAGATCTAGTGATCAATAGGATTATTCATAATTTATATATTGACAATATGTATGGATGTACAGATTACATATATCAGTCAGGATCATGGAGGATTGGGGAAAAGAGATAAATCCTTAAAGGTAGGAAGATTTGATGAATGCATTTACATAAGATATACATGATTGTACTCACGATCTTATGCTGACAAGAGTAATGTTAATACTTGTATTAAATCTCTTGAAAATCTTATGATCCAACCAAGCACATATAAGATGGTTAAGGACTAAACTATAAGTGCATAGGGAAGTAGAAAATATTTTAGCCCTAAGTAAATAGACATATGGTCTGATATATATGAAATCTACTTTACATACAAGCTTGGAGGCTTGTGAGTTTGTTTTAATAGGCATAAGCCTAGGGGAATGCTATTGCTAGAGGAGTTATGAGGGTTTGGCCACCCGCTCCTTTAAATTTGATGATATGATGATACCTTTCCTAAAGAGAGGTTAAAAGTCGAGTGGTGGCAATTATGGGAAGGCCACCACTATGAAAGTCTTGCCCCTCCATACGGGCAGTGACATAATATTTTCCACCGTGGTATCAGTGGTGAACAGGGCAGTTATCCGAGCGCGCTAGTACGGTTCAGACTGCAACATGGCAACCTTTCTGATTATTTTGCACAATGATGCATATGAGAATAGGCATAGTGAAATGCCTTATGTTGTAGCATAATGAAATGCTCGGTAATTGTATATTACCAATATTTCCCAAGAAGGGAAATTCCTAGTATAAGATTAGCTGTAATACTAAATTCTCTAAATGAAGAGAATTGATCAGCTTAGTTGGGAATGATATTTGACTACTTTCATAAATTTAACTGGTTTACCCATGAAGGGCATGTATGTATATAGATATACATAACTTACAAAGTAAAAAGTATGTTTAAGGATAATGAGATTATGAAGTATTGGAACTACCTTGTTAATTATTATGTTTCTTGAATCCCCTACCAAGCATTGCTTGCTGAGATATTGTACTTGTTGCAATATCTCAGATACAGGAAAGGAGAGTTAGGAGCTAAAGACGATAGAAGTCTTGAAGAGAATAATCTTCAAGGTATACCCTTGAAGACATGTATTTTTCTTTGTTAAGAGTTTTATTGTATGGTGAGCTTGAGTTTTGGATTATGAAATTTGGACAAGTACTGTAATAGATTTGGCTCTACTATGAACCACTGGATGGATCATGGAGATTTAATAAAAGTATATTCCTTCAATGGAATTTTATTTTGTACACAAATTGTACTTATGTTATGTATGAAGTGGTGACTTGGGTTTTCAAAATAAGTTCTAAAGAAAAGAATTTTCGCTTCTTTGTTTTGTGAAAAAATTTTACACTCTTAAGGGCCATGCCTTTCAAAATACTTTACAAATCATGTTACAAAAACTCGAGTCTTCACAAATATGTGAGTAGAATGTTGTTCAATAAATCCAAAAGTCTAACATATTTCATACAGAAGAATGATAACTTAGGATAATAATGGTCTCATGAAAGGATATCAAGTACTAAGAATGTTACACTTTACCAAAGTCCCTATTCATTCATAACCATTTCCAAGCCATACTTATCCTAAGATCAAGTTAGTACTTCTATTAGGACAAGACATAGGATTAGGTAAGGATTATCAAAAGAATGGATATAAAGGTAAATAAAGGTTGTCTAGAAAATATATGAAGGCCTTCTATTAGTGTATTCACAAATTTTTCTTTTCTCCTTGTAAGAGTGAACATTCTTCTTTTTCATTGGCTATCGCTTTTTCTTTTTCTTTTTACTTGACTTTATATATAGCCTCTTTGAATTTTTCTTCTTTTTCGCCTATTTGATGTTTATCTCTTGAATTATATTGTTCATACTTTTTCTTAAGATGTTCTCAATGCTTCTCTACATATTTTCAAAACAAATGGGTAATGGATATATATTAGGGGTTTAATATTGGTAAAGGTTGATTGGCTAACAAATAAAAGGTTGATATTTAAAAGGCTCAATGGGCTAACTAGTGAAAAATAATATAGGGAAGGTTAAAGGATCTAGATATTACCAAGGATGACCTCTATCATTTCTTATGTTTGATATGATTTAAGAATGATCATAAACTTAAGAGATATATGTATAATTTCTTATGATTCCTTAATAGTTAACTAAGACAAAGAATAATGAGACCAACTAAGAAATAATGTCTGCTAAAGAAAATTTTGATTTTCTATACAACTCTCAAAAAAATGAATGGCTTTAAACTCACTTGGGTTATAAGTCACCATAGAGCTTCTTTAGGATCTCTATGTTATATCTTTTCTTTAACTTAAACTACATATAACTATTTTGAGTTATTAATGTTCTGAGTTTAATTTTTCATGAGATATTTTAGGAAAAGAATAAAATAGTGAACTAATTGTATGCAACTCTATTAATAAGATCCAGTTTAAAAGTTACCTAGATATTCAAAAAATTTAATCTCATCTTTATAAAGGAACTTATCAATTTTAAAAAATGTAAGAAAAAACTTAGAAATCTTATTTCTACTCTCCTATCTTGAGCGAAACAGTGTCCTCAATGTTTTAGAATACAGGACACCTAATTTATGAATGGGTAATACAATCTAATGAGACTTTCTAAAAAATTCCTAGGTTGCCTCCCAGCAAGCACTAAGTTTAACATCTTCAGCCAAACATGGTTTATAACTAATCTAATTATCTAAACCTAGACCTAGTTAGTTAAACTAATTTTTCCTAATCCTAACACTAAGAATGAAATGGCAAGATTTCTCATGCCACTTTAGAACCTCATGATGGTCTATATATTTCCTCCACCTTGAAATTTTAGGTGGTGGTAACAATATGACACAGTAGACCACCACGATTTTGAATGTTGTGGGACCATATTGATGATCCCTCATTTTTAGTATTTCATGATAATCAATATAATTCCTCCACCTCAAAAAATGAGGTGGTGGTAACATGATGACTTCATGTACTATTACGAATTTTGTTGGACCACCTGGAGACAAATGGTCCTCGTCATCATCAAATTGAGGGATAACATTGACCATTCTATTCAGTTTATCTTTTTCCTCTATTTTCCTTACATTGTTTGCAACCAGGGATATATGCTAGCTCTCCTCTTCCCTAAAAAGTTGTTCCAGTATTAGAGGCAAGGACATGATTTTGCTTAAACCCTTATTCTCTTCTGATGTTTGTGTACCCTAAAGTAGGTTGATGTACATCAAGTGACTCTGTCTTCCTATTTTAAAAGCACAAATAAGGTGTCAAATAGGCCTACATAACTATCTTGTGATTGTTCAAATAAGGTTGGTAAGTCCCAATCAAGTACATCTTCTATATTAAAAGGTTCAATATGAATTTTAGGCTCTATGTAACTTCACTCAATTCAAAAATGAAACTATCTTTGAGATCATTTCTTTTCTTTTGCAATTTCTTAATTCCTATTAATCATTTAGGGGGGGATCTAATCTAGCTTGCCAATGATAGGTGTCCATTAAAGGAACAGTGTCCAATAGTTGGTTCACCTCCTCAATGGATATGCCTTCATCAAAGTCATAAAAACAAGTGGGACACGAATTTAGAGATTTTGGTTTGGATGTTATATAGTTTCATTTTCTTCCTCATAATTGTAAGGAACAAGACATGGCTCAAGTAGATACAAGTTCGAGGGTTCTATGGATGGTTGTGAACTTTGTGGCTCAGAATGATCATAAGAGATTTCCATCCAATTATCAGTAACAAATGGCTCTTTGGTATCCCTAATTTGTTTTATTTCCTTAGTCCCTTTTTATATGTTCAGCAATGTTTCTGTTCGTATTTTCCATATTGATTTCATTTCCTCAATTCATTCCTCACCCTCCTTTTAAATAGTAGTCATGGTTTGTTCCATTCTCTGAAAAAATTGCTACATATTCTCTTTTAGTGGTTACTTTTCATACTAGAGAGGGAACAACTCGCAGGTTGGTTTTGTAACATTGGGGTACTAAAAAGGGGCAGAGCAGGATGAACCCATGATGGTTGACCATGAAATTCTTGATAATCACGATATTATTAACCAAGGTGGGACCATTGTGGTCCTTCTTAATATTGGTAATCCTAAGACCATGGTTGTTCATGATGCTTAACCATCCATTATAATTTGTCCCAGGATAGTAATCATTGCTAGGGTATGTTAGTACATTAGTTACATCCACTGGCTCCTAATAATAACCATTGTATGTGGAGCTTGTTGGCCATGAAGGAGTGGGATGGGAATGCTCAAAATAGGTATACTTATTATGGTACTAATGTTGTGGTGTGGCTTACCTAGAAGTTATTCTTCTACACAGTTGACTTTCTATAATATCTAGCCTATCCATTGATGTATCTATGAAATCTATCCCCTTCTTAATAGGCCTATGTTCTCAACTTTGTATACAATGAAAAAAATCATTATATATAATGAATGAGTTTTTTTATTTTTAACTATAAATAAAAAACCCTAAGAAGTCTAAATGCTAGACCCAAGCTAAATGATGCACAATTGAATCCTAATATCCACTAATCGAGTAGTGTCTTAATCATCTTTACTTAGTAAATAGGTGGTAGCTTCTTAGACCTAAATCTAGATAGCTCCTTCTTATGTCTAGATTTGACTACTGCTTACTAGTTAAGTTCTGCTCAAAAGTGGGTTAATACAATCCTCATGTTAAGAGGTGTTTAGACCTCAACTAATGTCAATGGAAGGCATTGGAAAATTAATTGGATTTTAAGACACCCACTATAACTACATTGCTTAGAAGCCACTAGAGTGACAATAGATCACATCCTTTGAGCTCGATACTCTAAGTCACTTTCTACTTAATTTTAAATCAATATTCAATGGTTGAGATCATGGAATACAAGGATATTGATTAATTCCTAGGTGGACCAAGGAACTAGTGATGAAATTCAATCCGTATATTATAAGGGTTCTTGTAGGGCCCTTACATTAATTCCATTCCACCATAAAGTTGTCAATATGCAAAGCAAAACAAAAGCAAGCTAACGTAACTTATATGCTATCTAACCAAGGTTAGATAGGTGCTCCAATGCAACAAACCTAAGTAAAGATGCAACAATGATCAATGAATGGTCCTAATATATATGAATTACTCTACATCCAAATGCAAATTATACTAAAAATTAAAATTTGAGTGAGAGATACTCACAGTGAGGGGTCCGACAATGATCAAGTGTGGGCCACCATACCCCACACTTGCCTTGTATTAATACAACCCATTTAAAGTTAAATAATAAAGGAATGGCAAATTACATTGGGCCTCACTACAAGTGCTGCTCAAATCCCAATCTAGGAAGGCAATAAAACCTAATCTAAGTTGATGAAGCTAGGTCCCACAAGATTGCTGATGCTCCTTGGCCAATTTTCCTTGCACAAAAATCAAAGAATTGTGGTCAATATGAGAAAATAAGCAATAGATGCAAAAAGTATGCATAAACCCTAATCTAATGCATGTTAAACCTAGACTTGATTAAAAAAACCTAAAACATGGAACATTATACAATTTGCTGCAACTCCCAGGCAAACTTATAAGCACATGAATCATTTGCAATCTAGTATGCTAGTGAGGTTGATCCATATAATGACTCCAATTTTGTAACATTGAAATCCCAAGTTAGCAATGAAAAGTTCACTTTTTGGAAATCAGGGTATTTTGGTCATTTCACTATTCACCCTGACCAAACCCAGAAATTTGGTCTTGAGAATGGTACCATTAGGTTTGTCTCAAAAAAAGGAATCCAACAAGACCAAAATCACCCAAAACAGAGTTAAAATGAGCAAGTTATGGCCCTTTGAAGCTTAGGGGCAAAAATGTAATTTACATTAAAAACGGATTTAGCCTGAGAAACACAGGCGCCTATTTTGATACGGGCACCCCTCTTCATCAACCTCCTAGAGGGTTCTAGAACGGCATTGTTTGGAGGAGAAACCACCGCCATTCCAGAGGTTTCTCCTCCGCCATTCAATGGCGATAAGAACCCCCTCCAGAACCCTCTTCTAGCTCTATAAATAGAGCTCTTGGGCTCCTCTAATGGCAGCCCAAAAGCTTGGAAAAAACCCATTGTGGAGAAGCAAACAAGAGGAGAAAACGTGGGAAAAAACTCGGCCACGAACCAGGTATGCCCAAAACCCCTCCAAACCCGTCTCCCCCTTAGTCCTAGGCTAAGTTTCCCCAAGTTTTTGCATGAAAAGTCACGCAAAACGGAGCTCTAGAGAGTCACAAAGGACCCAGGGACGGTCCCTAGGGCGCACTGGTTTGACAGGGTCGAACCAGGGCATCCCTAGGATGCCCAGGTCCCCGTCAAACCGAAACGCGCATTGTGCGTTGAGAAAACCCAACAGGCGCGTCCGTGGACGCACCCGCAAATGAGAATGACAGGAAGAAGCCCGGTGCCTAGGCAGATGCTCCAGTTGGGGCGCATGCCACTGACGCAGGACGTGTTAGCATCCTAGGCTTCCACCTCGTTTGACCCTCTATGTACACTCGGTACTAAAAAGCCTATAACTTGAGTTCTAGGGCTTCGATTGAGGCGCAGCGAAAGGCGTTCTGTCCATGTCGATGACGCGGACACACCCAAACTATAAAATACCTGATCAAGGCCCAATCTAAGGTAGGCACGACCCTTAGACTATGATAGTGGCGCGAGGCCACTAAACCTTTGTAAAACTGACTATACCAAGGCCCAATTAGGGACCTTAGGAGACCCTTAGGCATGGGAATGAACCCTTAATGCCTAAGTTGTGTGGTAAACCATTCTAAAACTTATAAAAATAGGCCAAGCTAACCTTGTTCCCCTAAATCGTGTTCAGGAGCATATGAGGACAAGGGGATTAGCGTGATCTAGCCAGGTAGGTGCTCTATCGCTACGAGGCTTTTAAAAGAATCCATGATTGTCTTGAGAATGCATGTTTTAAGTTTAAGTTATATGACTTATTTAGCATGACTTAATTTTATAAACAAATTCAGCATGCATATGACAAATACATCATGCATAGACATGTTTTGCAAACAATTGCATATATTGTATGATTTGTGAGCATTGAGTTTTTGAAAAATTGCATGTCCTTAAGGGTTACCAAAAGACGCTGGGTAGGCAGTTGTGAGGGCCAGGCAGTTGTAAGGGACCCAAAGAGGACAAGTTTTGAAAAAGATGTTTTTGCTTGTTTGATCGTATTGATTTGGGCTAGTAAGCTCGTGGGCACTATGCCGAGAGGTCTGGGGTGGCCTCACAGCCTCTACCACTATTAGGTGGAATGGGTACCATGCCCAAAAAGGGCATGTCCCTACGTCGACTGCATGTGGTACTGGGGGCTACCACTGGTGTCACGGCACTGGGTCGATGTGTCATATGCCCCGTGGAGGCTATGACTGAGTGTCCTTAGGTACCCAGGGACCACACAACAACGAGGTCGTAGGCATAGTGGGCCCTATGGTTTGAGGATTTACTTCCATTGCATATGGCATGACATGAGGTTCGTCGACCATACCATATATCCATGAGTTGGATTCAGTTGAGCATCTTCTGCATATCATTATGTTATGATATATATATGATATTTTTGACTTGGATTATGTGATTTTTTAAGTCGTCAGTATTCCAATTCGACAATGGTTTTTAATATCGATATTGAACATGAGTGTTCAAACATGCACATGTTTTGAAAGAGCATATGATTTTAAACATAGCATGCATTGTAAAACTAGTAGTGATGGACTCCTACTGAGTATAGTATATACTCACCCAATCCTCAACATTTTTTAGACACGAAGTAAACACTTAAGGACAAGGTACGCCTGTGACAGAAGACACCCAGATTAAGTACAAGTAAGTAAACCCCTACCTTATCTTCCAATGCTACTTGATTGTAGTTACTCTCTGTAATTGAGGCTGTGACTAACACTTTCTTGGGAATAATGTTGATTTAAAACTATGCCATGGCTAGATAATCTAAAAATATGTTTTGACACTCAGGGTTTTATACAAAAGATTGTTTTCCAAAACAAAAAGAATTTCATGCATTTCATATTTCTAAAACAAGAGATCTTGCCTTTTTATCAAATTTGCATCATATAAAAACCCGGGTCGTCACAGTTGGTATCAGTGCGTGGTTTAACGTTACTCACAGCCCAGTTATGAGGAGAATAACTTATAATCAAGTTTCATCCATGAAAGAGTAAGGGGTAATAGGATAACACATACTAAGGTCTTATGAATTACCTTGTGATTTACAAATGCCTAGAAAGAAAGGAAGCAATGCTCCAAGACCTAAAGCCCCACCAGTGGACTCCACTGGGTCGGGCAATGGGATGGCTGAATTGTTCTGGCAATTCCTATAGCATATGGAACAATACATGAATAGTCGAAGCCAAACCCCTACCACATGAGATCCTTCACCTGATAAAGCAATAGATAGGATTGAGGTTTAGTTAGAAAGGTTTCAGAAATTAGCTCCCTCATTCAGAGGAGAAGATGAGGCATCTACAGCTGAAAAATGGTTAATTGATATTGAAAAGATATTTAAAGCCATGAACATAGCTGAAGAAAGAAAGGTACCCATGGCCACATTTGTGTTTAGAGGAGAAGCTACCTTTTGGTGGGAGACAACGGAAAGGACTTATTTTAACCAGCAAGAAACAATAGGATGGGAAGAGTTTAAAAAGGTCTTTAATGAAAAATATTATCCTAAGCACGTAAGAAAATAGAAAGAAAAGGAATTTATGGACTTAGAACAAGGGAACATGACTGTCCAACAGTATGAAAATAAATTCATCAGCCTCCGAAGATTTGCACCACGTGCTTGTGCTGATGAGGAAGATGCGGCAGAAAGATTTGTAGATGGGCTCAACCTAGGACTCAGGAACAGAGTTTTAGGTTTCCAACCTTCCACTATAGCCAAGGCAGTAGAGATGGCCTCCCCATACGAAAAAGATTATCAAAGGAATCAGGCAATGAAGGAAACTAAGAACATCAACACCATGAGAAATAAAGGAAAGAGACCATTTCAGTCATCTGGACCCAGGCCACCTTTCAAGAAGCCATTTGAAAAAGGAAAAAGGCCAGACTGGAAGACATGCCCTAGGTGTAACAGGAATCATTCAGGCAAACCATCTCCCACTTTCAGCATCACTTGCTATAGTTGTGGAGGATTAGGACATTTTTCTAGTAATTGTCCTAAAAGGAAAGTAGAAGAGCATAAAGAAGATCAGGTTCTAAGGAGCCAAGGACATGTCTTTGCCCTCACTTCCAGTCAAGCCCAAGCTTCAAATGCAATAGTTGAAGGTATTCTTTTTATCTATGATACACTTGCTAAAATTCTATTCGATACAAGCTCCACTCATTCTTTCATATCCCGGGAGTTTGCATCATCCTTGGACATTATACCACAGGACCTGGACTTCACTCTAGAAGTCATAACTCCTGTAGGCCAAGCACTTCCCACCTATTCTTATCTCCAAGATGTCCCCATTTTGATCAAGGATCATTTGCTACATGCCAATCTTATTCACTTAGATATGAATGACTTCGACATCATCCTAGGTATGGACTGGCTAGCCTTTCATCAAGCCTTTGTTGATTGCTGCCAGAAACGTGTCACTTTTACCCTACCTAATGGAGACACTCCATGGAAGAAAGGATTATTCTGGAGCGTGTGTTATTTCTGCCATGAAAGCAGTTAAGCACATTGTTCAGGGATGCCCCTTCTTCTTAGCCAAGATTGAATCTGTCGAGAGTCCCCAACCAAAGCTAGAGGATGTCGAGGTAGTCCTAGAATTTCCTAACGTATTCCCTGAGGACTTACCAGGTCTACCTCCACTAAGAGAAATTGAGTTTATCATTGACCTTATACCCGGTACTTCCCCCATTTCCAAAGCTCCTTACCGAATGGCTCTTGCAGAACTAAAAGAATTGAAGACCTAGTTACAGGAACTACTTGACAAAGGGTTCATACAACCTAGCGTATATCTGTGGGGAGCTCTAGTCCTTTTTGTTAAAAAAAGGATGGCTCCATGAGATTGTGCATAGACTATCGGATGCTAAATAGGGTCACCATTAAGAATAAGTACCCCCTTCCCCATATTGATGATCTTTTCGATCAACTTCAGTCAACCAGAGTCTTCTCTAAGATTGATCTATGATCTAGATACCATCAACTTCGAGTTAGGGAAGAAGATATTCCCAAGACAGCCTTCAGGACTCGATACTGCCAATATGAATTCAGAGTGATGTCCTTTGGTTTAACTAATGCTCCAGCCGCATTTATGGACCTCATGAATAGGGTGTTCAAGGAGTACTTAGATAAATTCATCATAGTGTTTGTGGATGATATCTTAATATATTCCGAAACTCCTAAAGACCATAAGGAACATCTAAGGATAACATTAAGCACCCTACGGGCACATAAGTTATATGCAAAATTCAGTAAGTGTGAGTTTTGGCTGGAAAGGGTTAATTACTTAGGACACATTATTTCTCAAGATGGCATAGCAGTCAACCCCGCTAAGGTTGAATCAGTATAGAAATGGGAAAGACCTAAGACAGTCACAGAAATAAGAAGCTTCTTCGGACTTGCCGGATATTATAGGAGATTCATCGAGGGTTTTTCACAAATTGCTTTACCTCTAACTAAGCTGACCAGGAAAGACACAAGATTCGAATGGACTGATAAATGTGAGGAAATCTTCCAGGAACTAAAGAGAAGGTTAACTACAGCACCTGTCCTTACCTTACCTTCAGAAAGTGGCAGATTTGAGAAATATAGCGATGCCTCACAACAAGGACTAGGCTGCGTACTTATGCAACATGGGAAGGTAATTGCTTATGCTTCTCGGCAACTCAAGAAGCATGAAGTCAATTACCCGACCCATGACTTGGAATTAGCGGCCATAGTCTTTGCCTTGCGAATCTGGAGACATTATTTATATGGGGAAAAGTTTGAAGTTTTTACAGATCATAAGAGTCTTAAATATATCTTTTCCCAACAAGACTTAAACATGCGACAAAGAAGATGGATGGAATACTTAAAAGACTATGACTTCTCCATTCATTATTACCTTGGAAAATCTAATGTGGTAGCTGATGCATTAAGTAGAAAAACCTAGGGGATGTGTGCAAGTTTATTGATTAAGAGATGAAAGCTATTACAAGAAATAATAACATGGAAACCAGACATAAGTAAGCGCAAGATCATTGTGGCAGGACTAGTGATAAAGTCGGCTATTAATGAAAAGGTTTAGCAAAAGCAGAAACAAGATCCGGATATACAAGCTTTTATAGGAAAACCAGGGTTTACTAAAGGGGAAGATGGTACCGTCTACATGCAAGGAAGATTAGTGGTATCGACTAATGAAGAGTTAAGACAAGAAATCTTAAAAGAGGCTCATCGGTCTAAGTATACTATACACCCGGGAGGAACTAAGATGTATCAAGACTTAAAGAGACAATATTGGTGGGATGGTATGAAAAGAGACATAGGGGAATTTGTGGCAAAGTGTTTAACATGTCAACAAGTAAAGGATGAACATCAAAGACCTACGGGATTGTTACAACCCCTTGAGTTACCCAAATGGAAATGGGACCATATTACCATGGACTTCATCGTAGGGTTACCCAGGACCTCTAAGGGTCATGACATGATCTGGGTAATTGTTGATAGATTGACTAAGACAGCCCATTTCCTTCCTATACGCCATACCTCATCCATTGACAGCCTATCTCAGCTATACATCAAAGAGATAGTGAGTTTACATGGCATACCCCTTAGTATCACTTCAGATAGGGATAGCCGCTTCACTTCACAACTCTGGAAGTCCGTCCAAAAATCCTTAGGATCTTCCTTGAACTATAGCACAGCCTTCCATCCACAGATTGATGGATAGTCAAACTGTACGATCCAGATAGTCGAAGATATGTTGCGAACCTGTGCCCTCAATTGGAAGCAGAGATGGGATGAAAACCTACTGTTAGTAGAGTTCGCATACAACAACAGCTTTCAGTCGAGCATTGGCATGGCTCCGTACGAGGCACTCTATGGGAGACCTTGTCGATCACCCACCAGTTGGAGTGAAGTTGGAGAGTCCAGGGTGCTCCAGTCCAAGTTGGTGGAGCAATGCACCGAGAAGGTCAAACTCATAAGGAGACGCCTCCTCACAACTCAAAGCCGGCAAAAGAGCTATGCTGATCAAAGGAGGAGACCATTAGAATTCGACGTAGGAGAGCACATTTTCCTGAAGATATCTCCCACGAAAGGAGTTATACGGTTTGGTATCAAAGGCAAGCTTAGTCTGCGTTACATAGGACCTTTCAAAATCCTGGAGAAAGTAGGAAAAGTGGCCTACAGGATCGCACTACCCCCTTAGCTATCTGAAGTGCATAATGTATACCATATATCTATGCTAAGGAGGTATGTGCCTGACCCTGTTCATGTCATCAAACAGGTACCCATAGAGTTGACGGAGGATCTCAAGTTAGAGACGAGACTAGTTGAGATTCTGGATCATAAGAGTAAGAAGCTGCGGAACAAGGACATACACTTAGTCAAAGTTCTGTGGAGAAATGTGCACATGGAAGAAGAGACTTGGGAACTGGAGTCAGAAATGCAAGAAAAGTACCCCGAGATCTTTTGACTGTATATATTGTAGAATTTTGGGGGCGAAATTCCCCTAAGGGGGTAAGAATGTAATGACTCCAATTTTGTAACATTGAAATCCCAAGTTAGCAATGAAAAGTTCACTTTTTGGAAATAAGGGTATTTTGGTCATTTCACTATTCACCCAGACTAGACCCAGAAATTTGGTCCTTAGAATGGTACCATTAGGTGCATCTCGGAAAAAGGAATCCAACAAGACCAAAACAGAGTTAAAATGAGCATGTTATGGCCCTTTGAAGTTCAAGGGCAAAAATGTAATTTACTTTAAAAAACGGATTTAGCCTGAGAAATACAGGGGCTCATTTTGATACAGGCACCCCTCTTCTTCAACCTCCTAGAGGGCTCTAGAACGGCAGTGTTTGGAGGAGAAACCACCGCCATTCTGGACGTTTCTCCACCGCCATTCAATGGCGGTAAGAACCCCCTCCAAAACCCTCTTCTAACTCTATAAATAGAGCTCCTGGGCTCCTCTAATGGCAGCCCAAAAGCTTGGCAAAAACCCATTGTGGAGAAGCAAACAAGAGGAGAAAACGTGGGAAAAACCCGGCCACGAACCAGGTATGCCCAAAACCCCTCCAAACCCGTCTCCCCCTTAATCCTAGGCTAAGTTTCCCCAAGTTTTTGCATGAAAAATCACTCAAAATGGAGCTATAGAGAGCCACAAAGGACCCAGGGACGGTCCTTGGGGCGCACGAACCAGGGCGTCCCTAGGACGCCCAAGTCCCCGTCAAACCGAAACGCGCATTGTGCGTTGAGAAAACTCGACAGGCGCGTTCGTGGACACGCCCGCAAATGAGAATGATAGGCAGAAGCCCGGTGCGTCGGCAGATGCGCCCGCTGGGGCGCATGCCGCTGATGCAGGACGTGTTAGCATCCTGGGCTTCAACCTCGTTTGACCCTCTATGTGCACTCAGTACTAAAAAGCCTATAACTTGAGTTCTAAGGCTTCGATTGAGGCGCAGCGAAAGCCATTCGGTCCATGTCGATGACGCGGACACACCCAAACTATAAAATACCTAATCAAGGCCCAATCTAACGTAGGCACAACCCTTAGACTATGATAGTGGTGCGAGGCCACTAAACCTTTGTAAAACTGACTATACCAAGGCCCAATTAGGGACCTTAGGAGACCCTTAGGCATGGGAATGAACCCTTAATGCCTAAGTTGTGTGGTAAACTATTCTAAAACTTATAGAAATAGGCCAAGCTAACCTTGTTCCCCTAAATTGTGTTCAAGAGCATATGAGGACAAGGGGATTAGCACGATCTAGCCAGGTAGGTGCTCTATCGCTACTAGACTTTTTAAAAGAACCCATGATTGTCTTGAGAATGCATGTTTTAAGTTTAAGTTATATGACTTGTTTAACATGACTTAATTTTATAAACAAATTCAGCATGCATATGACAAATACATTATGCATAGACATGTTTTGCAAACAATTGCATATATTGTATGATTTGTGAGCATTGAGTTTTTGAAAAATTGCATGTCCTTGAGGGTTACCAAAAGACGCTGGAGTGCCCAAAAGACGCTGGGTAGGCAGTTGTGAGGGACCTAAAGAGGACAGGTTTTGAAAAAGACATTTTTGCTTGTTTGGTCATATATGATTTGGGCTAGTAAGCTCATGGGCGCTATGCCGAGAGGTCTGGGGTGGCCTCCCAGTGTCTACCACTATTAGGTGGAATGGGTACCACGCCCAAAAAGGGCATGTCCCTACGTCGACTACATGTGGTACTGGGGGCTACCACTGGTGTCACGGCACTGGGTCGATGTGTCATATGCCCCGTGGAGGCTATGACTGAGTGTCCTCAGGTACCTAGGGGCCACACAATGGTGAGGTCGTGGGCATAGTGGGCCCTATGGTTTGAGGATTTACTTGCATTGCATATGACATGACATGAGGTTGGTGGACCATACCATATATCCATGAGTTGGATTCAGTTGAGCATCTTATGCATATCATTATGTTATGATATATATATGATACTTTCAACTTGGATTATGTGATTCTTTAAGTCGTCAGTATTCCAATTCGACAATGGTTTTTAATATTGATATTGAACATGAGTGTTCAAACATGCACATGTTTTGAAAGAGCATATGATTTTAAACATAGCATGCATTGTAAAACTAGTAGTGATGGACTCCTACTGAGTATAGTATATACTCACCCAATCCTCAACATTTTTCAGACACAAAGTAAACACTTAAGGACAAGGTACGCCTATGACAGAAGACACTCAGATTAAGTACAAGTACGTAAACCCCTACCTTATCTTTCAATGTTACTTGATTGTAGTTACTCTCTGTAACTGAGGCTGTGACTAACACTTTCTTGGGAATAATGTTGATTTAAAACTATGCCATGGCTAGATAATCTGAAAATATATTTTAACACTCAGGGTTTTATATGAAAGATTGTTTTCCAAACCAAAAAGAATTTCATGCATTTCGTATTTCTAAAACAAGAGATCTCCCCTTTTTATCAAATTTGCATCATATAAAAACTTGAGTCATCACAATCCCATGAGCAGTTGAACTAGTGTGATATTAGGGGTACAAACTTTAAATTAAACATTGCCAAGATAACCAGATTTTTATCTAAACTATTGATGGAAATAAAAAATGGATGAAATTAGAAACTTTTTAAAGTTAGAACTTTCTAAACCTAAACATGGAAACTTTCTTAACTAACTTAAGATTTAAAATAAACTTAATACAATCATCTAACTAATAAATCAAAATATTTACTACTTATGGAAACAACTAAATAGGTGGTATGCATGGGATTAAGCTAGAAAGAATGCATGAAACAAAGTAACTAAGACACATGGATGAACATGACAATATGCATGAACTATGATGAAAAAGTAATCTAGCATGGAATTCATGAATGGGACTATAATTTGAGAATGAAATCTAATCTAAACAAAGCAATTTGTCCAATGGAAAACACCTTGGAACCATGTCCATGGGCCATGAGTTTATGTGCATGATTTATGGGGTAAACATAGACTGAAATAAATGGACCTCTAGCTAACTATCATGCAATCTACTCTAAGAATTAAACACACAACTTAAAACTTTAATTAATTTCTTGAAGAATAACTTATACAGCAGTAAATAATGTGAAGAATTAAGCATAAACAAGGTGGTAGTTCTATGTTGCTGAAAATTCTAGTATCATGCTGTTTCCAACTTCCAAGTAATTAAGACATAAATGCATAACTTTATATGCATTAAAACATTCAATTCAATAGTTCTTCACTGCTAAAAACAAGTGTAAACAAGAATTCAAAGTGATTTCATTGAAATAGTACCAATTACCTCCAAAAAGTTGAACATATAAAGCATATACATAATGCTGGAAATTAAGTTCAAGTCAAGACATGAAACTTAATTCAAATCAATTCTAATGCACCTTACAAAACCCTCAAACTGATATCCTCTGATATAAAGGTGGCTTCCATGAGTAAAACAAAACAATAAATGGCTGAACTAACGAAGGAACTAAAGGAAAGGAACACCTAAGACTATGTCTATCTCTAAGAAGAAAGAATGGAATGTAAAAACGGAAATCAAATACTCAAGTCACTTCTTCTCTTGGCTGTCACTACTAGGGAAGAATTAACTAAATGGAAATGAAAAGCAAGCATAAGATTAGATCCAAGGTGACTTCCCTTGGCTGTCACCTCAAGGGAAAAACAACCTTCGACCTTAATCTTTAGGCATGGAAAAGAAAGAGAATTAAAAAGCAGCAATAAGCAACAAAGGGAGTAAAATCAAACAAAAGAGAAGCAAGGAGACTAAACCAACCTTCAAGGAAGAATCAAACACCCATGGAATAGATTAGAACACTTGAGGAAGTAATAGAACACCATTGAAGAGGATAATAGCCACCCAAAGGAATCAACAAAACATAAGAAAAAGAGGGTAAATGAGTTCTAGGAAGAGAGTGTCCTGACCCTAATGGAGGAGGCGTCTTTTTTGCAAATGGGAAAAAGTCCATTTACTTGGATTTCGCTGGGTTTTTATTCTTTTTCTCCTATTTTTTTTTCTAGGATTCCCTAATGCTAACGTTTTTTGAGGATTATAGGATATCAATTCAAGTGGCTAGGATGGGGAAAAGGGTAAGATATCAAATAAGGTGTGGGGAAAGTGGTGGCTGCCTCAAGGAGGGAGTAGGTGGGAGACACCACCTTTTTAGGAAGGGGTGTCTCCCCCCTTCCAAAAACATTGAAACCTTTATGAAATAGGAAAGTGGGTGGGGATTTGAAGTGGAAATAGGTGGAGTGATTTGGTTGTTTGGAAAGTTTCCTAAGAGGTGGAATGCAATGTGGTGAAAAGTGAGAATACACTAAAAATTGAATTCTCTCATCCCATTCATCCACATGCCACATTATTCTAATAGATTTTCCTTAATTATCTTCAAAATATCTTACCAATCCTAGCCTTCCATTCATCTTGAAAAATCATAATTAAATCCTAAAAAAAACATTATTAATCTCATATTTGCCTTGGAATAGCTTTTAAACCTACAAAATAACAAACTTTTGGGTTATTAGGTAAAAGATGCATGTGTTATGAATTTTGGTATAAAAACCCAAATTTATCCCTATAAATTGTAACACATGGGTAACTAATTGGGTGGGTTTTATGCATAATTAGACATTTATCATTTGTTTTGCTCTAAAGTGGCCCCCACATGCATGGTCATGGAAAAAGGAAATGATTTGATGATGCTCACTATTTTGTTTACATTTCTTAGTGACCCGGTCTTGACTTTAATAAGTACGGATTATCCTATGAAAAGTGCTTGGCCTTTGTAACAAATATATTCCTATTTTGTTTTGACTAGTGGTTAGGCATTTAACCCATAACAAGATAATAAACAATATTAGTATACCAAAGTAACTGGAAAATGTGTAGAAGTTGTTCATCTAGAAAAGGTTGTATTATCGGCATAGATTCACTTGCAGACTCTATAATTAACCTTTGCAAATGGTCGACTACAACATTTTATAAACC
This sequence comes from Warburgia ugandensis, assembly GCA_035236585.1. Classification (NCBI taxonomy): domain Eukaryota; kingdom Viridiplantae; phylum Streptophyta; class Magnoliopsida; order Canellales; family Canellaceae; genus Warburgia; species Warburgia ugandensis. The sequence continues at coordinate 49,494,016 of CP141130.1, forward strand.
TTTCTTATCTTGAATCTCTATATCAAACTCTTGTAGCAATAGAATCCATTGGATTATTCTAGGTTTATCATCATTCTTCGAAAGGCGGTATCTCAATGCTGCATGGTCTGAATAGATGATGACTTTAGATCTTAGCAAATAACAACTAAATTTGTTCAAGCCAAACACGATAGCCAACAACTCTTTCTTTATAGTAGAATAATTGAGTTGCGCATCATTAAAGGTCTTACTAGCATAGTATGTTGCATGGGGAAGTTTATCAATATGTTGTGCCAATGCAACACCAATTGCATATTCTAAAGCATCGCACATGATCTCAAATGGTGCACTCTGATCTGACAGTTGAATGATGGGTGCAAAAGTGAGTTCAGCCTTTAGGCACTCAAATGCATTCTTATGGTTATCATCAAAGTAAAAACTTGCCTCCTTTGTAAGTAAATTACATAGGGGCTTAGAGATTTTATTGAAATATTTGAAGTATCATCTATAAAGTCTAGCATGGCTTAAAAATGAATGGATTTCCTTCACTGTCCTCAGAGAGGGAAGATCAGAAGTAAGATCCACTTTGACTTTATCAACATCTATGCCATTGTGTGATATGGTGTCTCCATCATATCAGAAAATATTCACTTCATCGATGGATCTAGCTATGTCAAAATTAAGATTAAAATGTGCAAGATAGGCCTCAAGTGGATCTATGATAGATGACAATGGAATCATATCTATAATTAGACCTTCAATCAAGTTGACTATGAAGGAGTCATAAAGGTTAAGATGCTAATGATTGGCATTAAACACATTATGCTTTACTTTCATGTTGTTGAAAGACAATTTCACCACATTGTTGTGACAATTTATGATGGTGTTGGACGTTACCAAGAAAGGACTTCTTAGAATCATGGGCATCTGACTACCTAGGTCCAATACAGGTTGGGTGTCTAGGATGATGAAGTCAACAAGGAAATAAAACTAGTCCACATGTATTAAGATATCTTCAACCATACCATGTGGATTTTTGCTAATATGTCTGCAAGTTGTAATGTGATATTGGTTGGTTTGAGTTCGCGAAGCCCTATTTTCACAATAGATAAGATACTGCAATAGGGTCACACTAGTACCTAAATCTAGTAGTGTTATATCAATGATGTGGTCTCCAATAACACATGAGATGGTAGGACAACCTAGATCTTTAAACCTTGGAGTGGTCTTACACTGAAGCAAAGAGCTCACTTGCTTAGTTAGGAAGGCTTTCTTTTACACATTAAACTTGTGCTTTTGTGTGTAGATCTCTTTGAGGCATTTGGCATTGGCAGGGATATCCTTAATTGCATTGTGCAATGGAATATTTATATGAACATGTTTAAATACATCCATTATCTCATGAAAATTTGTCCCTTTCTTTGCCTTATTCAGATGGAATGGAGCTTTGGGAACATAAGGTGCCTCCATTATGGGTTTAGATGGAGCTAGAGATTTATGTCCTTTTTCGTTCTCCTTAATTGTAACTTGGTCAGTCTCTTATAATTTATCGTCAATTTACCCTACCTTGTTATCTATTTAAAGGCCACTCCTAAGAGTAGTTATGGATTTTGCTTGCTTGCGTTGTCTCTGTGACTTTGAGCTTGACCCAATTTCAAATTGTCCCACACACTTTGGGATTAGCTAACTAAGGAATGTTCCTTTTCCTCTATCATTAAGTGCAGTAGACAACTGACTCATTTGTATCTTTAGTTTGACTATAGCTTTGGAATTTACATTGGAGTTTTGTCGACTCTCATTTTGGAGATGGGTTATGGCTTGTCGAGTCTCATCCTAATGTTCAAGGGCTTTTGCTATGAATAACTACATAGTTTCCTCAAAATTTGGTTCTTTGGTTGTTGAGGGAACTAAAAACTAGTAGGCTATTGGGGAACTAAAGATCTAGGGAAATTTTGAGTAGGGGGTTCATATATAGACCTCCTTGGTGAGTGTTCTTTGACCATGAGAAATTAGGATGCCTAACCCGTCTCAATTTGTAGGTCCCTAAATAAGGGTTGCTGCTAGGATTGTAATATGAATTCATTTCATTCACTTGGTCAAAATGATATTCAGGGTACGCACTATGTAAGGGACAAGCTGATGATAAGTGTGCCACATTGAAACAACTAGACTAAACCCCCTATGGTGGTTTCATGGATGAACTTTCAACCATGAAGGCATCAATTCTCTAGAACTTATTTTTAACCTCGTATATTCATTGAGCCAAGGAGTCTAGTTTATGTGACACATCTAGGGCTGCTCCTATTTCGTAAAGTTCTCCCTTCTGTACAGGTAAAGAATTTCAATCTTGGAGATTTGAATAATCCCATTATTGGGCATTTTTAGCTAATGTTTCAAAGAAATCTCAGGGTCCTATCTCATTTTTTACCATGAGGGCCATTCATTTCACCTTTCGCAGAACCTATAGTATTGCTCATCTTCTCTCTGCTGAAAATTTATGATTTCCCTATAAAGGGCATTATGTGCAGGGAAAAACTTGCTTATAAACTTTTTGGGCAATTGGAATTAGTTTTATGTACAAGGAAAAACTTGTTCAAAAAAATTTTGGGCAATTGGCTCATGTGGTGATGGAACCAACATTGAAGGAATTCAATCAAGATTTGACCTTGTATTTTAATAAGGCAAACAACTTAAGTCTAATGAAATCATCCAAAAATTTTTGAAACTTGAATGTGGCACATATATTAAAGAATTCCTTCATATCAAGGTATAGATCCTCTCTCTCTAGACCACAATAGGATGGGAGTAACTAAATGACTCTAGGTTTTAGGTCAAAATGGTCTACATTAGTAGGTGGTAATGCGATGATGAGGGTAGTGGTACATAAAAATCTTTTATGGCCTTGGATTCAAACATCATTGCATTGGCCATGGGATTATGAATTTATTCTCTTACCCCTTATCTAGGGCCACAATCAAGTTTAGAATCAAATAGTGCTAATTCTGTGTTTTGAGATCGACGACTGTGCCTGCACTATGTTATAATCGTCACTAAATGCAACTCCTAACTCTAAATGATGCTGAATCAATCCCTAATGGTCCACTAACGAGCTATTTTGTTATTCTTTGTTAATTTGTAGGGTGAAAATTTTTAGACCTAAATCTAGATAGCTCCTCCTTTTATCTAGGCTTGACTACTACTTAGTAGTTAGGTAATGCTCATAGTAGTTAATACATTTCTCATGCAACAAGGCATTTAAAACTCAACAAACGTCAATGAAAGGCATGGGAAATCACTTAAATTTTGCATACCCATTACTCCATGATCAAGATCCACTAGAGTGATGATAGATTTACTCCTTCAAAAAGGTCCTACAAGCTCGAAACTCTAAGTCTCTTGCTACTTGATTTTAAATTAAAATTTAAGGGGTGGGATTGCAACCATACAAGGATCAAATTGATTTCCTAGGCGGGCCAAGGTTATGATGATGAAATCCAGTCCTTATCTTATGAGGGTTCCTGTAGGGCTCATACTATCAATGTGATCATCCACTATAACGCAATGAATGTGCACTACAATGCAAGGAAAATAAATTAATGCCTACTTGTATGCTATCTAATAAAGGGTTCACACCTAAAAAGATAAGATACTATAACCACAGAACCTATGCCTTAGTTATAGTAGCTAAGCTCAGGCTATCCCTTGTTAGATAGGTCAATTCTAATGTAGTAGGCCTAAAAGTTATGCAATAGTTTAATATGCATGAACCATGCTACATGAATTACAGTACCAATCAAAATGCAATTTACATTGAATACAGTTATACAAGTAAAATAAAGAGAGTGCTAGCTACTTATAGTGGGGTCTTCTATGTGAGTTGGTTCATACAAGTGTGGGGCCATCCAATCTTGGAGTGGAAGTGGGTTCCACTTGACCTATATTATTACAACCCATTTGTAAATAAAAATTACACTTGGTATCACTACAAGTCCTATCAAAAATAAAAAACTTAATCAAGAAAGTAGGAAAATCCTAATTACTCCAATGAAGCTTTGGACCTAAGGATCCCCACCACTCCTTTTACTACATTCCCCTCACACAAAACAAGGAAGATGTGTTGATTTGTGAATATTTAGCAAAATATGCAAAAATTGATGTCAAAACCTAAACTAATGCAACCTAAAACTATGAATAGATATAATCAATCTAAATTAGAATCCAATCATAAAACCATAGCAATTCTGTAGCAATGATGCCAAAAAACATGGTGTATTCCAAATATTACACATAAGTGCATGAATCAAAGTAGTATGATGTACATAGGTGAGGTCAATCCCATGAGGAATCTCAAAGATTTGCATGCAATTGGAACTTTTTTAGATTTATTATCCTAGCCAAAATATATATGGTTATGATTAATCTAAGAATTAAAGAACTTGGCATTGAAAACATGAATGAAATTAGAAACTTAAACTAATGAAAGTTTCTAAAAATAAATACTTTCTAAAACTAAACTTAGATACATCCTAAAAAACTACATTTTATTCTAAGTATGCAAGCTAACATAAGCCATGAATCTAACATGTAACTTAATATAATCAATGAAGCAAAACAATGCAAACTAAAGAAACATGAATCAAAAGAGTGCGCATGGACCATGGAAGGGTGTGCATGGAACTCAAAAAGAAAATACATTAACCAACTTATTTTAGTGAATGGAAATCATTACATGGAGTGTGCACAAGGTTCAATGGAAAAATAAACTTGAAAAAGCTAAAAGTAGCATGCGCAACATTCATTGTCAATATTCAATCTTCAATTTATCATGAAAACAAACTTGTTTATTGCATTCATTTCCAAACAAGAAGAGTGTGCATAACACATGTAAGCCTAGACATATGTAGAGAAAAGGTGCACAATATTCAAAGGTAAGTTAAACTTCAATCTTCAACCTACAATTCATTCCAACAAATACTCATCAATGACATGCATGCATGTGCACACACAAAAAAACAAGATGATAACCGAATTCCAAAGAGAGGTAAAGACCAAAAGAGATCAAGAAACAATTAAGAAAATATAGCAATGTAAAGTTGATCCCATGTCTACTAAGGAGAGTAAAGGTGATTCCAATGAGAGAGAAGGCCTTTGATCAAGGAGAAATAGAGCACAAAATAGGGTGAAAGAAATAAAGGAAAACATCCTAGAACTATGTGCATGAAACAAAAGAGCAAGGTTTAACAAAAAGGAAAGGAAAGATGCTAGGAAACTAACTTAGAAGAGATGTGACAAAATCTAGAATGATGAGTTGAAACCTTGAATGGAAAGGGGCATGCTAAAGCTTAGATGGGTCATGGAGAAGCAGCGAAGAAAGACGCATGGAACTCATTATGGGGGATAGGTCACAAGGATGGAGATGGGATTGGAATACCCTATTTGTAGATTACTTTCAACCTTCTAAAGAGATAAAATTTGTGAGAATTCTATCCCTATGAGGAAGGGAAGAGAGGATAAGAATGGGGGACAGAATAAGATAAGAGAAGGGAGATAAGATGGGAGATTAGAAGGTTGAAGATTATATGCACAACTCTAGGAAGGTGGGAATGAGAAGTGGGAAACTAGGAAGGGATGAGGAAAGGGATTAGAAAGGGAGATTGCTGGTGTGTTATTCTCTTTGCTAATTGTCCATGATGGAGAGAGGAAGAGAATGAGATATAAGTTGGAAAGTTGGAGATGGAGATCTCTCTCTAATTGGTCCACCTAGCATCTTCTTTATTGACTAATTCCCATTTTTCTTCCTATTTTTTTTTCTTTAGTTGTAAAAACCATGTTTTTTTTCTCAAAATGTGGGAACCCATTGTGACATGGCTTAGATGGATTTTTGGTGGCTTGCATGGCTCTAAATCACATGCAAAGATGGTAGTTTTGCATGAATTTTGCACATGCCCATTTCTTGTCACCTTGAATTCTTCAATTGTTTCTAAGACTCATCTACTTGCTCTAGAGTAATCCTAACCCTTGCTTGATTCTTTGAGTTGATGTAAAATAGGTTATAGTCTTTCTAGGTTGATATGGATCATCGGTTATCATCTAAAGTGATTTGGACTATTGGATCATTCTCTTAACACCTAAAAAAGATTAAAAGCATTAACTAATTCTTAGAAAAATATGATAGATCAGACACTTACTTTGGATTAGCTGATGACCCAAAAAAATATTAGATTTTTGGATCATTGGTTCAAAATGTATCTATTATAAATTTTGAAAAATTCATAGAATAATTTCCTATAATTTATAACACATGTACTACTAATTGGGTACTTTTTATGCAAAATTAACTACTTATCACCCATTTTGAGCAATTTAGGTTTATCTACAAGGCATTTGTAGAAATACTCAACATATGAAAATTTTCAAATCCTCAAGGGGAGGCCAAGGTCAAGGAGTGAGCTAGCGTACTTGAGACAAGAACTTGGAGAAAGTGAGAGGATGTCTCACTTAGTCTTTCTTTTTAATTTATTATCTATTATGATCTCCTGGTGAATGTAACCCATTTTGATAGATAATTATATTTGACTTATAGTACATGGGGTTGCTAGACAAAGCTTGGGATTTATTTTTATCACTCATAATTTTGTGTATGGGGTAAAGACATTAGCCAGCATTTCATATATAACTTTTACAAGTGATCTATGTCTATGGTGCCCAATGTTTTCACATGGATATTGATTATCATCATTACTATCATTATTTTTAAAAAAATGACTCCTATTTGCTGTCAAATTTTTATCTAGGATAGGTTATTTGGAATTATTTATATTTATGGCATTTTAAAGAAAAAAAATCTGATCGCCACAAATGTCTTTCAAAAACTCCCTTTAAAAATATAATATTAGAGTGTGTGTGTGTGTGTATATATATATATGTATGCATGTATGTATGTATGTATGTATAACCAATTTCATAAATATTTTACCAAATGTTACTAAGACCTTGATTTTTACAAAGTTCACTTATTAGATGGTTCCTTAATGAATCTCATGTTGGACATCCTTATTCCTCATGATTTAACAAATGCCCTGTGTACTTAGAATTAATTACAAATAGTCCACTTTATGAAATACTACAAAGACAATTATTTAATCTCATTTGGGCATATAGATTCCTTAAGTCCAAGGGTATTTGCATATTACATTCATTTAGTAACAGTTCATATAAAATGTCTTGTAAGTGTTCTGGATAACTAAGGTCATATCCTATGTGGAAGGCTTTTCACATATTCTAATGTATGTTTATGGTCCTTAGCTTGGATTACCTTCGAAAAGATCATCCTTACCTAGTGGTAACAAATTAGTTAATAAGTGTCATAGATTTGGCTTCCCTATTCACAATTTCACTTGAGAATTATCTTAGGTTTGTAAAGAGCCAAAATTGTACATCTCCTTGATTACAATTTGCATCCAAATTGTCATGAAATTTCTACTATGTTACCTAGTGTTTAGATGTTATCTCATTGTTAACTATTAATCTATTGTCATTATATGATGGACTTCTTTTCTTAGAACCCCATTGTGTAGTATTAGCATACAGTGATTACATAAAATGAATTTATTCATTGAAATAATCAATTCAACATTGCACTAAATGTCACATCATGGCTTTGTGGGGCACATAATTTTTATTAATCTCCCACTTGCACTCAAAGCCAGTCCTATGCTTGTTAGTTTGCAAGTGCTTCTCAAATATCTTTTGAGACAGAAGTGATAAGTGTTTAATTTCTCTTCTAAACCACCCAACTAGATACCCATCTATTATGGCATTAAATTAGGATTGTTAGACCAAAATTCATAATGCATGCATTTTTTACCAAATGAAGCAAAAGTTTGTTATTTTGTAGTTCCACAAGCTACACCAATGTAAGTATGTGATTAATCATATTTTCTTAGGATTTAATTATGGTTTTTCACTTTTTGTAGGAAGTAGGATGGTAATCCAATGGTCGAGATCAATTGAGATGAACATTGAAGATCAAGATCAAAAGATTAAGTCAAAGCCTCAAAATCATCACTTCAAGGCCAAGATCATCTTGTGGACTAGTAATGGATGTGATTAAAGGACCTAAAGATGGCTAAAGTGGGCCCATGAAGTAAGCCATGCATTCCCACCACCTTTGCATGGAAGCCACCTTACCCATATAAGCCATGAAAGAATGTGGCAAGCTAAGGAATACAAGCCAAACCATTCAATCCACTCAAGCCAAGGGATCGAGTCAAGGAAGCTAAGCCAGCCATGAAGCATAGCTAATGGAGCCTCCAAAGTGAGCCATCAAGCTAAGCTAGGATTCGAGGAGATTCCAGAGAGTTATCTATGAGTTATTTTGAAGATAATTAAGGGAAAATCTATTAAAATAAGAGACATGTGGACCAATGGGATAAGAGCATCCAATTTTTAGAGTTTTCTCACTTTTTCTACTTTTTCCTTAATTTCCACCTCACCCTTAAGATACACTATGAATTTCCAAAACTCTCACTCCTTCCACCTCTTAGGAAACCTCCCAACCAATCAAATATCTCCATCTAACACCACCCATCCCTTTCCCACTATATTCCTCATGTCACTTTCCTATTTTGTATGCATTCAATGACTTTGAGAAAGGGGGAGATGCCCCTTCCTAAAATCTAGGCATCTCCCACCTACTCCCCTTAGTTAAGATAGCCCTCCTCTCGCCCACTTTACTATTTGATGTCTATCCTTTTTCTGCCATGCTAGTCATCCACGTTAACCTACTTCCATCCACACCATACCTTAGTGTTAAGTACCTTAGAAAAATTAGGAGAATTTTTATAAAAACCCAGCCAAACTTAAGCAAAGGGAGAATTTTACAAATGGAAAAAAAGACGCCTCCCCCATTGGGAAGGAGATGTCCTCTTCCTAGGGTATTAGTTTGCTCTCTTTTTCCTTGGATTTCTATTGTTTATGTGAAGCTATTATTTTCCTAGGAAGGCCCTTCTTCTAGCTATGCTAGCACCATTAAATTCATATTCACTTGATTTTTCAAGAGGCTATTTAGATTGTTAGAGTGCTCCTTTAATACTTGAGTAGAATTGCATGCTTAAGTTTTCAATAGAGTTTCTTTGTTGCACTTATATCTAATGAATCATGCATACCATTCCATGGTTACATGCATGATACTTGGATAGTTTTCCTTTCATTGTGTGTTAGTAGTAATCTTTAGTTTAATTCGCTTATTGGTTGTAGTTAGATGTCAGTAGTTTGTGTCTTAATTAGTTTGATTAGAAAAGTAGTTTGTCAATGCATGTCTCCCTAGACAAGTTGTTAATTTCATGTTTAGGAAAGTTGATAAATTGCATTTTAGCAAAGTTTCACTTTAGGAAAGTTTTTAATTGGGAAAGTCATAAAATTAGAAATTTTCAATTTTAGAAAGTGAATGTTTTAGGAAAGTTATCCAGTTAGCATGTTTCTTGTTTTTGCTTAGTTTCCATTTATTAATTTTGCGTAGTTTCCATTTCTTGTTTTCAATTAGTTTTCATGTTCATGTTTTAATTTCCATTATTAGTTTAGGACAAAAATCATTTGAATTTTGTCTAGATTAGATAGTTTAGAGTAGGCACCACTAGCATTACAATAGTTCACTCCTCGTGGGATCAACCTCACTAGCATGCTATATTGCAAATGATTTTTTTGTGCCGTTGTCAGTGAGTTGCAACAATTTGGGTAGTATTTCATACTCTAGATTATTTTCCTTTAGTATAGCTTTAGGGTATGTTAGATTAGGAATTTTGCATACTTTTTGTATTTGTTGCTATTTTCCTCATATTGACCATATTTCTTTGATTTTTATGCAAGGGAAATTGGCAAAGGAGTGGCGATGATTCTATGGGCCATGGCTTCATCATCTTATATTAGGTTTTATTGCTTTCATAGATTAGGATTGAGTGAAACTTTTAGTAAGGCCCATTATATACTGCAATTTCTTTATTATTTAATTTTAAATAGGTTGTAATAATATAGGGCAAGTGTGAGGTATGGTGGCCCACACTTGATCATCATTAGACATCTCACTATAAGTATCTCTCACTCAATTCTTAATTTTTAGGAATAATTTACATTTAGTGTAATTTGCATTTAAATGTTAGTATAATTCATATAGATTGGGATCATTCATTGATAATTGTTACATATTTACCTAGGATTGTTGCATTAGAGTTGTGATGACCCGAGTTTTTGAAACATGATTTATAAAGTATTTTGAAAGGCAGGGCCCTTAAGAGTGTAAAATTTTTTCGCAAAACATAGTGGAAATTCTTTTCTTTAGAACTTGTTTTGAAAACCCAAATCACCACTTCATACATAACATAAGTACAATTTGTGTACAAAATAAAATTCCATTGAAGGAATATACTTTTATTAAACTCCAGGATCCATCCAGTGGTTCACAGTACAGCCAAATCTAGTACAATACTTGTCCAAATTACATAATCCAAAACTCAAGCTCACCATACAATAAAACTCACAACAAAGAAAAATACATGTCTTCAAGGGTATGCCTTGAAGATTATTCTCTTCAAGTCTTCTATAGTCTTCAGCTCCTAACTCTCCTTCCCTGTATTTGAGATATTGCAACAATTACAATATCTCAACAAGCAATGCTTGGTAGGGGATTCAAGAAACATAACATTGACAATGTAATTCCAATACTTCATAATCTCATTATCCTTAAACATACTCTTTACTTTGTAAGCTATGTATCTCTATATACATACATACCCTTCATGGGTAAACCAGTTAAATTTGTGAAAGTAGTCAAATATCATTCCCAACTAAGCTAATCAATTCTCTTCATTTTGAGAATTGAGTATTACAGCTATTCTTATACTGGGAATTTCCCTTCTTGGGAAATATTGGTAATATACAATTACCTAGCATTTTATTATGCTATAACATAAGGCATTTCACTATGCCTATTCTCATATGCATCATAGTGTAAAATAATCAGAAAGGTTGCTATGCTGCAGTCAGATCCGTACTAGCGCGCTTGGATAACTGCCTTGTTCACCACTGATACCACGGTGGAAAATATTATGTCACTACCCGTATGGGGGGGCAAGACTTTCAAAGTGGTGGCCTTCCCATAATTGCCACCACCCAACTTTTAGCCTCTCATTGGGCAAGGTATCATCATATCATCACATTTCAAGAAGCAGGTGGCCAAACCCTCATAACTCCTCTAGCAATAGCATTCCCCTAGGCTTATGCCTATTAAAACAAACTCACAAGCCTCCAAGCTTGTATGTAAAATAGATTTCATATATATACCAGACCATATGTCTGTTTACTTAGGGCTGAAATATTTCCTAGTTCCCTATTCACTTATAGTTTAGTCCTTAACCATCTTATATGTGTTTGGTTGGATCATAAGGTTTTCAAGAGATTTAGTACAAGTATTATCATTACTCTTGTCAACATAAGATCATGAGTACAATCATGTATATCTCATGTAAATGCATTCATCAAATCCTCCTACCTTTAAGAATTGATCTCTTTTCCCAATCTTCCATGATCCTGATGTATGAAATATGTACATCCATACATATTGTCAATATATAAATTATGAACAATCCTATTGATCACTAGATCTGATGTTTAGAATGATCTTTAGATCATACATATCTAAGTATTTTTTCTATCTCTAGGTCTTTGTATGTCCATCTCCTTGATCTTGATCTTTCATAGATCCTTTGATTGACAATCTACACATGTTGATAAAGATCACGGTCCTAGATCTTCTATCATCTAGTTCTTCTTTGATCTAAGTTCAGTTATTGGATCATCCCTATGGAGGATGATCTTGGTTTTCTTCCTTGAGTCATCTTTGATCAAGGGTTTGGATTATCTAATCTAATGAACTATAATAAGGATATTAATAAACATGCATACTAAGTACAATATAGTGTTCTTATTCCTATTGTTCTTAATCATCCAAGATCTAATGGATCTTGTTTGATCACCCTTATCTTACTTACTGTTTTTATTAGGGTTAGGTAATTTACTAACCTTTTATGCTCTTATTATTATTATTCAACCAACTAATGTGCTGCTTGAAGGTAGCTTATTCAAGCCTAAATCTAGACTGCTCCTCTTATTTCCAATTGGCTAAGGCTTACTAGCTGAATGGGTGAATACAAAGTGGTTACTTCAATCCTCATGTAAGGAGGCATTTAGACCTCACAAACGTCAACAGAAGGTAGGGGAAGAGCGAGGCTCTATTAGATAACCCCCTTAACCACTATGTTCATCATTCACTAGAATGACCATAGCTCAACCTTTCATAAGGTTCCTATAAGCATGCTTAACCTAAGTACTCTTTCTAATAGATTTTAATTAAGTCCATGAATATTTATAATGTCATTCATGGGGTTTATTATTCTTTTCCTAATTTGGGCCAAGGACTTGATAATCCTTATATTGTCCTACTAACTATACCCCTTACTAATTAAGTCCAAAGTACTCCATTCTTATTTGTGTAATGAAACTCTACTTTCTTATTATAATACATTTTTTTATGTTTTATGCTCTTTATCTCATAACAAGTAAATCTACTAATAACATTCAACCATAAATGAATTATAAATTCAAAGCATAAAACTTCATAATTTAACATTCAATGATAATGAGGCAAGGTACTTAAATTAAATCTAACAACTTGTGATAGCTATAAAACACATATGATGCTAAACTCTAAATGTTATACTAGCATGCTTTATAATCATATTTAAAATGCTATGAAACTAATTACATTAACATTTTTAGAAACCTTTACTTATGATCCAACCATTTGATCTTAGATCTTTTCCTTTGATTAAGGATTTTAGTTATATTTAGGAAATTTTCTTTATTAAGGTCAAAAGATCATATTGATCTATTTTTATCATAATCCATCCATGATTTTCTTGGATTTCATCATATTAACATTTATTCTTTCCATCCCAAGGATCTAAACACACTTGATCTCATTGATCAAGTGGGTCCCTTTGTATTTTTAGGGTTTTTCTACCATAATAGGTAGATCCCTTAATATATCTCATATATATCCAATTAAACCATAGATCTCTCTTTATTTCAATAGTATATCATTATTAAAACATGTTTTTAAGATCTGATCATCTCAAATCTTGAAAATCTAGGTAATTGAAAACTTATTTCTTTAATACAGAAAGTTTTTACTGAATAATGTGTCTATTTTATCATTTCATAAGAAAATAGAGGTTTTAAGCTTTCCATAGCTTCTTTTCGATCTCAATTTCGAGTTCAGATGACTCCAGAATTGAAGCTGGAAGTTCACAGTCCTTCCTAGGGCCTAGATTTGATTTGGGCCCAAGGAATGGACGGCCCAGATTAGTTGGGCGGAATGAACCAGGCGGAATGAGCCAGGCTGAACGCGTGCGGGTCGTCGGGCATGTCCACTCAAATGAATCGACGAAGTGCCTGCGAGGAGCGTCCACTGACGCGGACGGGATGAGCGGAATGCTCGTCGTCCGCGCGCCCACGAACGGGGTTTTCGTCTAGCGCGTCCGCTCGTGGATTTGACAGACACGCCATTGTGTCTCTTGGAACGATGCTCCACGCAGAGTGCACGTGCCGTTCCGATGGTGCGTCATGTGTGCGTCTTGGGCGCCATTTGATCCAGAGATCGGACAGTCCATTCTAGATTGTCCAATCAATCCTCTTTCAATTGAGGGCCCAAAACGTCTCTGATTTTTATGAAAATTCTACCCTAGGGATTTTGGACCCTTCTAGATCGATTGGTGCAGTCAGATTTTTCATCTGAGCACTCTATCATGCATAATTAAGGGTTCTGTTGTTTACTTTATTTTTACCTTTTTATTACTAAAATAAATTACAGTAAAATAAAAATCACATAAAACAGTACTAAACATCTATGAAAAGGATTTTCACTTACTTGATTGGAGAGAAAACCTCAGTTATATGCCCAATTTAAAAAAGTACCTTGCTGATGAAGATATGGCCTAAAATCCTCCTTTCTTGCAAATATCCGTTGTTTGAACCGTTGGATCTTGAAATTTCTTTGGGGGTTTTGTAGAATAGATATGTTGGGAAGTTTTGGACAGTGAAATTGATCAAATTAGATCTAGAATAGAGTGCCTAATTGATTTTAGGTCTCTTGTTCCAATCTAAAAAGAAAAACAAGTTGAAAAGAGATTTATCTCTTGGAAATTTTGGGTTTTTGGGGAGGGATCTAGATCTAATTTTTCAGGGACAATGAAGAGATTTTTGTAGGATTTTATGAGGATTTTTGGGGTTGTATTTATAGGCATTTTGGGTCTTTTTTCGTGATTATAATATTTTATTTTTTTATTATTAAATGGCATGAAAGTCTTCCATGCTCCATTTTTTCTTCCCCATGCCTAATTTTTCTTCCCCAAGACCAGATGATGTTTGTTCACCCATGATTCATGTGGGCTGCTGATAAAATTGGTTGTTGGGTCCCTTGTGGGCCCCACACGGTGTAAAAAGACCGTTTTGCCATTTATGCATAAAATTTTAGGTTTTATTCCTATGATCTCGGATTTGAGTGTACTTAGTGGCATTGGATTCGTATTTCTCAATAGATTCTAAATTTTGATGTCTCATATTTTGATTTTTGGGATATTTTGATTTTTGGGTAAAATTACTATTTTACCCCTTTTGTCCAAGAAATGAAGAAACTTAAGGATTTCTCATCCGAATTCGGAATCTATCGTGCTTACAGTCATTTTGAAGGGTTTGCTAAGTTTAATTTCAATTTTACATGTCTTATGATTTGATTATACTTTTATAAAAATTATATTTTAAATAACCCTAATATTTCAGCCCGAAATATCTGAAACTCAAACTTTATTGATTTTTCTCAATCAATTACAAAAAATTTGGGGTTATTACAAGAGCACCTATCTAACCTCGGTTGGATAGCATATAGGTTGCATTAGTTTTATTTTGTATTGCATTGCATATTTACAGCTTTACGATGGAATGGAATTAATGATAGTAAGGATCCCACAGTAACCCTTATAAGATAAGGACTAGATTTCATCACTAGTTCTTTGGCCCACCTAGGAATCAATCAACATCCTTGTATGAAAGAGACTTACTATAATAGGCTGAGGGCCCCACATACAACAATATTATCTGCTTTGGAGACTAGGGCCCATATCACTTGTCACAACTCTATTCTTCTCCAGTTTCCTAGGGAAAACATGTTATGACCATTAGATTTTCCCGAACTCTTATAAACAGCCTAGTTTCCTCTCCCTAAGCAATGTGAGACTAAATCTCTATCCTTCACCCCCAGCCTACTAACCTTCTCTTGGCCCGCCCTCATTGGCCTCAGGCTTCACATCTTCCCCCCTTAGGGAACATGCATCCCTGCGTGGCCTCAACCACCTAGCATCCATGTGCAACTAGCCACCACACCACGAGGGAAACTAGCTCTAATACCATTTGTAACACCCCAGGGTTCCAACAGTCACAATATTGTCTACTTTGGGGCACCCATACACACCTCATGGCTTTGTTCTTTCCCAAATTCCTAGGAAAAATACGTTGTTTCATGGCCCTTGGGCTATTATAGTGGTATCAGAGCCAACCCCTAATCCGGTGTGTGGCTGGTAGCACGCGAGGACACATGCTCCCTTAAGGGGGATAAGGAGACACGGGGTAAGCCAGACCCAGAGGGGCTAAAGTGGACTACATGTTGAAGTGGGGCTGCACGTGGGTTCTTAAGGTTAGTCCCACATCGCTAAGGGGAAAGTGAATGGGTTGTTGATAAGAGTTAGTAGGCCCGAGGGTCCCACACACAACAATATTATCCGCTTTAGAGATTGGTGCCCATATCACCCAACCCACTCATAGCTTTGTTCTTCCACTGTAGGGAAAGGTCTTGTTGCATGTAAAGTGCTCTTAACTCTTATACAGCCTAGTCACTTTTCCCTTGATGATGTGGGACTAACTCTCAACACCACCAGCCACCCACTTAACGGTGCTTAGGTGAAGGCTTAGGGACCCCATAAGTGGGAGAAAACTAAGGGACTGAGAGTTAGTACCACATTGCCTGGGGAGAAGGATTTGAGCTAATTATAAGAGTTTGGGAATCTCTAACAGTTGACCCCGTAGGCAAGAGATAGCTGAGGGACTGAGAGTTAGTCCCACATTGCCCAAGGATAAGGTTTGTAACACTTGGGGGTCTAACAGTGTGATATTGTCCACTTTGGCATAGAATGGTTCATGGCTTTAAAATGCATCACAATTGTTAGTCCCTTATCACTCAAATCGCTCTCCCCAGTCAATGTGGGACTAACTCTTAGTCCCTCAACTATCTCCCATCTATGAGGTCCTAAGCCTTCACTTCTTCCCCCCGTAGGGAAGATGTGTCCTCGCATGACCACTTGAGTCCCTTAGCTATCTCCCATTTATGGGGTCCCTAGGTCTTCTCCCTTCATGGCCAGTGGCACCACATGCAGTTACCCACCACACCATGAGGGGAACTGGCTCTGATACCATTATAATAGGTGGGAGCTCCCACATGCAACAATATTGTCCGCTTTGGAAAGCTGGCCGCCCATACAACCAGCTCCCGCATGGTTTTGTTTCTCCCCACTAAGGGGAAAATCATTCATTGCAAGGAGAGTTACCCACACTCTTATCAATATCCTAGCATCAATACTTCAAGTGATGTAGGACTAACTCTTAGCGGTTGGCCGACACCTTGAGAGAACATCCCCTACCCACCTTAGGTAGCATGCATCCTTGCATGTTGGCACCAGCAACACATACCTAGGAAGCACACGTCGGCTAGCCCAACACCACGAGGGGCTACTAGCTTTAATACCACTGTAACAGCCTGAGGACTCCACACACAACAATATTGCCCACTTTGGAGACTAGGGCCCATATCACCCAGCCCCCTCACGGCTTTGTTCTTCCCTTATGGGAAAGACCTTGTTGCATGTAAAGTCCTCCTAACTCTTATCAACAACCGAATCAATTTCCTCTTAGCAATGTGGGACTAATTCTTAGCACTACCAGCCGCCTACTTAACGGTGCCCTACCCACCTTAAGGAATGTGCATCCTCACGTGTTGGCAACCACATATAACCTAGGAACCACGTGTCAGGTTAGCTTTGGTACCATTGTAATAGCGAGGAACCCACACATAATAATAATGTTTGCATTGGAGATTAGGCCCATATCACCCAACCCCCTCATGGCTTTGTTCTTCCCTTGTGGGAAATGGCCATGTAAAAGTCCTCCTAACTCTTTTCAATAGCCCAATCACTTTCCCCTTGGTGATGTGTGTGACTGGCCACACATGGGGACATGTGCTCCCCTAAGGGGATAGGGGGACGCAAGGTAACTTGAGCCCGGAGGGGCTGAAGCAAGCTGCACGTGGGTTCATGAGGTTAATCCCACATCGCTAAGGGGAAAGTGACTAGGCTGTTGTTAAGAGTTAGGAAGACTTCACATGCAATAAGGCCTTTCCTATTGATGTGTGTGGGGCCCTCGGGCTGTTATAGTGGTATCAAAGCTAGTTCCCCTTGTGGTGTGTGGGGCCCTCAGGCTGATACACAAGGGTGATGCATTCGAGGGGTGAAGCCTAAGAGGGGTGAGGACCTAAGGAAACAAAACCTTGAAGGGTGAGGCCCAAGAGGGGTGAGGGACCCAAAGAGGACAATATCATTCCACTGTACACTTTGATACAAATGGGTGATGCATTTTAAAGCCATGAGGCACACTTTGCCAAAGCAGACAATATCACACTATTGGACCCTGACTATTACAAACAATATTAGAGCCAGTTCCCCTCGTGATGTGGGGGCTAATAGCATGTGGTACTGGCCATGAAGGGAGAATGCCTAGGGACCCCATAGATGGAAGATGGCTGAGGGACTCAAACAGTAATGCGAGGATGCGTGTTCCCTAAGGGGGCAAGAGCTGAAGGCTTAGGGACCCCATACATGGGAGACAACGGAGGGGCTGAAAGTTACTCCCATGTTGCTTGGGTACAAAGATTTGGGCTGGTTATAAGTGTTTGGGAACTTCTAATAGTTGTGACGTGTTTCAAAGCTGTGAGGTACATTGTACCAAAGCAGACAATATCACACTATTGGACCTCTAGTTGCTACAAATGGTATTAGAGCCAGTTCCCCTTATGATGTGGTGGTTAATTGCAAGTGGTGCTAACTGTGAAAGGAGAAGGCCTAAGAACCCATAGATGGGAGACAACTGAGGGACTCAAGCGGTCATGCAATGATCCATGTTCCCTAAGGGGAGAAGAGATGAAGGCTTAGGGACCCCATAGATGGGAGATAGTTAAGTGATTGAGAGTTAGTCCCACATTGCCAGGGGAGAACGATTTAGGTTGGTTATAAGAGTTTAGGAATATCTAACAATTGTGACATGTTCTGAGGGCTGAATCCCAAGAGGGGTGAGGGATCCAAGGAAACAAAATCTTGAGGGCTAGGCCCAAAGAGGACA
Source organism: Warburgia ugandensis (assembly GCA_035236585.1). Lineage (NCBI taxonomy): Eukaryota > Viridiplantae > Streptophyta > Magnoliopsida > Canellales > Canellaceae > Warburgia > Warburgia ugandensis. The sequence goes on from CP141130.1 coordinate 49,512,547, forward strand.
ATATCATCCACTGTGCACTCTAATACACACGAACAAGGACTTTTCCCACAAGGGAAGAACAAAGCTATGAGGGGGCTAGGTGTTATGGGTCGTAGTCTCTAAAGCGAACAATATTGTTGTGTGTGGGGCCCTCGAGCTCTTACACTTAAGGTATAGAGCTTATACAACCCTTTAAGAAGGACGCAATCTATTGCCACTCCAATGGCTTCTGAACACTATAGTTATATTGGGTGTCTTAAAATCCAAGTGATTTTTCCATGACTTTCATTGACGTTAGTTGAGGTCTAAACACCTCCTAACATGAGGATTCTATTAACCACTTTCAAGAAAAATCTAACCAGCACGCAATAGTTAAATTTAGATACAAGGAGGAGTTGTCTAGATCTAGGTCCAAGAAGCTACCACCTATGCACTAAACAAAGATAATCAAGTCACTGCTTGATTAATGTTTACTAGGATTTGGTTGCTAATCATGTAGAGTTAAAGTTAGAATTTTGATTAAGACATTTAGGTTAGGGTATCAATCTCTGAACCCAAAGCTAACATCTTTCAACCTAGAGATTCAACGCAACCTAAGATGAGGGGAAAGAAATTAAGTTCCTATCCCCATGGTTGAACCACCAGCAAAAGTCGAGCATAGGGCAGTTAGAGATTTCTATGTGCCTCTACAACTCAACACCCAATCCTGCACAATTTTACCTACTACAAATGCCAACCACTTTGAGTTAAAGATAAGAGTCATTCAATTAGTCCCCACCTTTTATGGTCGAGGCCGAGAAGGCCCCTACCTACATATCAAGGAGTTCTTAATATTTGCGCAACATTTAAGTTTCAAAATTTTTCTGAGAATTCTATTAGTCTTACGTTATTCCCTTTCTCCCTCAAGGACAAAGCCAAGTCATGGCTTAATTCCTTGGAGGAAGGTTGCATAAATACATGGGATCAATTGTCTATGAAGTTTTTTAACAAATTCTTCCCTGTTCATAAAACTAATGCCCTTCGTTATGAAACTATCAGTTTCCAACAAAGGGATGATGAACAATATTACAAGTATTGGGAATGATGGAATGAACTACTACGGAAATGCCCTCATCACAGATTTGGAAAATGGCAACAAGTTTAATAATTCTATGAGGCATTAATGTCTCAAAATAGACAAATGGTAGATGCAGTGAGTGGAGGAGCCCTCATGCTAAAAGATGAGAGAGAGGGTTGGGAGTTCTTTCAAACATTGGTTGATAATTCCCAGCAATGGGATTATTCTAATAGGAGAGAGAGAACTAATAAGCCTTTAAAGAAAGGGGGTCTATATGAGATAGGAATGCATATAGATCTATCTTATAAGCTTGACCTTATAGTTGAAAAATTAAACAAACTAGAGTCTTTGGGTGGAAGAATGGAAAAGCCTAAAACTGTGTTTCAATATTTCATGGCAGCTACTTTATTTAATAAACCTCAACAAAGAAATCAAATTATTTTTTTATTACATCCAATGTTACATATATATCAAATGTTACATATTATTAGATCTTGTCAGCCAAGATCAAATAGAGAATTTGTTCTTTTCATCAAAATCTCGCATAGTGTTTAGTTGACACCACTTTTGTTCATCAAAAAAGGCCAAAATTTGATGTTATAACCACCACTCTTCATCGAACCCTAATTTTGGTGAGAGCCACAACTAGTATTGTTCTCTCTTTCTTCAATAGTGAGGCTTGAGAGATAGGTAGTTCTCATTTTCAATAAAATCATATGATTTTGGCAAAATCAAGATGATCAAACAAATTCTTTAACCCTATGATATCTAGTGTGAAATTCCACATGATCTACAAAATAAAAAAATATATAAAAATTAGTAGCAAGAAAAGAAATATTCATGTGATTTAAAAGAAGTTGTTATTTACTTACAGTTTTTTTCATGACACAAACAATCAAAATATATAAATGGAAAGTAAGAAGGGAAAAAGAGAGCTACATAGGGCCCAAAGATGAAGCTGTCATGCCAAAACTGTGAGAAGAAGAAGATAAAGGAAAAAAGCATATGTTGACAACTTATATATATAACCATCAAAGACTTTGGAAGTTATGTTGGTGATAAACAACTTTGAAAATATATAAATTTTTGAAGTCGCTTAGCACTAAATGACTTTAAAAGTCCATTCCTGCTAAATAAAATATTCCAGCTGAATTTATCGCAATACTTTTCACGTCGCTTCCTTAAAATAACTTCAAAATTTATGCATCTTTAAAGTCATTGTTACAAAAACAACTTCAAAAGTTATCCATTTTTGAAGTCATTTTCATAAAACTGACTTTAAAAGTTCTTCCCACTAAAAATTCCCTCCTCGTGCCAATTTTTTTAAGTCTCTTAGGCTTGAACGACTTCTTAAGTATATATTTTTAAAGTTGTTTATTTCAAACAACTTCTAAAATATTTCTAAAGTCAGCAGTTGTACAAGTGACTTCTTTATGCCAACTTTAAAACCCTCATGTGTAGTAGTGTCTAGTCTAGCTTATCTAACTTCAGCCTATACATCAAATAAAGTATACCCTAAATATCTTGTAGACCAAGCGAATACATTGAATGCATATCGTCATCCTAGCAATAACCTGTATAATGAGACCTACAACCCTGGATGGGCTAGGCATCCTAATTTTTCTTGGTCAAAGAATAATCACCATGGGGGACCACCAGTGAACCCCCTATCCAAAATTTTTCTCCTAGGGCTATAATTCCTCAATAGCTACCTGGCTTCCAACAATTGCAGTAGCTAAAGAAACCATCTTTAGATGATAGAATTCAGAGCATGTTTGAAAAATAGAATGAAGAAACAAAAAGGTCTTTGAACCAATTCAAGAATATCAATTCTCTAGCCCTTGCTAAATTAGATATGCAAGTTAGCCCATTGTCAATTGAATTACATAATAGAGGAAAGAGCTAGTTCCCTAGTCAATGCATCTCCAACCTTAAGGGTCAATTTGAAATAGGGAAAAGTTCTCAAAATCAGAACCCTCATGAGCATGCCAAGTCTATAACCACCCTTAGGAGCAATCATTAGATTGATAACAAAGTAGGGCAGGCCAACAAAACTGTAGAGGAAAAAAGAATAACCAAAACATAGGGGAAAGAGAAAAGATAAAAAAAAAAAAAAAAAAAAGCCCTATAAAACTTATAATGGAGGCATCCTATGTGCCTAAAGCCCATTTTCCTCAGTTATTGAACAAGGCTAGAATGGGAACAAACTTCAATAAGTTAATGGAGCTATTTAAACATGTCCAAATTATTATTCCATTGTTCAATGCAATTAAAAACATCCCCACCAATACAAAGTTCTTAAAAGAGCTCTACACAAGAAAAAGAAAGCTTTCCTCATCGAGCAGGTAAGCTCTTTGATTCAACACAAGACCCCATGGAAGTTTAGGGACCTAGGGTGTCTTACCTTTTTCTACATTATTAGAGATCATGTCATAGATAGGGCATTACTTAATCTAGGAGTGAGTGTTAACTTGTTGCTATACTTTGTCTATGAGTGACTAAGACTTGGTAAGTTAAAACTAGCCATTACTACATTGCAATTAGTTGATAGATCTATCAAGACACCATGTGGTTGGTTGAAGATGTTTTGATACAGGTGAACCAGTTATATTACCCTGTCAATTTTGTTTAACTGGATACCCAACCTGTATCTAACCTTAGCAGTCAGATTCCAATCATACTTGGACACCCATTCTTAGGGATGCCCAATGCCATTATTAGCTATAGGAATGATGTAATGAAATCATTATTCGATGACATAAAAGTTAAGTAAATGTCTTTAATGCCGATCAACAACATTTAGACCTTGATGATTCTTGTGATGTCAATTTGATTGAGAGTCTAATTAATGACATTCATGCATCATTATCCATCACTAACCCACTAGAGGCTTGTCTTAAACACTTTAATGGAGAGTTTAATATAGACAAGTCTTCAAAGGAGGTAAACAACCTTCTAAAGGCAGTTCCAATCATCTATACCTCCAAGTGGGGTCCTTATGTAGAACCACTTCCACCTTCTGAATCTATCCCCACACCCTCTATAGAGCCACCACCATCTCTAGACCTAAAACTGTTGCCTAACAACTTGAAATATTCATACCTAAAGCCCAGATGAAACATTACCTATGATAATAGCATTAGATTTAAATAATGAATAGGAGGGTAAGCTTTTAGATGTTCTTAAGGAACATAAATTGTTCTAGGATGGACAATAGTAGACATAAAAGGGATTAGTCTAGCCGTATGCATGCATAGGATACACCTAGACAAAAATGCAAAACTTTCTAGGGAAACCCAAAGACAACTGAACCACCACATGAAGGGACTGGTTAAAGATGAAGTCCTAAAGCTCTTAGATGTTCATGTTATATATCCTATCTTTGACAATACTTATGTCAGCCCCATTTAGGTTGTACCTAATAAATTTAAGGTCGCGGTAGTAAAAAATGAGGATAATGAATTAGTACTGTCCCAGTAGTAAAAGATGAGGATAATGAATTAGTACTCACTTGCATGACCACTAGGTCGAGAGTTTGTATTGATTACTGTAAATTGAATGCAGTCACGAGGAAAGATCATTTTCCTCTACCCTTCATTGACCAAATGCTAGAGAGGTTGGCCAGACATAGCTATTACTATTTTATGGATGGATATTCCTATTATAACTAGATTCCTTTAGCACTAGATGATCAAGAGAAGGCCACCTTCACTTGCACTTTTGGAACCTTCGCCTACCGACATATGCATTTTGGGCTTTGTAACACTCCAGCTACATTTCAAAGGTGTATGTTGAGCATTTTCTCTAATATGGTAGAAAAGTTTCTTGAGGTGTTTATGGATGACGTCTCAATATTTGGATCAACATTTGATGAGTGCCTATACCACATAAAGTTAGTTCTAGCAAGGTGTTAGGAGAAAATTCTTGTTTTAAACTAGAAAAAGTACCATTTTATGGTAAAAGGTGGGATAGTTTTAGGCCACATAATATCACCCAATGGTATAGAAGTTGAAAAGTAAAACGTGGATTTAATAGCCAACCTTCCCCCATCAAGGATGATGAAAGAAATCCACTCCTTTCTAGGACATGCTAGCTTTTACAGAAGCTTCGTCAAGGACTTTTTCAAAATTTCCAAGCCCCTCTATAATTTACTTACAGAGGAGACCTTTTTTACTTTGATGAGGACTACATGAAAGCATTTGAGCAATTCAAGGCCAAGTTGACTTTTGCACCCATTATCCAACCACTAGACTAGAACACACCTTTTGAGATAATGTATGATGCGTCAGATTATGCCATTGGAACTGTTTTGGGGCAAAGCATTAATAAACTTCTCCATGTATATATTATGCTAGTAAAACACTACATGATGCACAACTTAATTATTTGACCACAGAGAAAGAGTTGTTAGTTGTAGTGTTTACTCTAGATAAATTTAGATCTTACCTACTAGTGTCTAAATTTATAGTATACTTGGATCATGTGGCTTTAAAGTACCTCCTTTCTAAAAGGATGCAAAACCTAGGTTAATCTATTGGATATTACTGCTACATGAGTTTCACTTAGCAATTCGGGGCAAGAAAGGTGCTAAAAATGTTGTAGCAGATCAGTTATCCAGACTAGTGTTGGAGCATACTAGTGATCGCATTCCTATAACCGAATCCTTCCAAATGAATAGTTGTTGCATATTTCTCAGTTGCCTTGGTATTTTGATATTGTTAATTATCTTTGTTGTAGGGCAAATGGCTAATTATTAGACCAAACAAGATCAAAAGAGATCTTTGATTGAGATTAGATATTTCACTTGGGATGACCCATACTTATTCAAGGACTATCCCCGATAGTGAGAATAATAAAATCATATCCTTTTGTTATGATCATGCGTGTGGGGGCCATTTTAGTTCGAGAAAGACAGCCACAAAAATTCTGTAGCATAGTTTTTATTGGCCTACAATATTTAAGGATACACATACTTACTGCACAGTATGTGTGAGGAGTCAATGATTAGGTAGTTTAGGAAGGAGACATATGATGTCCTTAACCCTAATACTCATTGTAGAGCCATTCAAAATTTGGATTTCGTTGGACCCTTTCCTAATTCTTGTGAAAATTTCTCCATCTTAGTGGGGCTGGACTACGTGTCTAAGTTGGTGGATGCCATACCTTGCAAAACCAATGACCACAAGGCTGTGGTAGAATTTTTAAAAGAAAATATTTTAGCATGTTTTGGTACTCTAAGAACCATAATAAGTGATGGGGGAAACCATAGAATAGCTACCCCATACCACCCTCAAACCAATGGCCAAGTAAAGGTATCCAATAGGGTGATAAAGCATATTTTAGAAAAGACAATCAATCCAAGTAGGAAAGACTAGTCTCTAAGACTTAATGACGCTTTGTGGGTTATATAAGACTCCTATAGAAATGTAACCGTACTACCTAGTCTATGGAAAGGCCTGCCATTTACCAGTAGAGTTGGAGCATAAGGCATATTTGGCTATCAAATGAATCAACTTTGACTTTGATTCTGCTATGACCCATCGAAAACTCCAACTCATTGAGTTGGAAGAATTGAGGACAGATGCATATGACTCTGCATGATTATAAAAAGACTAAATGAAGGTTGCACATGATCACCAAATCTTAAGAAAATCCTTTACACCTGGACAAAAGGACTTATTGTATAACGTCATATTGCATCTATTCCTAAGAAAACATAGATCCAGATAGTGTGCACTGTTTATCCTCATGGGGCCATTGAGATTAAGAAGGATGGACAAATCTAAAAAAATCAATGGTTAGAGGTTAAAACCTTTCCTAGGGATGCCTAATCCTGAGATTAACTAGATACTATTAGATGCACCTTAATATCATGACCCACCTTAGATTACCACTCCAAGAACCCTTGCAACATACCATCATTGCACTCAATAGTATGTCCGGCTGAAGACGTAAAACTTAGCATTGCCTGGGAGACAACCTAGATTTTTATTTTATTTTTTATTTAGAAAATTCTCCATCTTCTCCATCTTTCCATATAGGATGCTATGTTTTAAAACATTGGGATAATGTTTTATTCAAGTTGGGGGGTGTAAATGCATATAGGGATTTTGAATTTTCTTGAAAAAAAAAAGGAAAAAACATTTTTGGAAGAGTTCCCTTACTATGATGAGAACTAGATGTTCAAAATTTAGTAATTCTACTATTTGCACCTCTTAATGGGAGTGCATATGATTAGTTTTGCATATTATTCATGTCTTGAAGCATTTTATAAAAGATAATTCTAGAAAACCATTTACACATAGCACATAATCAAGACTAATAAAGAGGTATGACTTAAAGAGCCTAAGAAAATTCAGTGAAGATACATAACCCAATGAGTTTCGAGGCTATCTTCTTTCAAGAGAGTTATAAGTAATTCCACAGTTTCTTCGGCATATATAACTTAGTGTGATCTCACTAGCCTTGTTTTGGCTAACTATCAAGAATAAATAGGAGTGATAGCTTTCTTTCTATAAAATTTATTAAATCTGTTAGGCTTTAGGAAACTTAGGAAATGATATAGGCTATCCTGTTTCAACCTAGAGGAATAAAGCCTACCCAATATATCTACCACTAGTTACCCCTTTGAGACTACGATTAAGCCTTTCTTTCTTAACCCCAATACCTTTAACCCAAAATAAACTAGTAAAATAAATAACCATTACCCATTTTCAAAATGAGTAGAGTTACTAAAAAAGTTGGAAAGAGGACAAAAAGTCAAAGAAGGTGGCAAGCTAAGGAATTCAAGCCACTCAAACCAATGGATGGCGCCATGAAGATAAGCCAAGGAAGCTTCCTAAGCTAGCTATGAAGCTTAGCCAATGGAGGCTTCAAAGTGAGTCATATATGCCATCAAGCTAAGCTAGGATTGGAGGAGATTCAAGAGAGTTATTCATGAGTTAGTTTGAAGATAATTAAGGGAAAATCTATTAAAATAAGAGGGCATGTGGACCAATGGGATAGGAGCAACCAATTTTTAGAGTTTTTCTCACTTTTTCCTTAATTTCCACCTCACCCTTAAGATGCACTACGAATTTCCAAAATTCACTCCTTCCACCTCTTAGGAAACCTCCCAACCAATCAAATATCTCCATCTAACACCACCCATCTCTTTCCCACTTTATTCCTCATGTCACTTTCCTATTTTGTATGCATTCAATGACTTTGAGAAAGGGGGAGATGCCCCTTCCTAAAAAGTAGGCCTCTCCCACCTACGCCCCTTCCTTAAGACAGCCCTCCTCCCACCCTCTTTCCTATTTGATGACTAACTTTTTCCCCCCATCCTAGCCATTCAATTTAACCTACTTCCATCCTCACCAAACCTTAGTTTTAGGCACCCTAGAGAAGTGAACCATCTAAACCATCAAGCTAAGCTAGGAATGGAGGAGATTCAAGGGAGTTATCCACAAGTTAGTTTGAAGATAATTAAGGCAAAATCTATTAAAATAAGAGGACATGTGGACCAATGGGATAAGAACAACCAATTTTATAGTTTTTCTCAAATTTCCCCACCTTTTCCTTAATTTCCATCTCACCCTTAAGATGCACTACAAATTTCCAAAACTCTCACTCCTTCCACCTCTTAGGAAACCTCCCAACCAATCAAATATCTCCATCTAACACCACCCATCTCTTTCCCACTTTATTCCTCATGTCACTTTCCTATTTTGTATGCATTCAATGACTTTGAGAAAGGGGGAGATGCCCCTTCCTAAAAAGTAGGCCTCTCCCACCTACGCCCCTTCCTTAAGACAGCCCTCCTCCCACCCTCTTTCCTATTTGATGACTAACTTTTTCCCCCCATCCTAGCCATTCAATTTAACCTACTTCCATCCTCACCAAACCTTAGTTTTAGGCACCCTAGAGAAGTGAACCATCTAAACCATCAAGCTAAGCTAGGAATGGAGGAGATTCAAGGGAGTTATCCACAAGTTAGTTTGAAGATAATTAAGGCAAAATCTATTAAAATAAGAGGACATGTGGACCAATGGGATAAGAACAACCAATTTTATAGTTTTTCTCAAATTTCCCCACCTTTTCCTTAATTTCCATCTCACCCTTAAGATGCACTACAAATTTCCAAAACTCTCACTCCTTCCAACTCTTAGGTAATCTCCCAGCCAATCAAATATCTCCATCTGACACCTCCCATCACTTTCCTAGTTTGCTATTTGGTAGGCATTCAAAGACTTTGAGAAAGAGGGAAATGCCCCTTCCTAAAAAGTAGGCATCTCCCACCTACTCCCCTTCCTTCAGATAGCCCTACTCCCACCCACTTTCCTATTTGATGTCTACCTTTTTGCCCCCATACAAGCCATTCAATTTAATCTAATTCCATCAACACCACACCTTAGTATTAGGTACCCTAGAAAAAATAGAAGAATTCTTATAAAAACCCAGCAAACTTAAGCAAAGGGGGACATTTACAAAAGGAAAGAAAGATGCCTCCCCATTGGGAAGGAGATGTCCTCTTCCTAGGGTATTAGTTTACTCTCTTTTGCTTTGGATTTATGTTGTTTATGTGAAGATAGTATTTTCCTAAGGTGGGAGGAACTTCTTCAAGTTATTCCATACTTGGTTTTAGGCCATTTGATTCTCCTTCCAAGGTTCATTCATATCCCCTCTTCTCTTGTTTGATCTTAGTGTTATTCATGTCACCTTTTGCTTTGTTTTCCTTTAGCTTTCCTTGCTCTTAAACTAAGATTCAAGGATATTTTTCCCTTGGAGTGACAACCAAGGGAAGTCATCTTGAATCTAGTTTTTCCCTTTAACTTTCATTACATATTTATTCTCTTTCAGCCCTCTTGATTTTCCAGCTTTGGTTGCTTAAGTTCCATTGGATTGTTGCCTTAGTTTTGCATAGGATTTTCCTTTGATTTCAAGCATACTTGTTCATGAGTGAAAGTTGGTACAATTGAAAAAGAATTTGGCTTGTAATTAAGGAGTGATTGAGATTAAGAGAACATCATTGTAATTGCATTTAAGTTTCATATTTCGGCTCCATTAATGGAATATTATGTTAATGACTTCTGGATGTGATTCGATGAGATTAATTGGAATTGTCAATTCATGTTTATGACTAGCAGTTAATTAAACTTGCTCTTGAATGTTTGGATGCACTAGGAGTGATTAAATTCATGTTCTACATGTGCTATTTATTAAAATTTTCAATTACCTGATTGCTGGAATTTCTTTTCATGCATTGTTTATGTTAATTTCAAGCCTCATTAAATTCATATTCACTTGAATTTCAAGAGGCTATTTACATTGTAGAGTGCTCCTTTAATACGTGGGTAGAATTGCATGCTTAGGTTTTCAATAGAGTTGCTCTAAGCCACTTCTATCTAATGATTCATGCATGCCATTCCATGGTTACATGCATGATACTTGGGTAGTTTTCCTTTCATTATGTGTTAATAGTAATATTTACTTTAATTCACTTACTAGTTGTAGTTAGGTTTCAGTAGTTTTCATCTTAATTAGTTTCATTAGAAAAGTGGGTTTTTAATGCATGTTTCCATAGACTAGTTCTTAATTTCATGTTTAAGAAAGAATTTTAGGAAAGTTCATAAATTGCATTTTAGGAAAGTTTCGCTCTAGGAAAGTTTTTAATTAGGAAATTCATAAATTAGAAAATTTTAATTTAGGAAAGTTTTAATTTTACAAAGTGAATGTTTTAGGAAAGTTTTCCATTTAACACGTTTATTGTTTTTGCTTTGTTTCCATTTCTTTTTTTTTCTTTGTTCCCATTTCTTGTTTTTAATTAGTTTCGAAGTTCATGTTTTAATTTCCATTCTTAGTTTAGGACAAAAATCACTTGAATTTTGGCTAAGTTAGATAGTTTAAAGTAGGGACCACTAGCATCACAACAGTTCATTCCTTCTGGGATTGACCTCACTAACGTGCTATATTGTAAATGATTCGTGCACTTGCGAGTTTTAATTAAAACAACAACAATAAGTTTTCTTAATGTGTCCACCGTTATATCATTGATGCAACTCTTTGCTCTTACAACTAACTATTCATTGATGCAACCTCTTTTCCTTATGGACTTATAATGTCCTCTAATGTAATTCATTTATGGACTAGTTGTCCAACGATGGAACTCTTTGATATATGGACCAATTAATAATACAACTTTTGTTATGATCATTCCAGTAGATGTGTTAGATTATAAACATTGCTTACCAACTCCCTAGTTGTGACCAAGAAATGCCATATTATCAAATTAGAATTATGTTCAATAAAAAGCTATGAATAATAAAAAGACTTTAAATCATCTAATGCTAAAATGTATTTCTACTATAGTTGTGCCTCATACATTGTTTACCCATCTTATGGATTTCTATACATAGTGAATCACATACAAATGCTTTGTTGAGTTCTCAAATCTTTGATTTAATAATCTTATTTGTGTAATTTATAGTTGTGATCTCCTTGCCACTATAGAAAAATCACTAACTCTTAATCTATCAAACATCTTCAAAGATTCTTTACCATAAGTCATTTCTATGGCACAAAGCTTGATCTAAGCTATTGACCTTTACTTTAACATGGAAATCCCATACTCATACATGTAATACTTCCATTTGCATAGGCTTATTGGATTCTTTTATATTATCCATCTTAATTGATATCTAGCATATGATATTTCTAATTTTTATGTAACAAGGATCACATATGTGTCATCAAACTAAGATAGATAATATTTTTAGACATTCTAGTCCATTGAATATGTTAAGACCAATCATCCATCTCATTCAACATATGTTAATTCATCCATCCTACAAGGAACAATTCCCATTCTTAAAATTTTTGTTTTGCATCTTACAGGAATCTCATCTTTGTAAGTTAACCAAGGTAAATAATATTTTTAGACAATTTGATCTCTTGATTAATATAAGGTTGCTTTCAAGTTTCTAGTAGTATATTGTTCCTGTAATTATGCTTTTTTAATGAATAATACCCTCGTATTATTCTCAATATGTAGAATATCAACACTCTACACTATTATGGTAATAAGACTCCCACTAGTCTCCAAGTAAGGACATCTTATTTGCAAACCTGTCAAGAAGTTAAACCCTTTAACCTTCTGGATTAATTCTAAAGATTCCAATTTTGACTGATTACTTCTTTGCATGGATCAACCCTCTTTTTACACAATTGTGAATGTTCCCAATTGGTTCAAACTCTTTATGTTGAATCCTGCTATAAAGCTTCCATGAGATCTCTATTTAATAATGGTTATCTTAACATTCATTTGAATATCTCATACTCCTGTTGTGAAAATGTTGACATTGGAATCTTGAGGACTTCATTATAGAACTTAACAAGAAGGTACTCTCATATTCAATTCCTCTTAGTTATGAAATGTCATTTTGTCCTATTATATGTCATTACCTATCTATTTAGGTATTTCTTCTTTTAATAATTCTTTTCATTCTCATCGAGCTTAATTCTTTATGACAGATTCACTAATGTTCAAACTTAATTATAATATTTAAAGTCATCGCTAGATTTTATGTAATGCATTCTATTAGCAGCACCAATATACTATACCTTGAATATTTTCACTCTTTTGACATAGAATGAACAAATATATCCAAACAGAAAAATCATATTTGGTGCTCTAGTTACCTTATATTGCAACATCAATCATCATGTGTTACTTCAAGTTCTATAGTTTTTCTTCCTTTTAAACTCCCACTATTTTTATGGAGTGTATCAACCAAATATCTACTTGCTCTTCAAAAGAAAACAATTATTGACATAAAAGAAAAATAAAAAATTGTGAGAGAAATATTTATACTTTGTTGCCTTTACAAATATTCACGGTACCTCATATCTTACCTGACCATCCTATGAAAAATGTGTTTGTACTAGGTTTAGGAGTTTTCTCTTTCGATATCACTTATAGTTATGGCAATGATTATTATTTAAAGAACCTTTTAATTCATAGATTTATTACACCATTTTAAAATGATAGTCGTAAGCTTGTATCAATCCTCAATTTGAATATGTCCAACATATTTTTGATTATATTTTATTGGCTAAACCATTAAGCAAAGGTAGGGGCCACTAATATACTCTTACCATATCTCTAAGAAAATCCTTTTTACTCATCTAATGATGATTATCTTCTTTCAGTTTGATCATGTAATATCTCATATTTTGAATTCCAATTTTATGTAATTCTTACAAATGCTTATCAACTCATCACTATGCTACATAATGAATTTTCAAATTAAGAAAATCATATTATTAGATTTAATAAAAACTTAGAATAATTAATTAAAGTAAATTAAAGGGACAAGAATCATTTTGATAAGGACAACCCCCCATTTAAAACAGACTGATTATAACATTAGGGTCTATTTCATCCAATTGACGAAAACAAGATTGGGAGAGAGAGAGAGTCAAGAGAGAGAGAGAGAGAGACCATGCTATCATTTCCGTCAGCCTTTGAGAAATTCAATGACGGAAAGTAGTGAAAAACCCAATGGAGAAGACAATGTAGATAGGAAAAACAACAATGGATTTGGAAGATCTAATCTTTTGTCTCTTCCCCATCCTAGGATTTACAAGAGCACCAAGGAATGAAGGAGATTCAGGCCATCTTTGATGGTCAACTAGAGGAGGGACTGACACACAATGATAAGGGATCTCATCGACAAAAAATGATGGTTGATTTGACCAATCCATTGATGAACAAAGTCTAGAGGTATGTGGTTGGTGTATGATCCATAAATCCCATATGTGAAATTGATATTTTGCTAGATTGAAAAGATGCAAGCTAGATCTAAGGTTTTTAGCATGATTTACATGTAAATTCCAAATGTTCAGTTGAAAAGTACTAATTACATTGTAGATTATTAAGATTGAAACCAATCGAATAATCACAATCATCTGATCAATTACTACTAGAATAGAGATGGGGTGACATTGGATCAATGATTATATGCTGTGATTATCTTCCTTGACTATCAATTAGCAAAAACCATCTTAAGATTATTTAATCGAAGTACTAATCATTGAAGATCATAGGAAAATCAATGGTTCTAATTAAGGATAGGCACGTGTAACCTAAGAATTTGATTGATTAGACTTCACCATTGAATTTTCCAACCCAATTTGATATCGAATGAACTAGAATTTATTGATTCATAAATGAGATAGATTGGATGATCTCAGCTATCCCAACAATCCTTACTAAATTCAAGCATGGCAATGTCAGATCAATGATCAAACAATTCCATTATGTTCATTAACCCTTAAAGTGTTTGGTAATGAAGAAAGATTCCTGATTAGAATATTGTTGGCTAAATCTGAACATATAAGATGAAATATAGCCTAGGATCATGATCATATACTAAAATTTAAAGTGTTGGTACTATTTATAGGAAATTAAATGAAATTTGACCACCACATTATTGTTAGACCTGCAATTTGAAAGTTCTTATGATATTTTGTAAAAACATTAAAAAAAAAATTTGTTGTATAGATTGAAGTGCACATGGTAGATCATGAAAAGAGGACAATTAAAGCTATGGAAAGAAGATAAAAATCCCTATCATAGGTAGGTAATCTGATACTACCAAGTTTCAAATGGACTTCAAAATAAAAAAATAGTTTTTGAACTTTTTTCAGGTTAAATTTGTTTGATTATACTAATGATTTGATACACATGCATGTTACCTGAGCATATATGATTTTCATGCAGATCCATGATTTATCACATTTTTCTTTTATGAAAAAACATGACATTCTTATGTGTGACTTCATATTTTTATAAATGATGCAATGCAAATTGGTATATGGTTTTAAATTGTCACGACCCGGGTTTTTATATGATGCAATTTTGATAAAAAGGCGAGATCTCTTGTTTTATAAATATGAAATGCATGAAAATATTTCTCATTTGGAAAACAACCTTTCATAAAAATCCTGAGTGTGAAAACACATTCTCCAATAATTTAGCCATGGCAAAGTTTTAAATCAATATTGTTCCCAAGAAAGTGTTAGTCACAGCCCCAGCTATTAGAGAGTAACTACAATCAAGTAACATTGAAAGATAAGATAGGGGTTTACTTACTTGTACTTAGCCTGTGTCTCCTAGTACAAACGTTCCTTGGCTTTAAGTATTTACTTTGTATCTGAAAATGTTGAGGATTGGGTGAGTATATAATATACTCAGTAGGAGCCTATCACTACTAGTTTTATAAATGCATGAGATGTTTTAAAATCATATGCTCATTCAAAATATGCGTATGTGTGAATACTCGAGTTCAATATCAATATAAGAATCCATAATCAACTGAAATTCAAAATATGCGTATGTTTGAATACTCGAGTTCAATATCAGTATAAGAATTCATAATCAACTGAAATACTCATGACTTAATAGATCACATAATCCAAAACTGAAAGTATCATATATATATGATGACATCATGACATGCAATAGATGCTTTATGGAGTCCAACTCATGGACCTCTAGTATGGTATGGTCGACCAACCTCATATCATGCTATATGAAATGCACATAACTCATCAAACCATAGGGTCCCACTATGCCCACGACCTCACCGCCGTGTGGTCCCCAGGTACCTAGGGACACAAGATCATATACCTCCACGGGCCTTATGACACTTCCTTTGTCGTAAATCATGCAATTTATGAAATCGGTTGCAAAACATGCATGCAATGCTAGTCTCACATTCAAAGTCATAACCCTGCCTAGAAGCCTGATAGCCTAGAAGCCTGCCAGCCTAGAAGCCTGCCAGCTCTCTCTGGCCCACCCTCATCGGCCAAGGCTACACTTGTCATGCAGACAAGCAAAAACCTCTTTTTCAAAACCTGTCCTCTTTGGGTCCCTCACAACTACCTGGCCCTCACAACTGCCTACCCAGCGTCTTTTGGGCACTCCAGTGTCTTTTGGTAACCCTCAAGGACATGCAATCTTTCAAGAACTCAATGCTCACAAATTATGCAATTTATGCACTTGTTTACAAAACATATGTGTGCATAATGTATATGCAATCTTTTACTAAACATGTCTATGTACAAAACTCATATGCATGCTGAATCAAGTCATGCTAAACAAGTCATATACTTATAACATATGTTCTCAAAACAATAATAGATCTTTTAAAAGAATCTAATAGTGATAGAGCACCTACCTGACTAAGTCGTGTTAACCCTCTTGTCCTCGTACGCTCCTGAACATGGTTTGGGAACTCAAGGTTAGTTTAGCTTATCTTTTATGGGTTTAGAGCAGTTAGGTCTTATTACTTAGGCATTAGGGGTCCATCCCTATGCCTATGGGTGTCCTAAGGTCCTAATTGGGCCTTGGTATCCTTAGTTTTCCAAAGTTCTAGTGGTCACGCGCCACCATCCTATTCTAAGGGTCATGCCCTCCTTTTATTGGACCTTGATCAGGGATTTTATGGTTTGGATGTGTCTATGTCATCGATACAGACACAACACCTTTTGCGGCACCTCAATCGGAGCTCTAGATCTCAAGTTATAAGCGTTTTAGTATTGTATGTACATAGAGTCTTAAAGACAAAAAACCCGGAATGCTAGGGCGCTGCGCGTCTGCGACGTGCGCCCTGCTTCCTTAAGTAACAAAAATATTCTACGTGCGCTAGCGTGCTGCGCGTCTGCAGCGCACGCCTCAGCGGGCGCGTTTGCAGACGTGCGTAACTTCTCCGCCCCGTCTTTCTCTTTAGCGGGCACGTCCCTGGACGCGCCCGTTTGGTTTTTCAAACGGACATCGATGCAGGTCGACGTGGGACGTTCCTATTGGATCGTCCCGCCTGTTAGAGACCTGGGTCGTCCTCAGGTCACCCTGTCAAACCAGTGTGGCCCTGGGGACGTCCCAGGGTCCTTGGTGGCTCTCCCAGGGTCCGTTTTGCATGGTTTTTCATGCAAAAACTTAGGGGAATTGAGCCTAGGACTATGGGTGAGATGGGTTTGGGGAGTTTTTGAGCATACCTGCTTCGTGGCTGGTTTTCTCTCCACGTTTTTCCTTCTTGGTCACTGCTTCGCGATGGGTTTTCTCCAAGGTTTTGGGCTGCCATTAGAGGCACCCAAGGGCTCTATTTATAGGGCTTTTAAAGAGGGTTCTGGAGGGGTTCTAACCGCCTTTGAATGGCGGTGGGGAAACCTCCAAAATGGTGGTGGTTTCTCCTTGAAACACTACCGTTCCAGAAGCCTCTAGGAGGTTGAAGACGACGGGGTCCCCGTATCAAAACGGGCACTTGTGTTTTTCAGGTTTAGTCTTTTTTGTGAAATTTATAATTTTGTCCCTGAACTTCAAAGGGTCATATCTTGCTCATTTTAACTCCGTTTTGGGTGATTTCGGTCTCGTTGGATTCCTTTTTCTGAGACGCATCTAATGCCACCACTTTTAGGACAAAATTCCTGGGTTTAGTTAAGGCAACTAGTGAAATGACCAAAATGCCCTTTTCTTTAAAACTGAACTTTTCATTGCTAAACTTGGAATTTCAATATTACAAAATTGGAGTCATTACATAAATTCATGATGCATAATCTGATTTTGAAAGAATGATGAATCATTTAGTTTTATGGTATTTTCAAATGTTTACCTTAATTGCAAGGCATGAGAAAAATGTGATTTGTATTACCTGATTTCAATGCTTTGAAATAAATGATTGAAATGCATGATTTTGCATAAGGCATGTGTCTTATAATAGATGGGGGTGCCACAATCACAATATTGTTTGCTTTGGCTGAAACCACACAGCTTTGTTCTTCCCCAAAGGGAAAATGCGTTGTGACTGTAAGAGTTCCCCAAACTCTTATAACCCACCCACCTCCCTCTCCTCGAGCAATGTAGGACTAACTCTAAGGGTTGCGCATAATAGACACCCCTAAGCAGACATCCTATAGCTTGGTATCCCTCCTTAGGACTACCCACAAGGATTGACTAGGGCCTATAGGCCCCCTCTTCCCCAATTAGGGAACCTGTGTCCTCGGGGACCACCATAGGCTAGCCCACCATCATGAGCGGAACTGGCTTTGATACCAATTGTGACAGGCTAGGTTTTTCTAACACTTTTTCACAAAATCTTTTACAATTGTGGGGCCCCTAGTGTGGAAGACTATTTAAAAACAAATAGCATAAACATGCTTCATGAGTGATAAATAAGGATTTTCAGAGAAATGAGTGCTACATTTCAACCTAAAATTTGGTAGAATCTCCCTTGTATTTTGGACCTGGTGCATTTTATATGCATACTATTGGAAATGATTTGCTGAGGCTAATAAGCCTATTGATCCCTATGTGAGAGCTTGTATAGGGTGGCCTCCTAACCCCTAACCACAAAATGTGGCAAATGATATCACCACAAAAAGAGGCATCTATCTAGATTGGTAGGAAAGACTACCATAGGTAGTCATGGCACCCTTTCTAGATTTGGTTGTAGTCCCTATGAAGATGCAATTGAAGTTTATCTGGGATATTGATTGGCACATAACGCAGTAATCTAGTCATGAGCATGGGACCATGATGATGATTTTTTTTTTTCTAGGACTATGAGCACAATTAAGTGATAGCGTACAAGTTGTTTTAGTGGTTTTGGTAATACAAGCACGATTGCATGATAGTTTTCAAGCTATGCTAGCATGATGATGCTTGGATATTCATGATGTATGAGTACTCATTATCATATGGTTGATATGAGCTGAGGTGTAGATGTGCATGTTTATTTTGTAGGTTTGAGTGCCAACATCATGGTTTAACCAATTACTACTTTAAATTTTGAGTAATCATGTGTTACTTGATTTGTGAAGTATGACATGAATTTTATGGATAATATACATGTATATATACATGTGTGTGTTCTCATGATGCATTCCATGAAATGGCTTGTGGCCATGTCATTTCATCATTGAAAAACCTTTCTTCAAACCATTGTATGTTGTATGTCTTGATTTTTGGTTTTGTAGTATTGGATTATCTACTGAGGGTGTTGTATACTCACCCTACCATTTTTACCACAAATCAGCTAGGAAAGAATCGAAAAGAAGATTAATTCTCTAAGAAGACCATTTGTTGATTAAAGAGGACAAGAT
The DNA here is from genome assembly GCA_035236585.1 of Warburgia ugandensis. Classification (NCBI taxonomy): domain Eukaryota; kingdom Viridiplantae; phylum Streptophyta; class Magnoliopsida; order Canellales; family Canellaceae; genus Warburgia; species Warburgia ugandensis. Next base: position 49,531,724 of record CP141130.1, read on the forward strand.
GTGAGGCAATCTAGAGTTTCATTAAGAAACTCAAATCATGTTGATTGTTATGCAATTGTATTAAACTTATATGTGATTTAAATTGTAATTGTTATGTGTCTGATAAGTCCTACAAAAGTATAGATGTATTTGAAAATGGTACAAAGTCTCTAATCATGTTTTAAAATTCTAAATGGATGTTTATTAGGTACTGCACATCACATCCATTAAACATGTTACGTTAAACAAACAGGGAAAACATTCTGTCAGATTTTTGGTAGAAATGTCACTCGTTTGACTAAAAATTCTTATTTTTAGAAAAAGAGAAATGACACTTGTTGTTTTACAAATGAATTTAAAAGAAAAATATTCTTTTGTTGTTATTATTTTTTCTAAATGACTTTCAATAGAGATCAATCTCGCTACATAAGAAGGTCTTTTATATTTAAAAATACATTAAAAACCCAAGTCTTTCACATTTGGTATCAAAGCCCTAGTTCATGTCATTCACATCCAATTACATATGGAAAATCATGAATGGTCAATAAATTTAAGAGAAATTTTTGTAATTTCAATGTAGATGACACTCAAAAGAAGTAGAGGTAATAATGTTAGAATTCTAGTGTCCATATTAATTCATCCTAGGGAGAAAATATAGGTAGGAAGGATGTTCACATATTTGTGTGGGAACTTAGATAATATATATGAAATTTCTCATAGAAAGAATCAATTAGAGGTACAATAGTAACACCAATAAATGTTGTCAGAGCAGAGGCTTTGTTTGAAGATTTCAAAAGATAGTTCCACTATATTCTCAAAAATGACTCGGATGTTACTAAGAAATAGACATGTTAAGTAAAGGCCATTTAAGGAATTGGAGTTCCTAAAGACAAGAAAATGAGGATACATTTGATCCATGTATGATTATGAGTGATAGTATGCTAATTTTCTTGAGGAGAATAACCAAAATATAAGAGTATATAATTAGTTCCTTTAAGAACTTTGTTATATGATAAGTGATCAATGGATATTGATGATTTCTTAAGAGTATATAAGATAGTACCATGTGAAGTAAAGGTCTTTTAAGGAATTGGAGTTCACGAAGACAAGAAAATGAGGATACATTTGATCCTTGTATGATTATGAGTGATAGTACCATAATGAGATAAGTATGGTTCTTGAAGATAAGAACCAAAGTATAAGAGTATATAAGTTAGTTCCTTTAAGAACATTGTTATATGATCAAACATCTATTGATATTGATGATTTCCTAAGAGAATATAGTTCTAACATGGTGTCAATAAATATGTGGAGAGCATAACATCTATTGTACATCAATAGCTTGAGAAGGCTGAGAAAAATCATAAAATGATTATGATACTATAGCAATAGTTGAACATGCATTAGATAGTTTATATTGATGATTTTTCTATATTATAGAATATCCACAGAAGGATTACATTAAAAGACTTTAATGTTGTTATTTGAAAGTGTCTAATCATGAGGCGATTTTGGAATGATGAATTTAGACATGTAGGGTCTGTTGGATTCAATAAAAGGAGGTAAGAATGGATAAAGTCTAGATAATGAATTAGATTGAATTCTAGTCTCTATGGTACCGAACTGATTTAAACATAAGATGAAATTATACCTCATGTGTATGACAAACATGTCAAAAAGTTTTACATGGATTCTACGCATTTCCTTGCATTATATAACTTTGTGTTGTGTGTGCATAGTTCTATACAAAATTTACAATTATGTCATTAAGTGATGAATATTACTTAGAAATACTTCCAGTATGTGCTATCATTATTCAAGAGAAATGAAGCAGATGCTAACTTAGTTGAGTTTGAGTAGTAAGGACTTCTAGGTTGTCTCATAAATATATTGGTGATTATATGATTGACAATGGAAAAGATTCCCATATGAAGGTCATTTTTTTTTTCTATTGATACAGAGAAGTAACGAGCTCTGCGATATGGAACTAAGATTTCATAATGAGCATGTGTTACTTTTACTACAAAGGTGAGTATACTCATTACTAATGAATGTGAGATCTTATTAACTAAAGTGGAGATTGAAAGAGCTGATGAGTCAACTAAAGGAGCTGCTAAACAAAAGAGTTTGTTAAACTCAATGTTTTCCCGTAAGGAGCACAAGTCCTATTTATCAAGATGGACACAACAATTGTATGCTAAAATTTAGTGCTTTTTTTTTAATTAGAAGAAGTGAACCTTCTCAGTCGCATTATTTCTATGAATAGTATTACAAAAGGCCTACCAAAAATTGAAGCTATGGAATAATGGAATACACAAAAGATGATTATAGAAATATGAAGTTTCCTAAGCCTTACAGGTTGTTACTATGGATCCATTGAAGTATTCTCATGTATTATTTATCTTTGACTAAATTAGTGAGGAACGACGTGAAAATTGTATGGGATGATACATGTGAAGAAAGTTTTGAAAAATTGAAAAGGAAGTTGACTATTGCATTATTGTTTACATTAACAGTAGGCAGTGGAGGTTTCGCAACAATTTCCTTAATAAATGAAAGGGAATGGGAGTGTATGCAAATATGTTTTTGTAAAAAGTGGAAACTATTATAGAAAAGGATACAAACTAAACATTAATATATTATAGAAAACCATTTTCAAAAATCTATATGTGAAAACTATCTCCATTGGTGGAAGAAATTAATTGATGATGTTCATTGGACTGAAGTTATGAACTTAGGCAATTCTTTGAAAGATGTGGAGTCTAGTCCATAAAATGATATGAAATATAATTGGATGAAATTAGTTATGAGTTTAATTGTCCCTGTAACTTTTATTTAGTACGGAATTGGTTGACCATAGGTTGCTAATTTTAATTACAGACAAGGATATTACCTTACATTATAAATTGAGAGGAAAATTCAAGAAACAAGGAGAATAGTATTTAATAGTAAAGTGATTGAGTATAATCAACAATAATTGGAGAAGTATGAAGTAAGTTATGCTATTCATGACCAAGAAATGATAGTTATGATTTTGGTCTTAAAAACCTGGTGATATTACTTACATGGGAAATTTTAAGAAAGAATATTAATTTATTAATAGGCTAAAATGGAGTACCATAGTGCAATGGAAGCAGCATAGAAACTAAAATTTAAATTCCAAGTATTCATTAACCATAAAGTCTCATGTTTATTTTCTCACAAAAAGGAGTTGGACATGAGATAGATAAATGGATGGAATGGCTGAAAAATTATGATTCTTCTATTCACTACCATCTAAAAAGACCATTGCAATAGCTAATACATTAGGTCAAGAGACACAGAGATAGTGCACTAATAAGCCTTTTAGAAATTGGAAATTTTTAAAGGATGTGGTGGAATTCAGACCAGTGATGAGTAGGTCTTTTACTACAAATTTAGAGGGATGATGCAGATATCCTATCACTGGTTGGGAAATTAGGATTTGATCAAGAGATAGATGATAGCATTTTAGTGGAAGGAAGATTGGTAGTGGTAGTGAACACCAAACTATGGTTAAAAATCCTCAAAGAAGCACACCAGTCTCAGTATACCATGCACCCAGGTGGTACAAAGATGTATCAAGACCTATAGAGACATTTGGTGGAGTGGTATGAAGAAGGACGTGGAAGAAATTGCTGAACATTATTTCACTTTTCAACAAGTCAAGGCTGAGCACCATAGACTAGTAAGACTTCACAACTGCTTGAGTTTCCTGAGAGGAAGCCGAATCATATTACTATGAATTTCATTGTAGTATTACCTAGGTGATTCAGGAGACATGATATGTTATAGATGATCATGGATAAGCTGACTAAATTGGAACATTTTCTCCCCATTCAATGGAATCAAATTGCAGAAAGCCTAACTTTAATATACATCAAAGAGATTGCAAGTCTACATAGAATACCCATGACCACCACCTCCAATTGAGATAGTTGGTTTACTTCACAATTCTAGAGATCTATATAGGAGTCACTAGAATTGTTATTAAGGTTTGGACTAAAAGGGAAATTAAATTCTTAATATATCGACCCATTCTTAATATACCAACTCACTTATATGAAGTCCACAACATGTTTAGTGTATCCAAGTTGCAAAAGTATGTACACAATTCTCACCACATAGTAGAGCTAATACCATCAGAGATATGGCCAAACTTGACATTTGAGACTAAACTTATTCAAATTTTGGATAGGGAAGTAAATAAAGTAAGGAATAAAGACATTCAAGAGAAGTTACTTAAGAGGGAGAAGTATTCAGAATTATATTAAGAAGTTAAGGAATTTCAAGGGTGAAATTATTTGAATGGGTAGTAATATAATACCTTAGATTTGAAATTCCATTTTATGTAATTTTTACAAATATTTATGAAATAGAATGGAATTTCAATAAATTTTCAGCCTTTTTGGAGTTCAAAAATTAAGAAAAATCATAAACACCAAGTTGAGTGTCAAAACCTCAATTTTTGCATTGCACAAGGAAAAAGGATTCCAATGGCACTAAGAATGCTAAATTTTAAATTTGGATAAAATATTAAAAAGTTTACAAGTGGAGGGAAATTTTGTCATTTCACTAGGCATGATTCCCTTGTAGAATTTGAAAACAAGACTGATCAACTCATCATGATTCTGCATGATGACTATTAAAAGTAAGAAAATCATATATTAGAGTTAATAAAATATTTAGAAAAATTAACTAAAGTAAATAAAAGGGAGTCATAGTTTTGATAATGGCAACCCCCCACCCCCTTTAAAACAAGTTGACTATAATAGTTAGGTCTATTTCGTCCAACCAAAGAAAACAAATTTAGAAGCAAGAGAGATACTATGCTACCATTGCTGTTGGACTTGGAGAAATCCAGCAACAAAAATTATGAAAAACCTAAGAGAGAAGACAAGATGGATGGGATAAATGATGACAAATTTGGAAGACCCAATATGTCCATCCTCTTCCCCATCCTTGAATCTACAAAAGCCCTAAGGATTGATGAAGATTTAAGCTATCTTTGCTAGTCAACAAGACAAGGGACCCATGCACGACAACAAGGGATCTCATCACTAAAAAATGATGCTCGATCTAACCAATCCATTAAAGAATGAAGGCTAGAGATATGTCGTTGAGGTAGGATTCATAAAATTCATTTGTGAAATTGATTTGTTGCTAGATCTAAGAAGATGCATGATAGATCTAAGGTTTTTAGTATAATTTACTTGTAAATTCCAAATTTTTTGTTGAAGAAAACTAATCAAACATTAGATCATCCTAGGTTTGGACCAAGATTGTTCAATCTAGGATTGAAACTGATTGAAAATTTTCAACTGTTTGATCAATTACTATTAGATCAAAGATAGAACGAAGTTAGATTGATGATCGGATGTTGCTATTATCCTCCTTGACTATCAATTAGAAAAAACCCTCTAAATTTTTTTTGATCAAAGTATTGATCATCAGAGATCAATAGGAAAATTGATAGTTTTGGATAAGGATAGGTACAAATACTAAGAATTTCAATGATCAAACATTACCATTGATTTCCTTGACCATAGTTGTAACTTGCTAATCTAGAAATGAGATGAATTGGATGATCTTGATTGTTTGTTCAGTTATTATTGGAATTCTAGTAGGGCAATGTGTGATCAATGATCAAACATTTTCATTACATTTATTAAACCTTAAATTGTTTAAAAATAAAGAAAGATTCTTGATTAGAATATTGTTTTGCTAGATCCAAACATATAAGATGAAATTTGACCTAAGATTGTGATCATATATTGAAATTTAAATTGTTGATACTGTTTATAGGAAATGAAATGAAATTTAACCATGACTTGTGGTTAGATCTGCAATTTGTATAGTATTATGATATTTTGCATAACTTAAGGAGACATGATCATTAGATCATAAAGAAAACTGATAATCTAAGTTATGGATTCAAAATAGTAATGGAAGTTAGAAATGATGGTGAAAACATCAAAGAACTTTGTGCCATATAGATTGAAGTAGTAGACGTGGTCAATTGTCAAAAGAGGACAATTAAAGCTATTGAAAGAAGATAAAATCAATACGAGATGTAGGTAATCTAATACTACCAAGTTTCAACTGAACTTCAAAATGAGAAAATAGTCTATGAACTATATTTAGAGTGAAATGGTTTAATTGTATTGATGATTTGATACATATGCATGTTATTTGAGCATATATGATTTTCATGTAGATCCTTGATTTATCATATGTTTCTTTTATGTGAAAAACATGACATTCTTATATGTGAAAAGCATGATATTTTTATAAATGATGCATGAAAATTAATATATGGTTTTAAATTCATGATACATATCTTGATTTTGAAATAATGATGAATCCTTCAATTTTAAGGTATTCAAATGCTTACCTTACTTGTAAGATATGAGAAAAATATGATATGTATATACGTGATTTCAATAATTTGAAATGAATAATTGAAAGGCATGATTTTGCATAAGTTATACATCTTATATAACATGATTGAGAAGTATAAATATGATTAGAATTGGCTAATCAGCCATTATTTGATACGTAGACTATTGGAAATAACTTGGTGAGGCTAATAAGCCTAGTAAGCCATATGTGAGGCATTGTACTGGGTGGCTTCTCGACCCCTAACCACAAAGAATGTGGTAAATGATATCCATCACCCAAATAGGCATCTATCTAAACTAGTAGGAAAGACGACTGTAGGTGGGCATGGAACCCTTTCTAGATTTGGTTGTAGTGCCCATGAGGATACAATTGAAGTCTGTCTGGGATATTAGCTAGCACACGACATAGTGATCTAGTCATGAGCATAGGAGCACCATGATAATTTATTTTTTATCTTGGGTCAACAAGCATGATTGACTAATAGCATTTAAGTTGTTTTGGCAGTTTTAGTACTAAGAGCACACTTCAATGATAGTATCTGAGCCTTGGTGGCATGATGATGCATCAATATTTGTGACATAGGAGTACTCAGTACCATGTGGATGATATCAGGCAAGGTGTAGATGTGCTCATAGATTTTGTCAGTATGAGTGCCGATATCATGGATTAATCAATTATTATTTTAAATTTTGAGTAATCATATGTTACTTGATTTTCCAAGTATGATACAAATTTTGTGGATGATATACATATGTATATATACATGCATATGTGTGCCTATGATGCATTCCATGTGATGGCTTGTGGCCTTGTGATTTCATCATTAGAAAAACCTTTATTCAAACCATTGTATGTTGTATGCCATGATTTCAATTTTGTAGTAATGGATTATCTATTGAGTGTTTTGTGTACTCACCCTGCCAACTTTACCACAAATCAATTCAAAAAGAATAAGAAAGAAGATTTAGTTTCTAAAAACACCATCTGTTGATTAAAGAGGATAAATTGTGAGTAATCTAGAGTATCATTAAGATAAATCATGATGACTATCATGTAGTTTTCTTAAACTTATATTTGATTAAAATTGTAATTGGGTTGTGTCTGATAAGTCTTACAAAAGTATAAATGTATTTGAGAAGGGGATAAAGTCTCCAATCATGTTTTAAAAATCTAAATGAATGTTTATTTGGTACTTTGCATCACACGTGTTAAATGTGTTATGTCTAAAAAACAAAGGAAACTCTGTCAAATTTTTGGTAGAAATATAGCACTCATTTCACCGAAAATCCTTATTTTTAGAAAACAAAAATGACACTTGGGGTTTTACAAATGAATTTAAAAGAAAAAATTCTTCTTTTATTATTGTTATTCTAAAATAGTTTCCAATCAAGAACAATCTCATTACATAAAGATCTTTTATATTTAAAAATGCTTTTAAAAACCCAAATAATTCATTGATCAAAGAAGTTTAATCCTTTCTTTCTTAGTAAAATAATCTTCTTAATAATGGTTGTTCTCTAAACTTCCTAGAGGACTTTGTTTTGTTACTCAACAATCACATTGTCAACACTCAATGGATGTAACAGCTTTATTGCTAATGATAAAGGATCCCATAGATATAATAATGCACTAAGTCCAGCAAATATGTCACTCTTGTCCTTTTGCTCTAAAAGAGCTGCCTGATCACTATTTCTTATGGCCATAACTCACATGTTTGAGAAAGGTTCCACTTTTGAGCAAGGTCAGTGGACTATGCTATTTCATCCAAATGACTTTATCCATTCAGATATGATGTAATCATAGGTGCCACAATTAAGTTGAATTTATTGCCTTTATATGCTATTCCCTTCGAAGAAAATTGACATTAGTGGAATACTCAATGTTATCATTTAAGAGGAATTAAAACCACTATGAACATTGTACTACATTTGATAATTGCTCTGCTATTATATAGATGTGTAATTATTAGAATGGTTGCAAATACTGAGACTAAGTTTCTTTATATTTTGAGTATGTTATATCCTCAAAGTTGAATGCTATTCTCATTAGAAGTATTGTCACAACCCTTGTTTCCTTCTTTGATAAAGGATTTACATCAACTTGTATTTCCCTTTTCTAGAAGTCTAGCAATCAAATTGCATCCAACAGATATACCAACAAAGTTGATATACCATAAAATGGAGGTTCAATCAATCACATTGATAAGCTTATAATGGACACTCACCAAAGGCATTTCCTTTTTCTAGAGACATATAGTAGGCATAACTATGATGTCCCAATTTTAGAAATAGATTTTCTCAATATTTTTGGAAATGGTCAGGATCACTCCTATTTTTTCTTTTAACATCATTTTAGAAATACTAAATAAGAAATGTATTTAGTCTTCCAACTACTTCTTCAAGCCTAAGCATGTCAAATAAAACTTTCACAATACCATAAAATAAGCTTAAATCAATTGCATCTTCGACATTGTCACGACCCGAGTTTTTATATGATGCAATTTTGATAAAAAGGCGAGATCTCTTGTTTTATAAGTATGAGATGCATGAAAATATTTTTCTTTTGGAAAACAATCTTTCATAAAAACCCCGAGTGTCAAAACACATTCTCAAATTATCTAGCCATGGCAAAGTTTAAATCAATATTGTTCCCAAGAAAGTGTTAGTCACAGTCCCAGCTATTAGAGAGTAACTACAATAAAGTAACATTGAAAGATAAGGTAGGGGTTTACTTACTTGTACTTAGTCTGGGTGTCTCTTAGCACAAACGTTCCTTGCCCTTAAGTATTTACTTTGTATCTGAAAAATGTTGAGGATTGGGTGAGTATATACTATACTTAGTAGGAGCCTATCACTACTAGTTTTATAATGCATGAGATGTTTTAAAATCATATGCTCATTCAAAACATGTGCATGTCTGAATACTTAAGTTCAACATCGATATAAAAATCCATTGTTAAACTGAATTACTAACGACTTAAAGGATCATATAATCCAAAATCGAAAGTATCATATACATATATATCATAACATCATGATATGCATAAGATGCTTCATGGGATCCAACTCATGGATCTCTAGTATGGTATGGTCGACCAACCTCATATCATGCCATATGCAATGCACATAAATCCATGAAACCATAGGGTCCCACTATGCCCACGACCTCACCACCGTGTGGTCCCCGGGTACCTAGGGACACATCATATACCTCCACGGGGCATATGACACTTCGACCCAGTGCTGTGACACCAGTGGTAGCCCCCTGTACCACATGCAGTCGAAGCAAGGACATGCCGTTTTTGGGCGTGGTACCCATCCACCTAATAGTGGTAGAGGCTGGGTGGCCAACCCACACCCCTCGGCATAGCACCCACGAGCTTACTAGGCCAAATCATGTACGATCAAATAAGCCAAAAACCACTGTCCAAAACCTATCCTTTTTGGGTCCCTCACAACTGCCTGGCCCTCTACACTCCAGCATCTTTTGGCAACCCTCAAGGACATGCAATCTTTGCAAGAACTTAATGCTCATAGGTCATGCAATGTATGCAATAGTTTGCAAAACATATCAATGCATAATGTATATACAAAACATGTCTATGCATAAAGCATTTGTCACATGCATGCTAAACAAGTCATATACTTAAATCATGTATTTGCAAAACAATCATAGTTCTTTTAAAAGAATCTAGTAGCGATAGAGCACCTACCTGACTAGGTTGCGCTAAACCCTTTATCCTTGGACGCTCCTGAACATGGTTTGGGGACTCAAGGTTAGTTTGGCCTATCTTTTATGGGTTTTAGAGTAATTGGTCTCATTACTTACGCATTAGGGGTCCATCCCTATGCCTATGGGTGTCCTAAGGTCCTAATTGGGCCTTGGTATTATCAATTTTCCAAAGGTCTAGCGGCCACGCACCACCATCCTATTCTAAGGGTCATGCCTACCTTTGATTGGACCTTGATTAGGGATTTTATAGTTTAGATGTGTTTGCGTCGTCGACACAGACACAACGCCTTTTGCGGTGCCTTAATCGGAGCCTAGATCTCAAGTTATAAGTGTTTTAGTGTCGCACGTACATAGGCGTCTTAAGAATAAAAAAACGGAATACTAGGGCGCTGCGCGTCTGTGTCGTGCGCCCCAGCTTCCTTAAGGAACAAAAAAAACCCATAGCACTAGCACACTGTGCGTCTATGGCGTGCGCCTCAGCTGGCACATCTGCAGACTTGCCGGGTTTTCCCGCCTCTCTTTCTCTTTTGCGGGTGCGTCCCTGGACGCCCCCGTTTGGTGTTTCAAACGGAACGACGTGGGACGTTCTAACTGGAATGTCCTGCTCGTTGGGGAACTGGGGCGTCCTCAGGACACCCTGGTTCGACCCTGTCAAACTAGTGCGGCCCAGGGGACGTCCCTGGGTCGTTGGTGAGTCTCCAGGGCTCCATTTTGCATGGTTTTTCATGTAAAAACCTAGGAAAATTGACCTTAGAACTATGGTGGAGATGAGTTTTGAGGGATCTTGGTCGTACCTGGCTCATTGCTGGGTTTTTCTCCTTGTTTTTCCCTCAGGTCACTGCTCCACGATGGGTTTTCTTCAACGTTTTGGGCTGCCATTAGAGGCGCCCAAGAGCTCTATTTATAGAGCTAAGAGAGGTTTCTGGAGGGGGCTCTCACCGCCTTTGAATGGCGGTGGAGAAACCTCCAAAATGGCCGTGATTTCTCCTCCAATCACCGCCGTTCTAGAACCCTCTAGAGGTTGAAGATGAAGGGGTGCCCGTATCAAAATGGGCCCCCGTGTTTTGCAGGTTAAAACTGTTTTTTGTAAAAATTATGTTTTTGCCCCTGAACTTGAAAGGGCCATATCTTGCTCATTTTAACTCCGTTTTGGATGATTTTGGTCTTGTTGGATTCCTTTTTCCAAGAAGCATCTAATGGAACCATTTTTAGGACCAAATTTTTGGGTTTAGTCAGGGTGAATAGTGAAATGACCAAAATGCCCTTATCTTCAAAAACTGATCTTTTCATTGCTTAACTTGGAATTTCAATATTACAAAATTGGAGTCATTATAGACATATACTAGTCAGAGGCCAAATAATCCAAGTAAACCAACTAACTTATCATAATCCAAAGGTTCACAAGTGTATAAGTTATTACTACTTTGATAAGTACTTTATTGAAAGTGAAACTAATTCTAAAGTCTTCATACTTTGACTCTTGATTTCCTCACAATCTTCTGCATGCCAAATCCAAGCTATTCTTCTTGACTATCACCTGTAGGGTCGTTGGACGAGTAATTTGAATTACCTAATAGAAAATACAAACTTAGCTAAAATAGTGAAATCTATGTTGTACAATTTGAAGACTTCACATATATGATAGTTATCAAAACATGCTATCATCAAATAGCTACATCTCAATCATATCCATATATCCATTCAAATCAAACATTTTGATGTTCAATGTACGCATAAACATTTCCATCAAAGTTAGACATGTCAATTATCAATCTTTTTATCAAAATCAAATAAATAAACAATTCATATAAATCAATTATCCATAAAGGATCAAAGTCAAACCCATCTGCTGATCAAATCATCAATCGAGTACCTTCTACCATGGCATTAGAAGTACTATCCTATTTTGTAGTCAATGCAAATACCCTTCCATGACTTTACTATGTAACTTCCTATTAAGTAGGTAGTCACTTTTTTTCTTAAGATAGTCTCGAAGATAGTGTTCTTTCTCTCCATACTAGAAACATCATTTTTGTTGAACATTGTAAACATTTTGCTGGATGTGTTTTCTTGCAATACAAACACAAAGGATGGGTCTCCTCCTTAGATCCAAAAAAAGATGAATTTTGGGTCTTGAAATTTTTTTATTACAACTTAGATTTATTCCCCTTCTAGTTGGACTTTGATCCATTGGTATTATTACAAACTTTAGTGGACTCTTTGAATTCCTTCTCAAGAATAGAGGCCAATTCTACTACCTTTGCTATATTAGGCCAAGTAGAGAAAATATTACTCACAAAATTGTTTTCATAGTGTTCTACCATCATAGCACCTTGCTCTAGCTTCAAGAAATCTTGCTCCTTCTCATGAACATGAGGAAAATATTTTTGCTCAAAAACTTACTTGAAATCCAACCATTGAATTTGCTCAACATTAGCAAAATAAGTTCTTTCTACTGAAGTCCATTACATAAAGGCTTCTCTTGTTAGAACAAATATTGCAAAATCAACTTGCCTATCTTCTGGAATCCACATAGCCTTGAATGTCTTTTCCATGTTAGTTATCCATGTTTCTATAGCTCATACCCATTTTTATCCCACAAATTTATGGGCAATCCTCATGAATCTTTCCAAAAATGTGTCAATACTTCCATTAGAAGTTTCAATCTCAATTCCTCTAGAGTGTTCTCCAGACTGAATGGAATTCTGAAGTCATTACCTCAGTCTCTGGAATAGTAATTCTCCAACATCTTCTACTAAATCACTCTAAGACCTAGCATTCTCCTAGGCCTCAGTAGTCATAGATTGATTGCAGGTCCAACATCACTTCGGTAGCATATGAAATCTCAATAAAAATTTTGTGTGTGTTTTTACCTAGGTTATTGTATAAACCTAACTATGTTTTCTACTTTTGACACTTATAATTTCTCGGTTGTTTGGTAATGAGTAGTTTGATCCTATGCTTTGATACCAATTGTGATGTACCATTTTGTAGAAATATATTTTCTTAATATTTTTGAAAATGATCAAATATTACCTTCACCATATGATAAAATAAACTTAAATCAATAACATTATCAAGATCTACTCATCATAGCCCAAACAATCGAAGTAAACTAACTAATTTATCATAATCCAAAGGTTTAGAAGTTTATAAGTTATTACAACTTTGACAATTACTTTATTGAAAGTGAAACTAATTCTAAAGTCTTCATACTTTGACTCTTGAGTTCCTCATGATCTTCTGCACACCAAATCCAAACTATTCTTCTTGACACTCACCTATAGGGTGCTTGGGTGAATAATTTGACTTACACATTAGAAAATACAAACATAGCTAAAATAGCAAAATCTATGCTGTGCAATTTGAAAACTTCATATATATGATAGTTATCAAAACATGATATTGTCAAATAGTGGCATACCAATCGTATCCATATATCCATTCAAATCAAACATATTCATAAACAATGTATGCATAGACATTTCCATCAAAGTTGGACGTATCAATTATCTATCCTTCTATCAAAATCAAACAAATAAATTATTCATATAAATCAATTATCCAATTTGGATGAATTCTCCACATAGGATCAAAGTCAAATCTATCTCTTAATCAACTCATCATTCAATCACCAAAATCAAATTACATGGTTAGAAGCTGAGTAACATTTAATATCCTGTTACAAGGCATAGGTCAACATTCTTGAGAATGAACGATATGTTAACCCATGTCAAAGAGAATAGAAGGTCGGATATGCACACAGCAAAACTCTAAGTGACTAACTATGCTCATCAATGGATACCACACCAACTACACTATGAGCATGGGACAGGTGGATCAAGCTAATATAAGAGTAGTCCTCCTATGTCACATTACTCTTGTCAAAGGTGTCTATCATAGACTTAGTACCTTTTAGCGACCAAGGGTCAACTAGACTTCCTAGGGTGGCAGCCACTTGGGGTTTTCCTTGTAAAATCCTTGATCTAGGACCAACTCAATGAGTTGCTTGATTTTTAGAACTTCGAGGTTTTTCTGGACCAACACAGTGACTCACCTAAGTTTTAAAACCATTTACACTTTAGTTCCAATTTCAAAATAATGCTTGCTTACAAATATGGAAATCGTACTTGTTACAAGTTTATGTATAAGCATCACAGTGTATCATATATATATATATATATATATATATATATTCCATGAATCAGCAGTTGTGACTTTAACAAATCATGTAATAAGTCATGTATATCATACTTAACCTCTTGGTTCAGTTGAAATAAAATACATAAGCATATATTTTATTCCCATGAAAATATCAAGTCAAATCATATATAATAACCAATAATATTTTCAAAATGAGTAAGAACTTATCAATTTCCATAACATCCAATACACTACCATTTCAAATATTACATATATTAATTCAATATTTTGGGTGCAAAACACTAAAGTATCATTCACATGAAAAAAATACAAATAATGACAACCAAGACTTCATAATGGAAAGCATTCATCATACACTATATATGGATCAAATAGAAAAACATGAAGTAGGAATTTTCAGCGATTATTCATATGTTCCAAAATATCAGTTTATGTTATCACACATTCTAACTGAATATCATTAAATCATGTTGAGCTATTTATTTTCTTTTCCATTAAACTTTTCTATCTTTGAAAGAATCACATATTTTAAATTCCATTACCCAACCATTTACCTCTTGGTTGTTATTTCCATAATATAAAACTATGTACTTTTATACACATATGCTTGTGCACAGAAGTCCTTTCAATGACCAGCCATATATATGGCTAAATAATCCACCACTTAAAACATGGTTTGGTGCACAATTGTTCCTTATGGATTTATTATAAGTTGTCAAATTTTCACTTATAGTTCAACTTAATAATCATGCTTTATCCAACTGTGCTATCCTAATCAAGGTATATATCACCACTATACTTAGAACACTGCACCTATGTAAAACTTAGAATCCTAAGTGTTCAATTATGGTTATTATACTTTGCTTGTTTATTTTACATGCCACTTTGCCCTTAGTCCTATCATATCGGCTATATGTTCATATAGTACATTAGTGCCTATATACATAGTATCATTGATAACTAATGTGCACAGGTTTTTGTTACTTAGAATGTCTAGCCAACACCTTTTATATGATGTGCCACATCCAAAGCTCTTATATACATGTAAAATTTTAGATTTTCAACATATTTGGCACTTATAGTGTTCAAATATTACTTAGTGCAAGGCACGCCTCTTTGAAAGTTTCTTATACATATATGAAACTCAAAATAAGTTATATATATATATTCATGCATATGTTTTAAATACAATAGTTTTCAAGGTCAATTATTTTCTCATTAATTAATACCGTTAGTTAATTATACAAGTTGCTAGAGAGTAAATCTCAACAACTTGAAGTTATTTTCCAAAATACACATGTGTGCATACTTATAATCTGAATTAAACTAGATTAATACATCTTATGAATAAACAATTCACATCTTACATGGTTTCCATTGATTAACACATAGTTACTAGTCTTACAACAAGAGCCTTTGAATTTCAATTTATATTATCAATTTTTGTCATGCTTTGTTATTGGTCTCCAATAATTGATCTTTGATTTCTATATTATTCAAATTAATGGAAAACTATCTATGCACATGTGTTATTCCAAAAGTTAAAATCTGATTATATACTAAAATTTTAGAGTAATTAAATGTAGATTAAGAAGTTTATGCAAAACTTGTTTAATCCACCATCGATGAACATATATTTCATGTGGACATTTAAGATTCATAAAGGGGATGATCTATCTATCAAAACTCCTTGACTAATCATTCATTTATGTGGAATTACATGATAGTTATTTCAGATTTAGACAAATATAATTGATTTATAAACATGCATCATACTTAGGGGCAATTTACAAATTTATGAATTATCGAGATTTTGCAACAATTTTGAAGATGTTGTACAATTTCAACTAGATGTTCCTAGGAAAGATGCCTAGATATATTCATGAAAGGATACTTAATTTCATACAATATATTTGAATTATGTCAACAAAAAAAAATTGAAACATGCCCTGAATCATAGATGTGGTATATACAATATGATCAAAGACTTTGATGAAAACATTTGTAGCCTAATGGTGGACACACATGTATATATGTTCATATAAAATCAAAATGACTCTTATGATAAAATATAGTAGATGGGATATATGATAGCAACACAAAATAAACATGCTATAAATATGGATGCACTATATACAGTTCAAAATAAAACTTTGACAAAAAAATTTCTGGCATGATGGGTGTGCGTGATTCTATATGTGCTTTAAGAAAAGAAAAGTAAATATCATAGGGCATCATGCATAGGCACCAATCATAGAAATTGAAGACTAGAACTCCTAATCTAAGGAATGGAAGTTGTTCTTATGACCACTAAGGCTTTGTGTAATGAAATGTGCAAAAACAGATATTTATATTGAAGAAAAACTTGAGTAATCAAATAATAATTTATGCTTTCTATTTCAAATTTCTTTGCAATGGAAGCCCTTCCATATTAGAACTTTACTCAATATCTAAACCATTCCATTTGATCCTTTTAACTTGTCATTTTTGAATCACTAAAGGAAACTTATTCCTTTTAAAACAATGTTGCTCAACTCATGTAGCACTAAATGAAGTGGTCATTATCATGCCTACCCTTAATAATCTTACCACGTAATGCATACTTGTCAAAATTTATAGATTTTTTATGTTCAAATATACTATAATATATGTAAATATCAAATTACATGAATAGCAAATACAATTACAAAAATAGGGTAAATTTTCTTTTTATCTTATGTTGATTATTCACTTTCTGAACCCTCTTTATGCCTATCATGAACAACAATGCAATTGATAAATGGAAGAGATTGTGACAAAGGGTGGAAAGATGCTTGAGGAATGGAGCATCACCTAAAAATGAATGCTACTTAGTTGATGGAGGATTGGATTATCTCGGCACCATCAAAAGATTTCAATACAACAAGAATGGTGAATTTCATTAAGGGTTATGTGAGGAATGGAAAAGATATCTTAGGTGGGGTGCTAACATTCTAATTAGTGCACCAACCTTAGGAAGTAATTGGACATGGGTTTAAGTGTAGGGAAGCACATAAGTTATTAATGGATAAGAGATCATTTGATGGATCAAAGAGTGGAATCAACCTTGCATACCAGGCCACCACAAGGGCAAGAATGTGATAGCTGGTAATTAGAGTCATGGAGACCCATCCACAATGAAATTGAGTTGTAACATCTGGTATCCTCCCTTATGACGTAAAAGTGGTACTTTTGAAGAGGGATGGCTCTTCTTCTTCTGTCTAAAAATGTGAGTGAGGGAATGAATGATTGATCATGGGATTATATATGTATTTATATATACAAGGGGTGAGGGGAAAATGACTAGCCTAGTGGTGACCTTTAGGTAGGAAAGCCACTCTTGCTCTTCTTCTAAGGAAGTAACCAACCCAGGATTGTCACCTTGTTCTTTTGTTTGAAGTGAAACATTGCTGGAAATAGCTCCTTACATCGATTCGATAAATGCGAATAAGGGACAATGGAACATTTCTTATCGCATCAAGGAACATCAACTAAGAAGAGTTTTTGGTATGGGGGGGTTATTAAAAATGCACTTCTCATAGAAGTACAATCAAAGTATAAGACATGTATAATTGAAAACATACTCAACGAACCCTTCAGAATGACTGTAAGCACGACAAATTCTAAATTCGGATGGAAAATCCTTATTTTTCTACATTTTTCTGAATAAAAGGGTAAAATGGAAAATTTACCCATAGCCAAGAACTAAGACCTCAATATTCATGATGTACTCAAAAATATGAATCCAAAGCCACTAAGTACACTCAATTATGAGTTCGAGAGAATAAAATGAATTTTTCTCCATAAAAGGGCAAAATAGTTGTTTACATCCGTGTGGGACCCACAAGGGGCCCACAAACGAATCCACCTACTAAAAAACATGTAATGAGTGGTCAAAGCACTACCAACTGTTAGTGGAGAAGGAGGTGGTAGTGGAGGATCCAATCCAAATTAAATAATAAAAAGAATAAAACATAATAATTACACATAATCATGAAAAACACTCAAAATGCCTATAAATACACCCCCAAAAATCCTCCAAAAATGTTTATAACATTTTTCACAAAATTATCTTACTTCCCCTACAAAAGCATACATAGATCCCTTTTCAAAATTCCAAAAATTCCTTTTCTTTCACTTTCTCTCTCCTCTCTCTAGATTGGAACAAGAGACCTAAATTCAATTAGGCACTCTATTCCAGATCAAATCTCACAAATCCCACCATCCAAATTTTCCTAGACTACTTTATCTACAAAATCCCCAAATCAATTTCAAGATCCAACAATTCAAACAATGGAAAATCACAAGATAAGCAGTTCTTGGGCTATCTTATTCATCAACTGGGTATTCTTTTATTTTTGGACTACAAAACTAATGTTTTTCTCCAATCAAGTAGGTGGAAACCCTTTTCACACTTGTTTCATGTTATTTTATGTAATTTTAATTTTTTTAATATCATGTTTAGGATAAAAGTAATAAAAATCAAGAAAGGGTAAGAAGCCTTCAATTATGGATTATGGATGATTCAGATGGAAAATCTGAGTCGTCCAATCAATCCAAAATGGTTCAAAACCCCTAGGTTAGAAATTTCATAGCATTTCAATCCCTCAATTGGAAATGGATTGATTTGGACGGTCCAAACGGATTGTCTAATCTCTAAATCGGATCAGGTTCCTGGAACGCTCAATGACATGCGACACAGAAACACACTATGGGACCATTTCTGTGCATGCGGCACCGTGGTACGTCGTCCCGACAGCACCATTCCCAGGTGCATCGTGTCACATGGATGTCCCGGTAATAAACGCGTGACTGACTAGTCCGCCCGACTTTATCCGCCCAACTATCGCCTGACCATTTCATTCCGCCTAGCTGGTTCTGCCCGGATGAATCCAGGCCATCTATTCTGATGGGCCCAGATCAAATTTGAACCCTAGAACGACTATGAACTTCAAATCTCAATTAAGGAGTCATTTGAACTCCGAATTGAGATCGAAGAGAAGCTATGGAAATCTTATTTCATCTATTTTCTTCTAAAATCATAAAATTTAGAAAATTCCTTATGAAACTTTTTGTATTTATGAAATAAGTTTTCAACTTTCAAGATCTTAGAGATCTGAGATGATTAGATCTTGGGGATCTATTTTAATGATGATATAATAATGAAATCAAGTAATATCCATTAGTTTTTTTCACATATTTAACATAAAATGAGGGATCTACCCTTTATGGTAGAAAACCCCTAAATATGCAAAGGAACCTAATTGATCAATAAGATCAAGTGTGATCAGACCTTTGGGATGGATTGAATGAGGGATAATATGATGTAATCCATGGAGATCATGGATTAATTATGACAAAAACAAAGAAATATGATCTTTGGACCTTAATGAAGTAAAAACCCTAAATGTAATTAAAATACTTGATTAAAAGGAAAAGATCTAAGATCTAATGGTTGGATCATAAGTAAAGGTTTCTAATAATCTTAATCTAATTAATTTCATGTCTTTTATTTGGTAATAGTATTGTAAATGTTATTCATGTTATAAAGCATGATAGTTCTTAAATTTTAGCATACTATGTTTTACTAGATTGTTATAGATTGATAGATTTAATTATCTTAGGACCATGTTAGTTTATATTTGAAGTTTAAGCATGATTCCATTAGATTAGTAGTCAAATTTCATGTATTTTATAACTTAGTATCCATGTTAGTATATTAGAGTATGAATGCCCTTAGAATGATATAAATGTACACTTCTCTTATGATTTAAAGTATATTGTCAAAGTATAGTATGAGCAACTTAATTGTCTTTAAGTTACTAGATATAATTTTTTAATTAGTGGTTATGTCCCAATATTCATAAATCACCAAAAATTAAATCTAATGAAATAGAGATTCATGGATAATTAAGATGAGTGAATGACTTGGACTTAATATTAGTAAGGGCTATAGTTAGTAGGACAGTATAAGGATTATCAAATCCTTGGCCCAAATTAGGAGAATAATAAATCCCATGAATGAAATGTTAAATGTTCATGGACTTAATTAAAATCAATTAGAAAGAGCACTTAGGGTTAACATGCTCATAGGAACCTTATGAAAGGTTGAGCTGAGGTCATTCTAGTGAATGTTGAACATGGTGGTTAAGGGCGTTTTCTAATAGAGCCTCGCTCTTCCCCTACATTCTGTTGACATTTGTGAAGTCTAAACACCTCCTTACATGAGGATTGAAGTAATCACTTTGGGTTCACCCATCCAACTAGTAAGCCTTAGCCAATTGGAAATAAGAGGAGCAATCTAGACTTAGGTTGAAATAAGTTATCTTTAACCAGTAAAATATTAACTAATTGAATAATAATAATAATAATAATAAGAGCATAAATGGTTAGCAAATTATCTAATCCTAATAAAAATTGTAAGTAAGATAAGGATGATCAAACAGGATCCATAGGATCTTGAATGATCAAGAACAATAAGAATAATAACATTGTATTATACTTAGTATGCATGTTTATTAGTATGTATGCTATAGATCAAATCTAGATCATTAGATTAAATAATCCAAACCCTTAATCACATATGATTCACGGAAAAGAACTAGGATCATCCTCCTTAGGGATGATCAAATAACTGAACTTAGATCAAAGAAGAACTAGATGATAGAAGATCTAGGCCCTTGATCTTTATCAACAAGAATAGATTGTTGATCAAAGGATATATGAAAGATCAAGATCAAAGAGATGGATACACAAAGACTTAGAGATAAAAAATAATTAGATTTGAAAGGTTAGAAGATCATTCTAACCATCAAATCTATTATCAAGAGGATAAAATACTATCTAAGGAAGATAGATTATATAGATGATAGGAACACAAGACAGATCTAAATCCTTTATATCAAAGGACAAGATTAGATAAAAATATATAGATAGGAAATTATCCACAATTGTACAAATATTGACAATATGTATGGATTTACAACTTTCATACATCAATCAGGATCATGGAAGATTTGAAGAGATGAATCACCACTTGAAGGTAGGAGGATTTTATGAATGCATCTACATGAGAAGTACATGTTATATAATGATCTTATGTCTAAAAATGTTGACAAGTACAATGTAAATACTTGTATTAAACCCATTGAAAGCCCTTATGATCCAACCAAAGCACATGTGAAATGGTTATGTTAGAAATGAGGAAAACCCTAAGTGAATAGGAAACTAGAAAGTATTCTAAGCCTAAGTAAACGGAAAAATCGCCTGATACATATGAGAATTATTTTACATACAAGCATAGAGGCTTGTGGCTTTGTTTTAAACAAGCATAGCCCTAGGGATGCTATGCTAGGAGAGTTAGTAGGGTTTGGCCACCTGCTCTCCAAAACTTGTTATTACATGTATGGCAAGCCTAAATGAGGCTAAAAGTCAGGTGGGGCAATTATGGGAAGGCCTCCACTGTAACAGCCATGGTCCTCCCCATACGAATATGGATATTGTGATTTCCACCAAGGATGGTATAGGTGGATTATTGCATAGTTATCCGAGTGCACTAGTATGAATTTTGACTGCATGCAGAGTAGTCCTTTGAGTATTTTTGCATTATGATGCATGGCATAGTGATATGCCTTATGATATGTCACTATGCCTTATGATATGACATGATGAGATGCTAGGTAATCGTAGATTACCGGTGAGTATTTCCAGCAGAGTTTGGATGATTTATCAACTCAGCATAAGCTGGATATGATTATGTTTTGAGATATTAACTATTTTTAACGGTTTTGACTGTATGTATATATCTACACATAGTATAACATATGTATGTGTAAGGATGTACATATATGACAAAGTAAAGAGATTGCTCCATGAGTATGAATAATGGGATTATGAAGTATTAGGATTATACTGTCAAAGTTTTATGCTTCTTTAAATCCCCTACCAAGCATAGCTTGCTGAGATATTGTAAATATTTCAATATTTACAATATCTTAGATACAGAGAAGGAGAAATAGGAGCTCAACACTTAGAAAGACTTGAAAATCAATTAGGGTATACCCCATGAAGACATGTATTTTATTTGAGAGTATTGTATTGTATTGCGAATTTTTCATGTATGGTGAGGTTTGAAGTTTGGATTACGTAATTTGGATGAGTATTGTACTGATACCGAGCTGTACTGTGAACCGCTGGATGGATTTTGGAATTTAATAAAAGTATATTCCTTCAATGGAATTTTATCTTGTACAAAAATTCTACTTATGTTATGCATGAAGTGATGACTTGGGTTTTCAAACAAGTTTTAAAGAAAAGAATTTCCACTGCTTTGTTTTGTGAAATTTTTTACTACTGAGGGCCCTGCCTTTGAAAAATGCATTACAAAAACCCAGGTCAACACAGGGGGGCGAGGAGGGTGTGGCCAGCTGGTCTCATGCATGGGGACAGCTGGCCATCCCACGTGCTTTAAGTATATAAGGGGAAAGGGGGTTGGGTTAGAGAATTCCTTCCTAGCCCATGCACCTGCCCAATATAGTAAAGTAAGGAGAAGAAAACCAGCAAGGAGATCTGGAGAAAAGAGGAAAAATATTGGGGGAGTGAATACAGGTTGTAGTCAAATGAGATAGGAGGAAAACCAAGTGAGATTAGCTGGATTTGTAGGAGATTTCAAGAAGAGAAAGAAGCAAAGAACATGGTGTCATCTTTCTTTGTGCTGGATGTTGCAGCAGTAGGTGCTGCCATTGGAGCTGAAGAAACACTAAAAAAGAATCTCAGTGTAACAGTAGCAAGAGGAGCTAAAGAGGAAAGGAAATTGAGGCCAAGAGGTGTGAGTTGAGATTGGCTGAGTTATAGAATGCAGGTGGGTTTTTACCTAGGAAAGGAAGGCAGCTTTGGAAAGAAAGAAGCAGCAGTGGAAATACTACAAGAGGAGCTGGAAAACCTAAGATGAAATCAAGGAAAACAAGTATGAATCATTTTCTTGGGTGTGAGCTAGAGTGTGAGTGTGATTGGAGTGGAATTAAGGAAGCACTGAAAGGTATTTCAAGCTGGAATTGGTTGAGAGCCAAACATGTTTTATCCTGGAAATTACCAGCAGTGTGGATCTGATGTAGCAGTAAACTGAGACAACCTTGAAGGGATTCAAACTTTAGGTAATGGAGCATAGCAAGATTTTTAATGTGGGTTTGAGTTTTATCCAAAAATGACATGATTTCAAAGATTAAAATTCCACCTTACAGCATGCTACAACATGTCATATGCTTCTGGAAATTGCTTACTGTTGGAATTTGATTATTAATGATTTTCATGCCAAATTCTTCATAATTGTTAATGGCTTACATTTTCCTATCCAAAATATTTCACAAAATTGGATTCCTTGAGTCATGTTTTGAATTGGTTATGAATGTTGAATGTGGACTGCCATATGGTTATAAATCTATGTGAACTAGGAGAACCATTGGACAGCAAATGATTATGTGTTTTTGAACTATTTTTGTGATTATTATGTACCTCTTTGAGTCATGAATATACCATGGTATTTTGGCTTTAAAATGATTTCATTCAGATGTGGAGAATGAAGGGTGAATGGGGAACTCTCTGCAGAAATTTCTAGCAAAGAGGAGCCATATGTTAGTGGGCTTTTGGCCCTTGGTTGAATTTGAAATGGATGGAATTCTTGGGAAAATTTGGGACTAACTAATATCTCTATCATTTGGACAAGTTTTATGACTGGAATGGATTGAATTGGTGGATATTTGATGTAGTTTGGAGGTTACCGTGTAGCACCCTTGTAGAAATTTACAGCAGGGAGGCACCTCTTTGTGGGACATAATAAACTAAGTTCCAGGTGGCTAAATGACTGAAATTCTTCATGGTTGTATACTTCTAAAAATTATTAATATGTTTGGTATAAAAAACATGCATAATAGTAAACAAGGTCTCTATAGAAACCATACTAAAACCTAGCAAATTGACACTTAGTTTTAGGCCTCTTTTTTTTTCCTAGTTAGTTCATCAATCTAACCATTTTCTCTCTTGAATTCCTTTTATGTTTTATTTTCATGTCATCATAATTTTTATTGGAAGCTTTAGATTGACTTTTTGTTGTAGTTTAAATCAAGTTTTATTACTTTGAATAGTGTGCAATTCCATTTTTTTTTTAATGTATTTCGACATTGATTTAATGAAATTCTTTGAGGATTCTTGTTATTAAATGTTTCTTATATCAAATAATTCAGAACCCCATTTTTATCTTACGTAAAAGTTATTGTTTTAGTTACTTTATATGCTTGATATGATTTGAAGTTCTAAGTGCTTAAAATCTTGAAATTTCTCCCTTCAATCTTTATGCTTTGTTTCTAGCCATTAAAACATCTTAATTGCTTGAATCCTTAGGAATCATTTAGATTTTTAGGTTTTTTATTGTGTTCATTGATTAGGTTACATGTTAGTTTGCATTTAAAGCATCAAATCTAGTCATATGTAAACCTATGAACCATGTGCACAATCCATGGATTATGTGTAATGCCCCTAACTTTTGTAATGAAATTGAATAAATAATGAAATTGAGAATTTCAAGCAAAAATTATGCTGGAATATTAGGGTTATTAAAAATTCACTTCTCATAGAAGTACAATCAAGGTATAAGACATGTACAATTGAAAACATACTCAACAAACCCTTCAAAATGACTGTAAGTACGACAAATTCTGAATTCAGATGAAAAATTCTTATTTTTCTATATTTTTATAAACAAAGGGTAAAATAGTAATTTTACTCATAACCAAGGCCTAATACATAAAAATTTGGGATGTTCCCGAAGATATGAATCCAACGCCACTAAGTACACTCAATTCCGAGTTCATGGCAATAAACCCTATTTTTCTCCATAAAGGGCAAAATGGTCTTTTCACATTCTGTGAGGCCCACATGGGACCCACAAAAGGAATCCAATGGCCAGAGCACTTGTAATCACGATTCAAACCACTACCACCTACTAGTGGAGAAGGAGGTGGTAGTGAGAATCCAATGAGCATTGAATAATAAAAAGAATAAAACATAATAATTACACGTAATCATGCAAAATACCCAAAATGACTATAAATACCTCAAAAAAAATTTCTCAAAAATGTTCACAAAATTCATCACGAAATTCCCTAGTCTCTCCCTAAAATTTCAGCTCAAAAACCCCTCCCCCTTCTCTCTCTTTTCTTCCTTCTTACACAAACTCTCTCTCTCTCTAATTGGAGCAAGAGACCTAAATATAACTAGGCACTCTGTTCCAAGTTGAATCTCACAAAGCCCACCATCCATACAATCCACCAAATCAATTTCAAGATCTAATGGTGAAATCAATGATAAATCACAAAACAAGGGACTATCAGGCTATATTATCATCAACAAGTATTTTTCTCCTATTGGGCTTCAAATCTAAGTTGTTTCTCCAATCAGGTAGGTGGAACCACTTCATAGACTTATTTAATGTTGTTTTATGAAATTTTTATTTTTCTGTAATTAGGTTTGGATTAAAAATTGTAAAAATAAAGTAAGGACCAAAACCCTTCAATTCTAGATGATGGAGGGCTCAGATGGAAAATTTGAACCATCCAATCAATCTAGAAGGGTCCAAAACCATTAGGGTAGAAGTTTCAATAAATTTTATAGACATTTGAGCCCTTAATTGTAAAGGAATTGATTAGATGGACCAAGCGGACTATCCGATCTTCCTCAAGAGGATCGACTCTCAGGGTGCTCTGTGGAACGTCGCATGGAAACATGCCCTACGGAAGCATTTCCATGCGTGCGAGCCTCATGTGAAGCTATCCCATGGCGACCCTTTTGCTGAATGGCTCACTTTGCCCCATCAATCTGGCTGTTCATTCCTGTGGGCCTAGATCAAATCTAGACTCTAAGAACAACTGTGAACTTCACAATCCAATTTTGGAGTCATTTGAACTCCAAATTTAGATCAGAAAGTTTTTATAGAATCCTTGTCATGTGTATTAGCTACTGAACTCATAATATTTATGTTTTTAATTGAATTTAATTATGAGAATTAATAAAATCCATTCCAACTATGTTGGATTGTGATTAGGATGATCTCAAATTAGAGATCTAAACTGATGGATGGGTTCAGGAGGTCCCAAAACCTTATAGACCATGATCACAATAAAATTTATACGTTTCTAGATCAAGTAAATCAACAAAAATAGTAAGATTAACATTCAACCCTTAAAACGGGCTGAAAACTTAAAATCCCAATTTTGATCTTAATTTAACTCCAAATTGAGATTGAAAAGTTGGGTTGGATTCCTTGTGATGCATAGAACCTACAGAACTTAGAAAATTTATATTTTGATACATGTAAAATTCTATTAATAAAGAAAAGTGTTATTAATTCTTATGATTAGTAAAATTTGGAATGATCAAACCAAATAATTATGATCCATTGATGATTTTGTGACTTTAAAACATGGAATAAATGGTTATAAGTGACTAATCTATGTTTAATTAAGAGATCTATCCTTAAAAAGTAGTAAGATCCAAAACAAAAAAAAGAGTGGTAATCTCCTTGATCAATTTGATCAAGGATGATTGGATAGTATGGATATGTTTTGATGATGATATGAAGTTAATACCATATGAAATTATGGAATGGATGATGATGATGATTTGGGATAGATCAAGATCTATGCCCTTAAATTAGATAAAAGGACTTAAGATTTTCTTGATCGGGTGGATTAAGAAAGATCAAATCATTGGATGAGATGCATCAATGATCTAATAATGAAATCACATCAAGAAGATATATTAGATCTAAAGAAAAATGAAACGATCAAGATTTAGACCCTAAAAGAGATGAAAGATGAATAATGACCATTGGATCATGATGAATAGTTAAGGCATGTTAGATTTTCATTTGAGTTATTAAATGTTATTATAATTTTCATTTATTGCTTAGTAGATTTAATTGTTGATTTATTTACTTATTTATGCTTTAATGTTTATGTTATGAAAATTACCTTGAAAATGTAATTAAATGAAATTAGAGTTGAAAGGACATTTACTTGAAATAAATGACATGGACTTAATGATAGTAATGGCCATAGTTAGTAGGACAATATAAGGAATATCATTTTCTTGGCCCAAATTAGGAGAATAATGAAACTCCATGAATAACATTTAAATGTTCATGGATTTAATTAAAATCAATTAGAAAGAGTACTTAGGGTTAAAATGCTCATAGGAACCTTATGAAAGGTTGAGCTATGGTCACATTAGTGGATGATGAACATGGTGGTTAAGGGGGTTCTCTAGTAGGACCTCACTCTTCCCCCACCTTTCGTTAACGTTTGTGAGGTCTAAATGCCTCCTTACACGAGGATTGAAGTAACCACTTTGTGTTCAACCATTTAACTAGTAAGCCTTAGCTAATTTGTCATAAGAGGAGTTGTCTAGACTAGGATGAAATAAGCCATCTTTAACCAATAAAACATTAACTGGTTGAGTAATAATAATATGAGCATAAAAGATTAGTAAATCATTTAATCCTAATAAAAATTGTAAATAAGATAAGGAAGATCAAACAAGATCCAAGAGAGATCTTGAAGGATCACAAACAAAAATAAAAGGAATATAATGTAGATTTTAGTATTGTTCTATGATTTTACTTATAGTGTAGACTGTGAACTTAGAAGGTTTGAAACCTTGATCATATAAGATTCAAGGAAAATTAGGTCATCTCTTATAGGAATACATACTTGTATAGAGGAATAACTTGATATGTATGGTTTGATAAATGTATGAATCAAGATCATGATGGGAAATAGGGAGTGAACACCACTTAAGATATATGAATCAAGACCTTCATACCACTTTGAGGTAAGTGTATGTACAAGAATGCATTAAGTATTCATGTACATGATCTTTTGTCTAGAATTATAGACCTTCATAATATAAGTATGCTTAGTACCTTAGCATAGTCATGATCCAATCACATGATCCAATTAAGTAAACTAACCCTATGATCCAATTCAACTATCTAATGATCTAATTAAATGAAATGAAAGTAAGGAGATATGTAGACTAAGGAAACCCTAAGAATAAGGCATAGAAAATATTCCAACCTTAGTTAAACAAACACATCATCTAATATGTACAATATATTTTACATACAAGCATGGTGGCTTATGTTTTGGTTTTACACAGTCCTAGGACTAGGGATGCTATGCTAGGGAAGTTATGAGGGTTTGGCCACCCGCTTCCTAAAACTTATATGATGGATACCATGCCCAAAGAGAGGCTAAATGTTGGGTGGTGCAATCATGGGAAGGCCTCCACTATGACAGCCAAGGTTCCCCCCATGTGATCTTGGATTTGTTATTTCCACAATTGGTATCAGTGGATTATATACGGTTATCCGGGCGAGCTGTATGGATTGAGACTGTGGCATAGTAGTTCGAATGTATTTTGCATTATAATGCACATATGATAGGCATAGTGTAATGCCATGGCATGATGAGATGCCACTACATGAGTTCTAGGAAAGAAAATCCTTGTACAAGAATTGGTTGAATATTGATCTTCCAAGTGGAAGTATAGCTAGAGGAAGGAACAAGTTTTGAACAATATTCACTATTTTAACAAATTTATCCTATACTACATAAATAACGTATATACCCTATGTTGAGATAACTCATGAGTAAATAACCATGATGGAATGATGACTGACGTAGGTATTCTTGCATTAGTGAAGTAGTATATTTTTGTATCCCCTACCAAGCATAGCTTGATGAGATATTGTAAATGTTTGAATGTTTACAATATCTCAGATACAGGGAAGGAGACTTAAGGAAGTAAAGCTTGAAGACTTGGGAACTCAAGACAGTAGAAGACTTGAAGAAAATAATCAATCAGGGTATGTCCCTTGAAGACATATTTTTTCATTTGAGAGCATTGTATTGTATTGAGAGTTTTTAATGTAAGGTGAGGTTTGATCTTTGGATTATGTAATTAGGACAATGGTTGTAATGATAAGACAAAGGCTATATAAGAGTGAACTATTGACTGATTCCTAGTATTCAATAAAATTTTATTTTATACAAAATGTCTATGTGTATTATGTATCTTGAGGTGAGACTTGGGTTTTGCTACAAGCGAATTTAAAAGAAAAGGATTTTTGTTGCATTGTTTGTGAAATTTTTTTACCATTAAGGGCCCTACCTTTGAAAAATGTTTTACAAAATGTGTTATAAAAAACCCAGGTCGTCACATTATGTGCATCATATTACTTTTCTCTTTGAGTCTTGCTTAATTTAGTTGCTTAATCATATTTTAGTAGTTGCAATTTAGTTTTTTACATCTTAGTTTAGGATTAGAACGTTTTTGTTTTTGAATTTTGGAAAGTTCTATCTTTAGAAAGTTTTACGATTAGGAAGTGTTAAATTTAGAAAGTTTCCTTAATTCTAATTTTCATTTACATGCATGTTTCTAATTTCTTATTAAATCTAGTTAGATTTCATTGGTTACTCTATTTTTTTTACAATTTTTTTTTATTTTAATTTTTTCCAATTCTAGTTTAGGAAAGTGTTAGTTTAGGAAGTTTTATTTTAGTAATTTCCCTAAGTTAAGTTGCTTACTTAGTTCATTTAGTTTTGCATTGGTTTTCTATAGTTGAATTCATGTTAGTTAGGTAAGTTTCCATGTCCATTGATTGGTTTTATTTTTAGCGAGTTTCCTTTAGTCGTCATTTCTAATTTCATGCATATTTCCTTCTTATTTTAAATTCCTAGTTTAATCATCAACTCTCTCTTTGACTAAAGTTAAGTGATCTAAATAAGATCCAATCTATTCATAATCTTTAATATTTCTCATGCAATCAACCTCTCTCACATGTAATTACTACTTTAATTCATGTGCTTGTGAGTAATTTTAAAGTTACACCATGTTTTTGGCACCGTTGCTAGGGAATGGCAATGGATTTGTAGTTAGATTTTTATTTAGATTGTTTATCTTTAGCTGTACCTTTAAGTTGCATTAAATTATGATTTTTGCTCTATATTTTCATTTTTTGCTAATTCCTCATAAATTGATCCATCTTACTTGTTTTGTCAGAGGGGAATTTGGCAAAGGAGTGGTGACGATCCTATGGACCAAGGCTTCATCAACTTAGGATCTATTTGCTTTCCTAGACCAAGGTTTTTAATTTTTGAGTGAACTTGTAGTGAGGCCCCACTATAATTTGCAATTTATTTCAAATTTAAAGGGTTTTATTAATACAAAGCAAGTGTGGGGTATGGTGACCCACACTTGATCTTAATAAAAAACCTCACTATAAGTTTCCCTCACTTTATTTTACTTTTCTAATTGCATTTAATGTAGTTTGCATATTGGTTGGTAGTGTAACTTATACAGATTAGGTCATTCATTATAATTGGTGCATTTTATTTTGGGTTATTGCATTAGATTGCACCTATTGAACCCTTGCTTGGATATCATACAAATTGAATTAGTTTGCTTATACTTGGATTACATGTTAATTGCTTTATGATGGATGGAACATAATGATAGTAAGGGCCCCATAGGAACCCTCATAAGATAAGGACTAGATTTCACCACCAGATCCTTGTCCCCCTAGAAATCAAATCAATTCCTTATTGTGATCCCAACCATTGATCTTAATTTAAAATCAAGTAACAAGAAACCTAGGGTTTTGATCTTGTAGGACCCTTTTTGAAAGAAACAATCTATAGTCACTCCAGTGGCTCTTGAACTTCGTGGTTATAGTGGGTATCTAAAATCCAAGTGATTTTGCAACACCTTTTGTTGATGGTTTTTGAGGTCTAAATGCCTCCTTCCATGAGAATTGTATTAACCACTTTGGGCAGGACCTAACTAGTGAGCAATAGTCAAGTCTAGTTTGGAGGAGTTGACTAGCTTTATGTTAAAAGTTACAACCTTACAAATTAACAAAGATCATTAAATCAAGCTTACTAGCATTAAGGATTGTTTGTTTGCCTATCACATAGAGTTATGAGTATTTAGATTTAGGTTGCATCAATTAGATAGTTTTTTACTTTAGTGCATGTAAGGTTGTCGATCTCAGAATACTGAATTATTACCTTTAGATCCTGAGATTGAACGTACTCATAGGCAAGAGGTGAGAAATCAAATCCCTAACCCCATGGAAGACCTACCAGCTAAAGTTGAGCATAAGGCTATTAGAGATTTCTATGTGCCACTTTAATTAAATACTCCCTCATGCATCACTTTACCAACTACAAATGTAGACCACTTTGAAATTAAACCTAGAGTCTTACAGTTATTCCCCACATTCTATGGTCATGAGAGAGAGGATCCATACCTACATATTAAGGAATTCCTTCATATTTGTCATACATTCAAATTTTGAAATGTTTCGTATGATTTTATCATACTTAAGTTGTTTCCCTTCTTATTAAAAGTTAAGGCCAAATCATGGCTGAATTCTTTAAAGGTAGATTCCATTGCCACATGGGGCCAGTTGTCTAGGATATTTTTGAACAAATTCTTCCCTATCCATAAGAATAATGCCCTTCATAGGGAGATCATTAACTTCTAGCAAAAACATGATGAACAATATTTTGAATGCTAAGAAAGGTGGAATGACTTACTCTAGAAGTGCCTTCGCCATGGATTTGAAAAATGGCAGGAGGTTCAATACTTCTATGAGGCATTAACACCTCAAAATAGACAATTGATAGATGCAGATAGTGAAGGGTCCCTCATGCTAAGAAAATGAAATAGAGGCCTAGGAATTTTTTCAAACTTCAGTTGACTATTCCCAGCAATAAGACTATTCCAAGAGAGAGAGAGAGAAATACTTAACCTCAAAAGAAAAGAGGCACGTATGAAATAGGAGTGACCTTAGATATGTCGTATGAGCCCAACTCCTTGGATGGATGAATGGACAAGGTGGAGAATATGTTCTAGACAATTACTGCCAAGTTTGATACCTTCATGGGTGCCCAAATATCCACAAAACCTCAACAGGAGATTTGTTCTATATGTTCAAGCCTGACCCATTTGACCACAACTTATCCATCCAAACTAATGTACCTTAAAAATATTTTAGAATAAGAAAATGCAATGAATGCATATCATAACCCTAGCAATAATATTCCTTATTATGAGACCTATAATTATGGATGAACTACGCATTCAAGTTTTTCATGGTCTGAGAATAATACCAAGGTGGTCCAGTAGGGATTCCCCATCCTCAAACCTTTCCTCATGCTCCAGTCCCATAGCAGCCACTTCCCCACCAGTTTCCACAACAACTAAGAACATCTTCCTTGGAGGAAACTCTAAATCTATTCATGTAGAATTCTAAACAACTCCAGAATGATACTAAGAAAACTCTACATGCCAACTCTTAAAACATAGTAAAGTTGGAATATACAATGGGTCAATTGTCTTTTTCCTTAAGTGAAAGGGAGAACAAAAAGTTTCCCGATCAGCCTATTCCAAACCCTAAGGGCCAGGTAGAAATAGTGTCTAGTTCTCATAACCATAGATCCCATGAACAAGTAAAGTATATTACAACCCTTAGGAGTGGCTGTAAGGTTGGTAATAAAGTAACGCATATAGAGGAAAAGACTAAAGAAAACATAGAGAAGAATGAACTAGCTAAAATTCAAGAGAAAGAGAAAAGACAGAAATCTCCTACTCCAACTGAGCCAATAGTAGAGGCACCTTGTGTTCCTAAAGCCCCATTCCCTCAATTACTCAACAAGGTTAATAAAGGAATAAATTTCAAGGATATAATGGAAGTGTTTAAACATGTACAAATTAATATCCCATTACTCAATACTATTAAGGATATTCTTGCTTATGCCAATTTTCTTAAAGATCTCTACACAACATAGTGTAAGCTCAATGTCCAAAAGAAGGCTTTCCTCACTGAGCAACTCTTTAATACAACACCAGACTCCTCCTAAGTTTAGAGATCTAGGTTGTCCTACCATCTCTTGTGTTATAGGGAATCATGTCATAGATAGGGCACTACTTGATTTAGGAGCCAGTGTAAACTTGTTGTGTTATTTTGTCTATAAGCAACTAAGGCTCGGTGACCTTAAAACAATAACAACCACATTATAGTTAGTAAATAGATCAATAAAAATTCTATGTGGTATGGTTGAAGATGTTCTAATACAAGTGGACCAATTTTACTTTCCTCTAGATTTTATTATCCTAGATACCCAACATATGTCAAACCCCAATAGTCAGATCCTAGTCATTCTTGGACATCCAATTTTGGCAATGTCCAATGCCATTATCAACTATAGAAATGGTGTAATGAAGTTATATTTGAAAAATATAAAAGTCAAGCTTAATGTTTTTAATGTTAATCATTAGCATCTTGACCTAAATGATTCCTATGTAATCAATTTAATTGAAGGTCTACTTCAAGATGCTAACACACCATTGTCCATCTTAGATCCACTAGAGACATGCATAGGACATTCTAACTGTGAATTTGATATAGACAAGTCC
The DNA here is from genome assembly GCA_035236585.1 of Warburgia ugandensis. NCBI lineage: Eukaryota > Viridiplantae > Streptophyta > Magnoliopsida > Canellales > Canellaceae > Warburgia > Warburgia ugandensis. The sequence continues at coordinate 49,565,570 of CP141130.1, forward strand.
ATTGATGAGGTTAATAATCTTTTAGATGCTGCACCTATAATGGATGCCTCCAAAGGGGACCATTGTGTGGAACCACTTCCTCCATCAGAGTCTATACTAGTCCCATCTATAGAAAAACCTCCCACCTTTGTTCTTAAACCTTTACCTAAAAATCTAAAGTACACTTACTTAGGACTTGATGAAACCTTACTTGTCATGATAGCCTCAGATCTAGATAAGGAATAGGAGGGTAAGCTTCTTAATGTTCTCAGAAAACATAAGAGAGTTTTAGGGTGGACCATAGCAGATATTAAGGGATTTAGTCCCTATGTGTACATGCATAGAATATACCTAGAAGAATATTCTAAACCATCTAGGGAAACATAGAGGAGATTAACCCAAACATCATGGAGGTAGTGAGAGATGAAGTGCATAAGCTCTTAGATACTAGAGACATCTACCCTATATCTGACATTACTTGGGTCAGCCTAGACTAGGTTTTCCCTAAGAAGTTAAGAGTCACAGTTATTAGAAATGAGGACAAAGAGTTAGTCTCCACTCGCATGACCACTAGGTGGAGAGTTTGTATAGATTACTAGAAATTGAATTTGATTGTTAAGAAAGACCACTTTCCTCTACCATTCATAAACCAAATACTAGAGAGGTTAGCTGATCATAGTTATTATTGCTTTCTGGATGGCTATTCTAGATATAACATAATCCTGGTAGCACCTAAGGTTCCAGAGAAGACCTCCTTCACCTTTCCTTTTGGAACCTTTGCCTACCATCATATGCCTTTTGGACTTTGTAATGCTCTAACTACTTTTCAAAGGTGTATGTTGACCATATTTTTTATATGGTGGAGAGGTTTTTAGAGGTGTTTATAGATGATTTCTCAGTATTTGGATCCTTATTTGATGAACGCCTACACCATTTAAAACTTATCCTTGCTAGGTGTAACGAAAAGAACTTAGTGTTAAACTGAGAGAAATGTCATTGTGTAGCACAAAATGGCATTGGTTAAAGTCACATTATTTCACATAATAGCATAGAAGTAGACAAATCCAAAGTGGATGTAATAACCCCAATTTTTGTAATTGATTGAGAAAATCAATAAAGTTTGAGTTTTAGAAATTTCGAGTTGGAATATTAGGGTTATTTAGAATGTACTTCTTATAGAATTATAATCAAAGAATAATATATGTATAATTAAAATTGAACTCAATAGACCCTTTAGAATGACTGTAAGCACAACAAATTCTGAATTTGGATAAAAATCCTTAATTTTCTTTATTTTATAGACAAAAGGGTAAAATAGTAATTTTACCCATGATCGTGATCTGAGACATCAAAATTTAGAATGTACTAAGAAATACAAATCTAACACCACTAAGTACACTCAATGCCAAGATCATGGGAATAAACCCTAATTTTTATACATAAAGGGCAAAAATGGTCTTTTTACACTATGTGGGGCCCACATGGGGCCCACAAGGGACCTAAACAGGAATCCAATGACCAGCCCACGTGAAATCATGGGTCAAACCCCTACCAGCTAGTAGTGGAGAAAAAGGTGAACGTGGAGAATCCAATGCTAATTAAATAATAAAAAAATAAATCATAATCATTACACATAATTATGAAAAAAGACCCAAAATGCCTATAAATACACCCCAAAAATCGTCTAAAAATGTCCATAAAATTCTCACAAAAGTATCTTGATTTTTCCTACAAAACTAGACATAGATCCATTCCCAAAATCCCAAAACTCCCAAAAGATCTCTCTCTTTCATTTTCTCTCTCCTCTCTCTAGATTGGAACAAGAGACCTAGATTCAATTAGGCACTCTATTCCAGATCAAATATCATAGATCTCATCGTATAAAATTTCCTACCATACCTTAGCTACAAAACGTCCAAAGAAATTTCAAGATCCAATGGTTCAAACAAAAAAATTCACAAGACAAGTGGATCTTGGGCTATCTTATCATCAAAACTGGTATTCTCTTAATTTGGACTATATAACCGATGTTTTTCTTCAATCAGGTAGGTGGAACTACTTTCTAGACACATTTATTGTTGTTTAATGAAAATTTTATTTTATTATAATTCGATTTGGGTGAAAAATTGTAAAAATAAAGTAAATATCAAAACCTTCAATTCATGATGATTTATGGCTCAGATGGAAAATTTGACCCTACCAATCAATCCAGAAGGGTCGAAAACCCCTAGGGTAAAAGTTCCACAAAATTTTATTAAGTTTTGGGCTCTCAATTGAGAGGGATTGATTGGATGGTCTAGAACAGACTGTTCGATCTCCTGATCGGATCGGGTTCCCCAGGATGGCGTGCGAAATGCCGCACGAAAACGTGGCTCGCGGCAGCATTTCCATGCGCACACCATGGGTGCTATGTCGTCCTAGCGGGATGATTGCGCTCGAGCACTGGTGGTCAAGCGAGCGTGTCACGCGTTTGTCCTGGTGATCGAAGCGCTCCCTACAGTTTTGACCAGCCCGTTCCGCTCGAACAATCTGGGCCAACCATTCTGATGGGCCTAGAGCATATCTAGGCCCTAGGAATGGACTGTGAACTTCCAGACTGAATTTAGGAGTCATATGAACTCCAAATTGAGATTGAAAAGAAGCTATGGAAAGCTTACAACCTCTAGTTTCTCATGAAATGATAAAATGGAGAAGATATCTTATGAAACTTTCTATATTTAGGAAATAAGTTTTCAATTTCCAAGATCCTCAAGATCTGAGGTGATCAGATCTGGGTAATCTATTTTAATAATGATATACTATTGAAATAAAGTGATATCTCTGGTTTATTTGGACATATCTGAGATATATTAAGGGATCTACTTGTTATGGTAGAAAAATCTTAAAAATACAAAGGGACCCACTTGATCAATGTGATCAAGTGTGATCAGGTCCTTGGGATGGATTGAATGAATGTTAATATGATGAAATCGAGGGAGATCATGGATTGAATATGACAAAAACAAAGCAATATGATCTTTGGACCTTAATAAAGAAAAACCCCTAAATGTAATTAAAACCCTTGATTAAAAGGAAAAGATCTAAGATCAAATGGTTGGATCATAAGTAAAGGTTTCTAAAAATATTAATGTAATTAGTTTCATTCTCTATTAATTGATAAAAGCATTTTAAATGTGATTTATGTTATAAAGCATGCTAGTGCATCTTTTAGACTTTAGCATGATATGTGCTTAGATTGTTATAATAGGTTGCTAGATTTGATTATCTTAGGGGCATGTTAGTGTGATTTTATGCAAGTGTAACTTAGGATCAAGTTAGTATGATTTCATGCCATTGTAACTTAGGACCATGCTAGGATTTCATGTAAGATTATGCTATAGTATGAGGTTGTACCATAGGTCCATGTTAGTTTAAATTGAGTTATTAAGGTATATTAGTTGAAAATCATGCTAGTGTATTTTTAAGTACCTTGTATCATTACCATTAAGTTGTTCAATTATGTAGTTTTATGCTTTGAATTTATAATTTATTTGTGGTTGAATTTCATTAGTAGATCTACTTGTTATGAGATAAAGAGCAAAAAACACCAAAAATGGAATCTAATGAGAAAGTAGAGTTTCATGACACAAATAAGAATGGAGTATTTTGGACTTAATTAGTAAGGGCTATAGTTAGTAGGACAATATAAGGATTATCAAATCCTTGGCCCAAACTAGGAGAATAATAAACCCCATGAATGACATTGTAAATGTTCATAGACTTAATTAAAATCAATTAGAAAGAGTACTTAGGGTCAACATGCTTATAGGAACCTTATGAAAGGTTGAGCTAAGGTCACTCTAGTCAAGGTTAAACATAGTAGTTAAGGGGGTTGTCTAATAGAGCCTCGCTCTTCCCCTACCTTCCATTGACGTTTGTGAGGTCTAAATGCCTCCTTACATGAGGATTTAAGTAACCACTTTGTGTTCACCCATTCAGCTAGTAAGCCTTAGCCAATTGGAAATAAGTGGAGCAGTCTAGACTTAGGCTAAAATAAGTTACCTTCAACCAGCAAAACATTAACTGGTTGAATGATAATAGTAAGAGCATAAAAGGTTAGTAAATTATCTAACCCTAATAAAAACTGTAAGTAAGATAAGGATGATCAAACGAGATCCATTAGATCTTGAATGATCAAGAACAATAAGAATAAGAATATTGTATTATATCTAGCATGCATGTTTATTAATATGCATGTTATAGATCAAATCTTGTTCATTAGATTAGATAATCCAAACCCTTGATCAAAGATGATTCAAGGAAGAAAACTAAAATCATCCTCCTTAGGAATGATCCAATAACTGAACTTAGATCAAAGAAGAATTAGATGATAAAAGATCTAGGACCTTGATATTTATCAACAAGTATAGATTAACGATCAAAAGGATCTATGAAAGATCAAGATCAAGGAGATGGACACACAAAGACTTAGAGATAGAAGATACTTAGATATGAATAATTTAAAGATTATTCTAAACATTAGATCTAGTGATCAATAAGATTGTTCATAATATATATATATATATATATATTGACAGTATGTATGGATGTACAAATTACATACATCAGTCAAGATCATAGAAGATTTGGGAAAAGGGATCACTACTTGAAGGTAGGAGTATTTGATGAATGCATTTACATGGGATGTACATGATTGAACCCATGACCTTATGTTGACAAGAGTAATGTTAATGCTTGTATTAAATCCCTTGAAACCCTTATGATCCAACCAAATACATATAAAATGGTTAAGGACTAGACTCTAATTGAATAGGGAACTAGAAGGTATTTCAACCCTAAGTAAACAGATAGATTATCTGATATGTATGAAATCTAATTTACATGCAAGCTTGGAGGCTTATGATTTTTTTTTAATAGGCATAACCCTGGGGGATGCTATGCTAGACGAGTTATGAGGGTTTGGCCACTCGCTTCTTGAAATTTGATGATTGATGATACCTTGCCCTATGAGAGGCTAAAAGTCGGGTGGGGCAATTATGGGAAGGCCTCCACTGTGAAAGTCCTATCCCCCCATATGGGCAGTGACATAATATTTTCCACCATGGTATCCGTGGTGAACATGGGAGTTATCCAAGCGCGCTAGTACAGATCAGACTGCAGCATGGTAGCCCTTTGATTATTTTGCACTATGATGCATATGAGAGTAGGCATAGTGAAATGCCTTATGTTTTTAGCATAATGAAATGCTAGATAATTGCAGATTACCAATATTTCCAAGAAGGGAAATTCCCAGTATAGGATTAGCTAAAATACTGATTTCTCATAATGGAGAGAGTTTATCAGCTTAGTTGGGAATGATATTTGACTACTTTCATAAATTTAACTTATTTACCCATGTATTGTATGTATTTATATGGATGTACATATATTACAAAGTAAAGAGTAGAGACATGAATATGTTTAAGGATAACAGGATTATGAAGTATTAGAATTATATTGTTAATTATTATGCTTCTTGAATCCCCTACCAAGCATTGCTTGCTGAGCTATTGTAAATGTTGCAATATCTCAGATACAGGGAAGGAGAGTTAGGAGCTTAAGACGAAAGAAGACTTGAAGAGAATAATATTCAAGGTATACCCCTTGAAGACATGTATTTTCTTTGTTTGAGAGTATTGTATTGTAATAAGAGTTTCATTGTTTGGTGAGCTTTGAGTTTTGGATTATGTACTTTGGATAAGTATTGTAATGAATTTGGCTATACTGTGAACCGTTGGATGGATTCTAGAATTTAATAAAGTATACTCCTTCAATGGAATTTTGTCCTGTACAAAGTTCTACTTATGTTATGTATGAAGGGATGACTTGGGTTTTACAAAACAAGTTCCAAAGAAAAGAATTTTGGTTGCTTTGTTTTGCTAAAAAATTTTACTATAAAGGGCCCTGCCTTTCAAAATATATTACAAAACGTATTACATAAACCCAGGTCATCACAGTTGGTATCAGAGCATTCCATCCAGTCACAGTACAGTACAAATATGTCCAAAAGAGAGATTATAATCAAAGTTTAGATTAAGATAGAAATATTTGTTTAGAGGATTGATATAAATTTTGGTTTATGAGCGGATTCCACCAAAGAGAGTCATAAGGCAGGCAGCTCAAAATACTCTAGAAGACAATATGGAGAGAGTAACCATGAACAATGTGGAAGAGATGGTGACAAGGGTGTTGAGAAACCTCCTTCCTCACCTACAACAAGCCCAAGGTTCATCACCTCCCGTAGAAATACCAAGTACGCAAGCTCAGGCTCAGCCTGAAGTGAGACATAATACACCAACACCAACACCAGCTACTCCCACACTACTACAAGGGCAATCTTCCCTTGTACCAAGTGAAGAAGTTAAAAATTCTCCATTAGCACCATAAAAAGTTGACAAAATGATGGAGAGATTTTAAAAGATGACTACAGTGCATAATGGCAAGGGTGAAGCTGAGAAGGCTGAGAAATGGATATATGAAGTAGAAAGGACTTTCAGTGCACTGTGTACTCCTCCAAAGTTGAAGGTGAAATTTGCAACCTACGTATTAAACAAGAAGCTGCATTTTGGTGTTGATCAGCTAACAACACCTTCTTCTCAAATTCTAAAGATACTACATGGGAGGAATTTAAGGAAGTATTTAACCACAGATATTTCCCTTCTCATGTACAAGAAAAAAAATTGATAGAGTTTTTGGACCTAAGACAAGGGAATATATCGGTGGTGGAGCATGATAATAAGTTCACACAATTAAGGAGATTTACGACTCATGTGTGTAACACTGAAAGACACACCGTGAATCGATTCATTGAAGGGCTACACCTAGGGCTGAAAATAAAGGTAATGGGTACTAAACCCACTACCTTGGCAGAATGTGTGGAAATGGCTTCCAAGTTTGGAGAAGAATACAAAAAGAGTCAAACTACCAAGTTTAGTGGAGGAGGATACAATAACCCAAAGCCCTTCTAGAAGAGTAAAAGACCTTGGAACAATTTTAAGCCCCAAAGAAATCAGAGGAACAATGCACCAAGGCAAAATAGATAACCATGTCTAAGATGCAGAAAATTTCACCAAGGCAATATCTACCCTAGACCTATACAACAACAACCACAACGGTTTCCAATCAAGTGCCATAATTGTGGGGAGTATGGACATATTGCCACCTACTATACCAAACCATTGGCAGTCAAGGAGGCAAAACTAGAAATTGCCCCTCGACACCAAGGAAGGGTCTTCACCATCACTGACAACTAAGCTGGACCATCCAATGTAGTGATTGAAGGTAAACTACTTGTAGCAGACAACTATGCCAAAGTACTATTTGATTATGGATCTACGCATTCCTTTATATCTTGTGAATTTGCATCTATTATACAACTGTTAGTGAAAAACTTGGGATTTGATCTAGATGTAACAACTCTAGTTGGAAAAACAGTTAAATTACAAGAATACTTACATAATGTACCTATAGAAGTATTGGGCAAAAGAATGGACATAGACCTCATTTTATTGAACATGGTGGATTTTGACATCATACTGGGTATGGACTGGTTAGCAAAATATTGGGTAGTTATGGACTGTCACAAGAAAAAAATCACATTTAGTAAACCAGGTGAGGAAGTATTAGTACTGTATGGAAAACACAATGACTTAAACAAATCCATTATCTCAGCTATGATGGTAGTTAAACATATGTCCAAGGGGTGTCAGGCATTTCTAGCAACAATGATTTCCTTAGATGTTGAACAACCCAGAATAACAGAAATTGAAGTAATTAGGGATTCCAAGATGTTTTTCCTAAAGAGCTGCCAGGATTAGCCCTACACAGAGAAATTGAGTTTACCATTGAAGTAATTCCTAGTACAACTCTAATTTCTAAAGCACCTTATAGGATGGCCCCAGCAGAGATGAAAGAGTTGAAAGGTCAATTGCAAGAATTGTTAGACAAAGGGTTTCTTAGACCAAGTAGTTCACCATGGGGAGCACTAGTAATATTTGTGAAGAAGAAGGATGGGTCGATGAGATTATGCATTGATTATAGAATGTTGAACAGTGTCACAGTGAAAAATAGGTATCCCTTACCTCGTATTGATGATCTCTTTGATCAACTCCAATCTACTAAGGTCTTTTCCAAAATTGACCTTAGATCAGGATATCATCAATTGAGTATTAATGATGAAGACATACCCAAGTCAGCATTCAAAACTAGATATGGGCATTACGAGTTTCTAGTCATGTCTTTCGAGCTGACCAATGCACTAGCAATGTGTATGGATTTGATGAATAGAATCTTCAAGGAATTTTTGGATAAATTTTGATTATATTTATTGACGATATACTGATTTACTCTACCAGTATCAAGGAACATCAAGAACACTTATGAATTGTACTAAATACCCTCAGAACACATAAACTATTTGGTAAATTTAGTAAGTGTGAATTCTGGTTAGAGAAGGTCAATTTCTTGAGCCATGTAATGTCACAACCCCGTCGGGCCCACAGCAATGATATTGTCCTGTGCGCACTCACGTGCCACGAGTTTTGCTCTTCCCTCACATCCAAGGGAAAACCAATCATTGCTGTGAATGGAGGCATTCCCCCTTATAACTCAGGCCCATCACCACCCTAGCCGATGTGGGACTAACTCTCAAGCCTCACCTTGCCTAGAAGCCTGCCAGCCTAGAAGCCTACCAGCCCTCCAGGCCCGCCCTCATCAGCCAACCCTCATCGGCCAAGGCTAGCCCTCTGCCCCTTAGTGGACACGTGTCCCCGTGTGTCACACACAGAGCGCCTGCGTATGGTTAGCCATCCACCCTCGGGTCACACCTTAACAGAAAATCCAAATGTAGTGCCTAGGGTCCTGCGTGCCACGATTCTAGATTGCGCGCTCTACGATTTCTAGTATACGCGTGTGCCTTGGTCACACTGCAACCAAGTTGGGTCGTGTGCGCACGTCTGAATGGTGTTCCAGGGTGTGCACTCTAGACAGCGTTGTGCGGACGCATCTTAGGCGTAGCTACGGCGTGCTTTGGCTCCTAGGACATCCCATGAGTCCTGATCGAGCCAAGAAAACTATTCGCACGCAACGCGTGCTCAAGGACAGCCCCCAGGGAGCTTGGCACAGGTGTGTGTCAAGCCAGGCGCCCCCTGGACCATGCCGTGAACCACGGGACGTTCGTGCACCCCTGGGAGGCGCTCTCTCTCTCTCTCTCTCTCGACGGGTTTTCACCCGTTTGGTTCTCTTCCCAGAAGACCGATGATTTTCGGTCGTAAGTATTCCCAGATCCGGCGAGGATCTGGGCTGGGAAGGAGGGGGAAAAGGACGATCATTCCTAGCAGCCAGAAGTGGCACCTTTGTCAATGGTTTTGGCTCCCTGCCGAAACCATGGTAGGCAGGTTGAGGGTTCTGGAATGAACCTTGCATACCAAGGCGTTCTCCGGCCGGGAAAATGCTAGATCCTGTCGGACTCTAGGGCCAAACAAAAGGAAAAGGAGGGAGGAATAGGGTGGGGACGAGGAGGTACCTGGACATCCACCGTGAAGCTATTGTACACCTGGAATCATTTTCTCCAAACCCTCTTTGCTGGAGATTTGAACCCAGAAATACCTGGAGGAGAAGGGGGCTTGGGGGGTATTTATAGGAGAGGGAAGGCGGTGCCGTCCTATGGTGGTGCCGCCATTTTCACTGGCACCGCCTTGCAAAGGCGGTGCTGGTGTTTCCAAAAAATTCAGGAGAGGGGGTTTCTAGAGAAATTGAGAGGAGGAAAAAGATAGGGGGTGCCATTATCAAAACGGCCCCCTGCAATTTTTAGCTTTTTCATTTTTTAGGTGCATTTTACAAAAATTCCCTCAATCTTCTAACGCCTATAACTTCGTCATATGAGCTCCCTTTTCGGCGTTCTTTGAGGCGTTGGATTCCGTTTTTAGTGTAGTATCTAGTGGCATTGATTTTCTTCACAAATTCCTAAGTTTCCATGTGAATAAAGATTAAACAGCTAACCACCTAATAAGACCAATAATCATATATTTATTCTCAAAATAGTCAAGTTACAAGATCATTAGCACATCGCACTATGTTTGTTCTTTATACAAAATGTCTCCAAAATGTTGGGTCATTACATGTAATTTCCAAGAATGGAGTAGAAGTGGACCCCACCAAGATTGAAGCAATGATGAATTGAGAGAAACCTAAAATAGCAACAGAAATACATAGTTTTCTTGGACTAGTAGGATACTACCGTAGATTCATTCAAGGATTTTCTTGTATAGCTCTTCCTTTGACTTCCTTGACAAGAAAGGGAGTACAATTCACCTGGACAGAAGAATGTGAAAATAGTTTTCAAGAGCTAAAGAAGAGGTTAACTACAGCACCAATATTGACTTTGCCATCTGGAAGTGGAGGATATGAAATATATTGTGATGCTTCAGGCAATGGGTTAGGCGGTGTGTTGATACAAAATGGGAAGGTCATTGCTTATGCATCTAAACAATTGAAGAAACATGAAATAAATTGCCAGTACATGACCTAGAATAGGCAGCTGTAGTTTTTGCATTGAAAATTTGGAGACATTATTTGTATGGAGAAAAATGCAATGTATTCACAGATCATAAAAGTCTTAAATACATCTTCACTCAGGCTAATTTCTACATGAGACAAAGAAGATGGATAGAGTATATCAAAGACTATGATTTTGCCATCTAATACCATCCTGGAAAAGCAAATGCAGTAGCTGATGCATTAAGTAGACAGCTAAGAGCTTTACTCACAAACATTACAATTAAATTAGCTTTTATAGAAAGAGTCCTTCAAGCCCTAGAAGAACATACAACAACTTAGGAATTGTGTAAAAAGAAAGGATTTATTAACGGTACAGATGGGGGTATACATTTTCAAGAGAGATTGGTGGTTCCTTTAAATACATACTTGAGAAAGGAACTGATACAAGAAGCCTATCAGTTAAAATTTTCTATACACCCTAGGGGTACAAAGATGTATCAGGATTTAAAAAGAAACTTTTGGTGGGAAGGCATGAAAAGAGAAATAGGAGAATTTGTGGCTATATGTCTAAATTGTCAACAAGTAAAAGCTGACCACCAAAGACCCACTGGAATGTTACAAACATTGAAACTTCCAGAATAGAAATGGGACAATATCACTATGGATTTTGTAGCAGGATTGCTAGGGACCCTAACAAGTCATGACATGATTTGGGTGGTTGTAGATAGGCTAACAAAGTCAGCACATTTCATTCCAATTAGTTGACAGTCTAGCTAAGTTATACATCAATGAAATAGTAAGTCTCCATGGGATTCCACTATCCATTATCTTTGATAGGGATGGAAGATTTACTTCAAGATGTTGGAAGAGTGTACAACAAGCCTTGGGGACCTCACTTAAGTTTAGTACAACATTTCACCCCAAAACAGATGGTCAATCAGAAAGGACTATTCAAACCTTAGAAGATATGTTGAGAGCATGTGCATTAGATTGGAAAGGCCTTACCACCCCAACTCTCAGAAATACATACTGTCTTTCACGTGTCTATGCTAAGGAAATACCTCCAAGATGATACACATGTACTTCAAAGGGTGCCAGAAGAGCTAAAGCTAGACCTAACCTTCGAAGAGAAGGCAATACGAATTTTGGACCGCAAGAAACAGAAGTTAAGGACCAAAAGCATTCCGTTAGTCAAAGTTCTGTGGCAACATCACTCTGTTGAGAAAGCCACATGGGAAATAGAAGTAGAAATGAGGAAGACACACCCTAGTCTATTTAATTAAGTATTGTAATACAAATTTCTAGGACAAAATTATTGTAAGGGGGGAAGATTGTAATAACCCCAATTTTTGTAATTGATTGAGAAAATCAATAAAGTTTGAGTTTTAGAAATTTCGAGCTAGAAATTAGGGTTATTTAGAATGTACTTCTTATAGAAGTATAATCAAAGGATAAGACATGTATAATTGAAATTGAACTCAGTGAACCCTTCAGAATGATTGTAAGCACGACAAATTCTGAATTTGGATGAAAAATCCTTAATTTTCTTTATTTTATGGATAAAAGGGTAAAATTACTATTTTACCCATAATCGAGATATGAGACATCAAAATTTAGAATGTGCTGAGAAATACGAATCCAATGCCCAATTCCTAGATCATGGGAATAAACCCTAACTTTTATACATAAAGGGCAAAAATGGTCTTTTTACACTATGTGGGACCTAAAACGGAATCCAATGATAGCCCATGTGAAATCATGGGTCAAACCCCTACCAGCTGGTAGTGGAGAAAAAGGTGAAGGTGGAGAATCCAATGCTAATTAAATAATATAAAAAAATAAACCATAATCATTACACATAACCATGAAAAAAGACCCAAAATGTCTATAAATACACCCACAAAAATCCTCTAAAAATGTCCATAAAATTCCCACAAAATTATCTTAATTTTTCCTGCAAAACCAGACATAGATTCATTCCCAAAATCCCAAAACTCCCAAAAGATCTCTCTCTTTCATTTTCTCTCTCCTCTCTCCATATTGGAATAAGAGACCTAAATTCAATTAGGCACTCTATTTCAGATCAAATATCACATATCTCCAACGATTCAAACAACAGAAATCATAAGACAAGTGGATCTTAGGCTATCTTATCATCAAAACTGGTATTCTCTTAATTTGCACTATATAACCAACATTTTTCTCCAATCAAGTAGGTGGAACTACTTCTTAGACATATTTATTGTTGTTTAATGAAAATTTTATTTTACTGTAATTTGATTTGGGTGACAAAACTGTAAAAATAAAGTAAATACTAGAACCTTCAATTCATGATGATTGAGGGCTCAGATGGAAAATTTGACCCTATCAATCGATCCAAAAGGGTACAAAACCCCTAGGGTAAAATTTTTATGAAATTTTATTAAGTTTTGGGCCCTTAATTGAGAGGGATTGATTGGACGGTCCAGAACGGACTGTTCGATTTCCCGATCGGATCAGGTTCCCCAGGACAGCATGTGAAACACTACGAGGAAACACGGAATGCGACAGTGTTTCTGCATGAGCGACGTTGTCCCAGCAAGATGATTGTGCTCGAGCGCCGGTTGTCAAGTGAGTACATCGCGCGTTTATCCGGGTGACAGAAGCGCTCCCGATAGTTCCGTCTAGATTGTGAACTTCTAGACTGAATTCATGAATCATATGAACTCCAAATTGAGATCAGAAAGAAGCTATGGAAAGCTTACAACCTCTAGTTTCTTATGAAATGATAAAATAGAGAAGATATCTTATGAAACTTTTTGTATTTAGGAAATAAGTTTCCAATTTCCACGGACGCGCTCGTCAACTTTTCCTTTAACGCACGGGTGTATTTTGCGTCCATGGTGACCTGGGCGTCCTCGGGACACCCAGTTCAACCATGTCGAACAAGTATACCCCAAGCACCTACCCTGGGTCTGTTGTGGCTCCTTAGAGCCCATTTTTGCATGGTTTCTCATGCAAAAACTTAGGGATATTCATCCTAAGACTGAGGGGGAGATGGGTTTGGAGTTGTTTAAGGGAGAGGGGGAATGGCGGTGGTTTCTCCCCTTTCACACCGACATTCTAGAATGTTGGTGATGCAATACGTTTGAGAAGAAGGCGGTGCCCGTATCAAAATGGGTCCCTGTTTTCTTAGGCCAATTCGTTTTAAATTTAATTACCATTTTACCCTTGAACTTCAAAGGGCCATAACTTATTCATTTTAACTCCGTTTTGGGTGATTCTGGTCTTGTTGGATTCCTTTTTCCAAGACGCACCTAAGGGTACCATTATAAGGACAAAATTTCTTAGTCTAGTCAAGGTAAACAGTGAAATGACCAAAATACCCTTACTCCAAAAGTGAACTTTCATTATCATCTTGGGATTTCAAGGTTACAAAAATGGAGTCATTAAATTCTTACCCCTTTAGGGGAATTTCGCCCCCAAAATTCTAATATATACAGTCAAAAGATCTCGGGATACTTTTCTCACATTTCTGACTTCGGTTCCGAAGTCTCTTCTTCCATGTGCGCATTTCTCCATAAAACTTTGACTAAGTGTATGTCTTTGTTCCGCAGCTTCTTATTCTTATGATCCAGAATCTCAATTGGTCTTGTCTCCAGCTTGAGATCCTCTATCAATTCTATGGGTACCTGGGTGATGACATGAGCAGGGTCAAGCACGTACCTCCTTAGGATAGATATATGGAATATGTTATGCACTTCAGATAGCTGAGGGGGTAGTGCTATCCTGTAGGCCACTTTTCCCACTTTCTCCAGGATTTCAAAAGGTCCTATGTAACACGGACTAAGCTTGCCTTTGATACCGAACCGCATAACTCCTTTAGTGGGAGATATCTTCAGGAAAACGTGCTCTCCTATGTCGAATTCTAATGGTCTCCTCCTTTGATCAGCATAGCTCTTTTGCCAGTTTTGAGCTGTGAGGAGGCATTTCTTTATGAGTTTGACCTTCTCAGCACATTGCTCCACCAGTTTGAACTGTAGCACCCTGGACTCTCCAACTTCACTCCAACTGGTGGGTGATTGACAAGGTCTCCCATAGAGCGCCTCGTATGGAGCCATGCCAATGTTTGACTGAAAGCTATTGTTGTACGCGAACTCCATTAGCGGCAGGTTTTCATCCCAACTCTACTTCCAATCGAGGGCACAAGCTTGTAGCATATCTTCGACTATCTGGATCGTGCGCTCTGACTGTCCATCGGTCTATGGATGGAAGGCTGTGCTAAAGTTCAAGGAAGATCCTAAGGATTTTTGGACAGACTTCTAGAGTTGTGAAGTGAAGCGGCTATCCCTATCTGAAGTGATACTAAGGGGTATGCCATGTAAACTCACTATCTCTTTGATGTATTGCTGAGATAGGCTGTTAGTGGATTGGGTATGGTGTATAGGAAGGAAATGGGCTATCTTAGTCAATCTATCTACAATTACCCAGATCATGTCATGACCCTTAGAGGTCCTGGGTAACCCTAAGATGAAGTCCATGGTAATATAATCCCATTTCCATTCGGGTAACTCAAGGGGTTGTAACAATCCCGTAGGTCTTTGATGTTTGGCCTTTACTTGTTGACATGTTAGACACTTTGCCAAAAATTCCCCTATGTCTCTTTCCATACCATCCCACCAATATTGTCTCTTTAAGTCTTGATACATCTTAGTTCCTCCTAGGTGTATAGTATACTTAGACCGATGAGCCTCTTTTAAGATTTCTTGTCTTAATTCTTCATTAGTCGGTACCACTAATCTTCCTTGCATGTAAACGCTGCCATCTTCCCCTTTAGTAAACCCTAGTTTTCCTATTAAAGCTTGTACGTCCGGATCCCCTTGCTGTGCTTGCTTAACCTTTTTATTAACAGTCGACTTTATCGTTAGACCTGCCATAATGATTTTGCGCTTACTTATGTCTGGTTTCCACATTATTACTTCTTGTAATAGCTTCCATCTCTTAGTAAATAAACTTGCACACATCCCTTGGGTTTTTCTACTTAATGCATCAGCTACCACATTAGCTTTTCGAAGGTGATAATGAATGGAGAAGTCATAGTCTTTTAAGTATTCCATCCATCTTCTTTGTTGTATGTTTAAGTCTTGTTGGGAAAAGATATATTTAAGACTCTTATGATCTGTGAAAACTTCAAAATTTTCCACATATAGATAATGTCTCTAGATTCGCAAGGTAAAGACTATAGCCACTAATTCCAAGTCATGGGTCGGGTAATTGACTTCATGCTTCTTGAGTTGCCGAGAAGCATAAGCAATTACCATCCCATGTTGCATAAGTATGCAGCCTAATCCTTGTTGAGAGGCATTGCTGTATATCTCAAATCCGCTACTTCCTGAAGGTAAGGTAAAGACAGGTGCTGTAGTTAACCTTCTCTTTAGTTCCTGGAAGCTTCCCTCACATTTATCAATCCATTCAAATCTTGTGTCTTTCTTGGTCAGCTTAGTTAAAGGTAAAGCAATTCATGAAAAACCCTCGATGAATCTCCTGTAATATCCAGCAAGTCCTAAGAAGCTTCTTATTTCTATGACTGTCTTAGGTCTTTCCCATTTCTGTCTGTACTGATTCAACCTTAGCGGGGTCGACTGCTATGCATCTTGAGAAATAATGTGTCCTAAGAAATTACCCTTTTCCAGCCAAAACTCACACTTACTGAATTTTGCATATAACTTATGTGCTCGTAGGGTGCTTAACGTTATCCTTAGATGTTTCTTATGGTCTTCAGGAGTTTCTGAATATATCAAGATATCATCCACAAATACTATGATGAATTTGTCTAAGTACTCCTTGAACACCCTATTCATGAGGTCCATAAACGTGGCTGGAGCATTAGTTAAGCCAAAGGACATCACTCTGAATTAATAATGGCCGTATCGAGTCCTAAAGGCTGTCTTGGGGATATCTTCTTCTTTAACTCAAAGTTGATGGTAGCCGGATCATAGATCAATCTTAGAGAAGACTCTAGCTGACTGAAGTTGATCAAAAAGATCATCAATTCCGGGAAGGGGGTACTTATTCTTAATGGTGACCCTATTTAGCATCTTGATAGTCTATGCATAATCTCATGGAGCCTTCCTTTTTCTTAATAAAAAGGACTGGAGCTCCCCACGTAGATACGTTAGGCCGTATGAACCCTTTGTCAAGTAGTTCCTGTAACTGGGTCTTCAATTTTTTTAGTTCTGCAGGAGCCATTCAATAAGGAGCTTTGGAAATAGGGGAAGTACCGGGTATAAGGTCAATGGTAAACTCAATTTCTCTTGGTGGGGGTAGACCTAGTAAGTCCTCAGGGAATACGTCAGGAAATTCTTGGACTACCTCGACATCCTCTAGCTTTGGTTGGGGACTCTCGACAAATTCAATCTTAGCCAAGAAGAAGGGACATCCCTGAGCAATGTGCTTAACTGCTTTCATGGCAGAAATAACACACTCTTCAGAATAATCCTTTCTTCCTTGGAGGGTGAAAGTGTCTCCATTAGGTAGGGTAAAAGTGCACGTTTCTGGTGGCAATCAACAAGGGCTTGATGAAGGGCTAGCCAGTCCATACCTAAGATGGCGTCGAAGTCATTCATATCTAAGTGAATAAGATTGGCATGTAGCAAATGATCTTTGACCAAAACGGGGACATCCTGGAGATAAGATTAGGTGGGAAGTGCTCGGCCTATAGGAGTCATGACTTCTAGAGTGAAGTCCAGGTCCTGTGGTATAATGTCCAAGGTTGATGCAAACTCCTGGGATATGAACGAATGAGTGGAGCCTATATCAAATAGAACTTTAGCAGGTGTATCATAGATGGAAAGAATACCTAAAACTACTGCATTTGAAGCCTGAGCTTGACTGGAAGTGAGGGCAAAGACACGTCCTTGGCTCTTTGGAACCTGATCTCTTTTATGCTCTTCAACTTTCCTTTTTGTACAATTCCTAGCAAAATGTCCTAATTCTCCACACGTATAGCAAGTGATGTTGAAAGTGGGACATGGTCTACCTGAATGATTCCTATTACACCTAGGGCATGTCTTCCAGTGTGGTCTTCTTCCTTTGTTTTCAAACAGCTTCTTAAAAGGTGGCCTGGGTCCAGATGACTAAAATGGTCTCTTTCCTTTATTTCTCATGGTGTTGATGTTCTTAGTTTCCTTTATCGCCTGATTCCTTTGATAATCTTTTTCGTATAGGGAGGCCATCTCTACAGCTTTGGCTACGGTGGAAGGTTGGAAACCTAGAACTCTGTTCCTTAGTCTTGGGTTGAGCCCATCTACAAATCTTTCTGCCGCGTCTTCCTCATCAACACAAGCATGTCGTGCAAATCTTCAGAGGCTGATGAATTTATTTTCATACTGTTGGACAGTCATGTTTCCTTGTTCTAAGTCCATAAATTCCTTTTCCTTCTATTTTCTTATGTGTTTAGGATAATATTTGTCATTAAAGACCTTTTTAAATTCTTCCCATCCTATTGTTTCTTGCCGATCAAAATAAGTCCTTTCCGCTATTTCCCACCGAAAGGTAGCCTCTCGCCTAAACACAAATGTGGCCATGGGTACCTTTCTTTCTTTAGCTATGTTCATGGCTTTAAATATCTTTTCAATATCAATTAACCATTTTTCAGCTGTAGATGCTTCATCTTCTCCTGTGAAAGAGGGAGCTAATTTTTGAAACCGTTCTAACTGAACCTCAGTCCTATCTATTGCTTTATCAGGGGAAGGATCTCGTGTGGTAGGGGTTTGGGTTTTTGATTGCTCATGTATTGTTCCATATGCTGTAGGAATCGTTGGAATAATTTAGCCATCCCATTGCCCGAACCAGTGGAGTCCACTGGTGGGGCTTTAGGTCTTGGAGTATCGCTTACTTTCTTTCTAGGCATCTGTAAATCACAAGGTAATTCACAAGACCTTAGTACATGTTATCATATTACCCCTTAATCTTTCATGGATGACACTTGATTATAAGTTATTCTCCTCATAATTGGGTTGTGAGTAACGTCAAACCGGGCTTTGATACCAACTATGACGACTCGGGTTTTATATGATGCAATTTCTTAAAAAGGCGAGCTCTTGCTTTAGAAATATGAAATGCATGAAAATCTTTTGTTATGGAAACCAATCTTTCATATAAAATCCCGAGTGTTAAAACACATTTTCAAAACATATAGCCATGGCATAGTTTTAAATCAACTCTATTCCCAACAAAGTGTTAGTCACAGCCTCAGCTACAGAGAGTAACTACAATCAAGTAACATTCACTAAAAGATAAGGTAGGGTTTTACTTGTACTTAATTTGGATGTTCTCTATCGCGGGTATATCCTGTCCTTAAGTGTTTACTTGTATCTAAAAAATAAGGAGTGGGTGAGTATACATTATACTCAGTAAGAGTCTATCACTACTAGTTTTACAATGCATGCTATTTTTTAAACCATATGTTCTTTAAAACATGTGCCTGTTTGAAGACCCATGTTCAATATCTATATTAAAAAAAATTGTTAAAATAGAATACTGACAACTTTCGATATTAAAAGCCATGGTCAAAATAAAATATTGACGACTTAAAGAATCGCATAATCCAAGTCAAAAGTAACATAGATATCATGAAAATATATGATGATATGCATAAGATGCTCAACTGAATCCAACTCATGGATCTATGGTCGACCATACTCATGTCATGCCATATGCAATGCAAGTAAATCCTCAAAAACATAGGGCACACTATGCCCATGACCTCATCGCCGTGTGGTCCCCGAGTACTTAGGGACTCTCGATCATAGCCTCCACGGGGCACATGACACTTCGATAGGTGTCGTGACACCAGTGGTAGTCCGTGTTACCACACAACAATCGAAGTAAGGACAAGCCTTTTTGGCATGGTACCCTTTCCACCTATAGTGGTAGAGGCTAGGAGGCCACCCCGAACCTCTCGGCATAGCACCCACGAGCTTAGTAGCCCAAAATCATCTAAAGATAAAGCCAAAGTTCAATCATCACAAATCATGCAATTTATGCAATCATTTTCAATGTCCTCTTTGGGTACCTCACACTACCTGGCCCTCACAACTGCCTAACCAGCATCTTTTGGGCACTCCAGTGTCTTTTGACAACCCTTGAGGATATGCAATCTACGTAAATTAGGAAATTTATGCATTTCTTTTCAAGACATGTGAGCAATGCATAAAAATCACTTTATGCTAGTATCGTGTTTAAAGCCATAAAACATGAAGACACATTTGCATACTAGTTTTTACATTAACTCAAAAGTAGGTCATGTGCATAAGGATGTAACATAAGTTTATATGTCATAAAGATAGGACATGTAACTTAAAAACTTAAAACATGCATTAGAAAAGAAACCATGACTCAAAACATGCAGTCTCAAAGCATCATGGGTTCTTTTTAAAAGTCTAATAGCGATAGAACACCTACTTGGTTTGGTCGCGCTAGTCCCCTTATCCTCGTACGTTCCTGGATATGGTTTCGGGGAAAAAGGTTAGCTTGGCCTATTTCTATAGGTTCTAGAACAGTTTACCTCACTACTTAGGCATTAAGGGTCCATTCTCATGCCTAAGGGCCTCCTAAGGTCCCTAACTGGGCCTTGGTATAGTCAAGTTTGCAAAGGTTTAGTGGGCTTGAACCACTATCATGGTTTAAGGGTCATGTCAGCCTTATATAGCGGCTTGACTAGGTATTTTATGGTTTGGATGTGTCCACGCCGTCGATACGGACACAACGCCTCTCGCAGCACCTCAATCGAAGTCCTAAAACTCAAGTTATGGGCATTTTAGTGTTAAGAGTACATAGAAGGCCCATATGAGACCTGCATCACCACTCCCGGGACGCACCTGCATCCTAGTTGAGCGATGACCGGCCTGCATTTGAGGTCACACGCTCCTGGGCGTCGTCAGGCTACGCGTTCTGCTTACGCAGAACACACGGCGTCACCATAGCAGGCCCATACGAGGAGGGCGCCCAGGACGCTAACGCACAGGGCGCGTCCGCCGATGCATTCTACCCTCTACCCATTTTCTCGTTTGTGGGCACGTCCATGGATGCGCCCGTCGGCTTTTCCTTTAATGCACGGGTGTGTTTTGGTTCCGTGGTGACCTGGGCATCCTTGGGATGCCCTGGTTCGACCATGTCGAACTAGTATGCCCCAAGTACCTACCCTAGGTCTGTTGTGGCTCCCTAGAGCCCCATTTTGCATGGTTTCTCATGCAAATACTTAGGGATATTCATCCTAAGACTAAGGGGGAGATGGGTTTGGAGTTGTTTAAGGCATACCTAGTTCGTGGCCTAGTATTTTCCACGTTTTCTCCTCCTGCACACAGCTCCCAGATTGGTTTTTCCCAGGGCTTTGGGCTGCCATTGGAGGTGGCCATGAGCTCTATTTATAGATCTTAAGGAGGGTTCTGGAGGGGGTTTCCACTACCATGGAATGGCGGTGGAGAAACCTCCAAAATGGTGGTGGTTTCTCCCCTTGCACACTGGCATTCTATAATGTTAGTGATGCAATACGTTTGAGAATAAGGGGGTGCCCGTATCAAAATGGGTCCCTATTTTCTCAGGCCAATTCGTTTTAAATTTAATTACCATTTTGCCCTTGAACTTTAAAGGGCCATAACTTGCTCATTTTAACTCTATTTTGGGTGATTCTAGTCTTGTTGGATTTGTTTTTTTGAGACACACCTAAGGGTACCATTCTAAGGACCTAATTTCTGGGTCTAGTCAAGGTGAATAGTGAAATGACCAAAATACCCTTATCTCAAAAAGTGAACTTTTCATTACCAACTTGGGATTTCAAGGTTACAAAAATGGAGTCATTACACCTTGCCCTATGAGAGGCTAAAAGTCAGGTGGGGCAATTATGGTAAGGCCACCACTGTAGAAGTCCTATCCCCCCATATGGGCAGTGACGTAATATTTTCCACTATGGTATCAGTGGTGAACATGGGAGTTATCCGAGCGCGCTAGTACAGATCAGACTGTAGCATGGTAGCCCTTTGATTAATTTGGACTATGATGCATGTGAGAGCAAGCATAGTGAAATGCCTTATGTTTTAGCATAATGAAATGCTAGGTAATTGTAGATTACCAATATTTCCCAGGAAGGGAAATTTCTAGTGTAAGATTAGCTAAAATATTGAATTCTCATAATGGAGAGAATTGATCAGCTTAGTTGTGAATGATATTTGATTACTTTCATAAATTTAACTGATTTACCCATGTATAGTATGTATGTATGTATATGGATGTACATATATTACAAAGTAAAGAGTAGAGACATGAATATGTTTAGGGATAACGGAATTATGAAGTATTAGAATTATATTGTTAATTATTATGCTTCTTGAATCCCCTACTAAGCATTACTTGCTGAGATATTGTAAATGTTGCAATATCTGAGATACAAGGAAGGAGAGTTAGGAGCTCAAGATGAAAGAAGACTTGAAGAGAATAATCTTCAAGGTATACCCCTTGAAGACATGTATTTTGCTTTGTTTGAGAGTATTGTATTGTAATGAGAGTTTCATTGTATGGTGAGCTTTGAGTTTTGGATTATGTAATTTGGACAAGTATTGTAATGGATTTGGCTGTACTGTGAACCACTAGATGGATTCTAGAATTTAATAAAAGTATATTATTTTAATGAAAGTTTATCCTATACAAAGTTCTACTTATGTTATGTATGAAGGGATGACTTGGGTTTTACAAAACAAGTTCTAAAGAAAAGAATTTAAGCTGCTTTGTTTTACGAATTTTTTTTACTATTAAGGGTCTTGCCTTTCAAAATATATTACAAAATGTGTTACAAAAACCCAGGTCGTCACAGTGGATCTAATCCTTAGCCTTCCTCCTCTAAGGATGGTGAAGGAAATCTGCTCATTTTAGGTCATGCTTATTTTTTTACAGAAGATTCATCAATGACTTTGGTAAAATAGTTAAGCCCCTATGTAATTTACTTATGAAGGATCCCACTTTTGAAATTGATGATGACTACATGAAAGCATTTGAGTGACTAAAGGCTAAGTTAATTTCTATAGCTCTTATTCAACCACTAGATTGGAATGCACCGTTTGAAATAATGTGTGATGCTTCAAGCTACGTGATTAAGGCTGTGTTGGGACAGCATATTGATAAACTTCCCCACATGATATATTATGCTAGCAAGACACTCAATGATGCCCAATTCAATTATTCAACTACAGAAAAAGAGTTGCTGGAAGTTGTTTTTGCCCTAAATAAATTTAGATCTTACTTTCTAGGGTCTAAGGACATAGTATACTTAGATCGTGCAGCACTTAAATATTTTATTTCAAAGAAAGATGCAAAACCTAAGCTAATCTAATGGATACCATTACTACATGAATTTGATCTTGAAATTTAGGATAAGAAAGGTTACAAAAATGTTGTAGATGACCACTTATCTAAGCTAGTTATGGAGTCCACTAGTTAGAATGTGCCTATAATGGAGACATTTTCTAATGAGCAATTGTTGCACATTTCTCAATTACATTGGTATACTAATATAGTCATTTACCTGTCACTGGACAAATTCCTAGTCATTGACCTAAACAAGATAGAAAAAGATTTATCACCAAGGTTAAATACTTTACATGAGATGAGCCGTACTTTTTAAGTACTATCTTTATCAAGTTATTAGGAGATGTGTACCAGATAATGAACAGCATAAGGTCATTTACTTTTGTCATGACCATGATTTGGGGGGCCATTTTAATTCGAGAAAGGTAGTTACAAAGATTTTTCAGTGTAGCTTTTATTCGCCCACCATTTTCAGGGATTTACATGCTTACTACATAGCATGTGCTAGATGTCAACATTTAGGGAGCACAGGGAAAAGAAATATGATGCCTTTGAATCCTATTTTGATTGTTGAACCATTTGATGTTTGGGGCAGATTTTATGGGACCTTTACATAACTCCTTTGGTTATTTATGCATCCTTGTGGGGGTGGATTATGTGTCAAAATGGGTAGATGCCATTTTGTGTAAAACTAATGACCACAAAGTAATGGTAAAGTTCTTAAAGGAAAATATATTTGCATTTTTTAGTACACTCAGGGCCATAATTAGTGATGGCGATAAACATTTTTGCAACAAGGCATTTGAGAATTTAATGAAGAAATGTGGTGTTACCCATAAAATTGCTACCCCTTATCATCCTCAGATGAGTGGATAGGTAGAAGTGTCAGATAGGGAGATAAAGTAAATTTTGGAAAAGATAGTCAATCCATATAGGAAAGACTAGTCTTTGAGGCTTAGTGATGCTTTATGGGCTTATCATACAGCATTTAAAACTCCTATAGGCATGTTACCTTATTGCTTGGTCTATGGAAAGGCCTACCACCTACTAGTTAAACTTCAACATAGAGCATATTGGACAATTAAAAGGCCTAATTTTAACTTAGATACTATTGAAAACTATAGAAAACTCCAACATAATTAGTTGGATGAGTTAAGGAAAGATGCATATGATTAACATATCTTAAGAAAGTCATTCACACCTGGATAGAAGGTCCTTTTGTATAATTATAGATTGCATCTATTTCCAGGAAAAGGTAGATCTCAATGGATGGGACCTTACATTATATGTACTATATCTATCGAGGTAGAAATGATGGAGAGATCTCCAAAGTTAATGAACAAAGATTGAAACCATTCTTAGAGTTGTTAAACCTTGAGGTGGAAGAAACATTACTTGAGGAACTTGTTTATCAAGAACCACCATAGCATGTCTAACTAAAGACACTAAACTTAGCGCTCACTGGGAGGCAACACAAGATTTGAGAGTCACATTGTTCTACATTAACCATTCATCATTTAGGGTCCATGTTTCGAAACATTGAGGAAAATGTTTAGTTTAGTTTGGGGGTGTAGACATATATGAGATGTCTAGTTCTCTTCATGTTTTATTTATTTTTTAAATTCTAATTTTTCAAAAGTTTTGAAGATCAAGTTCCTTTAATATGATGAGAATTGGGTTTTCCATAGTTTAGTATTTCTCCTACTTTAACTTATAAATAGAAATGCATATTGTTAATTCTGCATTCTATTCATGTCTTGAAGTGTTTTATAAAACTTAAATCTTGCAATATACTTACACAAAATACATAGTCTAGACTAATAGATGATTATGACTTAGAGATCCTGAGGAAAATCAGTGGAGACATATATACCCTACGAGTACTATGTACACTGTGAGTATTAGAGACTATCATCTTTCTTAGGGGTTTAAGTAATTCCATATTTTCTTTAGTGAACATTACTTTGAAAGATCCCAGTATTCTTTATTTTGGTCAAAATTCTAAGTACCAACTAGGAGTATTAACTTTCTTTCCTAAATATTATTGAATTAGATTGGTTTTAAGAAACCTAGGATATGATATAGGCCATCCATGTTACAATAAAAAGACATAAAAGCCTATGCAAAATATTATACCACTAGTCAAACCCTTTGAAGCCACTTGGTAAGCCCTTTTCTTTCGAAAACCACATTTACCTTGACCTAAAAACCCCAGCTAAAATATCTATTGCCTCCTTTTCAATTATGAGCAAAGAAAGTAGAAAAAGGACAAAATTCAAAGAAGTGAAAATATCAAAGCATTTATATAGAAAAAAGGAATGCCTTTCCTTAAAAAAATGGAATACAGAAAGAAAAGAAAAATGGAAAAGACATTCACTTTAGTGTAATAAAAAGTGAAAGTTGTCTAAACAATTATTGAAGACCTCTACTCAAATGTGAAACTTTGAATCGTTCAAAACCATTCCCAAGTCTACGTTTCATCCTACCTAAAGACCTAATGATATTAAGGTGGATGCCAGCCTTAATGAGGATATTAATAGGAATGAATTAAGCTAAAATATTTCTTATGGTATGGGTAATGGCATCCACTCTTAGCAATCATATTCTTTCTCTCATTGGTGTTTAAAAGATTATGTGAACCATCAGATATTGGACTCAATTACATGGTGATAGATTTTGTTTGATCCCTTTCTTTGAGAGCTTTATTTCTGAGTGTATACTAGTGAGAAATTTAGGTCAAGACATCATTCCAAAGGAGCAATAAGCATTCCTATTTAGAAGTCTTGCCTTTACGTAGCTTGTATAGACATACACTCTAAGATTGAACTAGAATAAAATGGCTTTGGTATATGGATAATTTGTAGAATTTTTCATCCATCTTTATTAAGTTGTTAAAGCAAGTTGAGTCCAACTTCGCCTTATGGAATTTTATGGGTATATTCACTGCTAACCTTCATAAGGCTTAACTAATCCATTAGGGGTAACCTAGGGGTTTAAGAGCTTGTTGCATATGCTAAATGTTATATTGAGTACCTACAAAAATGGCAATCATGTTTTCGTTCATGGTTTTCTTGAGAGTAGCAAAATGTTAGTTGGTGGGTGTGATAAGTGTTCAATTTTGCATAAAAGGTACCCATTTCGTAACCCATATGTTATAAATTACTATTATTTCTATGATTTTTTTAGAATTTTGTAACACATGCATTTATGACCTAATAATTCAAAAAGTTTTATATTTTGATGGTTTAAAGGCTACTCCAGAGCAAGTATGTGAATGGTCATAATTTTTTAGATTTAATTAGTGTTTTTCATATTTTGTAGGTATTGAAAAAGTGATCCAAAGGCCAAGATTGATCGAGATGAGAATTGAAGATGAAGAGCAAAAGACCAAGTCAAAAGCCAAAATAGAATTATTTCAAAGTGCTATTAAAGTTCAAGACTATCTTAGGGCAAGAAAAATAAGAAATGGGAAGCATAAAAAGGTGACTCAAGTGATCCATGCCAACAAGCCATACATTTCCATTACTTTGTATGAGAGTTGAAACCATATTTGAGGTTTTCTAATTCAACTAGGAAAACTAATGAAGCTAAGCCATCCATGTTTTCAGGCCAAGGGAGTTAACCATTCAAGCCATAAAGAAATGAGCCATCAAGCCATATGGAAGCCATGCCGCATGGAGTGATACTATTAGAGGACTATTTCAAACAATTATCCTATGTTAAAAAGTGTGATTTGTAAGGGATAATTATAAGGTTTTGAATAATATTTGTAAAAGGTAAAATGATCATGCATAGGTGGACTAATCAAGAGGTAACTCACATTTTCCAAATCCACTTCCTCTACCCAATTAGGGTTTCCATATATTTTTACTTAAGAAGGGAGCCACCTTCTTAGAATGTGATGCCTCCCCCTTGCTTAGTTGTCAATTTTGGTGGTTTCTTAAATAGGAAACCCCTAGATCTATCTCAATTCAAAGCATATCAAAACCCTAAGTTTTCCTCATCATTTTCCTCATTTTTTTATTTTTTATTTTATTTTTTCCCTCTCCATTCCAATCTCAATTTACCACCTAACTAAGGGGGTGGAATTCCACCCACTTTCCTAAGAAAAAGATGCCTCCCCCTAGCCCTTCTTAACTTAGCAACTAGCCTAATTTATCCTTGATCAAATCATCACTCCACCTCACTCTGTACCTGGCTTTCCTAATTGAATTACTAGATCTAGATCCACTTCCCTTTCCAAGAGTAAGCCTTCACCAAAGTGGAAACAATTCATCTATAAATACTAATGGATTCCACATTTTTTAACCTAAGTAGAGGTTGAGTGAGACAACCTCGAAACATTGCACTCTTTGCTTAGTGATCTTTGGAGCTAGACTTTAGTTCTCCTTAGTGCTATTCTTTCTTTGGTTAATTGCTCTACAAATCAAGTTAGTAGTTTGCTTTCATTGTTTTAATTTCATTGCCTTAGTTTCCCATTGTTTTTATTTTTAGTTCTAGACTTAGCTTTCCCTCTTTTCTTTACTTCACTTTCATTAGTTTGTCTTTCTCATTCAATTAAGATTCAAGTTAGTTCTTTTCTAGTAGTGGCATCCAAGAAAATAAATAGCTTGCAACCTTGCTTCCCACATAGGAATTTGATATTTTTCTCCTTCAAACCACTAAGTTTTAGTTGGGGGGGGGGGGTGTTCCTAGTTAATTCATCCATCCAACCATTTTCTCTCTTGAATTTATTTCTAGGTTTTCTTTGTATATCATCATACTTTAGATTGAGTGTTGCTGTAGTTTAGATCAAGTTTTAGATATTTGAATAGTGAGTGAATTCCAAATTTAAATTTATTTGTTATGTGCACAATTCTTGATGCATTTTGTCATTGATTTAATGAAATTATTTGAATATTATTGGTTTTTAATGATTCTATTAAATGAAGTTTATATATAGTTTGTTAACTTCCATAGAAGTCATTGTTTTAATTGCTTTATATGCTTGATTTGATTTGAAGTTCCAAGTGCTTAAAATCTAGAAATTTCTCCCTTCAATCGTTATGTTTTGTTTTCAACCATTAAAACATCTTAATTGTTGAATACTTAGGAACACATTTAGGATTTTCATTGAGTTCAATGGTTAGGTTGCATATTATTTTGCATTTAAAACATCAAATCTTGCCATCTTTCAACCTATGAACCATGCACACAATCCATGGATCATGTGTAGGATACTAAGTCAGTTTTCTATTTGAATCTTGCTTAATTTAGTTGCTTAATCTTATTTTAGGAGCTGCTATTTAGCTTTTTACATCCAGAAAGTTTTGCTTTTTGATTTTTGAAAAGTTACATCTTTTGAAAGTTTAGGATTAGGAATTGTTAAATTTAGAAATTTTCTTAATTGTAGTTTTCTTTTACATGCATGTTTCTAGTTTTTTGTTAAACCTAGTTAGATTTCATTTGTTCCTTGTTTTTTAATGTTAGTTCAGTTTTAGAAAGTTTCATAATTTAGTTTTAGAAATTTCTATTTTTAGAAGGTTTTTAATTCTAGTTTAGGAAAGTGTTAGTTTAGTAAAGTGTTATCTTTAGTAGTTTTCTTAAGTTAAGTTGCTTAGTTAGTTCATTCTAGTTTTGCATTAGTTTCCTTTAGCTGAATGCATGTTAGTTAGATAAGTTTCCATTTCCATTAATTGGTTTTATTTTCAACAAGTTTCCTTTAGTCTTAGTTTCTAATCTCATGCATGTTTCCTTCTTATTTTAAATTACTAGTATAATCATCAACTCTCTCTTTGGTTGAAGTTAAGTGATTTAAATAAGATCTAACTACTAATAATCCTTGAGACTTTTTGTGGGATCGAACTCTCTCGCATGCTTTTACTACTTTGATTCCTATGCTTGCGAGTAATTTTAAAGCTACACCAATATACAATTTGGATCATCGATGTTTTAGGCAAGCACTTCATGAGTTGCTATAAGTCTCGGGGATATGGTTTTTCATTGATCTATGAGTAGTTGTAAGCCATGATGAATATGATTTGTAGATCCTTTAAGCTAGCACTCCCCTAAAGGATGTAGATTTATCAATGCTTTAGGATAGTGCTCTATGAACAACTGTATGCTTTGATGGATATGGAATTGTTGATTCTTTAGGCAAGTGCTCTATGAGTGACTGTAAGTTCTATGGATATGGTTTCATTGATATTTTAGGCAAGCACTTTACATGTCATTGTAAGTCCTGTAAAAATGTTTTTGATTGCTATTTTGGTAGGTGCTCTACAAGTATAGTAAGTCCCAGAGGCATGCGCGCTTGGGGTAGTAGTAAGACCTCGAGGCAAGCATTCCTAAAGTGGCTATAAGACTTAAGGCAAATGTGCTATGCATAGCTATAGGAGCTAGAGACCTAATGCTAGGAGGTGTGGTTGGTCATTTATCTCTTAGATAATGCTGATACCAGCCTTGCGATGGAGATGGCGAGCAATAGGACTAGCTTTTCATGAGATACTACTCTGAGGAAGCCAGGTGCCCACATAAGGTCCAGTGAGTTATAGAGTGTGAGGTATCCACAAGTTGATATAGAGACTGTGAAAGTTTCCTGGGATGACGGTAGGACCCTATGAGCATAGGAGTCCAGTATGGATTGCGGGCATGTCAAACAGGCTGGTCCTTTTTGAGAGTTTGGACCTGTCCTTGATGGGAGAATTGTCTGCCATTTTGGTTATGATAGATCAGTTTTCCACTACAATGTGAACGTAAGCTTTTTGTATTCTATATGAAACAAACTTATGCATATGGTCTACGAATTGTCAATGATTTATCAAGTTGATGGTTTATCACTCATGGGATTGCATGACTTGGGTTTTGATAATCCTTTCATGTGATTTGCTTCTTGCATGTTCTCAGTATATTTCATGACTATGTATATGGGTATTTGCATACTAAATCCTAAGTTATGCCTATTTGGAACTCAAACCTCTATACTTTGTTACTTATGTATATATTTAGTATTTTTGTCTTATTTTTTTCTAGGCCAGTTTGTATTAGCTTTCTTCCACATGAGTGGTTAATATGCTCAGCCCTACAACCAACATTTTAGGTGATATTCCAAGAAAACTTAGCATGAAGGAGAAGGGCAACATGAAGGCATTGAGCTCTAGATGTATGGTGGAGATATCCTTGGTGAGTTTTATTGCTATATATCATGTATTGGGGATTCATTTTCGGATGTATATATTTACTTTTGTTGACAAAAGAATAGTTGTCAAACTTTAATGGATGTTATGTTATATTTGATGGATGTCTGATTCTACTCGTGGCTAGTGAGATCTCGTGGCATGTACTTCTACTCATTTCCAAGTTAGAATAATATTTTACTTATGTGTAGAGGTTTCAAGAAGTAAATCCTAGGCTAAAGAAGTGTATTTCACAAAAATATTTATAAAGTAGATTTATCAAAATGAAACCTTTCCTTATACAATTTTGTAATACTTTAGATTGTAGATTCCATTTTTATGTAATTTCTAAAAATATTAATAAAATAAAATAAAATTTTTGGTCTTTTTGGAGTTCAAAAAGTTAAAAAAATTATAAATGCCAAGTTGAGCATTGGAACCTTAACTTTTTAATTCTAATGGGAAAAGGATTCTAACAACACTAAGAATGCTTATCCAAGTTGGAATGAAAATTTTGAAAATTTTATGAGTGAATGGCAATCTAGTAATTTCACTATGTGGGCCCCACTTGTGGATTTTGAAACAAAAACTGATCAGACTTATCAAAATAATACATGATGATGAATAAGTACATGAAATAACATTATTAGAATTAAACTTTTTTTAAAAATGTATAATTAAAGAAGATTTAAAGGAGGGATTGTTTTGATATTGTCCCCCTCTCCTCCCTTTTTAAAATAAAAACAAATCAAAATTGGTATGTTACCCAACACAAGGAGAGAAGATAAGAAGAAGAAGAGGATGAGGAGGAAGAAGGGGGGAGAGAGAGAGAGAGAGAGAGAGAGAGAGAGAGAGAGAGAGAGAGAGAACATTATCGTGTGAGTGAGGGAAGCTTTCTATGCCATTTTTTTAGCAACATGCAACTCTCAAACTATCAATTTTCACTAGTTTGGATAATGACGAAATGACAGCTGATCAACAATTAGTTTCCACCATTATGTTCTCATTCCTTGGAACTATAAAATCCCTAAGGAATAGAAACAATTTGAAATGTTTGGGTGGGTTGACCAAAGAAGGGAGAAATGCACATTAAAAAGAGAAATTGCTCCTGAATAATGACAATCAATCCACCTTCTTCAAGGATGTAGACAAGTGGCAATTGCACAAAAAGGTAGGTTCTGAACAACCCACCTTTGATTTTGATCTACTTTGCTAAGTCTACTTGAATGTGCATGAGATCTAGGTTCTAGACCAATCTAACCCTTAGACCTATAATCCATGCTTAGAAGAATTGAGATCAAACCTTAGAATTGCTCATATAGGATAGAGATTACACAATCTATGACTCAGATTGATTGGACAATCTTGGTCATCCATTTTGCAATTGTTGGTCTACTATGGAAAATAGTTTATCCAAACTAAATTAAACACATTTCTCATTGGTTGTGTAGATGAAAGACTATTTAAGACTTAATTGACTATTAATAGCAGTGAACAAGGGTAAATGAACTAATATGACTCGAATCTTGGACAATCTCACATCTACCATCCATCCTGTGACAACTCGAGTTTTTGTAATACATTTTTCAAAGGCAGGGCTCTTACTAGTAAAAAATTTCAAAACAAAAAGCAGAAATTCTTTTCTTAAGAACTTATTTTAAAAAACCCAAGTCATCACTTCATACATAACATAAGTAGAATTTTTGTACAAGATAAAATTCCCTTGAAGGAATATACTTTTATTAAATTTTAAAATCCATCCAGTGGTTCACAATACAACCTGGGTATCATTACAATACTTGTCCAAATTACATAATCCAAATTTTAAAGCTCACCATACATAAAAACTCTTAATACAATACAATACTCTTAAATAAAAATACATGTCTTCAAGGGGTATACCCTAATGATTATTCTTCCAAATCTTCTTCAATCTTGAGCTCTTAACTCTCCTTATCTGTATCTGAGATATTGTAAACATTCAAACATTTACAATATCTTAGCAAGCTATGCTTGGTAGGGGATTCAAGAAGCATAATAATTTGACAGTATAATCCTAATACTTCATAATCCCATTAGTCATACTCATGGATCAATCTCTTTACTTGGTCATATATGTACATCCTTATGCATCCATATTGTATACTTTGTGTAGATATATATACGGTCAAAACCATGAAAAATAGTTAATATCTTAAAACATAATCATACCCAGTTTATACTGAGTTGATAGATCATCCAGACTTTGGTAGACATACTCCCTCATTTGGGCAGTATCGGTAATCCACAATTACCTGGCATCTCATCATGCCATATCATAAGGCATTTTACTATGCCATGCATCACAATGCAAAAATACTCAAAGGACTAATATGCATGCAGTTAGAATCCTTGCTAACACACTCGGATAACTGCCCAATAATCCACCTATACCATCCTTGGTGGAAATCACAATATCCATGTCCATATGGGAGGGACCATGGTTGTCGCAGTGCCAGCCTTCCCATAATTGCCCCACCTGACTTTTAGCCTCACTTAGGCATGGTATCCATATCATAACAAGTTTTAAAGAGTGGGTGGCCAAACCCTACTAACTCTCCTAGCATAGCATCCCCAGGCATGTGCCTGTTTAAAATAAAACCACAAACCTCCATGTCTGTATGTAAAGTAATTCTCATACATATCAGACAATCTATCTATTTACTTAGGGCTAGAACATCTTCTAGTTTCCTGTTCACTTAGAGTTTTTTCCTCAATTCTAACTTAACCATTTCATATGTGCTTTGGTTGGATCATAAGGGGTTTCAAGGGATTTAATATAAGTATTTACATTACACTTGTCAACATTTCTAGACATAAGATCATGTATTCAACATGTATATCTCATTTAAATGCACTCATAAAATCCTCCTACCTTCAAGTAGTGATCCATCTCTTTAGATCTTCCATGATCATAACTGAAGTACGTAATATGTAAATCCATACATATTGTCAATATTTATACAATCTGAATAATCCTATATTTTTTATCCTATCTATATTCTTTGTTTAATCTTGTCCCTTGATATAAAGGATGTATATCTTTTGTCCTATCATGATTTATGTTCCTCAAATAGTGTCTATCCTATTGATCAATATATCTAATAATTAGACTGATCTTCTAATCTTTCAGATCTAAGTATTTTCTATTCTAAGTCTTTGTGTATTCCTTTCTTTGATCTTGATCTTTCATAGAGCCTTTGATCAACAATTTATACTTGTTGACAAAGATCAAGGGCTTAGATCTTCTATCATTTAGTTCTTTTTTTTTATCTAAGTTCAGTTGTTTGATCATCCCTAAGGAGGATGATCTTAGTTTTCTTCCTTGAATCATATTTGATTAAGGGTTCAGATCTTCTATTCTATTTGATCTAAATTGCCAGCAATATATATCATACATTAAAAAGTATTTATTTCTTTTATTGTCCTTAATCATTCAAGATCCCATAGATCTTGTTTGATCATCCTTATCTTACACATAATTTTTATTAGGGTTAGATAATTTACTAACCTTTTATACTCTTATTATTATTATTCAACTAGGTAATGTTTTACTGGTTGAAGATAGCTTATTTCATCTTAAGTCTAGACAGCTCCTCTTATTTCCAATTGACTAAGGCTTACTAATTGAATATCTGAACACAAAGTGGTTACTTCAATCCTCATGTAAGGAGGCATATAGATCTCACAAATGTCAATAGAAGGCAGGGGAAGGGCGAGGCTTTACTAGAAAACCACCTTAACCACCATGTTCAGCATTCACTAGAGTGACCTTAACTCAATCTTTCATAAGGTCCCTATGAGCATTTTAACCCTAAGTACCCTTTCTAATAGAGTTTAATTAAACCCATGAACATTTAAAATGTCATTCATGGGGTTTATTATTCTCCTAGTTTGTGCCAAGGATTTGATAATCCTTATATTGTCCTACTAACTATAGCCCTTACTAATATTAAGTCAAAGTCATTCACGCATCTTAATTGTCCATGAATCTCTATATTCCATTAGTTTACATTTTTGGTGATTTATGCTCATTATATATTAACAACTACTTAAACAATTTAATCTAATAATAAAAAATTTGACAACAATTAATTCATAAACTTTTATGCATAAATCCAATATAAGTTTAATAATCATTTATACTAACATGCTTCCTATGAATGTAACTTAACCTAATAGAATAAAATTATACTTAAACTAGCATGATCCTAAGTTATGAAATACATGAAATTTTACTACTAATCTAATGAAATCATGCTAAAATCTCAAATTTAAACTAGCATGGCCTTAAGATAATTAAATCTACCAACCTAATAACAAACTAATAACATTTAGAGCATAGCATGCTAAAATTTAAGAATTACACTATCATGCTTCCTAATTTATAACATAAATCACATTTACAATTCTATTATCAAATAAAAGATAATTAAACTAATTAGATTAATATTATTAGAAACTTATACTTATGATCCAACCATTAGATCTTAGATCTTTTTCTTTAGATTAAAGGTTTAAATTACATTTAGGACTTTTACTCCATTAAGATCCAAAGATCATATCCACTTGTTTTTGTCATATTTAATCCATGATCTAACTGAATTTCATCATAATCCCATTCATACAACACATTCAAAGGGTCTAATCATGCTTGATCTCATTGATCAAGTGGGTCCCTTTGTATTTTTAAGATTTTTCTACCATAAAGGGTAGATCTCTCAGTTTATCTTAGATCTATCAAAATAAATCATAGATCTTACTTTATTTCATCATTAAATTAGATCCCAAGATCTGATCATCTTAGATCTTGAAGATCATGAAAATTGGAAGCTTATTTTCTAAAAATAGAAATTTCTTGAATATATTTATTAGTTTTATGGTTTCGGAAGAAAATAGACATTATAAGTTTTTCATAGCTTCTTTTTTATCTTAATTTGGAGTTTAGATGACTCAACAATTGACGAATGAAGTTCACAGTCATTCTGAGGTTCCAGATTTGATCTGGGCCCAGCAGAACAGACTGTCTTGATCGTTTAGGCAGAGCGGGTCCGTCGAGCAAAGCAGTCGCCGTGCTCCTGTTACCGGTATGCATGCAGTAACGTGCTTCCTAAGACTTGCGCTGTCGTACAGAAGTTCCGTTGGGAAGTCATTGCACGCAGGTAGCATGAGCGAAGAAGCTCCCACAGGGTGACAATCCATTTTGGACCATCCAATCAATTCCTCTTCAGTCAAGGGCACAAAACTTGATGAAATTTCTTGAAATTTATACCATAGGGGTTTTGGACCCTTTTGGATCAATTAGATGGCACAGATTTTCCATTTAAGCCCTCCACATACAGAAATGAGGGGTTCTTATCCTTACTTGATTTTTATAATTTTTAACCTAAACTTAATTTCAAAAAAATAAAAATTATATAAACTAGCATGAAATAAGTATGGAAATAGTTTTGACCTACCTGATTGTAGAAAAACATAGGTTTTGTAGCCCAATTTTAAACAAATATCCCGTTGATGATAAGATCGCCTGATAACTGCTCATTTTGTAATTTTCCTTTGATTGCACCATTGGATCTTGAAATTTCTTTCGGAATTTTGTAGATAAGGTAGTCTAGGACAATATGAATGGTAGGATTGTGAGATTTGATTTGGAATAGAGTGCCTAATTGAATTTAGGTCTCTTATTCCAATCTAGAGAGAGGAGAGAGAAAGTGAAAGAAGAGTGATTTTTGGGTGTTTTGGAAATTTGGGAATGAATCTAGATCTAGTTTTTTAAGGGAAGTAAGATAATTTCATGAGAATTTTAATGAATATTTTTTGAGGATTTTTGGGGGTGTATTTATAGATGTTTTTGAATTTTTCATGAGTACTTGTAATAATTATGTTTCAATTCTTTTGAATATTAAATTAACATTGGATCCTCCACTAACACATCCTTATTCACTATCAGATAGTGCTAGTTTGACCACTCATTACATGTTTTCTTGCCATTGGATTCATTTGTGGGCCTCATGGTGGTGTGAAAGGACCATTTTGCCCTTTTATGGAGAAAATTTTGTTTTATTCTCTCGAACTCAGAATTGAGTGTACTTAGTGGAGTTGGAATCATATTTCTGAGTAGATTCTAAATATTAATGTCTTAGATCTTAGTTATGGGTAAAATTACCATTTTATCCTTTTATTCATAAAAATGAAGAAAATTAAAGATTTTTCATTTTAACTCGAAATTGAACGTACTTAGTGTCATTTCTATTAGTTTTTCAAGTACATTCATAATTTATATGTTTTAAGTTATGTTTTAATTTATTTGAAAATAGAATCTCCAATAACCTAATATTCCAGCCCAAAATTTCTAAAAATTCCAACTAAATTGATTTTCTCAATCAATTTACGAAAATTGGGGTTATTACACATCCTATGATTGATTGAAGGGACAAAACATGAATATCATTCTCTTATATAGATTTCTCACCTCAGATCAATGAGATCTTACCTATAATAGTTGTTTATAGTAACAAAATGACGTGCTTCATTGTTGTTGTTTTAAATAAACTTCCAATCATACAAATCATTTGTAGTATAGCAAGCTAGTGAAGTCGATCCCACAATGAGTAAACTATTGTAATTCTAGTGGTCCCTACTTTAAACTATCTAATCTAGCCAAAATTCCAGTGATTTTTGTCCTAATCTAAGAATGGAAATTAAAACATGAACTTGGAAACTAAGTAAAAACAAGAAATGCAAACTAAGCAAAACCAAGAAATAGAAACTATGCAAAAACAAGAAACATGCTAAATGAAAAACTTTCCTAAAACATTCACTTTCTAAATTTAAAAATTTTCTAAATTAAAAACTTCTAATTTTGTGACTTTCCAAATTAAACACTTTCCTGAAGTGAAATTGTAATGACTCCATTTTTGTAACCTTGAAATCCCAAGTTGGTAATGAAAAGTTCACTTTTTGAGATAAGGATATTTTGGTCATTTCACTATTCACCATGACTAGACCTAGAAATTTGGTCCTTAGAATAGTATGCTTAGGTGCGTCTCAGAAAAAGGAATCCAACAAGACCAGAATCACCTAAAACGGAGTTAAAATGAGCAAGTTATGGCCCTTTGAAATTCAAGGGAAAAATTATAATTAAATTTAAAAAGAATTGGCCTGAGAAAACAGGGACCCATTTTGATACGGGCACCCCCTTCTTCCCAAACATACTGCATCATCGACATTCTAGAATATTGATGTGCATGGGGCAAACCATCGCCATTCTAGAGGTTTCTCCACCACCATTCCATGGCAGTGGAAACTCCCTTCCAGAACCCTCCTTAAGCTCTATAAATAGAGCTCTTGGGCCCCTCCAATGGCAGCCCAAAACCCTGGGAAAAACCAGTCTTAGAGTTGCAGGCAAGAGGAGAAACCATAAAAAATAACTAGCCATGAACCAGGTATGCCTTAAACAACTCCAAACCCATCTCCCCCTCAGTCTTAGGTTGAATGTCCCTAAGTTTTTGCATGAGAAACCATGCAAAACGAGGCTCTAGACAGCCACAACAGACCCAGGCAGGTGCCTGGAGCGTTCTGGTTCGATAAGGTCGAACCAGGGTGTCTCGAGGACGCCCAGGTCACCATAGAACCAAAACGCACCCAGTGCATTAAAGGGAAACTGACGGGCGCGCCCGTGGACGCGCCCGCAAATGAGAAAAGGGGGGGAGGCCCTGTGCATTAGCGGACACGCCCTGTGGGGCGCGCACCTTTGAAGCGGGATACGTTAGCATCCCGTACGCCTGCCTCGTGTCAGCCTGCGACGGTGATGCCCGGGAGCGTGCAACCGCACGTGCGGGCCGGTCGCCGCTCGACCGGGATGCAGGTGCGTCCCGGGAGCGGTGACGCAGGGCCCGTTTTGGGCCTTCTATGTATTCTTAACACTAAAATACCCATAACTTGAGTTCTAGGATTCCGATTGAGGCACCGCAAGAGGCGTTGTGTCCGTATCGATGGCACGGACACACCCAAACCATAAAATACCTTATCAAGCCCCCATCTAAGGCTGACATGACCCTTAAACCATGATAGTGGCGCAAGGCCACTAAACCTTTGCAAACCTGACTATACCAAGGCCCAGTTAGGGACCTTAGGAGGCCCTTAGGCATGGGAATGAACCCTTAATGCCTAAGTAGTGAGGTAAAATAGGCCAAGCTAACCTTTTTCCCCTAAACCATGCCCAGGAACGTACAAGGACAAGGGGACTAGCGCGATCAAACCAAGTAGGTGTCCTATCGCTACTAGACTTTTTAAAAGAACCCATGATGCTTTGAGAATGCATGTTTTGAATCATGGTTGCTTTTCTAATGCATGTTTTAAGTTTTTAAGTTACATGTCCTGTCTTTATGCGTATATCATATAAACTTATGTTACATCCTTATGCACATGACCTGTTTAGCATGAATTGATTTCATAAATGAACTTAGCATGCATATGAAAAATACATTGGCATATATTACCAAGACATGTGTTACATGCATAGACATGTTTTGAAAAAGGATTCTTGTCTGCATGATACATGCATAGACATGTTTTGAAAAAAAAAAAGGTTCTTGCTTGCTTGATAGTATATGATTTGGGCTAGTAAGCTCGTGGGAGCTATGCCGAGAGTTTCGAGGTGGCCTCCCAGCCTTGACCACTATAGGTGGAAAGGGTACCATGCTGAAAAGGCTTGTCCTCACTTAAATTGCTGTGGTAAACAAGGACTACCACTGGAGGTGTCACGGCACCCGTCGAAGTGTCATATGCCCCGTGGAGGCTATGACTGAGAGTCCCTAGGTACCCGAGGACCACACGGTGCCAAGGTCATGGGCATAGTGTGCCCTATGTTTTTTAGGATTTACTTGCATGCATGTGGCATGACATGAGTATGGTCGACCATAGATCCATGAGTTGGATTCAGTTGTGCATCTTATGCATATCATAGTATATGTTTATGATATCTATGATACTTTTGACTTGGATTATGCGATTCTTTAAGTCGTCAGTATTCTATTTTGACAATGGCTTTTAATATCGATATTGAACATGAGTGTCTAAACATGCACATGGTTTAAAGAACATATGGTTTAAAACATAGTATGCATTGTAAAACTAGTAGTGATAGACTCCTACTGAGTATAGTGTATACTCACCCAATCCTTAATATTTTTCAGATACAAGTAAACATTTAAGGACAGGATACACCTGTGACAGAGAACATCCAAATTAAGTACAAGTAAGTAAACCCCTACCTTATCTTTTAGTGAATGTTACTTGATTGTAGTTACTCTCTGTAGTTGGGGCTGTGACTAACACTTTCTTGGGAATAAAGTTGATTTAAAACTATGCCATGGCTATATGATTTGAAAATGTGTTTTGACACTCGGGGTTTTATACAAAAGATTGCTTTCCAAAACAAAAGATTTTCATGCATTTCATATTTCTAAAGCAAGAGATCTCGCCTTTTTATGAAATTTGCATCATATGAAACCCGAGTCGCCACAGAAACTTTCCTAATATGCAATTTAACAACCTTCCTAAACTACTTTCGTAAATGAAATTAACAACTACTCTATGAAAACATACATTGAAAAAATACTTTTCTAATCAACTAATTAAGATGCAAACTACTAAAATCTAAATACAACCAACAAGTGAATTAAAGTAAAGATTACTACTAATACACAATGAAAGGAAAAATACCCAAGTATCATGCATGTAACCATGGAATGGTATGCATGATTCATTGCATATAAGTGGATCAAAGATACTCTATTAAAACATAAGCATGCAATTCTACTCAAATATTAAAGGAGCACTCTAACAAGCTAAATAGCCTCATGAAAAATCAAGTGAAAAGAAATTCCAATAGTAAGGTAATTGAAACTTCTAATGAATCACTCCTATTGCATTCAACATTCAAGAACAAGTTTAATTAACTGATGGTCATAAACATCAATTGAAAATTCCAACTAATCTCATTGAATCATATCCAAAAAGTCATCAATATAATATTCCATTCATGTAGTCCAAATCTGAAAATTGAATGCTATTACAATGATGATCCCTTAATCTCAAGCACTCCTCAATTACTAGCCAAATTCTTCTTCAATTTTTCTGAAATTTACTCATGAACAAGTGTGCTTAAAATCAAAGGAAAATCCTATGCAAAACTAAGGCAACAATCCAATGGAACTTAAACAACCAAAGCTGGAAAATCAAGAGGGCTGAAAGAGAATAAAGATGCAATGAAAGTTAAAGGGTAAAACTAGATTCAAGATGACTTCCATTGGCTGTAACTCCAAGGGAAAACCACCCTTGAATCTTAGTTTAAAAACAAATAAAGACAAAGGAAAACAAGACAAAATATGGCATGAATAACACTAAGATCAAACAAGAGAAGAGGGGGAATGAACCAACCTTGGAAGGAGAATCAAATGGTCTAAAATCAAGTATAGAATAGCTTGAAGAAGTGCCTCGCACGTTGGGAAAATAGTAGCATCACCGAAGCAAAAGAAATCCCACAGCAAAAGAGAGAAATGGTTGCCCTAGGAAGCAAACGTCTCCTTCCCAATGGGGGAGGTGACTTTTTTCCTTTTATAAAAATCCCCTTTTACTTAAGTTTGGCTACGTTTTTATAAAACTTCTCCTATTTTTTCTAGGGTACCTAATACTAAGGTGTGGTGTGGATGGAAGTAGGTTAAATTGAATGGTTAGGATGGGGGCAAAAGGGTAGACATCAAATAAGAAAGTGGGTGGAAGGAGGGCTGTCTTAAGGGAGGAGAGTAGGTGGGAGACGCCTACTTTTTAGGAAGGAGTGTCTCCCCCCTTCCAAATATGTTGAAGACTTATGGTTTTAGGAAAGTGGGTGCGGATGTGTTAGGTGGAGAATTTTGGTTGGTTGGGAAGTTTCCTAAGAGGTGGAAGGAGTGAGAGTTTTGGAAATTCATAGTGCATCTTAAGGGTGAGGTGGAAATTAAGGAAAAAGACGGGGAAAGCAAGAAAAAATTTAAAAATTGGTTACACTTATCTCATTGGTCCACATGCCCTATTATTTTAATATATTTTCCCTTAATTATCTTCAAAATAACTCATGGATAACTCTCTTAAATCTCCTCTAATCCCATTTAGCTTAGCTTGATGGTGTAGATGGGTAGCTTTGAAGGCTTCATTGGCTAAGTTCATGGCTGGCTTAGGATGCATCCTTGGCTTTGCTTCTTGGCTCCATCCCCTGGTTTTAGTGGCTTGAATGGTTTGTCTTGAATTCCTTAGCTTGCCACCTTCTTTCATGGCTTATATGGCTAAGGTGACTTAAGTGTCTTCCATGCAAAGGTGGTGGGAATGCATGGCTTACTTCATAGACCCACTTTGGCCATGTTTAGCTCCTTTAATCACATTCATTACTAGTCCACAAGATGATCTTGGCCTTGAAGTGATGATTTTGAGGCTTTAGCTTGATATTTTGATCTTGATCTTCAATTGCATCTCAATCGATTTTAGTTGTCGGACTACCATCTTTCTTCCTACAAAAAGTAAAAAAATTCCTAATTAAATCCTATAAAAAATGATTAATCACATACTTACCTTGGACTAGCTTCTGGAGCTGCATAATAACAAACTTTTACTTCATTAGGCCAAAAATGAATGTGTTATGAGTTTTGGTCTAAAAACCCTACTTTAATGCTGTAAGTTATAACACATGGGTATCTAATTGGGTGGTTTTTATGCAAAATTAAATACTTATTAATCATCATCTTAGACAAAAAATTGTGAGACTAGACCTTAATCCATTGGCTAAAAATGTTTAGTAACATGCTAAGATCATGATCCAAACAATTCTAGTCATTGGATCACCAATCTAGAGAGTGAATAACAAATCAGAGGATGATCTAATATTGTTTCTCATATCTAATCAATATCAATCATTAGTAAATGACTAATTAGAACTCTAATGGACTTAGATGAGTTCTAACCATCGACCAGTAATCTAAAAATCACAATCAGCCACTCTGATGATGAATTCCTCCCATCAGTGCATCGATTAAAGTATGGGACAACTAGTAATGGTGATTTGGATTCTATAAAATGGTATTTGACATCAAACAAACAAATTTTTAATGTGAGAACTAAATATAGTACGAATTTTGTACTGATTGCCTATTTAGGTGTTACTCGATACTAAGGAGATCAATAGGGAAATAAACTTGAAGAAACATTGAAAGAGGTTGGTGATTCTAAGGCTACCAAGTTTTTAGTATATTTGAAATGAACTAAAAAAATTAATAGTTGGAAAATGTTGCAATTGTTTTGTGATCTATTTGATGAACCATGTTTCTACTTGAAATGGAACTTTGAGTATTTTGCATCTTAAGACTTTTAAATGAGAATTTTATGCATGTATATGCATTATTTATGCATTAGAATCCTCTTATAATGTTGAAATGAGGAGTATACATGTATTTATGTCATTTGTGAATCAAAATGCTCTTATGACTTTGAAATGATGATTATACATGTATTTGCATTAGTTGTGTATCAAAATGCTTTTATAGTGTTTAAATTGATTGACTTGTGAATTTATGCAATATTCATCCTAAAAAGTTTATCCTAGTGTATGATTTGAACTATTATTCATACAAAATAATTTTGTACCAAAATATTTGCAAAGGTTATTATGAATTGTAAGTAATTATGATCTTTTGGTTGTGGTTACAACTTGATTAGTCACCTTGCACTCAAAATGACTTGGTTAGTCACCTTGAATGAGTGTAGAAAGACTTGTTTGGTTGCCTTGCATGAGTACAAAATGACTTGGCTAATCCACCTTACATGTGCACAGAAGGACACTTGGTTATACCTACTTAGTATGAGACCTAATGGCATTAGTCAGTTAACTTGTATGTGTGCAAAATAACTTTGTAATTACCCTATTTTGTTTTTCTACCTAACATGTGTTGCAAAAGACATGGTGTGGTATATTTTACTTTTACTATTTATTACTTCATTTTATATGATGGGCATGTTATTTGAATTATGATTTGTTTTAGTTTCTTGAAAAGTGATAAGGTATAGTATCTTTAATGTGATAGTAATATTAAAATACTTGACATTGTTATACTTCTTAATACATAGTCATATTTCATTAAAAATATATACTTTAAAAGCATGTGTATATTGAATGCCATAAATTTTGTTTTTGTAGCCTTAATTCTATCTACTAAGTATGTTGTATAGTCAACATATCATTATTATCACATATCAGCTCGGAAAGGAAAAGGAAGAAGTGTAAAGGACTTTTAGAGCTTGGGTTTGGAGATAGAAAGTAAGATATCAGAAATTGATGGTGTATAGTTAGTTGACTATGAGTTTATTTGGATTATTTGGCTTTAAATTGTAATTGGCCTATGACTAATAATTCTGCAACACATTTATAACAACTAAATATTATGTAGTAGACTTGGACATAAGTCTAACATTTTTCTTATGAAAGTTAACGCTTGAGTATTTGTGCATGTTTAGTTATATTCTTGTACATTACTCTATCTATTTACAATCAATGTTTATCAGGTTTTTTACATTGCATGTGTTAAATATGTAAACATTCAAAAAATAGAGGAAACTTTGTCAAATTTTCATCATATTAGTATTTTTGAAATAGGAGGCTCTGCCTTTCAAAATGAATTGAAACATAACAAATTTTAATTTCAAGCATTTTAAAATCTTGTTCATTACAAACTAGCTTTTGTTATGGAATGCAATTAATTATAAGACACAAGTAGTTTTTGATGTAGCATGTGATTATCCATGCTTGTGATAAGGTAGAACATGATACTCAATTTGTTTTTCCTTTAATACGAAAATTATAGTTTGTATGTGAAAAGCATGGCTTCTGATGTGATATGTCACCACCGAGTCCCACACTTCAAATGAGTCCTATGGCAACTCATTCCATGCACATTACTAAATGGACTTTTAATTACAATGGAGGATAATAGGATAGAAAGCTTCATCGTAAAGTATATCTTTCTCAACACTTAATATTTAAAAGTAGGTTGATTCATTCACAATTTAAGGTAGATGTTCATTGTGGACAACAAATATTTATCAAGTGAATCATATAAATACTTTTTATATGAGTCCTTGCAAACGTTTCATGATTATCATGAAATATTTGATGAAGTATTCTAGTCAAATGATATTTTCATGCATGATTATTTCTTTAGCCTCCACTAATCAATCATATCTCCATCCACAATCACAGTTTTCTTTCTCAATCTCTTAAACTATCTAAACTATTCCTATTCTGAAAGAAAAGAAAATTTGCATCCTTTTCAATGAATAAAAACTTGAGAAACTAGTTGTCATAAGTAACCACTCTAGTGGAATACATTAATTAAAGATATATATATATATATATATACATAGAGAGAGAGAGAGAGAGAGAGAGAGAGAGAGAGAGAGAGAGAGAGAGAGAGAGA
This sequence comes from Warburgia ugandensis, assembly GCA_035236585.1. Lineage (NCBI taxonomy): Eukaryota > Viridiplantae > Streptophyta > Magnoliopsida > Canellales > Canellaceae > Warburgia > Warburgia ugandensis. Next base: position 49,610,118 of record CP141130.1, read on the forward strand.
GATGAAGTTAAGACACATTCATAGCCATTCATCATCATTGTACAAATGAAACTTTCATAGCCATTCACCATCATTGTACAAATGAATTCCATTCATAGATGAATCACATCCATTACATACATTCAGTAAGGTCAATAAACGCACATGCAATTCTTATATGCTAACACTAAAATAACTGTAATGTTCACATTTTCATTCAAATTAAGGTTATTCAAAAACTCACTTGTAAAGAATCTAATGCACATGCAATCATATAATTAAAAAATTAGAACTATTACATTGGATGAGAATTATAATGAATAGTACTACACCATTCTCATATTATTATGTTTAACTTAAAAGTTTCAATATCCATCTCGTGGTTTTATCATATGACAAATTAATAAAATTAGTTAATATATTCTAAATATACACAAGTGAAACGTAGTCTAGGGATATTTACTTACTATCCTTTTCATGCGATGCTATTTTAGTCTCATGCATATATTTGTGAAATTGAAACAAAACTAGATTCATGTAAACCAATCTAAGACATATAATATATGAAGGGCTTGTTAGAAATGTATGTCCTACAAAGCCAATTATAGGATATTTGTTATGAGATAATTTGAATAAATGCAATGTTTTGTTATCATGATACATCAATTATGCAATTGAAGGTAATCTTTCCTAAGATTTGTTGCAATATAACAATATATATTTGAGAATGATGATATGATCTTAAGAACCTTAGGCAATATAGTGATGTTCTATATGATACTGGTTGAGAATTATAGAAATGAAAAATGAAATTTTGATTCTATGTAAACCTAAAAATTTTCTAAAGTAAGAATGTGAATTAAAACCTATTTCTGGAATGCTTATTCACTGATATGTTTTAATAAGATGAAGATGATCAATTCTTAGATCAACCAAGGTAGAAATCTTGAACATACATAGAGTACGTGAAAGTGTTTTGCATGTTGGAGATGACATTACCTTTCTCAAGCACCAAGCACTAGTAGATATACATAACTGTTATTATCCTTGAACTTGGGGAATCTACATTTCTAATGGGATATAATATTTTTCTTTGGTGTATTTCATGATGTAATCTATTCAAGATTGGTTCTAAGTGCATTGAGACTTTTATAAACTCATGAAAGAAATAAGATGTCCAACAAAGGACCCATACTCTTATATAAAACTAGATATTCCCTGCGAGTCATCTTATAAATGAAGTTAGAAAAATCCAAGGACTGTAATATTTCACAAACTATTTATCAAATTGATCATATATGTGTGTGTGCATTTAAAATAAGATATTTTTCCAAAAGGTTTTTTAGAAACAAAGTTAAGTTCATTAGGATAGGGCTCATTGTACTTGAATGTATAAAGGCAGCATGCCTAAGGATAAGTAGGTCTACATAACCCATGTTAATTTCACAAATGAATATAAGAAAGCGAGAAGGTAAAATGGTCACTGCCCATAAAGGTAAAATAATAATTATAGATGAAAACAAACCTTTGTTTTTAATATGAGCCATATGTGGTTATGTCCTAGATTTACATGAATTTGAGAACTTAGATTGAAAGTCTTAGTACATTAAATCCTCTCTTATGGAGCGATTCTAAATGTGGATATTTGAAGCTTGAACCTTGATCTATTATCAATTTAGTTTTCTCTTATTCCTTTTGCATTTCAGTAAAGGGATTTAATGTTTAGGGGATGGAGGTAAAAATCCCTAAAAGGAAACCCATTAAGATGGGCCTAATTTTATTTTATTTTTCTTTTTTGGCGGTGGCTTTCATTTGAAAATTTAGTCTTTAGTTAAGCTTAGTTTAGTCATTTTATGTAAATGACACATTACAAAAGTGTAAGAGCATTAACTATGGTCCTAATTTCAGGTGCTATTGACCAGAGTGAATAAGTAAGTGGGGAGTACAATTGATTTAAGAGTACTTGTGTAATATCCTTAATTTTTAGTACAAATTAAGAAATTACTAAATAAATTAAAATTTTATAGATGGAAATTTTTCCTAAAAACATAAGAATTAGAAATTTCTCATCAATGCAATTCTAACGCCGCCAAGAATGCAAAAAATGGAGCTCAAACGAGGGAGTTAGGAGCTGTCGAAGTTGTAAGGGCATTTTGGTCATTTGATAGAGACGCGTTACACAGGGTCCAAATTGATAATGGCACCCTTGTCTGCCACACGTCTCTACCAGTCCAGAAAAATTGCTGGAGAGACGTGAGGGAAGAGTTTCTCTTCCCCTAGGACTCTAAACCCTATATCTATTCATCCCTAGGAGCCAAAACGCTCCACCTTGAGCGTTTCTCTGAGTTTTTAACTCAGAACCCTAGCCTTGCAAGGTTTGATTTTTCTGGTGAGTGGAACCCCGGCAACACGAGCAACCCCAGCCAGGCGCAAGGTAAGCCTTAAAACTCTATTTTTTTGTATTTATTAAATAGAAAAAATAATTAGAAAAGCATTTAAAATTTAGGAAAAAATTGGATTTCCTGGGAACTCTGTGCACGCTACTGTTTGCGCATGATTTTATAGATTAAACCATGTATGTTTGAAAATTGCACTGTCCAACTAGTGCATGAGAGACCCAAGATCAAATTCTTTAAACTTGGGAGTAATCCAACGGTGGGTTTCTCCAAAAAACACAAAAAACCAGTACCTAGGGATGATTTTAGGAACTTGGAAAACATTATTTAAAAACCATGGTTTTTGACAAAATCAGTGAAAAAGGAAGGCATAAATGGATTCTAGAGAGAAGTCTGGAAAAAATGGCGTAAAAATTGCTCAAAACGGAGCTCTATAGCTCCGCCGAAGACGACCAAAATCTGGCCTTCTCCGGCGCCGGCACCCTGACGCTGACGCTAGGACGCACACGGTAACGCACAGAAGACAACGTCAACTAATTTTGCTGTCACACACATGCGCGCGGGAGGACTCCGATAGGCAGTTGTAGTGGAGCCGGGACGAGGCGCGTCCTGGCATTCGTGATGCACGCGGCGGTGCATCACGGTACCGAGGATGCACTCTGCGCGTCCCGTCCTGCGTCTTGGAGGTCGGGTGTCTTAGTGACGTTGGTGTACGCCAGTGTAAACCAGCGAAAAATTGAGCCGCCGGTATAGACCACCTTATGGTGGTTGGGCAGGCCCCATTTTGAGTATATTTTCACAAAAACTTGATTTTTGGGAGCTAAATAGGTCCAAATCACAATCCGAAAGAGGCGTTGTGACCGTATTGACAACGCGGACCTAGTTTGACTTAAAAACTTATAAATGACCAATTTTTATTGAGAATTTTTTTAAAATAGTGATGTGACATGTACAGGTGCACTTGAATATACCAATTAAAGGGGGATTATTAGCAAGCTAGTGGTCTCACATTGAGGTAGGTAACGACAATTAATGCTTTTCCTTGATTTTTAAAACCATGGATAAACATAGCATCATGTGTGATTGTGTTTTAAAGTGCATTTATTAATTGCCGTTGATTTCATGAGACTTTGAATACTTTATGATTATTACAAATTGAAATCTTTTATTGAATGAACTCATGACAAATGTTTTTATGAGTATGATATAAATTAATTATGCTTAAATAGAGACTTCTTTCTTATTATATATTGGAAATGCATGGATTGGCATGGAAATAAGAATAGAGACTCGTTAGCTACTCCTTTTATAGGCTAACCCCAAGATGAGGGGTGTGTCTTAGGAATTGCGAGCTATGAGTGCTCTTAAGTTTTAGCATATAACTATGATTTTCGTATTCTTATATTTGATGACGGGTGCTCTCACCCGGTGGGCGTCATGTTAGGAGGGATAGGGCCGGCCACCCACCCTCCGAGATTGTGATGTGATGATATTGTAATATGATAGACACTTGCCCATAGATGGCATTTGGTAGGGGTTTGGTAACATGGATAGTCCACACTATCGGCCTGAGCCTTTCCATGGGGACAGATGCTAAGTCTCCTGTTATGGTGTCGACGGAGAGCGGCGGTGGTTGATACCCATGGAGGGTTGCCACTGCAGCATGACGGCCCATATTCTTATTATGTGTGCATGTATGATGAGCGTGGTTATGGATGGTATGCCTGGGTATGACGACACTCAGAGGTTGGCTATGAGTACTCCTGACCAGTGATGTTAGTGTGATGTGGTGGGACCCATTACCTTAGGGTGCCCTTATTATTATTGTATGCTCATTTACATTGATTTATGTCATGTTTTGACTCCGTGAAATGCATGTTTTAGCATATGGAGTAAATTGACATTTATTTGGACATGACATTATGATACTACTATTTACATAAATGATAGACTTTTCATCAGTGCTGTTCATTATTTCTTTCATTTATTACATTAATTGTCAATGTACCTACACAAGGGACCCATTACCTTAGGGTGCCCTTATTATTATTGTATGCTCATTTACATTCATTTATGTCATGTTTTGACTCCGTGAAATGCATGTTTTAGCATATGGAATAAATTGACATTTATTTGGACATGACATTATGATACTACTATTTTCATAAATGATAGACCTTTCATCAGTGCTGTTCATTATTTCTTTCATTTATTACATTAATTGTCTATGTACCTACCCAAGCGATAGCTTGCTGAGGCATTGCTTTGTTTTGCAATGCCTTAGATCTCGAGCGTGACTCCAAGAAAGGGAAAGCTATTGAGAAACCGTGACAGTTGCTGAAGATCTTTTTCCTATAGTTTTAGATAGTGATGTGAGTCATTAAAACAGGATTATCATTTGGATTTAATTATGGACTGCATACTTTATGTTTTGGATTTGATTGAGATATTTGGACATTTATATGGAATGTTATGATGGATAGACCCTAGGCCATATTCTTATTATGTTTTGGACATTTATTTGATTTAAAATAAAGGCGCCAATTTATTTGACATTGATTGATACGTGTATTATTTTATTTACATGTATGTCATTTTGAGAAAGGAAAAATAACACCCGGAGTTTTTAAGAATTGTTTTAGTAAAGTAATAATTAAAACTTTTCTCATGGGATCCCAAATGATCTTATTTAAAATGCCATTATTATTATAAAAGAAAATTCTTGAAAATCCTGGGTGTTACAAAGTTGGTATCAGAGCCCAGTCTAGTCCATCATAATCCTTGTAAATGTCCATTTACATGTGAGTAATAGTCCATAATAGTTGTAGAGAGAGAAACTATGAGAGAGGAACTTCCACTTAGTGACATTTTAAACTTTTGAGAGATGGCTCCTCGAAGAAGGACAAGGTCTACCCCTATTACACCCATGGCCCCACCTGCTGAGTCCTCTGATCAAGGGGATCGAGATGCCGAGTTATTGAATCATTTAATGTCAGGACTAGTACCACTTATACAGCAGCATGTTAGGACAGCTGTTGACGCAGCTAACCCTAGACCTATTCCACCACCTCAAGTGGCACCCATGGTTTCATCAGTTCAGTCCTCACAACTAGTATAGGAACCACCAGTACCTAGAGCCACTGAGGGCAATGCTATGAGTGAATCTAAGAAGACAGAAAAATTATTAGAGAGATTCTAAAAGATGGTGAAACCCTTTTATGGTAATGGTAACACGGAGGAGGCCAAGCGATGGTTATTTGAGGCGGAGAGAACATTCGACGCTATGAAGATCTCACCAGAAGATCAAGTCAAAGTAGTCTCCTACCTACTGAAGGGTAAGGCAGGCTTTTGGTGGTAGACTTTCACACTCACTCGACTAGATCCGACCGAGACGCTGACATGGGCAACCTTTAAACAAGCTTTTGACACTCAGTATTTTCCACCCCATGCATTGCAGTCCATGAAGAAGGAGTTTGCCACGTTGGAGCAGAGGGACATGATGGTTCAGTAGTATCTGAACCGATTTACATGACTGAGGAGATTTGCACCTCATGCGCTGGCCTCAGACATAGAGTCAACTGATAGATTTGTGGATGGGTTGACTCCTTGGCTGAGAGATCGAGTGATTTCTTCGCGACCCACTTCTGTGCGAGATGCTACTGATATGACATCCATGCATGAGAAGAACTCTCTTAGGACTAGAGGGAGTGCGTTCTAGCCCTTTAAGGGCAAGTGGCCGTTTGGTGCTATACAGACACATGGTGCATCAGGTCATACACCGCAGGCCAAATTTAAGAGAGACACTGAGAGGAAGAGATGTGATAGGTTCAAGGGTTGGCATCCTGGGCGAGGGTGCAATAGATTCGACCGACCACAGCAGCAGAGGTAGCCCCAACCACAGAGACAGCCCTATACACCTTACCAGAGATAGCCATATAGGTGTTTCAACTGTGGAGACGTCGGCCATTTCATTAAGGACTATCTTAAGGGGCAAAGAGAGAGGTAGACCGAGATGGGTGCAGAGACAGCTAGCAAGCCACGTAGCCAAGGACGACTATTTGCCATCATGTCAGGATAGGCGCAGGCATCACACTAGGTCGTAGAAGGTACTCTTCTAGTCTCAGATAGACATGCCAAAGTTCTTTTTGACACAGGGTCTACACATTCTTTTATATCATGTATTTTTGCATCTTTCCTTGATGTATGTGTACACAAACTAGCATTTGGATTAGATATTATAACACCTGTGGGAGAGACAGTAGAGACTATAGAATATCTTAGAGAAATTCCTGTAGAGATATCAGGCATGAGTATGGACACAAACTTCATCTTACTAGACATGGTAGACTACAATGTTATTCTTGGGATGGATTGGTTAGCCAACCATTGGGCTATGGTAGACTGCCGAAAGAAGCGAGTCACTTTTCTTATACTTGGGCAACCAGAAATAGTATTCCAAGGTAGGAAAGATCAGTCAGGTACATACATCATCTCTGCTATGAAGGTGGCATGATTTTATGCACGAGGGTATAACGCATTCCTCGCATATGTGACTATTGAAGACAAGGAGCAACCATGGCTTGACGAGATTGATGTTGTCCTTGAATTTCCTGATGTCTTTCCTGAGGAATTACCAGGATTTCCACCAAGTAGGGAGATTGACTTTACCATCAACTTGGTGCCATACAGGATGGCTCCAGTAGAGTTGAGAGAGCTTCAGGTACAATTGCAAGAGTTATTGGATAAGGGCTTCATCAGGCCAAGTGGATCACCATGGGGAGCACTAGTCCTTTTCGTGAAGAGAAAGGATGGATCACTGAGACTATGCATTGACTATCGGTTGTTGAATGGTGTTACTATAAAGAACTAATACCCTTTGCCACGCATAGATGATTTATTTGATCAGCTCCAATCGGCACAAGTGTTCTCCAAGATAGATCTGAGGTCAAGGTATCATCAACTGAGGGTTAAAGAAGAGGATATCTCGAAGACTGCCTTTAGGAGTCGTTATGGTCATTATGAGTTCCTAGTGATGCCGTTTGGATTGACGAACGCACCTACAGTGTTCATGGATCTAATGAATTGTGTTTTTTGAGCTTATTTGGATAAGTTCATGATTGTATTCATGGATGACATCTTGATTTATTCGCCTAGTCATGAGGCACATAGAGAGCATCTCCACATGGTATTGGACACACTTCGTCGACATCAGTTGTATGCCAAGTTCAGTAAGTGTGATTTTTGGCTAGACTAGGTGCATTTCTTAGGCCATGTCATATCTAAAGATGGAGTGGCGGTGGATTCAGCAAAGGTAGAGGTAGTACTACACTGGGAGAGGCCCAAGACACTGACTGAGATACACAGTTTTCTCGGTTTGGCAGGATATTATCGTTGTTTCATAGAGGGATTCTCTAAGATCACGTTACCATTGACCACCCTGACCAGGAAAGACACTCAATTTGTATGGACCGAGGCTTGCTAGGAGAGCTTCCAAGAGCTCAAGAGGAGACTTACTACTGATCCGGTATTGACCTTACCATCAGGTGCAGGCGGTTATGTAGTTTATTGCCACACCTCTGGCAAGGGATTAGGAGCATTGTTGATGCAACATGGGAAGGTAATTGCCTATGCGTCTAGACAGCTAAAGACACATGAGGTAAATTACCCAACACATGATTTGGAATTAGCAGCCGTGGTATTTGCGTTGAAGTCCTGGAGACATTATCTTTATGGTGAGAGAAGAGGTATTCACTGATCATAAGAGCCTCAAGTACTTCTTTACTCAGAGTGATTTGAACATGAGGCAACGTAGATAGATGGAGTATCTCAAGGACTTTGACTTCACCATACAGTACCATCCTGGGAAGGCTAACGTCGTTGCAGATGCACTGAGTAGGAAGTCGGGTGTGATGATTACCAATTTGACAACTCGGTCAAAGTTCTTTGATAGGATCTTAGAGGCACAGGGCAAAGATAAGGAAACACAGGATCTGACAGATAAGACAGAGTTTTCGAGGGGACCCGATGGAGGAGTCAGATTTAAGGGAAGGTTGGTAGTACCGACAGATGACAAATTGAAGTGCGAGTTAATTCAAGAAGCACACCAGTCCCCTTATACAATTCATCCTGGGGGTACGAAGATGTATCAGGATCTCAAGAGGCATTTCTGGTGGAATGGTATGAAGAAGGATGTTGGTGAGTGCGTTGCACGATGTTTGACCTATCAATAGGTCAAGGCTGAGCATCAGCGTCCATCAGGACTACTCCAGACACTGGACCTTCCTAAGTGGAAGTGGGACCATATTACCATGGACTTCGTTCTGGGTCTTCCGAGGACTGCTAGTAGCCACGACATGATATGGGTTGTTGTGGACAGGTTGACCAAGTCCTCTCATTTCCTTCCTATCAAACAGAATCAGACCATGGATAGCTTAGCGAAATTATATGTTAGGGAGATCGTTAGTCTACATGGCGTTCCCTTGACAATTATATTGGATTGAGATACTCGATTTACCTCAAAATACTGGAAGAGCGTGCAAGAGGCGTTAGGGTAGAGACTGAAATTCAGCACAGCATTCCATCCTCAGACAGACGGACAGAACGAGAGGACCATACAGACTATTGAGGATATGTTACGAGCTTGTGTTATGGATTGGAAGGGTAGCTGGGTAGATCATTTACCTTTGGTGGAATTTGCCTATAATAATAGTCATCACGCTAGTATTGGCATGGCTCCATATGAGGCACTTTATGGCAGACCTTGTCGGTCACCCTTATGTTGGAGTGATGTAGGAGAAAGATGCGTGGTGAAATCTGAGTTAGTGGAAGAATGTGCAGAGAAAGTTCAACTCATCCGAAAGAGGTTACTGATAGCTCACAGTCGACAGAAAAGTTATGCGGACAAGAGGTGAAAAGACTTAGAGTTCTCTGAAGATGAGCATGTATTCTTGAAAGTTTCTCCCATGAAAGGGGTGTTGAGGTTTGGAAATAAAGGGAAGCTTAGCCCCAGGTATATTGGACCTTTCAAGATCTTACGTAGAGTTGGGTCAATGGCATACCAGCTAGCCTTACCACCACAGCTAGCAAATGTACATGACGTCTTTCATGTGTAAATGTTGAGGAAATACGTGCCAGATCTCTCACATGTATTAGAGCAGATCTCAGGAGAGTTACAATCTGACATGACATTTGAGGAGAGACCAGTGCGCATTCTGGATATAAAAGTCAAGGAGTTAAGGAATAAGACTATTGTCTTGGTCAAAGTCCTGTGGCAGCATTATTCATTACAGGAGGCTACCTGGGAGACTGAAGAGGAGATGTAAAAGATCCATCAAGAGTTATTTACATAGAGGTATGTAGCTAAATTTCGAGGACTAAATTTTTATAAGAAGGGAAGGATGTAATATCCTTAATTTTCAATACAAATTAAGGAATTAGTAAATAGATTAAATTAAAAATTTATAGATGAAAATTTTTCTTGAAAACATAAGAATTAGAAAGTGCTCGTTGATACGATTCCAGCACTACCAAAAACGTGAAAAACGGAGCTCAAACGAGGGAGTTAGGAGTGGTAGAAGTTGTAAGGGCATTTTGGTCATTTGACATAGACGTGTTACACAGGGGTCCAAATTGATAATGGCACCCCTGTCTGCCACACATCTCTACTAGTCCGTCGAAATCGCCGAAGAGACGTGGAAAGAGACATGAGGGGAAGAGTTTCTCTTCCCCTAGGACTCTAAACCCTATATCTATTCTTCCCCAAGAGCCAAAACACTCCACCTTGAGCATTTCTCTAAGTTTTTAACTCAGAACCCTAGCCCTGCAAGGTTTGATTTTTTCGGTGAGTGAAACTCCGGCAACACGAGCAACCTCGGCCAGGAGCAAGGTAAGCCTTAAAACTCTGTTTTTCTGTATTTATTATATAGAAAAAATAATTAGAAAAGCATCTAAAAATTTGAAAAAAATCGAATTTCCTAGGAACTTTGTGCACGCTACTATTGGAGCGTGATTTCACAGACTAAACCATGTTTGTTTGAAAATCGCACCATCCAACTAGTGCACAAGAGACCCAAGATCAAACCCTTTTAAATTTGGGAGTGATCCAACAGTGGGTTTCTCTAGAAAACGCAAAAAACCAGTACCTAGGGATGATTTTAGGAACTTGGGAAAAATCATTTAAAAACCATGGTTTTTGAAAAAATCAGTGAAAAAGGAGGGCATAAATGGATTTTAGAGAAAATTCTAGAAAAAATGGGGCAAAAATTGCGCAAAACGGAGCTATGTAGCTTCGTCAGAGACGACCGGAATTCGGTTGTCTTCTCCGGCGTCGTCAACAATGTCGGCACCCTGGCGTGGATGCCAGGATGCACACGGTAACGCACAGACGACAACATCAACTGACATCGCTGTCGCACCCGTACGCGATGCTGCGCGAGCGCGGGAGGACTCCGATAGGCGATCGTAGTGGGGCTGGGACGAGGCGCGTCCTGGCGTCCGTGACGCATGCGGTGGTGCGTCACGGTACCGAGGACGCACTCCACGCATCCCGTCCTGCATCTTAGAGGTTGGGCGTCTTAGTGATGCTAGTGTACGCTAGTGTAAACTGGCAAAAAATCGAGCCGCCGGTATAGACCACCTTATGGTGGTCGGGCAGGCCCCATTTTTAGTATATTTTCACAAAAACTTGATTTTTGGGAGCTAGAGAGGTCCAAATGACGATCCGAGAGAGGCGTTATGACCATATTGACGAAGCGGACCTAGTTTTAACTTAAAAACTTATAAATGACAACTTTTTATTTAGAAATTTTTTAAAATAGTGATGTGACATGTACAGGTGCACTTGAATATACCAGTTCAAAGGGGATTATTAGCAAGCTAGTGGTCTCACATTGAGGTAGGTGACGACAATTAATGCTTTGCCTTGATTTTTAGAACCATGCATAAACATAGCATCATGTGTGATTGTGTTTTAAAGTGCATTTATTAATTGCCGTTGATTTCATGAGACTTTGAATACTTTATGATTATTACAAATTGAAATCTTTTATTGAATGAACTTATGACAAATGTTTTTATGACTATGATATAAATTAATTATGCTTAAATAGAGACTTCTTTCTTATTATATATTGGAAATGCATGGATTGGCATGGAAATAAGAATAGAGACTTGTTAGCTGGTCCTTTTATAGGCTAACCCCAGGATGAGGGGTGTGTCTTGGGGATTGCGAGCTATGAGTGCTCTTAAGTTTTAGCATATACCTATGATTTTCATGTTTTTATATTTGATGATGGGTGCTCTCACTCAGTGGGCGTCATGCTAGGAGGGATAAGGTCGGCCACCCACCCTCCGAGATTGTGATGTGATTATATTGTGATATGATAGACACTTGCCCATAGATGGCATTCGGTAGGGGTTTGGTAACATGGGTAGTCCATACTATCGGTCTGAGCCTTTCTGTGGGAACAGACACTAAGTCTCCCGTTATGTTGTCGATGGAGAGCGGTGGTGGTTAATACCCATGGAGGGTTGCCACTGCAGCATGACAGCCCATATTCTTATTATGTGTGCATGTATGGTAAGCATGGTTATGGATGGTATGCCTGGGTGTGACGACACTCAGAGGTTGGCTATGAGTACTCCTGATCAGTGATGTTAGTGTGATGTGTTGGGACCCATTACCTTAGGGTGCCCTTATTATTATTGTATGCTCATTTACATTGATTTATGTCATGTTTTGACTCCGTGAAATGCATGTTTTAGCATATGGAATAAATTGACATTTATTTGGACATGACATTATGATACTACTATTTTCATAAATGATAGACTTTTCATCAGTGCTGTTCATTATTTCTTTCATTTATTACATTAATTGTCTATGTACCTACACAAGCGATAGCTTGCTAAGATCTCGAGCACGACACTAGGAAAGGAAAAGCTGTTGAGAAACTGTGAGAGCTGCTGAAGATCTTTTTCCTATAGTTTTAGACAGTGATGTGAGTCATTAAAATAGGATTATCATTTGGATTTAATTATGGACTGCATACTTTATGTTTTGGATTTGATTAAGATGTTTGGACATATGTTGGACATTTATATGGGATGTTATGATGGATAGACCCTGGGCCATATTCTTATTATGTTTTGGACATTTATTTGATTTAAAATAAAGGCGCTGATTTATTTGACATTGATTGATACGCGTATTATTTTATTTACATGTATGTCATTTTGAGAAAGGAAAAATAACACCCAAAGTTTTTAAGAATTGTTTTAGTAAAGTAATAATTAAAACTTTTCTCATGGGATCCCAAATGCTCTTATTTAAAATGCTATTATTATTATTATAAATAAATAAAAAATGTCTTGAAAATCTGGGGTGTTACAACTTGTAAACATACTTAGGAAGAGAAGGTGTATACACCCATTTTTTCATGCAAGGTAGAACTTTTTTTTTTTTGTTTAGATCTTAGCTGTTCATAATATTCAAAATGTAAAAAACAGATAACCCGTGAAAAATCAATGCATTAAATGATCTCAATCACTTAGTTTATGTATTTTAAAAATTAATAAAATAAATAATTTTTACCTTAAAAACATAAGAATAAACACTCAATAGTTATGAAATTTAAATTCTAGTCTATCTATGTCATTTCTAATATTATTAACTGCTTATATTTATAATAAAAGACTTATCTTACGTAGGGCATGTACACCTTCTATCTTCAGCATATATCTACCGTGACTCTTGATTTAATCTTTTGTTTGGGGATTTAGAAATCACACATAATTCTTGGTCGAAATCCTAGTATGTGTAAATGTGAGCATGTGGTGTCATGCGTGGGTAAATGAATTGGTGGAAAGAAAGGGCGACTGCCCACATAATGTTCAGTCAAAGAAAAGTATATAATAAAAAAAAAAAACGGGTTGTTTCTTTCGGGGATAATGAGACAATTCCTACCGTTCCAACCTTTACAGTCCGTCTTACAGCTTTGCGACGCAGCCCCCCTGTCATTTTCTTCATATGTGAATATCACGACTACGTTCATTCATGTGCCAAGTGGGACCCCGTATAATCCGCCATTACTTCCGATATTAACATGGCCAGATGATGATAAAGCTTCATCTACGAAGCTTTATCTGGGTTTCTGCCTGCATCAGGATAAAACCGTTGGATAATTGTTCAACTTCTTCTTACGGATGGGATCTGTTTGGCATGGGACAGAACCATATGGGTTACCCTATCCCTGTTGATGCTCTGGAACTTTGTTTTTAGTCTAGGCAAGTGTACACACTCTATAAAAGAGGAAGAAGTATACACCTAATTTTTATAGATGGTGAAGTTATTTTTGTTAGTTCAAACTCTCGCTTAGACATGCTAAAAATCAAATTTTATGTTCATCAAATATTTTTAGCCTATGCTTTTTTATTAAAAAATTATGAAAATTTATTTTCATTAAGTTTTTCAAAGTTCTATAATAAGTGGCTAGGATTCTCCAAATGCATTGATTTTTCATCATCACCTATTTTTTTGTATTTTGAACATAATGAATGCATATATTTGTAGAAAATGTTATACATTGCATAAAAAAAGGAGCGTATATTCATTCCTTTCTTCTTAAGAGTGCACACTTACCGACCTATTGAAGTTGCTATACAACTTTCAAAGGTCTTGATCCGACACTACGTTTGGAGGTGCCAAATATGTAAGTGCATCTAAGTCCTGTATCCAAAGAGTGGAAATCTTGTCTAGTGAAATTGAGGAATTGACCGTTATAGATCATCCTACCACAGTTGGGTAAAATTTAGCATCGCTATTGCTTCATGGATCAATCAAGCAATACTCATGCCCGGATTGCATAAGTGGGCCCCAAAGAATGGTTGTTTTATCCTCTAAAAGAGGAAATACACTTACAGAGCAAAATTCACTTTCAAGAGAGTCCACGTCTGATCACCGTCAAATCGTTATTCTGCACCATAAGATATAAGCACATCAAAGTACCAAGTATAGCCCAATTCCTCCGACCATCAGATAGTTCTTATAACTTTTGGTGATAAGATAGACACTTGCTGAACCCATTACACCCGAATTGCATGGAAGGTACCACAATCGTAAAATCGCAATCTTATATGTGGACCCTGTCTTTGAGGATTAGAACGACTATGCCCCCATATCCTCAGTACTTAGCAAACTATCGATTTAACCCCAAACAGTAGCACTTGCTAAGAGATTGAAGTGACACATCTAACGAGTTGGATCATCCCTTTAGCTGATTGATGTAAATCGCACAATTTATGCGAGCAGACACCTCGTTAATGACCTAATCCTTGAAACTAGGTCAGTTCAGTGCCCGTAGCTCTCCCATATTCAGGATTCGAGAAAGAGCAGATCACAAAGAGCCTATAACAAATTAAATTTTCAGGATTGAATCTCAGCTTCGTTACCATATTGCATCACTTAAAAGTCCCTGTTACCTGTGGAGTAAGTAATTTTCAAGCCGCAACAGCACTCTCTTTCAAAATTTTCTAATTGTGCCAGCTAATATTGCTACAACTGCCAATAAAAGTAGGCCCACACTCATAGCTGGATGGTGGGACCTAAATCTCTCTTCAACTGTTCCTGTCAGCGGTCCATGTCATAAAAAATAGCCACGTAATCATTGCCTGCAGACACGCGTGTAGTGAAAATCATTCATTTCCACCTTGACATCATTATCACACCAAAAATTATCACTGATTGAGATAGAAAACAAACAGTAAAAGCTGCTGTTCGAAGTCGACTTATGTTTGCAGTTCTGTTCACGATGAATGCTAGCCGGCGTGCCTATTTGGAGCGTCCCACTATACCACATTTGAGTGATAGAGCCCACCTATGCGTCGTCTGATTGGCACATTTGATTGCTCTATTTATGGCAGAATTGTACATAAAAAAAAGTAAAGAAATTTCAAAGCAACATTGGTCAAAGTTCTCCAAATCAATTAATCAGAGCCAAGAGCCAATCCAGGGGATCTTTTTCCTTTTTCATTTACGAGGCATTTACATCTGGAGCAAGTCAGATCAGGTGGGCTTTACCAAAAGAAGTGTACTTGGAAGTTCCATGGAAGGGTGGTCATTTAGCAATTTCTTTCTTTTTATTTTGACTTTTTAACCTATGACCGTTGGAGTTTTTGGTAAAAAATCTAATAGATAGAAGCATCTTTGGACATGAGTTTTTCACTGGTAGCTTACACAGGAGAGCTAAAAAAAAAAAATTGAATTAGATCATCTAAACATAGAGCGGGTCACCTAATTAATCCAGAAAACTAGGTCTGATAGCATTCTGCTATTTTTTACACAAAAGATACAAATCTCGAATTATGAGTCACTTGTCAATTAAAACACTTGATCATATTTTAGAACACAAAATTCTACTTTAGGGTTATTAAATATGCAATCGAAATCATGTGCCTTAAATCATAACTTATAGGTTTTATCTTATTTCTCAAAGACAATTTGGTTGTTTGCAGGTGTAGGGTGTTTATACAATGCTTACCTGGCCACTACGGAGAAAAGTATATGATAATAAAAAGTTTGTGAGCTTTTTCTCTTGTAATGATAATGACAAACGGCGATCCGGACAAATAAGGAAAAGTAGACAAAAGAAAGTGGACCTTTGCTTCCCTCGCAAGACACGCCTAGACTTCAGCACGAGACTCGCACTCCCATCACCATTTCACTCGATCCATTCTTTTCTTCTCATGCCGACCAGTCAGACCAAAATATTTGCAGTAGTTGAAGAAACACATAATAGGGCCCTGTTTGGGTAGCTGGAAGGAATGGAAAATTTTCAGTGTTGGAAATGGAATCGATTTCTATAATTTTTCATGATTGGCACAGTTTTACACTGATATGAAAATATAGTTCGTGTTCGAAATCCAAATCCACAAAGAAATTAGAGTCTTGTCTGCGAGTAAATTCATTTCCCTGTAAACATAAAATCTCATTTCTAACAAAATTTAGGGGCTATTAGTGATGACAGAATTGAATCTTATGGTCGACCCACTCTTTGATAGAATCTATACGTGAACTAGAACTGAAAGGAAATACCATCAAATCAGATTCCATCGCATGAGAAAAAAAATTTCTCCGGTGAATTTTCAATAGTTCAATTGAGACTGAATTGATACTACCTTAATTTCGTCTTGACTGACTGGTCCTAATAAAGTGTTGGAAAGTGATGGAAATGAAAATGGCTTTCCTAATAAATGCATTTCCAGCGCTTTCTTGCTAATCAATGAGGTCGTAGTCTTTGTTACCACTCTGTAGTTTATATCATATATTATCATTAAAAACTAAAGTAGGTGAGAATGCTAGACGTAGAGAAGGAGAAAAGCTCAATTTTGTATGTAAGTGGACTCCATCATTTTTAGGCAACGGGGACAAAAACGGGTGTGTCGAAGTAAAGTACTGGTCTTACTTTAGCAGTGCCTCTCACCTGTCCTACTTCCTAAGTATCCTCTTTCCTATTCGCAAATACACTATCAAGAAGATAGGAAAGAGCACACGCCTTTTTTCTATGCATGGTATAACAATTTTTACAAATCTAAGCCTTTCATCATGTTTTGCTAAAAAGAGGTAACCATGAAAAATCAGTGTATTTGTTCAATCCTAGCTACTTGTTTTAATTCTTTGAAAAACTTAACAAAAATGGATGCTCATGATTTTGAACTTAAAAAACATGCAGGCTAAAAACATCTGATGGGCAAGATATTTGATGTCTAGCCTATCTAAAGCATTCCTATCATGATGAAAGGATTAGATCTAATAAAACATCTTTACCATTCATGAAAATTTGGGCATATACTCTTCTAGAGCATGTACACCTATTGAGACTCTTTCATAAACTATATGACAAGAGGCTAAACTAAGAGTTAATGATGGGATGGACCTCTAAAAAACTAGGAGAGTAGTGAAGACAATAGAGTGACAGAGGTGAATGCCATAAAAATTGGAAGCATTGATCCCTTTCTCTAGTTAAATCTCTAGGTGAGGAAATCAAACAGATGATCCGTAAAGCCAAAAAAGATAGGAAAACCCATAGAGCCCAACATGACATTGGATAATCGCGTAAAATAGAAAAATAATAAAACAACCCCAAAAATTTGTTCACCACTCTATGGATACAGAATGTTCACCATTTAGAGAGATATAGAACATTAGAATGAAATAACTCATCACTCTATCTATATAGAAGAATCACCACCATAGAGATATAGAACTGAATTAAAATAATAGCTCACCACTCCATAGATACTAAAACACTAGCAAAGAAATATAGAAATATGGGTACAAAGTAGCTCACAACTTTAAGGATGTAGATTACTCACCACCTTAAAGATACAGAACTAGGTGTGGCACCATATTTGAATGCCTCCAAGAGATACAAAAAATGCAATAGTTGAGATGCAACACACACTCTCAACAATATGAAAAGCACATCCACTCGAATAATTAATCTTCAATGTGTTATTTGATTTAAAACAAAGGTATATATAGATGGGAATAGCCTCCCAAATATGCAATGTACAAATCTGTTAAGCAACTATCTAATTACAATAGTTTCCTATGCTAGAGAATACTTTCTAAATATGAGATACTTCGCCAGCAAGTTGGATAGTTGTCTAATATATTCATGTAACTTATATATACATATATTACAAGTTGACAAGTCCTAACTTCCTAGGAAAAGACTTCCCTTCATCTTAGTAGCTTGGAATCTTTGATTTGTCAACATTCATGACCTTGACCAACGAAGACTTGTACGAGCCATTTGAGTTGGGAAACTTTGACTTGGTAACAAGACAGTTTCCAATTAGTAGATCTAGAACGTCCATCTAAGGCTCTCTAACATGTTAATTAAGATTTTATCTAAAATGTCCATCATTGGGAAATTTTAGGCATCTTTCATTGACATAGCAGAACATCCTCTCTGATAAAAATTGTTCAAGTGTTCCATGTTTCAGATATGCATTCCTCCATGGCCATCATGTTCAAAATATCATGTTCCAAGAGTATTTGATGATGATCTTGGCCATCCATATCTATATCATCTATGATCTCCTTTGATCCACCATAGATCATGGAATATACGGACACTCCCATGTCACAACAAAATGTAAAGAAGTTTAAAAGAAGCATAAGAAAATATTATAGGACAAATAAAAGATGTTTTGAGTTAGGAACTAAGAGCAAAAGGCGCATGAAAATGGCATACCCAGTAGTTCTCATCAAAGGGGAAATGAATGAAGCAAGAATAGTAAGAAAAATAGCTTCAAAGGGGAAAGAGTACTATTAAAGAGAGAAAGAAGAATTAAAAAAGACAAAGTAAAATAGAAGGAATATTGTTACAAGTGATTGGATTTGCTACTCTTGAGCCTTTTCAATTTCAAAAGAAGATTTGAATACTAGAGATGTGCTAATGTTTAGTTGAGGTGGGATACAATGGTGGTGTTGACTACCAAAACAATCCCTAACCTTAATAAAGCACTTTTATAGAACAAACCAAACCTCAATGGCAGGACTCAAATGAAGGATTTTTAGGACCTTAGGCTGCTTCTTAATGACAAAAAAAGAAGCCCAAAATACCATGAAAGCCATAAATAAGTCTTGAAAACTATTTACATAGGAAAAAGGAGAATAGAAATCATACAAGTTAGTAGTTCAAGGTTCTCCCTAATCAAAATTCAAGAGAAAGTTTTCCCACGTGTACAAGTACCAAATCAGGTAGTAGAGAAAAATATAGAGATTATTGACCAAACCATGATTGGAAGATTCCTAGTTGATGGATGGTACAAAGAAAAAAAATATAGGGATGGGTAATTGAAGTGTGCAAGATAAGAAGTCAGGTGAAGGTTTGGCTCTATGTGAAAACAAAATAAATGAACCTAATCATTCTACCTTCCAAAGAAAATGCCCAAAAGCCCTCATGAGTTGTTCTTAAAAATCATGCCATTTAAGAAATTTCTTTTTGGTGTTTGGGTACATTCATCCCTTTTCGCCTGCTTTGTCTTTTGATCAAAGGTGTGCCTCCACATAGTTGTAGTAATGTAACTGTGAAGAAACTAGTAGAAATCTTTGGTGAGTTTATATCCATAGATTCACTAAGCTTTTCCGGATCTAAAAGAAGAGGAGCTAAATCACTACTCAAATCTTTGGATTACCTCCATCTAGAAACCAAATGAAGATCAAAGTTAAAAAAAATAAAATAAAAATTATTTGGTTGATATTGTAGTGAAATGGAAAATGGAAATGCAAAAATTTAGAATCTATTGGAGAGTATAGCTCATCATCATATTTTGGTTAAATGAAAGTCTCTGGCTATAGTTTCTCACAGGAACCAATTTAGAACCATGAGGATTAGGCACTGTCTCAATCATCTTCAAACTCATTAACAAGCCATTCATGAAGGCCTTTAGCTCCCACTCCCATCATGATCATAGTGCCATATTACCCTTGGAAATAGTATAGAGCAAACAACAGAAGGAACTACCTCTTGGAGTTGTTAGTGGTCCCATAAGTTCTCTTTCAGCATAAGATTTTTTGATCTCCTTGAAAATCTAAAAACTTCTCCAAGGTCAAACTAGCCGAACCCGTTAGTCTCTCTCCACCTTAATCAAAAGTTGGCACTCATAAATAGGTGGCTTCGGAACTTTCTGAGACAATTCTCTTATTTTCCTTATCACCCTTTTTAGATAATAAAAATTGTCACTCTTGAACCATCAGATACATTTTCCTCTTATCCTTCATCAAAGCCATTGCATTAAGATTGACATTAACAAGCATCATCTCTTTCTCCCAAGTTATCCAAATGATACTTTCTTCTTTCATTTTAGTAAATTTTCCTCTTGCCTCTTCCACCTTCCACCTTCCACTTTTCACTTCTTTTATGTTTTTTCTCTCTCGCTTTAGTAAAGAAGAGAAAGTATGAACTTCTTCATGGCAAGCTAGGGCAACTACCTTCAAGTGTTCATATGCTCAAAAATTGAAACAAACAAATCAATTTAGGAAGGCATATGTAATCATTATTATAAACAAAAAAAACATCATTTTTGAAAAAGGCATACTTGTATCAGAAGAAACATCCCATAAATCAAGTTACCTATCCATGTTGAATGTTACAAAAACTCTCCAACATAGAAGCATACATCCCATCAATGGAGTTACCTGTCCATGTTGAATCTTACATAAACTCCTCATCATAGGGGCATAAGTAGCTTCTCCCCAATCTTGATCATCAATGTGATAAACAGTTATTAGATATTCTAATAATTTAAACTCACCACACTCTTGATGGAAAATAGCACTCTGGCAAATGGCCGTAGCAAATGAATTTATCAAGTTGGATTTCCACCTTTTATTTCTCTTTCGTACTCAGTTCCTTTAGATCACTAGGTACTGATATTTTTGTATTTTTTCTTCCACTTTCTTCTCCTTCCACTTTAGACCATGCTAACTGTTTTACTTGTTCATCTCTCATATCCTTCCTGTAATAATATATCACAAGCATTTCAGAAAAAAAAACTAAACCCAAACATACATGTCTTAATCCTCCTTCTTCTCTTCCTATCCATGTTCCCTGTACTTCCGTAGCTCTTGCAATGTTAAATCTCATCATTGAATAACCCAACCTCTTTTCATCGAAAGCTATGTTAGTCATCTTGTAGAAATCAAGTTGAGTAAAAATCATCTCCACACCCAATAAATGCAAACATCTAGTGAGTGTCCACCATCTTTCAAGCAAAGCACAATATAAATCATTATCTGTTGCATCTAATTCTACACTTTGTAATCCATGGAACTTCATCCTCTTGATATTGTTCTTGAGTTTGGGGGAAACCTATTGTTCATGGCATGTAGCCATCATTGTTCATGCCTTATGTTCAAAGAATATTTCTACATTATAAAAAAACATGGTGTTAAATTTAGTGATGTGCTAATTTTATCATCATAGTTTAGCATAGTGCAACATCTTGTAGTTTGTCTAGATAATTGGTGAGCATTATGCAATCTACTTATACCAACCATGCACAAATCACGTATAACCTAGCTTTTACAAATGAGAGCAAGGGTGCATAAAATATTTTGTGGCATTGCATTTAGCATAGACTATTCTTACATAGATCACTTTACCTTTGTGTTGTGATATGTTATGTCTCCATTATCAATTTTCATTCAACATTCCTTCTTCACACTCATGATCTCTCTCATGCATTTTTGTACAATGCAAGTCCTTTGGACTAGCAATATTTTCAAGCCACTTGACTTCCATACTTCAAGCTTGAGGAATTGCAATCATTTTCAAGGTTTTTAGGTTGCTTTATCCCAAGTCTTTGACTTGCAATCACCTCAAGTCCTTTGTACTTGCAATATTTTCTCAAATCCATTGGCTTGTAATACTGCAAGCTTAAGTGCTTCTAATTATTTTCAAGTTTCATCTTGTTGTCTCTCAAGTCTTTTGACTTGCAAGGACCTTAAGCCTTTTGAACATGCAATATTTTCTCAAGCCACTTGGCTTGCAATGCATATAACACAAGGGCTTGTAATCACTTTTAAGCCTTTAAGCTTGCTTTACTTTAAGTCTTTCTGACTTGCAATAATTTTCTCAAGTCCTTTAGACTTACAATCACTTTTAAACATTTTCACTTTATTTTAACTCAAGTATCATTATCATAAAATCATTTATCAAAACATTTGATTAGTTTTCACTCCCTTCCTTTCATAGATCACTCTTTTTTTACACCATCATCACCTTATTTGCATTCTACATCACTTTGTCTCATGAAAATAGTTTTCCCTTTGGCCTTCTTTTGTTTGATCTCTATCATTTCTTTCAAAGTATTTTGAACTAAATAAGGGGCATTACTAGACCTCATTTGATTATTTCTTCTACTTTGACAGTCCAACACTTAAAATGGGGCATTTATAGATACCAAAATTTGTCCAATGAACAATCAAATGCAGGTCAATCTTGTTATATTTTGTTTTGCCTTATTTACAACTTTGATCCCAATAATTTAAGTTCTAGAAAACTTTTCCCAATGATGAACACACTCTAAGCAAAAAACCCAAGAAAGGAGTTAAATACATAATCAGAATCATCTCAACCATTGTTACTTTATCTCACATTTCGAGAGCAATTTCATAAGCATGGTTTGATGAGCTCATTCTTAGTCCTATATTATATGTAGCCTGATGACATCAACGTAGATAGTTATGCCCTTTCCTATTTGGAAAATGTAGTCCCACATTGACCTAATAGCTTGAACTTCTTGAATTTTAGTAATATAAAGGAAATTACTTAACAACAAAAATTGCAAAAAGTAATGAGCTAATGATAATTGGAGGTAAGTAAATTAATAAGTTTTCAATTTTTTATGAAAAGAACCCAACTTGTAGTCCATGTATTATAAATTATAGTGTTATTTCTAGGGTTTTCTTGAAAATTCACAGCACATGCATTTCTGATGTAATACTTCAAAATTTTGATATTTGACTAGTTTAGAAGCTAATCCAAATTATGTGAATAATCATTATTTTGTAGAATTTAATTAGAATTTTTACTCTTTTGTAGGTATTAAGAAGATGATCCAATGACCAAGATCAAGTAAGATAAGAATTGAAGATCAAGATCAAAAGAAGGCCAAAGATCTAAATTTAAAAGATCAATCAAGGTTCAAGATCATCCTAAGTGAATCAAGAGGGCAATGAAAAGATCCAAAGGTGACTAAAATGGGCCCGTACAAAAAGCCATGCAATTTCACCATCTTTGCATGAGAATTGGAGCCATGCATGCAAGTTTCCTAAGCTATCAAGGAATGCTAAAGAAACCAAGCCATGCAAACCTTGAACAAAGGGAATTAGCTACTTAGGTTATCAAGCAATAAGCTGTCAAAGTGAGCTACCAAGCTACATGGAGTCATGCCATTGGAGGGAAGTTTTCAAGCAATTGTCCATGCTAAAATTGGACTTTTCAAAGGATAAACAATAAGGAATATGGTTAATATCATAGGGTAAGATAGCATGCATAGGTAGATCAATTAAGAGAGAAAACCCATCTTTTCCTTCATAATTTTTCCTATTTTACACACCAACTTAGGGATCCCTCAATTTTTACAAAGTGCAAGGCCCACCTCCCTAAAAAAGTGGCACCTACCACCACTTATCCTTTCCTCTTTTCAGTCTCTTACTAATCTCCCTGTTTCCTCTTTTCTCCATCTTTCCTCAATCTCTTTCCTCCCTCTTTCTTCTTTATTTCATAACTCCACCTCATTCACTAGGGTTTTCCATGCATGGGATCAAGGTGGAGAAACACAATCCTAAAAAAGTCGTGTCTCACACCTTGATTCCTTCCTTTAGTTTTCGACCTCACTTTCATAATCCATCCTCCACTTACCTTCTTAAAAGTCTTACCTTACTTAAATGCTTAGCTTCTTTCCTCACCATTGAATTGCATCTCATCAAATTAGAAATAAAAAACTCTATAAAGACCCAAGCATTAGACAATTGTAAGTAAGAAAGGATTGGGACACGTCTTTCCTAAGAAAGTGATGCCTAATTCCTAGGGTTCTTCTTAGGGCTTTTGCACTTCATTCTTGGTTGCTGCTCTCTATGTGTTTCCACGCCACCTTCAAGCCTTATTCTTTAGTTTCTAAGCTTCTTTTCCAGGTTAGTTGTAGTCCATGTTTCATTGCTTTCATTGTATGCTTGTTCTTTATTTTCATGTGTATAATATATTTTAGTTTCCCATTGAGTTTTGCAATTAGTTTATTTAGTTTTCTGGCCTCTTCTCTCTTGTAGTGATGGCTAAGAGAAAAGTCACCTCGAATAACCTTTGTTGCCATTCCATTCATCTCATTGTTGTTTGTTTATTTTAGATCCATCTTAGTCTTGTTTGTTCCCATCACTTTTGCTGTTATTATCTTAATTTCTTTTTGGGTTTCATATGCACAATATTTGAGATGAGTTTGAGAGTATTGGATTATCTTTAATATTTGCTTTGGATCAAGTTCAAGTATTGTAATAATTAATTCTAGCTGTAAACTACTCCCAATCTTGAGTGTTATGCTTCATGATTAGTGTTTTTCCATGCCTTGCTTGATTTAAGTTTCATGCGCACCATATTTTTGGATTTTTGTAGTCAATGTTTCATGCACAATTTCTAACACTCTATACAGTTGCTTGAATTCTTAGGAACCCATTTAGCCTTTTAGATTGTTTAGTTGATATTTTGATTAGATTACATGTTAGTTAAAATTTATTCCATATTTTCTTGCCATTTTTCCCAATACACGAACCATGCGCACACTACCATGAGTCATGTGCATGGTGATTGGAGTTGGAATTAGTTAATTAGTTTGTTCATTCTTTGTTTAAGTTAGTTTGGATTACTTTGTTTAATTATTTACATCTTGATTATTTTAGATAGTTCGTGATTTTAGTTTTTAAAAAGTTTCTAATTTTACTTTTAGGAAAGTTTTATTTTTAGAAAGTTGTATTTTTAGCAAGTTTCCTTAAGTAAAATTTCCTAAAATCATTCATTCTAGTTTTTCTTCAATTTATTTTGATGAACGCATGTTAGTTCATGTTTCTAATGTTATGCATGTTTCCCATTCCATGTTGTTTAAATTGCTAGTTTAATCAAAACCTATCTCTCATTGTTTAGGCTAAGTAATCTAAATAAAATCCAATCAATATCCAAGTCTATGAGATTCCTCATGAGATCAACCTCTGTCACATGCAAATTACTATATTGATTCGTGCACTTGATAGTAATTTTAGAACATACACCATGTTTTTGATGCTGTTGTCAGAGAATCACAACAAATTTGTGGTTAGATCTTTATTTAATTGTTTGTCTCTAGTAATAGTTTTAAGCTATATTAGACTAGGGTTTTTTTTGTCATTCTTGCATATTTTATTAATTCTTCACAAATTGGCCCATCTTTCTTTATTGTGTGATAGGATAATTTGGCAAAATGACTGACAGCAATCCTATGGGTCAAAGCTTCATCAATGTAATAAGGATTTTTTTGCTTTCTTAGATTAGATTTTTGAGTGAACTTTTAGTGATGCCCCATTGTAATTTACAATTATTTATTTCTTTTTAAATGGGTTGTAATAATATAGGCAAAGTGTGGGGTATGATTACCCACACTGGAGCTTCATCAAAAACCTCACTGTAAGTTTCCCTCACTCTCTTTTATTTTCTTAGTGTAGTTGTATTTGTTGTAGTTTGCATATTAGTTAGTAGTGTAATTCATATAGATTAAGGTCATTCATTATACTTGTTGCATCTTATTCAGGATTGTTGCATTAGATTGCACCTATTTAACAAAGATTGGCCTGGGCTTTAACTAATGCATAGGCTGTCTAGTTGTAGTGTCTTATCTATTTAGGTGCGGACCCTTTGTTAGATACAATGTAAGTAAGAATTAGTTTCCCCTTTCTTGTATTGCATTACATGCTTAATTCTTTTATGATGGATATTCATGTTGATAGTAAGGGTCCCACAAGAACCCTCATAAGATAAGGATTAGATTTCATCATCAGATCCTTAGTTCATCTAGGTAATTAAATTGATACTTGTATGCTTATGATCCCAACTGTTAATCTTAATTTAAGGACTAGACTATAAGTGAATAGGGAACTAGAAGATATTTTAGCCCTAAGTAAACAGACAGATGGTCTGATATGTATGAAATCTATTTTACATACAAGCTTGGAGGCTTGTGAGTTTGTTTTAATAGGCATAAGCCTAGGGGGTTGCTATGCTAGAGGAGTTATAAGGTTTTGGCCACTTGCTCCTTGAAATTTGATGATTTTATGATACCTTGCCCTATGAGAGGCTAAAAGTTGGGTCGGGCAATTATGGGAAGGCCACCACTGTGAAAGTCTAGTCCCTCCATATGGGCAGTGACATAATATTTTCCACCATGGTATCAGTGGTGAATGGGGCAATTATCCGAATGAGCTAGTACAGATCAGACTGCAGCATGGTAGCCCTTTTGATTATTTTGCACTCTGATGCATATGAGAATAGGCATAGTGAAATGCCTTATGTTGTAGCATAATGAAATGCTAGATAATTGTATATTACCAATATTTTCCAAGAAGGGAAATTACCAGTGTAGGGTTAGCTGAAATACTGAATCCTCATAATGAGAGAATTGATCAGCTTAGTTGGGAATGATATTTGACTACTTTTATAAATTTAACTGATTTACCCATGTATAGTATGTATGTATATGAATGTACATAAACACAAAGTAAAGAGTAGAGACATGAATATGTTTAGGCATAATGGGATTATGAAGTATTGGAATTACATTGTCAATTATTGTGCTTCTTGAATCCCCTACCAAGCATTGCTTGCTGAGATATTGTAAATGTTGTAATATCTCAGATACAGGGAAGAAGAGTTAGGAGCTCAAGATGATAGAAGACTTGAAGAGAATAATCTTCAAGGTATACCCTTGAAGACATGTATTTAGCTTTGTTTGAGAGTGTTGTATTGTAATGAGAGTTTCATTGTATGGTGAGCTTTGAGTTTGGATTATGTAATTTGGACAAGTATTGTAATGGATTTGGCTATACTGTGAACAACTGGATGGATTCTGGAATTTAAAAAAAGTATATTCCTTCAATGGAGTTTTAACTTGTACAAAATTCTACTCATGTTATGTATGAAGTGATGACTTGGGTTTTACAAAACAAGTTCTAAAGAAAAGAATTTTCGCTGCTTTGTTTTGCAAAATTTTTTTACACTATTAAGGGCCCTGCTTTTCAAAATACATTACAAAATGTGTTACAAAAACCCTGGTCGTCACAATTGGTATCAAAGTCATTCATCTAGTGACAGTACAGTACAAATATGTCCAAAAGAGAGATTATAATACAAGTCTAGATTAAAATAGAAGTAGTTGTATAGAGGATTGATAGAAATTTTGGTTTATGAGTAGATGCCACCAAAGAGAGTCACAAGGCAGGTAGCTCAAAATACTCTGGAGGACAATATGGAGAGAGTAACCATGAGCAATGTGGAAGAAATGATGACAAAGGTGTTGAGGAACCTCCTTCCTCACCTATAACAAATCCAAGGTTCATCACCTCCTATAGAAATACCAAGTACACAGGCTCAGGCTCAGCTTGAAATGAGACATACAACACCAACACCAGCTACTCCCACACTAGTACAAGGGCAATCTTCCCTTGTACCAAGTGAAGAAGTTGAAAAATCTCCATTAGCACTAGAAAAAGTTGACAAAATAATGGAGAGATTTCAAAAGATGACTACAATTTATAATGGCAAGGGTGAAGCTGACAAGGCAGAGGAGTGGATATATGAAGTAGAAAGGACTTTTGGTGCACTACGTACTCCTCCAGAGTTGAAGGTGAAAGTTGCCACCTACTTATTCAAACAAGAAGTTGCATTTTGGTGGAGATCAGCTAACAACACCTTCTTCTCAAAATCTGAAGATACTACATGGGAGGAATTTAAGGAAGTATTTAACCATAAATATTTCCCTTATCATGTACAAGAAAGAAAGTTGATAGAGTTTTTGGACCTAAGGTAAGGGAATATGTCGGTGGTGGACTATGATAACAAGTTCACACAATTAAGGAGATTCGTGACTCATGTGTGTAACACAGAAACACACACCGTGAATCGATTTATTAAGGGGCTGCACCCAGGGTCGAAAATAAAGGTGCTGGGTACTAAACCCACTACCTTGGCAGACTGTGTGGAAATGGCTTCTAAGTTTGAAGAAGAATACCAAAAGGGTCAAACTACCAAGTTTAGTGGAGGAGGAAACAATAACCCAAGGCTTTTCTAGAAGAATAAAAGGCCTTGGAACAATTTTAAGCCCCAAACAAATCAGAGGAACAATGCACCAAGGCAAAATAAACAACCATGTCCAAGATGCAGAAAATTCCACCAAGGCAATATCTGCCCTTGACACCAAGGAAAGGTCTTCGCCATCACTGATGGCCAAGCTGGACCATCCAATGCTGTGATTGAAGGTATTACTTAGTGAAAGGACTAGAAATACTACTTAGTAAGTAAGAATTCTAATAGAGGGAATAGTAAGATATAGAAATCAAAAAGGAAAAATTACAGTAGATGTAAGGTATGATGTTCAGGTCTAACCTAAAGTCTTGAGTAAACATACATATGTATAAACAAAGTACACTAATACTAGTATGTATATAACCATTATTAAGTGAAGTATGTATATAACCATTACTAAGTGAAGGAATGGAGATAAAGAGAAAGAAGTGATAAATTGGAAAATATGATGAAAAAAAAACTCCAACCTTATAGGAAAGGTGAAATAGAGATTTATGAGAAATAGGTGCTAAAGATGAAACTTTAGAATTATTATAAAGAAAAAATCAAAATTTATAATAAATATATACATAAATATAAGTGTAAGAGTTACAATTGCTACAAATATAGTATTATGAAAATTAGTCATAAGGAAGTAATCGGCAAAATAGTGAGGATATGGCTTGAAAGAAATTTAAGGAGATAGGTGACAATTTTCAAAATTTGTAAATGAGAATAGTTTGAAATAAATATGAATAAGGAGTTAAGCTAGTATTTTTCTCCAAAATTAGTGAGGCAAAGGATTTAGTGGAGAAATGATAAAATTTTAGAACATGAAAAGATGATCTTTGAAATTAGAATAAAAGGAAAAGGAAAAAGAGAGTTAGATATGTTTAAGGGACAAAAATATGATCCCAAACTTATTAAGAAAGACAATTAAACCATAAGAATATATGGTTAACAAAGAAATTATATAAGTTAATATGGTACGACAATTTTGAAATCACCAAGTTAGAAATTATAAAGGTATGACAAATCATTGTGGAAATTAGCACTAGAGGATTTTCAAGGATTAGAGAATTATTGATATGATAACTTTGGTGCTATTGAAAATAATTTTGGGACTATTGTAAAGAGAAGTACCTTTGGTATAGATGGTGAAATGGTAATGGAACATGAAAACAAAGAGAAATATTGATTAGGAAAATATAGTCATTGATTGTGATGAAGAGGAGTACATCTTATTGATCAAGGCAAATGAAGAGCTAAATATGAATAGAGATATTAATTCCACTTACATGATGGAGTTGGTGATATTGAAAGATTTAAGAAATATAGCAAGGGGAAATATATTTTTGAGGAAAGGTGAAATAAAACATGAGAAATGAAAACAAATATTGGTTGTTAAATTTAAGATTAAAGATGATGAATGAGTTATGAATCCAAATTGTTGGAGAAATAAGTGGTTAGAAATTTTAAGATAGTTTGAAGATTTTCTATCTTATATGAGATTGAATGAGAAAATATCTATAATAGTTGAGGAAATTAAGTATCCTTTTTCTCTATAAGGATGAGCATTTTCAAATATATTATTAATTGGGAATTGGAAATGCAACATCAAAGTATAAAATCAAAACAAATTTTAAAGTTCTATGAGTTAGATAACAGATGTTCATGAAGTTGAGGAGAATGAAATATATTGGATAAAGTGGTAATGATATATGGAAATAGATTTCAAGAAATCAAGAGCATTCATGGGATATATGTTAAATACTTACAAAACTTGTCTTATAAGTGTGCATGTGATTGAAGAAAGCAAAGTTTAGGTTATATAAATTTTAAGGATAGCATGGAATTTGACCCCAACAAAGGTGGAATATGAGATCAAAATATGAAATGACAATGAAAATTAGAGAAATATATCTCTTACTGATTTTATAACATAAGGACGTTCTTTTAGTGAAATTTTAACATTGGTTACATAAATCCTAAATGAGTTGATAATAGATTGTTGAGAATTAAAGAATAGATGATAAATTATGGTGTTTGTAAAAACCTGAGAAGGGATAATTACAAAGTCAATATGGACTCTTTTAATTGGAATTATCAAGAATATTGCAAATAAAGGGTTAGTATGATATGATAGAGGCTATGAGGTCTGCTTGAAAGAAGCATGAGGAAATGCAAAATCTAGAAATTTTGAAGCCTATGACATATAAATATATATATGAAAGGAAAAGAGATAAATATTATCATAGATTGTGAGAATGTTCAGAATATTGTTCTAAATATGAGAAAGAGATAACAAAAGAGGATTAGAAATATATATGTAGATTTAAATGACACTATCTTGGAAGGAAAAATGTAGGAAGTCAATTATTATGAATAAAATGGCACTCAAAGAGTGTTACAAAAACAATGGATGGGAATGAGGAAAGAGTCATTACAAGGAAACTATTATTCAAAGACAGGATTTGAAAAGAAGTTGTCAATAGAAGGAAATAGTAAAGAAGTATGAACTGTAGAGAAGAAATAAAGTATTCACTTCCAAATAATGGAAGAATAAGGAAAGAGAAAATTACTTCTAAAGATTCGAAGGTTGTTACAAAGAACAATAGTTGAAGTTATAGAATCTAATCAATATGTTATTGTAGGTAGTCTAAGGACTATACATGTTAGGAAAGCTATGTCAAAACTTTATATGTTGAAAAGAATGAGGAAGAGCAATAGAAGGTATAATGGAAAATTGTGAAGTATGGAAAGATTGGTGAAAATTACCAATCAAGTGTAATGGAAGGTTTTAAAACAAAAGGGATAACTCAATAAGAGTTATTAACCCTTTTTGGAAAATTCTAGCAAGAACCAGCTTTAGTATATAATGCATTAGTAAGGTTAGTCATGGATGAGCATTTTAACCTTTGAGAAGAAGGTAGTATGAGAAAGGAATGAAAGGAAATAGGATTTCCATAAGTGGTAAGGCCACATGTGTAAGGCTATGAAAGAATAGTGAAAACTCCTAAGTGAGTTGTATTACAAATTTCGAGGACGAAATTATTGTAAGGGGGGAAGATTGTAATAACCCTAATTTTAGTAATTGATTGAGAAAATCAATAAAATTTGAGTTTCAGAAATTTCAGGCTGAAATATTAGGGTTATTTAGAATATATTTCTTATAAAAGTATAATCAAGGAATAAGACATATACAATTGAAATTAAACTTAGCAAACCCTTCAGAATGACTGTAAGCATGACAAATTCTGAATTCGGATGAAAAATCCTTAATTTTCTTCATTTTTGGACAAAAAGGTAAAATAGTAATTTTACCCAAAAATCAAAATCTGAGACATCAAAATTTAGAATGACTGAGAAATATGAATCCAACACCACTAAGTACGCTCAATTTTGAGATCATGGGAATAAACCCTAATTTTTATACATAAAGGGCAAAATGGTCTTTTTACACCATGTGGGGCTCACAATGGACCCAAAAACGAATCCTATGGCCAGCCCACATGAAATCATGGGTCAAACCATACCAGCTGGTCTGGGAGAAGAAAGTGGAGTATGGGAGAATCCAATGCTAAATTAATAATAAAAAATTAACCATCATCATTACACATCATCATGAAAGAAGACCCAAAATGCCTATAAATACAACCCCAAAAATCCTCCAAAAATGTTCATAAAATTCCTACAAAGTTGTCTTCACTTTTCCTGCAAATTTAGATCTAGATCCATCCTCAAAAACCCAAAACTCTCAAGAAATCTCCCTCTTTTCATTTTCTTTTTCTCTCTGTAAATTGGAACAAGAGACTTAAATTCAATTAGGCACTCTATTCCAGATCCAATATCACAAATCCCACAGTCAAAAACATCCTACCATACCTTAGCTACAAAACCCCCAAATAAATTTCAAGATCCAATGGTTCCAACAATAGGAATTGTAAGAAAGGTGGATCTTTAGCTATATTATCATCAAAACGGGTATTCTTTTAAATTGGACCATATAACCTACATTTTTCTCCAATCAGGTAGGTGAAACTACTTTCTGGACATTTTTATTATTGTTTTATGAAATTTATACTTTACTGTAATTTTAATTGGGTGAAAATTTATAAAAATAAAGTAAATAATAGAACCTTCAATTCATGACGATTGAGGGCTCAGATTGAAAATCTGACCTTACTAATCGATCCAGAAGGGTCCAAAACCCCTAGGGTAAAATTTTTACTAAATTTAATGGAGTTTTGAGATTGATTGTTGAGATTGATTGAATGGTCCAAATGGACTGTCTGATCTCCAGATCGGACCAAGTCCCATGGACGACGTGTGAGACGCCACCCATGCGTCTGTGCAGCTCGTGCGACGACATCCCGTGCGCTTGCGTAGCGCTTGCAAAGTCGTCCCACCGCGTCTGTGGACGTCCTGGGTGGGAGCATCTGTTTCTCGTCTACGATGGTTGCGCGTGCCGAACCTAGGGTTCCGCCCGACTAATCTGGGCCATCCATTCCGATGGGCCCAGATCATATCTAGGCCCTAGGAATGGACTGTGAACTTCTAGATCTAATACTAGAGTCATATGAACTCCAAATTGAGATAAGAAAGAGGCTATGGAAAGCTTACAACCTTTATTTTATTATGAAATGATAAAATAGAGAAAATATGTAATAAAACTTTCTGTATTTAGGAAACAAGTTTCCAATTGCCAAGATCTTCTAGATCTGAGATGATCAGATCTTTTAAATATGTTTTAATAATGATATAATATTGAAATTAAGTTATCTAAATGGTTTATTTGGACAGATCTAAGAGATATTGAGGGATTTACCTACTATGGTGGAAAAACCCTAAAAATTTCAAAGGGACCCACTTGATCAATAAGATCAAGTGTGATCAGATCCTTAGGATGGATGGACTAGATGTTGATATTGTGAAATCTAAGGAGATCATGGATGGATTATGACAAAAACAAATCAATATGATCTTTGGACCTTAATAAAGAAAACCCCCTAAATATAGCTAAACCCCTTAATAAAAAGGAAAATATCTAAGATCTAATGGTTGGATCGTAAGTAAAAGTTTCTAATAATCTTAATCTAATTAATTTACATGTCTTTTATTTGATAAAAGAATTATAAATGTGATTTATGTTATAAATTAGGAAGCATGATAGTGTAATTCGTAAATTTTACATGCTATGCTCTAAATGTTATTTGATTGTTATAATAGGCTAGAAATTTAATTATCTTAGGGCCAAGTTAGGTTGAATTTGATATTCTAGCATGATTCCATTAGATTACTAGTAAAATTTCATATATTTCATAACTTAGGATCATGCTAGTTTAAGTATAGTTTTATTCCATTAGGTTAAGTTACATTCATAGGGAGCATGTTAGTATAAATGCTTGTTAAATTTATATTGGAGTCATGCTTTAAAGTTTATGATTTAATTGTTGTCAAATTTTATTAGTAGATTCAAATGTTCAGTAGTTGTTGAGATATAATGAACATATGTCACCAAAATGTAATCTAATTGGAAATTAGAGTTTCATGAACACATAAGAGGAAGGAATGACTTTGACTTAACATTAGTAAGGGCTATAGTTAGTAGGACAATATAAGGATTATCAAATCCTTAGCCCAAACTAGGAGAATAATAAACCCCATGAATAACATTATAAATATTCATGGGCTTAATTAAAATCTATTAGAAAGAGTACTTAGGGTCAACATACTTATAAGAACCTTATGGTCACTCTAGTGAATGTTGAACATAGTGGTTAAGGGGGTTATCTAATAGAGCATCGCTCTTCCCCTACTTCCCGTTGACGTTTGTGAGGTCTAAACGTCTCCTTACATGAGGATTGAAGTAACCACTTTGTGTTCACCCATTTAGTTAGTAAGCCTTAGACAATTGGAAATAAGAGGAACAGTCTAGACTTAGGCTTAAATAAGTTACCTTCAACAAGAAAAATATTAACTGGTTGAATAATAATAGTAAGAGCATAAAAGGTTAGTAAATTATCTAACCCTAATAAAAACTGTAAGTAAGATAAGGATGATCAAACAAGATCCATTAGATCTTGGATGATCAAGAACAATAAGAATAAGAATATTATATTGTACTTAGTATGCATGTTTATTAGTATGCATGTTATAGTTCATTAGATTAGATAATCCAAACCCTTGATCAAAGATGATTCAAGGAAGAAAAACAAGATCATCCTCCTTAGGGATGATCTAATAACTGAACTTAGATCAAAGAAGAACTAGATGATAAAAGATCTAGGACCTTGATCTTTATCAACATGTATAGATTGTCAATCAATGGATCTATGAAAGATCAAGATCAAGGAGATGGACACACAAAGACTTAGAGATAAAAAATACTTAGATATGAATGATCTAAAGATCATTCTAAACATCAGATCTAGTGATTAATAGGATTGTTCATAATTTATATATATTGACAATATGTATGGATGTACAGATTACATACATCAGTCAGGATCATGGAAGATTTGGGAAAAGGGATCACTCCTTGAAGGTAGGAGGATTTGATGAATGCATTTACATGGGATGAACATGATTGAACCCCTAACCTTATGTTGACAAGAGTAATTGTTAATACTTGTATTAAATCCCCTGAAAACCTTATGATCCAACTAAACACATATAAGATGGTTAAGGACTAGACTATAAGTGAATAGGGAACTAGAAGATATTTTAGTCCTAAGTAAACAAACATATGGTCTGATATGTATGAAATCTATTTTACATACAAGCTTGGAGGCTTGTGAGTTTGTTTTCTTAGGCATAAGCCTAGGGGGATGCTATGCTAGAGGAGTTATAAGGGTTTGGCAACCCACTCCTTGAAATTTGATAATTTGATGATACCTTGCCCTATGAGAGGCTAAAAGTTGGGTGGGGCAATTATGGGAACGCCACCACTGTGAAAGTCCTATCCCCCCATATGCGCAGTGACATAATATTTTCCACCGTGGTATCAGTGGTGAACATGGTAGTTATCCGAGCACGCTAGTACAAATTAGACTACAACATGGTAGCCCTTTTGATTATTTTGCATTATGATGCATATTAGAATAGGCATAGTGAAATGCCTTATGTTGTAGCATAATGAAATGCTAGGTAATTGTATATTACCAATATTTTCCAAGAAGGGAAATTCCCAGTGTAGGGTTAGCTCAAATACTGAATCCTCATAATGGAGAGAATTGATCAGCTTAGTTGGGAATGATATTTGACTACTTTTATAAATTTAACTGATTTACCCATGTATAGTATGTATGTATATGAATGTACATAAACACAAAGTAAAGAGTAGAGACATGAATATGTTTAGGGATAATGGGATTATGAAGTATTGGAATTACATTGTCAATTATTATGCTTCTTGAATCCCCTACCAAGCATTGCTTGCTAAGATATTGTAAATGTTGCAATATTTCAGATACAGGGAAGGAGAGTTAGGAGCTCAAGATGATAGAAGACTTGAAGAGAATAATCTTCAAGGTATACCCTTGAAGACATGTATTTAGCTTTGTTTGAGAGTGTTGTACTGTGATGAGAGTTTCATTGTATGGTGACCTTTGAGTTTGGATTATGTAATTTAGACAAGTATTATAATGGATTTGGTTGTATTGTGAACCACTGGATGGATTTTGGAATTTAATAAAAGTATATTCCTTCAATGGAATTTTATCTTGTACAAAATTATACTTATGTTATGTATGAAGTGATGACTTGGGTTTTACAAAACAGATTCTAAAGAAAAGAATTTCCATTGCTTTGTTTTGCAAATTTTTTTTACACTATTAACGGCCCTGCCTTTCAATATACATTACAAAACATGTTAAAAAAACCCAGGTCACCACACATTTAACTTAAACTTGTCCATCTAATAGTGTGTATATTCAACATCTTTTGGAACAAGCAAATGCTTTGAATGCATATCACAATCCTAGCAATAATCTATACTCTGAGACCTATATCCTGGATGAGCTAGGCATCCTAACTTGTCATGGTTAAAGAACAATTACTAGGGAGGTCCATCTATGAAATCCCTTGTAGAAAACTTTACCAAAGCTTTAGTTCCTCTACATCCACCTAATTTTCAACTTTCTCCACAACCAAACAAACCACTTTGCTCAAGACAATATAAAATTACTCCTTAAGAAACAAGATGTGACCAATAACACCTAACACAATATCCAAAATGAGAGTAAATAGAGATCAACTACAAATTCCTAAGCTATTGTCAAATTAGAAATACAAATGAGCCAATTGTCTGCTACATTGTATGATAAAGGTAAGGATGTTTTCAAAATCAACAGATTTCAAACTCTAAGGGGCAGCTTGAAATGGAGTCCACTTCAAATTCACAAAGACCCCATGAGCAAGCAAAGTTCATAACTATCCTTAGGAAGAACTATCCTTAGGAGTGGCTGTTAGCTTGATAACAAAGTTGGGTAGACTAAGGAAACTAGAGAGGAGAATGAACCAGCTAAAACTAAGGAGACAAGATAGAAATCTCATACTCCAACCAAGCCTATAGTGGAGGCACCTTGTGTGCCTAAAGCCTATTCACTCAGTTGTTAAGCAAGGCTGAGAAAGGAACTAAATCTAATTAGATAATAGATATGTTTAAACATATTCAAATAAATATCCCATTACTCAATGTTATTAAAGACATTCCTGCTTATGCCAAATTTCTCAAATAGCTCTAAACACAAAAGTGCAAGCTTAATGTGCATAAGAAAGTGTTTCTCATCGAGTAGGTGATGTCTTTAATCTAGTACTAGACTCTCCTAAGTTCAAAGATCTAGGTTGTCCTAGCATTTATTGTGTTATTAGAGATCACGTCATTGATAGTGCACGATAAGATTTAGGGGCTAGTGTAATTTTTTGGTCATATTCTATCTATCAGCAAGTTGGGCTCAGTGAGTTTAATCTATCCAATACCACCTTACATTTAGTAGATAGATTAGTAAAGATTCTACGTGGCATGGTTGTGGAAATCTTAATACAAGAAGATAGGCATTACTTTCCTATAGATTTTATTGTCCTAGATTCCTAGCCTATACCAATCATCAATTGTGGAAATGGAGTGAAGAAGTTGTCCTTTGACAATATGAAAGTGAAGCTCAATGCTTTTAATGTTGATCATCATAGTATATTCTAGACCCACTTGAGGCATGTCTAGCACACTTTAATATTGATTTTGATATTGACAAGTCCATTGATGAGCTAAATAATCTTTTGGATGATGCACCTATAATGGATACCTCCAAATAGGGACCATAGTGGAACCTCTTCCTCCTTTAGTACCATCAATAGAAAAACCATCTCCCTTGGTCCTTAAGCTACTCCCAGGAAATCTAAAATATCTTACTTAGGACCAAATGAATCTTGCCTAGAATCATAGCTTTAGATCTAAATAAAGAATAGGAAGGTAAGCTTCTTAACATTCCCCAAGAATATAAGACAGCCTTAAGTTAGATCATAGTTGACATTAAAGGGGTTAGCCCTGCTTTGTGTATTTATAGAATTCACCTAAAATAAAATACTACACCATCTAGGGAAATAAAGTTCATGGTGTCCCAAGAAGTCAGGAGTGATGGTAATATGAAGTGACGATAACGAGTTAATCTCCAGTTGCATGGCACCAAGTGGAGAGTTTGTATAGATTGCCAAAAATTGAACTTAGTGATAAGGAAAGACCACTTTTCTCTTATATTTATTGACCAAATGCTGGAATGATTAACTGGTCATAGTTATTATTACTTCCTTGATGGTTACTTTGGCTATAACCATATCCCCATAACACCTGAAGACTAGGAGAAGACTACCTTCACCTACCCTTTTGGGACCTTCGTCTACTGTTGTATGCCTTTTGGACTTTGTAATGTTCAATTACTTTTCAAACATGTATGTTGAGCATATTTTCTAATATGATGTAAAGGTTCTTAGAAGTGTTTATGAATGATTTCTCAATCTTGTCCTTGCTAAGTATTTGGAAAAGAAAATTCTTTTAAATTGGGAAAAATGTAAATTTATGTTTCAAAATGGCATTGTTTTAGGCCACATCATATCACACAATGGCATGGATGTAGACAAAGCCAAAGTGGTTAATAATCTCTAGCCTCCCTCCTCCAAGGATGGTGAAGGAAATTTGCTCAGTTTTAGGCCATGCTAATTTCTATAGATTATTCATCAAGGACTTCAGTAAAATTGCTAAGCTTGTATGTAATTTACTTATGAAGGAAGCAACTTTTGACTTTGATGAAAATTTTATGAAAGCATTTGAGCTCCTAAAGGCTAAATTAACTTCTATATCTATTATTCATCTACCATATTCGAGTGCACCATTTGAAATAATGTGTTATGCTTTAAACTACGTGATCGGGGCTGTGACGGGGCAGTTCATTGATAAACTTCTCCATGTAATATATTATGCTAACAATACCCTCAACAATGGCCAACTCAATTGTTTCACTACATAAAAAGAGTTGATGGCAGTTGTATTTGCACTGTATGAGTTTATATCTTACTTACTAAGATCTAAGGTTATAGTCTATTCAAACCATACAACATTTAACTACCTTCTTTCAAAGAAGGATGCCAAACCTAGGCTGATCCATTGGATACTATTGCTACAAGAGTTTGATTTAGAAATTTAGAATAAGAATGGTTTCATAAAATTGTAGTAGACCACTTATCTAAATTAGTTGTGGAGTCCACTAACGAACAATTGTTGCACATTTCTCAGCTGCTTGGTATGCATATATTGTTAATTATCTTATCACAATCATATGCCTAATCACTAATCTAAACAAATAGGAAAAAATTTAGTGCTTAGGTCAAACGTTTTACATTGGACAATCTGTACATGTTCAAGTACTATCCTGATTAGGTCATTAGGAGATGTATACTAGTTACTGAAGATCAAAAAATCATTTCACTTTGCCATGATCATGCATGTGGTGGCCATTTTAGTTATAAAAAGACAGTTGCAAAGATTTTGCAATGTGTTTTTTATTGTCCCAGCATTTTTGAGGATTCACTTGCTTATTGCATAACATGTGCTAGATGTCAACAATTAGGGGAGCATAGGACAAAGAAATATGATGCCTCTAAACCCATTCTTATCATTGAGACTTGATGATTGGGGCATTAACTTCATGGGACCTATTCTAACTCTTTTGGTTATCTGTCCATCCTTGTAAGAGTGGACTATGAGTCTAAATGGGTGGAAAATATATGATGTAAGAACAATGACCACAGGGTGGTGGTCAAGTTTTTAAAGGAAAATATATTTACACACTTTGATACTCATAAGGCCATAATTAGTGATGGAAGAAAACACTTCTGCAATAGTCTATTTGAGAACTTAATAAAGAAATATGGTGTTACTAATAAAATTGATAACCCTTATCATCCTCATACTAGTGGACAGGTAGAAGTGTCAAATAGGGAGATAAAGTGAATTTTAGAAAAGACAGTCATTCCAAATAGAAAAGACTAGTCTTCTATACTTAGTGATGCTTCATGGGCTTATCGTACTGCATACAAAATCCCTTTAGGCATGTCACCCTACCACTTGGTCTATGGAAAGGTCCACCATATCCCAGTAGTACTTGAGCATGAAGCATATTGGTGCATTTGAAAAGCTCAATTTTGACCTAGATACTGTTGAAACCGATAGAAAACTCCAACACAATGATTTAGATAAGCTTAGGAAAGATGCATATGAGTCATTCAAGATATACAAAGATAGCATGAAAAGCCAACATGATAGACACATTCTACACAAGTCCTTCACCCTAGGATAGAAGGTTCTTTTGTATAACTATATGTTGCAACTATTCCCAAGAAAACTTCAATCTCAAGGGACTAGACAATACATAGTATAGACTATTTACTCTCATGGTGAAATCAAGATAGAAAAGGATGAAGATATTTCCAAAGTAAATGGGAGAAGGTTGAAACTCTATTTAGAGTTGGTAAACCCTAAAGTGGAAGAAACCTTATTAGAGGAACCAGTCTACCAAGACCCACCTTAGCATGTCCTATGACACTTGTATACATCATGAGTTTGGCATTCATCACTGTCATTCATAATTGCATAGTATTGTATGTTTGGATGAAGAAAATAAACTTAGCACTTATTGTGAGGCAACCTAGGGATTTTCTTTAGAATCTCATTGTTCTACATTACCCATTTATCATGTAGGGACCTATCTTTCAAAAAATTTGGGACAATGTTTAGTTCAAGTTGGGATGTGGATATGTGTGAGATTTTTGAGTTTTCTTGTATTTTTTGAAAAGAAAGTTTTCTGAGTTTTCAAAAGTTTTAAAGTCAAAGGTCCTTTATTGTGATGAGAATTGAAATTTTAGAATCTTAGTATTTCTTCTACTTTAGCTTCTTAATAGAAATTCATATAGTTATTTCTACATTTTATTCATGTCTTAAATTATTTTATTAAACTTAAGTCCTAGAACACACTTACAAATAGTGCATAAGTTTAAACAGATAGATGGTATAACATAGAGATCCTGAGAAAAATCAGAGGAGACCTATACCCAAGTGAGTATTAAAGATTATCATCTTTCTGAGAGTTATAAGTAATTCCATAGTTTCTTCAGCATACATAAACTTTGAAAAATCTCAATATCTTTATTTTGTTCAATTGCTAAGAAATAATAGGAGTAGTAACTTTCTTGCTTGAACATTTATTGAATTTGATGGGTTTTAAGAAGCCTAGTAAATGATATAGGGCATCCTTGTATTTAGCTGAGAGATATAAAGCCTACTCGGTATATTATACTACTAATTAGACCATTGAACCTCTTGGTAAGCCTTTTCTTTTTGAAAATGCTATTTACTCTAACCTAGAAACCTAGTTAAATATCCATTACTTATTGTTTAAAAATAAATAAAGATGGTAGAAAAAGTTTAAAAAGGAAATTTTTTTAAGAAGTGATAAATATTAATTTGAAAAAAAGAAGAAGCCTTTCTTCAAAGAAACACAAAGAAAGTCAAAAAGAAATATTAGAAAAAGGAAAAGTAAATAGAAAGGAAAAATAGAAAAGATATTCACTTTAGTACATTCAAAAGTAAAGTTGTCTAACATTCAATTGAAGAACTCTACTCATATTTGAAAACTTGAATCCTTATACCCTTTCTTTCAGAAGGGGAGAGGCATCACCTTCTAGGAGGGTGGCTCCTTCCCTAATGTAAAATCATGGAACCCTAGGTTTATGTGGTGGAAAAGGTTAGGAAATGAATTAGGAAGCTGAGGTTTTCTCTCTTAATTGATCCCTTAATGCATGATCATCATACCTTTTGATACCAATCATCTTGCCCATTCACAGAGAAAAAAGAAAATAACTTGTTACCTATTTGCTTGCCTTGAGGTAGAAGTGTGTGCTCAACTAAAAGCCTCATGGACTACTTGGAAAAGGCTTTTTGCCCAATGAAAGATTGATCCCCTTACTTATCACCTAGATTCTCAAAATATTGATGTTTGGTCCTCAAACTCAAAAGGAAAAGTATTTTTTGAGTGATGGTGGCTCAAAGAAATGATTTCCCTCTATTCTTACATAGTAAATATTTTTGGCATTGGGACCGCTACCCCACACCCCTTCATCGAGATACACAAGACGTGCTCTATTGTAACTCGTTTTGGCCAAGAAAAAGAGTGCATCACCAATAAATCCATGAGAGATTATTTGTCATGGGTCTTGTATCGGTCATTCGTTACCTTAATTGTTACCTTAAGGGGGTTGTGAGGCCCCTACTAGTATTGCAAGCATCAATGTCTCCGATCTCAAGCCAAACTTCCTCAATAATTAGGTGTTCCCCTATTAGCCCTTAAACATAGAGTATATTCTACCTTCACTTCCTATAGCCCTATTAGTAAGGGCACTTTCATAAAAATTCTTGTAGAATCGAGAATGAAGTTTTCATTCTATTAATGTTAGATCATGAATTAATAATTGAATGTAATCTTTGAAAAACTCCCAATTGTTTCAAACGTTCAATTTTTGGAATGGAAAATTTAAGGAATTCACTGGAACTAGAAGTGAAAATTGTGGTGGATGGGGATCCCATAAAAACTTCTTTCCAAGAATGGGAAGACTTAGCCATTTCTTAAGAACAATAGCTAAGGGCTCTAAAATTACCCATTGGATCTGGAACATGCATGCCAATGCTCATGACTTTGATACCCATACAAATGATTTGGAGGAGATCTCTCAAAAAGTATTTCGTGCTCATGATGAGTCTTATGATTAGACTATTTTCGAGAAGACTTACTGATCAAGCTATGGAATGTTACTTCACTCTCTCTAGGTATTCCAAAAAATCCTTTCCCCCAAAGTCTTTAGAATGCTTTTGTGACGATCCGGGTTTTCCCATGCATTTTTAAATGCAATATCTAATTCCTAAGGCGGGATGCATCCCTATTTGAAAACCATTTTATAAAAACCATGCAATGCAGCGAAAAAACTTTTTAGTTTTAAACTCATTTTGAAAACCCCGAGTGTCATTTGTTTTCACAACAACCAAGGTAGTTTTTGAAAAGCTTTAGAAATCATAAGGGTTTTTCCCCAGATCTATCCAGTCACAGCACACAGTCCAATTGTAATTAAATACAAATACATGTCCAAAGGGTTGAGAGTTTACTTACACGTATAACTATCTCCTTTTTAATTCACTTGCTCGTAGAACTAATATCTCCTGAGGCGTCGTCTATTTGTGAGTGGAACTATCCTGAAAAATGTTAAGGATAGGGTGACTATATACTATACTCAGTAGGAGTCTATCACTACTAGTTTTGCAATGCATGCTATGTTTAAAATCATGTGCAATTTCAAAACATGTGCATGTCTGAACACTCAAGTTTAATATATCAAAAACCATTGTCAAATTGAAACACTAAAGACTTAAAGAATCTCACAAACCAAGTCAAAAGTATCATATATATCATAACATAATGATATGCATAAGATGCTTCATTGAATCCAACTCATGGATATCTAGTATGGTATGGTCGACCAACCTCATATCATGCCATATGCAATGCAAATAAGTCCACGAAACCATAGGGTCCAACTATGCCCACGACCTCGCCGCCATGTGGTCCCCAGGTACTTGAGGACACTCGGTCATAGCCTCAACGGGGCCTATGACACATATTCATCGTAAATCATGCAATTTATGAAATTGATTGCAGAATATGCATGCAATGCATAAAATCTGCTCATGCTAGTATTGCATTCAAAGTCATAACCTTGCCTAGAAGCCTGACAGCCTAGAAGCCTGTTAGCTCTCTCTGGCCCACCCTCATCAACCCGCCCTCTTCAGTTCGCCCTCGTCGGCCTGCCCTCATGAGCCCGCCCTCATCGTCCAAGGCCACACTTACCATGCAATCTATGTATGTAGCACATGTCTTGGCAATATATGCGCAATGTATTTTTCAAAACCTATCCTCTTTGGGTCCCTCACAACTGCTTGGCCCTCACAACTGCCTACCCAGCATCTTTTGGTAACCCTC
Source organism: Warburgia ugandensis (assembly GCA_035236585.1). Classification (NCBI taxonomy): domain Eukaryota; kingdom Viridiplantae; phylum Streptophyta; class Magnoliopsida; order Canellales; family Canellaceae; genus Warburgia; species Warburgia ugandensis. The sequence goes on from CP141130.1 coordinate 49,653,939, forward strand.
AAGGACATGCACTTTTTCTAGAACTCAATGCTCACAAATCATGCAATATATGCATTTGTTTGCAAAACATATCTATGCATAAAGCATTTATCATATGTACGCTGAATTAAGTCATGCTAAACAAGTCATATTCTTATACTTAAAACATGCATTCTCAAAACACTCGTGGCTCTTTTAAAAAGTCTAGTAGTGATAGAGCACCTACCTCAAAGTCTCCTAGAGTCGCATCCTTTATCACTTCAACCCGTCCCTGGGTTTGATTCATAAACTCCTGGGTATAAATGGATATAAGGAGTCCTAATTAATTTCAGTCTATTTAGATATTAGACCACTAGCTCTGCCTATTGGGTCCAAGGTCCTTGCCTAATTCACTGCCAGGCTAGCTCCTATAATATGGACCTACTTTATTCAATAGTTAAATTCTATGAATGGTCCTATGATCCTAATTTTAAAGTCTCATTAGGTTTGCGTGTCCCGGTTCCCAAGACACCCGTGCATTCTGGTTGAACCGCGACCGCCTCACGTGCGTGTGCACCTAAAGGCCATGCCAGAGATTGCGTTTGCACACGCACATGCATGCTCAAGTGACGCGCTATGATGTGCATCATCACACGGACGCAGCTTGTAGCATGGAGCGTCTCAGCTCCTAGGGCACCCCATGCATCTTGGTCGAGCTAGGACCCGTGCCCCATGTTACGCACGTACCTGAAGGTCGTACCTGGGACAATGTTGGCACGTGCACAAGCATGCCTAAGCGACACGCTATGACGCGCATCATCGCATGGACGCACCTTGTAGTGTGGCGTGTCTCAGCTCGCAGGGCACCCCGTGCACCCTGGTCCAGCCAGGACCCGTGTCCCATGTCGCGTGTGCACCTGGGACAATGTACGCACTGTCGTACACCTGGAACCCGTCCTAGGGACCCAGTCCCAGGTGCACATGGTGCTTGGCGTCGTTGGGACGCCTAGCTCGTGCAGGTCTGGCCTAAGCTGTCTTGGGCATTTTTCGGCCAAGAACCTGGCTGGAAAACAATCGGAAAGGACCAGGGAAAGTGGAAGGGAAGAGGAGGAAAGGAAAATGGCTTACTTGGGTCACCGGTGATGGTGCTCTTCCTGCCTGAAAACTCTATGTTTGCGGAAATCGTGAAGAGGGAAATCCCATCGTCGTGCAAGGCTGGAAAAGAGAAGAGGGGGGAAATGGGGAGACGGGTATGGGAGGGCCGACCTGACTTGGGGCTGGCCATTGCCAGAAAACTCAAGGGAGATGGTTTGAGACGGGTTTCCAATTTTGCCGGAAACCCTAGTCTCAAACGGTTGGAAAAACGCTAGAAAATCACATTTTTTGGAGAGGGGAGATGGGGTTTTTATAGACCGGCTATGGTGGTGCCCCTCAATGGCGGTGCCACCATTGGCAGTGGCAGATCCCTCTAGAAAAATCAGGATCGAGGGTTTCTAGGAGAGTCTAGAGGTTGAAGACGACAGGGGGTGCCGTTATCAAAACGGCCCCCTGCGTTTTTCGTCCTTTTTTCGTTTTAAATGTGTTCTGTTTAAATTATAGATATGCCCCTGTTCTTTAAACGTCCATAACTTCTTCATACGGACTTCATTTTGGGTGATTTTTGAGGCGTTGGATTCCATTTTCGAGTAAAATCTAATGATACTATGTTTCCTCACAAATTCCTTCATTTACTATTTTAAATAAAATCAAACATTCAACACAGTTCATGTCATATAAGATGTCCAATTTTTTTCAAAATAGCGTAAATTACTCAGGCACTACATTATTACCCCCTTAAAAGAATTTCATCCTCAAAATTCCATAAATTATCATCTTCAAGGTATTTTGTCTTTTGGACAACTTCTTGGTGAATGCATTCCCCCCTTAGGAATCGAATCTAGGCTTAGCATCAATTTATCACTTCTATTGTTCCTCCTACAATAGATCCTTCTATAAGGCCTTACCTATAAGGGCCGCTTTTGCTGCGTACTCTGATGCATACTCCCATTCGTGCCAGTTTAACAATACTGATTTCTAGCAGTTATTCATCTATCTCAAAATCCTTAGATGCCTATACTTTTCATCATGTATAGGATAGTCTCCTCGTAGGATCATGTATAAATTACTCCATACTTCTTTGAGATCATATGATCTGATTTCTCCTATTTCATAGGATAATCTTTTTTCTTCTTGACTTCCATCTAGTGATCTCTTCATCATCCATATCTCCTTCTAATGGTTGGTTATATGTCATTAGTAAGAGTCCAAAAAATTTACCTTCTTTCTATTGTGTCTAACTTTGCTTCTTACCTTTTATATTTGTCTCTAAGATATCTCAATAACTGATATGGTATCATGTGCTCTATAGCCAAACTCTTACTTAACTTTGAATTTCAACTGTCTATCGTTTTCCATATGTGAGTTTATTCCTTGACCAAAGTCATGTTCAAAATAAAATCATGAAAGCCAATTAGTAGCATTTCCCATTGAAGACCTTATATACTGAAGCTAAAATGTCCTAACTCTATATCTAGTTTCATAATAATTGAATTCATTAAGCGCTTTCCTCTGTGAAGATTTTATCCAAACTCATGTCATCATCATGGGTCAAAAGTTCTTGTCCAGAGGCCTATCTCACTTATTCACATCAATTTGTCATTAGGATTTTCAATAATGTTCCTATTCATGCAAAGCAAAAAAATCTCTTATTCATAACCGAGTACCCTTAGGTCATGATTGAATCTATTGTCATCATCCTCTTTGTCTTTTCTTTGCTTGATGGTTTTCTTCGTAACCTTTCAATCTAAAAGTTCCATACTCAATCCAGTAGGGTTAGTCCTTAGGAAATTCCTTCAATTGATTTTTCATACTTGGTACATGCTCATAATAACTAACTATTTGTCAAAAGGTAACGTAACATTAAATCTTCACCTTATAGTGTGCTAGCCATCTCACCTTTTCTCCTTCCATTCCCTATGTCAATATATTGTTCAATCTTTTGTCAGGGCTTTATTGCCAATCATGCAGTCTATATTATCAGGAGGTATAAGTAGTGATTTTCTTAATTCCTCAAATTTTATACTTCAAGTGCCTCCTCATACTTGGCTTGTAAAAGCAGTTCTCGTTCAATAACTACTTCATCAAGTTATGCTGAAGCTATTAAATCATCAAATTTGAAAAAAACTCAGGTAAGCATGGAACATTTTTGTAGACATATAAAAAGACTTTATTCGATTACCTGTTGATCTCTTTCCAGATATCTCTTTGTCATAAGCTCAGGGGTCTCCAAATTGATCAGTACTTATCTACCTATCTTTTCAATCCAAGTCAGCAGCATCTTTCAAACCCACAGTGATTTCTATGGTTTGTCATGGTATCTATTCAGGTTTGGAAAATTCTGTCTCACTGGTGGAGATCGCTACTTATTTTTGCTTCTTTATGATGTGGCCTAATCAACTGATTTCATACCCTCAGTTGACTTAGTCTAACAAGTACTTCTTTCCGAGAAAACTCAAGTCTAAAGACTTATAACATCCCTCTGAGTATATAACTTAGACTACTAACTCATAAATACTAACATACTTGATTAATTAGGGTGGGATACCTTTATTTAGTCAACAGTACTCTAAAGGTAATGACTAAATAATGGTCTTAAGATTTTTGCTCTTCCAATCTATGATAGCAAGGCCTCAATTTGATCCTTGATGGTACCTTACTTGCTAAATGGACAAGTCATTGTTCCTGGCTTAATTCCTTTTTCAATATACTTTATTGGCAAGGTGGGATATTACCAAATTTTCCTTTTTATGGATTATATCCATTGGTGCTCCCCATAAGCTAATGGATCTGATAAGAATCTAATTGTAATAATTGATATCAAACCATTTAATTTCTAATTGGTCACCATTCCTCTTCGAAAATTTCTTGTCGCATAATCTCCTGATACTCTACTCAAAGTCTTAAACCCCATATGCTTTCTCTCTATTATATGCATTTACAATAACATCATCGCCAACTCAACTATTATTATTCCTTCGAATTTGATTGGTTTATCTTCCCAGATGATTCAAGATGAAGATTTCTATGGATCTATTCTTTTAATAAAGTCATGACCTTCTTCTTTTGAATATTCAATATTCATTGAATACTGGTAGTTACATCTCTATCTCTTTCTCTCTTTTCTTCAAAAATCCTCATTTGGTCTACCTGGATCAATATCTCCATATGCTTTGTTGCATATAATTGATACTTCATCTATTCCTTTACGTAACATATATGATAAATTGAATGCTTTTCAGAAATTCTAAACTGTCTTAAGATCATTGAAATCCTCAATTGCCTGTAGCCTCAATAAAATTCATACAATGTCTTAATAACGACATTGACGTTTTGATCATGCTATACTTTTCTTACAAGTTTGTGTTAGGATCAATCTATTATCACAAATCTATCATCCCCAATATTATTGTCAAAAATCTTTTAATAACTCGGTCGAATTCATTTCCCTATCATATTCATGTTATGTTTCTCTTAATCACATGATATGTCACTTGTATACATCTTCTGATTTGCTCCATAATACTTAGGTAGTTATTATTTGATAGCACTACACTCTTCATAAGACTCCAATTAAGGTATCCAAAATTGAGCTAAGTCTTTCAGGATCCATACCTTTGCTCCATGCTAAACAAGTCATATTCTTATACTTAAAACATGCATTCTCAAAACAATCATGGCTCTTTTAAAAAGTCTAATAGCGATAGAGCACCTACCTCAAAGTCTCTTGGAGTTGCGTCCTTTATCACTTCAACCCATCCCTGGGTCTGATTCATAAACTCCTGGGTATAAATGGATACAAGGAGTCCTAATTAATTTTAGTCTATTTAAACATTAGACCACTAGCTCTGCCTATTGGGTCCAAGGTCCTTGCCTAATTCACTGCCAAGCTAGCTCCTATAATATGGATCTACTTTATTCAATAGTTAAATTCTATGAATGGTCCTATGATCCTAATTTTAAAGTCTCATTAGGTCCGCGTGTCTCGGTTCCTAGGACACCCGTGCATCCTGGTTGAATCGTGATTGCCTCACGTGCGTGTGCACCTAAAGGCCGTGTCAGAGACCGCGTTTTGCACACGCACATGCATGCTCAAGTGACTCGCTATGACGTGCATCATCACACGGACGCACCTTGTAGCATGGCGCGTCTCAGCTCCCAGGGCACCCCGTGCATCCTGGTAGAGCTAGGACCCTGCCCCATGTTGCGCACATACCCGAAGGCCGTACCTGGGACAGTGTTCGCACATGCACAAGCATGCCTAAGCGACGCGCTATGATACGCATCATCGCATGGACGCACCTTGTAGTGTGTCTCAGCTCCCAGGGCACCCCATGCACCCTAGTCGAGCCAGGACCCGTGCCCCATGTCACGTGCGCACCTGAAGGCCGCACCTAAGACAATGTAAGCACTATCGTACACCTGGAACCCGTCCTAGGGACCCAGTCCCAGGTGCACGTGCGTGGCATCCTTGGGACGCCTGGCTCGTGCAGGTTTGGCCCAAGCCGTCTTGGGCGTTTTTCGGCCAAGAACTCGGCTGGAAAATGACCGGAAAGGAACAGGGAAAGTGGAAGGGAAGAGGAGGAAAGGAAAATGGCTTACCTAGGTCACCGGTGATGGCGCTCTTCCCGCCTAAAAACTCTGTGTTCGCCGAAAATCGTGAAGAGGGAAATCCTATCGTCGTGTAAGGTTGGAAAAGAGAAGAGGGGGGAAATGGGGAGATGGGAACGGGATGGCTGGCTTGACTTGGGCTTAGCCGTTGTCGGAAAACACAAGGGAGATGGTTTGAGACGGGTTTCCGATTTTGCTTGGAACCCTAGTCTCAAACGGTTGGAAAAACGCCAGAAAATCACGTTTTTTGGAGAGGGGAGATGGGGTTTTTATAGACCGGCTATGGCGGTGCCCCTCAATGGCGGTGCCACCATTGGCGGTGGCAGATCCCTCTAGAAAAAATGGGATCGAGGGTTTCTGGGAGAGTCTAGAGGTTGAAGACGGTAGGGGGTGCCATTATCAAAACGGCTCCCTACATTTTTCGTCTTTTTTTCGTTTTAAACGTGTTCTGTTTAAATTATAGATATGCCCCTGATCTTTAAACGTCCGTAACTTCTTCATACGGACTCCGTTTTGGGTATTTTGAGGCGTTGGATTCCACTTTTTGAGTAGAATCTAATGGTACTAAGTTTCCTCACAAATTCGTTCATTTACTATTTTAAATAAAATCAAACATTCAACACAGTTCATGTCCTATAAGATGTCCAATTTTTGTCAAAATAGCGTAAATTGCTCGCGCATTACAGCTTCTTAGCAATCGTAATAAGGGAAATGTGGATTCCATCAACCTAAAAAAAAAAGAACTATCATTGTCAATCTTAAAAATCTGATTTTTAATATCAAAATAGATGGAATAACTATCACCGTGAGTATCCCTACTTAAGAAAGTATCATTGAAGATGAAACTCCAAATGTCCTTCATACCGAATAAGTGATCAAGATTACTACCACTACCACTTCAACTATGAATGTTTTTATCCCTATCATTTGTAGTGGGTCTTTGCTTCCACTGATATTTCCAATAGGACAACCAAGACTGTTATAAATAATATTAAAATTTCTTTTTATTTCAATAATAACTTTATCTTTTAGTAAAATACTCATTGTATCAATAGATATTTTAACCCATATCTTTCAATTACAAAAAAGATAGAATGCAGAAGGAAAAAACAAAAATATCTTCCAAGTCATTTTTCCTATTACATTCCATTTTTTTTACTACTATTCTTCTTTCTCAGAGGAAGGGATTATAAAAAAAAAGAAAGAATTACTTCATTCTTGATAGTCAATTTTTTAATTAGTGGATAGGAGCATAATCTGGATCGTAATCATGGGAAAGTACTACTTGATCATTTCTCCAACTTAAAGCCCTCATTTTGATTCTCTCTCAAAATCCTTTACAAATCACATTTTAATCATAAGTTAGTTGCTTGAATTGGTGCTCCAATCATGTGGCTCCATGTGGCATTCATCCATGGTGGCTTGAGTGGCTAACTCCGTTAGCTTAAATGCTTGAATGGTTTGGCTTCCTTAGGCTCCTAGTTGGACTTGGAAACCTCATGTATGACTCCAATTATCAGGCAAAGTGGTGGAAATGCATAAATTTTTGTATAGATCATTTTAATCACCTTTGCTTTCTTCCAATTTCTTTGGCAGCTCCATCCCCACATCCCCTCATAGGGGCATGCCCCTACACCCTCAGTGAGCTAACTGCATAGCTCGACCCATGAAAAATTCTTTGAAGTACAATATAGGTCGTTGACTCATCTTCTCACTTCCTACAAAAGAGTTAAAAACCTAATTAAATCCTAGAAAAATTATGACCACTCACATACTTATTTTGGATTAGCTCATAAACCTAAAAAATATCAAAATTTTGATTTATTAGGTAAAAAATGCAAGTGTTACAAAATTCTAAAAAACCCTTAGAAATAACATTACATTTAAACATATGGGTGTGGGTACTTTTTAAAAAAAATTGAACACTTATTAGCATGAAAATTACTACATTTATTTGTGCACTTGCAAGTAATTTTAAAACATACATCATACATTTAACTCAATACTTTAGTTTAACTACATATTGGGAAGTAGTTAGCTTTAAGTTTTTCCAATTAGCTGACTAAAGTACTTTGCACATTCAAAAAGCTTAAAGTTTCTTCCAACTATAGGCAAAGGTTTGTGAGGAATTTATGAGGTAAACTTTCAATCTTATTTAATTCATTTACCTTATTTTACTTAGCTTAGTTTGTTGAGTTGTGTAATTTAGTTTAATTTCCTTTAATTTAGTTTACTTTTAATCCTCTTTCATTTATCTAGTCTAGAACAATGTAGTTGGGTTTGGTTTTACTATTGTGCTTGTCACACATTTCATTTTTGGACATTAGGCTAATATTAGTACTACACAATTCCCAACAAAGGGAATTAGCTATGCATTAATGTATTTAGTTTTTCATAAATGATTCTTTGGAAAAGTTCCTCAATCTGTATCTTTAATTTCTAGAGCTCGTTTAGTGGCCCTAGTGGTGGACTTAATTGATCACTCTAAGCAATTAAAAACTCAATCTTTTGTTAATTTGTCAAAAGAATGCTATATCTTATAGCCAAAACTACGTGTGGTGACAATCTTATTTTCAATACTGCAGTAAAATGATTTTCACTTGATAAAGTGCGCCTAGACTATGGGTTCAAATCATCAATCATACCACTTCTCTATAATCTAATATCTAGATAATTTAATAATCACCAACCCATTTTTTTATTAGTTCTTCTTATATCTCCATAAATGGCCCAAAAAAGTGTTATCCTACCCCATCGTAAGGTTCCACTAACTCCTTGCAAGATTTTACGTACTAATCAATCTTTGCTAGAACACCATAAGGAATGGATTACTTATAGTAAGTCATCCTTCTATCCCTTGGAGTAAGTAATATGTCTAAATTTTAATAATTTACAAGTATTGAATGAATGATGATTTTCTTTTCATAAGTTTGATTCATGTTTAGGGCATTGTAAAAGTTATCTTTGCATTACTTAAATGGTGAAAGAGTACACCAATATCAATCTAAGATGCAATGATGTTGATGTTCCAAGTTGGGAAAGAAGTTAGAATGGTTAAGTGATAGGTGACCTAGGTGGTGGCATTGTGGCACATGACACTGTGGGCTTAGAGCTCATTCAAGGAGGAATATATAGGTGTTGTGGCCAAAGGAATAGTCCATACTACCAAGTCCTCATAGATTAGGATCCATAGGCTCCTTGAGGCAGCCCAAGTCCATAGCTAAAAATGTTGAAGGGTCTTAGTTAGGATTGGACTCCTATACTAAACAAAATTTTGAGTTTTGTGATGACCTAGAGTCTTAGGAACATTGAATCTAGATGCTTAATGGAATCTTAGGGAAACAAGGAAACCAATTAGGAGTTAATTACCCAGCCAAATAGGGAACTGATAGAGAAATAGGTGATATGTTTAAAAATAAATGCAAGTTCATAGGTCCACTAAAGCATAGACATGACAAGTATGGGTCATACTTTTACCTGGCCAAATAATTTATTCAAGTAAATTAATCAACTAAAAATATTAAAAATCATAGAAACACATAAAAATGTTAGAAATTAAACCTAAGCCTAGGAATTAAAAATCCAATGCATTAAAAGTCAAATAATTTTAAGGATTAAGCTGTCTAGATTTTCCTACACATGTAATTAGAAGCAAGATGTTTCTAACACACAGAAAATATTTCTTTTAAAGCTTCCTTTTTATGATCTTTTTAGTATTGGTTTCTTAGCATGGCACTATATTTATTCAAAGTATACCCAGTCTTCTTAGGGCACCAATTATCAAAGATTTTCATATAGTCACACTCTTTCTTACTACACACAGTATTCCTTTAATTCAAGCAATAATAGAGCATGTAAACTAAGAGTGGTATGAGAATAATATTAATATTAAGTGCTTTTTAACCTAGAACAACCTAATCTTAACACTATTTTATTCTAACATATGTTCATTCTCATGGCTATGAAACTTAATGGAGCATAAGCATAAAGAGATAAATTAAATATCACAACTAATGAAAGTAATTAAATAACATATAAATTAATAAAATATGCAAATCCATAAAATTCTATCTGCTAAACAAATTTCAACTAAATTACTAAAATAAATTAACAACTTTCTCATTAATTGTAATAAAAGTTACAATGATTATAATAAAATAAAATACCAACTAATTCCAAAGGAAAGAATTCACTAATATTCGTTGTGTCATTCGCCAAAAATAGCCTTATAACCATTGGATCCGCACTGTTAGCAAACTTTGCATCATCTAAATAAAATTTTACTCTTGTTTTATCACTCAACAAGAGCCTAGGGTATTTCCTAATAGCCACAACCCTTAGGAAAGATTTTTACACCCCAAAACACATGTTTTGTGTGTAATACTAAGAGAGAGAAAGAGATTCAGAAAGGCTTATAAATAGAAAGATCTTGGAAATATGAATAGATGAAATGATAAAGAATAGGAAAAAAGTATATGAACATGAAGTTAATATCTAGAAGAAGAAGAGAAAATTTTAGGAAAATAAAGCAAGATGAAAAAAAGATTAGGGTGAGATAATAAAACTAAATATTGGAGCAAAAATGGGTTATAAATGGAGACTTTTAAATAAAATGTTGTACAAATATTTATTATGGGGAAAATATACTAAAATATGAATTTCATGGTGGAATTACAAGAAAAAAAAATGGAAAAAAAAATAGCAGAGAAAGGTCAGAAAATCAGGTAGAAAGGATTGAAACTAATGAATGAAAAGGATGAATGGATGAAAGGGTTAGGGAATGAGTTTTAGGTGGATAATTTTATGATTATATAGGATGGAATGAAAGGATAGAGACATCATTTTGAAGATGAGATAAATTTTAAATAAAATAAAATAATGAAATGAATGGTGCATGATGGAAGAAAAATAACAACCTTTTCTTTCCTCTTCTCTTCTCCTTGGACGTTCCTCCCTTTATGACCTTCTATTCTTATGTTTGATCACTTTTTGTGGTCCTCTGGGGTTGAGAAATCCTCTTGGTTCTGCCCTGTTTCTTCCTCTATTGCTTAGAAGCACAATAGAGTGATGGAGAATAGAGAAGTGTGAATGTGTTGAACTCCATTGTATGTCTTCTTTTTGTTTTGTGTTTCATGTGATGGGAGCAAGAAGGTGCCCATGTGTTACAATTTATAGGGGTAAAATAGGCTTTTTGACCAAAATTCCACAGGCATTTTTGACCTAATGACTCAAAATTTTGATATTTTGTAGCTTTAGATTCTAATTTGAGGTAAGTATGTGATTAATCATATTTTTCTAGGATTTAATTGTAGCTTTTCACTTTTTATAGGAAGAGAGATGATGATCTGACAATCAATATGAGGATGAAATAGAAGATCAAGATCAAAATATTAATTCAAAGCCTAAAAAGTCATCAATACAAAGGTTAAGATCATCTTAGGGTAACAATGGATGCAATCAAAGAAGCTAAAGGTGAGCAAAGTGGCCCACGAAGTAAGCCATTTTTTCCACCAAGTTTGCATGGAAGCCATGTAAGCTGCCTTAGCAAATTCAAGCCATAAGCAAGGTGACAAGGTAAGGAATTCAAGCCACTTAAGCCAAGCGATGGACCCATGAAGCCAAGCTAAGAGAGCCATCTAAGCCAGCCATGAAGCCTAGCTATTAAAACCCTCAAAGTTAGTCATTAAAACCATTAAGCTAAGCTAATTGGAAAGCAAGGATTGGAGAAAAATCAAGAGGATTATCCATGAGATTCTAAGGGATATTTTAAAGAGAATTAAGGGAAAATCATTAGGATAAGTTGGCATATGGACCAATATGATGAGACCCTTTTATTTTTCATGTTTTTCCATGTTTTTCCCTCCTTTTTTATCACTTTCCTTTTCCTCCTCAACTTTCCTTTCACTTTTTCTTGGATTTTTTTCTCCTTTTGGGTGATTGATACTCTATTCAATGTGGTCTGATACTCATCCATATGTTCCACACCTAGGTTTGGAACAGTAGTCTCTTTTGAAAGGTTGGTTGATTCCTCTTGACTTTTCTTCTCTTAGCTTGTCCATTGTTACCTTGTTTGCTTTTGATTCCATGCTTCATTGTTAGTTTGATTTCCTTGCTTGTTAGCTTTGATTTTAGTTTCATAATCCATGGATTTTAAAATCTATTACTTTTTGTTGGTGACAACCAGAAGAGTTAGATATTACATCAAAGCCCTTTTTCCTTGAACTTCCTTGTTTTCATTGTTGATGGTTCCTTGTTTTCTTGGTTGAATTGCCTTCAAATTGTAAGTTTTACTTGCTTATTCCTCAATGAAACAAGTTAATTCTTCCTTAGTAGTGATAGACAAGAGAAGAAGTGACTTGAGTCTTTGATTTCCCTCTTTGCATTCCATGTTTCTTCTTAGAGATAGACATAGTTTTAGGGGTGTTCATCTCCTTAAGTTCATTAGTCCATATATTTTTTATTTTGTTTCTCTCTTGGAAGCCACTTGCATAGTAGAGGTGATCAGTTTGATGGTTTTGGACAGTGTTTTAGAATTGATTTGAATCAATTTTCATGTCTTGAATTGAATGCAATTTTTAGCATTATGTATAGTTTTTATGTGTTCAAATTTTTGGATGTTATTGGTACTGTTTCAATGAAATTACTTGAAGTTCTTATTTGCACTTATTTTTAGTAGTGAAGAACTATTAAATTGAATGTTTTGATGATGCCTTTATGTCCTGATTACTTGGAAATTGGAAACAACATGATGCTGGAATTTCCAGCAACATAGAAATATCACCTTGTTTATGCTTAATTCTTCACATTATTACTGCTGGTCTGAGTTATTCTTTATAAAATCAATTAAGATTTTAAGTTGTGAGTCTAATTCTTAGATTATATTTTATAATAGTTAGTTAGAGGTCCATTGATTTCAATCTATGTTTACCTATAAATCATGCAGTTAAACCCATGGTTCCTGTGCATTGTTTCAAGGTTTTTTCCTTAGAAAAATTGCTTAATTTAGATTAGATTCTCAAGATGAAATTCTAGTTTTATTCATGCATTCCATTTTAGATTAGCTTTGTAGCATAATTCATGCATATTTTCATGTTCATCCATGCATCTTAATTACTTTGTTTCATGCATTCTTTCTAGCTTAATTCCATGCATAACACTTGCTTAGTTGTTTCCATAAGTATTAAATGTTTAAATTTATTAGTTAGATCATTGTTTTAGGTTTAGTTTGCATGTTATGACAGTTAAGTAAGTTTTCATGTTTAGGTTTAGAAAGTTCTAACATTAGAAAGTTTTTAATTTCATATATTTTTTATTTCCATCATTAGTTTGGTTAAAGTCTCATTATCTTGGAAAAGTTAAGTAGTTTAAGGTAGACACCACTAGTATCACAATCGTTCGATTCCTTGTGGGGTCGACCTCCTCACATAAGAATACTACAACTGGTTCATGCTCTTGCGAGTTTAACTTAAAAATCACATCATCCATCCCTATCCTAATCTCTAATTTCCTTTATCAATTCTCTTTTCACCCTAGTTCTCTTTGGAAAAATCATAAAACACTTGTAGAATATGTTGAGATTCACTCATAATTCGATAATTAGATCAAATGCTATGATTAGATTCTATGGTGAGATGGTATGGTAAAGAAGCTAGGACTTTGATGATTTTCCTTCTTCATTCCCTTCCCTTGGATCATGCTTCAACCTAGGATGGACTATTGAGGTTTTCTTGAACTCTCCTATAAGGAAAGGCATTGTTTGATGTCTCATTCTTTTTCATTCGTTGGATTAGTAGGCCTTAAGATGGATGGCTAGGATTTCATTGAGATTTTCTCATCCAAACTATTTCCCCTCCTTTAATTTCTCCTCAACCCATAATTTTAATCTCTATCTAATGAAAATTAGGTGTAAAGCACATTTTTACCTGGGGAGAGCATGTCTTCTCCTCAAAAAATGGTGTGCAGCCCATCGATCATTCTCCACCAATCATGCTTTAGTCTTCTCTCTCATGCATGGATTGCTTCTATTGGTCAATCCCTAACTCAAATAGATTCTCATTGGTTGCTTTAGGATGGTCTTAGATGTGAATTGATCTCAACCACCCTTTATTGAAATTCTTAGATGAAAACTAACCACGAGTATTCCCTTTTTGTCTCTCTCCTCCCTTCTTATTTTTCTGCACCAATCATACTAATTCCTCATATATTTCATGTGAAATTAAGTGGCATGCACAAACTTTGCATGGAAAATTCATTTTACATATGTAGATGGTCCCCATTTTGAATTGCATTGAGAGAAAGTAAGGGATTTAGATCTCCTGTGAGACCTAGCTTCAGTGTGCTTCACATGCATGCTTCTATTAATTAAGTGGCCCTTAAGCTTCACTTACAAGCTCTTCAAAGGTGGTGAAATGCATACATGGATGTTCTACCACCGTTTTGATATTTACAACCTCTTTTGCATGGATAAGGTTAGGTGATGTTCTAAGGTTTTTGACTGTGCTGAAAAATAATAATGACACTTCTTAGTATTTTGAACTCTTAGACTACATAAACTTGGTAGGTGGGCCCATGTTGATTCTCAGATTTTAAATTATCCATCTTTTAGGGTTTGGAATGCCAAAAATATCCCTTTTTACAATTATACCCTAATCTTGTAAAATCTGAAAATAACCCTAATTAGTGATCCTTACAATAAAATAAGGGGTAAAACTTGCTAAATATAGAGGTATTCTATGTAATAATTTTATACCTATTAATAGGCTATAAGTGTTGGATGTCCTAACCTTCTCCTATTTTGGCTCCAAAATTTCAAAGAGAAGGGAAAGGAAAACTATAACAACCAAGGTGAAAATGTGGAGAGAAAGAGGATAAGGGAAGAAAGGAGAAAGAGAAGAGGAAAATTTGTCTCCATACCTAAGGAACTTGAGGAAAGGAGCACAATGCAAAGGAGAAAACATTGTCTATAGGAGATGGGGGTGTAAGATTTTCCTAAGTTTGATTTTCAAATTCATGCGCTTTACAAGCATGTACCTATGTACTATTTATGAATTGGTTAAGGCATGATTTAAGCATTTTTCAATAATGCTTTTAGTTATTAAACTACTAATTTTATATGGTGTTTATCAGATGTTTTGTTGATGGATTTTAAGCATGCTAAGTGGTCATTTCTTTTTGCTTGGTAGTGGTATGTTACTATTAAGTTGGCTTTTCAAAATCTTTTTTCAATTGAAATTTACACCATTCTATGATTGATTTTATCCTTAAGATTGTAGTCCAAAAGTGTGGAAAATAGTAAGATTTCATTGTATTTTCTTATGGGGTATGGACAAGTTTTACACCCTGAAATTTAAGAGTGTAATGTAATGTATACTCACTCGTTTGCAATGATTAAACCATGATAACATATGAAAATCATGCCTCAAATAAGTGGACTCCAGATTTATGGTCCAAACATCATTAGTTTTTGAAGTTTCAACATGTATACCTACTAACTATAATAGACGTTTTTGTGCCATAAAAGTTGGTAGTTTTGGCCATTATTTTATTCAACTTTTCATGGCTCTTACTAATATTTAAATTCATAAGATTACTAATTCTAATAGTTATGAAGTGTGGAAAAACATGTTGATAAACTGTTATTTTACTTGACTTTTATCAGTTAGGATTCAGTTTGATTTTTGGGAAATTTTATGCATAGTCTTTAAGTAAAACTTTTGAATTTGAATTCAAGGTTTTATAAAGAGGGATACTTTCATTTCATTTAAATTTGAATTAGGATTAATTCCATAAAAAAATTTTTTTGATCAAAAGTAGCCTAGAAATAGATGCCTTTAATTAAAATTTTATGCATGCACAAAAACACTGTTTTGGAAAAGAATAGGATTCACCTACTATTTTGCATGTCTTTATTTCTGTGTCAAACAAACAACCATTTTATCTAATTTTTTTTATAAAAAATGCTAAAATTTTTCTATGGATTGTCTTGGCTGAAAATCATACTCATACCTACCATTTTGTGGTGAAAGTAACACTTGAGAATTTCATGTAGAGATCATGTGGTTAGGCCTTGAAAAGTTGAAGGTTTAAGAGGCTCAGTAACAATCTAAAAAGAGAGAATTGTATGGATCTATGCACTTTGTTTTTTAGCATGTGGTATACTTAAAACTGGGTGTAGCTTAATACTTAAATTGAGCATTCATGTCATGTCAAATCTATTGTTGAGAACATGCCAGCTATTTGATGTTTGATTTTTGGCTTATGTTATGCAGTGATAGTATGATTTTTAATAAGTTTTTCATCTAGATTTAATTTGCTCTTATTTTATCTCAAGAGTGAGTTATGATGATGAACTTGGGAATTTAGCAGATTAATGATAACTGTCGGAGAGCTTGAGACCCTATTCAGGAACAATGCTAGGAGGATTTCATATTAGCCCCTGATATATATATATATATATATAGATATCGCATGCATACTTTTATATGTAGTAGCTTTTAGCCCTAGAAATCACTTAAACATCACTAATTAAAGTTAATCTACATTTTGCAAGTCTAGTGTACAAATGAAAAAATGCATAAATTTGACAATTTCACCCCTAAAAGAGCAAATATATAAACCATGTTAAACCATGGGCCCACCTTTTAACAATGAAGTCATGGAGGTTCAAAATGATATTAGGTGTCACTATCAAAGTTAGAGAAACTTATGAGAGAAGCTCAATTAACATACAATGAGATCATATACCAGGAAAGCTTCTCAAAGATAAAAGAAGATTGAAGTCTACATGAAGAATTTTTGCTTAATTTATCTCTCCTAATCAACCAAATCAAGAAGATTACCTAATGATTGGACATCTTATACATGAAAAGGTGGTGAAGTCTCTTGGTGCCACATGAAACATATGAGTAAATATATAAGGAATCAAGGCCATTCATTCTAGGGCAATCCAATCCAACCATGGAGAGAACATGAAGTCTTAAGGAAGATATACACATCCTAATGGATCCCATCCACTCAAGAAAGGGTAAGTATGACTAAGGTCTATGAATAAAGGAAAGGAAAGTTATAAACCTTAGCCACCTTTACCATGTTAAAATGTCAATTCAAAACCCCAAGGAAAGGAAGATCTCAACCACCTATCTTGATCCTGTATCCACATTCTTTTCAAGGTTTCTAAAGCACATACATACCCATATGGATTCCATGTCCCCTCCTCCTTGGACTTTCTAGTTTTGAATTTTTTTTTTATTCCCTCCACCTAATTTCCTTTCCTTTCTGTTTCCTTTTTATCTCTTTCCTTTCCTACTTATTCCCTTTCCTCCCTTAGCCTTTCCTCTTTCTTTCTCTTTCCCTTTCCATCTTATTCCCTATCATCTTCCATCCATTACCCAGTATGAAAATCATGCGCCCCATCTATCCCTTCATTGGTATCTAATTATTTTTGGCTTGATCTCAACCATTGATGCCTCTTGAATTCCACTCTAAAGATCTATAAATAGAGGTGTTGAGAATAAGTTTAGGATCTTTTAACTTTTCCTAGAGTTCAAAACCAAATCAAGGAGAAACAGAGGGAAGAAGATCAACCTCACCCAAGCTCCCTTTAAGCATCAATGTCTAATCCTTTGGAGACAAAGGTAAGGTCTCAACCTATTTCAGTTCCTTTCTTATTTTCTTTCTTCTATCTCTTCCATGCATCATACTCTAGCATGTATTCACCTTGGGAAGTAAGTTTTATTTTTGTTTGATTAGATATCTCATGCATAGTATGCACCCTCCTTTAGAATTACACACACTTTCTACTTTTAGCATCTTCTATAGTTTCCATGCATTTTCCCTATTCTTCTTTACTTTGTAGTTCATGCATAGAATCTTAACATCTCTCATCCTAGAGTAGTAAGCATGCATCTCCTTGTTTCCCTATCCATCATTCTAGCTTTGCGTGTACCTTAGGTTTCACACGCATTCCACCATCTTTTCATGAAATGTGTATTTTTCTATAGATAATTACACACATGGCATTCATGTAGTCTTCTTAGGTTACATGCATGGTCGTCTTTGTATAGTAGTTTTGTTTACTTATGTTCTCTCTTGCATAGCATATCATGTTTCTAGCATAGCATGTCCTTCATCATCTTTACTTCCATGTTTTAGCACTTTTCTAATTTAGAAGTAGTGTAGTTTCTAATTTTAGAATCCCATACGTGGATCTCATATTGTTTCTTTTTAGATTTTATTAACGTCCATATTTCTTTCCATACATGTTAGGATCACTCTAGGACCATTTTAGAAATTAATTGCATGATTGATTCTTAGATTTAGAACTTCCCTAATTTAGAAACATGTCACTTTCTAATTTTAGAACCTCATGTTAGTTAGACTTCCTATTTTCTTTCCATTCATTGTAGAATCATATTAGAAGTTTCATACATGCAAGTCTCTTAGGTTTTGCACAATAACCATTTGGTTTGCAAGCATATTTCACACCATGCATAGCATCATTACTCCCATGCACCATACCATCTTTCCTTTCTTAGGTATTACATGCACACACACTTTCTACTTTCACATGCATGGTATCTTTCCATACCACGTTGCGTTCATCCTCCACTCCCATCTCTCACTCTCACTTCCCTTCACTTGCATGCATCGCCCTCCATACAACTTTCTATCACATATACCCTTATCTTTCACTTTGCCTTTTTCTAACACTCACATACTTTCTAATTTTCCATGCATTATTCATACTTAGTTAGTTCATATCTACATCATAGTTATTTAGTTCATACATGAATTATTCTTCTATCTCTTTTTATAATTTCCTTTTATGGACTTAGAATAAGGAAAAGGAGATAAAACTTTTGTCTTTCTATGGCATTAAGGAGTGTTTTTAATTCCTACATAAGGTTGAGGAAATATCAAAATCCATCCATAAAGCCACTTAGATTCCAAACTAAAAGGCTTCATGTGGAAGGGTAGGATTACCTCATGTACGTAACTCTTACTTCATTTGCTAAGGCTAGAATTGGTGAGTCTTAAGCCAAGATCCACTATCTTCCCTTCACTTTCTTTATATTCTATTTCTTGTTTAAGGTGGGAAGCCTCCTCTATGGTTCACCCTATTTTAAAGATGAATGGCCTCTTATCTCCTCTCTTTCAAAATCCTTGAAGTAACCCTCTTTTTGGACTTTCTAACTTAAGGAAAATGTCATATCTTTTTCTATTTCCATTTCCATCATGTTCTTTCTTTCCTAGGGTGGTCATTATTTAGGAAAGCTGTTAGGCTCGACTTTACTTGGTTTCCCTAATACTTCATTTCCATAGATCATTGAATGGCATTTGTTTAGGTTTGTGGCATGTCAAGGTAAAGATGAGATCTTGGTGGTAGCTTTAGTGTATTTTGGGTTGAAGAGAAGTATACAAGCTCCTATTGAGTGACACAACATGAGGGCCCTATAAAGGAATTGAAGGCTATATTTGAAGGACTTTTTACTTTCTTTTATTTACTCTCCTTTATTTATTGCATATGTAACAATTCCTTGTACTTTTTTCCATTAATGAAATAGCTCTTTCTTTTTCTTAGTTAATTTGTTTCTTTACTTTAACTTTTAGTTAGTTGTAATTTGAGAAAGCTTCTTTATTTTTTGTTTTCTTCCTTGTTTCTTTATCTATATAGTTTTCTAATTTCCTTAATTTCTTTCTTTCTAATTTAAGGTTTGCTTTCTAGTTGTTTAGCTTAATGTTTACTTCTTAGATCAGTTATTTCTTTCTTAGTTAGTTGCTTTTCACCCATTGTCCAAGATTCCCCACTACTGCCCGCTGTGGGAATCAGGGCCATGTCTCAGTCTTAGTGTGGATTTTTCCTTTATGTAATTACTTTCTTTGTCATTACTTTTAATTAGAATCCTTTGTTTCCTTGAGTGCTTGGCCATGTTAAAGTAAGATAACCTAAATTTTAATTAACTCCATTTATCAAAGAGTCCTTGAGAGATCATCCTATATTTGCTTTTTCTGAACTTTAATAGAACCATTCACTTGCATATATTAAGAAAAATCAGCCCTTGACCTTCAAATAGGATTCCTACCCAGAAGTAGGGATATTTATGCAGGAGTATGTATCATGAGAATACTACTTCCATTTTGATCTGGTAGCCCCATGAGAACTAGTGTGTAGGACCATGTGGTGTCCACAATCAAGCATAGTTGGAAGGTGAGCTCCTTTATGTGCATAGTGATGGTGACCTATATTTTTGCATGGACATTGAGAGACATGTTAGTCATCCTTGAGGATTTAAACCAACTATACTATGAGGCTTGTGATAGGACTCTACCATTAGTCAAGGAATATAAGTATTTCAAATGTGTGATAAATCTTCAAATTATTATAGTGCATCTCTGGGTTTATAATTTTCATCAAGTTTTTTTATCACAAATTTGATATTACTAGTTTGTTGGAAATGAATGGCTTTATTTTGTGCAAAAAGCATGACTTTTGCTATTTTCAAAGCTCGCTTAGAGTTTTCCAACTGAGTGGTCATACTCACCCATCCTAATATTTTAGATGAAAGTGCCAAGGATTAGATTCAACTTGTGTCAGCCATACGAGCAAGAAGCAGAGGAGGATTTGAAGTGCAAGGAGTTGTTTTAGTTTAGTTACTTTATTTGAGTTTATGGATTTTTTTGATGAACACGTACTAATATTTATTTCTATTTCATGCAAACTTATGGATTTACTTAATTGTTTGGGCTGTGACTAGTGGGTCCTATTATGTGCTCCTTTAATTGTATGATTACTTTATAAGTATATGTATGGTGTTCTGGAAATGACATTCATGCTTGAAGAAGCAATTTTGAAATCTATTTCATGTGGTAACTTTTCTAAATGTTTTTTTCAAAAAATATCCAAGGAATTCCTAATGTTTTATAAAAGAATTTTATAGAAAGATATTGCTAAAAATGTGGGCTGTCACATTTGGTATTAGAGCACGGTTTAGAATGTTTATGGTTATATAACTAGGAAACCATAAGAGTCAATAATAAGAAAATGAGTCTAGGTCCACTAAACAATGTAAGTGGAGAAACTCATCAGATGTTTACATTGTTGAAAAAAATTTAGATGATGCCCGGTAAGGCTGGTAGATTTCAAGAAGATGGTATTGTCACTCTTATGAGAGAATGAGCTAGATTTATGGAAGACTTGCATGCAAGAGAATGATAATTATGTCCAAATCAGGTTCATGTCACTTATAACCAATGACTTAGCATAAAGTAATAAATAATCAAGGAAACAAGGAGACTTTTGGTCCTTGTATGAGTAAGAGAAAGAGTAACCATCAGTG
This sequence comes from Warburgia ugandensis, assembly GCA_035236585.1. Classification (NCBI taxonomy): domain Eukaryota; kingdom Viridiplantae; phylum Streptophyta; class Magnoliopsida; order Canellales; family Canellaceae; genus Warburgia; species Warburgia ugandensis. The sequence goes on from CP141130.1 coordinate 49,674,938, forward strand.
CATGTGTGAGTTTGGGACATAGATTCTCTGTTTATCATCATCAAAGGTTAAGGAACAATAGGCCTTTGTGGCCTCAATAGATTACTGTTGTATTAATTGAATGCATTGCCTTGCACTATCTTGCATTCATAAGTTTTACATGTTTTAGTCTAACTTAGTTGATTCCTACTAAATTGTTGTGCTCACCCCCTTACCTCAACATTAAAGGAGAAGGTTCTAGAAAGTAGGTTCCAATCTATAGCACATGAGAGAGAGTACAAGCAAGTGAAAAAAGCATAAAGACATAGGAATCTTACTTTATTATTTGGTTTTATAGGCATTTGATATTTGGAAATAATATAGTAGTCACTTTAATTTTAATTTCAAGTATAACTATGATTAGTAGGTCTTTGATGTGCTGGCACTTAAGTGTTAGTTGCAGTATGTATGAAGTTTTGAAATGACACCCATGTTTGGAAGTGTAGTTTGGGAACTTAGTATTATTATATGATTTTCTAAAAGAGGTTTCTTTTCCTAAATATTTTTTTTACTAGGGACGTCTTGTTTATTTAAAAAGTATTCAAAATATTATTTCCTAAGCTTGGGTCATCACATCTATATTCAATTATCCAATAATGACTTGAATACCCTATTCAAAAGGTCCATGAATGAGTTGGGGTGGGGTGTTCATTAACCCAAATAGTAGCATTCAAGACTCATAGTGGCCATATCTAGTCTTGAATGCTATCTTCTAGATATCCTTTTTCTCTAACCCCAAACTAATGATACCCGAACCTCAATTCAATTTTAGAAAATACTCTGAATGACTGAATACTCAATAAGGGGTAAAGGATATCTATTCTTCATAGTGATACTATAGAGTATTTGATAGTCAATATGAAGTCTCCTATATTCGTCCCTTATTGATTAAGAGGATTAGTGTGATGACCTAGGTTTTCACATGCCTTTTTAAATGCAAAACTAATTCCTAATATGTGATCAATCCCTATTTGAAAACACTTTTATAAAACAATGCAATGTAGTGAAAAATATTTTATTTTAAATTTATTTTGAAAACCCCAAGTGTCATTTACTTCCAAAAGAACAAAATAATTTTTAACACTAAGACGAACATGTATGCATCCTAGATCTAGCTAGTCACAACTCACAGTCCAACTATAATAATTACATATACATGTCCAAAGGATAAGTCATATACTTACATTCATGCTTGTATTAATCTTTGCTCGATTGTAACACTAACATTTCATGATGCTTCTTCTAATCCTACTGGAGTTAATCTGTAAAAATAATGTATTTGGTTGAGTATTTAATATACTCCGTAGGTGATTTGATACTACTAATTTGAAAACACGATATGCAACATGTGTAAATTTAAGAAGGGTTTTTCAGGTAATAAAGTCATGCAATCGTCTCAGATAAACATGAGTATTTATGCATAAATCATTTTCACATATATTTTAGGCAATAAATTTTCCAACAAAATCAATCGATCAGTTAGAATATAAACATTACTAACTTATTAAAGTAGTAATTGATAAAACCTGATGTTAAATATCCCAACCCTGTGGTAGTTTTTGTGCATGTGGGTATCTTGGCAAACACATTAGCTGACTAGTCACGAGTACTCATCTAAGGCCATCTCAATGTACCATGTATGGTGATACTCAAAAAGAAATCATAGGGCCCACTATGCTCACGACCAAATCTATCTAAATTCATGTGCCTTGGCATCTAGAGACCAGCCACCACAGTCTCCATGGTTGACTGTGGATATGTCTCGAAAAGGGTGTTGTGAACACCTCCTATGATAATCCCAGTACCACAACAGTTGAGAAAGGGACAAGTGTCACTTTGGGCAATGATACGTACCACCTTTGATGGTTAGAGGCTGGGAGGCCAACCTTATACACAAACAACCTCCTAGCATAGTTCCCACCATGCTCACTAGCCTAAAAAGATAAATATATATGTGTGTTCCAATTTTTTAGTATTTAACACATGCTAAATCATGCACTTTATGCAATCCTATTTCAAAACATGCAATAAAGCATATATAAAACTGCTTTGTCATCCAAGAGTAAAATTAAGCTATGAAAGATATAAGCGTTAACATCTTCAATCAAGATCATAAATCATGAGAATAATTTTCATGCTCATAATAAAAATACCATATCATAATATTCTTTCCAAAAGCATACTAAACTTGGAAATAGTTTCAAGTAAAACATTAAGGTTTTAGAATTCAGTTGAAAACTTAGTAGCATTAGACTACCTACCTCAACGATGTTACTTAGTTCACGTTTTTCTTCTATTCAAATCCTAGAACTCCTTCATTGTCTTTGTGGGGTCTTGGATATAATTTAAGGATAAGCATCCAAGTATTATTTCTCAATCTCTTATGATCATCAATCAGATTTAGGGTTTCTAACCACTCTCTCTATCAATTCTAATCTATCTCAGTGTTTAAGGTAAATCTAACTATTTAATTGTTCAATTTATAACTTAATTAAGCATAATTAGACTAAATTTTAGCACCTCACATGCTTTGATTACTCATTTACAATTTATCTGAAGATTTGACAGTCAAATTTAATGTCTGATCTATAATTCTAAACTTAATCTATTTCAAATCAATGTTATCAACATATTAACATGATCTAATTAGTGAAAATGATTTAATATACTCCTAGATTCACTATTTAAGCATTCCATATAATTTGAACACCTTTGACCTGATCCATTCATTCAAATTTCATGGCTTTTAACATTTGATTAGTCTAAATTAGTATCTGATCTTAAATTTTAATGTATAATTAGATCCGTTCATCAAGACAAATCCAACAGATTTTTAGATCATTAATCAGGCTTATATAGCTCCTTGAATTTCAGTTTTTGTGTTTTAGATCAATTGAACAACCCAAATTAAATCTCAAGTTCCAAATAAGGACAAAATGGATCCTACAGGTTACAGTTCCTAGGACTTGAATGTGTCCTAGTTGAATTGAGACCGCACCCACACATGTGCATGTGTTCGAAGGACACTCCCAGGCGCGTGTCCCCATTATGCATCGTAAGGCGGCATCCCAAGTGTAGACCAAACCAGTAGGGTTGAGATGGTCCATTGGGACCATTCCATCACCCACTTCTGATCCATGCCTAAGATCATCTAAAAATGATCTACTTTTACTATTTTAGGGGTTTTGGGGTCCCACAAAGTCATCGGATGACTCAGATCTACCATCTGAGCTGTCCCTAATGGTGTACCCAATCAAATCCATCATATTTGCTTTCATTGGTGATATTCCAACTAGTGAGAGTAGAGCTGGCAAGGATTTGAGTTTTTCTTGTTAGAAAAAGAGGGCAAAGAGAGGGAAAGGAAAGAGGAAAACCTGTTTCAAGCTGGAGGCATGATTTTTAGGGTTTTGCCGATGGTGTAGCCTCTGCTATGTCCTTAGAACCTTAGGTCACTGGAAAAGGAATGGCATAGAACTACCAGAGGGAATAGAGGGAAAAGAAAAGGGAAGGAGGATGAAAATTTGGGTGCGATGTGGGTTTTTATTGTTGGCAATTGTTGATGTTTTCCACAAGTGCATGGGCTATTGTGGTATAGCTAAGGCAAGTACGGGTCCATCCCATTAAAATTTTGGAGTTTTTAATAAAATTTAATTATTTAAAATTCAAATTAATTGACAAAAATTAATGGAAAGAAATTAGACTTCATCTCCAGTTTAACAGTGAAACTTTAGAGGTCTAATTCTAGAAAGAACAGAAAAAGGAAACAATAAAACCTTAACTAAACTAAAACTAGAAAATATTAATGAAAATCTAATTCCCTATCTTAAGTGCTATCTAATTTCTTTACTTCTAGTTTCCTAAACCTTGATCAAACTCCATTAATATATTCAACATGTCCTAGATTAATGATTTGACGAATGAATTTGTTAGATTCATCAAAGTTTTAGAGATCTAATTGAATTAAGGAATTTAAGAATTAATGGCTTAGATCTGTTTTCAAAACTCAAATTGAAGATCAGGAACAACAATTAGATAGGAAACTATTCTAAAAACAAGTTCTAAAGATTAATTGAAATTCTGAATTAAAACATACAAGAAATTAAAGTTTTCCCATGGTTAAATCAAAACCCTTGATTTGGTTAAATAGGAACAGATAAGATAGTTCATGGATTAACTACAGAATAACACTGAACATGAATAACCCAAAATAGAATAACATAAAACACAAATAGTAACAGTAATAGGACAGAACATGTAATTTGAATTATTCTTTCAAGGGCAAAACTAGAATTTTTTCCAAAACATCCTTAAAACTCCCATAAAAGACTTTGCTTGGAGAAGATGGTTTGCTGAGGAGATGAAGAAGCTAGAGATGGTGTGGCATGACACGATCCTGGACGGCGCCTATGCCGTTGGGTGCTTCTCTAGTGAGGCCTAAAGTTGGCGTCATCAACTAGCAAGGGAGGAGCAGAAGTGAAACGACAAAATGACGTCTGGTGCAGTGAACAACAAAGGTCATCCTGGGTGTCACTTTTTTCCAATCTGGGCATGTGGGGGGTGGAAAATGAAGTGTGATGAAGGTAGGGTAGTGGTGAAGGCTGGAAGTAGAGGAGCCTTTAATCTGGGTGTCCTCTGGGCTATGGAATTAGCAACCGACTTGGAAGAAAGGTTGCTTGGTGGAGTTGGGTAGCGTATCTAATGCTAGGTTGGGCAAGGAGAACAAGAGGGAGAGAAAGAGAGATGGGGTGCGGTGGTGCTATGGTGCGATGGAGGGTGGGGTGACCAGTAGATACGAAAGATGGCTTCGTGGCTGGCTAGGGCGGTAATGGCAGAGGAAGCAGAGGCTGATTGGTCTGAGTGGAGGTCAGGCGTAGGTGATTGTAGATAGGGAAGGGGTGGTAACAGAGAAGGTGATTGAACAGAATTGAAGCAAAGATAGGTGGAAGGGAGCTGGGAAAATGTAAAGTGGAAGATGGAGAGAAGGGGAACTTTAACATTCCAAAAATAGTGCTAGATGTTGGGTAGAAAAGAGAAACAAAAAAGAGAGAGAAGGGCGGTGGTGTGAGGATTTCTGATGAGTGAGATTCGTGTTCTCACTATTGGGTTTGGGTAGTGATATGATCTGGGTATTGGGTTGTGGTGATGAAGTGGAGTAAGAGAGATGAGGGAGCTCTTGGCCAGTGCTGATAGGATGGAAAGGAAGGTGAGAAGTAGAGGAGAGGGGTGGATACGATTGAATAGACATGGGAGGGGAATGGCGTGGAGCAGATGGGATTGAAAACAAAGAAAGATTAGGCAATCAAAGAAAACAACAATGAATCAAATGGACTACAAAGAAGATATCTCAAAACTAAAAGACTTCCAAACTCCAAAAAACTTCAAACTCTCCAAGCTCCCTTCACTCCCTACGATTCTCCCTCTTTATAAGGTTTTCCCTTCCTAATTTTCCTCCTTTCCTTTAAGAGTTAGTTTCTTATTAGGAAAATTCCTCTTCTTCTCATTTAGGACTCTTCTTCTATTAAGACACCTACTTCTTTTAAGAACCCTTCATCCCTTGTCTTATTGATCGTCAAAATAATCTGTCCCATTGAAATTAAATCTGAGCCATCCAACCCTCCTTTAGTTGATATGCAAAACGAAAGACTCAATTGGAGTAATCTAAACCATACATTAAGCATCCACTTAGCTCAATTGATCATCTGACCGGTAATTTTGACAATTTACGGTTGGATGGTCAATTCGAGCTAATTTTAATATTTTATCTAAAAAATTACCAAATTAATGACTTAGATGGTTTAATTAAATGCTAAACTAGGGGTCTTTTAGTCAAAATTAAACACTTAACATACCCCCCAACTTGCATTTTACTAGTCCTGAGCAAAACATGCAGACAACTATTTTACATAAAACTAGTATAAGGTGCCACTTTCATAGGTACTCATGATTGCATTTAGCATATGCAACAAGCCCTTGAACCCTTAGGTTACCCTTAGTGGACGAGTTAGGCCTCATGATAGTTTGCAGTGAACATACCCACAACTTATCTCAGAGAATCCTCATTCATTAGTAATTTTACTAGTTTCTCATAACTTAATGATGAGAATTTGACAATTTTACATATCATACACATATTAAAGACATCTTATTTGAGCTATTTCTCAAAGTGTATATTTGTGTGTACAACCACATAAATCTTGACTTCTAACTAGATATGCTTATATTCCATTGAAAATATGCCTTGACCTCAAATTTTGACAGGTATACGCATAGAAATAAAACTCTTAGATAAGGGGTTTAAATATATTTCTCTCATTATGTGACTGAATCCAATAAGATAATGGTTCACATAATTATTTTAAACACTCATGAGACAAAGGAAAGTGATCCGTAAGAGTGGATGTTATCAACCAGAATATTAGGGGTCTTTTACCTTAATTCTTTCTTTTTATCTCCTCTTTAAGGCTATGTCAACCTAATATCAATAGGCCTTTAACTAGGACAAAATGTAGGCTTAGGACAAGTTTAGAAAAGAAAGGTATAAAGATTTCAAAGCTTCAAAATTGAGTAAATGTCTTCAATGAATATTTGTTAGGATAACTTTTCTTTTGGGTTTGTACTTGAAGTGAATTTCTCTTTCAAATTTTGGTCTTTCTTTTTCAATTTTTTTTTTCTTTGGAAGAAAGACAACTAATTTTTTTCTCACTTCTTTGACTTTTTGTCCTATTTTTGAATTTTTTTCTACTCTACTCATTTCAAAGATGGGTAGTAGTTATTTATTTTACTAGGTTATTCTAGGTTAAGGTGAATGGGGTTAAGAAAGAAACGACTTAATAATAGGCTCAAAAGGCTAACTACTAGTATACTATATTGGGTAAGCTTTATGTCTCTGGGCTAAGCAAGGATGACCTATTAGATTCAATAAATTTCTGAAATTAAAGCTATTACTCCTATTTATTCTTGATGTTTAACCAAAACAATCACAACAGGATTAGACTAATGTATGGACACCGAAGAATCCATGGAATTACTTATAACTTTCTAAAAGAAGATAGTCTCCAACTCTAAGTCATACCTCTACATTAGTCTTGATTATGTGTTGTGTGTAAATGATTTCTAAAAATTAACTTTCATAAAGTACATAAACTGAATGATAAGCAAGACTAATCATATACATTCCCATTAAGAGGTGAAAACAGTATATTTACTAACTTCTGAACATCCAGTTCTCATCACAGTAAGAGAACTCTACTTTAAAAGCTTTTTTTTCTCTTTTTTTTTTTCAAAAAATTTTCAATTTTTTTTTTTAAAAACTCAAGAAAATTCAAAATCTCTATATGCATCTACACCCCCCAACTTGATTGAAACATTATCCCCAATGATTGAAAACATAGGATTCTATATGGAAGTTGAGTGATGTAGACTTTAAACCCTTGGGTTGCCTCCCAATAAGGGCTAAGTTTAATGTCTTCAGCCAGACATTACTTAACCTAACTTTCAAAACTTAGAGCTAACTAGGTCAGCTTATGTGTCCTAATCCTAATCCTAAGATGAAATGGAGAGATTTCTAATGTCACTTCAGAATTTTGCGATAATCTATATATTGCCTCGAACTTGAAATTTTAGGTGGTGATATGAATACAATACAGCAGATCATCGCAATTGTGAAGGTAGTGGGACTATATTGTTGATCCCCCATCTCATTATTTCATGGTAGTCAATATAATTGCTCCACCTCAAAAATTGAGGTGAGGGTAACACAATGACTGCATGAACTACCATGTATTTCCTTGGACCATATGGTGACAAACAGTCCTTGTCTTGACCAAATTGAGAGATAATAATGACCATTCTATTCAGTTTATCTTTTTCCTTCATGTCCCTATCATTTTCCTGAACTAGGGTAATAACTTGACTTTGCCCTTCTCTAATAGGTTGTTCTTGTATTACTAGAGGCGAGGACAAAGTTTGGCTTAAACCCTAGATATCTTCTGATGTGTACCCTAGAGTAGGTTGATGCATATTAACTGACTCTACTTCTTGTTTGATAAGCATAGGTACGGTATCAATCGTGTATATATTATCATCCAATGTTTGTTCAAATAAGGCTGCTAGGTCCCAATCAGGTACATCTTCTACATTGAAAGACACAATCTGAATTTCATGCTTTATAGGAGGATATACTCTGGCTTGCCATCGAGAAGTGTTCATCAGAGGCATAGTATCCCACAACTCATGCATCTTCTCAATAGATGTGTCTTCATCAAAGTCATAAAAATAGGTGGGACACGCATCTAGAGGATTAGGGTTGGATTTTTCTTTATTCTCTTCATTAATGGAAGTCTCTTCATTATCATAATCAGGACATGGCTCGAGTATATCTAAGTTGGAGATTTCTATGAATGGTTGTAGACTTTGTGGCTCATAAGGATCATAGGAAATTTCCATCCTAGTGTCAAGAATAAATGGCTCTTCATTATCCCTAATTTGTTGCAGTGTCTCCTCAAATTCCACCCTCCCTCCCTCGTTTTATTTCCTTAGTGAAATCCTCTATTATTTGTTTTAATTTCATATTTCTAGCAGCCAGGCCTTGTTCTATTATTTCACACATATTTGCATATTTTCTTCTAATAATGGTTCTTCCCATAGAGGAAATGACTCATATGGTTGGTATTGCTGTGGTATTGGGGTACTGAAAAAGGACTGAGCAAGTTGAACACATGATGGTTGACCCTGATATTCTGAATCATCATGGTAGTGTTGACCAGGGTGAGACCATTGTGGTTCTTCCTGATATTGGTGATCCTGAGACCATGGTTGTTCATGATGCTTAGCACATCCATTAGAGTCTTGATAATTTGTCTCAGAATAAAAATTGCTAGGGTATGTGAATGCATTAGGTGCATCCACCAGCTCCTGATAGTGTTCATTGTATGTAGAGCTTGATGGGGGCTAGGTAGGAGTGAAATAGGGATTCTCATAATAGGTATAGTCATTATGGTATTGAGGTTGTGGCACAACATGCTTAGAAGCTATTAGCCTAAGGAATTGACTTTCCATAAGATCTAACCGATCCATCTATGCATCTAATCTATAAAATCTATCGCCTTCTTGATAGGCTTTTTTTTTTTCTAGTGCTCCTCCTCTCCTTTATATTTGACTATTGCTTACAGTTAGGTTGTCTACAAGGTGGTTAATACAACTGTAATGACCCTGAATTTTTATAACTTATTAGGGCAAATTAATAAAGTTTGAATTTTTAGAAATTAAAATTTTGGAATATTAGGTTATTGAAAATTCTCTTTTTATGGAGATTATATCATGAATTAAAATATATAAATTATGGACGTACTTGGAAAACTGATTGAAACAACATGAAGTACGTTCAATTCTAAGTTAAAATGAAAATTCCTTAATTTTCTCCATTTAGGGGCAAAATGGTAATTTTACCCATATTCCATATCCAAGAAATAAGACCTCAATATTCATGAAGTACTTAGAAATATGATTCCAACGCCACTAAGTATGCTCGATTCCGAGTTCGGACAAATATTGCCTATTATTCTCCAATTTTGGAGTTCAAAGGGCAAAAACATCTTTTCACATAAAAGTGGGGCCCACAAAGTGGGTCAACGTTCTAGAAGCAACAATAATTGCTCAGTGCATTATTGCTGGTAGTGGAGAATGGAGAATGCACTTGTAATAAAAAATTCTAAAGTAATAAAATATCTTATTAAAAGAAATGATAAAAAATTCAAATTTGGCAATAAATATGTCCCAAAATTTCCAAAAATTTTTACAACTTTAACCACGAAATTTCCAAATCTTCCCTGGAGTTTCAGCTCCAAATTCTCATTCATCCCTCCCCAATCTCTATTTTTCTTATTTCTCTCTCCTCTTTCTAAGTGGAACAAGAGACCTAAATTCAATTAGGCACTCCGTTCCAGGGAGAATCTGATAAATTCCACCGTCTATAACCTCCTATACTACAGTATATACAAAATCCCCAAATCAATTTCAAGATCCAACGGTTCCAACAACAGAAAATCACAAAAACGGGGACAATCGGGCTATATTATCATCAACCGGTAATTCTCTCAAATTGAGCATCAAATATATGTTTTTTCTCCAATCAGGTTGGTGGAATTACTTCCCATACATATTTATTATGTTTTAGTGTAATTTTTATTTTTCTGTAATTTAATTTGAATAAAAAATGGCAAAATTAAAGTAAATACTAGACCCTTCAAATTATGGTGATAGAGAGCTCAGATTGAAATTTTGAGCTTTCCAATCAATTCATAAGGGTCACAAACCCCTAGGGTACAATTTTTAAGAAAATCTAACAAGGTTTGGACCCTCAATTGAGAGAGATTAATTCTAGTGGGCCTAGATCAAATCTGGACCCTAGGAACGACTGAAAACTTCAATTTAAGATTGTGGAGTCATATGAACTCCAAATTGAGATAAGAAAGAAGCTATGAAAAGCTTGTAATGTCTAGTTTCTAATGAAGTCATAATATTTTTAAAATTTATTTCTATATTTTTCTGTATTTTGGAAATAAGTGTCCAATTTCTAAGATCTTCAAGATCTGAGGTGATCAGATCTTGAAAATTTATTTTAGTGATGATATAATAATGTAATAAAGTAATATCTATGGTTAATTTGGACAGATCTTGGATAAAATAGGGGATCTACCCTTTATGGTAGAAAAACCCTAAAATAAAAATAAAAAAATACAAAGGGACCCACTTGATCAATGAGATCAAGTATGATCAGATCCTTGGGATGGATTAAAGGGATGATATTATGAAGGAATCCAGTTAGATCATAGATGAAATGTGACAAAATCAAGTGGATATGATTTTTGGATCTTAATGGATTAAAAGTCCTAAAGGTAATTAAAACCCTTGATCTAAAGGAAAACACCTAAGATCTAATGGTTGGATCATATTTAAAGGTTTATAATAATCTTAATAAAATTAGTTTAATTGTCTTTTATTGGATATAGAAGTGTAAATGTGATTTATGTTCTAAGTTAGAAAGCATGATAGTGTAATCTTTAAATTTTAGTATGATATGCCCTAAATGAGTAATTTGTTAGTAGATTTGATTATCTTAGGATCATGTTAGTGTAAATTAGGGTTTAAACATGATTTCATTATGATAGAAGATGTGTTTCATAACTTAGGATCATGTTAGTTTTATTTTATTAGCTTAAGTTACATTCATAGGAAGAATGTTAGTATATAGTTGTTAAACTTATATTTGATTTATGCTTTCAAGTTAATGATTTACTTATTGTCAAATTTTATTCAATTGTTAAGTAATTGTTAAGATATAAGGAGCATAAATCACCGAAAATGTAAACTAATGAAATATAGAAATTCATGGACAACTAAGATGAATGAATGATTTTGACTTAATAAGGGCTATAGTTAGTAGGACAATATAAGGAATGATTTATCATTTTCTTGGCCTAAAGTAGAAAAATAATGAACATCCATGGATGACATTGTGCATATCCATGGAAATTAATTAAAATCAATTAGAGAAGGGACTTAAGGTAAAGAGCTCATAGGAACCTTGTCAAAGGTTGAGCTAGTACCACTCCAGTGGACTCTGAACATTGTGGTTATAGGGGGTATACAAGAGCCAAGTGCTTTTCCCTCACCTCCTATTGACTTAAGAGAGGTCTAAATGCCTCCTTACATGAGGGTTGTATTAACCACTTTTTGAGCAGACTTTAACTGGTAAGTACTAGTCATCTTGAAATAAGGAGGAGTTGTCTAGTAATATGAAGAAATAAATTATCTTCAACCAAGTAAGCCACTAACTGGTTGAATAATAATAAGAACATAAAAAGATAGAAAATTATCTAATCCTAATAAAAATAGTAAGTAAGATAAGGATGATCAAACAAGATGAGATCTTGTATGATAAAAAACAATAAGGAAAAAGAAACATCAATGTAAATTAGATTGTTATGTATGATATAGATAGTATTTGTATAGATGATATTAAACCCATTGATATATGATATTCAAGGAAGAAAGATTCAGATCATCCTACATAAGGATGATCAAAAGACCATGTAGTATGTACCCTTGATTAGAAAAATGACATTATACATATGATTTGACAGATATATGTTGATCGAGACTATGGCAGATTTCAAGGAGTAAGAATACCTTATTGAGGTAAGTGGATTATTAAAAATGCCTTTACATGAAGATACATGTCTAATACAGGATCTTATGTTTTGAAGTATTGACATGTATGATACCAATATATTAAGGTAAATACCTCAAATTAAAATATGATCCAACTAAATGATGAGGAAAATAAGTATTAAATGGTTAAGTTGAGAATTGAGAACAACCCTAAGTGAATAGGAAAGTAGAAAATATTCTAACCCTAGTTAAACAGACAGATAGTCTGATATGTATAAGTATTATTTTACATACAAGCTTGGAGGCTTGTGGTTTTGTTTTAAACAGGCATAAGCCTGGGGATGCTATGCTAGGAGAGTTAAGAGGGTTTGGCCACCCACTCTCTGAAACTTGATGATATTGAATACCAAGCCTAAGAAAGGCTAAAAGTCGGGTGGGGCAATTATGGGAAGGCTACCACTGTGACAGCCATGGTCCTCCCATATGGACATGGATATTGTAATTTTCACTGAGAATGGTATAAGTGGATTATTGAACAGTTATCCGGGCGCGCTATACAGATCAGTCTGCAAGCATAGTAGTCCTTGATTATTTTGCATTATGATGCATATGAAATTGGCATAGTGAAATGCCTTAAGGAATGACATGATAAAATGCCAGGTAATTGTATATTACCAATATTTTTCCCAAGAAGAGAAAATCCCAGTATAGTAACTGGCTGAAATACAAATCTCCTATAATGAAAGGAGTTGATCAGTTTTGTATGGAAATGATTATTGATTATTTTTACAATTTTAACGGATTTGTTCTTATATATTATGTATGTATAAAGGTGAACACAAATGACAAGGAAATGAGATGTTCCTATCAATAATAGTGGTCTATGAATGTGTTTATGATAGAATGAATTATGGGATAAGTGAATATTGAGATTCTACTGTTAATAACTTACATTCTTATTCTCTACCAAGCATAGCTTGCTGAGATATTGTAAATGTTCAAATGTTTACAATATCTCAGATACAGAGAAGGAGACTTGGGAGCTCAAGACTTGAAGAACTAGTGAAGAATAAGTAATAAGGGTATATCCCTTGAAGCATTGTATAGAGAGCATGTATTGTATTTAGAACTTTGTAATTTGAATTGTGTATTTGGACAAGTATTGTAAAGATACAATGGGTTGTGTACTGTGAACCACTGGATGGATCCTGGAAGTTTAGTAAAATCATATTCCTTCAATGGAATTTTATTTTGTACACAAATTGTACTTATGTTATGTATGAAGTGGTGACTTAGGTTTTCAAAACAAGTTTTAAAATAAAAGAATTTCCGCTGCTTTGTTTTGCAAAAATTTTTTTTACTGAGGGGACGCCCTTGCCTTCGAAAAATATATTATAAAATGTGTTTCAAAAACCTAGGTCGTCACAACAACCCTCATGTAAGGAGGCATTTAGACCTCATAAACGTCAACAGGAGGGGAGGGAAGAGCGAGGCTATGATGACCCAGGTTTTTATGATGCAGTTTATAACAATAGCGAGATCGATCTCTATTTTAAAACACTTTGTGCAAAAGAATGCAGAGGAAGAAAATTTCTTTTAATCAAAACCTTTGTATAAAAACCTCGAGCATCATTAACAAATCTCAGTAAATAACTAAATAATGTATAAGGCCATTGCTATTTTTAAACAAAGCACAAAGATGAATAATTTCTGCTCCCAAGATTGTTAACCACAGCCCCAAGTTACAAATAAGCACTTACAACTAAGTTTACATCAGCTACAAGAAGGGTTAATAGATAAGTTCTTACTCAGCCTTACCTGTGCTTACTTTGTTTGTGGCCCTAATGCCCTTTGATGCTCCTCCTAATTGGACTTTGACTGATCTGAAAAATGATGGATTGGGTTGAGTATTCTCCACACTCAGTAGGTAACCTGCCACCACTAGTTTGAAAACAGGACATGCAAGAGTGTTTATACTAAATACAGTCATAAAAACATGCACTTCTATTCTTGGTTAACCAGGGATATATATATGTAACTATGTAAACTCAAAATTTAGCATGATGAAGAATATAAAATGCAAGCATAGTAAATCAACTTATGCATGCATATAGGTCGGCAAATACATCAAGCGAACTAATCAATGATGACCGTAGCTATGAAATTCTTAAAAAACTTATCAGTCAAAATAGATAAGGATATTACCATGAATATCATGCATATGGGTCTTTTAGTAAATCACTCAAATGACTGGTCACAGGGACTTGTATGCGACCATCTCAATATTATATGAATATTGATAAAAACCAAAATCATAGGGTCAATTATGCTTCTCTGCAAGCTGCCTCATTCGGCGATTTTCCCACTCGGAACTCAGGGTTTTATTCCCACCGTAGGCTACCCCATTCGGCCATCTGTCCACTTGGACCTCAAGGTTTTATTTCCACCGCAGGCTGCCTTATTCGGCAATCTGCCCGCTTGGAACTCGAGATTTGTTCCTACCGTAAGTTGCCTCATTCGGCGATCTACCTACTTAGCATAGTGACCACCAGTGTCATTAGCTCGAAAAAGATAGACTCATGTAACCCAGATAGCAATCATTGTAAACATGCAAGCAATGCATTCCTAAAATCAGTCTCATGCAATTAATTGCATTCAGGATCATAAATAAAAATCTGTATACATCCTTATGTGAATATGATATCTCAAAAAGCATGCTAATCACGGTCATCAGGAATAAAGTATTTATATTTTTGGAAATGCAATTGAAAACATAGTAGTAGCAGACTACCTACCTCGAACGTCGTTTACTTAGGTCGTGCCTTTCCTCAATTCGAACCCTAGAGTACCTTGGTGAACTCCTGAAGCCTTGGATGTCGTTCAAACATAAGATCCCAACATTATTTCTCGACTCATGGGGCAATGGCTAGATCTATATGATTTATGGGTTTCTAGGGGTTGATCCACGACATTCTTGGTCTAAGAATGTCCTAAGGCCTCTATTAGATCAAATCATGAGGTTTGATCACAGTTGATCTCGTGGATTCATGAGATCTCCATGGTTTTTAGGCTATAGTTGCCCTTAATAGTCTCTTGATCCTAAATATTATTGTATAATTAGGTCTGCATCATAATTACAAACTCAATGGTTCTTTCAGATCATCGATCAGAGTTATATAGCCTCCTTAATTGCAGTTTTTGTGTTGCGCTTTAATGGGCGAACCAGATTTGTTCATTAGGGTCCACGCATCACAATTCCCAGGATGCATGTGCATCCCTATCTAACCACGACCGTGTTCAAATGTATGTGCATGACCTAATCACATGCTATAGCGTGTCCCAGATGGCATCATGAGGACGCGTCTTTGACGCAGGTGTGGAGCACCTCGGTTCCCCGATTCCCAGGATGCCTTGTGCATCTTTGTCGAGCCTGACCCACACCCGCACGAAGAGAGCAAGTGAAAACCTCCCCAGCGTGTGCAGCGTCCTTGGGACGTCACATGTAGCATTACTGCATTGTCTATGATGGGTCTATTTCTAGACCCATCTTCCTCCAGCGATTTCTAGCTGAAAAACCTACCAGATCCAGTCAGGATCTGGGGGAAAAGGGAGAGGGAAGAGAGAGGAGCATTGTGGGGAGGAGAATCGTACTTGAAAGCCCTCTTTTTTTCCTGATCAGAGGCTTCAAACGCAGCTGTAATGCTTGTTGCTAGATCTGGTTTTGGGATCATTTGGAGTGGAGAAAACTTGGTTTTAGAAGAGGGAAGTGGGGGAATTTATAGAGGGTGTAAGGCGATGCCGCCATTTTTTTCGACGCTGCACTGCAAAGGCAGTGCAAGTGCAATAGCTGGGAGCAAAGGTGGTGGAGAGGTCAATGGAGAAGGAGGGGTGTCGTTATCAAAACGACCCCCTGTGTTTTCAAGCTATTCTTACTTAAATGCAATTTACATAATTACCCCCAATCTTCAAAGGCTCATAACTTGGTCATACAACCTCCATTTTTCACGTTCTTTGTGGTGTTGGATTCCATTTCGAGTGTAGAATCTAATGATACTGATTTTTCTCACAAATCCCTTCATTTCATATTTTAATTGAAATTAAACATCTACAACTCTCTTAATATAACAAAAAATTCATTAATTTTCAAAATAAACCATTTTTACAAAATATCTTTCAAAATTTGAGTCATTACATTATTACCCCCTTGATGAAATTTCGTCCTCGAAATTCTATAATCCATTACTAGAAAAGATTTCGGGGTAATTCCTTCTCATGTTAGATTCGACCTCCCAAGTTTCTTCTTCGATAGATGCATTCCTCCACAAAACTCTAACTAACGGAATGTCTTTACGTCGTAGCATCTTGATCCTTTTGTCTAGAATTTGTACCAGCTTTGTTTCCAAGGTCAAGTCTGATTGTAGCTCGGTTGGTACCTGTTCAAGTACATGTGTTGGGTTAGGAATATACTTCCTCAGCATAGATATGTGAAAAATATTGTGGACTTCCGATAGCTGGGGTGGTAATGCTATCCTATAAGCAGTCTTTCCCAATTTGTCCAGGATTTTGAATGGTCCAATGAATCAAGGACTAAGTTTACCTTTCATACCAAATCTCATGACACCTTTGGTTGGAAGATATTTTCAAGAAAACATGGTCTCCAATGTCAAATTCCAACTGTCTGCGGCTTATCAGCGTAACTCTTTTGTCGACTCTGAGTTGTGAGAAGTCATCTTCGAATAAGCTTCACCTTGTTTGTGTGTTGTTCTACTAACTATGAATGCGCGACTCTATTTTCACCTACTTCATTCTAGCATACGGGTGATTGATAAGGCCTTCCATAGAGTGCTTCGTAGGGAGCCATGCCGATGCTTGACTGGAAACTATTGTTATATGCAAATTCAACTAAGGGTAAAATTTCATCCCAACTCTCTTTCCAGTCAATTGCACATGCTCTCAACATATCCTCTACTATCTAGATTGTATGTTCAGATTGGCCATCAGTTTGAGGGTGAAAAGCCGTACTAAACTTTAATGAAGATCCCAATGACTTTTGTACTAACTTCCATAATTGCGAAGTAAAATGACTGTCCCTATAGGAAATAATGTTGAGTGGTATCCCATGAAAACTAACTATTTCCTTAATATATAATTGAGATAAGCTGTCAGTGGATTGATTTTGTCGTATAGGGAGAAAATGTGCCGTCTTGGTTTGTCGATCGATGATCACCCATATCATATCATGTCCCTTGGATGTCTTAGGTAGTCCTAAGATGAAGTCCATTGTGATATGATCCCACTTCGATTCTGGTAGCTCAAGTGGTTGTAATAAGCCTGCCATTCTTTGGTGTTCCGCCTTAACTTGCTGACAAGTTAAGCATCTTGCTACAAATTCTCCTATATCTCTTTTCATACCATTCCACTAGAAATGTCGCTTCAAATCTTAAAACATCTTTGTTCCACCAGGATGAATAGTGTACTTAGATTGATGTGCTTCTTTCAAGATTTCTCATCTTATTTCATCATTGGTTGGCACTAGCAATCGTCCTCGTATGCTAACATTACCCTCTACTTCCCTAATGAATTCTGGTTTCCCAACTAATGCTTGTATGTTAGTGTCATTCCTTTGCATCTGCTTAACTTTCTCATTAATAATGGATTTTATAGTCAAATTTTCTATAAAGGACCTCCCATAATTTATTTTGGGTATGCACCCTATTACCTGTTGTAATAACTTCCACCTCCTAAAATGTAAAC
Organism: Warburgia ugandensis; assembly: GCA_035236585.1. Lineage (NCBI taxonomy): Eukaryota > Viridiplantae > Streptophyta > Magnoliopsida > Canellales > Canellaceae > Warburgia > Warburgia ugandensis. Next base: position 49,692,881 of record CP141130.1, read on the forward strand.
TTGCACACATTCCTTGTGTCTTTCTACTTAAGGCATCTGCTACGACATCAGCCTTCCCTGGATGATATTGAATTCAAAAGTCATAGTCCTTCAAATACTCCATCCACCTCCTCTATTGCATGTTCAAGTCTTGTTGTGAAAAGATGTACTTGAGACTTTTATGATTTGTAAAAACCTCAAATTTTTCTCCATACAGATAGTGTCTCTTGATTTTTAAGGCAAAGACTATAGCAACAAGCTCTAAGTCATGGGTAGGGTAATTAACCTCATGCTTTTTCAATTGTTTAGAAGCATAGGCAATTACCTTCCCATTTTGCATAAGGATGAAGCCCAGCCCTTGTTGAGAAGCATCAGTATAGATCTCAAATCCTCCATTACCAGATGGTAGAGTAAGTATTGGTGCAGTGGTTAGCCACCTCTTTAGCTCTTGAAAAATCTCTTCGCAAGCCTCATCCCACTCAAACTTTTTATCCCTTCTTGTTAATTTAGTTAGGGGTAGGGAAATGTATTAAAAGCCTTTGATAAATCTATGGTACTATCCTACAAATCCTAGAAAATTCCTTACTTCTATCACTGTCTTAGGCCTACACCATTTCTCCACAGCTTCAACTTTTGTTGGGTCAACTGCAATGCCATCCTTCGAAATAACATGACCCAGAAAATTCACTTTTTCCAACCAAAATTCACACCTACTAAACTTCGCATATAATTTGTGTGCTCTCTAAGTGTACTCAGTACTACTCGTAGATGTTCCCTATGGTCCTCAAGAGTTTCTAAGTAAATCAAGATATCATCCACAAATACTATAACAAATTTGTCTAGATAGGCTTTGAGGACTCAGTTCATAAGAACCATAAATGCAGCTAGTGCATTTGTAAGTCCAAAAGACATTACCCTAAACTCATAGTGTCTGTATCTAGTTTTGAATGCTATCTTCGGAATATCTTCTTCCCTAACTGTAAGTTGGTGATATCCAAGCCATAAATCGATCTTGGAAAAGACACAAGATGACTGGAGCTAATCAAACAGGTCATCAATATGGGGTAAAGGATATTTGTTTTTCACTATAACCCTATTCAACATTCGGTAGTCGATGTAGAGTCCCATTGACCCATTCTTTTTCTTGACAAACAGGACTAGAGCTCCCCAAGGGGATACACTAGGTCTGACGAACCCTTTGTCTAATAACTCTTGTAATTGGATCTTAAGCTCCTTTAACTCTACTGGGGCCATCCGATATAGTGCTTTTGATATAGCAGTTGTGCCAGGTATCAGGTCAATAGTAAAATCTATCTCTCTCTTTGGTGGTAACCTTGGTAAGACTTCAGGAAAAACATCTAGGAATTCACTAACCACCACTACCTCCTCTAACTTAGGCTTCACAATTTTAGTGGTTTCTATCTTAGCCAAAAAGAATGGATAGCCCCGAGAAATGTACTTTCCCGCTTTTATAGCAGAAATAACACATGCTCTTGAATAATCTCTTCTCCCTTGTAAGGAGACCACTTCTCCTCCAGAGAGGTTAAAAATAATCCTCTTCTTTTGACAATCAACTGTTGCATTATGTGAGGTTAACCAGTCCATCCCAAGAATGATGTTAAAGTCTGTCATATCTAAGTGGATTAGGTCTACGCTCATCTGATTGCTCTTGACTACAATCGGAACATCCTAGAAATATGTTTGTATGGAAATTGACTTGCCTACAGGTGTCATGACTTCTAAGGAGAAGTCTAAGTCTTGAACCATAATATCCATGGAAGAGGCAAACTCGCATGATATAAAGGAATGAGTAGAACTAGTATCGAACAATAATTTGGCAGTTGTATCACAGATATGAAGGGTACCTTCTGCTATGGCGTTAGATGCCTAAGCCTATCTCGAAGTGATGGCAAACACTCGTCCTTAGCTTTTAGGAATGTGATCTTCCTTATGTTCCTCCTCCTTTCTCCTCTTGGGGCTTTTTCAGGCTGGATGTCCTATTTCTCCGCAATTAAAACATGTAAAACAGAGCAAGGTACATGGCTTGCCTGAGTGATATCTATTACATCTGGGGCAAGTCTTAGACTTTGGGTTTCTTCCTTTATTGTCGAATTGTCGTTTGTGTGGGTGTCGAGGTCCAGAAGGTTGAATGGGTCTTTTACCTTTATTGTTTCTTCCACTATTGTTGTTCTTCACATCCTTAGTAGCTTGTGTTCTTTGATAATCCTTTTCAAAAAGAGACGCCATTTTGACTACTTTTGCTATAGTGGTTCATTGAAATCCTATTACTTTGTTCTTGAGGCCTGGGTGTAATCCGTCTACAAACTTTTTTGCTGCATCTTCCTCGGTGGAGCAAGCATTGGGTGCGAATCTTTGAAGACTTATGAATCTAATTTCATATTGTTGCACGGAGAGCTTGTCTTGTTCTAGGTTCATAAATTCTTTCTCCTTCTGTTTTGGCACATGGCGGGAATAGTACTTCTCATTAAATACTATTTTGAACTTTTCCTAGAGTATGACATTATTACCTCCAAAGTATGTTCTTTCGACTGTTTCCCACCACAAGCCTGCTTCGCCTTTTAGCACGAAACTGACCATTGTGACCTTTCTATCCTTGGAATTTTCATGGCCTTAAATAACATCTCAATGTCAAAGATCCATTTTTCTACTATTGCTAACTCAACTTCTTCCGAGAATCATGGGGCCATTTTATGAAATCGCTTAAGTTGTGCCTTTGTCCTATCAGCAATTCTTTCCAAAGAAGAGGCTCTTGCCTTGGGTGCTTGTGGTTAGTTCTGCATGAATTGCCTCATATGTTGCATGAATAGTTGAAAGGCTTCAGCCATTCCATTCCTAGCACCAGCGGAGCTAGCTAGAGGTTATCAAGTCTTGCGGCTGCACCTCCCCTTCTCCTTTGCGGCATCTATTGTACAAGACCAATGCCTACCTTTAGGGATCTCTAACAATTTTCTATTGATGTAACTTGATTATAAGTCTTTATTTCATAACTGGGCTGTGAATAACATGAACCTGGCCTCTGATAACAACTGTGACGACCTGGGTTTTTATGATGCAATTTATAATAATAGTGAGATCGATCTCTATTTTAAAACACTTTGTGCAAAACCTTTGTATAAAAACCCCGAGCATCATTAACAAATCTCGGTAAATAAGTAAATAATGTATAAGGCCATGGCTCTTTTTAGACAAAGCACAAAGATGAATAATTTCTACTCCCAAGATTGTTAATCACAGCTCCAAGTTACAAATAAGCACTTACAACCAAGTTTACATCAACTACAAGAAGAGTTACTAGATAAGTTCTTTCTTAGCCTTACCTGTGCTTACTTTGTTTATGGCCCTAACGCCCTTTGATCCTCCTCCTAATTGGACTTTGATGATCTGAAAAATGATGGATTGGGTTGAGTATTCTTCACACTCAGTAGGTAACCTGCTACCACTAGTTTGAAAACACGACATGCAAGAGTGTTTATACTAAATACTGTCATAAAACATGCAATTCTATTCTTGGTTAACCAGGGATATATATATGTAACTGTGTAAACTCAAAATTTAGCACGATGAAGAATATAAAATGCAAGCATAGTAAATCAACTTATGCATGCATATAGGTCGGCAAACACATCAAGCAAACTAATCAATGATGACCGTAGCTAAGAAATTCTTAAAACACTAATCAGTCAAAATAGATAAGGATATTGCCATGAATATCATGCATATAGGTCTTTTAGTAAATTACTCAACTGACTAGTCACGGGGACTTGTATGCGACCATCTCAATACTATATGCATGTTGATAAAAACTAGAATCATAGGGTCAATTATGCTTCTCCAGAGGCTGCCTCATTCAGTGATCTGCCTACTCGGAACTGAGGGTTTTATTCCCACCGTAGGCTACCTCATTCGGCGGTCTACCCACTTGGACCTCAAGGCTTTATTTCCACCACAGGCTGCCTCATTCGGTGATCTGCTTACTTGGAACTCGAGATTTGTTCCTACCATAGGTTGCCTCATTTGGCGATCTACCTGCTTAGCATAGTAACCTCCAGCCTCATTAGCTCGAAAAAGATAGACTCATGTAACCTAAATAGCAATCATTGTAAACATGCGAGCGATGCATTCCTAAAATCAGTCTCATGCAATTAATTGCATTCAAGATCAGAAGTAAAAATCTGCATACATCCTTATGTGAATATGATATCTCAAAAAGCATGCTAATCACGATCATTAGGAATCAAGCATTTAGATTTTTGGAAGTGCATTTGAAAGCATAGTATTAGCAAACTACCTACCTCGAGCGTCATTTACATAGCTCGTGGCTTTCCCCAATTCAAACCCTAGAGTACCTTGGTGAAGTCTTGAAGCCGTGGATGTCATTCAAACATAAGATCCCAACATTATTTCTCGATTCATGGGGCAACGGCTAGATTTATATGATTTATGGGTTTCTAGGTGTCGATCCATGACATTCTTGGTCTAAGAATGTCCTAAGGTCTCTATTAGATCAAATCATGAGGTTTGATCATAGTTGATCTTATGGATTCCTGAGATCTCCATGGTTTTTAGGCTATAGTTTCCCTAAATAGTCTCTTGATCCTAAATTTTATTGTATAATTAGGTCCGCATCATAATTATGAACTCAACAGTTCTTTCAGATCATTGATCGGAGTTATATAGCCTCCTTAATTGCAGTTTTTGTGTCGCGCTTTAATGGGCGAACCGAATTTGTTCATTAGGTCCCACACATCACTATTCCCAGGACGCGTGTGTGTCCCAGTCTAACCGTGACCACGTTTGCACGCGTGCGCATGCCCGAGTGACGTGCTATAGCGTGTCTCGGATGGCATCACGCAGACGCGTCTTCGACGCGGGTGCGGAGCGTCTTGGCTCCCTGACTCCTAGGATGCCCCGTACATCTTGGTCGAGCCTAACCCATGCCCCAGGCAGCGAACCTCGGGCATGCATCACATGCAGCATCCCTGGGACGTCACGCGCAGCATCACTATGTTGTCTATGATGGGTCTGGTTCTGAACCCATCTTCCTCTAGCGATTTCTAGCTAGAAAACCACTAGATCCGGTCAGGATCTGGGGGAAAAGGGAGAGGGAAGTGAAAGGAGTATTGTGGGGAGGAGAATCATACTTGGAAGCCCTCTTTACTGCCCAATCGGAGGCTTCAAATGCAACTGCAACCCTTGTTGCCATATCTTGTTTTGGGATTGTTTGGAGTGGAGAAAACTGGGTTTTAGAAGAGGGGAGTGGGGGAATTTATAGAGGGAGTAAGGTGGTGCTGCCCAATGGCAGTGTTGCCATTTTTTCTAGCGCTGCACTGCAAAGGCAGTGCAGGAGCAACAGTTGGGAGCAAAGGCGGTGGAGAGGTCGGTGAAGAATCGTTATAAAAATGACCCCCTATGTTTCTGAGCTATTCTTACTTAAATACCACCCCTAATCTAGGAATTAAATGAGTTAGAAAACTTATAGTGGGGTTTCTGATGAAGATCAAGTGTAGGCCACCTTACCCCACACTTGCCCTGTATTATACAACCCTTTAAAATTAAAATTGCAATTTACAAGGATCCTCACTACAAGATTTACTAAAAAATAATAAATAAATAAAATCCTCTTCTAGGAAAGCAGGGAAGTTTCCATTTTGATGAAGATTTCCTTGCCAATTTCCTCCACTTTTCTATTTCCTTAAAAAGAAAATTAGAAATAAGTACCAATTTCAGGAAACTAGGTGGTTATGCACTAAATTTTTTTTACAATTGCACCTAAAATTGGCTAAAATACTAAAACTTTGCAATTCCTACAATTTTTTATTTTTTTTGGATTTTTTATTTTTAAAATATATTTAATTAAATTATATAAAAACTCTATTGCAAGTCCTCGATAATGGTGCAAAAAACTTATTGATGTTTTTTGCAAGTGCATAGGCTATTGTGGTATAGCTAATGCAAGTACTGGTCGATCCCACATGGATGCACTTTAAAATTTTAGAGTTTTTAATCAAATTTAATTATTTAAAATTCAAATTAATTGACAAAAATTAACAAGAAGAAATTAGACTTCATCTTCAATTTAACAGTGAAATTCCGAAGGTCTAATTCTAGAAAGAACAAAAAATGGAAATAATGAAACCTTAACTAAACTAAAACTAGAAAAAATTAATAAAAATCTAATTCCCTATCTTAAGTGCTATATAATTTCTTCACTTCTGGTGTCCCAAACCTTGATCAAACTCCATCAATATATTCAACATGTCCTGGATTAATGATTTGAGAGATGAATTTATTAGATTAATCAAATTTTTAAAGATCTAATCAAATTAAGGAATTTAAGAATTAATGGCTTAAATCTGTTTCCAGACCCAAATTGAAGAAGAGGAAAAAAATTAGATAGGAAACTATTCTAAACACAAGTTCTAAAAATTAATTGAAATTTTGAATTAAAACAGACAAGAAATTAAAGTTTTCCCGTGGTTAAATCAGAACCCTTGATTTGGTTAAACAGGAACAGATAAGATAGTTCCTAGATTAAGTACAGAATAACACTAAATGTGAATATCACAAAACAAAATAACATAAAACATGAATATTTATAGTAACAGGACAGAACATGTAATTTGAATTATTCTTTCAAGGGCAAAAACTGGAATTTTTTCCAAAACATCCTTAAAACTCCCGTAAAAGACTTTGCCCAAAGAAGATGGTTTGCTGGAGGAGAGGAAGAAGCCAGAGATGGTGTGGCATCGCATGATCTAAGACATCGCCTGGGCCATTGGGTGCATGTCTGGTGAGGCCTGGAGCTGGCGTCATCAACTGAAAGGAGAGGAGCATAAGTGAAATGAAAAAATGATGTCTAGTGCAATGAACAGAAGAGGACGTCCTAGGTGTCCTTTTTTTTCAATCTAGGCGTATGGATGGTGGAAATAGATGTGCAATGAAGGCTGGGTAGTGGTGAAGGCTGGAAGTAGAGGAGCCTTTAATCTGGGCATCCTTTGGGCTTTGGAATTGGCAACCAACTTGGAAGAAAGGTTGCGTACTGGAGTTGGATAGTGGGTCTGGTGCTAGGTTGGGCAAGCAGAATAAGAGGGAGAGAAAGAGAGATGAGTTACAATGGTGCTATGGTGTGACGGAGGGTGGGGTGACTAGTAGACAGGGAAGATGGGTTCGTGGCTAGCTGGGGCGGTAAAGGCAGAGGAAGCAGAGGTTGACTGGTTTGAATGGAGGGCAGCCGTCGATGATTGTTGATAGGGAAGGTGCGGTAACAGAGAAGGTGATGGAATGGAATTGAAGCGAAGATAGGTGGAAGGGAGCTGGGAAAATGTAAAGTGGAAGATGGAGAGGAGGGAAACTTTAACATTCCAAAATTAGTGTTGGATGTTGGGTGGAAAAGAGAAACGAAAAAGAGAGAGAAGGGGGGTGGTGACCTGATCTCGGATGAGTGAGTCCCGTGTTCTCACAGTTGGGTCTGGGTAGTGATATGATCTGGGTATTGGGTTGTGATGATGAAGTGGAGCAAGAGAGATGAGGGAGCTCTTGGCCAATGCTGATAGGATGGAAAGGAAGGTGAGAAGTAGAGGAGGGGTGGATACGATTGAATAGAGATGGGAGGGGAATAGCATGGAGTAGATGGGATTCGAAACAAAGAAAGATTAGGCAATCAAAGAAAACAACGATGAATCAAATGGACTGCAAAGATGATAACTCAAAAGTAAAAGACTTCCAAACTCCAAAAACCTTCAAACTCTCCAAACTCCCTTCACTCCCTACAGTGCCCCCTCTTTATAAAGTTTTCCCTTCCTAATTTTCCTGCTTTCTTTTAAGAGTTAGTTTCTTGTTAGGAAACTTCCTCTTCTTCCCATTTAGGACTCTTCTTCTATTATGACACTTGCTTCTTTTAGGAACCCTTCATCCCTTGCCTTATTGATCTTCAAACTAATCTGCACTGTTGAAATTAAATTTGAGATATCCAACCCTCCTTTAGTTGATCTGCAAAACCAAAGACTAGATTAGAGTAATCTAAACCATACATTAAGCATCCACTTATCTCAATTGATCATCTGACTGCTAATTTTGACAATTTACAGTTGGATGGTCAATTCAAGCTAATTTTTACATTTTATCTATAAAATTACCAAATTAATGAGTTAGATGTCAAATTAAATGCTAAACTAGGGATCTTTTAGCCAAAATTAAACACTTAACAGCGATCACTAACTCCCCCCCAATGGCGATGGAGTCAGAGATGCAAGGGGTGCCATTATAAAAAATGACCCTTCTAATTTTGACCCTTTGTAATTTTGAAATGAATCAGGATGTTATTTATGAAATTACCAAAATGCCTTTATATTTAAAAGCTCCATAACTTTCTCATCCAAACTCCATTTTTAGTGTTCTTTATGACATTGGATTCCATTTTTCAAGTAGAATCTAATTATGAGATATTTCTAACAATGTTTATTTCTATAAATTCTCACTTTTAAAATTCAAAATTTTATAAAACATTCATCCTTCAATTCCATTCAATTTTCCAAAATAAATTTGGATTTAAAAATTTAGTAGCTACGACTAGTGCTCCCATTGGAGAAATGCTAAGTCTAATGAACCCCTCTGTCTAGTAGTTCTTGTAATTAATTCTTCAACTCCATAAGCTTTGCTAGGGCCATCATCATATAGTGCTTCGGAGATAGGTTTCATGTTTAATATTAAGTATATCTCTCTCTTAGATGGTAATCCAAATAATTCCTTAGGAAATTATAATACCTTGAATTTTCATATTAGTAAGTATATTATTTTGCATATTTTCATCAATGAATTTGGTTTGTTTAGATGGTAATGTCACATGTATGAGAGACCTTTGGTTTAGAGTTCAAAATACTTTACAATATTTTGGTTTTCTTTTGGGAAACACTAAGAAAGAAATGGATGTCTAGATTTGTTGTGGTTAGAGTGATCTCAACCCTAGATGGGTGAAGTGGATTAAGCTAAGTGCTAACACATTTTACAATATAGAAATGCTAGGATAAGTTGTCTTAGAAGCATGTGTAATCAAAGAGAAAGAGGGAGAGTGAATTGCTAAGATTATGTGGCATACAGCTAATTACGTGCAATCTTAACTATTATAAAATATCACTGGACACATGCATGTTTGGATAGGAAGTATGGCATACACTCCAAGGATGGAGGAACCATAATTTTAGGAGGACTTGGATGTGTGAAAACTTGGCAGCCAAGGAGGAGAGAGGTGCCATGTTTTTAACTATATGTGTTTCATGTGATTAGGAAGTAAAGATTTGAAGGGCTGAGATGGATTCCTAAATTAAGGGTGAAAAAGATGAACTTCTAAAGGGAGAACCTAAAGAGTTAGAGTTAGAAATAGACTAGAAACTCTAACCTAAGAACTATATATATGCTATATGAATTCCACTTCAAAAAGAAAGAGCCAAAACTATAGCAAATAGAAGGAAGGCCAGAGAAGAAAACCATGGAACCAAGGGAAGGAAAAGAGGAAGAAAAATGTGGAAGCGAGGAAAAGAGAAGGAAAGGAAGTGGAAAAAAGAAAGGGAAAAAATCACTCCGTAGGCCACTTAGAACTCTCTATGCTAGGTTGTTCAAAATATTTGCATGTTGGTATAAGGAAAATAATAAGTTTTTACACAAGTTTAGCGTGGAATTTACATTTTATGGACTAATTTTCAATCATGTTTTATGCACATGAGTAGGGTTGGATTTCAACCACTTTTTGCATAGATTAATGCCCATGTTTTCTTAATTTTGATTTGATTATTCAATTCATTTTTATTTCTACTTGTTATTGGTTTGAAAGATTGATTTTGAATGAGTTATCATGGGTTGATTTCTCTTGATTTTGGGCATTGAAAATAGACACAAAGGGTAGTAAGTACTGGATATTGTTTGATATAAAACCCTCTGTTGTAGTGGTTGTTTTCCATGATTCATTGGTTGATATTCGCAATTATTAAGGCTTCATACATCAGTCACTTGTTGCTCCAAATTTGAGTGAAAAATAGAATGGTTATAGGATGATAAGTATACATTGTATAGAGAGAGTTTTGTGTGGTAAGTATGCTTAGAATACTTGTTTATTTCATCACTGATATATGCATATGCAGATGAATGGCCTAAATGCTATCACTAAGCATGATCTAACTATGACGACCAGGGTTTTTGTAACACATTTTGTAACATATTTTTCAAAGGCAGGGCACCCTTAGGAAAAAAAAATTTGCAAAATCAAAGTAGCAAAAATTCTTTTCTTTAAAACTTGTTTTGTAAAACCCAAGTCATTACTTCATACATAACATAAGTAGAATTTTGTATAAGATAAAATTCCATTAAAAGAATATACTTTTATTAAATTTCATAATCCATCCAATGGTTCATAGTATAGCCCGGTCATTAGTACAATACTTGTCTAAATTACATAATCCAAATTTCAAACCTCACCATACATTAAAAACTCTTCATACAATATATTGCTCTCATATAAAAATACATGTCTTCAAGAGATATACCCTGATTGATTATTCTTCCAAGACTTCTTAAGTCTTGAGCTCCTAATTCTCCTTCTCTGTATCTGATATATTGTAAACATTGAAACATTTACCATATCTCAGCAAGCTAGGCTTGGTAGGGAATTCAAGAAGCATAATAATTTGACAATATAATCCTAATACTTCATAATCCCATTATTCATACTCATGGATCAATCTCTTTACTTTGTCATATATGTACATCCTTACAAATACATATTGTATATGTCATACAGATATATATATATATATATATATACGGTTAAAACCGTGAAAAATAGTTAATATCTCAAACATCAATAGTCACACTCAGATACACCGAGTTGATCAATCATCCAAACTCTGCTGGAAAATACTTCCCATTTTTGCAGTATCATCACACTCAGCCATACTGAGTTGATAAAACATCCAGACTCTACTAGCATGATAGAAAGCCCCTAAAGGGTTTTTCTTCTTTTCATCGGAACCCTTGTGGGTTTCTTATGGCCGGCACACCTGGGGAGTTCTCCTCCCTATTAGGAGTTGATGAAGCCTGGGCCTATGGCCATTGCCAGCCACCAACCTTTTCCCTTCCATTTGTCTTCTCCAGTGACAGGAAGACCCTATGCCGGCATGCCCAGATCTTTGCCATCTTTCCAGGACCCATTTTCCTCACCCTTGAACCCTCTTTGTTACAGTGACAGAGAGAAACCCAGATTGAGTTTCTCCGATGACCCTTGCCCTTCCCCTTTTTTGATGTTGACGGGGAAGCCAGATAGGGTTTCCCCCATCCCATCTGGCCTAACCTAGCTCTAGCATAGCCCTTTCTTTGTTTGGTATTTTTCCAACAACCCTTCCTCTCTCTCTTCGGCATTGATGAAAAACCCAGAGCGATTTTACTGAGGCGGCCGGCATGTTAGGGGCTGAGTTCCCCTCCATTTTTCCCTCTCCTATGGTCGAGCAGGCGGTGACTACTGGCCACCAGTTCCTCTGCCCATACCTTCCACTGTCTCCCCTTCCACAGGAAAGTTAGGGCTGAGTCAACTCGTTGAGTAGACTCGCCCTGACTCATTTTGAGGGAAGCGAGTTGACTCAGAACCCCCTTATTACCCTTGAACTTCAACTGTTGATTCTAGTTAATCAAGGAGGAATCTTGCAGATCCGAGAGTACCCTCGTAATCCTCATCACGCAAGGAACAAAACCCATTTTCCCATTTCTTGATTTGGGAATATCTAACCATCAATTTGATTAGACCCTTGATAGGACTTCAGATTGCTGATCTGAGACGATCTGACACTATTTTTTTATCCAAATAGTACATTGTGATCCTCATGAAGTATAGATTAAGATCCATGCAAGGTATTTGGATCTAAAATGCTTATGGAGATTATTTAGCCATGATCAACTGAAGATCCAGGTACGAAATTAGATCCAAATTGATGATTCCAACCGTTTAGAATTCTCAATTGGATTAATTGACTAGAATTTCTAAGTTGTTATATGATCTGAGGCCATCAGGTGTGGATCTTTGATGAGATTAGCGTGGATGTTTGATGATCGATTGCAATCGAGACGATCAATGGATTATTCAACTAAGTAGACAATTGAATATTATTCAAATTGACTTGTCCAAGGCAATATTATTGTCTTATTCATTTGATGGAGTGATCTAATTTCAAATAGATATGATTGAGCATGATTTTTATATAGTAATGCCTAATTAGTGGATTAAATGATAAATTAACCTAGATGTATATTGATCTGTGCTTAATAACTTTGAAATATGCATGGATGTAATTAAGAAAAGGACCAGATGGTTATGAGTGGTCTCGCTTAAGTATGATTTGAATTATTAGCCAATTAAGGTTGGCTCTGCTTTGAGATTCCATGGATGGGAATTTGTGGAATGCCTTGAACGCAATGTAATGAAATGCAAAAACATAATGTTGTGTGATTATCTAGGTTAAATAAAGTGGATTTTGAGTATGGCTAGATGTGTGTTGTGTATCCAGGTACAAGTATTGAGGTGATTGAGCTAAATTGTAGTCTTATCGGGACTTGAGAGGTATAGACGAGTGGTTCTTTGTCTAAGGTAGGTGATTACATTAGGGAGTTTTCCTTGATTTCATGATCATGACTTCTCACTTGAAATTCTTAAGGCATGTGTTTTATGCCCTATCATTTTTATTAAAACATGCTTATTACTTCACTTTTGATAGCATTACAATTGATTATACGATTATCTATGTTTTCGCATGTGATGGTTCATACTCTATCATGTATTTTGAATCAGCCTATTGAGGTTTATTTTACCTGAGAGTTTTCCATGATTTATAACATGTTTGGCTTCTTTATGATGGGTGTTTCTACCCGATGAGTACTATGGTAGGCGAGTTGTAGGGTTGGCCACCCGTCCTTTGACTTTGTGATGATAATGATTAGACACAGCCATTGAGTGGTACAGGGCCAAGTACATAGGTGGTGATACCATGGGTAGTCTCCCCTGCAGGTCCATTCCCTTCCATGGGGATGGAGAAAGTCTCTCCTTGGGGGAGTGATAGTGGTTTAGGTCCTAATGTGGTTACCACTGCAACATAGTAGCCCATATTATTATTCTATATGCTCATGTGGTATTTATATGTGGGGTGAACCGGGGTAAGCTAGGCCTAGGTTGTGAGTGACTCCGAGGGCTAATGCAGGCTACACGAGGGGGACCTAGGGTTTGGTATGAGTACTCATTACCGGTGTTTGAGTGCTATGGAACACTCCTAAGGCTTATTGTATGCAGTGCCCTATTAATCATGACATGCTTCATATAATTTTGTGGACATGGATTTTTATCTATTTTAACAGATGCTGATTCATGTGTTGATCATGCTTCACATGCCATGATGTTTTGCTTTGATATTGCATTACCTCAGACGAAAAGCATGTTTTGTTCCTAATTGTTTCATTTAGATTTATGAGATTCATGAGCTTTGCATTCTGAACACTTGATGATTTCATTTGCCTTATAAATTATTTACTCTATTGATACTCAACATAATATTGGTACTCTTTGCAAAGTGTTTATTACATGTTTTATTTCTCATAATCACCTACTCAAGCAAAGCTTGCTGAGGCATTGCTTTGTTAGCAATGCCTCAGATACAAAGAGTGACAATAGGTGACGCACTGATAGAGCAGGTAAAAGTGATGGCAGTTTCTTTGTGAAGCATTGAGGATGCTTAGAGATGACAAAGTTTGTTTAGGACCTTACTTTGGGTTTTGAGTATGGATTGTACTTTAATTAAAGTTGCAATGTGACCTGGATGTAAGAATACGAATTCATGTTGAATGTGATGGCTATATGGACGGACCCTGGGTATTTTGTGATGACTTGATTTTCTTATCCATTATTGGAGTATACATTTTGTTGAAAATAGTATTTGTTTGTGTGGATGGGTGTGAAGATTAAGTCTCCTGTATGTCATGTCTTATATTATGTTTATTAGGTTATTTTGTATTGCACTTATCATGTGCAATGGTCCAAAATACGGGGGAGACTCTGTTGGATTTTTGGTAGAAATGGTATTTCATTTCACTGTTAAATCCATGGTTTTGTGGTTGTATGACTCTTGGGATTTTGAAATAAATGTTTTTATTTGAGTAATGTTTTTAGTTACTTTAAAAAAATCAAAGTTTTAAAAACAGGTATCCCAACTATTTTTATAAATTGTTACTAAATTGTTATTTAAAATTTAGGGTGTCATAGTTTGGTATCAGACCCAAGTCTACTCCATATAGCCATTCCAACAAATTCAAAGGTCACATACAATCTATGAAGTGAGGTGATTTCCTAAATATGAGTTACAGAGATAACTCATGTAAAGGATGTTGACAATTGTGAAATAGTTAATGCCATGATGTTGGCAGGTTTTTCTTCAAGAATTTGAGACTTTAAATCCTTGTATGAATACAAGGAAATACACTTTTATGAAAAGAGTGTGATTCTCAGAGTAAGGAAATAGAATGAATATTATAAATTAGTTTTTCTTAGTGAGAACCTTATTACATAATAGAAAATATATTTATATGAATTGCTTTTAAGAGGTCAAGTTCTAACTTGAGCAGTGTGAGTAAATTTTTAGAAAAGTCTAACAATTATTATAATAATAATAGCATGATAACAAAATGATAAAGGAATAAAAATGATTACAATTATTGAGAACTCAACAAAGTTGACAGGAGTATTGTATAATTTAAACTTGAAGTGGATTTATTTGACAAGTGAACCCTAAAATGGTGAAAATTATTGAGAAATTGATGAAGTAAGATCCTATTATTTCTATATGTGAAATATTAGATTATGAGATGAAAACTGGTGAGTTTAATGTATACAGAGATGTTGATAGCTAGTCATTAATGAAAAGTAAATACTTATCGATGTAGGATGGAGAATGGATATTGCTGTAAGAATAAGGTGAGATAAAAAGCTAATGAATCCTGGCACTTATGAAAATTCTGATATCAGGCATCAATGGGGAGTGAATACTTATAAATTGTTCTTAGGGTTTTAATGATGATTTGAAGTGCATATAACTTGGAGGACATCATAACTAATTTACAAAAATAATTCTTGAATACAAATGATTTTGTAATGAATCAACTAGGAAGAAAAACACATGAAGTGAATGAGGCAAGATGAAATTAATTATGATTTATTTGCATCCAAAATTGATATAGATGATAATGTAGCTGTGACAACCCAGGTTTTTGATGATGCAAGTTTGATAAAAAGGCGAGATCTCTTGTTTTATAAATATGAAATGCATGAAAATCTTTTTGTTTTGGAAAGCAATCTTTCGTATAAAACCCCGAGTGTCAAAACACATTTTCAAATTATATAGCCATGGCATAGTTTTAAATCAACACTATTCCCAAGAAAGTGTTAGTCACAGCCTCAGCTACAGAGAGTAACTACAATCAAGTATCATTCATTGAAAGATAAGGTAGGGGTTTACTTACTGGCACTTAGTTTGGACGTTCTCTATCACGGGTCTATCGCCGTATATCCTGTCCTTCAGTATTTACTTTGTGTCTGAAAAATATTGGGGATTGGGTGAGTATATACTATACTCAGTAGGAGTCCATCACTACTAGTTTTACAATGCATGCTATGTTTAAAATCATATGCTCTTTAAAACATGTGCATGTTTGAACACTCATGTTCAATATTGATATTAAAAACCATTGTCGAATTGAAATACTGATGACTTAAAGAATCGCATAATCCAAGTCGAAAGTATCATATATATCATAAACATAATGATATGCATAAGATGCTCAACTGAATCCAACTCATGGATATATGGTATGGTCGACCAACCTCATGTCATTTCATATGCAATGCAAGTAAATCCTCAAAACATAGGGCCCACTATGCCCACGACCTCCTCGCTGTGTGGTCCCCGGGTACCTGGGGACACAGGGTCATAGCCTCCACGGGGCATATGACACTTATTCGTTGTAAATAATGCAATTTATGCAATCGGTTGTAAAACATGCATGCAATGCATAAAATCTGCTCATGCTAATATCGCATTCAAAGTCATAACCTTGCCTAGAAGCTTGACAGCCTAGAAGCTTGCCAACCTAGAAGCCTGTCAGCTCTCTCTGGCCCACCCTCATCGGCCCACCCTCGTTGGCCCTGCCCTCATCGGCCAAGGCTACACTTATCATGCAGTCTATGCATGTAGCACATGTCTTGGCAATATATGCGATCGTTTGCAAAACATGTCTATGCATAATGTATTTATCATATGCATACTGAATTCATTTATAAAATTAAGTTATGCTAAACAAGTCATATAACTTATACTTAAAACATGCATTCTCAAAACAATTGTGGGTTCTTTTTAAAAGTCTAGTAGTGTTAGAGCACCTACATCAAAACATCATGGGTTCTTTTAAAAAGTCTAGTAGTGATAGAGCACCTACCTCGAAGTCTCCTATAGTCATGTTCTTCATCACTCAACCTGACCCTAGGTCTCATTTATAAACTCCTGGATTTGAATGGATACAAGGAGTCCTTATCAATTTCGATCTATTTAGAAATTAGATCGCTAGATTTACCTTTTAGGGTCCATGGGTCCTTGCCTAATTCATTGTCAGGCTAGATCCTATGATGTGGATCTACTATTCAATGGTTAACTCTATAAATTGTCCTCTGATCCTAACTTTATAGTCTCATTAGGTCCGCGTGTCCCACTTCCCAGGATGCCTGTGCATCCCGGTCGAACCGTGACCACCTCACATGCGTGTGCTCCCAAAGGCCGTGCCAGGGACTGCATTTGCACGTGCACATGCATGCCCAAGCGACGTGCAATGACACGCGTCCTGGATGGCATTGCACGGATGCACCTTTGGTGTAGCAAGGCGGGTCTCAGCTCCTAGGGCACCCCGTGCATCCCGGTCGAGCTAGGACTTGTGCCCCACGTCGCGAGCGCACCCGAAGGCTGCACCAGGGACAGTGTATGCATTGTCGTATGCCTGGAACCCGTCCCAGGTGCACGTGAAGCATGGCATCCCTGGGATGCCTTGTTCTCATAGAGCCAGATGAAATCGGCTAGGATGTTCTCCGGCTAGGAAAACTAGTTGGAAAAACCAGATCTGGCATGGACCTGGCCTGGGGGAAGTAAAACGGAGAGAAAGGGAAAGAGGGGCTTATCTGGGTAGCTGGGGATGCCCTCATTCGGGTGGTGTGGCTCCCTCTTTTTCTTCTGAAAACCATATGTTGCCGGAACCCATGAAGAAGGGGGAAAACCCCAACTTCCGATGAGGCCAAAGGAAGAAGAGGGGAGGTGGAGAGATGGAAATGGCTGGACTAACTTGGGTCTAGCTAGAATGTGCAGGGAAAGCTAGAGACGGGTTTCAAATTTTTGCCGGAAACCCCAGCCCCAAAATAGCCGAAAAAATCATGATTCAAAGAGGAGGGAGATAGGGCTTTTTATAGCCTTGCTATGGCGGTGGCAGAAACCTCTGGAAACTAGGGTTTTTGGAGAAATCTAGAGGAAGAAGAAGACATGGTGCCATTATCAAAACGCCCCCCTGCGTTTTCTGTCTTTTTCGTTTTTAATTTAAATTATAGAAATGCCTCTAATCTTTAAACGGCTGTAACTTCTTCATACGAACTCTGTTTTCGGCATTCTTTGAGGCGTTGGATTCTATTTTTCGAGTAGAATCTAATGGTACTAAGTTTTCTTACAAATTCCTTCATTTACTATTTTAAATAAAGTAAAACATTTAATATAGTTCATTTCCTATAGAATGTCCAATTCATTTTTGTTAAAAATAGCGTAAATTTCTCGGGTATTACAGTAGCCTCTAATAACTAAGGAAGTATTTTAAAGGGTAAATTTCACTGGGTGTGAAGTAAATCGAGTTGTAAATGATTTTGATTGATATGACCATGAAATAATTCATTAATTCAAAAAGTGAAATAATGGAATTGAGGACATTGAAAATATAATTATCATGATTCTAAGGATGGTTATTTGAGAAGATGTGTTCCTCTATCGCTAAGACTTTTATCTAAAAGGTCCTTAGGAGGGCCTATGATAATTAGTATTTTTGGAAACTAAGAGGGTTTTTCACTTAATCGAAGAATTGGATGGTTCAATGGTATTGAATTGGTATACAAACTTGAAGAGACTTACCTTAACTCCTTTCCCATGAAGAAGGAGATCATGGATAGGTTATGATATGTTGACACCTATATTGAGGGATTAGATAGTTGTGTCACATTCTACATTGGTAGTGAAGTTGCAGACATAACCTTTATGTAAGAGGGATCCTTATAGGACCAAGGCTGATGGTAGAAACTCAGACTTGGGTAGTTCAAGTCAACTAATAAGGGCAACAGGTCTTTCATTGATGCAGCTACAGAGGCCATTGATCCAACGACATTTGATCAGGTGATGTTGGGATACAGATGAGAGAAGGTGTACTAGTTGTAAGGACAGACACCTGGACAATTATTTCTTAGAATTAGTAGACTGACGTAATAGTGGTAATAGCATTAGTAGCCCTATCACAGTGGCAATCCTTTAGATGTTTAGACTATGGAGAGTCAAGTCATCCCTTTAAAGACTATTCCAATGGACAATGAGTTAAACAGACTGACATTAGAGACAGGGTGGAGATGGCCCCACATTGGTAATGATGGATTTCTGCCATTACTTGGAGGCAAGTACATGCCTCGAACCAAATGGTGGAAAATATGTTCTGATTGCTAGTAACTATGTTAGAATCTTCCTTGATCTAAGATTTAGTCATTTTTGTACTTTATGTATTGTCACCTTGATGAATACACTTGTATATGTGGCAGTCTAGGAGTTGGATGTTATGATGCTAATGATGAGTGAGAGGATGGATATTAAGCTAATCTTACTTAATATGACTGATCATGATATCATCCTTGGAATGGTTTTATTTATTGGGGGATAGTTGATTACTGTGAGGAAAAGGTCACTTTTAGTGTACTTAGACAATCAGTAACCTTGTTTCTATGTAGGGAGAGCATCACTGAGGCTTGTGTTATTTTGTCTCAAAACCAGAGCAATGCTTTCCTGAGTTGCCAAGTCCTCATTGGGAGTGTG
Organism: Warburgia ugandensis; assembly: GCA_035236585.1. Classification (NCBI taxonomy): domain Eukaryota; kingdom Viridiplantae; phylum Streptophyta; class Magnoliopsida; order Canellales; family Canellaceae; genus Warburgia; species Warburgia ugandensis. Next base: position 49,712,053 of record CP141130.1, read on the forward strand.
ACAGTGGATGATGGAGAGTGGCTACAAATTGAGCACACATGTGGTGTGCGAGGGTTCATAATATTTCCTGAAGAGGTTTCAGGATTTTACACAACAAGGATTGATTTTTTCATATTGATATCGATTTGGCATCAGACATAGTGTCTCTTTCTAAGGTGCCATACAGGATGGTCCCAATTGAGTTGGAAGGGCTCCAGCTATAGTAGTTATTTGACGCGGGTTTATCATACCTGGTGGGTTGTCATTGGGTGTAATAAACTTCTTTGTGAGGAGAGAGACATATCCTTATTGCTATGCACAGATTAATGATTGTTTGACGGTACCATAATGGGGAATTGATTTTCTCTAGCATGTATTGAAGATCTATATGATCAACCTTAGATGGTGCATGATGTGGTGGATATGGATTGAGGTATTGATATTACCAATCAAGGATTGTGACTAAGATGTCTTTAAGATAATTTTTAGAACTTGTTATGATTATTACAAGTTCTGGGTGATACTAATGGATGAAATTAGTACACTGACAGTATATATGGATATGATGGGCTGAATTTCTGAAAGTTATTGGGATGAGTCATGATTATATGGTGGATGATGTTTTTGTGTATTCCATGACATGGAGGAGCACAAGAAATCCTTGTGCATTATTCTAAGTATCTAAAGGACTCATCTTTTATTGTAAATATATGCGAGTATGAATTATGGTCAAAGAAGATGAATTTTCTTGACCGTGATGTCTCTATTGATAGAGACTATTTATCAAGACCTTGATGAATTGGGAATAGCCCAAATTGATTACTGAGGTTGATGGTCTACTTAGTCTGGTGGACTGTTATTACTAGATCATTGAGTTCTCCAGGATAACAGTAACATGGATATTGGTTATATTACATATATGAGTTTGATTTCTCATGAAGGTGAGAAGTGTGATAGTAAAGTGTGTTTGAATGAAAGCATTTTTCTTATGTGTAATCAAGTTTTAGATTATGGCTTATACTTGTGAGTAGCTGATGAGGGTGGCCTAAGAGAGCAACCGATGAGGGTGGGTGTGAGAGGCATTAGCAGGCTTTTAGGTGGTGAGCTTCTAGGTGTCAGGCTTCGGATGTTCACACTATGATCGCACTGTGGATCCAATTTTGATTGGCATATGATTGCCTGTTACTAAGCTAGTATGCTCCAATTTTGTTTGGCATGTATTACCTACTCAGGAGTTAATGTGCTCTGGTATAAAGACTTGGCGTAGAATTTCGTATATATGAGCTGAGATGCTTTGGTTGTATAGTTATGGTGATTTACTTATATTAAATTGCATGCAATGATTAGCTTCTGGATGAGAGTGGTTTATGTTAAGTGTGTTATATGTAGTTATGACGCATTCTAACCATAATATGAGTTAGTTGTTTCAGAAGGGTTGAAATATGCCTTGGTTTATATATATGAGTTGCTATCTAAAGGGATGATATAGCATGAAATTGTTAGTGGCATTAACCTTGAAAAATTTTGGTATGATTTATGAATTTTGTGAAATGGGAAAGTTTTAAAATTGTTGAAGGATAACATAGAAAGGATTTTGGGGACGAAATTCCTATGAGGGAAGAATGTGACGACCCTTTCTCTTTCCAGTGACGAAGAGAAACCCACAGTGGGTTTTTCCGGCGCGCAAGCCCCTTCTCCCCGGAAACCCCTCTTTTCGGCATGATAGAAATCCCTTGAAGGGTTTTTCTTCTTTTCAGCAGAACCCTTGTGGGTTTCTCATGGCTGGCACACCTTGGGAGTTCTCCACTCTGTTAAGAGCGGATGAAGCCTAGACCGATGGCCACTGCCAGCCACCACCCTTTACGCCTTCCATTTGTCTTCTCTAGTGAATGGAAGACCCTATGCCAGCCTGCCCAGATCTTTGCGATCTTTGTAGCACCCAGATCATGTTTCCCCCTTCCCATCTGGTCAACCTTAGCTCCAACATAGCCCCTTCCCTGTTGGTCATTTTTTGGTGATGAAAAGAAACCCAAATCGAGTTTCTCCAGCAACCCCTCCTCTCTCTTTTCGGCGTGGATCAAAAACCCAAAGCAGGTTTACTCAGGCAGCCAGCGTGTCAGGGTCTTAGTTCCCCTCCATTTTTCCCTCTCCTGTGATCGGGCAAGCAATGGCCTCCGGCCACCAATTCGTCCTCCCATACCTTCCACTGTCTCCCCTTACACAAGCGAGTTAGGGCCAAGTCAACTTGTCGAGTTGACTCGCCTTGACTTGTTTTGAGGGAACCGTGTTGACTTGGAAACCCCTTATTACCCTTGAACTTCAACCCTTAATTATGTTCCATCTAGGAGGAATCTTGGAGATCTGAGAGTACCCTCACAATCCTCATGACGCGGAGAACAAAACCCATCTTCCCATTTCTCGATCAGGGAAGATCTAACCGTTGATTTGACTAGACCCTTCATTGGACTTTAGATCGCCTGATTTGAGACGATTTGACACTATTTGCAATCCAAATAGTATTGCCATCCTCATGAAGTATAGATTAAGATCCATGCAAGGTATTTTGGATCTGAAATGCTTATGGAGATGATTTAACCAATCGTGATCAATAGCTAAGATCAACTGAAGATCCATGTATGAAATTAGATCCAAATTGATGATTCAAACCATTTAGAATTCTCAATTGAATTAATTGACTAGAATTACTATGTTGTTATCTGATCTAGGGCCATCAGGTGAGGATCTTTGACGAGATTAGCATGGATGTACGATGATCAATTGCAATCAAGACGATTGGTGGATGATTTGACCAAGCAGATAGTTGAATATTATTTAGATTGACTTGTCCAAGGTAATATTACTATCTTAATCATTTGATGGAGTGATTTGATTTCAAATAAATATGATTGAGCATGAAATTTTATATAGTAATGCCTGATTAGTGGATTAAATGATAAATTAACCAAGATGTATATTGATCTGTGCTTAATAGCTTTGAAATATGCATGGATGTAATTAAGAAAAGCAGATGGTTATGAGTGGGACCAAATAAGTATGATTTGAATTATTAGCCAATTAAGGTTGGCTCTGCTTTGAGATTCCATGGATGGGAATTCTTGGAATGCCTTGAATGCAATGCAATGAAATGCAAAGACATAATGTTGTGTGATTAAGAATCCAGGTTAAATAAAGTCGATTCTGAGTATGACTGGATGTGTTATGTATTAAGGTACGAGTATTGAGGTGATTGAGCTAGATTGTAGTCTCATTGGGACTTGAGAGGTATAGACGAGTGGTTCTTCATCTGAGCTAGGTGATTACATTTAGGATTTTTCCTTGATTTCATGATCATGACTTCTCACTTGAAATTCTTGAGGCGTGTGTTTTACACATCGTGTTTATTAAAGCATGCTTATTACTTCACTTTTGATAGGATGACAATTGATTATATGATTATCTATGTTTTCACATGTGATGGTATATACTCTATCATGTGTTTTGAATCAGCCTATTGAGGTTTATTTCACTTTGGAGTTTTTCATGATTTATAGCATGTTTTGCTGCTTTATGATGAGTGTTTCTACCCGCTGGGTACTATGCTATGAGGGTTGTAGGGTTGGCCACCCACCCTCTGAATTTGTGGTGATGATGGGCAGACTACCCTTGATTGGTACAGGGCCATGTAAGTAGGTGGTGGTATCATGGATAGTCTCCCCTACAAGTCTGTTCCCCCCCATGGGGATGGAGAAAGTCTCTTTTTTAGGTGTTGATGTGGAGCGGCAGTGGTTTAGATCTTGGTGTGGTTGCCACTGCAGCATAGTAGCCCATGCTATTATTCTGTATGCTCATGTGGTATTTATATGTGCGGTGAGCTGGGGTAAGCCGGGCCTAGGCTGTGAGTGACTCTGTGGGCTGATGCATGCTGTACGAGAGGAACCTAGGGTTTTGTATGAGTACTCATTACTAGTGTTTGAGTGTCGTGGAACACTCCTAGGGCATATTGTATGCAGTGCCCTGTTTATCATGAGATGCTTCATATTATTTTGTGAACATGAATTTTTATCTGTTTTGACAAATGCTGATTCATGTGTTGATCATGCTTAGTATGCCTGATGTTCTGCTTTGATATTGCAATGCCTCAAACAAAAAGCATGTTTTGGTCTTGATTGTTTTGTTTAGTTTTATGAGATTCATGAGCTTTGCATTCTGAACACCTGATGATTTCATTTGCCTTATAAATTATTTACTCTATTGATACTCAACATGATATTGGTACTCTTTAGAAAGTGTTTATTGCATGTTTTATTTCTCATAATCACCTACACAAGCATAGCTTGCTCAGGCATTACTTTGTTTTCAATGCCTCAGATACAGAGAGTGACAATAGGTTGACATGCTGATAGAGCAGGTAAAAGTGATGGCAGTTACCCAGCGAAGCATTGAGGATGTTCAAAGATGATAAGGTTTGTTCAGGACCTCACTTTGGGTTTTGAGTATGGACTGTACTTTAATAAAAATTACAATGTGACCTGGATGTAAGAATATGAATTCATGTTGAATGTGATGGCTATATGGACAGACCCTGGGTATTTTGTCATGACTTGATTTTCTTATCCATTATTGGAGTGTACATTTTGTTGAAAATAGTATTTGTTTGTGTGGATGGGTGTGGAGACTGAGTCTCTTATGTGTCATGTCGTATATTATGTTTATCAGGTTATTTTGTATTGCACTTGTCGTGTGCAGTGGTCCAAAATACAAAGGAGACTCTACTAGATTTTTGGTAGAAATGGTATTTCATTTCACTGTTAAATCTGTGATTTTGTGGTTGTATGACTCGGGATTTTGAAATAAATACTTTTATTCGAGTTATGTTTTTGGTTACTTTAAAAAAATCAAAGTTTTAAAAATAGGGACCTTGACTATTTTCATAAATTGTTATTAAATTGTTGTTTAAAACTTAGGGTGTCACATTATGCCATGCATCATAATACAAAATAATTAAATGACTACTATGCTGTAGTCTGATCAGTACTAGGGCACTAGGATAACTGCTTTCATACTCCATGGATACTAAGTGTGGAAAATCATCTATGTCATGTCTATATGGGGAGACAGACTGTCATAGTAGTGGCCTTCCCATAATTGTCTCACCCAACATTTTGCCTCTCTTTGGGCATGGTATCATCATATATATATCGCATTTCAAAGAGCGGGTGGTCAAACCCTCATAACCCTCCTAGCATAGCATCCCCAGGCATATACCTATTTAAAACAAAACCACAAGCCTCCATGCTTGTACATAAAGTGATCTATTTACTTAACAGATATCTTGTCTATTTATATCATCATCCTCATATTTTGGTATTCTTATACTGATGATAGGATTTGACTTCAAACTTAGGGATCATCATTTACAATGAATGATGCCCATGTTGATATAAGTTTAGGGATCACCACTCTATATGAATGATTCCCATGTATTGATTTTATACTTATAAGACAATTTATCTGTTTATCTACAGCTGGAATACCTTTTAGTTCCCTATTTACTTAGGGTTTTTCTCAATTCTAACTTAACCATTTCATATGTGTTTTGGTTGGATCATAAGAGTTCTCAATGGATTTCATACAAGTATTTACATTATACTTGTCAACATTTCTAAACATAAGATCATGTATTCAACATGTATTTCTTATGTAGATGCATTAATAAAATCCTCCTACATTCAAGTAGCAATTCATCTCTTCAAATCTACCAATGATCTTGATTGATGTATGAAATCTATAAATCCATACGTACTATCAATATTTATACAATTTGAATAATCCTATATTTTTTATCCTATCAATATTCTTTGTCTAAGTAAGAGTATTTTTAATTAAGAAAAATGTTTGATGCTTAAAATCTTATTTTTATGGGTTTAGTATGTTCCCCTCATCAAGATTTATTCATATCATCTTACAGATTGAATATCAAACATAAATTGAGTGAGTAATTGCATTTTTAAATTTTTAGCCATTTTCAATGGTTGATTTTGGTTTGTACTATTTTTAATTAAATAAAGCTATATAGAGGATTAGAAATCTTACTATGATTATCAATCTTACAGTTTTATCTTATTGATCATGCTTTATCTTATTGATCAGGTGGGTCCCTTTGTATTTTAAGAATTTTTCTACCATAAAGGGTAGATTCCTTATTTTATGTTAGATCTGTCAAAATAAACATGGATATTACTTGATTTCAACATTATATCATCATTGCATTAGATCCCTAAGATCTGATCATCTCAAATCTTGAAGGTCATGAAAATTAGAAACTTAATTCCAAAGATAGATAGTTTCTTGAGGTATTTTATCAATTTTACGATTTTAGAAGAAAATAGACATTATAAGTTTCCCATAAACATTATAAGTTTTCCATAGCTTCTTTCCGATCTTAATTTGGAGTTCAAATGACTCAACAATTAAGGACTAAAGTTCACAGTCGTTCTGAGGGTCCAGATTTGATTTGTGCTTAGTGGAGCTGATGACTGTGATCAGTCGGGTAGAGCAAGCTGGTTGGGTGGAACAGTCGGTACGCTCCTATCACCAGGACGCACCTTGTAATGCATTCCCAATATCCGCAATGTCGCCCTATTGTTCCGTTGGGATGGCATCACATGCAGAGACGCTCCCGCAGGGCATATTTCCATGCGGCCTCCTGGGATCCCATCTATTTAGGATGATCGGACAGTCCTTTTGGACCATCTAATCAATTCCTTTTCAATAAATGGCTCAAAAGTTGATTAAATTGCATGAAAATTCTAACCTAGGGGTTTTGGACCGATCTATTGGATGTCTCAGATTTTTCATATGAGCCCTCCATCATCCAAAATTTAAGGGTTCTTATCCTTACCTAATTTTTATTATTTTTAACCTAAAACTTATTTTAGAAAAATAAAAATTATATAAATTAACATGAAATAAGTGAGGAAAGAATTTACACCTACCTGATTGGAGAAAAACGTAGTTTTGCAACCCAATTTAAAAGAATATCCACTTGATGATAAGATTGAGCAAGAACTACATGTCATGTGATTTTTCATTGTTTGAATTATTGGATCTTGAAATTTCTTTTGTGGTTTTGTTGATAAGTGGTCTAGGACAATTTGAATGGTGGGATTTGTGAGATTTCATTTGGAACGGAGTGCCTAATTGAATTTAGGTCTCTTGTTCCTATTAGAGAGGAGAGAGAGAAAATGAAAGAAAAGAGATTTTTCCGAGTTTCGGAAATTTTGGAATGAATCTAAATCTAGTTTTGTTAGGGAAGCAATATAATTTCGTGGTATATTTTATGAACATTTTTGGAGGATTTTGGGGGGTGTATTTATAAATGTTTTTAAAATTTTCATAATTACTTGTAATAATTATGTTTCAATTCTTTTGAATATTAAATTAACATTGGATCCTCCACTACCACCTTCTTCTCCACATTTAATAACTAGGTGTCACTTATAACTCTCGAAGGCATGGGTGTGAAGGGATGAATTGGGTTCAAATATTAATTGTGAGGACTCGAGTTGTTAAAATAACATTTTCCAAATCTTTTTGAAATGCGGGCCCAAAATTTTGAAAATAATTGTTACAACTCAAGCTTTTAATAAACAAACAATCAATTGCACAGAAGTCACCTTTCAACATCAGCCACTTGCACACATGCGTTTTGCAGGCAAGCTTGTTTGTCATTCTATTCCCCTTATAGATGCTCAAACTTTTAAATGATTTATCGATGCCACCCTCTTAGCACAAAACTACAACTCAACAAATCCGATAATGCATGTAAAAGATTTTCTATCAAATGTTTTGTGACTATAGTACCATTGGTTTAGATGAATTCCAAATACAAGCATATTCCTTCTCATTGTATAAGACACAAATCACTAGCCTCCTTGGCTAAGTTCAAGATGCAATAATTCATGTGAAAACATGTAATCTTATAGGGAATTAACATCTCATAACTTCTTACTTGGACTGTTTCATTATCTTCCATGTTCTTATCCATTTTGAAACTTTCTAAAAATAAACACTTTCCTAAATAGCATATTTTCTACAATTATTAACTCTCTATATAATCTATTTCTAAAATTTGGTGCTTTACAAAATATAGAACCTTCTCAAAATAGCACAATTTTCTAAGAATATCATATCTTGTAATATAAGTCCTACTTAGAAATTTTCCATTCTTTCCAAATTAGCAAACTTTCCAAAAGTAAAAAGTTCCAAAAAATACACACTACTTCCAAAGATCAAGATATTACATGCATTTCTTCTTGAAGATCAAGATATTATTAAAACACAGTGCACATAATTCATGAGAGAAATTTGACACTTTCTCTTATTTAATAAAATAATGGAACATATCCTTTAAAAAATAAAAAAATACATTTTTTTCATCATAAAGACAAGATCAAGGTGTGCATGATCCTAATAATGAACTTTAAGAAAAATCTTTTTGTTTCATTTAAAAGTAAGAAATTCACTTAGAAACCTATTATGCCTACCACTTTTTTGGCTTCTCCTTAATCTGCTATGATCTTGTTTTTTCACTCTAAGGATTGGTTAGAGTATATATACTTCAATCTAAGAGTTTTTTAAAGAATGATCCCAAGCTCTTAGCTGACCTCTATTATGCTAGGAGGTCCTTATTATAAATAACTCCCCTATGGCTTCTCTTGCTGCCCAAGGTGGACCACCTTTCCTAGTTAAAACAATTTCCCTAGAACTCTTTCCTAATCCTTAAGCTCCTATCTAGATCCATCTAACCCCACTTTGTGTTTTCCTAAGATTAGATATTGGTCTCTCTTTAATTTTCTTTTAATCACATGACATCATTCTTCTCTCCTTAATTTCCATTTAGTCACATGACGTCTTCTCCCATCCTTGCTAACTCTCCTACTAGCTATAGGTTGTAACATGTCACATTTGCTATGGTTTCTAATTCTCTTATGGCTCCATTACATATTTCATTTACTCACTTTCTAATCCTACTACATTCCAGTCTCATAACATATAACGTGCTTAGCATGTGATACCATTTTTCTTATTATTTTTCCTCCTAGTTTCCAAGTATATTTCTAAACTAACTAATCCATTACATGAGACATCCGTAGTTTGGACATCTTCTCCTTATTTTTTTCCTAACTCCATTCACATGCTAATCCATCCTAGCCACCTTCTATTATCATGATGTCTTTACATAATAAGTTTCAAATTTTCAATCCATTTGTCCAACACTTGACCTTAGATCTAGAAAATTTATTTTTTCATGGTTGAGATTGTTTCAATCTCATTCAATTTGGATCACTTAAATGCCAAACCTTACCTTAGCTGTATGGACACTAGCTAAGATGTCTTTAACATAAATTTATCCTAGGCTTCCTAATTAAAAATCATTGTAAAATATAACCTTTAATAAAAGGAATAATTCTATGCTACAAAGAAGGTTTGAATCTCAAACCTTAAGTTATTTCATTTAGTTGCTCTTAAACTCTCAAATCTACAAACTGAAATGGTAAAGACTATCTAACATGAAAGAAATTTGAAGTTTCTCAGGTTTTCTTGTGTAGCTAGTCTTTTAACTAAATTGACTTAGAAAAAAGTTAAGTTTGTTGGAGTAAAGATTTTGAAAGAAGCTTCCAAGAGCTAAAAACCTGATTGACATTAGCACTGATTCTAATGATTCCCGATGAAATTGGGGGATTTTTTTTTTATTGTGATGCTTCAAGAAAAATGTAGGATGTATACTAATGCAAAACAAAATGATAGTAGCATATGCATTCAAATAGTTAATGTATATGAACAAAACTATTCCACACATGACTTGGAATTAACCTTAGTAGTATTTGCATTAAAAATTTGGAGACACTACTCATATAGTGAGCAATTCAATGTATATATAGATCATAACTATTCTCTTATGAAGATCTAAACATGAGACATAGAAAATGAGTGGTTTTTTGAAAAACTATAACTTCACTACACAGTATGACCCAAGCAAGGCAAATGCAATGGCTGACAATCTATGCAAAAAGTCTATTGGACTTTTAGCTCATATGATGATGAGGCAATGGTAGTTCTTGAAAAAACCCAAAGAATAGAATATAGTTATCAAAAAATAAAATCTTTGAGTAATTCTTGCCAGTTTGAGAGTCAAAATGATTTTAGTTCAAAAGATTAAAAAGAATAAAATTGATAATTCTTATGTGCTATGTTATAATGGAAGTAAACTGAGGAGATAAACTAGAGTTCGAGATTGAAAATGATGGTGCATTGAGGTTTAAGGGAAGATTGTATATTATAGAACACCCATAATTGATGAAAAGATTGTTAGAAAAAGCTCATGAAGATGTATCAGGATCTAAAAAGTAAGTACTAGTGGAACAACATTAAAAGAAAATTGTTTAGTTTGTGTCTAAAAGTTTAGTATGTCAACAAATTAAGGTGGAGCATTAAAAACCTACATGAACATTACAACCATTGGCAATTTCAAAATAGAAATGGGAGCAAATGACTATGGATTTTGTTACTAGTTTACCAAGGACTAATAACAATCATGATAGTATTTGGGTCATTGTAGATAAGCTAATCAAGTCATATCATTTTTGGTAAGAAGAATGATTGATTCCTTAGACGATCTAGTTAGACTCTACATGAGAGAAGTCCTGAGATTATATGGGATACTGGTAATAATCATGTTAGATAGAGACTCTAGATTTACATCTTGGTTTTGGAGGAGCATGACTTTCCATCTTCAGACAGACTGAAAATCAAAGAGAACAATTCAAATACTAAAAGATATGCTAAGGGCATGTGTGATGGACTTAAAGGCCTATTGGGATGATCGTCTTCCTTTAGTAGATTTTGCATATAATAATAGCTAGAAGTCTAATAGTAAGATGACACCTTATAAAGCTCTGCATGGAAGAAAGTGCAAGTCACCAATATACTAGGATAAAGTAGGTGAATGAAAAGTTCTTGGGCCTTAATTAATTGTACAGACAATGTATAAAATTAAATTGATCTATAAATGACTTGAAACAACGTAGAGTAGGCAAAAGAGTTGTGTGAATAATTGTTAGAGAGACTTAGAGTTTGAAGTTGGGACCATTATTTCTAGAAGCGTCACCTACCAATAGAGTGATGAGATTTGGAAAGAGAGAAAGACTAGGTCCAAGATTCACCATACCATTTGAAATCCTAGAAAAGATTGGAAATGTAGCATACATGGTATCTTTACCTCCAAAACTGTAAACAATTCAAAGTGTTTTCCATGTGTCAATGCTTAGAAAACATGAACCAAATCCATTTCAAGTTCTAAATTTTGAGCCGATACAAGTCAAGGAGGATTTGGTCTACACTAAACTACCCATTTAAATACTATTTTCGAAGGAACAAATTTTGATGTTAAAAGGGATTCCATTGGTGAAGATGTTGTGGTAACACCACTCAATAGAGGAAGCTATATTGGAATGGAAGGATGAATTCAAAGAAAAGTACCCTCATCTATTTGAGCAACAAGAATGCAAATTTAGAGGACTAAATTTCTTTTGAGGAGAGAGAGATGTAATAACCCAATCTTTTACATATGAAATTATAGAAAAAAATGAAGGGCGAATATAGTCAATTGACTAGAAATTACTCTTGTAAAGCAAAATGAAAAGAATAATACATTTTGTATGTAAATCATATTATTTACTATATATTTATTTAAATTAGTGTTAAGGTAGTTATTTAAAATTAGTTGGATTAGTTAGTGGGTCATTAATTAATAAAATAGTTATAAGTGAGATCTAAATTGATAACTAGACATAAAAAAGAAGAAGAAATAATTTAGAAAATAGTTTAATAATACTTAGTAATAATTAGAAAGAGTATTAAGTACTTACAAATAAATGAAATTGAATGGAAAGAAATGATCTTATTAGAGAATGAATTCTAGACCTAAAACATCTCCTTTAATTCAAAAATCAATTTATCATAAAATAAATTCAGATACGAGAACAACATTTAATTCAAATTTGAAAATAAATTAAGATCTACACATTTTTAATCTAAGACATCTCTAAATTCAAAGAGCTAAACATCTAAGCTATAATTAAATATAGATTTGAAAACATTTAGAGCTTTAGTTCTAAAATGTAATACTATTGTCAATTAATACTGATTAATTCAAACATGTAATCTCATCCAGCGATGCAAAATCTTTAGTTAGATGAGATCAAATCTCAAAGTTTGAATCTAAAATGTTTTAGAAATATGAAAAGGGTAAAAGAGTTGTATACATGAGGAGACATCCATTTTTAAACTTCTCACCCACTTCCTCTAATAACCCCAATTTTTGTAAATTGATTAAGAAAATCAATAAAGTTTGGTTTTTAGAAGTTTTGGGCTGTAATATTAGGGTATTGGAAATTCACTTTTTATAGCCATTAAAACATTATTTAAAACTTATAAATTATGAATGTATCAAAAACTCAATCGAAATGACACTAAGTACGTTAAATTTTGAGTTAAAATGAAAAATTCCTAATTTTCTTCATTTTTATGAATAAAAGGGTAAAATGGTAATTTTACCCATAACTGAGATCTAAGGCATCAATACTTAGAATATAATTTGAAATACAATTCCAACACCACTAAGTACATTAAATTTCATGTTCAGGAGAATAAAATAATTTTTTCTCCATAAAAGGGCAAAATGATCTTTTCACAGCCTCGTGGGGCCCACAAACGAATACAATGTCTAGAAAACATGTAATGAGTGGTCAGACTACTATTAGCTGCTAGTGGAGAAGGAGGTGATAGTGGAGGATCCATTGTTAATTTAATATTTAAAAGAATTAAAATGTAATTATTACAAGTAATTATGAAAAATACAAAACACCTATAAATAAGCCTCCAAAAATGTTCATTAAAATTCCCACAAAATTATCTTGCTTAACCTAAAAACCTAGATCTAGATTCCTTCCCAAATTCCCAAAATCTCTCTTCTTTCACTTTTTCTCTCCTCTATCTAGATTGGAACAAGAGACCTAAATTCAATTAAGCACGATATTTCAAATCAAAACTCACAAATCCCACCATCTATAATACCCTAGACTACCTTATCTACAAAACGCATAAATCAATTTTAAGATCCAACTATTCAAATAATAGGAAATCACAAGACAAGTGGTTCCTGGGCTATCTTATCATCAAGTGGGTATTATTTTAACTTGGAATGCAAAACCAAAGTTTTTCTCCAATCAGGTAGGTGGAAACCCTTTCCACACTTATTTCATGTTATTTTATGTAATTTTTATTTTTCTAAAGTTAAGTTTAAGTTAAAAATAATAAAATTAAGTAAGGGTAAGAACCCTTCAATTCTGGATAATGGAGGGCTCAGATGGCAAATCTGAGCTACCAAATCTATCCAAAAGGGTCCAAAACCCCTAGAGTAAAATTTTCAGGAAATTTCATTAAGTTTTGAACCCTTAATTGTAGTGGAATTGATTGGACTGTCCAAAACGGACTGTCTAATCTTCCATATGAGATTAGATCCTGGGATGCGCTATGACATGTTGCATGGAAACGCGCCCTGCAGGAGCATCTCCATGCACGCTATGCGTGTGATGTCGTCCTGACGGAACGACTGTGCGATAGCACAAGTCTTGGGGGAATGCGTTACCATGTGCGTCTGGGTGATGGGCATGCAAGGACTATTCCACTTAACCAGATTCATCCAAATGGTCTGACCATCCTCCACTTGGCCCAGATCAAATCTGGACCCTCGGAATGACTGTGAACTTCAATGTTCAATTGTGGAGTCATCTAAGCTCCAAATTGAGATTGGAAAGAAGCTATGAAAAGCTTGTAATGTCTATTTTCTTCTGAAGCCATAATATTGATAAAAGCATTCCATAAACTTTCTATTTTCAATAATTAAGCTTCTTATTTTCATGATCTTCAAGTTCTAAGATGATTAGACCTTAAGGATCTGATTTACTAATGATATAATGTTGAAATAAAGTAATATCCATGATTTATTTGGATAGATCTAAGACAAATTTAAGGATCTACCCTTTTATGGTTGAAAAACCCTAAAAATACAAAGGGACCCACTTGATCAATAAGATCAAGGATGATCATACGCTTGGGATGGATTGAGTGAATCAGATTATGATGGAATCCATTGAGATTATGGATTAAATGTGACATAAACAAAGGGATATGATCTTTGGACCTTAATGGAGTAAAAGCCCTAAAACTAATTAAAACCATGATTAAAAGGAAAAGATCTAAGATCTAATGGTTGGATCATAAGTAAAAGCTTTTAATAATCTTAATCTAATTAGTTTAATTGTCTTTTATTTGATAATAGAATTGTATTTGTGCTTTATGTTGTAAATTAGAAAGCATCATAATATGATTCTTAAATGTTAGCATGCTATGTTCTATATGTTATTAGGTTGGATTATCTTAGGGCCATGTTAGTTTAAATTTGAGATTTTAGCATGATTCCATTAGATTAGTAGTAAAATTCTATGTATTTCATAACTTAGGAGCATGCTGGTTTAAGTATAGTTTTATTTCATTAGGTTAAGTTACATTCATAGGAAGCATGTTAGTATAGATAGTTGTTAAATTTATTAGGGGCAGAAAAATATGACATGACACGATAACACGACTCGAACTCGACATGAATTTAGCGTGTTCGGGTCTAGTCTTATCGTGTTTGTGTCATTTTCGAGTCACCCAAAAATGACAAGCCAAAAATCATGCCGTGTTCGAGTCAATGAATTTGACCCGTCGTGTCGACCTGTTTGATACGCGACCCACTCATGACCTTGACACTTTAACACGATTTGAAAATATAGGACGGGTCATGAGTAACCATCCTATATTACTAGTTATATAGGACGGTTATTCACAAACTGTCCTATATTTCCAGTTATATATAGGACGGCTATTCACAAACCATCCTATATTACTAGTTATATATAGGATGGCTATTCACAAACTGTCCTATATTACTAGTTATATATAGGACGGCTATTCACAAACTGTCCTATATTACTATTTATATAGGACGGCTATTCACAAACCATCCTATATTACTAAGTTATATTAGAGGGTTCTTCTGGAGCCACTGTTAGTGAGTTATACTCACACATATAATATAAAGATATTCTTAAAGGAACATCTTCTTCTAGGTTCTCATTGACATTCAGGTGCATCTTAGAGAATATGAAAAGAAAGCAAAGACATGAGAGGATAAACTATAAACAGGAATTCACAAAATATAATCCAGAAATTTGTGATTCAAGATCTGAATGAAGTAGGATTTCCTGAAATGTAAGCCGAGGCAACTTCACCTTCCAGTTTGCAAGCTTCTGATAAAACACATTTGATTGGCAATAGATAAGTGAAAGCTTGCAAACATGATATAATTACAATGAGTGGAACTTCCTCATCCCTCTTTTTGTTCATGCAAACAATTGTGTTCTGAGTGTCAGAAACTTGGTAGCTCAGATTCTCAGAATCATGGGCTCCAATCATCACAATTGCCTAACATATTAATCACTTAGCACCATCTCCATGACTATATCATTCCAATTGTCAATAGGCCCAAGCAGGCACTAATGCAAACAATCATTTTGAACTTTGGCATTTTTAATTTTATCCTCAACAAATGGATGAAATTGCCTGTATAGGCTGGGATGTCCATTAGGTCTCGATTCAAAACACCAACTTCACAATCACATCATTGAAATTTGAAAGTTTTTTAGTATCATATTCATATGAATCATATCTGTAACTTCAGTATATATCAGTAATTTCAATCATCAACCTCCATTCTATATATGCCTCCCTCTCCAATACATGATACAATACATGATATTAACCACCCATACAGTATCTGTAGACTATATGTACATACATGATACAATACAACCCATCTGCTGATCTAAGCCATCATTGAAAATTGATGATCAACCCATCTACTGATCAAAACACCAACTTCACAATCACATCATTGAAATTTGAAAGTTTGAAACAAAGAAAGCACATACATTGATACAGTGTACTTCAATCAAAAGAAAAATAGAACACATCCATTGAAATGAATTGATCTTTGTATTATGTTTGAGTAAAATGTATATACATGAATGATAATATACATTCATTTGCAATTTTACATCACTGAACTACAAATTAAAATTCATAATATGATCTGTCCATTCCATTCTAATATCATCTAGATCCAACTGGGAGTAACTCTTGGTTCCGAAATCCACCTGCAAGAAACATATAATAACTTAGTTCAGAGATCAGACATGTAATCTTGGATTCAGTCAAGAAATATACAAATCAAAAGTATAACATTGGTCGGTAAGTCTAAGTGTTACCTTTCTCAATTGTGAGACTGTAACTCCATTGCGAATGAGGGTTCTCATGTATCTAAGAACATAATATCCACACTCCCAATCTGATTTTTGTTTAGAGCACTGTAGAACAATGCCACCAAAGACAACAAAAAAGTGTCAAAATATAATTTCCAATAAGTTCAGGTTTAAAATTATATGAAAGAGTCTAAAGAGCAGTAATTAGTAAATTGTACCTTGGCCTTCTTCTAGTTGAGTTTTGGTGGGTGGTGAATGCCTTCCCTCTCAGCCCATTTATACCATGCTCTACACACATATAATTGAAAAGCATTAGATTATGAATATTATTATAGTTGTCAGGTGAGTAGTTATATTATAATAAAAGGAATAATAAAGACTTACTTGTTTAAAATTTCCATAAGGTGTTCTCAAATGTGTGCTCCACCTGAATAAAAACAATTTGCATGGCCACCATGCACATCCAAAGCTAGCAACATCCAATGGGACCTATAAAAATAATAATTCAATTGAATTTTCTCTAATATTAATTGATATAGTATTCATGTGCATGAAACTATGAATTGTGAAATTAAAATGGCATAATTAAGCAACCTATGTTACAACATACCCGCTATTGTAGGGAATCAGTAATGCTTGCCCCTTCGGACAACTCATGAGACCAAGAATTATATCTTCACTTTGTTTATCCTTAGGCAAATAGTCTAATTGAAAGATAAGAGAAGGGTCAAGGAACTTGTAAATGTCCTTGACCTCTAGTCTTTGCAAGCTATCATGCAAATACCTGCATTTGGAATTTGGGTTAATGTCAAATAATTATTAAGTTTTATTAAAAAAGCAAGTATTAAGTAATGTTACATTGATTCGTAAGTCTTAACTCTAATAGAGCAGTTACACGACGTGCCCTATATAGACTATGATGTGCATGTACTCCAATTGATCCATATTACATATGGCTAAGAGGTCTTCCTTGAAGAGTGGAACCTCAACCACATCATTTGAAAGCACACCTGCCTCTATCCTTACAGGGTTCATTGCATTTGTGTTGCCTTCATTGGCTAGTCTGTACAGTACCCTTAGTAATGGAGGTGTGTTAGGTGGAACCTCCACCTGATCCCTATACTGTAGATGTAATCATGTAACATTTTAGAAATTAGTAATGAATATATACAACATATACTGATATACTAGTAGATATAAAAGAAGAGACACAGTGAGGTAAAATTAGAATATTTTATAATATAACATTGTGGCTAATGACTTGTGACTTGTGAGTAATGACTAATGAGCACCTAACAAGTGCTTTGAACTTGTTAGTCGTTGCATCATTCAACTTCACATGTAACATGATACAACTATGCAAAAATATAGAACTAGTACTACCTGAGAAGGCTGGGATGTGGCTACACTTGCCACTACGCCAGAATTTGCCGGCAACGAGGTTTGCTTCAATTTTCCCTTGTGCTGCTTTTGGTGATCTGACATGTTGCAGACAATATTAATCAATGAACAATTTAGGATAAGTTAAAAAAAGGTAGGAGAAAATGAAGCCATGACTACAGTTAGTATATATGTACCTTGGAATTGGATATCATTGGTTTTATGTGTTTATCTGGCCAACACACATGATATCCAATTGCATCCCCAACAGTGTCAACATCATCCCCTTCGATTGGAAATGGAAGGGGAGCATCTAGTTGAATGGCAGCAGTGACGCACACACACTTAGTGTGTGGAGGCATCAACTTACCATGCAAGGTGGCAGAAGTCATGGGCCGAACCTCGTACAATGTTGCCACAACCACATGGTTCTCAAATGTATGTAGCTGTAACATGCACTGACCCACCTGCATTTGAGAAATGACATATATATATATAATAATTAGTGATGTAATGTAAAGTGTAAACTAAAAAGGTTAGTAAATAAGTAACATTGTAAAACTAAACAAGTGAATATACATACCTCACTGATTGGGAGTACTTGTTCTGCCACCTCTTCATCTGATGGAGGACTAGGAGTACGAGTGCAACTATTATTAAATTGGGGTAGTTGAACTTGAGGTTGAGCTTCAGCTTGAGGGCCGCCAACATCCTCACATGAGGTTCTTCTGCCACCTTGGAGTTCCTTCAACAGTTGATCTTTGACCATGCTATATATCTCCACAACTGTTTGTGTCTTCCATTCTTCCAATTCGTGTAGCGTAAGAGCCTTTTGTTTGGGGAAGAATTTGGAAGGAACAACACCTCGACCTTGGCCCCTTACCCGGCCAGGGTGCTCATTCTTGTTGCCCATTGCCCTATATAGGATGTCCCCCTTTGCAGCAGTGCTACTAAGAGTTTGTGTAGTTGCACTTGCACTCTCTTGAGTCAGCTCTTACTGCGCACATAAAGATCATAACATGATAAAATCACTATTATATATGTAATATTTAAATAATATACTATGCAAGGGTATAAAAGTATTTAACTAGGCAGTATGCAAATAAAGTAAAAGTATAAAACTTAAAGTCTTAAACCACTTACAATTTTTGAAGCAATTGTTGCAGTTGTCTTGTTGGCAAAGGTGTGGGAGTTACGCCCTTTCAAATGTGCCATTTTCCATAGAATATCACGGTCGATGGGCTCCGTTGTCCCAGCCTTCTTTTGTTGTAATAAGAGACACTAAGTCAGAGTTAATAAATAAAAATCTACTATGATTAGACAAATGGAATGTGACATGATATACTTACTACATTTACCTCTAATCATGCATAGCCAACCTTTGAAAGGTGGTGTGGCGTATGGTTCTGTGCACGCGCCTTCTGTCCTTTTATACGCTTTGCCTGGACATCAAAGTAATGTGATCAAAATACAATCAATTATAATAATTACAAGAATCAAAATTTAACTTGGCTAGTTCAAGTTGTGATTACCTCAAAATCAGGAGATAGCCTATACTGAACAAATTGATTCCATGCTTCCTGGTCAATGAAGTAGGAATACAGCTAAGGGACCATATTAAGCGTAGAAGGATCATGGGAATTTGGAAGTATGTACTTCCTTGCAAGCTCACTCTTCCATTTCCCCTAAGCTTCACCAACTCCTAGCAATGCTTGCTTCTTGCACTCATCAAATATGTCAAAGGAAAACAAAAGAAGAAGCATGTTAAAGTGACTAACTTACTAGTGAGTATTGTAGCAACTTTGTGTATCTTACCATGATTCATATGCAAACAAAAACAAAATATAGAAATATAAAGGACATATTATGTTATATGTAGGAAGAATTTACATACCTTGACCATTTCCCATGTTGAATCTTTGACTTGTGGTGATATATGTCTCCAATCAGTCACTGATACTAGCACAAGTCTTCTAATAGTGCAACATATGAAGCGAGCATAGGCATGTGTAGCACCACCAATCGGTTGGCCTTTAGTGCTGAATTGTACCGTTTCTTTTATTCTAACTGAGGTTCTCTTATTTATATGTTCCATTTGTGTTGGCCCCCTCCCCCTGACCTTTCTCTTGACACTGACTGGTGGTGTTACTGATGGACATGTGCTTGATAGCCTTGATTGTTCTGCTTCTGTGTGTTGTAATTGTTCTACTTGTACCTCTCCTACCTCTTCTACTTGCTCCATGTTTGCTTCACAAATAAAAATGACTGCAGTTAGACAAGAAAAGTGGAATATAGGGATAATAAGCAGTAGCACCCTTAAACCATCACAAATTTTTCATTGGCATAGCCCCAGAAGTATGCCATTCCAATTTCTAATTCCAGTATGCAGAGTGAGAGTGGAACAAAAAATTTGATATTTTGTTTTTGTATAACATTCATTATTTCCAGCTTGATTTGGCCATTTCATTAAGTTTCCTATCTCAAACAGTCATTCCAATCTAATAATAATAAAAAAATCTGTTCTGTTCCTTCATCCTTTATTTTTTCTTTTGGTCAACTATCACTTAATCATTCCTCTTATTTCAATAGTTCCAACACATAAAAAATGTTGAAAATCTGACACTGTTTGATGCAGATATGAGATGTGTTAATTTTAGTTTTTGAGAAATTTTTCTTGATTTGGTTCTTTTTTCTATGGCTCCCTTAAGGAAAAGAAGAAATTGGGATATAAGCTCTAGCTAGTTTGTGATAAATTAGATAAAGGTAATGTTTTTGTCCATTTTGTAAAAGAAAGAACTAGTTTAATGTCTCTCTCCCTCAATCTTGTGTCCTGCTTCCTCTACATTTTAGCTGGTAACTATTTCAGTAGATGAAGTTCTCTGAGAACCTATCTATCAGCACTATGGGTAAAGTCAGAACCTATATAATTTATATGTTTGGTTTTTTCATGAGAGGAACCTATCTCCCATAATCCCATTCCACTTCCAGCTCCATTTTTTTTTGCTCATCCATCTTTTTCCCAACAAACCCCGTTTCTAGACCCAAATGAAAGACAACATAAATCAAAATCTGAGAAATAGGTGTTTGAGAACGAAATGACAGAACAAGTTCAAGGCAAGGATCAGAGAAACCAGATAGAGGTTTTTTTTATTAGATTGTGTTCTTTTATTACTTTTTACGGTTACAGAACAATATACAGAATTACATTAAAGATGCAAAAAATCATAAATACATACCTTTCTTTGCTTAGATTTGTGAAAAATCGAAGAGGAATGGTCATTTTCACCTTCTTAGTACAGGTTGGATTGGATCGTCGGGTTGGAACTTGGAAGATTGAAATTAGGGCTGAGAATGACCAAGGTGAAAACTGAAAAGTGAAAACGATATATTATATGTATAGAACAATATAAGATGGTTTTAAAATAACCGTTCTATATAATATACTTAATATAGGACGGTTTTTCAATAACCGTTCTATAATATAGTTAAATATAAGACGGTTTTTCAATAACCGTTCTATAATATACTTAAATATAGGACGGTTTTCAAATAACTGTTCTATAATATATTTAAATATAGGACAGTTTTAAAATAACCATTCTATAATATATTTAAATATAGGACGGTTCTAAAATAACTGTTCTATAATATATTTAAATATAGGACGGTTTTAAAATAACCGTTCTATAATATATTTAAATATAGGACGATTTTAAGATAACTGTTCTATAATATATTTAAATATAGGACGGTTTCAAAATAACCGTTCTATAATATACTTAAATATAGGACAATTTTTAAATAACCGTTCTATAATATATTTAAATATAGGATGGTTTGTTTATAACCCTCCTATAATATATATATATTGAAATATAAGAGTTGTATAAGCTATAAGAGTTATGTATTTAATTAATCTTAGTTGAGGATGTGCTTAAATAAAACTAGTTATTAAGTATAGAGTAAAGAAAGAGTTATGTAATTAACTCATCTTAATTTCTTTAAGGATGAGCTTAAAAAGATAGAGCATATATGTTCATCTCAGACTCAGACTTCTCAGTTGAGTATGTATCATCTTAAAAACAAAGTTATGTAAATAACTCATACTGTCATATTCAATTGAATCAATTCAACCTAGTTTTTGAGGTTGAGGACCTTGAGGTCAGGGGAGGATGAGTAAAGTAAGTGTTAATTATGTATATAATGTATTTAACTCATCTGATGATCTCAGTTGAGGATCATCTTAAAAAAGCAAAGTTATGTAAGTAACTCATACTCAATTCAAAAGTTGTTGAATGTTGATAATAACATTGATAAATGATAAGTAAAGAAAGAGAAAGAGTCATGTAATTAACTCATTAGGTAAGAATGACTGAACTGAACTAGAATAGAAACAGTTATGTACTTAACTTAGTAGCTTGAGAATAAGTATAGAAAGAGTTGTGTAATTATCTCATTAGAGGATAATGAGTATAGTATAGGAACTAGGAAGGGTCCCAAGGGAATGGTTATTAGTTATGTAACATTGTCATTAACTCATTAGGTGACGTGAGAATGAGAACAAAGAATAGGAGTTGTGTGTTGAATTAAAACAAATGCTGAATGATATTACTAAGGGAGTTGCTAAATTTTACTCTACAATGTCTACATGAATGATGGATCAATGGATCATGGATGAATCATGAATGAGTTATTCCTAATCTATTATCATCAATTGGGAGTTAGAAATGAGAAACAAATATTGAGTTATATGAGTTGGATACATGATATTCATGAATTTGATTAAAAAGAGATCTATTAGATCAATTGGTTGGTGAGACATGTGAAATTAACATAAGAAAATCATTATTCATTACAATTTATAATTTTATACAACAATATATGACAGTTAGTTAGTCTCTCACTTCACTTTTACTTGTACAACTTACAAAACTTGGTCAACTAATTATCTACTAAGTGTAATTTGTAAGTTGTAACAACTGACAAGTGACAATGTGTAGCTAAACTTAAAATGGTTGACAAGAAATTAGGTTATACAGTTATTTATAACTTATAGTTATAGGCTTATAGTTATAGCAAACAACCAGCCAGCCAGGCTAAGCTAGGGCTCTTTAGGGATAAGACTTCAAATTCAATTGGATAATTGGATTTGGGCTTACTTAACTTACATGATACAATACAATTATACAAAAAGACAAAACAATTGCCTTATATAGTTAGATTAGACTCTATATTGACTTAGTAGTTAGTATACCTAGATAATTATTAATTAGTTAAAGTTAAACCTTTATGTTCTTTTTAGTTTTCAACTTTCATTTTGTTTTCCTGCGACTGCAAGTCTACAGGGGGGCCCACACCTCGGATCATCTATCATGACACATTGACATCTAACAAATAACAAGTAACATTAAGGACAATGACTCAAAAATCAAAATATTTGACAAATGATTGAAGTGTAAGTTTCAACTTTCATTAACTCTAGTTGCCACACTTGCCGCTTGCCAGTTTGGAATTGGAGGAAAGAAGGCCATCAGTCCCTGTCAGGTAGACTGGTCACTGGAAAAGTGGAAATCTGGCACATCACAGACTTCACAGTCACACTCACAGATTGGTAATGAAGGAATAAACCATGTGTAAAATAGGACGGTTTGTCCGTAACCGTCCTATATTCTTATGTAAAAATAGGACGGTTAGTGTATAACCATTCTATATTGTCTAAATATAGAATGGTTAATGTATAACCGTCCTATATGTTAAAGCTTTACAAAAAATAGGACGGTTAGTAAGTAACTGTTCTATATTGTCTAAATATAGGACGGTTAACACATAACCATTCTATATTTTAAAAATATAGGACGGTTAATACATAACCGTACTATATTTTATAAATATAGGACCATTAACACATAACCAATCCAAGCTTGAAGGCTTGAAACTGCTTTTATAATTTACAATTTTACATCTGTTTCAGATTTTCCTTTCCAGAGGACTAGAATCTAGATATCTTCTTCAAGTTCAAACAGCAACCCTTCTAACATGATGAGCAGGCTCAGCAGCACCCCTACTACAGCAGTAACAACACCACATTTATGTCATGTGTTTGTTTTTTGTTATTTCTTTATGAAATTATGAGTTTGACTCTTTTCATTCCTCACTCTCAACTCTCAAGTCTCACTCCCTTCCCTTATTACTTATTGGTAATTGTTGGTGAAGTGTTTAGTTTACTGTCAGTGTGAACTAATTTTTTTTTGTCATTTGCATTTTGCAATATAGGCATAAGTTGAAGTTGGGAGCACTGATGTTTCTGATAACTTGAATATGCTACACCACAACAACGATGATGATGAGTTTGCCAATTTGGAGAACGTGGAGTTAGTTTCAAAATCCAATAGAGGTAAAAAGCATAAGAAACTAATGTCTCGAATTTGGAATTTTTTTGAACCCCTTCCTCTATCAGAAGATGGAAGGCAAAAGTGTAAATGCAATAAGTGCTCTGCAATATATATTTACGATAGCAAATTTGGTACTGGTAGCTTAAAACATCATATAAAGACTTATCAATGGAGCTCTTCTTGTGATATAGGCCAGTTGCTTTTATCTCAAAGTCAGGGGAGTATGTTAGTGTCACTAAGTGTAGCTTCAGATAATAAGTTTGATCCTGAAGTTTATCGTGATTTAGTAGCAGCTGCAGTTGTTATGCATGATTTGCCTTTCCAATTTGTTGAGTATGATGGAATTAGAACTCTACTGAAATATTTACATGCAAATTTGCACTTGATTAGTAGAAATACAGTAAAAACAGATGTTCTGAGAATGTATAAAAGAGAAAAAGGAAAGATAAAAGAGATGTTAGAGTTGGCACCTAACAGGATAAGTTTGACATTGGATTTGTGGACTTCTTGTATTACTGATGGTTATATAAGTCTCATAGCACATTTTCTAGATAGTCAGTGGGTCTTTCAAAAGCGGATATTAAATTTTTGTTTCCTACCATCTCCACATAATGGAATATCATTAGCAGAAAAGGTATACTCATTATTGGTAGAATGGGGGATTGAGAAAAAGATTTTTTCAATCACTTTAGACAATGCTTCTGCTAATGATTCTTCTATTGAGTTGTTAAGGCATCAATTAAACATCAAGAACACTCTTGTTTGTGGTGGAGAGTTCCTTCATCTACGTTGTTGTTGTCATGTTTTGAATTTGATTGTGCAAGATGGTTTGAAAGAAATTGATGATGATATTCAAAAAATTAGAGAGAGTATCAAGTATGTCAAAGCATCACAAAGTAGAAAACAAAATTTTTTAGAGTGTGTGAATCACATGTCAATTGAGACAAAAAAGGGCTTAAGACAAGATTATCCTACAAGATGGAATTCAACGTATTTGATGCTTGAAAGTGCTCTTTGTTACCAACGTGCATTTTGTCACTTAGAACTAAGTGACTCAAATTATAAGAATTGTCCTTCTTTCAATGAATGGGAAAAGGCTACAAAAATTTTAAAGTTTTTGGTAGTTTTTTATGATGCCACCTGCATGTTCTCTGGATCCAAGTATCCCATTGCAAATCTCTACTTTCGTGCAGCATTTGTAATTTATTTGAGTTTAACACAATACATCAGAAGTGATGATGACTATATGAAGTGTATGTCCACCCAAATGTTTGCCAAGTTTTCAAAGTACTGGTCTGAATTCATCACCATTTTGGAAATTGCATGTGTGTTGGATCCTCAGTATAAGCTCTCCTTTGTGGAATTCTCCTATAAGAA
Source organism: Warburgia ugandensis (assembly GCA_035236585.1). NCBI lineage: Eukaryota > Viridiplantae > Streptophyta > Magnoliopsida > Canellales > Canellaceae > Warburgia > Warburgia ugandensis. The sequence goes on from CP141130.1 coordinate 49,737,608, forward strand.
ATTTTTGGCAGTGGCTGCTTGGAGTTTGCTCAAGTTAGGGAAAAGTTATTCTCTCTCTTCAATGAATATAAGGTTAAGATTTATCCTATTCCTTCCTCCTCATCTTGCCTAGTGGCTAGAGGTGCAGGTGCTGATGATAGACAGAACATGTCATATAGTCAAGAGGTTTTAGATGTCATGAAGGTGATTTTATTTATAATTGTACCTTTCATTATATGTCGCTTACTACTTAGCATATTAAAATTTGCTATGAATTGTCTTATAGTACATTGAATAATATAATTACATTTGCATTAGGAATTTGATTCATTTGAAGGTGAAGGAGGTACTTTGGCTATGCAAAAATCACAATTGGAGCTTTAATTGGATGAATCAAGATTGCAAGAGTCAAAGCTAGACATTCTTGCATTCTGGAAAGGAAATCAATACAGGTTGTTTAACTAATAATCTCATGTAAACACTATTTTCTGTAATCTTATTTACATTTATATTTGATTCAAATGTTGATTTAGGTATCATGAACTTGTTGCCATGGCTCGTGATGTCTTGAGCATTCCCATATCTACAGTTGCATTAGAGTCTGCTTTTAGTGTTGGTGGTCGGGTTCTTGACCAATATAGATCTACTTTAAAGCCAGATACCGTGCAAGCATTGATTTGTGTGAGAGATTGGCTATATGGATTGAAAAGGTAATAGTTTATAATTCTATATTTACATTATATTTTATATGAGCTTAGTAAGAACTAATGCGTGTTTATTTTATCTGATTGTAGACTCTACCATTACAGTTGCCATGGATGAGCTTGCTGAGGACATTGTAAGCCTAAGTAGCACTGCAGGATCACTTCAACCAACTGAAGACTCTGGATCAATTCGTTTTGATTAATTTGTATAATTTTCATGACTTATTTTAATTTATTGTGTTTGATACATAATACATTGACGGAAGTATATTTCCCTCATGTGCTACTTAATCCATATTTATTTACTATTGTGGTTATTCAATTTCAGTCTCTTTTACATATCATGTGAATTGTGAACTTGTGAAGTGAGTTAGTGAGGGGTGTAATACTAAAATATAAAGAACAGTGTTGCTTCTAAATAAAATAATAAAATATTACATGAACATTATTGGTAATTTGGTTGTCTATGTACTTGTCGTGTGGATCAGTGATTCAATGGATATAGCCATATAGGCTTATAGCAGTGACCAATGACAATGAGCATGAAAGGAGTTGGAGAAATGAATTCCTTCCTAACAATTTATGTGGGGGTTTGGTAACTTGGGTTGAAAGTTTAGTTCTTCATAACTGAAAGTCCCATGCTATTGAATTCTGATTTTCTGCTCCAGAACCTCATTGTCATAGCTTCAGGTGATCAAAGATATAGTTCAGTCACAATCAGAAGATCAGTCACAACGGTGGAGTGGAATAAAACCGTAAAATATAGGACAGTTATGAAATAACTGTACTATAAAATAACATATAGGATAGTTATTTCACAACCGTTCTATAAAATCCATAACATATAGGACGGTCATGAAATAACCATACTATAAAACGTAACATATAAGACGGTTATTTCACAGCCGTCCTATAAAACCAATGATATATATAGGACGGTTATGTCACAACAGTCCTATATGTTAGTTTATTGTGGTTGTTTTGGGCCTTGCCAGCGGTTCTATTCACTTGGGAGTTTGGAGAGCAATTTTTTTAATATGTCGTGTTGTGTCGTGTCATTTTGTGTCATGTATCCAACACGACTCAATCAATTAATCGTGTTACACAGGTCGTGTCATGTCATTTTTTTAAGAACCAGGTCGTGTACGAGTCATAGGTTTTTGACACGACTATTAAGCGTGTCGTGTTCGTGTCGACCCATAACTCTATTCGTGTCGTGTTCGTGTCGCCACAAACACAACCCGCCAACCCGAATTGCCACCCCTAAAATTTATATTGGACTTATGCTTTAAAGTTTATGATTTATTTATCATCAAATTTTATTAGTAGATGTATATATTGAGCATAAATCACCAAAGATGTAAACTAATGGAATATAGAGATCTATGGATAATTAAAATGAGTGAATGACCCTGACTTAATATTAGTAAGGTCTATAGTTAGTAGGACAATATAAGGATTACCAAATCCTTGGCCCAAACTAGGAGAATAATAAACCTCATAAATGACATTTTAAATGTTCATGAATTTAATTAAAATCAATTAAAAAGAGTACTTAGGGTTAAAATGCTCATAGGAACCTTATGAAAGGTTGAGCTAAGGTCACTTTAGTGAATGCTAAACATGGTGGTTAAGAGGGTTCTCTAATAGAGCCTTGCTCTTCCCGTATCTTCCATTGACATTTGTGAGGTCTAAACCCCTCCTTACATGAGGATTGAAGTAACCACTTTGTGTTCAACCATTTAGCTAGTAAGCCTTAGCCAATTGGAAATAAGAGGAGCAATCTAGACTTTGGATGAAATAAGTTATCTTCAACCAGTAAAACATTAACTAGTTGAATAATAATAATAATAAGAGCATAAAAGGTTAGTAAATTATCTAACCCTAATAAAAATTGTAAGTAAGATAAGGATGATCAAACAAGATCCATGGGATCTTGAGTGATCAAGAATAATCAAAAGAAATAAATACTTCTGGATGATATATATATATTGCTTATAATTTAGAAGATCTTAGATCAAATAGAATAGAAGATCTGAACCCTTGATCAAATATGATTCAAGGAAGAGAACCAAGATCATCCTCCTTAGGGATGATCATGAACTTAGATCAAAGAAGAACTAGATGATAGAAGATCTAAGCCCTTGATCTTTATTAACAAGTATAAATTGTTGATCAAAGGATCTATGAAAGATCAAAATCAAAGAAAGGAATACACAAAGACTTAGGATAGAAAATACTTAGATCTAAAAGATTAGTAGATCATTCTAACCATCAGATCTATTGATCAATAGGATAGACACTATTTGAGGAAGATAGATCATGATAGGACAAAAGGTCTAAATCCTTTATATCAAAGGACAAGATTAGACTAAAAATATAGATAGGATTATTTAGATTGTATAAATATTGACAGTATGTACGAATTTACAGATTACATATGTCAGTCAAGATCATGGAAGGTCTGAAGAGATGGATCACTATTTGAAGGTAGGAGGATTTTATGAATGCATCTACATGGGAAGTACATGTTGAATGCATGATCTTATGTTGACAAGTGTAATGCTAACACTTGTATTAAATCCCCTGAAACCCTTATGATCCAACCAAACACATATAAAGTGGTTAAGTTAGAATTGAGGAAAAGACTATGTGAATATGAAACTAGAAGATATTCTAGCCCTAAGAAAATAGACAAATTGTCTGATACATATGAAACCTATTTCACATACAAGCATGTAGGCTTGTGGTTTTGTTTTAAACAGGCATAAGCCTAGGGATGCTATGCTAGGGGAGTTATGAGGGTTTGGCCACCCACTTCCTGAAATTTGATGATTTGATGATACCTTGCCCTATGAGAGGCTAAAAGTCGGGTGGGGCAATTATAGGAAAGCCACCACTGTGAAAGTCCTGTCTCCCTATATGGGCAGTGACACAATATTTTCCACCATGGTATTAGTGGTGAATAGGGCAGTTATCTGAGCGCACTAGTATGGATCAGACTGTAGCATGGTAGTTCTTTAATTATTTTGCACTATGAGACATGTGAGATAGACATAGTAAAATGCCTTATGTTTTGGCATGATGAAATGACAGTTAATTGTATATTACTAGTATTTCCCAAGAAGGAGAATTCCCAGTATAGGACCAACTGAAATACTGATTTCTCATAGTGGAAAGAATTGATCAACTTAGTTGGAAATGTTATTTGACTAGTTTCATAAATTTGATGGATTTATCCATGTACAGTATGTATGCATAAGAAAGTACATATATTACAAAGTAAAGAGTTTGATACATGAGTATGTTTGGAGATTATGAAGTATTAGAATTATATTACCAAATTATTATGCTTCTTGAATCCCCTACCAAGCATAGCTTGCTGAGATATTATAAATGTTTGAATGTTTACAATTGCTCAGATACAGAGAAGGAGAGTTAGGAGCTCAAGACTGTAAAAGACTTCAAGAGAATAATCATCAAGGTATACCCCTTGAAGACATGTATTTTGTTTTGTTGGAGAGTATTGTATTGTAATGAGAGTTTCATTGTGTAGTGAGCTTTGATTTTTGGATTATGTAATTTGGACAAGTATTACAATGGAATTGGGCTATACTATGAACCATCGGATGGATTTTGAAATTTAATAAACGTATATTCCTTCAATGGAATTTTATATTGTACAAAAATTCTACTTATGTTATGTATGAAGTGATGACTTGGGTTTTTCAAAACAAGTTCTAAAGAAAAGAATTTCCACTACTTTGTTTTGCAAAAATTTTTTACTACTAAGGGCCTTGCCTTTGAAAAATGTATTACAAAATGTGTTACAAATGCCCGAGTCATCACACTTCCACTCCCATGACCACTCATCTCTTGATCTCTCATCTCCACACAAAATCTTAAGTTAGAAAATATGTTTGATTGTTAGATTTGAAGGAGAGGATGAGGTCATTGGAAAGATCAGACAATAGAATATTGGTATGAAATCTTAAAGGATGAATCAATCTATTAATAGGTAAGTATATTACTATTACTTAAATCTAGAATCCATGCTAGGATCTAATCTTTATTAGAATCTAGCATTAGATGTGACCCCAGAGTTCAACTATCTTTTGAACTTTAGCTTATTAATAGAGTTGCATACAATTAATTCACTATTTTATTCTATTTCTAAAGTGTTTCATGAAAAATTAAACTCAGAATATTAATTGCACAAAATAGCTATATATATAGTTTAAGTTAAAGAGAAAATATAGCGTAGAAATCCTGAAGAAGATTTGTGAAGACTTATAACCCAAGTGAGTTTAAACCCATTCCTTCCTTTTTTTTTTTATGGTTATACATAAATTCAAAATTTTCTTTAGTAGACATTAGTTCTTAAGTGGTCTCATTATTCTTCATCTTGGTCAACAATTGAGAAATCACATAAGACTATAATATATGTCTCTTAAGTTTATGGTCATTTTAAAGTTATATGAAACCTAGGAAATGATGGAAACCATCCTTGATGAACCTAGAGCTTTTAGCCTTCCCTAAGTTATTTTTATTAGTTAGCCCATTGAGCCTTTAAAATATCAGCCTTTTCTTTATTAGCCAAACAATCTTTACCTATATTGAACCCTTATAATATATATCCATTAGCAGTTTGTTTTGGGAATATGTAGAGAAGATCGAAGAACATCTTGAAAAAAGTATGAACAATGCAATTAAGAGATGAATATAAAAAAGTTCAAAAGGGCTATATAAAGTTGAGTGAAAAAATAGCTAATGAAGAAGAAGAATGTTCACTCTTGTGAGGAAAAATGGAAAAGTTGTGAATACACAGATAAAAGATCTTTACATATTTTTTAAACTTCCTTTGTTACCTTTATACCTATTCTTTTGATGACCCTTACTTAAGCATATTTTTTGTCCTAATAGAAGTCCTAACTTGATCTTAGGAGACATATGGCTTGGATACGATTATGATGAGTAGAAAATTTAGTAAAGTATAACATTCTTAGTAGTTGATATCCTTTCATGAGACCATTATCATTTTTTTAGGTTATTTTTCTTGTGTATGCAATATGTGAGACTTTTGGACATGATGAACAACATTCTACTCATGTATTAATGAGAGATTTGTACACCTTTATGAGTGATTTCTTCCTAAGTGACAAGTATATCCTATGAGTATTGAAGTAAAATCATACATTTGGATGATAATTTAGGTTATGTTTGACTTAAAAACTTCTAATTATATATATATATATATATATATATATATATATTTGCAATACACACACACTCACCTTCTAAAGTTTAATAAAATAATGGGATATCTTTAACATAAGGGTAGGGTTTTGAACCTTTTTTTCATATTTATTAGTAGGATAAATTTAGGTACTTAAAATGAGCTGAATAAAAGAAAATTTTCTCAAAAGATTAAAGGACTTTCACAAAATTTTTGAGAATTTTGTGGGTAGATTCACTGTAAACCATCACAAGGCTCAACTCATCCAATAAGGATAACCTAAAGATTTAAGGGCATGTTGCATATGCTAAATGCAATCATGACTACCTATGGAAATGGAAACCACTATTATTTTCATTATTTTTCACATCTTTTGCTTAGTACTAGCAAAATGTTGATTGGGGGGTATCAACTATGTCCAATTTTGTATAAAAAGTACCTAGTATCCCATGTGATACAAAATATAGTATTAACTCTAAAAAAGTTTCAAAATTTTTGTAACACATATTTTTTACTTAATAATTCAAAAGTTTGATATTTTATAGTTTCAAAGGCTACTTTGGAGTAAATAATTATATCTTTTGAGGATTTAATTAGAGTATTTGACCTTTTATAAGAATCAAGATGGTAATCCAATGGCTAGGATTGATTGAGATGGAATTTGGTGCCATTTCATGAGGTTTCCCAGTCTAACTAAGAAACCTAAGCAAGCCAAGGCCTAGATGTCATCTATCCAAAGTGTGAACAAAGGTCACAATCATGTGAAGGCAAGATCACAAATCCAAGGAAGAAATTTGAAGAGCTAAATGTGCTTACAATGGGACCATGCGTAAACCATGCATTTCCACCACCTTTGCATGGGAGCCATTCAAGCTACCTTAGCCATGCAAGCTATGCTAGAACATGAGAATCTAAGGAAGTCAAGCCAAGCCATTAAATCTAAGGGGTGAGCCATGAAGCCAAGCCAAATGAGCCTTCAAAGCAAGCCATCATAGCCATTTAAGCCAAGTTACATTGAGTGAAGCTATTGGAGGAGAATTTAAATCAATTATCCCTAGCTAAATTGAGATTTTAAGAGGATAATTAAGGGATATTTGGTTGAAAATTAATTAGGTAAGTGTGCATGTAGACCAATAGGAAGAACCCACATCCCATGTTTTTTTTTTCCATTCTTTCCCACCCTTTTCTCTCTCTCCACCCTATCACAATCATCCCACATTTTCTTGGGGGGAGACACACCTTACTAAGAAGGTGGCTCCTCCTAAATGCTTGTAATCCCTCATGGCATAGCCAATCAACCCTCCTAATTCTACATCACCCACTTTCTTTCTAATCTCTTTCTCTCTCTTTCCCTCTCTCCCTCTCTCTCCATCGTTATCTCCACCTCTTTCCAATTCCATAAGGGTCTCAATGATCTCCACCTCCTTATCTCTTTCTCTCTTTTTCTTTCCTAATTCTACATCACCTCTCCTACCATATTCCCCTCTTTAAGTGTCACATGGTAGCCCTAAGTCTAATCCTAACATTACCTTCTATTTCTAATCATCTCCACCCTTGTATAATAAATTAGCAAATTTAGAAGACCTCCACCACATATAAATTAGAAAAAGTCTTCAATGCCTCCTCCCTTGGAGAAGCCCTATTCCTCTAGCCTTCCATGCCTCCTTTTCCTTGGTTTTTTTTTTTTTTTCTCTATTTGAAGTTTTCAAGTTTAGATTAGTTGTCTCTTCATTCATTACCCTCTTCCCTTTGTTTTATTGCTTGTTTTCTTTCTTGAATTCATGCTTTACTTCCTTTTCTTTATATCCTTTGGTTTGCTCCTTGTTTTCTTGATTGTGACACCTTTTTTAACACTTTAGATCCATGAATCTAAGGACTATAACTGTCTTGTAGTGATAGCCAATAGAGTGTAGTTCTTAGATCAAGTTACTTGCTTATCTTTTTCCTTACATCTCTTTGCCCATTCCATGCTTTCTTTTCCATTTTTTTACCTTGTTTTTCCTAGATCTTTGTAGGATTGCATGCATGGTTAAGTTTTTAGTTTTAGAAGATTGAAATGTCATAGAGTTTTGATTGTATTTTGGAGCAAAGAAGGGTGCACACCATCCATGAAGTGTGCATGTACTTGAATTATACATGTACTTGAATTCCCTTTAATAAAGAGTTATGTTATTTCATGATTGAAGTCTCCTCTTTATGATTGTTTATTTGATTTAAATCTTATTTTTGATGGCTGTTTATTTGCATTTATAATGCTTAACCATGCATCAATCACCATAGATTTTATGCATCATTTTTATGATAGCTTTGCACATAGGAAATAGACTAGGACCACATGCACAAATCCCATGCCATGGTTTATGAGTGTTTTCCCATAGAAAAATTGCTTGATCATGCTTAGGTTTACTTGCTTGAGTTAAAGTTCCATTCATGCAGCTCATATTAGATTAGTTTACATAGTAGTCTAAGCATATTTTCATGTTCACTCATGCATCCTATTACGTTGTTCATGCATTCTTTTTAGTTTAGTTTCATGTGAACAATGCTATTTGGTTATTTCCTTAAGTCTTGCATGTTTTATTATTTAGCTTTGTCATGTTTAGGGTTATTTGATCATTTTTCAACTTTAGTAGCATGCTAGGATAGTTTAAGATAGTTTCCATGTTTAGTTTTAGAACGTTTAATTTTAGAAGGTTGTATGTTAAGGAAAGTGCTAATTTTATAAATTTTTTAATTCCATGCATTTGTGGTTTTGATGTTAGTTTAAAGCCTTAGTCTAGGTTAAAAACTACTTTCTTTGGCTAGGTTAGATAATTTAAATTAGGATCCACCTAACACACAAACTATCAAATCCTCCAAGGATTGACCTCACTCACATGCAATTACTATAGTGATGCCCCAGTATAATTTGAAATTTCTTTACTATCCAATTTTAAATGGGTTGTAATAATACAAGGCAAGTGTGGGGTATGGTGGCTTACACTTGATCTTCATGAAAGACCCCACTATAAGTATCCCTCACTTTCATTTTAGTTTTCTAGGTTAGTTGCATTTAGTGTAATCTTGTATTATGGACGATAGGATAATTCATAAATATTAGGGTACTCATCTTACTTGTGCATCTTTAATTAGGGTTGTTGCATTAATTGTGCCCCTATTTAACAAAGGCTAGCTTAAGCTCGGCTATAACCAAAGCATAGGTTGCATGGTAATAGTGTCCAGTCTATTAAGGTGTTTGACCCTTTGTTAGATAGCATATAAATAAGCATTAGTTTGCTATCTTGTCTTACATTACATGTTTAAGATACTTATGGTGGAATGGATCATATGGTGACCTCTTCCCATTCATCTTTCCTTTGGGATGAGACAATTATGCTCTATTGAATAGTAGGGCTTTTCTATCTATATACCAACCCATTTTTCTATTCTATAGTAGAGGGGGCCTTCCATCTCTTGCTTTTCTACTTAGATTATTCAGTGAGATTTGCTTTGTGTCAAGTTAAGTATACCGCATCGCATAAGGGGGTGGTCTTTCCTGAGTTTCCTTAAGCGCAGACTCCAGGGCAGGATTTCGATAAAGCATTGTTCGCTCGGCAGAGCGAATGGACCGAAAAAAGGTGCGTCAAAGCGGAAAATGCGTTTATCCTACGACAGTAGGACACGTTCCGTAATTAGTATTCTCTTATATCACGCCTAGCGCTTCGTCCGAACCTTTCACTCCTTTATTAGAACATTCAATTCACTCAATCTATTAATGGTTTCCGAGATCAGAACCAAGCTCGATAGTCAGTATTCGGCGATAGACTCTATAGTCAGATCCGTGCCATTCCTCATAGGAACACTCATAAGATAAGGATTAGATTTCATGACCAGATCCTTGGTCCACCTAGATAAATCAATCAAATTTCTTGTATGTTTGTAATCCCAACCATTGAATGTAATTTAAAATCCAGTAGCTAAAGACATAGGGTTATGGAGCCTGTAGGAACCATTTTGAAGGATTAGATCTATTACCCCTCTAGTGACTTTTGAGCATTTGTGGTTATTGTGGGTATTCAAAATTCAAGTAATTTTTCTATGCCTTTCATTCATGTTGAGTGAGGTCTAAATACCTCTCAACATGAAAATTGTATTAACACTTTAGAGCAAAACCTAACTGGTAAGCAATAGTTGAACCTAGATAAGAGGAGTTATTTATATTAGGCCTAAATGCTACCACCATACACATTAATAAAGATCATCTAATGAGTTCATTTGCAAGCAATTAGGAATGATTATGAATAATTTAGCTTAGCATTAGCATTTAGGTTTGCATCATATAGTGAGGATTTTCCTTTAAAAATCACATAAAAAAGGTACTCATTTATTGTATACAACGATTTGTTTCATTATCATACTTTTTCACTCCTAAGTTATTAACTTATGAAGATATGTATGAGACAAATCCATGTATAATCCTAATTTGTCTAATATATTTGCTACAATAGAGAGGATGGAAAGTCTGATGCATTGGTTCAATGCTTTTAGGCAAGATACTAAGTCATATCAACAGCCTCAATATGACAATTCTTATAGCTATTCTAACCCACAATATCCCACTACTTCATGGCCATCGAGCTCCAATTACAATAGTTATTATTAGGAGTTAGTGGATGCACCCACTACATCACACACCTTAGCAATCACTATTACCCTGAGACAAACTACCAAGATTTTGATGGATGGGCCAAGCATCTTGCACAACCATGGCCTCAGGATTACCAATATCAGGAAGAACCATCATGGTCTCACCCTGATCAACCTACCATGATTATCAAGGACAACCATCGTGGGTTTAACCTACTCAACCCTTTTTTAGTAGCCAAATGCCACGACAATATCAGGCTTATGAGTCATTTCCTCTACAATAGGAGGAACATCCATTAGAAGAAATTCAAAATCTAGAAAGTATGCAACAATAGCGAAACAATGGATTGAAATCTTGCTATAGTTAAAAGAAGTGATGATGAAATGAAATAAATGAGCGAGGTGAGTGGAAAAACTCTTGAAAGAATTTCAAGGTGGGAATTACCATCTATTCCAGTTAAGCCTCAAAGTTTTTCACCATCCTTGCCCCTTTATACTGATACTAGGATTGATAGGTCTTGTGATCATTCTCCCTCCAAACCAGATCCATTGATGAAGTGAATGATTTATTAGGCACTGCACCATAAAGAAGCACTTATCAATGGCAAGACCAAGTAGAACCCCTACATATATTGAAATTTAATTTTAGCCATGTGGTGTAGAAGAAGCACCCAATTGGAACCTACAAACCTTATTTGATGAAACTCCAAATAGCAATATAGGTCTACCTGAAACCTTACTTTTGTCTGAAGAATAGGAAGAAAAAAAGTCCATTGATGTACTGACCTTACATCATATGACTCTAGGGCACACATTACATTAAGAACAACCTTTTAGGGAAGTGCAGATCTTATACCCCAAGTTTCAAGAAAATGTAGAGGAGGAGGAAAAATATGTAATGATTATTATAGGCCCCATTATCCCTCAATTGGTTTAAAAAGGGGACCACTCATTTCATTATGGTTCAACAAATTTCATAATTGTCTTTTATGCTCTCATATTCCCACTACCTCAAATTTCAAGGTGGAGGAAGTATATTGACTACCGTGAAATTCTAAAAATGGGGAATCATCAATTTTAATGTGGTCTTATCAAATCTAAAACTTTAGTAGTCTATCATGTTATATTATTACTACCACCCAAAATTTCAAGATGGGGAGATTGTATATAGATTACTGTGAGATTTTAAAGTAGCACGAAAAATTACCCATTTCATTGTTGGGTTAGAAATAGGTTTAGAAATTTAGGTTAGTTATATGCTATGTATAATTGAAGATGTTAAACTGAGAGGCAACCTAGGGTTTTTTTTTAAAGAAATCGCATAGGCAGGAACTTTGTGCATCGAGCTACCACTATCAGTGTTCTATACTACCCTTTCGCCATATAGGTGTCCTATACTTTAAAATATTGAGAAAAATGTTTAGTTCAGGTTGGAGGTGTATATATGTATGCAATTTTGAAGTTTTTCTTGTGTTTTATAAGATTTTTGAAATGAATTAATTATGAAAAGTTCATTTATAAAGATGAGAATTAAAAAAAATCTAAATATTCAGCTATCTTTTGAACTCTAGCTTATTAATAGAGTTGCATACAATTAGTTCACTATTTTATTCTTTTTTCTAAACTGTTCCATGAAAAATTAAACTTAGAATATTAATTGTACAGCATAGCTATATATATAGTTGAAGTTGAACTATAGAGACTTGCAACCTAAGTGATTTTCAAGCCTTTCCTCCTTTCCTGATGGTTAGACATAAATTTTAAAATTTTCTTCAGCAAACATTAGTTCTTGGTTGGTCTCATTATTCTTCATCTCATTCAACTATTGAGAAATCACATAAAACTATACCATATATCTCTTAAGTTTATGGTCATTTTTAAGTTATATGAAACCTAGGAAATGATAGAGGCCATTCTTGATAAACCTAGAGCCTTTAGCCTTCACTATGTTTTCTTTTTTTTATAATTATACCATTGATACTTTAAAATATTAGTCTTTTCCTTATTAGCCAAATAGGCTTTACCTATATTGAAACCCTTTATTATATATCAGTTACCCATTTGTTTTGGGAATATGTAATGAAAATTGAAGAATATCTTGGAAAAAGTATGAACAACACAATTCAAGAGACGAATATCAAATAGTTTAAAAAGGCTATACAAAGTCAAGTGAAAAAAGAAAAAAAGAGAGACAAAAAAAGCAGAAGAAAAGATAGCCAGCAAAAAAGAAGAATGTTCACTCTTGTGAGGAAAAATGAAAAGTTGTGAATACATGAACAGAAGATTTCTACATACGTTCTAAACAACCTTTGCAACCTTTATACCCAACTTTTTTAGAATCCTTACCTAAGCCTATGTTTCATGCTAAAAGAAGTCCTAACTTGATCTTAGGAGATGTATGGTGTGGATATGGTTATGAATGAGTAGGGAATTTGGTAGAGTGTAACATTCTTAGTTGTTGATATCCTTCCATGAGACCATTACCCTTCCTTCTAAGTTATTGTTCTTTGTATGAAATATGTGAGAATTTTGGACTTGATGAACAATATTATACTCACATATTAATGAGAGATTTACAACTTTCTAAGTAACTTCTTTTAGAGTGACAAGTATATCCATTTAGAATTGAAGTCAAAGTATACATTTGGATGGTAATTTAGGTTATATTTGACTTGGAAACAATAATTATATTAATTACAACACACACTCACCTTTGAAAGTTTAATGAAATAATGAGATATCTTTAGCATAAGGGTATGGATTTAGCCTTTTTGTTCATCTTTATTAGCAAGCTAAAGTTAGGTATTTAATATAAGCTAAATAAAAGATTTTTTTTTAGAATAATAAAGGACTTTCATAAAAATTTTGAGAATTTCATAGGTAGATTTACTATAAACCCTCACAAAGATTAACTCATCCATTAGGGGTAACCTAGGGGTATAAGGGCTTGTTGCATATGCTAAATGCGATCGTGAGTAACTATGAAAATGACAACCACTTTTATTTTCATGATTTTTGCATGTTTTGCTTATGATTAGAAAAATGCTAGTCAGGGAGTGTGATGAGTTTCCAATTTTGTATAAAAAGTACCTATTTAGTGGCCCATGTGATACAAAATATAGTGTTTATTCTAGGTTTTTTTCAAAAGTTTTATAACACATGAATTTCTAACCTAATACATTAACTATTTAATATTTTATAGGTTTAGAGGCTAATCTGAAGTAAGTAAGTAAATAATTATTTTTTTCTAGGATTTAATTAGAGCTTTTGACCTTTTGTAGGAATTAAGATGGTAATCAAATGACCAAGATTCATCGAGTTATAATTTTGAGTCATTCATGAGGTTTCTGAGTCTAACTAGGAAACTTAAGGAAGTCAAGGTCTAAATGTCATCATTCTAAACCGTGAATTGATAAGTTTCTAATTTTGCATAAAAACCCCCAATTAGTTATCCATGTGTTATAACTTTAGGGAAAAAATAGGGTTTTTGACCAAAATTTGTAACACATGCATCTTTTACCTAATGACTCAAAAATTTGATATTTTGTAGGTTCAAATGCTAATCCAAGGTAAGAATGTGATTAATCATATTTTTCTAAGATGTTATCAGATTTTTTCATTTTTTGTAAGAAGTAAGATGGTGATTTGATGGCCGAGATTGATCAAAAGTAAAAAAGAAGATCAAGATCGAAAGATCATCAAAGCTTGAAAATCATTATTCCAAAGTGAGATCAAAGGTCAAGATCATATTTAGGACAATCAATGAATGCAATTAGAATAGCCGAAGTGGGCCCATGTATAAGCCATGGAAAGTGAACCACCTTTGCATGGGTTTCACTTAAGCTACTAAGCCATATTCAAGCCATGAATAAGGTGACAAGCTAAGAAGCCAAGCCAAATACTAAAGCCAAGGATTTGAGCCATCAAGCTAACTCAAGAAAGCTATCTAAGCCAGCCATGAAGTCAAGCTAATGGAGCTGTCAAACTTAGCCATCGAGCCACATAAGCTAAGCTACATGGAAGGCTATGATTGAAGAAAAGTCCAAAGAATTATCCTTGGGATTTATGGGGATATTTTGAAGAGAATTGAAGTAAATTTTATTAGGATAAGGTAGCATGTGGACCAATAGGAAGGGACCTCTCTATTTTACATGTTTTTCCCACTTTTTTCTCACTTTCCACCTCACCACTAAATATCACAATGAATTTCACCTTCCATTCAAAGAGTCCTATCTTTATAAGACTTCCCCACTTCCCAAACTTTTATTCCAACCAATCCTCGCTTCCTAGCAAACCACCTAGCCAATTAGTTTTCTCCATCTTACCTCTCTTTCTCATCTTTTCCTATCACTTTCTTTCCTCCCATCTTCTTTTCTCTCTCTTACCTCATCCCATCCAAATATAATTGCTATTTCAAGGGTGACTCAATGATTTTAGAAGGGGGGAGATGCTTCCTCCTAAAAAAATGGCATCTCCCACCTTAGTGTAATAAAGGGCAGCCATTTGTTATCTCTTAAAACCCCTACCTAGTCACATCATCCCAACCATTCACTTCCCTTCATCTTTCATCCCCACCATACCTTTATCTTAGGACACTCTAGAAATAGGAAACAACCTTTAAATGAGGATAGGAAGGGAAGAATAGGGGAACACAGTGGATAGAAAAAGAACTGTTAAGAAATCGTACTCTAGCTATACCTGAGCACTCATGCCTATAGTCAAATCAATATAGAAGGCTTTAAAGTAAGTTGTACAAGGGACACCTACTCTTTTGAGAGAATGCATCTTTTTATTTCTACCTTCCATCCATCCATCCCAAGTCATCAACATTTATCTTCTTAGAGTTTGATGTATCCAACACTTCCAAGGCACCTTAAGCCTTTCTTCCTTGATCCTCACTCATCTAAAAGGTAATTCTCCCAAGCTTGTGTTCTTGTTCATGGTTTTATTTGTTTTCCTTTGGCTGGATTGTTTATGCATAGTGATTCTCCTTGTTTGCTTATCAACTTATCTTATCCTTTATTACCCATCTCTATTTGTTCTTTCCAGGTCTAAGGTTTCTTTCATCTTGAAGTGACAACCAAGGGAGAACTACCTTTAAGGCCTTTTATTTTCTTTCTTAACTCCTTTATCTTCACTTTGTTCTAGATCTTCATCTAAGTGCTTTCCTATCCAATTTTATGGATTTGGATTACTTAATTTCCCATATGGGTTCCACACATGATGCTTGAGAGTTTGGATGTGAATAGTGGGTAACTTAAGGAGGTTTTGATTGAGATTTCATTATTTGAAAAGTGTGTGCCATTACTTTATTTCAATGCATGTACATGTATACTACTCTATATGTAATTTTGGATTCAAAAAATTAGTTGAAAGTTCATCTTTCTCTAGCTTGATTTGAGGGGTTAAAGCTCTTATGCATGAATGGAACCATCCATCAACCATTAGTATTGTCCATGGATGATTACTTGTTTTAAAACTTAATGTTTAATGGTTATATTAAGGAGATTTTGATGCTAAGATTCACATGCAAAGTTACATGCTTTAGTTAAATGTTTCATGATTCTTCTCTCAAGTAATCATCTAGATTGTTCCTTGGCTATTTCCATGCATTCCACACTCATCTATTTGCATCAAGGATCACTTAGATATAACAAAGAATTACACAATATCACCCTTGAACCACGTGTACACCTCTTAGCTTAGGCACATGGTTTTGAGTGATTTGTTGTTGGCGAAATTCCAGTTAGTTGAATCTAATCACACTAGGAAGGGTTTGTTTAAATATTAGTCTAGATTATTTTGTTTAGCATGTTGTTTGATTAGTTTATTAGTTAGTAAACTTTTCATTCAGTATTTGCATGATTAGGAAAGTAGTTAATTACTTGCTTATTTCTATTAGTTGTTAGAATTGCATGTTTAGAAAGTTTCAATTTATGAAATTTCTTAATATAAGAAAGTTATATTTTTATCAAGTGTGTGCTTTTAGAAAAATGTTGATTTTATCATGTTTTGTGCTTTGGCATAATTCCATATTTCATGTGTTACTTTTCCACTATTAGCATAAGAAAAATCTCGTTGATTTGGCTAGGTTAGATAATTTAAGTAGGGATCACTAAAATCACATCCTTTTGATTCCTCATGGGATCAACCTCCTCACATGAATTACTATAACTGAGTCATGTGCTTGCTAGTTAACTTAACAATCACAGCATGAACAAAGTTCAAGATCATCTCAAGGCAAGATCATGGATCCAAGAAATAAATTGGAAGAGCTAAAGGTGCTTAAAATGGGCCCATGCATAAGCCATGCATTTCCGCCACCTTTGCATGGGAGTCATTCAAGCCACCTTAGCCATGTAAGCCATGCGGAAAAGGTGACAAGCTAAGGAAGTCAAGCCAAAGGTGTGAGCCATGAAGCCAAGCCAAATGAGCCTCAAGGCAAGTTATTAAAGCCACTAAAGCCAAATTACATGGAATGATACTATTGAAGGAGAATTTAACTCAATTATCTTAGGCTAAATTGAGTTTTTAAGAGGATTATTAAAGGATATTTGGGTGAAAATCAAAGTAGGTAAGTATGCATGGGGACCAATAGGAAGAACCCACATCCTATCTTTCATTTCTTCATTCTTTCCCATCTTCCTAAGAAGGTGGTGCCTCCTAGCTTCCTAAAATCCCTCATAACGTAGCCAATTAACTTCTAAATTCTGCATCACCACTTTCCTCCTCTCTTTCTCTCTCTCTCTCAGTCCTTATCTCCACCTCTTTCCAATTCTATAAGACTCTCAATGATTTTTACAAGGGGGAGATGTCCTCTCCAAAAATAGTGGCATCTCCCACCTTATCCCCCTCTTAAGTGTGACATGGTTTTCCTAAGTCTAAAATACCTTCTATTTCTAGTTATCTCATAAAGCCTTAAGGATGTCAACGTGATGGACATGTGGGGGAAAGGGAGAATGCACCTTCCTAAGAAGGAGACATCTCCACCCTTCTCTCCTTCAAAAAGTATTTAACACCTCCTCCCTTGGGGCAGCCCTCTTCCACCAACCTTCCATGCCTCATTTTCCTTGGTTTTGTTTTCTCTCTTTGAAGTCTTGGAGTCCAGGTTAGTTCTCTCGTCATCCATTACCTTATTGCCTTTGTTTTGTTGCTTGTTTTCTTTCTTGAATTCATGCTTTACTTCCTTTAGTTTATATCCTTTTTTGGTTCCTTGTTTCCTTGATTGTTACACTTTGTTTTACACCTTAGATCCATGAATCTAAGGACTATAAATCTTGTAGTGATAGCTAAGAGAGTGTAGTTCTTAGATCAAGTTTCTTGCTTATCTTTTTCCCTACATCTCTTTGCCCACTCCATGTTTTCTTTTCCATTTTCCCCCTTGTTTTCTCTTAGATCTTTATGGGATTACATGCATGCTTAAGTTGTAAGTGTTGGAAGGTTGAATATCATGGAGTTTTAATTATCTTTTGGAGCAAAGAAGGGTGTGCACCATGAAGTGTGCGCACCATACATGTCCTTGAATTACCCTTAATAAAGAGTGAAGTTGTTTTAGGATTGAAAGTCTCCTCTCAATGAATGTTTATGTGATTTTAATCTTGTTTCCCATGGCTGTTTATTTGCAATCCTAATGCTTAAATCCATGCATCATTCACCTTGGAGTTTATGCATCATTTATATGATAGATTTGCACATAGGAGACACACTAGGAACATGTGCACAAATGCATGCTTCATGCACATGGTTTTGAGGTGTTTTCCTTCAAAAATTTGCTTGATCATGCATTTCATGTTAGATTAGTTTATATAGTAGTCCATGCATATTTTCATGTCCAGTCATGCATCTTATTACTTTGTTTCACGCATTCTTTTTAGTTTGGTTTCATGTGCACCATGTTGTTTAGTTGTTTCCTTAAGTTTTGAATGTTTTATTATTTAAGCTAGTCATATTTATGGTTTTCTGAGCATTTTTCATCTTCGTCAACATGTTAGGATAGTTTAAGATAGTTTCCATGTTTAGTTTTAGAAAGTTTTAATATTAGAAAGTTTTAGGTTTAAGAAAGTTCTATTTTCAATGTTAGTTTAAAGCATTATGCTAGGTTCAAAATAACTCTCTTCGGCTAGGTTAGATAATTTGAATGAGAATTCACCTAACATGCAAACCATTAAATTTCTTATGGGATCGACCTCACTCCCATGTAGTTATTGTAGTGATTTGTTCACTTGTTAGTTTAATTAAAACATACAACATATATATATATATCACAATCAATGTTAAAAGTCATCAACTAAACATAAGTGTCCGTGTGAAGTATCGACAAAAGATGGGGTTAGTCGATAAGGTGTAGAAAATAGAGCATGCAATACTATATATATGCCCTAGATGGGCAAAACTTAGATCTTATTTTCACATTATCCCAAAATATCATGTTGATGATAATGACATAACTAGTGAGATGAAAAACCTCTTAATGAAAAATTGTTGACTCAAGTCACAAGAAAAATGTAGAAATTGTTAAACCATCAACTCTAAAAAAGAGCTCAATAATGGGGAAAAGTCGAGGTGCGTGGCCTTTAGTCCATAATGAAAAATCTGAATCCACATCTTCATGGAAAACTAATTGCTCCATATCACAATGGCATATAGTTCTACCATGAGGAAAGATATAATGACATATAGTCCTACCATCAGGGACAAGGTCTAAATTCTCGAGAAATAACCAGCATGCTAACATGTGACGACCCGGGTTTTCCCAGGCATTTTTTAAATGCAATATCTAAGTCGTAAGACGGGATGCATCCCTATTTGGAAACCATTTAATAAAAATAATGCAATTTAACGGAAAATCTTTTGTTTTTAAGCTCATTTTGAAAACACCGAGTGTCATTTGCTTTTACAACAACCAAAGTAGTTTTGAAAAATATTGTAATCATAAATGTCTTCCCAGGTCTATCCAGTCACAGCTCATAGCCCAACTGTAAATAAATACCAATACATGTCCAAAGGGTAGAGTGTTTACTTACATGTATAATTGTCTCTTTTTGATTTACTTGCTCGTAGCACTAATATTTCTTGAGGTGTCTTCTACTCGTGAATGGAGCTGTCCTAAAAAATGATATATTTGGGTGAGTATACACTATACTCAATAGGAGTCTATCACTACTAGTTTTACAATGCATGCTATGTTTTAAAACATATGTTCTTTAAACCATGTGCATGTTTGAACACTCATGTTCAATATCGATATTAAAAGCCATTGTCAAAATAGAATACTGACGACTTAAAGAATCGCATAATCTAAGTCGAAAGTAACATAGATATCATGAAAATATATTATGATATGCATAAGATGCTCATCTGAATCCAACTCATGGATCTATGGTATGGTTGACCATCCTCATGTCATGCCATATGCAATGCAAGTAAATCCTCAAAAACATAGGGCCCACTATGCCCACGACCTCATCGCCGTGTGGTCCCTGAGTACCTAGGGACACTCGGTCATAACATCCATAGGGCATATGACACTTCGATCGCGTGCCGTGACACCAGTGGTAGTCCTCATTACCACTTAGCAATCGAAGTAAGGACAAGCCTTTTTGGCGTGGTACCCTTTCCACCTATAATGGTAGAGGCTGGGAGGCCACCCCAAACCTCTCTGCATAGCGCCCACGAGTTTACTAGCCCAAATCATATACGATCAAGCAAGCAAAAACCTCTTTTTCAAAACATGTCCTCTTTGGGCCCCTCACAACTGCCTGACCCTCACAACTGCCTACCTAGCGTTTTTTGGGCACTCCACTGTCTTTTGGTAACCCTCAAGGATATGCATTTATTCAAAACTCAATAATCACAAATCATGCAATTTATGCAATCGGTTGCAAAACATGCATGCAATGTATAAAATCTACTCATGCTAGTATCGCATGCAAAGTCATAACCCTGCCTAGAAGCCTGCCAGCCTAGAAGCCTATCAGTTCTCTCTGGCCCACCCTCATCAGCCAAGGCTACACTTATCATGCAGACAAGAATCCTTTATCAAAACATGTCTATGCATGTAACACATGTCTTGGCAATATATGCGCAATGTATTTTGCATATGCATGCTAAGTTCATTTATGAAATCAATTCATGTTATATATAAAACATGCATTAGAAAAGCAACCATGACTCAAAACATGTAGTCTCAAAGCATCATGGGTTCTTTTTAAAAGTCTAGTAAGGATAGAACACCTACCTCGATTTTCGTCACTTAGCTCGTGTTCCTCTTACAGACGAGTCCTAAAGTATCTTTATGGCTCCTGTATATCATTTAAACATGAAAAATTGGATTTTTAGTGTTACAACATCACGGAAAAGCCAACTTT
Organism: Warburgia ugandensis; assembly: GCA_035236585.1. NCBI lineage: Eukaryota > Viridiplantae > Streptophyta > Magnoliopsida > Canellales > Canellaceae > Warburgia > Warburgia ugandensis. The sequence goes on from CP141130.1 coordinate 49,758,520, forward strand.
TGTCTATGCGAGCCCTGTGCCCACGGTTCCCAGGACGCGCGCGTGCCATGATAGACTAGGACTTGCACCCGTACGTCATGCGCGCCTGAAGGCCGCACCAGGGACTACGATCGCATGCCACATGCATGCCCAAGCGACGCACTATCATGCTCATACTGGATGGCGTCACACAGACGCGTCTTTGGCGCAAGCGCGGTGCACCTTAGCTCTCGGGACGCTCGTGCACCAGTCGCCCCAGGGGTCGCGTCACTCATGTGCGTCACGGGGTGCGTCCCTGTGACAACTGGTTTTGATGGGTTCCGAAGGAAACCCGTCTTCTCCAGTTTCCACGGCATTTCCCCAGTTGAAAAGTACCCAGATCCGGCGTGGATCTGGCCAGGGAAGAAGGGCAACTACATAGGAAGGGGTGGGGAGCTTACCTGGGAGGTTTGGAGTGATGCCCGTCACTAGCGGTGCGCCCTTTCCCGTTCTGAAATTCAATGTTGCCGGAAACCACGAAGAAGGGGGAAAACCCCAACTTCTGATGAGGCCTGAGGAAGAAGAGGGGAGGTGAAGAGATGGGAGTGGCCAGCCTGGCCAAAATTTGCAAGGAAAATAGAGTGAGGGTTTTTTTATTTTTGCTGGAAACCCTAGCCCCAAATAACCAGGAAAATGTGATTCAAGAAGGAGGGAAATAGGGCTTTTTATAGAAGGTGAAAGGCGGTGCTGCCAATGGCGGTGCCGCCATTTGTTGCTGCCCTTCAGAGGCAGTGGTGGAAGCCTCTGGAAAAATTAGGAGAGGGGGCTAGAGAAGGAAGAAGATGAGGGGTGCCGTTATCAAAATGGTCCCCTGCGGTTTTTGTGATGACCTGCGTTTTATATGATGCAAATTTGATAAAAAGGCGAGATCTCTTGTTACATAAATATGAAATGCATGAAAATCTTTTTGGTTTTGGAAAACAATATTTTGTATAAAACCCCGAGTGTCAAAACACATTTTTCAATTATCTAGCCATGGCATAGTTTTAAATTGAATCTATTCCCAAGAAAGTGTTAGTCACAGCCTCAGCTACAGAGAGTAACTATAATCAAGTAACATTGAAAGCTAAGGTGGGGGTTTACTTACTTGCACTTAGTCTGGGTGTCTTCTGTCATGGGCGTACCTTGTTCTTAAGTGTTTACTTTGTGTCTGAAAAATGTTGAGGATTGGGTGAGTATATACTATACTCAATAAGAGTCCATCACTACTAGTTTTACAATGCATGCTATGTTTAAAATCATATGCTCTTTCAAAACATGTGCATGTTTGAACACTCATGTTCAATATCGGGATTAAAAACCATTGTCGAATTAGAATACTAACGACTTAAAGGATCACATAATCCAAATCGAAAGTATCATATATATCATAACATAATGATATGCATAAGATGCTCAACTAAATCCAACTCATGGATATCTAGTATGGTATGGTCGACCAACCTCATGTCATGCCATATGCAATACAAGTAAGTCCACGAAACCATAGGGCCCAACTATGCCCACAACCTCACCGCCATGTGGTCCCCGGGTACCTAGGGACACAGCGTCATAGCCTCCACGGGGCATATAACACATCGACCCAGTGCCGTGACACCAGTGGGAGCCCCCTGTACCACATGCAGTCGACGTAGGGATATGCCCTTTTTGGGCATGGTACCCAATCCACCTAGTAGTGGTAGAGGCTGGAAGGCCACCCCAACCTCTCGGCATAGCGCCCACGAGCTTACTAGCCCAAATCATATACGATCAAACAAGCAAAAACATCTCTTTTTCAAAACCTGTCCTCTTTGGGTCCCTCACAACTGCCTAGCCCTCACAACTGCCTACCCAGCGTCTTTTGGGCACTCCAGTGTCTTTTGATAACCCTCAAGGACATGCAATTTTGCAAGAACTCAATGCTCACAAATCATGCAATATATGCAATTATTTGCAAAACATGTTTGTGAATAATGTATTTATCATATGCATGCTGAATTTATTTATATGCTAAACAAGTCATATACGTATACTTAAAACATGCAGTCTCAAACAATCATGACTCTTTTTAAAAGTCTAGTAGCGATAGAGCACCTACCTGGCTAGGTCGCACTAATCCCCTTGTTCTCGTATGCTCCTGAACATGGTTTTAGGAATCAATGTTAGTTTGGCCTATCTTCTAAAGGTTTTAGAGTGGTTAGTCTTACTACTTAGGCATTAAGGGTTCATCCCCATGCCTATGGGTGTCCTAAGGTCCTAATTGGGCCTTGGTATCATCAAGTTTTCAAGGATTTAGTGGCCCCGCGCCACTACCATAGTCTAAGAGTCATGCCCACCTTAGATTATGCCTTGATCAGGTATTTTATAGTTTGGGTGTGTCCGCGCCATCGACATGGACACAACGCCTTTTACGGTGCCTCAATCGGAGCCCTAGATCTCAAGTTATATCCGTTTTAGTGTTGAGTGTACATAAAAGGGTCAAACGAATGAGGTGGGAGCCTGGGACGCTATCGCGTCCCGCGTCAGCAGCATGCGCCTCAACGGGTGCGTCTCCAGACACGCTGGATTCCCGCTCGACGTTCGCATTTGCGGGCGCGTCCACGGATGCACCCGTCTGGTTCTCTCAACGCATAGAACGTGTTTCATTCAGTGGGGAACCGGGGCGTCCTTGGGATGCCCTGATTCAACCTTGTCGAACCAATACGTTCCAGGGATCGTTGCCGAGTTTTGAGGGATTTTAGGCATACCTAGTTCGTTGCCGAGTTTTTCTCCATGTTTCTCCTCTTGGTTGCTTCTCCAAAACAAGATTTTCTCAAGCTTTTGGGCTGCCATTAGAGGCACCCAAGAGCTGTATTTATAGAGCTACAAGAGGGTTCTGGAGGGGGCTCTCACCGCCCTTGAATGGCGGTGGAGAAACCTCCAGAATGGCAGTGATTTCTCCTCCAAACACTGCCGTTCTAGAACCCTGTAGGAGGTTGAAGAAAGGGAGTGCCCATATCAAAACGGGCCCCTGTGTTTTTCAGGCTAAATCCGTTTTTTAATAAAAATTACATTTTTGCCCCTGAACTTCAAAGGCCATAACTTGCTCATTTTAACTCTGTTTTGAGTGATTTTGGTCTTGTTGGATTCCTTTTTCTGAGATGCACCTAATGGTACCATTTTCAAGACCAAATTTCTAGGTTCAGTCAGGGTGAATAGTGAAATGACCAAAATACCCTTATCTCCAAAAAGTGTACTTTTCATTGCTAACTTGGGATTTCAATGTTACAAAATTGGAGTTAGTACATTCTTACCCCCTTGGGAGAATTTCTCCCTCGAAATTCTACTATATGTACACTCAAAAGATCTCGGGGTACTTTTCTCGCATTTCTCACTCCGGTTCCCAAGTCTCTTCTTCCATGTGCGCATTTCTCCACAAAACTTTGACTAAGTGTATGTCCTTGTTCCGCAGCTTCTTACTCTTATGATCCAGGATCTCAACTGGTCTCCTCTCTAGCTTGAGATCCTCCGTCAACTCTATGGGTACCTGGTTGATGACATGAGCAAGGTCAAGCATGTACCGCCTTAGCATAGATATATGGAATACGTTATGCACTTCAGATAGCTGAGGGGGTAGTGCGATCCTATAGGCCACTTTTCCCACTTTCTCCAGGATTTCAAAAGGTCCTATATAACGTGGACTAAGCTTGCCTTTGATACCGAATCGCATAACTCCTTTAGTGGGAGATATCTTCAGGAAAACGTGCTCTCCTATGTCGAATTCTAATGGTCTCCTCCTTCGATCAGCATAGCTCTTTTGGCGGCTTTGAGCTGTGAGGAGGCGTCCTCTTATGAGTTTGTCCTTCTCTGCGCATTGCTCCACCAGCTCGGACTGGAGCACCTTGGACTCTCCAACTTCACTCCAACTGGTGGGTGATCGACAGGGTCTCCCATAGAGTGCCTCGTACAGAGCCATGCCAATGCTTGACTGAAAACTATTATTGTACGCAAACTCGACTACTAGTGGGTTTTTATCCCAGCTCTGCTTCCAAACGAGTGTATATCGGTCTGTGGATGGAAGGCTGTGCTATAGTTCAAGGAAGATCCTAAGGATTTTTGGGCGAACTTCCAGAGTTGTGAAGTGAAGCGGCTATCCCTATCTGAAGTGATACTAAGGGGTATGCCATGTAAACTTACTATCTCTTTGATGTATAGCTGAGATAGGATATCAGTGGATTGGGTATGGCGTATAGGAAGGAAATGGGCTGTCTTAGTCAATCTATCAACAATGACCCAGATCATGTCATGACCCTTAGAGGTCCTGGGTAACCCTACGATGAAGTCCATGGTAATATGGTCCCATTTCCATTCGGGTAACTCAAGGGGTTGTAACAATCCCGCAGGTCTTTGATGTTCAGCCTTTGTTTGTTGACATGTTAGACACTTTGCCACAAATTCCCCTATGTCTCTTTTCATACCATCCCACCAATATTGTCTCTTTAAGTCTTGATACATCTTAGTTCCTCCTGGGTGTATAGTATACTTAGACCGATGAGCCTCTTTTAAGATTTCTTGTTTTAACTCTTCATTAGTCAATACCACTAATCTTCCTTGCATGTAGACACTACCATATTCCCCTTTAGTAAGCCCTGGTTTTTCTATTAAAGCTTGTATATCCGGATCTCCTTTCTGTTCTTGCTTAACCTTTTCATTAACAGCTGACTTTATTGTTAGACCTGCCATAATGATCTTGCGCTTACTTATGTCTGCTTTCCATGTGATTACTTCTTGTAATAGCTTCCATCTCTTAGTTAATAAACTTGCACACATCCCTTAGGTTTTTCTACTTAATGCATCAGCTACCACATTAGCTTTTCCAGGGGGATAATGAATGGAGAAGTCATAGTCTTTTAAGTATTCCATCCATCTTCTTTGTCGCATTTTAAGTCTTATTGGGAAAAGATATATTTAAGACTCTTATGATCTGTAAAAACTTCAAACTTTTCCCCATATAAATAATGTCTCCAGATTCGCAAGGCAAAGACTATGGCCGCTAATTCCAAGTCATGGGTTGGGTAATTGACTTCATGATTCTTGAGTTGCCAAGAAGCATAAGCAATTACCTTCCCATGTTGCATAAGTATGCAGCCTAGTCCTTGTTGCGAGGCATCGCTGTATATCTCAAATCTGCCACTTCCTGAAGGTAAGGTAAGGACAGGTGTTGTAGTTAACCTTCTTTTGAGTTCCTGGAAGCTTTCCTCACATTTATCAGTCCATTCAAATCTTGTGTCTTTCCTGGTCAGCTTAGTTAGAGGTAAAGCAATTTGTGAAAAACCCTCGATGAATCTCCTGTAGTATCCTGCAAGTCCTAAGAAGCTTCTTATTTCTGTGACTGTCTTGGATCTTTCCCATTTCTGTACTGATTCAACCTTAGCAGGGTCAACTGCTATGCCATCTTGAGAAATAATGTGTCCTAAGAAATTAACCCTTTCTAGTCAAAACTCACACTTACTGAATTTTGCATATAACTTGTGTGCGCGTAGGGTGCTTAATGTTATCCTTAGATGTTCCTTATGATCTTCAGGAGTTTCTGAATATATCAAGATATCATCCACAAACACTATGATGAATTTATCTAAATACTCCTTGAACGCCCTATTCATGAGGTCCATAAACACGGCTGGAGCATTAGTTAAACCAAAGGACATTACTCTGAATTCATAATGGCCATATCGAGTCCTGAAGGCTGTCTTGGAAATATCTTCTTCTCTAACTCGAAGTTGATGGTATCTGGATCGTAGATCAATCTTAGAGAAGACTCTCGCTGACTGAAGTTGATCGAAAAGATCATCAATTTGGGGAAGGGGGTACTTATTCTTAATGGTGACCCTATTTAGCATCCGATAGTCTACGCACAATCTCATGGAGCCATTCTTTTTCTTAACAAAAAGGACTGGAGCTCCCCATGGAGATATGCTAGGTCGTATGAACCCTTTGTCAAGTAGTTCCTATACCTGGGTCTTTAGTTCTTTTAGTTCTGCGGGAGCCATTCGGTAAGGAGCTTTGCTTGGGGCCTCTCGACGGATTCAATCTTGGCTAAGAAGAAAGGGCATCCCTGAGCAATGTGCTTAACTACTTTCATGGCAGAAATAACACACGCTCCAAAATAATCCTTTCTTCTTTGGAGGGTGAAAGTGTCTCCATTCGGTAGGGTAAAAGCGACACGTTTCTGGCGGCAATCAACAAAGGCTTGATGAAAGGCTAGCCAGTCCATACCTAGGATGATGTCGAAGTCATTCATATCTAAGTGAATAAGATTGGCATGTAGCAAATGGTCCTTAATCAAAATGGGGACATCCTGGAGATAAGAATAGGTGGGAAGTGCCTGGCCTACAGGAGTCATGACTTCTGGAGTGAAGTCCAGGTCCTGTGGTATAATGTCCAAGGATGATGCAAACTCTCGGGATATGAAAGAATGAGTGGAGCCTGTATCGAATAGAACTTTAGCAGGTGTATCATAGATAGAAAGAATACCTTCAACTACTCCATTTGAAGCCTGAGCTTGACTGGAAGTGAGGGCAAAGACACGTCCTTGGCTTTTTGGAACTTGATCTCCTTTACGCTCTTCAACTTTCTTTTTAGGACAATCCCTAGCAAAATGTCCTAATTCTCCACAAAGATAGCAAGTGATGTTGAAAATGGGACATGTTTTGCCTAAATGACTCCTGTTACACTTAGGGCATGTTTTCCAGTCTGGTCTTCTTCCTTTGTTTTCAAACGGCATCTTGAAAGGTGGCCTGGGTCCTGATGACTGAAATGGTCTCTTTCCTTTATTTCTCATGGTGTTGATGTTCTTAGTTTCCTTCATCGCCTGATTCCTTTGATAATCTTTTTCATATAAGGAGGCCATCTCTACTGCCTTGGCTACAGTGGAAGGTTGTAAACCTAGAACTATGCTCCTGAGTCCTGAGTTGAGCCCATCTACAAATCTTTCTGGCGCATCTTCCTCATCAGCACAAGCACGTGGTACAAATCTTCGGAGGCTGATGAATCTATTTTCATACTATTGGACAGTCATATTTCCTTGTTCTAAGTCCATAAATTCCTTTTCCTTTTGTTTTCTTACGTGTTTAGGATAATATTTGTCATTAATGACCTTTTTAAACTCTTCCCATCCTATTGTTTCTCGCTGGTCAAAATAAGTTCTTTCTATGGTTTCCCACCAAAAGGTAGCCTCTCCCATAAACACAAATGTAGCCATGGGTCCTTTTCTTTCTTCAGCAATGTTCATGGTTTTAAATATCTTTTCAATATCAATTAACCATTTTTCAACTGAAGATGCATCATCTTCTCTTGTGAATGAGGGAGCTAATTTTTGAAACCTTTCTAACTGAACCTCAGTCCTATCTATTACTTTATCAGGGGAAGGATCTCGGGTGGTAGGAGTTTGGCTTTGACTACTCATGTATTGTCCCATATGTTGTAGAAATTGCTGGAATAATTTAGCCATCCCATTGCCTGACCCAGTGGAGTCCACTGGTGGGGCTTCAGGTCTTGGAGCATTGCTTCCTTTCTTCTTAGGCATCTGTAATCACAAGGTAATTTACCAGACCTTAGTAGGTGTTATCCTATTACCCCTTACTCTTTCATGGATGAAACTTGATTATAAGTTATCCTCCTCATAACTAGGTTGTGAGTAACGTTAAACCGCGCTCTGATACCAACTGTGACGATCTGGGTTTTATATGATGCAAATTTGATAAAAAGGCGAGATCTCTTATTACATAAATATGAAATGCATGAAAATATTTTTGGTTTTGGAAAACAATCTTTTGTACAAAACTCATTTTTCAATTATCTAGCCATGGCATAGTTTTAAATTGAATCTATTCCCAAGAAAGTGTTAGTCACAGCCTTAGCTATAGAGAGTAACTATAATCAAGTAACATTGAAAGATAAGGTGGGGGTTTACTTACTTGCACTTAGTCTGGGTGTCTTCTATCACAGGCGTACCTTGTTCTTAAGTGTTTACTTTGTGTCTAAAAAATGTTGAGGATTGGGTGAGTATATACTATACTCAGTAGGAGTCCATCACTACTAGTTTTACAATGCATGCTATGTTTAAAATCATATGCTCTTTCAAAACATGTGCATGTTTGAACACTCATGTTCAATATCGGGATTAAAAACCATTGTCGAATTAGAATACTAACGACTTAAAGGATCACATAATCCAAATCGAAAGTATCATATAAATCATAACATAATGATATGCATAAGATGCTCAACTAAATCCAACTCATGGATATCTAGTATGGTATGGTCGACCAACCTCATGTCATGCCATATGCAATACAAGTAAGTCCACAAAACCATAGGGCCCAGCTATGCCCACGACCTCGCCGCCGTGTGGTCCCTGGGTACCTAGGGACAAAGCGTCATAGCCTCCACCGAGCATATGACACATCGACCCAGTGCCATGACACCAGTGGTAGCCCCCTGTACCACATGCAGTCGACGTAGGGACGTGCCCTTTTTGGGCGTGGTACCCAATCCACCTAGTAGTTGTAGAGGTTGGGAGGCCACCCCAACCTCTCGGCATAACGCCCACAAGCTTACTAGCCCAAATCATATATGATCAAACAAGCAAAAACATCTCTGTTTCAAAACCTGTCCTCTTTGGGTCCCTCACAACTACCCACCCAGCATCTATTGGGCACTCCAGCGTCTTTTGGTAACCCTCAAGGACATGCAATTTTGGAAGAACTCAATGCTCACAAATCATGCAATATATGTAATTATTTGCAAAACATGTCTATGCATAATGTATTTATCATATGCATGTTGAATTTATTTATATGCTAAACAAGTCATATACGTATACTTAAACATGCAGTCTCAAACAATCATGACTCTTTTTAAAAGTCTAGTAGCGATAGAGCACCTACTTGGCTAGGTCACGCTAATCCCCTTATTCTCATATGCTCCTGAACATGGTTTGGGGAACCAGTGTTAGTTTGGCCTATCTTTTATAGGTTTTACAGTGGTTGGTCTTACTACTTAGGCATTAAGGGTTCATCCCCATGCCTATGGGTGTCCTAAGGTCCTAATTGGGCCTTGGTATCATCAAGTTTTCAAGGATTTAATGGCCCCGCGCCACTATCATAATCTAAGGGTCGTGCCCACCTTAGATTGGGCCTTGATCAGGTATTTTATAGTTTGGGTGTGTCCGCGTCATCGACACGGACACAATGCCTTTTGTGACGCCTCAATCGGAGCCCTAGATCTCAAGTTATAGCCTTTTTAGTGCTGAGTGTACATAAAAGGGCCCTACGATCACCTACTAGTCCCTAGGTCCTTTGTGACACTCTAGGGCTCTGTTTTGCATGATTTCACATGCAAAAACTTAGGGAAACTTAGCCTAGGACAAAGGGGAAGACGGGTTTTGAGGGATTTTAGGCATACCTGGTTCGTTGCCGGGTTTTTCTCCACGTTTTTCCTCTTGGTTGCTTCTCCAAAATGGGTTTTTCCCAAGCTTTTGGGCTGCCATTAGAGGCGCCCAAGAGCTCTATTTATAGAGCTATAAGAGGGTTCTGGAGGGGGCTCTCACCTCCCTTGAATGGCGGTGGAGAAACCTCCAAAATGATGGTGATTTCTCCTCCAAACACCACTGTTCTAGAACCCTCTAGGAGGTTGAAGAAAGGGGGTGCCCGTATCAAAACGGGCCCCTGTGTTTTTCAGGCTAAATCCGTTTTTTAATGAAAATTACATTTTTGCCCCTAAACTTCAAAGGGCCATAACTTGCTCATTTTAACTCTGTTTTGGGTGATTTTGGTCTTGTTGGATTCCTTTTTCTGAGATGCACCTAATGGTACCATTTTCAAGACCAAATTTCTGGGTTCAGTTAGGGTGAATAGTGAAATGACCAAAATACCCTTATCTCCAAAAAGTGTACTTTTCATTGCTAACTTGAGATTTCAATGTTACAAAATTGGAGTCATTAAAGTTTTCGTCCTTTTTCGTTTTTAAGTGCATTTTACAAAATTACTCCTAATTATTAAACGACCGTAACTTCTTCATACGAACTCCGTTTTCAACGTTCTTTGAGGTGTTGGATTCCATTTTTCAAGTAAAATATAATGGTACCAAGATTTATTACAAATTCCTTCATTTAATATTTTAAATAAAGTAAAACATTTAACACGGTTCATTTCCTATAAAATGTCCAATTCATTTTTGTTAAATGGATGCAAAAATTGCGTAAATTACTCAGGGGATTACATAACATCACATAGATACCTATGCTCATAGGGCCCTACGATCACCTACTAGTGACTACCATGGCCTCTACGTTGGCTTGTGGATAACACATGGCCTCAACTCACTAGACCTCATGGGGGTCATCCAGCTACCAGTAAAAGCACTTCCCCATGAGAAGCTACTCTTACTGCCCATCATCTTCATCGCAAGGTTGGTATCAATCTCATCTTAAAGGTCAGTGGCCACCTCACCTCCTAGTATAAGATTCCTTAGGAATTACACACACTCACATAGTGTGCCTACTAAGCAATTTGGGACTTAGGACACTAAGGAGTGACAACCCAAGACATCGATGAAATGAACCAGGGCTCACATCTACTTGTAGAGCACTTGCCTAAAGCATTGATGAAATTATAACCATTATGGCTTATAGCTACACGTAGGGAGCTAGCCTAAGACATTGTCATGGATCAGCATGATCGTAGCCACACATCACTATTGCATTCGAATCTCCATTGGATCAACCTCGATAGGCAAATTTCTTGAGGGATTTTCTTCATGACATTGAGTGGATCATGATGAATGGTTTGAATAATCTATCCAAGCAACTTTGGGTTGTGTACATGCTGTTCTTGGAGAATATTCATTGTCACTAGAGTTTTACTATCAATAATGGAGAAGAAGGGGGAAATGGGTTTTGGGTTCGGGCATGTAAGTGGCTAGAGGAAGAGAGAAAGGGAGAAAAAAATGGGCTAGCATGCTAGTCATGCTGTGTCAGCCTGAGGGGACAAAGGTGAAGAGAGAGAGGTAGAGGAAGATGAGATTGGTACTGGCAGGCTATGATGGCCAGAGAGGAGTGAGATGGAGAGGGAAATGAGAGCGAGAAGAGGACAGAGGGTTCCAGTTTGAGCTGGCTAGATGTTGTCAGTGGAGTGAGGGAGAAAGCAGAGAAAATGGGTCTTGGTGTTCCATGCACTACTTACCGATGGGGAGGAGACTAGAACTTCAGCCCATTTGATTAGATCTAGAATGTGTGCTTGGTCTTCTACCATGTTGGAGATAGGGAAACAGGGGGTTTCATGTGGGTTGTTAGCAAAAGAACAAATAGAGTAGAGAGGGTTCACTAATGAGGAGATCTAGACAGATGGGGAGGGAGCTAAGTGTCTGTGCTTGTGAACAGAGAGGATGGTGTTGGTGGAAGATCGTTTACTAGACAGGGCACTCTCTATTCATATCAAAGTACAAGGAACTCATGTCAAGGAGGAAGGAGATGACAAAATGGGGTTTTCTGCTGACTGGTTGACCATGACAGTCTGGCCACCATGTTAGTGAAAATTTGAGTAGGGGGTGGTGCTAAGGATTTCTCCTTTCCTTAGTGTCCCCTATTCTTTCTTTCTTTTTTCGTAGCCTAATGTGTGATAGTTGAAGGATGAGTGTCAAACCTAGCTTCATGCATTGTGGGTTAATCTACCATGTCAGAAACCAAATGAGGTGGAGGTGCTGTTACCAATTTGGACCTCCTAAATTAGTAAAAATTTGAGAATTTTGACCCTGATCTCTTTTTCATGTAAAATTATTGTCGTTGGAATTGTCTCAATTCATACATTTTAAATATTAAGGTTTTGGGGGTCAACTAAGTGTCCTTTAAAGGGTCAATTGCATGGAACTCAAAATGTGGGACTCTTCCTTTAGCTAGAAAAAATATTTTTATAATCTTATGGATAGTTCATCTATCCATCCTTTACTTAACATCAAACCCTAGATAATGCACTATACCTAAGCTTCACTCTAGCTCAATTTTCTCATTCTCTCATTCACCTTTTAATTCATTCATTATTGGCTAAGAGGGGAATAAAAAAAAAAATGTTTACCCTATTTTCTGCAATTGTAATTCTTTATTCATTGTACATGGATATTTACCTATATCACGTTCTTCCCCCTTGCAAAAATTTTGTCCTAGAAATTTGTTCTGTGTTATTATTCTGCCAATTCTAGATACATTCTATTCCTCAAACTTCTTTATACCACTCATCAAACAACTTTGGATATATATGTATGTATGTATCCTTCTCTCTTATTTATAAATTTTAATGCTAAGTTATGATTTAGGCTATATGATTTCCAATTTAGTTTAGTCAAGAAATTTTCTTGCTTCTCTACTTCCCTTTTATTTTTTTTGTTCTAAATCTTACAATCTTCAGATCTCATAAAATTCTCAAAACATATGATTTCATCTTCATACTTTTAGTCCTTATATTGCTTTTCTATATATCTTAGTATAAAATGTCTTAATCTTCCCCCAAGTCTCTTGGCATAATCCTACAATTTCACATTCTTTTCTTTCAAACCCTTTTATATCTATCTTGTTTCTCATTAAAATTCTATTGAATTATAATATTTTCAAGTTCAACGAAGTTCTTTGTAAAGGGTTGGTAAATTACAAGATTTATCCTCTTAGAAGAGCTTTGATTTAAAGTTAATATCTATCTTTTCTTAATTATTCCTAAGATTCATATTTGAAAAATTGCTCTTGCTTACTTTACCTACTTGACTTTCACAATGGTCCTTCTCTGCACATATTCACTCTTTTCTAACTTTCATTGTGAAAAGAAATTTTTTTTTGACTAAGTTGTGTGTACTTTGCCAATTTAGGACTTAATTCTCTAAAGTCATCACATTAATGAAACCATCATAATTCAGAGTTCATCAATTGGAAACACCAACCTACTTGATCATATTCTAATTTCTTTCTCCACAAGCTTATCTCCAATTATGTTTAAATTCATTATTTAGAATCATATTATTGTCATATATCATTTATCTCATCTACATCAATCTTAAAGCCTTTCATGTCTAAAATTTTATTATTGAGCTTCCAATGGACCTCATAATTATTAGTAGTAAGTTTTCACTACATATTTAAACTATTTTCATATCTCCAAATTTCCAGTAGATTTCACTACCATATTTATCTCTTGATCCTTCATAATGATTCTCCAACCATTGTCATACAATAGTTGCCATACTCTCCAAGCTATGTGCATTCTATACTGACTTGAACTCTAAAATGGTTGTCCATATCAATGGATCTTCTATTATATGCCATTGTCTTCACTTAAAGATAGTAACTCATACTCTCTCATATTCTGATCATTTCCTCCAAGAATTATACTAATCCATAAAATTACTCTCCATTTTACTTTCACAACAACAAACTTCTCATGTTTTGTGCACTCCCAACAACTTTCTTCATTGTGATTAGTTGTGAGTGGATTGGATTTAGCTTTTAAAACCAAACTATGACACTTCAAGTTTTCAAAATACTTTTTAAATACCATTTTGAAATGTAGGCTATGCCTTACTCTAAATTCTTTTTAAAAAATAAAACAGCAAAAAGTTTTTCATTGCAAAGTGATTCTGATAATCCCAAAGGTCATTTCTATAATAAAGACAAGGATTATATAGTAGAATGAGTGTCTCATTCTTATAAAAAATCTAGCAAAGTTTTCTCTAATTTTTAGACATATGCTCATTTAACACATGCATGTGGAATACCTGATAGACATACATAAATTTTCATATTTTAAAAATGAATAATAAAACTTAACCATAACCCTAAAACCTCCAATACAAGTGGTAAAGCTCACCCTTTAGATTTTGAAAATCCCAATCTCTTGAAATTTCGAACTCCACTATTTGTTGTCATGTTCACAGATCAACCTATACATCCTTCCATTCTAAATCTTCAAGTCTAAGACATTGTAAAACAAATTACAATGTCTTAGCAAGGTTAAACTTGTGTAGGAGGAAAAAGTTGCTATTTTGGTATACAGTTCATGATTAACAAAATTGAAGTATATTGATAAATTTATCATATCTAAACAAAACTCATGATATTTCAAAATAAGTGCTCACGTCGAAATTAAAAGTTCTCAAATCATACATCCATGAAAATAATTTACATGAACAAATGATTATAGTTGATAAATAATTAGACTTCCATGACTTTGAAGATATCATTGCCTTCTATTTTTATGAGGATTCAACCATTCTATGCTTTTATTATTTCATGAAACATTTAGTCATGCTAAGACCACTTTCTATGCATAAAAGCATAAATCATTCCAAATTTATCCATAACACAGTATTTCAAGATCGCTTATTAAACATGGTCATTTAGAATATCACTATCAATGTCTAAATTAATTGTCAATCAATAGTTGTATCAATTTATAAATTTCAAGGTAATGAACATTCTTGTTATCAAGTGTAAAGGTAGCAGTCTAATATGCCCTCCTTCATGAATGTACTGCATTTCAAATGCATGAATGATTCAATACAAAATTTGTTCAGAATCACTCAAATTGTATTATTAATCCAACATATTTACAACCAACATTGTAGAAATCATCAGTCTTGAAACATCAATATATATATATATTGTAATCAATGTTAAAAGTCATCAACTAAACTTAGATCATGTTTTTACATTCACCTAAAATATCATGTTGACTACAATGACATAAAATGTGAGATGAAAAAACCTCTTGATGAAATATGTGTCACTCAAGTCACACTCAAAATCTAGAAATTGATAAACCATTGACTCAATAAAAGCTCCAAATGATATTGAAAAGTTGAGGTGCATGGTCCTTAGTCCATAATGAAAAGTTCGAATGGATGTAGTTGTGGAAAATTGGTCTGTCAATATTACAATGGCATACAATCCACTAGGGAAGATATAGTGACATATAGTTCTACCACCTGGGACAAGGTCTGAATTCTCATGAAATAACTAGCATGCCCAACATGCTAACACCACATAACACCTATGCTCATAGGGTCCTACCATCACCTACTGGCAACTACTGTGGCCTCTACGTGGGCTTGTGGATACTGCACGGCCTCGACTCACTAGACCTCGTGGGACTACTCAGCTACCACTCAAAGCACTTTCCATTGAGAAGCCACTCCTACTACCGTTGTCTCCATTATATATATCAAAAGCAATTACATCAATTGATGGCATTGTTTTAATTAATACAAGCCTAAGATTTACTGTAAAACACTTGTCCACAAGGTCAAAGATCGAATCTAGACCCATCTTATGAAAATCTAGCATCTTAGAGGGGAACAACATACCCTAACATTAAATCTAACTTTTCCCCTTATTTGACTACTTTGTTCCTTTGATTTGTTAAACTTTGTTGATTTAGGAGATAAGTGGCATTATACAAACTCATTCCATACATCTTAGTTATCAATTCTTTCCATTTTTGTTTGCTTTTTGTCCTTTCTCTTGTGAGGGCTACTCAAGTTGAACTATTCTCCATGTTTTTTATTGTTGGCATGTTCTAATTTTCCAGCATGGGAAAAATATTTCAACTAGTAGCAAATAAAGTAGAAAAACATCTAGTTTCTCTATATTTTAAATAGTGATAAAATCATAGAAAATTGATAGGAAAATAGTAGCAACCGTAGGCTAATAAAATCTCTATACATAGCAATCAACAGAACATTAGGTTTTTAATATGCTCCACAAATCTGCTTTCCTATTCTTATAACTGTTACCCGTGACAGCAGACCTCTACAATTGTGGATGTATTAAACATGTACTCTGGATGAACAGTACTCTCGATGTGAATAGTACTTCATATAAATATTGCATTCAAACATATCAAGAAGACAACTTTCTACTGTATATTTCAAAGTAAAGATTAGCTCCACAGATTAATGTAAGACTTCCTCAATTCTTATGTAAAGCATATTAATTCTTAACATTCATGACTTCCCCAAACAAAAAAATGATTGCACTAAATTTACTGGCAAGAAGAACTGATAGTATAGAACACATCCTCATGGAAAATAATAACAGACCCATGAATGTCAATATTTTTATCATATGTAGTGGTTTTGATGAACATAGATAGATAAAATTCAAAAGATTACTCTATTTGTCACTTAATATCTATTGTAAAATTCGATTCTTGAACTTCTTTTAAATATAACTAACTGAGAAGGTCGTGACCATCATCTTTACTAATAAATAAGTATCCAATACTATTAAGAAATCATAGTCAATGGTGTAGCTTTAAAATTACTCACAAGTGCATGAATCAATGTAGTATTAGCATGCAGGAGAGGCCAATCCCAAGAGGAATCTCACGAATTTGTATGTTCGATGGATCTTATTTAAAGTGCTTAACTTTAGCGAAGGGGAGAAAGATTGATTTGGATTTGAATCTAAATTAAGAAAGTAAATACATGAAGTTAGACACTGCAATTAAAGGAAAATTACTAAAATTAAAAGTAAACAATGGAATTAGACACTTACCTAACCTATATGCAATTAACAAAAAAAATTAATGCAAAACAAACATGAATTAAACTAGGCTACTAACTTAAGGAAACTATTAAAAAGGAAACTTTCCTAATTAAGAAACTTTCTAAATTTCAAAAAGGAAACTTTCTAAACCTAATGTAAGATGCAAACAACATACTAGCAATTGTTAAAACAAGAGTCACCAACTAGATTAAGAAAAAATCAAAGAGAAAAGTAACCTAATACCACACGCATGATCCATGGATTGTGTGCATGGTTCATAGGTAGAAAGATGACTAGTTTTGATGTTTTAAATGCAAACTAATATATAGTCTAAGCTACACACTTAATAAACCCAGAAAGGTAAATGGATTCCTAAGAATTCAAGCAATTAAGTTGTTTTGGTGGCTGGAAACAAAGCATAAATACTGGAAGGAAATTTCTGGATTTTAAGCACTTAGAACATCAGATCAAATCAAGCATATAACGGATCTAAAATGATAAATTTTATTAAAGATAATAATCCAGACTCCTCATATAAATTTATTGAATTAATGCCAAAATACATCAAAATTCTAAGCATAAAATGTGTTGAAAAGAAGGAAATTGCATAGGAAACTAAGCCCTAAAACATAATCTAAACAACAACAAAAACGCAATCTAAAGTATGCTGACATGCAAAGAAAATCTAGAAAGGAACTCAAGAGAAAAGATGGCTAGGATAACGAATTAAGGAAAAAACGAATAAAACTAAGTGGAATTGAAGGAGAAAAACATGAAATTGCTAAAGTTGGTTCCACTAACTTCACTTTAATACTTATTTTATAAAGATAGATTACTTCAACAGTCTTCAGAAATGTAATCATTCAAGATAAAAATATAAACTAACTTTAATTTTAAATGTTATTTATCAAATTTTGTTCTAAAACAATTACAAATTTTTTAAACTTCCTTCTCCATACAATGAAGATGCATATAATCAAATTATTTACATTTTAAGTTGCCCCTTCAAATAAGTTATTTTCAACCCATGCACCCTCCTCACTAGTATCACGCACATAATGCTCATTCTCGCTACTTACATCAATTGATGGCATTGTTTTAGCAATACAAGGATAGTCTATTGCATTATTATGTAGTTCATCTTCATCATAAAAGTTCTTTGGGGATGCTTATAGAATAGTTGACCATATCTTTTCATGTTTGTCTTATGCATAAAATACTTGTTTTTCATGGGATGCCAAAACAAACTGAGGTCACTAGTGTCATTCCAATGGCATTAGTTTTGATGTTGTCTTTGTTGTGTTCCACCCACTTAAACACAACTAAAATTCTATAAGTATAATCCAATGCTCATATCTCTCCTCTAACCCTGTAATAAGTATCATTTATTACAATTGAGTTCTTAGACTTTGAACTAGAAAATATAGCATTGACAACTAAGCTAACCCCGTTATTCTATTGCACTCTTGTTATCATAGTCTTTTGGATAAAAGTGTTGCTTCTTGCCATGGTCTCATTGCCATCCAACTAAAGGATTTAGATATGCTATGACTTGGCACACTTTGTTAATCTTGAACTTGTGTATATTAAATATATGTATATAATTAAAAACAAGTGAATAATAAAGCATTAATTCATTTTACCTTCTCATGAAGCAAAGTAATGAATGTGCAGTAGTGTTCATATTACAATCACTTCTATATCTTTGCATAACTTAAATACCTTACTTTTAGGAAGTTCATATGCTCATTGCAAATAAAGAGACATAAAGCAAAATATTACCCTCAATAGTTACACATATATAAAATAAAGGAAAATGTGGAATCAGCCAGAGAGAGAGGGTCAACAAAGTATTTTTGCAAGACATAAAGGTAGGTTTGGTCCTGATCTTTATGTTGAACAGTTGATACACGACCACTAGAGTATAATATATAGGAATAACATAATTAATACTCTTATTAGAAAAAATGGGGTAATTTTTTTCTAGTAAGAGTATTAATTATGTTATCCCTATACATTACACTATGTCAATTCCCCATTTTCAAAAACAATTCTTAGATTTTCTTTTAATAAACATGTAGCAAAATTCTTAGAAAATAGTTATGCATTAATAGTTTTAAAAAAATTATCTTTTTAAAGTTAATATCAAAATCCAACCCTTTAGACTAGGTCATGTAGTCAACCTCCACATATGGCTGATGAAAATAAGGTATGATAACAATAAGTAAATGTACTAGACTAGATATCACGCCACAAGATCCACTAGCCACAATCTGGTCCACTAATTTCAAACTACTTAAATAGTCCATTTACATTTCAAAGATCTAAAGGTCAACAAAATACACAATCTCATAAGTGTCTTAAGTATAGTCCAAAATTTTACTACATCAATTAAAACCACTAATTAACTACATTCTAATAAAATGGAAGTGTCCTTTGCCTTCCCCTTTTCTTGCACACTCAATCTCCTTGAAATCTCTCCGAAAAATGTTGGTAGAGGTGAGCACAACTACTCGAATAGAAGAAAACCTAATACATTCTAGGATGAATAAAAAGACAACTATTGTTATTTTAAGTCTTCACTCACAAGCGCACTAATCAGTTGTAGTAATTCAAATGAGGAGGTTGATCCCATGATGAATCGAACGAGTGTGATATTAGTGGTCCTTACTTAGATTGTTTAACCTAGCCATAGATAGTGAAATCTTTTTCCTAAACTAAAAAATGAAAGATTAATATATGAATAATGCTAAAATTTAAAACATGTTAAACTTAACAACTTTCCTAAGAACACACTTTCTAAATATAAGATTTTCCTAAATTGAAACTTCCTAAACATGAAAAATTAGAAACTTCCTAACTAATATGCAACGACCAATAGAAACTATCATGCAAAATTAGAACAAGGAATGTGTAAAGGCTAATGAATTGTGCACATGAATTACAACTTAGAATAATGCATGGAAACTAAGATAACATCAAGCGTCTGGAACAAGAAGTGTGCATATGAGAATATATAATGCTTGCAATTTTGAAGTGCAAAACTAATCAAAATGAAGGTAACAACTAAAGGAGAATGCATGGATCTAATAATAGTGCAAGGCTTTAATTGAACATGAACTAAAAGAGAACATTGAACGATATAACCAACTAATACAATGGAAAACCATTTAAGATCATATGCATAACCCATGGGATGTGCATGTGGTTCTTGAATGCAACTAGAATGCTATTAATCTATGATGGCATGCATTCAAAAGTGAATGAAATATGTTTAGATCTAAGCATGGACTTGGAATTAAACCAATCAACATAAACAATATTCCAAACACTTAATCATCACCCAACTATAAAGCAACAATCCACTTTTATTGAATAAAAAGAAGCATAAAGGTGTGGTGCATACCCACCATGGATGGTGGGCACCATTCTTTACTCCAAAAAATCAATCAAATTACATGATAATCTCTCTTCTAGCATTTGAAACTTAAGCATGCATGTTACCCAAACAAGAAGCAAGGAGAAAAGGGCACTAAAAGATAAGGAGGCAACAAAGAATGAGCAAAGACCTTAAGGATATTAAAGGCATAAGCTTTTGATCCAAGGATTAAACTCTCTTGGCTGTCACTTTATGTGATGACCCGGGTTTTTGTAATACATTTTTCAAAGTCAGGGTGCCCTTAATAGTAAAAAATTTTGGCAAAACAAAGCAGCCAAAATTCCTTTCTTTAGAACTTGTTTTGTAAAACCCAAGTCATCAATTTATACATAACATAAGTAGAATTTTGTACAAGATAAAATTCCATTGAAGGAATATACTTTTATTAAATTCTAGAATCCATCCAATGGTTCATAGTACAACCGGGGTATAAATACAATACTTGTCCAAATTACATAATCCAAATTTCAAAGCTTACCATACAATAACAACTCGCAATACAACACAATGCTCTCAAATAAAAATACATTTCTTCAAGGGATATACCCTGATTGATTATTCTTCCAAATCTTCTTAAGTCTTGAGCTCCTAATTCTCCTTCTCTGTATCTGAGATATTGTAAACATTCAAACATTTACAATATCTCAGCAAGTTATGCTTGGTAGGGTATTTAAAAAGTATAATAATTTGACAGTATAATCTTAATACTTTATAATCCCATTATTCAAACTCATGGATCAATCCCTTTACTTTGTCATATATATACATCCTTACACATACATACTGTACATGTCGTGTATATATATATATATATACTGTCAAAACCATGAAAAATAGTTAATATCTCAAACGTCAATAGTCACACTTAGTCATACTGAGTTGATAAAACATTGAGACTCTACTGGGAAAATACTCCCTTATTTGGGCAGTATAGCCATCTCATTATACCATGCATCATAATGCAAAATACTCAAAGTACTACCATGCTGTAGTTTAATCCATATTTGTAATGCCTGAGCAATTTACACTATTTTTAACGAAAATTAGACATTCTATAGGAAATAAACTGAGTTAAAATTTTCACTTTATTTAAAATAGTAAATGAAGGAATTTGTGAGAAAACTTGGTACCATTAGATTCTACTCAAAAAATGGAATCCAACTCCTCAAAAATACCCAAAACGGAGTTCGTATGAAGAAGTTATAGCCATTTTAAAGATAGGGGTATTTCTGGAAATTAAACAGAAAAATGAAAAAACGAAAAAGGACAAAAAATGCAGGGGGCCTTTTTGATAACGGCGCCCCCTGTCATCTTCAACCTCAAGAACCCTCCAGAAACCCTTGATCTCAATTTTTCTAGAGGAATCTGCCACCGCCAAGGGCGGCACCGCCATAAGCAAGGCTATAAAAACCCCATCTCCCCCTCTCCAAAAACCACGTTTTTCGGCGTTTTTCCAGTCATTTGAGACTGGGGTTTCTGGTAAAAACCAAAAACCCATCCCTCTATGTTTCTGGCAATGGCCAGGCCAAGTCTGGCCGGCCATTCCTTTACCCATCTCCCCATTCCCCTTTTTCCTCATCTGGTCACAACGGAACGACGGTTTTCCCCCTTCTTCGAGCTTCCCGGCGAGCAGGCACACCCACCAGAAAAAAGGGGCATCCCCAAGCTGACTAGGTAAGCCATTTCTCTTCCCTTACTCTCCGTTTACTTCCCCCAGGCCAGATCCATGCCAGATCTGGCCCTTTTCGGTCATTTTCCAGTCAGGTTCTTGGCCGAAAAAACACTCCAAGCCGGCTTGGGCTGGCCTTGCACGAACCAGGTGTCCCAAGGATGCCAAGCACCACTTGCACTTGGGACTGGGTCCTTGGGATGGGTTCCAGGTGTATGATAGTGCGTACATTTCCCAGGTGCGGACTTCAGGTGCGCACGTGACATGGGGCACGGGTCCTGGCTCGACCAGGGTGCACGGGGTGCCCTGGCAGCTGAGACGCGCCATTCTACAAGGTGTGTCCGTGCGATGATGCACATCATAGCTCGTCACTTGAGCGTGCATGTGCACATGCAAAACACTGTCCCTAGCACGGCCTTTGAGCACGCACACACGTGAGGCAATCGCAGTTCAACCAGGGTACACAGGTATCCTGGGAACTAGGGCACATGGACCTACTGAGGCTTTAAAGTTAGGATTAGAGGATAAATTACAGAGTTTAACTATTGAATAGTAGATCCACACCATAGGATCCAGCCTGACGAATGAATTAGGCAAGGACCATTGACCCTAAACAACAGACCTAGCAGTCTAATGTCTAAATAGATTGAAATTAATAAGGACTCCTTGTATCCATTTATACCCAGGAGTTTATAAATGAGGCCCAAGGATGGGTTGAGTGCTAAAGGACGCGACTCTAGGAGACTTTGAGGTAGGTGCTCTATCATTACTAGACTTTTTAAAAGAGCCATGATTGTTTTATGCATAAGTTATATAACTTGTTTAGCATGACTTAATTCAGCATACATATGATAAATGCTTTATGCATAGATATGTTTTGCAAATAATTGCATATACATTATGCATAAATATGTTTTGCAAATAATTGCATATACATTATGCATAGATATGTTTTGCAAACAAATGCATATATTGCATGATTTGTGAGCATTGAGTTTTTGAAAGATTGCATGTCCTTGAGGGTTACCAAAAGACGCTAGAGTGCCTAAAAGACGCTGGGTAGGCAGTTGTGAGGGACTCAAAGAGGACAGGTTTTGAAAAATACATTGCGCATATATTGCCAAGACATGTGCTACATGCATAGATTGCATGATAAGTGTAGCCTTGACTGATGAGGGCGGGCTGATGAGGGCGGGCCGATGAGGGCAGGCCAGAGAGAGCTGACAAGGCTTTTAGGCTTTCAGGCTTCTAGGCAGGGTTATGACTTTTAATGCCATACTAGCATGAGCAGATTTTATGCATTTCATACATGTTTTGCAACTGATTTCATAAATTGCATGATTTACGAGGAAGAAGTGTCATGTGCTTCATGGAGGCTATGACCAGGTGTCCTCAGGTACCCGGGGACCACACGGCGGCAAGGTCGTGGGCATAGTTGGACCTTATGGTTAGAAGATTTATTTGCATTGCATATGGCATGACATGAGGTTGGTCGACCATACCAGATATCCATGAGTTGGATTCAGTGGACCATCTTATGCATATCATTATGTTTATGATATATGATACTTTTGACTTGGATTATGCTATTCTTTAAGTCGTCAGTATTCCGGTTTGACAGTGGTTTCTAATATCGATATTGAACATGATTGTTCGAACATGGACATGTTTTCAAGAGCACGTGATTTTACTGAGTATAGTATATACTCACCCTATCCTTAACATTTTTCAGGATAGTTCCACTCACAAATAGAAGACGTCTCAGGAGATATTAGTTCTACGAGCAAGTGAATAAACAAAGGAGACAACTATACATGTGAGTAACTCTCTACCCTTTGGACATGCATTTATATTTATTTACAGTTGGACTGTGTGCTGTGATTGGATAGACCTGGGGAAGAATTTATGATTTTTGAAGTTTTTTCAAAAACTACTTTGAGTATTGTGAAAGCAAATGACACTTGGGGTTTTCAAAATGAGTTTAAAACAAAATATTTTCCGCTGCATTGCATGATTTTCATAAAATGGTTTTCAAATAGGGATGCATCCCGCCTTAGGAATTAGATATTGCATTTAAAAATGCATGGGAAAACCCAGGTCGTCACAATATCAGTGCACTCGGATAACTGCTTTCATACTCCATAGTTACCAAATGTGGAAAATCATCTATGTCATGTTTATGTGGGGAGACAGACCGTCACAGTGGTGGCCTTCACATAATTACCCCACCCGACATTTTTTCTCTCTTTGGGCACGGTATCATCAAATATATCACATTTCGAAGAGCAAGTGGGAAAACTCAGCCAAACCCTCATAGCATAGTATCCTTAGGCATACACCTATTTAAAACAAAAACCACAAGCCTCCTTGCTTGTATATAAAGTATTCTTTTACTTATCAGATGTCTTGTCTGTTTATATCATCATCCTCGTACTTTGGTATTCTTATACCGAGGATAGGATTTCACTTCAAACTTAGGGATCATCATTTACAATGAATGATACCCATGTTCATATAAGTTTAGGGATCACCATTCTATATGAATGATTCCCATGCATTGATTTTTATACTTATCAGACAATTTGTCTGTATATTTAGGGCTGGAATACCTTCTAGTTCCCTATTCACTTAGGGTTTTCCTCAATTCTAACTTAACCATTTCATATGTATTTTGGTTGGATCATAAGGGTTTTCAAGTGGTTTAATACAAGTATTTACATTACCCTTTTATTCATAAAAATGAAGAAAATAGGGATTTTTCATTTTAACTTGGAATTGAATGTACTTAGTGTCATTTCAATCAATTTTTTGAGTACATTCATAATTTCTAAGTTTTAAATCATGTTTTAATCTTTATAAAAAGATAATTTCCAATAACCTAATATTCTAGCCCAAAATTTTTGAAAATTCAAACTAAATTGATTTTCTCAGTCAATTTACAAAAATTAGGGTTATTACAATCTTCCCCCCTTATGATAATTTTGTCCTCGAAATTCGCATTTCAACATACTTATGAGTTTTCATTAACTTATTCATAAGTTTGCTTATGTGGCCTTACCACTTAAGGAAACCTCCATTTCCTTTCATTCATAGTTCATGTTACCTTCTTCTTAAAGGTAAAATCACATTTTTGGGTCATAAACACACATCTTACTAATAATGCTAATGCATTAATCACTTAAGCTAATTCTTTGGTAGCCTTTCTAAAAGGATTAATAACTCTCATTCAAGTTATCCCTTTTGTTCAAAATTCTCTAATTCTAATATCTATTTCCTCAAAGATTTACATTTTTCCTATGAAGGTTGAAGTTATTTCATCTATTTCAAATCTCAAACATTCCAATGATAGATTTATGCAAATTCATAACAAAGAAAAATTATTGTTCCTATATCCTCATTCAAATAATACTTTTGCATCAATATAAGGCATAAACAAAGTACTTTCAATCTTTCCTTTGGACGATTGATCTTCCATAATAGCAAATACCCTCCCTTGGTGTCCAGGGACATTTTTTGGTTTGTCATCCTTAATTCCCAAATGTTTGTTGCAGTGACCAGCCATATGCCCCAACTCTCCACACTTATAACATATGATTGGGGGTCATTGTTGTTGTGGCCATTGATTGTAACATGGCCTTCCAAGATGAAATCTTTTACATCTAAAACATGATTTCTAGTTCTTTCCAATTACAAGATTTCCTTCGTTTCTTTGTGACCTGAAATTTTTCATGGGTCCTTTATTTTTCTTAAAAGGTCATGGATTGAAGTCTCCCACTTCTCCTCTTTTCTCATTTTGGTTTTTCTTGAACTCCACTTCAAATTTTGAGGCCATTTCCACATATTCTGCCAAAGTCATGGGTTTAGTACAAAGTGCCTTTACTTTCAACCCTGGGTGTAGCCCTTCTATGAATCGATTCATCGTGTGTGTTTTAGTGTTACACACATGAGTTGCAAATCTCCCTAACTATGTAAATTTATTATCATACTCTACCATTGACATGTTTCATTATCTAAGTTCCAGAAACTCTATCAGCTTTCTTGCATGTACATGAGAAGGGATATATTTGTGGTTGAAGACTTCCTTAAGTTCCTCCCATGTAGTATTTTTAGAATTTGAGAAGAAGGTATTGTTAGTTGATCTCCACCAAAATGCAACTTGGTTTAATAGATACGTGGAAAATTTAATCTTCAACTCTGGAGGAGTACGTAGTGCACTAAAAGTCCTTTCTAGTTCATATATCCATTCCTCAGCCTTCTCAACTTCACCCTTACCATTATACCCTGTAGCCATCTTTTGAAACCTTTCCATCATTTTGTCAACCTTTTCTGGGGCTAATGGAGAATTTATAGCTTCTTCACTTGACCCTGTACCAATGTGGGAGTATTTGGTGATGGTGTTGGTGTATTGTGTCTCACTTCAGGCTGAGCTTAAGCTTGAGTACTTGGTACATCTACTGGAGGTGATGAACGTTGGGGCTATTGAATGAGAGGAAGAATGTTTCTCAATATTCTTGTTACCATCTCTTCCATATTATCCATTATTAATCCCTCTATATTATCTTTTAGAGTATTTTGAGCTATCTTCCTTGGGACTCTCTTTGGCAGCATCTGCTCATAAACCAAAATTCCTATCAGTATTCCATGCAAATTTCTATCATATAAGTAGAATCAATATTCCTAAATTCATCATATTAATATCCCTATTCATTCATAGGTCTTCACTTTCCATTATATCATCAATGCAAATTATAGTCCATACTTATTTTCATATTTCAATTATATCATATAGTTGAATCAATATTACTATAAATTTTATCTCCTTATTTATTCTTATTAAAAGTCTTTTCATTCACCAATTTTGAAAATATTTACCTACTCCTTAAATTCTTCTCAATTACGATCATCTCTATTTTTATGATTAAATCCTTTAGCTAATTGTCATAATATTACATCTATGTAGTAATTGTAACTCTTACATTTATATTTATTATTTATTATTATTATTTTCGAATTTTATAATAATTCTAAGGTCTTATCTTTAATATCTATTTCTCACAAATTTCTATTTCACCTTTCTTATAAAGGTTGGATTTTATTCTTCTTCATCCTTTTCATCATATTTTTCCAATTTATCATCTCTTTCTCTTAATCTCCATTATTTCACCTAATAATAGTTATATTAATGTATTTTATTTCTAAAAGTATCTTTACTTGAGATTTCAGGATATACCTAAATATCATATATTATATCTTCCTCTATTGTAATGTTTTCCTTATTCGTTTCTAAACTTACTATTCCCTATATTGATATCATTAACTTACTAAGTAGTACTCCTAGTTAGTTCACTAAGTAATATCTACTTATACTCCACTAATACTTCATGAGTTAATTACATTAACTCCTCACCTAATGAGTTAATCACATAACTCTTCCTATACTCATTCTCAACTAATGAGTTAATCACATAACTCATTATCTACTCATTCTCATCAAATACTATCTTATTTCTTATTCACTCACTATTTCTCATCCTCTAATTGGATTGTTATCTTCATATTGGACATAAGGGTACTATACTATGATTAAATGAATGGCTCTGATACCAACTGTGATGACCCGAGTTTTTGTAACACATTTTGTAATACATTTTTCAAAGGCAACGGCGCCCTTAGTAGTAAAAAAATTTTGCAAAACAAAGCAACGAATTTTTTATTATTTAGAACTTGCTTTGTAAAACCCAAGTTATCACTTCATACATAACATAAGTAGAATTTTGTACAAGATAAAATTCCATTGAAAGAATATACTTTTATTAAATTCCAGAATCCATCTAGTGGTTCATAGTACACACCGAGTATTAATACAATACTTGTCCAAATTATATAATCCAAATTTCAAAGCTCACCATACAATAAAAATTCTTAATACAATATAGTGCTCTCAAATAAAAATACATATCTACAAGGGATGTATCCTAATTAATTATTCTACTAAGTCTTCTTAAGTCTTGAGCTCTAATTCTCCTTCTCTGTATCTGAGATATTGTAAACATTCAAACATTTACAATATCTCAACAAGCTATGCTTAGTAGGGGATTCAAGAAGCATAATAATTTGACAATATAATCCTAATACTTCATAATCCCATTATTCACACTCATGGATCAATTTCTTTACTTTGTCATATATGTACATCCTTACACAAACATATTGTATATGTTGTATAGATATATATACAATCAAAACCATGAAAAATAGTTAATATCTCAAACATCAATAGTCACACTCAGCCATACTTAGTTGATAAAACATCTAGACTTTGCTGGGAAAATACTCCCTTATTTGGGTTGTATCTGCATCTCATTATGCCATGCATCATAATGCAAAATACTCAAAGGACTACTATACTGCAATGTGATCCATACTAGCGTGCTTGGATAATTGCTTTCATACTCCACGGATACCAAATGTGGAAAATCATCTACATCATGTCTATATGGGGAGATGGACTGTCACAGTGGTGGCCTTCCCATAATTGCCCCACCTGACATTTTTCCTCTCTTTGGGCATGGCATCATCATATATATCATATTTCGGAGAGTGGGTGGCCAAACCCTCATAACCCTCGTAGCATAGCATCCTCAGGCATATGCTTGTTTAAAACAAAAACCACAAGCCTCCTTGCTTGTATATAAAGCATTCTTTTACTTATCAGACGTCTTGTCTATTTATATCATCATCCTCGTACTTTGGTATTCTTATATCAAGGATAGGATTTCATTTCAAACTTAGGGATCTTCATTTACAATGAATGATACCCATGTATTGATTTTTATACTTATTAGACAATTTGTCTGTTTATCTAAGGCTGGAATACCTTCTAGTTCCCTATTCACTTAGGGTTTTCCTCAATTGTAACTTAACCATTTCATATGTGTTCTAGTTGGATCATAAGGGTTTTCAAGGGACTTAATACAAGTATTTACATTACACTTGTCAACATTTTAAGACATAAGATCATGTTTTCAACATGTATTTCTTATGTAGATGCATTCATAAAATCTTCCTACCTTCGAGTAGTGATCCATCTCTTCAAATCTTCCATCATCCTGATTGATGTATGAAATATATAAATCCATACATAGTATCAATATTTATACAATATGAATAATCTTTTATTTTTTATCTTATCTATATTCTTTGTATAATCTTGTCCTTTGATACAAAGGATCTAGATCTTGTCTCCTATCATAATATATCTTCCTTAGATAGTATTGATCAATAGATCTGACGATTAGAATGATCTTCTAATCTTTTATATATAACTATTTTCTATTCTAAGTCTTTGTGTATTCCTTGATCTAAGTTTAGATCTTCTATCATCTAGTTCTTCTTTGATCTAAGTTTAGTTGTTTGATCATCCCTAAGGAGGATGATCTTGGTTCTCTTCTTTGAATCATATTTGATCAAGGGTTTGGATTCTCTATCTAGATTTGTCTACAATATACATACATAGATACATAATAAAATACGAAATTAGGATTCTTATTGTTCTTGATCATTCAAGATCATATGGATCTTGTCTGATCATCCTTATCTTACTTACTATTTTTATTAAGATTAGATAATTTACTAACCTTTTATGCTCTTATTATTATTATTCAACTAGTTAATGTTTTATTGGTTGAACTTATTTCATCCTACGTCGAGACATCTCCTCTGATATCCAATTGGCTAAGGCTTACTGGCTGAATGGTTGAACACAAAGTGGTTACTTCAATCCTCATGTAAGGAGGTGTTTAGACCTCACAAATATCAACGGAAGGTAGGGGAAGAGCGATACTCTATTAGAAAACCCCCTTAACCACCATGTTCAGCATTCACTAGAATGACCTTAGCTCAACCTTTCACAAGGCTCCTATGAGCATTTTAACCCTAAGCACTCTTTCTAATTGATTTTAATTAAATCTATGAACATTAAAAATGTCATTTATGGGGTTTATTGTTCTCTTAGTTTGGGGCAAGGATTTGATAATCCTCATATTATCCTACTAACTATAGCTCTTACTAATATTAAGTCAAATTCATTCACTCATCTTAATTGTCCATGAATCTCTATATTCCATTAATTTACATTTTTGGTGATTTATGCTCATTATATCTTAACAACTACTTAACATTTGAATCTACTAATAAAATTTGATAATAAATAAATCATAAATTTAAAGCATAAATCCAATATAAATTTAACAACTATTTATACTAACATGCTTCCTATGAATGGAACTTAGCCTAATGAAATAAAACTATACTTAAACTAGCATGATCCTAAGTTATGAAATACATGAAATTTTACTAGTAATCTAATGGAATCATTCTAAAATCTTAATTTCAAACTAACAGCACCCTAAGATAATTAAATTACCAACCTACTATAACTATCCAATAACATATAGAGCATGGCATGCTAAAATTTAAGAATTACACTATCATGCTTCCTAATTTATAATATAAATCACATTTACAATTCTATTATCAAATAAAAGACAACTAATTAGATTAAGATTATTAGAAATTTTTACTTATGATCCAACCATTAGATTTTAGATCTTTTCCTTTAGATCAAGGGTTTTAATTACATTTAGGGCTTTTACTTCACTAAGGTCCAAAGATCATATCCACTGGTTTTTGTCACATTTAATCCATGATCTCACTAGATTCCATCATAATCCCATTCATTCCATCCATCCCAAGGGTCTGATCATACTTGATCTCCTTGATCAAGTGGGTCCCTATGTATTTTTAGGTTATTTCTACCATAAAGGATAGATTCCTCAATTTATGTTAGAGCTATCAAAATAAATCATGGATATTACTTTGTTTCAACATTATATCATCATTGAATTAGATCTTGAAGATCTGATCATCTCAGATCATGAAAATTAGAATCTTAATTTCTAAAAATAAAAAGTTTCTTGAATATTTTTATCTATTTTATGATATAAAAAAATAGACATTACAAGCTTTCCATAGCTTCTTTTTTATCTTAATTTGGAGTTCAGATGACTCCACAATTAAGAAAAGAAGTTCACAGTCATTTTGAGGGTCTAGATTTGAT
This sequence comes from Warburgia ugandensis, assembly GCA_035236585.1. Classification (NCBI taxonomy): domain Eukaryota; kingdom Viridiplantae; phylum Streptophyta; class Magnoliopsida; order Canellales; family Canellaceae; genus Warburgia; species Warburgia ugandensis. The sequence continues at coordinate 49,789,307 of CP141130.1, forward strand.
TTGGACCTAGTGAAACTACCAGCTCATATCAAGTCAGGTAGCGAGTTCAATCGGGAGGAGTAGGCCTTGCTTCCGTCACTGGGATGCAGGTGAAAATGCACTACCCAGGACAGTGTCGCTTGGCATGTCATTCCATTAGAATGACGTCGCACGTGGAGTGTGCGCATGGAGACTCTCCCTCAAAGCACATTTTCATATAGTGTCTTGCTTCGGCGTCTCGGTGGCCTGATCTCTTAAGGGAGATCAGACAGTCTGTTTTCGACCATCCACTCAATTCCTCTTCAATCAAGGGTTCAAAACTTGATAAAATTTCTTGAAAATTCTAACCTAGGGATTTTGGGCCCTTCTGGATCGATTGGACAGCTCAGAGTTTCCATCCAGAATTTAAGGGTTCTTATCCTTACTTGATTTTTATTATTTTTAACCTAAAACTAATTTTAGAAAAATAAAAATTACATAAATTAACATGAAATAAGTATGGAAAGAATTTCCACCTACCTAATTGGAGAAAAATGTTGGTTTTGCAGCCCAATTTAAAAGAATATCCACTTGATGATAAGATCACCCAAGAACTGCTTATCTTGTGATTTATCGTTGTTTGAACCATTGGATCTTGAACTTAACCATTGTGAGATTTGATTTGGAACATAGTGCTTGATTGAATTTAGGTCTCTTGTTCCAATTAAAGAAAGGACAGAGAAAGTAAAAGATGAGAGACTTTTGGGAGTCATGATAAATTTTATGAATATTTTTGTAGGATTTTTGGAGGTGTATTTATAGATGTTTTTGAACTTTTCATAATTACTTATAATAATTATGTTTCAATTCTTTTGAATATTAAATTAACATTGGATCATCTACTACCACCTCCTTCTCCACTATTAGCTGGTAGTGGTATGACCACTCATTACATGTTTTTTGTTCATTGGATTCATTTGTGGGGCCCATGTAGGTGTGAAAGGACCATTTTGCCCTTTTATGGAGAAAATTTTGTTTTATTCTCCCAAACTCAGAATTGAGTGTACTTAGTGGCATTGGAATTGTGTTTTTGAGAACATTCTAAATATTGATGTCTTAGATCTCAGTTATGGGTAAAATTACCATTTTACCCTTTTATTCATAAAAATGAAGAAAATTAGGGATTTTTCATTTTAACTCAGAATTGAACGTACTTAGTGTCATTTCAATCAATTTTTTGAGTACATCCATAATTTCTAAGTTTTAAATCATATTTTAATCTCTATAAAAAGATAATTTCCAATAACCTAATATTCTAGCCCAAAATTTCTAAAAATTCAAACTAAATTGATTTTCTCAATTAATTTACAAAAATTGGGGTTATTGCACTTTAAGAGGGCTGTATTCCTTGATCCAAAGTCCTAATGCTGAAATAAAGAAGCAAACAACCAAGGAACTTAAAGATTCAAAGCAAGAAATGGGATTAAGAAACAAAGGATCAAAACATTTGAAATAATAGGACAAGAGCACCACATAGCAAGGAATGGAATAATATGTACTAACCTATATGAACTTTCAAAACAAGAAGGGAAATAATCAAGGAGGAGGCCTGGAAATGAGGGAAAGGAGAGCATCTTCTAAGTAGAATGCATTGAAGGCTTGGGATGAAGAAGGAGAAAGTTTCCCAGTTTCATTTATTCAAGTTTTGCATTACTTTCTTTTATTTGAATGCATGTTAATTGGGAAAGTTTCTAATTCTATTGCATAGCTTTATTTTTAGAAAGTTTCTTTTATTATAGCTCCATTCTTATGACATTTAGATTCCTAGTTTAAATCAAATAAATCTTCCTTTGGCTAAAATAAGCATATTGAATGAAAATCCAATCTATTAAAAGTTCTTGAGATTCCTCATGGGATCGACCTCCCTCATGTAAAATACTACTTTGATTCATTTTCTTGTAAGTAATTTTAAAACTACATTAATTTTTTGGCCCACAAGATTTGAGAGTAGTGGGCAAGTTTTCACGAACTCTTTGAATTTAGTGAGTAATCGAGGCTGTTTTCCTTATTCTATATTTCTTCATGCATAAAATGGAATTTTTTCCTGTTCTTATTCTATTTAACTTAAATGTGTTGAGGCGTAAAGTAGTATTCATTGTTATCAATCACTTCCTTAGAGTAGGACTTAGTGTATCCTGTCAACTACTTTGTCTTGAACTAGTGTTCAAGGTTTTAAGAGATTCTCCTGGATTTCAAATTCCTCAATTGCATGTATGACATTGCAATTAGAGTTGTTCATCTTTAGACTAATGTAGTACTAGTTACCCTCAGACTTCTTAGAAGCATGAAATCTATGATATTTTGTGTAGTCTAAGTACAAACTACCACTTTGTTATCAACAATCAGTAGCTAGTTTGTACAATACTTTTCTTCCCATATGGATCTTTATGCATTCATAATCAAAACAAGATTTAGACATATAAAAAAATAAAAGTAACTAGGTAATGATAATAATTTCTTCATTAAATATGCTCAAGTGCATGGTTTAAGCTATCGTTTATTGAACACCTCTTGTTGTTCAATACCTAGCTAGGAAAGTTTAGGTAAGTAATACCAGATGTTGCTAGTTGTAGCATCAATAATATACAATTTCATGTGTTTAGAACTCATAAAATAGTAACTTAGGTTCACTGAATGGTAGAACAACATAAAGGTACCCCTGCTGGTTTAGTAGGAACCTCATTCATTTCCTTTGCATATATGTATGTCTCGAGAACTTACTATGAAATTTTCTGGTAAACAATAGTGATGTTATTTGTTGTAAAAATTAGTGGGTAAATATTCATAATTTAGAATAATACAACTTAAGCACATCCAATAGCAGCACATCATAATGGGTACCCCTACTGTCCATCAGGGTACACATAGTTTGTTGATGTTAAAAGTGAGTTCAACATTGCAAATCATGAAAGAAAAGGTCTAATTCTTTTGAGTTTTGCTAGTATTCTCAATTCACATTGAAACTAAAAAATAAATACATATGTAGGATAGGGTTTGACCATGCTTAAGACCTTGATTTCAAGGGAACATTCCTGTTGCTCCAACAAGGACAGATTCACACTCTTACTTGTCATGCTCAATTCAAGACCTATTCAAGTAAAGTTTCTAAGGTAAAATATAGTTACTGACCAATATTGAGATATATTATTAGAAATACAATTAGGAGTCATAATTATCACAATCACTAGCCTAGTAGGATACATTTGATGTTCCATACAAGGTCAAGGCCAATACGTGACCTGATTCAATGTAAATTTTCATATTCTACTAGATTACAGGTATTATCAATAGCATAGAATGTGATCTAATAGTATTAGGTTGCTTGGGGTTTCACTCAACCTAAGGTTTAAGTTCACAAAACTCACTTGTCCTGGTCTAGCAAGAGTGTGTTTATATTCCTTTAAGTTATGCCTACAATCACATGCCTTTCAATGGGATTTTTACTCATGTTCTTGGATGTTACTAACTACATTGATAGTGAAATATGTAATCACATTGGTCATGCACAGAAAAAGTAGAAAAATTAGCAACTTATGTCAAGCATTTTAAACATGTACCCTTTCTGTTCTGATAGGGTACCTAGTATGTTAATTATTGAATATCTACCTCAATTCACCTCAAAATTGGGTGAAGATTTTTGTTGTAATTAGCCTATTGGTAACCCCACATGACATACATCAATTGCACTCTTAATACTCCCCATAGTAGCAAGGAAAACAAGTGGTAAACAGGGGAGAAATAAGGCATCGACTTCATGCTCACTTTAGTAGGAAATTGTGTTATTTCCTTCACCTGTTCTGACCTACCAGTGGAACACATAGCTAAGAACTTCCCCTGCATTGCTACTAGGATGAGCAATCCATGGAGTTATAATCTTTCACACAAGATTTATATATTTTGCAATAGAAAAAATTTATAAGGATAAAGCTAGGACTCTATTAATCAATCTCCAAAAGGCATCCTTTAGAAAGGCATCCTTTAAAAACATCCTTGCATTCCTAGATTTTTAAGGATAAAGCTAGGACTCTATTAATCAATCTCCAAAACTCCCTACCAGAAGAAAACTTATCCAAAATCCATGTGTTTTTTGCTAGAAATCTAGCTTTGTCCAAATTGGGCATCTTTCTCTCCAATGGTTTCTTTCCCTCTCTTCCAGTTCTCCTCTTCTTTTCTCCTCAGCTCTCATGTTTGGTGTCTCCTTATATTTGCCATCATTTTCCTCTCCTTTATTATTTGGACAATTGACCCTTAACTATATTGAAGTGAATTCTTTTCTTGTACTCTTGTCTTTTCTTCCAATTATTTTCATCTTTGTCTGATATCTATTTTTTTTGGATTTTCTTTTTATTTTGGCTACTTTAAAAGAAATATTTTTGTTTTCACTTATTTAACTTGTTGAAAATTTTCTACTAACACTAGCCATTTTGAAAGTGGGTAATGGTTTTTTTTTTTTTTCTAGATTATTTTGGGTTAACTCAAATGGTGTTAAAAAGAAAGTTTTAATAATAGTAGGCCTAAGGGGTTAACTAGGTGTATAATATATTGGGTATGTTTTATGTCTCTAGGCTAAACAAGGATGGCCTATTTGATACCCTAAGTTTTCGAAAATGTATCAGATTCAATAAACTTTCTTGAAGGAAAGTGATTATTCCTATTTATTCTTTATAGCTATCTAAAACAAGGATAGCAAGATCACACTAAGTTATGTACACTAAAGAAATTGTGGAATTACTTATAACTCTCTTGAAATAAGATTGTCTCTAAAGCTTACTAGGTTATAAGTCTCCACTAATTTTCCTCAAAGTCTCTCAATCATACCTTTCTATTAATCTTGACTATGTACTTTGTGAAAATATTTTTTGAGAATTAACCTTCATAAAATGTTTCAACAGATGAATAATATGCAAAAACTAACAATATGCACTTCCATTAAGAGGTAAAAATCGTAGTATTACTAAGTTCTAAAAATTCAATTCTCATCACAATAGGGGAACTTTAACTAAAAGACTATTTAGTTTTTAAAGAAATTCAAAAAAATCCAAAACCTCCACGTATATCTTCACCATCTAGCTAGAATGGAACATTGTTTGTAATGTTTGAAAACATGTGAATTTATATGAAAATTGAAAGATGTAGAAAATTGGGCTTTGAAAAACAACTAAGTTGCCCCCAAGTAGTGCTAAGTTTTATGTCTTCAACTAGATGTAATGATGAGTGCAAGGATAATGATTTGGAAGGATTCCTGGAAAATTCTAAGGTCGATCATGATAATGAGGTGTATCTAAAAGTGTCTCTTCAATTTCTAGATGAGGTAGTTCTGGGTAAGGTTTTAACCATTGACCATTTACCTTTTAGATCTCACCATCCTTTTAAATTTTGATGGCCTCATCAAGATATATTCTATGTAATATGTATGGTCCAGTCCATCTAGATTTGAGTTTTTCTAAGAATAAATGCAATCGTGAATTGTATAATAAGACTTTTTGTCCAGTGGGGAAGGATTTCCTTAAAATTTGTCTATCATGGGTAACCTTCATTTGGTATTTATATATTTTTGTAGATTCATATGCATCATTACTCAATTCTTCCAACTCATTGAGTTAGATTTTTTAGTGGGTCCTAATAGCATTGAAGTTCAAATTGAGCTTTTTGATAGCCGAATATGCCTTGTGTTCTAGCTCTAGTAATAAGTGGCTGGCCTTTCTATAGACCAGGCGATAGGGTGACATGTGTATGCTTCATCTCCTTATTATATACCTCTACTTGGCCACTGGTCTAAGGGTAGTATGGGGTAGGTATCCTAAGGCTGACACCATATTTTTTCAATAAATTCTTAAACACTTTGTTACAAAAGTGTTTTCCCCCATCACCTATTATGGCTCTTGGAGTACCAAACTGTGCAAAAGTATTTTCCTTTAAGAATCGTACCACTACCTTGTGGTCATTTGTTCTATAAGGTATAGTCTCCACCCACTTGGACACATAGTCCACTCTCAATAGGATGTAAAAGTTCCCAAAAGAATTAGGAAATGGTCCCATGAAATTTATGCCCCAAACATCAAATGGTTCTATGACAAAGATTGAGTTTAAGGGCATCATAGTCTCCTTCCTAGACTTCCTAACTTTTGACACCTCACACATGTAGTGCAGTAAGCATGTGCATCCTTAAATATGGTGGGCCAATAAAAACTACACTGTAAAATTTTTGCAACTGTCTTTCTCGGGCTAAAATGACCCCCACATGCATGATCAAGACAAAAGGAGATGATCTTATTATGCACACTATCTAGTGTTGATTGCCTTATCACCTAATCAAGATAGTACTTGAACAAGTACTAGTTGTCCCAAGTAAAGTATTTCACCTCGGTCAAAAATCTCTTCTTATCTTGTTTGGTTCAATGATTGGACATTTTTCCTATAATAAGATAATTTACTATCACCATACCAAGGTAACTAGGAAATGTGAAGTAATTGTTTGTCTAGAAAGGGTTTAATTATAGGCACATCATCACTAGTGTGCTCCACCACTAATCTAGATAAGTGGTCCACTACGACATTCTCATAACCTTTCTTGTCCTAAATTTCTAAGTCAAACTCTTATAGTAAAAGTATCCAACAGATCAACCTAGGTTTTGTATCCTTCTTAGAAAGGAGGTACTTTAAAGCTGAGTGATCCGTGTTCACTATAACTTGAGACCCTAACAAGTAAGATTTAAACTTATCCAAGGCAAACACTATAGCGAACAACTATTTCTCAGTGGTTGAATAATTGAGTTGTGCTCCATTTTGCATTTTACTAGCATAGTATATCACAACGGGGAGTTTATCGATGCACTGCCCCAAAACAGCTCCAATGGCATAATCCAATGCATCACACATAATCTTGAATGGTGTGTTCCAATCAGATGCTCAAATAATGGGTGTAGAAGTCAAATCGGCCTTGAGTCCTTCACATGATTTCTTATAGTTCTCATCAAAGACAAGGGTAGCCTGTTTTGTTAGTAAATTACAAATGGGCTTGCCAATTTTGCTGAAATCTTTGATGAATCTTCTATAAAAGCTAGCATGTCATACAAAGGAGAATATTTCTTTTACCATCCTTGGTCAAGGTTGGCTATTAAATCCACTTTAGCCTTACCGACTTCTATCCCATTGGGTGATATAATATGTGTAATAACACCAATTGTTATGAATATAATTGAATTATTAAAAATTAGAAGTTTAATTTCTGAAGGTGGAATTGGAATTTTGAGTTCCAGGAGAATCTCTTTTTATAAAAATGAAATCACTACTTAAAACTGGGATATTTATAATGTATTCAAAAAAACGATCAGAATGACTGTAAGTACGTCAAATTCTGAGAACCAATGAAAAATCCCTTTTTTTCTCTATTTTTATGAATAAAAGGGTAAGCACTGAAGTCAACAATGATGCAAGTCATGCATCAGCTAACACTTAGCCCCAAGTGGAGGAAGTGGAATTTTCACTCCCCATTTTAATATTTTGAGTGAATTTTAGATTAAAATAAGAAATTAATTTTAAAAATTCCAAAAATCTGTTTATAAATACCTCACTAAAATCCCCAAAAAATTTTAAAAATTTAACACGAAGTTCCCTAGACTTCCCTGAAAAATAAGCTCTGAATTCCTCCCCCAATTCTCTCTTTTTTCCCTCTTTCCCTGGGAGAGTGTCCCCATATGCACCCGACAAACAATTCATGTCTATTATCGGGGCATGTCAAGGGAAGCGTCATCCTTTTTGAACCATGGTTTCCCCCTAGGAAACCTTATTTGAATTAGCCATGGATTTTCAACCATTAAAATCAAATCTCTACAGTTGGATTAGTTCGGTCTAGGGTGATCTACAAAAGCCCTACGATTTTGTGATGATCCATCATCTGGATCTTTGATAATTTCAAAATGAAATTCAAACACTAGTGAATCACCATCTCCGACAAGTTCTTCATCTATTTTGGCCGATCAAACTGGATAATATTGATCTTAAACCATTGAATAGCTTTCAAGAATTGAAATCTACAATTACCCCATGATTCCTAATATTTTCTAACAACTTCAATGCAGAAAACTGCATCTATATATGTTTCTAACAAAGCTAGGGTTTTCGATGATATTTCTTCTTCTCCAATGAAAGTCTTTCACCAACTGGCACAAGTGTTCCCCCTCCTTCCTATGTTCATTCCAGTATCTGCTAGGTATTCTTCAGCCTTCGTTGATCTCCCCTGGCTATTGATCTATCAGAGATGATGGATCCGATAACAAGGGTTGAGATCTCATCATGGATGTCTCAAATTGGAATTCTGAGCTGTTGGATGATTGGCTGGGACCCAAAAACCCCAGTGGAAGTAATCTAAGCCATTACCTTTAAGAGATGAAGGGTGATCCATTGTAGGGTGATCCGACGGTCCAAATCTAGACTGTCTCACCCATAGCCAGTCACCACTCTCAGACTACCTATAAAAGGAGGTAACAGGTGTGGGCCACTCTCCATTTTTGTCATTTTTTGTTGGAGTGAACTCAGTCGTTCATTTCTGGAACTAAAATTGTGTTTTCACAATTAAGAGCTCATATTAGATCCAATTTAAGATCTGAAAGGATTGATGAATTCCTCATGTTATGTAAAATCTACTGGAATCATGAGATCTATGTTTCTAATTGTATTTACTTGTGATAATCACTAAAATCCATTCCAATAGTAATGGATCATGATCAAATGACCTTAAAATAAAAATATGAACTGATGGATGGATTTAAGAGGTCCCAAAACCTTAAGAACAATGATCACAGTAAAAAATTATGGACCCCTAGGTGGAATAATTGGAAAAAAACATTAGATATCAATCTCAGCCATCAAATCTAGATGAAATCTTAAAATCCAAATTATGATCTCAATTTGACTCTAAATTGAGATCAAAAAGTTGAGTTGCATTCCTCTTGATGAGGAAAACCCACTAAACCAATAAAATCATAACTTTAATTCATGAAACTTTCTATCTTTAAAGAGATAATGGTACTAACATCCTTGATCTACAAAATCTAGAATGATAAAACCATTCAAATCATTTTGGATGATGATCTAATGATGTAATAACATGAATAAATAGGTTGGATGTAATCAAATTGGCAGATTTAAGATCTTAACCATTAAAAGTAACAAAATCCTTAAAAATACATAATAATCTCCTTGATCAGATTGATCAAGGATGATTAGAAACTGTGAATTAGTATGGATGATGATCTAATGATAATATCATGAGAAATGAATAGCCTGATATGGCTAATTTGGGATAGATTAAGATCTATGCCCATAATTATGATAAAATGACTTAAGATCTTCTTAATCGGTTAGGTCAAGAAGGATCAGATCATGTGATGAGATGATATCAATGATCTAGTGATGAGATCACTTTAGGAAAATGAGTAGATTTGATAATAAAAAATAAAAGATCGAGATCTAAACCCTAAATGGGATGAAAAATGATTATAAATGAAAGATGATCATTGGATCATGATGATATGTTACATGTGTTTATTTGAATTATTAATGTTATTGTAAATGTCTTTTATTGCTTAGTAGATATAATTTTTAAATTTATTTATTTATGCTTTAATTTTCATATTATGTAAATTACATGGAAAATGTAATTAATGAAATATAGATATTGATGGACATTTATAATAAACAAAGGACATGGACTTAAGCATAGTTAAGGCCTATAGTTAGTAGGACAATATAAGGATTGTCAAATCCTTGGCCCAAATTAGGAGAATAATAAACCCCATGAATGACATTTTAAATGTTCGTGGATTTAATTCAAATCAATTAGAAAGAGGTTATAGGGTTTAATGCTCATAGGAACCTGATGGAAGGTTGAGCTAAGGCCACTCCAATGGACGCTGAACATTGTGGTTAAAGGAGTTCACTAATAGAGCCTCGCGCTTCCGCCACCTTCTGGTGATGTTTGTGAGGTCTAAATGCCTCCTTACATGAGGATTGAATTAACCACTCTTTGAGCAGCCTGTAGCTGGTAAGCCTTAGTCAATTGGAAATAAGAGGAGTTGTCTAGACTTAGGATGAAATAAGCTATCTTCAACCAGTAAAACATTAACTGGTTGAATAATAATAATAAGAACATAAAAGGTTAGTAAATTACCTAATCTTACTAAAAATGGTAAGAAAGATAATAAAAGATCAAACAAAATAAATGGGATTTTGAATAATCAAGAACAATAAGAATCCTAATGTTGTATTTATGATATTATGTATGTTAGTATGTATGTATGTTGTAAACAAATCTTGATCATTAGGTTAGACAATCCAAACCTTGATCGAATATGATTCAAGGAAGAGAACTAGGATCATCCTCCTTAAGGACAATCAAACAATTGAACTTAGATCAAAGAAGAACATGATGATAGAAAATCTAGGCCCTTGATCTTTATGAACAAGTATAAATTGCTGATCAAAGGATCTATGAAAGATCAATATCAAAGAGATGGATACACAAATATTTAGAGATAGAAAATACTTAGATATGAAAGATTAGAAGATCATTCTAACTGTCAGATCTATTGAGCAGTAGGATAAACACTATCAGAGGAAGATAGATTGTATGGATGATAGGAACACAAGGAAGATCTAGATCCTTTATATCAAAGGATAAGATTAGACAAAGAATATAAATATGAGATTATCCAAGTTGTTTAGATAATGACAGTATGTATGTATTTACAGATTACATACATCAATCATGGAAGATCTGAAGGGATGGATCACTACATGAAGGTAGGTGGAACCTTAAGAAGGCATCAATTTTCAAGATCTATGGTCTACGGAATTGTTGTTGTGAATAAAATTATATAAATGAATTATTATGAATGCATAAGAATGATAATATGCTTAGTTGCATTTGAATCACAATTGATGTATATGAGATAGAAATAAACTATTGAAATTAGATGGAATACATGATAAATACTTGGTATCATTTATGATTACCCCTAAACTTAGAGAAGAAAATAATAATCATGGATATCATTTGTAGCAAATGATTATCCTTACACTTAATAATAATTTTGGCATATGAATATCAAATCAAAGAAAATGGGTATCATTTTACAATAAATAATTATCCCTAAGGCTTATAGGCCTGGGGATGCTATGCTAGGAGACCTAGTAGGGTTTGGCCACCCACTCTCCAAAACTTGTTATGATATAAGAACTTTACCTTAAGAGAAGTAGAAAGTCAGGTGGGGCAATTATGGGAAGGCCGCCACTGTGACAGCCATGGTCCCCCCATATGGACATGGATATTACATTTCCACTGAAAAGGTATGAGTGGGTTATTGGGTAGTTATCCAGGCGTGCTTTACGGATTAGACTACATGCGTAGTAATCCTTTGAGTATTTTTGCATTATGATGCAATGGTATAGTGAAATGCCTTATGACATGGCATGATGAGATGACAATGCTGCCCAAGTAAGGGAGTATTTTCCCAACAGAGGCTAGATGATTTATCAACTCAGTGTGTTTGAGTGTGATTATTGATGTTTAAGATATTAACTATGTTTCACAGTTTTTGACCGTATATATATATATATATACATATGATATAGTGGTGAGTGGTTTGGAATTATCATAAATTATATGATAGATTGATCATATATGGTATGGTTTATGAAAATTGAATTGTGTGATTCATATGGAATATGATGATTATGAATACTGTACTTTTGAATTATACGATTCCATATACTTCTTCAATCCCCTACCAAGCATAGCTTGCTGAGATATTGTAAATGTTTGAATGTTTACAATATCTCAAATACAAAAGGAAAAGAATGGAGGGATACGACAATGAAATACGAAGACCATACTATTGATCAAGACTATGTATGATTGTAAAAGGATTAGATTGTATTATTAATTTGTGTATTTTGGACATCATATGTAATAAGAGGGTTGTGTATGTGAACTACTGGATCGATCCTACAATTTTAATAAAAATGAATTTCTAAGGAAATTTATATTGTATACAAAATTATGTATATGTATTAGAGTGAAATGTGGCATTCAGGTTTTCTGAAAAGAATTTCATGAAAATGTTTCTATTGTTTAAGTTTTCAAAATTTTTGCAAAATTAGTCGACCACCATTTGAAAATAAATAACAAAAATTTATTTCAAAACCCAGTTCGTGACAATATGGCCTAAAAATATCCCACTTTGTACCATAAAATGCCACTTTTTCTAGTTCAATACTAAGTTTTTTCCCATACACATCGTGAAGACTAATTTCAAGTGATGTAGGCACTCATCAAATGATGACCCAAATACTAAGAAGTCATCCATGAACACCTCTAGAAACATTTCTCTCATATAAAAAAAGATGCTCAACATACACCTTTGAAATGTAGCAGGAGTGTTGCAAAGCCCAATGTCTATAAGTGAAGGTTCCTAAAGGACAGGTGAAGGTGGTCTTCTCTTGATCCTTGGCTGCTATAGGAATATGGTTGTAACTATAGTATCCATTTAGAAAGCAGTATTGCCTATGTCCAACCAAACTCTCTAGCATTTGGTTGATTAAAGGTAGAGGAGAGTGGTTTTTCCTCATGACCGCATTCAATTTTTGGTAATCAAGGCAAACTCTCCACCTAATGGTCATGCAAGTGGGTACTAATGTATTTTCCGCATATTTTACTACCATGATCCCAAATTTCTTAGATACAATGGTAAGTGTTCATTTTTGCATAATAACCAACCAATTAGTTACCCATGTATTAGAACTTATAGGGGTAAATTAGGGGTTCTAGACCAAAATTCATAACACATGCATTTTTGACCTAATGAAGCAAATATTTGTCATTTGGTAGGTTTAGAGGCTAAGTCGAGGTAAGTATGTGATTAATCATACTTTTCTAGGATTTAATTAGAATTTTTTATCTTTTGTAGGAAGAGCGATGATGATCTGAAGGCCGAGAAATTGAAGATGAAGATCAAAGGATCGGGTCAAAGCCTAAAAGTCATCAATCCAAAGGTCAAGATCATCTTAGAGCAAGCAATGGATGAAATTAAATGAGTTAAAGGTGGCCAAAGTAGGCTCATGAAGTAAGTCATGCATTCCCATCACCTTTGCATGGAATCCACCTTAGCCATGTACCATGAGAGAAAGTCACAAGCTAAGGAATTTCAGCCACTCAAGCTAATGGGTTGATCCATAAAGTCAAGTCAAGAAAGTTTCCAAAGATAACCATGAAGCCTAGCCAATGGAACCATCAAAGTTAGCCATCTAAGCCATCAAGCTAAGTTAAATGGAAGGCTAGGATTGGATGAAATTCAAGAGGATTATCCTTGAGATTTTGAGCAATATTTTGAAGATAATTAAGGGAAATCTTATTAGGATAAGTTGGCATGTGGACCAATAGGATGAGACTCTTCTATTTTTCATGTTTTTCCATGTTTTTTCTACCTTTTTATCACTTTCCACCTCATCCCCAAGTAGCACCATGAATTTGACTTTTCCCTTTAGAGTCCTACCATTCCAAGACTCCTCTACGTTCCTAAACTCCCATCCCAGCCACCTAACCAAACCCCACTTCCTAAGAAATCACCTAATCAATCATATTTTTCCACCTCATCCTACTTTCCTAAAGTTTTCCCACCAATATCTTTCCTCCCACCTTTCTTTATCTTTCTTACGTCATCCCATCCATCTAACTTGCTAATTCCAAGGGGTTCCATGATTTTTGAATGGGGGAGATGTCCTCCTTAAGAAAGAGGCACCTCCCCACTTTAAGAAAACCAAAAAGGCAGCACTTGTTTCCTCTTTTATCGTAACCCTTAGATCCCATCCATTCAATCTCCATCACACCTTCTCTTAAGTCCACCTTAGGAGAGTACCCAAATGATATAAAAACTCAAGGGCTTTCAACATGAAGGAGCAATTGGGAAGGGGGAAAATGCACCCTCCTTGGAAGGAGGCGCCTCTACCCCTTCTCCCTTCCAAAGCACCTCAACATTTCCTCCTTTGGGCAGACTATCTTCTTCACCCTTCCATGCCTCCCTCTTGAAGGTTTGTCCTTTTCCTTGTTTGTTCCATCCCTAGGTCTCTTCCTTGGATTTGTTTTCCATGCCTTGTTTTCAAGAAGACTAGGTTAGTATATTGTTCTCCACTTTGGTTTTCTTTGCTTTCACTTTGCTTTATGTTTCTTTGTTTTTTCCTTAAGATCTTGCTGCTCTTCTCTTAATCCATTATCAAGGATCCAAGATGGTTCTTCTTTGGTAGTGACAACCATGAGAAGAGGAAATTTGGACCGTTGACCTTCCTCTCTGATTCACAATTTGTTACTTCTTTAGATTCATTTTATTAAGAGTTATTTCCCATGCATAGTTGAAAACATCTATCATCTTTTCTCTTAGATTCTTCCTTGGGATATCTTAGAACACCAATATACTCGAGCTTACAAGCATGAGAGTGTGTTGAATTGGATATTTAGAGTAGATTTCATGTTATTAAATTGAATGCAATTTCCAGCATCATGTACACGTTTCATGTGTTCAACTTTTTGGATGTAATTGGTATTGTTTCAATGAAACCAATTGAATTTTTTGTTTACACTTGTTTCTAGTAGTGAAGAACTATCGAATTGAATGTTTTAATGCATATAAATTCATATTTTTATGTGTTAATTACCTAGAAATTGGAAACAGCATGGTGGTCAAATTTTGTGCAACATAGAAATATCATCTGGTTTACACTTAATTCTTCACATTATTTATTGCTGGTCTGATTTATTCTTTAGGCACCTATTTGTGTTTAGACAAATTGCTTAATTTAAATTAGATTATGATGCTCAAATTCTAGTTCTATTCATGCATTCCATGTTAAATTAGCTTGCATCATAGTTCATGCTTATTGTCATGTTCATACATGCATCTTAATTACTTTGTTTCATGCACTCTTTCTAGCTTAATTCCATCGAATAGCTTTAGGTGTTCTATTTAAGCATCTTAAACCCCCCAAAATGGCAACTCCTAGGATAATGCGCTAAAAATTATTTCCAAAAAATTGTATTCACTATAATTCATGATCACATCTTTCAAGTCCATCCCCAAATCTCCAGATGGCTGAAACAGATTGATTACTGTGAAATTATAAAGTGGAGTCAGTTAATCTAGAAGTCTTCCATGGTGAGAGTTGGATTTGTTAGAATTAAGATTAGGATCCTTAGATTAGTTTAAGAATATGGTAGAATAAATTAGATTAGTTAGATCAGTTAGTTGTAGGACTATTTAGTTGAATATGGGTTACATATAGACCACATCAACAAATCAATGTACTATCTTGGGAGTGCAGGTACTATCATTCTAACCCTTCTCTGTTTACTTGGTTGTTTCAATTGTCCATGGTTTATAGTTCTGAACATTGAGGACAATGTTTAATTTTAGTCTCGGCTAGGGTATTTCAAATTTTGATGTGTTCAATTAGGTTTTTAAGAGACATTTTAGTAAACATTTTGAAAAGAAAATTTAAAATTTGGATACAAAGTTAATGAAAAGTTCCTCCACAAGGATGAAAATTCGAATTTTCTACCTATTCAATCTATCTTAGAAACTTTAGCTTATTAATAGATTTGGATCCAATTAGTTCTAATTTTTATCCTTTTTCTAGAGTATTCCATGAAAAGTTAAACTCAAAATAATTATTGCACAAAATGGCTATATATATGTATATATATACACATATGTATATTTCAAGTTGAAGAGATAATATAGTTTAGAGATCCTGAAGAAGATAACTAGAGACAATTAACCCAAGTGAATTTAAAGTCATTCTTTCTTTGAGAGGGTTATATATAAATTCAAAGTTTTCTTTAGCAAATAATAGCTTCCTAGTTGGTCTCATTATTCTTCATCTTGGTCAACTATTTATAAAACATTTGATGTACTCTACAAATTATCACTTAATTTTATGGTTATGTTTAAGTCCAAACCTAGGAAATCATAGAGATCATCCTTGGTAAACCTAAAGCATTTAGCCTTCCCCAAGTTATTTATCCTTAGTTAAACCCTTGAGCCCTTTTATATTAAGCTTTTTCTTTACGAATTTACTAACCATTACCCTTATTAACCCTTATAACATAGCCATTACACAATTTTGTTGTAAATATGTAGAGATGGTTGGAGAATATTCTGAAGAAAAGTATGATCAATATAGTTCAAGAGATGAATAAAAAGGGTTGAAAAGTAAAAAGAAAAAGAAAAAGGAAAAGAGAAAAGAGAAAAGAAGGCTATATATTCGAAAGTCAAAGAAAAATGAGAAAAAGTCAAGAAAAAGATAGCCAATGAAAAGAAATTGTTCACACTTGTGTGTAGAAAAGAAAGAAGTGAATACACTAGTAGAAGAACTCTACATATATTTCAAAATACCTTTTTATGTCCTCATACCGATTCATATGATAATCCTGTCCTAAGCTTATGTTTCATTCTATGAGAAGTCCTAACTTGATCTTAGGACTAGTATTACTTAGATATTGTTATGAATGAATAGGGGTTTTGGTAGAGTGTAATTTTCTCATAGTTGATGTCTATGAGACCATTATCATTCTTTCTAAGTTATCGTTCTTTTTTATGGAATATGTGAGATTTTTGGATTTGATAAACATTATTCTAATCACATATTATTGAGATATTTACTCCTTTCTAAGTGACTTCATTCTGAGTGTCAAGTATATCCCATGAGATTTGAAGTCAAAGCCCACATTTGGATGCTAATTTATGTTATAATTTCCTTGGAGACTGATAATTATATATATATACACACACACACACACACACACACACACACACACACACACACACACACACATACATAGTAGCTATATTCACATTCTCACATTGTAATATATGTAAATATACAATTTTAATGAATAAACCAATGCACTTGCAAAAAACTGGGGCAATTATTTTATTTTATTTTCTTAAACCTCTCATCTATTAGTAAGAACGAAATTAACAATGTCAAATGAGTGCATGAAGAAAATTAGCTAGGGTAAAACTTAGGGATAGGGTGCCATTTAAGGATGGTTAGATAGGATTATACAAGGGTTTAAAAAAAAAAAGAACAATTTCTCTAAGATGAGGGAAAGTTAAATTCCATTATATGATTTCTTAGAGGATAAACGTATCTTAAGAATAGCTTTAAAATAATAAGGTAGTAGACCTCCTAAGAAGGGAAGGCCCCAACCTAAGCCTAAGTGAAGGCACCTAGAAAATTTATAGCTAACTAGAACTAAACAAGGTATAATAGCAAAATTGGTGCAAATTATACTATTTTTATTGAAGGGTATTCAAGTGGGCCAAATGCCTTAAGGGGGAAATTAGAGCCAACCACATGGGACACATTTCAACTATAGCTGGCTTCCCCCATAAGGACACATGTCTACACACACGTACAAAAGAGCCAAGTATAAAATGAAATGTAAATAGGAGGGTAGAATGAATTTGTTTTAGGCCATGCTTGGAGGAGAAATAGCTCATGAAGGAGAAGGGAGTGTTGTTGTTTTAAATAAAACTCGCAAGCACATGAGTCATTTGCGATATAGCAAGCTAGTGAGGTCGATCCCACAAGGAGTTGAACTAATATGATGCCAATGGTCCCTAATTTAAACTATCTAACTTAGCGAAAATTCAAATGATTTTTTACCTAAACTAAAATTGGAAATTAATACATGAATTTGGAAACCAGGCAAAAACAAGAAACATGCTAAATGGAAAAATTTCCTAAAATATTCACTTCCTAAAATTAAAACTTTCCTAAATGAAAAACTTCTAATTTTATGACTTTCCTAACTAAAAAATTTCCTAAAATGCAATTTATCAACTTTCCTAATTATGAAATCAACAACTAACCTAAGGATAACATGCTTTAACAAACTACTTCCTATTCATGCAAAACTTAAAAAACTAAGAAACCAAATCAACTACTTTAGCAAGTGTGACAAAATTAATTACTTTCCAAACTAACTAAGATGCAAACTAATGGAATCTAGCTACAACTAAACAAGAGAAATAGAGGAAAAATTACCACTAACAAACAATGAAAGAAAAACTATCTAATCATCATGCATGTAACCATGGAATGGCACGCATGATTCATTGGATAGGAATAATCAACTACTTGGGAAACCTAAGCATGTAATTTATTTACACATTAATTAAGCTATCTAACAATCTAGTTGGGCTCTTGAAAAATCGAGTGAACATGATTGTATGGTGCAGGAAATTAACATAAACCATTCATGAAAAGAAATTCCAGCAACATGGTAATTGAATTATTCAATGAATAGAACATGCAAAATATGGAATTAATCACTTATAATACAATCAAACATTCAATAACAAAGATAATTGACTGCTGGACACAAACATGAATTGAAAATTCCAACTAACTTTAGTGAATCACATCCAAAAGGTCAACAACATAATACCCCATACATGTAATCCAAATCCAAAGTTAAATGCTAGTACAATGATGTTCACTTAATCTTAATCACTCATTAATTACAAGAAAATTTCTTCCTCAATTTTTCCAACGTTCACTCATAAACTAACATACTTGAAATAAAGGGAAAATCCTATGGAAAACTAAGGCAACAACCAATGGAACTTAAGCAACCAAAGCTGAAAATCAAGAAGGCTAAAAGAGAACAAAGATGCAATGAAAGGTAAAGAACAAAACTAGATTCAAGATGACTTCTCTTAGTTGTTACTCCAAGGGGAAACCAGGCTTGAATCTTAGTTTTAAAATCAAGAAAAGATAAGGGAAAACAAGGCCCACTAGCATGAAAAGAAGTAAATTCCAGCAAAGAGAAAAAGTAAGCTAACCAACCTTTAAAGATGAATCAAAAACCCCAAAAATCCTAGAATGAGCACTTGAGGAAGAAGAATACACCTTGGAAGGAAGTAGAAGAACCCAAAGAGTCCACAAAACAATAAGAACAAGAGAGGTAAATGAGCTATAGGAAGAGGGCATCTCCTTCCAAAGGAGGAGACATCTTTTTCCCTTCAATGAAAGTCCTCTTTTGCTTGGATGTTGGTGGGTTTTCATGCTTGTTCTCCAATTTCTCTATGTTTTCCTATTTCTAAGGTATGGTTGGTATCAAAGTGTGTCAATTTGAATGTCTAGGATTGGGGAGAGGTTAGGATTTCAAAGGGAAAGTGTGTGGAAGGAGGTTGTTACCTTAAGGAGTGTAGTAGGTGGGAGATGCCACCTTTCTAGGAAGGGGCATCTCCCCCCTTCCAAAAGCATTGAAACTCTTATGAAATAGTAAAGTGTGGTGGAGATTGGATGGGAAAGAGATGGAGGGTTTTGGTTTGTTGGAAAGTTTCCTAAGAGGTGGAAGATGCAACTCTACAATGGAAATTCATAGTGCATCTTAAAGGTGAGGTGGAAATTAAGGAAAAAGTGAGAAAAACACTAAAAATTGAATGCTCTTATCCCATTGGTCCACATGCCATCTTTTTATAATAGAATTCCATTAATTATTTCCAAAATATCTCATGGATAACTCTCTTGAATCTTCACCAATCCTAACCTTCCATTTAGCTTAGCTTGATGGCTTAGATGGCTAACTTTGAAGGCTCCATTGGCTAGACTTCATGGCTAGATTTGGAAGCTTTCTTTGCTTCAACCCTTGGGTTGAGTGTCTTGAATGGTTTGGCTTGAATTCCTTAGTTTGCCACCTTCTCTCATGGCTTACATGGCTAAGGTGGTGGGAATGTATAGCTTACTTCAAAGTCCTACTTTGGCCATCTTTAGCTCCTTTAATCACATCCATTACTAGTCTATAAGATGATCTTGGCCTTTAGTTTATGTTGAAGTGATGATTTTGAGGCTTTGGCTCAAACTTTTAGTTTATGTTGAAGTGATGATTTTGAGGCTTTGATTCAAACTTTTGATCATGATCTTCAATGTTCATCTTGGTCGATCTCAACCATGGGATCACTATCTCACTTCCTACAAAAAGTGAAAAATTCTAATTAAATCCTAAAAAATATGATTAGTTACATACATACCTCATATTAGATTTTAGATGCACAAAATAACAAACTTTTGGGTTATTAGGTCAAAAATGCATGTGTTACGAATTTTGGTCTAAAAACCTAATTTACCCCTATAAGTTGTAACACATGGGTAACTAATTGGGTGGTATTTATGAAAAATTAAAGACTTATCAAGGACCTTAGGGAAGATAGTGAGGGTAGTGACCAGGGATTTGAAGGAAGGTGAAAAAGGAAGGAGCTGGCAAGCTGGAGGCAGTGAGGCACTATTACTTGAGAGGGACACAAGGAGCTCTTGCAAACTAGTAATTCAAGCATGGAACTCAGCCAATTTGGGGAGCTCAGCTTAGGTATGGATTTTTGCTTGAAGATTCACTAATATTAGCTTGGTTTAGCACAAGCAAACGATTACATTTCCTTCAAAATTTTAAGGAGTTTCTCTCTCTTCAATAACAACAACATGCATAGGAATTTGTACAAAAAATTCATCCCTCATGCTTGCTTTATAATGATGATAGTTGTTTAACTGGTTATATGTTATGTTTCAATGGTTTATGGCTTAAGCTTGTGGTTCAAAATGCATCTCCTTGGATTGAAAATCATAAGCATTTAGCTAAGTTTTCAATGCTCTATTTTGAAGACTATTGAAGACGAAAAACAAGGGGATGGTTCACATGTATGAACACCGCTATGACTCATCTCTTTTGGAAATTTGTTCTCTAGGTTTTCATGAATGATGCTTAAGCTTGTACCTAAGTGTTAAATCTAGAATTTTTATGTACCTAACTTGATTATATGGAGGTGCGGAAACATGGACTATGCACTCCATTTTCTTGCACAGTGTTGTATGAAAATGGGGATAATCCTTGCTAAGTAAACTTTGATTTTTGGCACTAAATTGCAAAACTACTTTATGGGTCTTAAAGGAAAGACTCTAAATTTATAATGTATGTTTAAGATCTCCATGAATTGGACCATTTAACTTCTAGCTAAGAGATGCTAAAGCAAGGAGAAAAGCATTGTTTTCCTACAAGCAAGAAAATGGCCCCACTTTCTCTACTTGCTGGGCCTCTTAGAGATTGTGTGGTGGATGATTGAAGATTTCTTGTAAGAAAATAGATAAACTTTACTCAACCCAAACATTACAAACTAGGCTAACTCTAAAGGCAAGCAGGACAGTGTGCACCATTTTACTACATGTTTTCTCCAAGCAAATGGCACACTTTTTCCTCCTTTTCCTAATTGAAATTTTAATACAATTAAGAGCAAGACTATGACCAGAGTTACTCTCTTATACTGAAATGTGAATGACTAAACCACTGTGATGTGTTACTAGTGGAAAATTTCAAATGAAAATAGCTAAAGTGTAAGCTAAAGGAGTGCACTAGCTTAGTAAACTGCTTAGGCTGTAGAGTGGCTAGAAAGTCAAAAAAGGGGAAACATAAGAGCCTACAAGCACCACATGAATTTCACTAAAACAAGGGCCTTTTCATGAGGCTCTGAAGCAAATTTGATGGGAGGAAGTGGATGGGATTGTGAAGTGAAAACAGTACCAGAAATGTTGTGATTCATTACCAATTTAGCTAAGTGTGAGGTACTAATTCCTTCATCACTTAGGAATGGGTTTGGGATTATTATAGCTGATTTCACTTAGTGAACTAGGAACCTATAAACTACTATAAGTTAGAATGAAGCTCATATACATAGCTAGAAACCAAATACTAAAAACTCATAGTAGTACTAACTCTATGCCCCTTATCATGAGATATGCTTACGTGGTTTCTCTTGATAAACACCTACAAATGTGACGACCAGAGTTTTCTCATGCATTTTTAAATGCAATATCTAATTCCTAGGGCGGGATGCATCCCTATTTGAAAACCATTTTATAAAAACCATGCAATGCAGCGGAAAATCTTTTGTTCTAAACTCACTTTGAAAACCCCGAGTGTCATTTGCTTTCACATACTCAAAGTAGTTTTTGAAAAACTTCAGAAATCATAAATGTTTTTCCCCAGGTCTATCCAATCACAGCACACAGTCCAACTGTAAATAAATACAAATACATGTCCAAAGGGTAGAGAGTTTACTCACATGTATAGTTGTCTCCTTTGTTTATTCACTTGCTCGTAGCACTAATGTCTCCTGAGACGTCTTCTATTTGTGAGTGAAACTATCCTGAAAATTGTTAAGGATAGGGTGAGTATATACTATGCTCAGTAGGATTCTATCACTACTAGTTTTGTAATGCATGCTATGTTTAAAATCATGTGCTCTTAAAAACATGTGCATGTTCGAACAATCACGTTCAATATCGATATTAAAAACCACTGTCGAATTGAAATACTGACGACTTAAAGAATAGCATCATCCAAGTCGAAAGTATCATATATCATAAACATAATGATATGCATAAGATGCTCCACTAAATCCAACTCATGGATATATGGTATGGTCGACCAACCTCATGTCATGCCATATGCAATGCAAATAAATCCTCAAACCATAGGCTCCAACTATGCCCACGACCTCGCCGCCGTGTGGTCCCCGGGTACCTGAGGACACAGGGTCATATACCTCCACGGGACATATGACACTTCGACCCAGTGCCGTGACACCAGTGGTAGCCCCCTGTACCACATGCAGTCGAAGCATGGACGTTGCCCTTTTTGGGCATGGTACGCATCCACCTAATAGTGGTAGAGGCTGGAGGCCAACCCAAACCTCTCGGCATAGCGCCCACAAGCTTATCAGCCCAAATCATATCAAATCAAACAAGCGAAAACCTCTTTTTCAAAACCTGTCCTCTTTGGGTCCCTCACAACTACCTAGCCAGCGTCTTTTGGGCACTCCAGCGTCTTTTGGTAACCCTCAAGGACATGCAATCTTTCAAAAACTCAGTGCTCACAAATCAAGCAATATATGCATTTATTTGCAAAACATATCTATGCATAAAGCATTTATCACATGTATGCTAAATTAAGTCATGCTAAACAAGTTATATAACTTATACTTAAAACATGCATAAAACAATCATGGCTCTTTTAAAAAGTCTAGTAGTGATAGAGCACCTACCTCAAAGTCTCTTAGAGTCGCGTCCTTTATCACTTCAACCCATCCCTGGGTCTCATTTATAAACTCCTGAGTATGAATAGATATGAGGAGTCCTTATTAATTTTAATCTATTTGGACATTAGACCGTTAGATCTGTTGTTTAGGGTCAATGGTCCTTGCCTAATTCATTGCCAGGCTAGATCCTATGATATGGATCTACTTTCCAATAGTTAAACTCTGTAATTTACCCTTTAATCCTAATTTTTAAAGTCTCATTGGGTCTGCGTGTCCCAGTTCCCAGGACACTCGTGCATCCTGGTTGGACCGCGATAGCCTCACATGCGTGCGCGCCTAAAGGCCGTGCCAAGCACCGCATTTTGTATGCGCACCTTCATGCTCAAGTGACGCGCTATGACACGCATCATCACACGGACGCACCTTGTAGCATGGCACGTCTCAGCTCCCAGGGCACCCCATGCACCCTAGTCGAGCCAGGACCAGTGCCCTATGTCACGCGCTCACCCGAAGGCCATACCTGGGGCAGTGTATGCACTGTCATACACCTGAAACCCGTCCCAGGGACCCAGTCCCAGGTGCACGTGGTGCTTGGCATCCCTGGGACATCGTGTTCATGCACAGCCGGCTAGAACCGGTCTTGGGGCATTTTTTGGCCAGGAATTCCGGTTGGAAAACGACTGGAAACTCTAGATCCAGTATAGATCTAGCCTGAGAGGAGGAGAAAAAGGAAAAAGGAAAGGAGGATTCCTTACCTAGGTATCCTAGGGAGTGCCCTTTTCCTGATGGGTGCTCCTGCTCGCTGGCAAACTCGAAGAAGGGACAAGGCCCGTCGTTCCGGTGCGACCAAGGGGAGAAAGGGGGAAAGAAGAGAGGGGAATGGTTAACTAGCAATGACCGGCCTAACTCGGGCCTGGCCATTGTCGGAAAACTCAAGAAAACTGGGTTTGAGACGGGTTTCCGATTTTGCCGGAAACCCTAGTCTCAAACGGCTGGAAAAACGCTGAAAAACATGGTTTTTTGGAGAGGGGAGATGGGGATTTTATAGACCTGCTATGGCGGTGCCCCTGAATGGCGGTGCCGTCATTGGTAGTGGCAGATCCCTCTAGAAAAATAGGGATCGAGGGTTTCTGGAGGGTTCTAGAGGTTGAAGACGACAGGGGGTGCCGTTATCAAAATGGCCCCCTGCGTTTTTCGTCCTTTTTCATTTTTCTGTTTAATTTCCAAAAATACCCCCATCTTTAAACGGCCGTAACTTCTTCATACGAACTCTGTTTTGGGTGATTTTTACGGCGGTAGATACCATTTTTCAAGTAGAATCTAATGGTATCAAGTCCTTACAAATTCCTTTATTTACTATTTTTCCATTTCCCATAGAATGTCCAATTTTCGTTAAAAATAGTGTAAATTGCTCGGACATTACAACAAATTGACTCATTAACTTAACCATTATTGGTAAGAACTCAGAAGCGTAAATTAAAATTACATGTACTTGGAAAGGAGTTTTGGTAATAAAACCCCCCTTTTCCCTTAATGACTTAGTTGCCACCCATAGCCAAGTTAGTGGTCATCTTATAAGACTAGAAATATGACTCAATAAAGGTTAAAACTACAAGACTCGGAACCTATAAACCAAATTGAAAATGTGCATCTATGTTAAGGCACTGTCAACACTATAAACTTCATGATTAACACTTGATGAGAATAAATGTGCTAAGACTTAGTCAGCACTATGTGCACCTCAACCCTAAGAACTATAGGAATGGTCATACCCATGTTAAGTCATTAGAAAGTAATTTCCTTAGGGGTGTATATTATCAAGTGAGTAGGACCTTAAGCTAAAGAAACCTACTAACATAGAGTCATAATTAAGTATATAAATTAAAATACTAAAGGACGAACTCCTACAACTTTTCATAAAAATAAGGAATGTTCTAAGAACTTTATAATCAGGACCAAAGTATGAAAACCATGATTCAAGAAGGTTTCACACATGGCACTAACCTACCTTGTATATAGTACTATGATGTGGTATTCTTTGATGCTTTAGGCATGCACTCTCCGAGTAGCTATAAGCCCTAGTAGATGTGGTTTTATTAATGCTTTAGGCAAGTGCACTATTAACAATTGTAGCCCTAATGGTTATGATTTTTATTAATGTTTAGGCAATTGCTCTATGAACAGCTATAAGCCTAGAGGATATGATTTTCATTGATGTTTTAGGCATACACTCCATGAGTAGTCGTAAGTCTTGGAAATGTGAATTTGATAACCAATTTGGCAAGTGTTCTATGAGTACTATAAGACCTAGAGCCATGCATGCCTCGGGCAGGAGTAAGACCTGGAGGCAGGTACATTTAGGGTGGCTATAAGACCAAGGCATGTGTGCTACATGCTATTGTAAGTCCTAGAGACCCTATACTAGGATATGTAGTTGGCCATTGACCTCTGAGATGATATTGATACCAACCCTATGATGAATACAACAGGTAGTATGAGTGGCTTCTGATGGGGAAGTGCTTTAAGTAATAGTCGTGTAACCACCATGAGGCTGGTAGGTCGATGCTGTGCAGGTATCCATAAGCCCATGCAAAGGCTACGGTAGTCACTAGGAGGTGATGAAAGAGCCCTATGAGCATAGGAATCTATGTTTGGTTTGGCATGTTGGACATGTTGTCACTCTAAAGAGTCTAGACCATGATATACCTAATGGTAGGACTATATGCCATTGTGATGTCCTTGATGGTAGGACTATATGCCATTGTGGCTTTTGAGCGATCAAGTTTTACCATGATGGTGTGGGTTTGGATTTTTTATTATGGATTGGGGGCCACCTGCCTTAGTTTTTCATCAACATTTTAAAGCTTATCAAGTTGATTGATTTACTAATTTTTTGCATGACTTAGGCTACCAGATAGGGCCAATGTATTGCATCTTTTCTTGTGAATGCCTATCTATACATCTATATATGGATAATATTGGTCACTCTATTTTTGGAAAACTAGATTATATTAGTTTTTCTTCCTATATTGAGTTGTTGTTTTGCTCATGCCCTATAACAAACATTTCAGGTGACACTTTAGGAAGTTCAAGCATGTGGGATACTAGGAAGGCCAAAGTACCGAGCTCTATTTAAATGTGTGTAGATAGATTCCTTATATAAGGATTCATTTGGAGTTGTATATAACTTAATTTTGTTGACAAATGGGATGGATGTAAAACCTTGATTGTGGACTATTACTTATTTCAATGGTATACGTGACTCTAATTGTGACCAGTATTGATCCAGTGGCATGCACTTCTAATCATATTTAGGTTAGGAAACTATTAATTTACATATATGAGGTGGTTTGACAGTAGCACCCAGTCTGAAGTTGAAGTATTTCACAAAATTACTCATGTATTATCACTCTGACAATATTTCAAAAACCAAGAAATTTTAGTTGCTTTCTAAATTATAAATTGATAAATATTTCCAAAAATTGAGATGTTACATGCATAAGAGTAGGATTTTGATTGTTGATCATTTCTATTAGCATGCTAAAGCTGGGATATTGATATAAGTTGTACATAAGAAGATTATTTGAGATAAATGAAGGACTTTCATAAGACTTGTGAAAATGTTTATGGGTATCACCTCTAGAAACCCTTATGAGAGACTATAACTCATGTACTAAGGATAATCTAGGGCTTTAATGGCTCTCTATATACGTTAAATACAAACAACAACACCTACAAAAGTGGTTAGGATTTGTTTTTGAATTTTTGTATTTCTTTTCTGAAGTTTTGCTTGAAGACTAGCAAAATCTAAGTCTAGGGATATTTGATAGGTATAGAAATATTACACACATATACCTATATTTAGAATGTTTTAACCTTAGAAATCACTTAATTATCACTAATTAGGGTTAATTATATTATTTTGCAGGTCCAAGGTACAAATGAAAAAAATGCATAAAACTACCAATTTTACATTTCGAGCTACATTATGGGTCATACATGCCATAATTGAAGTCCTAGAATGATGATTGGGTGCATTATCAGAGTTAGAATGATCAGAAATCCTACATACAACTCTGACTCATATGAGGTTGAAAAGGTGGCAAAATCTCAATTTAAGCATACTTGCATCAATTTCACCACCTTAAGAGACTTATGAGAGAAGTTTAATTCACATATAATGGAATCATATACAATGAAAGCTTCTTAAAAGAAACAGAAAGAATGGGATCACATAAAGACTTTTCACTTATTTTCTCTCTCCTACTCAACCAATGGAAAAGAATCAACAAATGATTAGATGTCTTATCCATATAAGGTATTGAAGTACAATTGGTCCACATGAACATATAAATATCTAAAAATTCAAGGCCATTCATCCTAGGGCAACCAATCCAATGGTAGAGACAAAATGAAGTTTTAAGAATGATCTAGATGGGGTCCCATCCATTCAATCATGGGTTAGAATGATTTAAGTGCTAGGAATGAATTGAAGGAAAGATCAAAACCCTAGTCACTGTTCCCATGTTTATAAGCCTGAGGAAAGGAAGATCTTTACCACCCATCTTGATCCAACATCCATCTCATCACTGGATTTCTAAAAATATACAGACAACCAAATTATTAATCATGCTCCCTTTTAGGATACTTTCTAATTTTGGAAACCCTTAGATTTTCTCCTCCTACTTTTCATATTTTTCCTTTTCCTTTTCCTTTCCACTTTATTCCTTAGCTTTTCACCAAGTTATTTCCCCATGATTTTAACTTGCCACTTTCCAAAATCAACCTCCCTCCCCCCATTGAAAAAGATGCCCCCCACCTACGGACCTTCTAATTTTGACTAAAAATCTAACCACCTTCCTTATTCTTCTTCCTTCCTTCTCTATTAAGTAACTCTCTTTCCTAACCAATCCAATCTACTTTCCTAACCACCTTGCCACTTACCTTTCCTTCTCCCACTCCACTTTCTTATGTTATCAATGTGTAAAGTCCATCCCTCTTTTTAAAATAGGAATTCATGCCCCACTTCTCTTTATTTGCCTTCCTTCCATCAAATTACATTCAATCTTTCTTCCTTTTATCTTTATATTTTAACCATTCAACCTTAGGATTTACCTTCCTAAAATCTTATAAATAAGATTTGAAAAAGAAGAAAAAGCTTTATCTTTTACCTTCCCCATGTACTTGAATGCTAAATCTCAGTGACACAGAGGGTGAGAGATCACCTTTACCAAAGCTCCCATAAGATCAAAGTTTGACCCTTTGGAAAAGAGGTAAGGGGGATCTCCCATTCCCACTTCCATTTCTTTCTTTCTACCATCTTCTTCTTCTTCCATTCTTTTTATTTTTTTCCTTATGCTTTACATTACATTCCCCGTCCAACCTTCTCCCTTCCTTCACATACACATGCTCCATCTTCCACTTCATCCCAACCATCATCTTCTTCCAACTTTCCATCTTTAATGTTTCTTGTTTTGGGATTCAAGAATGAAGAAAAACTGAGAACACCTTCTAATGGTAGTCATGGACTCTTCTAATTTCTAAAGCACAGTTGAGGATTTCATTGGATTTGTGGCATGTTTGGTTAAGGAGGTGAGAAAAGCTTGGTGGTAGATTAGTGTACTTTGGGTTGAATGTAAGTGTACACGCACTTAACAAGTGACACAATAACAACACCATTAAGGGAGTTCAATCCCAGGAAAGAAGAAGAGGATATGTAAAGAGCCTGTTGATGGCACAATGAAAGACTCCTATAGCGGTCACTTCAAGGAAGTTTCTTTATTTGCTTTATTTTCCTTTTATTTCTTCATTATAATTGTTGTAATTCAATACCCGTTAGTGAAGAAGTTATTTTCTTTTTCATAGTTAGTTTACTTTATTTTATTTATTTATATTTTAGTTAGCTTCCTTACTTTGAAATATTTGCTTAGATTAGTTGTTTATTTTAAAGTTCTTCCTTTTTTTCCTTGTTGGCTAGGTTAGAGTAAGCATCTTAAAATTTAATTAACTCTCTTTTATCAAAGAGTCCTCATTGGATTGACCTGTCTTTGCCAATTCTATACTTCAATAGAGTCATGCACTTGTAATAATTATTAAGACACATTAGTGACCAAACATGTGCCATACAACTTAAACATGGTAGGAAAATGGCAATTCATAACCACAAAAGATGATTTCTTAAATACCATCCATACCATTTTAAGAAGGGGAAATTTAATGGTAGCTTAGAAATAAGGACACCTCCAAAGATGTTGATAAGCCAACGAGCATTGGAATAGGTTGAAAACCTTAATGTCTTATGGAGGAAGAAGAAAGCAATTAAACATACTTGTGAAAGTAACTCCACAAGTTGTTTGAAGATGAAGTCAATATTCGTTCAACTTGCATACTAGAAATCATTACATTTGCACCACGTCCTTGAAGTCATGCATATTGAGAAGAATGTGCATGAAAGCTTGACAAGTACCTCGCTTGACATGCCAGGAAAAATATGGACTTGTAGTTAGAATGGATCTTATGAATATGGGTTTGAAGAAAGGGTTGCATCCACAAAATAGGGGTAGTTGAGGAATATACTTGCTTAAAGCAAATTATACACTTGATAAAGAGAAGAGAAGAATAGTGTATAAAACCATGTCATAGCTCAAAGTCCCAAATGACTATTCTTCAAACTTTAGAAACATTGTCATCATGATGTGCTATAAGTGTTATGAATGAAGCCCCACGATTGACATGCATTGATGCAACAAATCCTACTTGTAGCAATATGTTCAATTTTACTAGACAAAGTTGGAGGATATATTATAAAATTCTACTACTTCTTCAATGCTTTGTGCAAGAATGTAGTATTTTTCAAAAATACAAAAAATCTAAGAACATCTAGTGACAACTTTATGTGAGCTTGATACAATCTTCTCACCATCCTCACTACTGCAGAGAGTGGTTTATAAGGCAATTAAAAACGGCTATGGAAGATGGTTAAAAAACTATCTTATATCGGGTCATCTCATAAAATGAAACCAAATATAAGAAAGTTCTTATACCATATTATATTAAAAGTATTATAAGACTGTTCCCCAAAACCATCTTATAAAGTTCAAATTATATAAGATGGTTCTTGAAAATTTATCTTATAAATATATGAAATATAGGATGGTTTTTCAAAAACCATCTTATAAATATGACAGGATGTTTTTTCAAAAACTATCTTATAAAGCATTAGAAGCAATGTAATCTAGGATGGTTTTTGAAAATCCATCTTTTAAAGCTATGTAATATAGGAAGATTTTTTAAAAGCCATCTTATAAAGCATTAGAGATTGTGTAATATAGTATGGGTTTTCAATAACCATCTTATAAATAATGGATATTACTGAATGATTTTTGAAAAAACATCTCATAAATCTATGTAATATAAGACAATTTTCCAAAAACCATCTTATAAACCATGGATATTATAGGATGGATTTTTGCATAATCATCTTATAAACCTATGTAATATAGGATGGTTTTTCAAAAATCATCTTATAAGCTATTAATATTGTACGTTGGATTTTAAAAAACCATAATATAAATCTGTGTAATAACTATGCCAATGCCGGTCCCAAGCCCGGATGAAAAGGAGGAGGGTCTTGCGTCAGGTGCCACCTAGCAAGGGAGAAGTTGAAGATGATTTTGTTATTTCTTTCTTACAAATGAATATGCATTTGTATATTAGTTTGTGAGGAAGAAATGAAAATCATCTCCAGCTTCTTAAAATATTGCAACCCTTATGTCAAGTGCCTGCAAGGGTGAAGCTGAAGATGATTTTATTATTTCTTTTTTGCTTGCAAATGAATATGCATTTGTATATTAGTTTGTAAGTAAGAAATGAAAATCATCTTTAGCTTCTTAAAACTATGGCAACCATAACCTGACATGAATCAAAAATTGACATTCCCTTGAGCTAGCACATTCCCTATAAGTGACGTGCTGCATCGGATCCCGGGTGTGGTGAAAAATAGGCAAGGGTTGCTAGGGCAATCTCCCAAAAGTGATGCACTACATCGAATCCGAGTGTAGTGAAAAATGGGCAAGGGCTGCTAGGGCTTCCCCTTGGAAGTGACACACTGCATCAGAACCCAGGTGCAGTGAAAAGTGGACATGGGTTCATGCCATGGAGGTAAAGAAAGGCAATGGTAAATAGGATATCTCCAGAGCATAAGATTCATATCACCACATGGAATATAGGTACATTGACAGGTAAGAGTTTGGAGTTAATAAACGCTTTGAAACGTAGGAGAGTCAACATCACTTGTATATAACAAACCAAGTGGAAAGGGGCAAAAGCAAGAGAAAAATATGGGTATAAATTATGGTACGTAGGAAAGGATAATAATAGAAATGGCGTAGGAATAATAGTGGATAAGGAATTAAAGGATAAAGTTGTGGATGTTAAAAGAATCAGTGATAGAATTATAATAATAAAACTTGTTCTAAGAGAGCAGATTATAAATGCTATAAGTGAATACGCACCACAAGTAGGGTTACTAGATATAATCAAAAGACAGTTTTGGAAAGATAGGGAGTCATGCAAGAAATTCCCAACATTGAGGTGATATTTATAGGAGCAGACTTAAATGGCCATGTAGGAAAAGAAAAGGAAGGATATGATAGAATACATGGAGGGTATGGTATAGGTCAATGAAATGAGATGGGGGAGAATATCCATGATTTTGCTTTATCATATAACCTAACCATTGCAAATACATTCTTTAAGAAGAGGGATGAACACTTAATAACCTTTAAAAGTGGAGTTCATAATAGCCAAATAGACTTTTTTCTACTTAGGAATAATGAACAATCTATGTGTAAGGATTGTAAGGTGATACCCAATGAGACTTTAACCTCATAACATAGGTTACTGGTTATGGATATACGTATCAAAAGATGGAAAAAAAGAAATGAACTTAATAGGTATCCAAAAATTAAGTGGTGGAACTATGAAACAGAAGTAAATACCATGTGGATTAATATTTTTGAGTCCATTAAGAAAGTGGTGAAAGATGTCTAGGAGTATCTAAAGGTAAAAGAAAATTAGTAAAGGAAACATGATAGTGGAGTGAAACAATGCAAAAATTTATTAAAGAAAAATGGATGTGTTTTAAAGCATGGAAGAAGACTAGAAATAATGAAAACTATGAACAATATAAGAATGCTAAAAAGGTTGCTAAGAGAATAGTAAGTGAGGCTAAACTTAAATCATATGATGAGCTCTACAATAAACTAGGATGAAGACAAGGTGAGAAAGATGCGTTTAAACTTGCAAAAGTAAGAGAACAGAAGGGTAATGACTTAGATCATGTTAGGTTCATTAGAAGCGATGATCAAAAGGTATTAGTTAAAGATGATGAGATCAAACAAAGGTGGGAAACATACTTTCAAAAATTGTTAACTAACAATGGCTCTGAGAATATAGGGATTGAAAATACTATAAATATAAATAACATTGGATATTATAGATATCAACATAGGATTAGAATACCAGAAGTGAAAGAGACCTTGAAAAAGATGAAATCAAGAAAGGCCATGAGGACCGATGGTATACTATTGATGTTTTTCGCAAGTGCACGGGCTATTGTAGTGTAGCTATGCAAATATGGGTCGAACCCACAGGGACTCGCTTTAAGTGGAGTTTTTAATCAAATTTAATTATTTAAAACTAAAAGAGAATAACAAAACTAGCATAACCATTCAGATTTATTCAAATGATGCACTTTAAATAACTTTCAATTCCAGAAAACAAAATAAAACTAATCAAAACATCTCTGAATCACACTGTCCATGGATGGCATTGTCCTTGGATAAAACTGTCAAAAGATGGATAACATAAAGCTTAAATGGAACAGGGACACAGATGTAATTAATGGAATTGAACAGAAATGTCATTTCATTTAAAACAGAAGGGCAAAACTAGAATTGTATTCAAAATCTAGTTTTTAACAAAAACTAGGAAAAACCCAACGAAGAAGATGACCGGTGAATGGAGAAGATGGATCCAGAGGAGGGAGAAGGGAAGAGGAAGAAGAAGAAGAAGAAGGAGGGAAAAGAGAAGAGAGGAGAGAAGAATGGGGAAGTAGGAAGAAAACCGATCTGGGTTTCCTTCCCTTGGACGTCCAGTGACACAGAGACGCCAAGGAAGGAGAAGAAGAAGATGGGATAAGAAGGAGAAGAAGAATGGGGATTTGGGTTTTCTCTCCTTGGGCCATTTTAGCTTGGTGCGGTGAAGTGGTAGAGTAGAGGCAGAGGAAAGAGAAAGAGTTGGGAGAGAAGAGGGTTATGCCAAAAAACAGGGAAGAGCAGAAAACGCAAGAGAGTGAGAGAGAGAGAGAGAGAGAGAGAGAGAGAGAGAGAGAGAGAGAGAGAGAGAGAGAGAGAGAGAGAGAGAGAGAGAGAGAGAGAGATGGGAAAGAAGAGAAGGGAGGAAAGAGGATGATGCCAGGCCTGTTGGTGTGTCATGCACCTATGGCTGGCCTGGCTTTGTTAGTGGAGCAAAGGAGGATGAGCAGATACAAGAGGGAGAGAAAGGGAGCATGCAGACGAGAGAGAAAGAGAGTGATGAGGGAAGGCAAAGGAAGGAGAGTGAGATAGAGAGAGCAAGAGTTGGGCAGGGTGTCTATGAGTGGTGCTGGAGCAGAGAAGTGGAGATAAAGACAAAAAAAAAAGATGGAAAGAAGATGAAAAGAGGGGCGTTGAGAGAGAAGGGGGGAGGAAAGGAGAAGAAACTGAGAGAAAAGAGGGGATAGAGGGGAATAGGAGAATGGTGAGAGAAGATGGTAAGTTGGCCAAGCTACCCTAGCCCTACCCGGGCGTTCCCCCAAACTTCCCCTGTAGAGGGAAGATGGGGTATAAAAGGACAAGAGAGAGAGAGAGAGAGAGAGAGAAAGAGACATGAGTGTGAAAGAAAGGGAGAAGAGATAGAGAAAGGGAGACGTGTATGATAAGGGGAG
The DNA here is from genome assembly GCA_035236585.1 of Warburgia ugandensis. Classification (NCBI taxonomy): domain Eukaryota; kingdom Viridiplantae; phylum Streptophyta; class Magnoliopsida; order Canellales; family Canellaceae; genus Warburgia; species Warburgia ugandensis. Next base: position 49,823,459 of record CP141130.1, read on the forward strand.
ATAAGAGAGAGAGAGAAAAGAGAGGGAGATTGGACAGGGGAGAGTAGGAGAGAGGGAGATAGAAGGAGAAACGTGTAGGAGAGATAGGAGAGTGTGAGAGGCTAGGGAGAAAAGAGAGGAAAAAGAGAGATAAGAGAGAGAGAGAGAGAGAGAGAGAGAGAGAGAGAGAGTGGGGTCCACTAGCTTCCTGGTCTTGCCATAACTTTGTTCCAACTTTGTCCTGTCCTAAGACTCTTCAAGTTCCATCTGATTTCCATGAAACTTCATCCTCTTCATCTGATATCCTTGATTCGATCTGGAGCGTCCACGCCTAAGTTGATTAATCTGCAATGCACATGACCCAATTAGAATCATTTGAACCTTTCATTAACTTTAATAATCATCTAATCACTAAATTTTACAATTTAATGGTTAGATGACCAATTAAAGCTAAAATGAAATATTTTATGTAAAATCTTGAAATTAATGGCCTGGATGCTCTAATTAAATACTAAATTAGGGGTATTTTGACCAAAATTGAACACTTAACATATACCAATAAAGGTTTTGAAGCATATGGGAGATATTAGGGTAGTTTGGTTGACCAAGTTGTTTAACAAGTTTATTAAATTAAAGAAAATGCCTGATGAGTGGTATCAATTTATAAGAATAAAGGAGACATACAAAGCTACACTAATTATTGATGGATCAAACTTATGAGCCACACTATGAAACTTTTTGAAAGAGTGATTGAGAAGAGGCTACAACATGAAACGGGTGTATCAGAGAATTAGTTTGGTTTCATGCTTGGGAGGTCTACCATGGAAGCTATTTTCTTACTAAGACAATTAGTAGGGAAATATAGAGAGAGGAGGAAAGACCTCCACGTGGTCTTTATCGACTTAGAGAAAGCTTATGATAGAGTCCCTAGATAGTTAATATGGAGGGTGTTGGGAGATAAAGGGGTTTTGCAGGGGTATATGGACATAATTAAAGATATGTATGAGGGAACAATAATAAATGTTAAGACCACTAGTGGCGAGACTAGCGATTTTCCTGTCACTATAGGATTGCACCAAGGATTGGCATTGAACCCTTACCTTTTCACATTGGTTATGGATGAGTTAACAAAACATCTACATGAGGAGATTCCCTGGTGCATGATATTTGCAGATGATATACTCTTACTTGATGAGACAAGGGAGGGTGTAAACATAAAGCTAGAGTTATGGAGAGAAGCATTAGAATCTAAATGATTTAAAATTTGCCAACCTAAGACAGAATATATGGAATGCAATTTTAGCAAGGAGAGGAGTAGGAGTGAAACACCAATCAAGATTGATAACCAAGAAGTCCCCATAAAAGACCACTTTCAGTACTTAGGATCAACGATTCATGAGAGTGGAGAGATTGAGAGATTGAGAGATTGAGAGGGAGGTTACCCAGATAATCCAAGTGGGTTGGAACAAATAAAGATGTGCATCAGGAGTTTTGTGTGATCGGCGGGTGCCACTCAAACTAAAAGGAAAATTCTATAGGAAGGCCATAAGGCCGACCATGCTCTATGGATCAAAGTATTGGGCAGTTAAGGAACATCATACTCATAGGATGAGTGTCACAGAAATGAGGATGTTGAGATGGACGAGTGGTAAGAACAGAAAGGATAGAATTAGAAATGAAAATATTAGAGGAAATTTAGGGGTAGCACCAATAGGTAACAAGATGAGGGAGATTAGACTTAAATGGTTTGGACATGTTCAAAAGAGACCAACAATAGCACTAGTTAGAAGGAGTGAGGCAATACAAGTAGAAGGTTCTAAAAGGGCAAGGGGAAGGCCCAAAAGAACGTGGATAGAAGTGGTGAGGAAAGTTTTAAAAACTTTAAAAATAAATGAAGCCATAGTACTTAATAGAGAGGAATGGTGGAATAAGATTCATGTAGCCTTCCCCTAATTGGGATAAGGTCATGATGATGATGATGATAAATCTATGTAATATAGGATGGCTTTTCAAAAAGCATCTTGTTTTTTGGAAGTTTTATAAGATGGTTTTTCAATAACCATCCTATATTGCATATACTTCTTGCGCAGTTTGTGTGTTCCTTTATTGGTTTTCATTTATTCATTCTTCTTATAGTTTTTTTAGTTCAATATATATTCAACATTTCATTTCTAGAGGCTACAATCATTCTACGAGATATATTCAACACTTTCAACATTCCACATTGAACTTCTCCATACACACTTCTCAATGAAATAAAGAAAGCACTCATAGACTTAAACAAAAAAAAAAAAAGAACACATCCATAGTAGTGAAGTTGTAATTTGTATTTCAATGATAAAAATGTTTTATGGGCAATAATATCAATGATCCACAAATTAAAATTCAAAAGATATTCAACCCATTCCATTTTAATGTCATCTAGATTTAATTGGGAGTAAATCTTGCTACCCAAATAAGCTTGCAAGACAATAAATATTAAATCAATTGAGACATTATTAGAGTCATTTAAGAGATGTAGAAAACTATAAAAATAATGATCAGTCGATTAATTGAAAATTTCTCAATTGGGAGATTGTAAATCTTTCACAAATGAGTTCTCATATATCTAAGACCGTAATACCCATACTCCCAATAGGATTGTTGTCTAGGACACTGCATAATAAAGTCAAGAGAAAAGGTTCAAATATCACATGTAATTATAAGTTTAGGTTATAAGGTTATACTAAAGAACTAGCAAACCTTACCTTGACCTTTTTCCAAGTTAATTTTTGCTTGATGGTTAATATTTTCCATCTCAGCTCATTTATACCTTACACTGCACATATATAAGTAAAAGTATTAGATATGAATAAAGAGAATAGTTATCAGTTATCCAACTATTATAATGAATGAAATAAAAGGCATACTTACTTATTGATCATTTCCATAAGTGGGCCTCGAATGTGTGCTCCACAAGAATAAAAAAACATTGTATGCCCATTGTGCACATCCAAAGCTAGCAGCATCCAATGGGACCTATATACATAATCAATCAATTGAAATTAGAAAATCTTAACTTATATACATATTCATGTTTATGGAACGAAATATTTTAGCAAGACATGTAATAACTTACCCACTATTGTAGAGAATTAGTAAGGCTTATCCCTTGTCACAACACAGTAAACCAACTATGTAGTCTGAAATTGTTCTGGGTCATCTTGGAAGTCATTGTATACATTCAAAACATCAGTGTAGATGTACTACTATTTGTAACACTTCCTATAGTGGCTTCTTTTTCATATACACATTCAGCCCTTACCAAGGGCCTATGAGGTATTCCCTCTTCAAGCCACATCTAGGGGAGATAGCTTTCATCAACTCCATTGAAGCATAAATGTTCTCTCAACTCACCAATAGTAACCTTTTTTAGGTTTCCACATCTCGAGCATGGACATCACATTCAATTACAATCAACACAAGTGCAAACTTTATGAACTTTTCAATCCCTCCTCATATTCCCTTGATGATCTTTCCGCATTCATCCAAGCATATTTGTCCATTTTGCCCAAAAGTTGATGTTCAAATTAGATGTGAACGAAGACTTTCTAGTCATGAAAAGATTAATAACATAGGTTAGGCATTTAAACAAATACTTGGTGTGCAGAGAAAATGTACATTAGTAAAAACATATCTAATATATATTAAAAGATTCAAAATTTTTAACTCTAGGACTGGGACAAGTAAGAATGACACAAAAACATGATTGATCCATATAGATAAATAATCCACATGCTGATCTATACACATGAATGATCACACACATGCAAGAAAATGATTAAGAAAAGGAATTTTATACACATAAACATCAAACAAAGTAAACATATGACAAAAACAAGAATGAATACTACCCAATCTATATCAACTAAGAAAACACAAGTTTGATTCAAAGTGTATGTAAGTCCAACTCAATGTTTGAGTTTTCCATTGAAGCAACTGAGAGTAAAAATTTAAAGGTTGAACTTCATGTTGTATTAAAAAGAAGATTTAAAGGATGGTTCTTAAAAACCATCTTATAAAACATGACATTATAAGATGGTTTCAAAAACCATCTTATATTATGTAGGACAAGATAAGACAGTTTTCAAAGACCATCTTATATTGTGTATAATATAAGATGATTTTAAAAAATCATCTTATAAAGAGTATTTTATAAGACAAAACTGTCTTATATAATTTTGACAATATAAGATGGTTTTTTAAAACCTTCTTATATTGTTTTGACAATATAAGATGATTTTCAATAACCGTCTTATAAACTACTTTTATAAAACTACTTTTTGAAAGCCGTCTTATAATGTGCATGACAATATAAGATGGTTTTTGAAAACTATCTTATAAATTGTTTTTATAAGATAATTTTGATAAAACTATCTTATAATGTTTTAGTATATAAGATGGTTTTGAGAAACCATCTTATAAAAAATTTTCTAAGACGGTCGTATTTAAACCATCTTGTTTTTGCTATCTTATAAAACCCAAATGTTAATAGTGCCTTCTCTAACATCCTAGTACACTTAACAATACACCTCATTGATGAGGTCAAAATCTTTGCATCAGTTTACTTGTGATGGGCGTACCCATTTGAGAGGTACATGAACATTTTAAAAGGGTATATACAAAATCAAAATCATCCAGAATGGTGTATAGCCGAATGTTACATTGTGAAGAAAGTGGCAGAGTACTTATCAAGAGTGGATTCTATTGGAATCCCATGAAAGAAATGACAAGTTGGATTTTATAATCACAAAGTTGGCGAGCCTCCTTCAAGTGATTGTGTATCGACCGTTGATCGTAAAGAATGGGACCAGGTGCACCTTTACATGTTGTGAAACAACTTTGATGAAGTCCAACCATATATTGAGTAAGTTGATAATGCACGACTCTCTCTCTCTCTCTCTCTCTCTCTCCGCTTTCAATACTTTGCACTGTTTGAAGGTAAAATGAATTAATTCACACTTCTAATAAATTGCATTATGTAAATATATTATACTTAATTGTAATAATCATATCCCACTTAATACATATGTATACACATGTTCAAGACAATGAGAAGCTCCAAGCAATCATATGTCTTAATCCTTGGGTTAGATGGTGATGGAACCACGACCAAAAGTTATAAAATATGTTGCATATGCCATCAATGGTTATAAATTTTACACAAAAGACTGTGAAAACTCAAGAGCCCAATAGAATAGCAAGGTCAGTTTATTTACCAATGCTACATTCTTTTCTAGTTCAAAGGATAATAGGCCATAAGTGGTGAATGATACTTACTGTAAGGTTAAGAGAGAGATATGGGCCTTGGATTATACTTGCAAAACTGTAGTTACAAAGATAACATCAAAACTAATGCCCTCAAATTGACATTGGTTGACCTCAACAAGATTGGTTATACAAATGATCGGCTCATTTTTGCATCTTAAGCAAAACAAGTATTTTATGTGCAAGATGGACATGATAAGAGATGGTCAACTATTATATTAGCTTCTCTAAGGGATTTTTATGATGAAAATGACCTAAGCAATACTGTAATAGATGATCCTTGTATTACCAAAATAATTCCATCAATCAAAGTACTTGGTGAGAATGAGGATTATGTGCATGATAGTGGTGAGGAGGGTGCTTGGATTGTCAACAATATATGACATGACAAATTAATATGTAAATATTTGAAATATAACTAAGGATTTGTCTCAAAATTTGGATTTGCATATATCTACAGTTATATATGATGCAAGCATATCAAGAAGCCCTCAAGAGTATTATATAAATATTCTTATTGTATGACAATGTTTTTAAAGTCAATTTTCAAAAACAACTTTAAAAGTCACTTTGAAGTCAATTTTCAAAAATTTAATTTAGAAGTGCTATTGCTTTTTATAAAACCCCGACATCATCTCATTTTTTTTCCTATCTTCCCATCAATGCTCTTCATTTAGCAAACAAAACAATGGCTCCTCCTTCGATGCTTCTATATCTCTCTGTCCTGTCAGCCTCTTGCAGTTTGTTTGGAGATTTGAATGTTTGTGGCATGAAAAACATAGTACAAATAGTAAAACCTCATGATGTCATCCATGAATTTTTCTTATTACTAATTTCATGTAACACATTGTGGATGAAGTGGGTTGAATGACTTCAGAAGTTGGTGTTAAGATCCTAGTTAAATTGTCATGATTCTGACATAAATCATACAATTTCAATGAAAAGAAAAACTACTCGATCTAACCCTCATAATAGAAAGGTTGTGCTTCATCTTTGCAATTCTCATAAAAAATCAAGGATCGGTGACAATACTAAGAGGCTAGATTTCATTGAAATATTTCTAGATTAGCTCTTTTATCATGTGCTAGCTTGTATTAGTGAGATGGAATACTATGTCACATGTGATATATGTAATAAAAGGATAATAAATTAAGAGTTATCCAAAAATGCTTGATTTGCTTATTCTTATGTTTGTTTGTGTGTGTGTGTGTGTGTGTGTGTGTGGAATGCATGATTCAATGCTAAATTGTATGAAAATTTTAATTAGTGTCATTCTCAGTAAAGATTTTTAAAAGTTAGAAGAAAAAAAAACTGACTTTAAAAATGATTTTTAAAGTAAAAAAACAACTTTAAAAGTGATGTTTTTCTTTATAAAACCCCAACTCATCTCATTTTTTTCTTGTCTTCCCCATCAATGCTCTTCATCTAACAAGTGGAATGATGGCCTCCTCCTCCAATTCTTTTGTCTTTCTCTATCTTGTTGCCCTTTTTCCATCCATTTTGGAGATTTTGAATGTTTGTAGCATGAAAAACACAGTAAGAATGTAAATGATCTTATTATCATACATGCATTTTTCTTATTACCAATTCCATATAGTATATTGTATATGAAGTGGGTTTATCACTTCAGAAGTTGGGGTTAAGATTTTGGTTAGATCATTGTAATTTGGACATATATAATATGATTTTAGTGAAAAGAATAACTTCTTTATGATCTAACCCTCATAAGAGAAAGGTTATGCTTCATGGTTTGCAACTCCCATCCAAAATTAAGGTTTGATGACGATAAAAAGATGCTAGATTTCCATAAATTAGTTCTAGATTATCTCTTTTATTATGTGCTAACTTGTATTTGTGAGATTGAGTACTATGTAACATTTGATATATGTAATAAAAGGACAATAAATGAGGAGTTATCCAAAAAATACTTGATTAGCTTGTTCTTGTTTTAACACACACATACATATATCTGTGTGTTTGTATAGAATGCATATTCAAGGCTGAATTATATGAAAAATTAATCAATGTAGTTCTTAGTATGGGCTTTTAAAAGGTAGAAACAAAACTAACTTTAAAAATGATTTTTAATGTTGAAAAAAAAAAGACTTTAAAAGTGATGTTTTTCTTTGTAAAACTTTGAATCATCCCATATATATTTTTCCTATCTTCCCCATCAATTCTCTTCATCTAGCGGATGGAAGCTTTACATCTCTCTCGCCATCAAAGTGTGGTGTGAGTTGAATACTAAGAGGTTAGATCTTGGTTACATCATCATGATTCAAAAAAAAATTCATATGATTTCAATGGAAAGAACAACTGCTTCTTGATGTAACCCTCATAATAGAAATGTAGTGCCTAATGGTTTGTGGTACTCATAAAAAATTAGTGTTCAATGAAGAAACAAAGAGGCTAGATTTTCATGAAATAGATCCAAATTAGCTCTTTGATCATATATTAGATTGTATTAATGCGACGAAATATTATGTAACATTTGATATATGTAATAAAAGGATTATGAATGAGTTACCAAAAAAATACTCGATTTGCTTATTCTTGTGTTTTTTTTTATTTGTGTGTGTGTGTAGAGAATAAGTGAATCAATGAGGAATTGTATGAAAAATTAGTGTGTGGAATTGTATGAAGAATTACTGTGATTCTTAGTAATGAACTTTTAAGTAAAAAAGTATAGACTTTGAAAAGAGATTTTAAAGTAAGAAAGACATAAACACATTGTTTAAATTTGAAAATAAAAACTGACTTTAAAATTTATTTTTAAATTAAAAATAAAAAATTAGTTAATTTTTAAAGTTAAAAAACATTTAAAATTATTTTTATGTTGGAAAATAAAATTTGACTTTAAAACAAATTTTAAAGTATTTTTTTTTAACTTTAAAAATGCTAATATAAATAGAAGGAAATTTTAACATTCTGACATTTCCCATTTCTATCTATGTTCTACAATAGTTGTCTTTGTGAATTAGTCCTACACCCCCTCAAAAAGCTCCTACATGCTCACCAGCAATGAGGTCTCTCTCTCTCTCTCTCTCTCTCTCTCTCTCTCTCTCTCATAGGCAAAAAAACCAATCATGGACATGAGGCCCACCCCCCTTCTCTCTATTCCCATTAGTGGTACACAGCCATAAAAACCAGCCATGCATATGACCCCATCCCCCCTTCTCTCTCTATATCTGCCTCTCTCTCTCTCTCAATCATGCATGGCCAAAAAAACCTACCGTGTGCTTGACCCCCACTCTCCTCCCTCTCTTCTTCCCCATCGCTTGAGCATGGCCAAAAGAACCTACCATGCACATGAACCCCTTCCCCCTCTCGCTCCTTGTCAGTAACCGGCTCGTCACGTATGTGACCCCTCTCTCTATATATATCTATGTCTGTGTTAGTTGCACATGGCCAAAAAAGCTAGCCATGCATGACCCCCTCCTCTCTCTCTCTCTCTCTTTCTCTATCCCTCTTCTCCCTATGTATAATCTATTCTTTGATGGATTTTGGTGATTCAACTAGAAGTATTGTCTTGAGGATTGTTGATGATTCTATTTTAGTGTACTATGTTTGTTGAATGTGTCAATTGACAATGATTGTTCTTTGGTAGTTCTGCAATATGTTACATAGGCCTTTTCGATTGTATGAACATTTTTAGTATGTGGCAAAGAATCTTAATGAATTTGCTATCTTGAATAGAGTATCTTTTTCTTTAGTTACCTTGTATCACGGGCCTCTTCCTCTTTATCTTTAGCACCCATTAACAAATCATGCTAGTGGCATTAGCTAAAGGACTATAGGTCCATGCTATCCACGGATTTTAGCCTTGGCCTATTTCTATTCATTTAATAAACCATAACTTTCTACCAGACTTCTATATTGCAGTCCCCGCAAAGATGTATTATCCATCCATGATCTCCTAAATTATATTTTATTCTTGTAATGATTCAAGCTTGAGTGATCATAGCCTTGACTAGACTTACTTTGGCTTTTTCCACTAGAATGTTTGATTAATCTAAATCATAATGTGATATTAGATTTTTTGTAGAAATAAATAGTATAATAGTTAGTCTCCTTGTATAGCTATGGAATTCATGTCATGCAACTCCAAGCGTGTGTTGGAATTCTTGTTGGGTGTTAATATACAACAAAGGTTTTCTTGAAATCATTGCTATTGTTGAAAACAAAATCCAGAGCAAGTTGTCAACCCTACAAGTTTGGAGAGCTGCTCACCTATTTTTAGTTCAATATAACAAGAAAAGGAATAAATCATTCATATCCATAATCAGTTTGGTCTTCCTTGAACATTGGTTTTTTTAATTGATTTTATGCAATTGAGAATTAAGATAGTGAAGTTTCCACACATCCATTTTGAATTGGATATTGGAGGTCTCCATTCTTCCTCTTTTAGCTTCAATTCTTGTGACCAGCATAGCCCCACCATTTGCTAACAACTTGATCTCATCTGGAATTGAAACAACTATGGCAGGTACTATGGATAGATTTAGTTTTCAAATGAAATGAGGTCATCCAATATCATGTCTTGCTACTTCCACTTAACTTTGTTTTTCACTTTAGACTATTACATTACAAAATCAAAATGAATAGTTGATGTCTATGTCATGGTTTCCACTTAAATACCACTGTAAATTCATAGGATAATGCCAAATTTGTACTAAAAAAAGCATGTTTCTTATGCTTTGCTCTACTTTGTGTTCTTTATATGCATTACATGGACTATTTGACTTCATTATGTTCTAGTTGGTAGTAAACATGGAACATGAACAAGAGGCCAACCTCAGTAGCACTCAAAAGAGAAAGGGTAAAGGGCCAACAAAGATGAAAAAGGTTACTGAGCAAAAATCAAAGGGAATCAAAGAAACTACCCAATACAATAGCAAGGGGCAAGAGATAGGTGACATAGAATCATCTCATAGCAGTTTTCTTTGCTCCATAGTAAGAAGCATGGTTCGTATTACATGATGATTGGAGACATGTGTCATCAGCAATCAAAGATTCAATATGGGAGATGATGAAGGTATGTAAAAATACTATGTATTATATAATATACGTAACATACCTTATCTTCTTATTTTCAAATATAGTTCTTCTCTCCATGTACTATCTTGAAATACCTTCCTTATAATCTCAATAGACCAATGAGTGAAATTTCTTGGTTTACTTATTTCATGAATAAGAAGTTCCATAGATCCCAAATTAGTCCCCGTCTTTTCCAATACTTAATAAGGTCTCTCATGTGCCAATTATTATGAAAGCATTCTCCCAAGGAGTCAATTCAAACTTGCAAAGAAAACCCCAGGTAAAGTTACAACCATAAAGTCAATTCTTAGTAACATGCTTTCTACTTTGTAGATATCCTTTAAGGTACCTAAGGAGAAGAAGATGCATACTTTGCAAGGAGTTGGTGTGCAATGGAGAAAATGGAAGAATTTCCTTATTCACAATCACATAGTTGCAAATGTCAATAATCCATCGAGGTTGTACACAATGCCTGTCATTTATTATGACATCATTGACCAGGTCACATGGAATGAATTTGTAAAGGTCCTCACATCCACAAAATTTGAGGTATGTGTTAAAATAATGTTTCATTGAATTGATTATATATAACATCTGATTATGTATAATTTGGTGCACACAAATGCGCAAGAAAAGGGTGCAAGAGGGAGAAAGGTGCATGAAACCAATATGCAACACTACCTCTTTAGGTTGGGCTACACCCATTTGGAAGAACATGAAGTAAGTATCTGTGATAGTTTGTTCCTTCAAATTATGTCATAATTATGTATGTTTCATTTCCTAACTATAGTGTCTTTCTAAATTGAAAAAGAAACGTAGGACTACAAATCCCATTGATAAGCTATCCTCTGTAAGATGGCGCATTTGGAGGGTTGTAACGCCCAAACTTCCACAGACAAAGATACTGCAAAAGTTGTAGCTTGCATTATAAATGGTTGCACATTTCTACCCTTGACTACCATGAATTGTATACAATCAATTAATTGAATTGATCATGTCCTTCTAATTAAATTTTTCAGGACATACTTACCTAATAAAGCACAAATACAACAACTTTAAGCAGTACTATAGTCAACGATGAGATCCTTTATAGGGCTATGGGCAATAAGAAGAACCAACCTAGACTAGTAAGAGGTCAATGGTGCTATGTTGTTCTTTCCAAATAATTTGGTGGAAAAATATCTACATTTGAAGATGAGGAGGCCTACCAATAGATGTGAATAGATAAAAATGGAAGTAATTAGGCAGTTGCAAGAAGGAGTTAAGCTAGTTTCTCATACCCATGTAACCCATTGTCAAAGCCCTATATCTCAATCAAATGCTATTTGCTGAAGATTTTCATGAAGGACAACCAGCACCCTTCAAAAAAGAAATTTCAGCCCATGAGGTATATATGTAGACACTAGAACATTATCATTCTCCTTCTACAAATTCTTCTACCTCAACCTTTCTAATGCATGATTTTTTTCTAAGTTGCAGGTGGGTCAATGCCTATTGGCCTTGGATGCCCATCAAAATACCGTCATAATTAGTTCATGCTATGAGCATGAATCAATCATTTTTCATAGAAATAGTATGCCTTCACACACTAAGCTTATGTCTATTACCATGGCTTTGAATAAGAATGTCCGCCTACCATTTCATTTAGAAATGAAAAATATTAGAAGTGTTGTGTAGGCCTTTGCATATCAGGTTGTTTGGCTAGAGGAATTTGTCATTCCTAGAGAGTCCATAGTATATATCTTTTTATACCAGCATCCTCAATGACAGTTTTAGTAGAGACTTCAATTTAATTGTTTATTAACTATATCTAAGGTTAATTAGATGTAGAAGAAAACACCATCATGGTCATCAACCATTGCACCATCAGCTACCATCATACCAACGGATCTAGTACTACTATTTATATTTATTTTACATCATAAATTTAAATGCATTTAATTATCAATATTGACTAAAATCTCTACAACTTTTATACCAACCATCTAAGGATCAGGTGAAAGTCCCACCTAACACTCCTTGATCCATATGGTTATTCTACACACTCATCAACAAAGATACGGCAATCAACCCTAAATGGATAAAGGGCAAAGTGCTTGCTAATGATGTTGCTGAAGTTCCACTTATGATAGTAGACCTATTAGGAGTTTTCCAATGGGATTGACTCGAGCATCCTTACATTGCCTCCTACATGGGGTATATGCAAATATCGACTTCTAAAATGATACTTGACATTACGTGTTACTTTTTCATGTTAGGTAATAATTATTTCTTTTACGTAGCTACCTAAATGATACAATGAGTCTTTTGAGGACCAGGATGTACTTTACCAATTTCTTGACCCTAGTGTTATTTATGGAGCAACAAAGCAATGGATGATGGAGAGGCGAGTTGATGCTATTTTACTAGGGTTCTTGTGGTGTTCCAAGGGGCAGGGCTTAATGATTGCCTACAATAACTAGAAAGTTTTAAATTTTTTTATTATCTTGCCAACTTATGTTCTACACAATGATTGTAAACTTCAATTTTAAGTCATATGATTGTGTATATAGGTCTCATTGTTGCTAGTTTTGGATGTGCATGGTCGGTGTACATTCTTTTTTTATTCTTATGGATCACATATTCATCCCACGCTCATGGAAATCATAAAAAAGTAAGCTTTTATTCTTTTCATGTATCGTGTATTGTAGATAAGTAATTTTTTATCCATATATAATACATTTGAAATATAAAATTTTAGTGAATGGTTAAGATGGGCCAATATACCTGAGACTGTGCAACAACCAAAACTCAATTGAAAGAATGTCAAGGTATGAAAAACAATTACTTACTCCATAAAACAAACTAAACTTATAATATTACACATGGTATTTATTAATCTTTTCTATTTTCCTTGTTGTATAATGCCCTAGACAATAGTCTAATTAGGATTGGGGGTACCATGTGTTGAGGTACATAAGAACCATAGTACTCGATGGTGTTAGTTATCACTATTTAAAAAGTTAAGACACTTTTACTAGTCATAATCTTTCATTTTCCCATATTTTTAATGGATTCGAGCTGGAAAGAATGTATCAACTGAATTGAATATATTGTATTGCAAGTTGATGATCTTTTCAAATAGGCAAATAAGAAGAGTTACTCGAAGGTAGACATCAGCAAAATAGGAAACAATTAGAGTAATTACATCAATGTAAATTACCTTATCCATTAATACAGTATCTTCTTCATTGATATGCATGTGTTCTTCTAGTTTTCATTATTTTCATTGAAGTATATATATTCTATAGGGTGAATGAGGGAAAGTCGGAGTGTGAAAGTAAATGGGTGTGTATGAAGACGTATACTTGTAGATACTTGTGCATTTTTTATTCGTGTCTTTCAATTTCTTATGTTGGAAGTGAATGTGGATATTGCAATGAATGAAGTAAATGTGTTGTGGTTTCTTTTTTTAAGTATTTTCAAGATAGACAAAGACTATATAGTTTTTATATAAAAGTGGATAGATGTTAATTTGGATGTTCTACCAAATGTGCGAGTGAATGTGAATTTCTTCTTCATGTCTGTAAAGAATGTAAGAAAAGTGTGGTAGTAGTTCATTGAATGATGTATGAATGTAGGTTATAATTGTAATGTAAAGAAATAGAAAAAGGAAAATTTACATGACTTTTAAAGTCACAATGAAAAAACTGCCTTTAAAAGTACAACACTTTTAAGGTAAGTATTTTCATTCCAACTTTAAAAGTCAACCTGACTTTAAAAGTCATCTACAATTTAAGTACCTATCAAGTTGAAAATAGTAAACCAACTTCAAAAATTCAACACTTTTAAAGTCAATTTTTTTTTTACTTCTTTCCTTACTGATTTCAAAGTCAACTCGATAGAAGTTGCTTTGATAAATGACTTCTATTAGTGTTTTTTAACTAACTTCAAAACCCTCTTATCTAATAGTGAAATCTCAACAAGCTATGCTTGTGTAGATATCTAACATCTCATTTACAATTTTTATGGTTTCAAATACAACAAAATATTCCATGCCAAGATGTAGTACTACAATCAATCAAATTCTGAAAAGCATGATGTTTTAATAAAAATCATAGTCATATACCCTTCACTATCATAAGGGAGTAAAATGTATCTAGGTACAATATAAGTGCAAAATCTGCAACAAGTCCATGTAATTTATAATTTCAATCAAAAGCATACTATTAAATCAAAACATCAAAAGCTCATGAAACACTTTAAATAAATGTAAACTCTCATCATCAATGCCTATCTCATGAGTTCCATGAGTGACCCAAACACTTATTAGAAATACCAAAAAGCATGATGCTTTTATAAAAAACATGACCATGTGAATCCATCACTATAATCAATTATCATCAAGGAGTAAAATGTATCCATATGCAACATAAGTGCAAAAACTTGCAACAAGTCCATGCCAAGGTGATCCATTTCATTTACAATTTTGTATAAAAACATGTTATGAAATTAGAGCATCAAGAGCTCATAAACACTTTAAATAAGTGTAAAATCTTATCATCTATGGGGATACCCTATCTCTTGTGTTCCATTAGTGTCCCTAAAGCTCATAATCTAGTCATGAGCTAGTAACACACATATCCAACCTAGGATAAAAATCCCAATCATGTACAATCATAGTATAATCTTGAAATGCATTTATATAAAAGCATTACATCAAGTTCATGAGATGAAATACAATTGTCCCATTTTCATAAGTAAATCTGGCTATGATGCCACTTGAGTTCAAAATCTACATTGTATTCATGCCTATATCAATTCAAGCTATTCACAAACATGTTGAATAATAACACGAGTTCAAAATCATAGTAAACTCGTAAAAATCATAAATCTCAACAATGATGGGGTCATCCCAAGCATACATGGGCCTATAATCTCAACTCTAGTAAAATCATCCCACTCATGCAATCATCCTCATCAATCTAGTCATGAGGACTCTTATCACAAAATATCCAGGCATTGTCATGCCCCATCAAACACAGATGCTATCACTCAGTTGTGATCGTAGCATGGTACTTTCACTAAAATCATAACAGAAACACATGGATCATTATGCATCTGCAACCTGGGCCCAGTCCATCAACATGTTTAGCTACTGATTCCATAGTAGGGAGACTATGATCCACATTGCATGGGAAAATAGGGCCAACTCTAGCAACTCCTTCCCATGATGCCTAAACTAGAAAAATGCCTATCAGGGCTATATTAGGTATCCAAATATTCGAAGGGGATGGTCAACCCTACTACCCTCCTAACATGGTGTCCACTAGGCAAAAGTGCCTATCTAAAGCAAATCCATGAAAAACAAGGTGATAAATCGGTTACCTCAATACACACTACAAATTAATCATGTATTAATCATACATGAAATCAAACTGTGGATCATAAGCATAACTCTCATTCACGCATCATGGAAATCATGGAAAATTGCTAAATCTTATAACTAGGCCATACCATGGATTAAAACAAAACCATATTTAAATTATAAATAAGCATTTTAATGCAAGTTGGATGTTTTCAAGAAATAATGATTCATTGCATGTTATCATACTAAAACCAAACATTGCAATTCTCATGATCAATTTAAGACTGCATGTAAATGAATCAAAACTCATTCAAAATCTGAATATGCAAGGAAACTAAAGATGCTAGACACATACCTCTCAAGGTAAATTTCTCAATTCCACTAAATTTACCTTACGTGCCACAAATAAAAGTCCAAATCAAGTATCTAACTCTAATTATGCAATAGAACTTGGATAACATTTAAAAATCTAACTAGAATTAGAATCTAACTAAGTATCCCACTCGATCAAATCCTTCTCTTAAACTTTCATTAACTTTGGTTTTGTAATGTCATCAATTGATGGTTAAGATCTTCTTGTATAGGGTGGAAATAATTATTAACATCATCAAATGATCTCAAGCATTCAATTTTAGTGGTTTGACTTTCCAGCCTATCTAACCATTCTCTAAATGCTAGAAATTCAAATATGCACTATTGTATGTTGATCAACACTCAATCTACACATATATTCATAATTAAATCATACTGTAGCTCAAATTAACCAATCCCAATATCCCTAACAACATAAATAGCGAAATAAAAAGACAAAAAGTCTATAATTTTTATCGATATGCATATTTGGTCATTGATCTACAAGAGGATAGCTCAGATTAGGTAGCCACTAATCCACATATAGGGGAGTCACAAATTTGCTAATTTATTACTCCAATTATGCAACCACTAAAATTAAAGAGAGATGTAGTGCTTGATCTCACAGATTTGGGAATCTGATAGCCAATCAACAATCATATCATGATAAAAGACCAAATTAATAATGGATTATAATATATGTAATTACATGATTATGATAAATAAATCCATACTTTTATAATAAATAAATAAACTAGGGTAAATTTTGTATTTTATTTATTAAGTGTATGTTCTATGGGCAATCAAGAAGAATGGAATGAGTGCATTGAGAAATTAGGTTCAAATAACCATTTGCAATTGATTGTTAGGTGAACCAATAAATTTAGAAACAAAATTCCTAGGAAAAAAAGAAAATTGAAAATCACATTAAGTTCGCATTAAGTGATCTCCCAAAAGAAAATTGGAAATTAAAATATAAATTGGTGTTAGATTGAGGAATTCACTATATGCACGAGGGTTTTAAAGTCGGCATAAAGAAGTCGCTTATATGACTGCTAACTTCATAAATATTTTACAAGTCGGTTGAATATTATATTTAGAAAGAACAAACTTTTAAAATCGTTTACTTCTAAACTACTTTAAAAGTTGTTCAGTTTTAAAGTCATCTATCCTACGCGACTTTAAAAGTATGACAAGATATTTGGTGGAATGATTAATATTATGCAAGAATGGACTTTTAAAGTTGTTTAACACAAAGCAACTTCAAAAGTCAATAACTTTTGAAATCATTTAATTATAAGTGACTTTAAAAGTCTCTCACTTTTGAAGTCGCTTTATTGAAGCAACTTTAATAGTCAATTCTCATATAATTTTTAAATCGTTTGTGCTAAGCAACTTCAAAAGTTTATCATTTATTACTAAATGACTTCTAAAGTCCTCGTTCATTTATAAATAGCTCTCAACATCCCATTTTTTCCTGTGATCTATTCTTCTCGCGGGTGCCATGATTGCTTCCTCTTTGGTCATTATGTTTCTCTCTTTTTCCATTCTTCCTTTCCATTTTTATATTTTGACTATTATGTCATGAATAAAATTGTAAGTAAACCATAACTTATTTTAAATAAAAAATTCCTTTCTTGTTACTAACTCTCTTTGTTTTCATTCTATAAATCATTTGGGTTTTCTCACTACAGATTATGGGGTTCAGAAGTCTGTTAGATTATCCTTATTTTGCAAAAGTCATATGATTTCATTGAAAATGACAACTAATTTTCTCTCCAAGCCTCACTATTAAAGAGAAGGAGAACATTACGATTTGTGGTTCCCATCCAAAATTAGGGTTGATGAAGAGTGGTGGTTATACCATCAACTTTTGGCCAATTTTGATGAAAAAGTGTGGATTCAGCTAAAGACTAGGCCAAATTTTGATGAAAAAGAGCAGATTCACTCTTTGATCTTGCATTGATAAGATATACTATGTAACATTTGATATATATGTAACAATGGATGTAATCAAAAAATGATTTGATTTCCTTGTTGATGTGTTTGTTTATATATATATATATATATGTATTATATATGATTGTGTCTGTAAAATCAGTTTCATTATGTACATTATGTAAATTTGGAATGTACAAAAGGTAAATAAATAGATATTTCATATCAAATTAAAAACTATTAAAATCATTTGTATAAAAACAACTTTAAAAGTCCATACTTTTAAAGTCATTTTTACGGAAACAACTTTGAAAGTATAATCTTTTAAAGTCATTTTTTTGCAAATGAATTTAAAAGTCCATACCTTTAAAATCATTTTTATGGAAACAACTGTATAAGTATAATCTTTTAAAGTTGTTTTTTTGCAAATGACTTCAATTATTCTTCTATTTTAATAATTATTTCGTCTGCTTCCGCCATGCCTTGGGCTATGCGTTTATTATCTGTGTGCAAAAACTAAACCTAATTTTTATTTCCATACTTTGAACCACATCCTACCTGTAAATTGGAATTACATTCACAAATTCAAGGTCAATATTGATTTTTGAGTGTTGCTTAATATCTCTATGTTTGTCTCATATCTATTATGCATATTTGAAGAATTTTTACAAGGTTGTGGGTTAGAAATTTTTCTTTCGAATGTTGATTTCATTCATGAATGTGTCTGTCATATTTTGGTTTTTTTTCATGGTTAATTGAAAATTTCCATGAAATGTAGTTATTTTAAATACTTCTAATTCTTGTATATCTAATGTTTGGTAAAATGCCTAACCTAAAATTTTCATGTTTAACAAGTCTCCATCCAAATTTACTTAGATTTCTTATGACAATGGACAAATATGTTTGGATGACTGCAACAAGAACATCACATGAATATGAGGGAAGAAAAAATTTCATAGAGTTTGCACTTAGGGCAGGTGTTAATCATAATCGTAGGCGTTGTCCATGCTTAAAATGTGGAAACTTGAAAAAAGTAACTATAGGGGTGTTGAGAGAACACTTGTGCTTTAATGGAATCAATGAAAGCTACCACCCATGGATTTGGATCAAGAAGAACTTTTGCATAGGCCCTCAACAAGGCTTAGAAGATATGATCAAGACATTGCAGGAAGTGTTGAAGACAATAGTATAGCTGTACCGATGTTTCGAGTTGCATATGATAACTTCATGGATGGCCCTGAACAATTTCATACTACATTAGAGGAAGTTGATGAGCCGTTGTACCCTGAGTGTAAAGATTATACCAAGTTGTCCACAGTGCTAGAACTTTACAATGTGAAATCAAGATTTAGTTTTTCAGATCAAGGTTTTACAAAAGTCTTGAAAGCTGTGGGTAAGATGCTACCAAAGGATAATAAACTAGCGAGGTCCACATGGTAGGCAAGGAAAACCATTGCTGCACTAGGGTTGAAGTATGAGAAAATACATGCATGTCCCAATGATTGCTTCTTGTATAGGAAGGAGCACAAGGATAAAACTACATGAATAACTTGTGGACAGCCAAGATGGAAGTTAAAAAAGAATTCAATTGAGATAGTTACAAGAGTTCCTACAAAGGTTCTATGGTACTTTTCCCCTATTCCAAGGTTCAAAAGAATGTTCTATATAAAAAAAACACTAAAGAAATTAGTGTGGCATGCCAATCATAGAGTAGCTGATAGCTTTTCATGCCATCCAGCAAATAGCCCAGCATGGAAACTTGTAGACTTCATGTGCCCTAATTTTGGTGAAGACCTAGAAACCTACGACTAATATTATCTACACATGGGATTAATTCTCATGGTTCTATGAGTAGCAAGTATAGTTGTTGGCCCGTTACATTAGTTTGTTACAACCTTCCACCATCTCTATGTATGAAGAGGAAGTTCATAATGCTAACTATGTTGATATCGATTCTAAAGCAGCCAAGGAATGACATTAAGGTGTACTTGTCTCCCTCGATCGATGATCTTGAGATATTATGGGATGTAGGCATTGAAGCATACGATGCATACAAGAAAGAGTCAATCACCCTAAAGGCTATATTGTTGTGAACAATAAGCGACTTCCCTGCATATAGTAATTTGTCTATATGCATTGTGAAGGGATGCAATTCTTTTACTATCTATAGTGATCAAACATGTGTTGTATGACTTAAATATGGTAAGAAAATGGCATTCCTTGGGCATAGAAGATGATAGCATAAAAACCATCCATATCATTTTAGGAAGGGAGAATTTAATTGGGAGTGTAGAGACAAGGTAACCTCCAAAGATGTTGATAGGGCATCAGGTATTGGAGCAGGTTAAAAACATTAATGTCTTGTGGGGAAAGAAGAAATTAAGTAAATGTGCAGGTGAAAGTAATTGTAGAAGTTGTTTCAAGAAGAAATCAATATTCTTTCATCTACCATATTAGAAATCACTACTTATACACCATGTGCTTAATGTCATGTACATTGAGAAGAATGTGTGTGAAAGCTTGACTGGTACCTTGCTTAATATCTTAGAAAAAACAAAGGATGGACTTGCAGCTCAAATGGATCTTATGAATGTGGGTTTGAAGAGGAAGTTGCACCCTAAGGATAGGGGCAGTCAAGGAACATACTGCCTAAGGCAAATTATACTCTCAACAAAGTGGAGAGGAGAATATTGTGTAAAACCTTGTTCAAGCTCAAAGTCCCAGACGACTACTCTTCAAAATTTAAAAACATTGTTTCCATGGAAGAGCTAAAATTGTTAGGGATGAAGTCCCACGATTGCCATGCATTGATGCAACAACTACTAGTAGTAGCAATATGTTATGTGTTATTAGACAAAGCTAGGGGGTTATTACAAAATTCTGCTCCTTCTTTAAAGCTTTGTGCAAGAAGGTGATTTATGTTTCAAAATTACAAGAAATTTAAGGTCATCTAGTGACAACTTTATGTGAGCTTGAGATAATCTTCCCACCATCCTTCTTTGACATCACTGTACACTTAACAGTGCACCTCATTGTTCATGTCAGACTTTGTGGGCCAATTTACTTGTGATGGATGTATCCACTTGAGAGGTACATGAAAATTTTAAAAGGGTATCTACATAATCAAAACTAGCTAGAGGGGTGTATAACTGAACGTTATATTGTAGAGGAGCAATGGAGTTCCACATAGAGTACTTAGCTGGAGTGGATGCCATCGGTATCCTAAGAAAGAAATAATCTATTGCATTTGATGATCCAAAGGTTGGTGAACCACTATCGAGTGGTCATGTATAGACCATAGACTATAAAGAATGAGACCGAGTGCATCTTTATATGTTGTGAAATGTTGATGAAGTCTAACCATACATTGAGTAAGTTGATCATGCATGCACTTATGTAAAATTTAATTGTTGATAGTTAATTACATTTTCTTTTATTACTCTATTAATTTGTGTGTACGTATATAATGAACACATGGATGTACTTAAGGCAAAGAATCCAAGTTACAAAAAGAAGTGGCTATAATTTAAGCATTGTCACACTTTCAATAATTGACTGTATGAGAAGGTAAAATGAAAGAAATCTCACTTAATTTAAAAAACTACATTCTGAATATATATATATATATATATATGTATGTATTAATCTTACTTAAGCCTACTTAATATGAATATACATAGATTCAAGATCAGTGAGAAATAGGAGGCAACGGTATATCAGAAACATTGGGTTGGATGGTGATGGGACCATGATTAGAAGTAATAAGATATGCCAAATATGCCATCAATGGTTATCATTTTTACACAAAAGACCATGATAACTCAAGAGTGCAACAAAATAGTGGCTTAGCTTAGTTGCCAAAGCTACATTCTTTTCAAGTTCAAAGGATGACAAGCCAATAGTGGTAAATGATATTTATTATGGGGTTATAAGAGAGATTTAGGCCTTGGATTATAGTTTCAGAATTGCAGTTGTGTTTAAGTGTGATTAGGTGGAACACAATAGCATCAAAACCGATGCCCTTGGATTGACATTGGTTGACCTAAATAGGATCACCTATAAAAATGGACAATTTATTTTAGTATCTTAAGCAAAACAAGTATTTTACGTACAAGATGAACATGATAAGAGATGGTCAACTATTTTATCATCCTATCTAAGGGATTTTTGTGATGAAGATGATCTAGGAAATATTGAAATAAATTACCCTTCTATTACCCTAACAATCCCATCAATCAAAGCAATACTTGGTAAGATGAGGACTATGTGTGTGTGATAATGGTAAGAAAGATGCTTGGGTTTGAAAACAATATATATTTTGGGGTATGTGGAGTATGTATATTAATCAATTGCAATATATATAATTCCATATTTATAATTTTTAGCTCTTTTGTCATGAGCTATATATATTGATAAGTGAGCTATATATATCTGTGTGTACAAAGAATGCATGAATCATGTTGACTATCATAAAAAAATCTGTTTCACTCTGTATTAATTCTTAGATATTGTGAAGTACTAACATAAAAGGTATATATATTTTGAATAAAAATTATAAAAAAAGTGTATACTTTTGAAGTCATTTATCATATAAATGACTTCTTTATGTATATCAAATTTAGCAACAAAAGTGATCGACCTCCTAAATTTACCATATTAATTATTTAACATATTTGATTTTTAAATAATAATCTACAAATGTTTGAATTATGTGAATTTGGTGTTCGAAAAATGTTAATATAAGAACCACGCCCTCTCACACAAATAGATCGTGAAATGGACAGGAAAATTTAAGCTAACACACTAACATTCCCACCTCCTAACTAATTTATCATCTTATTTTGCTTAATGTTCTTTTATTAGTATAGTTTTTGTACTTCTTTGGTTATCACATATTTTTAGTTCTTTAGGAGCACTTCTACAATATTTTGTGGTACAAGTAAACTTTGGAAGCTCAATGTCAATCAAATACACATATTCATTTAAAATTAATTAAGTGTAGTTCAACCCTAAAGCCTAACCCTAACTCTAAGAACTTAACCCTAACCTCAAACCCTGAACCCTTGGACCTCAAACCCTTAAACCATAATGCTTCAACCCATGAATCAATGTTGACTATCATGAAATTTTCATTTTATTTTGTATTAATTGTTAAATATTGTGAAGTACTAACATAAAAGGTGTATATATTTTGAATAAAAAATTATAACTGAAAAGTTATAATAATGTGTATACTTTTAAAGTCGTTTATCATATAAACAACTTATTTTTGTACCCCTACTTAAACCATGAAATAGACTTCCCGCCATGCATGACTAACATAGATAAAAATCGAAGGAGAAGAAAGAAGAGGAAGAAGGAAGCAGAGAAGAAGAGGGAGAAAATTAAATCCGGTGTCCAGAGGAGTAGAGGGCGGTATGTACCATGTTGGTCGACAGCCTAAGAGGGTCGGACAAAGGGGGGACTGAGTTCCAGGGAGGGGGGTTAGGGAGGAACTAGATTCCGGGAAGGGGGTTAGGGGTAGGGGGAACTAGGCTCCGGGGAGGGGTGGGTAAGGTGGGAACTGGATTCCGAGGAGGGGTGGGCAGGGGCAGGGAACTGGGTTCTGAGGAGGGGTGGGCGGGGGGAACTGATTCCTAGGAGGAGGGAGAGGTGTGGCGAAGGGGAGAGGGATCCGAGCAGGGGGGACAGGGATCCCAGTAGTAGAGAGGGCAAGGCAGGATCCGAGCAATAGGATGGGAGGGGGGATCTGAGCAGTGTTGGGCATGGGGTACCTCCATTTACTTCTATTTATTGATTAATTTTCATGGCCAATTTTCAGGGTGTTTAGGTAGAATTAAATGATTCATGTGTAAATCCTAGCATTGGAGGTATTCATTTAGAGGAGTCAAAGCTAAAATGCATATCTTACAAGTGCTTAATTGCTTCCGCTTTTCTTTTTTTTCATATCAAGTCTACTTTGGTTAATTTGATTATTTTGCTGCATTTTTCAACCCAAATGGGATTTTAGATTAGGTTATCAACCCAAATATTTCTTATCATGGACAACAACTCTTGCTCTACTTAATAGAATCATGTTTGAAGTGAGTTTTGAATTACTTGAAATGGATTGCCATATGGGTAATACCCCTATGAATGATGATTGTGTCCTAGCACTTTGACTTTGAAATGATGGTGTTTGGTATGGAATAGCCCGAGTGAATAGGACGCCCCAAATAAAAAACCAGCACGGAGGTGCCTTGTGTTGATGGCCTTTTTTCCTTTGATTGATTGTCAAATGAATGGGAGTTTTTGGGAAATTTGTAACTAACTAATAACTCTATCAGTTGATTGAGGTTTCAAGAATGAAATGATTGGATTAGGTAGACTTCTAACCTCATTTTGGGTGGACATGGTGGAATTTCCAAGAAAGAATTTCCAGCAAAGAGGTATCCATTTGTGGAACCAATTAGTCCATGCTTGGGTGGCTAGTTTAATTAATTTCCCATGGTTGAAAGATCTTAAACTTCATTAACATGTCTGGTAATAACATCTAGATAACATAAGGGAAAATAGTAACATAAGCTAAGCTTATCACTTCTTGTAAATGGTAACTTCCGAATGGATTGGCTATGTCAAGTAACATAACAAATAATAAAATGAAAATTCTTATGATAAAAGGCAATAACATGGACCTTAGAACTCCTAGAAGTTTAGTATGGACTTTGGCACACAATCCATATTGGCTTTGCCATGCTTAACAAGCAATTGAGTAATGTGGAAAGTGAAAAGTGGTTGAGTGATGGCTAAGTGGTGGACATCAAGCGTGATATTCATGCAAAAATCATATGAATACCTACACCCACTAAGAGATGTGAACTCAAAGTAGTGGAGTTAAAAACTAGTGAAAGGTCCATGGGATTTGCAGTCCCTTTACAAATATCTATACTAGGCAGGCAAATACTTTTCATGCATCCTTTATCTATTTTCCTTAAGGTTAGTTTGTCACATATGTTAAATATTGTATGTTTATGTGAATGGATGGAGATGGAGTCTCCTTTAATTATTATTTTTTACTTAAACTAGGTTTATTAGGGACATCAGTTTGGTTTCTTTAAATGAATTACATAACCTTTATTATGTGATTGTTCTAATATCATTGAGTATTTCTTTGTAGTAATGATGAAACGAGAAGAATATAAAACTGAAGATTATGGCCACATTGAAGTGTATGAACAAGTGGCCAACATGAGCACCTCTAAAAACAGAGGGCAGAGGGCAAACAACAATGGAAAAGGTTATCAAGAGAAAGTTGAAAGGAATTAAAGAAATTGTCCAATATAATAGTAGAGGGCAAGAGATTGGTGAGAGTGCACCTACTTATAGTAGTTTCCTCTGCTCTATAGTAAGGATTGAAGACATGTTCCATCCTCAACAAAAGATTCAATATGACAAATGGTGAAAGTATGTAAATAGTAAGCACATGTATTATTTACATTATAACTTTCCTTATTTTCAAATATAGTAGTTTGATGTGTTCAATTTGCGGTCTGCCTTTAACATGTCGAATGACAAGAAGATGTGTGCCTTACAAGGGGTAGGTAAGCAATGAAAAAAATGGAAGAACTACCTTGTTTAAAATTACATAGCTCCAAATGTCAACAATCCATCAAGGTTATACATGGTGCCTTCCATTTACTCTGACATCATTGACCAAGAGGCTTGGAATGCATTTATACAAAACTACATCTTCGTCGAGTTTGAGGTATGTGCAGAAATGATGCTTCATTCTTTTAATTGCATGTAACATTCAATTATTGTACTTGATCACACATGTAAAAATGTGTAGGCAAAGAGTGCAAGGGGAAGAAAGGTGCATGAAACAAATATGTAACACCACCTATCTAAGTTGGGCTACACTCATTTAGAAGGGTGCAAAGTAACCATCTGTGACAATTTATCCCATTCAATTTAATGCTACTATAGTTATATACATGTTCTCAAACTATAGTGCTTATGCTTGATAGAAGAAAAAAAAAAGCTAGGACTACAAAACCCATTATCGATCCATCCTTTAGAAGATCGCGCATTCGGTGGGCCATACTAGCAACAAGTTCTAAGATGAAACTACTTCACAAATTGCTTCTCGCATAGTAGGTGGTCCCACCTGTCTATAAATTTTTTACAATTAATTAGATCACATGATCATGTCTTTCTAATTAAATTTTTTAGGACATTCTTACCCAAGAAAGAGCTACTACAGGAACTTTAAGAAGCTGCCACCAAGGAGGAAATCTTGTATAGGGCTATGGGCAATAAGAAGGACCACCCTAGTCGAGTTCGAGGCATGGCTTATGGTGTTGTTCCTTCTAAATTCTTTGGTAAAGGATGTATGCCTAAAGTTCAAGATGATGAGGAGGCCTACAATGAGTTCGTTGCAAAAATAAAGTCTAATATATTTAGTCAGTTGCATGAGGGAGGTTTGATGATTATTACTCCATCCCCTACTCATAATTCTTGCATCATCCCTATACCTCCATCACATGTGAACTGCAATTCCCCTACTAAAGAAGATACTGAAGCACTTCCAACTCCTCTTGAAAAGGAAATTTCTGCTCAGGAGGAACATACATAGACAGAACTAGAAATTTTCATTATCCTTTTGTAATAATTCTATATCTCAACCTCTCTATTGCATATTTGATTTATAGGTGCGTCAATGCATGTTGGCCCTGGATTCCTATCAAAAAAACATGGCAGTTGATTCATACTATGAGCATGAATCAAATATTTTGCACAGAATTAGCATGCCACCACATACTAAGCAGGGGTCCATTACCATGGCTTTGAATGGTAATGCCTTCCTACTATTCCCATGAGAATTGGAAAATATTATAATCATTGAACAAGCAGTTGCATATCACGACGCTTGGCTGGAGGCACTAATCATTCTCATAGAGTCCAAGGTATGTATCTTATCATACTGCCTTCCTCATCAATATTTTTTAGCTAGAGACCTCACTTAATTGTTTAATAACTATATACTATCAATTAGTAACAAAATGCAGCACAGAGATCGGTTGCCATTCCAATATCATCTATGGCTGATGCACCAATGGAATAGGTACTTGTATATATCTTTCGGGTTTTTTTTCATCATAAATTAGTCCCTCTTCATAGATTAATATTATTTAGTTAAAAAAATTTACATCTTTTACAAAAGCCATCCTAAGAGTGTGTGGAAGTCCCACCTAACATGCCTTGATCCCTAAGGTTAATCTATGGTGTCATCAACAATGATATGGCAATCAATCCTGTATGAATCAAGCAGGGAGTGCTTTTCAAGGACGATTTTGAAGTGCCACTTATGGCAAAGGACCTATTACAAGTTTGCCTATGGGATCAACTCGAGCACCCTCACATTGTCTCCTTCATGGGGTATATGCACATACTTGCTTATTAATCATTTGGTATTTAATTACATGTTATATTTTAATGGCATATGTAATAATTATTTATTTTATATAGATTCTTGAATGATGCGACTAGCCTTTTTTAGGGTGAGGGTACATTTTACCAATTCCTTGACCCTAGCATCATTTCCAGAGTGGTGGAGCAATGGCTAATTGAGAGGCATATTCAAGATATTTTACCCGGCTTCTTTTGCAGTTCTCAAGGATAGGGATTAATGATTCCCTACAATAGTAAGTAAGTTTTAATTTTCTTGTTTTCTTGCCAAATTATTCTTTACTTAAGGATTGTCAACTTTCATTACAATCCATATGACTGTCTATGTAGGTCTTATTGGATGCTGCTTGTTTTGGATGTGCACGATGGCCATGCTTTCTTTTTTTATTCCTATGGAATGCACATCCATCCTGCCCTCATAAATATTATAAATAAGTAAAAATAAAATAAAATCATGTGTTATGTGTTATGTGTTATGTGTAGATAAGTAATTTATTATTCATATATAATGCATTTGAAATTTATATTTGTAGGTCTTAGATTGAATGGGTTACTATGATCAAGACTGTACAACCACTAAAACTCACTTGGAAGAATGTTAAGATATATAAAATAGTTAATTGTTCTAAGTTATCACTAATTAAACGTACATTATTACAAATGATATTTATGAGTTCTTTTCTGTTGTCCTTGTTGCATAGTACCCTAAACAATAGTTTGATTGGGAGTGTGGGTATTATGTTCTAAGATACATGAAGAACCTCGTATTCAATGGTACTCCTGTCTACCATTTAAGAAAGGTATAAGACATTTTATTTTGAATAATCTTATATTTTTCTATAGTATTTATGGATCTAGCTAAAAAGTTTTAACTTAATTAAATATACTGTATTTCGGGCTGCTGTGCTTTCTAAGTGGGCGAACAAGAAGAGTTAATCCAAAGTCATCTCAATGAAATATGAATTGAATGGGCTAAGTATATAATGAGTTTCAATTAAATCACTTGGATTAACTACATGAACCTCAAAAAATATAATAAAGTATTTTTTTTCATTAACTTGTGTGTGTTCCTTTAGATTTTATTATTTTCTTTGAAATATATATATATATGTATGTATGTATGTATGTATGTATCTATATTTTAAGCAATGAACAAGTGGAAATTTGAAGTGTGGGAGTAAATGAGTATGGATAAAGTGAATTTGAGCTTGAACATAAACTGAATATGTGACAGTTGAATTATATAACTTTTATGCAATGAAGAATGACATGGTAACTTAGAGTGTGAAAGTAAAAATGAATGTGTATGGATTTACAAATGAAGTGAATGTGGATGTTGTAATTTCTTATATAAATTATTTTCAAGATAGATGTAGATGGATAATGATGGATGTTTTGTAGCCATTATGGATCTACTAGGTGTTATATTTTAAGAACGACATGTTGTATTGGATGTTTGGTTTTCATGTTTATAAAGATTGTTTGTATTAGGTGTATAGAATGTTTGTTATTCAATGTATACATAGGTGATAGTGTATCAAGAAAGATGTCGATGCATTGTAGTGGATGGTGGCTTCAAATGTTTATGGAGATTGAAGTAATAGGTGTATAAGATGTTTAGTTTTTCATGTTTATAAAGATTGTTTGAAGTATTAGGCACATAGAATGTTTGGTATTTAATGTATACACAAGTGGTAATGAATCAATAAATTAAGATGTGGATGCATTGTAGTGGTTGTTGTTTTTCATATTTGTGGAGATTGAAGTATTAGGTATATATGATTTATTATCCAATTAATGTATACATGTGGTATTGTATCAAGAAGTGGATGAATGTTGCATATTAATAGGCTTTTAATCTTTATAAACATTGTTTGAGTATCAGGGATGCATGGGATGTTTATTATCCAATTGTATACAGGTAGTGGAGCACAAAAATAAAATTGAAAAAAAAAAAAATACTTTTGAAGTTGTTTTTCACTAAACAACTTCAAAACTACAGAATTTTTGAAGTTGTTTAATAAAAAATGACTTTAAAAGACAAGAAATTTTTAAATCGTTTAAGAAAAAATGATTTTAGAAGTCAATCAAATGTGAGCTTTTGAAGTCGCTTATCTAGAAAACGAATTTAAAAGTTACCATCTTTGAAGTCTTTTAGTGTAAGCGACTTTAAAAGATAATAAAAAAGGTTGAATTTTCAAAGTTAGTTATATGAAAATGACTTCTAAAGCCTCCAACCTTAGAAGCTGATTTTTTGTAAGTGACTTCAAAAGTCAATCAAAATTTGGTGATTTTGAGGTCGCTTATATGAAAACAATTTCCAAAGTTTGTGACTTTAGAAGTCATTTTTTTATAAGCGACTTCAAAAGTTTTTCACTTTTAAAGTCGCTTACAAAAAAATGACTTTAAAAGTTGACTACTATCCAAGTCAGCTCAGTAGAAGTCACTTATTCTATTATCACTTTTAACTAACTTTAAAAGCCCCCCGCGTAGTAGTGATTATACAGGTCACAAATAGGTGAAGGTCTTAGCCTAAACACCACCCAAAGCCCTTGGTGTGTGAAGCATATTACTATCTAGGGTATAATTGCAAAATGTACCGTGAAAAGGATATAATGGAACACAAACAAGTCAAATAAGAGGTTTTAATTGAAATGAAATTCAAGTGGATTAAGTCCTATGGGATTTAATATAGACCATCCAAGTGACGGTACAAGCCAAAAGCAACTAGTTCCCCACATGTCTTTCAAATCCCACATGTAGAAAAATGATGATCTAAGTTTAAAATAAAATAAGTTTAGGTTGGAAATTTCTTCCAACCATTAACAAAGAACTTAACCAATGATGGAGAAAGAAAAATCAAGGAAGAAGAAGGGGGAAATTCAGAGAGAGAAGGTCTAGGAACAAAGGAAAAACTTAGCAAATGAAGTGGGATTAAGTAGAAGCAAGGTTGAAGCTTGGTGAAGGTGGGGAAGAAATGGAAACATGGAGCATCTCCTTCACTAAGTGAAGCTCCACGCATGAACCAGTAACCTGCAAACTAGTGAAGAGCTTGTGAATCCAATGGTGCAAACTCCAATCTCAAGTAAGGGATTAGTGTAGGATCGATTGCTAATATAGGCTTGGATTAGCCAAGCTCAAAATTTGCATGGATTTAACTCTTGAATCTTCATATTTCTAGTTTCATGTATGTTGAACCAATAAGCATGTAAAGCTTGAAACTTGTACCTTGATTTGGTTGTTTGATGCCTTAAATTGTGATCCTCTTCTTACATGATGTTAATACATAATTCTAGTGTACTCATACCTAATTTTAAATCTCAATTCTTCTTGGATTTAGCACGATTTCATGAGTATTTAAGCATACTCTATTTTCATGACTACTGGTAGAAATGATGAACAAGGGATGTTCATTGGAGTTAGTTACCCCCCAAGATCTCCATTCTTCCAAAAACTATGTATGGATTTTCTTCCTTGATGACTAAACATGGTGTGGATGCATTCAAGATTTAGTTTTGGATTGGTTTTCATAGATTTTTTATTTTTTTTTGGTCGAAGTAAGAACAAGGACTAGACACCCTATTCTTCCTACACATATGCATGCAGGGGGATCCCAATCCATCCTCATATCCCAATCCATCCTCAATTCTTCTTGAATTTAGCACGATTTCATGAGTATTTAAGCATACTCTATTTTCATGACTGCTGGTAGAAATGATGAACAAGGGATGTTCATTGGAGTTAGTTACCCCCCAAGATCTCCATTCTTCCAAAAACTATGTATGGATTTTCTTCCTTGATGACTAAACATGGTATGGATGCATTCAAGATTTAGTTTTGGATTGGTTTTCATAGATTTTATTTTTTTTTTGGTCGAAGTAAGAACAAGGACTAGACACCCTATTCTTCCTACACATATGCATGCAGGGGGATCCCAATCCATCCTCATATCCCAATCCATCCTCAATTCTTCTTGAATTTAGCACAATTTCATGAGTATTTAAGCATACTCTATTTTCATGACTGCTGGTAGAAATGATGAACAAGGGATGTTCATTGGAGTTAGTTACACCCCAAGATCTCCATTCTTCCAAAAACTATGTATGGATTTTCTTCCTTGATGACTAAACATGGTGTGGATGCGTTCAAGATTTAGTTTTGGATTGTTTTTCATAGATTTTTTTTTGTTTTTGGTCGAAGTAAGAACAAGGACTAGACACCCTATTCTTCCTACACATATGCATGCAGGGGGATCCCAATCCATCCTCATATCTAATTTATTAAGTCTAATCAAGACAAAGTAATAAATGGGTCATGAAGAACACATGTTCACCTTCAAACAACATGCAAATACACTCCACAATTTGTATTGTATGGGTACTGTTAGGAGACACCAAGCCAGGAGGAAACAACATTATTTCCTCCATGCATGTATGCAGTTCAGGAAATGGCTCCATTTCCTACAACCAATGGATCCTTAGGAATGGCAAAGATAATGGGCTTGAAAAAGACTTTAAATTCTAACCTACTAGTGATCATGGTATAGCTCTTTACTAAGAAAATTCAAAGAGGAGATTGTGAAAATTGTTAAAATAGTAAGCATCCATTTCTTGGTTCATGATGAATAAGAAATGGTGCCTTAACTATGTGATTTAATTCGTAAGTGTTTAAAGTTAATTATTGGGTTGGGGAAATGGAAAACTATACAAAAATTGGAAAATTTCAGAATGCCAAGCTTTGGAAGGCATTGATTTTAAATGATTTTTTTCACCATAGCTACTAGAATTGTTGAGTATAGAAGGAGTTGACTCAAATTCCTGAGTCAATAGAATTTCAGTTCCTGGAATTTCTGTGTTGAAGTTACATTGCCCCAAAATTTGGAAATTCCAGAATTCCAGCTTAATGAAAAATATAAGAAATTTTTCCCTTTTAATTTGAAATTTTGATTATACAAATTGTACACTTTACTGGTAAGATTGGGAATGCAAATCTACTTCTAAATTGCAAATAGTGAAGGGCCAAAAGATAATGTTTAGATTATTGAAATTATAAAATTGCCCTTATGATAGAATTCTTAACACTTCGATAACTAACTTAGTTCCACTGACAAAACTTCACATTCCAATTCATCTAAGCTCAATCACTTAAGACTTTGACACTAAATCATAGTCTCGTAAGACTTAAACCTTATGCCTTGATCCCTTAAGCCATATTTGCCTGTAACTTCAAATATTTTCATGACCTAGTTATCAATGACATGATTACCTACAACTTAGTCTCATATGACTAAGTTACTTACAAGTTAGTTTCATAGGATATAACTTCCTAAACTAAGA
The DNA here is from genome assembly GCA_035236585.1 of Warburgia ugandensis. Lineage (NCBI taxonomy): Eukaryota > Viridiplantae > Streptophyta > Magnoliopsida > Canellales > Canellaceae > Warburgia > Warburgia ugandensis. The sequence goes on from CP141130.1 coordinate 49,856,201, forward strand.
CTTGAATGACATAGTCCCGTATGCCTCATCTGACTAGCCCCCCATGCCTTAACTTTTCCAAAACTCAAGGAACTTTTTCTTGAAGGACCGATGCATTAATCTCCATCACTAGATCACCTAAGATTTAGAATTAACGATTCCTATGATACTAAATTAAAGTGAGGTGAACACTTAGTTATATCTCGAGTCAAAATCTAGGTTTTTTATGGCTAATAACCTTAGGAATGGATTAGTTGAAAGGAAGTTGTTAAACATGATAAACTCATGACTAACATTAAAAAAGTATTAACTATGATGTAATAATAATAATAATAATAATAATAACAACAACAACAACAAGGCATAAGATATGTGTCATAGTGTTAGAAGTGAAAATAAAGATATGAATTCTTGTTAAAAGGACATCTAACCCTTAAACTCCATAAAGAATACAACATCAATTACAGATGTCACTATAAGTTAATAATGTGATTAAATAAGCATCTCACAGTACCAAATAAGGATATTAGTATATAACACACCATCACATCATAATTCGAGTTTTCCATGATTTGGACTGATGAATTTATAGATTTGGACATGAACCCAAAGACATTATTTTCATTGATAATTGGCAAGACCCAAAAGTGTAGTGGTGAGCCATGAGATATGGATTTTTATTGAGCCATGAGTTATGGTTCATAGCGATGCTTTAGGCAGACACTCTATCAGTAGCCATAAGTCTTGATGGATGCAGATTTGTAGATGCTTAGACAAGCTCTCTATGAGCAGTTATAAGTCCTTATGGGCATGGATTTCATTGATGTCTTGGGCAGTCACTCTTAGAGTGTCCTAAGTCCCAAATCGCTCAACATATGTATTGTGTGAGTGTGCCGTAAGTCCTAGAGACCCTATGCTAAGAGGTGTAGTTGACCACTAACCTTTGAGATGAGATTGATACCAGCCTTGCAGTGGAAATGGTGAGCAATAGGGGTAGGTTCTCATGGGGAAGTGCTTTGAGTGGTGGCTGAGTAGCCCCCATGATAGTCGCCATTGGGTGATGGTAGCACTCTACGAGCACATGGGTGTGTGTGTGTATGTGTGTGCATGCATGTGTGATGTTTGCATGTTAAGCTACTAGTCATTTTTGAGAGTTGATGTGACACCCAAGGTTTTTAAAAATCTTTTTCCAATACATATATTAGTCGTAAAAAATTTATTATTTCAAAATAGGAGGGATCCCTGAAATAAAAATCAAATATTTAGAAATTTTGCGTAGTGTCACGGAAAAATACCCCATAAGGAAAACCCCAAGGGTCATTTACACCCAAAAACTACAATGTTGAACCAAATCACTTCCAGAGACACTAAGCATGCTCAAATACAAAACCACGAGAAATTATGAAAATTGTAAAGAGACAATGATAATAAAAGTCCCAAAGCTCCAGGGTCCATCCAAAATCAGCACATCATCCATATGTAAACATATGCACACTAAATAGTGGTGTGGGTCTAATATATCAAATATACAAATATCTAGGTAGAGCACCAAAAGTTCGATACCAGTCTAAAGATGTACGCTACTATGTCTCCAAATACAAAAAGTATAGGCTCCTCGGGTCCTCGTCTAGATCCGTGCTATTCCACCTGCTTCCCTCTCTGACTGTCGTGCTCCAACTCTGAGGCATTGCAAAACAAAGCAATGCCTCAGCAAGCTATGCCTATGTAAGTGATTTACATTCAATATAAAACAATAAGAAATAACATGGTACAAAACCTCAAATTCATATGATGAAGAATATACCCAATCCATGATATAACTAAGGCAACATAAGTCATGGTGTCAGGACATGCAAAATCCAAAAAGATGTGTAGATACAAGTAAGCCATAACCACGTGAGTCTATATCCAGAGAACGACATGAATGCATATCAAAAGCATCGAAACATCATACATGGTCAAGCCCTATGAGTGTCTTAGGTACACTCACGGCAACGTGGGGTCACCTCTCAAGACCATCCACTTTCACCCTTTCACCCACAATGGGGCACTAACGGAAAGGCACGTTTCAGTTTCGCTTTCACCTTTCACTCTTTCACCCACACGGGCACTCAAGCACTTACGGAAAGACCTGTTTAACTCTCGCTTTCACCCTTTCACCCATAAGGGGCACTCAGGCACTCTCGGGGGAAGGGGGATGCAACCCATCCCAAGCTCAATAGTCTCAATCGTCAAGGCATAGAGACTCCCACCTGTCAACCATCTCAAGAGTTAGTCCATGTAACTGAAATATGCCAAAAACAGTGCATAAAACATATACAAGGGAAGTAGCAAGCATATCAGTAATACATACTGAAAATGATCTCATGCAACATGATAGGGCATATGAACCTATGCCTCAAAGTTTCAATAACGAAGTCATGATTTGAGAAATCATGAGAAATCGTGAATGAAATCACCTACCTCGATAATGTTGTACTCCAATCAGGTGCGTAAGCGATATCAAGTCATACACCCTGACGTACCTGTCACATCATAAATCATCATTGATTGTTAAGCCTCTCATTTTCATCATGACCCCCTAAAATTTCTATTTGTCAAGCTACTTTGTGTACGAGCTATAGGCTAGAGACCTTGGATGTTGGGATGAGTACTCATTGCCAGTCATTGAGTGTAGTAAGACACTCATAAGGCTTATTGTGTGTAGTGCCTTGTTTATCATGACATGCCTCATATTATTTTTTGGACATGGATTTTTATTTGTTCTGACATATGCTTATTCATGTGTTGATCATGCTTCCAATGCCATGATGTTTTTCTTTGATATTGCTTTGCCTCAGACGAAAAGCATGTTTTAATCCTAATTGTTTAGTTCAAATTTATGAGTTTCATGCATTATCTAGTATGGATGCTTGATGATTTAAGTTGCCTTATAAATGATTTACTATATTGACACTCGACATGATATTGGTATTCTTTGCAAAGTGTTTATTGCATGTTTTAATTATTTGTAATCACCTACACAAGCAATAGCTTGCTGAGGTGTTGCTTTGTTTTGCAATGCCTCAAATTTGGAATGCAATAGCGATAAAATAAAGTAGGTGGAGCAGTGCTAATTGAGTGAGGACCTTGAGGAGCATCTACTATTTTGTACTCAGAGACTGATCTAGTGAATGTCTCTTCAACTTATGATTAGACTCTTTTGGGTTGTACATGGATGTTGTTATTTTGGATAGTTTGGACCCACACTTTTGTATGGTATATATTTACTTACACATGTCCGTATGATGTGGTCATTATGGATGGAACCTTGGGGATTTTGGACATGTTATCATTACTATCTTTTCACGACTGGTGTTTGATTTTTCATGATTTTAGATTGGGCATGCTCAGCGTATCGATAATTTCATTTTGTTTATTACCATAGATTTAGGATCTTAGATGACTCTAGGGGTTTTCTTTTCAAAGTTTCTCTTGAATGCTTTTGTTATTTATGTTAAATGCAAGTTTTCTATTTTAGGGATCCTGTCTATTTTTATAAAACATATTATTACTATTATTATATGCATTGGAGAAACGTTTAGAAAACCTAGGGTGTCACATGTAAATTGGTAAAATAGAGCTCTTTCTCCATCCATCTGGTATTTTCTTTGATTTTGTCATCTTATGAAATAACGTGGTCAACCAAACTACTCCAATATCTCCCATATGCTTCTTAACCTCTATTGGTATAGCATTGGGCCCCAAGGCCTTTCCTAATTTCATGTTTTCAATGCCTCTTTCAATTAAGGTATTCTAATCATATGATCATCTGTATAATGTCCAATGTTATTTAAGTTTACAGAAATTTCAATCCTTATATTCTTAGGGCAATTGTCATTTAGCAATTTTTGAAAGTAACTTTTTCACCTTTTTTTATCTCGTCATCTTTGACTAGTACCCTTTGATCATCACTTCCAATTCACTTAATGTGGTCTAAGTCCTTACCCTTCTATTGTATTTTTTTTGTAAGTTTAAACACATCTTTCCCACCTTCCGTTGATCCTAGTCTATTATAGAGATAATCATATGCCTTAAGTTTAGCCTCACTTACTATTCTCTTAACAACCTTTTTGGCATTCTTATACTATTCATAGTTTTCATTATTTCTAGTCTTTTGCCATGCTTTAAAACATACCATTTTTCTTTAATAACTTTTTCACTGTTTCACTCCACCACCAAGTTTCCTATACTAATTACCTTTTACCTTTAGATACTCTTAGGACATCTTTTGCCACTTTCTAAATGGGCTCAACCATATTAATCCACGCGGTGTTTACTTCTATTTCATTATTCTAGTTTCCTTCTACAATCAACTTATTTGTGAGTGAGGTTATTTTCTCCCCTTTGAAGTCCCACCACTTACTTTTTCCATACCAATTAAGTTAATTTTGTATCTTCCATCTTTTAGTGTAGATATCCATAACCATTAACCTACGTTGTAAAACTAAACTCTCGTTGGGTATCACCTTACAATCCTTACACATTGATCTTTTGGTATTCCTAAGTAACAAAAAGTCTATTTGGCTTTTATGGAGTCCACTTTCAAAGGTTTTTAAGTATTCATCTCTCTTTTTAAAGAATGTGTTTCTAAGGGTCAGGTTATATGACAAAACAAAATCAAGAATAGCTTCCCCCATCTCATTTTGTTCTCTGATACCATACCCTCCATGTGCCCTATCATATCCTTCCTTTTCTTTTCCTATACGGTCATTTAATTCTGCTCCTCTAAATATTTCCTCTATGTTGGGAATTTCTTACATGACTCCTGCCATATTTTCCCAAAACTATCTCTTGATTATATTATCTAACCCTACTTGTGGTGTGTATGCCCTTATAACATTTACGATATGCTCTCCTAGAATAAGTTTTATTATTATAATTCTATCATTGGTTCTTTTAAAGTCTATAGCTTTATCCTTTGATTCTTTATCCACCACTATTCCTATGCCATTTCTATTATTATCCTTTCCCACATACCAGAGCTTATACCCATTGATTTCTCTAGTTTTAGTCCCTTTCCATTTGGGTTCTTGGATATAAACTATGTTAACTCTCCTATGCTTCATTGTATCTACTAACTCTAGACTCTTACCTGTCAATGTCCTTACGAATCTTATGCTCTGTAGATAGCTTATTTACCCATGCACTTCTAGACACCATGACATGCACCCATGTCTACTTTCTACTGCACCTGGGTTCTGATGCAGTGCATCACTTCTGAGGGGACACTCTAACAACCCTTGCCCATTTTTCACTACACCTAGGATCTGATATAGTGCATTAGTTCTAGGGAATTCCCTAGAAACCCTTACCCATTTTTCACTACACCCTAGTCTAATGTAGTGCGTCACTTATGGGGGACATCCTAACTTGAGGGAATCTTAGCGATCGATTCATGTCATGTTAGGGATGGTTATCATTATCTTTTTTTTTTCTTACTTACGAACTAATATGCATATGCATATTCATCTGCAAGTAAGAAAAGAAAATAACAAAATCATCATCAACTTCTTCACAAAGGTTTTACTTTTTGGGAGGCACCTCATACAAAACCCTCCTAATCTGTCTAATAAAATAGAAATATTAGTAGATGTGGTGGATAAAGTAGATTACTTGGTTAATACAATGGATGCCTTTATGTTGGTTAGAGAGTCATTTATGCAACCTCAGCATGAGGTTTATTTTTCTATTCTAGTCCAATGATTCCAACTACTTCATGTTCATCGAGCTCCATGTTTCCTAAAAAAAATTTGTAGCAAGTGAATGTATTTAATGAATTTCAAAACCCTGGCAATAACCTTTATTCTGAAACTTACCATCCTAGATGGGATAGGCATCCTGATTTCTCATAATCTTAGGATAATTAGTCTTTCCCTAGTTATTCAATGCCACAGCAACTTGAACCACAATAGGAGTTTCCTCCATAACGTGGGAAAAATCTTTATAAGAGATCCTTAGTTTGTTAATGTAGAGTACTCTCAAATTCTAGAATGATGTAAAACAAACTATGGAGACCCACTTGTAATCTATTACATAGTTGGGGTTCCAAATGGCTTAGCTATCTACTACAATTTTAGAATGAGAAAAGGAAGAAGAACAAATTGAGGATTATGAGAAGCCCATGGACATTCAAATAAGGATAGAAATAATATCAAACTCTGAAGATCCATAGAGAGTCTAGTGAACACACCATTCCTACCATCCTCTACCACTGATCCACTCGAAGCATATCTTAATCATTTTAATTTTGATATAGAAACCTTCATTGATGAAGTAAATGATTTATTGGATAACGTGACATTAATGAACACTTCTCAATGGCAAGCCCAAGTAGGAGCCCTAAAAGTTCCTGAGATTCCATTTGAGTCATTCCTTGCTAAAGAAATACTTTATCTGAACCTGCCACATTTACTTGATAGTTCCTAATGTGAGAGATTAAGTTCATCTAAACCCTTGCTTATTATTCATGTTACAAAATCTGATATAGAATAGGAAAGAGAGCCAATTGATGTTATGGCCAAACATCAACAAGCTTCAGGGTGTGGGTTTAAGCCCCACAAATTTTCTGCATCACAAAGAAAATGAACAAACTTTTAGGGAGATACAGAGCTAGCTTAATCCTAACTTTTAGGACATTGTAAGGGAGGAAGAATATTATAACCTTTTCTATGTTGGCATTATCTTTCCTCAATTTAACAGAACTTAGGCCAAGTCACCTCAAGTTGGTCCCAAGGAGTTTAGATATGGTGGTTTACCAGGTTATTATATTACCACCACTACAAATCACTCGGTGGAGGACATATATCAACTACTGTGAGATTCGAAAGTGGAGTGAGTTATTCGCTTCATTCATGGTTAGTATAGGTTTAGGGTTTAGTTAGTTAGTATACTTTTAACTGCATTTGCATTTGCATCATTGTATATTTTGTATTGTATGTTTTGAACTTTGTTAGTTCCCATTACCCTCTATGTCACTCATTAGATCATGTATTAGCTACTTAAGTTTCCTTCCATTATCTATTCAAGTATTCATATATTTATACTATGTAAGTTTTTCTTTAGTCATTGACTATATGTGCTGGTGCATTACCATTTCATTATGTTCCCCTATCATGCATTACTTAGGTAGCCTATATATATATATATATATATATATATATATATATATATATATATTATACCTTACTAGGTTTTGACTTTTCACCTAGGTCTCCTTCATTAGTTCAATTTATTAACTACGCATTCCACTCTTCCTAACCTATTTGACTTATTTTCCTTATATGCAGCCTTCACATGTATTAAACTTATAAGCATCTTTAATTTATTACATACCTAAGTACCTATACATATTACAATTAGGTTATTTTCACTTAAGCTGTTCCATTAACCTACAACATAGTCTATTAGCTAACCTTTTCATTTAGTTATTCCTGTAATCTCTTACCTAAGCATTCATGCATATTATACTCCACTCCTGCCACTAAGATAATTCATTTACTAAGTCTTTAATTGGGCTGAATTGAGTTAGCCACTCACTTATATTATTTAGCCTTATTACACATGCACTCATGCAATGGGCAGGACCTTGCATGGGCTCTTACTTGGAAAGGTGAGGTGCTCATTCACTACACTTTTTCGTAATAAATCTCATCACGCTAGTCATGCGTCGACTCATTCATGAGTTAGAATTCTCTATATTTTTCTCCTTTAGTTTATTGGAAGCTTAGACTTAAATAGCCTTTCGATGTGAGTTAAACACTCATAACAATAATCTATTTATGTAAAATAATCTATTTATATTAGGAAGAAAATTTCAAGACTTTATAATAAATCCAAAACATAGGGCGTAAATGTTAAATTGCAAAAAATTTAAGATTTTTTAAGTAATCTTTTTTAGTTCTTTAGGTTGTTGGTTTTCAAGGACAATCTGTTACATTCTTTAAAAAATGCAGAGACAGTTAAATGCTAAAGGATTCCATTTCACATGCTTTTTTGACCCATCAAAAATCTAAAGTTGGAGGAAAGTGATGAAAAGTTCCGATCACGCAAAGGTGAACTATAGAAAATATGGTCCCAAAACACAAGTCCCTTTGCGGCGAGGTTAGCATTCCTGCTGTGGAATGCCTTGACCATCACGAACACGTCATCGAAGAAAATGTGAGGTTAAAATGACTATTGTACCATTTCACACGATCGCCGGCGGCCTTTCTTGCAATTGAAAGTAGTGGCATGTACGTGATTTTATCAAAAGCGAAGGACTTTCCTTAACGAAGGTCTAGTCGTTTTTATAACTGTCCGACCAGCTGTCACGAGGATGATGCGAATTTAATATAAGGGACGAGTCGTTTGCGGTTTCTCTAAAGGTAGAATTAAATAATACAAAAGGGCAAAATAAACCGATTGGGATTTTGTTTTACGTGAGAAGAAAATCAGGCCTTTTCCCTCTGCATTCTCTTTTGCCCTGCCGGGAAACACCAAATTTGGGGTTTATCTTATGACCTCCTTAATAACAACAGATGCCACGGAATAACACAGATTTATAGATGACCAGTTTTGATTATTTTAGAGGCTTTATTTTGTTTTTTGGAACTGAATTTATAGCTCTTTTTTTTTTGGGACAGCCAAGAATTACAAAGCAAACTTGCTAGTAATCTATCATCCTAATTAATAAATCCATTTAAAATTTCTCCAACAAAGGGAAAAATATTTATTTTAGTTTTCGACACTGAAAACATAACTAATTAGTTTCGATCGTCGTTTTCAATTATTGTAGGGCTTTATTTTGTTCTTTCAGTACAGCCAAGAATTACAATGCAAACTAGCCAGTAATCTATTATGCTAATTACTAAATTTACGGAAAGTCAGTCCAACAAAGGATAAAAGGCTAACTCAAACCATCTCCATCAAGAAGAGGTGTCTCGCTGTCTGCAAGCAGCTAATGTGCTAGACAGCTTTATTTTGTTCATATAAATACTGGAAGTTCACATAAAAGAGAGAACTTGCATACGTTGTGGACTTTAAAAATGATCAAAGGATTGTCATTCTAGTGGCATATGGGTGGATCATAGCATCAAATTTGGGCAATTTTCACCCGTGGAACATATAGCACTGTTGATTTTATGATGTATTTCTCATTTTTCAAATGAAAAGTCCGTCCGTTGACCTAATAGGCGGCTATGGTAGTCAGGTTGTTACCAAATTCGTACCTTTGATCGCCTCTAGTAAGGGTCATGGCTGTTGGTCTAAATAATGATTTCCACACACTAATCACTTCTTGGAAAAGTTACTTTTCAGTCTTTTTTTTTCGAAATAAAAGACTTGTGTGTGAATGAAATAGGTTATAGGTCCGGGTGGATTGCGACTGGGTTAATTGAGTGAATTGAATTGAAAAGGAGTGTTAAGTCAATGTTCTAGAATCCAAGTCAGAAGGCAAAAATCAAATCAGCAGTCCGATCAAAATAAATAAATTACTATGTTAACCGAATTTACTCAGAACATTTCAAAAAACAAAAAGGTGCATGAAGGTAATGATTAAAACATTGAAAGAAACAACTCATAGAATTTATCTCCGATACCATTTCATCTTCATTAATGAAACCACCACTAAAGGAGACACTTTAAACAATATTACAACAGACATAATCATGGCTACAAGAGAAATGATTTAGTGCAACAACCATTTTGGTTATACGTGGTATACACATAATTTCTCATTGCCCAAAATGGTTTCTTGGATGGCACTAATTCTCTGATTAACAAATGAAAGATGGGTGACATTGAAATGGGAAAAGGAAATCCTGAAGCTCTCCTTTGAAGTCGAAAGCTCGGTCTAACCGTGTAGTTATGACTGTCTGAATGGCCTCATGTAAGCACAATCTAGATCCGTGATGAAACGACACCCCAATTCATACGTTCAATTGATGCAACTCCAACGGGAACGTTCAATTAGTCGAATACAATTGGCTTAAAAGTTAATTAAATGTTACAAGGTTCTCCTAACTTATCAAACGAAGGATACCCTTTAAAGTCGAAAGGAATCTCAAATTAGGAAGGTGGGCATATCTGTCATTTGAGAGAGTTTAGGTTGTGAATTTTTCTCAAAGGAAAAGCCAAACAAAGCTTCCAGACAAATAAGGAGGGACCCACATAGCAAAGTATTCAAGGGTTGGATAGGCGGGGTGATTTGTCTTCAGCCTTTTGTTGCAAGGCATCACAGGTATGTGTGCCACTGTCAGATTTCCAACTGGGGAAGGACTTTAAAAGGAATTAGACACCTTTTCCGAAATCCCTTGTCTTAGCAGAAGAATTTCCTTCTACGAAGGGAGCAAGTGCTTATACCTTTACAGGCCCCATACTTTCTCAAGTCACAAGCCCAAGGGAGTGAAGGAGAAAAGCTAGGATTGAGGCCGGTGGCCTCGTTGGTGAGATAAACCTTTTCAAAAGGTCAAACTAGAAAACAAGCCACAATAATTTCTATTTCTATCTTTTAGAGAGAGAGAGAGATGCCACCAAAGATAATGGGTTTGTAAGGTGTTGTTTTCTACCAAGTTCAGACTGCACCTTCAGATTAATTACGGTTTCATAAGAATCAAAAGAATAAAGATAAGGAAATGGGAACTGATATAGGTTGAAATATATTAAAAACCATCAGAAAAAGTGGAAAGAAGTGAGCTCACTTCCTCATAGATACAAAATGAACTTTCATGGAAATTATTCTCTGCTCATCTTTTCTAGCCCAACCGTCACTAATTATGAGAAAATAAAACATGTCACCTTTCTTAACCAAAATTGTCATTACCGCAATACCCATCTCCTGAAAGAATGCTAAACTAATCGCACTATCAGGTGCAATCTAGCTATTTTGTAGAATCACTTTTGGATAAGCCGAGTCATTCATCTTGTTACTCTAATTTTAGATTTCTTATAGGTAAAAATATATATGACTTGGTTTATTTGAACTTCTAAGAAATTGTATGTTGTTTATGAAGGATTATAGCTTTTAAGAAATGTGTGTTATATAAAAATTTTAAATTGCCCTTATATGAGTAGATGCTTTATAGATACTAAAACCATTCAAATCACATGCTTTTTGTCTATAATATATCTAAAACTGGAGCAATGAGATGGAGTTGGATCATTTAAAAGTAAATTCCAAAAAATATGATCATTAGACGGCAGCCAGAGAGCAGTTAAGTCCTTCAAATAGAAAATTTGTGCATAAGCTCATCAAATGATCAGGCACTCTTTTGTAGAGGACTGCAAACTGAGTAGAGATTTCTTTCTAATTTTACTGACAATAGTAGCCCTATTGACAGCCGATTTTGTAATTCTCACAGATTTCCTATAGGGGAGAAAAGTCATTTATACTGTATGTATTCCCCCTGTGAGCACAATGCCTCACCGCAATCATCTAGTAAATGAAGGCATTAAAGGTTTCCTTTTCTTTTCTTTTCTTTTTTTACTGTTTAATATCTTAGATGCAGGAGAAAAGCAATGAAACTGTAATTAAGTGTTCACTGTCGTCCACCAGTGAAGCAGCTCAAGATTGCATGCTCTTGTTTTTCTGTTTTTTCTTTCCTTCTTTCTTCTTCCCACCCCCGCCCCCCCTCCCTTTTTTGTCTTTAAAAACATTCAGATGCTGACTCAGCCCGAGGATCCCACCAACATCTCTTTCAGCTCCATTCTGAAGCCATTAAGCGGGGAAAGGCTAGAAGAAGGAAGAAAGGGAAAAGGAGAGAAAAACAGGAGTTCTTGTTTATTTATTGCACCCTTTCACCAACAGTTCAGTTGCCATTATCCACCCTCTCTCTCTCTCTCTCTCTCTCTCTCTCTCTCAAAGTTCTTCCTTTCATACTACTTTTTAACATTCTTCCAAAAAAGATGCATTTATTATCATGGAAAACCATGGTAATAGCTGTGGCCATGTTTCCGCTGTGCTTTCCCATGGGAGTTGAATCCTATTCTTATGACAGAATCACCACATTGCCAGGGCAGCCTCCAGTAAGCTTTCAACAGTTCGCAGGCTACATTATAGTCGGTGAAAAGAAGCCCAGAGCTCTGTTTTACTACTTTGCTGAAGCAGAGTTAGATCCTGATTCAAAACCTCTTGTTCTCTGGTTAAATGGAGGTTCGTAGCTCTGAACTTTCTTGTTTTGTATCTTGGAAGAGAACAATTCGACGAGATATCAGAAGGGGGAGGGAAAAATTAGAAATCTTGTTTTGGTTTTGAATGTGAACGATTTATTTGAAAGACACAGAGATGTACCTTCTTAAGTTTTGAATGTGTTTGGTATTCTTTCTAGGGCCTGGTTGTTCTTCTGTTGGAGTTGGGGCCTTTTCTGAAAATGGGCCTTTTAGACCAAGTGGAGAGATTTTGGTGAGAAATGAGTACAGCTGGAACGGAGGTAAATCAGATAAATGTTCTCTTTTTGTTTTTTCTTGCGTCTGCCCGGATGGGGTTTTCATGGTTAACCAACATAATCGTTGTTTCTTATGAATATGCAGAAGCAAACATGCTTTACTTGGAGACACCAGCAGGAGTTGGGTTCTCTTATTCCAGTGATTCCTCCTATTATGTGGGTGTGGATGACAAGATGACAGGCAGGGTTTATACTTTCAACACTTTTTTCCGTGTACTTGACAGACAGATATGGGTAATTCAAAGTGAAAAAGTTTTAACATTCACCGTGTCCGATACCCACCAATCCTAAGCTTGGTAATTGACTGTGCAAGGAATCTCAAACTGGTCATTGAAAAGAAGCTTAGTCTGTAGCTGCAATTGCGGGAGACAGAGATTTGTCCCTGTTCATCTTGTATTTGAACAGTTATTGAATTTGAATATCAGGATTGCTTTTGATCTTCTTCTGCTGTGTATCTGAGTTGTTTCGATCTTGTGCTTTTGTGAAATCCTATTTCTTGCTCTTTCCGATATTACTCGAAATTATTTTCATTTTTGTTCTTTATAGTTTTTCTTGGACTCTAGAGCGCAGTATCTTCAGGTTTCACACTATCTTCGACTTCTGAAATTTGTTTGTTTTGCCATTGTAAAGCCAGGGACAATCTGGTGTTTCTCCAACACTGGTTCATCAAGTTTCCACAGTACAACCGTAGGGACTTGTTTATAACAGGAGAAAGCTATGCAGGTGAGTTCTGCTGCTATCCCATCTCTAATATGATCAACTGATGCTTAATTTGATGGCCAACTGAAAGAGAGACTGTAATTGTCGTTATCAGGTCATTATGTTCCACAGCTTGCCCAACTCATGATTGAATTCAACAAGAAGGAGAAGTTATTCAATCTTAAAGGAATTGCTGTGAGTTCCACTAACATGAACATCAGATAAATAAAAGACACTCAGATTTTAGGAAAACTCTAACATGGGCTTTCAATTGATCAGATGTAAATGTTCTTGCAAGCATAGACTTTATTTTTTTCTGAATTGATGCTTTCTTGAAATTTCAGAAAAACTTTCATGATTGTCTTAGATCTGAAGTAGCAAATTTTTTTCTTGCAGCTTGGAAATCCAGTTCTGGAGTACTCTACTGACTTCAACTCCAGGGCTGAGTTTTTCTGGTCTCATGGGTTGATATCGGATGCAACATACAGAATTTTCACTTTGGCCTGTAACTACTCTCGATATGTGAGTGAGTATTATAGAGGCTCTGTTTCACCTGTTTGTTCAAGGGTGATGAGCCTAGTGAGCAGAGAAACCAGTAAGTTTGTGGACAACTATGATGTGACACTCGATGTCTGCACATCCTCAGTTCTCTCTCAATCCAAGGTTCTGAGTCTTCACGTGAGTTCATGACATAATTTATTCTTTACCTCCATCATTTATCTCTTTTGTCTTTTATGTAAATTGCTTTGCTTATCTTGATTCAGCAAGTTACGGGGCGCATAGATGTGTGTGTGGAAGATGAAACAGTTAATTACCTCAACCGAAAAGATGTGCAGAAGGCTCTCCATGCCCGTCTTAGAGGGACCAACAAGTGGGTTGTTTGCAGCAGGTAACTTAAAGTGGCAAATCTCACTTTCATTCTTCACTCAAGCAAAGGCAAACAATTGACCTAAATTTACTGTAAATTTTCACGAGTAACCTGTTTTCATCAAAGTTAAACTAGCATCTTATTCCAACAGGCAAAATGAATGAATTGTGTGTTTCTTTTGAGTGTTAATTTTCTCACTAGCCCTGCTTTTCTTCTGAGTTTGTTCTCGTTTTTTAAACCGAATTGCCTGGTGGCAGTCTGTATTTATTCAAATTTTCTGTTTTCCTCATCCTAGTGTCCTGGATTATGATCTGCTTAACCTAGAGGTACCAACCATCTCCATTGTTGGCTCACTGGTTAAGTCTGGTATCCCCGTGCTGGTTTACAGGTAAATGTTTATCCAGTGTTGAGGTTCATTTCTTTAACCACTTTGGGACATGATTTACTAGGATTGGAGGAAACAAGTCAAGCTGCTGTCTAAACAATTATGTTTTGATGTTTCATTTCAGTGGAGATCAAGATTCTGTAATCCCACTGACTGGAAGTCGAACATTGGTCCATGGATTGGCAAATGATTTGCGACTCAATGTAACTGTACCTTACAGAGTTTGGTTTGAGGGAAAGCAGGTACATTGTTGACCAGAACCCTTATTATCCTCAACTTCTGCTTTCTAGTTGAGTACATTACTGTAGCTTCATGCAATTTCATTCCTTCTACATTTATGTCCGTAGTCATTGTTTAGCCTGCAATATGTACCACCTATATTGTTTTCTATTTACTTTGCTCTTTGGTCAAGTGCTTCTACATTACTTATCTACTTGAGAATTTTCAGGTTGGTGGATGGACTCAAGTGTATGGGGACATCCTCTCCTTTGCCACCATCAGAGGAGCATCTCATGAAGCCCCGTTCTCTCAGCCGGAAAGATCTCTTGTTCTGTTCAAGGCTTTTCTGGAAGGAAGATCATTGCCAGAAACATCAGATCCATAGAATTTGAGAGTGAAAGTAAAGTTTGCCATGTCATTTAATGATTAAAACAATCATCAATCTTGTGAAATTTACATTCATTCATCAGTTTGTTAATGAGATGAAAGAGAGAGAAATTTTGTAAAAGATCAGTGCCTTTCTTCAGTTCTCCTGCTTAGAATTTATGTCAGAAGTGAACTATGGTTGTGAACAAAAATCAAATAAGCAATTAACCAGATGATGTTTGATTAAACAAAATCTGAGCCCATAAAAATAACTACAGAATAATGCTAGTACATGACTTGCATCTTGTAAACAAAGATTTCACGTATGTTCACTCAGAGAGCCTGAAACTAATGCTGCTTTGTGATATTTAATAGACTGGAGAGAAACATCTGCGCCCTCCTAAGCATCACAGTGGGACTACTTGGATGTAGATGTAGAAAAGCATTGAAACATATGCGGAATGAAACTAAAGGATGAAAGGAGAAATGAGCTGCTAATTTTCATGTAGTACTACTTTAAGGACTCTATCGGTTCTTACAGATGCTCTAAACCAAGCACTAAAACAATTGGGAGCCTTTCAAGAAAGCCAACTGATAACAGTCTAATAGCCAATTTCATGCACTTCCTGTTCAGCATAGCTGGATCAAGCTAATCATTGATACTTTGAGAAATGGATAATAAATTCTTTTCTCACACAAACATAAGATCTCAGACTCATGAACATCAAGCCATTCTTGGGGATTATGAATCTGAACAGATACTTCTGCTGTGGACATACTAAAGCACGAATGCAGGCCTCAATAGTTCCATGCATCATTAGATCAATCTCAAATTTAAACTCAACTTGGATATGACAATAAAATCATGACCATCCATGAGAGCTTATGAAATCCAGCCATATTGAAAACTTTAAAGCAAGCCAATTTGCGAAATGAGTAAAGAGAAGAAACAGAAACAGAAAGCATGACAGTACAAAATTCTAGCTTCCACTTCAGAAAGAGAACTGACCGGAGCTCATACCTATGGTCTTAAGACTCTTAGATGCATTTCAGAGAAGAAAAATATTTGCAGGTGATCATGAAGAATGGAACATTGGTTTTCTGTATCAATTTTAGAGGAGGTAACTTAACAAAGTTATGATCTGTCAACACCTAGTTCCATAGGGGATCTTTAATGCTCACTTCCCTTTCCCTGATAAGAACAACGCATGGGCCAGCCAAACTATTACCTTTATGGTTACTCTACAGTTTCTTGGAGAACCTACATAGCAAAGCAATATAACACCAAAATTTTTGTTGGCGGTGAATTCAACTCCCCAAAGCTTCTAATAGCAATCATATGAGAACATGATACCGATATAAGACAATAAGTACTGTCATTCCTCAATGTGTCGAATAACTCAAATTCAGTAAGGAACAGAAATAGCATGAATCATGATCATTCAATTGTTTCATCTAAACCAATTGCACTTCAACTATTTGGATAAAGGAACTGGATCACAACATATCAGTCGAGTGAAGACCAGAATCTTCCAGCTCCCATATAAATGAAGAGAAAAGAAAACAGATGCAAGAAAGAGTCTCAACATGATAACAAGGTTGCATGTTTGCAAAAAGCAAGGGAAATGTAATACCCAAAGTTCACATTAAGGCAACTAAAATAATTGAAACTCATGGATGACATATGCAGATAATGCAGAACTGAATCTTTGAAGATACACAACATATTGAGGCATTTTCTAAAGAGACTTAGTCCACAATTACAAACTTTTCACTTACACTGATTGACATAAAAGAATTGTGTTTACATTTTCCTTTTTCCGATAAGTAAACAGTGACCTGAACCCACAACCTATATGCTGTGAGCCAGGGCACTTAACCAACTCAGCTAAATGCAGAAAGCAACATCCGTTGCTAGGAAATAAATTAAGAGAAAGGGTTATCCTGATTGATGTTGTTATATATTATTCATCTTAATAATGCTATATTGATTGCAATATGAGGTGTGGTTTAACGATCACACTTCCGGGGCCCACCTTTGCATGATCCGACTTGTTTATCTCGCTGTTCTAGCTTAGATGTCTCTAGATCAAAATTCGATGATTCTAGCATTTAAAAAGTAAGACTTGGAAACAAATGGGCCATAGACTGGTATTACAAAATATAGCCTTTTAGACACTAGTATCATCGAAACCACATGCTTTTTGATCAACAAGATATCTAAAGCTAGAGCAATGAGATGAATGAGTTGGATGCAAAGGTGGGCTCCAAAATATTTGGTCATTTGACCGAACCTCGTATGTAGTTAGTTTAGCATTCCTTAATTTTTTCCCAAGTGGGAAATGAATAAAAATCCTCCTTCCATGGAGGTATTTCATAACAAAAACTCAGGTTTTTACATAAAACCCCTTATGACTCCTCAATTATATTTTCCAACCCTTCTCTAATTAAATTACATTGCACCATTTCTTTACAAGTTGGCCACTTCTTATTTTTTAAATGGATGTTTTGAGTAGCAAGCTATTAAAGAAATAAATGATACTCTTCTGATATTGACACCTATATGTGTAACATAAAAGATAAACCTATGCCTTTATTTTGATATTTACACCTCTACTATAAAAGGACATCTATGGTCACCTTTTAATCATCACATTGCTTCATCTTCTTTATAAATATGACTCAAGTTTGGCCCATATTGTTTTTAAGATTTAAATGAAACAGATTATATACCATGAAGTGCCCACATTTTAGAAGATGTAAATCATTCACTTCATATGTCATGTAAGACTTGGAGTCATGTTTTAGAATAATTAAAAATTGGACCTACATTTTAAAAGTTTTAAACTATTCACATTATAGGCCATGAGAGTTGCACCCACATTTTCGATAACATAAACCATTCACACATAGACAATGCGAGAGATGGGCTTTCATTATAAAAGATATAAACTATCTATATATTAGGCTCTATAAGACCAGCCATGCTTTATGGATTAGAGTGTTGGACAGTTAAGGAACAACATCTACATAGAATAAATTTAGCGAAAATGCGGATGTTGAGATGAATGAGTGGTAAGACAATAAAAGATAGAATTAAAAATGAAAACATTAGAGCAAAATTAAGAGTAACACCAATAGGTAACAAGATGAGGGATATTAGACTTAGATGGTATAAACATGTCCAATCAAGACCAAAAACGACACCAATTAGAATGAGTGAAGCGATCGAAGTCAAAGGTAGCAAAAGGGCAAGGGCAAGGCCCAAAAGAATGTGGATAAAAGCGGTGAGAAAAGATTTAAAAACTTTGTGATTAAATAAAGCGATGACACTCAATAGAGGGGAATGGAGTAACAAGATTCATGTAATCGATCCCTAATTGGGATATGGTCTTGATGATGATGATGATGATGAGGCTCTATAAGACTGTGGTCCACATTTTAAAAAACTTAAACCATTCAACTCATAGGTTTGTAAGAGTTTGGCCTACATTTTAGAAGATTTAAACATTCTAAAACATAGGACAACTGATACTTGAGGCCACAATTTTTATTTGCTTGGATGTTGTAAAATGTGTGCCCAAGGTCTTACATGGCATATTATTTGAATGGTTTAGATAGTCTAAAATGTGGGCCAAGTCTTATGTGACCTATTATTTGAATGGTTTAGATCTTATAAAATGTGGGCCTAACTTGATATTTGCAAGTTAAAAGGTTGGATAAATAAAAGGAGGCCCCACACATTCTTTTTTGATCGAGAGAGGTACAAATATCAAAATAAAAGCATAAATTATCTTTCTATTAGAGAGATAGATGTAAATATCAAAAGAGTGTATGGTGTCTCTTTGATATATTTGTTACCCAAAATATTCAATTAAAGATATAAGAAGGGGCTAACATGTTACCATTAAAAAGAAGAAGAAGTGGCTAACCTGTTAGAAAGGGGCTGCAATTAAGTTTAATCAATGAAGGGGTTGGCATTGTAAAATAGAAGATTCATAAGAGATTTTGTATAAATATTTCAAGAAAAATGATAAGAAGCAGCATATTTGCTTGCGCGAGGAAGTACTCATGTTCAAAATTAATATGCTTGCCAATCACTTCCATTTGAAAAGTAATTTACATTAAGAGTTCATTAGCCATTAGTTATTGATATTATCAAGCAATGACATTCTAATGAAGTGGCATGAGGACCTCTACCATGGAAGATCGTGGCTTAAAGCTCCATGCGGTTGTACGTGTCCAATAATTCAAAAAAAGAAACAAAATTGATGTTGTTAATATATGTCAAGTGTGTGGGGTTTTTTTCATAATAATCCTTCTAAAGTGGAAAATTGATGTTGTAGTTCCTAGTTAAAATAATTTAACACCTTAGTCCATATTATATCCAATGTGTTTTCATTTTCTTCTTTATATGCTTAAAATTATAGATAAAATATATTTTTTCATAAGAGACTAATCAAGAGATGCAGATAATGATGCATTTGGAAAAGCAGTAAGAGTAGGACCTAATTTTGAATGATAAGACCGATTCTACTTATTCAACCTAGCCTATTTAGGCTACTTGTGAAAATTCATACTCATAAGATACTTCTACATACTATTTTTTTCAATTGAAAGTTTTAATGGTCATAATTAATACACAAAAAAATAACAACTAGAACAATCCAATGATCATGAATTTTGGTATCTAGTTAATCCAAGGGAGGCTATATATTATGAAAGAATCAGATAATCTAAATAGTCTATCAAGTTTCATTTTTCAAATTGTGTTACTTTTGTGTGTTTCCAAATAATTTTCTTTTTCATATATGCCTTCAATCATTGAAAAGAAAGTGTTTGGGTTTTTTTTTTCTTCTTTTATCACTAACCTTTTTCTGTCGAGCTAGAACACATAAATCCCTACAACTAGTTTTATAACAACATGACATGTACATTTTTTGAGTTGTTCATGAGTAGCAGATCCAACTCAAGCAAAAGAAACACAATTACCTATGGGCTTTGGGATCATTCTCATCTTTTGAAGAATAAAAAGTGAATAAGCTGATATTTTTATATATATATAAAGAAAATGAGCTTCAAGAGATAGTAGTAGTAAAGGAAAGATGTGTAGACAAATTGACTTATCAAGTTATCATTGAAATAAAATCTAAATAGGGACAAGCACTTGCCAGTCATTGGCACTAAATCTTATAACTAAAACTACTTACACACTTGTTACTTCACTTATGTCCTTGATGGGGGATTCGCTTATACAAGAAAGCTTGCATACATGAGTAGGGCTGGCTGTTTTCCCTAATTATGTACAATTAATAGTACCTAAGGAGAACATGCAATTGCCAAAAGCCTTTGGTATTCAATCAGAGTTGCTTACCTTCCAATACCTCCCACCCCTTAGTATTCACCATCCTCTCACCCCCTTTTAGTTCTTTGGGCATTTCTAGCTGTTTTTATGGTTTTTTATTGTAAAAATTCAATACTTTAAACTATAAATGCTCAAAAAAAAAAAATCTAGGTGGTAGGAAGGGTGGGAATATATATGTATATATACAAACACACACACACACGCACAAAGAGAAAGAGAGTTTTGATAAACGTAGATGCTCAAGAGGAGAGGAAGGTGTACCACCCATTTTTCTATACAAGGTAAAACATGCCTTGAAAATTTAAGAAATTCATAATATTAGCAATGACATAGATAAGCTAGAACTAAAATTTCATACCCATTGAATGATTGTTGCATGGGGATTTTTTAAGTAAAAATTATGAAGATATGTTTTCATTGATTTTTTTAAAGATGCAAAAAAATTAGTTAGGACTAGCCAAAGTCATTAATTCCTCCTGGGTACCTATTTGGCATTTTGAACATGATGATCAAGGCTTATGTATGTACATATAGGCACTAATATTCACATAAATTGATTTCATAACTGCAAGAATCTTAAGGGAAAAAGACCACTTTTCCTTTATTATGTATAATACTAAGCAATCCTTCCTCATCTTCTCTCCCTCCTTCCTTCTAGAAAAGACAAAACACCTTCTTACTTCTCTCTTCTTCTTATTACACTAAAGAAAACATAACCCTCCTCCATCTTAAACCACCTAAAGGAACATATATTCATAATTATCTTGAGTCCCCCTTGATAACTAAGAAGTCCTCATAAATGACCACTTTCAGTACTTTGGATTGATGACTCATGACAGTGGAGAGATTGAGAAGGAGGTTACCTAGAGATTCCAAGCCGGTTGGAACAAATGGAGATGTACATCTGGAGTTCTGTGTGATCAGCAGGTGCCACTCAAGCTAAAAGGAAAATTCTATAGGATTCCTATAAGGTCGTCCATGCTCTATGGATCAGAGTGTTGGGTAGTTAAAGAACATCATGTTCATAGGATGTATAGTAGAAATGAGGATATTGAGATGGATGAGTGGCAAGACAAGAAAGGATAGAATTAGCAATAAAAACATTAGAGGAAACTTAGGGGTAGCACCAATGGGTAACAAGATGAGCGAGAATAGACTTAGATGCTTTGGACATGTCCAAAGAAGACCAAAAATGGCTCCAATTAGAAGGAGTGAGGCAAGGCAAGTAGGAGGTTCTAAAAGGGTAGGGGAAGGCCCAAAAGAACATGGATAGAAGTGGTGAAAAAAGATTTAAAAACTTTGTGACTAAATGAAGCCATGGTACCAACTAGAGGGGAATGGAGGAACAAGATTCATGTGCCCGACCTCTAATTGGGATGAGGTCTTGATGATGATGATGGTGGTGGTGATTATGATGCTAATAAAATGGAAATGAATTAAAAACACAGAATATATCAACATTAAAAGCCCTAATTTCTATATTTTCTCAATCTTAATTTTTGCCTAATTTAGCATATTGTTCCAGCATAACTTGTCTTTTTAGGCTAAAAATACCTAAACATGAATACATCTAAAGTTAATGTGGTTTCATCCTAACCCTAAGTGAAATCTTAGGTAAACATATTTAAATTAAAACTATACTAAATGTTGTATCTACTAACATATCCTAAACAAAATAATGCTACACTATAAGTAACATCTACTAACTGGTAGTCTAATTAAAACTAATGGAAAATAATAAAAATAAGTTCGAGGGAAAACTAGATAAATATCATAAAACTGGGCATACAATCAAGGCAAAAGGTAAACAACCATGAGTCTACTAATAAAATGACAAATAAACTTTCATTAAACAAAAATTTAAAGGATTACAACAATGTCAATACATGAATTTAATGAAAGTGAAAACAAAACTTCCCTATAGAATGGATTAGATATCACCGACTTCTTCATTGTATCACTCAATGAATATTGCCTTCAAGTCCTCTCAAAATTGTGCTATCAGCTTCAATCATCAAACACACAATGCTTTATACTTGTTGTGATACTCAACAAGCAAATTGGACACCACGCAATAGCTACTAACCCAAAATAACTCTCAACACTCACTCAACCACATCCATGCATTAAACAAGAGGTGTGCATGCAATCAAAAGAGAAATGGAAAAATAGTGCATGAAATGAAAAGATGGATGGGAAGATGGAAAGGGTGTGGAATGCAATGAAGCGTGGAGGTGAGATGTGGTACTTAAAGGATAGAATGTGTTTAATGGTGAAGACAAAGGTGTAATAACCATAAATTTTAAAATCTTGTTTTATTTAAATTTTATTGCAAAGAAAGGATAAAATATAATTTTGTTCTTAAAATTCTAATAAGTGAGATTTTTATAGAAAGCCACATAAATTATTGAAACCCTAATAATTGGATTGTACTTAGAAAAACAAATCCAACAACACCAAGAATGCCCAAAAAAAGTTCAAATGAAATGTTATGAACATTTGAAGTTGATGGGTATTTTGGTAATTTTTCAAGTTGGCTCGTTTTACTAAATTTTAAAACAGAAAAGATCTGAAATGCATGGGCCATTTTTATAATGGCATCCCCCATCTCCGACTCCTTCAATGTAGAAGCAAGTTGGTGATTACGCCTGCCCGCGAGGACCCCTTTCTCTTTCCCCATCATGTTGCCCCTTTCCTCCCTAGACTCCACCTCTTTCCCCTCTCCTTTTCCCCTTCTTCTCCCTCTGGCTAACCCCTTTTGTCTCCACTTTCAGTGACCCAACAACCTAGCAAGCACAAAATGCATCTACACCCACCAGAGTTGTCAAATCTTCTCCTCTTCTGACAATCACAAGTACCTCTCCTCCCCTCTCCCTTCTTTTCTCTTTTTCGGAGTATTTCCCTTAGATCTAGGCCAAATCTGCTCTCACCAACTAGTAAATCACCAGTGAAAATAGATCCAATGGATCTAATTTGGTACGCACTCAAGGACAGCTCAGATGGAAGATTTGAGCTGTCGGATGAGTTCGTGGGACCCAAAAAATATAAACTTTTGAATGATCCTAGATGTTGATTGAGGACTGGAATGATTGAACGATCTAGATCGGAACATCTCATCCCAATCGACCTGATTGGTGACAAGAGCACATCTGGCGACACACGATAGAGATGCACCAGCTTGGAGCGTCCCTGTGTGTGCGCATGCGTGCAGGCCTTGTCATTGGTTGCCCAGGCATTCTGGGGACCGTGACACACCATAGGTGCGTTTCAAAAACCAGGATGCATTGAGATGTCCCAGAGCATACGTTTAACTCCAATGCATCTCGGTGACCACATTTTAAACCCTTTTAAGTTTAGATTTTTAATCTGAATCGTTAAAATGATCTGAAATACTAAATATGAGATTCAAAGGACTATATAAGCATGAATTGTGATCAGAAAGGTTTGTTGGACTCGTATTGATGACATGAACCTAATTATGTAATAAAATTTAGTATTAGAACACATTTTAAATTGATCCAAACTCAAAAACATAGTATAACTCAGATCCATTAGATCAAAAGTGATTAGACCTTATAATTTGATTAGTTAAAGGTTTTTGTTTTGGTAGATTTGCCACTCCTTTTTTATGTTTTTGCTAAAATATCCTAACATTTTTACCTTTTGTACATTTTCCATTATGCTTTGCAAAACTTTGCAAATATGCCATTCTGTTAATTTTCCACCTTTATAATTTGTAAAATGTGAAAAATACCGATATGTTATCTTGTCCTTGTTTAAACATTACATTGAAAATAGATTGTTTGTGTTTTATCGCTGTGGAAGAAGATCGGTGACCATTTGTGAAGCATTCCCACATGCTCTGTTGGTTATTATCCCTGCTCATCCTCATCTCCCGCTCGTGTTCCACCCTAGCTCTAGCCGTGACTAGCTCCGTCCCTGCTCATCGATGCCTCTCGCTCACGACAAGCTCTCATCCCTGCTCATGTATGAGGTTATCTACAGATACTTGCTTTTATATTCATATTTGTAGTGCTCTATCAGCTTCTTGTTTGTGCTTTTTGTTTTTGAAAATCAAGCTACCAAGCTAGGTTTTTGTTGTCCTCAAGCAATTTCTCAGATATAAATTTGTATGCTTGATCCTATGTAAAATAAAATTGGAACTTACTTTTTCAATGATTAGAACAATCAGTTTATTGGGCTACAAAATAGAGATTCTCCTATGTTAAATTTGATTTGTGGAGGATCTTTCAGATTGCTTGAGGCCTTCTATATCTTCACTAAGATTCAAGGTTGAGGACCAGAAACAGTCTTCTGGATGAGGAGATGAATGCTTAAATTTTAGATTTTGGCAAGGATTTTTGGGGGCATTAGAACTCAAGCAAATACTAACAGACTGGTCAAACATAGTAAGTTACCCTATCTTTGGTAGTACAATTCGAATGTCACATGTTATCTAGTCATTATTTACTTTTGTTGGCTGGTGGTAGTGCAGTGGTTATATGTCTCCAGAGTATGCCTCCCATGGGCTTCCCTCAATGAACTCTAATGTCTTTAGCTTTGGTTTTATACTACTTGAAATCATTGGTGGGAAGAAGAACACTAGTTTTTATCAGTCTTGAGTACTCCTTAACCCTTATATGACATGTTTTAACTATTTGGAAGATGGAAGTTGATTGTTTACATCCTCTTTTGATTACCCATAGTAACTTCTAGTGGGTTGCACTAGCTCATTAGGAATTCAAAATAAATGTAGGGCTGCCAATTATGTACATAAAATCAATCCATTAAAAAAAACTAGACCATTTTGTTATAGGTTATATATTATTGCCACTGGAACTTCCTCGTGCCTTCCTCATTCAAGTACAAATGTGATCAAAACTGAAAATACAAGAAATAGAGACAATTTCAAGCATGTGGTGCTCATTAGCCTTCTATTGAAGTTATTGTTATCTCATTTTCAAAGGATTTTGCTTCACAATGATATCTCCTTACAAAGCTAGTAGGCTGCTTAGGTATTGAGAGAGTTGTATCACTAACAAGCATTATAAGAATTTTAGCCATGTCTAGTCTATCTGTTGTATCTTCTTGCACACATAAGAGGCCCACCTAAATACACTTCACTACTTCTCAAGAATTGAATGATTCACCTATAGCTGGATCCAGAAAATCCAGACCTTTGTCCTCTTTCCACAATTTCGATGCCTAAAATGCTTTTGTATTTCGGTGATCTATACATAGAAGGAATCATAAATGATGAGAAATTGATACTTACATAACCCAGAAGTCTCAATGAATGCTTGCTACTATAGAAATCTATGTTCTTATTTCCACTTATGATCTCAAGGAGAATGACCCCAAAGCTAAAGACATCAGATTTCATAGAAAAAAGGCCATCCAATGCATATTCAGGAGATAGATAACCACTGTGTTTCATAGTTTGATAAAAAAAAGGTTTAAGATAGGATTATAGTTTTTGCAATGTGTAGTTCATTTTGCATAGTCAACTCTTCTATCTTACACATGTAGAGAGATACTATTCATAATCACTTGAGCTATTAGCATAA
Source organism: Warburgia ugandensis (assembly GCA_035236585.1). NCBI lineage: Eukaryota > Viridiplantae > Streptophyta > Magnoliopsida > Canellales > Canellaceae > Warburgia > Warburgia ugandensis. The sequence continues at coordinate 49,882,110 of CP141130.1, forward strand.
TTAGAAGATCAAGTTTCTTCTAAGTACCGTACTTATTATGTATCAACAATCCTTCTTATCTTTCCTTGAGTCTAATGTTCTTTCAAAATCCTAGCTAATCCAAAGTCTAAGATTTTGGCATTCATCTCCTCACTTAGAAGAATGTTACTAGTTTTGAGGTCCTTGTGAATAATTCTCAGCATAGAATCTTGATGAAGATAAAGGAGTCCTCAAGTGATTCCCAATATAATGATAAAGTGCTTCTCTTAGTCTAGAATCCTATATTGATTCTGATCTATTTAAATGCTTCCATTAAAACATGAGAAAGTTATAACTTGTATATTTACAACATAATCTTGAAGCACTAAGATTTTAGTGTGTAAGGTCATACCAAAGAGAAAGAAGTCCAAGATTTTGTTGGGCATGTATTCGTAGACTAGCATCTTTTCATCTCCCCGATTGTAGTAGCCTTGTTATTCCTTATGTCTTCCATGTGTGACTTGGGAATGAAAGATGTGACTTATACCATCAGCAAGATTCAATGAGTTAGACTAAATCATTATAGTTTCCATTAAGAATAGTCCAACAAGGCATTACCAACTGCTATAGATGCAAAAGCTTTTAGTGCTAAGTTCGAGCACGTAGGTCCTAAACCATGTACAAACCCTCAATCATGTATACTTTCCTTTATTGTTTGGATTACTTAAAGTTTGGTATTGTAACATAGTGAAGCCATTAATGTAAGCTAGGCTTGGTTTTTCTTTGGTTGCAGCTGATTGTAGTATTTAAGTTCCCTCTTCTTGTTAATTGATGTCTATGTAGATCATCCTTTTTTTTTTTTTTTTGCTCATTTATTTAGTTTTATATCTCTTTGTATACTATAACATAATTTATCATATTATTTGATGGAGATGGAGAGCTACAATGATGTGGCATTTTGGAATGACTTGGATCGTCAAATATCACAAGTTAGACAACAAAATGATTTAGATAATTGGATGTGCCATGGAGAGGAAGGAACGCAAACATGTAATGAAGATAACATTATTAGTAACGAAGAAGATGTGGGTGAAGAGGAGCCAAGCAATATAGTTCCATATGAAGAATTTTATGTAGAAGAAGATGATAACATGGGAATAGTTGATTTAACATATGGTTATGTGTCATCAGGTGATGACAATTTTAATGAAATATACTTCAATGAAAGTGAGGACACTATAACTGAAGCGATGGTTTTTGCAAATGTTGAAGAATGTAGACTTGGAATTCAGTCATATGCTGTAAAGTTTGCATACAAGCTTAAGAATGTTAAGTCTGATCAAGGGCGAGTTATTGTTCAATGCATATCAAAGGGATGTACTTGGAGTTGCCATTATTCCAAAACTAGTGATAATGTAAGTTTCCAAGTTAAGAAAGTTAGTGGCCAACATACTTGTATAAGTTGCAATGCTAACTAGTTAGCATCTGTCAAATGACTTGCAAAATGCATGTATAGTGTTATGAAGCATGGCATGAATAAGTCAGTCATGTCATTAATGAAAGACTTGCACTTTTTGCATGGTTTGAACTTGAAATGTCACAAAGTTTGGCATGCTCGTAAGATGGCATTAAACCAAATATGAGGATCGTGTGAGTTCTATTTCAGCATTGTACCAAGGTACTATCATGTAGTACTTAACTTTAACCCTAGTAGTACGGCAACATACTAGTTGGAAGGAGAACAATATTGTTTCAAGAGGGTGTTTATATCCTTGCATGCTTCTAGGGTGGGGTATGTTAGTGGATTTTGACCTTTTCTCAGTTTGGATGATTGCCACTTGAAAGGCAAGTACAAAGGAATGCTCTTATGTGCCATAGGGTTGGATGGGAACAAAGGCTATTTCCTTTTGCCATATTAGTTGTGGAAGCTGAGAATAAGGAGAGTTGGAATTGGTTTCCTCAAAACATTTATGTCATACTTGGAGATTATTCTAATGAAGTTATTTTTTTGCTAGTCAGGCAAAAGGGATTAGTGGATGCTATAAGTCAGATTTTCCCTAACTCTGCACATCACTTTTGTGTTAGATATCTATACGCAAACTTTAAGAAGCTACAACCTGGTATATACTTCAAAAGGTAATTTTGGGAAGCTGCATAAGCATATTAGACAGAAGAATTTTATGATGCCAAGAGACAGATTAAGGAAGGATCAAACAAGGCACATGAATGGCTATCTATAGTCCCTGCAAGTTGTTGACCAAGGTCACATTTTGACCCTAGCTCAAAGTGTGACATTTTAACTAATAAGTTAGCAAAATCTTTTAATGCCCTAATTGCAAGTGCGAGGTAGTTGCCAGTGGTGAAACTATTAGAACATATTTGATAAAAAATGATGGTGTTCTTCAGTATAATATTTTAAGATGTAAGTGAGCTGAAGGATGGTATTATGCCATATTATTGAAAAAAAATAAAAGGTTTGCTAACAAAAGCAAATAATTGCACACCACTGAGATCGTCTTACTTTGAGTGGGAAGTTACAGAGCATAATTCATGGATGATAGCAAGACATGTAGCCCATCTTAACTAATTTAAATGTACCTGATATCAATGGGATGAATCTAGCATTCCTTGCATACATGCACTTATTTGTATATAGAATCTAAAATTGAGTCCTGTCAACGTCTATAGTCCCTACTTCTATGTTAACATGTTTAGGAAGGCCTGTCGTACACTTGTATAACGAATACCAGACCTTTCAATGTGGTTTAGTGTGACGACCTAGGTTTTCACATGCATTTTTTAATTGCAAAACTAATTTCTAAAGCGAGATCGATCCCTATTTGAAAACACTTTTAGAAAAAACTATGCAATGCAGCAGAAAATATTTTTTTCTTTAAATTCATTTTGAAAACTCCGAGTGTCATTTGCTTTTAAGATGAATAAGGAAATTTTGAAAAATGAAGAAAACCATAAGTATTTCCCAGGTCTATCTAGTCACAGCTCGCAATCCAACAGTGGTAATGTCAGATATATGTCCAAAAGGTAGATCATATACTTACATTTATGCGTGTCTTCTTTTCATTCACTTGATCATAACACTATTATTTTCCAATGCCTCATCTAATCCTTTTGGAGCTAATTTGTAAAAATAATATATTTGGGCGAGTATTACTTATACTCATTAAGTGATCTGATACTACTATTTTGAAAACACGATAGGCAACATGCATAATTCAAGGAGCTCTTTATGCAAAATAATTGTGATTCCTTTTTGTGTAAACATGCATATTTGTGCATAAAACGTAAGCTCATTGATGCAATTCAACCATGAAATCCATGCGCAAATCTAGTCTTCTAAATATGCCTAAAATCATATAATAGAAATCAATAGATACAAGCAATAAGATCTCAGCAACATATCAAACCAATGAGTAAAATATAATAATAATGAAACTCTTAAAATAGTCATCATTCAAAGTAGATGCTGGCATCACTGTAAGTATCATGCATATGGTCTTTTGGTGAGCACATCATGCCGACTAGTCACGAGTACTCATTTATAACCATCTCAATGCTATATGAATATAGATAAAACTAAAATCATAGGGCCAACTATGCTCATGATTAGCACATAGCTGGAATCGTGCGTCTTTGGTATTTAGAGACCACCCACCATAGCCCTCCACGGCAACTATGGATATGTCCCCGAAAGGGTGCCGTGAACACCTCCAGTGGTCGTCCCTGTTTACCATAGTAGTCAGGGAAGGGACAATGCCTTTTTGGCAGCGATACCATCCACCTTTGGTGGTAGAGGCCGGGAGGCCAACCCCATACAACCTTTCAGCATAGTGCCCACCAGGCTCATCAACCCAAAAAATACAAAAATAATGTCCTCTTTGGGTCCCTCACAACTGCCTAACCAGTGTCTTTTGGGCACTCCAGCATCTTTTGGCAACCCTCAAGGATATGCACCTTATTATGGTATTATGAGATGCTTTATATGGCATGGCAATCCTCAATCTCATTCATTGTAAATCAGGTAATTTATGCAATTATTCTCAAAACATGGGAGTAATGCATATGATCTATTCATGCCAATGGTCACATTTAAGATCACAATTCATAAAGACAATTCTGCTTGCTTGTATAAAAACATCATATCTCAAAAAGCATACCAAATACGGTAACAAAGTCAAGTAAATCAATTAGGGTTTGGAATGCATTTGAAGACTTAGTAGTATCAGACTACCTACCTTGACCGTTGTCACTTAGCTTTCACTTTTCTCGTGTCCCTCTCCAATCAGAGTCCTAGCCTACCTTGGTGAAGTCTTAGATATTATTTGGAAATAAGAATCCGAATATTATTTCCTATTTTACAGATCAATGGCTAGATCTATACTATAGGTTATAGATATCTGATTTGTGGGTTTCTAAGTGTTAATTTATGTAATTTAGGGTTGAGCTAGGTATGTTGATCTCCTAATATATCAAATGGATCAATCTGTGAGGTTTGATCATCTTTGATCTTGCCGATCTACGAGATTTCTATGGTTTTTGGCTATAGTCATATAAAATAGTTCTCTGATCCTAAGTTTCATAGCAGCATTAGGTTTGCATCGTCAATACGAATACAATGGTTCTTTGAGATAGTTAATCGGAGTTATATAGCCTCCTTAATTGCATTTTTATTGTCGTGCATCAAGGGACGAACCAGAACTGTCTGTGTAGGGCCCGCGCATCACGATTCTCAGGATGCGTGTGCATCTTAGTTGAACCAGGACTGTGTTCGCACATGAGCATGCCAGGGCGCGTGTCCCGAATGGCATTGTACGGATGCGTCTTCGATGCAGATGCGTGCGTGTCACGGCTCCCGAGGGCTTGTGCGTCCCTGTCGAATCGGGACCTTACCGCACGCGGTGCGCGCCTAAAGCCCATCCCAGGGGCGCATCCCAGACGTGTGTTATGGGCTGCGTGCTTGGGATGCCTAGTTCACATGGAGCTGGATGGAACCCAGCTTTTCCTTAGCGCATTCTCTGGTTGGAAAGACACTAGATCCAGCATGAATTTGGGCCAGAAGAAAGGAAAAAACCAAAGAGGGGATGGGTTCTTACTTGGGCTATAACACCTCTAATTTTTTTGTAATAAAAATATAATAGTGAAATTGAAGATTTTAAGGAAAAATTAGGCTGGAATATTAGGTTTAGCAAAAAGTGTACTTCATACAGAAGTACAAATAAGGTATAAAGATATGCATAAGTTAAAACATATCTCACGAACCCTTCAAAATGACAGTAAGCACGGTGCATTCTGAATTCGAAGTGAAAAACCTTTATTTTCTCCATTTAAGAGCAAAAGGGTAAAATAGTAATTTTACCCTAGCCAAGGTCTAAGACATTAAATTTAGAATGTACTAAAAATTACGAGCCCAATGCCACTAAGAACACTCAATTTCGAGTTCGTAGGAGTAAACTTAAAATTTTATACATAGAGGGCAAAATGGTCTTTTTACACATGTGGGGCCCACAAAGGACCCAAAAATGGAATCCAATGACCAGACCACGAGCAATCATGGGTCAAACCACTACCACCAGCTAGTGGAGAAAGAGGTGGTAGTGGGAATCAAATAAATATTAAGTATTAAAAAGAAAAAAACATAATAATTAGGTGTTATGATGAAAAACACTAAAAATCCCTATAAATAGACATCATAAAAATTCCCAAAAATATTCCAAAAATCCATCACGAAGTCCCCTAGACTCTGCCAAAATCTTAGACCAAAATTCATCCTCCTTCTCCCTCTTTTCTCCTCCCTTTCCTTGCATTTTATTCCCCTTGTTAAAGTGTCCACAGAAGCACCAGGAGGAATATTCCTCCTTTGGATATCGGGCGCTTCCACAGACACGTCATCCCAACGAGAAGGGTTTTCACCCTGTTACTGTTTTTGAGTTATACATTAATTTCCATCCGTTGAAACATAATCTTGACCATTGGATAGTTGGGTAATATCAAGATATACAAAACCCATTTGATTTTACCATAATCCGTGGAGTTTCCGTGGATAAATCAGAGGAAAACGGAATCTCCGATGACCTATATTATCAGGAGTGGATTTTCTGGTTTTTCCGGCATAGATCCAGAATATCTTCTTCCAGGTAGGTGCACTTACACCCCTATTTCATTTACAGTAGGTAAGTTTGGTTTTCCGGCAAGGATGGGAGCTCTCCAGCCATTGATCCGTCGGAGACGATGGATTCGGCACTGAGGGTTGAGATGCCATCGATCCACAGCTCAGATGTTACTTTTGAGCCGATGGATGGATTCCTGGGGCCTAAAAACCCCAGGATGTGAAATCTGGATTCTTGGTTTTACTGGATGGGGGAGATCCAGCCACAGGAGATACGACGGTCCAGATCAGACCGTCTCGCTTGTAGCCGGTTACCTCTTCCCAGCCACCCAGGATAGACAGTAAAAGACGCGGGACACGGGTCGTCCTGTACCGGTACCCAGATTTGATCAGGGCCGTCTATTTTGTTAACTGAAAAAATCATAATTATTCAATTCAGAGCTTAATATAGCTCTGATTTTAAATCAGAAAAATGCTATGGACTCCTTGTAGTATTTTCCATGTACTAAAATTATTAGATCCATGTTTTAATTTGTATTTACATAAGTTATTTAGTAAAATCAGTACCCATGATCTTAGATCATGGACCAGATGACTTTAAAAGGAAAATCTGAACCAATGGATGTCTTCAGAGACCCCCTAAAACTCTAGGATCATGATTATAGTAAGATTTTTATACATATATATGAAGGACTTGTTCAAAAAACTTAAAGATGAAATTCAGCCCTTAAAATGGGCTGAAGTCTTAAAAACTTAATTCTGAGTTTAATAGATCACCAAATTAAGATTAGAAACCTTCTTGGAATTCATATTTATGTTATTAAATCATATAACATATTAGATCTTATTTTTAATTAGTATTTACATGATCTATTTAACACCATCCATGCCATTGATCTTGGATCATGGCCAAGATGACCCCAAACATGAAATCTAAACTGATAGATGTGTTTAGAATGTTCAAAAACCTTAAGTAACATGTTCACAGTAGAAATTATATGTCTCTAGATCAGTAAAATTGACCCAAACTTGTAAGGTGAAATTCAGCCCTTAAAACGAGCTAAAATCTTAAAATCACAATTCCGATCTCAATTGAGATCCAAATTGATATATGAAAGTTGGGATGAATTCCTTTTGATAATTATATGGGACTAAACCTATAAAATTTTAATTTTAATTAATTTAATTTTCTGTAATTAAGTGGATAAGTAACTAACATCCCTGATCTAAAAGATCTAGGATGATCAGACCACTAATATCTGGTTGGATGATGATTTATAATGTAATAAATAAAATATGTGGCTTAAATTGAATTAATTGGGCAGAGCTTAAGAGATCTAGCCCTAAAAGTTACTAAAATCCCTAAAAATGAATAGTATCTCCTAGATCAAGATGATCCAGGATGATTGGATTGTATGGATGTATTTTGATGATGATCTTGGAATAAGATCATATGGATTTAATGAATGGATGATGAGGATTTGGGCTAGATCAAGATCTATGCCCTTAAATGTTATAAAGTAACTTAAGATCTCCTTGATCAAGTAGATCAAGGAAGATCAAATCAATGGATAAGATAAATCGAGGATTCAATAATTAAATTACATCAATATAAAATGTTGAATCTAAAATAAAATGAAAGATCAAGGTCTAAACCCTAAAGAAATGAAAAATGAATATGGATCAATTAAGACCCTTGGATCATGATAGCATGTTAAATTATTTGGATTATTGAAAATTATTTCCTTTCATTTATTAGTTGAATTACTCGTAGAATTGATTATTTAATTGTTTAGTTAATTGTTTATTTATTCTTTAAATTTATGCTTTAATGCTTAAGTAATGAAAATTTCATTGAAATTGTAATTAAATGAAATTAGAAGGAAAAGACATTCACATGGAATGTATGACATGGACTTTATGATAGTAAGGACCATAGTTAGTAGGATAATATAAGGAATATAAATTCCTTGGTCCAACTTAGGAGAATAATAAATCTCCATGAATGACATTTTAATTCATGGATTTAATTAAAATCAACTAGAAAGAATACTTAGGGTTAAATGCTCATAGGAACCTTATGAAAGGTTGAGTTAGGGTCAAGCTAGTGAATGATAGACATAATGGTTAAGGGGGTTACCTAATAGAGCCACGCTCTCCCCCCACCTTCCGTTGACGTTTGTGAGGTCTAAACGCCTCCTTACATGAGGATTGAAGTAGTCATTTTGTGTTCAACCATTCAACTAGTAAGCCTTAGCCAATTTGACATAAGAGGAGCAATATAAACTTAGAATGAAATAAACTATCCTCAACCATTAAAGCATTAAATGGTTGAGTAATAATAATAAGAGCATAAAAGGTTAGTAAATCATCTAACCCTAATAAAAATGATATTTAAGATAAGGATGATTAAACAAGATCCATAGGATCTTAAATGATCAAGAACATTAAGAATACTAATGAAGTATTATATTGTGTATGTATATTAGAAGAACATAGATAGAGAACCCAAACCCTTGATCAAAATTGATTCAAGGAAACTTAGGGTATCACTTATAGGGATATATACAAGTATGGATAATTCACTTGAAATGTATGGTGTGATAGATGTATGAATACAAAATAGGATGAGCATTGTGGAGGAATACCACTTGAGGATATACGAATCAAGACTTGATACTACTTTGAGGTAGGTGGATGTACAAGAATGTATTAAGGATTCATGTGTATAGATACATGATCTTAGTCTGTAATTATAAGACCTTCATGATGTAATTATGCTTAGTACCTTAGCATAGTCATGATCCAAACTAAGTGATCCAACACATATGATCCAAAATTAAGTGATCCAACACATATGATCCAAAACACATATCCAAACATGTGATCCAAAAAAATATGATCAAATTAAGGGATTTAACCAAATGATCAAACAAAGTCATCCAAGATATGGGATCTAACCAAATGATCAACAAAGTGATTTAACCTCATAATCTAATTTATTGGATCTAATCTAATGATCAAGTCTAATGAGGTGAAAGGATTGAGATATGAAAACTAAGGATACCTTAAGAATAGGGTGTAGAAAATATTCCAGCCTTAGTTAAACAGACACATCGTCTGATATGTACAAAGTATTTTCCATGCAAGTATGGAGACGTGTGAATTTTGATTTACACAAAGATAGAGACTGGGGATGCTATGCTAGAGAAGTCATGAGGGTTTGGCCACCCACTTCCTGAAATTTATATGATAGATACCATGCCTAAAAAGAGGCTAAATGTTGGGTGGTGCAATAATGGGAAGGCCCCACTGTGAGAGCCATGGTCCACCCCATGAGGACATGGATTGATTATTCCACAGTTGGTATCAGTGGAAGATTATACAGTTATCCGAGCGCATTGTACGGACTAAGAGTGTGAGCATAATAGTCCTAATGTATTTTGCATTATGATGCACAGATTATAGGCATAGTATGATGCCATGGCATAGTGATATGCTATTATAAGAGTTCCTAGAATGAAAACTCCTATATGTGAATTGGCTGGGTATTACTCTCCTAAGTGGAAGTATAGCCAAGGGAAGGAACAAGTTTTGAGTATTCTTCAATATATTAACTAATTTGTCATATACTGCATAAATAATGTATATCCTCTATATATGAGTATAAGATGACTCAGGAGGGCTTAATTACTAAGGTAAGTATCCTTGTATTAATGAAGTAGTATATTTTTGTATCCCCTACCAAGCATAGCTTACTGAGGTATTGTACATGTTTCCATGTTTACAATACCTCAGGCACAGAGAAGGAGGGAAAGAAGCTCAAGGGCATAAAGGATTGAAAGGATTAAAGTTTGAAGATCTAGGAGTAAGACAGTAGAAGATTTGAAGAAAATAAGAAAATCAGAGTATGTATTCGAAGATATGTAATTTTTCCTTATTTGAGAGTGTATTGTATTGAGTGTTTTTAATGTAAGGTGAGGTTTGAAATTTGGATTATGTAATTTTGGACAATGAGTTGTAACCTAACATAGGGCTGTGTATGAGTGAACCACTGGATGAATCCTGGCATTCAATAAAAATTTATTTTATAAGAAATGGCTATGTGTATTATGTATCTTCCAGTGAGACTTGGGTTTTGTTCAAAATGAATTTAAATGAAAAGAATTTTCTCTGCATTGTTTGTGAATTTTATTTTTTTTTACACATTTAAGTGCCAAAAACCCGGGTCATCACAGTTGGTATCAGAGCCATTCATCCAGTCACTCACAGCCCCAAAATGTCCAAAGTAATGATCCAAATTAAGATATATTAAGGAGAAGTTAAGTGGTATACTTACTTAGAATGTTGGGTTTTGAGCAGATGCCACCTAAAAGAGGAGCAAGGCGGATAGCTCAAAGGGAGTCTGAGAACGTTATGGAAGGATCATCAGGCGATAAATTGGAGGAAGTTATGACGAGGATATTGAGGAACATCCTTCCTCCACTTATGCAACCTCAGTCTACTCCAAGGGAAGCACCAAGTTCTCAAGCTCAGGTTCAACCAGAGGTGGGGCTTAGTGCTCCTATTCCTAGACAAGAAACTCCAACTCCAGTGCAGGAGAACTCTTCACCAATACTAAATGGGTCAATGGAACATTCACAATTGACACCTGAGAAGATAGATAAAATGGTGGAAAGGTTCCAGAAAATGGTGAGCGGTTACAATGGCAAGGGAGAACCTGAGAAGGCTGAAGACTGGATTCATGAGGTGGAAAAGACCTTTAGCTTATTAAGAGTTCCAGATAATTTAAAGGTCAAGATGGCCACCTACATCTTAAAGCAAGAAGCAGATTATTGGTGGAGATCTGTACAAAGAAATGCCTTCACAAATTCTTACGAAATCTCATGGGAAAGATTTGAAGAAGTTGTTTATGAGAAATACTTCCCCGCACATATCAAATCCTGAAAGCAGAAGGAGTTCTTAGAGTTACATCAAGGAAGCCTTTCCATGGTGGACTATGAAAATAAGTTCATCCAGCTAAAGAGATTCGCTAGCCATATATGTAACACCGAAGGAAACACGATAGATCATTTTATGGAAGGGTTACATCCCGGACTAAGGACAAAGGTGCTGGGGACTAAACCTACCACCATGGCTGAATGTGTTGGAATGGCCTCCAAATTTGAAGAAGACTATAGAAGAAGCCAATTCACCAAATTTGGAGGAGGAAGCACCTCTCATCAAAAATCATTCAAGAAAGGCAAGAGACCCTCAAACAATGTTCAGACTTTTAACAAGCAAGGGAACCAAGCAAAAAGGAAACAATGCCCTGTTTGTAGAACATATCATCCAGGCCATGCATGCCCTTGTGGGGCACCACAACAGCCACAACCCCTATCAAATGTTATAAATGTGGTGAGATCGGGCATTTCTCTAATCAATGCAACAAACCCTTGGCGATCCAAGGTGCAAAGCCTGAAAATGTACTGCGTCATCAAGGAAGGGTGTTCGCTATTACCGATGGAGAGGCGGGAACATCCAATGCAGTTATTGAAGGTACATTATTAGTATCTCATCACCATGCCAAAGTACTATTTGATTCAGGTTCAACCCATTCTTTTATATCATGTATATTTGCATCTAGTATACAATTGATAGTGGAGAAATTTGGATTCTATCTAGATGTAATGACACCAGTGGGGAAAACAATTAGATTACAGGAATATCTTTCAGATGTACCTGTGGAAGTACAAGGGAGAACAATGAGTATAGACCTTATTTTACTAAACATGGTAGATTATAATACTGGGTATGGATTGGCTAGCCAAATACGGGGTAATTATGGACTGCAGAAAAAAAGAAACTTACTTGTAACACACCTGGAGAAGAAAAACTAGTATTACAAGGAAAACCAAATGGGTCAGTCAAGCCTATAGTATCAACTATGAAGGCTAGCAAATATGTGTCAAAAGGGTATCAGGAATTTTTAGCAACTGTTGTTGCTTTGAATGTGGAGCAGCCTAAAATAGAGGAAATAGACATAGTCAGGGAATTTCAAGATGTGTTTCCTGAAGAATTGCCAGGTTTACCACCTCATAGAGAAATTGAGTTTACCATTGATTTGATTCCTAGTACAACTCCAATTTCTAAAGCACCATATAGAATGGCCCCACCTGAGTTAAGAGAATTGAAGAACCAATTTCAGGAATTGTTAGACAAAAGCTTTATCAGACCAAGTAGTTCACCATGGGGGGCACCTGTTATATTTGTGAAGAAGAAGGATGGTTCAATGAGGTTGTGCATCGACTATCGTATGCTGAATAATGTGACAATAAAAAATAGATACCCTCTACCTCGCATTGATGATCTCTTTGATCAACTCCAATATGTTAAGGTCTTTTAAAACATTGACCTTCGATCTGGATATCATTAGTTGCGTATTAAAGGTGAAGATATACCCAAGACTACATTCATAACCTGATATGGACATTATGAATTTTTGGTGATGGCTTTCGGGTTAACTAATGCTCCAGCCGTATTCATGGACTTGATGAATAGAGTTTTTAAGGAATTTTTGGATAAATTTGTAATCGTATTCATTGACGATATACTTATTTATTCTACTAGTATACTGGAACATCAAGAACATTTAAGGATTGTGTTAACCATACTTAGAAAGCACAAACTATTTGGTAAAGTTTCTAAGTGTGAGTTTTGGTTGGAAAAAGTCAATTTTCTAGGGCATGTAATTTCTCAGAATGAGGTAGAAGTGGACCCTGCCAAGGTGGAAGCTGTAATGAATTGGGAGCATCCAAAAACAGTAACTGGAATAAGAAGTTTTCTAGGGTTAGCAGGATATTATCGTAGATTTATCCAAGGGTTTTCCTGTCTAGCTCTTCCTTTGACTAGAAAAGGAGTACAGTTTACTTGGACTGATGAATGTGAAAGGAGTTTCCAAGAGTTAAAGAAGAGATTAACTGCAGCACTAGTATTGTCCTTGCCATCTGGGAGTGGAGGTTATGAAATATACTGTGATGCTTTAGGTAAGGGGTTAGGAAATGTACTCATGCAAAATGGGAAGGTCATTGCTTATGCTTCACGACAATTAAAGAAGCATGAAATGAACTACCCAGTACACGATCTAGAACTGGCAACAGTAGTGTTTGCCTTAAAAATTTGGCGACATTACTTGTATGGGGAAAAGTTCAATGTATTCACTGATCATAAGAGCCTTAAGTATATTTTCACTTAGGCTGATTTGAATATGAGACAAAGAAGGTGGATGGAATACCTTAAGGATTATGATTTTATGATTCAATAACATCCTGGGAAGGCTAATGTAGTGGCTGATGCACTAAGCAGACACACAAAGGCAGTGTTGGCTAATGTCACCATCAAGTCAACTTTTGTTGAAGAAATCTTAAAGGCCCAAGAGGGGGATGTAGCAATTCAAGAAATGTGTAAAAAGGCAGGGGTTAGTAGAGACTCAGCAGGGGGTATTCGGTTTCAAGGAAGACTAGTGGTTCCCTCAAGCTTGAGAAAAGCACTACTACAAGAAGGCCATCAATCAAAATTTTCCATACATCCAGGAGGAACAAAAATGTATCAAGATTTAAAAAGAAATTTTTGGTGGGAAGGTATGAAGAAAGATATAGGGGAGTGTGTGGCTAGGTGTTTAACTTGTTAGCAAGTAAAGGCTGAGCATCAAAAACCAGCTGGGTTACTACAAACCTTAGACCTGCCAGAGTGGAAGTGGGAACATATCACCATGGACTTTGTTTTGGGTTTACCAAAGACTCGAGCAGGCCATGACATGATATGGGTAATAGTTGATAGGCTAACCAAGTCAGCACACTTCCTTCCAATCAAACAAAACCAATCTGTTGACAATTTAGCCCAGTTGTATGTAAAAGAAATAGTTAGCCTTCATGGGGTCCCACTCTCCATCATCTCAGATCGAGATGGAAGGTTTACATCAAGAAGTTGGAAGAGCGTGCAACAGGCATTGGGGACATCACTAAAATTTAGCATAGCCTTTCATCCCCAAACTGATGGTCAGTCAGAAAGGACCATTCAAACCTTAGAAGACATGCTGAGGGCCTGTGCACTAGACTGGAAGGGTAGTTGGGATGAGCATCTTCCATTGATAGAGTTTTCTTATAATAACAGCTTCTATGCAAGTATCAGAATGGCACCTTATGAAGCTTTGTATGGAGGACCATGTCGATCGCCAACATGTTGGGATGACGTAGGGGAACGAAAGTTGATGAAGTCAGAATTTGTGGAACAATGTACAGACAAGGTAATATTAATAAAGAAAAGATTGTTGGCTGCTCATAGTCGTCAGAAAAGCTACGCAGATAAAAGACGCCGAACCCTGGAATTCGAAATAGGTGACCACGTGTTTCTGAAGGTCTCACCCATTAAGGGGGTGAGAAGGTTCGGAAGTAAAGGAAAACTCAGTCCAAGGTATGTTGGCCCTTTTGAAATATTAGAAAGGGTTGGGTTGGTGGCTTACAAATTAGCACTACCTCCTCAACTCTTAGAAGTACACAATGTATTCCACATTTCCATGCTACGGAAATACATCCCAGATGAGATGCATGTGCTTCAAAACATACTGGAGGAGTTAGACATAGACTTAACCTTTAAAGAGAGGGCAATTCAGATCTAGGACAAGAAAGAGAAACAGTTAAAGACGGAAGTTATTCCCTTAGTCAAAGTATTATGGCAACATCATACGATTGAGGAGGCTACTTGGGAATTAGAAGAACAAATGAAAAACTTGTATCCTAGTTTGTTTGAGTAGTGTAGATTTGAAACTTCGAGGACGAAATTTTTGTAAGGCGGGTAGATTGTAACACCCCTAATCTTTTTGTAATAAAAATATAATCGTGAAATTGAAGATTTCAAGGAAAAATTAGGCTGGAATATTAGGTTTAGCAAAAACGTACTTCGTACAAAAGTACAAATAAGGCATAAAGATATGCATAAGTTAAAACATATCTCACAAACCCTTCAGAATGACAGTAAGCACGGTGCATTCTAAATTCAGAGTGAAAAACCTTTATTTTCTCCATTTAAGAGCAAAAGGGTAAAATGGTAATTTTAACCTAGCCAAGGTCTAAGACATTAAATTTAGAATGTACTAAAAAATAGAAGTCCAACTCCACTAAGAACACTCAATTCCGAGTTCATAGGAGTATACTCAAAATTTTATACATCAAGGGCCAAATGGTCTTTTTACACGTGGGGCCCACATGGGGCCCACAAAGGACCCAAAATGGAATCCAATGACCAGATCACGTGCAATCATGGGTCAAATCACTACCACCAGCTAGTGGAGAAGGAGGTGGTAGTGGGAATCAAATAAATATTAAATATTAAAAAGAAAAAAACACTAAAAATGCCTATAAATAGACATCATAAAAATTCCCAAAAATATTCCAAAAATCCATCACGAAGTCCCCTAGACTCTGCCAAAATCTCAAACCAAAATTCATCCTCCTTCTTGTTCTTTTCTCCTCCCTTTTCTTGCATTTTATTCCCCTTGTTAGAGTGTCCACAGAAGCACTAGGAGGAATATTCCTCCTTTAGATATCAAGCGCTTCCACAGACATGCCATCCCAACGAGAAGGGTTTTCACCCTGTTACTATTTTTGAGTTATACGTTAATTTCCAGACGTTGAAACATAATCTTGACCATTGGAGAGTTGGGTAATATCAAGTACCCATTTGATTTTACCATAATCCGTGGAGTATTCGTGGATAAATCAGTGGAAAACGGAAGCTCAGCGACCTATATTATAAGGAGTAGATTTTCTGGTTTTTTCGGCATAGATCCGGAATATCTTCTTCCAAGTAGGTGCACTTGCACCCCTATTTCATTTACAGTAGGTTAGTTTGGTTTTCCGGCAAGGATGGGAGCTCCCCAACCGTTGATCCATCGGAGACAAGGGATCTGGCACTGAGGGTTGAGATCCCATCGATCCACAGCTCAGATGTTACTTCTGAGCCGATGGATGGATTCTTGGGGCCCAAAAACCCCAGGATGTGAAATCTGGATTCTTGGTTTTACTGGATAGGGGAGATCTAGCCACAGGAGATTCGACGGTCCAAATCAGACCATCTTGCTTGTAGCCAGTTACCTCTTCCCTGCCACCCAGGATAGACAGTAAAAGGCGCGGGATGCGGGTTGTCCCGTACCTGTAACCCAGATTTGATCTGGGCCGTCTATTCTGTTAACTGAAAATCATAATTCTTCAATTCCGAGCTTGATATAGCTCTGATTTTAGATCAGAAAAATGCTATGGACTCCTTGTAGTATTTACCAAGTACTAAAATTATTAGATCCATGTTTTAATTTGTATTTGCACAAGTTATTTAGTAAAATCAGTATCCATGATCTTAGATCATGGACCAGATGACTTTAAAAGGAAAATCTGAACCAATGGATGTCTTCAGAGACCCCCTAAAACTTTAGGATCATGATTATAGTAAGATTTTTATACATATATATGAAGGACTTGTTCAAAAAACTTAAAGATGAAATTCAGCCCTCAAAACGGGCTGAAGTCTTAAAAACTTAATTTTGAGTTTAATAGATCACAAAATTAAGATCACAAACCTTCATGGAATTCATATTTATGTTATTAAATCATATAACATATTAGATCTTATTTTTAATTAGTATTTACATGATCTATTTAGCACCATCCGTGCCATTGATCTTGGATCATGGCCAAGATGACCCCAAACTTGAAATCTGAACCGATAGATGTGTTTAGAATGTCCAAAAACCTTAGGAAACATGTTCACAGTAGAAATTAAATGTCTTTAAATCATTAAAATTGACCCAAACCTGTTAGGTGAAATTCAGCCCTTAAAATGGGCTAGAATCTTAAAATCACAATTCCGATCTCAATTGAGATCCAAATTGATATATGAAAGTTGGGATGAATTCCTTTTGATAATTATATGGGACTAAACCTATAAAATTTTAATTTTAATTAATTTAATTTTCTGTAATTAAGTGGATAAGTAACTAACATCCCTGATCTAAAAGATCTAGGATGATCAGACCACTAATATCTGGTTGGATGATGATTTATAATGTAATAAATAAAATATGTGGCTTAAATTGAATTAATTGGGCAGAGCTTAAGAGATCTAGCCTTAAAAGTTATTAAAATCCCTAAAAATGAATAGTATCTCCTAGATCAAGATGATCCAGGATGATTGGATTGTATGGATGTATTTTGATGATGATCTTGGAATAAGATCATATGGATTTAATGAATGGATGATGAGGATTTGGGCTAGATCAAGATCTATGCCCTTAAATGTTATAAAGTAACTTAAGATCTCCTTGATCAGGTAGATCAAGGAAGATCAAATCAATGGATAAGATAAATCGAGGATTCAATAATTAAATTACATCAATATAAAATGTTGAATCTAAAATAAAATGAAAGATCAAGGTCTAAACCCTAAAGAAATGAAAAATGAATATGGATCAATTAAGACCCTTGGATCATGATAGCATGTTAGATTATTTGGATTATTGAAAATTATTTCCTTTCATTTATTAGTTGAATTACTCGTAGAATTGATTATTTAATTGTTTATTTATTCTTTAAATTTATGCTTTAATGCTTAAGTAATGAAAATTTCATTGAAATTGTAATTAAATGAAATTAGAAGGAAAAGACATTCACATGGAATGTATGACATGGACTTTATGATAGTAAGGACCATAGTTAGTAGGATAATATAAGGAATATAAATTCCTTGGTCCAACTTAGGAGAATAATAAATCTCCATGAATGACATTTTAATTCATGGATTTAATTAAAATCAACTAGAAAGAATACTTAGGGTTAAATACTCATAGGAACCTTATGAAAGGTTGAGTTAGGGTCAAGCTAGTGAATGATAGACATAATGGTTAAGGGGGTTATCTAATAGAGCTACGCTCTCTCCCCACCTTCCGTTGACGTTTGTGAGGTCTAAACGCCTCCTTATATGAGGATTGAAGTAGTCATTTTGTGTTCAACCATTCAACTAGTAAGCCTTAGCCAGTTTGACATAAGAGGAGCAATATAAACTTAGAATGAAATAAACTATCCTCAACCATTAAAGCATTAAATGGTTGAGTAATAATAATAAGAGCATAAAAGGTTAGTAAATCATCTAACCCTAATAAAAATGATAATTAAGATAAGGATGATTAAACAAGATCCATAGGATCTTGAATGATCAAGAACATTAAGAATACTAATGAAGTATTATATTGTGTATGTATAGTAGGAGAACATAAATATAGAACCCAAACCCTCGATCAAAATTGATTCAAGGAAACTTAGGGTATCATTTATAGGGATATATATACAAGTATGGATAAATAACTTGAAATGTATGGTGTGACAGATGTATGAATACAAAATAGGATGAGCATTGTGGAGGAATACCACTTGAGGATATACGAATCAAGACTTGATACTACTTTGAGCTAGGTGGATGTACAAGAATGTATTAAGGATTCATGTGTATAGATACATGATCTTAGTCTGTAATTATAAGACCTTCATGATGTAATTATGCTTAGTACCTTAGAATAGTCATGATCTAAACTAAGTGATCCAAAACACAGATCCAAACATGTGATCCAAAAACATATGACCAAATTAAGGGATTTAACCAAATGATCAAACAAAGTGATCCACGATATGGGATCCAACCAAATGATCAACAAAGTGATTTAACCTCATAATCTAATTCATTGGATCTAATCTAATGATCAAGTCTAATGAGGTGAAAGCATTGAGATATGAAAACTAAGGATACCCTAAGAATAGGGTGTAGAAAATATTCCAGCCTTAGTTAAACAGACACATCATCTAATATGTACAAAGTATTTTCCATGCAAGTATGGAGACTTGTGAATTTTGATTTACATACAGATAGCGACTAGGGATGCTATGCTAGGGAAGTCATGAGGGTTTGGCCACCCACTTCCTGAAATTTATATGATGGATATCATGCCCAAAAAGAGGCTAAATGTTGGGTGGAGCAATAATGGGAAGGCCCCATTGTAATAGCCATGGTCCACCCCATGAGGACATGGATTGATTATTCCACAGTTGGTATGAGTGGAAGATTATACAGTTATCAGGGTGCGTTATACGGATTGAGACTGTGAGCATAGTAGTCCTAATGTATTTTGCATTATGATGCACAGATTATAGGCATAGTATGATGCCATGGCATAGTGATATGCTATTATAAGAGTTCCTAGAATGAAAACCCCTATATGTGGATTGGCTAGGTGTTACTCTCCTAAGTGGAAGTATAGCTAGGGGAAGGAACAAGTTTTGAGTATTCTTCAATATATTAACTAATTTGTCATATACTACATAAATAATGTGTATCCTCTATATATGAGTATAAGATGACTCAGGAGGGCTTAATGACTAAGGTAAGTATCCTTGTATTGATGAAGTAGTATATTTTTGTATCCCCTACCAAGCATAGCTTGCTGAGGTATTGTATATGTTTCCATGTTTACAATATCTCAGGCACATAGAAGGAGGGAAAGAAGCTCAAGGCCATAAAGGACTGAAAGGATTAAAGCTTGAAGATTTAGGAGTAAGACAATAGAAGATTTGAAGAAAATAAGAAAATTAGAGTATGTATTCAAAGATATGTAATTTTTTCTTATTTGAGAGTGTATTGTATTGAGTGTTTTTAATGTAAGGTGAGGTTTGAAGTTTGGATTATGTAATTTTGGACAATGAGTTGTAACCTAACACAAGGCTGTGTATGAGTGAACCATTGGATGAATCTTAGTATTCTATAAAAATTTATTTTATAAGAAATGGCTATGTGTATTATGTATCTTCCAGTGAGACTTGGGTTTTGTTCAAAATGAATTTAGATGAAAAGAATTTCCATTGCATTGTTTTTGATCTTTTTTTTTTTTACACATTTAAGGGCCCTTCCTTTGAACAAATGCATTATAAAATGTGTTTTAAAAACTCGGGTCGTCACATGGGCGGCCTGAGATGGCTCCCTCTTTTCACCAGCGTGCAATTTTCTGTTGTTTTTCTTCGACTAGAACCCTAGCTCGAAGCAGCCAGAGGAGGAGGAGAAAGGATGATCAGAGAGGAGGGGGAAAGGGCTTTTTAAAGAGGGTGAAGGCGGTGCTGTCCAATGGCGGTGCCGCCATTTCTTCTGGCGCCGCCTTGCAGAGGCAGTGTTGGAAGTCGGTGGCTGGAGGTAGGGGATGACCTAGGGGGTGCTGTTATCAAAACGAACCCCTATGTTTTCAGCCTTTCTCGTTTTTAAGTTCAAATTACCAAACTGCCCTCCACCTTTCAACGCTTATTACTTCTTCATACGAACTTTGTTTTTAGTGTTCTTTGTGGCGTTGGATTCCATTTTGAGTATAGAATCTAATTATGCTTATTTTTATCGCAAATTCCTTTCATATTTTAATTAAAATAAAACATCTAATATAGTTAAATTCTATATATAGTCTTACAATTTAAATCAATTTCTATCAATTTAGTAAAAGTGATGCAAAAATAGCATAACATGTTTGAGTCATTACATCATTACCCCCTTCAAAGAATTTCATCCTTGAAATTCCACAAATTATTATGTTGAAGTTATTTGTCCCTTAGACAACCTCTTGATGATTGCATTCTTTGTTAGAACTTTGGGTAAGAAAATTTCTTTGCTTCATCTCATATATCTCGCATTCAATACCTCAATTGAGTTAATAAGTAAAGAAGTGTTGTCCTTGAAATTCTCTTCACATTACCTTGCAATCAAATCTAGGCACATCCTCAATTTATCATTCTCTTCTTCATAATGCCTTCCCTAAAGGCCTTAAATATAACTGCAGTTTAGCTTGCTTTACGTACTCAGGAGCTGCTTCCATTGCGTACTCTGATACTACGTTCTTTCCTTGTTCTCTTGTCAATACTGGTTTCTTCTTGTAGTTCATCTTGTTACTATTGAGCTTATCTAATTAATTATTGATAAATCCTTAGATGACCATACTCCTCTAATCATGTAGAATTTACTCTCTACTACTTTAATACTATATCATCTTATTTCTTATCTTTCATTTTGAATAGTAGATGATAGTCTCCTTTGTCTTTTGTCTCCCATCAAATGACTTATTATTAGAGTCTCTGTCGTAAGTGTTGACTATACCTTGCTAATAAGGATCCCAAAAATTTATATTCTTTCTATCAAGTCTCACTTGGCTCATACGTTCGTCAGGAAACTTCAATGCAACTTGGCTCATATGTTCTTCAAGTAACTTCAAAACTTTATACAGTATCACTTCATCTCTTTATGTCAATGATAAATGCTTTCTCCATACCCAAAGTCTTTACTTGGGAAAATAATTCAATACTAGTCTCCAAACTTCGCGTTCCAACTGTCCTTCATTTTTCATTTGTGATCTGATTCCTCAACCAATGTTTATATTCATAATAGCACCATGAAACAAATTAAGTAGAATCTTTCCTCAAGGATACTAGTACATACTATGAATAAAACCTCCTAACTCTTCTTGAATTCCATCAAAGAAAATTTATGCAAAATCATTTCAAACATTTATGGTCAATTTATCATCATAGATCGAACGTTCTCGATTAGAGCCTTATATCACACTTCCCATAAAAATTGTCACTTAGAATTTCCAACAATCTTCATACTTATGTCAAATTCTCTCATTCTTAACAGAGTTCACTCACTGGGTTCATGGTTGGATCCCTTATCAATATCCTTTCTAAGTTTTCCTTGGTTGATTGATGATTCACTTTCTGATCTTTTAGACTAAAAGTTCTATACATATAATTGTCATCTCAACCTAGTAAAGTTAACCTTGAAAATTTCTTCTATTTAATATTCTACAGTTGGTCACCATACTTGATATGTACATATAACAAATACCTTTTTATTTGAAAGCAATTAAACTTCAGCTATTATTATAATCTGATAAGTGAGATTTTTGAGTAAGCGTTTGCAGAATCTTCTTCTGCCTGAAGAAATGATTCATCAAAATAATGAGTTACCCATTCCATTGATATGGACACATCTAAGATCACCAAATGCTCGGATAGTGTGACAGCTATTTTAATGTTTCTCCTTCCATTCCTTATGTCGATATATTGTTCAACTACTCGTCAAGGCTTTGTCATCGTTCATTAAGTCTTAATTGTCAGGAGATATCATCATAAGTTGCAATTCTCTCATTTCCTCAAATTTTAAGTACTACCTCATACTTATCTTATAACGATAATAGTCATCCAGTATCTGTCATAACAATTGTGTTGGAACCTTTCAGAGTGATAATTTTTAAGAAACACACAGGTAAGCATAGAGCATCTTTGTAGACATAGACAAAGCATCTGTTTGATTACTCGTATAATCCTTTACAGATTAATAGGCTATGAGCTCAAAGGTCTCTAAAGAGATCTGTGCTTAACCACCTTTCCTCCTAATCCAAGCAATGGTATACCCTTCCAGACTGAAAGTGACCTCCATAGCTTGTCATTTATTAAGGTTTGGGAATATTAGCAATTGTTGTCATTGCTTTCGATCATTTCTCATTCCATCTCTATCTCGGTTGTGTACTACGTCTATTGCACTTTTTAGATCCTCCAATGACTCAATCAATTGATTTCCTTTAGGAAATACCCATGTCTAAGTACCCATAACATCCTTCATACTTAGGCTACTATCTATTAGATATTATTATGGTTAATTAGATATGATTTGAATACCTTAGCTCAATCAACATTATTCTAAAGATAATGACACTTACATCTAGGGCTAAATAATGTTGTCAAGATACTTGCTCTTTCAATTTTTCCTTAACAATATTAGAACCTCAAGTTGATTTTTGATAATACTTTCGGCAATGAAGATCAATTGGACAAGTCACTATCCTTGCCCTTTACTTTTCACTATAACTTCACTCACTCATAAAATGGAAATGTAGGGTCTAATCAGCTTCTCCTTTTCATGGATTACAGCCATTGGTGTTTCCTCATATACTAATGGATCTGATAAAATTCTAATTTCAACAATTGACATAAGTATCAAACTACTTGTAGAATTTAATTTCTAGTTGATCTCAATTCTTCTTGGAAATTTCTCACAACACACTATCCTTAATTTCGATACCTTACTCAAAGACTGTATTTTCCACTGCTTTACATTTATTCTACTCTTTTATAATATCACCAACTCAACTACTATTATTTCCTCAAATTGGAATGATTCATCTTTCAATTTGGCAGTATGACTCAATGAAAATCCTTTGATTCTATACCTCATATACTTTTGTTTCCTATCCTCAACAAATCATGATCTTCTTATTTTGATTATTCAATGTCTCTCTTTGATTTGTTGCATACAACTGATACTACATCCACACTTTTGATCAATAGATATGATAAACTGAATACTTTCAGGAAATGTTAAGTTTTCTAATATCATCGAAATCCTTAATTGTCTGTATTTGCAATAAAACCATACCGTGTCTTAACAATTCCATTGACAATTTGTTCATACCAAGCTTCCCTCATAAGTTCATGTCATAATCAATCAACTATAACAGATCTATCATCCCTATTAGATTATCATCAAACCTTCTAATAACTCTGTTATACTCAATTTCTTTGTTATTCTCCTCAACTTTAGTCTTTTCCTCACGTTGTATTTCTTTTGATCACATATCCATTATTGGACTCATATTCTGATCTCCTCTATTCTTTTTGGAAGATAGGCATTTATTTTTCATAAAGTTCCAATTAAGTCATCTAAGTTCTGTAGAATTCTTACCTTTGATTGATCTAGTTCAAGTCAAAGTTATCTATTAAGGGCTCCACCAACATCATCTTGTATTCTTATCATACTCTAATTCTCATATACTAGTTTCCTTGTTCGCATTACTGCACAACAATCCTTAATCCCTAAGTCGTTTAGACTAGATTTTGGATAGGGTTTGCACTATCCAATGCCTAATTATTTGTTAAATCAAACTCTCTTTCAACCATTTATTTATGGTGTACATCTTTGTGATTTGATATCATTCTTATTCTAGTCACCTCTATTCTTGTAGTTAGACTACCTTTTTATTAATTATTTTAGTCGTATATGACCCTTGGACACGCAGGGCTGGCAGTGAAAGGATAAACCTGAGCTCTGATTCCAACTGTGATGAACTGGGTTTTCACATGCATTTTTTAATTGCAAAACTAATTCCTAAGGTAGGATCGATCCCTATTTGAAAACACTTTTAGAAAAAACTATGCAATGCAATGGAAACTATTTTTGTTTTAAATTCATTTTGAAAACCCCGAGTGTCATTTGCTTTCAAGATGAATAAGGAAATTTTGAAAAATGAAGAAAACCATAATTATTTCCCAGGTCTATCCAGTCACAGCTCTCAGTCCAATGGTAGTAATTACAGATACATGTCCAAAAGGTAGATCATATACTTACATTGATGCGTGTCTTCTCTTCATTCACTTGATCATAGCACTATTATTTTCCAATGCCTCA
The DNA here is from genome assembly GCA_035236585.1 of Warburgia ugandensis. Classification (NCBI taxonomy): domain Eukaryota; kingdom Viridiplantae; phylum Streptophyta; class Magnoliopsida; order Canellales; family Canellaceae; genus Warburgia; species Warburgia ugandensis. The sequence continues at coordinate 49,906,762 of CP141130.1, forward strand.
TCTAATCCTTTTGGAGCTAATCTGTAAAAATAATATATTTGGGTGAGTATTACTCATACTCAGTAGGTGATCTGATACTACTATTTTGAAAACACAACAGGCAACATACATAATTCAAGGAGCTCTTTGTGTAAAATATCAGTGATTCCTTTTTGTGTAAACATGCATATTTGTGCATAAAACGTAAGCTCATTGATGCAATTCAGCCATGAAATCCGTACACAAATCTAGTCTTCTAAATATGACTAAAATCATATAACGGGAATCAATAGATCCAAGTAATAAGATCTCGGCAACATATCAAACCAATGAGTAAAATATAATCATGAAACTCTTAAACTAGTCATCATTCAAAGCAGATACTGGAATCACTATAAGTATCATGCACATGGTCTCTCGACGAACACATCAAGTCGAGTAGTCACGAGTACTCATTTACAACCATCTCAATGATATATGCATATCGATAAAACCGAAATCATAGGGCCAACTATGCTCATGATCAGCAAACAGCTAGAATTGTGTGTCTCTGGTATCTAGAGACCACCCACCATAGCCCTCCATAATGACTATGGATATGTCCCCGAAAGGGTGCCATGAACACCTCTAGTGGTCGTCCCTATTTACCACAGTAGTCAGGGAAGGGACAATGCCTTTTTGGCAGCGATACCATCCACCTTTGGTGGTAGAGGTCGGGAGGCCAACCCCTTACAACCTCTCAGCATAGTGCCCACCAGGCTCATCAGCCCAAAAAATACAAAAATAATGTCCCTAGAATAAACAAAAAATTCATTCCAAAATAAAAAATGAATATGGCCACAATATTGAGTGTCTAGTAGAAAAAGAAAAAGGGGACTAAAGACGTATTGGAGTATGAGATCAAAGGAAAGGATAAAATGATAATATGCTTTAGGAATTTATATTGATGATGTGAATCATAGTGCACAATTGTTGGGGATGAATTGCAAGTGCCCAATTGCATTTATCATTCCTCTACACGAGATATGAAACAGATCATCAGATACAATTAAGGAACTTTAGATTGTTTTATTAGAAGAGAAGTGCTATAGGTGGTTTTCAAATTCTGATTGGCAAAGAACTAAATAATAAAGGGTCGGGCACTAGATTCTATAGAATGATGGAATGTCAATGTTACATCTTGAAGTAGTGGAAAGAAAAAGACAGTAGCTACCCCGAATCTTGACATGTAGCTTGGTCTTTATGAAACATAGTACATATAGCTCATATCTTCTTGCAGTTACCATTAGTGAAGTGGAAGCTTTATATGAGTTATTTAAGAAACTAAGCAGTTTAATTGTTGATGATGGGTACATCAACAAGGTCTTCCAGTTAGTTTCTATAGCTCCTCATTGGATGATAGTTCTCTTAAATGGATCTAACTCTTAGAACTTCCTTCATTAAATCCACAAAACTGGAGGAGACCTGCTACATGAGTAAGACTTTAATATATAGATGATGACATTAATAGAATCACCAAAAGTGCACAAAAGGAGAGATAAATTTGGCAAAGAATATGAAACACCATTTGCAAAAGTGCACAGAAGCCTCGTGTTCTACTTTTTCTTGCTATTCTTATTAGCACTAAAACATTGCTGAAATAATTTAGTATCTAGGAAATTTTCCTAGAGGTGTAGAGAATATGAAACACCATTTGAAGTTTTGACTGACTTGATTGGCTTTGGTTGAAACAACAACATATACTTCTCTTTATATTGTATTTTATTGAAGTAAATACTTAGTTTCTGGGATTAATTTTGCTTAAAATTTTGGTTTGCTAATTCTTCTCCACCATGAATCCCAATAAGAATTGAGGGACCACTTCATCTTGGGTGATAGGGTGCATCAACATATTGCTAGTAGTATAGAAACAATTGTTGATACTTGAGCTAGTTCCATTTAAAACAAGAAGGTAATGTGCCATGATCATAATTATGTCATGTATATTATGCCATGATGTTCAAAACATAGTGATTAGGCAAGACACATTCTGTCCATTGTTATAATAAAAAATACCAAAGAGCTAGGGGACAAACAAGAAGGAATCCCTTAGTGGTTGTGGAATCTGAGCAATGCTGGCAAGTTTGTGTAGTTAAAGAGATAGAGAGAGAATAACCTCCAAGAACTAGGTGGAAGAGGAATGGAGGGATCGTCTTATAAAGAAGCATGACGAAGTCTTTGTGTACTTTTTCTGTTTTTTGGAAAGTCGAGTAGGCTTGAGTAATTAGAGAAAAACAGTCATCTTCATGATAACCAATAAGACCTTTTGCACCCCCAGAAGTGCAATTTCCTACTCCTAAAGCTATTTTAAATAAAGAGGCAGGAGTCTCTTGTGGAAATACGACATCAGTGCTTTTTCCCTTCCTCTTTCATACACAAGTTTCATTTTTTGTAGATGTGCAATAAATCCCATCAGCAATAATCATTGTGTTATAGGTTACTAGATTAGTAGCCATGTTTATGAGCAAAAAAGAAAACACCTATGAGTTGATTTTGTAGAGGAACAAAGTGTTGTCAACTACACATAAGCATAAAAAGAAAAGTACTAATCCCTTGATCAGTAGTTGAGATCATTAGTAATTGGATCTTGGTGGATTTGAACCACCATTCTCTTGAGATTTATTCCCAAGCACTTTACCACATTTGAGCTAAAGACACAAATGCACCCACACTTAAGGTGGGTGCATTCACTTCGTTACAAATAATGTTAACAATCATATTATAATCCCATTACAAGACATAAAAAAGCATTCATTCAAATGAAAATGAAACAAAAAGTAGGCATATAATGACAATAAGTAGGATCTTCATCAATTGAAGATTAGCCTTAAGCGATTGTAGATCAGCCTTCAGCAACTATAGATCAGCCTTCAGCAACTGAAGCTTGTGATGATATTAGTTGCGCTCAATGGTATGTGTTGGTGAAGATAACAAGTGATATTCTTCATACCAAGCAAAGTAGTCACACCTCCTTCCTGGACAGCAGTAGTAGCACTTCTCAGGAGTCTTTGTTGACCTTGATTTTGCAGGCATAGGCTCAAATCCACATGAACATTTATGCATATCAGAAGAACTACCTACCGAGTGCATCTTCTATCCACCTATTCACTAGCATCCATAATCATCCACGTTACTTGTGTTTTATATATGAGGACCTAATCAAGTAAACTTGGTAATGGACACTCTCATAATTCACTTCTTAATTATGTGATACCCTGGGTTTTTCATGAAAATGTTTCGCGTTCACTTTGAAAAGGTGGGAATGCCTCTAATTTTAAAATTCAAAAACAGCAAAAGATTTTACTTTGAAATTCATTTTTTGAAAAACTCGGATGTCACTTTCATGCTTACACACTATATATATATATATATATATAGTTTTCTAAAAGATAGAAATTCATTTCTTAAAACAGGACCCATCCAGTGGTTCACTTGTACTACCCCTATAACATTATATTAAATGTCCAATATTACAATTCAAATGACTAACTACACAATACGAAAGCTTTAATAAAATGTATACTTGAGCACAGAAGTATGGTTGCTGGATTCCTGTTCTTGTGTACAACTTCTCCTGTCTATCTATATTTGAGATATTGTAAACATAGAACATTTATAATATCTCAGCAAGCTATGCTTGGTAGGGGAGTTTAAGAAGCATGCTGAAGCTTAATATACACTAATTATTCCATAATAATTAGAATATTCATTTTCATAGCAATTATATTGAATTGGATCTATTGTATGTTTCACATTTCAATAATCCATTTACAAACCAAATATGTACATGCTTCATAATCATTAACAATCCATTGATAAATCAATTATTAACATGTTTCATAATTATCAATATCTACATGTTTCATAATTATAAGTAATCCATTGGTTTATCAAACATCTTTAATTATTATTTGTTATATAAATAAACTAATCCAATTCCATGAACCATACTCTGCACAATAGTTCTACCCATTCATATACCCATATGAAACTTATATGAAACTATGCCCTCCATTATATACATATAGCATATGTACACATATATGGAACTTGTTAAAAGACATGCAAAATTAGGAATATAATCAATAAGTCTCCTAATCTACATTCCCAAACTATATAGGGTTTCAAAATCATACCCCTCATCATGTAGAGTTCATAATCATCCAGCCTTTACTAGTATATCAATATAATCCTCATGCCCCTCACTTTATAGGGTCCACAATCCTCCAGCCACTGCTAGGAAAACAATATAAGGCATATTAGCATGCCATACTATATAAGGCATCTCATAATGCCATCATATAAGCACCATAGTGCATCAAATACAAGGACTACTATGCATCCAGTCAGAATTTGTATAGCACCCGGATAATGACTCAATAATCCACCTATACCATCGTCAGTGGAAATCACAATATCCATGTTCATATGGGAGGACCACGGCTATCACAGTGGCGGCATTCACATAATTGCCCCACCCGACTTTTAGCAACACATAGTGCTTGGTATCCAACACATAATAAATTTTAGAGAGCAGGTGGCAAAACACTCATAACTCTCCTAGCATAGCATCCCCAGGCCTACCCCTGTCTAGGACAAAACTCTCAGGCCTCCATGCCCGAATATAAAATAATCATAATAGTAAGCAATTTGCCTATTCATATATTTCATAACAAGAATAACTTTCTCACTTATTTGGTGATAATCCACCAAGGATGTATCCTATGAACCTAGACTTATGCATCATCAATACTGACATGGTACCCATGTACCATAAACATAATTTCACAATTCACATACATGATGTAAAAGTCATAAGCATCAATTATAACATGCAATTCTTTTAATTAACATTATTTTTATCATTTTAATTTGAAGCATGTCGAATATCAATCATACCATTTTAGTTTCATAACATCCATAATCAAAAATAAGATCATGTTTAGAATATGCATCTTATTGTTTAAACTTGATGTCTTAAATTTCCACCTACCTCATGTGATGCGTTCTTCGATTCCACTAGCTTTAATCACCCACTTCTTCATGATCAACCCCATGAGCGTCAATCTATGCAATGCATAAAAATCCTTTTCTTAATACATTCACATTCACATACATATAGATATTTAGATTTAATTATGATCTAATGATATGATCCTACAGCCTTAGTATTTGATTACAAACTTAGGGTCATGATCATATAGTTGAAGTCCTTGTTTCTCATTCTATTCAGTTCATTTTAAGTCTAATTAATCAATTCTCAAACCTGGATCAACACTTTCCTATAATTTTTCTTTGATTAAGACTATCAACTGTAATCGAAGATCCAACGGTTGCTCGGGGTTCTAATCAATCTTGGGTAGTCATATTTTTTTTGAAATTATAATCCTTTTGATCATAATTTTAAGAATCCAATGCAATCCAAAGCTTGGGTCATAAATATTGGATCTTTGCATAAGATCAAAACTCATGTGAGTTGATCAAGGCTTTTGTCAATCTCTGTCCTTAGATTAGGGTTGAGATCGACAGTTGGATTTATGTGAACCTCAAAGTTTAATGCTTTCCACCATATTATAGTATCAGATTAACTCTTTATAAATGATCCACCTATTAAGATTGGCTGATGATGGTCGAATCTACCTTTTTTCAGGTGATCCGACGGTTCATATTTACTAAGAGTGGTCAGATCTACCTTCCACAGATGATCTGATAGCTAAGATCTATTGTAATTGGTTGGATCTAGCTACTTTAAGTGTACGCAGTGGTCGGATGGACCACTCACCACCTCGGATTGATGATTAGAGCATTAATGGAGTGGTTAAAGCTTTGATCTATTACTGATCCTTACAATAGATGGGGAAATTAGTATAGGTTTGATGTTTCAACATGAATCAAGGCTTGGATCTACTTATTACAGATGATTCGACTATCACAACTCATTCAAAATGTCAGATCTATCTTCTATAGATGATCCGACAGCTAGGGTTGTTCGAATTATTGTATATTGCATTGAATTTGATGATCAGAAATCAAGTAAGGATTCCCAGAGTTTTGATCGATTTGCATAATCCTTAAGATCAACATGAAATCTATGTTTTCTCTCCAAAACCCTAGATCTACACGACAATCCTAAAAATAGTAAATAATCAACACAAATTAAGGTCAAAATGAAAATGGGTTTATAGAAAACCTACCTACGTCATGATTAACACTCCCAATCACTGCCAGAGAAGATGCATCTCCCTAAAACTTTCCGGTGACCTTTCACACATGTATTGTTCTACTCAAAATCTGACATCATTTCTTGTCTGATCATGATGAAACTAAAGGGATTCTGATCGTGCCTTTGTATAAATCAAAATGGATGAGTAGATTGGAGATCAGAGTTGCTAATGTCACCAGTGAGCTCTGTTTCTCCAGTTAACCCAAAAACACTTGAAATCTTCACTTCACTAAAATCTGCAACTTTCCACTGTGGAATCCCCCTCTGCCCACTCTAGGTCCCTATCTCTTCTCCTTCCTCTTCCCTCTTTCCTCTTCTTCTTCTCTTCTTCTCTTCTTCTCTTCTTTCCTATTTTCTCTTTCTCCTCTCAGGTTTTCCCGTTTGCATTGGGTTTGGGAAACATACATTAGTTCTGTTTCTTGTTTTACTTAAGAGGGGGGTGCCATTATCAAATGTGGCTCCCTCCATTAAGTTATTTAATTCATTTCTTTACTCCCTTTTATTTTTATATATTAAACATAAAATGATTGTGTTTTTTCCTCATCATTCCACTCAGCTTAAGTTTAGTCAATGTGTAAGATTGTTATGCACCCAACACCTCCTTACCATTGGAACAACATTTCTACAAGTGGGAGCCACTAGTAAAATTACTAAAATACTCTTTTGTAAGAAAATTACCATTTATTCGTCCGATCTCTGATTTCAGAAAACTTAGTGTCGTTGAAATCATATCGATGAGTAAAATCCATATTTGATAGTTTCATGGCATGGCAAGGACAACACAACAGATAGGTTGATACCTGCTAGAGTGAGACCTACCGCTTGAGTACGGAACTGACCAAAATCGCCCTAACTTTGAAGTCCCATAACTTCTTCATCTGGAATCCATTTTCAGCGTTCTTTAGATCGTTGGATTCCATTTTCTAAGTAGAATCTAACTATTTATGTTTTAGTTCCTGATTCTAATTCCATAAAAAGTTTCCCTCCTAGAAAACTCATACCTTGATCATGCAATAGTAGAGTTTTGGGGTTGTTACAATCTTCCCTCAGAGAAATTTCATCCTTGAAATTTTTAGGGTCGTTACATTCTTCCCTTCTTAGAGAAATTTTGTCCTCAAAATTCTTTTTATGATATCTTTCAAATAACTCTAATAACATTCTCATCTCATTGTAAACTTAAATTCTTATAATACTTCAATGAAACATCAATCTTCAAAATACAACTGATTTTCAATATGTGTTTTCTAATCATCCAAGCAAGAATTACTCATCAATTGTAATAATGATATTAACTTATGCTCACCAACTTGATCCTTTCTACAATCTTAAAATAATAAATTTATAACTATGCTTTCCCTTCATTTCAACTTCAAGACTCCTTTGATTATAATGATTCTTATAACAAATGATCTTTATCTACAACTCAAACTTTTCTATTTTCTTATCATATAACTCTTTATAATAACGTCAAACAATTATTGTACATTTCTCACTTAAAGATGATCCTTTCTGCATATGTTTAAGCAATTCTAACCTTATGAAACAGCCTATCATCTAAATTTCGAGTATCATATTTCTAACGAAATTTTGGCAGAGTCTCCTTTGTTTTTCAGACTTACTCATTTAGCTTATGCAATTGTGATACACTTGATAATCCATTTAATCACAAGAATACATTTATGAGAATCTGTCTCACCACATTCCATCATTCACAATAGTAAAATTAAACATTCATCCCACATCATCCTGATATACAAACTTTAATAGAATGAGACTTGCTCTTCAGTCTCTGCAACTTTAATCACAATCTCATATTCTTCAATGGTATAGTGCAAACACATTCTAAACTCATCAATTGATAAATATTTAATCACATATGCATCACCATCACCGCCATAAACATAATGGAAGGCTTTCACATCATTCTACAGTACTCTATCAAAATCTTCCTTAAATTGCATTCATTTAGATATATGAAAATTCACATTCCCAACTACAAATAAAAAATCTAATTACTATAATGAATCTTACTTTAACTCTATCATCATAGTCTTGGCTCAAATAACTTTCCATCATTTCCACATATGTTCAGACATATAACTCTTTCATTTCTCCAAACAATCATTTAATATAAAATGTGAATTCATATCATAACATGTCAATCATAATAATGAATAGACTTTTCATAATCATTCATCCATTTCCACATATGAATCCAAAATAAAGAAGTCATTTAAATGAAAGAACATCTATGACATATTCATATTCCGATTCACTAAAATCATATATATGATCTTACATTCAGATAATCATAAAAAATCATCTTTAACTTAAATATGGATACATATGTACAAGTATCAATAATAGAGATAACACATATGATTCAAATTATAATAACTGAACTTACACCCTTTGGTGTATTCATATTCAAAAACAGAAATAACACATTCAGTGTTTCTCAAATGCAAATATGAAACTCATAGCACTAAATGAACAACTGAAATCTCACTAACTGTGCAATCACATTCAAATACTTAAATAATACTATTAAGGATAGGGTCGGTGCACGAAGCTCCCGCCTTTGCGGTGTTTAGGGAAAGGTGGACCATAAGGGTCTGTAGTAGCCTTACCTTGTATTTCGCAAGAGGTTGGTTCCACGCCTTGAACCTGTGACCTCAAGGTCACAGAACAACTTTTACCATTACGCCAAGGCTTCCTATCTCAAATAACACTATTGGTGTTCACAAATATCAATATTGTATCATCTAACTTTACATAATGATACAAAAAGGTTTCCATTATTACATACTAATACAATTGTTTAGTATGTTCCCCTTTGACATACGATTCAATCTGATTTCCTCACTTCATTTATCAAATAAGGTTATCTCACTTAACCTCAAATATATAACCAATTACTCTTCATCATAAGAGTCCAAATTCATATGGTCAATAAATAGCTAGTGGAATAATTGAAAGTCCATTATATCAAATAGCTGATGGAATGTCTCAATTTCAGACACAACTCAAATATCAATTATGATCTTTCAACATAGGTAGTTGGAGAATCTTTCTCGAATTAATACAAATACAAATCACTTGTTTTCTTGAAGCATACTATGCTTCATAGGTAGTGTTAGTTTCTCATACATCAAGATTGCTATCTTTTATATATCCCACAGATCATTCTTCCTATATCAGGATATGCATTTATACCAAAATCATCACTAGTTAACAACCTAGTGATGTCAATTAGAAACATATTAGAAACATAACTTTCTTATTTAAATGGTGGTTTATTATAATATAAAACATAACTTTCTTATTTAAATGGCGGTTTATTATAATATAATTTGATTCTTTATCAAGCACACTTACTTGTGATTAGGTAGTTTTTACATTTAGGCAACACACATATGTGAATGCAAAGTATAATTTGATTCCTTATCATGCAGACTAGTGATGAGGTAGTTTTTACTTTAAGCAACACACGAGAATGCAAAGTATAATTTGATTCCTTATCATGCACACTTGTGATGAGGTATTTTTTACTTTAGAGAGCATGCATATAAGAATGCAATGTGTAAGGGAATTTAAATCTTCATCATGCACACTTACTTATAACTAAATAACTTTTACTTTATGGAGCACACATGTGAAAATGAAAAGAGATTGGGAAACTAAAGTGCAAAGAGGGAAAGGAAAATTAGTAGTTTCTTGTAATGGAATTTAATCTTCATCATGCACACTCCTTGTGAATAAGTAGTTTTTACTTTAAAGAGCACACATATGATAATGCCAAGTATAGGGGAAAAGTGGATAGGAAATAGGGCAAGGCAAATAAAGATAAGGAAATAGGGAAAGAGATAGAGTATGATCAAAGAGATATGGAGATAAAATTAGAGAAGGCTACAAGTATGAGAAAAGTGAGTATAATGCAATGAGAAATATGAAGAGAAGTGTAAAATGGAGAGAAATAAGAAGTGACAATGCATAGGATTTCTCCTATACAATGATTTTTACTGATTTTATTGATTTTAGTTTATTTTATTTATCAACCTTTAACTTCATCTTTCTTCTCAATTCATACATCATTCATCATCCATAACAATCATAATTGTCAAAAATACATGTCATCATTCATTTACTTTACAACTGATATAATGTAAGATTTTACCATATCTTGTCTTCTACATAAGAAGACTATTTTATCATGACAACATCATTTCATCTTTGTGACAATCAACATTGTCTCATAATTTGCAATTCAATTAATTCTTGGTATCATACCCAAGTCTATCATATCACATGAGGATATACCTATCATTCTTTTGATAAGCCTTAATAAACATTTCTTTGAATAAGTCCTTGTGCCAACGACTTGTCCATCAATTGGAGTTATCATCTCAAGTCCCTTTTTCAACTTTTCACCAATACATTCATATTTAACATAATTTATACATCATCCTCATATTCATCAAGACCTTATCCCACTTAAGGGTCAACTATAACATATTTCACATAATTATATATAACAAAAGAATACACAGTTCCTTATTTCATTGTAGTATTAATGTAAATCACTTGTTTCTTGAAAAGATCTGAGATTATATATATATATATATGATAATGCTTCATGATTAGCTTTGTCTTGAAATTTTTCTCAATTTTAGAAGTCATCTCATACTCTACTATTGTAATAAGTTTCTTGCCAATAACTTACATTTTCAAATTAGGATATATTTCTTTCAAACATCAATCCTTTATCTATTTATATGAAACTTATTCTTGTATTTTATCATGATGAGATGTCTTGCTGTAAACAAATAAATTCCTTTTTATCTCATTAATTATACATGAGAAAGAAAGTACTCATTATTTTCTTGTATTATTTCCAAGCAGTGCTATCTCTACACATTCATTTGCCTTATTATTTCTAACAAACCATTTCTAGTTTCAAAGTATATGGTAGTTCTAGCTTCCATTTCAATGGAAGTCTTCAATTCTTCTAAGTTTTCTCCTCTTAAATCTATCATTCCTCAATTGTTCCTATTTCTCCTCTTCAATATACTATTCTTTAGTTGTCTCTATTTCACCCTTTTCTATACAAACCAAGACCACATTCAATACATTCTATATAAGCTTTTCTAGCCTATCTTTTGCCTCTTTTTAAACTTCCTACTCTTACACTCGTGAACAATGAGTATATACCTATGTTAGGTATCCTATCCTTGAACATTAATACTAGGCATAACTTCTATTTAAACCTAAGTAAGAGTATCTTGCACTCCTATAAGTTAGGGTATTTGGGTACTTTATAGATAAAAAAGATATTCTATCACACTCACTTAACTATCTCTACTAGTTTATTCTCTTATTCACTATTCTCAAAAGTGGAATCACTAATTTATCAAATCATTATCCTGGCTGTCATACTAGGGACATCTCCTTATGGTTTACTATTCCTTTGTAATCTAAGTATACTAACTTATTCACTCTAATACTTAACTAATTCTATCATAATACAACATTAACTCACCAGATCCTAAGCTATATTTGAATTGTAATATTTTTTATTGGACATAAAGGACTTGAAGTGATTGGATGAAATGCTCTGATACCAACTGTGACACCCCAAGTTTTTCATGAAAAATTTTCACGTTCACTTTCAAAAGGTGGCATGCCTCTAACTTTAAAATTTAAAAACAGCAGAAGATTTTACTTTGAAATTCATTCTTTGAAAAACCCAGATGTCACTTTCATACTAACACTATACACACACATATATATATATATATATAGTTTTTTAGAAGATAGAAATTCATTTCTTAAAACAATACCCATCTAGTGGTTCACTTGTACTGCCCCTATAACATTATATTAAATGTCCAATATTACAATTCAAATGACTAATTGCACAATACAAAAGCTTTAGTAAAATGTATACCTGAGCACAGAAGTATGGTTTTTGGATTCCTATTCTTGTGTACATCTTCTCCTGTCTAACTGTATTTGAGATATTGTAAACATAGAACATTTATAATATCTCAGCAAGCTATGCTTGGTAAGGGAGTTTAAGAAGCATGCTGAATCTTAATATACATTAATTATTGCATAGTAACTAGAATATTCATTTTCATAACAATTATAATAAATTGAATTTACTGTATGTTTCACATTTTAATAATCCATTTATAAACCAAATATCTACATGTTTCATAATCATTAACAATCCATTAATAAATCAATTATTAACATGTTTCATAATTATAAGTAATCCATTAATTTATCAAACATCTTTAATTATTATTTGTTATCTAAATAAACTAATCCAATTCCATGAACCATATTCTGCACAATAGTTCTACCCATTCATATACCCATATGAAACTTATATGAAACTACGCCCTCAATCATATACATATAGCATGTGTACACATATATGAAAATTGTTAAAAGATATACAAAATTATGAATATAATCAATAAGTCTCCTAATCTACATTCCCAGACTATAATAGGTTTCAGAATCATACCCCTCATCATGTGGGTTTCTTAATCATCAAGCCTCTACTAGCATATCAATATAATCCTCATGCCCCTCACTATACGGTGTCCACAATCCTCTAGCCACCTTTAGAAAAACAATATGAGGCATATTAGCATGCCATACTATATAAGGCATCTCATAATGCCATCATATAAGCACCATAGTGCATCAAATATAAGGACTACTATGCATCTAGTCAGAATTCGTATAGCCCAGATAATGACTCAGTAATCCACCTATACCATCCTCAATGGAAATCACAATATCCATGTCCGTATGGGAGGACCACAGCTATCATAGTGGTGGCATTCACATAATTGCCACACCCGACTTTAAAGCAACACATAGTGCTTGGTATCCAAAACATAATAAATTTCAAAGAGCCGGTGGCCAAACACTCATAACACTCCTAGTAAGCATCCCCAGGCCTACACCTGTTTAAGACAAAACTCTCAAGCTTCCATGCCCAGATGTAAAATAATCATAATAGCAAGCAATTTGCCTATTCGTATATTTCATAATAAAAATAACTTCCTCACTTGTTTGGTGATAATCCACCAAGGATGTATCCTATAAACTTAGACTCATACATCATCAATACTGATATAGTACCCATGTACCATAAACATAATTCACAATTCACATACATGATGTAAAAGTCATAAGCATCAATTATAACATGCAATTCTTTTAATTGACATTATTTTCATCATTTCAATTTAAAGCATGTTGAATATCAATCATACCATTTTAGTTTCATAACATCCATAATCAGAAATAAGATCATGTTTAGAACATGCATCTAATTATTTAGCCATGTTGTCTTAAATTTCCACCTCCCTTGTGTGATGCATTCTTCGATTCCACTAGCTTTAATCGCCCTCTTCTTCATGATCAACCCCGTGCGCTTCAATCTATACAATGCATAAATTTTTTTTTCTTAATACATTCACATACATATCGATATTTAGATTTAATTATGATCTAATGATCTGATCCTACGTCCTCGGTATTTGATTATAAACTTAGGGTCATGATCATAGAGTCGAGGTCCCTCTTTCTCATTCTATTCAGTTCATTTTAAGTCTAATTAATCAATTCTCAACCCTGGATCAAGACTTTCCCATAATTTTCCCCAGATTAGGACTATCAACTCTAATAGAAGATCCAACGGTTGCTCGAGGTTCTAATCAATCTTGGGTAATCATATTTTTTTTTGAAATTATAAGCCTTTTGATCATAATTTTAAGAATCCAATGCAATCTAAAGCTTGGATCATAAATATTGGATCCTTACATTAGATCAAAACTCATGTGAGTTGATCAAGGCTTTTGTCGATCTCTATCCTTAGATTAGGGTTAAGATCGATGGTTGGATTTATGTGAACCTCAAAGTTTAGTGCGTTCCATCATATTACAGTATTGGATCAACTCTTTATAAATGACCCACCTATTAAGATTGGTTGAAGATGGTTAGATCTACCTTTTTCAGGCAATCTGACGGTTCATATTTGTTAAGAGTGGTAGGATCTACCTTCCGTAGATGATCCGATGACAAAGATCTATTGTAATTGGTCAGATCTAGCTACTTTAAGTGTGCACAGTGGTTGGATGGACCACTCACCACCTCAAATTGATGATCAGAGCATTAATGGAGTGGTTAGAGCTTTGATCTATTATTGATCCTTACAATAGGTGGGGAAATGAGTATAGGTTTGATGTTTCAACAAGAATCAAGGCTTGGATCTACTTATTACAGATGATCTAACTGTCACAACCCATTCAAAATGTCAAATCTATCTTCTACAGATGATCAGACGGCTAGGGTTGGTTGGATTGTTATATATTGCATTGGATTTGATGATTAGAACTCAAGTAAGGATTCCTAGAGTTCTGATTGATCTCCATAACCCTTGAGATCAACATGAAATCTGTGTTTTCTCTCCAAAACCCTAGATTTACACGACAATCCTAAAAATAGTAAACAATCAAGACAAATCAAGGTCAAAATGAAAATGGCTTTGCAAGAAACCTACTTGCGTCATGATTAACACTCCCATTCACTACCAGAAAAGATGCATCTCCCTAAAACTTTATGGTGACCTTTTGCACGCGTACTATTCTACTCAATATCCGGCATCATTTCTTGTCTAATCATGATGAAACCAAAGGGCTTCTGATTGTGCCTTTATATAGATCAAAATAGATGAGCGGATTGGAGATTACAGATGCCAATGTCGCCAGGGAGCTCTATTTCTCTAGTTAACCTAAAAACACTTGAAATCTTCACTTCCTACAAATCTGCAACTTTCCATCGTGGAATCCCCCTTTGCCCGCTCAGGCTCCTTATCTCTTCTCTTTCCCCTCTCCCCTTCCCTCTTCTTATTTGCTTCTTCTCCGTTTTCTCTTTTTCCCCTTGGGTTTTCCCATCTGCATCAGGTTTGGGAAACAAATATTATGTCTGTTTCTTGTTTTACTTAAGTGGGGGGTGCCATTATCAAATGTAGCCTCCTCTAAGTTATTTAACTCATTTCTTTACTCTCTTTTCTTTTTATATAGTAAACATAGAATGATTATGTTTTTTCCTCATCATTCCACTCATCCTAAGTTCAGTCAATGTGTATGATTGTAACGCACCCAACACCTCCTCATCATTAGACTTGCATTTCTACAAGTGGGGGCCACTGGTCAAATTACTAAAATACCCTTTTTAAAGAAAATTACCATTTATTCATCCAACCTCCAATTTCAGTAAACTTAGTGTCGTTGAAATCTTATCGACGAGTAGAATCTAGATTTGATAGTTTCAAATGCATGTTCTTAGTTTTTGTTTTTTAAACTTTTAATTACCAAAATAGCCCTAATTCGAAGTCCCATAACTTCTTCATCCGGACTCCGTTTTCAGTGTTCTCTAGGTCTTTGGATTCTATTTTCTGAGTAGAATCTAACTATTTATGTTTTAATTCCTACTTCTAATTCCATAGAAAGTTACCCTCCTAGAAAACTCATACCTTAATCGTGCAATAGTAGAATTTTATGCTTCTTACAAATTACATGACAAGGTTATCTTGAGAAGCCACAAAAGCAAATGCATAAATGCAAGTCTACAAGTCCAAGGAAAAACAAAATTTTCAAGGGAGAAGCCTCTATGAATAAAATAATGCCAAGTATGGCATACACTTATTTGATTTTATCAATGTTGTTCACTTCTGTGATTTATGCAATATGGAACTTTGATTGAGGTCTTTAATGTGGCATCATTTTTGGCATGAGGCAAACACTAGCGAACTCAGTGCTTCATACATGATTTAACTATGTGGTAATATGTGCCTCTTTTGTAATTTGGAAGTCCTTTCCTAAGATTCTGTTTCCTTATATGTCTCCTTCAATAGCAATCTTCATTCATTTCAACAAAAGAATGCCAATAAAAAAGAGCCACTAGGTTATTCAATTGAAAATGCAGCATGTAGGTGCTCCTAATGTTGTCTTTTCCTAGAAAAATACAATCAACTTAGACCATACAGACATACACCTCGTAGAATAATCCTCTTTATCTAACACATACAAGGCACCCATTAAGAAACTTGCCTACTATAAGCATAAGCTTTACATTGCAATTTCTATACCAATACAAACATTATGTACCATCAATCTTAACTTTCCATGCAAACATGATAATGTAGGACATTTGTTAAACAAAGGGCACCTACCATGTTTAGGTAAGGTGCCTATATTCGCCAACCAAAACATAGCAATACAGGTCTTTTCTGCATTTAACAGTTCCATGAGGGTCTATCTATAATATCAACTAACTATAATAAAAGTTCCTTACTCTTCACAAATGAGAAGGGATTGAATCCAATGAATACATCATTTTATCATCCAACAAGTAAAACTAAAGTGTTGAAGTGCATAGAGGTTGCCCTCATGTGTGTACAACATCACAAGAAGATATAGCAGATGGATCAAACATAGTTTATGTTGTTTATTTACTTATTATGAAACTGCAACGCTTCCAATACCTAAAAGACCAGCTTCCATTCTAAGAAGCTAGTCTAAGGTGGGATTTTCTTCCAGTGGACAAAGAGTATGTTCTAGAAACTTGATAACAATTTCCACTATTAAGGTGCCATAGACTCAGGATTAAGTTTCTAAAGAATTCTTGCATTCATTTTATGGTATATTAAATACTTCAGTTTATTGCTTTCCATTTTTGCTTGTCCCTAATGTTAAGTTGAAGTTGGAGAAAATTATTTATAGTGTATATGACTAGAAGCAAAATTTCTTTGGGTCATGTGAATAGAAACTAAAATGAAAGGCATGAAACAATATGGAGTGTGCAAAAGAGAACAAGGATAGCATTGTCTTGCACCATTAGTGGTCTTCCTTTTGGAGAATGGCATTGAAGATCTACAAAACCCAAGGAAGCACCTCTTTGCCTCTGTCTAGTGCAAATCAGATTTATCTTTCTCTCATCAATTAAATGAAAAGGAGGGCTTTCAATTCCTGGTACCCTTTTAACCCTAAAAATTGCACTCATTGTTACATCCTATAATCCACATGATTATGCTAGGATTTCTCAAACATCCCAGCATATCATGACACTAAACAAAGGGAATGTCCTAGAAGCAACAATGCTTACTATTGCCATCCCTTTGCTTACTGTTTTTCAACTTCTAAATTATATTTGGTCCTTTTGTTGCACCAATATTGTATTTCTAAATATATTGTTTTCTTTTTATTGCTTAGTTCCCATTATTTTCTTGGTTATTGATTAATACATCATCAGTTGCTAAATGGTAAGGGCAATTTTTTAAATGGTTTTTGTTTGACAGTCTTTAGGTGATTGAAAATGGTGTAGTACCAAACATAGTATGGGAGGGAGGGCAGATAATGGCACCTCGTAGCCCAATCATAATGGTAGAACACAAGAACTTATTGCATCCACCCATTTATGGGAAGGATTTTGATTGCAAAAGGTATGTTTCACTAGTGTAAGGAATTAAACTCCATTTCCTTTCACAAAACTCCATATTCAACTAGAACAAAAAAATAAAAAAGAGGGAAAAAAGGCTTCAATGGCAAAAGGAAGCATGGAAATGCAATGCCAACATGTCTAGTTAAGGATACATGCATACCTATTGGTGCAAGAGAAAGTAAAGAGGAGATCACCTCTTTGATGGTTTGGTCAATCATCTACTAGGCCTACTACACATGAGCTATGCACCAAAAGACAATCCTATATTATGGTTGCCTTTTAGTTTTACATCGACAATGAAAAAATGTAACACTATGGTTTGAGCAATTCCAAAGCTCCTCCACAAATCAAATTTAACATAGGGGAATTTCTATTTTGTAGCCCTATAAACTGATTGTTTTGATTATTGAAAAATTAAGTTCCACTTGTATCTTATATGGGATCAAGTATACAAATTTATGACTGAGAAATTGCTTGAG
The DNA here is from genome assembly GCA_035236585.1 of Warburgia ugandensis. Taxonomy (NCBI): domain Eukaryota; kingdom Viridiplantae; phylum Streptophyta; class Magnoliopsida; order Canellales; family Canellaceae; genus Warburgia; species Warburgia ugandensis. The sequence continues at coordinate 49,925,008 of CP141130.1, forward strand.
GACAACAAAAACCTCACTTGGTAGCTTGATTTAAAAAAAAAAGAAGCACAAAAAAGAAGCAAATTGTGTGCTACAAATACAAATAAAAAAGTAGGTTGTTAAGTGTTTAAATTTCACTAAAATACCCCTAGTTTAGCATTTAATCAGACCATCTAACTCATTAATTTGGTAATTTTTGGATAAAATATAAAAAATAGCTCAAATCGACCATCCAACCATAAATTGTCAAAATTAGCACTCAGATGATCAATTGACCAAAGTGGATGATGAATGTATGGTTTACATGACTATAATCTAGTCTTTGATTTTGTAGATCAACTAGAGGGTTGGATGGCTCAGATTTAATCTCAATGGTGCAGATTAGTTGAAGATCAATAAGGCAAGGGAAGACGTTTCCTAATGGAAGAGGAGTCCTAATTTGGGAGAGGAGAAAGTCCTAATAAGAATCTACCTCTTAAAGGAAGGAGGTGGAGGAAGATTAGGAAAAAATAATTAATAATAAAATAAAATATATAAAGAGGGAGAGCCATACAAGCCTAAGGAGTTTCTTGAAAAGTTTGGAAGTTGGAGTTTTGGGGTTACCTTTCTTTTACTGTCCTTGCCATTCCTTTCTTTGGGAAAAGTTCCTTTCTTTCTTTGCTTTTACCTTCAACTCTTTCACTTTTTTCTCTCTCTTTCACATTTCAAGCACACTTCTCATCATTTCCTACATCATCTCTACTTCAGCTTCACTGCCAAACTTTATGGTTTCAGTCCTTAACACACCACCCCAATTCCTTTAGTGCATTGCTTTCTCCACTTCTAGGCCCCAGCACCGCACAAGTCAGGCTACTCAACCTGTCCGCACCTTTCCAGCACTGGTCGAAGACTGACCATGTTACCTCCACCTTCCTAATCCAAGGCACTCCTTTGCTTCTCGTCATTTCTCCCTCCATCTACACCTCTCCATTGCTACTTTCCTCCACGCCCAATCCATTATACCTCTTTCCCCATAGCTCACAAGCCCATATCAGAACTAGTGGACGATGGCCAGAGATGCAGATCACTGGCACCAGGTATCATTTTTTTTCCTTCCTTCTCTGCCCCATGCCATAGTCTTCATTGGCTAGGAGCAAGCCCCAGTCCAAATCAAGTCCAGCTCTGTTCCAGATGATTCGCCATCTCCAGCAATCACCCATAGCCATCCCCTTCTCTGGCTATTTCTCTTTTACGGGAGTTTTAAGGAACTTTTGGGCAAAAATCCAATTTTTCCGCTCCAAGAATAATTGAATTTACATTTAATGTCCTTTACTATTCTTATTCCCATTTTATGTTATTCCATTTTGAGTTATTCACGTTCTGTGTTATTCCGTTGCTGTTTAACTCAATTAAAGGTTTTAGGGGTCTTGAGTCAGGTGCCAATTAGCAAGGGAGAAGTTGAAGATGATTTTGTTATTTCTTTCTTATAAATGAATATGCATTTGTATATTAGTTTGTGAGAAAGAAATGAAAATCATCTCCACCTTCTTAAAATATGGCAACCCTTGCATCAGGTAGTCAGTCGGCAAGGGGAAGCTGAAGATGGTTTTGTTATTTCTTTTGCTTGCAAATGAATATGCATTTGTATATTAGTTTGTAAGGAAGAAATGAAAATCATCTTCAGCTTTTTAAAACTATGGCAACCCAAACTATGACATGAATTGAATACAAACATTCCCTCAAGCTAGGGCGTTCCCCATAAGTGACGCGCTACATTGGATCCCAGGTGCAGTGAAAAATAGGCAAGGGTTGCTAGGGCGTTCTCCCAGAAGTGACACACTACATCTTATCCCGGGTGTAGTGAAAAATGGGCAAGGGCTGCTAGAGCGTCCCCTCGGAAGCGACACGCAGCATCAGAACCCAGGTGCAGTGAAAAGTAGACATGGGTTCATACGATGGAGGTCGAGAAAGGCAATAGTAAATAGGGTATCTCCAGAACATAAGATTTGTATAGCCACATGGAATATAGGGACGCTGACAGGTAAGAGTTGGAGTTAGTGGACGCGCTGAAACGTAGGAGAGTCAACATCGCTTGTATCCAAGAAACCAAGTGGAAAGGGTCTAAAGCTAGAGAAATAGATGGGTATAAATTATGGTACGTAGGAAAGGAAAATAACAGAAATGGCACATGAATAATAATGTATAAGGAATTAAAGGATAAAGTTGTGGATGTTAAAAGAATTAGTGATAGAATTATAATAATAAAACTTGTTCTAGAAGAGCAGATTATTAATGTTATGAGTGCATACACACCACAAGTAGGGTTACAAGATATAATCAAGAGATATTTTTGAGAAGATATGGAGGGAGTCAATGTAAGAAATTCCCAACACTGAGGGGATATTTGTAGGAGCAGACTTAATGCCCATGTAGGAAAAGATAAGGAAGGATATGATAGAATACATGGAGGGTATGGTATAGGTGAACGGAATGAGATGGGGGAGAATATCCTCGATTTTGCTTTGTCATATAACCAGTCCATTGCAAATACACTCTTTAAGAAAAGGGATGAACACTTAATATCCTTTAAAAGTGGACTTCATAAAAGCCAAATAGACTTTTTTCCACTTAAGAATAATGAACGATCTATATGTAAGGATTGTAAGGTGATACCCAGTGAGAGTTTAACCTCACAACATAGGTTAATGGTTATGGATATCCATATCAAAAGATGGAGAAAAAGAACTAAACTTAATACACATTCAAAAACTAAGTGGTGGAACTTAAAAAGAGAGAAAATAACCTCATTTAAAAATAAGTCGATGGTAGAAGGAAATTGGAACTATGAAATAGAAGTAAATACTATGTGGACTAATATGGCTGAGTCCATTAAGGAAGTGGCAAAAGATGTATTAGGAGTATCTAAAGGTAAAAGGCTATTTGCAAAGGAAACATGGTGGTGGAGTGAAACAGTACAAAAAGTTATTAAAGAAAAATGGATGCACTTTAAAGCATGGCAGAAGATTAGAAATAATGAAAACTATGAACAATATAAGAATGCTAAAATGGTTGCTAAGAGAATAGTAAGTGAGGCTAAACTTAAAGCATATGATGAGCTCTACAATAGACTAGGAACAAGAGAAGGTGAGAAAGATGTGTTTAAACTTGGAAAAGTAAGAGAATAGAAGGGTAAGGACTTAGATCATGTTAGGTGTATTAGAAGCAATGATCAAAGAGTATTAGTCAAAGATGATGAGTTCAAACAAAGGTGGGAAACATACTTTCAAAAATTGTTAAATGACAATAGCTCTGAGAATATAGGGATTGAAAATACTATAAATCTAAATAACATTGGTTATTATAGATATGAACGTAGGATTATAATACTTGAAGTAAAAGATGCCTTGAAAAAGATGAAAACAGGAAAGGCCATGGGGCTTGATGGTATACCAATAGAGGTTTGGAAGCATATGGGAGATATTGGGGTAGTTTGGTTGACTAGGTTGTTTAACACGATTATAAAATCAAAAAAAATGCTGGATGAGTGGAGGAAAAGCTCTATTGTAGCAATTTATAAGAATAAAGGAGACATACAAAGCTGCACTAATTATCGAGGGATCAAACTTATGAGCCACACTATGAAACTTTTTGAAAGAGTGATTGAGAAGAGGCTACGACATGAAACAAGTGTATCAGAGAACCAGTTTGGTTTCATGCCTAGGAGGTCTACCATGGAAGCTATTTTCTTACTAAGATGATTAGTAGAAAAATATAGGGAGAGGAAAGACCTCCACATGGTCTTTATCAACTTGGAGAAAGCTTATGATAGAGTCCCTAGAGAGTTAATATGGAGGGTGTTGGGTGGTAAAGGGGTTTCTCAGGGATATATGGACATAATTAAAGATATGTATGAGGGAGCGGTAACAAAGGGTAAGACCACTAGTGGTGTGACTGGTGATTTTCCTATCACTATAGGATTGCACCAAGGATTGACATTGAGTACATACCTTTTCACATTGGTTATGGATGAGTTAATAAAACATCTGCACGAGGAGATTCCCTGGTGCATGCTATTTGTAGATGATATAGTCTTACTTGATGAGACAAGGGATGGTGTAAACATAAAGCTAGAGTTATGGAGAGAAGCATCAGAATTTGAAGGATTTAAAATTTGTAGAACTAAGACAGAATATGTGGAGTGTAATTTTAGCAAGGAGAGTAGGAGTAGAACACCAGTCAAGATTGATAAGCAAGAAGTTCTCGTTAAAGACCACTTTCGGTACTTAGGATCAATGATTCATGAGAGTGGAGAGATTGAGATGAAGGTTACCCAGAGAATCCAAGCAGGTTGGAATAAATGGAGATGTGCATCTGGAGTTTTGTGTGATCAACGGGTGCCACTCAAACTAAAAGAAAATTTCTATAGGATGGCAATAAGGCTGGCCATGCTCTATAGATCAAAGTGTTGGGCAGTTAAGGAACATCATACTCATAGGATGAGCGTCGCAGAAATGAGGATGTTGAGATGGATGAGTGGTAAGACAAGAAGGGATAGAATTAGAAATGAAAATATTTGAGGAAATTTAGAGATAGCACCAATAGGTAACAAGATGAGGGAGACTAGACTTAGATGGTTTGGATATGTTCAAAGGTGACCAATAATGGCACTGTTTAGAAGAAGTGAGGCAATACAAGTAGAAGGTTCTAAAAGGGCAAGGGGAGGGCCCAAAAGAACATGGATAGAAGTGGTGAGGAAAGATTTAAAAATGTTGGGACTAAATGAATCCATGGTATTTAATAGAGTGGAATGGAGGAATAAGATTCATGTGGCCGACCCCTAATTGGGATAAGGTCTTGATGATGATGATGATTATGATTTTAATTCAGAAGTTCAATTAAATTTTATAGCATATTCTTTCGATAGATTCTAGTTTAATTACTCTTCTTGATCTTCAATTTGTATTCTGAAAATAGATCTAAGCCATTAATCATTAAATTTCTTAATTTGATTAGATCTCTAACAATTTGATGAATATGACAAATTCCTTTGTCAGATCATTAATTCAGGAAATTTTGAATATATTGATGGAGTCTAATCAAGATTTGTCATACCAGAAGTAAGGAACTTGGATAGTACTTAAGCTAGGAAATTATATTTTTAATTTCTTCTAGTTTTAGTTTTAATTAAGGTTTTATTGTTTCTTTTTCTATTCTTCCCAAAATTAGACTCCTGGAATTTCACTGTCAAAATAATGATGAATTTTGAATATTTTGTTAATTTTTGTAAATTAATTTGAATTTTAAATAATTAAATTTTATTAAAAAATCCAAAATTTTAAGCGCATCCCTGTGGGATTGAACCATACTTGCATTAGCTATACCAAAATAGGCTGTGCACTTGCGAAAAGCATCAACATAGGTATCTGCAGATAACCTCGTAGATGAGCAGGGACAGGAGCCTATCATGAGTAGGAGGCATGGATGAGTAGGGACGGAGCTTGTCATGGATGGAGCATGGCTAGGATGCATGGATGAGCAGGGACAGATCTTGTTGTGGCTAGAGCTGAGGGAAGTGCAAGTGGAGCACGGGCAAGAGGGGAGGATGATCAGGGATAGCAACTGGCAAAGCAAGTGGGAATGCTTCACAGACGGTCATCAATCTTCTTCCACAATGGTAACACACAAACACTGATCTATTTTTAGGGTAATTTTTAAACAAGGAGAAATAACAGAGGGGTCGTTTTGACTTTTTATAAACTGTAACGGTGGAAAATTAATGGAATCGCATTTTTGCAAAGTTTTACAAAACATAATGGCAAATCTTTAAAAAGTAAAAATGCTTGGATATTTTAGCAAAAATGTAAAAAAGGAGTGAAAAATCTGCAAATAAATAAATAAATAAAAATAAAAACCTTAATTAAATAATTTAGAAAAGTAAATATATTGATATAATAATTAGATCATCCAAATAAAGTTGAAGACAAATCTGGATTGTCGAATAAAATGAAAACCAAGGATCTGATCAATTAGAATTACATATGACCATCCATCATCATCCAACCCATGATCTATCACATAATGTCTGATCTGTGATCAAATCAACAAACTCCACATGATCCAACCATTATTCAATCACCAAAACTTAGATCTGCTACTGATCTGACCTTTTCATCATGATCCAACAGTAAATTGGCCACTAGATGTAGATCTGCAACCAATCCATCCTTTTAAGATGATGTAAACTGTGCTCAACTACCTAAAACCTTGATCAACCACAAATTTGAGCTTCCATTTACATTTAACCATAGATCTAACACTTGATATGAGACGTTTATTCTTGAATTTTTTACTAATGGTGATCAAACCTAATTAGATCATATCAGACACAACATCAACCATAGGTTTAAGTGATTAGAGGTAAGTCTGCCATCGAGTATTATTTAAATAAGTTAAATTTCATTTTATCTTAGTTATGCTTAGTGAATTATAGATAATTTAGAAAACTGACAAGACTATAATTCATTAAACCTTAAAAAGAACAATTGAACAATTCATGTAAGTAATTAGATTAGTCTATTGGTTAGATTGTTTTGATGACCTTAGATTCACGAATTTGATGCTAAGGTGACTTGGAACCATAGATCTAATCGGTCAGAATTCAACCTATCAAAGAGTAATAGGAATTGACACAATGAGATGATCTAGACCATTGATCATTAATCAATAGACAAGATCCGACATTACAACAAAAATAAAGAGGAATACGTATGATCATAAATTGGTAAAGGCATGATCTCCACATTATGGGTGATCAAAGACTAAATAAGTCACAATTAAGAAATCATAAATAAGATAAATGACATTGTAATGTACGTGTGTTGATAGAGACACTGACTGGTACAAACTAAGCTTATTGAGCATTGCAAGGATTGGGATAGCCATATTTGAGGTAGGTAGTTTTAACATCTATTTTTCATTGGGATTTTGAGCATGCCATCCGCTTTACTAACATGCATATATTTTAAAAAATCAAATCATATGATTATCATGCTTTCAATTTGAGGCTACTTGGCTATCATAAAAGTCATATTTTGTCATGTTGCATTATTTTAGCTTTAGAAGAATGTAATATTTGCAATGAGACATGTGATTTATGAATATGTGCTTTGATAACCATGATGCACTATTAAGTGTTCAATTTTGGGTCAAAATACCCCTAATTTAGAGTTCAATTAGATCATCTAAACATTCAATTTTACAAAACTTAGCTTGATTTTGAATTTAAATCCAATTGACCATCCAAATCATAAATTTTCAAAATCAACGATTAGATGATCATTAGAGCTCATTAGATGACTAATGTACGGTTCAGATGATTCTAATTTAGTCTTTTCTTTTACAGATCAACCAAAGGACGAACAGACGGCTATGATTAAAAGATAATGGTGTAGATCATTTTAAAAAAGGATTGATGCACCAGATCACCCATGGAGATGGATGGAATAGAAATCATGGACAAAATGGAAAGAACATGTAAAGGCAACTCTTTCCCCCACTTTCTTTCCTTTTCTTCCTCTTTCCCTCCTTATTCTCTTTTTCTTTTCTTCATTCTCTCTTTCCTTTCCCATTCCCACTCCATCTTTCCTTTCTTTTCTCTTTTCCTCAGTTTTCTCTTTTTTTCCTTCCTCATTCTCATCGTACCCAACTCTCTCTTCTCACTTTTCTTCTCCTTCTCTCAACGTCTTTCTCACCCACCTCTTCTCCTCTCTTCCACCACCCTCTCTCACATCCTTTTGCTCGTCTCCTTCTCCATTCACCCACTTCTCTCTCTCTCTCTCTCTCTCTCTCTCTCTCTCTCTCTCTCTCTCTCTCTCTCTCTCTCTCTCTCTCTCTCTCTCTCTCTCTCTCTCTCTCTCTCTCTCTCTCTCTCTCTCTCTCTCTCTCATTCTTCTTTCCCCCGCACCAAACCCATCACCGCACTCTCCTCTTTGCCTTACATTCTTCTCTCTATCTAGGACTCTCCCACCATCTCGATGCACTAGTATACTCTTGCTCTCCTTCCTTCTACACGCTCCCTTTCCTCTCCCTCCCCCCTCACCAGCACTCCTTTACTCTCCCCCATCTTCTCCTCCACGAATCCTCCTTTGCTCTCTACTCCTTCTGTTTCACCCCATCACCGCTCATCCTCACCTCCTCTATTCACTGGCCAGGCTAAAGCCCTGATTGGTTCTGCCTCCAGCCCCCGCTGGACAAGCACCTCCCATCATCTTCAACCCTCTGGAGCTCGGATCATCGTTTGTCCAGCATCGCTTGACTCAACTCACTCTTCTCCGCCCAATTCCCAGGCAGGTACAACCCAAACAAACGTCTATTCTCCGTTGCTCCATCACGCTCTACCGAAGTCGACGACTACCCAGTCCTCTCCTTCCTGGCTTCTGTCTTCTAGACTCCATCATCGCCCAGGTCTCTGCATCATTTGGCGGGTTTCTTGCTTCCGGATGTTCCGAAGCATAAAACCCAAATCGGGGTTTTCTCCCACGCCCATCTCCTTCTTCCCTCTTTCTTCTCCTCCTTCTTCCCTCTCCTCTCCTTCTTCCTCCTCCGATTTACCTTTCTTCACCGGGTTTTCGTCTGGTTTTTTCTTAAAAACCAGATTTTTAACAAAATTCCAAGTTTGCCCTCTCTCTTTAAAAGCAATTATAAATATGTTCTTTTTCGTTAATTCCATCAGTGTCCCCAATTTATTTACATCTGTGTCCTAGTTATTTCGGTTTTGTTTTATCTGCGCTTTTCTTATCCAGGAACTGCCTAATCTCTACCAGATCATTTAAGGCTTAACCCAATCAACGGGTTAGCCTAATCAAAACCAAATCTTGAATTTCTCCTCCGTTTCTTCTTGGATTTCAAATTAATTTTACAGGTTCATTCTTAGGACATCCCTAGACATAATCAATGCCTTTGATCTTCTATCTGAAACTCAGCAATCAATCTGAACTGTCCAAATCTTGAAATTAAAATTTAGCCCAGATCTTGACCATTTTGAAGAATTTGTCAAATCCGAATGGTGGATCACTAATCAAGGATGTGATGAAGACATATATAAAGGTTGATCATCTCTCAAGACATAAGAGTTGAAGATTTTGATAGTGTTTGATCTAGGGAAGTAGTTTTTTCTCATTATTTGATTTTATTTGTTTTATTTCGGAATTGAAAATTCTATATTTTTGAGAATTTGATCATATCTGAACATTGATTCTCATTTCAATAATTTCAGTAATTTTGAGTGATTTCTTTTTAATTTGACATAATTAAATTTTATTAAAACTCCATAATTTTAAATCAAGTCCTCGTGGGATCGACTCGTACTTGCATAAGCTACACTACAATAGCTCGTGCACTTGCGGTTAAACAATCAACAAGTTTTTGGTGCCGTTGCCGGGGACTTGGAAAGGAGTTTTCATAAAATTTAATAAAAAAATCCAAAAAAAATTAGAAATTTCAAAAATAAAAATAAAAAATAAAAAGTTAGGAATTGCAATTTTTAGCATTTTAGGTGCATTTTTCAATTGTTTTTAGTGCATAATCACCTTGTTTCCTGAATTTGGTAGTGATTTCTAATTTGATTTTTCAGGAAATTGGAAAGTGGAGGAATTTGGCAAGTGGATCTTCACCAAAATGGAAACTTCCCTGCTTTCCTAGAATAGGACTTTCTTTTTTCTTTTGAGTGAATCTTGTAGTGAGGACCCTTTGTAAATTATAATTTCCATTTTATGAAACCCCACTGTGAGTTTCCTCACTCATTTATTTCCTAGATTAGGATTTGCATTTAGAATAATATACATTGTTTGGTAGTGTAACTCATATAGAAGCATCTTTTATAATTGTTGCATTTTAGGATTTTGCAATAGTTTACTGCTTTTAATTGCATTCTTAGGGCATGTTTAATGTTTTAAGGTGATTTATATGCTGATCGAATTGCCATGGTTAGTGAAATTAATTAGTAAGGGCACCCTACCCCCATAAGATCAAGGGTGGATTTCATCACCACCTCTTGGCCCACTTAGGATAATCACCTCAAACACACAAACCTTCCTTTCATATTAATTTAAAATCAATCAGAAGAGACCTATAGGGCCATCACGTGCTCGTAGGATCCTCTTAATAGGACACAATTTACTGTCACTCTAGTGGCTTTTGATCACTGTAGTTATTGGGGGTTATCTAATAGAGCCTCGCTCTTCCCCCACCTCCTATTGACGTTTGTTGAGGTCTAAACGCCTCCTTACACGAGGGTTATATTAACCACCTTAGTTAGAGCCTAATTGGTAAGTAATCAACTCCTAAAGAGAGGAGGAAAGCTAGTCTAGGCTAATAAAAAACGTCGTCCCCACACAAATCCAAGAGAGTCAAATGTATTGTTGCTTATTAGCCTTAGGATTATTTGAGTGAGCCCTTTTGTTTGTGCATCATTCTAGAAGTTAGGTTGCATCATTTTAGTTAGTTTTCTCAAAGAAAAAAAAGGAAAAACAACAAAAAAACAAAAACAAAAAGAAGCTTCCCTTGTATGCACTTTTGGAGACACGACAAAACCAGAAGGTTAGTCAAGTACAACCAAAAAGACATACAATAAGATCAGGCCACATCTATGACTGATCAACGCTCCAGGGGTAATTCACCCCATGGAAGTCAAGGGTCTCCACTCATCATGAATGAGGACCCACTACCCTTGATGGACGATGAATATCAACCTCCACCAAGGAGGAATAATCATCAACCAAATAGAGATTGAGAAGAAACAATAGGGAGTGGGACCAACAAAGTGAACATGGGGATGATAATATTGAGGGTCATCAAAACTTTCATGGTAGAACTTTAAAAGATTACCTTCAGCCTACACGCACCAGCACACCATCCTGTGTAATTCTTCCTCAGAATGCTGGTGCATTAGAATTAAAAACAGGAGTAATCCAATTACTTCCCAAATTCCATGGTTTAGATAGTGAGAGTTCTTACTTGCACCTTAAAGAATTTGATGAGGTATGTAGTACCCAAAGAACACAAAATGTAGGTCTTGATATTATTAGGCTTAAACTTTTTCCTTTCTTTTTAAAGGAACAAGCAAAAATGTGGTTTAATGCACTGCCATCAGGTTCCACAAGAACCTGGAATGAAATGACTAGGGAATTCTTAAAGAAGTTTTTCCCTACCCATAAGATAATGAACTTTACCCAAAAGGATAAAGAATCATTCTATCAATGCTGGAAAGGTTCAAAGAACTACAACTCACTTGCCCACATCATGGATATGAAGCATGGCGCATCATCAACTTCTTTTATGAAGGACTAAATTCTGACATGCCCCAGTTTGTAGAGATGATGTGTAATGGTAACTTTCTCAACAAACAACCAGATGAGGTGGAGGAATATTTGGAATGGCTAGCTAAAAGTGCACAAACCTGGGCTGACTCAGAAAGAATAGAACATACAGATAGTCCTAAGCCCAATAACACCCAAGCTAGGGGAGGCATGTATGCCATGTCTGAAAAAGATGAAATCAGTGCCAAAGTGGTAACCCTAGCAAGAAAAGTAGAAGCCATGGAAATGGGGAAGAAAACCTCAATTAATGATGAACAAGTGTGTAGCATTTGTGAAAGTACATCACATCTTACTCAATGTCCTACAATCCTAGCTTTTTAAGATGTACTTCATGATCAGGTTAATGCACTTAACACATATAAAAGACCTTTCTGCCCATATTCAGACACTTATAATCCCAACTGGAGAAACCATCCAAACTTTAGTTGGAAAAATGGACCTACTGCTAATGTTCTACAACCAGGACAATATCAACCTCATCAACAAAACCAAGGACTTCTTACCTTACCTTATCAAACTCATCAACCTTCTCCTTCTGGACCTTACTTGCCCCCACCTAAAAGGCATGTTGAGGATAATCAAAACGTTCAAAATCAGGAAAGGAAAATTTCTCAATTAGAAAGTCAAATAAAACAAACCAACTAGTCCATGAATGAATTAAAAAACATGATGAGTCAAATGATGCAAAGTATGGAAAAAGGAAAGTTCCCAGCTCAACCATAAGCAAACCCTAAGGGAGTGCATGCGGTTAGTACTAATGCATCTGATGAAACATCTAGTTCTACCATGGAACAGACTAAGGCTGTTACCATTCTTAGGAGTGGTAAAAGAATTGAGAAAGATGAGCCTCAAAAGACTAAAAAGGTAGAAAAATCCATGAAAGTTAAAGAAAACTCTAAACAGAAGGACCCTGTTTCACCTGTTGATCCATGTCCTATACCTGCTCCATTTCCTCAAAGGTTGCGTCAAGCCCCAAAGTCTGCCTCTAATGATGAGATTTTAGAGATTTTCCAGCAAGTCAAGATCAACATACCGATCTTAGATGCTATAAAACAAATCCCATCATATGCCAAATTCTTAAAAGACTTATGCACCATAAAGAGAAAATTAAATTTCTAGAAGAAGGCATATTTTACTGAACAGGTTAGTTCAATTCTTCAACACCATACATCACTAAAGTACACAGATCTTGGTTGCCCCACTCTTACTTGCATTATTGGCAGCTACAAGATTAACCAAGCTCTTCTTGATTTAGGATCTAGTGTAAACTTATTACCATACTCGGTATACAAACACTTAGGAGTGGGTGAACTGAAACCTACATCTACTACGCTCCAGCTAGCTGATCGTTTTATAAAAATACTGAGAGGGGTAATAGAGGATGTGTTAATCCAGATAGAACAATTTTGCTTCCTTGTATATTTTCTAGTTCTAGATACACAACGTGTGGTGAATGAGAAGAATGAAATACAAGTCATCTTGGGACGACCATTTTTGGCTACATCCAATGCCTTAATCAACTGTAGAAATGGTGTCATGAAACTGTCCTTTGGCAATATGACATTAGAGCTAAACATCTTTAACATTTGTAAGAAACCTGGTGAAACTACTGATGATTTGCACAGTGTTAACATAATCAATTCAGTTGTACAAGATCAGTTTCAGTCATCTTCCTTGTCGGAGCCACTAGAGGCCTGTTTGGCCCATTTTAATGAGTTTAATGAGGATGCATTAATAGGGGAAGTTAATGCCCTCCTTGATGCTGTACCTATCATGGATACAGAAAAATGGAAACCTCATTTTGAGGAGCTTCCATTAAGTGAGATCACTTCCCTCCCATCATCAATAGAAACCCTTACAAAGCCTGAAATCCCAAATAAGCCTTTTAACGTAGAATATGTACCTGATTGGGACCTATAGCCTTCATTTGAACAACCATTAGATAAGAAATTAGGCCCACCTGAAGTATTGCATGTGCCAATAGAACAGGAAAAGAAAGAGTCCATTAATACACTGTCCATACCTCAACCAACTTTAAGGTGCACACTAGAAGATAATCAGGATTTAAGCAAAACCATGTCCCCTCCTCTATTAATACCAAAACAATCTTTTAGGAGAGGGCATAGTCAGCTTATTCCTCAATTTCAGAAAAATGTAAGGGAAAAGAAGGACCATCCATATCTATATGGTCCAACAGAATTTAAATTCACGGTAGTTCACATTGTTCTAGAGATTCCACCACCAAAATTTTCAAGGTGGAGGAGTTATATTGATTATCGTGAAATTTTGAAGATAAGAGATCATGAGAGTGGTCCCACTTAATTGACATTCATGGTAGTCTATTGTGTTATAATGCGACCATCGCCAAAAATTTTAGGGTGGATGAATTATACAAACTACCGAGAGATTTTGAAGTGGTGTGAGAAATCTTGTCATTTCATTATTGGAATAAGGAAAACTCAAAGATAAATGAGGATATGTCTGGTTGAAGACGTTAAACTTAGCGCTCACTAGTAGGCAACCCAGAGTTTTTCATTTTTGTTGTTTTCTGCATGACCCATATTCATTTTAGGTCCTACTTTTTAAACATTGAGGACAATGTCTCTGTCAGGTTGGGGGGTGTAGAATTCTAGCAAATTCTACTTTTATTAGGTTTTTAGGTGCTTTCCTTGATTTTTCAAAAAAAAAAATTTAGGTTAATTCCTTTACTATGATGAGAATTGGATTTTCTAAAGTATAATCTAGATAACTTTAGCTTATTAATGGAATTGAATATGATTAATTAATCTTTTTACTCATTTTCTATAGAATTCTATGAAAGCAAAGTCTCAGATCACTTCTGTACACGCAGTTGCATATAGATAGTCTAGATTGATAAGTGGCTATAACTTAAAGATTCTGAAGAAATTCAGTGGAGACCTATAACCTAAGTGAGTTTTTTGAGCTTTTTTTTTTTTTGAGAGGTTATAAATATTCATAGTTTTCTTCAGCGTGCTTAAAGAAAATTGATCCCAAACTCTTAATTTGACTAATTACCTGAATAATTAGAATATTATCTTTAAAATTCTAGAAGTTCATTAAATTTGATAGATTATAGGAAATCTAGAAAATGATCTAGGCCATCCTTGTTATAACTTAGAGACATAAAGCCTACCTAGAAATATTTTTACCACTAGTTATCCAACTTGAGCCTTTTATATAAATCTTTTTCTTTTACCAACCAAATTATCCTTTACCCATATTAACCCAGTATAAATTATCCATTACCCATTTTTCTTTGAAAAATAAGTTAGAGAGGAATGAAGAAATACCTTTTAGTTGCAATAGAAAAGTGGATATCAATAAAATAAATAGTCTTCAAAGTGATTCAAAAGTATTGAAATATAAAGAAAAGACTGAAAAAGAAAAAAGAAGAAGTCTGAAGAATACAAAGAAAATTGAAGAAAAAGAAATATTCACTTCATCAAAGAAACAAAGAGTTATCAACTTTAGAAGACCTCTACTTATTTTTGAAAAAACTTTGAATATCCTTACACCCTTTCTTTGGTACCTTGTCCTAAGCCTATGTTTCGTCCCAGTTAAAGACTTATTGATTCTAGGATGAGTATAATCTTGACAAGGAAATGAATGGACAGGATCTAAAAGATTAGTATTTCTAAATATTCAAAGGTAATGGCATCCATTCCCAAGGGATCAAAACAATAAATTTCCTTAGTAACTTTTGTTTTTCATGACTATATGTGAGATAATTTTGCTTTTATTGACTCTCTCACATAATTAAAAGAGATATGATTTGAACCCTTTATCTGAGAGATTTTGTTTCTGAGCATATGTCATTAGTGAGGATTGAGGTCAAAACATATTTCAGATGGAGTTTAAAAGTTAGAAGTTTACTTAGAGAGAAAGATTATTCTATATGTAAACTATACATGCACACACACTCTCTGAGATTTGAGCTTAAGTGGAATGATTTTGGCATATGGGTAGGGTTTTGAAATTTTCAATCATTTTTATTAGTATGCTAAAGTGATGTGAATTGTTGAAGATAATACTTTAAGGAAAAAGAGGAGTTGACTTAAAAATAAATTTTGAAATCTTGAAATTTGGTTTTTCACATGTTTTGCTCGGGACTAGCAAAATGCTGGTCGGGGTGTGTGTTAAGTGTTCAATTTTGCGTCAAAATACCCTTAATTTAGCATTCAATTAGATCATCTAACTGTTCAATTTTACAAAACTTAGCTTGATTTTGAATTTAAATCCAACTGACCATGCAAATCTTAAATTTTCAAAATCAACGATCAGATGATCATTAGATCTCATTAGATGACTAATGTACGGTTCAGATGATTCTAATGTAGTCTTTTCCTTTGCAAATCAACCAAAGGATGCACGGATGGCTATGATTAAAAGATAATAGTGCAGATCATTTTAAAAAAGGATTGATGGACCAGATCACCCATAGAGATGGATGGAATAGAAATCATGGACAAAATAGAAAGAACATGTAAAGGGCAACTCTTTCCCCCACTTCTCTTTCCTTTTCTTCCTCTTTCGCTTCCTCTTCCCTTTCCCTCCTTATTCTCTTTTTCTTTCCTTCATTCTCTCTTTCCTTTCCCACTCCCACTCCCTCTTTCCTTTCTTTTCTCTTTTCCTCCTTAGTTTTCTCTTTTTTTCCTTCCTCATTCTCACCGTACCCAACTCTCTCTTCTCACTTTTCTTCTCCTTGTCTCAATGTCTTTCTCACCCACCTCTTCTCCTCTATTCCACCACCCTCTCACACGTCCTTTTGCTCTTCTCCTTCTCCATTCACCCACTTCTCCCTTCTCCTCTCTCTCTCTCTCTCTCTCTCTCTCTCTCTCTCTCTCTCTCTCTCTCTCTCTCTCTCTCTCTCTCTCTCTCTCTCTCTCTCTCTCTCTCTCTCTCTCTCTCCCCCGCACCAAACCCATCACCGCACTCTCCTCTTTGCCTTACATTCTTCTCTCTATCTAGGACTCTCCCACCATCTCGATGCACTAGTATACTCCTGCTCTCCCTCTTCTACATGCTCCCTTTCCTCTCCCTCCCCCTCCCCCTTCACCAGTACTCCTTTACTCTCCTCCACGGATCCTCCTTTGCTCTCTACTCCTTATGTTTCACCCCATTACCGCTCATCTTCACCAGCCACGCTAAAGCCCTGATTGGTTCTGCCTCCAGCCCCCGCTGGACAAGCACCTCCCATCATCTTCAACCCTCTGAAGCCCAGATCATCATCTATCCAACACCGCCTAACTCAACTCACTCTTCTCAAGCCAATTCCCAGGAAAGTACAACCCAAACCGACGTCTATTCTCCGTTGCTCCATCACACTCCATCGAAGTCGACGCCTACCCAGTCCTCTCCTTCCTGGCTTCTATCTTCCGGACTCCATCATCGCCCAGGTCTTTGTGTCATTCGACAGGTTTCTTGCTTCCAGACGTCCCCAAGAAGATAACCCAAATCGGGGTTTTCTCCCACGCCCATCTCCTTCTTCCCTCTCCTCTTCTTCTCCCTCCTCCAATTTACCTTTCTTCACCAGGTTTTCGTCTGGTTTTTTCTTAAAAACCAGATTTTTAACAAAATTCCAAGTTTGTCCTCTCTCTTTAAAAGCAATTACAAATCTATTCTTTTTCGTTAATTCCATCTGTGTCCCCAGTTTATTTACATCTGTGTCCCAATTATTCTAGTTTTGTTTTATTTGCATTTTTCTTATCTAGGAACTGCCTAATCTCTACCAGATCATTTAAGGCTTAACCCAATCAATGGGTTAGCCTTAATCAAAACCAAATCTTCAATTTCTCCTTCGTTTCTTCTCAAATTTCAAATTAATTTTACAGGTTCATTCTTAGGACATCCCTAGCATAATCAATGCCTTTGATCTTCTATCTAAAACTCAGCAATCAATTTGAATCGTCCAAATCTTGAAATTACAATTTACCTCAGATCTTGACCATTTTGAAAAATTTGTCGAATCTGACTGGTGGATCACTTATCAAGGATGTGACGAAGACATATATGAAGGCTGATCATCTCTCAGGACGTCAAAGTTGAAGATTTTGATAGTGTTTAATCTAGGGAAGTAGTTTTTTCTCATTATTTGATTTTATTTGTTTTATTTCAGAACTGGAAATTCTGTATTTTTGAGAATTTGATCATATCTGAACATTGATTCTCATTTCAATAATTCCAGTATTTTTGAGTGATTTATTTTTAATTTTACATAATTAAATTTTATTTAAACTCCATAATTTTAAATCAAGTCCTTGTGGGATCGACCCGTACTTGCATACGCTATACTACAATAGCCCGTGCACTTGTCATTAAACAATCAACATGCACAAGTTTATATGAAAAATGAAAATAATGTTGTTCATTCAATTAGACACACTTGTGTGTTTTTAAAAGAAATAATTATACTTGAAATTGCATCAATCCCATGATTTGAGATGAGTGAAGGAAATGTATGGTTTTGCATGAGATATATGATATATAGTTTAATGACATTTGGATTGAGATATATGTTTATTCAGGCTAAGAGGTTGTATAGGTTTGCCCTCTTGGCCTTTAACCACCAAAGGTGGTAGTTATCCGTGTCCAAAGAGACACCTATTTTTCTTGACTGTTGTGGTAGGGAAATGACCATTGGATGGGTTCATGGCATCCTTTTCAAGACATATCCATAGTCACTATGGAGGCTGTGGTGGCTGGTCTTTAGATATCGGAGACACGATTTTAGTGAGCTAGTCATGAGCATAGCGTACCATGAGATTTCTATTTTGTGACCCCATATAGATGAGCATGATGATGGTCTTTAGACGAGTACTCATGACCAAACAACTGATGTGTTTGCCGGGGTGCATATGTCCATGTGATGATGATGTTGCTAGTTCGAGAGTGCTGATGTTTGCAGTTTAACCAGTTACAATTTTAATATTTTGAGGATCTTATGGCATTTGAATTATCAAGTTAAATGGATGATCTTTCACATAATTTACAAGTTATGTATTCATATGATTATGTAATGCAATATGTGTTACAATTTATATGAGATTACCATACAGATACAATAATTTGAAAAATATACATTTAAAGTCGTGCATATTTTACATTGATATTATTTGAAATGTTTTAGCTTAAAATTGTAAACTGAGATGTACATGCAGTTTCATCTACATTTCCTATCTTTGATATGATCATTTTATTCTTTAGAACTACAGGAAAAATGATTTGAGATATTGTTTAGAATTGGATTTCAAATTTTGTATAATAGATGCGAAACTACTTACACAAGTGCAAGCTTATTGAGATATTGTAAATTGTTTACAATATCTCAAGTCTTTAAAGAATTTGACTTGAGGTAGAAAAAATTAAGGTAGATGCAAATTTGGATGAGGACAATAGCATAATGTACTATAGTCAATGTAAGTGTATGACTTATCCTTTTTGGACATGTATTGGTAGTTATTATAGTCAGACTATGAGCTGTGACTAGCTAGATCTAGGATGCATGCATTTTCATTTTAGTTTTATATAAAAAATATTTCCTTAGCTATTTTATTGGAATTAAATGACACTCTGGGTTTTTGAAATGAATTTAAAATAAAAACATTCTTTTGCTGCACTGCATTGTTTTTATAAAATTTGTTTTCAAATAAGGATTGATCCCACATTAGGAATTAGTTTTGCATTTAAAAATACATATGAAAACTTGAGTCATCATAGTTGGTATCAGAGCATAGGTTTATCCTTTCACTACTAGTCCTGCATGTCCAAAAGTCATATATGACTACAATAATTAAGAACAAGTAGTCTGAATATGAGTTATAGTAATGACTAGTATAGGAAATGGTATCAAATGAGAAAGAAATGCATCATAAGTAAGTTGGCAAAAAAGGGAGTTGGATTAACAAATACTTAGGCATTGGAAGATGCAAACCCTATCAAAATCAAGTCTAAACTACTTAGGGTTAAGAAGTTATGAGTAATGGAGTAAGCAAGGAAATTATTAACCATTATAGGTATAAATAAATAAATAAATCATTCTATAAGATTAATACATTTATGAGGGTGAAGAATGAGAATATAGGATCATTCTGATCATATCTTTAATAGATAACCTTGACTTATACTAGATCTATTAAACTGATAATTATGGAGAACTTAGCTTAATGGTGGATGAACTACATGGGACTTTGTAAGAAGTAACTGCTATCTTACAATGATAACCTAAATATAATGGAGTAGATCAAAAAATAATTATAATAAATGATATTTTATGTAATCAAGAGGAACAATACATGCGTATGAACGTGTTAGTGGATGTAAAAGACTAATTTGAGTGGTACTACAAGGAATTTGACTTGAACATAATTGATAGAAGATTTTGATGATAATCTGCTTGAGGATATTTTATCTATGATGATAGATTGATCATGGAATTTAAACGCGAAGAAGGAATGAGCTTATAAGGTAGAGAAGTATAATGTGGAGGTGATATAAAAAGTTCAATAGATTTCTTAAGATATTATAGAGATTCAGTCAAAATACAAATAATTGGGGATTTAGACGTTGTTATTAGAGAAGTATAACATTGCTTGGAAGTATTCAATTCATAATTTATGTTGACCAAAAGTGTGGATGTGGTATCTATTACGTATGACAAATTAAGTGAAGAGAGTAATCTAAGTGCACGAAGAAGAAGGATTTTATTTCGAGCAAACATAAGATGTAAATGCTAGTATATGATGTACATTGAATAGTTAGAGTAAGAAGATCATGAACTTAACATGGTTAAGGAAGATAGGCATAGATTAAGTCTAAACATCAAAGATGAAGGATCTTTAGTAGTTTTCCCAAATTGAAAGATGAACCAGTCAAGTTTGAAAGATTAAATATGATTGAGTTGGTGATTTTATTGTTGAAGAGTATAATAGAGCTAAAACAGATGGATAAATAGACTTTGGAAGTAGCAGAGTGTCGAAACTAGGGATAGTGTTCAAAGAGGAATTAAACTTCAAAACTAGATTTAATTTAAAAATTTATTATAGGATGCTTACGTTGTTGAAAATTCCTAAGAAAATGATGAGATGAACTGTTGAAATAAGAATTTTATTAGACCTATTGTTTTTATTAGGAGACACTAGTGATTCTCATCCATGAAAAGGATAAGTTGATGATACCTTATATATATATATATATATATATTCAAGAAAAATGACTCATCCAATCAATCTTTACCAACTAAAGTATTATCAAGGATCAACTTGAGGTCTTGATATCTTAGAGGAGGATTAGAAGAGGAAATATCATAAGTTCATTACTTCGTAATGGATTTAAGTGTCATTGCCTTAGAATAATGTCATCGCTTGAACTAGGAATTCCAAACATTTCTTAATAATCTTATTAGTATATTAGTAAGAAAAACCCTAGACTATATAATACATTAAGAGGAACATCATTGATACTTATACATGAGTCTTCGCTAAAGGAAGTCAACCTATTAGGCTAAGTCATCTCAAAATTTATAATCACGATAAATCCAGTGATAGCTGAGGCATAAATGAAATGGGAAAAGATTCAAAATAGTGATAGAAGTATAGAATTTCCTAAACCTTACTAGACACTACAATAGCATATTGTATGATTATTATTTTACTATTAATTAAGATAATGACTAAGGACATAAGATGAGTATGAGGTGACACATGAAAGGCAACTTTTGAAAATTGAAGGAACCAACCATTGCACCAATACTTATGCTACCTCCTGATAATTGAGACTTAATGGTTGTTGACGATGTTTTTGATAAATGATTGAATAATGTACCAATATAGGAAAAAAAATTAAAATTTTAAAATTGATAGTAAAATAAGAAATAAATATGCATATTTATTTTAGGAATGACATAAAAAGAATTTTCAAGGAAGATAATTTCTTGAAGGGGGAAAGGATGTAATAACCCTAAATTTTAAAATCTTGATTTACATAAATTTCCTGAAATTCTAATAAATGAGATTTTTATAGAAGCCAAATAAAGTATTGAAACCTTAATAATTGGATTGTACTTGGAAAAATAAATCCAATGACATGAAAAATGCCCAAAATGGAGTTCAAATGAAAAAGTTATGAACATTTGAAATTGAGGGGTATTTTGATAATTTTCAAAGTTGGCCCATTTTACTGAATTTTAAAATAGAAAAGATTCGAAATGTAGGGGACCATTTTTATAATGGCACCCCCCATCTTCAACTCCTTCGCTGGAGATATAGGTTAGTGATCGTGCCTGCATGCAAGGAATGCAGATCACTAACAATAAAAGACCTCTTCCCTTTCCCTTTGCATTCCCCCTTTCCTCCCTAGAGTCCACCTCTTTTTCCTCTCCTTTTCCCCTTCTTCTCCCTCAAGCTAACCCCTTTTTTTGCCATCTCCAATGACCCAACAACCCGGCAGGCACAAAACAAATTTGCACCCACCAAAGTTGCCAAATCCTCTCCTCCTCTAACAATCACAAGTACCTCTCCTTTCCTCTCCTCCCCATCCTTTTCCCTTTTTTGGTGTATTTACCTCAGATCTAGCCCAAATCTGCTCTCACCGGCCAGCAAATCAATGGTGAAAACATATCTAATGGATCTGATTTGGTACCCACTCAAGGACAACTCAGATGGAAGATATGGGCCATTCGATGAGTTCATGGGACCTCAAAACCTTAAAAACAGCAAAAATAGTAAACTTTTGAATGATCTTGGATGTTGATCAGGGAGTAAAATAATTGGACCATCCAGATCAGACCGTCTCATCCTAGTTGACTTGATTGGCGACTAGAACACACTCGATGATGCGTGACAGAGACACACCAGCTCAAGGCGTCCTTGTTGTGGTACACATGTGGGCGCAGTCATGGACTGCCCAGAACGTCGTGGCGTTCTTATGACTATGACACACCACTGGTGCATTTAAAAAACCAAGATGCACCTAGATGTTCTAGAGCATGCATTTCGCTTCAGTGCATCTTGGTGACCACATTTTTAATGTTTTAAGTTTAGACTTTTAATCTAACCACTTTAAAACTGATTTGAAGTATTAAATCTGAGATTCAGAGCGCTATATAAGCTCGAATTGTGATCAAAAAGGTCCGTTGGACACATTTTAAATTGATCTAAACTAAAAAAATCATAGAATAACTCAGATCCATCAGATCAAAAGTGATCAGACCTTAGAATTTGATTAAGTAAATAATTTAGAAAAGTAAATAGATTGATATAATAGTTAGATCATCCAAATAAACTTGAATACAGATCTAGATCGTGGAATAAAATGAAAACCATGAATCTAATCAATTAGAATTAGATCTAACCATCCGTCATCATCCATCCCATGATCTATCACTTATTGTCCTATTTGTGATCAAATCAACAAACTCCCACATGATCCAATTGTTAATCAATCACCAAAACTTAGATCTATGGCTGCTTTGACCTTTTCATCACGATACAAACGTCAATCAGCCATTGGATGATAGATATACAATCAATCCATCCTTTTAAGATTATCTATCCCTTGATCAGTTACCTAAAACCTTGATAGCCACCAATTTGAGCTTCCATATAGATTTGACCATAGATCTAACACTTGATATGGGCCATTCATTCTTGAATTTTCGTTCAACAGTGATCAAACCTGATTAGACCATATCAAACACAACATCAAACATATGTTTAAGCAATCAGAGGTAAGATTGCCACCGAATCTTATGTAAACAAGTTAAAGTTCATTTTATCGTAGTTATGGTTAATGAATTATAGAAAATTTAGAAAACCGATAAGACTAGAATGCGTTAAACCTTAATAAGAACAATTGTTCTAATGACCTTAGATTCAAATATTTGATGCTAGAGTGACTTGGAACTATAGATCTGACTAATCAAAATTCAACCTAACCATTAGATCAATAAATCAAACATTGAGATATGAAATAAACTATTTATAAGTCTGAGATTAATATGAATTGAGGAAAATGAGATGATCTAGATTGCATATCTTTAATCAATGGCTAAGATTCGAAATTACAACAAAAATAAAGAGGAATACATATGATCATAAAGTGGTTAAGGTATGATCACCATGTTTAGGGTGATCAAAGATTAAATAAGTCATAATTAAGAAATCATAAACAAGATAAATGGCATTATAATGTACATGTTGAGGGAGACGTTGATTGGTACAAAGTAAGCTTATTGAGCATTCTTAGGATTGGGATCGCCATGTTTGAGGTAGGTAGTTTTAATATCTATTTACCATTGGGATTTTGAGCATCTTAGCAACTTTACTAAGATGGGTAGATTTTAAATAATCAAATCATTTCATTATCATGCTTTTGATATTAGGCTACTTTGCTATCATAAAAGTCGTATTTTGTCATGTTGCATTATTTTAGCTTTAGAAAAATGTAGTATTTGTAATGAGACATGTGATTTATGAATATGTACTATCATAACCATGATGCATAATTTTATATGAAAAATGAAAATGATGTTGCTCATTCTATTACACACAGTTGTGTGTTTTGAAAAGAAATAATTATACTTGAAATTACACCAATCCTATACTTTGAGATGAGTTAAGGAAATGCATGGTTTTGCATGAGATATACAATATATGATTTAATGGCATTTGGATTGAGATATATGTTTGTTTTGGCTAATGATTCTGGTGGGCACCTGTTTATCTCGACTATTGTGTTAGGAAAACAACTGATGGATGTGTTCATGGTATCCTTTTCAAGACATATCTACAATTTTCATGGAAGGTATGATGGCTGGTTTTAAATATTATAGACACATGACTTTAGTGAGCTGATCATGAACATAGTGTACCATGAGAATTCTGTTTTGTGACCCCATGCAGATGGGCATGATGATGGTCTTTAGATGAGTACTCATGACCAACTGGCTAATGTGCTCACTGGCGTGCATATGTGTAATGACCCCAATTTTTGTAATATTAAAATCCCATGAAAAGTTCAGTTTTAAAGATAAGGGCATTTTGGTCATTTCACTAGTTTCCTTGACTAAACCCAGGAATTTGGTCCTAAAAATAGTGCCATTAGATGCGTCTCAGAAAAAGGAATCCAACGAGACCAAAATCACCCAAAACGGAGTTAAAATGAGCAAGATATGGCCCTTTGAAGTTCAGGGGCAAAATTGTAAATTTTACAAAAACAACTTAACCTGAAAAACACAGGTGCCCGTTTTGATACGGTCACCCTTCATCTTCAACCTCCTAGAGGTTTCTGGAACGGCAGTGTTTCAAGAGGAAACCACTGCCATTCTGGAGGTTACTCCACCGCCATTCAAAGGCGGTTAGAACCCCTCCAGAACCCTCTTTAAAAGCCCTATAAATAGGGCTCTTGGGTGCCTCTAATGGCAGCCCAAAACCTTGGAGAAAACCCATCGTGGAGCAGTGACCTAGAGGGGAAAACCCGGGTCATCACAGTTGGTATCAGAGCCCAGGTTTTATCCTTTCACAGCCAGTCCAGTATGTCCAAGGGTCATGAACAATAAAGGAAGTCAAGAATAAGTAGTATAAATAGGAGTAGTAGAGATGACTACTTCTATTTGAGGATTATAGTATTAATGCTCAAGGCCTTTCACCATAAACACATAGGTGAAAAAGGAGATAGTCCTAGCAAGTACTTAGATATTGGATTGATTGAATCCTATCAAAATCATAGGAAATAAGGATTGTTGTGTAGTAGTGCAAAGATGAAATCTCATATAAGGATCAGATTATGATGAAAATGAATGAATGGAGGTGATTAATGGACTTGTTAATAGATAGTGTTGGCCGGCAATAAAGTAATCTTATCAAAGGTGAGAAAAATCAAAGAATCCAGATGGCTATCTTACCGTCATAAAGAATATCGGAATATGAGTACACTACCACAAGGGATCTGATATGAGTATGAAAGACTTTGAGGAAATTTTGATGACAATAAGGATAAGCATACCAGAAAATACTAAGGGATAATTGTGACTTGTACTAGATCACAAAGGTATGAATCTTTAGCTCAATTTTGGATACCTTAATTAGAGTCTTATGAAAAGTAAAGTGCTATTGAATAATGACTACTTGAGTATTATGGGGCAAATCAAGTAACATATTACGAGATTAAGAGAAACATAACACGAATATAATAAAGAAATGAATTCGACCAAGTTATCAAAAGATTTTTGACGATAATATTGGGGATGATAGAAGATTGATCCTAACATAAAAAGTATAGCATGACCAAAACATCAATACCATTATTAAGATATTGTATGAATTTTATTGAGGCTATAGGCAATTGAGGATTTCAATGATCTTAAGACAGTTTAGAATTTCTGAGAAGCATTCAGTTTATCATATATGTTACTTAAAGAAATAAGATGAAGTATCAAATATATGCAACAACGCATATAGAGACATTGATCCAGGTAGACCAAATGGATGTTGAAGAAAAAAGAGAAAGAGATAGATATGTAACTACCAGTATTCAATGAATATTGAATATTCAAAAGAAGAAGATCATGACTCTATGGAGATACATACAATTCTATAGGAAGGAAGATCAAACAAATGCAAAGGAATAATACTAGGCAAGTTGGTGATCTTATTGTAAAAAGAGTATAAAAGAGAGAAAACATATGGGGGTTTAAGACTTTGAATAGAGCATTGAATAAAAGGACATTATGCTGCACAAAAATTTTCAAAGAGGAATGCTGACCAACTAGAAGTTAAAATCCTACAAATGGTTTGATATCAATTAGATTTTTATCAGATCCATTAATTGATACGGAGCACCAATGGATATAGTCCATAAAAAGAAAATATTGGTGATATCTTACCTTGCCGCTACATGAGTAAATAAAGGAATTAAGCCGGAAGGGTACCATCGAGGATCAAATTGAGGTCTTATTATCATAAATTTGGGAGACCAAAAAATCCTAAGACTATTATCTAGTCATTACCTTTAGAGTATTGTTGATTAAATAAAAAGGTATCCCACCCTAATTAATCAAGTATGAGAGTATGCATCAAAGTACGCAACAAAGGCAGCTCTTATAGGAGGAACAATAGAAATGATAAATTGAGGATGAACCTAGATTTGATCATAGGGGGAGAATGCATCCACCAAGAAATCATCTAAGAGACAACTACCTGGAAGATGATAATTTATGAAATTTTGAGGACGAAATTCTTTTAAGGGGGTAATAATGTAATGACCCCAATTTTTGTAATATTAAAATCCCATGAAAAGTTCAGTTTTAAAGATAAGGGCATTTTGGTCATTTCACTAGTCGCCTTGACTAAACCCAGGAATTTCATCCTAAAATAGTGCCATTAGATGCGTCTCGGAAAAAGGAATCCAACGAGACCAAAATCACCCAAAACGGAGTTAAAATGAGCAAGATATGGCCCTTTGAAGTTTAGGGCAAAACTGTAAATTTCACAAAAACAACTTAACCTGAAAAACACAGGTGCCCATTTTGATACGGGCACCCTTCATCTTCAACCTCCTAGAGGTTTTTGGAATGATGGTGTTTTAAGAAAAAACCACCACCATTCTGGAGGTTTCTCCACCGCCATTCAAAGGCGGTTAGAACCCCTCTAGAACCCTCTTTAAAAGCCCTATAAATAGAGCTCTTGGGTGCCTCTAATGGCAGCCCAAAACCTTGGAGAAAATCCATCGTGGAGCAGTGACCTAGAGGGGAAAACTTGGGTCGTCACAATATGTGCATGTGATGATGTTGTTGTCAGTTCTGGATTATCAACATTCACAGTTTAACTTATTACTATTTTAATATTTTAACGATCTTATGGCATTTAAATTATCAAGTTGAATGGAGGATCTTTCACACAATTTACAAGTTATGCATTCATATGATTATGTAATACATTATATGTTACAATTTATGTGAGATTATCATGCTGATCCAATAGTTTAAAAAATATGCATTTAAAGTCGTGCATATTTTACATTAATATTATCTAAAATATTTTAGCATAAAATTGTAAATTGAGATTTACATGCAGTTTCATCTACATTTTTTGTCTCTGATTTAATCATTATATTCTTTAGAATTGCATGAAAAATAATTTGAAATATTGTTTAGAATTGGATTTCAAATTTGGTATAGTAGATACGAAACTACTACAAATGCAAGCTTGCTAAGATATTGTAAATTGTTTACAATACCAAGTCTTCGAAGAATTTTACTTGAGGTAGAGCAAATCAAGGTGAATGCAAATTTGGATGAGGACAATAGTGTTACTTACTATAATCAATGTAAGTATATGACTTATCCTTTCTGGACATGTATATGTAGTTATTACAGTTGGACTGTTAGCCATGACTGGCTAGATTTGGGATGCATGTATTTTTGTTTTAGTTATATATATATAAATATTCCCTTAGCTATTTATTTGAAGTAAATGACACTCGGGTTCATTGAAATGAACTGAAAACAAAATGATTCTTCTACTACATTGCATTGTTTTTATAATATTTGTTTTCAAATAGGGATTGATCCCACATTAGGAATTAGTTTTGTATTTAAAAATGCATATGACAACCTAGATTGTCACATAAGGATGATGTGTGATGGTGTGTGCAAGAAACGGATATGGGGATGGGATGTGCATTGGAAAAAAATGGAAAGAAGGGTGAATGTGTGAAGGTGAGAGATGGCTGAAAAGAAATAGATGTGTTGAATAGTAAGAAAGATAGAAAGAAGGCGAGTTCATTGAATGGAGAAAGATTGATGTGGTGCATGTAAGTGAGAAAGAAATGGAATGATGGATGAGTGTTGCAAAAAAGATGCATGGAAAGGTAAGCAAAATAGATGGATATGATGTGTAGAATACCTAAAGGAAGAATGGGAGGTGGGATATGAACTTAAGTTTCATTAGCTTCCATGCACACACCTTCAAGATTTCACACCCGAGGACCTACCTTTCCATCTCACTTCCAATGTCTCAAGTCTTTTTCCCTTCAAGATGTCAATGTCCATGCATAAGGGAATGGGGGAATGCCTTGGGATGTCTCTCCCTCTTCCTTTTGTATGCACACCTACTACCTTAAGATAGTATCAAATCTCCTTTGTTTCCTCTCTGTTCCCTTAGCCAACCACTCACCTAGAAACTGTAACACCCTTAATTTTTGTAAGGAGATTGAATAAATAATGAAATTGAAAATTTCAAGGAAATTTAGGCTAAAATATTAGGGTTACTAAAAATGCACTTCTCATAAAAGTGCAATCAAGGGATACGACATGTATAATTGAAAACATACTCGATGAACCATTCAAAATGATTGTAAGCGTGACAAATTTTGAATTCGGATGAAAAACCTTTATTTTTCTTTATTTTTAAGTATAAAAGGGTAAAATGATAATTTTACAAATAATCGAAACCTAAGACATCAAAATTTGGAATGTACTCAGAAATATGAATCCAACGAGACTGAGTACGCTCAATTCCGAGTCCAGGAGAATAAAATTGATTTTTCTCCATAAAAGGGCAAATTGGTCTTTTTACACCTTTGTGAGGCCCACAAGGGATCCCACGGCCAGAAAACAGGCCATCATGAGTCAAACCACTATCACCTACTAGTGGAGAAGGAGGTGGTAGTGGGAATCCTAAGACAATTTAATAATTAAAAGAAATCAAAGCGATAATTACAAGTAGTCATGGAAAATTCATAACACTTCTATAAATAGCTCATAAAAATTCCAAAAATTTTCCTAGTGTTCCTCACGAGGTCCCCTAGCATGTCGCAAAATCCTAGCTCCAGAAACTTCCCCAATCTCCTCCAATTTTTCTTTCTTTTCCTCTTTCTCTCTTATTCCCTATAAGAGCGTCTGTAGATGCACCCGACACTCCATACCCAGTGGAGACGTTTGGTGCGTCCAAGGATGCACCGTCCCCGACTAAACAAGGGTTTCTGCCTAGAAATCCTAATTAAATTAGCCATACATTTACAGCCATTAATTTTCCATCTTGACCATCAGATGTGTTCAGGCTAAGGTGATCTACCAAAGCCCTTTGGTCCCATGATGATCCACCTCCTGCATCTTCGGCAAAATCAAAATGAAAACCAATCCGATACTAGTTACCATCTCCAGCATATTCTTCAAGCTATTTTGGCCAATCTAGTAGGTAAATCTTGATCTTGCACCATTGGGAGTCTTCAGCACTGGGTGAGCTTCAAAAGCCCTATGGTCCTCCACCTTCTCCGGCAACAGCATTGGAGAAATTGATGACTGTATATACTATTCGACAAAGCTAGGGTTTTCTTATTTTTCGGTTAAATCTCTCCTTCTCCAATGAAGTTTTCTTCACCAGCTAGCCCAGGTAAGTACCACCCCTCCTTAAGTTTATTCAGGTAATTAGGCAGTAGTTTCCAACTACCTGGAGGTCTCCCCGGCTGTTGATCCGTCGGGAACGACTGATCTGACATAGTGGGTTGAGATCTCCTCATTCTATGGCTTAGATACAAATTCTAAGCAGTTGGGATGAGTTTCTAAGGCCCAAAAAACTTTAGGGTTTGAAATCATAGCCCTTGATGTTTTCAGATCTAAGAGATTTGGAGAAAGGTTGATTCAACGGTCCAGATCGGACTGTCTCAACCTATCTCAACAGATTGAGATCTAGCATGCTGGAGCACAACACAAGTAGTCCCACTCCGCGTGGGCACACCCCCGCATGCGAGATGACAGGTGGTGTAGAAACAACACTACTTGTGTCTCCATGATGGATACGAGGGCCACCGGTCGTCCCTGCAATCACACCGCCTAGATTTGATCTGGGCCATCTGTTGTTTGAACTGAAAACCTAAATTCTTCAATTAAGAGCTCGATATAGCTCAGAATTTAGATCTGAAACTTTTTGTGGATTCCTTGTCTCTTCTAGAATTCACTGAACTTATTAGATCCATGTTTTAAATTGTATTTGAATGAGATATTTAGTAAAATCTGTACTCATGATCTTGGATCATGGTCTAGATGACCTTAAACTGAAAATCTGAACCGATGGATGTGTTCAGAGGGTCCCAAAACCAAAAATAATGTGATCTTAGTAGAGTTTCTATGTTTCTAGATCAATTAAAGAAACAAAAATAGTAAGATTGAAATTTAGCCCTTAAAATGGGCTGAAATCTTTAAATCTCAATTCGATCTCAATTGAACTTCAAATTGAGATTGAAAATTTGGGATGGATTCCTTGTGATGAGTAGAACCTAATGAACCAATAAAAGAATAACTTTAATTCATTAAATTTTCTAAAATTAGGTAGATAAATGTACTAACATTCTTGATCTACAAGATCTGGGATGATCAGACCAATCAAACCTTATTGGATGATGATATAATAATGTATAACTTAAATCAATGGGTTATATGTAATTAAATAGCATATCTTAATAGATCTAGCCTTGAAAGTAATAAATCTATAAAAATCAAAGGAAATCTCCTTAATCAAGTTGATCAAGGATTATTTTATAGAATGGATGAGTTTTTATGAAGATATTAAGTTAAGATTATATGGATTTATGGAATGGATGATGAGGATTTGGGATAGATCAAGATCTATGCCCTTAAATTGGATAAAATAACTTAAGATCTCCTTGATCGAGTAGATCAAGGAAGATCAAATCAATGGATGAGATGCATCAATGATCTAAGAATAAATCACATCAATAAGATGTGTTAGATCTAAATGGAAATGAAAGATCGAGATCTAAACCCTAAAAGAGATGAAAAATAAATAAGGATCAACTAAGATCGTTGGATCATGATGTATAGTTATGGCATATTAGATTTACATTTAAATTGTTGAATGTTATTATAATTATATTTTATTGTTTATTATATTTTAGATTTATTTATTTATGCTTTTATCTATGTTTTAATGCTTATGTAATGGAAATTACATTGAAAATGCAATTAAATGAAATTAGGATAGAAGGACATTTACAAGGAATAAATGACATGGACTTAATGATAGTAAGGACCATAATTAGTGGGATAATATAAGGAATATAAATTCCTTGGTCCAAATTAGGAGGATAATGAAACTCCATGAATGACATTTTAATGTTAATGGATTTAATTAAAATCAATTAGAAAGAGTATTTAGAGTTGAAATGCTCATAGGAACCTTATGAAAGGTTGAGCTAGGGTCACTCTAGTCGATGATGAACATGATGGTTAAGGGGGTTCTCTAATAGAGCCTCACTCTTCCCCCACCTTCCATTGACATTTGTGAGGTCTAAATGCCTCCTTGCATGAGGATTGAAGTAACCATTTTGTGTTCAACCATTCAAGTAATAGGCCTTAGCCAATTTGACATAAGAGGAGCTATCTAGACTTAGGATGAAATAAGCTACCCTCTATAATAACCCCAATTTTTGTAATTGATTGAGAAAATCAATAAAGTTTGAGTTTCAAAAACTCTAGGCTGAAATATTAGGGTTATTTAGAATATACTTATTATAAAAGTATAATCAAGGAACAAGACATATACAATTGAAATTAAACTTAGCAAACCTTTCAGAATGACTGTAAGCACGACAAATTCAAAAATCAGAGGAAAATCCTTAATTTTCTTCATTTTTTGGACAAAAGGGTAAACTAGTAATTTTACCAAAAAAATCAAAATATGAACATCAAAATTTAGAATGTACTAAGAAATATGAATCCAATGCCACTAAGTACACTCAAATCTGAGATATTGGGAATAAAACCCTAATTTTTGTACATAAAGGGCAAAATGGTCTTTTTATGCCAGGTGGGGCCCACAAGGGACCCAAAAATGAATCCTATGGGCAGCCCATGTGAAATCATGGGTCAAACCATACCAATTGGTCTTGCGGAAGAAAAATGGGGCATGGGAGAATCCAATGCTAAATTAATAATAAAAAATGAACCATCATTATTACACTTCATCATGAAAGAAGACCTAAAATGCCTATAAATACAACCCCAAAAATCCTCCAAAAAATGCTCATAAAATTCGTACAAAATTGTCTTCATTTTTCCTAAAAATTTAGACCTGGATCCATCCCCAAAAACCCAAAACTCCCAAGATTAGAACAAGAGATCTAAAATCAATTAGGCACTCTGTTTCAAATCTAATATCACCAATTCCACCGTACAAAACTTCCTACCATACCTTAGCTACAAAACCCCCAAAGAAATTTCAAGATCCAACAGTTCAAACAATGGGAATTTGCAAGAAAGGTGGATCTTGGGCATATCTTCATCAAAAGGGTATTCTTTTAAATTGGACATATAACCAATGTTTTTTCTCCAATCAAGTAGGTGGAAATTCTTCTTGGACATGTTTACTAATGTTTTATAAAAAAAATTATTCTACTGTAATTTTATTTTGGTAATAAAATGGTAAAAATAAAGTAAACAACAGAACCTTTAATTTAGGATGATTGAGGGCTTAGATGAAAATTATGCCCCTACCAATCGATCCAGAAGGGTACAAAACACCTAGGATAGAATTTTCACAAAGATCAGATAAGTTTTTGGCCCTCAATTGATAGGGGATTGATTCAATGATCCAAAATGGACTGTCCAATCTCCTGATTGAATGGGGCCCAGGATGCCATGCGCGACGCAGCATGGAAACACAGCATGCGGAAGCGTTCTCGTGCGTGCTGTGCATGCGATGTCATTCCAAGTGGAAGGACTGTGCATCGGAAACTATCCTGAGTGGACACGCCCGGTTCATATCTAGGTTATTGGCCTGTGACGACGAGCGTGTCGCTCGTCCTGCGCGCGTTCATGGACTTCCCAGGTGGGAGCGTCCATAGCACCTCCGCAATGGACGGGCGACAAACCGAGCATTCCACCTGTCTCGTTTTCGCCTGACTAATCTAGGCCGTCCATTCCAATGGGTCCAGATCAAATATAGGCCTTAGGAATGAACTGTAAACTTCCAGATCTAATTCTGGAGACATGAACTCCAAATCAAAATCAGAAAGAAGCTATGGAAAGCTTAAAACCTCCATTTTGTTATGAAATGATAAAATGGAGAAAATATGTAATACAAATTTCTGTATTTAGGAATCAAGTTTCCAATTGTCAAGATCTTTAAGATCTAAGATGATCCGATCTTGGAGATATGTTTTAATAATGATATAATATTGAAATGAAGTTATCTAAATGGTTTATTTGGACAGATCTAAGAGATATTAAGGGATTTACCCACTATGGAAGGAAAAATCCTAAAAATTACAAAGGGACGTGATCAGATCCTTGGGATGGATATTGATATGATGTGAAATGAGTATCTCATTTTTACCAAAAAACTAGCAGAGTTTCCTCTGTTTTTTAGAGAGATGAGCATTTGACACTTGCATGTAGACACTTGATAAACAATACAAATAATTTTTCATTCCTTTGAAAACAAATACAGAAAACATATCACTTTCTAGAACCTCCATCCACCCATATCACAACATATTTCATTGCACACAAATGAATCAACAACATGAAAGTAAATATACATTCTCATTCTCTATTGAATTAGAAATCTAATCTAAGGTGGCAAACTCACCATCTAGATACTAGAAAATCTAAATCTTTTGAAATTCCAAACTTCACAACTGCTCTCACATTCAATCTATTTTTTCATTCTAATTCTTCAAATCTGAGATATTGTATACAATTAAAATGTCTCAACAAGCTTGTGCTTATGTAGGTGGAATAAGTAGCAATTTTGTCATGCATTTCATGATTTACATAAATCAATGCATTTGAGTATTTATCATACCTAAACAAAATTCATGGTGTTTTTAAATAACTACTGATGCCAAAATTGAGTTCTCAAATCATAAATCCATGAAATGGGTTTACATGTACAATTCAATATAGTTGATGAATCATATGACTTTCATGATTTCTAAAGTTATCTTTACCTTATCCTTTTCTTGAGAATTTAAGCATTCCAAGATTTTATTGTTTCGTGATCATTTAGTTGTATTAACATCATTTTCCATGAATAGACACATAAGCATTCCAAGTTTATTCATGACATATACTTCTTCATATTTGTTCACCTTATATTATCATTTAAGATATCACTTTAAATGTCTAAGTTGTTTATCATTTGGTACTTAAATCTACTTATGAAGAGTGGGGTATCTAGCATTCTCATTATCATTTGTAAAATTAGTCATCTAATAACTTTCTATTTATGAACACAATGCATTTTCATATGCAAGTATGAATTAGTATATGATCATGCAAAATCACTCATAATGCTCAATTAATCTAACACCTTAGTAAATGTAACCATGTTAAAACTGAGATGACCCAGGTTTTGTAACACATTTTGTAATACATTTTTTGAAAGGCAGAGCCCTTACTAGTAAAAAAATTTCGCAAAACAAAGCAACAAAAATTCTTTTCTTTAGAACTTGTTTGAAAAACCCAAGTCATCACTTCATACATTACATAAGTAGATTTTTTATACAAGATAAAATTCCATTGAAGGAATATACTTTTATAAAATTCTAGAATCCATCTAGTGGTTCATAGTATAGCCCAGGTATCATTACAATACTTGTCCAAATTACATAATCCAAATTTCAAAGCACACCGTACAATAAAAACTCTTAATACAATACAATGCCCTCAAATGAAAATACATGTCTTCAAGGGATATACCCTAATTAGTAATTCTTCCAAGTCTTCTCAAGTCTTGAGCTCCTAATTCTCCTTGAGATATTGTAAACATTCAAACATTTACAATAACTCAGCAAGCTATGCTTGGTAGGGGATTCAAGAAGCATAATAATTTGATAGTATAATCTTAATACTTCATAATCCCATTATTCATAAACATACTCATGGATCAATCTCTTTACTTTGTCATATATGTACATCCTTATATATGCATACTATATATGTCGTATAGATATATATACAGTCAAAACTATGAAAAATAGTTAATATCTCAAACATCAATAATCACACTCGAACATAGAGAGTTGATAAAACATCCAAACTCTATTAGGAAAATACTCCCTTATTTGGGCAGTATCGACATCTCATTATGTCATATCATAAGGCATCTCACTATGCCATGCATCCTAATGCAAATTACTCAAAGGACTATTATGCATGTAGTCTGATCCGTACAGTGCGCCCAGTTAATTGCTTTCATACTCCATGGATACCAAATGTGGAAAATCATCCATGTCATGTTTATATGGGGAGACAGATCGTCACAGTGGTGGCCTTCTCATAATTGCCTCACCCAACATTTTGCCTCTCTTTGGGCATGGTATCATCATATATACCACATTTCAGAGAACAAGTGGCCAAACCCGTGTAACCCTCCTAGCATAGCATCTCCCGGCATACGCCTGTTTAAAACAAAAACCACAAGCTTCATTGCTTACTATATAAAGTATTTTTTTACTTATTAGACATCTTGTATGTTTATATCATCATCCTCGTATTTTGGTACTCTTATACCGAGGATAGGATTTCACTTCAAACTTAGGGATCATCATTTACAATGAATGATGCCCATGTTCATATAAGTTTAGGGATCACCATTCTATATGAATGATTCCTATGTATTGATTTTATACTTATCAGACAATCTATCTGTTTATCTAGGGCTGGAATACCTTCTAATTCCCTATTCACTTAAGGTTTTCCTCAATTATAACTTAACCATTTCATACGTGTTTTGGTTGAATCATAAGGGATTTCAAGGGATTTAATACAAGTATTTACATTACACTCGTCAATATTTCTAGACATAAGATCATGTATTCAACATGTATTTCTCATGTAGATGCTTTCATAAAATCCTCTTACCTTCAAGAAGTGATTCATCTCTTCAAATCTTCCATGATCCTGATTGACCTATGTAATCTGTAAATTCATACTTACTATCAATATTTATATAATTTCAATAATCCTATATTTTTTATCATATCTATTTTCTTTGTATAATCTTGTCCTTTGATATAAAGGATTAGATCTTGTGTCCTATCATGATCTATCTTCCTCAGATAATGTTTATCTTATTGATCAATAGATCTGATGGTTAGAAGATCTTCTAATCTTTCAAATCTAAGTATTTTCTATTTTAAGTCTTTGTGTATTCCTTTCTTTGATCTTGATCTTTCATAGATCCTTTGATCAACAATTTATACTTATTGATAAAGATCAAGGGCTTAGATCTTCTATCATCTAGTTCTTCTTTGACCTAAGTTCAATTGTTTGATCATCCCTAAGGAGGATGATCTTGGTTCTCTTTCTTGAATCATATTTGATCTAAATTGAAAGCAATATATATATATATCATGCATCAAGAAGTATTTATTTCTTTTATTATTCTTGATCATTTAAGATCCCATGGATCTTGTTTGATCATCCTTATTTTACCTACAATTTTTATTAGGGTTAGATAATTTACGAACCTTTTATGGTATTATTATTATTCAACCAGTTAATGTTTTACTAGTTGGAGATGGCTTATTTCATCCCAAGTCTAGACGGCTCCTCTTATTTCCAATTGACAAAGTGGTTACTACAATCCTCACGTAAAGAGGCGTTTAGACCTCACAAACATCAACGGAAGGTAGGAGAAGAGTGAGGCTCTATTGGAGAACCCCCTTAACCACCATGTTTAGCATTCACTAGAGTGACCTTAGCTCAACCTTTTATAAGGTTCCTATGAGGATTTAACCATAAGTACTCTTTCTAATTTATTTTAATTAAATCTATGAATATTTAAAATGTCATTCATGGGGTTTATTATTCTCCTAGTATGGGCCAAGGATTTGATAATCCTTATATTGTCCTACTAACTATAGCCCTTACTAATATTAAGTCAAAGTCAAGTCATTCCTTCCTCTTATGTGTTCATTAAACTCTAATTTCCAATTAGATTACATTTTCGGTGATTTATGCTCATTATATCATAACATATACTTAACAATTAAATCTACTAATAAAATTTGACAACAAATAAGTCATAAAGTTTAAAGCATAAATCCAATATAAATTAACAACCATTTATACTAACATGCTTCCAATAACTTAACCTAATGGAATAAAACTATACTTAAACTAACATGATCCTAAGTTATGAAATACATGAAATTTTACTAGTAAACTAATGGAATCATGCTCAAATCTCAAATTTAAACTAACATGGCCCCAAGATAATTAAATTACTATCCCATTACAACAACTTAATAGCATTTAGAGCAGAGCATGCTAAATTTGAAGAATTACACTATCATGCTTCCCAATTTGTAGCATAAATCACATTACAATTCTATTATCAAATAGAAGACAAGTAAACTAATTAAATTAAGAATATTAGAAACTTTTACGTATGATCCAACCATTAGATCTTAGATCTTTTCCTTTAGATCAAGCGTTTTAATTACATTTAGGGCTTTTACTTCATTAAGATTCAAAGATCATATCAACTTCTTTTTATCACATTAAATCCATGATCTCATTGGATTTCATCATAATCCCATTCATACAACCCATCCAAAGGGTTTGATCATGCTTGATCTCATTGATCAAGTGGGTTCCTATGTATTTTTAAGGTATTTCTACCATAAAGGATAGATTCCTCAATTTATCTTAGATCTGTGAAAATAAATCATAGATATCACTTTATTTCAACATTATTTCATCATTAAATCAAATCCCCAAGATCTGATAATCTCAGATCTTGAAGATCATGAAAATTGGAAGCTTATTTCCTCAAAATAGAAAGTTTCTTGAAGATTTTTATCAATTTTATGATTTTAGAAGATAATAGACATGACAAGCTTTCTATAACTTCTTTCAGATCTTGATTTGGAGTTCAGATAACTCCATAATTGAACAATGAAGTTCACAGTTGTTCTAAGGGTCCAGATTTGATCTGGGCCCAGCAGAATGACTGGCTTAGATCAAGTCCAGCAGTGGGTCTAGTCAGGCAGCGGGTTGCATTCCCGTCACCGGGACATAGGCGAATACGCACCACCTAGGACTGTGCCGCTTGGCGCGTTGGTTCTTTGGAACGTCGTCACACATAGAGAGCGCATTCGAAGATGCTCCTGTAGGGTGCGTTTCCATGCGGCCTCCCACTTCAGCATCCTAGTGGCTCGATCTCTTAAGGGAGATCGGACAGTCCGTTTTGGACCGTCCAATCCAATCCCCTTCAATTAATGGCTCCAAACTCAATACAATTTTTTGAAAATTCTAACCTATGGGTTTTGGACCCTTCTAGATTGATTGGATGGTCAAAATTTTCATCTGAGCCCTCCCATCTTATAGAAATGAAGGGTTCTTATCCTTACTTGATTTTTATAATTTTTAACCTAAAATTAATTTTAGAAAAATAAAAATTATATAAACTAACATGAAATAAATATGGAAAGAGTGTCCACCTACCTGATTGGAGAAAAAAAAAGGTTTTGAAGCCCATTTTTAATGAAATACCCCATTGAAGAAAAGATCGCTCGATAACCACTTGTTTTGTAATTTTCTGCTGATTGCACCATTGGATCTTCAAATTTCTAGGGGGTTTTCTAGATAAGATGGTCTAGGAAAATAAGAAAGGTGAGATTGGTGAAAATAGATTTGTAAAAGAGTGCCTAATTGAATTTAGTTCTCTTGTTCCAATCTAGAGAGAGGAGAGAGAAAGTGGAAGAAGAGAGGTTTTTGGGAAATTTGGGAATGAATCTAGATTTGGTATTTTAGGGGAAGCAAGATAATTTTGTTAAAATTTTAATGAACATTTTTGGAGGATTTTTGGGGGTGTATTTATAGGTGTTTTTGAATTTTTCATCATTACTTGTAATAATTATGT
The DNA here is from genome assembly GCA_035236585.1 of Warburgia ugandensis. Lineage (NCBI taxonomy): Eukaryota > Viridiplantae > Streptophyta > Magnoliopsida > Canellales > Canellaceae > Warburgia > Warburgia ugandensis. The sequence goes on from CP141130.1 coordinate 49,964,246, forward strand.
TTTAATTCTTTTGAATATTAAATTAACATTGGATCCTCCACTACCACGTCCTTCTACACTATCATCTGGTAGAGGTTTAACCACTCATTACATGTTTTCTAGCCATTGGATTCATTTGTGGGCCCCTTGTGGGCCCCACGGAGGTTTGGAAGGACCATTTTGCCCTTTTGTGGAGAAAAATTTGTTTTATTCCCCTGAACTCTAAATTGAGCCTACTTAGTGGTGTTGGAACCATGCTTTCGAGTACATTCTAAATATTGATGTCTTAGATCTCAATTATGGGTAAAATTACCATTTTACCCTTTTATTCATAAAAATGGAGAAAATTAGGGATTTTTCATTTTACATCAGAATTGAACGTACTTAGTGTCGTTTCAATAATATTTTTAAGTACATTCATAATTTATAAGTTTTAAATCATGTTTTAATCTCTTTAAAAAGAAATTTTCCAATAAGCTAATATTTCAGCTCTGAATTTATGAAAATTACAACTAAATTGATTTTCTCAATCAATTTTAAAAAATTAGGGTTATTATAAAAACTATCAGTTTAGAAGAATCAATATGTACTAAAATCCCAAACCACTTGCAAAGTATATTCACCAAAGCTTAGTACCAATAAAAGATAAAGTCAGTCAATAAGGTCAAAAAGAATATTATATGCTTGTAGTCCATTTATTAGCAAACCAATAGTCAATAAATCTATAATTTGGCCAAACCAAAAGTTGTTCACGGTTTTCAACTCATAATTAATCAATTGATAAGTGTAAATAGTTTTTTTCTGTATCAAATAGAACTAAAATCATAAATGTCAAAATCAGTCTCATAAACGTGAGGTGAGAATCCACAAGGAAAGACTGGTGATCTAAAATCATTTGCAATTTTCAAAAGAATCTGATAACTCTGTCAAACTAGCATGCTCAAAATAGATGAAGCCATACCATGGTGCATAGCCCTCAATCCAAAATGCACAAATCCATGACTACATAGCCATGGAAAATTGATTGCTCCAATTATAGTGGCATATAATCCTACCACCCTGGACGAGGTCTAAACTCTTAAAAATGACCTACATAATCATCAACACACAAACATCTATGCTCATATGGCCTTATCATTAGCCATTGGCGAATACCATGGCCTTTATGTTTGCTTATGCATACTTGCATGAACCATGACTCACTAGACCTCATAGGGGCGACCTGACTACCACTCAGAGCACTTTTATATGAGAAGGTACTCCTATTGCCTACCATCTCCATCATAGGGCTGGTATCAATATCATCTCAAAGGTCAGTGGCCAACTACACCTCTTTACGTAGGGTCTCCAGGACTTATAATGGCATCTAGCATGCCTACCTCTCGGTCTTACGGTACTCGTAGAGCACTTGCAGAGAGATTCGGGACTTAGGACACTCCTAGAATGTCTACTGAAAACCTAGATAAAATCCATATCCACCAGGACTTGCAGCTGCTTGTAGAGCACATGTCTAATTCATCAACATATGTAATGACCCCAACTTTTGTAATATTAAAAACCCATGAAAAGTTCAGTTTTAAAGATAAGGGCATTTTGGTCATTTCACTAGTCGCCTTGACTAAACCCAGAAACTTAGTCCTGAAAATGATACCACTAGATGCATCTCAGAAAAAGGAATCCAACAAGACCAAAATCACCCAAAACGGAGTTAAAATGAGCAAGTTATGGCCCTTTGAAGTTCAGGGGCAAAATTGTAATTTTTATAAAAACGTGTTTAGCTGCAAAACACAGGGGCCCGTTTTGATACGGGCACCCTTCATCTTCCACCTCCTAGAGAGTTCTAAAACGGTGGTGATTGGAGGGAAAATCACCGCCATTCTGGAGGTTTCTCCACCGCCATTCAAAGGCGATGAGAGCCCCCTCCAGAACCATCTCTTAGCTCTATAAATAGAGCTCTTGGGTGCCTCTAATGGCAGCCCAAAACGCTGGAGAAAACCCATCGTGGAACAGTGACCTCGAGGGGAAAACAAGGAGAAAAACCGAGCAACGAGCCAGGTACGTCCGAGATCGCTCAAAACCCATCTCTCCCATAGTTCCAAGGTCAATTTCCCTAAGTTTTTGCATGAAAAACCATGCAAAACGGAGCCCAGGAGAGCCACCAAGGACCCAGGGACGTTCCTTGGGTCGCACTGGTTCAATAGGGGTCGAACCAGGGTGTCTTGGGGATGCCCCGGTTCCCCAACAAGCGGGACGTTCCAGTCGGAACGTCCCACGTCGACTCTCATTTGAAAAACCAAACGGGCGTGTCCAGGGACGCGCTCGTAAAAGAGAGAGAGAGAGGCAGGAAGTTCTGCGCGTTTGCAGATGCGCCCACTGAGGTAAACGTCACAGGTGCGCAGTACGCTAGCATCGTGGTTTGTTTTGGTTCCTTAAGGAAGCCAGGGCGCACGTCGTAGACGCGCAGCTCCCTGACATTCTGTCTTTTTGCCTTTAAAGACTCTATGTACATACGACACTAAAACGCTTATAACTTGAGATCTAGAGCTCCGATTGAGGCGCCGCAAAAGGTGTTGTGTCCGTGTCGATGACATGGACACATCCAAATTATAAAATCCCTGATCAAGGCCCAATAAAAAGGTGAGCATGACCTTTAGAATAGGATGGTGGCACGTGGCCACTAGACCTTTGGAAAATTGACAATACCAAGGCCCAATTAAGACCTTAGGACACCCATAGGCATAAGGATGGACCCCTAATGCCTAAGTAATAAGACCCAACTACTCTAAAACCCATAAAAGATGGGTCAAACTAACCTTGAGTCCCCAAACCATGTTCAGGAGTGTACGAGGACAAATGGGTTAGCACGACCTAGCCAGGTAGGTGCTCTATCACTATTAGATTCTTTTAAAGAACTATTATTATTTTGAGAACATATGTTTTAAATATATGACTTGATTTGCATGACTTAATTCAGCATGCATGATAAATGCTTTGTACATAGCCATGTTTTGAAATGATTGCATATACATTATGCACATATATGTGTTGTAAACAAGTGCATACATTGCATGATTTAAGTACTTGCAAAGATTGCATGTCCTTGAGGGTTGCCAAAAGACGCTAGAGTGCCGAGGGCCAGGCAGTTGTGAGGAACCCAAAGAGGACAAGTTTTGACAAGAGATTTTGGCTTATTTGATCTTATGTGATTTGGGCAAGTAAGCCCATGGGTGCTATACCGAGGGGTCTGGGTTGGCCACCCGGCCTCTACCACTAATAGGTGGATGGGTACCATGCCCAAAAAGAGGCAAGTCCCTACGTCGACTGCATGTGGTACAGGGGGCTACCACTGGTGTCACGACACTGGGTCGACGTGTCATAGGCCCCGTGGAGGCTATGACCGAGTGTCCTCAGGTACTTGGGGACCACACGGCGAGGAGGTCGTGGGCATAGTGGACCCTGTGGTTTGATGATTTATGTGCATTGCATATGGCATGATATGAGGTTCGTTGACCATACCAGGATAGATATCCATGAGTTGGATTCCATGAAGCATTTTATGCATATCATAATGTTATGATATATATATGTATATGATACTTTCGATTTTGGATTATATGCTCCTTGAAGTCGTTAGTATTTCAGTTTGACAATGGATTTTGATATCAATATTGAACTTGAGTATTCAGACATGCACATGTTTTGGAAAGAGCATATGATTTTAAAAACATCGCATGCATTATAAAACTAGTAGTGATAGACTCCTACTGAGTATAGTATATACTCACCCTATCCTTAACATTTTTCAGGATAGTTCCACTCATAAATAGAAGACGTCTGAGGAGATATTAGTGCTATGAGCAAGTGAATCAAAAAGAAGAAAGTTATACACGTAAGTAAACTCTCAACCCTTTGGACATGAAGTTGTATTTAATTACAGTTGGGCTGTGTGCTGTGACTGGAAAGACCTGGAGAAAAATATTTATGATTTCTGAAGTTTTTCAAAAAGCTACTTGGGTTGTTGTGAAGGCAAATGAAACTTAGGGTTTTCAAAAATGAGTTTAAAACTAAACGTTTTCTGTTGCATTGCATGGTTTTTATAGAATGGTTTTCAAATAGGGATACATCCCCGCCTTAGAAAATTAGGTATTGCATTTAAAAATGCATGAGAAAACCCGGGTCATCACAGTTGGTATCAGAGCCCAGGTTTTATCCTTTCATAGCCAGTCCAGAATGTCCAAGGGTCACAGACAATCAAGAAAATCAAGAAGAAATAGTATAAATTGAAGAAGTAGAGATGACTACTTCTATTTGAGGATTATAATATTAATGACTCAAGAATTTCACCATAAACACATAGGTGAAAAAGGAGATAGTCCTAGCAAATACTTAGATATTGGATTGCTTGAATCCTATCAAAATTATAGGAAATAAGAATTATTGTGCAGTGGTGCAAAGATGAAATCTCATATAAGGATCATATTGTGATGAGAATGAATGAATGAAGATGATTAATGGACTTGTTAATAGATAGTGTTGGCCTGCAATAAAGTAATCTTATCAAAGGTGAGAAAAATCAAAAGACCTAGATGGCTATCTTACCATCATAAAGAATATCAGAATATGAGTACACTATCACAAGGATGTGATATATGAGATGTAAAAGACAGACTTTGAAAAAAATTTGATACCTTAATTGAAGTCTTATAAAGAGTGAAGAGCTATCGAATAATAACTACTTGAGTATTATGGAACAAATCCGGAGATGCATACAAGTGACATATTATGTTATAGGGAAATGAATTCAACCAAGTTATCAAAAGATTTTGATGATAATACTAAGGATAATAATAGATTGATCCTAACATGAACTTGTACGAGAAGTGTAGCATGACCAAAATGTCAATGCCATTATTAAGACATTGTATGAATGTTATTGAGGCTATAGGCAACTGAGGATTTTAATAATCTTAAGACAGTTTAGAATTTCTGAGAAGCATTCAGTTTATCATATATGAATAGATGAAGTATCCAATATATGCAACAACGCATATAGAGACATTGATCCAGGTAGACCAAATGGATATTGAAGAAAAGAGAGAAAGAGATAGATATGTAACTACCAGTATTCAATGAATATTGAACATTCAAAAGAAGAAGATCATGACTCTATGGAGATACATACAATTCTATAGGAAGGTAGATCAAACAAATGCAAAGGAATAATGATAGTTGAGTTGGCAAGGATACATATAATAGAGAGAAAGCATATGGGATTTAAGACTTTGAGTAGAGTATCGAATTTCAAGAGATTATGTGACAAGAAATTTTCAAAGAAGATGGCGACCAACTAGAAGTTAAACTTCTACAAATGGTTTAATATCAAATTAGATTCTTATCAGATCCATTAGCTTATGGGGAACACCAATGGATATAATCCATAAAAAGAAAATTTTGGTGATATCTCACCTTGCCACTACATGAGTAAATAAAGTTATATTGAAAAAGGAATTAGGCTAGGACAGTGACTTGTCCCTCTATCTATCTTCAGCAAGAAGGATCAAATGAAGGTCTTGAAATCATAAATTGAAAGACCAAGTATTTTAAGACCAGTATTGAGTGTTGTTAACTAAATAGAGGCATCCCACCCTAATTATCAGGTATGTTAATATCTATGAGTTAGTAGTTGAAGTTATATACTCAGAAGGATGTTATAAGTCTTTGATAGGCTAAGTCATTTGAGGGTATACGGCCAGTTGATTAGGCCACATCATGAAGTTGATTAGGCCACATCATGAAGAGCTACAAGTACAATAAATATAGTAAAAACTGAGATAGGAGCAAAAATAAAAAGTGATCTAAACCAATGTGAAAGATTTTTTCAAACCTTAGTGGCTACCATGACAAAGTGAAGAAATTACTTTGGGTCTGAAAAATACTACAGACTTGGATTGAAAGAAAGGTAGATAAGTACCGATCACTCTAGAGGCCCTTGAGCTTATAACGTATCTGGGAAGAGATCAATAGGTAATCAAATAAAGTCTTTCTATGTCTAAGAAAATGTTTATGCTTATCTGAGTATTGTAAAACTTGTGGAGTTAACAACTTCAGTACAAATTGATATAATCGCTATTGGAGACGAATTATTGCTATTCTAAGCTAAGTATGAGAAGGCACTTAAAAGATAAAATAAGGAGGCACTTGAAGAATAAAATTTGAGGAATTGAGAAAATCACTACTTACGAGTATACCTCTTGACAATATAGAACTATTGGACTAAAAGGTTACGAAGAAAACCATCAAGCAAAGAAAGGACAAAGAAGATGATGACAAAGGATTCAACCATGACCTAGTAAGGGTATCCGGTGATGAATAAGAGACTCTTTGCTTTGCATAAATAGGAACATTATTAACACTCCTAATGACAAGTTGATGTGAATAGTGAGATAGGCCTCTAGAAGAGAACAATTGACCATGATATATTTGACATGAGTATGCATAAACTCTTCAAGAAGAAAAAAGCATTTGATGACTTCAGCATCTATGAAACTTGATGAACAGTTTGGATATCCTAATCGTAATATGAGGTAGTATTAGTGATGGAAGATGGTACTAATTGGCTTTCATGATTTTATTTTGAATATAACCTTGGTCGAGGAATCAAGTCATGTATGGAAAACAATAGACAGTTGAAATTCAAAGTTAATCAAGGGTTTCACTATAGAGCACATGATACCATATCAGTATCTTGGAGACAAGGGTAAGAAGCAAAGTTAGACACAATAGAAAGAAGGTAACTTTTTGGACTTGTGGATAATGAAAGAGATCACTAGATGAAAAGGATTATCCTATGATATTCAAAATAGGAGAAATAAGATAATATGATCTTGAAAGAAGTATATGCATGAGCAAAGAAGCATGATCTTACGAGGAGACTATCTTATACATGATGAGATAAGTATAGGAATCTAAGGAATTCAAGATAGATGAAGTACCGCTAGGAAACAGTATTGTTAAATCGGCACATACAAGAGTATGGCGCTGCATCAGAGTACGCAGTGAAAATAGGCCCTTATAGGTGAGGCCTTATAGGAGGAACAATAGAAATGATAAATTGGGGATGAACCTAGATTTGATCCTAAGGGGGAGAATGCATCCACCAAGAAATCATCTAAGAGACAACTACTTGGAAGATGATAATTTATGGAATTTCGAGGACGAAATTATTTTAAGGGGGTAATAATGTAATGACCCCAATTTTTGTAATATTAAAAACCCATGAAAAGTTCAGTTTTAAAGATAAGGGCATTTTGGTCATTTCACTAGTTTCCTTGACTAAACCCAAAAACTTGGTCCTAAAAATAGTACCACTAGATGCGTCTCGGAAAAAGGAATCCAGCAAGACCAAAATCACCCAAAACGGAGTTAAAATGAACAAGTTATGGCCCTTTGAAGTTCAGGGGCAAAACTATAATTTTTACAAAAACGGGTTTAGTTGCAAAACACAGGGGCCCGTTTTGATACGGGCACCCTTCATCTTCCACCTCCTAGAGAGTTCTAGAACGGCAGTGATTGGAGGGAAAATCACCGCCATTCTGGAGGTTTCTCCACTGCCATTCAAAGGCGGTGAGAGCCCCCTCCAGAACCCTCTCTTAGCTCTATAAATAGAGCTCTTGGGTGCCTCTAATGGCAGCCCAAAACGCTGGAGAAAACCCATCATGGAGCAGTGACCTAGAGGGGAAAACAAGGAGAAAAACCCAGCAACGAGTCAGGTACGTCCGAGATCGCTCAAAACCCATCTCCCCCATAGTTCCAAGGTCAATTTCCCTAAGTTTTTGCATGACAAACCATGCAAAACGGAGCCCAGGAGAGCCACCAAGGACCCAGGGACGTTCCTTGGGTCGCACTGGTTCAATAGGGGTCGAACCAGGGTGTCCTGGGGATGCCCCGGTTCTGCAACAAGCAGGACGTTCCAGTCAGAACGTCCCACGTCGACTCCCATTTGAAAAACCAAACGGGCGCGTCCAGGGACGCGCCCGCAAAAGAGAGAGAGAGGCGGGAAGTTCTGTGTGTCTATAGACGCGCCCGCTGAGGCAAACGTCGCAGGCAGGTAGTACGCTAGCGTCGCGGTTTGTTTTGGTTCCTTAAGGAAGCCAGGGCGCACGTCGCAGACGCGCAACGCCCTGGCATTCTGTCTTTTTGTCTTTAAAGACTCTATGTACATATGACACTAAAATGCTTATAACTTGAGATCTAGAGCTCCGATTGAGGCGCTGCAAAAGGCGTTGTGTCCGTGTCGACGACGCGGACACATCCAAACTATAAGATACCTAATCAAGGCCCAATCAAAGGTGGGAATGACCCTTAGAATAGGATGGTGGCACGTGGCCACTAGACCTTTGGAAAATTGACAATACCAAGGCCCAATTAGGACCTTAGGACACCCATAGGCATAGGGATGGACCCCTAATGCCTAAGTAATAAGACCCAACTACTCTAAAACCCATAAAATATGGGTCAAACTAATCTTGAGTCCCCAAACCATGTTCAACAGCGTACGAGGACAAATGGGTTAGCGCGACCTAGCCAGGTAGGTGCTCTATCACTATTAGATTCTTTTAAAGAACTATTATTATTTTGAGAACATATGTTTTAAATATATGACTTGATTTGCATGACTTAATTCAGCATGCATGATAAATGCTTTGTACATAGCCATGTTTTGAAATGATTGCATATACATTATGCACATATATGTGTTGCAAACAAGTGCATACATTGCATGATTTAAGTACTTGCAAAGATTGCATGTCTTTGAGGGTTGCCAAAAGACGCTAGAGTGCCGAGGGCCAGGCAGTTGTGAGGAACCCAAAGAGGACAAGTTTTGACAAGAGATTTTGGCTTATTTGATCTTATGTGATTTGGGCAAGTAAGCCCATGGGTGCTATACCGAGGGGTCTGGGTTGGCCACCCGGCCTCTACCACTAATAGGTGGATGGGTACCATGCCCAAAAAGAGGCAAGTCCCTACGTCGACTGCATGTGGTACAGGGGGCTACCACTGGTGTCACGACACTGGGTCGACGTGTCATAGGCCCCGTGGAGGCTATGACCGAGTGTCCTCAGGTACTTGGGGACCACACGGCGAGGAGGTCGTGGGCATAGTGGACCCTGTGGTTTGATGATTTATGTGCATTGCATATGGCATGATATGAGGTTGGTCGACCATACCATGATAGATATCCATGAGTTGGATTCCATGAAGCATTTTATGCATATCATAATGCTATGATATATATATATATATGTATATGATACTTTCGATTTTGGATTATATGATCCTTTAAGTCGTTAGTATTTCAGTTTGACAATGGATTTTGATGTCAATATTGAACTTGAGTATTCCAACATGCACATGTTTTGGAAAGAGCATATGATTTTAAAAACATCGCATGCATTATAAAACTAGTAGTGATAGACTCCTACTGAGTATAGTATATACTCACCCTATCCTTAACATTTTTCAGGATAGTTCCACTCATAAATAGAAGACGTCTGAGGAGATATTAGTGCTACGAGCAAGTGAATCAAAAAGAAGAAAGTTATGCACGTAAGTAAACTCTCAACCCTTTGGACATGAAGTTGTATTTAATTACAGTTGGGCTGTGTGCTGTGACTGGAAAGACCTGGAGAAAAATATTTATGATTTCTGAAGTTTTTCAAAAAACTACTTTGGTTGTTGTGAAGGCAAATGACACTCGGGGTTTTCAAAAATGAGTTTAAAACTAAAGGTTTTCCGCTGCATTGCATGGTTTTTATAGAATGGTTTTCAAATAGGGATGCATCCCACCTTAGGGAATTAGGTATTGCATTTAAAAATGCATGAGAAAACCCAGGTCGTCACAACATATTTGTATCCCTTAAGACTTACAGTCACTCATAGAGTGCCCACCAAAAGCATCGATGAAATCATAACCATCAGGCCTTATAATTGCTCATAAAGCGCCCACCTACAAATTGACAAATATGCATTCATTAGGACTTACAACTACTCATTGAGTGGTGCCCAAATTATAAATCATACGCATCTCCAAAATCATTCCATGACCCTCAACCCTAACCTTAACCCTGAACCTAAAGAAATCATTCAAATCTATTCATTTTCAATCCATATTCCCAACAAGGTGTAAAAACATATCTTCATGAGCATTCAATACATGAAATATTTATTCATATATTAGATAATGCTTTTTCAATGCCCAAAAGTATGCATCCAATGTAATGATTATGAAAGATAAATCTTTAAGTAATATCTTAAAAGTGTTTACAACGAAATGGACCATAGTTAAACTTGTGATAAAACTTCCATCAGTAAAGACACATATGTTACAACTGAAGGTCATGTCTTGTAAATATCTGTTGCATGTCCATAATGTTTAGAATATTCTTTCCAAGTTTAAATCAAAATTAGTTCATCATTCTGGAGTTGTTAAGTTACAAGTATGACCCTTCTAGCACATTTGCTTAGGTCTTCCTATAATACAAAACCTTATAGGCTAGTCTAAAATCTTTACTTTATTGTTGATGTGCTAACCAATATTTCCTATTGTTCAGGGCACATTCCAAATATTACAGAATCAATATACAAGTCCTTATGTTTCAGTAGCATGTGTAAGATCAATCCTTGTTTAAGGTACTACAGTGTCCAATTAATGTAAGCATAAGTTCAAAATCAATAAAGGTAGTCATGTTACTTATTTGTCTTGATGTTATAATTGGTATAAAACAAGTGTTTTAAGTTCATTTCACATCTATAGCCAAGCCAGGTGTATATCATGTTTCTAAGTAATATCATCTGCTGAATGTGTGTATGTATGTATGTATGTATGTATGTATGTATGTATGTATGTATGTATGTATGTATGTATGTATGTATTAAGTTCTAGTCAATGAGTATGGTTTCCATTCTTTTGTTTAGGTGTTACAACTAGGGTAATAGTAACATTTTCTATTTAAATTAGTCATTCTATTTGTGATTTGACAATGTAAAAGGTGTCATAAGATAACTTCTAAATTAATCACATGCTTCCATAATTTTAGTAATTAAAGACAATACTTTGGAAATCATCATTTGCATTCAATCATTCTTATAAAGACATGGGAATTTTTAAACTTTCCAAAATAGCATTCTTAATCCACCTACCTTGTACGGAATTTATCCTCAATTCTCGTGTGCACCTCCTTAAGCTCAATCTATTGATTGACCAATTCATAGGTTTCGTAATTGATCCATTGATAGACGGCTCTGATCATGTCTCTCTCACTAATTAGTGTATAGGGAAAGCAAAGATACGCCAATTTGTAGCTCCAACCATGGAACCACTACTAATCAAAAAGAGATAAAGTGCTTGATCGAATAGATCTGGCATTAGATGGTCAATCAATGGTTAGATCTTAGGAAAGGGCTAGATATATCATTGTTCTTAAGGTTTGAAGATAGATCTACCATCAGATTGGAACGATTATTGAAATTAGAATATGGATTTAGGAGTGTGTTTCACTAATATACAATTAGATTGAGATAAAAAGCTAGATCTAATCACATATCAGAGGATCTTGTGTAAAAGCTACATCCAAACCTAAAAGGGGAGCTCATATTTATCACATATCTAGGCACTAAGTGGTTATTTAATGACTAAATCATCTCTCAAGGGTGGATCATTCATAGATCTAATGTTACAATGACCAATCTAGGGTTAGATCAAGATGAATGAATCAGATCGATCATCGATCTAGTTTCTGGTGACTGATCGACAAATGGATCATGGTGAATGGGTTAGATCAGTCACAGATCAAGGTGTTGGTGACCAATCAATGGTTGAATTGTGTGAGGGTTTACAAACCGAACACATATTAGGATTTTAGAGATAGATCAATGGTCAAATCATGATGAATGGTTGGGATGGGTTGAGATCCACCATTTGAAGGTAGATCAATGTTTGGATGGTGGAGAGACCTCTAAAATTAGTCACAAATCCATCATTCAAAGATAGATCAATGATTAGATCTCGATAGATGGTCACCTTGGTTACAAATCTAACGATCTAGTCTGATCAAGCATCTAGTCATGATCGATGGTCAGATCTTCTCTAATCAATGAACGAATAGTTAAATCTTGTTATTTGTAATGAATTTATGTTTACAAATGTCATGTCGGATCTACGAAATCCTTCATGGATTTGGCAATGCAACAAGTCAAAAGTCTAAGGGGGTAATGAGGCTCATTATGTCAACATTGCTCATCGAGGCGAGTCGAAAGTAGGTGACACAATGAGTTGCCCTGCTCTAACTCTCCAAAGGAAGAGGGAAGCAAGGGGAGTATAGAGTTGGGCACAAGTGGATGATAGCTGCCATTTCAATCACCGCTTGTGATCTACAGAAAGAGAGATAGAGGGGAATGGGGAGGAGATTGGCGATGGTTAGTGTCTCTAGCTCTGTCATTGTCCAATGTCCAACTAGGGAAAGGGAGGCAGAGGAGTAAGGGGAATTCCAGCCCTGTCCAACCTTGTTAGATGATGAAGAAGAATAGGTGGGAGGAGGAAAGCAATCCCGCCCACAGCCTGTCAGATTAGGGAGTGGACTGGCACAATCGGCCAATCTAAGAGGGTGGTGAGTTCTCATGTGGCCGACATAAGGAGGAAAAAGGGAAGAGGGTTTAGCCTAGGTCATTTGGCAATGCCAACAGATGTCCGAACATGGGGAGGGGGGGGGGGGCATGTGGGGGAAGAAGAAGAGGGAAGGATGCTGGTTGGTGGCCCTTACTCAGTTACTGCCTGTGGCTGGACCTAAGAGAAAACATAGGGGACGGGACTGCTGGACTAGCATGTCCAATTGGGCTGCACTAGTCAAAGGAGTAGAGGGAAGATGGAAATGGTAGTAGTGAAGCCTACCTATTGGGCTGTGCCAGTCCCTAGTGGGTCAAGGTAGAGTAAGATAAGGGAGAAAGGGGTTTTACAATAGTTAGCATTCTACTCAATCTAATCATCACTGCTAGTGAAAAATCGAACGGATGGATGGGTAGACACTAGGCTTTTTCTCTTACCAGTGTTCCCCCTATTTTGTTCCATTTTTGGTCACTACCTGATGAGGGATAGCTGAATGATGCAAGTCGAGCTAGCTCCATGTGTCACGGGTCATTAGCCAAGTTGGAACCAAATTGAGGTGGGGTGCCATTATCAATTTGGACCCCCAAATTAGTAAAATTTTGGGGTTGTTCCACCCAAATATCTATTTTTTGCAAAAGTAGTGTTATTAGAATTGTCTCCATGCATTTTTATTTTTGATAATTTTAAATCCAAATATTGTTATTTTCAAGAGGGTCACTTCCTTGAAATTCAATTTCTAAAAAATTAAAATTTCAATATTATTCCAATTGAAATATGACATAATTACCTAGAAATTAACTCAAAATTTGAGATTGTTACATCTCAACAAGATTGGTTATAAAAATGATTAGTTTATTTTGGCATCTCATGTGAAATATGTATTTTATGTGCAAAATAGACATGCTAAGAGATGATCAACTATTTTATCATCATGTTCGAGGGATTTTTATGATGAAGATGACCTAGGTAATACTGTAATAAATTACCCTTGCATTACCAAAAAAATTCCATCAATTGAAGTATTTGGTGAGAATGAGGATTATATGCTTGATAATGGTGAGGAGGGTGCTTGGGCTGAAAACAATATATGAGGAAGCTATAAATATTGTATTATTGAGATGAAATAATTCTAGATTACTTCTTTGATTAGCTCCTTTAACATGTGCTATATGGATCATATTAGTGATTGAGGAGTTATTTGAAAATTAACTTCTTTTGTAGATGCTTCTATTTACTATGTACAGAATGTGCGATTCAACACCGATTTATATGAAACATTATCTTATGCCACATAGTAAAAGGGGCTTTTAATGTCCTTTTGAATAAAATGACTTGAAAATTCAAACTTTTTTAAAGGTGTTTGATGAAAACAACTTCAAAAGTTGGACTTGGGAAGTTGCTTTTAGAAAACAACTTTAAAGATTGACTCTTGAAGTTTTTTTTTCAGAAAATGACTTTTGAAGTCATTTATTATAAAACAACCTTAAAAGTCCATTTTCCTCTATAAAAGGGTAGAAGTTGTTTTGTATTTTCCTATATCCCCTATCCATGCTATCCATCTTAGGGAGCCATGAGGCCTCATTTGGTGTTTCTTCTTCTTCTTCTTCTTCTTCTTCTTCTTCTTCTTCTTCTTCTTCTCTCTCTCTCTCTCTCTCTCTCTCTCTCTCTCTCTCTCTCTCTCTCTCTCTCTCTCACACACACACACACACACACACACACACACACATTCCCCTTCTTGCTTTTCTTTTTAGATATTTTGAATGTTTGTGACATGAAAAATAGGGTAAGGATACTAAAATATCCTTTTATCATCCTTTAATTTCTAGTTACTAACTCTCCGATATGTTTGTGTTTTGTAGATGAAATGAGTTTTGTCACTATGGATCATGGGGTTAAGAAGTTTCTCATATCATCGTGATTCTGACAAAAATTGTACAATTTCATTACAAACAACAATTGCTTCTCTCTTTAAATCTCACAATTAGAGAAAATGACAACATTATGCTTTGTGGTTCTCATCCAAATTTAAGGTTTGACGAAGGGAAAGGGTTCCATCAAGTTGGCTAAGGAAGTTGCAACATGAAGCTTTACCATCACTCTTCCCATTAGAGAGTGGTGTGAGATGAATACTAAGAGGCTAGATCTTGATGAAATAGTTCATGTATTAATAAGATGTAATCACACGTAACCATTGATATATGTAATACATGGTTTATGGATGAAGAATGATTTAAAAAATACTTGGATTTCCTTGTTCTTTTGTTTGTTACATATGCACTAGAAAGTGTGAAACAATGATGAATTTTATATAAAATGGCCAACATCATTGTAAGTGAGAAATTTTAAAGTAAGGTGTAGAACAATTAGTGTACTACTTAATATGAATGAAATACAATCAGCCCTTTGTCTATGTTAGCATGTCAAGAATTCTTTATAGATGAAGAGATGTCAAAGGAGCTTATGGCTTCTCAAACAAATCCTTCTCCATCTATATGCAAACCTTGGTTCATGAAGAAAAAATATATATTTATACATATTTTTTGTGTTTTGAAAGTCATTCTAAGAAAATGACTTAAAAAAATAATTTTTTAATGTTGTTCTAAAGAATTTTTTTTCCAAAATCAGGTTTTTGAAGTTGATGGGAAAAAACAACTTCAGAAAAGCATGTTTTTGAAGTTGTTATGAAAAAATGACTTCAACAAATAGTTTCTAAAATTGTTATAAAAAAAAAAAGCAACTTGAAAATCAAGTTTCAAAAGTCATTCCCAAAAAATGACTTCAGAAGCTTGTTTCAAAAGTTATTCCAAACAAATAACTTCAAAAATAGTTTTCCAAAGCTGTTAAAACACACACACACACACACACACACACACACACACACACACACAAAAATGACTTCAAAAGCTTGATTCTAAAACCATTCCAAACAAATGACTTCAAAAGTCCTCCACCTATTTCCTTTTCCATTGCTATCATCTATAGTTTCCTATTGTTGTCTCTCCATTAATAGGTGTTGCACCTCATCGAAAAGTTGGCAATCTTCACATGTGCAAGGTACTTCCCCTCTCCCTCTCTCTCTCTCTCTCTCTTTGTCTCCCTCCTTACATCGTTGCTGGCCAGCCCCAATTGACTGTGCATGCATTCCATCCTACCATCCATCCTTTTCCTCCCACTTCCCTACACGGTCGCTAGCCAATCCCCATCAATTGCATGAGCATCCCCATCCTCCCACCCTCCATCTGCCCAGCGTGGTTTCCGCATACATCAATTGATTATGCATGCATCCTCTCCTACCCTCCCACCCTCGATATGCCCTACACAGTTGACACCTACCTCGGGAGACTGCACGTGCATTCCCTCCATCTACTATGCAAGGTTGTTGCTTGCCCTAACCAACTACTTGCATCCCCTCCCTCCCTTCCTTCATATGTAGTCACAGAAATGTGGAACTTGACTCTTTCATATAAATCCACTATCACATAGTATAGAAATGAGATACCACACATTTTATGAACTGATACACACACACACACACATATATAGAGAGAGAGAGAGAGATCTATACAAAGTTTACTTGTGCATGCTTTCATAGAAAAACACATGATTTATGGACTGTTCAACACATGGATTATAGATAGTTCATGGATTGATGTGTACACAGATCTATAAGAAGTTTACTTGGCTATGTTTTCAGTGAAAAACACAAGGTTCATGGATTGCTATATCCATAGATCTATAGAAAATTTACTTGGTTATGTTTTCACTGAAAAATATATAGTTTATGGATTGTTCATAGATTGTTATATGCAAACATCTATAGTAGGTTTACTTGGCTATATTTTCAATAATAATAACATATGGTTTATGGACTGTTCATGGATTAATATATACATAGATCTACAAGAAGTTTACTTGCATGTATTTTCAGTGAAAAGCGTAGAGCTCATGGACCATTACATACATACATTTATAGAAAGTTTACTTGGCTATAGGGAAGCATATGAGTGAGGAGTAAAAGACTCTAGGAACAAAGTACAATTATTTGACCCATGTTAGGGTGATCGTCATTGTGCAATTATTTGACCCATCTATTGATAATTAATTAATTAATCTCATCATAATTAATTAATCAAGTCCACAAAACATGTGTCCACATAAACATGGAATAAAGTACAAGTATGAAATCACTAAGTAACTAAAATGATTATCATAATGTATTTGAATCATATATAACACGAACATCCACCTAAAATCAAAAATATGAAAAGGTCACACAAATTTCTAACATATGAAATTGACATGTGGTTAAAAAAAGAGGAAATTCTCTTAGGGTCCATTTATCTAACTAATAAGGCAAAGACAGAGGGTGAGAGATACTATTTGTTTACATCTAAGAGAGAGAGAGAAAGATATTATTTGTTTTCATTAATATAGACTATTAGATTAACAGATTTGATATTAACATTAGGTTCAAATCTCTTTGTTTGCATTACTATAGAAATTAGAAAAAAAATTCCATTTTTGTGCCCTATATTTGTCCATATCTCCTAGAAGGGATTTTTTTTATAAACTACACATAGAAGGCTGGCCAAAACTTGTAAGTTTGTTACTTTGAGTGCCAATCCTTAATGCACCGTTAATTTCATGATGGAAACATGTTTGCTTTTGACATGGACTTTTTAGGGAAGTCTATTATTTTACCTTCAATTTTGATAAAGGCACCCTTTTCTATACCTTAGGGTGAGTCTTGATTAGTCAACCATTTGCAAATACTTCATTTCTTCTCTTACATCTTTAAAATCTAGTTGTACAAGGGACAACCAGATAAATGTAATCCATTCCTAACTCAACATCTATTATAACCAATTCCTTAACATTCATATCAAAATTCTAGCTAATGGTCGTGAGTAGCCCATGAAAGCATTCTAAGATTTAGAGCATTTATACTTAGATCTTCGAGGAGCTCATTATGCATGCAACTATAGGCATCCAAAAAAAATTCTTCCTGTAAAAGAGAAGTAGACAGAATGTCAACAAATAACTCATTGGTTGACTAATTACCTGGTGAGCGAAAGGCAAATTTTTGGAGATTTGGGATGAAAATTCTTCCTATCTCACACTCATAATCATTAGGTTTCTGTGTGCTATATATAGAAATACTACATACAACCTCCATATTTAACAATTTTTAGAACTTGACCATTTTGTAAATAGCACTAATTAGGGTTAATTCTACATTTTGTAGGTCCAGGGTATAAATGAGAATAAAAAGATATTTTGGTAATTTTATCCTTACAAGAGTAATTTAGAAACCAAGCTACATCATGGGCCTACACATCCCAAAAATGATTTAGTGAGTTCAAATTGAAAATTGGGTGCCATTAATAAAGTCAAGGCAGTCAGAAACCCCTTGTGCACAACTCCCATTTAAAATATGGTGTTCATGTTAGAAATATGGTGATAGAATTTCCCATGCATGTATGTAAGCTAGTCACAACCTTGGGAAGCTTCTAAGGGTAGTTAAAATCATATACAATGGGAGCTTTTTGAAAAAAACACAAGTCAAAAGACTTGGACCTACGAAAATGTTCTTCCTTACAGTTGTCTCTCCTACTCAACCAAAGGAATGGACCGCCTAAGGGGAAGCACAAACTTTTAATTTAAAGGTGAGAGAGAGAGAATTTATGAGAAATTTACAGTTGAAATTCATCTTACTTTACTAGCACTTAAAAGCCAAGATCTATCCTTATAGATATACATTCTAAGCAACCAATGAATACTAACTCAAGGAAGGACAGACCAATGACAATCTAAACTACAATGAAGACTAGACTAAAAGCCTGTTGGTGGAGATTTTTTTGGTGTGCTGCCCACCTATATTCAATGAAAACTCCTACTTCAAGGAAAAAGACATCTCATCTTGGTGGAATGCTATTGGGTGGAGAAATTATGGTGGACTAGGAGAAAAAGAAGGTACACCTAGAGAGAGTAAAGAAATCTCAGTGGAATCTAAACCATCCACTCTAAGGCATGCTGATCTAGTGGTGGTGAGTAAAGAAGATCATTTATGATAAAAACACTTCAACTAGATCTCCCACACTCAAGTTAGGGTAAAGATTATTTGAGGACTAATAGTGAAGTATTGGAAAGTTACAAACCCTAGCCACCCTACCCTTGTTGAAAAGTCAAAACAAAACCCTAAGGAAGGAAAGATCTCCACCATACATTACAATCGAATGGTCCAAACTCATTGCAAATTTTCAAACTCCAATTCACCTAAAGTGATTCCATGCCTCCCACCTCTTTCCCTTCCTACCATATTTTCTATTCTTTTGACCTTATTGCATTCCTTCCTTCCTTATCCTTGCCCCATTCCAAATTGAATTTCATGTCAAACACCATCACCAATTGAATCTATGCATCCTCCTTCCTTTATCTCTTATTTCATTCTATTATTCATCAAATCTCCCTTATAGCTCCACCATTGTTCCACCCATTTTTCCTTAGATCCTACCCTACATTCCTTAGGGTTTCCACTCCCAAAACTTATAAATAAGGAGTGAAGGATAAGAAGTAGGGGATCTCTTACCTCTCCCTTAATTACTATAGCCAAACCTAGGAGAAACAGAGGGAGAGAGATCACCTTCCCCTAAGATCACATGACTAATCTATTGGAGAAGAGGTAAGGAAGCTCGTCAATTGCTACCTCCACCATTTTGTTTTTTTCTCATCATTTTATTCCATTTTTTCTACTCTTTCTCTATTGTACGCACTCATCATTCGTGCTTTGCATCTCCTTAGTTTTATCCCTTATTTCCTTCAGTTTTGCATTCATAAAACATCTAAGAAAAATCACACATAATCCTTGCATGTTGTCCATGCCCTCCTCTTTTCTTTCAAACACGCATTAGTATCCTATCTTTCTACTAATATCATGCACAGTGCACTCACATGCATCACCTTCTAGCCATTACACACACCACTTCCATCTTGTAACAACCCTAAATTTTGTAAATACGATTTTGGGCTTTATTATGTGAAATTAAAATTTTGGAATATAATTGGAATTTTTTACCTAGAGAAAATAATTTTTTATAGAAATAGAATTTGGAGTGGAAACATGAATGTTTGGAATATACTCAAAAAATCAAGTCCAATGACGTAAAGAACACTGAAATTGGAGTTCGGATGAATTTCACCCCAAAATTTTACTATTCCATGATCAGGTTATGAGTTTTTAAGAATTATATCTTTTAATAGGATAATAATTTAGAACTAAAACTAAAACTATTAGATAGTACTCAAAAAATAGAATCCAATGAGTGAAAGAATCCAGAAAACATAGTCTGGATGAAGAAGTTATGAGACTTCGAAATCAGGGGCAATACAGTAATATAAAGATTAAAAAAATGACATAACTCAATGAAGGGGGCCAAATTGATATTGGCACCCCCCCTCACATAGGAAACCTAACGTGGTATCAGGTCTGATTTCCCAAACCCAACAAACTAGTAACGGTTGACAAACGGTTAAAAACCCAATCCCCTTCATGTCCAGTGATCTCCATTCCCTCCGATGAACTCCCATTTTTGGTGACCAAGAAGAAACCCACATCAAGTTTCTCTGGCAAAACCCCTCTCTGATTCCCCTATTTTGTCCTCTTTCTTCAGCAAGCATGGGAACCCAAATTGGGTTTCCCTCGCCGGTGATGATGGGGACCCCAACAAAGCCCCTAACAATTTTCCCCTCTGCTTCTCCTCTAACCCCAAGCAAATCCCTAGTGGATCTATGCTTTTCCAATGACAGAGGGATACCCAGATCGAGTTTCCTTGGCTCCTTTCCTCTTGGGTAAACTCTTTTCTCTGGTTCCCATTCCTTTCCAGCAACAACCATTTTCAGGCATGCCCAGATCCTTTCCCATCTCTTATGTGTACCAAAACCTCGATCAGATTCTTGGGGCATGGCCTAGCCATGAACGACTGGCGTGCTTAGACCCTGACCACCTGAGTTTTTCCCCTTTTCCCTCTTGTCTTCTGCAAGTCACAGCATGGCCAAACCTCTAAGCAAGTTGGCTGGCGTGCCCAGGTCATCCCCATAGTCTCCCTCTATGTGATTTGCTCTTTATCGAGTCCAAGCAGAGGAACTAGACTATCACTAGTGACTAGCATTGAGTTTTTTGCCTCCCACTTGTGTTTATTGGTGGCCGGGAATGGACTACACCTAGTCTGGTCACCAGCCACCACCACCTCCATCTTCCCTGTCTTCCTTGGTTCAAACGAGTTAGGGTAGAGTTGACTCACCGAGTCAACTCACCTCTTACTCGGTTGGACAAGACTGAGTTGACCCAATTTAACCCTTAACCTTCAAACCTAGATTCTGATCAATCCAGGAGGAGTTTTGGAAGTTTGAGAGTACCCTCACAATCCTTACGATGCAAGGAACAAAAGGCATCTTCCCAAATATCAATCTAGGAAGATCCAACTATTGAAATTATTAGACCTATGATCAGAGGTTAGGTCATTGGATCAGGGATGATCTAGCTTCACTTTTTCTATCTAAATAGTCTATCATGACCCTTAGGACATGCAAATCACAAATCCTATAAGATATTAAGATTAGAAGCCTACTAGAGATGATCCCGCTAACCTAGAGCCACGAGTGAGATCAATCGAGGAATTTAGGTATGGAATAGGATCAAATTCTATGGTCCATACCATAAAAGTTGTTTAGAAAGGATTATTCCCTTAGGATTACTGATTGGTTACTTGATTTGGTAGATTCATGTAAAGAATAGGGACTAGATCAATATGGATCTGTGAGACTTTGCAAGCATCATCGATCAGCTAGTGGGAAATGGATGAACTCACTACACAAGGTAGGTGGAGAATTAAGGAAGCATGTCTTAATAGTAAGATGCACATTTTTAAACATGATCTTATTCTTATGATAGATATTATGTCATTTAAATTGTACATTTCATATGATATATGATTATGAAAAATGTTTACTTGTGAATGATGAAAATTTGTTAATTGAAATGCTATATGAATGACATGCTTATAGATGATGCCTACTGAATGATATTAAAGGATACACACAATCTATTCTTAAAAATATCATAACTATTATTGTAAAAAAAAGAAGAAGAGACAATTACGGTACATGGGTACCATTACATCATATGTGATTTATGAGTTTAGGATTTTATAATACATCCTTGGTGGGCGATCACCTAATAAATGAGGATGTTATGATTATGATGAGATATTCATATCTATTATGGATAGGCAAGAAGACACCCGTTGTAATGCCCGAGCAATTTACACTATTTTTAACGAAAATTGAACGTTCTATAGGAAATAAACTGTGTTGAATGTTTGATTTTATTTAAAATAGTAAATGAATAAATTTATGAGGAAACTTAGTACCATTATATTCTACTCAAAAAATGGAATCCAACGCCCCAAAAATCACCCAAAACAGAGTTCGTATGAAGAAGTTACAGCCATTTAAAGATAGGGGTATTTCTGGAAATTAAACAGAAAAACGAAAAAGGTTGAAAAACGCAGGGGGCCATTTTGATAACGGCACCCCCTGCCGTCTTCAACCTCTAGACCCTCCCAGAAACCCTCGATCCCAATTTTTCTGGAGGAATCTGCCACCGCCAATGGCGGCACCGCCATTGAGGGGCACCACCACAGCCAGTCTATAAAAGCCCCATCTCCCCTCTCCAAAAACGTGGTTTTCCAGCCATTGGGCCTGGGGTTTCCAGCTAGAATCAGAAACCCAGTTCCCTGCATTTTTCTGGCAACGGCCAAGCCAAGTCAGGCCGGCGATTCCCGTCTCCCCATTCCCCTCTCTTCTCTTGTTCTGGCCTTACAAGACATGGGAGTCACCTTCTTCGTTTTCCAGCACCAAGGGTTAGGCAGGCAACCTACCAGGAGGAGCGCCATCTCCGGCTGCCAGGTAAGCCCCTCCTTACCTTCCCTTTCCTCCATTTCAGTTCTCCTAGGCCAAGATCCATGTCGGATCTGGCCTTTTTCCAGCTGGTTTTTCTAGCCGGAGAAGACAATACCAGCTCCAGCCGACCATGAACGACCCAGGCGTCCCAAGGACGCCAAGCACCACGTGCACCTGGGACTGGGTCCCTGGGACAGGTTCCAAGTGTACAACAGTGTGTACACTGTCCCAGGTGTGGCCTTCAGGTGCGCGCACGACATGGGACGCTGGTCCTGGCTCGACCAGGGTGCACGGGGTGTCCTGGGAGCTAAGACGAGCCATGCTATAAGGTGCGTCCGTGCGATAATGCGCGTCATAGCACGTCACTTGAGCATGCATGTACACTTGTAAAACGCAATCCCTGGCATGGCCTTTGGCTGCACATGCACTTAAGGTGGTCGCGATTCAACCGGGATACATGGGTGTACTGGGAACTAGGGCACGTGGACCTATTGAGACTTTAAAGTTAGATTAGAGGATAAATTATAGAATTTAACTATTGGAAAGTAGATCCATACCATAGGATCTAGCCTGACGAATGAATTAGGCAAGGACCTTGGACCCAATAGGCAGAGCTAACAATCTAACGTCTAAATAGAGTGAAATTAATGAGGACTCCTTGTATCCATCCATACCCAGGAGATTATAAATGAGACCCAGGGACGGGTTAAAGTGATAAAGGATGCTACTCTAGGAGACTTTGAGGTAGGTGCTTTATCGCTACTAGACATTTTAAAAAAGAGCCATGATTGTTTTATGCATCTTTTAAGTACAAATTATATAACTTGTTTAGCATGACTTAATTTAGCATACATATGATAAACGCTTTATGCATAGATATGTTTTGCAAATGATTGCATATACATTATGCATAGATATGTTTTGCAAACAAATGCATATATTGCATAATTGGTGAGCATTGAGTTTTTAAAATATTGCATGTCCTTGAGGGTTACCAAAAGATGCCAGAGTGCCCAAAAGACGCTGGGTAGGCAGTTGTGAGGGACCCAAAGAGGATGGGTTTTGAATAAGAGGTTTTCATTGGTTTGATCTGATATGATTTGGGCTGATGAGCTCGTGGACGCTATGCCGAGAGGTTTGGGTTGGCCTCCAGCCTCTACCACTATTAGGTGGATGGGTACCATGCCCAAAAAGGTCAACGTCCCTACGTCGACTGCATGTGGTACAGGGGGCTACCACTAGTGTCACGGCACTGGGTCGACTTGTCATAGGCCCCGTTGAGGTTGTGACCGAGTGTCCTCAGGTACCCGGGCACCACACGACGGCGAGATCGTGGGCATAGTTGGACCCTATGGTTACATGGAGGTTGGTCGACCATACCATACCAGATATCCATGAGTTGGATTCAGTTGAGCATCTGATGCATATCATTATGTTTATGATATATGATACTTTCGACTTGGATTATAATATTTCTTTAAGTCGTCAGTATTCCAGTTTGGCAGTGGTTTTTAATATCGATATTGAACATGATTGTTCGAACATACACATGTTTTTAAGAGCACAAGATTTTAAACATAGCATGCATTGCAAAACTAGTAGTGATAGACTCCTACTGAGTATAGTATATACTCACCCTATCCTTAACATTTTTCAGGATAGTTCCACTCACAAATAGACAATGCCTTAGGAGATATTAGTGTTACGAGCAAGTGAATTAAAAAGGAGATAGTTATACATATAAGTAAACTCTCATCCCTTTGGACATGTATTTGTATTTAATTACAGTTGGGCTGTGCGCTGTGACTGGATAGATCTAGGGAAAAACACTTATGATTTCTAAAGCTTTTCAAAAACTACCTTGGTTGTTGTGAAAGCAAATGACACTTGGGGTTTTCAAAATGAGTTTAAAACTAAAAGGTTTTTCACTACATTGCGTGGTTTTTATAAAATGGTTTTCAAATAGGAATGCATCCCGCCTTAGGAATTAGATATTGCATTTAAAAATGCATGGGAAAACCCGGGTCGTGCCACCCGCTCTTTGAAATTTATTATGTTATGGATACCAAGCACTATCTATTACTAAAAGTTGGGTGGGGCAATTATGGGAAGGCCACCACTGTGACAACCATAGTCCTCCCATACGGACATGGATATTGTGATTTTCACTGAGCATGGTATAAGTGGATTATTATGCAGTTATCCAAGTGCTATACGAATTTAGACTGCGGCATAGTAGTCCGTGTATTTGATGCACTATGGTGCGTGCATGTTAGCATGATGATATGCGTATATGATAGCATGATGAGATGCCTCATATGATGATGGCATGATGAGATGTCTTATATGATGATGGCATGATGACATGCCTTATGTGACGGCATGATGACATGCCCTTTATGATGTTACCAACAGTGGCTGGAGTTTTATAAACCCCGTATGGTAAGGGGTATATGTATGAGACCCAGTATAGTTTGGGAATGTAGGTTATAAAACCTAGGGATTATGTTCATAACTTTGTATGACTTTTAATGATTTTAATATATATGATGTAGTCCTATATGTATATGCTGGAGGGCATAGTTTCATAAAAGTTTTCATATGGGGAAATGAATGGGTAGATATATTATGCAGAGTATGGTTCATAGAATTGGAGTATGGTATCATATGAAAAATGATAATGATAAATATATAAAATACCAGGAATTATATATATTAAATAATCATGTAAAGTGTAATCTCTAAAATGTGATTATTATATTCATATGAAGAAGAAGAAGAAGAATTATAAATAACTATTTTATCAATGACTTATAGATAATTGAATTATTAATGAAATTATTGAATTATGAACTATGTTGTAAACTTCATCTCATATAAACATCATGATGAAATTGAATATTTTAATTAATGTAAAATTCTTAATTCATATGTAATTAACATGTTTTCTTAACTCTCCCCTACCAAGCATAGCTTACTTAGATATTGTAAATGTTTTATGTTTACAATATCTTAGATATAGACAAATAGGAGAAGACATACACAAGCAAGAGGAGTTCAACTACTTCTGCACTCAGGTATATATTTTGTTAAAGTTTTTGTATTGTCATTAGTTATTTGGATTATGCTGCTTGGACATTTAATATAATGATTATAGGGGCTGTGCATGTGAACCACTGGATGGGTCTTGTTGTTTCATAAAATGCATGTCTATCTTCTATAAAAACTATATTATGTATAGTAAGGGAGTTGAGGTGCCATCTGGGTTTTTTTGAAAAATGAATTTCAAAGAACATGTTTTTCACTATTTTTGAATTTCTAAAAATATTGGTGCACCACCCTTCCAAAATCAATGCAAAATATTTTTTGGGAAAAACCCAGGGTGTTACACATCCATCTTACCTTCTCCTTTACATTCCTTCTACCATTTTTCTATACGCATCCTTCCACCCCATATCCGTCCTAGCTTAATTTCACACGCACACTCCCCCTTCTCCTTTCATTTTCTTTTGTTCTATGGGATTTGGGAATCTAAGGACAAGGAAGAACACCTTGGGCCCTTCTATGGAAACCAAGGACCCTTCCAACTCATAAAGCATGGTTGAGAGTTATTTTGAGTTTATGGCGTATTGAGTTAAGGAAGAATGGTTGTACTTTAGTGTACCATGGGTTGGATAGAAGTGTATAGGTGCTTGTTGAATGACACAACAAGAAATCCATAAAGTAGAATACAAACTTAGAAGAAGAAGGAGAGGACTTGTAAATAGCCTTGTTGAGTGACACAACATAGGACACCTATAGCAGCTACTTCAAGGAAGTTTCTTTTCTTTTCTTTTTTATTTGCTTTGTTTTGCATTCTTTATGTACATTTTATTGTACTCATGTTACACTAATAAAGAACCCATTTTCTCTTTCTGAGTTACTTTACTTATTTACTTCCTTTATTTTAATTTGTTTCCTTGCTTAGCTTATTTACTTGCTTTTCTTATGTTTGTTTAATTATTTAGTATAAATTTCTTTCCTTTCTTTGTTGGCTAGGTTAGAGTAAAGCAACTTAATTTTAATTAACTCTTATTAATCTTAGAGTGCAAGTGGATCGACCTATATTTTCCAATTATATACTTCAATAGAACCATGCACTTGCAATAAATATTAAAGAACATCACAATGAAAATTGTTTAAGTTCTGGAGTGGGGATACTTAAAGGCCTCAGACCTTAGCAATATACAATAGCCAAATCCTTTATGAATGGAAATAGTAGTTCATCAAGTTGCCAATATTCAGAGTGACCCACTGTAGATGCAATATCCTAAGGATCTCCAATCAGGGCTCCCTAACAAGGCTTCTAATTCATAATACTACAAAACTAGTTCTACTAACAAATCACTATTCAAATTATAGAGTGGAAACTTGTATCCTCTACTTTCGAAGTCAAAAGTTTGTTATAATTCTAGATAGACCACATGGTAATTTATTGTTCATGGTGAATTGAATGAACCCACTTGTTATTTTCACCATCAAATCATTGTCTACAGTTGGATTAAAAAAATATATATGTATCTTACAATGTTGGTGATGACTTGGTGTTTAGCAATAGGTTGAAGCATAATCTTGCATTGAAAAACAAGGGTAAAAATCCAAATTCAAAATGCAAGTCCAAAGGTACTATTATTTGTTTGATAAAATGCCCATCTTTACCACATTTTTCATTGGCAAAACTTCAAGATTGTGGCCAAGGAGAGAATCTAACAATTTGCTAATTAGATCAAGGGCTTTGCGGTAGATCCATGTCCTACTCATTTATTATAGACTCTTTAAGGGAATGAAACCATATATTAATTCAAGGAGAGACTCGCTCTCAGAATCCCTAAGAGAGAGAAAATCAATCTTCTTATGGAGGGATATGCAAAGTGGAAATCAAAGCATAGAAGATGTGGAGGGTTTTAGAGGAGAGAAGATGAAGCCATTAGGAATTTTGATTTCAGTAAATACCTATTATCAAAATTGTAATTTTC
This sequence comes from Warburgia ugandensis, assembly GCA_035236585.1. Lineage (NCBI taxonomy): Eukaryota > Viridiplantae > Streptophyta > Magnoliopsida > Canellales > Canellaceae > Warburgia > Warburgia ugandensis. The sequence continues at coordinate 49,991,861 of CP141130.1, forward strand.
CAAGTGAAGTGTGTCATTATCAAAATTTAAGACTTTGTAAAATGGTCAGCTAATCAAGACACACCCATGGGGTAGAATGGGTGTCTTTATCAAAATTGAGAGGATTTATAAAATAATAAGAAGTATCCATTTTGCCCGTAAAAGTCCCATGTGTAAGGCATGTAAGCATGTTTCTGTCACAAAATTTAATAGCTCAACATAACATTTTTACAAGTTTTGTCCTTTTTATGGGACCACTACCAAAATTGGGGCATTTAAAGAGAAAAAAAGAAGATGGTTTTTAGTCTACATCTTCGTAAAAATAATACAAGTCATTTAAAAAGAAGAAAGACTTTAAAAATCATACTTAAGAAAACTTTAGTGTGGCAAGAAACACTTTTTTGTGCAAGAATAGCCTCAAGTGTTAGTTTTCAAAAATCAACTTCTAAAGTTAGTTTCAAAAAACAACTTTAAAAGTGGGTACTTTGAAAGTTGTTCTTCAAAACTGACCTCTAATACTTTTCCTCGAAACAAAAAAAAAAGGTGTTTCCCACCACACCAATGTAGTTGATTATGAAAAACAACTTTAAACTTGGTGACTTTTCAAGTTGGTTTTAGAAAGTGACTTTAAAAGTCCCCACTCTGAAAGTCAGTTTTTTTAAATGATTTTAAAAGTGGGGAATCTTCAAGTTGTTTTTTAAACCAATTTAGAAATGATCTTAAATATGAATTTTTACAACTATCTTCATTTTTCTATTTTTGAAAGTCTTCATCTATACACACCCTAAAGCTCATTTGGGGTGTATTTTTGCTCTGGCTCATTTCACACCACTATCAAATTAGAACTACACACACATATTCTCGGTCAATATTGATTTGAGTGTTAGTATCTTTCTTATTTGTCTCATGCATGTTTTATATATTTTTCATGATTATTGTTACATTATTCCTTTTTTAAAACTAATTTTTCCTATGAGTGATCTTTCATGTTTTCCATTGAAATGTATTATTAACTAGAAAATTGCCACATGTGCATGAATGCAATTTAGTTTTTTTAAACATTCATAATTCATGTACACCTAGTATTTGGTGCAATGCCTAACCAAGTTCACACTTAGGGCAAATGGTGCCCATAATTGCATGCATTGTCCATGGTTGTAATGTGAAAACTTAAAAAAGGTAACTGTAGGAGAGTTGAGAGAACTTCTATGCTTAAATGGAGTTGATGAAAGCTCTTGCCCATAGATTTAGGATGGAGAATAACTTTTGCATGGGCCCTTGATAAGGTAGGAAGATTTGAATACATTGTACGAAGTGTCGTAGACAGTATAGCTACAATGATGTTTCGAGATGCATACGATGGCTTCTAGGATGGCCCTAAACGATTCTCTACTACGTTAGAGGAAGTTGATGAGCTGATGTACCCTAGGTGTAAATATTATACCAAGTTGTCTATAGTAGTAAAACTTTGCAACATGATATCAAGATTTGATTTTTTAGATCAAGGTTTTGCAGAAGTCTTGAAATGATGGATAAATCCTACCGGAGGAGAACAGATTGGTGAGGTCCACATGGGAACTAGCCATGCTGATATTAGTTTGTTACAACCTCATGGTTTTGTGAGCAATAATTATAATTGTTGGCCCATTATATTAATTTTTTACAATCTCTAACCTTTTCTATGCATGAAGAGGAAGTTCATGATGCTAACTACGTTGATATTAGGTCGAAAGCAAAAAAGGAACAACATTGATGTTTACTTGACTTCCTTCATCAATGATCTTAAGATGTTATGGGACATAGGTGTTGAAGCTTATGATCTATACAAGAAAGGTCATTCACCCTAAAGGTTATACTATTGTGGACAATAAGTAACTTGCCTGTATATAGTAGTTTATCTAGATGCATCGTGAAGGGATACAATGCTTGTCATATCTGTTGTGACCAAACTTGTATAATACAACTTAAACATGGTAGAGAAATGGCATTCCTATGCCATAGAAGATGGTTGTATAGAGACCATTAGTACTATTTTAAGAAGGGGGAATTTAACTATAGTGTAGATACAAGGACACCTCTAAACATATTGACAATATTCTAAGAATTTGAACAAGTTGAAAATTTTAATGTCTTGTGGAGGAAGAAGAAAGTAACTAAATGTGCAAGTGAAAGAAACTCCAAAAGTTGTTGAAAGAAGAAGTCAATATTCTTTCAACTTGAATACTAGAAATCATTGCATTTTCACTATGTGCTTGATGCCATGCACATTGAGAAGAATGTGTTTCAAGCTTGACTAGTACCTTGCTTGACATGCCAGGAAAAACAAAGGATGAACTTATAGCTCAAATGGATTTTATGAAGATGAGTTTCAAGAGAAGGTTCCATCCAAAAGATAGGGGCAGTAGAGGAACATACTACTTATGCAAATTATGCACTAAATAAAGAGGAGAGAAGAATCATGTGTAAAATCCTATTGGAGCTCAAAGTCCCCGATGGCTGCTCTTCAAACTTTAGAAACATTGTCTCCATGGAAGAGGATAAAGTATTAAGGATGAAGCCGCATAATTGCCAAGCATTAATGTAATAACTTTTGCCTATAGCAATATGTTTGGTGCTATTGGATTCCCATGAAAGAAATGACTAGTCAGATTTCATGATCCCAAAGTTAGCAAACCTCTTACAAGTGGTCTTATATCAAACAATGACCACATGGAACAGGACAATGCACACCTTTATGTGTTCTGAAATAGCCTTGATGAAGTCCAGCAATACATTGAGTATGTTGATCATGCATGATCGACTCTCTCTCTCTCTCTGTCTCTCTCTCTCTCTCTCTCTCTCTCTCTCTCTCTCTCTCTCTCTCTCTCTCTCTCTCTCTCTCATTGTTTTCACCTTTCTCCTCTGTTTTATATAAGTGTAAAAATTAATTAATATTTAGTTTTGTTTTACCTCTCCACTAATTTGTATATATTTTGAGCATATGGACATGTTGAAAGCAAAGTATCTAAATTACACAAAGAAATAGGAGTGGCTGCAATTTGAGCATTGTTGCACTTCTACTACTTGGCTCCATCAGAAGTTAAAATGAATTAACTTGCACTTCTAATAAAATGCATTATATATATATATATATATATTCTACTTAATTGCAACAATCATATCCCACTTAATATATGTGTATATATAGGTTCAAGATCAGCAAGACATTCTAGGCAATGGTATATCCAAATCCTTAAGCTAGATGATGATAGGAACATAACCAAAAGTAGTAAAATATGCTAGATTTGTCATCAATGGTTATCGCTTTTCTACAAAAGACCGTGATAACTCAAGAGCACAACAAAATAGCAGTATCAGCTTAGTTGCCAACGTGACATTATTTTCCAATTCAATGGATAACATGTCAGTAGTGGCAAATGATACTTATTATGGGGTTATAAGAGATATATGGGCCATGGATTATACTTCCAGAACTATGGTTGTGCTTAAGTACTATTGAATGGAACACAATAAAAACATCATCGAAACTAATGCCTTGGATTGACATTGGTTGACCTTAATAAGATCAGTTATAAAAATGATTAGTTTATTTTAGTATCTCAAGTGAAACAGCTATTTTGTGTGCAAGACAAATGTAATAAGAGATGATCAACTATTTTATCATCGTCTCGTAGGGATTTTTATGATGAAGATAATCTAGGCAATACTGCAATAGATTACCCTTGTATTACCAAAATAATTCCATCAAAGGAAGTACTTGGTTAGAATGAGGATTATGTGTATGATAATAGTGAGGAGGGTGCTTGGGTTGTAAACAATATATGATAGGGAAAATTAAGACGTAAATATTTGAAATATAATTGAAGGAGTTATCCAAAAATTTGCATTTGCATATATATATATATGATGCAGGTACATTAATAAGCCCTTAAGAGTATTTTTTTTTTACATATATATATATATATATTCTTGTTGTATGACAATGTTTTTAAAGATGATTTTTGAAAACTAACTTTGTGTTGTTTCTCTTTGTAAAACCTCGAGTAATCTCATTTTTTTTCTATCTTCTCCATCGATGCTCTTCATTTAGCAAGCGGAATGATGGCGTCCTCCTCAAGTTGTTATGTCACCCTGTTTATGTCCATTTCAAATGTTGTGGCATGAAAAATGTCGTAAGGATAATAAACACTCTTACTATTATGCATTCATTTTTCTTGTTACTAATTCTGTGTAGCATATTTTGAATGAAATGGGTTTTGTTATTGTAGATGTTGGGGTTAAGATTTTTCATAGATCATCATAGTTTTAAGAAAAATTATATGATTTCAATGGAAATAAGAATGACTTCTTTATCTAACCCTCATAAGAGAAAGGAAGTGCCTCATGGTTTGCAGTTCCCTTCCAAAATTAGGGTTCGGTAATGATACTAAGAGGCCGAATTTTCATAAAATAGTTCCAAATTAGCTCTTTTATCATGTGCTAGCATGTATTAGTTAGATGGAATACTATGTAAATTTGATATATGTCATAAATGGATGATAAATGAGGAGTTATCCAAAAATTAATTGAATTGCTTATTGTGTTTGTTTATGTATGTGTGTCTGTGTTTGTATAGAATGTGTGATTCAATACTGAATTGTATGAAAAATTAATAAGTTTCATTCTTAGTAATGAATTTTAAAGTAAATAAAAAAATTACTTTAAATGTAATAACCATAATTTTTGTAAATTGATTGAGAAAAATCAATAAAGTTTGAGTTTCAGATATTTTGGGCTGAAATGTTAGGGTTATTTAAAATATACCTTTTATAAAAGTATAATCAAATCATAAGATATGTAAAATTGAAATTAAACTTAGCAAACCCTTCAAAATGACTATAAGCATGACAAATTTCGAATTCGGATGAGAAATCCCTAAGTTTTTCATTTTTTGGACAAAAGGGGTAAAATAGTAATTTTACCCAAAAATCAAAATATGAAACATCAAAATTTAGAATTTACTGAGAAATATGAATCCAACGCCACTAAGTACACTCAAATCCGAGATCATGGGAATAAAACCCAAAATTTTATGCATAAAGGGCAAAACGGACTTTTTACACCATGTGGGGCCCACATGGGGACCACCACGTCCCCAACAACCAATTTGATCAGCAGCCCATATGAAACATGGATCAACAAAGATTAGCTGGTCATGAGGAAGAAAAATTAGGCATGGGAGCATTGAAGACTTTCATGCCATTTTATATTAAAAAAATAACATATTATAATCATGGAAAAAGACCCAAAATGCCTATAAATACAACCCCAAAAATCCTCATAAATTCCCTATGAAATTCTCTTCACTCCTCTTAAAAAATTAGATCTAGATCCCTCCCCAAAAACCCAAAATTTCCAAGAGTTAGATCTCTTTTCAACTTGTTTTTCTTTTTAGATTGGAACAAGAGACCAAAAATCAATTAGGCACTCTGTTCCAAATCTAATTTGATCAATTTCACCATCCAAAACTTCCCAACATATCTATTCTACAAAACCCCCAAAGAAATTTCAAGATCCAACGGTTCAAACAATGGTATTTGCAAGAAAGGTGGATTTTAGGCTATATTTTCATCAACAAGGTATTTTTTTAAATTGGGCATATAAATGAGGTTTGCTCTCCAATCAAGTAAGAGAAAATCATTTTCATATATGTTTAGTATTTTTTTATGTAATTTTTATTTTACTGTAATTAATTTTGGTAATAAAAAGGTAAAAATAAAGTAAACAACAGAACCCTTAATTCATAATGATGGAGTGCTCAGATGAAAAATCTGACTCCACCAATCAATCCAGAATGGTCCAAAATCCCTAGGGTAGAAGTTTCAAAAAGCTCTGAGCAGTTTTGGACCCTCAATTGAGGGAGATTAATTCTGGTGGGCCAAGATCAAATCTGGACCCTAGGAACGGCTGAAAACTTCAATTTAAGATTGTGGAGTCATATGAACTCCAAATTGAGATCAGAAAGAAGCTATGGAAATCTTGTAATGGCTAGTTTCTAATGAAGTCATAATATTTCTAAAATTTATTTCTGTATTTTTCTGTATTTTGGAAATAAGTGTCCAATTTCTAAGATCTTCAAGATCTGAGGTGATCAGATCTTGGAAATTTATTTTAGTGATGATATAATAATGTAATAAAGTAATATCTATGGTTAATTTGGACAGATCTTGGATAAAATAGGGGATCTACCCTTTATGGTAGAAAAACCCTAAATAAAAAATAAAAAAAAATACAAAGGGACCCACTTGATCAATGAGATCAAGTATGATCAGATCCTTGGGATGGATTAAAGGGATGATATTATGATGGAATCCAGTTACACCATGGAGGAAATGTGACAAAATCAAGTGGATATGATTTTTGGATCTTAATGGATTAAAAGCTCTAAAGGTAATTAGAACCCTTAATCTAAAGGAAAACACCTAAGATCTAATGGTTGGATCATATTTAAAGGTTTATAATAATCTTAATAAAATTAGTTTAATTGTCTTTTATTGGATATAGAAGTGTAAATGTGATTTATGTTTTAAGTTTTAATTGTCTTTTATTGGATATAGAAGTGTAAATGTGATTTATGTTCTAAGTTAGAAAGCATGATGGTGTAATCTTTAAATTTTAGTATGATATGCCCTAAATGAGTAATTTTTTAGTAGATTTGATTATCTTAGGATCATGTTAGTGTAAATTAGGATTTAAACATGATTTCATTATGATAGAAGATGTGTTTCATAACTTAGGATCATGTTAGTTTTATTTCACTAGCTTAAGTTACATTCATAGGAAGAATGTTAGTATATAGTTGTTAAACTTATATTTGATTTATGCTTTCAAGTTGATGATTTACTTATTGTCAAATTTTATTCAATTGTTAAGATACAAGGAGCATAAATCACCAAAAATGTAAACTATTGAAATATAGAAATTCATGGACAACTAATATGAATGAATGATTTTGACTTAAGAAGGGCTATATTTAGTAGGACAATATAAGGAATGATTTATCATTTCCTTGGCCCAAAGTAGGAAAATAATGAACATCCATGGATGACATCGTGCATATCTATGGAAATTAATTAAAATCAATTAGAGAAGGGACTTAAGGTAAAGAGCTCATAAAAACCTTGTCAAAGGTTGAGCTAGTACCACTCTAGTGGACTCTGAACATTGTGGTTATAGGGGCTATACAAGAGCCAAGTGCTTTTCCCTCACCTCCCATTGACGTAAGAGAGGTTTAAATGCCTCCTTACATGAGGGTTGTATTAACCACTTTTTGAGCAGACTTTAACTGGTAAGTACTGGTCATCTTGAAATAAGGAGGAGTTGTCTAGTGATAGGAAGAAATAAATTATCTTCAACCAAGTAAGACACTAACTGGTTGAATAATAATAAGAGCATAAAAGGTTAGTAAATTATCTAACCTTAATAAAAACAGTAAGTAAGATAAGGATGATCAAACAAGATCCATTAGGTCTTAGATGATCAAGAACAATAAGAATAAGAACACTATATTGTACTTAGTATGTATGTTTAGTAGTATACTTGTTATAGTTCATTACATTAGATAATCCAAACCCTTAATCAAAGGTGATTCAAGGAAGAAAACCAAGATCATCCTCCATAGGGATGATCCAAGGGCTGAACTTAGATCAAAGAAGAACTAGATGATAGAAGATCTAGATCCTTGATCTTTATCAACATGTGTAGATTGTCAATCAAAGGATCTATGAAAGATCAAGATCAAGGAGATGAACATACAAAGACTTAGAGATAGAAAAATACTTAGATATGAATGATCTTAAGATCATTCTAAACATTAGATCTAGTGATCAATAGGATTGTTCATAATTTATATATTGACAATATGTATGGATGTACAGATTACATACATCGGTTAGGATCATGGAAGATTGGGGAAAAGAGATCAATCCTTAAAGGTAGGAGGATTTGATGAATCCATTTACATGAGATATTCATGATTGTACTCATGATCTTATGTTGACAAGAGTAATAATAATACTTGTACTAAATCTCTTGGAAACCTTAGGATCCAACCAAACACCTATAAGATGGTTAAGGACTAAACTATAAGTGAATAGGGAACTAGAAAATATTTCAGCCCTAAGTAAACAAACATATGGTCATATATATATGAAATCTATTTTACATACAAGCTTGGAGGCTTGTGAGTTTGTTTTAATAGGCATGAGCCTAGGGGATGCTATTGCTAGAGGAGTTATGAGGGTTTGGCCACCCGCTCCTTGAAATTTGATGATATGATGATACCTTGCCCAATGAGAGGCTAAAAGTCGGGTGGTGGCAATTATGGAAAGGCCACCACTATGAAAGTCTTGCCCCCCCATACGGGCAGTGACATAATATTTTCCACCGTGGTATCAGTGGTGAACAGGGCAATTATCCGAGCGCGCTAGTACGGATCAGACTATAGCATAGCAACCTTTCTGATTATTTTGCACTATGATGCATATGGGAATAGGCATAGTGAAATGCCTTATGTTGTAGGATAATGAAATGCTAGGTAATTGTATATTACCAATGTTTCCCAAGAAGGGAAATTCCCAGTATGAGATTAGCTGTAATACTAAATTCTCAAAATGAAGAGAATTGATCAGCTTAGTTGGGAATGATATTTGACTATTTTTACGAATTTAACTGGTTTACCCATGAAGGGTATGTATGTATATAGATATACATAACTTACAAAGTAAAGAGTATGTTTAAGGATAATGAGATTATGACATATTAGAATTACATTGTCAATGTTATGTTTCTTGAATCCCCTACCAAGCATTGCTTGCTGAGATATTGTACTTGTTGCAATATCTCAGATCCAAGGAAGGAGAGTTAGGAGCTGCAGACTATAGAAGACTTGAAGAGAATAATCTTCAAGGTATACCCTTAAAGACATGTATTTGTCTTTGTTGAGAGTTTTATTGTATGGTGAGCTTGACTTTTGGATTATGTAAGTTGGACAAGTATTGTACTAGATTTGGCTGTACTGTGAACCACTAGATGGATCCTGGAGTTTAATAAAAGTATATTCCTTCAATGGAATTTTATTTTGTACACAAAGTGTACTTATGTTATGTACGAAGTGGTGACTTGGGTTTTCAAAACAAGTTCTAAAGAAAAGAATTTCTGCTGCTTTGTTTTGCAAAAAAAAAATTTACACTCTTAAGGGCCCTACCTTTCAAAATACTTTACAAATCATGTTTTCAAAAACCCGGGTCGTCACATTAAAAGTGTTATTTCTCTTTATAAAGCTCTGAATCGTCTCATTTTTTCTTGTCTTCCCCATTGACGGGCTTCATCGAGTGGATGGAATGATGGACTCCTCATTTGGTTCTTCTATCTCTCTTTGTCCTATTGCCCTCTTGCCATCCATTTCAAAGATTTTGAACATTTCTATCATGAAAAACATGGTAAGAATAGTAACCCTCTTGATGTCATCCATGCATTTTTCTTATTATTAATTCCATATAGCATATTGTAGATCAAGTGAGTTTTATTACATGTTGGTGTTAAGTTCTTTCTTAAATTGTCATGATTCTGGAAAAAAAATCATAAAAATTTAGTGAAAAGAAAAACTGCTTCTTGATCTAACCCTCATAAGAGAAAGGGAGAGCCTCATCATTTAAAGTTTCAGTTTAAAATTAGGGTTCGATGACAAGAAATATGTTTTGATGAAAGAGTAGATTAGTTGTTCACAAAAGGATATACAAACACCAAATCATGAGACAGTTGCTCTTAAAATTAATCTCATCTTAGCAAAGGATGTCAAAATTGAAGCTTTACCATCTCTCTCCCCCATGACAGTGTAGTGTGAGGTGAATACTAAGAGGCCAAATCTTAGTTAGATCATCATGAATTGGACAAAAATTGTACAATTTTAGTTGCAAGAACAACTACTTCTACATCTAACCCCCATAAGAGAAAGGGAGCACCTCATGTTTTACAGTTCCCATCCAAAATTGGGATTCGATGATGATACTAAGAAACCAAATTTTCATGAAATTATTCTATATTCTTTGATCATGTTCTAGTTTGTATTAATGAGATAAAATATTATATAACATTTGATATATCTAATAAAAGGATGACAAATGAGAAGTTATCCAAAAATAATTGATTTGCTTGTTCTTAGGGGTGTGTGTGTGTAATGTGTGTGCACAGAATGTGTGCTTGAATACTGAATTGTATGAAAAACTGGTGCTCTAAAAAAGCTTTTAAAGTCTAAGAAAAGAACTAAATTTAAAAACTATTTAAACCAAAAAGGAAAAAACAACTTTAACAATCAAATTTTTAAAATTGAAAAAGAAACTATAAAATTTATTTTTAAAGTTGGTTTTCCTTTCAACCTTAAAAATCCAACTGTATATGAACAAAATTTTCACATCCCACCATTTTCCCTTACAGGAGTTCTCTTTGTGAATTAGTGCCTTGCCCCCTTAGAAAGCTCCTACATGTTCACCAGTTACTAGGTAAATATCCTCTCTCTCTCTCTCTCTCTCTCTCTCTCTCTCTCTCTCTCTCTCTCTCTCTCTCTCTCTCTCTCTCTCTCTCTCTCTCTCTCTCTCTCTCTCTCTCTCTCTCTCTCTCTCTCTCCTAGTTGGTCATTGGCTAGCCGATGCTCAATCCTCCCCCATCTCTCTTTATATCTCTATACCACTCGATCACCAACCCTCCCCTAATCTCTCTTGTTAGTCAACTGAAGCTATACTCTCCCACCCTCTCTCTATCTCTCTTAGTTTGTCCCATTCGGTCACCCAGCGACTATGCCCATGATGCCTCCTTCTCTCTCTCTCTCTCTCTCTCTCTCTCTCTCTCTCTCTCTCTCCTAGTCAAGCTCCCCCCTCTCTCTCAGTCTTTCCCAATTAATTGCCAATGGTGTGTTAGAAATGACTTATTGGAGGAAATTTTTTTGCAAGATTTTGACTTTTCTTAAGAAATTGTACATATTTGGGCATGTGGAAAGAAATCTACATATAGGCTAGAATTACATAGTCAATTTAGTGGTTTTAATTCTACTTAAGTTGTTGGAAACATGATTACATATGAACAAATTGATAGAACTAGACTTCTTCTTTAGGAGGTAGTTGGGTTGTGAGATATGCTGCTAGTTTGACTAATTAATAGCAAAAGATTTGGACTTTTTAAAGACTAGTGTATAGGAAATGACTGATCCATAAATGTGAATACTGAAAATATTTGAAGAGTGATTATAAAAATTAGTTTCAGTCACTTATTCAATGAGTTATTTGAATGCATGACTGTCATGGTTTTCTCTTGTGAGGCTAGAAATTATCATTACTTCCCAGCATGTTGACATTCATGGTCATGTAGAAATACTTATAATTGTAATAATCCCAATTTTTGTAATTGATTGAGAAAATCAATAAAGTTTGAGTTTCAGAAATTTCGAGTTGGAATATTTGGGTTATTTAGAATGTACTTCTTATAGAAGTATAATCCAGGGATAAGACATGTATAATAGAAATTGAACTCAGCAAAACCTTCAGAATGACAGTAAGCACGACAAATTCTAAATTCGGATGAAAAATCCTTAATTTTCTTTATTTTATGGACAAAAGGGTAAAATAGTAATTTTATCCTTAATCAAGATTTGAGACATCAAAATTTAGAATGTGCTAAGAAATACAAATCCAACGCCACTAAGTATGCTCAATTCCAAGATCATGGGAATAAACCCTAATTTTTATACATAAAGGGCAAAATGGTCTTTTTACACTATGTGGGGCCCATAAGGGACCTAAAAAGGAATCCAATGACCATCTCACGTGAAATCATGGGTCAAACCACTACCAGCTGGTAGTGGAGAAAGAGGTGGTGGTGGAGAATCCAATGCTAATTAAATAATAAAAAGAATAAACCATAATCATTACACATAATCATGAAAAACACCCAAAATGCCTATCAATACACCCCAAAAAATCCTCTAAAAATGTCCATAAAATTATCACAAAATTATATTGACTTTCCTTATAAATCTAGACATAGATCCATTCCCAAAATCCCAAAACTCCCAAAGGATCCCTTTCTTTCATTTTCTCCCTCCTCTCTCTAGATTGGAACAAGAGACCTAAATTCAATTAGGCACTCTGTTCCGATCAATATCATAGATCGCACTGTATAAAATTTCCTACCATACCTTAGCTACAAAACACCCAAAGAAATTTCAAGATCCAACGGCTCAAACAGAGAACTCATAAGACAAGTGGATCTTGGGCTATCTTATCATCAAACTGGTATTCTCTTAATTTGGACTATATAACTGATGTTTTTCTCCAATCAGGTAGGTGGAACTACTTCCTAGACATGTTTATTATTTTTTAATGAAAATTTTATTGTAATTTGATTTAGGTGAAAAATTGTAAAAATAAAGTAATGATCAGAACCTTCAATTCATGATGATTGAGGACTCAAATGGAAAATCTAACCCTTTCAATTGATCCAAAAGGGTCCAAAACCCCTAGGGTAAAAGTTTCATGAAATTATATTAAGTGTTGGACGAGGGATTGATTGGACAGTCCAGAATGGATAGTCCAATCTCCCGATCAGATCGGGTTCCCTAGAACAACGTACGAAACGCCGCACGAAAACATAGCACGCAATAATGTTTCCGCACGTGCTCTGCATGTGTGATGTCATCCCAATGGGACAATTGTGCTCAAGCACTGGTTATCAGGCGAGCGCATCATGCATTTGTATCGATGACAGAGTCGCCGCCCGACCAGTTCTACTCGGCCTGTTCCACCTTAACGATCTGGGCCGTCCATTCCGATGGGCCTAGATCATATCTAGACCTTAGGAATGAACTGTGAACTTTTGGACTTAATTCAGGAGTCATACGAACTCTAAATTGAGATCAGAAAGAAGCTATGTAAATCTTACAACCTCTAGTTTCTTATGAAATGATAAAATGGAGAAAATATCTTATGAAACTTTCTGTATTTAGGAAATAAGTTTTCAATTTCCAAGATCTTCAAGATCTGAGGTGATCGTATCTTGGTAATCTGTTTTAATAATGATATACTATTGAAATAAAGTGATATCTATAGTTTATTTGTACATATCTGAGATATATTAAGGGATTTTCTCGTTATAGTAGAAAAACCCTAAAAATACAAAGGGACCCACTTGATCAATGAAATCAAGTGTAATCAGATCCTTGGGATGGATTGAATGAATGTTAATATGATGAAATCTAGGGAGATCATGGATTGAATATAACAAAACCAAAGCAATATGATCCTTGGACCTTAATGAAGAAAAAACCCTAAATGTAATTAAAACCCTTGATTAAAAGGAAAAGATCTAAGATCAAATGGTTGGATCATAAGTAAAGGTTTCTAAAAATATTAATGTAATTAGTTTTATTTTCTATTAATTGATAATAGCATTTTAAATATGATTTATGTTATAAAGCATGCTAGTGCAACTTTTAGACCTTAGCATGATATGTGATTAGATTGTTATAATAGGTTGCTAGATTTAATTATCTTAGGGGCATGTTAGTGTGATTTTATGCAAGTGTAACTTAGGACCAAGTTAGTATGATTTCATGCCATTGTAACTTAGGACCATGCTAGGATTTCATGAAAGATTATACTATAGTATGAGATTGTACCTTAGGTCCATGTTAGTTTAAATTGAGTTATTAAGATATATTAGTTGAAAATCATGCTAGTGTAATTTTAAGTACCTTATTTCATTATCATTAAGTTGTTCAATTATGTAGTTTTATGCTTTGAATTTATAATTCATTTATGGTTAAATTTCATTAGTAGATCTACTTGTTATGAGATAAAGAGCACAAAACACCAAAAATGGAATATAATGAGAAAGTAGAGTTTCATGACAGAAATAAGAGTGGATTATTTTGGACTTAATTAGTAAGGGCTATAGTTAGTAGGACAATATAAGGATTACCAAATCCTTGGCCAAAACTAGGAGAATAATAAACCCCATGAATGACATTGTAAATGTTCATGGACTTAATTAAAATCAGTTAGAAAGAGTACTTAGGGTCAACATGCTTATAGGAACCTTATGAAAGGTTGAGCTAAGGTCACTCTAGTAAATGTTGAACATAGTGGTTAAGGGGGGTATTCTAATAAAACCTCACTCTTCCCCTACCTTCCGTTGACATTTGTGAGGTCTAAATGCCTCCTTACATGAGGATTGAAGTGACCACTTTATATTCATCCATTCAGTTAGTAAGCCTTAGCCAATTGGAAATAAGAGGAGCAGTCTAGACTTAGGCTGAAATAAGTTACCTTCAACTAGCAAAACATTAACTGGTTGAATAATAATAGTAAGAGCATAAAAGGTTAGTAAATTATCTAATCTTGATCACAACTATAAGTAAGATAAGGATGATCAAACAAGATCCATTAGATCTTGAATGATTAAGAACAATAAGAATAAGAATATTGTATTGTATTTAGTATGCATGTTATAGATCAAATCTAGTTCATTAGATTAGATAATCCAAACCCTTGATCAAAGATGATTCAAGGAAGAAAACTAAGATCATCCTCCTTAAGGATGTTCCAATAACTAAACTTAGATCAAAGAAGAACTAAATGATAAAAGATCTAGGACCTTGATCTTTATCAACGAGTGTAGATCGTCGATCAAAGGATCTATGAAAGATCAAGATCAAGGAGATGGACACACAAAGACTTAGAGATAGAAAATACTTAGATATGAATGATTTAAAGATCATTCTAAACATTAGATCTAGTGATCAATAGAATTGTTCATAATTTATATATATTGACAGTAGGTATGGATGTACAGATTACATACATCAGTCAGGATCATGGAAGATCTGGGAAAAGGGATCACTACTTGAAGGTAGGAGGATTTGATGAATGCATTTACATGGGATGTACATGATTGAACCCATGACCTTATGTTGACAAGAGTAATGTTAATACTTGTATTAAATCCCCTGAAACCCTTATGATCCAACCAAACACATATAAAATGGTTAAGGACTAGAGTCTAAGTGAACAGGGAACTAGAAGATATTTCAGCCCTAAGTAAATAGACAGATTGTCTGATATGTATGAAATCTATTTTACATGCAAGCTTGGAGGCTTGTGATTTTGTTTTAATAGGCATATGCCTGGGGGATGCTATGCTAAAGGAGTTATGAGGGTTTGGCCACCCGCTTCTTGAAATTTGATGATTTGATGATACCTTGCCCTATGAGAGGTTAAAAGTCGGTTGGGGCAATTATGGGAAGGCCACCATTGTGAAAGTCCTGTCTCCCCATATGGACAGTGACATAATATTTTCCACCGTGATATCAGTGATGAATAGGGCAGTTATTCAAGAGCACTAGTACGGACCAGACTGCAGCATGGTAGCCCTTTGATTATTGCACTATGATGCATATGAGAGTAGGCATAGTGAAATGCCTTATGTTTTAGCATAATGAAATGCTAGGTAATTGTATATTACCAATATTTCCCAAGAAGGGAAATTCTTAGTGTAGGATTAGCTGAAGTACTGAATTCTTATAATGGAGAGAATTGATCAGCTTAGTTGGGAATGATATTTGACTACTTTCATAAATTTAACTAATTTACCCATGTATAGTATGTATATATATGGATGTACATATATTACAAAGTAAAGTGTAGAGACATGAATATGTTTAGGGATAACAGGATTATGAAGTATTAGAATTATATTGTCAATTATTATGCTTCTTGAATCACCTACCAAGCATTGCTTGCTGAGATATTGTAAATGTTGCAATGTTTACAATATCTCAGATACAGGGAAGGAGAGTTAGGAGCTCAAGACCATAGAAGACTTGAAGAGAATAATCTTCAAGGTATACCCCTTGAAGACATGTATTTTTCTTTGTTTGAGAGTATTATATTATAATGAGAGTTTCATTGTATGGTGAGCTTTGAGTTTTGGATTATGTAATTTGGACAAGTATTGTAATGGATTTGGCTGTACTGTGAACCACTGGATGGATTTTGAAATTTAATAAAAGTATATTCCTTCGATGGAATTTTATCTTGTACAAAATTCTACTTATGTTATGTATAAAGTGGTGTCTTGGCTTTTACAAAACAAGTTCTAAAGAAAAGAATTTCCGCTACTTTGTTTTGCAAAATTTTTTTTACTATTAAGGGCCCTGCCTTTCAAAAATATATTACAAAACATGTTACAAAAACCCAGGTCATCACAATAATTCCAATCAATTGAGATTCTTGTACATGTAGAAATACTTGTAAATTCCAAAGAATTGGCACTATGTTGTTTTTACTTCTACTTCCTTGAAGTTTGATGTCGTAACTAGTAATGTACATTTCTGATTACCCTTAATCCAAATGTTTCACTTTACTTTCTAGAATACTATGAAATGAATTTGAGGTTTCTTGAAGTTCTAATTTTCAATAAATATTAGTGTATGACATGCGTTAGATACATTTAATTGAAAGTGATGTTTCCTAAAGGGGTGTGTAGTTATGAATTGGAAAGGAGCATGTTAATGATTGCTTACACTTGTCTATTTACTTTAAGCGTTAGAATCTTATTGTAAGTGGTCTTTAATTGAAAATCACTTGTTCTTTCAGTACTTCCATTCCAAAATATGTATATTGTAATAACCTCAATTTTTGTAAACGAATTTGAGAAAATCAATGAAAGTTTAAAATTTCAGAAGACTCGGGTGGGAATATTAGGTTAAAAGAAAATATCTTTTCATAGAGATTAAATCATGAGTGAAAACTTATAATTAAGAATGTACATGAAAAATTGAATCAAAAGACACTAATTTCGTTGAATTCTAAGTTAGAATGAAAAATCTCAATTTTCTACATAAAAGGGTAAAATGGTCATTTTCATCCATAACCAAGATTTAAAATTTGAATATTTGGAATGTACTCAAAAAACCAAAAAGTACTCAAAAAATCAATTCTGATGCCATTGAGTACACTAAAATCTGAGTTTGGATACAATTTCTCCATTTTTATGAATAAAAGGGCAAAATGGTCTTTTCACATCAAAGTGGGGACCACAAAGTAGGCCAATTTTTTAGAAGCAACAATAATTTAACAATGCACTACTAGATTATAGTGGAGGAAAAGGTGGAGGTGGAAACTCCACCCATAAATAAAATAATAAAAAGAAAGAAGGAGATTTTTCTGAAAATTTAATTTAAAATTCAAAAACTAGCCTATAAATAATTCTAAAAATTTCACAAAATTTTTTACAACTTCATCACAAAATTCCCTAGGCTCCCTTAGAAAATCAGGTAAAAATCCTCCCCCATCTTCCCTAATCTCTGTCTTTTTCTCTCTTTCTCTCTCCTCTCTCTAGAATAGTACCAAGAGCCCTAAGTTCAATTAGCCACTCCATTCCAAATCAAATTTTATAAATTTACCATCCTTATTTTTCTAAATTCCCTAATCTATAAATCCTCAAAAGTAATTTCAAAATCCAATGGTTCAATCAACAGAAAAATAAAAATCAAGATTTATTTGGTGTGTTATGGCATACAGTGAGGATTTATTTATTTTAAAATTAATTCATCAATTCTGAGCAAATCAAGTAGGAGGATATCATCCAATATTTAGTTTATATCATTTTTTATATTTTTAATTTCACTGGATTTTATTTTCTGTTAATGTTTCAAAAAATCAAGTTTTGGTAAAAAAAACCCTCTAGATTTGCATCATGGAGGGGTCAAATGAAAATTTTGAGCTATTCACTAGATTCAGAAGGGTTCAAAACCCTTGGATATGAAATAACAGCCAATTTCATAGAGATATAATGGCCCAATTTGAAAGAGAAAAGGGGGATGGTGATTTAACAGTCTGATCTAGATCGTCTCACCATTTACAAGTCACCAACCCGTTTCTACCAGTAGTCACCTGTAAAAAAGGGAAGGATAACTGGTTCCACCAATTTTGCCTATTTTGTCCTGTTCTAACAGCCAGATCAAATCTAGACCGTTAAAATGACTATGAACTTCAAACTTGAATTCTTGAGTCATTTGAGCTCCAAATCACAGGCAAAAATAAGCTGTGGAAAGCTTATGATGTTTAATTTTATATGAAATAAAAAATTTAGGAAATATTGCAAGAAACTTTTTGTTTAAAGAAAATAAGATTCTTACTTCCATGATCTTGAAGGTTTGAGATGATTAGACCTTAAGGATCTGATCTATTTATGTTATAATTATAAGGATATGTGAAATTGAGGGCTTAATGTGAAATATCAATGATAATTTAAGAAATCTACCCTTTATGGTAGAAGTAACCTAAAATTTGTAAAGGAACTTTCCTGATCAATAAGATCAAGCATGATCAAACCCTATGGACGGGTTGGATGGAGTTAATAATGATGAGATCTAGTAAGATCATTGATTAGTTATGACAAAAACATGTGAAGATGATCTTTGAACCTATAATGAAGTAAAAACCCTATATCTAAGGAAAGGACTTAAGATCTAATGGTTGGATCATATTAAAGGCCTCTAATGATGTAAATTTATTAGTATGATTTCATTTAATTATTAGATTCATTTTAACTTTAATTTATGGCATGATTATAAGATCCATGCTAAATTATTTCTTCATTTTGATGTAAATGATCTACATGTTATTAGATGGTTAGATTTAATCATCTTAGGGCCATGTTAGCAGACATGATTTTCTTTAAATATCCTTAGGATAATTAATATAAGAATTAGGGCTATGCTAGTTTAATTTGAGTATGTACTATAGTATGATTCCATTTAAGATGGTAATGGAATTGTGATTTAAGATTATGTTAATTTAATTTATTTCATTAATTAGGGATTGTCATAGTAGTTACATAGTATTGCTATCCTTAGATTATTGAATTTATATTATTTTTATGCTTTGAAGTTTATGATTCATTATTATCATATTTCTTAATAGATTTAATTGATAATTATTTATGATAAAGAGCATAAAACACCAAAAATGTAACCTAATGAGAAATTAGAGTTTCATGTCATACATAAGAAGGAATGACTTGACTTGGACTTAATTGGTAAGGGTTATAGTTAGTAGGACAATATAAGGAATAGTTTACCATTTTCTTTGCCCAAAATAGGAGAATACTACGCATCCATGAATGACATTTTATATGATCATGAACATTAATAAAAATCAAGTAGAGATAAATTAGGGTTTACTAGCTCATAGGAACCTTATGGAAGGTTGAGCTAAGGTCACTCTAGTGGACACTGAACATTGTGGTTAAGGGGGTTATCTAATAGAGCCTCACTCTTCCCTCACCTTCTAATGATATTTGTTGAGGTCTAAACACCTCCTTACATGAGAATTGAAGTAACCACTTTTTGAGTAGCCTGTAGTTGGTAAGCCATAGTTAATTGGAAATAAGAGGAGTTGTCTAGAATTAGGAGTGAATAAATTATCCTCAAACTAGTAACACTAACTAGTTGAGAAATAATAATAAGAACATAAAAGGTTAACAAATTAACTAATCTTAATAAAAATTATAAATAAGATAAGGATGATCAAACAAGAATCCAAGAGGAGAGACTGAATGATCAAAGACAACAAAAGAAAATAAATACAAATGTAGAGTAGATTATTATTATGTGAATATACTTGTAATATAGATTTATTAGGTTAGAACATCTGAACCCTTAATCATATGTCATTCAAGGAAGAAAGATTCAAATCATCCTACTTAAGGACGATCAAATGACCATGCAGTATGTACCTTTGGATTAAAAGATGACATTATAAGTATGATTTGATAGATATATGTTGATCAAGACTATGGAAAACTTCAAGGAGTAAGAATACCCTATTAGGAGGATTTTATGAATGCATCTATATGAAAGATACATGTTGAATACATGATCTTATGTATAGAAATGTTGACATGTATAATGCAGATACCTTGTGCTAAATCCTAATGATCCAACCAAATAATGAGAAAATATATATGAAATGGTTAAGTGTAGAGATGAAGAAAACCTAAGTGAATAGGGAAGTAGAAGATATTCTAGCCCTAGATAAATAGACATATTGTCTGAGACGTATAAGAAATATTTTACATATGAGCATGGAGGCTTGTTGTTTTGTTTTAAATAGGTGTAGGCCTGGGGTTGCTATGCTAGGGGAGTTATGAGGGTTTGGCCACCCGCTCTCTGAAATTTGTTGATGATGAATTCCATGCCTAAGAAAGGCAGAAAGTCTAGTGGGGCAATTTTGGGAAGGCTACCACTGTGACAGCTACGGACATGGATTTTACATTTCCACTGAATATGCTATGAGTGGATTATTGAGCAGTTATCCGAGTGTGCTGTATGGATTAGACTGCAAACATAGTAGTCCTTTGATTTATTTTGTACTATGATGCATATGAGATAGGCATAATGAGGTGCCTTATATATGGCATAATGAAATGCTAGGTAATTGTATATTACCAATATTCTTAGGAAAAAGGAAATTTTCAGTATAGTAATTAGCTGATATATTGATCTCTTACAATTGAAAGAGTTGATCATCTTAATTGGGAATGAGAATTGAATATTTTCACTATTTTGATGAATTTGTTCATATACATTATGTATACGGATGTACATAAATGATAATAAAAAAAAACAAAAGGTTATAGAAATGAGATTGATCCATGATCATGTTTATTGTTGATGTTTTCCGCAAGTGCACGGGCTATTGTAGTATAGCTATGCAAATACGGGTCGAACCCACAGGGACTCGCTTTAATTGGAGTTTTTAATAAAATTTAATTACTTGAAATTTGATGAGAAGAACAAACTAGCATAATTATTCAGATTTATTCAATTGATGCACTTTAAATAACTTTCAATTTCAGAGAACAACATAAAAGTAATCAAAACATCCTTGAATCACACTGTCCTTGGATGGCATTGTCCCTGGATAATACTGTCAAAAGATGGATGAAATAAAGCTTAAATAGAACAAGGACACAGATGTAAATAAAATGGGGATACAGATGTCATTAAACAAGGGACACATATGTCATTACTGGAATTGAACAGATTTGTCATTTCATTTAAAGATGAAGGGCAAAACCGTCATTCTGTTCAAACTCTAGTTTTTAACAAAAACCAAGAAAACCCAACGAAGGAGAAGGAAGCTGGAGACGATGGAACCGGAGGAAATCGCTGGAGTAGATGTCTGGCCCGTCGTCTGGTGCTGTGGGAGCAAGGGCACTCAAACTGGGTTGGCCATGCGTTCTCTGCTGGGAAGATATCGACGGTCTGAATCTAGAACAGAAGTTCGAGTGGAGACGACACCTGGGTTGTGCGGTGAGCAACTTGGCTAGAGAGGAGATCTGCACTTCGTCTGGCAAGATGGAAAGATGGGCCGTTGTCTGGCCAAGACGTCCTAGATTGGTTGGTGGAGCGTGTACTGGCCACTCTGTCTACTTCAAGCAGACAACGATGAATTGGGAAAAAAAAGACCAGATCGGGCTGGGTGCGGATGCCATGGTGGAGAGAAGAAGAGAGCAGCAATGAGGGAGACGTGGGAAAGGCTGGGGTAGATGGAGATTGATGTGGTCTGTGCAGTGTGGTACTGGTTTGGGCAGAGGAGAAAGCTTGGCCTTGCTTGGGTTTGAATGTGAATTAGGGAGGGTAAAGAGGAAGAGAAGAAGGAGGCTGATGCAGTAAAAACTAGGTGGTCTGAGTAGAAGAAAACGACACCTGCTCAGCAGGCTTCTGGGAATTTGGGTGTTGGGTGTGATGGAGAAGTATGGAGAAGTATGGAGGTCTGATGCAACGTTGATGATGATGGGGTAGCCTGACTGAGGTGCAGATCTGGCTTGGTGCTGTGGATGATGCCGTGAAGAGCAACTGATGAAGGAGAAGGGTGACTAGTGAAAAGGGAAGATGGGGCTTGTGTGATGAATGGAGATTCAAAGGAAAGTATAACAAACGAACTTAGGAAGGAAATAAAATTGAACAATAAAGACCAAAGAAAAACCTCCCCACTCTCTCCCATACGGCTTCCTCTTTATAGCCTTTCCCTTCCTTGTTTTTCTCCATTTCCTTCCTTATCTTCTATCCTTGAAGAGTTAGAATTCTATGGGGAAACTTTCTCCATTTTCAATTAGAACTCCATCCTTTTTTGGAATCCTCTTCAAACTAGAAATCTTCCACTTAGGACTCCTTGTTGATTAGGACTCTTGCCTTTTTTATTCAATTAGGATTCTTCCTCTTGTAATTCAATTAGGATTCTTCCTTGATTCTCTACTTGATCCACACCATAGAGATTAAATCCGAGCCATCCAATTTCTTTTAGTTGATCTGCAAAATAAACCGCTAAATTAGAATAATCAAACCGTACATTAATCCTTTAATAAGCTCGAATGATCATCTAACCGTTGATTAAGGTCTAGATGGTTAATCAAGCTAAAATTTGAAATTTGGACGATTAGATAATCTAATTGAATGCTAAACTAGGGGTCTTTTAGCCAAAATTAAGCAATTAACACATGATAGAAATGAATAATGGGATTAATGAGTATTAGGATTATATTGTCAAATTATGTTACTTCTTTAATCCCCTACCAATCAGGTTATATCCATTGAAGACACGTATTTTATTTGAGAGCATTATATGTATTGAGAGTTTTTATTATATGTAAGCTTTGAAATTTGGATTATGTAATTTGGACAAGTATTGTAATGATACCGGGCTATACTATGAACCATTGGATGGATCCTAAAGTTTAATAAAAGTTTATTCCTTCGGAATTTTATCTTGTACAAAACTCTACTTATGTTATGAAGTGATGACTTGGGTTTTACAAAACAAGTTCTAAAGAAAAGAATTTCCATTGCTTTATTTTGTGAAATTTTTTACTACTAAGGGCCCTATCTTTGCAAAATGTATTACAAAATGTGTTATAAAAACCTAGGTCATTACATATATGATGCTTCATGTTCATGAATGAAAACTCAAATGTAATAAGACTTAGTTGTGTTAGTATCCTTATCATGCACATTTGGATTTTTCAATGTAAACACTTCCATGTTGAAGATATTTTTTACATTCATATTTTACATTTGGTTAGATCACAATTGCATGTAATTAGTATGGAATAACCCTATTTATTAACAACTTAATCTCATCAAGAATTGAAACAACTATGGTAAGTACTATAAGCTTATTTAGTTTTCAAATTAAAAGAGGTCATCCAATGTCATGGCTTGCTCCTTACACTTAACTCTTTTTTTTTTTTTTTTACTTTAAACTATTACATTATAGAATTAAAATGAATAGTCAATGTTTATGTCATAGTTTTCATTTAAATATCACTATAAATTCAAAGGCCAATGCCACCTTTGTACTCAAAAAAGTATGTTTCTTATGTTTTCTTCTACTTTGTGTTCTTTAAATGCATCATATGGACTTTTAGATTTCATTATAATCTAATTTATAGTAAAGATGGAAAGTGAACAACATGAATAATGCTATTACCCTCTCCATTACTATGTTCTCATACGCAGGAATACCCCCGTTAGTTGGCTTTCATAGCAAATTCTATTTGTTTTTCGCCGCTTTGAGTTGTGGAGCATGAACACGAAGCCAACTTTAGCAGCACTCAACAGAGAAAGGGCAAAGGGCAAACAACTATGGAAAAGGTTAATGAAAGAAAGTTAAAGGGACTCAAACCAACTACTTTACACAAAAATAAGGGCCAAGAGATAGGTGACAGTGCAACATTTTTAGTAGTTTTCTTTACTCCATAATAAGAAGCATGGTGCCTATCACAATTGATTATTGCAGACATGTGTCACCAACAATCAAAGATTCAATATGAGAGCTGGTGAATTTTTGTCAAAATATTATGTATTATATAATATATAGCATACCTTATCTTCTTATTTTCAAATATAATAACATGCTTTGTACTCTGTAGCCTATTGATAAGTGTTTAATTTTGCATAAAAACCAACCAATTAGTTACCCATGTTTTCCAACTTATAGGGATAAATTAGGTTTTTAGACCAAAATTCATAACACATGTTTTTTTACCACATAACCCAAAAGTTTGATATTTTGTAGGTCTAGAAGCTAGTCCAAGGTAAGCATATGATTAATCATATTTTTCTAATATTTAATTAGAATTTTTTACTTTTTGTAGAAAGTAAGATGGTGATTCGACGGCTAAGATCGATCAAGATGAAATTGAAGACCAAGATCAAAAGATCGAGTCAAAGCCCCAAAATCATCACTTTAACATAAACCAAAGTCCAAGATCATCTTGTAGACCAATAATGGATGTGATTAAAGGAGCTAAAGATGGCCAAAGTGGGCCCATCAAGTAAGCCATAGAAGCCACCTTAGCCATATAAGCCATAAAAGAAGGTGGCAAACCAAGGAAGCTTCCAAAGCCAGCCATGAGCTTAGCTAATGAAGCCTTCAAAGTTATCCATATAAGCCATCGAGCTAAGCTAAATGGAAGGCTAAGATTGGAGGATATTCAAGAGAGTTATCCATGAGTCATTTTGAAGATAATTAAGGGAAAATCTATTAGAATAAGATGGCATGTGGACCAATGGGATAAGATCAACTAATTTTTAGGGTTTTTCTCACTTTTTCCTTAATTTCCACCTCACCTTTAAGATGCACTACGAATTTCCAAAACTCTATCTCATTCAACCTCTTAGGAAACTTCCCAACTAACCAAATTTCTCCACCTAACACCCTCCACCTCTTTCTTAACCAATCCGCACTCATTTTCCCAAAATATTAAGCAATCAACAATTTGTAAGGGGGCAGACGACCCTTCCTAAAAAGGTGGCCTCTCCTACCTACCCCCCTTCTTAAAGCAGCCAACCTACTTCCCCACTTTTCTATTTGATATTTACCCCTTTTACCCCATCAAATCCATTCAATTTGATACTCTTTAATCCCCACCATACCTTAGTACTACATTACCCTAGGAAAAATAGGACAAGTCTTATAAAACCAGCCCAAAACTCAAGCAAAACACGCTTCTTTTTTCAACATAGGAAAAGACGTCTCCTCCATAGGAAGGAGAGACCCATTTCCTTCAAGCCATCTTTTCCCCTATTGCTTGTTGTTTTGTGAAGTCTTTGGGTTCTTCCACAACTTTTGAGGTTCATGCTTCTTCCTCAAGTGTTCAACCTAAGATTTGTGGGGTTTTGAATTTACTTCTTTTCATGTTAATTTGCCTTGTTTTTCATTTAGCTTCCATTACTTTCAAACTAAGATTCAAGGCTGGTTTTCCTATGTAGTGACAGCCAAGGGAATTCATCTTGAACCTAGTTTTTTTCTTTATCTTTCATTACATCTTTATTCTCTTTCAGCTCTCTTGATTTCCTTCTTTCTTTGCTTAAGTTCCATTGGATTGTTGCCTTAATTTTGCATAGGATTTTTCTTTGATTTTAAGCATACTTGTTCATAAGTGAATGTTTGGAACAATTGAAGAAGAATTTGGCTTGTAATTAAGGATTGATTGAGATTAAGTGAAAATCATTGTAATAGCATTTGAGTTTCAGATTAGAAGTGATCAATTTCATGTTTTATAGTTATACTCATTGAATGTTTCAATTAGCTTACTACGAGAATTTCTTTGTTTGAATGGTGTATGTTAATCTCCAGCACTATACAATCATGTTCACTTTACTTTTCAAGAGCCCAATTATATTAGTAGATAGCTTAGTTAATGTTAGAAATAGATTGTATGCTTAGGTTTCCAAAGTAGTTGATTAAATCCACTCTTATCTAATGAATCATAGATACCATTCCATGGTGTCATCTATGTTAATTGGGTAGTTTACCTTTATTGTTGTTAGTAAGTTCTTTAATTTATTTTTTTAGTTTGGTTGTAGTTAGATTCCATTATTTTGCATCTTTGTTAGTAGGAAAGTAATCAAATTTATCACACTTGTTAAAATAGTTCATTCGGTTGCTTACTTTTCTTAGTTTGAATGATTAGGAAAGTAGTTTATTAAAGCATGTTTCCATTAGATTAGTTGTTAATTTCATGTTTAGGAAAGTTAGAAAGTTTCACTTTAGGAAAGTTTTTAATTGAGAAAGTCATAAAATTAGAAGTTTTTAATTTAGGAAAGTTTTAATTTTAGAAAGTGCATGTTTTAGGAAAGTTTTCCATTTAACATGTTTCTTGTTTTTGCTTAGTTTTTGATCTCATATTTTAATTTCCATTCTTAATTTAGAACAAAAATCACTTGAATTTTGGCTAGGTTAGATAGTTTAAATTAGGGACCATTAGCATCACAATAGTTCACTCCTCACGAGTCAACCTCATTAGCGTACTATATTGCAAATTATTCATTGACTTGTAAGTTTTATTTAAAGCAACATCAAGTTTTTGGCACCATTGCTTGGGAGTTGCAACAAATTGTTCAATGTTCCATACTTTAGGCTATTTTGCTCTAGTCTACGATTAGGATGCATTAGATTGGGGATTTTGCATAATTTTGCATACATTTTTCATTTGTTTCTATTTTTCTCATATTGACCATACTTCACTGATTTTTGTGAGAGGAAAATGGCAAAGGAGCACAACGATCCTATGGGCCACATCTTCATCATCTTAGATTAGGTTTTATTGCTTTCCTAGATTAGGATTTGAGTGAAACTTGTAATGAGGCCCATTGTAAATAGTAATTTCTTTATTATTTAATTTTAAATGGGCTATAATAATACAAGACAAGTGTGGGGTATGGAGGCCCCCACTTGATCATCATCGGACCCCTCACTATAAGTATCTCTCACTCAATTTTCAAATTTTAGGATAATTTACATTTGAATGTTAGTATAATTCATATAGATTAGGATCATTCATTGATAATTGTTACATCTTCACTTAGGATTGCTACATTACAGCACCTATCTAACCTTGGTTGGATAGCATATAGGTTGCATTTCATATTTACTCCTTTAGGGTGGAATGGAATTAATGTTAGTAAGGGCCCCACAAGAACCATTATAAGATAAGGACTGGATTTTGTCACCAACTCCTTGGCCCACCTAGGAATCAATCAATATCCTTACATGTCCTGATCCTAACCCTTGAATATTAATTTAAAAGCAAGTAGAAAGAGACTTAGGGTATTGAGCTCATAAGACCCCTTTAGAAGGACGTGATTTATTGTCACTCTAGTGGCATCTAAGCATTGTGGTTATAGTTGGTATCTTAAAATCCAAGTGAATTTCCCATGCCTTTCATTGACATTAGTTGAGGTTTAAACACCTCCTAACACAAGGATTGTGTTAATCACTTTTGAGTAGAATTGTGATACCTTGGGCTTTCTAAACCTTTTTCCAATACATATAATAATAGAAATAATTTTTTTTATAAAATAGGTAGGATCCCCGAAAGTGAAAACTCGTAATTTACATAAATAACACAGCGTTCAGAAGAAATACCAAAAAGAAAACCTTGAGGGGTCATACAACATTCAAAATCACGAGTTGTAAACAAAATCAAATCTGCGATACTCTGAGCATGCTCAACACAAAACTGTGATAAATCAACAAAAGCTGTGTGAAGCCAATGATAATATAAGTCCAAAAGCCCAAGGTTCCATCCACTATCACCACATCATACACATGCAAGTAACTATACACTATACAATAGTGTGGGTCCAATCTATCCAAAATACAACTATCCAAGTACAACCCAAAAAGTCTAAACAAGTCCAAGGGACGCACATTAATCAGTCTCAGTATACAAAGAGCAGATGACCCTCAAGCCCTTGCCCTAATCAACTCTAATCCACCTGCTTCTTCTTCGAACTATCGCGCTCCAAATCTGAGGCATTGCAAATAAGGCAATGCTTTAGCAAGCTATGCTTGTGTAGGTAATTCACATTTTATAATAAATACGATAAAATCACATGATACGAAGTATCATAATCATGGTGAAATCTCATAAAATGAATGTATACAAAGCATGTGAAACACCATACATCCATAATGGACATATCAGGAAATCATGAGCTAAACCAATTATTATCAAATCTGAGTGCCATCACATGTAAGGCATGAAACACATGGATACACATCTATAACAAAAGTTCATGTCCACAAAATAATATAATGCACGTCATGATCATGGAATGCCTTGCACAATCAAGCCCTATGAGTGTCTCGACTAGACTCACATTGATGGTAATGAGTACTCATCCCAATCCTAAGTCCCTCACGTGCAGCCCTCATCAATCCATTTCCCTACAAAAGCCTGTCAACCATCCCCTTGGCCCACCCTCAAATTGATACAAGACCCAGCTTACCCCGCTTCACCCAAAAGTCTTAAATCAAGATCCATGATGAGGTGAAATCCATCACACATCAAAATATGAATAATCACATAACCAAATGTCACAATATCGAACATGAAATACTGAGCACATTTCAATAAATCATAATAGTGAATAAAACACATACTTCAAGAATTTCAAATAACAAATCATGATCGATGAAATCAAGAAGAAATCCCAAATGTAATGACCTACCTCGACAAACGCAATACTCAAGTCAAGTGCGCAAGCAATGCATGTAGTGCACTTTGACATACCTATCACATCACAAGTCATATATCACTTGGTGTTCTCACATCTCAAAATAAACAATTCCAAGTGAAAATTCCCTTGATCTGGCAGCTAATCCTAGATTAACGGCCCAAATCATCTGATTAACCCTCTATTAGGTCAATCCTGAACTAGATGTAGGTTTTTCTAATATCTCAACCAACATTCATGATCCTTAATGATTAATCTATGCCATAATCCACTTAATTTATGTCCCTTAATTAATGAAGGGTCAGTCCTTAACATCTTGTAAAGTTTGGAGATGATCAAACCATTAGATTACTCCATAACACTTATAACTGACATCTGATCATCAATTTTAGTCATTCTCATCATGATCTGTTTAATTTTAGTGTTTATTTAGTGATTTACACATGTCTCCATGATTATACCTTGATCTAACAGTCAGATCGTGCTCTGATCAGCCAATCCCAAGGTACCTGATCTAATCAATTGTTAAGATCACTTTTCTTGAAAATCACATGCTATCTACTTTGTTAATTCCCTAGATCATCTCATATTTGGTGTATATAATCAAGTTCTAAGGCCTGGCCATCCATTGATTGGCCTGATCTAGGTTATCTAATGGTATTTAGTGATTTAACTATTTAAAAGGTAGTCAATCTAGGTTTTCATCTTAAATATAGGTCTGCATCATCGAGATGATTGCAATGGATTTTCCAGATCATGATTTGGACCTCTGTAGCTCCCAAAATCACATTTTATATGAATGGACATTGTCAAGATTATCTCAATGGAGAGCACATACGTATTCTGCCATGTGGCAGTGACATCGCACGTGTTGCCCATGTGCATGTCTCTGTTGCTTCTTGCTAGCAGTCCGTCGTGGTTGTCGTCACTACCAGTGACCCTTAGGTGCCCAAATCCTGCAATTTTTGCACCGCTTTGTTCAATTTTTTATGTACATTCCATTTTTACCTTCCCATTGATAGATTAGGCCATTTTCTCATGTTTTTACTCAATTTTTATCACATTTATATAAATCTCCCTCTTACCACTTTTAAAAATTTTCGGCGTCCCTAGCCATCAGATCACCATGAAAATTCATGGGTTTGTTCTTTGTGTCATCATGCACAAGATAAACGGTTCATATCATTATCCAACACCATTTCATCTACTTATTTCTAAAAAGAATATTAACGCCCTTAACTCATCAAAAAACGGCAATCCACACCATTTTTCTACGTTAAAATTAATGAAACTCAACAAAAAAGCAGGAAAATGATGGAGGGTGGCCTACCTCATTCAAGCTAGCCAATCCTAGTTGTTTTCCATCACGAGTTCACTTGTAGGAGGGAAAAAACAACAATGTCTTCTCCATGAAACGTCATCGCTGGTGATGTCCATTGCCAGTGATGCAAAAAATTTATGAAAAGGAGGTGCATTTAAAGCCCCCCTAATTGCATTTTAATATTTTATCTATTTTATATTTATATAAAATTTGATTTTTATTTAATACTAAATGATTACCCCCTTACCCATTAATTACCTGTCAACGTCACAGATTTCTGTGCTAATTTCGCCGACCCCATTTATGAAATGACTATTCTGCCCCTCGTGTTGATTTTAGCTTTCTTAGTGGCATTGAATTCCATGTCTTGAGTACATTTCAAATATTGAGGTTTTAGGTCATGATTTCATATTTAAAATTTTCAATATTCAATTACCTCAATTTTTTACCAAAATTCCATGAAATCAAGTATTTTTAGAATTTAAAAATAGCGGGAATTACATCCTCCCCTCCTTATAGAAATTTTGTCCTCAAAATTCTTTTCATGTCATTCCTCAACAATTATATAAAAAAAACATCCCCATATCATAAGATCTACATATCATATCAGAATTTCTCTAGAGTCGATGTCAATAACAATTCCGAGCCATATCATCCCCCTTAGATAACAACTCATATGTATAACCAATGTATGTTTCAACCATTTTTAATCTAATACTTATATTGTGGTCAGAACACATCACAACCATGTATAATGCAATTTAAATAATCACACTCTCATCCAAGTGTTAATCATTTGTTTACAACTTCAGCATTAGTAAATCGCCACGTTGACAAAATTTGAAGTGCCACAACTCACATATATGCACTTCTATGTCAAATCTATTCCAACACATATTACTTCATCATTAGGAAATGTATATCAATCACACATATTATATTAACTCCTGAATAGGAAATATATGACAATCAAAACCAGATTATATCTGCTCAACAACAGGCAATCCACACCAACCCAATTGGAGCATACCAGCTTAGCAGCAGGCAATCATATGCCAATCCTAGGCAAAGCGTGCATCACAGTGCCAAGACACACATGCATCTGCTGAACTAAAAGACGACGTGTGTGCACGTCATGGTGATGTCACCCTATATAAGTTTGATTTTGGATGAAATTGGGCTATTCATTTACTAAAAATGTAATTTTAGGAGCTATAGAGGTCCAAATCACGATCTGAAAGATCCGTTGCAATGGTATCAATGTTGTGGAACTATATTTAACTTGAAAACTTTATTTGAATACCTTTTAGATAGTCAAATCACAAAATACCATTGATGACCTAGATCAAGCTGATCAATGGACGATTAGGCCTTAGAATTTGATTCTATGCATCAAATATAAGATGATCTAGGGTATTAACAAAGTAGATTGCATGTGATTGTTAAGAAAAGTGATCTTGACCATTGATTTGATCAAGTACCTTTGGATTGGCTGGTCAGAGGGGTGATTTAAGTGTCAGATTGAGGTATAATCATAGAGATAGATATAGATGATTAAATAGGCACAAAAAATTGAGAGATCATGATGAGAGTGATTAGAATTGACGATCAGATGTTAATTAAAAGTGGTATGGAGAGATCCTATGGTCGGATAGTCTCCAAACTTCATGAGATGTTAGAGATTGACCCTTCATTGATTAAGGGGCATCAATTAAAGTGGATTATAACATAGATTGATGATTAAGAACCCTAGATGTTTGTCTAGATATTAGAAAAAACCTACAGCTAGTTCAAGATTGGCCTAGTAGAGGGACAATCAGATGATCTAAGCCGTTAATCTAGGATTAATAGCCATATCAAGGGAATTATCACTTGGATTTGTTTATTTTGAGATGTGAGAACACCAAGTGATGGATGAGTTGTGTGTGATAGGTACATGACATTGTTTATGCACTTGACTAAGGTATTGCGTTTGTCAAGGTAGGTGATTACATTTGCAATTTCTTCTTGATTTCATCGATCATGACTTGTTATCTAAAATTCTTAAGGCATGTGTTTATGCACTATCATGATTTATTGAAATGCATTCAGTATTTCATGTTCAATATCATGACGTTTGATTATGTGATTATTCATGTTTTGATGTGTGATGGATTCCACCTTATCATGGACCTTGATTTGAAACTTTTGGGTGAAGCGAGGTACGCCGAGTCCTTGTACTGATTTGAGGGCGAGCTAGGGGATTTAGTTGACAGGCTTTTGTCTAGAATGGATTGATGCAGGCTGCACGTGAGGGACCCAGGGTTGGAGTGTGTTAGGGGAAGTAGGGTAAGCTGGGTCCTTATACCGATTTGAGGGTGGGCCAGGGGATTTGGTTGACAGGCTTCCATTGGGAACGGATTGATGTGGGCTGCACATGAAGGACCCAAGGTTGGAGTGTGTTGGGTGAAGCAAGGTAAGCCGAGTTCTTATACTGATTTGAGGGTAGGCTTGTGATGACACGGGTTTTTGAAACATGATTTGTAAAGTATTTTGAAAGGCAGGGCCCTTAAGAGTGTAAAAATTTTTCGTAAAACAAAGCAGCGGAAATTCTTTTCTTTAGAACTTGTTTTGAAAACCCAAGTCACCACTTCATATATAACATAAGTACAATTTGTGTACAAAATAAAATTCCATTGAAGGAATATACTTTTTATTAAACTCCAAGATCCATCCAGTGGTTCACAGTACAGCCAAATCTAGTACAATACTTGTCCAAATTACATAATCCAAAACTCAAGCTCACCATACAATAAAACTCTCAACAAAGAAAAATACATGTCTTGAAGGGTATACCTTGAAGATTATTCTCTTCAAGTCTTCTATAGTCTTCAGCTCCTAACTCTCCTTCCCTGGATCTAAGATATTGCAACAAGTACAATATCTCAGCAAGCAATGCTTGTTAGGGGATTCAAGAAACATAACATTGACAATGTAATTCCAATACTTCATAATCTCATTATCCTTAAACATACTCTTTACTTTGTAAGCTATGTATATCTATATACATACATACCCTTCATGGGTAAACCAGTTAAATTTGTGAAAATAGTCAAATATCATTCCCAACTAAGCTAATCAATTCTCTTAATTTTGAGAATTTAGTATTACAACAAATCTTATACGAGGAATTTTCCTTCTTGGAAAATATTGGTAATATATAATTACCTAGCATTTCATCATGCTATAACATAAGGCATTTCACTATGCCAATTCTCATATGCATCATAGTGCAAAATAATCAGAAAGGTTGCTATGCTGCAGTCCGATCCGTACTAGTGTGCTCGGATAACTGCCTGTTCACCACTAATACCACAGTGGAAAATATTATGTCACTACCCGTATCAGGGGGGTAAGACTTTCACAGTGGTGGCCTTCCCATAATTGCCACCACCCAACTTTTAGCCTCTCATTGGGCAAGGTATCATCATATCATCAAATTTCAAGGAGCGGGTGGCCAAACCCTCATAACTCCTCTAGCAATAGCATTCCCCTAGGCTTATGCCTATTAAAACAAACTCACAAGCCTCCAAGCTTGTATGTAAAATAGATTTCATATATATTAGACCATAAGTCTGTTTACTTAGGGCTGAAATATTTTCTAGTTCCCTATTCACTTATAGTTTAGTCCTTAACCATCTTATATGTGTTTGGTTGGATCATAAGGTTTTCAAGAGATTTAGTACAAGTATTATCATTACTCTTGTCAACTTAAGATCATGAGTACAATCATGTATATCTCATGTAAATGCATTCATCAAATCCTCCAACCCTTAAGGATTGATCTCTTTTCCCCAATCTTCCATAATACTGACTGATGTATGTAATCTGTACATCCATACATATTGTTAATATATAAATTATGAACAATCCTATTGATCACTAGATCTGATGTTTAGAATGATCTTTAGATCATTCATATCTAAGTATTTTTCTATCTCTAAGTCTTTGTATGTTCATCTCCTTGATCTTGATCTTTCATAGATCCTTTGATTGACAATCTACACATGTTGATAAAGATCAAGGTCCTAGATCTTCTATCATCTAGTTCTTCTTTGATCTAAGTTCAGTTCTTGGATCATTCCTATGGAGGATGATCTTGGTTTTCTTCCTTGAATCATCTTTGATCAAGGGTTTGGATTATCTAATCTAATGAACTATAACAAGTATAATAATAAACACGCATACTAAGTACAATATAGTGTTCTTATTCTTATTGTTCTTGATCATCCAAGATCTAATGGATCTTGTTTGATCATCCTTATCTTACTTACTGTTTTTATCAGGGTTAGGTAATTTACTAACCTTTTATGCTCTTATTATTATTATTCAACCAGTTAATGTGCTGGTTGAAGGTAGCTTATTCAAGCCTAAATCTAAAATGCTCCTCTTATTTCCAATTGGCTAAGGCTTACTAGCTGAATGGGTGAACACAAAGTGGTTACTTCAATCCTCATGTAAGGAGGCGTTTAGATCTCACAAACGTCAACAGAAGGTAGGAGAAGAGCGAGGCTCTATTAGATAAGCCCCTTAACCACTATGTTCATCATTCACTAGAATGACCATAGCTCAACCTTTCATAAGGTTCCTATAAGCATGTTTACCCTAAGTACTCTTTCTAATGGATTTTAATAAGTCCATGAATATTTATAATGTCATTCATGGGGTTTATTATTCTTTTCCTAATTTGAGCCAAGGATTTGATAATCCTTATATTGTCCTACTAACTATAGCCCTTACTAATTAAGTCCAAAGTACTTCATTCTTATTTGTGTCATGAAACTCTACTTTCTCATTAGAATACATTTTTGATGTTTTATGCTCTTTATCTCATAACAAGTAAATCTACTAATAACATTTAACCATAAATCAATTATAAATTCAAAGCATAAAACTACCTAATTTAACATTCTATGATAATGAGGCAAGGTACTTAAATTAAATCTAACACCTTATGATAACAATGAAATCACATATCATGCTAAGTCTAAATGTTATACTAGCATGCACATAATCATATTTAAAATGCTATGAAACTAATTACATTAACATTTTTAGAAACCTTTACTAATGATCCAACCATTTGATCTTAGATCTTTTCCTTTGATTAAGGATTTTAGTTGTATTTAGGGAATTTTCTCTATTAAGGTCAAAAGATCATATTGATCTATTTTTGTCATAATCCATTCATGATTTCCTTGGATTTTATCATATAAATATTTATTCTTTCCATGCCAAGGATCTGATCACACTTGATCTCATTGATCAAGTGGGTCCCTTTGTATTTTTAGGGTTTTTCTACCATAAAGGGTAGATCCCTTAATATATCTCATATATATCCAATTAAACCATATATATCACTTTATTTCAATATTACATCATTATTAAAACATATTTTTAAGATCTGATTATCTCAGATCTTGAAAATCTAGGTAATTAGAAACTTATTTCTTTAATATAAAAAGTTTTTACTAAAGAACATGTCTATTTTATTATTTCATAAGAAAATGGAGGTTTCAAGCTTTCTATAGCTTCTTTCCAATCTCAATTTGGAGTTCAGATGACTCCGAAATTGAATGTGGAAGTTTACAGTCTTCCTAGGGCCTATATTTGATCTGGGCCCAGGAACGGACGACCCAAATTGTTCGGGCGGAAAACCAAGCCGGGCGGAACGAGTTGGGCTCATTCACTGCTCTGAAATGTCGAAGCGCCGACACGGGGCATCCATGGAAGCGCGTGGGACGTTGTCCGTCCGATCTGGAGATCGGATAGTCCGTTTGGACCGTCCAATCAATCCCTTCTGAATTGAGGGACCAAAACTTCTCAGATCTTTCTGAAAATTCTACCCTACGGGTTTTTGACCCTTCTGGATTGATTGGTAGAGTCATATTTTTCATCTGAGCACTCCATCATCATGAATTAAGGGTTCTATTGTTTACTTTATTTTTACTTTTTTATTACCAAAATAAATTACAGAAAAATAAAAATTACATAAAACAATACTAAACATCTATGAAAAGGATTTTCACCTACCTGATTGGAGAGAAAACCTTGGTTATATGCCCAATTTAAAAAAAAATACCTTGTTTATGAAGATATGGCCTAAAATCCACCTTTCTTGCAAATATCCGTTGTTTGAACCATTGGATCTTGAAATTTCTTTGGAGGTTTTGTTGAATAGATATGTTGGGAAGTTTTGGACTGTGGAATTGATCAAATTTGCTCTAGAATAGAGTGCCTAATTGATTTTAGGTCTCTTGTTCCAATCTAAAAAGAAAAACAAGTTGAAAAGAGATCTATCTCTTGGAATTTTTGGGTTTTGGGGGAGGGATCTCGATCTAATTTTTCAAGGAGAGTGAAGATAATTTTGTGGGGATTTTATGAGAATTTTTGGAAGATTTTTGGGGTTGTATTTATAGGTATTTTGGGTCCTTTTTCATGATTATAATATTTTATTATTTTATTATTAAATGGCATGAAAGTCTTCAATGCTCCCATGCCTAATTTTTCTTCCCCCAAGACCAGATGATGTTTGTTGACCCATGTTTCACATGGGATGTTGATAAAATTGGTTGTTGGGTCCCTTGTGGGCCACATGTGGGCCCCACATGGTGTAAAAAGACTATTTTGCCCTTTATGCATAAAATTTTGGGTTTTATTCCTATGATCTTGGATTTGAGTGTACTTAGTGGCATTGGATTCGTATTTCTCAATAAATTCTAAATTTTGATGTTTCATATTTTGATTTTTGGGAGATTTTGCTTTTTGGGTAAAATTACTATTTTACCCCTTTTGTCCAAGAAATGAAGAAACTTAAGGATTTCTCATCCGAATTCAAAATTTGTCATGCTTACAGTCATTTTGAAGGGTTTGCTAAGTTTAATTTTAATTTTACATGTCTTATGATTTGTACTTTTATAAAAAGTATATTTTAAATAACCATAATATTTCAGCCTGAAATATCTGAAACTCAAACTTTATTGATTTTTCTCAATCAATTTACAAAAATTGGGGTTATTACAGGGCTAGGGGATGGCTACACTTGAGGGACCCGGGGTTGGAATGAGTACTCATTACCATTGTCATGAGTGTAGTCGAGACACTCATAGGGCTTGATTATGCACGACATTCCATGATCATGACATGCATTATATTTTTCTGTGGACACAAAATTTTGTTATTCTAATGGATGTGTATCCATGTGTTTCTTAGACTTGTGTTTAGATTTGTTAGGCTGTACATGGATGTTGACATTTTAGATAGATTGGACCCACAATACTTGTATAGTGTACCTTTACTTGTGGATATGTGTATGATGTGGTGATCATGGATGGACCATGGGGGATTTAGATATATTATTCTTATTATTATCTTTTCATGATTGTGTATGATTTATCGTGATTTTACTTTGAGCATGCTTAGTGTATCAACCATTTGATTTCCATTTATTATTGTTGTTTTGGATATGGGATGACCCTCAAGAATTTCTTTTGAATGCTATGCTAATTATGTAAATTGTAAGTTTTTATTTTTAGGGATCCCACCTATTTTATAAAGCAAATTATTACTATTATTATTGTTGTTGTTGTTGTTGTTATTGTTATGTATTGGAAAAAGGTTTAGAAAACCCAAGGTGTCACAAGAACCTAAATTGTAAGTAGTAGTCAAATCTATACAAAAGGAGGAGTTATTTAGATTTAGGTCTAAGAAGCTACCACCTATGTATTAAGTAAAGATAATCAAAACACTGCTCGATTAGTGCTTACTAGGATTTGACTGTGCATCACATAGAGTTAGAGTTAGCATTTAGATTGGAGAGTTTAGTCTAAGATAGTTTATGTAAAGGCGTCAATCTTAGAACCCAAAGCAAACACCTTTCAACCCAAAGATTCAATGCAACCTAAGATAAGGGGAAAGAAACCAAGTTCCTATCCCCATGGCTAAACCACCAGCCGAAGTCCATCAAAAGTCCATTAGAAATTTCTATGCACCACTACAAATCAACACCCCATCTTGCATAGCTTTACCTCCTACCAATGCAAACCACTTTGAGTTAAAGACAGAAGTCATACAATTGCTCCCCACCTTTTATGGTCAAGATCGAGAAGATCCCTACCTACATATCAAGGAGTGTCATGATATTTGCACCACATTTAGGTTCCAAAATTTTTGGAATGATTCTATTAGTCTTAGGCTATTCCCATTCTCTCTCAAGGACAAAGCTAAATCATGGATGAATTCATTTGAGGTAGGTTCTATCAATACATGGGACTAACTATCTAGAAAGTTTTTGAACAAGTTCTTCCCTATACACAAAAGAAATGCCCTTTGTTGTGAAATTATTAATTTCCAAAAAAGGGATGGTGAACAATACTATGAATGTTGGGAGCAATGGAGTGAACTACTACAGAACTACCCACATCGTAGATTTGAAAAATGGCAGCAAGTTCAATACTTCTCCAAGGCATTGATGCCCTAAAACAAACAAATGATAGATGTAGTGAGTGGAGAGACCCTCATGCTAAAGGATGAGAGTGAGGCTTGGGAGTTATTTTAGACTCTAGAAGATAATTCCCCATAATATGATTACTCAAATTGACAAGAGAGGAACAACCATCCCACCAAGAAGGGGGGTCTCTATGAAATAGGAGTTCATATTGATCTATCCCATAAACTCGATCCTGTACTAGCAAGAATGGACAAGTACGATTGTAGAGTAGACAAGCTTGAAACTGTGTTTCAATCCTTTATGGCTACCTCATCCCTTAAACCTCCATGAGAGGTATGTGTCATATGTTCTAACCCAGCCCATATAACCACGTCTTGTCCATCACATAGAGTGCTGAACTTGTTGACCAAGTAAATGCATCAAATGCATATTTTCAACCTAAAAATAACCCGTATTCTGAGAGCTACAACCTTGGATGGGCTAGGCATCCCAACTTTTCTTGGTCAAAGAATAACTACCAAGGGGGACTATCTATGAACCCCTACCCAAAAATTTCCTCATAAAGCTACAATTCCCAACCACCTAGCTTCCAACAACCTCAAAAACAAATCATCTTTAGAGGAAAATATCCACACCATTCTTGAAAAACTTTTAAAAGATAATGACAACACTAAAAAGACCTTATACTAGTTGCAAAGTCATAGTAGGCATTCTGCCCATATCAGCTCTAAAGCCATAGCCAAGTTAGATATGTAGCTAAGCCAATTGTCAATTGAACTACATAATAGAGGAAAGGGTCAATTCCCTAGTCAACACATCCATAACCTGAAGGGCCAATTTGAGATAGGGTCAATTTCTCAAAACCCTAACCCTCATGAGCATGCCAAGTCTATAACCACCCTCACCAGCTATCATCCATTCAATAACAAAGTAGGGTAGGCTAAGGAAACTACAGAGGAGAAAGAGGCAACCAAAACACAAGAGAAAGGGAAAAGACAGAAAAACCCTATAGAACTTATAATGGTGGCACTTCATGTGTTTAAAGCCCCTTTTCCTCAATCGCTAAACAAGGCTGGAAAGGGAACAAACTTCAATGAGTTAATGGAGGTATTTAAACATGTCCAAATCAATATTCCATTGATCAATACAATTAAAGACATCCCCACTAATGCCAAGTTCTTAAAAGAGCTCTACACAAGAAAAAGAAAGCTCAATGTACAAAAGAAAGCTTTCCTCACCAAGTAGGTAAGCTCTTTGATTTAACACAAGGCTCCACCAAAGTTTAAAGACCCAAGGTATCCTACCATTTCCTGTGTTATTGGAGATCATGTCATAAATAGGGTATTACTTGACTAAGGGGCAAGTGTTAATTTGTTGCCATACTCTGTCTATGAGCAACTAAGACTTGGTGAGTTAAAACTAACCACTAACATCTGCAATTAGCAAATAGATCTACTAAGATACCCTATGATTTAGTTGAGGATGTCTTTATATAGGTGGACTAGTTCTATTAACCAATTGATTTCATTGTACTAGACACCCAACCTATATCTAATCCCGACAATCAGATTTCGGTCATCCTTGGACGTCCTTTCTTAGTGACATCCAATGTCAATATTAACTATAAGAATGGTGTAATAAAATTGTCATTCAACAACATGAAAGTTAAGCTAAATGTCTTTAATTCCAATAAAAAAACATTTAAACCTTGATGATTCTTGCAATGTTAATTTGATGAAGAGCCTAAATAATGATACTCATCCACCATTGTCCATATCCGGCCCATTAGCAACTGTCACATGCATTTTAATGGAGAATTTGATCTAGACAAGTCTATTAAGGAGGTAAACAAGTGGGGTCCTTATGTGGAACCATTCCCACCTTCTATATCTATCCCCATACCCTCGATAGAGCAACTTCCATCTATGGACCTAAAACCCTTGCCTGATAACTTAAAATATTCATACCTAGGCCCAAATGAAACCTTACCTGTGATAATAGCATTAGATTTATATAATGAATAGGATGGTAAGCTTTTAGATGTCCTTAAGGAATATAAAACTACTCTAGAGTGGACGATAATAGACATAAGGGATTAGTCCAACCATCTGCATGCATACAATACACCTTGAAGAAAATGCAAAA
The DNA here is from genome assembly GCA_035236585.1 of Warburgia ugandensis. Lineage (NCBI taxonomy): Eukaryota > Viridiplantae > Streptophyta > Magnoliopsida > Canellales > Canellaceae > Warburgia > Warburgia ugandensis. The sequence goes on from CP141130.1 coordinate 50,032,412, forward strand.
CCTTTTAAGGAAACTCAAAGGCAATTTGATCCCCACATGAAGGACATCGTCATAGATGAAGTCCTAAAACATCTAGATGTTGGCGTTATATATCCTACCTTTGATAGTACTTAGATCAATCCCGTTCAGGTTGTACCCAAGAAATCAGGGGTTACAGTAATAAAAAATGAGGATAATGAGTTAGTACCCACACACATGACCGTTGAGTGAAGAGTTTGCATTAATTGTTGAAAGTTGAATGGAGTCATAAGAAAAGATCACTTTCCTCTACCCTTCATTGACCAAATGCTAAAGAAGTTAGTCAGACATAGTTATTACTATTTTCTAAATGGATATTTTTGTTACTACCAGATTCCTATATCACCTAAGTATCAGGAGGAGACCACCTTCACCTACCCCTTTGGAACCTTTCCTTACCAACATATGCCTTTTAAGCATTATAATGAACCAACTACATTACAAAGGTGTATGTTGAGCATTTTCTCCAATATGATAGAAAGGTTCCTTTAGATGTTTATAGATGACTTCTCGTTATTTGGGTCATCATTTAATGAGTGCCGCACCACTTAAAATTAGTTCTTGCAAGGTGTCAGGAGGAAATTCTTGTTTTAAACTAGGAAAAATGTCATTTTATGGTACAAAGTGGGATAGTTTTATGCCACATAATATCATTCAATGGGATAGAAGTTGTTAAGGCAAAAGTGGATTTAGTATCCCACCTCACTCCACCAAGGATGGTAAAATAAATTCGCTCCTTTTTAGGACATGCTAGCTTTTACAAACTCTTCATCAAGGATTTTAGCAAAATTGCCAAGCCCCTCTATAATTTACTTATAAAGGAGACCATTTTTTACTTTGATGAGGACAGTAAGAAAGCATTTGAGCTACACAAGGCCGAGTTGACTTCTACATCCATTATCCAACCACTAGATTGGAATGCACCATTTGACATAATGTGTGATGCATCAAATTATTCCATTGGAGCTGTTTTGGGGCATGCATCGATAAACTTCCTCATGTAATATATTATGCTAATGAAGCACTAAATGATGTGCAACTCAATTATTTGACCACAAAGAAAGAGTTGTTAGTTGTAGTGTTTCCTTTGGATAAGTTTAGACTTTACTTCTTAGGATCTAAAGTTATAGTGTACTCAGATCACGTGTCTTTGAAGTACCTCCTTTCTAAAAAGGATGCAAAATATACGTTAATCTATTGGATACTACTACTATAAGAGGTTGACTTAGAAATTTGAGATAAGAAAGGTTCTAAAAATGTTATAGCAGACCACTTATTCAAACCAGTGGTCAAGCATACTAGCAATTAGATTCCTATAACTAAATCCTTCCCCGATGAATAGTTATTACATATTTCCTAGTTGCCTTGGTATGGTGATATTGTTAATTATCTTATTATAAGACAAATGGCAAATCATTGCTCTAAACAAGATAAAAAGAGAACCTTGACCGAGGTTAGATACTTTACTTGTGACAACCCGTGCTTATTCAAGTATTGTCGAGATCAGGTGAATAGGAGATGCATACCAGATAGTGAACATAATCAAATCATCTCTTTTTGTCATGATCATGCATGTGGGGTCCATTTTAGCTCAAGAAAGATAGCTGCAAAAATTTTGCAGTGTGGTTTCTATTGGCCTACCATATTGAAGGATGCACATGCTTATTGCACAATATGTGTAAGGTTTCAAAGATTAGGCAATCAGGGAAGGAGACATATGATTCCCTTAAACCCAATAATTATTGTAAGCCATTCAATGTTTGGGGCATAGATTTCATGAGACTCTTTCCTAATTCTTTTGAAAATATTTCAATCCTAGTGGGAGTGGACTATGAGTCCAAGTGGGTGGAGGCTATAACAATGACCACAAACTTGTGGTAAAATTCTTAAAAGAAAATATCTTTATAAGGTTTAGTGCTCCAAGGGCCATAATAAGTGATGGGGAAAAATACTTTTGTAATAAAGTGTTTCAGAATTTAATGAAAAAATATGGTGTCAACTATAGAATAGCTACCCCATACCACCCTCAGACGAGTGGCCAAGGAGAGGTACCCAATAGGGAGATAAAGCAAATTCTAGAGAAGATAGTCAATCTAAGTAGGAAAGACTGGTCTATGTGACTCAACGACACTTTGTGGGCTTATCGTACAACATATAAAACCCTTATAGAAATATCACCTTACCATCTAATCTATGGAAAGGCCTATCACTTACTAGTAGAATTAGAGTACAAGGCATATTGGGCTATGAAAAAGCTCAATTTTGACATAGCTTCTATTGGGACCCATCAAAAACTCCAAGTTGGAAGAATTGAGGAAAGATGCATATGACTCTGCACAATTATACAAAGACCAGATGAAGGTTGAACATGATTGCCCAATTTTAAGGAAATCCTTCATACCTGGACAAAAGGTCTTATTATATAACTCTAGATTGCATCTATTCCTAGGAAAACTCATATCTAGATGAACTGCACCTTATATAGTTCACACATTCTATCCTCATGGGGCCATTGAGATTGAGAAGGATGGAGAAATCTGAGAAGTCAACAATCAGAGGTTAAAACCTTTCCTAAAGATGCCTAATCTTGAAGTTGATGAGATACTATTAGAGGCACCTCATTATCATGACCCACCTTAGATTACCACTCTAAGAACCCTTGCAGCATACCATCATTGCACTCATCATTATGTCTTGCTGAAAACATAAAACTTAGCACTCCCTTAAAGGCAACCCGAATGTTTTTTTTTAAATCTCCATCTTGTACTTGTTTTCATATAAAATCCTATGTTTTCAAACATTAGGGACAATGTTTCATTTAGGTTTGGGGGTGTAGATGCACATAGGGATTTTGAATTTTCTTGAGCTTTATCAAATAAAAAGCATTTTTGGAAGAGTTCCCTTACTGTGATGAGAACTGGATGTTTAGAATTTAGTAATTCTAAAGTTTTCACCTCTTAATGGAAGTGTATATGATTAGTTTTGCATATTATTCATGTGTTGAAGCATTTTATAAAAGTTAATTCTCGAAAACCATTTTCACATAGCACATAGTTAAGACTAATAGAGAGGTATGACTTAGAGACCCCGAGGAAAATCAGTGAAGACTTATAACTCAGTAAGTCTAGAGCCTATCTTCTTTCAGAGAGTTATAAGTAATTTCATAATTTCTTCATTGTACATAACTTAGTTTGATCCTATTATCCATGTTTTGGTTAGCTATTAAGAATAAATAGGAGTAATAGCTTTATTTATAGAAAATTTATTGAATCTGATAGGCTTTAGGAAACCTAGGAAATGATATAGGCCATCCTTGTTCAACCTAGAGACATACAGCCTACCCAATATATCTACCACTAGTTAGCCCTTTGAGCTTACTATTAATCCTTTCTTTCTTAACCCTATTCACTTTAACCTAGAAAAACTAGTAAAATAAATAACCATTGCCCATTTTCAAAATGAGTAGAGTTAGTAGAAAGTTCAAAAAAGGACAAAAAGTCAAAAAATTGAGAAAGTTAGTAGTCTTTCTTCCAAAGAAGCTAGAAAAAAAATGAAAGGAAAAGTATCAGGAAAAGAAGAGAGAAAAAGTGAAAGAAAAGAATACAAAGGAAATTCACTTCAACAAAACCAAAAAGTGTCCTAACAGATATTCATTGAAGATCTTTGCTCCATTTTGAACCTTTGAAGTCCTTATACCCTTCTTTTCATAACCCTTACCTAAGCTTACGATTCATCCTAATTAAAAACTTGTGGATCTTAGGTGGAACATAAGCTTCAAGAGGAGCCAAAAAGAAGGAATTAAGGTAAAATGCCCCTACTGTTCTTAGTAATGACATCCACTCTTAAGGATTAGTTTCCTTTATCTCTTTAGCACTTCAAAATTTATGTGAATCATTAGCTTTGTTGAATTTGGTTACATAATGAGAGAAACATGTTTAAAACTTTATCTGATAGTTGCATTTCTAAGAGTATACCTGAGAGGATTTGAGGTCAAGATATATTTTTAATGGAATTCAAGCATATCCAGTTAGAAGTCATCGCTTAAATGGCTTCATACATGCATGCACTCTAAGAAATAACTAGAATGAAATGTCTTGAGTATGTGTATAATTTGTAAAATTGTCAATCCTCTCCATTAAGCTGTGAAAAACTAGTAGAGATCTAATGAATGAGGATTCTTTGAGATAAAAAGGGGGCTTAACCTTAGGGAATTATGTAGGTATGTTCATTGCAAACCTTCACAAGGCCTAACTAGTCTACCAGGGGTAACGTAGGGGTTTAAGGGCTTGTTGCATGTGATAAATGCAATCGTGAGTACCTATGAAAGTGGCACCTTGTATTTATTTTGTAAAATGATTTTTCACATGTTTTGCTTAAGACTAGTAAATGCTAGTTGGGGGGGGTATGATAAATGTTTAATTATGCATAAAAACCACCCAATTAGTTACCCATGTGTTACAACTTATAGGGGTAAATTAGGTTTCCAGACCAAAATTCGTAACACATGCATTTTTTTACCTAATAACCCGAAAGTTTGATATTTGTCTATCCAAAAGCTAGTCCAAGGTAAGTACATAATTAATCATATTTTTCTAAGATTTAATTAGGATTTTCACTTTTTGTAGGAAGTAAGATGGTGATCCAAAGGCCAAGATCAATCAGGATGAAATTAAAGATCAAGATCAAAAGATCCAGTCAAAGCCTCAAAATCATTACTTCAACATAAACCAAAGGCCAATATCGTCTTGTAGACTAGTAATGGATAAGATTAGAGGATCCAAAGATGACAAAGTGGGCCCATGAAGTATGACATGCATTCCCACCACCTTTGCATGGAAGCCACTTAGGCCACCTTAGCCATATAAGCCATGAAAGAAGGTGGCAAGCTAAGGAATTCAAGCCAAACCATACAAGCCACACAGGCCAAGGGTTGAAACCAAGGAAGCTTCCTAAGCCAACCATGAGCTGAGCCAATGGAGCCTTCAAAATTAGCCATATAAGACATCAAGCTTAGCCAAATGGAAGGCTAGGATTGGAGGAGATTCAAGAGAGTTATCCATGAGTTATTTTGAAAATAATTAAGGGAAAATCTATTATGATAAGATGGCATGTGGACCAATGGGATAAGAGCAACCAATTTTTAGTGTTTTTATCACTTTCTTCCACTTTTTCCATAACATCCACCTCACCCTTAAGATGCACTACGAATTTTCAAAACTCTATCTCATTCCACCTCTTAAGAAACTTCCCAACCAACCAAATATCTCCACTTAACACCCTCCACCTCTTTCCTAACCAATGCCCACTTACTTTCCCAAAATATTAAGCATTCAATGGTTTTTGGAGGGAGATGCCCCTTCCTAAAAAGGTGGCATCTCCCACCAACCTCCCTTCTTAAGGAAGCCAACCTACTTCTCCACTTTTCTATTTGATGTTTACCCTTTTTTCCCCATCATAACCATTCAATTTGATACTCTTTAATCCCCACCACACCTTAGTACTAGGTTAACCTAGGAAAAATAGGACAAGTCTTGTAAAACCAGCCCAAAACTCAAACAAAACACTCTTCTTTTTTCACCATAGGAAAAGACGTCTCCTCCATAGGAAGGAGACTCCCACTTCCTTCAAGCCATCTTTTTCCCTTTTGCTTGTTGTTTTATGAAATCTTTGGGTGCTGCCACTAACTCCCAAGGTTTATACTTCTTTCTCAAGTGTTCAACCTAGGATTTGTGGGGTTTTGATTCATCTTTGAAGGTTGGTTAGCTTTTCTAGAATTTACTTCTTTTCTTATTAGTTTGCCTTGTTTTTCCTTTAGCTTTCATTACTTTTAAACTAAGATTCAAGGTTGGTTTTCCCTTGGAGTGACAGCCAACGAAAGTCATCTTGAATCTAGTTTTGTTCTTTATCTTTCATTACATCTTTATTCTCTTTCAACCCTCTTGATTTCTAGCTTTGTTTGCTTCAGTTCCATTAGATTGTTGCCTTATTTTTTCATAGGATTTGGCTTTGATTTTAAGCATACTTGTTCATGTGTGAATGTTGGAATAGCATTTAAGAAAATTTAAGTTTCAAATTTGGGCTACGTGTATGGAGCATTATGGTGATGACTTTTTGGATGTGATTCAAAGAAGTTAGTTGGAAATTTCAATTCATGTTTGTGTCCAGCAGTTAATTAACTTTGTTCTTGAATGTTTGAATGCATTAGAAGTGATCAATTTCATGTTTTGCATGTTATACTCATTGAATGTTTCAATGACCTTACTATTGGAATTTCTTTGCATGAATGGTGTATGTTAATTTTCAGCACTATACAATCATGTTGACTTAACTTTTCAAGCACCCAATTAGATTCTTAGATATCTCAGTTAATGTTAGAAATAGATTGCATGCTTAGGTTTACAAAGTAGTTGATTAAATCCACTCTTATCCAAAGGATCATGCATACCATCCATCATTTCACGTATGTTAATTGGGTAGTTTTCCTTTCATTGTTGTTAGTAAAATTACGTTCATTCATTTTTCTAGTTGGTTGTAGTTAGATTCGATTATTTTGTATCTTTGTTAGTTGGAAAGTTAACGAATTTGTCATATTTTGTTAAAATAGTTGATTTGTTTGCTTACTTTTCTTAGTTTTGATGATTAGGAAAGTAGTTTGTTAAAGCATGTTTCCATTAGATTAGTTGTTAATTCCATATTTAGGAGAGTTGATAAATTTCATTTTAGGAAAGTTTCACTTTAGGAAAGGTTTTAATTAGAAAAGTCATAAATTAGAAGTTTTTAATTGGAGAAATTTTTAATTTTAGAAAGTGCATGTTTTATGAATGTTTTTCATTTAGCTTTTTTTTCTTTTTCTTTTTTTTTGCTTATTTTCTAATTTCATGTTTTAATTTTCATTTTTTATTTAGGACAAAAATCACTTGAATTTTGGCTTGGTTAGATAGTTTAAAGTGGGGACTACTAGTATCACAATAGTTCACTCCTCGTAGGATCAACCTCACTAGCATACTATATTGCAAATAATTTGTACACTTGAAAATTTTATTTATTACAACAACGCCTGCCTTTGAGCTACCTAAGGAGAAGAAGAAGAAGAAGTGTGCTTTACAACAAGCTAGTAAGCAATGGAGAAAATGGAAGAACTATATTGTTCACATCACATAGTTCCAAATGTTGATAACTTGTTAATGGCTACAGTGATTGTCATTTATTCTGACATCACTAACTTAGACATGTGGCATGAATTTATAAAGGTCTACATGTCCACTAAATGTGAGGTATGTACTAAAACAATGTTTCATTGAATTAATTATATATAACATCAGATTGAGCTTAATTACGTACATACAAATGCATAGGAAGAAAGTACGAGAGGGAGAAAGGTGTATGAAACCAATATGCAGCACCACCTCTCTAGGTTGGGTATGCCCGTTTGGAAGAACATGAAATATCTGTGATAATGTATTCCTTTAAAATTATACTATAGTTATATATGTTTCATTACCTAACTATAATGTCTTTTTTTTTACAGTAAAAGAAAGCTAGGACTATGAATCCCATTGATCATGCGGTCCTTTGGAAGATGGCATGTTCAATGTGCTATAATGCTTAAACCTTCACAAACGAAGCTACTACAAAAGTCATTGCTTGCATTGTAAGTGGTTACACATGTCTACCCTTAAATGCCTTAAAATTTATATAATTAATTAAATGAATTGATCATGTCCTTCTAATTAAATTTTACAAGACATGCTTACCCAAGAAAGTGCAAGTATAAGAACTCTAAGAAGCACTACTACCAATAATGACATCCTATATAAGACTATAGGCAATGAGAAGGACCGCATTAGCTGAGGAAGGGCCATGAGAACATTGCTGTTCCTTTCAAATACTTTGGTCAAAAAATACCTACAGTTGATAAAGTGGAAGCCTACAAATAGATGTGTGGAAAGATAAAAGTGGTTGTAATTAGGCAATTGTAGGAAGGAGGTTTGAAGCTAGTTTTTCATACCCTCATACCTCATTCTCATACCGATGTACCTCAATCAAATGCTAGCTACAATTCTCCCATAAAAGAAGTTCATGAAGGACAACCTGTGCCATTTAAAAGAAAAATTCTAGCCAATGAGGTATATACGTAAACACTAGAACTTTTTCATTGTATTTTGTATTTCTCCTATCTGAAACCTTCAAAAGTATGATGTATTTCTAATTTGCAAGTGGTTTAATGCCTATTGAACTTGGAAACCCATCAAAACATTGTCATAGTTGGTTCATACAATGAGCTTGAATCGATCGTTTTGCACGAACATAGTATGCTTCCACAAATTAAGTGGGTGTTTTTTACGATGGCTTCAAATGCTAATGCTTGCTTATCATTTCCTTCACAAATGAAAAATATTGTAACTATTAGGTAAACGGTTGCATATCATGTTGCTTGGCTATAGGAATTTGTCATTCCTATAGGGTCCACAATATATATCTTTTCATACCACCATCCTCAACAATAGTTTCAAATAGAGACCTCAATTTAATTGTTTTTTAGTTATATCTAAGGCTAATCAAATGTTGCAAAAAGTGCCATCAAGGTCGTCCACCATTTGACCATCAACTACTATCATACCAATGGAACCAGTACTAGTATTATGTTAATTTTTATCATAAAATTGAATCTCTTTAAATATCAACATTAACTAAATATCCCTATAACTTTTACAGTAGCCATTTAAGGATCATGTTGAAGTCCTAAGTAATGCACCTCATTCTCTAAGGTTAGTCTACGACTCATCAATGAAGATAGGGAAATTGACCTTGTATAGATCAAGGCCAAAGTGCTTGCCAAGGACATTGTTGAAGTGTTAATTATAGCAGAGGACCTATTAGGAGTTTGCCTAATGGATTAACTTGAGCACCCTCACATTGTCTCCTACATGGGATATATGCAAATATCTACTTCTATAATTATACTTGACATTACATGTTATTTTTCATGGTAGGTAATAGTTATTTCTTTTATGTGGCTTCCTAAACTATACAATAAGCCTTTTTGAGGTCAAGGATGTACTTTATCAATTCCTTAACCTTGGTGTCATTTGTAGAGCTACAAAGCAATGGCCGATGGAGAGGCTAGTTGATGATATATTACCAGGATTCTTCTAGTGCTCCAATGGGCAGGGCTTAATGACTTCGTACAAGTTATAGTTCTCATTGCTTTTATAGATTTCCCTCTTCTATCATAGAACCATCACCCATTAATACAACACCAACATTATTTGATTCCAAATTGAAAGCAATGCCTATTGTACTCTCTTCAAATTCTACTAATTCTCCTACCATTACTTCATCAAGACCATACATAAGGATAATTATAATTTATATGATTGTGTATATAAGTCTTATTGGATGCACATTATGGGATGCATTCTTTTTTTTTTAGTTTATTCTTGTGGATTACACATCCGCCCCACGCTTATGAAAATTATAAATAAGCTTTTAAACTTCTCATATATTATGTATAGCAAGTAAGTAATTTTTTATCCATATCTAATGCATTTAAAATATAAATTTATAGTGCATGGTTAAGATGTGATAATATAATCTAGACTATGGAACCACCAAAACTCACTTGGAAGAATGTCAAGGTATGAATATTAATTATGTTATTTATAAACTAAACTTACAATATTACACATGATATTTGTTGATCCTTTCTATTTTCCTTGTTGCATAGTGCCCTAGACAATAGTCTAATTGGGAGTGCAGGTACTGTGTGCTGAGATACATGAGAACCCTAGTACTCGATGGTGTTGGTGTATCATAATTTAAAAAGGTAAGACATGTTTTACTATTATAATCTTATATTTTTTATAAGTTTTTATAGATTCCAACTCAAAAGAATGTGTCACCTCAATTAAATATGTTGTAATGCAGGCTACTTTGCTTTCCAAATGGACAAATAAGATGAGTTATTCCAAAGTAAACTTAATGAAATACAAAGTGAATGGGTTAAGTATGTAATGATTTTTAATTAGAACAATTTGAGTAATTAAATAAATATAAATTACATTATCCATTAATACATTATTTTCTTCATTGATATGCATGTGTTCTGCCAGTTTTCATATTTTTGTTGAAGCGTATATATTTTATAGGATGAATAAGAGGGAGTTGGAGCATAGAAGTAAATGGGTGTATATGAAAAAGTGTACTTGTAGGTACTTGTGCATGTTTTATTCATATCTTTGAATATCTTATGTTGGAAGTGAATGTGAATGTTGTAATGAATGAAGTGGATGTGTTGTAGTTTCTTTTTCTAAGATAAAGAAAGGCTGTAAATTATTTGTGTGTGTGTGTGTGTGTGTGTGTGTGTGTGTGTGTGTGTGTGTGTGTGTGTGTGTGTGTGTGTGTGTGTGTGAAATGATGTTGAATGTGGATGTTCTACCGAATGTGGAAGTAAATGTGGATTTCTTTTTCATGTCTTTAAAGAATACAAGAACAATGTAGCAATAGTACATGAATGTATCCAATAACATGGGTTTGGATTGTAGTCTAAAGCAATGAAAAATAAAATAAAATTACATGACGTTAAAGTCGATTTTTCCTTCCGACTTCAAAAGTTTCTTATAAGTCATTTTCCAAAGCTGACCTTCAAAGTCTTGTACTTTTAAAGCTAGTTTTTTAATTCCAACTTTAAAATCATCCACATTTTAAGGACTTCAAGTCAGAATAATAAACCAACTTTAAAAGTTCAACAATTTTGAACTCGGTTTCTTTTCTTTTTTTCCTGCTTCTTTTCTTATTAATTTTCGAAGTCGGCTTCATATAAGCCACTTTGATAACCATCTTATATCAGGTTTTTAACTGACTTTAAAACCATCATGTCTATTAGTGGTTGTTTAAAAACATAGCTTCTATGAAAAATTCAAACATATGTATGGAATCCTAATGAAAAATTTTCTTAAAATTAATTTATTTACATTAATATTGAGTATTAAATGGGCGTTTTAATCATTTAGGTGTGGTTTGATTGCCAATTTGAAAAGGTTACAATTTAAAGAAATTTTAAAAAATGTGCATAGGAAATAGAAAGAGATAGATTCTATAAATTGGTCTTGGAAAAGGTTAAAGATAAGAGAGAGATTTAAGGAATTTACATAGGGCTACAAAGGGGTGCTAAACACTCTAATGGCCCATTTATCTAACTAATAAAGTGTAATGCCCCGGGTCTGGGCTCCTCCAGTAACAATATTGTAAGCTCTGGGTCACTGGCCCACACGGTTTTGTTCTTCCCCCGTAGGGGAAAACGCATTGTTACTAGTAAAACCCACCCAGACCCTTATCAGCCGCCTAGGAACTTTCCTCCAAGCAATGTGGGACTAACTCTCAGTGCCTCACCTTGCCTAGAAGCCCACTAGCCCTCTTGGCCTGCTCTCATCAGTCCACCCTCATCGGCCAAGGCTAGCCCTCTCCCCCTTAGTAGACACGCGTCCTCACGTGGACTCCCACGCTTCTGCTCACGTGCTGTCAGCCTCCCACACTGGGTCGGGGGTTGGCTTTGATACCACTGTCATGCCACGGGTCTAGGCTCCCCCAGTAACAATACTGTCCTCTCTGGGCCACTAGCCCGCACGGTTTTGTTCTTCCCCCGTAGGAAAAAATTCATTACTACTAGTAAAGCCCACCTAAACCCTTATCAGCAGCCTAGGAACTTTCATCCTCGCGATGCGGGACTAACTCTCAGTGCCTCATCTTGCCTAGAAGGCTGCCAGCCCTCTTGGCCCGGCCTCATCGGCCAAGGCTAGCCCTCTCCCCCTTAAGGGACACGAGTCTGCGCGTGGACTACCACGCTTCCACTCATGTGCGGTTAGCCACCCACACTATGTCAGGGGTTGGCTTTGATACCACTGCAACGTCCCGAATCTAGGCTCCCTCAGTAACAATATTGTCCTCTCTGGGCCACTGCCCCACACAATTTTGTTCTTCCCCTGTAGGGGAAAACGCGTTGTTACTGGTAAAGCCCACCCAGACCCTTATCAACCGCCCAGGAACTTTTGTCCTGGCGATGTGGGACTAACTCTCAATGCCTCACCATGCTTAGAAGCCTTCCAGCCCTCTTGGCCTGCCCTCATCGGCCAAGGCTAGCCCTCTCCCCCTTAGGGGATACGCTTCCGCGCGTGGACTCCCACGCTTCTGCTCACTTGTGGTTAGCCACCCACATCGGGTCGGGGGTTGGCTTTGATACCACTGTAATGCCTCAGATCTCGGCTCCTTCAGTAACAATATTGTCTGCTCTCAGCCACTGGCCCACATGGTTTTGTTCTTCCCCTGTAGGGGTAAACATGTTGTTATTGGTAAAGCCCACCCAGACCCTTATCAGCCGCTGAGGAACTTTCCTCCTAGTGATGCGAGACTAACTCTCAATGCCTCACCTTGTCTAGAAGCCTGCCAGCCCTCTTGGCCCACCCTCATCAGCCTGCCCTCATTGGCCAAGGCTAGCCCTCTCCCCCTTAGGGGACAGGCGTCCACGCGTGGATTCCCACGCTTTCGTTCACGTGCGGTTAGCCACCCACATTGGGTCTAGGGTTGGCTCTGATAACATTGTAATGCCCGGGGTCTAGGCTCCCCCGGTAACAACATTGTCCGCTCTGCACCACTGGCCCGCATGGTTTTGTTCTTCCCCTATAGGAGAAAACACGTTGTTACTGGTAAAGCCCACACAGACCCTTATCAGCCGCCCAGGAACTTTCCTCCTGGCGATGTGGGACAAAATCTAAGTGCCTCAACTTACCTAGAAGGCTGCCAGCCTAGAATCCTACCAACCCTCTTGGTCTGCCCTCATCACCCTGCCCTCATCAGCCAAGGCTAGCCCTCTCCCCCTTAGAGGATACGCTTCCGCGCGTGGACTACCACGCTTCCACTCATGTGCGGTTAACCACCCACACCGAGTCGGGATTGGCTTTGATACCACTGCAACATCCTGGGTCTGGGCTCCCTCAGTAACAATATTGTCCTCTCTGGGCCACTGCCCCGCATGATTTTGTTCTTCCCCCATAGGGGAAAATGCGTTGTTACTGGTAAAGCCCACCTAGACCCTTATCAGCCACCTAAGAACTTTTCTCCTGGCGATGTGGGACTAACTCTCAGTGCCTCACCTTGCCTAGAAGCCTTATAGCCCTCTTGGCCCACCCTTATCAGCCAAGGCTAGCCCTCTCCCCCTAGGGGACACGCGTCTGCACGTGGACTCCCACGCTTCCACTCACATGTGGTTCGCCACCCACACCAGGTTGCTGTCCTCTCTCATCTTGCCTAGAAGCCTGCCAACCCTCTTGGCCGATGAGGACTGGCATGCCTCTAGGCTGGCTGGCTCCTACGCAAGGTGAGGTGCTGAGAGTTAGTCCCACATCGCCAGGAGGAAAGTTCCTAGGTGGCTAATAAGGGTCTGGGTGGGTTTTACCAGTAACGTGTTTTCCCCTACGGGGGAAGAACAAAACCGTGTGGACCAGTGGCCCAGAGTAGACAATATTGTTATTGGGGGAACCCAGACCTGGGGCGTTACAGTGGTATCAGAGCCAACCCCCAACCGAGTGTGGGTGGCTAACCGCACGTGAGAGAAGCGTGGGAGTCCACGCGCGGACGCGTGTCCCCTAAGGAGGAGAGGGCTAGCCTTGGCCGATGAGGGCGGGTAGATGTGGGTGAGCCAAAAGGGCTGGCAGGCTTCTAGGCAAGGTAAGACGCTGAGAGTTAGTCCCACATAGCCAGGAGGAAAGTTCCTAGGTGGCTAATAAGGGTCTGGGTCGGCTTTACCAATAACAATGCATTTTCCCCTACAAGGGAAGAACGAAACCGTGCTGGCCAGTGGCCTAGAGTGGACAATGTTGTTACTAGGGGAGCCCAGACCCAGGGCGTTATAGTGGTATCAGAGCCAACCCCCGACCCGATGTGGGTGGCTAACCGCACGTGAACGGAAGCATGGGAGTCCATGCGCAGATGCGTGCCCCCTAAGGGGGAGAGGGCTAGCCTTGGCCGAAGAGAGCGAGCTGATGACGGTGGGCCAAGAGGGCTGGCAGGCTTCTAGACAAGGTGAGGCACTGAGAGTTAGTCCCACGTCGCCAGGAGGAAAGTTCCTGAGCGGCTGATAAGGGTCTGGGTGGGCTTTACCAGTAACAACATGTTTTCCCCTACAGGGGAAGAACAAAATCGTGCGGGCCAATGGCCCAGAGCGGACAATGTTGTTACTGAAGGAGCCCAAACCCAAGGCGTTATAGTGGTATCAAAGCCAACCCCCGACCCGGTGTGGGTGGCTAACCTCATGTGAGGGAAAGCGTGGGAGTCCACGCGCGGAAGTGTATCCCCTAAGGGGCAGAGGGCTAAGCTTGGCCGATGAGGGCGGACCAAGAGGGCTGGTAGGATTCTAGACTGGCAGCCTTCTAGGCAAGCTGAGGCACTAAGAGTTTGCCCCACATCACTAGGAGGAAAGTTCCTGGGCGGCTGATAAGGGTCTGGGTGGGCTTTACTAGTAACAACGAGTTTTCCCCTAGAGGGGAAGAACAAAATTGTGCGGGTCAGTGGCGCAGAGAGGACAATGTTGTTAATGAGGGAGCCCAGGCCGGGGCATTACAGTTGTATCAGAGCCAACCTAGACCCAATGTGGGTGGCTAACCGCACGTGAAAGGAAGCGTGGGAGTCCACGTGCGGACGCATGTCCCCCAAGGGGGAGAGGGCTGGTCTTGGCCAATGAGGCGGGGCTGATGAGGGCGAGCCAAGAGGGCTGGCAGGCTTCTAGACAAGGTGAAGCGCTGAGAGTTAATCCCGCATCGCCAGGAGGAAAGTTCCTCAGTGGCTGATAAGGGTCTGGGTGGGCTTTACCAGTAACAACACGTTTACCCCTACGGGGGAAGAACAAAACCGTGCAGGCCAGTGGCCTAAAGCAGACAATATTGTTACTGAAGGAGCCAGGACCCAGGGCATTACAGTGGTATCAAAGCCAATCCCCGACCTGGTGTGGGTGGCTAACCACAAGTGAGCGGAAGCATGGGAGTCCACGGGCGGAAGCGTATCCCCTAAGGGGGAGAGGGCTAGCCTTGGCCGATGACAACGGACTGATGAGGGTGGGCCAAGAGTGCTAGAAGGCTTCTAGGCAGGCAGGCTTCTAAGCAAGGTGAGGAGCTAAGAGTTAGTCCCACATTGCCAGCAAGAAAGTTCCTGAGTAGCTAATAAGGGTCTGGGTGAGCTTTACCAGTAGCAACACATTTTCCCCTACGGGGGAAGAACAAGACTGTCCGGGCTAGTGCCCCGGAGCAGACAATATTTGTTTCTGAGGGAGCTTAGACCTGGGGCATTATAGTGGTATCAAAGCCAACCCCCGACCCAGTGTGGGTGGCTAACCGCACGTGAGCAGAAGCATGGGAATCCACATGCAGAAGCGTGTCCCCTAAGGGGGAGAGGGCTAGCCTTACCCGATGAGGGTGGGCTGATGAGGGCGGGCCAAGAGGGGTGGCAGGCTTCTAGGCAAGATGAGAGCAGACAATATTGTTATTGAGCGAGCCCAAACCTAGGGCGTTACCGTGGTATCAAAGCCAACCCCCGACCCAGTGTGGGTGGCTAACTACACGTGAGCGGAAGTGCGGGAGTCCACGGCGAACGCGTGTCCCCTAAGGAGGAGAGGGCTAGCCTTGGTTGATGAGGGCGGGCTAAGAGGGGTGACAGGCTTCTTGGCAAGGTGTGGCACTAAGAGTTAGTCCCACATCGCCAGGAGGAAAGTTCTTGAGCGGCTGATATGGGTCTGGGTGGGCTTTACCAGTAACAACACATTTTCCTCTACAGGGGAAGAACAAAATCGTGCGGGCCAGTGGCCTAGAGTGGACGATATTGTTACTGGGTAGCCCAGACCCGGGGCATTACAGTGGTATCAAAACCAAGCCCTAACTCGGTGTGGGTGGCTAACCGTACGTGAGCGGAAGTGTGGGAGTCCATGCGCGGATGCGTGTCCCCTAAGGGGAAGAGGGCTAGCCAAGAGGGCTAGCAAGCTTCTAGGCAAGATGAGGTGCTGAAAGTTGGTCCCACATCACCAAGATGAAAGTACTTGGGCGGCTGATAAGGGTTTGGGTGGGCTTTACCAGTAACAATGCGTTTTCCCCTACGGGGGAAGAACAAAATTGTGTGGGCCAGTGGCCCAGAGCGGACAATATTGTTACTGAGGGATCCCTGACCCAGGGTGTTACAGTGGTATCAGAGCCAACCCCCTGACCCGGTGTAGGTGGCTAACTGCACGTGAGCGGAAGCGTGGGAGTCCACGCTAGGAGGCGTGTCCCCTAAGGGGGAGACAACTAGCCTTGGCCGATGAGGGCGGGCCAAGAGGGTTGGCAAGTTTCTACGCAAGGTGAGGCACTGAGAGTTAGTCCCACATCATCAGGAGGAAAGCTCTTGGGCAGCTGATAAGGGTCTGAGTAGGCTTTGCCAATAACAACGTGTTTTCCCCTATGGGGGAAGAACAAAACCGTGCTGGCCAGTGGCCCAGGGCGGACAATATTGTTACTAAGGAAGCCCAGACCCAAGGTGTTACAGTGGTATCAAAGCCAACCCCCGACCTTGGTGTGGGTGGCTAACCGCACGTGAGTGGAAGCGTGGGAGTCCACGCGCGGATGCGTGTCCCCTATGGGAGAGAGGGCTAGCCTTGGCCGATGAGGGCGGGCTGATGAGGGCAGGCCAAGAGGGCTGGCAGGCTTCTAGAGAAGATGAGAGCGGACAATATTGTTACTTAGGCAACCCAGACCCAGGGTGTTAGAACGGTATCAGAGCCAACCCCCAACCCAGTGTGGGTGGCTAACCACACGTGAGCGGAAGCGTGGGAGTCCACGAGCGAATGCGTGTCCCCTAAGGGGGAGAGGGCTAGCCTTGGCCGATGAGGGCGGGCTAATGAGGGCAGGCCAAGAGGGCTGGTAGGCTTCTAGGCAAGGTGAGGTACTAAGAGTTAATCTCACATCACCAAGAGGAAAGTTCTTGGGTGGCTGATAAGGGTCTAGGTGGGCTTTACCAGTAACAACGCGTTTTCTCCTATGGGGGAAGAACAAAATCGTGCAGGCCAGTGGCCCAGAGTGGACGATATTGTTACTAGGGGAGCCCATACTTGGGGCGTTACAGTGGTATCAGAGCTAACCCCCAACCCGGTGTGGGTGGCTAACTGCACGTGAGCGGAAGCATGGGAGTCCATGCGCGGATGAGTGTCCCCTAAGGGGGAGAGGGCTAGCCTTAGCCGATGAGGGCGGGCTGATGAGGGTGAGCCAAGAGGGCTGGCAGGCTTCTAGGCAAGGTGAGGCGTTGAGAGTTAGTCCCAGATCACTGGGAGGAAAGTTCCTGGGTGGCTGATAAGGGTCTGGGTGGGCTTTACTAATAGCAATACATTTTCCCCTACGGGAGAAGAACAAAACCATGCGGGCTAGTGGCCCAGAGGGGACAATATTGTTACTAAGGGAGCCCTGACATGGGGCATTACAGTGGTATCAGAGCCAACCCCTGACCCGATGTGGGTGGCTAACTGCACATGAGCGGAAGCGTGGGAGTCCACGCGTGGATGCGTGTCCCCTAAGGGGGAGACGGCTAGCCTTGGCCGATGAGGGCAAGCTGATGAGGGCGGGCCAAGAGGGCTGGCAGGCTTCTAAGCAAGTTAAGAGCGGACAATATTGTTACTAAGGGAGCCCAGACCCGGGCGTTACCATGGTATCAGAGCCAACCCCTGACTTGGTATGGGTGGCTAACCACACGTGAGCGGAAGTGTGGGAGTCCACGCGCGGACACGTGTTTCCTAAGGGGGAGAGGGCTAGCCTTGGCCAATGAGGGCGGTCCAAGAGGGCTGGCAGGCTTCTAAGCAAGGTGAGGCACTGGGAGTTAGTCCCACATCGCCAGGAGGAAAGTTCTTGGGCGGCTGATAAGGGTTTGGGTGGGCTTTACCAATAACAATGCGTCCCTCGTCGAAGGGAACAAAGCTCCGTGGGTTGCGAAGATGGTTTGAGGGGGGAGGGCCCCAAGATAATCTGAGGGACCCAGAGGGGACAATATTGCTTCCGCTGTGCTTGGGAGGGAGTTCCTCCTCATATGAACAACGCGTCCCTTGTCGAAGGGAACAAAGCCCTGCGGGTTGCCATGATGGTTTGAGGGGGAGGGCCCCAACATAATCTGAGGGACCCAGAGGGGACAATATTGCTTCTGTTGTGCTAGGAAGGGAGTTCCTCCTCACATGAACAATGTGTTTTCCCCTACAGGGGAAGAACAAAACCGTGCGGGCCAGTGGCCCAAAGCGGACAATATTGTTGCTGGGAGAGCCCAGACCTGGGGTGTTACATAAAGATTGATAAAACATTCACAATTAGAATATTCAAAAGTACTGACAAGGCACAAGGAAAAAACAAGATTCTACATCCTCAAAAAAAGAAAAGAAAAAAAAGAACATGAGTAGCTTAATATAAAATTGATGTACATGCATAAGCTCATTGGATCAGATCTTAATAGGTTGGATCAAAAGGGAGCTTAAGATGAACAAGAAGGAACTCCAGCCAACTTCACCCAACTTTGAGAATTTTCCGACGAACAACATCACAAACCAAGGGCTTACTCATCTCAAGTGATAGACGTAAACACTCAGACAGATCTACATGTTTTATGGGGACCCAAGTGAAGTTGTGCAGCAGCTGAGCAAGCCACAATGAACAGTAGCTAAGCCTAGTGCTTTGCCAGGGCATGCCCTGCGCCCAGCCCCAAATGGAGCAAGCCGTAAGTCGGAGCCCAATACACTGACCTCCTCGTCTAAGAACCGCTCTGGCCGAAAGGTCTAAGGTTCCTTCCAAATCATCTCGTTGTGCGTTATGGCCCACATATTCACCATAGCCGTAGTTCCTGCTGGTACGAGGAACTTCCCTATTCGGACATCACGGGTAGCAAGACGGGCCCATGAGAGAAGTGGGCCCGGTGGGTGCATCCGAAGGGTCTCCTTGACAATGGCTTGGAGGTAGGGAAGTTTGGAGATGTCTGTATCTCAAACAGACCTCGAATTGCCAACACACTTGTCGATTTCTTGTTGGGCTTTGGTTTGGATGTGTGGGTGTAGAACCATCCTTGCCATGATCCATTCCAGTAGTATGGCTACTGTATCCGTCCCTCGGAAAACCATTTCCTGCAGAAACACAAATCTGTTAAACTTATACTTGAGGCGGTCGGATGACCAATTATAACAAGAAAAGTAGTACTTGTATATATGTTTCTGATGTGGTATATAAGCTATCCATCTAACCTTGTCCGTATAAATAGACTAGAAAATTCTTTAGTTATGATGGAGTGATTTATAGTTGGCTACTGGCATCTTCAGAGACAACCAAGATTCGTCATTATTTCAATATAAGCCTATTTTCAGTTAATCCTACCTATAAACAGGATACTAAGGCTAAGCCATTAAATTAATAACGGAGATAGACAACTAACTAATATGACCACTATTTGCATACAGAATGGCAAATATACCTTGCTGTATAAAAGATTAGATGCAAATAATGTGCAGAGTATCCAAAGGGGTCCGAAAACTTCAGCATAGACCATATTTTTCAAGAATATGTGGAAAGTAGATCAAACTAAAATTGCTGCAGAACTCTTTGGCACTGGGATAAGGATTTGTTCATTGAGTCGATCGATGGTGGATTCTCCTCTGCTATTTAAAATATATGTAAAACTGCTTAAGAGCAAACATCCCGACGTCTTTAGGTGCCTGATTGATTCTACCCATGTTTTAGGCTGCCAGTATATATATATATATATAGACACATACACATATATATACATATATATATATGGATAAACTGATCCATGAATAGTGATCTTATTCTCTTGCTATTGGCAGCCTAAATATGACTTCGGTCTTATTATCCTTTCCTTTTTATCTAAACCAGTAATCTGTTCTACTGAGCTGATCATAGATGATGGATTATAATTTGTCTAACAGCTTCCTTTGAGTAGAAAAGAAGAAATTCATACCCAAAGGACTGCCACCATGTCCGAGTCGCTTAATCGTTCGTGTGGAGGCAAACTCAGCAATATGGACAGGAAATCATCCTCCTTGCACTCTCTCTCCCTTCTTCTCTCTTGTATAATCTGACCCACGAGATCATTAACCCTAATCGCCAAATTGTGACACCTTCTCCTAACCCCGTGAACATCCAGGAAGCCCAAAGGAAAATAGTCCCCCCAGTTGAATTTTCCGATCAAATCATACCCTTCCTTCACCATCAACCCGATCTCCTCCTCCAAGCAAAGAGATCTCCCAAAAACACTCCCTATGACATTACTCAAAGAACCTTTCTGTAGTAGTCCCCTCAACTCCACAACCCCTCTCTCTTCCATCTCTCTCCAAACTCCTAACAATATCTTGCCGGCAACATGCTGCCGTAGCTCCTCGAGACAACCGATTCTTTTCGGTGAAAACATGTGTAGTGCAGCAATTCGTCGAAGATGCCTCCAGTATTCACCAGAAGGAGCAAATCCAATTGCTCTCTCGAACATAAGCAATTGAGCAGACTTCTTCATGGGCCTGTCGGAGAAAGCATGCCCACATAGGATCTCCTTAGCAGTGTCCGGATGGCTGCTAATGACTACTCGAGTGACACCAAGGCTAAGTGCCATGAGGTTACCAGCATTGAATGATGCCGATAACTTTGCTAGTTTCCGATGAGCCACTGGGCCCATGACAGCAATGCTGCCCAACCATGGCCAACCAACTGGGCCACGAATTGTTGGAGAATTTGCTTGTAGTTTTCGCCACGCGAAGCCACCCGGAAGTAGCCACACATTCATGACAGAAGGAATGAGGAAGCAGGAACAGTATAGAAGAAGAATAAGAGGCCATGGAACATGGCTATTAGCACCAAAACACAGGGCTAGGAAGCAAAGATTGGATAATAAGTTAGTCCCCATCTTGTGGTTTTCTGGGAGGAGGAACCTTCAAGTCCTTTATGCAATGATGCAGTGCTCCAAAGAACATGCATTGTATTTATAGTAGTCTTAACCGTCGACCAGAGGCCCCATAGTAGATGGGTCCTAGGGATTTGATTTCTTTTGATTTTATAGATTGATTTCTTTTGATTATATATATATCTTTTGCTTTTACTGTTTGTTAGCAGGCAACTCCAGATGCCTTCTGGTACCCCCCTGCTTACCAAGATTCCTTTTTTTTTATTTTGATCTTGACATCGAC
Source organism: Warburgia ugandensis (assembly GCA_035236585.1). NCBI lineage: Eukaryota > Viridiplantae > Streptophyta > Magnoliopsida > Canellales > Canellaceae > Warburgia > Warburgia ugandensis. The sequence continues at coordinate 50,053,659 of CP141130.1, forward strand.
CTATATGAACGAGATTAAAAGTTAATGACTTTTTTTGGGGGGCAAAGTTGATAACTCTCTCTCTCTCTGGAAGTTATTTGGTACATTTTGGGTACAAATTGATACACTATCTCATTTACACAGGTTGACCTCCTATTGTTTGAGTGATCAATCCGTTCATTGAATTTGCTGCCCCTCATGATAGGGTGTTACCAAAATCTTCTCTTTTGAGGACTTCTGACATGGCGAAAAGGAAAAATAGCTGCAAAAGAGATGGTGAAAAGAGATAAAACTTCTCTCCTTAAAACACTGTTTTTTAACTAGAAAAAGTCCAAAGAAAGTTTCTCAAAACATGAGATTTTTTGTATCATGTCATCTTCCAAAGTTAAAAAGTAGATAAATGAAATGGATCATTCAAAAAATAGAAATAGATAAACCCGCACATACGAGAGATACCCATTGGTATCCTGAACGTACCGAAAAGCCTCTCTCTCTCTCTCTCTCTCTCTCTCTCTCTCTCTCTCTCTCTCTCTCTCTCTCTCTCTCTCTCTCTCTCTCTCTCTCTCTATATATATATATATATATATATATATATCACGCATTGAATATTGATAACGTAACCACTGAGAAGAAGTATGTTCATATGCATTACATGGGCCTTTCTCTTTCTAGCAATTAAAACAGACCCAATGATGCATTGAAAAATTAACCTACGAAAAGTGTCCACCCACTTGAGTAAAGATCAGATAGATGGATTCCCCTGCAAATTCACCAAGGGATTCTCTCTCTTCTCAGGATTTACTGCCTATATGTGGATAATAGGAGGGAATGATGGTAATGCTTCCATACTTATGTCTAGATGTCGCCTTTCCCAAAAGCATGGGCTCATGACCATATAAATGATAAAGACACCCCTTTGCCCACCACCACATTCTCCTTTCCTTTAAAAAACCATAAAAGGCTCTACCAATCTTGGTTTTAGCATTGACACGTACACACATCTAAAAAGATCAGTGGACCCACACCAGCCAAACCCTTCTACAACCTTCACAAGAATCATGGCAGGCAAACATCAATACTAAAAGCTTCGATGGAGCAATCAGAACCTTTCAAATGTAAATCAGATAGATTGAGAAACTTTTGTAAAGATATAAAAGTGGGTTGTCTTTGCACCAGATTGGTTTCTCCAATCAGCCCTTGTTTTGAGTTTCTAATGGACAGGATAATAACAGAAATGGACTATGATGTGGCCTCAAACTCTTCAACTTTAGATAATAAGATATACATATTGAAGCACTAGTATATATTAATGGCATACTCTTTTCGGGAAGTTGGTGAGATTTCCTTCTGCTAATGGCAAGGTGTCCCGCATAACGCAGAAAATGCCTACGCGTTAATTAAACAACAAGTTATTACCACTTCATTTCATTAAAAGAAAGCAAATACGATGGGTCCCAACGCCTCAAAGCTCTCTGCTTTTGGCCAGAACAACTAGGATTTTTTTTTATCAGTGTCATGTTCTTGACATGGGACCATTGTCACGGTCAAACAATAATAATAATCATCTTTGATTTATTGGATCATATAGGAACATGTTACCTCACAGTACAAGTTAGCTCTCTATCCGATATTTATGGATGTACGAGCCAGCATAACTATTAACGGGTTCCATTCTTTCGAATGATCTTAACCATTCTATTGTATAGACGAGCCCGGCAACGAAATTATTGTAAGAGATATTGACCTTTCAAAGGACAAATGAAAATGAAATATTGACCTTTCAAAGGACAAATGAAAATGAAAATGAAAAAAAGAAAACAAAGCAACTAGATTTACCAATAAACCATCTAGAGATCAGATGCTGAAAATCATCCAACACCATAGAATTTCCGTGTTTGACGGATCCATACCACACCTTATCAGATGAATCCGTTTGGATCATTGAAGGAGTGGGTTTCCCTTATGCCATGGGGCATACAGGTTCAAATTTTCGTTGTGCGATACTGTATCATATCGGCTGATATTATGTTAGATGGAGCAGGCTCAAAGCTCAATTAGGGAAGTGATACTGCTGTGGAAATGATTTTCCTAGAAGTATTAGACACAGCATTTAGAGTTGCAATGGAAATGGATGTCTTAGGGGGACGCGTATGATGCTAAAAAGGGAAAGTCATGCTGAAAAGGGAAAGAAATGAAACCACAAAGATCTGGGGACCATGTAAAATGGCAGTCACTTTCAACCTGAAAAGGTAGGTTGTGCACATTGCCATCTCTTTGGATGGAAACCCAGCTGCATCGTCCGATTTGGCCTAGAAAAAACAACTTAAGAAACAACAAATTCCAGAAGAACAACTAATCTTTTTGCTTTCTAAAGACCCCAAACAACTAATATAGCACATGGACCCAGATTACAACACGTAGGAGTAGAAAAGAAACAAAGAGAACACCTCCTAATGTCTAGGGTGTTATTTAGTTGAAATCATAAAGTTTGATATTCGTGATTAGGTTACGAGTTAGGCCGGTGCAAATCGTATACTAAAGTTTAATGAAGGTTGGAGAAGAGTAAAAAGTATTTCTTTTTCCAGTTTCCTCTCTTTTCACTTCTGGACTTACAAGGGTTTCACATTTTCTCTCTCATCTTCTTCTAGTCTTCAGTGTCATCGTGTATTTCATTGCTGAAATTCACAATATAGATTGGATTTTAGTGCTCATTTAAACCACATTATCTCCTAACCATTTAGTAGGGACTACTTCTGGAAAACAATCACTAAGAGGTCCCTAAATGCATCTCAAGGAGCCTGATTCTATGATTGCACTCTCCTACAACTTGGACCATAGTGCCATATCACTCTACCATGTGGTCTCCACCAATTACCATACAAATTTGAATCTACCGTTCTCCTTTCCAACAAGGGTGTCTAATGTAGTTCTAAATATTACTCGCAAGCTCAAAAATCTAAGTAGTATGATGTACATGAGTGAGATCGATCCCAAGAAGAATCTCACAAATTTGTATGCAATTGGAATTTTATTTAGATTAATTATCCTAGCAAAAAAGATTGGGTTGTGATTAATGTAGAAATTTAAATAACATGGTACTGGAAACATGCATGAAATTAGAATCTTAAACTAATGAAACTTTCTAATACTAAACCTAGAAACAAGCTAAAAACTTAGCTTTAATCTAAGGATACAAACTAATATAAGTCATGAAATCTAACATGTAAATCTATGAAACAAACATGAAAAGAATGTGCACAGACCATGGAAGGGTGCGCATGGAACAACAAGCTCGGTGCGTGATATTCAATGGAAATTGAACATTAGATCATTCAAAGAAAATTGTGCAATATTTCTAAGAAAGAAACTTTGTTCATTGCATTAAAAACTTACAAACATGTTGTGCCACATACATCAAATATTAAACTCAAAAACAAGCACAAAAAGTGTGTGCAGCATTCATAGCATGAAATAAGAGATCTTGAATTCAAACTTCAATGTAATCCAACGTCCAAAAGATAGCATTTGTGACAATCAATGGAGAGATAATCAAAGAGAGGGAACGAAAAATAGGAACGAATCAAAACTAGAATAGGGCAAGCTAATAAACATAAAAAAAGATAATTCAAAGGCTACTATCTCTTAGCTGTTACTACAAAAGATAGTTGGCCTTGAACCAATAGGAAACTAGAGCACAACTTTAAGCAAATCAAAAAGGAAAGAAGTAATAAACATGCACATGAAACAAAGAAGACAATTTGGTAACAACGAAAGGAAATAGGTGGTGTAACTTTAAAATTACTCACAAGTGCACAAATCAATGTAGTAAATGCATGCAAGAGAGGTCGATCCTATAAGGAATCTCATGAATTTTAAATTGATTGGATCTTATTTAGATTACTTAGCCTAGCCAAAGAGAGGGGATTTTGATTAAATTAGGAATTTAAACAACATGGAATGGGAAAGATGCATAAAATTAGAAACTTAAACTAAATTTCTAAAAATCAAGATTTTCAATGGAATTTGAAACTTTCCTAACTAATAGGCATCTAATAAAAGAAACGAACGCAAAACTAGAATGAATGAATCTAGGAAACTCTACTGAAGGAAACTTGCTAAAAATGAAACTATCTCAAACTATCACTTTCCTAATCCTAAAACTTCTTAAAAATAAAACTTTCTAAAGCTAAACTAAGATGTTAGTAACTAACAAAGTAATGCTAAACTAACATGCAACAATAAAAATAATCAACCAACTTAAAGGGAAATCCCAATCACCATGCACATGACCCATGGAGTACTATGCATGGGTCATGAGTGAGAAGATGGTTGGAATACACGGACTAAAAGCTTGCTAACATGGGATCTAACTAAAACAATAACTAAAGTATCTAAAAATCTAAATGAGTTCTTAAGAAATCAAGTAAATAGAGTGTATTGACTACTAGAAATTATGCATGAATCATGAAAGGTAAAATTCTGAAAACATGGTGCTTGTGAAACTTAAATCAAATAGAGCATGGATTGGCATGGTGCTTGTGATTCAAGGCAAGAAACATGATCATAAAACCAGAAATTTGATAAAATTCCAGCATGGAAATATCCAAGAGTAGTTTGCATGAATCATAAACTTTATTTGATGGAATTTGGTACATGAATTGTGCATATATGCATAGAGAACAAAACTAAAAATTGTGCACTATTCTAATGCCTATAACTTGATCCAAATCAAAGCTTAAACACACTCCAACAATCTCAAATTAATCATAGATAACATACATGTGAAACCCCAAAAGAGAAATCAAGAGAGTAAGAACATGAAGATGGAGAAGAAACAACAAAAACTAGTCCTAAATCTAAGAAAGAAACAAGGAAAAGATGAATGGGATGAGATTCAAAGCTACTATCCTCTTGAATGTCACTACAAGAGAAAAGATAGCTTTGATCTTGAAGAATTAAGCAAGAAAAGTAATAAAAGTGGAAGTAGAAGTGAAAGGAGAACAAAGAGGAACTATGTGTAGGAAACTTAAACAACAAAGAAAGCAATAAACAAGCAAAGCAAGGAATTAAAAGCATAGTACAAACCTGGAATTGAAGTGCAAAAAGTAAATAAAAAAAGCAAGGAAAAGGTGAGGAAGATAAGGAAAAGAAACCATGATGTTGAAGTCCAAAACCTTAAGAATTCCTCCACATTGATATGCTGGATTTCAAGAAGTTAGAATCAACTCTCTTAGTTAAATTATGCATGGAATTTATGGGTATTTATAGATATTTTCTTTCCATTTTGATAAGATCTTATCTTAGGAAGAAAAAGGAGAGTTAAAACTGGGACTCATGGTAGGTTATGTGGTTGAATGGAGATAAAAGATTAGAACGTCAAGTGAGGTGAGGTGAGGTGGGTGAGATTGACTTTCTAAATATAACAAAAGAAAAGGAGATACATTGAATTCCAGCCTAGGATGGGGGGTGGAATTCCTTTCCTTAAGGTGTCTTACATGCTAGGATGGAAAGAAAATGGAAAGATGGAGGAAAGAGATAGGAAGGTGAGGTAGTTGACTAAAGAATTAGAAAGTGGAGAAGGTGGAGTGGATGGAATTAGAAGGGTGAGGTGCCACTTTTCAACGTAGGTGGCATTGAACTCCTTCCCTTTCTAATTATATCACGTGGTGGGTAGGAAAGAGAGAGAAAAGAGAGGGAAAGATAAGGAAATTTGACTTGGTTTTCCTCTTGATTGATCCACCTATGCTTGTATATCTTTTCATGATGAATATCACCCAAATTCCTTTCTAATTATCCCCTGAAATTTACCATTTAGCATAAGATAATTGCTTCTAAATGTCCCTCGTGTCATGTGATTCCATGTGGCATGGCTCTCATGTGGCTTAGTAGCTCACTTTGATGAATTAATGCTTAATGGCTTGAATGGATATGATAAGAGTTCAAATTTGCATAAAAAGTACCCAATTAGTTGCCCATGTGTTATAACTTATAATGTTATTTTAGGATTTTTAGCCGAAATTTTGTGACACCTATATTTCTAGACTAACTATTCAAAAGTTTAATATTTTGCAGGTTTAGAGGCTAATCCGGAGTAAGTGTGCGAATTATCATAATATTTAATTATGATTCTTTTCTTTTATAGGTGTTGAAATGAAGATCAAATAGCCTAGATTGATCAAGATGAGAATTGAAGATCAAGATCAATAGATTGAGTCAATGCCTAAATAACAACATTTCAAAGTATATCAAGGTCCAAGATCATATCAAGGCAAGATTATGGATCAATTGAAGTGATTGAAAAAGCTAAAGGTGACTAAAATGTGCCCATGAAGCAAGCCATGCATTTCCGCCACTTTTGCATGGGAGCCATTAAATCCACCTTAGCTATATAAGTCATGAGAAAAAGTAACAAGTTGAGGAATTCAAGCCAAGCCATTAAAGCCAAGGGTGTGAGCCATGTAGCCAAGACAAATGAGCCCTCAAAGTGAACGGCACAAGCCAATTAAGCCAAATGCCACAGAGTCACACAATTTGAGGAGAATTCAAGCAATGCTCCACTTTCTAAAATTGAATTTTCAAGGTTTAATTAGAAGATTTGAGGGAATTATGTAAAAGGTAAGATGACTATGCATTGGTGGACCCATCAAAAGAGAAACCCTACTTTCCAACTCCATATCCCACTCTTTTTCCATTCAATTGACCTAGGGTTACAATTAAAGCAGGGAGAAACCTCCTTATGAAAAAGAAGCCTTGCCTTTCCTAATTGATGATCAAGTGGTTTCCAAAATAGGAAACTCTAGATCTACTTCAATTTAAATAACTTCAAAACCATAGATCTTTATTCATTTTTCCTAAAGCTTATTCCTTATCTATTCATTGACTTTTCATCAACCAAACATCACAAAATTAGAAGGAAAGAGCTCCACTTTCCTTCTAAGAAAAAGATGCCTACCCCTTTTCATAATTAGAAACTGCCAACCATGCTTCTAATCTCTATCTTATGTTATGCTTATAACATCATCTTACTAATTTATCTTCCACTAAACCTTCCCCATTCAATAACCTAACCCTAGGACCACTTTTCTCATGGTTTCACCCCTTCCTAAGTTAGAAACCCACTCATTTATATATAGCGCATATTTCATGCGAATTTTTCAAGTAGAGGTGAGTGAGACTCCTTAAAACATAGCTTGCTTTGTTGTTATTTGCTACTGGACTTCTGGATTTCTTTGATACTTTTCTTCCTTATATTTGTAGTTATTTTCTTGCTTATTTTCACTCCAATTTGGGTTAGTAGCTTGCTTGCATTAGTTTATTTTTCATTACTTTAGTCTCCATTATTTTGCTTTATAGTTTTACACCTTTTCCATCTAGGTTCTCCTTCTTTCTTTACCCCAAATCCAATTGTTTTTCTTTATTATTCAATCAAGTTTTAAATTAGTTATCCAAGAGAATAGCTAGCTTAAATCCTTGATTTCCCCACCTAAATTCCACGTTTTATACCCTCTTTTTTCCCCCTAGTTTAGGCAGTTTTCCTTAGTTACTTCACCCACTTAGCTTTCTTTTCCCTTGAATTCCGTTCTAGATTTTCTTTGTATGTCATCATACTTTAGTTTTTGAGCAATATATTATATTTTTAGCGTTGTTTATATAGGATTTCATGCTTAATAATTAAACAAAATTTTACCAATAGAACATGTATTGTGTGTCTAGTTTTTTGTGTGATTTGGAGGTGATTTAATAAAGTTTTGTGGGAATTCTTGTTATTGACTATTTATTTATCAAAGTATTTGGATTTGGGTGATTTCATTGCTTGAAATTTGTGGTTTCAATAGCATTATAATGCTAGATTTGTTGAATGTTCTTAAGTAGTTGAAATCTGGAACTTTTCTCCCCTTAACTTTGTACTTTGTTTCCAACAATCTAAACACCTTATTTTCTTAAATCCTTAGGAACCCATTTAGATTTTCTTATTTATTAGATCAATTAATTAGTTTTCATGATAGTTCATTTTACATTCATCAATTCTAGTCACCCTTGCACCTTAGAACCATGTGTACAACCCATGGATCATGCACATGGTACTAGGTCACTTTCCTATTTAGTTTTTGCTTAGTTTGGTTGCTTAATTTAGTTTCAGTAGTAGTTAATTTGTTTTTTGCATCCTATTTTAGGTTTAGAAAGTTTTCTTTTTGAATTTTAGGAAGTTCCATCTTTAGGAAGTTTTAGGATTTAGAAAGTATTAAAATTTAGGAAGTCTTTTTAATGCTAGTTTCCATTCACATGCATGTTTCTAATTTCTTGTTAAAGTTAGTTAGGTCTCATTAGTTACTCATTTTTTTATGTTCCTTTAGTGTTAGAAAGTTTCCTAAATTCGTCTTATAAAGTTCTATTTTTAGAACTAATTCTAATTAGTAAAGTATCATTTTTAGTAGTTTTCTTTAATTTAAGTTTTCTAATTTAGGTTAGTTTCTAATTTCATTGTTTATTTTTAGTTTTTAGTAACCTTCTTTAATTTTAGTTTCTAATCCCATGTATGCTCCCATTTCATGTTGTTTAATTTTCTAGTTTAATCATAATTCTTCTTCTTTGGCTGAAATCAATTAATTTGAATAAAATTCAATTCATTGCATATCTATGAGATTCCATGTGGGATTGACCTCACTTGCATGAATATACTACATAGATTCATGTGTTTGCTAGTAATTTAAAGCTACATAAAGTTTTGTATGCCATTGCTGGGGAATCGCAACATATTTGTGATTGGATTCTTATTTGGATTGTTTATCTTTAGTCATAGTTATGGGTTGCATTAGCTTAGGACTTTTGCAATTATATCTGCATATTTTCCTAATTCCTCTTAAATTGATCCATCATACTTATTTTGCATGAGGAAAATTTGGAAAAGGAGTAGCGACACCTAGGCTTCCTTAAATTTTATTGCTTTCTAGATTAGGGTTTTACCATTTGAATGAACTTATAGTGAGGCCCCAATATAACTTTCAATTTCTCTATTTCATTTTAAATGGGTTGTAGTAATACTAGCAAGTCTGTCCCTTGGAGGCCCACACTTGATCTTCATAAAAAAAACCCCATTGTAAGTTTCCCTCTCTTTTACTTTTCTAGTATAGCTGCATTTAATGTGATTTGCATATTGGTTGGTTAGAGTAATTCATATAGTTCAGGGTCATTCATCTTATTTTTCGTATCTTAATTAGCATTGTTCCATTAGTTGCACCTATCTAACCCTTGGTTTGGGTAGTATATAGTTGCATTAGTTTGCTTTCTTGTATTTTCATTGCACATTTATTGCTTTATGGTGGATGGTACATAATGTTTGTAAGTGCCCCACAGGAACCCTCATAAGATAAGGCCTGGATTTCATCACCAGATCCTTGGCCCACCTAGGTAATCAAATCAATTCCTTGTATGTTCTTGATCTTAACCCTTGAAAGCTTTATTTAAAATCAAGTAGCAAGAGACTTAGGGTTTCTAGCTTGTAGGACCCTTTTAGAAGGAGGATATGTATTATCACTCCAATGGATTCTAAGCATCGTGGTTATATTGGGTATCCAAAATCCAAGTGATTTTCCATACCTTTCATTAATAGTTGTTGAGGTCTAAATGCATCCTTCTATGAGAATTGTTTCGACCACTCCAGAGCAGAACCTAACTAATAAGTAATCGTCAAGAATGGACAAAAACAGGAGTTGTATAAATTTAGGTCTAAAAGTTACCTCCCTACTTATTGTCAAAGATCAATAATTCAGCTTGTTAGTGTAACAACCCCAATTTTTATGAATATAATTAAATTATAAAAAAATTTAAAAGTTAAAATTTTAAAAGTGGAACTAAAACTTTGAGTTCCAGGAAAATTCATTTTTATAAAAATAAAATCAAGACTTAAAACTTGGATATTTGTAATGTACTCAAAAAACCTATTAGAATGATTGTAAGTACGTCAAATTCTGAGTCTAGGTGAAAAATCCTTATTTCTCTCCATTTTTATGAATAAAAGTGTAAAATATTAATTTATTCATAACCGAGACCTAAGACAACAATATTTAGGATGTACTTGAAAATACGATTCCAATGCCACTAAGTATGCTCAATTTCAAGTTTGAGAGAATAAAACAGATTTTTCTCCATGAAAGTGCAAAATGGTCCTTCCACACCTTTGTGGGGCCCATAAGAGGCCCACAAATGTATCCAACGGCTAGAAAACATGTACTCATGAGTGAAACCACTACTAGCTGCTAGTGGAGAAGGAGGTAGTCGTGGGAATCTAATGACAATTTAATAATAAAAAGAACTAAAAAATAATTATGACATATAATCATGGAAAATTCAAAAATCCCTATAAATAGGCCATAAAATTCCCAAAATTTTTCCTAATGTTCTTCACAAGTCCTCCTAGAATGCCTCAAAATCCTAGCTCCAAACTCCCCCTCCATTTTTCCCATTTCTCTTTTCTTTCTCTCTTTCTCTCTCTTTCTCTATGGGCGTGTCCCCAGACGCACCCAGGCAGACAACCCCTGTGTCTGCATTGGCAGCATCCAAGGATGTGTTGTCCTCGATGAACTAGGGTTTCCTCCTAGAAAACCCTCTTTGAATTACCTATCCACTTCCAGCCATTAACTTTCAATCTTCACCGTTGGATATGGTCAAACAGGGCTGATCTACAAAAGCAATAACTTTTTATGATGATCAACCTCTTGGATTGCTGGGAAAATCAAAATGAAGACAAACACGGTACTGGGTACTATCTCCAGCAATTATTCTAAGTTATTTTGGCCAATCTGGCCATTAAACCTTGATCTTGCATCGTTAAATATCTTCAGAATGGGGTGATCTACAAAAGCCTCATGGTCTCTGCTCTTCTCCAGCAACGACACTAGATAAATCATGGACTAAATGTATTTCTAGCGTTTAGGGTTATTTTCTAGCTTTCTTTATTTTATGGCATTATTTCTTCTTCTCTGGTGATCTTCACCTCACCGGATCGGCACAAGTAGGTGCACCCTTCTCCCCTCTGTACATTCTGGCACCTCCCTGAGGTTTTTCAGCCTCCAAGTGATCTCCTCGGCAATTGATCCATCGAGAGAGATGGATCTGGCAACAAGGTTGAGATCCCCATCTTGGATGGCTTAGATGAAAGTTCTAAACCATTGGATGGATTCTTGGGCCCTAAAAACCCCAAGAGATGAAATCCACCATCACTCTCCTCGGTGATGGGTAATCCTAGGTAACGTGACCTGGGTCGCACTCCCATTTTGTCACGTTCTGTGGAGTTGATCTAAATCGTTGAATTTTGATTTGAAATCTTATTTCTTCAATTAAGAGCTCATTTTAGCTCTGATTTTAGATCTAAAAGTACTGATGAATTCCTTACATTATGTAGAATCTTATGGAAGCATGACAATTATGTTTTTAATTGTATTTATGTAAATTAATTGGTAAAATCTGTAGAAACAACCTTGGATCATGATTAAGATGATCTCAAAATAGAGATCTAGACCAAAGGATGGGTTTAGGAGGTCCCACAACCCTAACGACTATGATCATAGTAAAAATTCTATATACCTAGATCAATTAATCAAAAAAAAAAATAGTAAGATCAATATCAGCCCTTAAAATGGGCTAAAATCTTAAAATCCAAATTTTGATCTCAATTGAACTCCAAATTGAGATAAAAAAGTTAGGTTGGGTTCCTCTTGATGAGGAGAACCTACTGAACATAGAAAATTTATTTTTTTATGCAAGTAAAATTCTGTTAATAAAGAAAAGTATTACTAATTCCTATGATCAGTGAAACTTGGAATGATCAAACACTATAATTCTGATCTGCTAATGATATTATGATTTTGAAACATGGAATCATTGGTTAGAAGTGATTGATCTATGTTTAATTAAGAGACCTAGCCTTAAAAGTAGTAAAATATATAAAAATGAATGGCAATCTCCTTGATCAATTTGATTAAGGAGGGTTGGATAGTATGGATGTATTTGGATGATGATATAAAGTTAATATCATATGATTGATGGACTTGATGATGATAATTTGGGACAGATTAAGATCCATGCCCTTAAATTGAATAAAATGACTGAAGATCTTCTTGATCAATTGGATCAAGAAGAATCAGATCATTTGATGAGATGCATCAATGATCTAGTGATAAAATCATATTAATAAATTGTATTAGATCTAAAGGAAAATGAAAGATCAAGATCTAAACCCTAAAAGGGATGAAAAATGAATAGAAATCAACTATAACTGTTGGATCATGATGAATAGTTATGGCATGTTAAATTTTCATCTAAATTATTGAATTTTATTATATATGTATTTTATGGCTTAGTATATTTAATTATTAGATTTACTTATTTATTTATTCTTTAATGCTTATGTTATAAAAATTACACTAAAATGTAATTAAATGAAAAATAGAGTTGAAGGACATTTACATGAATGAATGACATGGACTTAATGATAGTAATGGCTATAGTTAGTAGGATAATATAAGAAATATCATTTCCTTAGCCCAAATTAGGAGAATAATGAAACTCCATGAATGACATTTTAAATGTTCATGTACTTAATTAAAATCAATTAGAAAGAGTACTTAGGGTTAAAATGCTCATAGGAACCTTATAAAAGGTTGAGCTAAGGTCACTCTAGTGAAAGCTAAACATAGTGGTTAAGAGGGTTTTCTAATAGTGCCTCGCTCTTCCCCTACCTTCTATTGACATTTGTGAGGTTTAAATGCCTCCTTACATGAGGATTGAAGTAACCACTTTGTGTTCAACCATTCAACTAGTAAGTCTTAGTCAATTGTAAATAAGAGGAGCATTCTAGACTTAGGATGAAATAAGCTATCTTCAACCAATAAAACATTAACTGGTTGAATATTAATAATAAGAGTATAAAAGGTTAGTAAAATATCTAATCTTAATAAAAATGATAAGTAATATAATCAAGACCAAACAAGATCCATGGGATCTTGAATGATCATGAATAATAAGAATTCTAATGTTGTATTTTATTAAGTATTCATGTATGTATGTTGTAGACAAATCTAGATCATTAGATTAGATAATCCAAACCCTTGATCAAATATGATTCAAGGAAAAGAACCACGATCATCCTTCTTAGGGATGATCAAATAACTAAACTTAGATCAAAGAAGAACTAGATGATAGAACATCTAGGTACTTGATCTTTCTCAACAAGAATAGATTGTTGATCAAAGGATCTATAAAAGATCAAGATCAAGGAGATGGACACACAAAGACTTAGAGATAGAAAATAATTAGATCTGAAAGGTTAGAAGATCATTCTAACTGTCAGATCTATTGATCAATAGGATAAGATACTATTTGAGGAAGATGGATTATATGGATGATAGGAACACAAGACAGATCTAGGTCCTTTATAGCAAAGGACAAGATTAGATAAGGAATATAGATAGGAGATTATCCAAAATTGTACAAACAATGATAGTATGTAACTTGTGTCCTCAACCCATATTATATTCAAAATAAAATAATTCAAGTAGCATCCTCCATCAGTAATACTATCTAATATTACGATTAGGATATCCAAACTGTACGTCAAGTTTCATAGATGTTGAAGCCATCAAATGCTTTTCTCCCTAAAGAGTTTATGCAAACTCATGTCAAATGTTTTATAGTTAATTCATCATCATGGTTCAAATGTTCTCGTCCAGAGGCCTATCTCACTATTCGCATCAATTTGTCATTAGGATTTCCAACAATGTTCCCATTTATGCAAAAAGTATCTTATTCATAACCGAGTACCCTTACTAGGTCATGGTTGAATCCTTTGTCATTATCCTCTTTATCCTTTCTTTGCTTGATGGTTTTCTTCGTAACCTTTTAGACCAAAAGTTCTATACTTGATCTAGTAAGGTTAGTCCTTAGGAACCTGTCCCAGGTGCATGTGCAGCATGGCGTCCCTGGGACGCCTGGTTCGTGCAAGGGCGGCCCAAGCCTGCTTGGAGCATTTTTCGGCCAGGAACCCAATTGGAAAATGGCTGGAAATGCTAGATACAGTATGGATCTAGCCTAAGAGGAGGAAAGAAAATGAAAAAGGAAAAAGAATGGCTTACCTGGTAGCCAGGGGAGTGCCCATCGCTGGTGGTAGAGCCCCATTTCATTCTGAACCTTCCTGCTCGCCGGAAAACTTGAAGAAAGGGGAAATCATGCAAGGCCAGAACAAGAGGAGAGAGGGGCATGGGGAAAAATGGCAATGGCAGGCTTCACTTGGGCCTGGCCGTTGCCGAAAAATGCAGAGAGACGGGTTTTCAGTTTTTGCCAAAAACCCCAGTCCAAATGTTGCGGGGAAACATGTTTTTGGAGAGGGAGAGATGGGGTTTTTATAGAGGGGTGAAGGCGGTGCCCCTCAATGGCGGTGCCGCCATGGTAGTGGCAGACTTCTCTGGAAAATCAGGATTTGGGGGTTTCTAGAGAATTCTGAGGAGGAAGACGACAGGGGGTGCCGTCATCAAAACGGCCCCCTGCGTTTTTCGTCTTTTTCGTTTTTCTGTTTAAATTCCAGAAATACCCCTATCTTTAAACGGCCATAACTTCTTCATACGAACTCCGTTTTGGGTATTTTTGAGGCATTGGATTCCATTTTTCAAGTCAAATCTAATGGTACCAAGTTTCCTTACAAATTCCTTCATTTACTATTTTAAATAAAATCAAACATTCAACACAGTTCATTTCCCACAGAATGTCCAATTTTTGTTAAAAATTAGCGTAAATTGCTCAGGCATTACAGCGACTCCAAGAGACTTCGAGGTAGGTGCTCTATCACTACTAGACTTTTTAAAAGAACCTATGATGTTTTGATGTAGGTGCTCTATCGCTACAAGACTTTTAAAAAGAGCCCATGATTGTTTTGAGAATGCATGTTTTAAGTATAAGTTATATGACTTGTTTAGCATGACTTAATTTTATAAATGAATTCAGCATGCATATGATAAATACATTATGCATAGATATGTTTTGCAAACGATTGTTCATAAATGAACTTAGCATGAAAAAAAAAAATACATTGTGCATATATTGCCAAGACATGTGCTGCATGCATAGATTGCATGATAAGTGTAGCCTTGGCCGATGAGGGCGGGCTGAGGAAGGCGGGCCAGAGAGAGCTGACATGCTTCTAGGCTGTCAGGCTTCTAGGCAGGGTTATGACTTTGAATGCGAGACTAGCATGAGCAGATTTTATGCATTGCATGCATGTTTTGCAACCGATTGCATAAATTGCATGATTTACGATGAATAAGTGTCATATGCCCCATGGAGGCTATCACCCTGTGTCCCCTGGTACCCAGGGACCACACGGCGAGGAGGTCGTGGACATAGTGGGCCCTATGTTTTTGAGGATTTACTTGCATTGCATATGGCATGACATGAGGTTGGTCGACCATACCATATATCCATGAGTTGGATTCAGTTGAGCATCTTATGCATATGATTATGTTTATGATATATATGATACTTTCAACTTGGATTATGTGATTCTTTAAGTCGTCAATATTCCAATTTGACAATGGTTTTTAATATCGATATTGAACATGAGTGTTCAAACATGCACATGTTTTAAAGAGCATATGATTTTAAACATAGAATGTATTGAAAAACTAATAGTGATAGACTCCTACTAAGTATAGTATATACTCACCCAAATATATATCATTTTTCAGGACAGCTCCATTCACGAGTAGAAGACGCCTCAGGAAATGTTAGTGCTACACGCAAGTAAATCAAGAAGAGACAATCATACTTGTAAGTAAACACTCTACCCTTTGGACATGTATTTGTATTTATGTACAGTTGGGCTATGAGCTGTGACTGGATAGACCTGGCAAAAACATTTATGATTTCTAAAGTTTTTCAAAAACTACTTTGGTTGTTGTGAAAGCAAATGACACTCGAGGTTTTGAAAATGAGTTTATTAATAAAAGATTTTCTGCTGCATTGCATTGTTTTTATAAAACGGTTTTCAAATAAGGATGCATCCCACCTTAGGAATTAAATCTTGCATTTAAAAATGCATGGGAAAACCCGGGTCGTCACACTTAGTCACCTTGATGCTTCTAATTGCTTTCTTGGAATTAATTTGCTTGCCTTTAAGTTGATCTTAACCCTTGATTTTGCTTTGAAATGATGAAATTTAGATCTTTAGCCCTCTTTTGATATTGATCTTCAAATCTTATCTACTTCATCTTGGCCATCATATTATCTTCTCAACACCTACAAAAGATGAAAATTCCTAATTAAATCTAAGAAAATTATGAAAATTCACATATTTACGATAGATTACTTTTAAACCTACTAAATATTAAAATTTGAAATTATTAGGTTAGAAATGCATGTGTTATGAAATTTTGAAAAACCCCTAGAATAATGCTTATAATTTATAACACATGGACTACTAATTGGGTACTTTTTTATATAAAATTGAACATTTATCATTATGCATGAAAACCAACCTAAAAAAAAGATGTTGAAAGGCTTGAAAAAGGAATGTAGAAAGGTTGCTATGCAGGGTAGTGATGAACTTCAAGATAGGTGTGTCATAACCCTAGCAAGAAGCATGGAAAACCTAAGAGAATGTAGCAAAGAAGGAGGCACCATCTTCTTGAAGATGGCATCAAAACTTCTTCTACCCCATGCATGGAGAGCCCTATATGGTTTCATAGATGATTTGCACTTTCAATCTTGCTAGAATTCTATCCTAAGGAAGATGAAAAAATAAGATAAGACAAGATAAAGATGATAATTAGCAAGTTAGGAGGTGGGGATTAGGAATTAGAAAGTGGAGATTTTGGTGGTATCTAGGAAGGAGTATGATAAGTGTTCAATGTTGTATAAATAATACCTAATTAGTTGCCCTTATGTTATAACTTATAGTGTTATTTTAAGGTTTTTGGCCAAAATTTATAACACATGCATTTCTTACCAAATAATTTAAGAAAAGTGATATTTTGTAGGTTCAGAGACTAATCCAAAATAATTTATGTGAATGATCATATTTTTAGAATTTAATTAGGATTTTTAATCTTTTGTACGTCTTAGAGAGATGATCTAAAGGTCAAGATTCATCAAGATGAGAATTGAAGATGATCAAAATATTGAGTCAAGGCCTAAATTTCAACATTTCAAAGTAGATCAAGGTCCAAGACCATATCAAGGCAAGATGATGGATCAATTGAAGCAATAAGAAGAGCTAAGGATGACTAAAATGGGTTCATGAAGCAAGCCATGCATTTTCCCCAACTTTGCATGGGAGCCATTGAAGCCACCTTAGCCATATAAGCTATGAGAGAAGGTGATAAGCTAAAGAATTCAATCCATTAAAGCTAATGGTTTGACCCATGAAGCCAAGCCTAATGTGCCCTCAAAATGGGCTACATAAACCAATTAAGTCAAATGCTACCTGGAGCCATACAATTGGAGGAGAATTCAAGCAATGATCTACTTTCTAAATTTTGATTTAATAGAAGGTTTGAGAGAATTATGTTAGAGGTAAGATGACTATACATTGGTGGAACTATCAAGAGAGAAACCCTACTTTCCAACTCCATCTCCCACTCTTTTTCCATTCAATTGACCTCGAGTTGCAAGTTAAAGGATGGAAACACTTCCTTATGACAAAGAAGCCCACCCCACCCCTCTCTCCCTCCAAACCACCCACCACCCCCCCCCACCCAATTGTATTTGACAATCAAGTTGTTTCCTAAATAGGAAGCCCTAGATCTAGTTTAAATCACAACTCCTTAATAGATCATTCCCACCTTTCCTATCTTATTCCTTCCCATTTCCTTCACTCTTCTCACTAGCAAAATTTCATCAAATTAGGAGGGTGAAGATCCATTTTCCTCTTGAGGAAAATGATGCCTCCCCACCCACTTCCTAATTAGGAAACCAACAAACCTTCCTCATTCAATACACTAACCATAGAACCACTTTTCTCATGGATTCACCCTTTCCTAAGTTAGCAGCCCACTCATCTATATATACATGCATGATCCAAACGGATTTTCCAAGTAGAGGTGGGTAAGACACTTTGAAATCAAGCTCTTCTTTGGTGTCATTTGCCACTAGACTTTGGCATTTCTTAGATTCTTTTATTCTTTTGGTATTCTTGTATTGTCTTGCTTATTTTCTATCCATTCCAAGTTAGTAACTTAGTCATTTTTTTTAGTTTCATTGCTTTTAGTGTTCATTCTTTTGTTCCTTAAAGTCCATGCTATACTTCAAACCCTCAAGCCTTTCCTTTCTTGCCTCAATTATGTAATTTTTCTTTGTTATTCAATCAAGATTCAAGTTAGTGAATCTCTGGTAGTGAAGGCCAAGAGAATAGCTAGCTTAAATCCTTGATTTTCCCACTTGAATTCCACATTTTCTACTCTCTTTTTCCCTTAGTTTTGGGCAATTCTTTCTTTGCTAGTTCACCCATTTAGCCATCTTTTTATCTTGAATTCCTTTCTTGGTTTTCTTTGCATGTCATAATTCTTTAGTTTTTGAGCATTAGATTTCATTTTTGGTGCTGTTTATATAGGATTTCATGCATAAGAATTAGACTCAATTTCCAGCAATAAAACATGTATTATGCATCTGATTTTTGGTGTAATTTGGAGATGATTCAATAATGTTTTGTAGGAATTTTTATTATGAAATGTTTATTTTATCAATTTACTTTGGATCTAGGTTATTTCTTTTCATAAAATTTATGGTTTCAATAGCTTTCTAATACTAGATTTTTTGAATGTTCTTAAGCAGTTGAAATCTAGAATTTTTCTCCCTTAGCTTTGTGCTTTATTTCCAGCCATCTAAACATCTTATTTGCTTAAATACTTAGGAAAAAATTTAGGTTTTCATGTTGTTTATTAGATCTCATAATTATTTTTCATGATCATTCACTTTAGATACAACAAAGTGTGCCAGTTCTGCGGTCGTAGAACCATATGCACAATCCTAGCACCATGCGCATGGTACTAAGTCCCTTTCCTCTTTTAATCTTTGGTTAATTTGGTTGTGAGATAATTTCAAGAAGTAGTTAATTTATCTGCTTTCATGTTTTTTTAGGTTTAGAAAGTTTTATTTTTGAATTTTATGAAGTTCCATCTATAAGAAGTTTTACAATTTAGAAACTGTTAAAATTTAGAAAGTCTTTTTAGTGGTAGTTTCCATTCACATGTATGCTTCTAATTTCTTGTTAAAGTTAGTTACCTCATTGGCTACTGGTTTTTTTCATATTAATTTAGTGTTATAAAGTTTCCTTAATTGTTTTTAGAAAGTTCTATTCTTTAAAAAGTTTCTAATTCTAGTTTCTAATTTCATGCATGTTTCACTCTTAGTTGTTTTAAATCTCTACTTTAATCACATCTCTATCTCTTTGGCTGAAGTTGATTCATATAAATAAAATTCAATCCATTGCAAATCTAAGAGATTCCTCATGGGATCAACCTTATTTGCATGAAAATACTATATCGATTCATGTGCTTGCAAGTGATTTTAAATCTACGCCAAGTTTTTGGTGCCGTTGACGGGGATAGCAACAAATTTGTAGTTGGATTCTTATTTGGATTGTTTATCTTTTGTCGTCGTCTTAGGTTGCTTTAGATTAGGATTTTTTCATAGAATTTGCATATCTTAATAATTCTTCAAAAATTGACATATTTTTCTTGCTTCTGTACAAGGAAAAATTGGGAAGGGGAGCTTCATCATATTTGATTGCTTTCTTAGATTAGGGTTTTTCTTTTTTGAGTAAACTTGTAGTGAGGCCCCATTATAACTTGCATTTCCTTTTTTCAATTTTAAATGGGTTGTTTAATACAGTGCAAGTGATGGGTATGGAGTCCCATATTTGATCTTCATCAAAAACCCCATTGTAAGTTTCACTCTCTCTTTTAATTTTCTAATATAGTTGCATGTAGTATAACTTTGTATTTAGTGGTTAAAACAATTCATATAGTTTTAGGATCATTCATCTTAATTGTTGCATCTTTAATTAGGGTTGTCGCATTGGAGAGCACCTATCTAACCTTAGGCTAGATTGCATATAGGTATCATTCGTTTCCTTTCTTGTATTGCATTGCACATTTATTGTGTTATGGTAGATGGAAAATAATGTTAGTAAGGGTGCCACAGGAACCCTCATAAGATAAGGACTAGATTTCGTCACCAGATATTTGGCCCACCTAGGAAATCAAATCAATTCCTTGTATGCTTACGATCCCAATCATTAATCTTAATCTAAAATCAAGTAGCAAGAGAACTAGGGTTTTGAGCTCATAGGGCCTTTCTAAAAGAGATGATCTATTATCACTCTAGTGGCTCTTAAACTTTGTGGTTATGGTGGGTACGCAAAATCTAAGTGATCTTCCAATGCCTTTTGTTGACAGATGTTGAGGTTTAAACACCTCCTTCTATGAGAATTATATTAACCACCTTGGGAATGATCTAATTGATAAGCAATATTCAAGTTTGAATTAAAGGAGGAGCTATCTAGCTTTTGGTTTAAAAGCTACAACCTCACAGATTAACAAATATCTATAGAAGACATCTTGTTAGCATTAGGACTTGTTTGATTGCATCACATGGAGTTCGGAGTCACATTTTGATTTAGGTTGCATCATTTACTTAGGTTTCATTTTAGTGCATGCAAGAATGTCTATCTCAAAACACTTAATTAGTACCCTTTGATCCTAAGATTGAACATACTCATAGGCAAGGGGTAAGACACCAAGCTCCTAACCCCATGGCTAAACCACCAGTTGAGCACAAGGTTATTAGAGATTTCCTTGCACCACTCCAACCAAATACTCCATCATGCATCACATCATCACCCACCAATGTAATTAGACTCATTCAGTTACTCCCAACATTTTATAGTCATGAAAGAGAGGACCCATACCTAGATATCTAGGAATTCCCTGATATTTGCACTAAATTAAAATTTCATAATGTTACAGGTGATTATATTAGACTTAGGTTGTTCCCTTTCTCATTAAAGGATAAGGCCAAACCATAGCTGAATTATTTAGAGGTCAGTTCCATTGCCACATGGGACCAGTTGTCTAGAAAGTTTTTGAACAAGTTCATTCCTGTCCATAAGACAAATTCCCTTCATAGGGAGATCATCAATTTTCAACAAAGAGATGATGATCAGTACTATGAATGCTTGGAAAGATGGAATGAATAACTATAAAAGTGCCCACAGCATGGATTTGAAAAATGGCTGTAGGCTTAGTATTTTTATGAGGCACTAACACCTCAAAATAGACAAATGGTAAATGCAGCTAGTGGAGGGGCCCTCATGTTGAAAAATAAAACAAATGCTTGGCAATTTTTCCCTACTAACAATTCCCAACAATGTGATTATTCCAATAGGAGAGAGAAAATACCCAACCTCAAAAGAAAGGAGGCCTATATGAAATCGAAGTGACCTCAAAAACAACACATAGGCTCGACTCATTGGATTGTAGAATGGACAAGCTAGAAACTCTATGTCAAACAATGTGTGTTAACATAAATGCTAATAATAAACCTACACGAGAGGTATGTGCTATTTGTTCTAGCCTAGCCCATTTAATTACAGTTTGTCCATCCAATGGAGTGTATCCTAAAAATCATTTGGAACAAGAAAATGCTCTTAATGCATATCTCAATCCTAGCAATAACAATCCATACTCTAAGACTTATAATCCAGAATGGGATAGGCATCCAAATTTTCCATGGTCTTAGGATACTTATCAGGTAGGTACGTCTATGAATCCCCTGTTCTGAACTTCCCTAGGATTTGAACTTCTCAACAGCCACCTGGTTTTTAACATCCTCAACAACCAAAGAAACCATCAATTGAGGATAATATTCAATTGCTCATAAAACAAAAAGAGGATACTAACAAGACTTTACATTGGTTCCAAAATGAGAGTTGTCAAAAGGCATGGGTATCTAGCCTATAGGTGGACTAGTTTTATTTCCCTATCAATTTCATTACCATGGATACCTAGCCTACATCAGATCCCAGTAGTCAAATTCTAGTAATTCTTGGAGGTCCATTTTTGGCTACTTCCAACACTATCATCAATTGTAGAAATGGTATATTGCAATTATCCTTTAGCAATATGAAAGTTAAGCTTAATGTTTTCTATGCCAACCATTAACACTTAGATCTTGATGACTCTTGCAACATGATTGAAGATCTAATTCTAGAAGTTTTTCCACCATTGTCTACCTTTGATCCACTAGAGGCCTATCTTACACATCATAATTACAATTTTTAACATCTCACTAAAATCGTTAAACCTAGCTCTCACTGGGAGGCAATCTAGGGTTTTTAGAGTCTCATGATTTTGCATCACTCATTTATCATAGAGATGTCCTATATTTCAAAACAATGGGGACAATGTTTAGTTTGAGTTGGGGGGTGTAAAAACACATGAGGATTTTGAGTTTTTCTTGAGTTCTTGTTTAAAAAAAAAAAATCAAATTTTTCAAAGATTTTCTAAGCTTTTACGTCAAAGTTTATTTATTATAATGAGAATTGGATTGTCTAAATTTTAGTTTTTCTATTACTTTAACTTCTTAATAGATATACATATGATTAATTCTACACTTTATTCATGTCCTAAAATGTTTAACGGAAGTTAAATCTTGGAATACACTTGCACGCAGTGCATAAGTCTAAACTAATAGATGGTTATGACTTAGAGATGACCCTAAGTAGATTTAGTGGAGACCTATATACCCAAATGAGTTTTAGAGACTATTAGTTTTTTTTAGAGGGTTACACATAATTCAATGTTTTTTTAATGTATATTTGCTTTGAAAGATCTCAGTGTTCTTTGTTTTGGTCAAAATGTAAAGATTCAAAAAAGAGAACTAACTTTGTTCTCGAATATTTATTAAATTAGATAGGTTTTAAGAAACCAAGAAAATGATATAAATCCAACCCAATCTATTCTATTCCACTAGTTAGACCCTTTAAGTCTCTTCATGACACTTTTTCTTTTCAAAACACCAAACTATCCTAACCCAAAAACTTTGTAAAATAAAAATGGCCATTAACATACCTTTCAAAAATGAGTACAGATGGTAGAAAAATTTTAAAAAGAGGACAAAATTCAAAGAGGTGAGAAATATCAAAAGTACAAAGATAAGTGTACCTTCTCAGAAAGTCAAGGGAAGGGGAAAAAGGTGTTAGAAAAAGAAAAAGTTATGAAAATATAGAAAAAGGAAAAATAGAGAGGATATTCACTTCAAAGTGTATTCAAAAGTAAAGTTGTCCAAACAAATATTCTTTGAAGATCTCTGCTTAGATTTGAAACTTTGAATCCTTATACCCTTCTTTTCAAAATCCTACCCAAGACTATGTTTCGTCCTATCTAAAGAGCTATTGATCTTATGTAATGATAGCCTTAATGATGATATAAATAGAAAGGAATTAAGATAAACTATTCTTTATGGTCTTGGTAATGGCATCTATTCTTAGGGATCATATTTCTTTGTCTCATATGTGCTTAAAAAGTTGTGTGAACCATCAGCATCTTTGGAGTTGATCGCATAGTGAGAGAAAATTTGTTTGACCCCTTTTCTCTGAGAGCTTTAATTCTAAGTCTATCACATAGTGAGAGAAAACTTGTTGAACCCCTTTTCCCTAAGAGCTTTAATTCTAAGTTATACCAGTGAGAATTTGATGTCAAGATATCTTTTCAATGGAGCAATAAACATATCTGTATAAAAGTCCTGACTTATGTAGTTGTACACACACTGCATTCTAAGATGAAACTAGAATAAAATGGCTTTGGTATGCGGGTTATTAGTGGACTATCTCATTCATCTTTATTAAGTTGTTAAAGCCAGTTGAGTATTAATGGATGAGAATTCTCTGAGATAAATAAAGGAACCTAGCCTTTTGAAATTTTGTAGGTATATTCACTGCAAACACTCACGAGGCTTAACTAGTTCACTAGGGGTAACATTTGGGTTCAAGGGCTTATTGCATGTGCTAAATGCAATCATGAGTACCTACAAAAATAGAAACCATTTTTGTTTCCATGATCTTTTGCATGTTTTGTTTGAGACTAGCAAAATGCTAAGGATTTATAACACATACATTTTTTACCTAATAATTCAAAAATATGATATTTTATAGGTTTAGAGGTTAATCTAGCGTATGTATATGAATGATCATATTTTTAGCATTTAGTTAGGATTTTTCAGCTTTTGTAGGTCTTGCAGAGATGATCCAATGCATAAGGTTTATTGAGATGAGAATTAAAGATCATGATCAAAAGTTTGAGTCAAGGGCTAAATTTCAACATTTCAAAGTAGATCAAGGTCCATGATCATATCAAGATAAGGTGATGGTTCAATTGAAGCAAGACGAAGAGCCGAGGGTAACTGAAATGGGCTCATGAAGCAAGCCATGCATTTGAAGCCACCTTAGCCATATAAGCCATGAGAGAAGGTGGCAAGCTAACAAATTCAAGCCAAGCTATTCAAGCCACTAAAGCCAAGGGTCCAAGCCATAAATCCAAGCCAAATGGGCCCTCAAAGTGAGCCACATAAGCCAATTAAGCCAAATGCTACCTAGAGGCATACAATTTGGATTTATTAGAAGGTGTGAGAGAATTATGTAAAAGGTAAGATGACTATGCATTGGTGGACCCATCAAGAGAGAAACCCTACTTTCGGACTCCATCTCTCACTCTTCCATTCAATTGACATAGAGTTACAAGTTAAAGGAGGGAGACACTTCCTTAGGAAGCAGATGTCCCCACCCCCCAACCCACCCACCCCCCCCCCCCCTCCTTCTAATTAACCAGTTTCCTAAATAAAAGACCCTAAATCTACTTCAAATCACAACTCCTTAAACCCTAGATGTTTTCCACCTTTCCTGTCTTATTCCTTCATTTCCTTCACTCTTCTCACCAGCCAAATTCTATCCAAGTAGGAGGGTGGAGAGCCATTTTCCTCCCATGGAAAATGATGCCTCCCCCTTTCTTAATTAGGAAACTAGCCAATCCTTCATGATTCTCTCTCTTATGTCTCTTTATGACTTCATTCCTTCCTAAATTTTCTCCTTCAAACCTTTCTCATTCAATACCCTAGCTGTAGATCCACTTTCCTCATGGATTCACCCTTTCCTAATTAGCAATCCACTCATCTATATATACCCTCATGATCTATACGAATTTTCCAAGTAAAGGTGGGTGAGACACCTTGAAATCAATCTCTCCTTTGGTGTTATTTGCTCCTAGACTTTGGGATTTCTTATATTCTTTTCTTCCTTTAGTCTTCTTGTTATTCTCTTGATTATTTTCTCTACAATTTAGGTTAGTAACTTAGTTGTTTTTCTTTTGTTTCCTTGCTTCTAATTTTCACTGTTTTGTTCCTTCAAGTCCATGCTATCTTTCCAACCCATAATCCTTTCCTTTCTTAATTCAATTATGTAGTTTTTATTTGTTATTTAATCAAGATTCAAGTTAATTATTCTCTGGTAGTGATATCTAGGAGAATAGCTACCTAAATCCTTGATTTTCCCACTTGAATTTCACATTTTCTACCCTCTTTTTCCCTTAGTTTTGGGCAGTTTTTCCTTAACTAGTTCACCCATTTAGCCATATTTTTTCTTAAGTTCCTTGCTGAGTTTTCTTTGCATTTCATCATACTTTATTTTGTGAGCATTATATTGCATTTTTGGTGTTGTTTGGATAGGATTTCATGCTCAATAATTAAACTCAATTTCCAGCAATAGCACATGTATTACGCTTCTAGTTTTTGGTGTGATATGGAGATGATTCAATAAGGTTTTGTGTCAATTCTGATTATGGAATGTTTCTTTCATCAAATTACTTTTGATGTTGTTTCTTTGTATAGAAGTTGTGGTTTCAATAGATTTTTAATGCTAGATTTGTTGAATTTTCTTAAGTAGCTAAAATTTAGAATTTTTATCCCCATAACATTGTGCTTTGTTTCCAGCCATCTAAACACCTTATTTGCTTAAATACTTATAAAATAATTTATCTTTCATGTTCTTTATTAGATCCATTAGTTAGTTTTCATGATCATTCACTTTAGATGCATCAAATCTAGCCACTTTTGGGGTCTTAGAACCATGTGCATGGTGGTAGGTTCCTTTAAGTTTTAATCTTTGGTTAATTTGGTTGTGAGATCTTGTCTAGCATTAGTTAATTTAATCATTTTCACATTTATTTATGTTTATAATCCTTTTAAATTTTAAGAAGTTCCATCTTTAGGAAATTTTAGCATTTAGAAAGTGTTAAAATTTTAAAAGTCTTTTTAATGGTAGTTTCCATTCACATGCATGTTTCTAATTTCTTCTTAAAGTTAGTTAAATCTCATTGGTTATTTGTTTTATCTTGTTAGTTTAGTGTTAGAAAGTTTCCTAAATTGGTTTAGAAAGTTCTATTTTTAGAAATTTTCTAATTCTAGTTTAGGAAAGTCTTAAATTAGGAAACTGTCATTTTTTTAGTTTCCTTTAGTTTAAGTTTCTTAATTTGAGTCATGCTAATTTACCATTATTTTCCTTTAGTTACTTGCATGTTAGTTAGGTTAGTTAGTTATTTCATTGTTTAATTTTAGTTTTTAGTAATTTTCTTTTAAGTTTAGTTTCTAATTCAATACATGTTTCCTTCTTAGTTGTTTCAAATTCCTAGTTTAATCACATCTCTATCTTTTTGGCTTAAGTTAATTGATCTAAATAAAATCCAATCCATTGAAAATATATGAGATTCCTCATGGGATTAAACTTTCTTCCTTGAAAATACTACATTGATTCATGCACTTTTGAGTATTTTTAATGCTAAACCAATGTAGGACATGAAGAGAAGATTAAAATGTGCAGAGAGAGAGATCGTGTGGGGCACTTCAGAAATGAAAATCTAGGAATGAAGTGGGTAAACCATAGAAACGTGGGGAATTAAAATGGATACCTCACCATCCTTGTGCATGACCCCTCCTTCTAATTTTACCGTGATGGGAGGCTGATAGAGACAGAGAAAGTTGGAAATGGAGAGAAAAAAAGGGAATAAATGGAAATGGAATCTCTTCTCTAATTGGTCCACCTTGCATGCCACCTACCCATGTTGATAATAACCATCTTTTCTTCTAATAATCCTCTTGAAAAACATGATTTTTTCATGTGGATAATTGCATAAAACTCCTCTTCAATACATGAGGTCCCATTTAGCTTTGGCTTATATGGCTTCATGGCTCACTTTTGTTAGCTTTTAACTTGGTGGCTTCATTGGCTCACTTCCTTAACATCATGGCTCACCTGGCTTGCATGGTTCCATGTTACATGCAAAAGTGGTGGATATTGCATGGATTTTGCATGGGCCCATATCTTGTAATAACCCTAATTTTTGTAATTGACTGAGAAAATCAATAAAGTTTGAGTTTCAGAAATTCCTGGCTAGAATATTAGGGTTATTTTGAATGTACTTCTTATAGAAGTACAATCAAGGGATAATACATGTATAATTCAAATTGAACTCAGCAAACCCTTCAGAATGATTGTAAGCACAACAAATTCTGAATTCGGATGAAAAATCCTTAATTTTCTTTATTTTATGGACAAATGGGTAAAATAGTAATTTTACCAATAATCGAGATCTGAGACATCAAAATTTAGAATGTGCTGAGAAATACGAATCCAACACCACTAAGTACGCTCAATTCTGAGATCATGGGAATAAACCCTTTTTTTTTTTTACATAAAGGGCAAAATGGTCTTTTTACACTATGTGGGGCCCACATGAGGCCCACAAGGGACCTAAAATGGAATCCAATGACCAGCCCACGTGAAATCATGGGTCAAACCCCTACCAACTGCTAGTGGAGAAAAAGGTGAAGGTGGAGAATCCAATGCTAATTAAATAATAAAAAAATAAACCATAATCATGCAAAAAGACCCAAAATGCCTATATATACACCCCCAAAAATCCTCTAAAAATTTCCATAAAATTTCCAAAAAATTATCTTGATTTCCCTTACAAAACCAAACATATATCCATTCCCAAAATCCCAAAACTCCCAAAAGATCTCTCTCTTTCATTTTATCTCTCCTCCCTCTAGATTGGAACAAGAGACCTAAATTCAATTAGCCACTCTGTTCTAGATCAAATATCACAGATCTCACCATATAAAATTTCCTACCATACCTTAGCTACAAAACGCCCAAAGAAATTTCAAGATCCAACGGTTCAAACAACGGAAATCACAAGACAAGTGGATCTTGGGCTATCTTGTCATCAAAACTGGTATTCTCTTAAATTGGACTATATAACCAACGTTTTTCTCCAATCAGGTAGGTGGAACTACTTCCTAGACATATTTATTGTTGTTTAATGAAATTTTTATTTTATTGCAATTTGATTTGGGTGAAAAATTGTAAAAATAAAGTAAAGATTAGAACCTTCAATTCATGATGATTAAGGGCTCAGATGGAAAATCTGACCCTTCCAATCGATCAAGAAGGGTCCAAAACCCCTAGGGTAAAAGTTTCACAAAATTTTATTAAGTTTTGGACCCTCAATTGAGAGGGATTGATTGGACGGTCTAGAACAGACCATCCGATCTCCCGATCGGATCGGTTTCCCCCGAGACAGTGTGCGAAACGCCACACGGAAATGAGGCATGCAGCAGCATTTCTACGCGTGCATTGCGCGGCGAAGTCGTCTCAATGGTACGACCGCGCTCAAGCGTCAGTCATCGGGCAAGCGCGTCACGCGTTCGTCCTGGTGACAGAGGTGTGCCAAACCGATTTCGTCCAGTCCGTTCCACCCAAATGAATCCAGGCCATCCGTTTTATTGGGCCCATGTTAAATCTGGACCCTAAGAATGACTGTGAACTTCAAAACTCAATTCAGGATTCATATGATCTCCAAATTGAGATCAGAAAGAACTTATAGAAAGCTTACAACCTCTAGTTTCTTATGAAATGATAAAATGGAGAAGATATCTTATGAAACTTTCTGTATTTAGGAAATAAGTTTCCAATTTTCAAGATCTTCAAGATCTGACGTGATTAGATCTTGGTAATTTGTTTTAAGTATGATATACTATTGAAATAATGTGATATCTATGGTTTTTTTGTACATACCTGAGATATATTAAGGGATCTACCTGTTGTGGTAGAAAAACCCTAAAAATACAAAGGGACCCACTTGATCAATGAGATCAAGTGTGATTAGATCCTTGGGATGGATTGAATGAATGTTAATATGATGAAATCTAGGGAGATCATGGATTGAATATGACAAAAACAAAGCAATATGATCTTTGGACCTTAATAAAGAAAAACCCCTAAATGTAATTAAAACCCTTGATTAAAAGGAAAAGATCTAAGATCAAATGGTTGGATCAAAGTAAGGGTTTCTAAAAATATTACTATAATTAGTTTCGTTTTCTATTAATTGATAATAGCATTTTAAATGTGATTTATGTTATAAAGCATGCTAGTGCAACTTTTAGACTTTATCATGATAGGTGATTAGATTGGTATAATAGGTTACTAGATTTAATTATCTTAGGGGCATGTTAGTGTGATTTTATGCAAGTGTAACTTATGATCAAGTTAGTATGATTTCATGCCATTGTAACTTAGGACCATGCTAGGATTTCATGTAAGATTATACTATAGTATGAGATTGTACCTTAGGTCCATGTTAGTTTAAATTGAGTTATTAAGGTATATTAGTTGAAAATCATGCTAGTGTAATTTTAAGTACCTTTCATCACTATCATTAAGTTGTTCAATTATGTAGTTTTATGCTTTGAATTTATAATTCATTTATGGTTAAATTTCATTAGTAGATCTACTTGTTATGAGATAAAAAGCATAAAACACCAAAAATGGAATCTAATGAGAAAGTAGAGTTTCATGACACAAATAAGAGTGGATTGTTTTGGACTTAATTAGTAAGGGCTATAGTTAGTAGGACAATATAAGGATTATCAAATTCTTTGCCTAAACTAGGAGAATAATAAACCCCATGAATGACATTGTAAATGTTCATGGACTTAATTAAAATCAATTAGAAAGAGTACTTAGGGTCAACATGCTTATAGGAACCTTATGAAAGGTTGAGCTAAGGTCACTCTAGTGAATGTTGAACATAGTGGTTAAGGGGGTTGTCTAATAGAGCCTCGCTCTTCTCCTACCTTCCGTTGATGTTTATGAGGTCTAAATGCCTCCTTACATGAGGATTGAAGTAACCACTTTGTGTTCACCCATTCAGCTAGTAAGCCTTAGCCAATTGGAAATAAGATGAGCAGTCTAGACTTAGGCTAAAATAAGTTGCCTTCAACCAGCAAAACATTAAATGGTTGAATAATAATAATAATAATAATAATAAGAGCATAAAAGGTTAGTAAATTATCTAACCCTAATAAAAACTGTAAGTAAGATAAGGATGATCAAACAAGATCCATTAGATCTTGAATGATCAAGAACAATAAGAATAAGAATATTGTATTGTATCTAGTATGCATGTTATAGATCAAATCTAGTTCATTAGATTAGATAATCCAAACCCTTGAACAAAGATGATTCAAGGAAGAAAACCAAGATCATCCTCCTTAGGGATGATCCAATAATTGAACTTAGATCAAAGAAGAACTAGATGATAAAAGATCTAGGATCTTGATCTCTATCAACAAGTGTAGATTGTCAATCAAAGGATCTATGAAAGATCAAGATCAAGGAGATGGACACACAAAGACTTAGAGATAGAAAATACTTAGATATGAATGATTTAAAGGTCATTCTAAACATCAGATCTAATGATCAATAGGATTGTTCATAATTTATATATATTAACACTATGTATGGATGTACAGGTTACATACATCAGTTAAGATCATGGAAGATCTGGGAAAAGGGATCACTACTTGAAGGTAGGAGGATTTGATGAATGCATTTACATGGGATGTAAATGATTGAACCCATGACCTTATGTTGACAAGAGTAATGTTAATACTTGTATTAAATCCCCTGAAATCCTTATGATCCAACCAAACACATATAAAATGGTTAAGGACTAGACTCAAGGTGAATAGGGAACTAGAAGATATTTCAGCCCTAAGTAAACAAACAAATTGTCTTCTATGTATGAAATATATTTTACATGCAAGCTTGGAGGCTTGTAATTTTGTTTTAATACGCATAAGCCTGGGGGATGCCATGCTAGAGGAGTTATGAGGGTTTGGCCACCCGCTTCTTGAAATTTGATGATTTGATGATACCTTGCCCTATGAGAGGCTAAAAGTCTGGTGGGACAATTATGGGAAGGCCACCACTGTGAAAGTCCTGTCTCCCCATACAGGTAGTGACATAATATTTTCCACCGTGGTATCAGTGGTGACAGGGCAATTATCCGAGCGCTAGTACGGATCAGACAGCAGTATGATAGCCCTTTGATTATTTTGCACTATGATGCATATGAGAGTAGGAATAGTGAAATGCCTTATGTTTTAGCATAATGAAATGCTAAGTAATTGCACATTACCAATATTTTCCAAGAAAGGAAATTCCCAGTATAGGATTAGTTGAAATACTGAATTCTCATAATGGAGATAATTGATCAGCTTAGTTGGGAATGATATTTGACTACTTTCATAAATTTAACTGATTTACCCATGAATATGTAAGTATATGGATGTACAAATATTACAAAGTAAAGAGTAGAGACATGAATATGTTTAGGGATAACGGGATTATGAAGTATTAGAATTATGTTGTCAATTATTATGCTTCTTGAATCCCCTACCAAGCATTGCTTGCTGAGATATTGTAAATGTTACAATATCTCAGATACAAGGAAGGATAA
This sequence comes from Warburgia ugandensis, assembly GCA_035236585.1. Lineage (NCBI taxonomy): Eukaryota > Viridiplantae > Streptophyta > Magnoliopsida > Canellales > Canellaceae > Warburgia > Warburgia ugandensis. The sequence continues at coordinate 50,085,536 of CP141130.1, forward strand.
TTAGGAGCTCAAGACGATAGAAGACTTGAAGAGAATATTCTTCAAGGTATACCCCTTGAAGACATGTATTTTGCTTTGTTTAAGAGTATTGTATTATAATGAGAGTTTCATTGTATGGTGAGCTTTGAGTTTTGGATTATGTAATTTGGACACGTATCGTAATGGATTTGGTTGTACTATGAACCACTGGATGAATTCTGAAATTTAATAAAAGTATATTCCTTCAATGAAATTTTATCTTGTACAAAGTTCTACTTATGTTATGTATGAAGTGATGACTTGGGTTTTACAAAACAAGTTCTAAAGAAAAGAATTTTACTGCTTTGTTTTGCAAAAAAAAAATTACTATTAAGGGCCCTGCCTTTCAAAATATATTACAAAACGTGTTACAAAAACCCAGGTTGTCACATATCTAGTCTCCTTAACTTCTACCAACTGTTTATGAGATTCATGTGCTTGCTCTTGAATAATCTTGACCCTTGCTTGATTCTTCGAATTGATGGAAAATGGGTCTTAGTCTATCTGGATTGATCTGGATCATTAGTTATCATCTAAAGCAATATCGACCATTAGACTATTCTTTTAACACCTACAAAAGATTAAAAACTCTAATTAATACCTAAAATTTTTTGATAAATCACATACTTACTCTAGATTAGCTTCTAAACCTACAAAATATTAGGTTTTTGGATCATTAGCTTATAATTGCATGTCTCATAAATTTTAGAAAAATCCTACAATAATTCCCTATAATTTATAACACATGAGGGTCTAATTAGGTACTTTTTATGCAAAATTGACTACTTATTATTGGAGTGAACTTGATTCCATCCCTATAAGACCTGTATCTCATGGTGTGAGACTATAACCAAGGGTCCTAATCTTTCTTTGTGCTTGAATAATAATGATGGTGATTCTATATCCATGCTAAAATTAACCTCAACTTAACTATGTAGTGGTGATTTCTTCTTCCACTAAAAAACCTTAGATGTTTTTCCATTATCTAATATTTTTTCAACATGTAACTCTTAGCAACCAGTTATCTAGTGTCAAATTCGAATCAAAGCATGGAATGTTCCTAAAGTTCTACAATGGCATATCATGGAGAGTATATTGCTACAGTAGACAAGGATGATAAAGATCTAGAAATAGATGATTTGTAGAGATGAGTTGAAAGGTTAGAAAAGAGTCTTAAACAACTTAGCAGCTAAGGACAAAGAGGTGTGAAATTCAAGCGTGTTGCTTCTTATGACTCCTTAGATGATTCATACTCTATTTCATCCTAAAGTTGTGCATCAACTTAGAAATCATTATCAAGTAATGCTCCAAGGAGAATAAAATGTGGTTGCATTTGTTTGGAGTAAAAGTAAATGTTGCCCAATTTGAAGGCAAGTCATAGCCTAATGAGTTTCTTGATTGGTTACATATAGTCAAGCATGTCTTTGAGCATAAATATTTCCTAATTTGTTGCCCAAAAACTAAGGAAATCTGCTTCACTTTTATGGGATAATTTAAACAAGCAAAGAGTAAAAGATGGGAAAAGTAACATCAAAAGATAGAACAAAATTAATACAAAACTCAAGAAATGTTTTCTACCCAAGAACAATAGGATGGAAACATTCCTTAAGATTCAAAACTTGAAACAAAAAAACTTGAGTGTGGAGGTTATATAATGGAGTTTGAACACCTCATGCTTAAGAGTGACATGATTGAGCTAGAACAGTAAACCATAGCTCGTTTCTTAGACTGTTTAAGAAGGACAATAGAGATAGTACATTTGTAGGAGTACTGGTCATTCAATGATTTGGGAAAATTGGCCTTCATTGTTGAGAAGAAACAGAAAGAAATTTTTAAAAGATGTGATTCTCAATCATATGATAATAAGAAAACTTTCACCAAGGAATGTATCATCTTCTAAGTGAGAGTCTAATAACAAAAACCAACAAAATCAAGCAAAGAGTGAAAGTAATAAGCAGCCAATATCATCTAGTTGTTCCATGAGGAGATCCTTTAAATGTCAATGGCTTGGATGTGTAGCCTCTGACTGTCCAAACCGCAGGTCGTTGCATTAGTTAAATAATCCAAGCATGAAGAAGAGGGTTAACCTTTAGGTTTTGAAGAAGAAGAAGAAGAAGAAGAAGAAGTTACCCTTCCTATGGACCAAGGAGATTTTTTGGTCGTGCAACAAAGCTTGAAAACCATTCACAAAGATGATGACTAGCTATGCTACACTATCTTCCATATGTGATATACTTCAAAAGAAAAGGTATGTCATGTAATGATAACTAGTGTTACATGCCAAAATGTGGCCTCAACTAAATTAGCTAACGAGTCAAAACTAAAGATGGAGCTGCATCGTTAACCCTACAAACTCAGGTAGCTCAACAAAGGACATCAATTCAAGGAACCCGTAAATGCCTTTTTCCATTTTCTATTGGCAATTAGTATATAGATGAGATTTGGTGTGCTGTTGTACCAATGGAAGCATGTCACTTGTTAGTGGGAAAACCATGGTAGTTTAACAGGAGGGCCTTACATGATGGGTTTCAATATATTTATTCTTTTATGTTCCATTGTGATAAAATAAATTTTGCACCTTTAAAACCTGAATTCAATTCAAAATCTCTAGAAGTGATTCACTTTTACATTAAACAAATAGATTAATCTTGTGTAGAAGTTTTATATTATGCACATTCAAATATTGAGGTAGATTATGAATCTATTATTGATGATTTGCAATTGTACTTGATATTTTAGCATCTGAGAGATTTAATACTACTCCACCATCATCTATTCTATACATCAATAGTCCAAACTATGATAAAAGACTTATCCTTGATAAGTATCCTGATGATGAAGACATCTTGAGTAGTTCCTTATTAGATGAACTTTGTTGAAAGAAGAAAGCATTAAAACTAATGAAGTTAGAAAACTTAAGAATTTGTTGGAGAATCAAGAGACTGCCAGTCTTTCATATGCCAAAAAAAAAACCTATAAGCATGGAAGTGGTACTTAGCTTTTCATATATCACCACTTGAGACACAAAAGAAAGATCTCTCCCACTAGATGTTTCTACGCCAATATGCAAATGTATCCTTCATGAAGATTGTGTTATCTACTTTTCACAATGATGCTATTACATGTCTTACTAAGATATGTGATTTTTCATAAATAGGTTTGAAGTTTAATAACAAATTTTCGTTCTTTGGTGTATTCACATAATAGGTTAGCATCAATAATTTCATCGTGCAATAGTAATATGAGATTTGTGAGGCTTGGATTCTTGTCCTGGACGGCATCAGCATAGAACCAGATGCATGAATCAAAATTATTGGTGCATTTTCTTCCAAAGCAGTAAAGGAGAGAAAAGAAAACCTTGAGTTTTTCAAGACGAAGTGGAATGTTTTTTTTTTTATGAACTATTAAGAGTAAAATAAGGTGTAATGCCCCGACCAATTTACGCTATTTAACAAAAATGAATTGGACACTCTATAGGAAATGACAAGTTCACTTTTTGGAGATAAGGGTATTTTGGTCATTTCACTATTCACCCTGACTGGACCCAGAAATTTGGTCCTGAGAATGGTACCATTAGGTGCATCTCAGAAAAAGGAATCCAACAAGACCAAAATCACCCAAAACAGAGTTAAAATGAGCAAGTTATGGCCCTTTGAAGTTCAAGGGCAAAAATGTAATTTAATTCAAAAACGGGTTTGGTCTGAGAAAACAGGGACCCGTTTTGATACGGGCACCCCTCTTCTTCAACCTCCTAGAGGGTTCTAGAACGGTGGTATTTACGGGAGAAACCACTGCCATTCTAGAGGTTTCTCCACCGCCATTCAATGGCAGTAAGAACCCCCTCTAGAACCCTCTTCTAGCTCTATAAATAGAGCTGTCACGACCCGGGTTTTTATATGATGCAATGTTGATAAAAAGGCGAGATCTCTTGTTTTATAAATATGAAATGCATGAAAATATTTTTCATTTGGAAAACAACCTTTCATAAAAACCCCGAGTGTGAAAACACATTCTCAATCTATTTAGCCATGGCAAAGTTTTAAATCAATATTGTTCCCAAGAAAGTGTTAGTCACATGACTATTAGAGAGTAACTACAATCAAGTAGCGTTGAAAGATAAGATAGGGGTCTACTTACTTGTGCTTGGCCTGTGTCTCCTAGTACAAATGTCCCTTGCCCTTAGGTATTTACTTTGCATCTGAAAAATGTTGAGGATTGGGTGAGTATATAATATACTCAGTAGGGCCTATCACTACTAGTTTTATAAATGCATGAGATGTTTTAAAATCATGTGCTCATTCATTCAAAACATGCGTATGTTTGAATACTCGAGTTCAATATTAGTATAAGAATCCATAATCAATTTCAAAATATGCGTATGTTTGAATACTCGAGTTCGATATCAGTATAAGAATCCATAATCAACTGAAATTCTCATAACTTAAAAGATCACATAATCCAAAACTGAAAGTATCATATATATATGATGACATCATGATATGCAATAGATGCTTCATGGAGTCCAACTCATGGACCCCTAGTATGGTATGGTCGACCAACCTCATATCATGCTATATGAAATGCACATAACTCATCAAACCATAGGGTCCACTATGCCCACGACCTCCTCGCCGTGTGGTCCCCGGGTACCTGAGGACACTTGGTCATAGCCTCCACGGGGCCTATGACACGCCGACCCAGTGCCGTGACACCAGTGGTAGCCCCCTATACCACATGTAGTCGACGTAGGGACTTGCCTCTTTTTGGGCGTGGTACCCATCCACCTATTAGTGGTAGAGGTCGGGTGGCCAACCCAGACACCTCGGCATAGCACCCGTGGGCTTACTTGCCCAAATCACATAAGATAAGTCAAAACCTTTTGTTAAAACTTGTCCTCTTTTGGGTCCCTCACAACTGCCTGGCCCTCAGCACTCCAGCGTCTTTTGGCAACCCTCAAGGACATGCAATCTTTGCAAGTACTTAAATCATGCAATACATGCACTTATTTGCAACACATATATGGGCATAATGTGTATGCAGTCATTTCAAAACATGTCTATGTACGAAGCATTTAACATGCATGCTGAATAAATTCATGCAAATCACATGCAAATCAAATCACATGCAAATCAAGTCATATATCTAAAACATATGTTCTCAAATATCAATAGTTCTTTTAAAAGAATCTAATAGTGATAGAGCACCTACCTGACTAGGTCGCGTTAACCTTCTTGTCCTCGTACGCTCCTGAACATGGTTTGGGGACTCAAGGTTAGTTTAACTTATCTTTGATGGGTTTAGAGCAGTTGGGTCTTATTACTTAGACATTAGGGGTCCATCCCTATGCCTATGGGTGTCCTAAGGTCCTAATTAGGCCTTGGTATTCTCAGTTTTCCAAAGTCCTAGTGGTCACGCGCCACCACCCTATACTAAGGGTCATGCCCTACTTTTATTGGGCCTTGATCAGGGATTTTATAATTTGGATGTGTCCGTGTTGTCGATACGAACACAACGCCTTTTGCGGCGCCTCAATCGGAGCTCTAGATCTCAAGTTATAAGCATTTTAGTAATGTATGTACATAGGGTCTTAAAACAAAAAAAACCGGAATGCTAGGGCGCTGCGCGTCTGCGACGTGCGCCCAGCTTCCTTAAGTAATAAAAAAAAACGACGCACGCTAGCGCGCTGCGCGTCTGCAGATGCTATATACCTCCACCCGTCTGTCCCTTTAGCGGGCGCGTCCCTGGACGCACCCGTTTGGTTTTTCAAACGGGCGTCGACCTGCATCGACGTGGGACGTTCCTATTGGATCGTACCGCCCGTTAGAGACCAGGGTCGTCCTCAGGTCACCCTGGTTCGACCCTATCGAACCAGTGTGGCCCTGGGGACGTCCCAAGGTCCTTGGTGGCGCTCCCAGGCTTCGTTTTGCATGGTTTTTCATGCAAAAACTTAGGGGAATTGAGCCTAAGACTATGGGTGAGATGGTTTTGGGGAGTTTTTGAGCATACCTGCTTCGTGGGTGGTTTTCTCTCCACGTTTTCCCCCCTTGGTCACTGCTCCGCGATGGGTTTTCTCCAAGGTTTTGGGCTGCCATTAGAGGCACCCAAGAGCTCTATTTATAGAGCTTTTAAAGAGGGTTCTGGAGGGGTTCTAACCGCCTTTGAATGGTAGTGGGGAAACCTCTAGAATGGCGGTGGTTTCTTCTTGAAACACCGCCGTTCCAGAAACCTCTAGGAGGTTGAAGACGACGGGGTGCCCGTATCAAAACGGGCACCTGTGTTTTTCAAGTTATGTCGTTTTGTGAAATTTATAGTTTTGCCCCTGAACTTCAAAGGGCCATATCTTGTTGGATTCCTTTTTCCGAGACGCATCTAATGGAACCACTTTTAGGACCAAATTCCTAGGTTTAGTCAAGGCGACTAGTGAAATGACCAAAATGCCCTTTTCTTTAAAAAACTGAACTTTTCATTGCTAAACTTGGAATTTCAGTATTACAAAATTGGAGTCATTACAAGAGCTCTTGGGCGCCTCTAATGGCAGCCTAAAAGCTTGGGAAAAACCCACCATGGAGAAACAAACAAGAGGAGAAAATGTGGGAAAAACCCGGCCACGAACCAGGTATGCCCAAAACCCCTCCAAACCCGTCTTCCCCTTAGTCCTAGGCTAAGTTTCCCCAAGTTTTTGCATGAAAAATCATGCAAAATGGGGCTCGAGGGAGCCACAAAGGACCCAGGGATGGTGAGCTGCACTGGCTCAACAGGGTCGAACCAGGGCGTCCCTAGGACGCCCAGGTCCCCGTCAAACCGAAATGCACCTCTTAAAGGTATTCTATGTACACTCAATACTAAAAAGTCCATAACTTGAGTTCTAGGACTCCGATTGAGGCGCCACGAAAGGTGTAGTGTCCGTATCGATGATGCAGACACACCCAGACCATAAAATACCTGATCAAGGCCCTATCTAAGGTGGACATGACCCTTAAACTATAATCATGGCGCGAGGCCACTAAACCTTTGTAAACCTGACGATACTAAGGCCCAGTTAGGACCTTAGGAGACCCATAGGCATGGGAATGAACCCTTAATGCCTAAGTAGTGAATCAATCATTCTAAAACCTATAGAATTAGGCCAACCTAACCTTGTTCCCCTAAACTATGAACAGGAGCATACGAGGACAAGGGAGCTAGCGTGACCAAACCATGTAAGTGCTCTATCGCTACTAGACTTTTTAAAAGAACCCATGATGTTTTGAAGTAGGTGCTCTATCGCTACTAGACTTTTAAAAAGAGCCCATGATTGTTTTGAGAATGCATGTTTTAAGTATAAGTTATATGACTTGTTTAGCATGACTTAATGAATTCAGCATGCATATGACAAATACATTATGCATGGATATGTTTTGTAAACAATTGCATATAGTGCCAAGACATGTGCTACATGCATAGATTGCATGATAAGTGTAGCCTTGCCCAATGAGGGCGGGCCGACGAGGGTGAGCTGATGAGTGCGGGTTGATGAGGGCGGGCCAAAGAGAGCTGATAGGCTTCTAGGCTATCAAGCTTCTAGGCAGGGTTATGACTTTGAATGCAAGACTAACATGAGCAGATTTTATGCATTTCATGCATGTTTTGCAACCGATTGCATAGATTGCATGATTTATGACGAATATGTGTCATATGCCCCATGGAGGCTATGACCCCGTGTCCCTAGGTACCCGGGGACCACACAGCGGTGAGGTCGTGGGCATAGTGGGCCCTATGTTTTGAGGATTTACTTGCATTGCATATGGCATGACATGAGGTTGGTCGACCATACCATATATCCATGAGTTGGATTCAGTTGAGCATCTTATGCATATCATTATGTTTATGATGTATATGATACTTTCGACTTGGATTATGCGATTCTTTAAGTCGTCAGTATTCTATTTCGACAATGGTTTTTAATATCGATATTGAACATGAGTGTTCGAACATGCACATGAATTTAAAGAGCATATGATTTTAAACATGGCATGCATTGTAAAACTAGAAGTGATAGACTCCTACTGAATATAGTGTATACTCACCCAATCCTTAACATTTTTCAGGACAGCTCCATTCACGAGTAGAAGACGCCTCAGGAAATGTTAGTGCTACGAGCAAGAAAAATCAAAAGGAGACAACTATACATGTAAGTAAACACTCTACCCTTTGGACATGTATTTGTATTTATTTACAGTTGGGCTGTGAGCTGTGACTGGATAGACCTGGGAAAAACATTTATAATTTATGAAGTTTTACAAAAACTACCGTGGTTGTTGTAAAAGCAAATGACACTCGAGGTTTTCAAAATGAGTTTAAAACCAAAGATTTTCCACTGCATTGCATGGTTTTTATAAAATGGTTTTCAAATAGGGATGCATCCCGCCTTAGGAATTAGATATTGCATTTACAAATGCATGGGAAAACCTGGGTCGTCACACAAGGATTCAATCACCAACAAAAGCAAAAATCTACTGAATGTCAAGAAAGAGATTTACTATGATTCCCATTCTTAGAGAAAATTAAAGAGGATGGTGTGATCATCTCATGGTTCAGTTTTTCTTAACCCAAGGAGAATTGCACGTGTATGTCTCATGGTTCTAAAAATGATGCTAGAGCAAGAAAGATTAAGGGCTATTAAAGTGATCTAGCTTTGGATGGCCAAGATGAACTTGTATATCACCTAGAATGTGACATCATTTGCCTGAGTGGTCATGGATGTATGGATATCATCACCAAGGAAAGTTTCAATGGTTTGGATTGGCCAAAAGAGACATTTTCATGCCAAATTAAGAAGACAACCTATTCTAGCACTTTTAAATGTTTTAGATAAAATCTGATGGGATGTTTGGATTGTGATGACCTTGGAGGACAAGAAAAAGACCAATCAAGAGTTTCTTAAATATAAAGGTCAAAAATGTCCTGTAAGTTTGCTTGGTTAAGGGGTCATTAGTTGACTAGTCCAAGATCTAACTCCTTGATTGGGAAAGTCTTAGCTAGGGAAATTTATAAGTTTAAAAGCTTGCTAATGTCTATTTTAAGTGATATACATATAAATATTATATATATGCCTCTATACTTTAGTAGGTTTTAGCCCAAAACTTTTCATAAATAGCACTAATTAGGATTAATTCTACATTGTGTAGGTCTAGTACAAATAAGAAAAATGCACAAATATGACAACTTTGACCATGAAAGAGCAAGTTTAGAGTCCAAGCAAAGCTATAAGCCTACCTACCAAATTCATGAAGTTAGGAAGTTCATAATGCTAAGGGGTGTAATCATTTTCAATATAGTCAAAAATCCTAGAAGCTTCATCAAACCTTAGCCATGCGAAAGAGGTTATCATTATCAAAAGATAAGATGGCAAAACTTTCTTACATGCATTGCACCACCTTTGGGGAGCATCTAAGTGAAGGTTAAGAGCCACATACATCAAACGAAGCATTCATTTGAAGTACACTCAAGTTGGGGCTTGTAGGAGACTTAAAACCCTAACTTACTCCCTCATCACTTCAAAATGGGGACCATCTACATGTATTCCATAATTTTTCCATGCACTAAAGATGTTCCACTCCCTACCATGTGAAATCCATGCAAAAATAAAGAGAAAAATTAGGAGGTGAGGAGATTTCAAGAAAGAGTGGCTAAGATCAATTCACATATAATACCGTCCTAAAGCAACCAATGAGCAGCCATTTGACTTAGGATTGGCCACTAAAAATAAATCATACAATAAAGAGAGGATTGAACTATAATTGGTGCAGAAAATTTTGGTGGGCTGCCCACCATTTTTCATGGAGACCAAAACATGTTCTCCTTAGGAAAAAAATGTTTTTTGCACCTAATTTTGATTTACTAGAGATAAAAATGGTAGGCTGAAAGAAAAATGAGGGAAGGAATCTATATGGATAGGGAAATCTCTACAAGATCTGAGACATCCAATCTAAGGAATGTAGATCCAATGGATGAGAAGAAAGTACGCTTTAAACTCTATCCTATTGGCGGGAGACTTCAAAGAGATCTCTACCACCCATCCTAGGGCTCAAGCATGATCCAATGGAGGAGAGAAAGAGTAGAGAAATATGAATCCTTACCCATCATCTTGTGCTACATTCTAAAGGTGAAAATCATGGTTTTTACATTAGAGAGCATCCCATGATTTGAAATAGAGGATTATCCACATGATTTTGATTCCAGGAAACTTCCTATATGAGATGAGATAAGGGAAAGAGGGTAATTATACAATGGAAAGACAAGGATAGAGGGAGTTTTTCATAAGGAAACTTCTTGATCCCATTGATATTCATGTGAATCAAAAGGGGAGCAAAAGACTCATATGCATTCTCTCCATTCTACCTTGACCCACTCCTAGGTTCCACACAAAAGAGAAAGAAGAAGGGAAGAACCGAAAGGAGTTCTCAACTCTATAGGACCATACAAAGTAATCACACACTAGGGGAGAACATTCTACAAGGAGGAACATCCAAGGAAAAGAGGAGGTAAGAAAGGCTTTTTTCATTCTTTCTTTCTGCAACATTCCTTTGATTATTTTGTAATATTTTCTCTACATCATATATCTATATAAAATTCATGGTTTTTTACATCCACCCCATTCTTATCATTCACTAAAATCCACCTAAAGTTCACACTTTAACCCTTTCATTCATTCTTCCTTTTCATACTCTATTTTCTAATCTTTTCTACCCAATTTCTTGACCTTTTAGTACCATTTTCCTTTTCATTTTTTTAAATATATTATAACCTTGAAAGTGAAAATACACTCCCCACCCCATCATATACCTTTTTAAAAAAAATTCATAAAAACACTCCATCTCTAACCCCTTCTTCCATTCTCCCTTTTTCACCAAATTTCAATTTCATTTCTACGTCTTAATCTTTTTCTATCTTGTTTTATTTTTATAAATTTTTCTCTTAATATTATGGATCTGAAATTTACACATCAACACTTCCTTCCTATATTCTATCATTCCTTTCATTTGTATCTCCGAGATTTTTCCATTTACAAGCCTTTTTGTATCTCTTTCCTCTCTTGGTATTACATGCATAAGGCAGTCATTTTGGGTGAAACCACTTCTCCTATGGCTAGTGATCTTTAGCCTTGTTGAGTGATACACTAAGAGTTAAACCACAAGAAAACAATGGGATGCATTGATGGTACTACGGGGGCTAGAGATATTAGTTGGGACTTTAGTGTTGAGTGACATAAGGGTGGAGATTTTGGTGATATTCCTCTAATTCATAGGATAGTTTCTTTTGATTTTGTTTATTTATTATTTTAGTCTTCTTTCTAATCATTTTAATAGTATAATGCAATTTCCTTTCTTCTTTACTTTTTGTTCTTCATTTCGTGTCATATTTATTTGCTTTTGTAGTTGTTAGATTTAGTTCATTTCTTTATGCTAATGTTTAATTAGTCTACATAGGGCATTAAGATGAGATATAACTTAGAATAAGATAGTTTTATTAGTAGGTTATTCTAGGTTAAATTAGAGCATAATCTTAATATTAGATTCATAGCACTCTAAGTTTACATGCTTATTGCTTGAAAAATAGGGGTACTGAGCATAGTAAGAAAGAGGATCACTGTACAAGAATCTTTAATAGGCCCTAAGAGGACTAGATATGTTTTGAATAAGTATAGTGTCATGCTAAGAAACTAATATTAAGATCATAAAAAGAGAGTTTGAAAATAAATAACTTCCATGTGTTAAAAATAACAAGCTTCCAATTACATGGGTAGGAAAAATCTACACAACCTGTGTTAGTAATTTTAGTTAATTAAATTATTTTAATAAATCATTTGGCTAGGTTAAAGTAGTTAAAATATGCTTTAATTAAAATCTATTAACTATAGATATTTTATGGATAGACCCTTTCCTACTGTATCTAAGCTATAGCAGACCTGTGCCCTTGCCGTTAAATATTAATACATGTCAAGTTATTGGCACCATTGTGAGGGATTCACAATGGATTTTAGTTAAAATCTAGGTTAATTACTTTACCACTAGTTGCATATTTTAGGGGTGTTTTCATTTTAGTGACATTTTTTGCATTATATCTCCCTATTCTTATGATTTTTGTGTACTCATTTCTATTTTTCATTTTTTGTAAGAATTTGGAGTGAGAATTGAAGAAAATTAGGATAGTTTATAATTTTTAATTTTTGAGTGAATTGTGGTGAGAATGTGTGTATTTTATTTAATCACAATTTATTCAAATTAAAGTTGATATGTGTCTAATTTTGCATAAAAACCACCCAATTAGTTATCCATGTGTTATAATTTATAGCAGTAAAATAGGGTTTTTAGACCAAAAGTCATAACACATGCATTTTTTGACCTAATGAGGTGAAAGTTTGTTATTTTGCAAGTCCATAAGCTAATCTAAGGTAAGTATATGATTAATCCTAATTTTTTAGAATTTCATTAAAAAATTTCACTTTTTGTAGGAAGCGAGATGGTGATCCAATGGTTGAGATTGATTGAGATGAACATTGAAGACCAAGATCAAAAGATCGAGTCAAAGCCTCAAAACCATCAATTCAACATGAAACCAAAGGTCAATACCAACTTAAAGATAAGAAATGGATGTAATCAAAGGGGCTAAATGTACTGCCCGAGCAATTTATGCTATTTTTAATAAAAATGAATTGGACATTCTATAGGAAATGAAAAGTTCCCTTTTTGGAGATAAGGGTATTTTGGTCATTTCACCGTTCACCCTGACTAGACCCAGAAATTTGGTCCTGAGAATGGTACCCTTAGGGGCGTCTCAGAAAAAGGAATCCAACAAGACAAAAATCACCCAAAACAGAGTTAAAATGAGCAAGTTATGGCCCTTTGAGGTTCAAGGGCAAAAGTGTAAATTAATTCAAAAACGGATTTGGCCTGAGAAAACGGGGACCCGTTTTGATATGGGCACCCCTCTTCTTCCCAAACCTCCTAGAGGGTTCTAGAACGGCGGTGTGTAGGGGAGAAACCACCGCCATTCTGGAGGTTTCTCCACCGCCATTCCATGGTGGTAAAACCCCCCTCCAGAACCCCCTTCGAGCTCTATAAATAGAGCTCTTGGGTGCCTCCAATTATAGTCCAAAAGCTTGGGAAAAACCCATCGTGGAGAAGCAAACAAGAGGAAAAAACCCGGCCACGAACCAAGTATGCCCAAAACCCCTCCAAACCCATCTCCCCCTTAGTCTTAGGATAAGTTTCCCCAAGTATCTGCATGAAAAACCATGCAAAACGGGCCTCTAGGGAGCCACAAAGCACCCAAGGATGGTGCCTGGGGCGCACTGGTTTGATAGGGTCAAACCAGGGTGTCCCAAGGACGCCCCGGTCACCATGGGACCAAAACGTGTCTACCGCGTTAGAAAGAAACCAACAGTAGCCCGGTGCGCCTGCAGACGCGTCCACTGGGGTGCTCGCCGCTGATTCGTTAGCGTCCCGGGCTTCCACCTCGTATGGCCTTCTATGTACACTTGATATTAAAATGCCCATAACTAGGGTTCTAGGGCTCCGATTGAGGCTCCGCGAAAGGCTTTGTGTCCGTATCAATGATGCGGACACACCCAGATCATAAAATACCTGATCAAGGCCCTATCTAAGGTGGGCATGACCCTTAAACTATGATAGTGGCGCGAGGCCACTAAACCTTTGTAAACCTGATGATACTAAGGCCCAATTAGGACCTTAGGAGACCCATAGGCATGGGAATGAACCCTTAATGCCTAAGTAGTGAGATCAACCATTCTAAAACCTATAGAAATAGGCCAAGCTAACCTTGTTCCCCTAAACTATGAGCAAGAGCATACGAGGACAAGGGAGCTAGCGTGACCAAACCAGGTAGGTGCTCTATCGCTACTAGACTTTTAAAAAAAGCCCATGATTGTTTTGAGAATGCATGTTTTAAGTATAAGTTATATGACTTGTTTAGCATGACTTAATGAATTCAGCATGCATATGATAAATACATTATGCATAGACATGTTTTGCAAATGATTGCATAAATTGCATGAATTGTGGTTATTGAGTTTTGAAAATTTGCATGTCCTTGAGGGTTACCAAAAGACGCTGGAGTGCCCAAAAGACGCTAGGTAGGCAGTTGTGAGGGCCAAGCAGTTGTGATGGACCCAAAGAGGACAGGTTTTGAAAAAGAGGTTTTTGCTTGATTGATCGTATATGATTTGGGCTAGCAAACTCATGGGCGCTATGCCGAGAGGTCTGGGGTGGCCTCCCAGCCTCTACCACTATTAGGTGGAAAGGGTACCATGCCAAAAAAAGGCATGTCCCTACGTCGACTACATGTGGTACAGGGGGCTACCACTAGTGTCACGGTACTGGGTCGAGGTGTCATATGCCCCGTGGAGGCTATGACCGAGAGTCCCTAGGCACCTGGGGGCCACACAGGGAGGAGGTCGTGGGCATAGTGGGCCCTATGTTTTTGAGGATTTACTTGCATTGCATATGGCATGACATGAGGTTGGTCGACCATACCATATATCCATGAGTTGGATTCAGTTGAGCATCTTATGCATATCATTATGTTTATGATATCTATGATACTTTCGACTTGGATTATGTTATTCTTTAAGTCGTCAGTATTCCAATTCGACAATGGTTTTTAATATTGATATTGAACATGAGTGTTCAAACATGCACATATTTTAAAGAGCATATGATTTTAAACATAGCATGCATTGTAAAAACTAGTAGTGATAGACTCCTACTGAGTATAGTATATACTCACCCAATCCTTAACATTTTTCAGACACAAGTAAGCACTTAAGGACAGGATACGCGCATGACAGATGACACCCAACTATATCATTTTTCAGGACAACTCCACTCACGCGTAGAAGACGCCTCAGGAAATGTTAGTGCTATGAGCAAGTAAATCAAAAGGAGACAATTATACATGTAAGTAAACACTCTACCCTTTGAACATGTATTTGTATTTATTTACAGTTGGGCTGTGAGTTATGACTGGATAGACCTGGGAAAACATTTATGATTTCTAAAGTTTTTCAAAAACTACTTTGGTTGTTGTGAAAGCAAATGACACTCAGGGTTTTCAAAATGAGTTTAAAACTAAAGATTTTCTACTGCATTGCATTGTTTTTATAAAAATGGTTTTCAAATAGGGATGCATCCCGCCTTAGGAATTAGATATTGCATTTAAAATGCATGGGAAAACCCAGGTCGTCACACTAAAGGTGGTCAAAGTGGACCCATGAAGCAAGCCATGCATTTTCACCACCTTTTGCATGGGAGTCATTCAAGCCACCTTAGCCATATAAGCCATGAGATAAGGTGACAATATAAGGAAGTCAAGCCAAAACATTTAAGCTACTCAAGCTAAGGGATGGAGCCATGAAGCCTAACCAATGGAGCCCTCAAAGTTAGCCATCAAAGCCATTAAGCTAAGCTAAATAGAAGGTTAGGATTAGAGAAAAATCAAGAGGATCATCCATGAGAATTTAAGAGGTATTTTGAAGGAATTTAAGGAAAATCTTATTAGGATAAGTTAGCATGTGAACTAATAAGATAAGACCCACCTATTTTTTATGTTTCACCACTTTTTCCTCACTTTCCACCTCACCCCCAAATATCATCACGAATTTCACTTTCCATTCAAGAGTCCTACCTTTCAAGGACTTCTCTACCCTTCTAAACTCCCATTCAAACCATCCAACCAATCCGCACTTCTTTGGAAACAACTTAGCCAATCAATTTTCCCCACCTCACCCCACTTTCCTATTTGGTGATCAAAGGTTTCCAAAATAGGAAACCTTAGATCTACTTCAATTCAAGCAACTTCAAAATCCTAGATCTTTCCATATATTTCTTAAACCTTAATCCTTACCTAATTCCTTAACTTTCCATCAACCAAACATCACAAAATTTTACGAGAAAGAGCTCCACCTTCTTCTAGGAAAAAGATGCGTATATCCTTTTCAAAATTAAAAACCAGCAAGCCATGGTTCCTATCTCTCTTATGTCATGTTTATGACATTATATTGCTAATTTATCTTTCACCTAACCTTCCTCATTCAATACCCTAACCCTAGGGCCACTTTTCTTATGTTTTCACCCCTTCCTAATTTAGGAAACCACTCATCTATACATAGCCCCATGTTCTATACGAATTTTCTAAGTAGAAGTTGAGGAACACAACCTTGAATTCTAGCTTTTTGTTAGTGCTTGATTTGTTGCTGGATTTTACAAAATTGTTGTTTCTTTTCTTCCTTTAGTCTTCTTATTATTAGTTCACTTATTTTCTCTCTAATTGAGGTTAGTAACTTAGTTGTTTTACTTTAGTTCCATTGCTTAACTTTTTATTGTTTTGCTCCTTAGAATTCATGCTACTTTCCAGCCCTTAATCTCTTCCATCTTCACTCCATTCCATGAGTTTTTCTTTGTAATTCAATCAAGATTCAAGTTAGTTATTTCTAGTAGTGAAAATAGAAGAACTGCTTAAATCCTCAATTTCACCTCTTGAAATTCATGCTTTGTTCATGATTTTTTCCCTTAGTTTGTTCACCCCCTTAGCTTTATTTTGACTTGAATTCCTTTATGGTTTTTCTTTGCATGTCATTATATTTTAGAGTGTGAGCATTACATTGGAATTTTTTTGTTGTTTATATAGGATTTATGACTTAAAAAAAGTGTGCAAGTTTCATATTTTGTGGACAATTTTATGCCCATAATTTTGATATAGATTGGATGTGATTCAGTATAGTTCTTTGGGAATTATTTTTATGGAATGTTTATTTCATAAAATTTCTTGAAATATGGGTTGTTTCCTTGCACAAAGGTTATGGTTTTAGTAGCTTTCTAATGTAAGATTTATTGACTGTTCTTAAGTACCAAAATTTGGAAATTTCTTTTTCTTTAACTTTTATGCTCTAATTTCAGCCATCTAAATATTATTTTTGCTTGAATACTTAGGTACCATTGATTTTAATGTTTTTTATTGGATCCCATAGTTAGTTTTCATGTTTGCTTGCATTAGAATCAACAATTTTCATCATATTTAGGGCTCTAGAATCATGGGCACAGTTCAAAAACCATGTGCATGGTTCTAAGTCCCATTCTCCTTTGAAATTTGGTTAATTTAGTTGTTAGATCTTTTGTTACAGTAGTTAATTTAGTTATTTTTATATTGTTATAGGTTTGGAAATTTTCCTTTTAAAATTTTAAAAAGTTCTATTTTGGTAAGTTTTAGTTTAGGAAAGTTTCTTTTTTATGTAGTTTCCTTAAGTTTAGTTTTTTTATTTGAATCTTTCTACTTCTATGTAGTTTCCTTATTAGTTTAATATTAATTAGTTAAGTTTCCAATTCCAATTTCTTAAGTTAGTTGTTTACTGTTGTTTCCTTACTGTAATTTCTAAGTTTTCCTACATGTTAGTTTAGTAAGTTTTCAATTTCTATTTAATTTTGGTTTTAGGAAGTGGCCTTTCTAGTTCTAGTTTCTAATTCCATGGATGTTTCTACTTTGAGTACTTTAGTTTCCTAATTCAACTGCAACTCTTTCTCATTGGCTGAAGCTAATCAATTTAAATAAAATCCAATCCATTGTAAATGTATGAGATTCCTCATGGGATCGACCTCACTTTTATGAAAATACTACATTGATTCATGCACTTGCAAGTAATTTTAAAGCTACGCCAAGTTTTTGACTCCATTGTTAAGGAATCACAATGGATTAATGGTTGGATCATTATTTTGATTGTTTATCTTTAGTCATAGTTTTAGGTTGCATTAGCTTAGGGTTTTGCATCATAGTTTCTTATTTTGTTAATTCCTCAAAAAATTAATTCATCTTATTTGTTTTGTGCAAGGGGAATTCGGAAAGGGAGATGCTTCATCACTTAGAGCTTATATGCTTTCCTTGACTAGAATTTTTTATTTTTTAGTGAAACTTATACTAAGGCCTATTGTAACTTGCAATTTCAATTTCAATTTTAAATGGATTGTATTAAAATAGGACAAGTGTGTGGTATGGAGGTCAACACTTGATCTTCATTAAAAACCCCACTGTAAGTATCTTTCACTTTGATTTAATTTCCTAGTTTAGGTTGCATGTAGTGTATTTTGCATTTGGTTGGTAGAATAATTCATATAGCTTACGGTCATTCGCATTGTTTATTGCATCATTAATTACAGTTATTGCATTAGATAACCTTGGTTGGATAGCATATAGGTTGCATTAGTTTGCTTTTGTTTTGCATTGCATATTTAAGTGCTTTATGGTAGAATAGAATTAATGCTAGTAAGGGCCCCACAAGAACCCTTATAAGATAAGGATTGGATTTGATCACCAGCTCCTTGGCCCACCTAGGAATCAATCAACATCTTTGTATGTTGCCATCCCAACCCTTGAACTTTAATTTAAAATCAAGTAGAAAGAGACTTAGTGTATCGTGCTCATATGACTCTTTTAGAAGGACGTAATCTATAGTCACTCCAATGGCTTTTGAGCATTGTGGCTATAGTGGGTATCTTAAAATCTAAATGATTTTCCCATGCCTTCTAGGATGGGCTAGGCATCCTAATGTGTCATGCTCTAAGAATACTCACCAAGGAGGTATTTCTAAGAACCTTCCCGTTTAAAACTTTCATAGGATTTCCTCTTCACAACAACCACCAAGTTTTCAACTACCCTCACAAACTCAAAAAACATCAATGGAGGATAATATACAATATATCATGAAAAAACTTGATGGAAATAGTAAAGCCTTGTTCCAAACCAAAAATAAAAGTTGATAAAATATAGGCAGGCTAAAGAGGCAAGTGGTTCAATTGCAAGCATCTATAAGTGAAAGAGAAAAAGGAAAGTTTCCCAGTCAGCCTATCCTTAACCCGAAGGATTGATTAGAAATAGAGTCTAGTTCTCACACACAGCCCACAAGCAAGTCAAGTCTATCACAACCCTTAGGAGAGGCAGTCAGGTTGATAACAAAGTAAGGTAGACTGAGGAAAAGGAAGAGGAGAATGAAAAGGCAAAAACACAGAAGAAAGACACTAAACAAAAATCTCCTACTCCATCTAAGCCTATAATGGAGGCACACTATGTGCCCAAAGACCCATTCCCCAAACTACTCAACAAGGCTGAGAAAGAAACAAAATTTTAGTGAGGCAATGGAAGTAATTAAACATGTGCAAATAAATATTCCATTACTCAATACTATAAAGGATATTCTTGCTTATGCCAAGTTTCTTAAAGATCTCTACACTACAAGGCGAAAGCTTAATGTGCAAAAGAAGGCTTTCCTCACCAAGCATGTGAGCTCCTTAATTCAACAGAAGACCCCACCAAAATTTAGAGATCCAAGATATCCTATAATTTCTTGCATTATTGGAGACTATGTCACAGATAGTACACTCCTTGATTTAAGGGCTAGTGTTAATTTGTTGACATAATCTATCTATGATCAACTAGGGCTTGGTGAACTTAAACCAACTAATACCACATTGCAGTTAGTAAATACATAGACTAAGATTCCACGTGGTATGGTTGAGGATGTATTAATACAGGTGGACTAATTTTATTTCCCTGTCAATTTCATTGTCCTGGATACCCAATATGTATTAGACCCCAACCATCATATCCCAATGATTCTTGGACATCCATTTTTTCCAACATCCAATCCAATCATAAATTGTAGAAATGGTGTATTGCAATTATCCTTTGGAAATATGAAATTTGAGCTAAATATTTTCAATGCCAATTATCACCAATTTGACCTTGATGACACTTGCAACATGATTGAAGATTTAATTCGAGATGTTCTTCCTCCCTTGTCTAACTTTGATCCACTAGAGGTCTGTCTCACACATTGCTTTTACAACTTTTAATGCCTAGCTGAAGATGTTAAACTTAGAACTTACTCAGAGGTAACCTAGGGTTTTACAATCTCCATCTTCTACATCTTTCCATATATGATCCTATGTTTTCAAACGTTGGGGAAAATGCTTCATTTAGGTTGGGGGTTGTATATGCATATTGAGATTTTTTTATTTTCTTAAGTTTAAAAAAAAAAAAAAACATTTTTGGAAGAGTTCTCTTACTGTGATGAGAATTGGATTTTCAAACATAGTAAGTCAATTGTTTTCACCTCTTAATGGGTGTGTATATGGCTAGCTTTCCATATTATTCATGTGTTGAAGAATTTTATGAAGGTTAATTCTTGAAAATTAATTACACATAGCACATAGTCAAGACTATTAGAGGTATGACTTAGAGACCCTAAGAAAAATTAGTGGAGACATATAACCAAGTGAGTTTAGAGATTATCTGTCATTGGAGAGTTATAAGTAATTCCATAGTTTCTTCAATGTACATAATTTAATGTGATCCTATTATCCTTGTTATGGTTAACTATCAAGAATAAATAGGAGTAATAGCTTTCTTTCCAGAAAATTTATTGGATCTAATAGGCTTTAAGAAACCTAGGAAATGATATAGGCAATCCATATTTAGCCTGGAGACATAAAGCCTACCCAGTATATTCCATACCACTATTTAGCCTTTTAAGACTACTATTAAGCCTTTCTTTCTTAACCCCAATCACCTTAACCCTAAATAAACATCCATTACCTATTTTCAAAATGAGTAGAGTTAGTGGACAATTTTTAAAAAAGGGACATAAAATCAAGGAAGTGAGAAACATCAGAAGTATTTCTTTCAAAGAAGTCAAAAGGAAAAGAAGAGTGAAGAAAAATGAATAGAGAAAAGTATTATCAAAAAAATAAAAGTGAAAAGAAAGAGATATTAGAAACAGAAAAATTCTAAAGACAAGAGTACAAAAGAAATTCACTTCAATCAAATAAAAATTTTCCAACAATCAAAAAGAAGACCTCTACTCAATTTTGAACCTTCAAAATCATTACACCCTTCTTTTTTGAATCTATCATAACACTACGTTTCATCCTATCCTAAGACTTGTGGATCTTAGGTGGAAAATAACCTTAAAGAGGATATAAAAAGAAGGAATTAAGGTATATTACCCCTACTATTCTTGACAATGGCATCCACTCTTAGGGATCACTTTCCTTTGTCTCTTTAGGATTTAAAATATTTATGCGAACCATTAGCTTATTGGATCTGGTCACATAATGAAAGAAATATGTTTAGTTTCTTATCTAAGAGTTTGATTTCTGAGAGTATACCTATGAGGATTTGAGGTCAAAACATACTTCCAATAAAATTTAAGCATATCCAGTTAGAAGTCAGGACTTATATGGATGTATGCACATATGCACCCAAAGAAATACATAGAATGAAATGTCTTGAGTATGTGTATAATTTGTAAAATTGTCAATCCTCTCCATTAAGTTGTGAAAAGCTAATACAGTGCTAATAAATGAGGATTCTCTGAGATAAAATATGAGACTCAACCTTAGGGAATTTTGTGGGTATATTCACCCAAACTCTCACGAGGCTTAACTCATCCACTAGGGGTAATATAGGGGTTCGAGGGCTTGTACCATGCTCTAAAAGCAATCGTGAGTACCTACGAAAGTGGCACTTTTTGTTAATTTTTGTAAAATGATTCTTTTGAATGTTTTTCTCGTGAGTAGCAAAGGGAGGAGTGATAAGTGTCTAATTTTTCATAAAAACCACCCAATTAGTTATCCATGTGTTATAACTTATAGGGGTAAATTAGAATTTTTAGACCAAAATTCAGGATAAATTAGAATTTTTATACCAAAATTCGTAACACATGCATTTTTTGACCTAATGAGGCAAAAGTTTGTTATTTTGTAGGTCCATAAGTTAATTTAAGGTTAGTATGTGATTAATCATATTTTTTAGGATTTAATTAGAATTTTTCACTTTCTATAAGAAGTAAGATGATGATCCGATAGTCGAGATGAACACTGAAGATCAAGATCAAAAGATAGAGTCAAAGCCTCAAGACCATCAATTCAACATGAAACACAAGGTCAATATCATCTTTAATACAAGCAATAGATGTAATCAAAGGATCTAAAGGAGGCCAAAGTAGACCCACAAATCAAGCCATGCATTTCTACCAACTTTTGCATGGGAGTCATTCAAGCCACTGGCCATATAAGCCTTGAGAGAAGGTGAAAGGCTAAGGAAGTCCAGCGAAACCATTTAACCTACTCAAGCCAAGGGATGGATCCATCTAAGCCAGCCATGAAGCATAGCCAATAGAGCCCTCAAAGTTAGCCATCAAAGCCATTAAGGTAAGCTAAATGGAAGGCTGAGATTGGAGGAAAATCAAGAGGATCATCCATGAGATTTAAAGAGATATTTTGAAGGAATTTATGGAAAAACTTATTAGGATAAGTTGTCATGTGAACTAATAGGATGAGACCCACCTATTTTTTATGTTTTCCCACTTTTTCCTCACTTTCCACCGCACCACCAAATATCACCACGAATTTCATTTTCCATTCAAGAGTCTTACCTTTCAAGGACTTCTTCACCCTCCTAAACTTCCATCCAAACCATCCAACCAATCCCCACTTCTTAGGAAACCACTTAGCCAATCAATTTTCCCCACCTCACCCCACTTTCCTATTTGGTGATCAAAGGTTTCCTAAATAGGAAACCTTAGATCTACTTCATTTCAAGCAACTTAAAACCCCTAGATCTTTCCACATATTTCCTAAACCTCATTCCTTACCTAATTCCTTGACTTTCCATCAACCAATCATCAAAAAATTCAAAGGAAAATAGCTCCAAATTTATCTTTCACCTAACATTCCTCATTCAATACCCTAACCCTGGGGCTACTTTCATTATGTTTTCACCCCTTCCTAAGTTAGGAAACCACTCATCTATTTATAGCCCCATGTTCCATACAATTTTTCTAAGTAGCAGTTGAGTGACACAACCTTGAAGTCTAACTTTTCTTTGGTGCTTGAGTTGTTGCAGAATTTTGGAACATTGTTGGTGCTTTTATTTGTTTGGAATTATTGTTATTCTCTTACTTATTTTCTCTCTAATTTAGGTTAGTAACTTAGTTGTTTTACTTTAGTTACATTGCTTAAGTTTTCATTGTTTTCTCTTTAGAATTCATGCTACTTTTCAACCCTTACTCTCTTTCTTCTTCAGTCCATTCCATCAATTTTTGTTTGTTATTTAATCAAGATTCAAGTTATTTATTCTCTAATAGGGACAACTAGGAGAAGAGCTAACTTAAATCCTTGATTTCTCCTCTTGAAATTCATGTTTTGTTCATGATTTTTTTCCTTAGTTTTAGGTGATTTTCCCTTAGTTAGTTCAAGCACTTCACTTTATTTTCTCTTGAATTCCTTTCTGTTGTTTCTTTGCATGTCATTATAATTTAGAGTGTGAGCATTATATTCAAATTTTGTTGTTGTTTTGATAGGATTTTAGACTTTAGAAAAGTGTACATTTTTCAATTTTTTGGAAAATTTTATGCTCTTTATTTTGATGTAAATTGGATGTGATTCAAGAAAGTTCTTTAGGAATTCTTATTATGGAATGTTTATTTCATCAATGTACTTAAAATTTGGATTGTTTCCGTGCATAAAATTTATGGTTAGCTTTCTAGTGCGAGATTTATTGACTATTCTTAAGTACCAAAATCTGAAAATTATTTTTTCCTTAAATTTGTGCTTTAATTTCAGCCATCTAAATGTTGTTTTTTCTTGAATCCTTAGGTACATCTTTAGATTTTCATGTTTTTTATTAGATCCCATATTTAGTTTGCATGTTAGCTTGCACTAGAATCTGCAATTTTCATCATCTTTAGGGCTCCAGAATCATGCACACTTTCCACAAACAATGTGCATGGTTCTAAGTCTCATTCTCGTTTGAACTTCGGTTAATTTAGTTGTTAGATCACATGTTATAGTATTTAATTTAGTTATTTATATGTTGTTTTAGGTTTAGAAATTTTCCTTTTTGAATTTTAAAAAGTTCTATTTTTGGTAAGTTTCAGTTTAGGAAAGTTGTTTTTAAGTAATTTCCTTAAGTTTAGTTTCCTAATTTGAATCTTTCTAATTCTATGTAGTTACTTTATTTTTTTAATATTAAATAATTAAGTTCCTATTTCCAGTTGCTTAGTTTAAATTTTAGTAAGTTTTCCTTACTTTTAATTCTAGATTGGGAAAGTTTTCATTTTTACTAATTGTCATAAGTTAGTTGTTTACTGTTGTTACCTTATTGTAATTTCTAAGTTTGCATGCATGTTAGTTTAGTAAGTTTCTAATTTCATTGTAATTTTGTTTTAGTAAGTTGTCTTTCTAGTTTTAGTTTCTAATTCCATGTATGTTTTTATTTTGAGTACTTTAGTTTCCTAATTCAACTACAACTCTTTCTCATTTGATGAAGTTAATCAATTTAAATAAAATCCAATCCATTGTAAATCTATGAGATTCCTCATGGGATTGGCCTCGCTTGCATGAGAATACTACATTAATTCATGTGCTTGAGTGTAATTTTAATGTCACACCAAGAGGTGTTGTAATAATACAAGTTAAGGTTGGGCCATCCTAACTAGGAAGAGGAGATAACAAGTAAATAAACCCATCATTATCCGAGAACTTTATCCAAGATCCCACTATAAGCTTTTCTATTCTATTTCCATTTTCTAGATTAAGATTGCATATAACTTAATTTGTATTATTTGTTGTTAGTGTGTAACCACATAATGTGCATCCATTACATTACTTTTTGCATTAGACCTAGGACCTTGCATTACTCAACACCTATTTAGCAAGGATAGCCTAAGCTCAGCTATAACCTAAGGACATATGATATCAAGGTTAAAGTGTCTAGTCTATTGAAGCCCTTACCCCTTGTTGGACAGCAAATAGGTAATTTCATTAGTTTTTCACTTTTCTTTGCATAATTAGGGCATGTTTAATTGCTTGAAGGTGAATATATGTTGATAGAACTATGTGGGAGTGCTTTATTGAATTAGTAAGGGCACTAACCTTACATGATCAAGGGTAGATTTGATCACCATCCCTTAGCCCACTTAAGTTAAACATCACCTTACACGCAACCATAGCCTTGACCAATTAATTAAAATCAACCTAGAAGAGACTTTAACAGCTTACAAGCTCATAGGACCCTCTTGGAAGGAGGCGACCTATTGCCACTCCAGTGGCCCAATCTAATCAACTGTGTTGGTATTTAAACGACTAACTCTGCCAACATATTTTATAACTCACACCAACTACAAGTGACTAAGGAGGGTGTCAAGTGGTTTATCAAGGTAGGATATAAATGGTAAGTAACAAGACAAGTCTAAAAGAGAGGAGGAGCTACATAGGTTAGTAATAACCTAAAAGTCACTTCCCCAAAGAAAATAAAGAAAAATTAAGCCTTTCAACTTGTTTGTAATGGAGTTAGGATTAATTGTGTGCCCTTGAATGTGCATCATATAGCGTAGCTTTCCCTTAATTTAATTTTAAAAAAATGAGTACTATTTTGTTGTATGCAACGATTTGTTTTCATTTAATATAAAAGTTTGAGTACATTTTACTGTACCATTTTCTAATGTAAGCCTAATTGTTGATTTGAGACTTTTAAGATCGATGGACCACAATATGAGGGTTAAAGCAATCAAGCCAATCATATTAACCAAGCCAAAGCAATGGCCCATGAAGCAGGGGATAACAAACCACTTTCACACTATTTCACTCCCCAACACTTACTCTATGATATGCATGAGATAAATGCAGGGGATAATCCTAATCTATCCAATGCATTAAATAGATTTGTTGATATGATAGATTGTGAATTGAATAAGTTAAATGCTTTTAGGCATGCTAACAAGTCATCCATGTAGCCTTGGTATGAGAATTGTTATACCTATTCTAGACCAACATATCCCACTACTTCATGGCCATCAAACTCCACATACATTGTATATTATTCAGATAAGTGAATGCACCCAATGCATTCACATCTCATAGTAATTTTTCCAATTGATGAGACCAATTATCCTGGATGGACTAGGCATCTCAAACAAATCCACCCTTTGAATTACCAAGGTAGATCATCATGGTTCCACCCTGGTTAACCCTTTCAAAGTACCCCAATGCCACAATAGTACGAGTCATATCAGTCATTTCCTCCACAACAAAGGGAACAATCATGAGAAGAGAGCGAAAGGTTACATATAAAAGTGACCCAACGATCTATTTCATAGGTGGAATCCCAAAGGGGTCAAATAAGTAATAAATTTATAGAAAGGACTGAGGAAATTGAACAAATTGAGGATAATGAGAAGCCCATCAATATCAATACTAGAAAATTCTCAACCATCCTTTCAATCATCCAATAATGATCCACCTGAGGCATGTCTTGCTCATTTTTTTATTTCGATATAGATACCTTCATTGATTAAGTGAATGATTTATTGGACACTACACCTTTAGTGAACACTTCCCAATGGAATGCCCAATTAGGGCCCCCTATATGGCTAGTTATTAAATTAGATCCATGCAATGTAGAAGATGTTAACTAGTTGGGGCTTGCATCCTTTGTTTGATCAATCATAAGATAGCAATGTGGGTTCATCCGAAACCTCACCTATGACTACAAAATAGGAAGAAGACTCAATTGATGTTCCGATCAAACACCAATCAACTCGAGGGTGCACATTAGAAGATACTAGGGGGTTAAACCCTATTGCTTCCTTGCCCCCAAAAGTACAAGAACAACCTTTTAGGAAAATGTAGAGCCATCCTAACTACCAACTATAGGAAAATGTTAGGGAGGAGGAGGATTATTATGTACTTTTTTAAATGGACCTTATCTTTTCTCAGTTTGCAAATAATGGGCACCATTCATCTTGATTTTTTCTCATGAAACTTTAATTCACAGTCATCTTTTATGTTCTAATCTTATCACCACCATACATTTCTGGGTGGAAAATGTTATTGACTACTATCAAATTCTTAAATGGAGATAAAAACTCCTCCATTTAATTGCTAGAGTTAGAAGCACATCTTTTGTTGTTTCCACTACTTAAAGTGGTTGTTACAACCACAAAGAAACAACAAATCCCGATTACAGATATACATAAATCCAAAACTTCTAAGGGCATTCCATCTAGCATAAGCATGTAGATAATCTGGAATGCGATGTGGCATACCCAAAGCCATAAGAAATGCATGGGAATGAAGGTCAAATGAACCCCAAAAATAGTGATCCAAAAACATATTTGACCTAAAGTTTTAGGGTATGTCCAACCAAAGATTTTACCCACCCAATAGTAAAATCCTACAAATAAAGAAAAAAAATGGCTCCCATAAAAAGTACATAATGGAAATGTGCAACCACATAATAAGTAATATGTAAAGCAATGTCTAGCCCAAAATTAGCCAGGACTATGCCAATGAGTCCTCCTATAGTGAACAAAAAGATGAACCCTATAGCAAATAACATTAGATTAGATTATCTAGTTAAGTTTAGGACTAGGGTGGAGAAGATAAGTTAGTTACTTTAGTTTTAGGATCATATTAGTTTTGCATTTGCATCAAAATTCATTGTATATTATTGCCTTCAACAAACCACATCAACGAATCAATGCACTATCTCAAGAATGCAAGTACATTTCTTCTCACCCTTTCCTCTTAGGTTTATTATTTTCATTTGTCCATGGTATGCAATTCTAAACATTGAGGACAATGCTTAATTTAAGTTTGGGGTTTGAGTGTTTCAAATTTTGATGTGTTTATTTGTCATGACCCGGGTTTTTATATGATGCAATTTTGATAAAAAAGGCGAGATCTCTTGTTTTATAAGTATGAGATGCATGAAAATCTTTTTCTTTTTGGAAAACAATCTTTCATAAAAACCCCGAGTGTCAAAACACATTCTCCAATAATTTAAACATGGCAAAGTTTAAATCAATATTATTCCCAAAAAAGTGTTAGTCACAGCCCCAGCTATTAGAGAGTAACTACAATCAAGTAACATTGCAAGATAAGATAGGGGTTTACTCACTTATACTTAGTATGTGTCTCCTAGTACAAACGTTCCTTGCCCTTAAGTATTTATTTTGTATCTGAAAAATGTTGAGGATTGGGTGAGTATATACTATACTCAGTAGTAGCCTATCACTACTAGTTTTATAAATGCATGAGATGTTTTAAAATCATATGCTCATTCAAAATATGTGTATGTTTGAATACTCGAGTTCAATATCAGTATAAGAATCCATGATCAAACTAAAATACTCATGACTTAAAAGATCACATAATCCAAAATTGAAAGTATCATACATATATATATATATGATGACATCATGATATGCAATAGATGCTTTATGGAGTCCAACTCATGGATCTCTAGTATGGTATGGTCGACCAACCTCATATCATGCCATATGCAATGCACATAAGTCATCAAACCATAGAGTCCACTATGCCCACGACCTCCTCGCCGTGTGGTCCCCGGGTACCTGAGGACACTCAATCATAGCCTCCACGGGGCCTATGACACGTCGACCCAGTGCCGTGACACCAGTGGTAGCCCCCTGTACCACATGCAGTCGACGTAGGGACTTGCCTCTTTTTGGGCGTGGTACCCATCCACCTAATAGTGGTAGAGGCCGGGTGACCAACCCAGACCCCTCGGCATAACACCCACGGGCTTACTTGCCCAAATCACATAAGATTAAAGAAGCCAAAACCTCTTGTTTAAACTTGTCCTCTTTGGTCCCTCACAACTGCCAGCCCTCAGCACTCCAGCGTCTTTTGGCAACCCTCAAAGACATGCAATCTTTGCAAGTACTTAAATCATACAATGTATGCACTTGTTTGCAACCCATATATGTGCATAATGTATATGCAGTCATTTCAAAACATGGCTATGTACAAAGCATTTATCATGCATGCTGAATTAAGTCAAGCAAAGCAAGTCATATATTTAAAACATGTGTTCTCAAAACAATAATAGTTCTTTTAAAAGAATCTAGTAGCGATAGAACACCTACCTGGCTAGGTCGTGCTAACCCTGTTGTCCTCGAATGCTCCTGATCATGGTTTGGGGAATCAAAGTTAGTTTGACCTATCTTTTATGGGTTTTAGAGTAATTGGTCTTATTACTTAGGCATTAGGGGTCCATCCCTATGCCTATGGGTGTCCTAAGGTCCTAATTGGGCCTTGGTATCCTTAGTTTTTCAACGTTCTAGTGGCCACGCGCCATCATCCTATTCTAAGGGTCATGCTCACCTTTGATTGGGCCTTGATTAGGGATTTTATGGTTTGGATGTGTCCGCGTCGTCGACACGGACACAACTCCTTTTGCGGCGCCTCAATCGAAGCTCTAGATCTCAAGTTAAAAGAGTTTTACTGTCGTATGTACATAGAGTCTTAAAGATAAAAAGACGGAATGCTAGGGCGCTGCGCGTCTGCGACGTGCGCCCCAGCTTCCTTAAGTAACCAAAAGTCGACGTTCTGCTAGCGCGCTGCACGTCTATGGCGTGCGCCTCAGCAGGCGCGTCTGCAATCGCGCGGCACTTCTCCGCCCGTCTTTCTCTTTAGCAGGCGCGTCTACGAACGTGCCCATTGGTTTCCTCTCAGACGCGTTCGACGCGTCTCGTCCGTCTTGGGCGTTTCCGTCGTTGGGTGACCGGGGCGTCCTTGGGATTCCCTGGTTTGTCCCTGAGGAACCAGTGCAGCCCTGGGGACGTCCCAAGGTCCTTGGTGACTCCCTAGAGGCCTATTCTCCATAGTTTTTCATGCAAAAACCTAGGAAAACTGAGCCTATGACTATGGGTGAGATGGGTTTAGGGAGTTTTTGAGCGTACCTGCTTCGTGGCTGGTTTTCTCTCCACGTTTTCCCCTCTTGGTCACTATTTCACGATGGGTTTTCTCCAATGTTTTGGGCTGCCATTAGAGGCACCCAAGAGCTCTATTTATAGAGCTAAGAGAGGGTTCTGGAGGGGGCTCTCACCGCCTTTGATTGGCGGTGGAGAAACCTCCAGAATGGCGGTGATTTCTCCTCCAATCACCGCCGTTCTAGAACCCTCTAGAGGTTGAAGACGATGGGGTGCCCGTATCAAAACGGGCACCTGTGTTTTTTAGGTTGAGTCGTTTTTGTAAAATTTACAGTTTTGCCCCTGAACTTCAAAGGGCCATATCTTGCTCATTTTAACTCCGTTTTGGATGATTTTGGTCTCGTTGGATTCCTTTTTCTGAGACGCATATAATGGCACCATTTTTAGGACCAAATTTTTGGGTTCAGTCAAGGTGAATGGTGAAATGACTAAAATGCCCTTTTCTTTAAAAACTGAACTTTTCATTGCTAAACTTGGAATTTCAATATTACAAAATTAGAGTCATTACATTATTTTAGTAAATTTCTTAACAAATTTTAAAAAATCTTAAAAATTGAAAATTTTATGAAATGTTCTTTTACAAAATGAGAATTTGAATTTTTTTGAAAATTTAGTGTTATCTTTAGACTTTAGCTTATTAAAAGATTTATATAGAATTAGTTCATTATTTTATCCTTTTTCTAAGGTATTCCATGAAAATATAAACTTAGAATATTCATTGCGCAAAATAGCCATATATAGTTTAAGTTGAAGAGAAAATATAACTTAGATATCCTAAAGAAAATAAGTGGAGACTATTAGCCCAAGTGAGGTTAGATCCTATCTTCCCTTCTGAGGTTTATAGACAGATTTAAAAAATTTCTTCAGCAAATATAATTTCCTAATTTGCCTCATTATTGGGGTAGCTTTAAAATTACTTGCAAGCACAAGAATCAAAGTAATATTGCATGCAAGAGAGTTTGATCCCATGAGGAATTACATAAATTTGTACATTGGATGGATCTTATTTAAAGTGCTTAACTTCAGCCATAGAGATAGATTGAACTATATTTGAATCGAAACTAGGAAAGTAAGTAACATGGTATGGAAACATGCACCATATTAGAAACATGTAATGGAAACTTTCTAAAAATAAATATACTCAATGAAATTAGAAATTTTTGTAACTAGCATTTATTCAATAAAAAAACTAAGACAAAACTAGAATGAATGAATCTAGAAAACTTAAACTAAGCAAACTTACTAAAAGTGGAACTTTCTAAAACTCAAAAAGAAAACTTTCTAAAATTAAAATAATATGTAAACAAGTACTTCATAATTTCTAAACAAAGATTAATCAACTAAATAAAGGAAGAATCAAAAGAGAATCACCCAAACCCATGCACATGATCCATAGGATGGTGCGCATGGTTCATGGGATAAAAATTACTCAAAATTCAATAAGAAAAAGCTAAATAACATGTAATATAATAAAATAACTTAATAAATAACCTAAAAAGCTAAATGGGTTCCTAAGGAATCAAGCAAATAAGATGAATAAACTGCTGAAAATTAAGCATGAAAGTTGAATGGAAATTTTTCAGATCTCAAGCACTTAAGAAACTCAAATCAAATCGAGCATGGAAAGAAATTGAACTAGTCCTTTTTATACATGATAACAATCAAGATCAAAATTACCTTAATACTAGAAATAATTGTGAACAATAATCCTCAAAGAACTTTATTAATTGAATGCCAAAGTACATGAAATAGAGTGGTCAATACACATAAATTAGAACATGAAAAATACGCAGTCTTTCCACACTTGAAACTTGATTCAACTCAAACATCCAACATACTCAAATTCTCTCAAACTAAACTAAGATGACATGTAAGTAAAATCCAAGAGAGAATTCAAGAGAAAGATGGCTGGAATGATGGAACAACTTAAGGCAAAATATGCCTAGAACTAGTTCTCAATTTCAAGCAAAAACATGGAATTCAATTAAGGAAAATCAATTATTCAAGCTAATCCTTCTATTGGATGTCACTACTAGAGGAGAATTAACTTGGATCTTTGATGAAACTTTTTGAAAGAGTGATTGAGAAGAGGCTACAGCATGAGACAAGTGTATCAGAGAATCAGTTTGGTTTCATGCCTAGGAGGTCTACCATGGAAGCTATTTTCTTACTAAGACAATTAGTAAAGAAATATAGGGAGAGGAGGAAAGACCTCCACATGGTCTTTATCAACATAGAGAAAGCTTATGATAGAGTCCCTAGAGAGTTAATATGGAGGGTGTTGGGCGATAAAGAGGTTTCGTGGGAGTGTATAAACTTAATTAAAGATATGTATGAGGGAGGGATAACAAATGTTAAGACTACTAGTGGTGAGACCAGTGATTTTCCTGTCACTGTAAGATTGCACCAAGGATTAGCATTGAGCCCATACCTTTTTACATTGGTTATAAATGAGTTAACAAAACATCTGCATGAGGAGATCCCCTAGTGCATGCTATTTGCAGATGATATAGTCTCACTTGATGAGACAAGGGAGGGTGTAAACACAAAGCTAGAGTTATGGAGAGAAGCATTACAATCTAAGGGATTTATAATCAGCCGAGCTAAGACAAAATATATGGAATGCAATTTTAGCAAGGAGAGGAGTAGGAGTGGAACACCAATCAAGATTGATAGCCAAGAAGTCCCTATAAAAGACCACTTTCAATACTTAGGGTCAATGATTCATGAGAGTGGAGAGATTAAGAGGGAGGTTACCCAAAGAATCCAAGCAAGTTGGAACAAATAGAGATGTGCATCTAGAGTTTTGTGTGATCAGCTAGTGCCACTCAAACTAAAACGAAAATTCTATAGGATGGCCATAAGGCCGGCCGTGCTCTATGAATTAGAGTGTTGGGTAGTTAAAGAACATCATGCTCATAGGATGAGCATCGTAGAAATGAGGATGTTGAGATGGATGAGTGGTAAGACAAGAAAGGATAGAATTAGGAATGAAAATATTAGAGGAAATTTAGGGGTAACACTAATAGGTAATAAGATGAGGGAGATTAGACTTAAATGGTTTGGTCATTGCAAAGGAGACCGAAAAGGAAACCAATTAGAAGGAGTGAGGCAATGCAAGTAGAAGGTTCTAATAGGGCAAGGGAAAGGCCCAAAAGATGGTGGATAGAAGTGGTGAGGAAAGATTTTAAAACTTTGGAACTAAATGAAGCAATGGTACTTAATAAAGAGGAACAGAAGAATAAGATTCATGTGGTTGGCCCCTAATTGGGATAAGGTGTTGATGATGATAATGATGACTTTGATGAATAAGCAAGAATAACTAAGAAATTGGAAGGAAAGAACTAAGGAAAAACAAGGAAGATCTATAGATCTAGAACTAAAGAAGGAAAACAAGAACAACTAAGCAATGAAAGCAAGGTACTAATTTGGAATTGAAGTGCGAAAATAAAGAAAGCACTTGAATGTCCAAGGAATAA
This sequence comes from Warburgia ugandensis, assembly GCA_035236585.1. Taxonomy (NCBI): domain Eukaryota; kingdom Viridiplantae; phylum Streptophyta; class Magnoliopsida; order Canellales; family Canellaceae; genus Warburgia; species Warburgia ugandensis. Next base: position 50,118,875 of record CP141130.1, read on the forward strand.
TAGCCCAAAAGAAATCCAAAGTCCAAATCTCTAAAAGATTCAAGCTAGAGCACAACTTTTAAGGTTTTGTCACCAAACCTCTACTTTAAAAAAAAATGTGGCATGCCTTGGGATTTATAGAGGGCTAGATTTCTAATTAAATGGGGCTTATTGGAAGAAGTGAAAGTGGATCTAAATCTAGGGTTTTAATAAGGGAAAGTTAGGTGGAGAGTGAGGTGAGCAAGTGATGTAATAAGATGACAGCATGGTGGCTGCCATATAATTAGAAAGGGGGGAGGCATCACCTTCCTATGAAGGTGGCTTGGAGTTCCTTCTCTTATAATTGCATGTTATTGTGGTTGTTGGAAAGAGAGAAAAGAGAAAGAATGGAAGAGAGGAAAGAGGGAGGAATAAATAGGAATTGAAGGTGGTTGGAGTGTGAACTAAAATTAAGGGCTTCCCAATTAGGAAACCACTTATGTAACAACCAAGTAAGGGGGAGGTGTCACTTTTTTAGGAAAGTGCCTCCCTCCTTAATCAAAAATTGTGGTGGGGGTGGGGAAAAAATGAAAAATGAAAATGAAAAGTGTAGTTTTCTCTCTTGATTGGTCCATCTATGTATGATCATCTTACCTTTTACAAATATCTCTCAAAACCTTCAAATTATTCCTTAAAAATCAAACTTTTAGCATGAGATAATTGCTTGAATTGATCCTCCAATAGTGTGACTTGATGTGGCATGGCTCCCATGTGGCTTGATGGTTCACTTTGATTGTTCGTTCCTTGATGGCTTGAATTGCTAAGTCCTTTGGCTTCAATGATTGAATAGCTTGGCTTCCTTTAAGTTTCCTGGTTAGACTAGGAAACCTCATACATGACTCCAATTCTCATGTAAAGTGGTGGAATTGTATGGATTTTTGCATGGACTGTTGATGCTTTCCATTGCCTTCTTGCATGCCCTAAGATGGTATTGAACTTGGATCGCACTTTGGATTGATGTCATTTAGGCTTTGGTTTGAGCTTGATCTTCATTTACCTTCTTGATCAATCTTAACCTTTTTTATCACCTTCTCAACACCCACAAAATATGAAAAATCCTAATTAAAAGCTAAAAAATTAGGACAATTCACATACTTACTCTGGATTGGCTTCTAAACTTGAAAAATAGCAAATTTTTTAATTGTTAGGTCAGAAATGCCTGTGTTATGAAATTATGGGACAAACCTAAAATAATATTATAATTTATAACATATGGGCTACTAATTGGGTACTTTTAATGCAAAATTGAACACTTATCAATTATTCTTACTTTGGTCAACTATTGAGAAAATAACTAAGAGACTATAACATATATCTCTTAAGTTTATGGTCATTTTTAAGTCATATAAAACCTAGAAAATGATAAAGGTCATCCTTGGAAAACCCAAAGCCTTTAGCCTTCCCTATGTTATTTTTACCTAGTTAAATCCCTTCAGCCTTTATATTAAGCCTTTTCATAGTTCACCAATTCAACATGACCCATATGGAACCCCTATAACATATCCATTACCCAGTTTGTTTTGGAAATATGTAGAAATGTTTAATGAAATATCTTGAAGAAAAAGTATGAGCAATACAATTCAAGAGATGAACATCAAAAAGTGCTGAAAAAAGGTTATATTCAAAGTAAAATGGAAAAGATGAGGAAAGAAAAAGGTAGTCAATGAAGGAAATTGCACTCTCAAGTATAGAAAAGAAAGTTGTCAATACACCTTAGAAGATCTTTACATAACTTTTAAAATAACCTTCGTTCATCCTTATACTCATTCTTTTGATAACCATGTCCTAGTCTCATGTTTCATCCAATTAGAAGTCCTAACTTGATCTTAAGAGAAGTATGACTTGGATATGGTTATGAACAAATTGAAAATTTGGTAGAGTATAACATTCTTGGTATTTGATATCCTTTCATGAGACCATTATCATTCTTTCTCGGTTATCATTCTTTTGTATGAAATATGTGACATTTATTTATTTGATGAACAAAATTCTACTCACATATTAATGAAGGATTTGCACCTTTCTAATTGACTTCCTTCTAAGTGTCAAGAATATTGTGTGAGAATTAAAGTCAAAGCATCTATTTGGATGGTAATGTAGATTATATTTGACTTAGAAATTGATAATTATATATTAGTTATAGTACAAACTTACTTTTCAAAGTTTGATGAATTAATTGGATATCTTTTGCATAGGGATAGGATTTTGAGCCTTGTTCCTCATTTCTATTAGCAAGCTAAAATTGGATATTTAATCAAGTGTTTTTTGCAAAAATTTGTATTTATGCAAAAAAGATCAATGTTATTTGAGTTTTGCAAATTTGCCAATACGTTTTCATAAGCTTTCCAAAACTGCCATTCCATTAGTTTTCCATCCTCCTTGCCTATTAGGTTTTTGAAATTCTAATATTACCCTTTTCTATTTCAAATTCAAGTTTTATACTTTAGAGCAAAACCCATGATTAAGTTGTCGACTTTGGCCACTAAGTTCTATGATTTTCCAATGGAAGTTTCAGTGAAACTTGGTATCTAACACAATTTGATAACAAAGAATCTAATCATGTAGTTAGATTTCAATAAAAATGAATCAACATTGAGATATTTAATTGTAAACATACTATGTTCACCAACCTACCCAACAATACCTATTAATCTTCTTTAATGAAATTCAACAATTTAAACTTTGACTTCTCACTAAAAACTAATATAAAACTCTTCCAAACACAAACTAAAACATAGTCTATGCCTTGTATCAATATAAAGAAAAAAGACAATGAATAAAATAAAATTTCAAGTTTAAATCATAAGAAAAATATTGTTATTATTTACGCAAAAAGCCTCCTTTTTTAATGAAAAATGGAAATCTAAGATTTAGGTCTTCTTCTTCTCAATGTCTTCTATCTAGCACAATCAATTTAAAGAATTTCATTGATCAATGAAGTGAAAATCCACACACAAAGTCCTCTTGCTCACCTTCATCTGTTTGCTAGAAGGGTAATATCAAAATTGAAAACTAATTGGGGAGAATGGAAAACTAACAGAATGGAAATTTTGCAAGTCTCATGAAAACTTATGAAAATTCACAAAATTCAAAAAATGTTGGACTTTTTTCCAAAATTATCAAAATGTAAGGAAATTTTTGTAAAATAAACCCTTTAATAAAAGTTGAATATAAGAAAGTTCTATCAAATAAATAAAGAACTTTCATGAATATTTTGAAAATGTTTATGGGCATCATTCCTGCAAATCCTTAAGAGACTACAACTCTTTCATTAGGGTAACCAAGGGATTTAAATGCTTTTTGCAATGCTAAATGCAAATGACAACACTTGTGTAAGTGGTAAGGAATTTTTAGATTTCTTATTTTCTATTTTATCGTTTTTCTCAAGGATTAGCAAAATCTAAGTCTAGGGGTATTTGATACATATAGAAATATGATATATAGCAAGTTTTAGCTTAGAAATTTTCATAAATATCACTAATTAGGGCAACTTTCACATTTTGCATGTCCAAGGTACAATGAGAAAAAAATGTACAAATTTAACAATTTTAACCCTGAAAGAGCAAGTTTAGAGTCCGAACAAAGTTATTGACCAGCCTACCAAATTTATGAAGTTCAAAAGTTTAGAATGCTAAGAGGGTGTCATTATTATTTTCAACACAATCAAAAACCTTAAAAGCATCTTCAAACCTTATCCACATAAAATAGGCCATCACTATTAAAAGATAAGGTTACAAAACTTTCATGTATGCATTTATGCATTCCACTTTTAGAAAGCTTCCAAATGAAGCTTAAGAGCCACATACATCAAAGGAGCATGTGAAGTATACTGAAGTCGAGGCCCATAGGAGACTTAAAACCTTAACTTTCTTTCTCATCACTTAAAAATGACGACCACCTACATGTATTCCGTGATTTTCCCATACACTAAGAGACACTTTTTCCCTTTCCACATGAGAGCCATGAAAAATAAAGAGAAAAATAAGGAGGTGAGGAAACAGACAAAAAATAAGAAATCTACGGTCAGCTTTTATCTAGAATTTTCAAGAAAGAGTGGTTGAGATCAATTCACATCCAAGACCAACCTAAAGCAACTAATTAGAAGCCATTGTTTAAGATTGGCTAATGAAAATAAAAATGGTGGGCTAGGAGAAAAATGAGGGAAAGGAATCTCTATGGATAAGAAAATCTCTATGAGATCCAGGCCATCAATCTAAGGCATGCTGATCCAATGGATTAGAAGAAAAGAAGCTTTAAACTGCATTCTATTGGTGGGAGACTTCAAACAGATCCCTACCACCTAGCTTAGTGCTTCGGAATGATCCAATCGAAGACAAAAAGATTAGAGAATGCTAAGCCCTAGCCACCATTATGTGCAACATTCTAAAGATGAAAATCATGTTTTTTACATGAGAGAGCATCCATGCATTGAAATAGAAGATGATCCACATGATTTTGACTCTAGGAAACTTCCTAGATGAGATAAGGGAAAGAGGGGAATTAGTATATGGAAATATAAGGATAGAGAGTGTTTTACATGAGGAAACTTACTCATCCCATTGATATTCACGTGAATCAAAAGGTGAGCAAAAACACTAATGCATCATTCTCGCCATTCTACTTGACCCACTCCTAGCTTCCATGCAAAAGAGAAAGAATAAGGGGAGGACCAAGATAAGTTATCAACCCTAAAGGACCACACTAAGTGATCAAATACAAGGGAAGAACTTCCTAAAAGGGGGAACATCCATGGAGAAGAGAAGAGGCAAGAAAGGCTTGTTTCATTCTTCCATCATGCACCATTCCTTTGATTAGTTTGTTCTATTTTCTTTAGATCTCATCCACTTAAAGTTTATGTTTTTAGCTTTCATACCATCCTCTATCATTCACCAAAATATCCACCTAAAACTCACACTCCAACCCTATCATTCATTCATCCTTATCATACTCTATTTTTAGTCTTTTCTACCCAATTTTTTGACCTTTCAACACTATTTTATTTTTCATTTTTTTTACATATAATCTAACCTTGAAATTGGTATATTAATCTCTCCATCCCAATCATCTACCTCTCCACAAATTTTTATAATAAAAAAAAAACTCTATTTCTAACCATTTCTTCCATTCACCCCTTTTTGTACCAAATTTTAGTTTCATTATAACGTCTTAATCTTTTTCTATCTTTTCTTTGGTAAATTTTTCTCTTCATTTTCTGGATCTTAAATTCATGCCCCTACACCTCTATCCTATTCTCTATCATTTCATCCATACTTCTTTACTAGATTTTTCTATTTCTAAGTCTTTCTTAATCTCTTTCTCTCTCTTCGTATTAAATGAATAAAGCAATCTTTTTTGGTGTAATCACTTCTCTTATGATTTGTGGCATGAGTGGTTGGTGATCACTAACTTTTTTGAGTGACAAAAAAAGAGCTAAATCACATGCAGACAATAGGGATCCATTGGTGGTAGTGTGCAAGCTAGAGATATTGGCTGGTACTTCAATGTTGAGTGACACAACAATGGAGATCTTAATGATATTCCTCCAACTCATAGGATAATTTATTTTTATTTTGTTTATTTGTTATTATAATCTTCTTTGTAATCATTTTCATAGTATAATACAAGTTCCTTTCTTTATATTTTATGTGTTCTTTATTTCATGTTATATTTACTAGCTTTTATAGCTATTAGATTTAGTTCATTTCTTTATGCTTATGCTTAATTAGTTCATGTAGGGCATTAAGATGAAATATAACTTAGAATAAGATAGTTTTATGATTAGGTTGTTCTAGGTTAAATTAGAGCATAATATTAATATTAGATTCATAGCACTCTAAGTTTACATACTCATTGATTACTTGAAAAATAAGGGTACTGTGTATAGTAAGAAAGAGGATGACTATATGAGAATCTTTGATAGAATATGCCCTAACAAGACTGGATATACTTTGAATAAGTATAGTGTCACTCTAAGAAACTAATATTAAGATCATAAAAAGAGAGTTTGAAAAGAAATAACTTCCATGTGCTAAAAATGTCAAGCTTCTGATTACACGTGTAGCAAAATCTAGACAACTTAGCCTGAAAGTATTTGATTCTAAAATATTAGATTTTTAATTCTTAGGTTTAGATTGAATTTTCAGTCATTTTAAGTATTTTTGTGATTTTAGTAATTTTAGTTAATTACCTTAGTTTAACAAATCATTTGGCTAGGTTTAAACTAGGCTTTAATTAAAATCCATTAGTTACAAAGTCTCTGTGGATCGACCAGTTCTTGCCGTGTCTATGCTATAGTCGACATGTGCACTTGTAGCTAAATATTAAAAAACCTTAGTAAGAATTTAAAAGTTACTTAGATGTGTTTAATAACTCTTCAAAGAAGGTTTATCAAGTGAACAAGTTTAGAAAGTCTTGGAGGTTAAGGATCATATAATTAGAAAGTTTTAATGGGTTAAGCAACTCAAGTAATTAGATGGTTTCTTTGGTAGTTGCCTAATCTAGGAGGGATGGTTGCATCAACAAATATTGTACATCAGGTAAACAGGTTTGTTGGTTTGTAATTCAAGCATATTTGAACTTTTTTCTCATATTGTTTAAACATTTTTTCAAAGTGATAGTTGGACATGTTTATCATTGCAAACTAAAATAGGACAAAGTGCTTTTTAACTAGGACATTTCTATATCACTTGAGGAGTTCAACTATGGTGAGACATGTTTTCACTTAGTCTCAAGATGGTACTTTGGTATCCTTGTAGAGTGAGCTTAATTTCATCCCTAGAAGAACTATATTCCTTGGTGGTAAGACTATATCCAAGGATGGTGATCTTTCTTTATGTTTGAATACTATGGTGGTGATCTTATATCTATGCTAAAAAAATCAACTTAACGTTGTGGTGGTAATTTCTATACCCACAGAAAAACCTTAGACATTTTGTGATCATCGAACCTTTTATTATGCATGCTCTTAGCACCAGGTTATTAGATGTAACTTTCTTTCTCTTACACCACTGAACCAACCCCTCTCTTTCTCTCTTCCTTATGTGGTCTCCCACTCCTCCATTTTTTGTGTATTTTTCTCTTTCAATCCATGTCGATCTCACAAGATCTCTACCATACAAAATGGTGAGAGAGATTATAGAGGTTATTTTGAGACAATTAAATGAGTCGAGGTTGTGCATGGATGGTGTGTGTCAACATTCAAAGAAAGAAGGAAAAGGATGATGTGAAATTAAAATTTAAGAAACAAAATAACGTGACTTTAAGATCCATTTGCCAATTTTTTCTTAAAATAAACACTTGCTAGCAATTAACATATAACTAGCCATTAACGAGGCAATACTAACCAAATTAAGGACTATTTGGAAAATCCCATCTCTTTTTCCAACAAATATCGGTCGCAATTGATGGCAAACAACTCAACAACTTCCTTAGAATATGCTTGGACACAAGTTCAAGTAACTACTTTTCCCTTTGGCAAGGATTACATTTAGGGAAGTGTGTGTGGTTTACTTCGTAATTTTTCACATGTGTAAGAAAAAAAAAACCTCTTTTCCATTTGTATGATGAAAAATTGCATTTTAATAATATTGACAAGACAAACTCACAAAGTCCAGTGGGTCCCATTTCGTGTGTGTAAGGAAAGGAATTTTCTTTTACATTGAAAAATTGCATTTTAGTCATATTGACAACACCTGCTCACAAGTCCATTGCAATCTAATAGTCCATGATTGGCGTAAATGCGTAGAACACATTTTTACCTGGATTCTAAATGGTTTAGAAAACCTTAATCATATCTAGTTTGGGTATAGGTTTTGGGTCTAGGCAACAAAGTCATAGGTAGTCCACAATAATTAAATAAATATACAAATTACCAAATTAGTCATTTGTAATATGATCTTAGATTTATTAGACCAAAATGAGAATGAAATAATCTAATGCATGCTCATAAGGCATCTAAAAAATCAAAAAGTAAACTATAGCATGCAATCCAGACATGAAAATCTAACTGATTAAAGCTCTCCACCTAGTTCGAAAACAAACACAAAATCCATTGATTGTAACACTAAAGTACAATTAGAACTAGATAAATTGATTTAGACTCATAAGCTTAATAAAAGACTTATATTGCTAATGGAGTCCATGAATTTGAATTAAAACAACAACATGATATGACCAATAACTATTTTCTAACCAAACATGGAAACTACTAATGAAAATAAAAAAAGAAAACTGCCAATGAGAACAAAAAGGGAAGTGATATGCTTGACACCAGTTTTTTACTTATTAGCCCTTGCTAATTGGCAATAATGACTAAACATCCAAACTTATGAAGATCCAAATTGTTTATAATGTTGCCCTTGACTTATGGGGCATCCTCTACAATTCTTATCCATTCGAAAACTTTTAGTTATAAAAAAATGGTGGAACTTTTGACTGCTCATTGTACAACAAAAACAGTGGCTACGTTCATTCATGAATAAGAATTTCGGATCATGGAACAACCAAGTCAAGAGCAACATTATTAATGATTCAAATCTTCAAACATTTGGGTTTGCCTAGAACTATAGCCAGCCATATATTTCAAGAGTCTATGAATAAGAAAAGTGAAGTAAAATATCAGCTCCCAAGCAAAACTTATCTTCTCTTGAAAGGAAGAGAGAGAGAGAGAGCGTGCACTTGGATTTATCTCAAGGAATGTGCATTTTACTTGCCTCTTTTGTAGATCGAAGCTGTTCACCATGCTGGAAATGGCTACATAGACCATGTACCAAATTTCATGCCATTAAAAGCTATATATCATGTTTCTTTAAGCATGAAGTTTCAGCCATACTATATCCTATGTTGAAAAATCACAGCCAAAAAACAGAGAATAAAGTTTTTAATGGGCATAAAATTTGGTCAATAAAAAAAAAAAAAGCAAGAGAACTTCCCCTAAGCTAAATCCATGCACATAATTGGATTTATCATTCTTCAAAACAAAAAACAACAACAGCAGCAGCAAAAAACGAAGTAATCCATCATAATTAGTGGAGGATTAAACAATGACCTTTTTCATTGGGGATGAAACGAGCATTGTGTAGGAACTAGTTAGGGTTTCAAGTTCAAACTTTTTGGATCTGAACAAAGAGAAAGTTTTGTTACTTTTTGTTAGTGAGCGCCCTTAAAAGTTGAAACTCCAACTGACAACGAAGAAGAATCTGGCAAAAAGAAGAAGATTTCGATGATGAAGACAACGACCATTTGAGAGGCAAATGATGATGGAAATGGGAACAAGAAAGCTAGGGCTGCACAACGGGGAACATGAAGAGAGCTGAAAAGAGAAAAATGAAACTCTAATAGTAGATCAACAAATTCCAGCAATTTCGGCCAATTTAGCCGATGAGAATGAATTATTGTACTATTTCGATAAGTAGGGAGTTCATCTTCCATTAAAAATGAATTAGCAGTGAGATTTTTATTTCTTGTTCACTTTATCTGTTTTCCAATAATTAGGACTTGAGAATTTCTATAAAATAAAGTAACATTGGGATAATGGTATCAAGTGAATTAAGTAGAAGTACAAAAAGAGAACAAAAGCCTACATAGCAGTTCCAATGCTATGCCTTTAGCCACTCAGTCATCTCTCCTACATAATGTAAAAGTTTACTGCCATGCTCAAAGAATAGCATATGTAGTACCACACAAAAATTTGTGATACCTCCAAAAGATAAAGTACACACAATTACAGTTAACGTACGGCCATCCTCTTTCATCACAATACGGTAGCTTAGTATCGTCAAAACGTAGAAGAATTTGTTGCTACATAATTACCAACCCAGAAAAATATAGGCCCAAATTGGTTTTAGATATGTTCTTATTTACAGATGCATACCCAAGAACAATAATCCATGAACTACATAATTAGTATCCCAGCAAAATATTTATAGATCTTTCAATATCCCTGGTACTTTAACATAATGACCAGGTTACTTTAATAAACCAATTATACAAACGACCTAGCGGGAAACAATCACACGGTCTAAATTCTCAAAACTTGTCCCAGCGCCTTCCTCCCTTTGCAAGAGACAAGGTGCAAATCGCTTTCGTGTAACGGCCCAATGTTTCGCATGGTTAAATGAGTACACGCTAGTTGGTGCCATTTAGGTTCGAACCACGTACAATGACCGTCCTAATCAATACACCAATTAATCTAGTAAGGCAATTATGCTTTCATTACGTTATATTCTTTCTACGAAGAGAACCAATTAAAAGCTAGTCCAAAAGAACTCTCGGTACATCGACTAATTTGTCGTTATAGTGCTGCTGTAATAACCCAGTATAAATTCAGATTCCATACACGTCCAAATTTGTGCTGTTCTGGTGCATCAATGTTGACCCAACGACCGTACCATTGCATGTACATTTTGTCCCAGTTCTTTCCTCATAAAATTCTACTGTCATCATTTTTTACCAAATTATTGCCAAAACAAGTTCTCAGATTAGCCTGGTGGCCCTATGTCCAAATCCAGACCTTTTAACCATACATAGAAGATAGACATACTGAATTAATCAAGAAATGTGAAATGAGATGCATGAACAAATGCATCGCATCTTTTTATTCTTTTCTTCAATCCTCTAAACGACATACATTGATATAATGCTGAAAATAGCTGGGACTTCTTGGGTGTTGCGACAGAAGGGCCGCAACACGGCGTTCTCTGCTTCCATCAGAACTGTTCCTGCCTTCCACAACTGCATCTCACCAATAACAAACAAAAGATGTATAGCATTCAAAATCAAATTTAAATGCAGGCCATGAACCAAGCACTTCGTTTCATGGAAAAGGAACGACAAAATTCACAGGGTCAATATTCCGTGCACAACAGATACCCATATAATCAGTTTTATCACCAAGCAGGTTATTACTAAATCTACCAGCACAAAGAAAGTGGCCACGGTTTATTGTAGAAACTTCAATTGTGCCATTCTGAATAGTCGATGAAGTCGATCATGGAAAGAATAACACAACTACCTGCAAACTCATCTCATGAATGAGAACCAGAGGTATGGTGTTCTTATCTGGGAGGTGGAGGAACATGAGATTTTGCCATCCCCACCCATGCCACTATGCCAGCTGCAAGGATCACCCATCCTAATATGTCATACTTAAGATCACTGTTTTTCTTTTTCTTGGTAGCCTGAAATAGAAGAGTCAAGAAAAACAAATAAAATGATCAGTGAGCTGCCTACAACCAGGACTCAGATAATTGATGAGATGCCATACGGAACAGATTAAATAACACATGGGCTTATAAGAGTATGTGATAAAGGCAGCTAGAAAAAAACATCCAGATAAACCTCCGAAACAGATTCTAGTGAAAATTCTAACCACCTATCCTTACAAAGAAAAGACGGACTCTTAACTAATGGTCCAGAGAGCCATAGGAATGGCAGTAGGCCCTATTGTAACATTTACTATATTACACACCACTCACGGGAAACACTAACCTTTTGACACGCTTAACATTTAATATTGTTTCCATGAAAAAGGAAGAAATTAGTACACCGACAAACAGTCTTCTGGTTACTAAAGAAAAGCAGAAAAACAGTCGGATTCCAAATTACAGCCTAAATAGCCACAGGAATGACATTGAAGAAATAATGGAACGGTGACAACATTTAGTTTGTTAGAGTTGAACAGATTTTAAAGGTTGAGAAGCCAGAGAGAGAAAAAAAAAAGGAAGTTTAAAGGAATAACAGAAACCCCAAAATATGAACTAAAACGAGTGCTCTATGCATTGAGGTCGCAAGTTAGTCTTGCTAGGCACATGTGGGGCATCGGGTGTAAAAAAAAATCACAAGAGAAGAAAAAACAATGATGCACACCCACATCAGCTGTATGTTGTCAGTGCATTTAAAGACAGACCGAAACCCTGGAGAACCAGTTGTCGACTTCAGTGGTAAATAGGAAAATTTTCCACTGCCAAAGAGAAATAAAAGAGAAGAGAACAGTTGTTTCAATTAACATCAATTCTTTCAATTGTCATTGTCCCTCTCCTTTCCCAATTTGTTTTATCAAAGAAACTGAAATTGCAGCAAAGAAGCCTCTCAAGATAAGAGATTGCAGAGATGACAAGAACGCTATGGGAACCAGTTTCTGTTTCATTCACAAGAACCAAAATTCATGCTTATCTGGTTTTTTCTCTATAAAGAACCCATTATTGCTTGAAAAAACAAGTTCTCTGGGCAAAGAAGATACAAACCATCACAGGTAGACACTATGACATCCAAAAATCAGAGAACAGCTAGACACTAACATCCAAACATCAGTGAAGCGAGATGAAACTGAAATCTTCATTTGGGGTAGCATGAATTGGAAAGAGAGATGTGGTTTTTTGCAGAATAATGGAACTGGAGGGCTGAGATTTCAATAGGTTTGAGATGGAAAAGAATGCAGATGTGGGTAATAGGGCTTGGGGTCTCTAATTCTGGTTAAATTGAACCTTCAAGTAGGCACGGTTTTTGACTGATGTGTTATGTAGATGGTCAACCAATGAAGTTTGAGGAATTTACAGGCTTTGGGTTTTGTCATCTGCACCTCCGATTTTCCACTTTTTCAACTTAAGTTGAGTCCAGCCGCATCTTAGATGAACATGCTTGAATGATTTGTATTGGAACCAGAGCTCCATGCAGCTTTTTGGACTTTCTGTTTATTTTCCAACAAAAATGGCATTTTGAGTTGGGATTTCTAAAAATGGTTTTCAGAAATAAAAATTGCCTTTTATTTAGTATAATCTACTAAAACTAAACTAGGCAACCAGGAAGTCAAGCATCCTCATTTCCTTGTTTAATGTTTCCCAACAAGCTCTTCACAGTGGCAATATATTGCAGGCACTTATTGGAGGAACGCCCATCTAGCATATTTCATTAGGAAAGAGCCAGCAAAGAAAGTGTCAATTCCCTTCCACTGGTTATTCTGTTTGTCAAACCTCTTTTAATTCTAATCACCTTAAAGGGTGTCATTATCAACTAGGATATGTTTTATGTTTAAGTCTTTAGTTGTGCGCCAGGCTAAAAGCTTTTTTTCTTAACTGTTTTCATTTAAGCATACTTTACTTTCTTAATAAAAAGTAACTTGTTTCTAGTAGGGGGCTGTAATTGTCCTTTTATTCATCTTTTGCCTTAGTTACTAAAAGGACAAGCAAAGTCGAGGGAGTAATTGTCAATTTGCCTTAGTTTACTTAGGGAGAAAGAAAGTAGAAGTTTTGAAGACAAATGAAAAGTTAACTCCTACTTTTTTCATGATGTAACATTGAGAAACACATGACAGAAGCTCAAGATCTCTTTAGATAGACTTCAAAGAGAGCGTGGGAGACCCATCCTTGCCCAAGTCCATGGGTGTGCCTCCATAGGACAGTGTACATCTTCAGGTATTTGATACCATGATGAAGACTCCATCTTGATTTTTAGGGTCTTTGATAGCATAAATCAACCTCCCCTTGAATTCTAGGATATTTGATACTGAAATAGCAGTTTCCTTTGATTCTTCAGGTCTTTGCTACTAAAGATCAATGTTTCCTTCGATTAAAGGACTGACAGCACTTGCATTTGTTAGAAACCGTGACCTTTTTCCAAATTGTTCCTAGTTCTTTATTTCTTGTAAGCAAATTAAATCTAATTACTTTTAATTTTCTTGAGTTTTATGGGGACTAAAAGTCTCTTTCTGGAGTTTTCAATTTAAAACCCCAAATTGCTTCTACATATTTGAAAGTTTTACTAAATTTGAAGTCCCCTAGGTCTGTTCTACATCGGAAACATACTGGTCTTCCACCCTTCTTCCCTTGCAGTATTTCCTTCAAAAACAACATCAAACCAAAAGTAGAACAATCTTTGCAACAGATTGATATGCTTTTAAGGCTTGAATTTTGCTTTCGAAAGCCCTACAAGCAGTACATCTCCACAAATTCACTTAAGCGAAGTATTTTGAACAGGACACAACATTCAAGCTATTGGTAGTGATAGCCCTTGGTTTGAGGCATGTGGTTGTCCAAACAGCTGTCAGACCACAATTTTTGGGTGGTCTACAGCACGACTGTCCAAATAACTTGATGTAGCCCCAGATTTGAGGTTGATATGGTTACTAAAATAGCCTAGGACCAAATTTTTAGTGGTATATAAAGCAGTTATTCAACTCTGCCTGTGTGGTTTTAGTTCTATATGGTCTTATGGCAGCCGGTCCCAAGCCAAGATAAAGGAGGGGTTTTGCTTCAGGTGCCAGCGGGCAAGGAAAACCCATAGCAAACCCCCTAGAAGGGACAAGGGCTGCTAGGGCGTTCCCCTAGAAGCAATGCCCTACATCAGATCCCGGGTATAGTAAAAAATAGGCAAATGTTACTAAAGCGTTCCCTCAGAAGGGATGCGCCGCATCAGAACCTAGGTGCAGTGGGAAGTATGCATGGGTTCCCGCAACGTTTAAGAAGGGTGTGGGTAAATAGGCTAGGTCGAAAGAACATGATTCATATCACTACATGGAATGTAGGCACATTAACATGTAAGAGATGAAACGTAAGAGAGTCAACATCGCTTGTACCCAAGAAACTAAGTGAAAATGAGCTAAAACTAGAGAAATCTATGGGTATAAGCTCTAGTACATAGAAAAGGACTAATAGAAATGATGTCAGGATAATGTCAGATAAAGAATTAAAAGATAAAGTTGTAGACGTTAAAAGAACCAGTGATAGAATTATATTACTAAAACTTATTCTAGAAGAGAAGATCATACATGTCATTAGTGCACATGCACAACAAGTTAATAGGATAGAGTCAAGAAATAGTTCTGGGAAGATATGGAGGGAGTCATGCAAGACATGCCCAATACAGAGGGGATATTTATAGGAGCTGATTTTAATGGTCTTAAAGGAAAGGAAAAGAAAAGGAAGGATATGATAGGGTACATGGATGGTATGGAATTGGAGAAAGAAATGAGATAGGGAAGCTATACGCAATTTTGCCTTAGCATATAACCTAGTTATAGCAAACATATACTTTAAGAAGAGGGATGAACACTTACTAACCTTTAAAAGTGTACCATATAAAAGCCAAATGAACTCTTTCTACTTAAGAACGCCATAAGATCAATGTGTAACAATTGTAAGGTGATACTCGATGAGAGTCCAACCTCACAACATAGATTAATAGTAATGGATATCTACGTTAAAGCATGGAAAAAAGGAAATGAACTTAATAGGTGTCAAAAAACTAAGTGGTGGAACTTGAAAAGAGAGAAAATAACATCATTTACACACTAGTTGATAGTAAAAGGAAACTGAAATGATGAAACAGAATTAAACACCATGTGGACTAGTATGACCATGTCCATTAAGAAAGTGGCAAAAGATGTCCTAGGAGTATCTACAGATAAAAGGTAACCAACAAAGGAAACTTGGTGGTTGAGTGAAAAAGTGCAAAAAGTTATTAAAGAGAAACGTGTTTTAAGCCATGGAAAAGGGCTAAAAATAATGAAAACTTTGAGCAATATAAGAATGCTAAAAAGGTTGCAAAGAGAGTAGTAAGGCTAAACTCTAAGGCCTATAATAATCTCTATAATAGATTAGGAACAAGGGAATGTGAGAAAGATGTGTTTAAGCTCGCAAAAGCAAGGGCGGGGAAGTGCAAGGACTTGGACTACATTAAGTGTATTAAAAGTAATGACCAAAGAGTACTAGTCAAAGATGACAAGATCAAAAATTGCTAAATGACAATTACCCTAAGAATATAGGGATTGAAAATACCGCAAACCCAAATAATGTTGGGCAATATAGATATGACCGTAGTATTAGAATACCTGAAGTGAAAGAAGCACTAAAAAAAATGAAATCAGGAAAAGCCCCAAGGCTTGATGATATACCAGTAGAGCTTTGAAAGTATATAGGAGTTATTGGAATAGTTTGGTTGACAAAGTTGTTTAAGAAGATTGTACCAATTTATAAGAATAAAAGAGACACACAGAGTTGCACTAATTATCGAGGGATAAAACTTATGAGTCATACAATGAAATTTTTTGAAAGAGTGATTGAGAAGAGGCTATAGCATGAGACGAGTGTATCGAAGAACAAGTTTGGTTTCATGCTTGGAATGCTTACCATGGAAGCTATTTTTCTGCTTAAACAATTGATAGAGATATATACAGAGATGAGGAAGGACATCCACAGTCTTTATTGACTTAGAAAAAGCTTATGGCAGGGTCCCTAGAAAGTTAATATGATAGATGTTGGGCGAGAAAGGGGTTTCACGGGGGTATAAAAACATAATTAAGGATATGTATGAGAGAGCGATAACAAATTTTAGGACCACTAGTGGAGAGACCTAGGATTTTCCTATCACCATAGGATTGCACCAAGGATCAACATTGAGCCCAAACCTTTTCACATTGGCTATGGATGAGTTAACAAAACATCTGCACTAGGAGATTCCGTGGTACATGTTATTGGTAGATGATAGAGTTTTGATTGATGAGACAAGGGAGGGCGTAAACACAAAGCTAAAGTCATGGAGAGATGCATTAGAATTTAAAGGATTTAAACTTAGTCGAACTAAGCTAGAGTATGTGGAATGTAATTTTAGAAAGAAGAGCAGGAGTGGAGCACTAGTAAAGATTGATAACTAAGAAATCCCCTTAAAAGAATCCTTTTGGTAATTAGGATTGATAATTCATAAGAGCGGAGAGATTGAGTGGGAGGTTACCCAAAGAATCCAAGCGAGTTGGAACAAATAGAGATGCGCCTCTGGAGTTTTGTGTGATCAGAGGGTGCCACTCAAACTGAAAGGAAAATTCTATAGAATGGATGTAAGGCCAATTGTGCTCTATGGATCAAAGTGTTGGACAGTTAAAGAACATGTACATAGGATGAGTGTCGCCGAACTGCAAATGTTAAAATGGATGAGTGGCAAGACAAAAAAGAATAGAATTAGAAATGAAAACATTAGAGGAAACTTAGGAGTAGCACCAATAGGTAACTAGATGAGGGACAGTAAACTTAGATGGTTTGGACGTATCCAACGTAGACCAAAAAGGGCACTAGTTAAGAGTGAGGCGATCTAAGTCGAAGGTTCTAAAAAGGCAAGACGAAGGCTCAAAATAACGTGAATAGAAGTGGTGAGAAAAGATTTAAAAACTTTGGGATTAAAAGAAACTATGACACTTAATAGAGGGGAATGGAGGAACAAGATTAATGTGACCGACCCCCTAACCGGGATACGGTCTTGATGATGATGATCATGTAAAGCAGTTATTCAAATAGTTTAATTGACTTCAACTACTCGAATAAATACTTTTGGTTTACCTTTTGGGGCAAGATAGGATGTTCACCACTAACTTAGGAAACCCACTTTCATGAAAGGGATATGCAAACCCATTTTCATCCAAAAACCCCTTTTTCCTACCAAATTAACTAAATGGCATTTTAGTACCTTCCAACTCGACTAGAATAGGATCAAAACAACCAAAAACACCATAATCCAGGGTAAATTATATTCTTTTGAATTTCCATTCCAGACCAAGACTCTCCGACAATTCCAGCTGGAAAGGAATGTAATTGACAACTCTATGGAGCAGAGCCAATGGTGATATTAAGTACCGTAGTCAAAAGAAATCTCATACTTCGAGTACCATCTGACTATTGCAAATCCCAGGAATCACGGTGACTGAATAAACATCAGAAAATTATCCCACTTCGCAATAGTTACAATTGAAAATAGTGCAAATCTGCCATGGTCAATCCAAGAAATCATAGAAATTAAATAGCATCAGAATATTATCAAACTACCATATCACTTTGTTAGAGTTGAATAAGGACAAGGTAGAAAACACCATATCATGGTAGTAGTTTTAGAATGCCAGAAAACAACCAGACAAAAAACTTTGATTCTCAAATAATAACAATCTTTTAGCACATACTAGGAGATGAATGTCTAGACATGCATCTGTACAAACTGCAATGACGTGCTATTGTACATGCATATACTGCAGTGTCATTCTGACAACAAAATAACCATAAATTTCTAGCTGAATGCTGAAATCCCAAGTGTTGTTTTCCACTGCCATCAGAGGAAGGATTAACAGGAAACTATTACCTTGGCATTTGAAGTAGACGATCCCGCTGCTGCAACCTGTTGGCTGAAGCCCTGCCTCTGAATCTCTAAATGCAATTCAGGTGCCTACATAGGAAAAAGATTAACGCTTTCAAGAACACAATAATACAGATAATGAAAAAGGTTAGAAAAATGCCTATGAGAAAATATTAGGTCATGAGTTTTTTATACCACAGAATGCAACACAAAAATACTCTATATGTTTGTGGTTTTGCATGTTTGCACACACCTACATACATGTGCATGTATGTGGAGGCATATATCGCATATGTAAAGAACTGAAAATGGAAAAGCCATGCTGCAACATTATGTGAAGAAAAAGCATATAATGATACAGAATCAACCAAAGAATCATATAGGATAACAAGCTCAATGAAGTTGAGAATAGTCACTAGCATCCAATGACCGTACATCATAGTATTGGAAGATTAAAGCTGCAGCAGCAAGTGCAAACTTCACTGGATCAATCTATCAACGACAATTTTTCATACAAATCCACAGCTACTCCTTGGACAAAGACGTCAATTTGCACATTTGATACACTTCATCCCATACTGATAAATCAATTTCATTTTTCTTAAGTTTCACTATTTAAAGTTTGCAAGAACTGTGTACATCAACACAAACTTGCTAGTGGTAGAGCGTGGTAGTAGAAAGTTAGGATGATTTCATCTCCAGATTGGCAAAGCTGATACACAAAGGGAAATAATGTTGAAAGTCAGTCAACAATCAATGTGTATGCCATGGTGATTCCCACAATTGCAACCTACACCATTGAGATGGTTAGACGAGGAACCAGCTTCCTGAAGTACCTCCTTTTTAACTGTCACACTTGCTTTTCATCACACCCTTACATCTGCAAGTGACTGCACCAATCTCTCACTATACATGGCCCCCATGGTGAAAGTTGCTCCCTA
Source organism: Warburgia ugandensis (assembly GCA_035236585.1). NCBI lineage: Eukaryota > Viridiplantae > Streptophyta > Magnoliopsida > Canellales > Canellaceae > Warburgia > Warburgia ugandensis. The sequence continues at coordinate 50,137,939 of CP141130.1, forward strand.
TGCTATGGAGATGTTTATGAAAGAAACCAGCTTCCTGAAGAACAACTTTAGCTATCATACTCTTGTTTCATCACATCCATTCATCTGCTAACAGCATGCCAATCTCTCACTAAGGACAGTTTCCTACAGGCAGATCTTGTTCCAACTGACTATTTCCCACTGTAGCCACTTTCTTATGCTGCCTTTTATATGTAACCACCTCTGTCTCAGTCACTTCCAAAGATTTAAGACCTCATCAAGTTACCATAGTTAGACGACTTAGCATAGAATGCCTTGGAGCTGGAGCTAAATACCTTGACAAAAATAAGTCCATCCTTTAGTAATTTCTCATGCTGCCTTTTGTACGTAATGATCTCACTCCCGGCCACTTTCACATATCCAAAGACTTCATTAAGTTACCAGAGGCAGCTTAGCTTTGAATGTCTTCGAACTACATACCTAGATAAAACGAAGTCAATGTTATCATATCAGTATTTCCTTTTAAGAATAGTGGTAACCATATATTAAGCTAGGTGAAAGTGGGGGCCCTCTCTTGCTAGCAGAGAGTCATAAAATGATACAGAGTACAAACAAAGACTAATGAACTTTGCCTCACTTGCCATCCACTGAAGATATTTACGAGAATTCACGTTTATTGGTATTTCAATTACAGATCTAACTTAAACTATGCATCCATTCAGATTTGAGATCTTCTAGAGCTATCATTATTCCCTCAGAGAGGTAATGACCAAGTGTCTCTGCAGCAACTTGTGTTGAAAATGATGAATTGATCCAGGCAATGATTACTGATCTTTATCAGCCTTCGGATTGTTAAAATCCTCATAGGCTCATGTTCCATGCGTCCATTTAGGTTCTCATGTCAATATGTTTTAATAATCCATGTCTGAATCTTCCAACAAACATATCTAAATGCAATGTTAGATTCAGAAAACCATAGAAGCCAACACTAAACCACCATCAACACCTATGTAGTCGCAAGCGCAAGGGGGTGTGACTTGTGCCTAAAGGGACTAGGCGCGACTTGACAATAAGGCGCAAATTAAAAAACCATGAATATAAGTTAGATTTTTCTTATAAAGGGAGGGGCCAGATTTGATAATGGCACCCCCTTACTTAAAAAACATAATAGACCCGAGTCAGATCCAACGAAGAAAACGAAAAAACCAGAGAGAGAGGAGAAGAAAGAGGAAGACAAAGAAGATGAGAGAGAGAGAGAGAGAGAGAGAGAGAGAGAGAGAGAGAGAGAGAGAAGAAGAAAATGAGGGGAAGAGGCCAGCTCGCTGGGGAAAGCTGTAGCATGCCAGCAGGAAGGGAAAGAGAGTTGCGGTTCGTCAAAATTGCAGTGGTTGGCCTAAGAAGACAAAGGTCGAGTCGATCATTCTCTTCAACGATGTTTTCCGGCAAAATCTGCATTTCTCTCTCCCCTCTTGCTTTCATCTTACCTGTTCCCATCTTTGATGAAGCAAAATCGACGATCTTGAGATCGATCTGGCACCTAGAATCGAGGGCGCAACTAGTCGCGCCTAGTCGCACTGCGACTTTTCCCCCTACACTTAACCAAAATCGAATCGCACCCCATGGGCCTTTTTGCCCCTAGCGACTAGTCACGCCTGTGACTACATAGATCAACACATTCACAATCAAGTTCACGTTATAATAGGACCTAGTCTCACAAACTTAATCTAATAAATACAAAGTGACTGATAAAAGCTCTCTAGCTAGACCAACTTCTTCCACAAGTCATCTCCACGAATGTTATTAGCACCAAAATGAAACCACATAAGTTTCATAATTGTCTAGAATACAAATGTTCTTTTCTATCTAACACCATCATAACAAAACAAAATTGCCAATATGAAGTCCAAAAGTGCAAATAATAATTTTAATCAAAAAGTGATAAAATGTTGCACATGCAGCTAACTTATCCTGATGAAACCAATCATCAAATGGTCTACGGACAGCCAGTACTTCTTAAGTGATCACTGGTTAAGGTATTATTGCTTAAGTCACTTGTATAAACATTGAATATAGTAAATCAATGCACTTTTCACATGAATTAGCATGAGAAACTTGAATTAGGGGGAGGGAAGTTTCTGCTACAACAAGAAAACAGCAAAAGGTCAAACCACAGTGGTTTACCAACATATAGAACAGAATGAATTACATTGCATCAACACCACAAGAGGTTCTGCCAGTACCTTTGCTGATACTTCTAGAGACTTGAGGTAAAGTTCATTGCCAGGATCCTACAGGAGGATGCAGTAGTCATAAGTTACATTCACATTAAAAGCATGTAAAGTTACAATTGACATGACAACAAAACAATAGATAATATAATTCATCATAAATAAGCACAAAAAGACTTTTAACGATGCCTTTCTGAGAAGATAAGTACCTCGTTTACTGCTTGCTGGAAATATTCAGATGCTCGGTTAAAAATAGATCTTGCTGCATCAAAATCAGGTGTAAGAAATGCATTGGAAGTGTAAGCATTTCCTAAGCACCAGAGTGTGTCATGCTTTCTTGGATTAATTTCCAGCGCTGACTCCAACTTTGAGATAGCCTCTACAAAAATGGATTAGACAAGGACAACAATTAACTTTCACGTATGGAAATGTTATTGTGTACATATACACAGCTTTACAGGTGTTATATATATATAGACACAATAACACAATAAACCAGATAGAAAAGTTTCTAATCACTCTAACATAGTAGGTAATACCAAATGCAGCAACCATCTTAGGCTTCATGTATATTACGTGCAGAAAGTTGAGAGATCCCCTTATAGCTAGATAGGCAAGGAAAACAGCAGCCAATTGGAACAAATTATCCACTATCCTAACTGAACTGATCAGAACAGATAGGATATGGAATGGAAAATCCTATATGTGGGTGGATACGGGATTGATCTTTAATTTCCATTATTTTTTTGGAATAAATATGGAATAAGGACTACTATACATGGATTATTCGATCTGAAATATAATTTTATATGACTAAAATACCCTAAAATACCTAATAAACCAGTGTTAGTTAGGATGAGTAGATATTTGGTGTCTTGTTCATAGTTTTGAGATCTTGTATATGGTGTTCATAATGTATAGTCTACTTGTCCACCATTTATATACTATTCACAAATTGATAAAATGTTTAATATGTAGGCATCTTCTCCACATTGAATTTCTATTAACTTAATTTGGCTAGAACTTGAATAAAATCATCATCATCATCATCAAGACCTTATCCCCATTAGGGGTCGGTCTAGAATTTGAATAAAATCCAAGATCAATTTCTATTCACCAGTGCCTAATTATCCATGGAGTTTGCCCTGTAAACAGGTGCTTTTGGATGTTTATGACGCAATTTTGGATTATTCTTCCTTTGTAACCATTGTCATCTTTATGATGAAGGTCAATACTAGTACCTTGTGACAACTGAAAGCAACTGATGAGATTCTAAGCTAATGGTTCAGCAACCTTGTATTTTGTAATTCTAGAACCTATTAGACGTAAAATGTGCATGTTATGCCAAACAATTTCAAATTATACTTTGTTTTAGTCCCCTATTGATGGATTCTATTTAATTTTCTCCAAGATAGGCTAACAGATTGGTTTTCCAAATCCCTTAGTTCATATTTTCCCAAATTTATTTGTAGATTGTATAGTATAGTTAGGCAACTTAGCAAAGAAAAATAACACACTGTCCACTATTAATCATACTGAGAAATTAAGAGATCCAACAACATTAGGTTGCCACGAATGGACATGCTAACGGTTCAACTTGTGGATGCCATGTATATGAATGCTTTTGGATGTTTAACTGCAAATTAACGGTGTTACTTTAAAATAAAAAAAAAAATAGCAAAACCAAACAGAATGTATAATCCGCTGCCCGAACTGAACTAAATGGAATGGATTATGAAAATCCGAAACTATATTACCAGTATCCAAACTGATGAATTTTATTGGAATGAATACGGAATGATGGTAACCTATCCATTGGCAGCCTTAGTAAGAATGCTTCGGGTTTAAATTGTTTATTTCCTCCATACTCTGGTCAGGTGTCTAATTACCTACTACAACCATGATTTGGGACCATCAATACTACTCAACATTCCATGATACCATTCCTATGGACAAGACCAAACGATACGGGTCAGAAGACTTCACCCTCAACAAGAACATGTAGAGTAAAAAGGGCTGCTTATCAATCTTAACTTCACCCTTAGCAAGAACATTTGGTCATAAGAGGTGTGCTTATCAATCTTGAGTAGCTGACCATCATCATGATCACTTCTCTAATCCTCTTTGTGCTTGATGATATTTTAGTTTCTCTAATTGAACCCTAAGCAATATTTATCAATTGTTTATTCTTACCAAGGTCCGTTGATAGAAGGCCTCTTTTGTGTTTTTTCTCAATTCCCTGTTCCCGTACAGGTAGAAAAGCAATCAAAGCAATGTCTTTCTTGCATTGTCATCATTTACTAACTTGTTTTCCCAGCATTATCAACATTTACTAATTGCATGCAAGCTTAAACACTTGACTGACATATTTTCTGCCAATATTTTCTTTCTAGCTTTAGCTGAGTACAAGGGGCTACTTGTACACCTTTCACACTAGCAGATATCTCATATCCAGCGTCATTCCCTTCTAGTCCCTTAATTATCATTCTGTACTAGAAAAGTCATTACAAAAATTCTTCATTACCATTGATTACCAATTTCTCCCAAGGATTTTGCTATTACGTACCCAGTTTTACATTCATGTCTAATTAGTCACCATTCATCACCTAATACAAAACGAGAAGTTCTAAGAAATAAATGCCAGCAGAGACCTAAATCTAATTTCCAATTATTGTTATTTAAGAAGTTCTTCCAAGACCTCATTTTAATTTGATAAAAGCATCAAATAGTATTATCTATCCTCATTTGTCTCCCCTGCTAAGATGACATCTTCCTTTACATGCTATGATGTTCTCCCTTCTCCTTCATTAGAGTAAAAGAAACCTCAAACACTTTCCTCAAGTCGACACCAGCTTTAACCAAGCCATCTCCAATAAGTTTGGCAAATCTTGAATCTTATTTCTCAGATGCAAAATGGTTCAAAGAAATGAACTCGGTCTCATGTCTCCTTATTTTTCCAAAAGGATGATGTATTTTACTTCTTCAGAACCAAGTAATGTAGAAGCTCGCACACAACAACGTCACTTACAGTGATCACACACAGAATCAACCCTCTAGTCCCCTTCCTATTTGCTCCAATGACTTCGACAATGCTTTTAATGCAAGAGCAAGAAATCAATGAAGAGCTAGAGGAGAAGTACATGAAGAAGCAAGATCATTCAAAGGCTCGCAAGGTTTACGAGAGAAGGAAGAGATCTATGGCTAAGATCAACAAATGATAAACATGTTCCCATTGTTTGCCTTTCTTAAGCATCTTATTTGTTTCTATTTTTTATTTTTTTCTTTAGTTGCTATTCTAGTTATAGTAGGACACCTAAACCAGCTTTACCTCTCCTTGAAGCTTCCCATGGAGCTTATGTTTTGGCTTCTCAAAGTTGTGCTTTTGATCAATTCATTGAGATTGAAGGATTGTTTTAAGTTTTCATCCGTGAAAAGTTTGGTATCAAATAACTTTCCGCTCCTGGTGAATCCTCTTTGTGCTTCCAAATCCCCATACCAGTGCTAGATCCTAATGGAAATCTACCTTAACAAGCCTTTTTCATACCATGATTTACCCTCTTCCAACCCTCAAAAACTACTTGTTCCCAGTCTACACCAACAGTAAACCAGTCCCAGAATCGTACCCCAACCAACGCTTAACCTGTTGCCACCTGTAAATCCACAAATCATAAAACCCATCCTTCCAAATAACGGGTTACAATTCACGTTATTGTTCACGCGAAAAATAAATAACAAGCCCTTTTCTCCAGCTCTTCTCCAAACCCCTGAATCCTTGGCCAGATTTCAGTCATTTTTTTCCATAAAAACAAAGGATTTTCAGCAGTTCTTCATACCAAGTTTCGAACATCCCATTTCTGTCCTCTTGCTAAACATGCCTCCTAAACCTAAGAAAAACTTTTCGAAAAAAGAAACCAGGATAAACTGTTATTAAGTCTTGGAAGAAATGATACAACAACACAAAGCTCGAATAGATGCAGCCACTCGGTGACAAGAGGAGCATTTTAGTGGTTTCAGCAGCAAACATTTGTTCAAATGAAGGAGCAAATTGCAGAGTAATTCCAAGCAGTTATCTTCAGAACTGAGTCGATTCTGATCGATTAAACAATGCTTTACGGACAAGAAGAATGGCATGAAAAGCCAGACCCTGAAAGACTTTGTTCAAAATCCATGAGTCCCTATAAGGGGTTGTGATAATAACAAAGGTTGTGGACCTCAGTTTCTTAATCAAGCATATCGAATGCAACCAGATCCTCATTGGGATGGAAGTTTAAGGGTCGAAATTTCTGAACTTTTGAAAGAATTAGAAACTGAGACTTCTTTGGTTGGATTAGAATTGTTGAAGGTATCGTTCGGTACAAAGATGTACATGTTTTTAAGAAGGTTGATTCTGTGATTATCCAGTTTGGAGGGCATGTAACTGCATGGTGGCAATTGATCCAGGTTGAAAAAGATCAAAATTTCAAACCACCTTTGACAAATTGGGTTAAATTGAAGAAAATGATGCATCGGAATTTCTTCCTTGTAACTATCAACCGACCTTGTTTGCAAAATTACAACATATATCTCAAGATTCCAAGTTGGTTCGTCAATCTATCGCAGAATTCCATCAACTTTTGGCACAAAATCGGTTGCGTGAGAGTCAGAACATCACTCTCGGCCAATATCTTGCCGGCCTAAAACCTTCCATTTGCAATGCTTTACACATCAAATCATTATTGGTGTCTTATGGCTCATGCTAAAGCTTTAGTATTGGAAGACATACAAAAAACGTGTTTGGTTCATGCAACTTTTCAACCTAATAGTTCTCAGTTCTCAGCCAGCCACCAATGTGCGACAACAAATTTCATGCCAAACTTCTAATTCACAACTACCAACCAACAAAAGGGTGGTGCTACTCATACGCAAACTTGAGGTGGAACAAGATATTTTCAATATGAAGGTGGTCATGTTGCTTCCACGTGACCTCAGATCCAACATGAATAACTTTCCCACAGTGAGGAGAAAACCCTTGTTGATGGCCAAAGCATTGCAGATGACACCGATGCTTCCCCTACAGAGTAGGATTGCAATCCATATATTCTTTATAAAGACTAGGTAAGACCCATTTAAATAAATTGTAGCTAATTATCTTCCATAGAAGAGCAATGGCAGCAAAATAATATTCTCTTTTATACAGGATTGCTAGTCATTGGGCTAATCTGATCATAGATTTTGGCAATTACAAGAACGTGATCTCACAAAGATATCATTTCCAAAATTAAGTTGCAAAAGAAACCTCATCCACACCTTATACACTTGCTTGGCTCGATATAATTCATGAGGTACGTCAATGAATGATGTTTTAGTTCACTTTTCATTGGCGAGTATTACAAAGATGAGTGTGATGTCGTCCCTATGGACGCATGTTATGTACTCTTAAAACAGCATTGGAAATATGACAGCCATTTGCCAAGGATGAGAAAAAATTTGTACTTGTGCCTTCCAAGTTCATGCCTCCTCCATAAACTAAAAAGATCACTATTCTCCACCTAGCAGGGACTGCCTTTAAAGGAGAATTTGCTAGAAGACATTTGTTTTGCCTTAGTTTCAAAAGATTTTCTAGGCGCTTCTAGTGCAAATACATCTTCTAATCCTATAGTCCAAGCTCTTGTGACCGAATTCCAAGATGCATTCATCAATGAGTTACCTGCAATACGTCCACCATTAAGCAATGTACAACACTACATTGATTTGGAACTAAACGCTATTCTTGCTCTATGTAGTTAGAGGTGCGCCCAGGCACACCTAGGCACAAGTCACAAGTTCATCTCCTGGGTGCGAAAGAATCACAGAGGAGTAGAGGCACTAGGTGTGCCTAGAGCCTTAGTTCAAGCACGCCTCCATCTCCAAGGTGCAGTTGACGCCTGGTTAAAATATTAACTTCATTTTTCCTCTTTTTTCAGCTTTCAACCCTATTTTCTCTACTCCTAAGAGCTCATAAGGTAAAAACGACCATTCATCTTCAATCTTTCACAGATCTAAGCAAAAAAAAGGTATGGATTCATTAATCTTCACTTCAAGCTCTGTTTTCTATTAAAAAACGTTAAAAGACAGTACCTTTTTTCAATTTCTTTGTTTTTTGTTTACTTTTTTAGATAAATCTTGATGGGTTCTTATTCTATATGTATAAACAAACATTCCATTTGATTTTTATGTTTCTTTGCCATAGGTATAAGTTCTTTTTAGGGTTTTTTCTGTTTTTCAAAAATAACAGTTACGAAAATTGAAAAAAAAAAAAATTGTATTTTTTTATAATTCTTCACTAAAACATATTTCTATCCACATATATAGCTTCCCCTTGCTTGTGAGTGCATGTATGATGCTGTTTTCATGCTTTATTTGTATTTTAGGATTATTTTTTTGAAAATAATAGTTACAGAAATTGAAAAAAGATTTCTTTTTTTTTTTGTGTCATTATTCATTGAAACATATTCCATTCATATATATATATATATATATATATCTTCCACTTGTGTGATGTCTTTTTTCATGGTGTTTTGCATTTTAATGTTATTTTTTTTCAGTCTTTCCTAAATAATAGTTACAAAAATTGAAAAAAAAAAAAAAAAAAAAAATTTGTCTTTATTCGTTAAAACATATTTCCATTCACATATATGTAGCTTCTCCTCACTTGTGAAGACATTTGTGTCTTTTTTCATGCTTTTTTGTATTTTAATGCTAATTTTTTAGAAAATAACAGTTTCAAAAGTTGAAAAAATAATGTCTTTATTTGTTAAATAATTACTTTTGCACGTGTTGATTCGAGCATGCACCTAGGCCCTTCAGGCTCCAGATGCAACCCCTTGGGCCTAAGTGCGCCTCTAACTACATAGTTCTTCCTAACTGGCCATATTACAAGGTGTCATCAAAAGAACACAAGAAACTTCCTCGCCAAGTTGAGGAACTTTTGAGCTGCAGATTTATTGGAGAAAACACTAGCCCAGGTGTTGTCCTTGCTTTATTAGTTCCTGAAAAATGACGAGTCATGGTGCATGTGTAATGTGTGTAGATAGGCACAACATCAGTAAAGTCACAGTCAGCCATCGATTTTTTATACCACGGTTACATGACATGCTCAACCAATTGAACGGAGCAAATTGTCTTTTCCCAAATTGATTTGAAAAGTGGGTATCACCATTCGAATTCAACCAGGGGATAAATAGAATATTGCATTTATGAATGGCTAGTCAAATCGCTGGGGTTATCCAAAAACCCAGCAGTTTTATGAGAGTCATGAATGAAGTTCTTCATCTCTTTATAGGAAAATTTTTGGTTAACATATGAGAGAAGGTTTGCCTTTGCTACAGTCCAAACAGCTATACACTAATTTTTGGAAGTGTTCTTTGTTGATGTTTTTTATAGTGTTTCTTGGTTATAACGTCAAGGTTGAAGCTGTTCAAAACTGGCCCCCACCTGCTACTAAAAGAAAATTTTGATCTTTTCATGGCTCAGCAAGTTTTTATCATCAACTCATCAAAAATTCCATCATTATCATGGCAGCAGTCAGTGAAACATTGAAATCCAGCATATTTGTCTACAGTTATCAAGCTCAACAGGCCTTTGAATCTATTAAGGTACTTCTCACTTCACCCCCACGCCTTGCATAGCTTGATTTGACTTAGTTGTTTGAAATGGACTTTGAAACTTCAAAAGTCGGGATCAGCACCATCCTTGGTCAAAATAAATGACCAACTGTGTTTTTCAGTGAAAAGTTAAGGTAATGTCATCCTTAACTACTACGTTAATGATCTTGAATTTCATGTCATCATCAAAGCTTTAAGATTTTGGTGTCATCGTTTGATTCAAAAGGATTTTGTGCTATGATCATGAAGCTTTGAAGTATATCAGTGGGCAGCATAATTTAAATCTGCATGCCAAATTGGTAGAGCATGTACATTCCACTCTACACAACGCTGAAAATCTTAACCGTGTTGCCGATGCTTTAAGTAAACTGCAATTCCTTACTAACTTCTTTACAATTCAATGTGCTTGAGTTTGATTTATTTCCAGATCAAATTATTCATACTGACTATTTCAGCCCAATTATAGCTAACCTCCCCATGGTGAATTTTTTTATTTCATTATCGTTGACGGTTAGCTTTTCAAAGGGATCTCCCTACGTATTCCAAATAAATCATTGCACCAACCAATTATTCAAGAAGCAAATAAAGCGAGAGATATTGGTCGCGATAAAACAATTACTCTCTTTCATGATCACTTTTCTTGCCTAATGCAGATATCAGGATGGGACAAGACCAAGTCAAATCAGTTTTCAAAGCTACATTTGGCATTCATGGGTTTTGAGCCTGTCACCCCTATGTTTTAGGAAAATTGATTTGTTTCCTTAATTGGTAGGATCTTTTTCTAATTATGTAATATGTTTGATTTGTTTCCTTAGTTGTTAGGATTGTTTGATGTAATCTCTCCAAATGGGATTTCCTTTAAATAAGGAGAGGATCTATTTTTTTCTTTTTTCTTTGCAATCTTCAAGATTTAGACCCTCTCCAATTCTTGGGAGATCCTCCTTTCTTGAAGAAAATAAATCCTCTACATGTACCCTGCTAATGGGGACCATCCCACTTTTTCTTTTTCTTTTTTGTTATAGTTTAGTTTTTTTTTCCTTTTACTTTGGATATTTACCACTAGGAGTACTGGGTTTATTATTGTGTTTTGACTTTAGTGGCAATTTTGTCTTTTCCAGGGTTGTATGTTCCTACTTAAGATTATTATCTCTTTTTTGTAAGAGTTTTGATGGATAATGAATAGAGATTTAGTTAGACTTGGTAGGTTCCTTGTTCTAGTTTCCTTCTTGTGGGTGTGAAGCCCATCCAGTACAAGCCCGAAGTAATATCATTTCAACCTAATATGTCATTTAGTATTTTCATTTTTTTACTTTACTTTTTGTATGATTTCTATATAGTGTGTGGTTACATGACTACGCCAGTAATAATTTTTAATTGTTATCCTGAGTTAAATTCCTAGAAACCCTAGAACCAAAGCTTAATCAGGACCACTCATTAATTAGAATGATGATCCTAGTTGAAGCTTCGATCCTACATTAATTGGTAGAGATCAAAGGCGATCTGAAGATCATGTATTTCATTGTAGGCCATTCATGCTTATTAATGCTGTTTTTCTACATGTCAAAAGTACTAGTGATAGTTTTATTTTTATTTTTATTTAAATTGACAGTTTAATTTATATTTTTTATTTAAATTGATTCTTAGCATATAGATTAGACCACTTGCAAGCTATCCTACATCAGATTTGGTATCAAAGCATAAGACAGCTTAGGATAAGAATAAGTTTGCATTCTAACCCCCCACCCCCCAACAAAAAAATGAAGAAAAAATTGCATTAGATTTTCCATGTTTTGCTAGATCATAGAAACACAATATAGGTCGTTGTGTTTAGTTGCATTCCATAGGTCTTGTGTACTCATTCCATTTAGATCTAGAGCATTGCATATAGGTTTAGGTCGCTTACCATAGAGTTGCACAGTGTTCACTCGTAAGGTGTCAAGGCGTCCTAGTATATGTCCACCCATAGAGGTCAGTCCTACTAGCGAATGAATTCACAACTCAAAAAATCCTTCAGGAAATTCAAGCATAGTTGGCTAAGTTGAATAATCATGTAAGAAGTCAGCATGCTGAAATGACAACACAATTAGATAATCAAGGTTTCTGCATAGAGCCATTAGAGTCGGACCCAAATCTCTCATAGATAACATGCGAATTAGACTGGCCATGCAGGACTGAGGTAACCACAAAGAAGGTGGTAATCACCATCGTCGCAATTATAAGCCACATATTGCTAAAAATTGGGCCTAAAGTCTGGCAAGCTTGAGGTCCCTACCTATGATGGCAAACTAAATCCAAAGCAATGTACTGACTAGCTTTCAAACATGTATTATTACTTTGACTGGTATAAAATGTCTGAAGAGCTACATGTCCAATTTGCCAAGAGTAAGCTAATCAGTCAAGCAAGGCTCTATTGGACAAATTTGGAGCGTCAAAGAGCTGCAGCCATGCATTCACCCATTTCCACATGGAAGAACATGAAGGAAGGGCTAACGGAAGTTTGTCCTCATGTCCTACCATTTTAGGTTGCTAGATAAATGGCACTAAATGCATTAATCAGTTTGATGAGTTTATGATGAGGTGCAATGTTAGGAAGGATCCCCCTATTGACCTTGTCTATGTTTAGGATAGGCCTTCACCCTCAACTCCAAAAAGAACTCATTTTTCACAATATAAAGATAGTGCAAAAAATTATAGTAGTATCTCAAACTGCAACCCACTAAGCAGTACAAATTCGGGGCTAAATTAACGTTTGTGAGTCAACAACCTAAAACACAAGCAACTATTACGTCCAGTGTTGATAAAGGAAAGGTTGGGTGAGGAGAGAGTTCATGGGTAAACAACAGCACTAGGTGTTATCCATGTCAAGTGTTTGGACATGTTGCTGCACAATGCGCCTCTAGAGTTGCCTCTAAATCCATGTTTATAGACAGTGAGGATGCCGACAATGAGCGTTAAGGATGGTTTGAGGAGGTTTATGAGCTTATTTGCAAGGCCAATGATGAAGAGGTCCAATGAGGCAAACAGTTAGAGAGTTGCCACAGTGCAAGAGACCTGTAGGTCCCATAACGATAGTCAAGGGTGCTCTCATACACCCAAAGGATAGTGATGATTGGCGTAGGACAATTTTTCATACATATGTCAAGAGTGGCAAAAGGAGTTGTAAAGTTGTCGTCGATAGTGGGAGTTGCACGAATGTAATTTCCACCCGTGCCATCTCTGGCTTAGGGTTTACACCCCTTCCCCACCCTAGACCTTACAAAGTTGAGTGTGTTGACGCTTCTTCATCAATCCTAGTGACTCAGAGGTGTCAAGTTCCGGTTGAATTCCTAACATATAAGGACACCTTATAGTGTGATGTAATACCTCTGGATGCATATCACATTATTTTAAGCAGGCCATGCCTTTATGATATAGATGTTACTATTTATGGCCGATCTAATTCGTACTCTTTCTTGCATGAAGGCAAGAGGATCAGGCTCAATCCTGGATGGTAAGGCAGCAGCAAAGCAATTATGGATGGTAAGGCGAAAGCTAAAGGCCTCCACATTGTCAACGCTGCCACATTTGCTAAGGACATTACATATAGGCCTTTCTTCTATGCCTTAGTGGCAAAGGAGACCCCATGCTACTGGTTCCTGAGTACCCTAACGAGGTAGGACCCCTTCTACACACGTATCAGGACATTTTTCCTAATAATTTACTAGATGAGCTACCTCCCATAAGGGAGATTCAACATGACATCAATCTGATCCCCAAATCAAGTCTTCCAAACCCCCCACTACAAAAAGAATTCCACCGAACATGCTGAGTTGAAGAAATAGGTAGATGAATTATTAAGGAAAGGTTTCATTCCGGAAGAGCTTGAGCCCTTATGTCGCACCTGCCCTGCTCACACCCAAAGATGGTTCATCGAGCATGTGAGGACAATCAAGCTATCAATAAAATCACGATCAAGTATCGATTTTCCATACCAAGGCTCGACGATATGCTGGACATGGTAGTGGGTGCCACTATCATTTCAAAGACTAACCTTAAGAGTGACTATCACCAAGTTCACATTCGTCCAAGGGATGAAGGGAAGATCGCCGTCAAGACGAAGGATGGTTTATATAAGTGGATGGCCATGCCTTTCAGGCTTTCAAATGCCCCTAACATACCCATGAGGATCACGACACACGTGATAAGGTTGTTTATCATTAAGTTCCTGGTAGTGTATTTCGACGACTTCCTGACATAGAGTCAAACCAAAGAACAAAACCTCATCCACTTGACGCAAATCTATGAAACACTGTGGATAGAGAAGCCATACACAAATCTTAAGAAATGTTTATTTGATTCCCAATAGGTTATCTTCTTAAGATTTGTGGTTCCTCAACGAACCCATGTAGTTTTTCATTGGTCCCTTGTACTTGTGTACATTGGTGCCATCTTTTGCAATGTAGAAATAGAATTTCCATGCTAAAAAGTTTTTCTCAGGGCATCTCTACGAACCTAGAGAAGGTGAGGTCCATCGTGAATTGGAGAGAGCCACAAAATATTCACTAGGACTATAGTTTCCATAGGTTAGCAACCTTCTATCGTCATTTCATCTGTGGATTCAATTACATTATGACTCTCATTACTGATTGCATGAAGGGAGAGTTTAAATGGAAGAATGCTGCAAACAAAGCATTCAAAGAAATCAAAGAGCGAATGACTAAAGCACCAATGATGTGCCTACTGGACTTCTCAAAAGTTTTTGAAGTGGCGTGCAATGCATCTAGTTTAGGTATAGGAGTTTTAAGTTAGGAGAGTTACCCCATGGCATTTTCCAGTGAGAAATTAAATAACGCACGACAGAAACTTCACCTATGACAAGCTCTTCTATACAATCGTTCAAGAATTAAATGTTAAAAAAACCAGTGATAGCATTATACTACTAAAACTTATTCTATGAGAGAAGATCATAAATGTCATTAGTGCATACGCGACACAAGATTACAGGATGGAATCAAGAGACAATTCTAAGAAGATATGGAGGGAATCATGCAAGACTTATAGAAGCAAATTTTAATGGTCTAGTAGGAAAAGAAAAGGAAAGATATGATAGGGTACATCGAGGGTATGGAATTGGAGAAAGAAATGAGATGGGGAAGCTATACACAATTTTGCCTTAGCATGTAACCTAGCTATAGCAAACACATACTTTAAAAAGAGGGATGAACACTTACTAACCTTTAAAAGTAGACCATGTAAAAGCCAAATAGACTCTTTCCTACTTAAGAGCGCCATAAGATCAATGTGTAACGATTGTAAGGTGATACCCAATGAGAATCCAACTTCACAACATAGATTAATGGTAATGGATATCTATATTAAAACATGAAAAAAAGAAAATGAACTTAATAGGTGTCCAAAAACTAAGTGGCAAAGATTAAAAAGAGAGAATAACATCATTTACAATCAAGTTGATAGTAGAAAGAAACTGGAACGATGAAACATAAGTAAATACCATAGGGAGTCATATGACCATGTCCATTAAGAAAGTGGCAAAAGATATCCTAGAAGTATCTAAAGAAAAAAGGCAACCAACAAAGAAAACTAGTTGGTAGACTGAAAAAGTGAAAAAAGTTGTTAAAGAGAAACATATATGTTTTAAAACATGGCAAAGGACTAAAAATAACGAAAACTTTGAGCAATATAAGAATGCTAAAAAGGTTGCTAAGAAAGTTGTAAGTGACGCTAAACTCAAGACATATGATAATCTCTATAATAGATTAGGAACAAGAGAAGGTGAGAAAGATGTGTTTAAACTCGCAAAAGCATGGGAAAGGAAGTGTAAGGACTTAGATCACATTAAGTGTATTAGAAGTAATAACCAAAGGGTACTAGTCAAAGAAGACGAGATCAAACAAAGATGGGAAAGTTACTCTCAAAAATTGCCAAATGACAATTACCCTAAGAATATAGGGATTGAAAGTACCGTAAACCCAAATAACGTTGGACTTTATAGATATTATTATAGGATTAGAATACTTGAAGTGAAAGAAAACTTGAAAAGGATGAAATCAGTAAAGGCTTAGGGGCCTGATAGTATACAAAAGAGATTTGGAAGTATATGGGAATATTTGGGTAGTTTGGTTGACAAGATTGTAAAATCAATGAAAATGCCACATGAATGGAGTAAGAGCTCTATTGTACCAATTTACAAGAATAAAAAAGAGATATAGAGTTGTACTAATTATTGAGAGATCAAACTAATGAGCCATACCATGAAACTTTTTGAAAGAGAGATAGAAAAGAGGCTACGAAATGAGACAAGTGTATAGGAGAATCAGTTTGGTTTCGTGCTTAGGTCTACCCTAGAAGCTATTTTTCAACTTAGACAATTGATCTTTATTGACCTCAACATGGTCTTTATTAAGTTAGAAAAGCTTACGATAGGATCCTCGTAGAGTTAATAAGGTGGTTGTTGGGCGAAAAAGGGATTTTGCGAGGATATATAGACATAATTAAGGATATCTATGAGGAGCGATAACAAACATTTGGACCACTAGTAGAGAGACCAATGATTTTCCTATCACTAAAGGATTGCACCAAGGATCGGCATTAAACCCGTACCTTTTGACGTTGATTGTGGATGAGTTAACAAAAACATCTGCAAGAGGAGATTCCATAGTGCATGTTATTTGCATATGATACAATCTTAATTGTTGAGATAAGGGAAGGCATAGACACAAAGCTAGAGTCATGGAGAGATGCATTAGAATCTAAAAGATTTAAAATTCGTAGAACTAAGACAGCATATATGAAATGCAATTTAGGAAGGAGAGGAGTGGGAGTGGAGCACCAATAAAGATTAATAACCAAGAAATCCTCCTAAAAGAAAACTTTCGATACTTAGGACTGATAATTCATGAGAGCGGAGAAATTGAGAAGAAGGTTACCCAGAGAATCCAATCAAGTTGGAACAAATGGAGATGCGCCTCTAGAGTTTTGTGCGATAGGAGGGTACCACTCAAACTGAAAGGAAAATCCCATAGGTTGGATGCAAGGCAAGCCAAGTTTTATGGATTAGAGTGTTGGACAGTTAAGGAATAACATGTACCTAGGATGAGTGTTGTAGAAATGCGGATGTTGTGATGGATTAGTGGCAAGACAAGAAAGAACAGAATTAGAAATAAAAACATTTTAGGAAACTTAGGAGTAGCACCAATAGGTAACAAGGAGAGGGAGATTAGACTTACATGGTTTGGACACGTCCAATGTAGAAAAAAAAGGTCACCAATTAAGAGTGAGGCGATCCATGTCAAAGGTTCCAAAAGGGCAAGGGGAAGGCCCAAAAGTACGTGGATAAAAGTGGTGAAAAAATATTTAAAAAATTTAAGACTAAAAGAACTCATGACACAATAGAGGGGAATGGAGGAACAAGATTAATGTGACCAATCCCTAATCAGGATAAGGTCTTGATGATGATGATATAACCTACCTCCAACAAACACATGCTTTAAGAAGAGGGATGAACTCTTAATAACCTTTAAAAGTGGGCTATATAAAAGCCAAATAGACTTTTCTAATTAAGAATATCAAAAGATCAATATGTAAGGATTGTAAGGTGATACCCGATGAGAGTCTAACCACACTATAGATTAATGGTTATGAATATGTACATTAAGAGAGGGAAGAACGGAAAATAGCTTAATAGGCACCCAAAAACTAAGTGGTAGAACTTAAAAGAAGAGAAGATAACATCATTTATAAAAAAAGCTGATGGTAAAAGGAAAGTTAGAACAATGAAACAGAAATAAACATAATGTGAAATAACATAGCTAAGTCCATTAAGAAAGTAGCAAAAAATGGTCTAAGAGTATCTAAAGGTAAAAGGCAACCAATAAAGGAAACTTAGTGGTAGAGTGAAAAAGTGCAAAAAATTATTAAACAAAAACGAGTATGCTTTAAAGCATGGCAGAGGACTAGAAATAACGAAAAGTTGAACCAATTTAAAAATGCGAAAAAGATTGCTAAGAGAGTAGTAAGCCTAAACTCAAGGCATATGATGACCTCTTGAATAGAATAAGGTCAAAAGAAGGTGAGAAAGATATGTTAAAACTTGCAAAAATAAAAAAACAAATGAGTAAGGACCTAAACCACGTTGAATGCATTATAAGTGATGACCATATGGTAGTAGTCAAAGAGATGAGATCAATAGCACTTTCAAAATTTACTAAATGACAATGACCCTGAGAATATAGAGATTGAAAAAACCATAAACACAAATAACATTGGACTATATAGATATGACCGTAAGATTAGAATACTTAAAGTGAAGAGGCCTTAAAAAAGATGAAATTAGGAAATGCCCCGGGGCCTGATGATATACCAATAGAGGTTAGGAAATACATGGGAGATACTAGAGTAGTTTGGTTGACAAAGTTGTTTAACAAGATTTTAAAATCAAGGTAAATGCCAAATGAATGGAGATAAAGTTCTATTGTATCAATCTATAAGCACAAAGGAAACATACAAAGTTGCAGTTATTATCGTGAGATCAAACTTATGAGCGATATTATGAAACTTTGGAAAAGAGTGATTAAGAAGAGGCTACAACATTAGACGAGTGTATCAAAAAACTAGTTTGGTTTCATACCTAATAGGTCAACCATGAAAACTATTTTCCTCCTTAGACAATTAAAATAGAAATATAGGGTACGGAGGATGCGAGAGTTAATATGGTGGCTATTGGCTATGTAGTCACAAGTGGCACAACTAGTTCACAAGGCACAAAATTAATTAATTAAAAAAATTCAAAATAAATCTCAAAATTTCCAAAAAATAAGAAAGCATAGAAATATAAATATATGAAAAGCGTCAAGGAAATCCATGAATCAGTTGTTTTGGAATTATAATGGTGACGTTTACACATTTGCTACAAAACAAAAAATAAACCATTCTGTTTTTCACTATTTTTAGTGAAAATGATGGAAAAGACAGGCACAAAAAACATCTAAGGAGTCCATGAATCAGTTGTTTTTAGCATTATAATGGTGACATTTACACATTTGCCACAAAATCAAGTCGCAAGCCTGCATCTCTTTTGACTACATAGGGTGTTGGATGAGCAAGGGGTTTCAGGGGATATATATACATTAAGGATATGCATGTGGAAGTGATAACAAATGTTTGGACCACTAGCGGATAGACCAACGATTGCCTCATCACCATAGGATTGTAGCAAGGATAAAGCTAGGTGAGGAGTGCAAAGGAAGCACCAACAAAGATTGACAACCAAGAAGTACCCTAAAGGCGCCACTTTTGATATTTGGGATCAATAATTTATGAGAGCAGAGAGTGCAAGAGGGATGTTGCCCAAAGAATCAAGGTGGGTTGGAACAAATGGAGGTATGCTTCTAGAGTTGTGTAATCAGTAAGTGCCACTCAAACTAAAAGGAAAATTCTATAGGACAATAACAAAGGCGACTATGTTCTATGGATCAAAGTGTTGGGCAGTTAAGGAGCAACATATACATAAGATATGCGCGGCCGAAAAGATATGCTCTATGGATCAAAGTGTTGGGCATTAGGCACAAGGTGCAACCAGTCGCACGACTAGTTGCACTAGTCACACTACGACTTCTGCCTCTTGTGCCTACCCAAAATCAAGTCGCAAGCCCGCGTCTTTTCGACTACATAGGGTGTTGGATGAGCAAGGGGTTTCAAGGGGATATATATACATTAAGGATATGCATGTGGAAGTGATAACGAATGTTTGGACCACTAGCAGATAGACCAACGATTGCCTCATCACCATAGGATTATAGCAAGGATAAAGCTAGGTGAGGAGTGCAAAGGAAGAACCAACAAATATTGATAACCAAGAAGTACCCTAAAGGCGCCACTTTTGATATTTGGGATCGATAATTTATGAGAGCAAAGAGTGCAAGAGGGACATTACCCAAAGAATCGAGGTGGGGTGGAACAAATGGAGGTATGCCTCCAGAGTTGTGTGATCAGTAAGTGCCACTCAAACTAAAAGGAAAATTGTATAGGACAATAACAAAGGCGACTATGCTCTATGGATCAAAGTGTTAGGCAGTTAAGGAGCAACATATACATAAGATATGTGCAGCTGAAAAGCGAATGTTGAAATGGATGAGCTGTTAGAGGGAAAAATGGAAGTTGGTCTTCTTCCTAAAAAAGACTAGAGAAACCAGCAGACCCCTAATTTTTGGCCCAAAAAGGCAAACAACTAGTGGTGTATTTTCTTTGGAGCTTTTTTTTTCCTTTTCTTTTTTTGCTCACGAGTAATTTCACATGTGCATGGGTTGAGATATATATGTGGATTTACTGTAATTATATTTCTATTATAACATATGAAGAAATCATTATTATCATAAAAATTACTATTGTAACATATTTTTATAAAATCAATTCCGAAGCATAGAATACATCTTTTGCCTCTTTAAATAAGAAAGTTTGGAAAATATAAATATCGCAAAAAATGTGTAATGTGTGCATATTATCATCATCATCACCATCAAAGCCTTATCCCGATTAGGGGTTGGCCACATGAATCTTATTCCTCCAATCCCCTCCATTAAATATCATGGCTTCATTTGGCCCCAAAGTTTTTAAATCTTTTCTCACCACTTTAATCCGCGTTCTTTTGGGCCTTCATCTTGCCCTTTTAAAATGTTCGACTTGCATTGCCTCACTCCTAACCGGTGCCATTTTCAATCTCCAATATACATGCTCAAACCATTTAAGTATAATCTCCCTCTTTTTGTTACCTATTGGTGCTACTATGTTTCCTCTAATGTTTTCATTCCTAATTTTATTCTTTCTCGTTTTACCACTCATCCATCGCAACATCCTCATTTTGGCTACATTCATCCTGTATACATGATGTTCCTTAACTGTCCAACACTTTGATTCATAGAACATGCCTGGCCTTATAGCCATCCTATAGAATTTTCCTTTTAGTTTGAGCAGCACGCACCGATCACACAAAACTCTAGAGGCGCATCTTCATTTGTTCCAACCTATTTGGATTCTCTGGGTAACCTCCTTCTCAATCTCTCCCTCTCAAAAAATTGTGCATATTATGACTTGACAAATCTTTAATAAGTAGATTCTTCTTACCAAATTAATAAAAATGGTTTTGAGGCTATTAATTTATGAACAATTAGATATGTAGCAACTATAAAAGGATTTTAGTTAGCAAACTACAATCAAGTGAAAGTAAAAAAAAAAATACCTAGTAAAGATGCTCTAATCAAATGAGAAAATGTTTTTCCTACTCCAAAAAAATCCTCTATTAGAAAGAAACAAAGAGAAATATCATCTAAGACAATAGGATAATTAAGAAGAACAATTTAATAAAAGAAGCAAAGAGATAAATCAGCTTAAATAATTGGATAATCACTAAATAAAGTTCTTATTAAAAAACCTATGAACTTGCAACTAACAAAGAAATTAGCCATTAATTTATAATAAAAATCAGCCACATTTTTTTGTGCAGAAACTCTTTTGATCTATGAACTATAGTGATCTAAGGGTCAATGGATAATGGATTTATAATTGACTAGTAATTTATACAGCTCCTAGATAGGTTCTATGTGGCCCATGCCTATACAAGACCTCTTTACAGCTCATATATGCGCCCACCTCTTACTACAAGTATGGAACAAGTTCTTGAAAGATTTTGTAGTCCCATGTTTGCATGGGTTGCTTCACAAGTCACATGAGCCCACTTAATAATACAAGTGTTGAACTAGATATTGTAGGGTTCAACAAGCCCAAGTTTATAAAGATCTATTTACATTCTAACTATAGTGTTGAATAGAGTATTGAATGGTCTAATCGGGCCCTTGTTTGTACGGGTTTCTTTAAGGTCAAGTATGAACCCATTTCCTGCTGCTAGTATTCTACAAGTGATCTTGATGGGTTATGTGGGGCCCACTTTATGCATAAGTGGTATTGGACATGTCATCTTTTCATGTATAATAGATGGGTCATGTAAAGGTCTGTCATGGTTTGGTCACCCCTAGGTCTAGTAACCAAGTGTAGAGGTTAGTCTTGTTTTAATAAGAAAGGCAACTGGAAAAGGCAATGGCAATGTTTATTTCTCTTCACCAAAAACACATAAGACAAACAACAAACAAACATAAACTATCATAAAGACCAATAGAAAAAGGCAAACAAAAAGGGCTATTGCCCAAATAAATAAAGACAATTAACAGGCCCTTAATTTATGCAATCAATAAGCCTCTAGGGAAGTTCTAAAAATTTATTATCTTATCAGTTCAGCGAGTTTATTAATTTACCACGTTGGGCAAGTTGGGACCAAGACTTTGTATGAGCATAACGGGGTAATTAATTTATCAGATATTAATTTAAGGGAGTTTTACTATACTTGATTGATCAATAAAGGTTGAGTTTATTCTACAGGTTTATGAATTACTTTTTTGATGGTTTATTTCTAAACTGTTTTGGGCAAAAGCAATGAAGAAAGCAAATTGGTTAGGGTGCTAGAATCTGAAAACATGTTCATCCTCAAGAATTCACAATCTTTTCACCTGAATATTTTGTTTTAGCTTCTCAAAGTTGTGCTTCTCATCATACATTGACATTAGAGGATCATTTCAAGCTTTCAGCTGCATTAGTTTCAAATTGATTATTTCTCTTGAACTTACAAGAGAAGTTTGTAATGGCTCAACTTCACAACCATAATAAGTTCCAATTTAAGAATAAGTCAGCAAGCCAATAATTTGCAAATTTTGGGTAAAGAGTAGAAAAAATTGGGGAAAAGTCAGGGAAAAAAGAATTACAAAGATACAAATTTAAACTTTTTAACTTGCATTTTTTTTACTAAACCTATAGATAATATTGAGAATTTGATAAATTATTCTTTAAATTTGTGTTTAATTTTATAAATTCAACCAGAATGAAGATGTTGAGATGGATGATTGCCAAGACAAGAAAAGATAGAATTAGAAATAAAAATATTAGAGGAAAATTAGGGCTAGCACCAACTGGTAATACAATGAGAGAGGATAAATTTAGATGGTTTGGACATGTCCAACGGAGACCCAAAACAGCTTCCGTTAGGAGTGAGTCATCCAAGTCAGGGAGAAAAAATTCAGGACTTTCTAAAAAAAGAAACACTTTGTAAGGATGGGGTTGAAGGGGCAGAAAGAAAATAGTTAAACTGATCACAAGCAACTCAAGGTATTAGTGAGAGTAAAAGTTTAAACTAAAAATTATAGCAAATAGCAAAAGACAGAAACTAATAGTAGAGATGTCTAACAAATTATCCTTTAGAAATCTTAATTGCTAGCAATTAGGAGATAGTTAATGATTTATTAGATAATAAAAATCTCCATTATGAATCATTTGGCAAAAATTAATATTAATAATAATAATAATGAAGAAAGTTCCTAGTCTCTAGTTTTTCACTTCTTTGTATTCTTTTATCAACTATTTGGTGCCCTCTCTCCACCAAAAGAATTTCATGTGCCCCCTTGATCCTACCCCATAAGTCAAAACTATTCATTTTGCATTGCCTCTACAATCATTATGAAAGGGACAGAATTCAAATACGGTAAAGAGCTTAAAGGAGCAAACATGAGGCAGGCAAATCGCTAAAACTAGGATTGCCACATGAGGGATAACTTGAGTAATCAGATCCTAGACAAAAGCTTGAATAGAAAAGAGCTAGCCACCACTATCATTTAAAATATTGTCTTGGGAAAAATCATACAAGATAGTTTTGAAAAAACTAGCCTACATACTATTTGATGCCACAGAAAATGGTGCTTTCAATTAAAAAAAATTACAAAGCTATGATTGGAATCAAAGAAGAGTGAGTAAACCACTGGAGAGCAGAGATAAAAGGAGGCTTGCATGTATTACCAATACAAACAAAACATATCTTTTTGCCCTCTGACCAATCGACTGACCAGTACCAAGTGTTTGTTCCTTGCTTATTATGCTAAAACCTATACACAACCTAAGTATTATTGAAGCTGAAGCGTAGTTTATATACAATCCGAAAGTCATTTCATTTCTCATCTACTCTGCAGCATCCCAGGAACCAGACGGCTGCAATCTTTCCTTTTGACAAAGATGCCACATAATTTGGAAATGAAATGAAAACAAGAGTAATTAACATTATCTAGTATTGAACACCCTTATACCAAATCTACTAGCTATCTATCAGGAGGTAGCTAGTTGTTTATCAAACAATATTATCTCCATTAGGGATGGTTTGGCCCCCCAAAAAAAGCAGATATTTCCCTTCTGTTTTTTTTTTTTTTCCTTTGAATTATGTTATCAACTATGTCATCCCTCTGCCAAACAATTGCACGTGCTCCCTTGATCCTACTCCATAACACGAATCATTTGAACATGTCGCATTGCCTCAAGAATCACTATGAAAAGGGAGAGGACAAACACAGATAGAGAGCTTAAAGGAGTAAACATGAGGCAGACAAATCACCAAAACTAGGGCCCTTGCATGGAGGATAACTTAGGTGTCAGATTAGCCCTCTACAAAATCTTGAACAGCAAAAAGCTACTCACCACTACAATCTAACACATTGTCTTGGGAGAAATCATCTAAAAGAAGGTTTGGGACAAACAGGCATACTGACAGTTGATGCTATGGAAAATGGTGCTTTGCTAGTCTTTCCATGAGCAAAAATTACAAAGTGAGGATAAGAAAAAGCCAGTATGTAGACAGCCAAAGAGGATGCCATACTTCAACCTTAGAGTTACTCCTCTTACTTGCAATACAGCATATAGGTTACTACTAATACGGCCCAAACATATCTTTATGCCCGCAATTGAAACTGACCAATACCAAGTGTTTGGTCCTAGCTTACTACACACCTAATACCAATTTGGCTGCTATTGAAGCTGAAGAGTAGTTGAAGTCCAACCTGAAAGTCATTTCATTTCTCACCTGGTCTGCAACATCCCAGGACTCCAGTGATTACAGTCATTTCTTTTGATAAAAAAAAAATGCCACAGTATTCGGAAGCAAATATTAAAGAACAAAAATAATTAACATTATCAAGAAAAATATTGAACACCATATATAATTTAAAGAAATAAGAATATTACATTCACAAGGAAAAGCATGCACCATATGCAACTATTGAAAATGGGCTACAAATTCATTTTCTTCTTTCACACAAGAAAATTTAAAGAAAATACCACAAAAATGACCTTCAAATTGCACGCAAGAGACTTGCACTAGGTGTACAAAAAATGAGCTGAAAAGAACTTGGAGATCAAGCAAAAAATATCCAAAAATGATTGTTGTTTTTGGAAGTGCCCCAAAAAAAAAAATTTTGAGTTGTCTCCAACCCATGTTTCAGGCTTTAGGAAAACAAAGAAAAACTTACAAAAAACAAGAAGAGGGACTCATGATGAATTTTAAGTTTTTAAAGCCCACCAAATCTACATAGAGGTATGAAACTGCTAGTCTTACTTATACTGATAAAACAAGAGAAAGTGCATAACATACAAAAGTAGTATGGATAACACAATCAACGGGTCCCTTTTCACCCATTTTCAAAAGGAAATAGGTGCTTTCACATTTTCAGTAGAATCTGAGTAAAACAGATTCTTTCAAATGTAAATACTTGATAGCACATTCCAAGAAGAATTTTTGAAAGTTACCAAGATATTGATTGGAAAAAATTTCTGTGACTAAATGCAGAATGGAATGTTTTGGGAATTTCACTAAATACAAAGGAAACTACAACTAAAGGCTAGAGTCCAAAGCCTTAATAGCACAGAATCTACACTTTTGTAAACCATAAACTTTGGTTGTTTGTTTGGAGCAGGATGTACTGGAAACACTCCATATTCACAACCCAAAAGGCAAAATTCTAGACCACGCTCACATATTGCTCAATCTAAAACCTTATCAGGCATGCCTTTCATCACCTATGTGCCTTTTAGGGAAAAGCCAAACATCAAAGAAAATTTATGGCTTACTTAGCTTATCGTTATTCATTTGTACGCCCAAAACAACTCCTTAATTCTCAAATCCAATTACACCACTTCCCTTCATTTGCAACATTCAGCCTATTTTCAACAGAGGGAAACCATGACTGCATTAAGAACCTTTGTGCCACCCCACCCCTTCCTCCTCCTCCTCCTCTTGATAGCATATAATCAAGATATTCTGCTTCTCCTTACCGCACCCTTCAAATCAACCTTCATAAGATCCCACTCTCCAGCGACCTCCAACCTGAGTGCCTTGTATCTTCAGCAACCACATTCTCTATGGTCCTGAAGACACTTGCTATGTGATCATCATCAAGGAAAAATTACTTCCAACATTTCTTTAGTAAATGAATATACCTGGACAGGCAGGAATTTGCAGAATATGGTCAAGCTAAGATTCATGGCCATTTAAATTGAAATCACCCAATTGACAGAGCACACTGTCAATACAGTGTCCGTGTGTCCTTAATGCAGTTGGTACATGTCATCGATATGGCTCACAAGTATCAATGTAAGCTCCAGCCAATATGTATAGCAATGATTTCTGGACCGTGATTGGTACAGCCAGTCAACAATTACTTAGAGAAGTTAAACACGGATCCTCTTGAAAAATCATACTAATTCCTGACGTGAAAATATTCTCTCAGACAGAGACCCCCCACTGTTTGTTTAGATCTGCATACATCTGAAATAACAAGATATACCCTCTTTGTTCTCTGATCATGTGTCCTTCAGCTTATCAATTATTTATCTTCAATATACCTAAAGACTGGTACCGTTTCCCATGGACTCCAGAGAAAAAACAGAGGCAGAATAACATCTTATCACCTACTTACTGAATACCAAATTTACTATTATTTTAGGCAATGAGGAACTAACTACAAAAATAGGAAAGGAAAATTGCTGATTCTTGGCCAGAGAAAGCATCAGGACAGGCGTATGAACACTATAAACCGTATCAGAAAATTGAAGCAATCGGTTTCTTCACGAGCAAGTTAATGACTGCGGAGACTAAAACCTAGAAATACAAGGTGTAGTAGCCCCAAGACCAGCAAAGCCTAGAAACACGAAGCCCAACAGCATACAAAAGATCAATGAATACCTTTTATCATTTTCGCTGATTCTGGCACATTCTGAAACTGCGACAGCTCAAGAAGAGCTCCTCCCCATCTAGTGAGGTTCTGAAACAAAATGACAAACACGATCACGATCGCAAAAGAAAACCCAGAAAGAAAGACAAATCATTTATATAACATTTACTCTCTGCTCTTAGGTCTCAAGAAAAATGTGAAACACGGGAAGAATAAATCAAAATCATCACAAAAAACAACATAAGGACTATGCTTTTGCTGGATAGAAATCACAAATGGTAGAAGAAACTTCCTTTTGCTTGTCAGAGTTAGGATTTTAAGCACTCTTTTTGGATTTCAGAAAGCACATCATGCCGCGAAGGTGCTAGGGTTTGAGAAGTTAAAGCAAAGAAAAACGACAAATGGGAGAAAGGAAAGGGGTTAAATTCGTACATCTGCGTCAAGAGGGTTTTTGGCGTAGGTGGCCTCGGCGGTTTTCCGAGCGTGCTCGAAGAAGAAGAGACGTTCTAAATCATTCTGTGGCATTTCCATGGCCGCAACCCGATTCTGGGTTCTGCAATTCTCTCAAGGCGATTCTAGGGTTCTCAAGTCTCTCTCTCCTCTCACGGGCTGTAGAGGCAAAAGGCGGCCTCCGTGAGTGAGAAACACGATTTGTTTTGTAAGGGGGATTTTTTAAAGTTACGGATAATCGTGAGTTGTGACGGTATTAGGTGCTGAAATTTGAGCTCGAAAATCGAAAGTTTGGTTAAGGTGGGGTCTAGCGTTCGTCAACTTCAAATTCTATAATTTCCGAATTAGCAGATTTTCTTTGGAGGTTCATTTAATTGCGTTTTTTTGGAGCTTTTTAAAGATAACATGACATATCTAACTTATTTAACAATAATATTTTGGGCATATATAAAATATTAGTTTTATTTAATTGTGATATTTTATATATACGTGAAATATTATATTTATTTAACTGCGATATCTTTGACATATGTAAGATATCAGGTTTATTCAATATTATCATAATTAATATGTTTGGTGTTATGAGAGATATGCCATC
Organism: Warburgia ugandensis; assembly: GCA_035236585.1. Classification (NCBI taxonomy): domain Eukaryota; kingdom Viridiplantae; phylum Streptophyta; class Magnoliopsida; order Canellales; family Canellaceae; genus Warburgia; species Warburgia ugandensis. The sequence goes on from CP141130.1 coordinate 50,165,882, forward strand.
CCGATAGTGTAAAATGTACTCATTTGTAGAGAAAGAAAATTCATCTTCAATGCATAGTTTTTTAGAGAGAGAAGAAATGGCCAAACCATATCACATTATTTTGCTGTGAACTAGTTACCTGCCCCGTGATGCAATTGTCTCATCCTGCCCATACTCAGTCCTTCTTCCTACCCTTATCGTACAACCAACAAGAGTAGCATCTAGGTCTTTCTCTCCAAGCCAAACACCAAAAACCATCGATAATAGACCCCAATTTCCAAATTCTAGAAGTCCTATTTTCAAACTGGGGGCAAGATCTTCTCCAACAACGGCAATGGGCCAATTTCTCCCAGTTCCTGCCACTCTTGCCTCATCAGTTACATCAGAAGTGGAGTGGGACTTGGGTATTGAAAGCCAACTAAGCTCCATTTGAGTTAGAATTCAATTTAGATTGATAGGTGGAATCTAATATGATGAACTTTGCCTACAGGTGAATCCAAGACTACATACTAAGAAGCTTGAAAATGATGCAATACATGCAATTCCAATTCTATAATAGGCGACTCAATGGCAGCTCGGAAAAGACTAGGAGAAATGGACGCTTCAGTCTTGCACTCTGTTCTTTATGGTCTAACCATGATCGAGTTCCACTTCAAACAGAACACTAATGTGACGACCCGGGGTTTTTCAACTCAATATATTTAAATCTTTTCGAAAGGTGGGGCCCCAATTTTTTTTTCAAAAACCTAAAACAGTGAAAAATAATTTAAATCGAATTTCATTTTCAGAAAAATCCCGAGGTCAGCCATTGACATAAAACAAGATTTTATTTTCCAAGTAAACATGTTTAAAATAGATTTGCTATTCCAGGATCATCCAGTCATCAGCCACATTCCCATAACGGTATAATCAAGTCCAATAACATATATACATACACAGTCCATGTGAAATTAGAACATACCTCTAAATGAGACTTCTCGATCACTATTCTTCTAACTCCTCATGTGTCCTGTCTTTCTTTAATATCTGAGGCATTGCAACAAAAGCAATGCCTCAGCAAGCAAGGCTTGGTAGGTACATAGACATTTAATGTATATCAATGGAACAAAATCGAATAATTGTATTGATACAGTGAGTAAAGTAATTTTTACATAATATAATTATTTTAAGCAATGCTAATAAAATCTCAAAACATCATATACGATAAAACATGCATCTCATGGTTTTAAAACATGATATAATCTCATGTAAATGAGCATACAATAACAACAAGGCACCCTAAGGTATATGGGACCCCCGAGTGTCCCATACACTCGTATCACAGATCATGAGTACTCATATCAAACCTCCGAGTGTCGTCACACCTGTGCATACCATCACATCTTCATGCTCATCATGCAAGCATACCAAATAAGAGTATGGATCGTCATGCCGCAGTGGCAACCCTCCATGGGTCTCAACCACCGCCGCTCCCCGTCAACACCATAACAGGAGACTTAGCGTCCATCCCCATGGAAAGGCCCAGACTGGTAGTGTGGACTATCCATGTTACCAAACCCCCACTGAATGTCATTTACGAGCAAGTGTCTATCATATCAAAATCATATCACATCACAAATCTCGGAGGGTGGGTGGCCTAGGCCCTCTCCCTCCTAAAGCATGACGCCCAGGGTGAGAGCACCCGTCATAAAACTCAAAATAGGAAAATCATGTATGTCAAAACCAAGAGCACTCGTGGCTCGCAATCCCTAAGGCACGCTCCTCATCCTGGAGTTAGCCTCTAAAAAGACCAACCACCAAGCCTCTACTTTTCTTTCTCATAAAAACTCATCAATTTCAATGATGCAATAAGGAAAGATAATTTTCTAATTGTGTATAAGTAGATAATCTCATGAAACCATCGATCATAGTCCATTCAATATATGATTGAAATCAAACAAAGAATCATAGCACAAAACTCTAAATCTCATAAAATCATTGATTAATAATCAGTATAATTTAAATCACCATCAATCATAATGCCATGATAATACAAGGTTTTAAAATCAAAACGAAACATTAAATGTCGTCACCTACCTCAATTGTCGTTACTTAGCTCGTGTCCCTCCTTCGCCGAGTCCGAGAATACCTTGGTAAAGTCCTGAATGATGTTCAAACATAAGAGCTAGACGTTATTTCTAGGTTCACATGGTAAGGTTAGATCTGTATGATTTGTTAGTTTCTAGGGGTTACTCTCTGATATTTTTAGGTTGATCTTTATCTAAGAATGTCCTGCATTTTATTGTATAATTGGGTCTGTGTCAAAATTACGGACGCAACGGTCCTTTTGGCTTGTCAAGCGGAGTTATATAGGCTCCGAAATTGGATTTTTCAAGGTCGCGCCTTAATGGGCGACCCAATTGTAGTGCCTAGGGTCCTGCGCACCACGGTTCTAGAGTGCGCGCTCTACGGTTTCTAGTATACGCGTGCACCTTGGTTGCACTGCAACCAGGTTGGGTCATGTACGCACGTCCGAATGGTGTGCTAAGGTGTGCACTCTGGACAGCATTGCGTGGACGCATCTTAGGCGTAGCTACGGTGTGCTTTGGCTCCTAAGACATCCCATGAGTCATGATCGAGCCAAGAAAACTATTCGCACGCGACGCGTGCGCAAGGACAGCCCCCAGGGGGCTTGGTACATATGTGTGTGTCAAGCTAGGCGCCCCTTGGACCGCGCCATGCACACGAGGACGTCCGCACCCCTGGGACGCTCGTGCGCCCCTGGGAGGCGCTCTCTCTCTCTCTCTCTCTCTCTCTCTCTCTTGACGGGTTTTCACCCGTCTGGTTTTCCTCCCCAAGGACCGGTGATTTCCGGTCGGAAGAGCACCCAGATCCGGCGTGGATCTGGGCTGGGAAGGAAAGGAAAGGGGAACGAAGGTCTAGTTTGGGCAGCCTAGAACGGCGCCCTGGTCGACGGGTTTTGGAAAGGAACCCGTCTTCTCCGGTGGAAAACCGGTTGGGCTAGGACCAGATCCGGCATGGATCTTGGCCCGGGGAAAGCAAAACGAAAAGGGAAAGAGAAGTGGCTTACCCGTAGCTCCGGGGATGCCCATTGCCGGTGATGGAACCCCATTTCCGTCCGAAACCCCGTGTCGCCGGATTTACGTGTTTGTCCGAACCACCCACGAAGGGGAAAAACCCCAATGTCGACCTAACAAGAGGGGAGAGGGGAATGGGGAGACGGGGATGGCCGGCCTGACTTAGCCTGGCCGTCGCCGGAGATTGCAGAGAGATGGGTTTCCGGTTTGCCGGAAACCCCGCCTCAAACGACCGGAAAAGACGCCGAAAACGGGGTTTTGGTGAGGGAAGATGGGGTTTTTATAGCCCTGCCATGGCGGTGCTTGCCAATGGCGGTGCCGCCATTGTCGGTGGCAGAAATCTCTGGAAACTAGGGTTTCCGGAGAAATCGTGAGGAAGAAGAAGACGGGGTGCCGTTATCAAAACGGCCCCCTGCGTTTTCTCGTCTTTTTCGTTTTTAATTTAAATTACGTAAATACCCCTATCTTTAAACGACCGTAACTTCTTCATACGGACTCCGTTTTGGGTGATTTTGGTCTCGTTGGATTCCTTTTTCCGAGACGCATCTAATGGTACCATTTTCAGGACCAAGTTTCTGGGTTTAGTTAAGGCGACTAGTGAAATGACCAAAATGCCCTTATCTTCAAAATTGAACTTTTCATGGGCTTTTAATATTACAAAAATTGGGGTCATTACATTATTACCCCCTTAAAAGAATTTCGTCCTCGAAATTCCATAACTTATTATCTTCCAGGTATTTGTCTCTTAGATGGTTTCTTGGTGAATGCCTTCCCCCTTAGGAATCAAGTCTAGGGTCATCCTCAATTTCTCATTTTTATTGTTCCTCCTATAAGGCCTCACCTATAAGGGCCGTTTTCGCTGCGTACTGGATGCTTACTCTCATACGTGCCAGTTTAACAATACCGGTCTCTAGCTGTAATGCATTTATCTCAAAATCCTCAGATGCTTATACTTTTCTCATTGTGTATAGGATAATCTCCTTGTAGGATCATGCTTCTTTATTCATGTATAAATTACTTTTTTCAAGATCATATTATCTTACTTCTCCTATTTCATTTCGAATATCATAGGATAATCTCTTTTTCTTTTCTTTTTTTTCCTCGTCTTCCGTCTAATGATCTCTTCATCATCCACATCTCCTTCTAAAACATCATATTGATCCTTGATCACACCCGAGTTGCTGAAAAACAAAATGGACTAGTCGTTGTCCTATCTTGTTTCCTTTTTCAATAGAACTTTAGTTAAGCAGATAGCTGCAAAGTAGGATATCATCAACTTTCCCTTTTATGGATTACATCCACTGGTGTTTCTCAGAAGCTAATGGACCCGATAAGATTCTACTTGCAACAATTGATATAGACATCAAACTACTTTCATCTCTAGCTGGTCACCCTTCTTCTTCAAAAATTTCTTGCACATAATGTCCGTAATTTTGATACTCTACTCAAAGTCTTAAATCCCATATGCTTTATCTCTATTACACTAAAATCATCACCAACTCAACTATTATTATTCCTTCGAATTTGATTGGTTTATCTTCCCAGATGATTCAAGATGAAAGATTTGTATGGATCTATTCTTTCCTCAATAAAGTCATGACCTTTTTCTATTCACCCATTACTTATAGTTGTATCTCTATCTCGTTCTCTCTTTTTTTTTTTTTTTTTTTTCTTAATTGGTCAAAATCAATGTCTCCATTTGAGTGATTGCATATACTCGATCTTCTTGTCAGACAGGAGAAACTTAATACTTCCAGGAAATGTTGAAGTTTTCTAATATCATCGAAATCCTTAATTGCCTATAGCCTCAAGAAAATTCATACAATGTCTTAATAATGTCATTGATCTTTTGGTCATGCTATACTTCTACTCAAATTATCATTATTAGATAACACTTTACTCTTCATAATACTCCAATTAAGTTATCCAAAATTGCTCTAAGTCCTTCAGGATCCATACCATTGTGATCTAGTACGAGTTACAGTTATCTCCTAGTATCATCTTGTATTCTTATCCCTATTAGACTATCATCAAAATCTTCTAATGACTCTCTTGTGTTCAAATTCTTTGTCACTCTTCTCAAAGTCTGCCTTTTACATCCCCTATGATACACATGTTATATCCCTTTTGATAATATACTCATATTACAGGTCAGATAGCCATCAGGGTTCTTCCATTTTCTCACCTTTGATGAGATCAATCTATTACAGTCGAACTATCTACTAATAAGTTTACTAACATCTTCATTCATCATTCTCATCATAATCTAATCCATATATGAGTTTCCCTGTTTGCACCTTAATCCTTAAGTCGTCTTAGACTAGATTTTTGGACAAGGGTTGCACTATCCTCTACCTAATTATTTGTTAAACCAAGTTGTGTTTCACTTATTTATTGATGGTGTGCCTCTTTGTGATTTGATATTATTCGTGTTCTAGTCATCTCTACTACTTCTATTTATACTATAATTTATTCCTCAACTAAATCCACTTCACGTTTAGATGAATATAATACTTCCTTAAAATTCTCAAGTTCTCATTTGTTGTAACCATCACTGATCTTGCTCAATTGCAGTTATACTAGCCTTTATACTTTTCAAAATTTATAAGCATAGTCCAAGTTATAACTTGATTTCTTAAAAGTAATTTATATACACATATCTTCTATCATATAGTAAAGTTTTCACCCAGAGAACTGATTCACAATCTTTATTCTGAATCTTTACTCACCATTAACCATTGTACCCTCTAAAGCGTCATACCTACTGTTCTCACATTAGATGTTATATTCACAGTACGGTTTCTCCATTAGCAATCATCTATTAACATGAATATTCTCAGCTAGAGATACTAACTCACGCATGCCATGTAGCGATTTCTTACCCTTAGGAGCTTCATTATTCTCATAAGAATTTACTTTTCCTCTAGTTGATCGTTTTTCTTTTTCCATGACTATTCATGTCTCCCACTTGAATCATTGTCTATTAATGATATGATTCAACTCTATATATGATTTTCACTCTATCCTTCCACTTACTAGTTCAACTCCTAGCATCATTAAATGGTGTTTATTCTAGTTTCGTAATTTACTAATTGATTTACTCATTTAGCTCTTACTAGTTCTAATTCTCACCTTGGACTGTCATCTTTCACATGGACTTTTGGGATTGGCTGTGAGTGGATGAACCTGGCTCTGATACCAACTGTGACGACCCGGGGTTTTACAACTCAATATATTTAAATCTTTTCGAAAGGTGGGGCCCCAATTTTTTTTCAAAAACCTAAAACAGTGAAAAATAATTTAAATCGAATTTCATTTTCAGAAAAATCCCGAGGTCAGCCATTGACATAAAACAAGATTTTATTTTCCAAGTAAACATGTTTAAAATAGATTTGCTATTCCAGGATCATCCAGTCATCAGCCACATTCCCATAACGGTATAATCAAGTCCAATAACATATATACATACACAAATTCATGTGAAATTAGAACATACCTCTAAATGAGACTTCTCGATCACTATTCTTCTAACTCCTCATGTGTCCTGTCTTTCTTTAATATCTGAGGCATTGCAACAAAAGCAATGCCTCAACAAGCAAGGCTTGGTAGGTACATAGACATTTAATGTATATCAATGGAACAAAATCGAATAATTGTATTGATACAGTGAGTAAAGTAATTTTTACAGAATATAATTATTTTAAGCAATGCTAATAAAATCTCAAAACATCATATACGATAAAACATGCATCTCATGGATTTAAAACATGATATAATCTCATGTAAATGAGCATACAATAACAACAAGGCACCCTAAGGTATATGGGTCCCACGAGTGTCCCATACACTCGTATCACAGATCATGAGTACTCATATCAAACCTCTGAGTGTCGTCACACCCAGGCATACCATCACATCTTCATGCTCATCATGCACGCATACCAAAGAAGATTATGGATCGTCATGCCGCAGTGGCAACCCTCCATGGGTCTCAACCACTGCCGCTCCCCGTCGACACCATAACGGGAGACTTAGTGTCTGTCCCCATGGAAAGGCCCAGACCGGTAGTGTGGACTATCCATGTTACCAAACCCCTACCGAATGCCATCTACGGGCAGGTGTCTATCATATCAAAATCATATCACATCACAAATCTCGGAGGGTGGGTGGCCGGCCCTCTCCCTCCTAGCATGACGCCCACCGGGTGAGAGCACCCGTCATAAAACTCAAAATAGGAAAATCATGTATGTCAAAACCAAGAGCACTCGTGGCTCGCAATCCCCAAGGCACGCTCCTCATCCTGGAGATAGCCTCTAAAAAGACCAGCCACCAAGCCTCTACTTTTCTTTCTCATAAAAACTCATCAATTTCAATGATGCAATAAGGAAAGATAATTTTCTAATTGTGTATAAGTAGATAATCTCATGAAACCATCGATCATAGTCCATTCAATATATGATTGAAATCAAACAAAGAATCATAGCACAAAACTCTAAATCTCATAAAATCATTGATTAATAATCAGTATAATTTAAATCACCATCAATCATAATGCCATGATAATACAAGGTTTTAAAATCAAAACGAAACATTAAATGTCGTCACCTACCTCAATTGTTGTTACTTAGCTCGTGTCCCTCCTTCAGTCGAGTCCGAGAATACCTTGGTAAAGTCCTGAATGATGTTCAAACATAAGAGCTAGACGTTATTTCTAGGTTCACATGGTAAGGTTAGATCTGTATGATTTGTTAGTTTCTAGGGGTTACTCTCTGATATTTTTAGGTTGATCTTTATCTAAGAATGTCCTGCATTTTATTGTATAATTGGGTCTGTGTCAAAATTACGGATGCAACGGTCCTTTTGGCTTGTCAAGCGGAGTTATATAGGCTCCGAAATTGGATTTTTCAAGGTCGCGCCTTAATGGGCGACCCAATTGTAGTGCCTAGGGTCCTGCGCACCACGGTTCTAGAGTGCGCGCTCTACGGTTTCTAGTATACGCGTGCACCCTGGTTGCACTGCAACCAGGTTGGGTCATGTACGCACGTCCGAATGGTGTGCTAAGGTGTGCACTCTGGACAGCATTGCGTGGACGCATCTTAGGCGTAGCTACGGCGTGCTTTGGCTCCTAGGACATCCCATGAGTCATGATCGAGCCAAGAAAACTATTCGCACGTGACGCGTGCGCAAGGACAGCCCCCAGGGGGCTTGGTACATATGTGTGTGTCAAGCTAGGCGCCCCTTGGACCGCGCCATGCACACGAGGACGTCCGCACCCCTGGGACGCTCGTGCGCCCCTGGGAGGCGCTCTCTCTCTCTCTCTCTCTCTCTCTCTCTCTCTTGACGGGTTTTCACCCGTCTGGTTTTCCTCCCCAAGGACCGGTGATTTCCGGTCGGAAGAGCACCCAGATCCGGCGTGGATCTGGGCTGGGAAGGAAAGGAAAGGGGAACGAAGGTCTAGTTTGGGCAGCCTGGAACGGCGCCCTGGTCGACGGGTTTTGGAAAGGAACCCGTCTTCTCCGGGTGGAAAAACCGGTTGGGCTAGGACCAGATCCGGCATGGATCTTGGCCTGGGGAAAGCAAAACGAAAAGGGAAAGAGAAGTGGCTTACCTGTAGCCTGGGGATGCCCATTGCCGGTGATGGAACCCCATTTCCGTCTGAAACCCTGTGTCGCCGGATTTCTGTGTTTGTCCGAACCACCCACGAAGGGGAAAAACCCCAATGTCGACCTAACAAGAGGGGAGAGGGGAATGGGGAGACGGGGATGGCCGGCCTGACTTAGCCTGGCCGTCGCCGGAGATTGCAGAGAGATGGGTTTCCGGTTTTTGCCGGAAACCCTAGTCTCAAACGACTGGAAAAGACGCCGGAAAACGGGGTTTTTGGGGAGGGAAGATGGGGTTTTTATAGCCACGCCATGGCGGTGCTTGCCAATGGCGGTGCCGCCATTGTCGGTGGCAGAAATCTCTAGAAACTAGGGTTTCCGGAGAAATCGTGAGGAAGAAGAAGACGGGGTGCCGTTATCAAAACGGCCCCCTGCGTTTTCTGTCTTTTTCGTTTTTAATTTAAATTACAGAAATACCCCTATCTTTAAACGGCCGTAACTTCTTCATACGGACTCCGTTTTGGGTGATTTTGGTCTCGTTGGATTCCTTTTTCCGAGACGCATCTAATGGTACCATTTTCAGGATCAAGTTTCTGGGTTTAGTTAAGGCGACTAGTGAAATGACCAAAATGCCCTTATCTTCAAAATTGAACTTTTCATGGGCTTTTAATATTACAAAAATTGGGGTCATTACAACTAAGCTTTTCTCAACTTAGTTAACTATACTTGCAATCCAATTTCCAAATTTTTCCCACTAGTTCTTGTAACAACCCTAATTTTTATGAATATAATTGAATTATAAAAAAGTTAAAATTTTAAAAGTGGAACTAGAACTTTGGGTTATAGGAAAATTTATTTTTTATAAAAAAAAAAATTAAGACTTGAAACTTGGATATTTGTAATGTACTCGAAAAATTGATCAGAATAACTGTAAGTACGTCAAATTCTAAGTTTGAATGAAAAATTCTTATTTTTCTCTATTTTTAAGAATAAAAGGGTAAAATGGTAATTTTACTAATAACCGAGACCTAAGATACCAACATTTGGAATGTACTTGGAAATACGAATCCAAAGCCACTAAGTACGCTCAATTGCAAGTCCAGGAGAATAAAAAGAATTTTTTCTATAAAAAGGCAAAATGATCTTTTCACACCTCTGTGGCTACCACAAAGAGATCCAACAGCCAGAAAACATGTCATCATGAGTCAAACTACTACCAGCTGCTAGTGGAGAAGGAGGTGGTAGTGGGAATCCAAATACAATTTAATAATAAAAAGAAATCAAGCATGATAATTACAAGTAATCATGGAAAATTCAAAAATCTTCACAAATAGCACATAAAATTCCCAAAAATTCTCCTAATGTTCTTCACAAGGTCCCTGGAATGCCCCAAAATCCTCCCTGATCTCCCCCAATTCCCCTTTCTTTCTCTCTTTCTCTTTTATTCTCTATGGGCGTGTCCCTAGATGCACCCGGGCAGACGACCCCATGTCTGCATCGAGAGCATCCAGGGATGTGTCGCTCCCGATGAACCATGGCTTCTGCCTGGGAAATCCTAATTCAATTGGTCATCACAGCTGAACCATTAAGTTTCAATCTCCACCGTTGGATTTGGTCGGACATGGGTGATCTACAAAAGCCCTTTGGTTTCATAATGATCCACCTCATGGATCATCGAGAAATCCCAAACAAAGAAAACTCACCAGTGTATCACCGTCTCCAGCAATTAATTCAAGAGATTCTAGCTAATCTGGCCAGTGAAAAGTGATCTTAAACCGATGGATCTCTTCAAAGACATGAGATCTACGTTTCCTCTATGGTCCCCCGCCTTCTCCAACAATAGCAATTGCGAACTTCACAACTTTATGCATTTCCTGCATCTAGGGTTTATCTCCTAGTTTCTTCTCCTTCTCTAGCGTGATTTCTTATTCTCCGGTGATCTTCTCTTCACCAGACCAGCATAGGTAGGTGCACCTTTCTCCCCTCTTTCATTTATGGCATTTCATTGGTGTTTTCTAGCCTCCAAGTGATCTCCTTGGCCGTTGATTCGTCGGAGATGATGGATCCAGCAACAGGGTAGAGATCCTTACCATGGACAGTTCAGATTGAAATTCTGAGCCATTGGATGGATTCCTGGGGCCCAAAAACCCTAGGAGATGAAATCTAAGCTTTTGATCATGATTGATGGAGGAGGTTGGATGATGGGCGATCTAACTGTCCAGATTTGGACTGTCTCGCCTATCATCGGTCGCCCGTCCTTGGTGATGAGTAATCCCAGGTAACATGACACGGGTCGCCCTCCCATTCTGTCATGTTCTGTGGAGTTGATCTCAGCCGTCCAATTTTTAACTGAAACTGTATTTCTTCATTTAAGAGCTCAATTTAGCTCTGATTTTAGATCTGAAAATGTCTATAGATTTCTTGTCGCTTGTAGAAGTTACTGAACTCATAATATTTGTGTTTTTAATAGCATGCATTTGTGATAATTAGTAAAATCCATGCCAATGGTGTTGGATCATGATCAAGATGACTTTAAAATAGAAATCCAAACAGATAGATGGATTCAGGAGGTCTCAAAATCCTAAGGATCATGATCATAGTAAAATTTCTGTATCTCTAGATCAAGAAATTAAACAAAAATAGTAAGATCAAATATCAGCCCTTAAAATGGGTTGAAATCTCAAAATCCAAATTCTAATATCAAATTAACTCCAAATTGAGATTGGAAGGTTGGGTTGGATTCCTCTTAATGAGGAGAACCTATTGAACTAATAAAATCATAGGTTTAATTCATTAAATGTTCTAAATTTAAGTAGATAAGTGTACTAACATCCTTGATCTATAATATTTGGGATGATCATACCATTCAAATTATTTTGGATGATGATATACTAACTTAAATAAATGGGTTTGATGCAATTGAATTGGCATATCTTAAGAGATCTAGCCTTAAAAGTAGTAAAATCCATAAAAATGAATGATAATCTCCTTGATCAATTTGATCAAGGAGGATTGAACAGCATGAATGTATTTGGATGATGATATGAAGTTAATATCATATGGATTGATGGACTTGATGATGATGATTTGGGATAGATTAAGATCTATGCCCTTAAATGCTTATGTTATGAAAATTACATTGAAAATGTAATTAAATGAAAAATAGAGTTGAAGGACATTTACATGGAATGAATGGCATGGACTTAATAATAGTAAGGGCTATAATTAGTAGAATAATACAAGGAATATCATTTCCTTAGCCCAAATTAGGAGAATAATAAAACTCCATGAATGACATTTTAAATGTTCATGGACTTAATTAAAATCAATTAGAAAGAGTACTTAGGGTTAAAATGCTTATATGAACCTTGTGAAAGGTTAAGCTAAGGACACACTAGTGAATGCTAAACATGGTGGTTAAGGGAATTTTCTAATAGAGCCTCGCTCTTCCCCTACCTTCTATTGACGTTTGTGAGGTCTAAATGCCTACTTACATGAGGATTGAAATAACCACTTTGTGTTTAGCCATTCAACTAATAAACCTTAGTTAATTGAAAATAAGAGAAGCAATCTAGACTTAGGATGAAATAGGCTATCTTCAACCAGTAAAACATTAACTAGTTGAATAATAATAATAATAGCATAAAAGGTTAGTAAAATATCTAATCTTAATAAAAAAAATTTAAGTAAGATAAGGATGATTAAACAAGATCCATAGGATCTTGAATGATCAAGATAAATAAGAATCATAATATTGTATTGTACTTAGTATGCATGTTTATTAGTATGTATGTTGTAGATCAAATCTAGATCATTAGATTAGATAATCCAAACCCTTGATCAAATATGATTTAAGGAAGAGAACTAGGAGCATCCTCCTTATGGATGATCAAATAAATGAACTTAGATCAAAGAAGAACTAGATGATAGAAGATCTAGGCCATTGATCTTTATTAACAAGTATAAATTGTTGATCAAAGGATCTATGAAAGATTAAGATCAAGGAGATGGACACACAAAGACTTAGAGATAGAAAATACTTATATCTGAAAGGTTAAAAGATCAGTCTAACCTTCAGATCTACTGATCAATAGGATAAAATACTATCTAAGGAAGATAGATTATATGGATGTTAGGAACACAAGACAGATCTAGATCCTTTATATCAAAGGACAAGATTAGATAAGGAATATAGATAGGAATTATCCAAAATTGTACAAATAATGATAGTATCTATGTATTAACAAATTACATATGTCAATCATGGAGGATCTGAAGGAATGGATGACTACATGAAGGTAGGTGAAACTTTAAGAATACAAGACCTATGGTCTGTGGAATTGTTATTATTCATAGACATTATAATGCTTAATGATGATAATATGTTTAATTGCATTTGAATCATAATTCATGCATATGAGATAGAAATAACTATTGAAATTAGATGGAATACATAATAAATACCTAAGTAGCATTTATGATTACCCCTAAACTTAGATAAGAACATAATAGTAATAGATATCATTTGTATGAAATGAGTATCCTTATACTTAATAACATTAGGTATACGAATACCAAATTAAAGGAAATGGGGATCATTTACAATAAATGATTAATCCCTAAACTTATAAGAATATGGGTATCATTCATTGTAAATGAGGATCTCTAAATTTAGAAATAAAATCATATCCTTAGTATGAGGATATTGAATATGAGAATGATAATATAAACAGATATATCTTCTTAAATGTATAAGAAGTATTTTAGATATAAGCATGGAGGCTTGTGATTTTGTTTTAAACAGGCATAAGCCTGGGGATGTTATGTTATGGAAGTTATGAGGGTTTAGCTACCCGCTTCCCGAAATTTGATGATATTATGATACCTTGCCCAAAGAGATGCTAAAAATCGAGTGGGGCAATTATGAGAAGGCCCCACTATGAAAGTCTTGTCTCCCCATATGGGCAATGACATAATATTTTCTACCATGGTATTAGTGGTGAACATGGCAGTTATCTAAGCTCACTAGTACTGATTAGATTGCAACATGGTAGTCCTTAAGTATTTTGCACATGATGCATGGCATAGTGAGATGCCAATACTCCTTTCCAGCAAAAGTTTGGATGATTTATCAACTCAATATATTTGAGTATGGATATTGATGTTTGAGATATTGATTATTTTTCATGATTTTTTACTGTATATATACATACATACATACATACATAGATACGATATAGTGGTGAGTGGTTTGGAATTATCATAGTGGATGTTACATGATAAATTTTATGATTGAATGATCATATATGGTATGGTTCATGGAAATTGAAGTATGTTATTAACCTGTAATATGATGATTATGAATACTGTACATTTGAATTATACAATTCCATATGTTCTTGAATCTCCTATCAAGCATAGCTTGCTGAGATATTGTAAATGTATGAATGTTTACAATATCTCAGATACCGAAAGAAAGGAATGGAGGGATATAACATGGGAAGATGAAGACCATACTGTTGATCAAGACTATGTATATTTGTGAAAGGATTGTATTGTATTTTGGAGATAAGATGCAATAAAGGGGCAGTGTATGTGAACCATTGGATCGATCTTGCAATTTTAATAAAATGAGTTTATTTGGAAACATATGTAGTGCATGTATATGTGAGTGAAATGTGGCATATAGGTTTTCTGAAAAGAATTTCAAAGAAAAAAATTTCCGTAGCTTAAGTTTTCAAAACGTTTGCAAAATTGGTCAACCACCATTTGAAAATGATTAACGAAAATGTATTTCAAAAACCCGGGTCACCATAGTTCTCAAGGCTTGTTTGTTCATGTTGGGATGTTTGTATTGAAATTGAAAGATCTATCCAGTGGTTCACATACACCTGTACATAGAATGAGACATTCAGAAATAACCTATTAAAAGGACATAGCAAACTCCATCACCAATGCCCCTGTTTACTGATTTACCTTGGCTATCGACATAGCCAACATAAGCTAGAGACTGATGAAGTAATATCAGAATGGATGAGCAAAAGTGTTTCTTGAGACAAATGAAGCTTCCCGTTAAAACCGGGAAGGCTCGAAGAACTGAAAATTTGAAGTTGCATGAGTTGTGGCACACAACAAAAGTTTGGTTACAAAGGGAAATTTTGAGCTTGAGAGGGTGATAAACTAGGGTGGTAAAGGTTACACTCCATGCCTAGATGATGAAGAGCATGTCTCAGACGCTGAAATTGGGATTTTTCTTTTGATGGATGGTTTTTGTTTTAAGAAGGAAAGTCAAAATGAAGAATGGTGTAGATCATCTAAAGTATGGCCCAACTCTCACATGGACTATTATTTAAATGGTTTAGATCTTATAAAATGTGAATTTGACTCTCAAATGAATGGTGTAGATCATCTAAATTATGGCCCAACTCTCACATGCCCTATAGTTTGAATGGGTTAGATATTCTAAATGCAAGTTCAAGTCTCACATGACTTGTGATGTGAATTATTTAGATATTCTAAAATGTTGGCCCATAATGGCCAATGAAGCATGTGCTTTAAATCTTAAAAAATGTGGGTCCAACTTAAGTCATAACTTATAAAGAAGATGAATGGGTTGCATGTAATAACCCCAATTTTTATAATTGATTGAGAAAATCAATAAAGTTTGAGTTTCAGATATTTCGGGCTGAAATATTAGGGTTATTTATAATATATATTTTTATAAAAATATAATCAAATAATAAGACATGTAATATTGAAATTAAACATAGCAAACCCTTCAAAATGATTGTAAGCACGACAAATTCCGAATTCGGAAGAAAAATCCTTAAGTTTCTTCATTTCTTGGACAAAGGGGTAAAATAGTAAATTTACCCAAAATCAAAATATGAGACATCAAAATTTAGAATGTACTGAGAAATACGAATCCAACGCCACTAAGTACACTCAAATCCGAGATCATGGGAATAAAATCCAAAATTTTATACATAAATGGCAAAACGGTCTTTTTACACTATGTGGGACCCACAAGGGACCCAAAAATAAATCTTATGAGCAGCTCACGTGAATTGATGGGTCAACAAACACTAGTTGGTCTTGGGGAAGAAAAATGGAACATGGGAGACTTTCATGCCATTTGATAATAAAAAAATTAAACATTATAATCATGAAAAAATGACCAAAATGCTTATAAATACAATCCCAAAAACCCTCCAAAAATGCTCATAAAATCCCCATGAAATTTTCTTCACTCTCCCTAAAAAAATTAGACCTAGATCCCTCCTCCAAAATCCAAAATTTCCAAGAGATATCTCTCTTTTCAATTTCTTTTTTCTTTTTAGATTGGAACAAGAGACCTAAAATCAATTAGGCACTCTATTCCATATTTAATTTCATCAATTTCACCGTCCAAAACTTCTCACCATATCTATTCTACAAAACCCCCAAAGCAATTTCAAGATCCAACGGTTCAAACAACAGAAATTTGCAAGAAAGGTGGATCTTAGGCCATATCTTCATCAACAAGGTATTCTTTTTAAATTGGCCGTATAACTAAGGTTTTTTCTCAAATCAGGTTGGTGGGAATACTTTATATAGATGTTTACTACTGCTTTATATAATTTTTAGTTTACTGTAATTTATTTTGGTAATAAAAAGGTAAAAATAAAGTAAACACCAAAACTCTTAATTCAGGATGATAGAGTGCCTAGATGAAAATTCTGACTACACCAATAGATCCAGAAGGGTCCAAAACCCCTAGGGTAGAAGTTTCACAATGATCGGAGAAGGTTTGGTCCCTCAATTGAGAAGGGATTGATTGGACGGTCCAAACGGACTGTCTGATCTCCCGATCCGACAAACGACGTCCCTCGCGCGTCCATGGACGCCCCATGCGGGCGCTTCCTCATTTCATCACAACAGAAGTGCTCGACGAACTGAACGCATTCTGCCCGACTAATTTGGGCCGTTTGTTCCTTGGGCTCAGATCAAATCTAGGCCCTAAGAATGATTGTGAACTTCCAGAGCACATTTTGGAGTCATCTGAACTCCAAATTGAGATAAGAAAGAAGCTATGGAAAGGTTGAAACCTCTATTTTCTGATAAAATGATAAAATCTAGAAATTATGTAATAAAACTTTATGTATTAAAGAAATAAGCTTCCAATTACTAGATCTTCAAGATCTGAGATGATTAGATCTTGAAAATATGTTTTACTAATGATATACTATTGAAATAAAGTAATATCTATGGTTTATTTGGACATATCTGAGATATATTAAGGGATCTACCCATTATGGTAGAAAAACCCTAAAAATACAAAGGGACCCACTTGATCAATGAGATCAAGTGTGATCAGATCCTTGGGATGGATAAAATGAATGTTGATATAATGAAATCTAAGAAATCATGGATGGATTATGACAAAAAATGGATTAATATGATCTTTGGACCTTAATAAAGAAAATCCCCTAAATATAACTAATACCCTTAATCAAAGGAAAAGATCTAAGATCTAATGGTTGGATCATAAGTAAAGGTTTTTAAAAATGTTAATGTAATTAGTTTCATTTTATATAATAGCATTTTAAATATGATTATATTATAAAGCATGCTAGTATAACATTTAGACTTTAGCATAATATGTGATTTCATTATTATCATAAGGTGCTAGATTTAATTATCTTAGGGGCACTTTAGTATGATTTCATGCCATTCTAACTTAGGACCATGCTAGAATTTCATATAAGTTTATACTATAGTATGAGATTATACCTTAAGTCCATGTTAGTTTAAATTGAGTTATTAAGGTATATTAGTTGGAAATCATGTTAGAGTAATTTTAAGTACCTTGTCTCATTATCATTAAATGTTAAATTATGTAGTTTTATGCTTTGAATTTATAATTCATTTATGGTTAAATGTTATTAGTAGATCTACTTGTTATGAGATAAAGAGCATAAAACATAAAAAATGTAATCTAATGAGAAAGTAGAGTTTCATGACACAAATAAGAATGGAGTACTTTGGACTTAATTAGTAAGGGCTATAGTTAGTATGACAATATAAGGATTATCAAATTCTTGGCCCAAACTAGGAAAAGAATAATAAACCCGATGAATGACATTATAAATATTCATGGACTTAATTAAAATCTATTAGAAAGAGTACTTAGGGTAAACATGCTTATAGGAACCTTATGAAAGGTTGAGCTATGGTCATTCTAGTGAATGATGAACATAGTGGTTAAGGGGGTTATCTAATAGAGCCTCGCTCTTCCCCTACCTTCCGTTGACGTTTGTGAGGTCTAAACGCCTCCTTGCATGAGGATTGAAGTAACCACTTTGTGTTCACCCATTCAGCTAGTAAGCCTTAGCCAATTGGAAATAAGAGGAGCAGTCTACATTTAGGCTTGAATAAGTTACCTTCAACCAGCACATTAATTGGTTGAATAATAATAATAAGAGCATAAAAGGTTAGTAAATTACCTAACGCTAATAAAAACAGTAAGTAAGATAAGGATGATCAAACAAGATCCATTAGATCCTGGATGATCAAGAACAATAAGAATAAGAATAAGAATACTATATTATACTTAGTATGCATGTTTATTAGTATGCTTGTTATAGTTCATTAGATTAGATAATCCAAACCCTTGATCAAAGATGATTCAAGGAAGAAAACCAAGATCATTCTCCATAGGGATGATCCAATAACTGAACTTAGATCAAAGAAGAACTAGATGATAGAAGATCTAGGACCTTGATCTTTATCAACATGTGTAGATTGTCAATCAATGGATCTATGAAAGATCAAGATCAAGGAGATGGATATACAAAGACTTAGAGATAGAAAAATACTTATATATGAATGATCTAAAGATCATTCTAAACATCAGATCTAGTGATCAATAGGATTGTTCATAATTTATATATTGACAATATGTATGGATGTACAGATTACATACATCAGTCAGGATCACGGAAGATTGGGGAAAGGAGATCAATCCTTAAAGGTAGGAGGATTTGATGAATGCATTTACATGAGATATACATGATTGTATTCATGATCTTATGTTGACAAGAGTAATGTTAATACTTGTATTAAATCTCTTGAAAACCTTATGATCCAACCAAACACATATAAGATGGTTAAGGACTAAACTATAAGTGAATAGGGAACTAGAAAATATTTCAGCCCTAAGTAAACAGACATATGGTCTGATACATATGAAATCTATTTTACATATAAGCTTGGAGGCTTGTGAGTTTGTTTTAATAGGCATAAGCCTAGGGGGATGTTATTGCTAAAGGAGTTATGAGGGTTTGGCCACCTGCTCCTTGAAATTTGATGATATGATGATACCTTGCCCAAAGAGAGGCTAAAAGTCGGGTGGTGGCAATTATGGGAAGGCCACCACTGTGAAAGTCTTGCCCCCCCATACGGGCAGTGACATAATATTTTCCACCGTGGTATCAGTAGTGAACATGGCAATTATCTGAGTGCGCTAGTACGGATCAGACTGCAACATAGCAACTTTTCTAATTATTTTACACTATGATGCATATCAGAATAGGCATAGTGAAATGCCTTATGTTGTAGCATAATGAAATGCTAGGTAATTGTATATTACCAATATTTTCCAAGAAGGGAGATTCCCAGTATAAGATTAGCTGTTATACTAAAATTTTAAAATGAAGAGAATTGATCAGTTTAGTTGGGAATGATATTTGACTATTTTCATAAATTTAATTGGTTTACCCATGAAGGGTATTTATGTATATAGATATACATAACTTACAAAGTAAAGAGTATGTTTAAGGATAATGGGATTATGAAGTATTGGAATTACATTGTCAATGTTATGTTTCTTGAATCCCCTACCAAGCATTGCTTGCTGAGATATTGTACTTGTTGCAATATCTCAGATACAGGGAAGGAGAGTTAGGAGCTCAAGACGATAGAAGACTTGAAGAGAATAATCTTCAAGGTATATCCTTGAAGAAATGTATTTTTCTTTGTTGAGAGTTTTATTGTATGGTGAGCTTGAGTTTTGGATTATGTAATTTGGACAAGTACTGTAATAGATTTGGTTGTACTGTGAACCACTAGATGGATCCTGGGAATTTAATAAAAGTATATTCCTTCAATGGAATTTTATTTTGTACACAAATTGTACTTATGTTATGTATGAAGTGGTGACTTGGGTTTTCAAAACAAGTTCTAAAGAAAAGAATTTCCGCTGCTTTATTTTGCGAAATTTTTTTATACTCTTAAGGGCCCCGCCTTTCAAAAACCTTTACAAAACGTGTTACAAAAACTCGGGTCGTCACATTGCATGATTAAAAGATGGCCCCAAATATTCTTTTATGGTAGAGAGAAGTGTAATTAATTAACAAGGGTATAAGACTATTTTTCTATTGCAAATATAGGTGCCAATATAAAAAGCTATCACTTTTTTTTGTAGATTTTCACTCAAAATATACATTTTAGGGAAAAAGAAGAAGAAGGGGCTTACTTGCTAGAAAATGAGGGTTGTGGTGATTTAATTAGTGAAGAGAGTTGAAGTACAATTGTAATACCTTTCAAGTACTACACAAGATGTTATCTAGACGTTCAAAGAGGATGAATCTAGATACTTGGAGTTTCTCAGGATTAAAAATCAAGACTACATGGTTTAAAAGTTAATGGCCTAAGTACCTTAATGGGTAAAGAACCCTAGCCATTGATCAATAAAAGAATATTAATAACATGAGTCACCACTCATAGAAAAAGGCCATGAGTTCGTAGTCATCTTATACCTATAAAAACAAAGATCTAGGCTCTAACTCTTTTTATGAGAGATTATATAATCTTCTTCAGAAGCTACTAAATAAGCTTTAGAAATCACATATTTAAGAAAGTTTTGAATTAAAACTTATTTCTTGGATAATGCAACACTAATATTAACTTGATATCCAATAATCAAACATTTAAAAGACAAAAGGAGTGAACTAAACTAAAATTAGAGTTGGATTAAACCTAGAATCAAAAGCAAGCTAAAGTAAACTAAAGAAAAATAAAACAAAAGGAAACAAAAGGAAAAATTAAAATAAAACTAAAAAGAAATGAATACCTAAGAGGTTGCTATAGAACCTCTAGCCTTAGTTGAAATCCTTCTTCAAGCTTCTCACAAGGTCCAGATATATCTTCAAAAAGCTTTATATACTTAAGCATACAATTAAGAACTTAATTAGAAGTTAGCTACTTTTCATAAACTAGTCAAACTAGTTTGCTTGAGTTGTGTACTTGATCTCAAGTTTATGTATCAATGTATGTGTCAACTGTACTTGTTATTGTCGTGTGCATTCCTTTTATGATATTGCAAATCAAGGAGTTCAAACTATAAAGTCAATATGGGACTAGATAGGTAGGTGAAGCTATGGACATTTTTCAAGTGCCTCAGTGCTTAAAAGGGTTTTATTATATTAACCTAGGTTAGAATTCATGAATTTATTCAAAGTGGTGATTAAGGATATGGAAATTATGCATTTCTTTTGAATTAAGCTTCTAATTTTTGGGGGAAAACACATTACATTAGTTTGATATTTTGTTGTTGTTTTATTTAAGTTTGTAAAGAAGATACAGGGAAGGAGAGTTAGGAGCTCAAGACGATAGAAGACTTGAAGAGAATAATCTTCAAGGTATACCCTTGAAGAAATGTATTTTTCTTTGTTGAGAGTTTTATTGTATGGTGAGCTTGAGTTTTGGATTATGTAATTTGGACAAGTACTGTAATAGATTTGGTTGTACTGTGAACCACTGGATGGATCCTGGGAATTTAATAAAAGTATATTCTTTCAATGGAATTTTATTTTGTACACAAATTGTACTTATGTTATGTATGAAGTGGTGACTTGGGTTTTCAAAACAAGTTCTAAAGAAAAGAATTTCCGCTGCTTTGTTTTGCGAAATTTTTTTATACTCTTAAGGGCCCCGCCTTTCAAAATACTTTACAAAACGTGTTACAAAAACCCGGGTCGTCACATTGCATGATTAAAAGATGGCCCCAAATATTCTTTTATGGTAGAGAGAAGTGTAATTAATTAACAAGGGTATAAGACTATTTTTCTATTGCAAATATAGGTGCCAATATAAAAAGCTATCACTTTTTTTTGCAGATTTTCACTCAAAATATACATTTTAGGGAAAAAGAAGAAGAAGGGGCTTACTTGCTAGAAAATGAGGGTTGTGGTGATTTAATTAGTGAAGAGAGTTGAAGTACAATTGTAATACCTTTCAAGTACTACACAAGATGTTATCTAGACGTTCAAAGAGGATGAATCTAGATACTTGGAGTTTCTCAGGATTAAAAATGAAGACTACATGGTTTAAAAGTTAATGGCCTAAGTACCTTAATGGGTAAAGAACCTTAGCCATTGATCAATAAAAGAATATTAATAACATGAGTCACCACTCATAGAAAAAGGCCATGAGTTCGTAGTCATCTTATACCTATAAAAACAAAAATCTAGGCTCTAATTCTTTTTATGAGAGATTATATAATCTTCTTCAGAAGCTACTAAATAAGCTTTAGAAATCACATATTTAAGAGAGTTTTGAATTAAAACTTATTTCTTGGATAATGCAACACTAATATTAACTTGATATCCAATAATCAAACATTTAAAAGACAAAAGGAGTGAACTAAACTAAAATTAGAGTTGGATTAAACCTAGAATCAAAAGCAAGCTAAAGTAAACTAAAGCAAAATAAAACTAAAGGAAACAAAAGGAAAAATTAAAATAAAACTAAAAAGAAATGAATACCTAAGAGGTTGCTATAGAACCTCTAGCCTTAGTTGAAATCCTTCTTCAAGCTTCTCACAAGGTCCAGATATATCTTCAAAAAGCTTTATATACTTAAGCATACAATTAAGAACTTAATTAGAAGTTAGCTACTTTTCATAAACTAGTCAAACTAGTTTGCTTGAGTTGTGTACTTGATCTCAAGTTTATGTATCAATGTATGTGTCAACTGTACTTGTTATTGTCGTGTGCATTCCTTTTATGATATTGCAAATCAAGGATTTCAAACTATAAAGTCAATATGGGACTAGATAGGTAGGTGAAGCTATGGACATTTTTCAAGTGCCTCGGTGCTTAAAAGGGTTTTATTATATTAACCTAGGTTAGAATTCATGTATTTATTCAAAGTGGTGATTAAGGATATGGAAATTATGCATTTCTTTTGAATTAAGCTTCTAATTTTTGGGGGAAAACACATTACATTAGTTTGATATTTTGTTGTTGTTTTATTTAAGTTTGTAAAGAAGATACAGGGAAGGAGAGTTAGGAGCTCAAGACGATAGAAGACTTGAAGAGAATAATCTTCAAGGTATACCCTTGAAGAAATGTATTTTTCTTTGTTGAGAGTTTTATTGTATGGTGAGCTTGAGTTTTGGATTATGTAATTTGGACAAGTACTGTAATAGATTTGGTTGTACTGTGAACCACTGGATGGATCCTGGGAATTTAATAAAAGTATATTCCTTCAATGGAATTTTATTTTGTACACAAATTGTACTTATGTTATGTATGAAGTGGTGACTTGGGTTTTCAAAACAAGTTCTAAAGAAAAGAATTTCCGCTGCTTTGTTTTGCGAAATTTTTTTATACTCTTAAGGGCCCCGCCTTTCAAAATACTTTACAAAATGTGTTACAAAAACCCGGGTCGTCACATTGCATGATTAAAAGATGGCCCCAAATATTCTTTTATGGTAGAGAGAAGTGTAATTAATTAACAAGGGTATAAGACTATTTTTCTATTGCAAATATAGGTGCCAATATAAAAAGCCATCACTTTTTTTTGCAGATTTTCACTCAAAATATACATTTTAGGGAAAAAGAAGAAGAAGGGGCTTACTTGCTAGAAAATGAGGGTTGTGGTGATTTAATTAGTGAAGAGAGTTGAAGTACAATTGTAATACCTTTCAAGTACTACACAAGATGTTATCTAGACGTTCAAAGAGGATGAATCTAGATACTTGGAGTTTCTCAGGATTAAAAATGAAGACTACATGGTTTAAAAGTTAATGGCCTAAGTACCTTAATGGGTAAAGAACCTTAGCCATTGATCAATAAAAGAATATTAATAACATGAGTCACCACTCATAGAAAAAGGCCATGAGTTCGTAGTCATCTTATACCTATAAAAACAAAGATCTAGGCTCTAATTCTTTTTATGAGAGATTATATAATTCTTTTTATTAAAAACAAATGAGGAGAAGCACACAACTTGTGTACCCTTAATGGGTTGTGCAAGGATGTCACGTGCCAAGGCCCCCTCTCTCTCAAGGATTAAGATGTCATCTGAATATGAAAGACCAATGCATCCACCCACATGACTATGATCTATGGCTTTGATTGAGTAAACCTTATGAGAAAACTCCACCAATTGCGCATGAATGAATGGCTTAGATTAATGCTTATGATGCTAAGCAACTACAATCTATTAGGATGAAAGGTGAGATATGTGATATAGACAAATCCAACATGCTTAAATCTATACTGTCTTACCCCAGGATGATTGTGATATTTTGAAGTTCCATTGATGATCAGATTTATAAAAAGGATGTCTAAATAATCATACCCTCTCATACAGATTAAGATACATCTTTATGAGTGTTAGATTTTAAAGGAAGACATGCGACCGAGCTTTGCATGAGGTGCCATGCACTTCATCTACCATCTTGCGCCATGCACATGGTGGAGAGGGACTCGTAGGGTGGCCATGCATAGGGTGTATGAGGTATGTGTTTCCATCAGATTCTAAAAAATGGATTTATATAAATGACATGTTTAATACTAAGTGAGAGATTGAATGAGATGATGACCATCCTATGCAATCGAAGGGATGGCTAGGATTGGATTATGACTAAGATTAAGAAAGAAAGTTAATAATTTATATTCCTTGTATAAGACTCCTTATGCATACTTGTTTTGGGATTGGATCTTCATTTGATCTTACATGTGTTCTATATCATGTTTGTTATCTCTTCAATTTGTACAAATGTTCAAGATTTAGTGAATTATGATATATTTAATATAATTGAGTTTTCATCATGATTAGCAAGATTTTTGTAAATATTTGTATTTCTATTGATTTTTGCTAATATTAAGCATTAGATATCTTGGAAATCATGTGACTTTAGTAAGTTGAAATTTTTGCATCTTTCATATATTTGGAAAGTTAGCTTCCTTTGTTTTGATTATGAGAATGTATGATGGCGGCATGCATGACTAAAAGTATATGATTTCATAAATTGGTAGGATAAATTGGCAAGTTATGATACCTACTACATATAGATTTTTGGAAAGTTTCTTAAATAGAATACTGCTATTGTGGCATGCATTTTGAAAACTTTGTTATGCCCAATGAAAGGGCAAGGTTTTAAAAAAAGGAAAGTTTCGATAACTTAAACTTATTGAAGTTAAAATAGACTATGGGGTATAATAATACCCTGGATGCATGATTTTGATAGGTTAAGGTGCTTGGAGGGCTTATGCTAATGGGTAGTATGGGTTAGCCTCCTAACCTTTGACCACTGTGAGAGTGGAATGATATCCAATGCTAGACAGTGGCACTTTATTTGACTAGTGGGAGAGATCACTATAGGTATCTCACACAACATCCTTTCAAGACTGGGTGTAGGTCCCGTGACGATGCTATTGAAACTCCATGAGGATGTTAGTCGGCCCATGATGCAGATCTAGTCATGAGCATATCATTCTTATGAGATTTTGTATTTTTGTATTTTAGTGGTTCCAAATGAGAGGAATCCTAGATGGTCGATGGATGTGTACTCATGACCAATTGGCAGACAGGGTGCCAAGGTGCTACAATGCACTAGGTTCTACCAGTTGGCGATGCTGATGAGATTATTTTATCGTTATACATGATTTACTATAGTTTACTTGTGATTTATGTAAATTGATATTTATTTCATGATGTATGAAATAATGAGAATGCTTGTTATTGCATTGCATGGACAACCATGGTAAGTCATGAGGTTTACTATCTATATTGAAAATATGTTTTCAAATGTATGTGCTTGTTGGATGCTAAGCTTTCGGTTTTGTTGTTTTAGGTACTTCTATTGAGTTTAGTTTTTCTCAACCCAAAATATTAGCAACATAGAGATCAATTGTAAGAGGAGTAGAGGAACATCAGGAGGCCTAGTCATATACTACAATGAGGGAGAGAAAAGCGAGGACTAGTTGTAATTTTGAGACATTTTACTTTTACATTAAGGAACTATCCATGTAATAAAGCCATTAGGGCCAAGACCATATGGATTGATGTTTATTTTTAGTAGATGGTTATGATTCTAGGCAGCCCTATTTAAAAATGTCCCACCCTTAAAAAAGTCAGCTAAAAATGTTATTTAAAACTTGGGTCATAGCATAAAGTGGGAAGAAGTAAAAGCAAACCAAACTCCCCTGTTTTTCTGAGGCTAAGAACCTAGTTAGCTTGAGTTTTACCTTTCATTAAGACTAAATAAAAAACTAGGATTAGTAATAAAAAACAATAAGCAATTTCTTGTGTAAGTCATTAACAACGAGAAGAGCACACACGCAAATGCACACTCAAAACATGTTTTTTTAGGTTTTTATGACTCTTGGTTTGCAATTGTATAGTTTAGAGGGTCTGCCATTCACAATCATGTCATGGCCTTGGGCGACCACTATGTAATGGCTTTCAACTTCACAATTGTAAACTTTTGGTATCTAGAATTTATAATCATAAAGTTCAAGTGTCCATATTTGTAGAAACATCTAAAAATGTTAGATTATATATGATGAAGATTGAGAACTTTTCTCGATATGAATTAAGAACTTAAAACTTGATTTAGATCATACTTGTATCACGTGTTAGAATTTTAAAACTAGAATTAATATAAAAGAATATACCTTGTTAGGATAAAAAAACACCAACCCTGTACTTGGTCCACCACTAGTTGAGATCAACAACTCCTTACTTGATCATGTTCTTCTCTTGAAGGTGGCTCCAAGTACCAACCCTTAGAACTAGAAGAGAGAAACTGATAAACTAGAAAATAAAAAAAATTGGGGAGCACTCAATGTGTTGTAACCCTAAATTTTGTATCTATTTTTACCATTAATGAAAAATATGCATTCTACTTTAAATATGAAACTGGATATTTTATTTTTGCTAAGAAACTCAACAATTTGATGATGAAACATCAACAAATGAATAATGCTAGAAAAGGGATTGTGAGTGATATAAAGATGTCACACATTGGATAAGTAGAAGTTCATCTAATAAGATATTATGTAGGGAAGATTGATAATGACACCCATTCTCTTTTGGTTTAGACATTTAAAAAAAATAGAGTGGGGCCCTCCACTATCAAATGTCCTTCCACAGTAGCCAACTAACAATAGGACGTTGAGTTGTACTAAGAAGGAACTAGGAGAAGTCTTGGAAAGATGTACTAGGCAATAGAAATAATACATCTTGTATTAGGAAGCGCGAGGCTACTTTGGGCCAAGGAAACTAATTGGAAGGTGATATAAGAGAGGATATCTCAACCTAGGAATGTGTAGATAAAAGTCATCCAAGGGAGAAATAGAGAAAGGGAGAAAAGAAATCGTGGGAGAGAAGTAAGAAGAAGAAGCTCGGAAAGACAAAAGGAATCCATGTACTCATTTGTGAGTGGTTCCATAACTACAAAGTTCTCAACAACTTTTGTAGATTCAATGATGATGTTTTCTTAAATGTTTGAACAATTGAAGTTCAATAAGTTGTGCACATCTATATGGATGTTATTTAAAGAGTTTTCATGCTCTATCATGGATGTTTTTTTTAGTATAAAGTTTGTCCTGGAGAAGATTGTTTTTTGTCTTCAAGAAGATGCTTGAAATATATTATTTTAGCATGCTATTATATGTTAGTAATAGACATGCTGTAACATATTATCATGCCTTAAGATTGATGGCTTATATCATGATTTTCATGTTTGGTTTTAGGACATTTCCTAAAAAGTTATCATCAAGACATGATTTAGATGTTTTTAAGATGTATTCATGCATAGCTATAGACATTTGAATTTAGCATGTTTTTAGCACTCTATTAAAGATGTTTTTCTATGAGTTTAAAGAGGTGCATAGTCACACAACTTTGACAATTGTAAACAACTAAGTATTTGGACTAGTTTTTTCCTTAGTTTTTAAATGCATCAGGGCATCTGTTGTTTTAGCATTCCAATATAATATTCTAAGCTTGATATGTATATATTTTGAAATTGAGGAAGTTGGCATTTTTGAGTTGTTTTATGTCTATGAAAATCAATAATTTTAGCATGCTGATTTTGAAAAAAAATAATAATTAATGCGCATTTAGGATAGTTTTTGGATTGAAAATCTTACATGATAGTTTTTAAGTTGTAAATCATACCTGAAAATCATGTTTTTGAAACTCAAGTTGAGGTTTGATAGGTTGATTTTTAACAAGTTGCTAAACTATGTAAAAACATGGTTTTGAGAACCTTAACCAAGCTAGTCTTTGAGCAAGCTTTTATGCTTAAAAAATGGCAAGTTCTAAATAATGATTTTAGGCTATGCCATGTTTAGTTTTGGCATAAAGATGTGCTTAAGTTTTGACATTTTGAAATTAGATTGGAAAGAATACATTGATGTTTGTCTAGCTTGAAAGAAAGTTGTTATATAGGTCATGATTTGAATGTTTAAGTTGCTTGAAAAAGAGCCATTATATGATCATATGTTTTGAAAGTGAATGAATGAGTTCTGTTAGAAAATTTTGCAAAACATATAAGAGCATAGTGGTGCCCAGGATTTGAGATTTGAGATAGGCACATGAGCCTGGTTGTAGCTATGATAAGAGATTAGTACAAGTTGGCCACACTGTGATGACCTAGACTTTTAAATCATGATTTCTCAAAATTTATTTTTCAAAGGTGGGATCGAGCACTATTTTTGAAATCATATTTATAAAAAGAAACCATTAGAAAGGATTTTCCTTTGTAATTTTATTTTCTAAAACCTAAGTGCCTTTTCTTTTAGAATACTTGTCTTTTTCAAAAGCAGGCCCATGTCTAATCCCTTTTAAGTTATATTTCAAACTCGAATAACATTGTTGCCCAAGATGTATCAGTTAAAACCACATTACTAATGCATTCGTCATTATAAATAAATGTTTTGGCATCTCATGTTTTATTACATGAATAGTTTTTTCATAAATAGAAATGAATTCTAAAATTGGCAACTCCTAATGTTGTTTTCTTGCAATATGAGTAATATTGCAATTTCATCCACATATCATAAGTTACTAGAAAAAGAAATTGGATATCTTTTTTTCTTTTCCTCGTCTCTCTTATCAATTGAGTATAGACTAAATGAAAAGGTTAGCTAAAGAGTCTAGGTTGTAGATGAAGGGAAAGACCTAAGTGAATTGATCTATGTGTGATATGTATGGTAGTTAGGTGTGTAATAAGTTAAGACTAATACTAGGAGGAATTGATTCTATCTTGGGGTGTAATACTTATAAGCATTGAGTAATTTATTGACCACTGCTAACGAAACAAATAAATTATTACGTAATAGATAGTAGTTAGATAAGAGAGTGCTACGTCATGTAGTGTAAGGCCCATGAGCCAAAGGAGGAGAGCTACCTTGCGTGTAATGTCCATAAGCCCAAAAATGTGTTGTACTTATGAGAGGGCAGCTAGCCTCATGTATGGAGCTTCCTTCATTTAACCTAAAGTATATATGTATAATAAGGAATAAATAGTGGAAAGAAAACATATGTGGTATAAGTTGACAATGAAGTAACTCATAAGCAGAAGCATTACATGCATGGGTGACTAGTCATGATGATAACCAACATGCAAAACATTTACCTAAACACTTGGAAAGGGGGTTGGATTTGATGGCCTAACCTTGCATGCATGCAAAAAAGGGCAGGCGCAACATGTGGTGAAGTAGTTAACGGCAACTGCCTTGGTGCATGCAAGTACCTTGACACCATGGAGAAGTGTGACACATGCCTTCCATGCATAAAGGCCTATAAAAGAGAGAGAAAACTAATGTTCTCCTCCCCTACATACACCAGATGACCATATCAAAAGAGGAGGAATTTGAGTGAAAAGCTAGAGTAAAATCACAAAAAGAAGAAGAAGGGGAAAACCTAAGAAAAGTTGATAGAAATCAAGCCATTGAAGGGGGAAGGAGAAAGATAACTAACCAAGGAGTAAGATTTAGCTAGTTTGGGATCTTGACTCTCCACATAATTTGAGGACTTGGAAGTTTCATTGCATGTAGGGGAATTTAGGAAGGATCTTAATATATTCTAAGCCATAGTTACCCCAAAATAGGTAGCTACTAATTAGGAATTTTTAAAGAGTTTCGTAATTATACATGATCCATGCTGATGTGAACTTTAAATATGCTGCAAGTGCACAGATCTATTGGATATAGAAATAGCAAATACAAATCGATCCCATGTGGAATCTTTGATAAATGAATTTAATTAAGTCTAAGCTAACCTACCTTAACCAAGCTAACATTCATGGAAAGCAAGGAAATAGAATGCTAAACTAAGGTAAAGAAACTAAGGAAGTAAAATAAAGTAAATAAAGCAACTAACTTAGAAATTAAAACTACTTTCATTAATTTAGATCTAATTATAAGAAATGAGTACATAAAGTAAAGAAAAGAACAAATGAAGCAAATGAAACTTCTTTGAAGTGTTTGTTGTAGAAATTTGTAGTTGAATTAAGTTCTTTTCGTGTCTGTTTCTATTTCCCGAACTTGAATTCTACTTTATAGCCTTCTTTGTTGTGTCACTCAACAGGGACTTGGATATATACACTAAATCTACCACCAAGTTTTCTCATCTTTATCCCAACATGCCACTCAACCAAAGTTCAAATTCCAATTCAATGATCATGAGGAATGAACTAAAAGTGCAGCCAAGGAAAGAGTAGCCTACTTACTTAAGTTAGGGTTAGCCATAGAAAGAGGGACCCTTACCTGAAGGAAAAACTAAAAAAAGTAAAAGAAAAATGGAGATATTGGACCTTGGCTTAGGACTCACCAATTCTAACCTTAGAAGATGATGATGGGATTAAGTACTTACCTTGAAATCTTCATACTTTTCAGCATAATGCCTTTAGCTAAGAATCTTGGATGGTTTTATGGATGCATTTTATTCTCCTCAACCATACTTTAGGATTGGAAGGAATCCTTAGCTTTCATAGAAGTGGCACAAGACTTTCTTCCTTTTCCTTGTTGTTCTTAAATCCCAAAAGAAAAGAAAAATAGAATGCAAGAAAGGTTTGTGCATGCAAGACTAAGAGGGTGGTGAGGTGTGCATCTAGGAAATGGGATAGAGGGTGCATGCTATTCTAAGTTGAAGGGTATGTGTGTAGGGTTTGTGTAACAGAAAGGAGACAAGCGTGGAAGCCTTGAATTGGAGAATTCTTGTAAGATAAATTCATGATGGGTTGGTGCGTGAAGGGGAAATGAAGGATGTGTGCTCCATGGGATGCAAGGAAGATGGGATGGAGTGTTAAAGAGATAGAGGAGAATGTGTGCAATGCTAGGTGATGAAGGGCGTGGAAATGCAAGGCATACAAGGAGGTTGCATGCAATTTCTAAGAAGGTATGCATGCAAGATCTGAGGGTATTATGCATGAAAGAAAGAAGGGAATGGGGGTGAGAAACAAGATGGGAGGGAAGTGGGGACGGATGAGACTCTTACCTCTTCTCCTTGTAGTGTATTTTTGGATCTATGGGAGAGTTGGTGAGGGCAATCTCTTGCCCTCTGTTTCTCCAAAATGTGGCTTTCAATTCTAAGAAAAAGTAAGAGATTAATTTTTCCTTCTCCTTCTCCTTCACCTTTATTTATACTTTTCTAGGATAGAAGCCCTAAGAGGTGGCTAGGATCATAGGAGAAAAGAAAAGAAGAGTAGCAAAGATTTAATGGGGAGTGGAAGGAAGAATATATGAAGAGGAGGGTATGGAACTCCAATTTAGAATGATATGGGATGTGGAATGCTATTGTGGATGGAATTATTAAATGTGGGATTATGTTGGATGGTGATGAATAGGATAGAAGGAAGGAGATATGTGTGGAAGGTAAGAAGATAAGGGTGAGTAGGGAAAGAAGATAAGTTGGGAAGGAAAGAGATAGAATAGAAAGGGAGAAAATAAAGGAAGTATGGTGGGGAATGGAAATGAGTGGGAGAGGAGGCATGGGATTCAAGGATGGTGTAATGAAAGTTTAGAAAATCTAAAATAAAGGTAGACCATAGGATAGAAATGGATGGTGAAGATCTTTCCTCTTTAGTGTTTTCCCGTGAATTCTCATGAAGTAGATGGTGGCTAGGGTTTATGGTTTTTCTTTGCTTCATTCCTAGACATTGGATCATCATTACCTTAGCTTAAGTGGATGAGATTTCGTTAAAGGTTCCTTATCCACAAGGATCTCTCTTCTATAGCTTGTTTTCTCTCCAACGCTAGATTGGAATTCCTTATAGTGGCTGGCATATATTCCTTTAATATTTCTTTATCCGCTCTAGGTTTCTCCATCTTTTCCTCCCAGCCCACCATTATTTTCTCCAACAAATGGCATTCAAGGCAAGTTGGACATCTCCTTCCATGAATTGGGATTTTTATCCTATTTTGTAGGTGGATACCCCACCGAAAATATCTCCACCAGTGTTCTTTAGTTTGGTCTTCATTGGAGTCTATCTTCTTACTAGTCCACCCTTGTTTGATCAAATTCCCATTGCTTGCTTAGGATATGTTTAAACAAGGGTAGATCTTGACTTTTAGTGCTTGAAAAGTAAGGATGATTTTAAACCATAGATTTCTTGTAAATTGTCTCTCTTCTCTCCTTTATTTTCTCCTCATTCTTCCTTATATTTCTCATGTAAAAACATGTATAAAGAGGGGACATATATGTTTACATGCAAAACACGTCTATTCCCTTAAGTGGTCCCCTCTTATGGTTTAGTGGGGTTGAGAGTGAAAGGAATGTGCCTCATGGGGACCTTGATCTTTTGGCTTATTTTGTTTTAGAGAAGCTCTCATTGTATGTGTATCCACTATATGTGATTTGAGCTTCCTTTAAAAGCTTCCCAAGGTAGTGGATGACTTGCATGTGTGCATGGGAAGTTCTATTACCTTTACTTTTGATAAGAACACTTATTTGTTAAGGATAAGATCAGTCTTCCAAGGGTTTATGACTGCTTGGACTTCGAAAATAACACCTACTTATCATTCTGAGCTCTTGAACTTCATATGAATATAATATTCTCTCTCTCTCTCTCTCTCTCTCTCTCTCTCTCTATATATATATATATATATATATATATATATATATATAGACACACACACACACACACACACACACACACACACACACACACACACACACACACACACACACACACACACACACACATCAATTGCCCCTAGACTTAGATTTTTTTAGTCATCGAGAAAAACTACAAAATAGAGAATAAGAAATTTAAAAAAAAATCCTAACCACTATGGTAAGTGCTGCCGTTTGCATTTAGCATATTAAAAATCCTTTAAACCCCTAGGTTACCCATAGTGGATGAGTTGTAGTCTCATAAGGGTTTCCAGAAATGATGCACATAAACATTTCAAAACTTTTATGAAAGTCCATTATTTATATGAGAGAATTTTCTTTTGTTTAGCACTTATTATATTCATAATGTTAGCATGCTAAGAAAATCGAACAACAAATCAAAATCTTACCCCCATACTAAAGATATTCCATTATCAATCAATCCTTGGAGTGTAAGTGTGTGAATATAGTCAATATATATATATATATATAATTACCATCTAAAATATATTTTGACTTCAAATTTTACAAGATATTCTTGTCACTCATAAAGAAGTTACTTAGAAATGGGTAAATCTCTCTTCAATATGTGAGTAGAATTATGTTTATCAAAGCCAAAATTCCCACATATTTTGTACCAAAGAATGATAACTTATAAAGAATCTGACACAAGTCCCATGGAAAGGATATCAACAATTAGGAAAGTTATACTCTACTACATTTCTTATTCATTCATAACCATATTCAAGTCATACTCCTATGATCAAGTTAGGACTTCTATTAAGATGAAACATGGGCTTAGGATAGGGTTATCAAAAGAATGGGTATAAGGATAAACAATGATTGTTTTGAAAATATATAAAGGTCTTCTAAAAAAGTATTCAAAATTTTTTTTTCTACCCGTGAGAATGAACATTTTCTTTTTCATTAGATATCTTTTCTCTACGTATGTTTCTTTTTAACTTTTGCTATAGGCTTTCTTTGAAAATTTCTTTTTTAAGCATTTTTCTTGAATTGTATTATTCATACTTTTTTTTCCTTTCAAAATAGCTCTAAAACCATTTCTGCATATTTCTAAACAAACTGGGTAATGGATATATTATATGTGTTAGTAAGGGTAATTGTCAGTAGGTCATGAAGAAAAGGCTCATTAAAAAGGTTGAAAAGGTTAACTAGTCAAAAAATAATAACTTTGGGAATGCTACAAGCTCTGGGTTAACCAAGGATGACCTCTATTATTTCTTAGGTTTCATATGGCTTGAATTGACCATAAACCTAAGAGATGTACGATATGTTCTTTTAGATATTTTCTTAATGGTTAACTAAGGTGAAGAATAATGAAACTAACTAAGATTTTACGTTTGTTGAAGAAAAAATTGGAATTTATATATAACCCTCAAAAAGGAAATTTTTCATTCTTCTCACTCGTTCTTGTACATTCTTAATCCCAAATGTCTCTTTATGTTCTAATTCTAGTCATAGTGCAACTTTCCTTCAAGTCATGTAGTGCCTTAGGCACATATAGTCACTCATGATGCTACAATTTAGCCTCTAACTAATATGTTTTGAAAGTCAAGAATTAAGGTAGGTTCTAGATGGCAATTTCAATGCATGTGTTATTGATTTATGAAGTGTATTCAAGGTATAAAATACAAGTTTGATTTTTCCTATAGTTCTTTTCACTTTAGTTCCTCATTTATAGAATTTTTTGACTACTATTTTTTGCAAAGTACACAGAAAATGGTTTTTGTATATGGCTATATTCCAAGGCATTTTCACATAGATTTCCATCATCCAACTCATTCATTTACAAAATTACTCATTATTGATTTAAACTATACAAGAATTTCAAGAAAACCTTTCAATTGGTTGTCCATTTCAAAACATGATCTAGTCCAATTTCCTATGCCCTTGTCCATGTCTAGTATGTAGAAAATGGTCCATGTTTTGGGGTATAATTCAAGGTGATTTTCATCATCCAACCCATTATTTTCAAGATATCTCATTAGTATTTAAACCTTGCAAAAATTTCCAAGGAACCCCTTCAATTGGCTGACCAATTTGACACATGAACTGGTCCAATTTCTTATGCCCCAAACTAAGCTTAGCATGCAGAAAACATTTTCTATTTAGGGCTATAATTCAAGATAGATTCACATAGATTTTGATCATCTAACCCATTTTTTCAATATAAATAATTAAGGATTCAAAATATACAAAAATTTCTAGAACACTCATTCATTTGATTGTCTAATTCAAAGGATGATTTGGCCCAATTTCTTGCCCCCCAGACTAATATGTAAAAACAATTTTTATAGCTTACTCCAACTAAAGTCTATTATCTCATTAATCAATCTAAAGGTCATTCATGACTGATGAAATCGATCCATGACATGCTAAAATGTTTAGCTAGAATCTTAATTCAAAAGTTGTAAAAGAAGGGAGTAGTTTTCAGCCATTCATGCATCACTCATCCACATGGTCAACAATCCACGGGAAACATGTTCTTTGAATCCTTTTCTATACAAAGTAAAGCAGGGCCTAGTTAAGGAAGGTCCAAGTGTCCCTCTACCTCTTAGAGATTCCTCTAGTTTTCTAGCTTTTGATGATTGTTCTCCTACTCTAAGTGCTGAACTTCCAATAGGGTGTTTGAAATTTCCAGCAGTGGGTGTTAAGATGTACTCCACCCAAAACTACCTCCTTCTCTCCTCAACTTCTCCTCTCCTCCTTCCACAATCTCCCCAACTCTAGCACCTCTTGTCCCCCTAGTTTTTCCTTGAGTTTTTCTCATGTTCTCTCTGGTTTTTGATTGGAGTGTCGCCTTTAGGTTTGGTCAAGATGCATGAACTAGGAGATGGCATTATTGCCTCTCCATTTTGTATCCTATTTCCTTAACTTTTGTTGGACAGCTACTTGTCATACATGTAGCCATCAGGTAAGTCCACTTTCCCACATTTTTGGATGGTCTTGCAAGCATGCACAAGTCATCCATCCAAATTTTCCTCTTATTATATTAATCTCACTCTATTGGCCAGCTGCCTATAATGCTTGGGGACCAGCAACCATTCTTGGATTCACTTGGTGGCTTGGTCTCCCATGCATGGCATGACCAGCCACCACCTTGTTTTGGTGTTAAATGCAAAACCTATCCCCTTTGCCAAAGTTGTAATTCCACTTCTACCCATTAGCCACCTAGATACTTTCTAATACATAGACTAAAGGATCTTTCTCTATGGTTAATATATTAATTCTTTATATTATCATACCCACTTAGGATATATTAATATACCTACTTAGGGTGTATTAGCACACCCACTTAGGATATATGTTCCCCTCTAAGTTAGTGTGCTCATCATGTTAGTACACTCACTTAAGATGTGTTTCATTTTTTTACTTAATATCTAAGTTGGAACTTAGTATGCTAATGGAATTTAACATTCCACTAACTAGGCAAAACCTCCTCAATGCATTACTCATGCAAGAACCTACTTAATATTCATTCTCTTATCCATAGGTGAGGCTTCATCCTTAAGCATCATTCCAACTCTTTCTCTCTTTTGATTATACAATTTATAATCTATTGCATTCCCACATTAAACCCCTTTTCTTACTTTTATTTTCAATTACACCTTGGTTCTATTTTCACCATTTAGCATTCTACACCTTAGTTAATTCACACCATTAGTCTTCACTCTAACTAGTTACTTAGGCCTTTTATTTTAGTCTAGTTACACACCTATGGTCATGGTCTACTTCTTGCGATGTTCATTCTCAATTCTACCCTACACCTCACACTTTCCTATATGTAGGATTTCCTCTATGTAACATCTATACCCATGCATTCCCTCCCCCACATATTCTAACATTCTCAGTCACTCTCTCATTATACTTTCACTTTATTCAATACTAATACTAATACTAATACTTAGGCTAGGCTATGGTTGTACTGTGTGCTACTCACCTAGCTTTCATCTTAGATACTTAAACCAAGTTGTTGGTTTTATAGCTCTTCATCTTACTTTTATGGGCCTTACAAGCATAGGTGTATCCCTTTCTCCTCTATGTGTAGGTACTTAAGTGTCCATGTACAATGCTATGGGTCTTGCACTATATAGGAGTTTGTTATTTTCTTTATACATAGATGTTTATACTTAGGTATTCACTTTAGCCCTTCCATTCCATCTAGCCTCATTATCATTAGGCTCATCTCCTCTTAGGCCTAGCTAGGGTGCTTGACCATCCAATCATGTGTCCTAGTTAATCTTAATCTATATATCATATTGAATAACTTCCCATCTTCACTAAGTTAGTCATGCTATTTATACTGAATCATTTATAACCTATGTGTCCTCCTAGCTCTTCCAAGCTAACTTAATGGAGTCAAGTTATTTGTCTTCCACTGGATGTCATGATAGACAATTTATCATTTGACCTCAATTGTCCCTATAAAAGGTATTAAAGAAAAGGAAAAAAGAAAGAATACCCCATTTTTTAGGGTTATATAATTGGATTATTAAATTGAGTATATTACATCTTGTTACCTATTGGTGCTACTCCTAGGTTTCCTATAATGTTATCATTTCTTGTCTTAGCACTCATCCATCACAACATTTGCATTTAGGTGATGCTCATCTTATGCACATGTTGTTCCTTAACTACCCCAAACTCTGTTTCACAGAGCATGGCCATCCTTACGGTTGTCCTATAGAAATTTTCTTTTAATTTAAGTTGCATTTGCAATCACATAAAAGTCCAGATGCACATCTCCATTTGTTCCAACCTACTTGGATGCTTTAGATAACTTCCCTCTCCATATCTCTACTCTCATGAATTATCGATCCCAAGTATCAAAAGTGGTTTTTTAGTCTTTACTAGTGATCCATCCCCCCTCCTCTTCTAGCTAAAATTGTATTTCATATACTCTATTTTAGTTTGACTAGTTTTAAATCTTTTAAATTTTAATGCATCTCTCCATAACTCTGGCTTTGTGTTTACACCCTCCCTTGTATTATCAATCAAAACTATATTATTTGAAAATAACATGCACCATGGAATCTCCTCGTGCAGATGTTTTGTTAACTCATCCATAACTCATGTAAAAAGGTATGGGCTTATTTCTCATCCTTGGTACAATCCTATAGTGATAGGAAAATCATTGATCTCTCTGCTATTGGTCCTTATGTTTGTTACTTGTCTCTCTATTATTATTTATTTTCTTAATTGATAATATTAGTGTAGGTTTTGTTAATTGTTTAGGATAGGATTAATAAACTTAAATCTTAGCATAAGAGTACATTTAATAATGTTTAGCTAATTTTTCATCTTAGGGTTAAGTTAAAACCACAATAGATGAGATAATTTCAAAATTAGGTAAATTTTGAATTTAAAATGAGCTCCATTATTAATTTTAAGATTAAAAAATCTAATTAATGTTTAATGATTTTTCATAGGAAATATCAAGTATTTTCTTTAGTTTAGATGCTAAACATACATATTAGATTAGTTTGTTATATGAAAATCTTAGATAATCTATGCCTTAAAAAGACAAATCATGCTTTGAGTAAATAGACCAAATTGGGCTAAATCTTAGAATTAAGAAAATATTGAAAGTGTGATTCTAATGATGATATTTTACATGTTTTTAAATCCTTCAAGCTTTTACTAACATGAGTAGTGAAAAAAATCAAATTTGCTGAATTTTGAGAATATTTAATTTATAGTGGTGGATTTTAAAATGCTAGCCTTAGATTTTAATTGATTTTAGTATTTTTTAGAATTAATTGATCTCATTCATTGACTAGGTTAAGTTAATTTAAAGTAGGTTTTAATTCAAATTCTACACACTTTAAAAATTAGAGTCCTCATGTGATTGACCCATACTTGCATGATCCGTACTTCAATAAACTCATGCACTTGTGAATATATTTAAAACATACCAAGTTTTTGGTGCTATTGCCAAAAATTGGCAATATAATTTTAGTTGGAATCTAAATTAAATTATTTTATCACTAGTCTCAGTTTAGGATTGCATACATTTATGTTATATATATTTCATTGTTTGATAAATCCTATGAATTTGTAATACTCATGATTATATTTTTGTTTCTGTAGGAATTTCATGAAGGATTTGGAGGAGAATTAAATTAGGATAGCTTACATTATTTTTACTTTTGAGTGAATTATATTGAGGATGCCACTATATTTTATTTAAATCACAATTCTTTTAAAATAAAAAGATGGTTTTAATAATATAGGTCAAGTGTGAACCATGCTAACTTGGAAGAGGAGGTAGATTGTATATGGTTTTACCTTGTATGAGAAGACTTTATTTAGGACTTGACTGTGAGTAGTCTTTATCCTTACATTACCTAGATTAGGGTTTGCATTTTAAATTAGTTTTTCATTTTGGATGGTAATTAATATCATATAACTTGCATTCTTAATTAATGTAACGCCCCCAAGGGCCCACGCCTTGCAATTATATTTTCCGCGTTGGGCGCATGCCCACACAGTTTTGTTCTTCCCTCATGAGAGAAAAGGCCTAATTGCAAGGTAGAGTCTTCAGGACCCTTATCAATAGCCTAGGAACTCTCTCCCTAGCGATGTGGGACTAAACTCTCAGTCCCTCCCATCCCTCAGTGACCGCGCCTTTTGGTGACGATTCACCTCTCCCCTCCTTAGGGGCCACGCGTCCGCATGTGGGGTTAGCCACCACACCGGGTCGGGGTTCCGCTCTGATACCACTGTAACGCCCCCAAGGGCCCACGCCTTGCAATTATATTGTCTGCGCATGGTTTTGTTCTTCCCTCACGCGGAAAAAGTCCTAATTGCAAGGTAGA
The DNA here is from genome assembly GCA_035236585.1 of Warburgia ugandensis. Taxonomy (NCBI): domain Eukaryota; kingdom Viridiplantae; phylum Streptophyta; class Magnoliopsida; order Canellales; family Canellaceae; genus Warburgia; species Warburgia ugandensis. Next base: position 50,205,773 of record CP141130.1, read on the forward strand.
GTCTTCAGGACCCTTATCAATAGCCAAGGAACTCTCTCCCTAGAGATGTGGGACTAAACTCTCAGTCCCTCCCGTCCCTCAGCGATCGTGCCTTTTGGTGACGGTTCACCTAACTGTGACACCCCGCGTTTTTTCTACACAATATAATAATAATTACAATAATAGTCGGGATCCCTGTTTTAAAAACTTTGATTTCTAAAGTGACCAAAAATAAAAACTTAAATAAAAGCATTTCTTTCAAAGTCCAAGGAGTCATACTCTTCTATGTTTTAGACCATTGCACATGATTAGTGCAATTCTAGATAACCGAATAACATGACGTAAGACTAGACATATGGGAGACTCAGTCTCCACACCCAACCACGTAATCAATTACTATTTGCAATAAAATATACTCCAACAATGGATAAGAAAATATAATCATGATAAAATACCCAGGGTCCCTCCATACAGCCATCACATCCAACATAAATTCATATTATTACATCTAGGTCACCTTGCAATTTAAATTAAGGTACAACCCTTACTCAAAACCCGAAGTGAGGTCTTGAACATACCTTGTCATCTATGACCATCATCTGTACTTCATTGGAAAATTGCCATCACTTTTACCTGCTCTGTCGGTGTGTCAACATGTTGTCACTCTTTGTATCTAAGGCATTGCAATCAAAGCAATGCCTCAGCAAGCTATGCTTGTGTAGGTGATATACATTCAAAGTAAACTCAATAAAAACAAATCACATGGCGCAAGGCATAAAGATCGTAATATGATCAAACATATATATAAAGCCTTAAATTACCCGATGAAGGACATACCAAGTTCATGAAATAAACTAGGTATAATCAATTATGATATTAGGACATGCACAATCCGAGAAAATCTAGAAGCACATGAATGCATGTCAAAAGTATCAAACATCATACACAGTCAAGCCCTATGAGTGTCTCAAGTACACTCATGGCAATGTGGGGCCAACTCTCTGTACCAGCCGCTTTCACCCTTACACCCTCATGGGCACTCAGGCACTCACGGAAACGACACATTCCACTTTCACTTTCACCCTCACGGGCACTCAAGCACTCATGAAGAGTCACATTGCACGCCCACTTTCACCCTTTCACCCTCACGGGCACTCAGGCACTCACGGGGTGAAGAAATGCATCCCACCACATGAGCAATAGTCTCAAACATCAAAACATAGCGACTCCCACATATCAAAAATACCAATAATCAAGGGAATATCATGAAATATATTAGAACAGTGCATGCAATAACAACCCGAAAGATAGCACGCACATGAGAAACTACATGCTGAAATTAATCTCATGCATATGGTAAGGCATAAATCATATGCTTCAAAAACTCAAATCACCTAGTCATCATTTGAGAATCATGGAAAAATTGTGAATGAAAACACCTAGTCATCATTTGAGAATCATGAAAAAATTGTGAATGAAATCACCAACCTTGGTATTGCAATATTCCAACAAATGCGTAAATCATGTCAAGGTGTATGCCTTGATGTACCTGTCACGCCATAAACCTTGTCATGGTTAACGCATATAACCAAAATCTAAAGCCTGATCATCCATTAATCGGCTTAATCTAAATCATAGAATAGTGCTTAGTAGTTTGGTTATTAAAAAGCTGCTCCAAACTAGATTTTTGTCATAAATCTAGGTTCGCCTTGTTGAGATGATCATAACGCCTCTTTCGGATCATGATTTGGACCTCTGTAGCTCCCAAAATCCACCTTTTTCATGAATAAAGGGTCAAAACCCTCAAAAATAAGAAACGGGCCCGCTGCACATGCGGCGCGTGCTGTCCGCAAGCGCATGGTGGGCGCGTCCGGAACCCATGTGGGTGGCGTGTGCATCTATCGACGTGCCGCGTGCGTGGGCGTTGCGTGCTTGGCGCACATGTGAGAAAACTATGTGCGTGGCTTGCTCAAGGCCCGCCACGTGTTGCCCTGCGTGGCGCGCTCAGGGAGTGCCGCATGGCGTGCCAGAGAAGCACCGCGCGGCGCACTCTACGCCATGCATTTCTCACTACTATGGCGTGTGCGTTTTGCACCACGCGTTTCCTGTGTGGCGCACGCCTGTTGTGTCATGTGGCCTGCAGTTGCATTGCGCATCACACTTGGCCGTGACGCATGTCAACATGGTGCCACGTGTCGCGCGTCTTTCGTGTGCATCCTCAACTCCTAGGCAGGTCGCCGTTGCCAGGAATGATGACCGAACTGGTTCGTCGTCGCTAGGGACCCCCAGGTGCTCTGTTTTTTGTGATTTTTACACCTATTTGTCCAGTTTTTTGCATACATTTCATTTTCACCCTCCATTTTCACCAATTCCACCAAAATCTATCATTTTCCCATGCTTTTATCACATTTTCAAAAACTCCCATCATACTATTTTTTGGGTTTTTTGTCGTCCCTAGCCGTTCGATCGCCACGAAATTTCATGGGTCCTTTCCTCACATCATCATGCTCAATATGAAAGGTCCGGATCTTAATTTGACACCGTCTCATCAATTTTTTTTAGTGAAAAATAGTAAAGCATGATTTTTTTATTTTTTATTTCCAGAAAACTACATGTTCACGCCGTTTTTCGGCGTTTACAAGTTAATAAACCTTAAAATTAATGTAAAGAGAAGGGTGGAGTAATCCTACCTTGGCCCAGCTGTTCAAAGGGTGGAGAAATCCGTTGCTAGGGTTTGTTCACGTGAGAGAGAGAGAGAGAAGAGAGTGCGTTTTGAGCACTCTCTCTCTTCCTCACCTTATATATATTTATTATATTATTTCATTTATTTCTCTCTCTCTCTCTCTCTCTCTCTCTCTCTCTCTCTTTCTTTTTTCTTTTTTTTTGGAAATTTTAAAATAGTGGATATTACATCAACTATTATATTTAAGTTAGGACTTTCTATTAGTTGCACCTCTTAACAAAGGATATCCTAAGCTTGGCTATAACTAATAAACATAGGCTTTAACATTCCTAATTTTTAAATATCAATTTAAGTAAAATTTGAATTATGTTAAATCAAGATGAAAAGATAATATTGAATTTCTTGTTTTTGGAGTTCTAGAAATTAATTTTTTTTATAGACATCAAATCAAGTATCAAAACCTTAATATTTAAATTTTACTAAAAAAAACTATTCCAATAACACTAACTATGCTAAAATCAGAGTTCGGATGAAAATGTTTGGTATTTTACAAGTGAAGGGCAAATTAATAATTTCACATTAGAGATTCGACTTACGAAAAGTATTAACATACACGTTCAAGATTACATCATGATCACAAATAATGATGCCTTTGACCTTATTATGATTGAGTTAAAATGAATTCACATTTAATTCATTTATTACATAAATTTAAATTAAATAATATAGTATATAAAAGAGGTGGCCAAATTGATATTGGCACCTCCTCTTAAGTTACGACAAGAAACAAACTTTTGTTTGTTCTCGAACACAAAAGGAAAAAGAAACCTGATGAGGAAGATGAAGAGAAGGAGAGGGAAAGAGAAGAAAAAAAGGAAAAGAGAAAGAGAAGGAAAGTGCAGGGGAGGAAGAGCTAACGTAGACAATAGTGAACGGAGAGAGGAGAAATGACTGGACTTTATAGTGATCATTGTCTTTTGCATGGGAAAACTATCAAAAGCCCTAAAAAATAGTTGAAATCGGGCTAGAAATAAGAAAGAATTGGGGCTACATAGGTAGCACTAGCGATTGATGAAAAATTCAGTGATAGTCACCTTTCTTTTGCATTTTTCAGTATCAAACAACATTGAATCTTTGCCAAATTTTAGAGGATTGTAGGTGAGACTTAGATCTACATTTCACTATAAAATATTTTGAAATCCATTAAGTGATGGGTTACTAACGATGACTATGCTGGTCATCTTCTTCAGCGATAGTTGTTCAACATTGGTGACCTAGTAAAATCTTAAGAAAAACATGCCCTAGGCATATTCTGGCCTGATCTACACACTGAAAAAATTGGATTTTGGATTTGTGATCATCAACCATTCAATGTTAGATCTAATCTTGATGCAGGAGACTATACGATTGCTAGATCTTGATAATCAAAAGCTAATAATTGATAATTAGTGATCAAAACCCATCCATTTATAGTAGATCTATCGATCATACCCTAAATTTAGATATGTTCATTAGATCAATCACCAATAATGTGATTTATGATTGATCAAGCTCATGATAATTGACCTGGAACTTAAATCAAGAACCTATCTAAGATCTGCAGCATGAAATCTGTGAGATTTGATCATTCATTTCACGAATCATAATGATCAGTGTTGATCGAACATATAATCTATCATTTTAAGGTAGATCTGAGCCGTCCAATCGGTTGATCTATGACCAAATAGTAGATTTGTCTAACATATAATTTTAATTTCACATCAGAAGCAATCTGTAGCAAGAATGACATATCAATATGCATTATTTAAGTAAGATCAAATCCAACCATTCAAAATCCGATCTGCAATGGTCGAAGATTAGCAAGTGCAATATGATCTAGGATCACAACCATATAACTAAACTTAAAGTCTTGGTACCATTAATAAGTGATCATTGGTTCATATATGGGATTATAGCATTTAATAGATATTTGATCAATGATCCAGGGTTTGGAAAGTGGATATACAGCCTAAGTGGTTGAGATCGTGCAATTTTGATGATTGATTGGAGATGAGTTGTTCAAATCTAATGGTCCAATGATCTAGTATGATTTGGGCCATTAGATCATAATTAAATATAAATATCTAAGTGTATGTAAGTTTATTAAGAACATAACTTTTATGCATTGTATAGATCAAAGTACACATGGTCGATCGTGAAAATAGGATGATTAAAGCTAGTGAAATTGATGAACTTGTCGCATGAGGTAGGTTGTTCTACAATCTTTACTTTATTCATATATTCAAACTATGACCAGGTTATTGATCAAGTCAAATTAACATGTATCTAATCAAATACATGTTATGGATAGATTTTGATTAATAGATAAATGACTTGGCTACATATTAGAAATGCTTTACTCTTAATAGATGTAATGAATGATGTATATCTTGATGATGATGATGATAGTGGTGATAATGATGTTAGACAATTACTTAAGTATGTGGATATGATAGAGATATGGAGTATCCAAGTTCATTGGTTCAGAATTACTAACACTTGCATTTCATTTATGCATCTCATGTATTTGATCTCTCATTTCGGTTGGATATGTGATTGTGATTTAATGCATGATTTGTACTTCATCACATTTTTTTTAAATCTTCTTGCATGTTATCAAAGTTTAATTCATAATTTGTACTTGTGCATTGCCTATGAGGGAAGCCTAAGAGGGCTGTTGATGAGGGCAGCTGATAGAGGCACTGGCAGACTTGTAGATGCTCACAACATGGTTGTGGATTTGACCGAGATGAATTGTAAGATGTTTTTACATGCAAGATTTGATTTGAGATGCGGTTTTTGTCATGGATTTGCTTGTTGGTGAGATGATATGCTCTGATTTGGTGTGGCATGCATTTGCCTGTTATTGAATAGAAAAATGATTCAATTATTTTATTGTTTTATCACTGATTTATGCATGTTGACAGCATGAATTTTCCTTTATATGGATACATTGTGATTTTACATGCACAGATATTATACATGGATGGATTAAATCCTGGATGAGATTTCAATTAGGCTAATTGCATTGCATATATTTATAACATGTTCTAGGTAGATTATGAGTAGCTAGATGATGAGATGATTTGACATAAATTTGTCTACATCATGAATTGATAAATTATGAAATAATTTGACATGAAAGTTATCTACATTATTAGTTGATATATTATGAGATGGATTGACATCAAATTGTTTACATCATGAGTTGATATCTAATGAAATTATATGATATGAGATTATTTGAAATGACATTGAGATGTATATAATATGAATGTTGTTGCACGACTAAGACTGTATGAATGTATACTATTCCTTACAATAGATTCATAATGGCCTAGATCTCCAATTTGTATGTGGCATTATTTAAATTGCTAAACTCAATGTTCAAAACACCTACCAAGCACAGGCTTGCTGAGACATTGTAACTTTGTTTACAGTGTCTTAGGTTTGAAGAAATTGACTTGAAGTAAAAATAGCTTGAGGTAGATGGAATTTTGAATGAGGACAACAGTAGCGCGAGGACTGTGCTACCAATTCAAGTAAATAACTTGTATTTTATCTTCCTAGACATGTATGTATGTATGCATTTATACAGTTGGACTATGAGCTATGACTGGATAGAATTCTAGGAAATGTGAAATATAAAGTCGTTGGTTTTTAGATCCTATGAAATGTATAATTTATAACATTTGGGTTTTGTGAAAAAATTTATATTGAAAAATGTGTTTTGCTATTTGTATTTAAAAATGTATACTTTGTAACATTTGGGGCCATCTTTTAATCAAGTAGACTATTCATCTTCTTTATAAGCTACAACTCATGTTGGGCCTGCATTTTATATGACCTAAACTATTCAAAAAATAGGTCACATAAGACTTTAGCTCATATTTTACAACATCTAAACCATTCAAAAATATGGGCTAATGTAGTGTATGGATTATGATTTGAATTATTTAGATCTTCTTAAATGTAGGCTCAATTCTTACAAGCCTATAGTTTCACTTAAAAAGATAAGTGAGCCCAAGTCTTACAGGGTCTTTTATTTTAATGATTTAGGCGTTCTAAGAAGTAGACCTAAGTAATGCATGGACTGTTATTTAAATGGTTTAGAGCCCATAAAATGTAAGTCTAACTCTCAAATGAATGGTTTAGATCATCTAAAGTATGCCTCAACTCTCACATGAATGGGTTAGATATTCTAAATGCAGGGCCAAGTCTCACATGATTTGTGATGTGAATTATTTAGATCTTCTAAAATGTTGGCCCATCATGGCCAATGAAGCATGTGATTTAAATCTTAAAAAATGTGGGTCCAACTTGAGTTATAACTTATAAAGAAGATGAATGGGTTGCATGATTAAAAGATGGCCCCAAATATTCTTTTATGTTAGAGAGAAGCGTAATTAATAAAACAAAAGCATAAGACTATTTTCTATTGCAAATATAGGTGCTAATATAAAAATCTATCTTGTGTGTTTTTGCATATTTTCACTCAAAATATACATTTTAAGAAAAAAATAAAATAATAAGGGGCTTACTTGCTAGAAATGAGGGTTGTGGTGATTTAATTAGTGAAGAGAGTTGAAGTATAATTGTAATACATTTCAAGTACTACAAAAGATGTTATCTAGATGTGCAAAGAGGATGAATCTAGATACTTGGAGTTTCTTAGGATTAAAGATGAAAACCACATGTTTTAAAAGTTAATGGTCCAGGTACCTTAATGGGTAAGGAACCTTGGCCATTGATCAATAAACAAATATTAATGACATGAGTCACCACTCATAGAAAAAGGACATGCGTCAGTAGTCCTTCTTATACCTATAAAACCAAAGATCTAGTTCTAATTCTTTTTATGAGAGATTATATAATCTTCTACATAAGCTACTAAATAAGCTTTAGAAATCACATATCAAAGTTTGAGAAAGTTTTGAATTGAAACTTATTCTTGGATAATCATATACATTAACGCAAAACTTATTCTTCCCATGAAGCATAATGCAACACTAATATTAACTTGATATCCAAGAATCAAACATTTAAAAGACAAAGAGTGAACTAAACTAAAATTAGAGTTGGACTAAACCTAGAATCAAAAGCAAGATAAAGTAAACTAAAGCAAAATAAAACTAAAGTAAACCAAAGGAAGAATTAAAATAAAGCTAAAAAGAAATGAATACCTAAGAGGTTGCTATAGAACCTCTAGCCTCAGTTGAAATCCGTCTTCGAGCTTTTCATGAGGTCCAAATATATGTTCAAAAAGCTTTATATACTTAAGAATACAATTAAGAACTTAATTAGAAGTTAACTACTTTTCATAAACTTGTCAAACTAGTTTACTTGAGTTATGTACTTGATCTCAAGTTTATGTATCAATGTATGTGTCAACTGTACTTGTTATTGTCATGTGCATTCCTTTTATGATATTGAAAATCAAGGAGTTAAAACTATAAAGTTGATCTAGGACTAGATTGGTAGGTGAAGCTATGGAAAATTTTCAAATGTGTCTATGCTTAAAAGGGGTTTACTATATTAACCTAGGTTAGAATTCATGATTTTATTCAAAGTGGTGATAAAGGATATGGAAGTTATGCATTTCTTTTGAATTAAGCTTCTAATTTTTGGTGGAAAACACATTACATTAGTTTGATATTTTATTGTGGTTTTATTTAAGTCTGTAAACTAGATTTATGTGAACCTTTGTAGATTTTTAGAGAGAGTCACTACCCAAGGTAACAAGGGCCCTACATCCCTATGACTCAAATGAGTCGACTAAACTGGAGATCTATGTTTAACTTCTCCAAGAACTAAAGTGTAACATCATTAATTTTTGTACCCTTGTTTTTATTATCAGTGAAAAATTTGATTATGAGTAGTTAGATGATGAGATGATTTGATGTAAATATGTATACATCATGAATTGATAGATTATGAAATGATTTGACATGAAAGTTATCTTCATTATTAGTTGATATATTATGAGATGGATTGACATGAAATTGTTTATATCATGAATTGATTTATGATGAAATGATATGATATGAGATTATTTAAAATTATATTGAGATGTATATAATATGAATGTTGTCATACAGCTAAGACTATATGAATGTATACTATTCCTTAGAATAGCTTCATAAATGGCCTAGATCTCCAATTTGTATGTGGTATTATTTAAATTGCCAAAATTGATGTTCAAAACACATGCCAATCACAGGCTTGCTATGATATTGTAACCTTGTTTACAATGTCTTAAGTTTGAAGAAATTGACTTGAAGTAAACACAGCTTGAGGTAGATGGAATTTTGAATGAGGACAATAGTAAAACAAAGATTGGGCTACCAATTTGAGTAAATAACTTATATTTTATCTTCCTGAACATGTATGTATATATGCATTTATATAGCTGGACTGTGAGCTGTGATTGGATAGAATCTTAGGAAATGTAAAATATAAAGTCGTTGGTTTTTAGATCCTATGAAATGTATAATTTGTAACATTTGGGTTTTGTGAAAAACATTATATTGAAAAATGTCTTTTGCTTTTAATATTTAAAAGTGTTTTAAAAACTCAAGGCATCACATAGGTTGTTTAGGTTATAGTGTCCCATATGTAGAGGCCTAGACACTTTATCAAGTATCATATCAGTGGTTGCATTATTTTTTTGCTCTCTTGCATTTAAAATCAATTAAAAAGGACTTATAGTGGCCCATGACCTTATAGGATCTTCTTGGAAGGAGGTAGATTATTGTCACTCTAGCGACCTTGACCTAGTAAGCTATGTTGGTATTTAAACAACTAGTTCTGCCAACACATTCGATGAATTTGATTACCTATACTAACTACGAAGGGTGTGAAGCAATTGATTATTTAAGGATCTAATTAGTAAGTAGTAAGACAAGTCTTAAAGATAGGAGGATCTATTTAGGTTAGTATCAATTTAATAGTCATTCCTCTTACAAAAATTCAAGAAAAATATAAATTTTAGCTTGTTTTCCATAGGGTTAGATTTATTGTGTGTCCTTGGATGTGCATCATTTTTGCATATAGGTTGCATCATTTAGTTCAGGTTTCACTAGTTTAGTCTACTTCAAAAAAAAAAGAAAGAAAGAAAGAAAGAAAGAAGAAAACACTCTTTCTTGTATATAAAGAAAAATCATGTAGCATGCAAAGTTAAGTCAATTGCACCAACCACTGGTCTATGCACAATCGTCAATTGTTTAATCCATATTTAGTATTCATAGACTATGAGAGTGAATGGGCCACTAGGCAAGGATTAAGCAATCAAATTGATCTAGGTAACCCTGCATTAGAAATGGACAACAAATTAGTAAAAGTCATGCTGCTCACTTCCATTCAATTTGACTCACTATCTACTTGTGACTAGGGCATATCATGTCAAGTTAAAACCAGGATTTATCCAACTTTTGCCATCATTTTGTGGTCTAGACATGGAGGACCATATCACCATGTCAAGGGATTCCTTGGCATTTGTGCAACATTCAAGGATCACAATTTTTTAGATGGTTCCATTAGATTATGGTTATGCCCCTTCTCTTTAAAGGATAAAGTGAAGACATGGTTGAAATCCTTAGAGGTAGGTTCTATCACAACTTGGAAACAATTATCAAAGAAATTCTTGAATAAATTCTTTCCTATCCACAAAAAAATGCCCTTATGAGTGAAATAATTAACTTTGAATAGAAAGAGGGTGAGCATTTCTACAAATGTTATAAAAGGGTGGAAGGACCTATTACTCAAATGCTCCTATCATGGCTTTGAAAAGTAGCAATAGGTGCAATATTTCTATAAAGGTTTGACATCACAAGACAGACATACGATAGATACCACTAGTGTAGGCGCCTTCATGTAAAAAAGTGATGAAGAGGCCTAGAATTTCTTGTGATGTTATTTGAAAATTTCTAGCAATGGGATTATTCTATAAGGATGGAAAGAAATTCACTATATATATATATATATATATATATATATGATAGGGACCAATCTATACCTCTATGCTAAAATGGATAGCTTGCCATATAAGGTAGATAAATTAGATATCTGTTTGGCAAATTAGATGTACGCATGCTGGCAAGTGGATCCTCCCTACAACATTAGTCTAAGCTTTGTTTAATATGTTCTAGTCCAGCACATCCTACTACATCGTGCCCATCAAGCTTCGCTTTTTTGAATATTTCTCAGAGCAAGTGAATGAAATTAGAATCATAGCAATTGAGACCTATAATCTTGGATGGGCTAGGTATCCTAAAATTTCTTGATTTAAGAACCTAGAATTCCCTGTCCTCAACCTCTTTCTGATGCCACAATGCCAAAGTAGTAACAACCTCCTCAATAGTTTCCATAACAACCAAGGAAACCATCTATTGAGGAGACCCTAAATTTGTTTGCAAAAAGTTCATTACAATTTTAGCATGGTACAAAGCAGACTTTTGTAAGCCAACTTAAAATCTATTGTGAAGTTGGAATATCAAATGGTTCAGCTTTTCGCTACTTTAATTGAAAGGGAAAAAGACAAATCCCCTAGTCAGCCATTACCAAAACCTAAGAGCCAGTTTGAGATTAGTAATTCATCAAAAGATCAAAAGTTTCATAAATAGGCCAAACCAACTACTACCCTTAGAAGTGGTAAGCAGATTAAGAAATCTCCAGTAATTGAGAAAGAGAAAAACCTACAAAAACTCAAAAGGGTAGAGAGAAGGGTCAACCATCTCCCTCTTCCTTTGAACCTCTTCTTAAAGCATCCTACATTCCAAAGGCTTCGTAGCCATAAAGATTGAACATGGCAAAGAAGGTTGGAAATTGAAATGAGATAATGGATGCCTTTAAACAGGTTAACATTAGTATTCCATTACTCAATGCCATTAAGGAAATACCCTCTTTTGCCAAATTTCTAAAAGATCCTTGCACACATAAGCGAAAGCTTGATGTATAGAAGAAAGAATTTCTCACCGAGCAGAGTAGGCTTGATCATCCAACACAACAACCCACCAAAATATAAAGATCCTTGGTGCCCCACTATATCATATGTGATAAGGGAACTCACAATTGATAGGGCATTACTTCATTCAGAGGCTAGGGTTAACTTGTTGCCATATGTAGTCTATGTGCAACTAGGATAAGGCAAGATGAAGCTGGCTACCACCACACTACAATTGGCTAATAGATTAGTAAAAATTCCTTCTGGTATGATAGAGGATGTGCTGGTGTAGGTTGAGAATTTTTTATTCCCTGTAAACTTTCTTGTCTTGCACACCCAACCTATAGTTGATCCTAGTAGTCAAATCCCTATCATTTTGGGATGGCCCTTCTTGGCCACCTCTAATCCAATAATTAATTATGGGAATGGACTCACGAAATTATCATTCATCAACTTGAATATTAAGCTTAATGTCTTTAATGCCAGACAACGTTTGGACTCTGTGGATTCTTTTGAAGTCAATATGATTGAGAGTCTTGTCCATGCTACATTCCTAACATCCTCCAATTCTAATTCACTTACAGCATGTCTATCTGATCTCACTGAAAATTTGATATAGACAATTCCATTAATGAAGTAAATGCATTACTTGATATTGCACTAGTATTGGACACTTCTAAATGAAAAGCTAAAGTGGAGTCACTTATATTTGTTGATGCTACCAATGTTCCATCTATTGAGAAACTCCCTACTCTCAACCTGAAGACATTACTTGAAAATATGAAATATGCATTTTTAGGTCCATTTGAGACCCTAAACATTATTATTGCTTCTGATTTGGATGAAGAATAGGAGGTAAGCTACTTAATGTTCTTAGAGAATATAAGATAGTTATAGGGTGGTCAATAGCAGACATTAAGGGTATAAGCCTAACCATTTGTGTGCATCATATTCATCTCGAGGACAATGTGAAACCTACGAGGGAGATAGAATGAAGGCTTAACCTTAATATGTAGGAAGTAGCAATAGTGAAGGTTTTGAAGTTGTTAGATGTTGGAATTATATATCCCATTTCTGATAGTATACATGGTTCAAGTTGTACCCAATAAATTTAGAGTAACGGTAGTTAAGAATGATGACAATGAATTTGTAAGACCCCAAAATTTTTAAATCCTAATTTGAGAAAATTTTGGAAATTAAATTGGGATGAAAAGAATATATTAAAATTTTTATTTTTAGAGTTTTATGAGAGAAAAACTTGATAGACATCTAATCAAGTATTAAGACTCCATAATTGGATTGTACTCGAAAAGAGGATTTCAACGACACCAAGTTTGCTAAAATCAGAGTTCGGATGGAGAAGATACGAGGATTTAAATGTGAAGGGCATTTTTATAAAAAAAGAAAAAAACAAGAATATGCCTAAAATAGAAGGGATTGTAATTGATATGGGCACACCTCCCAGTTAAGGGAATTTCAAACAAACCATTTGGTCCATTCTCAACCCGAGAGAGAGAGAGAGAGAGAAGAGGGGAAGGAAGAAGGAGAAGGAGGAGATGAGGGAGGAGGAGAAGAGGGAGAAGAGAGGGGAAGGAGAGGGAGAAAAGAAAGAGAAGAGGAGAAGGAAGAAGGAGAAGGAGGAGAAGAGGGAGAAGAGAGGGGAATCAGAGAAACCCGGCTCATCGAAAAAGTCTGTCATGCTAGTGAGTAGGTAAAAGATGGGGCTTTTGGGTTGACGGTATTGCAACCATTGTTAAAGAAGATGATGGCTCGATCGATGATCCAAAGTTGATCATTCCATTCCTCACGACGAGTGAACCAGAACACCAAGGCTATTAGGAGATCTAAGGTGATTTTGATAGTTGATCGAGAGGACACAGTGTGCACAACATGATCGGAAGGTTTCATTGGAAAACAATAATCAATCAGCACATCCAAGAGAGGGAGAAACATAGAAAAGTCCCTAAAGGTAGGATCTATGAAACCTTGTTCTTGATTTGAGATTTTTAGTTAGATCCACATTGTTCATGCTAGATGTAGGTTTTTATGATGATCTAGCCATCCATTACTTAATCCAAACTTAGGGATAGGTAAATAAGTGCCTGATGTAGCCCGTATCTAATTGAGGTTGTTGATATGAGCTAAAAACTGATTGGACAATCTAAGCCATCTGATCAGTCACTATTTAAACAATGACTTCTTAGCATCCGATCAATGATCAAATGCCATGGATGAGTTTTGGAATAGTGAATTAAGTAGTATAGGGCAAATATTGAAAGATCTAGATGGAAATTAAGTGAATAATCTGAACCGTCTGATCGGATAGTGAAAGGATAAGGACTTGGTGATGCCTAATCTATGATCAGATGTTGCCATTGCATTCCTAAACCTTAATAACATGTTGAGATCAAGATTCGACCACTTATATCCATTGGTCAACAATCTAGAGAATGAACAATAGATCAAGGGTGATCTAACACTGTTCCTTACATTTGATCAGTGACCAGTCATTTAAGCCTCTTATTTACGATCAACATCTTCTGGACCCTTCCTTGAGTGAACACATTTCCATGGAAAAATAGAACATCTTATAGTAATGCTTCGTAATGATTTTCAGAAGACCCTATGGTTGTTCAAGGATCCTTTCATTCATTATATCAGATATTAAGGAAAATTGATTCTAGCTTCAAAAGGGACTCATTTTCTAATGAAGAAATGAAAATATCACCTTATCAATTTATGGCAATGCCATTTTTCCTTGTGGTCTCAATCAAAGAGGATTCATATAAACCAATTATACAGTCATTCCTTCTACTTTATGGGCTATTTTTCAAGTGTATGAGTAAACCCTTTGGTGCTAAGGAGTCAAATGCTATAGAATTTCTATCTCATAGATACTGCTATTAAGAAATTTGATACCCTAGTCCCAATTATTCCTCTAATCAGATCATTGGCTAAAGAAAAATTTTATAATGTCTCAGGGCATCCCATTAGTAAGCCGGGCTAGACCAATTTATCCGATTATGATATCATTGATCGTTTTAGGCATATATGCAGAAATCTTTTTCATTATCACAATGGATCTTTTAAAAAAATAGAGTTTTGTATCAAGTCAAGTATATACTTTGACTTTCATGTGCTAATGATTGACTAGAACCTTAATGGCCATAGATGACCCATGATGTGGAAAATAGACCAACAGCCTAAGTAGCTGAGATCATATAGAGTGATAGATTGTATGAAACGTAATGGTTCCACAACTAACAGATTATCTAGATCGTCAAATTAGGGTATAATGGATACATTTTTGTAATTGTTTATATAATTTGCCATTGACAAGGAACTTAGAATATCGATAAGTGATCGATGAGTGATTGGAGGAACATAATGAAATTGTGAAGCACATTAAGGGAGTTAGGTAGTTTTAACATCAATATGCTTTTGTGAAACATGAAAACTATTGATAAATACTTGGTCATATTTGAAAATGCTTGAGATTTGGAATTATGATATTTTTGATTTATGCAGTTAACATATTTGTATTTTATGCAACTTATTGGTTTGGAATGCCATGTTGTTTTACTATCAAATTGGAAACTTATGCACGAAAACATATTTGAAATTACATGGACTCCATGAATTATGAAATGATGAGGAATATAGAATCCTCAAACTCAACCCTTTTGAGAGTGGCTTTGACATGGCTATATCATATTATGAGATTTAAATTGCATGACTTCAATAATGTAGGGGTTTTTCATGGTTTTATCGGTTATATCGGCATGTGATGATGCCTACGTTGGGCCGGTGGATGCTGTGCTAGGAAGATTGAGGACATATCATCCTTCTTCTTCTAAAATTGTTTATATGTGTTAGATATCTGGCCACAAAAAGGGTGCCTGAAGGCCCTAGTCGGTCTTGATGAGTGGTCCTAAGTGGGGCGTTGAGCTACAGGATGTCTATTATGGGTGTTTGCTAGTGGGAACTCTTACGGTCCATGGAGTCTATTTGTTTTGGTATCGGTGAGATAGTTGCGAACTGGATTTGGGTTTTGACAGCCACAGAGAGGCTCCATTATTTTGACATTCATATGTATATAACATGTTAGCATAGGTGCATTGCACCCTGGGATTTTAGGTCTATAATGAGTACTCATGACCAACGACAGATGGCTAGATTTCAAGTGTTTCTGCACTCGCTAGACCTCAAGGAGGTTCTAATGGTATTATACTTATGTGTTTATTGAGACACATTGACTATTGAAGCATTATCTAGTTTGAATGCTTTTTGTTCATTGATTCTTGATGACGATTTATCGAGGAAGTTGTGATGGTATT
Organism: Warburgia ugandensis; assembly: GCA_035236585.1. Classification (NCBI taxonomy): domain Eukaryota; kingdom Viridiplantae; phylum Streptophyta; class Magnoliopsida; order Canellales; family Canellaceae; genus Warburgia; species Warburgia ugandensis. Next base: position 50,221,752 of record CP141130.1, read on the forward strand.
ATACATATGTGTTTATTGAGACACATTGATTATATTGAAGTATTATATGATTTAAATGCTTTTCATTTATTGATTCTTGACATAATTTATAAGGCATAATTGAGACTCCAGAGTTTTATTATATTGCTTATTATGCACCATATTTTATAGAAATGCTCAATATGTCATTATGAACCCATTTTTGATTTTAAACTGTATATACTTCATACTTTGATGATGAAATTACCTACACAAGCGCAAGCTTGCTAAGACATTGTAAATTGTTTACATTGTCTCTGGTTTGAAGAAATGAGACACAGGAGCAAATGACTGTGCTTGAGATTTAAATAGAAGAACATGATAGATATGATAAACATGTTTGTAATATAGTTGATGATCTTGTGAACTGATGTAATGTTTGACTTAATATGACTTTGCCTTATTTACATGTGGGTATGTAAATAGGAGTTATGGAGGTATGGTTGTGACTAGAGTGGTCTTGGGAATGTTGGTCTTAGTCCTAGCCTTTTGTCACTACAAAATGTTTCATCTTATTTACATGTAACTAGACATGTGTGTGGATGTATTTTGGAGGGAGACAATATCTCCTTTTTTTATTTTACATATATATTGTGTTTATTAGGTTGTCACATTGCATGCGGTCCAAAATACAGGGGAGACTCTGCTAGATTTTTGGTAGGAATGTGGTACTCATTCCTATGAAAATCCTTATATTTTTGAAAAGAAAAAATAACACTCGGGATTTTTAAGGCATTCTCTTGAAAATTGTTTTCCATTGTTTGTTTTTCTAAAAAGTTTTTCAAACTCGGGGCCCCACAATTGTAAAAGATTTTATGAAAAAATGTTGTAAAAACCAGAGATGTCATAGTTGGTATCAGAGCCATTTCCATTAGTGATGGTGGGCTAGTTGCTTGTGGTCTATGATGATACCGGTTCCCTAAGGAGGAAAGAGGGGGTTGTCGGCTAGGGTCGATCCTGCTGGACGGTCTCAAGTGGGACGTCGAGCTACAGGATGTCTGCTTAGGGGCATCTACTATGGGTAACCCTAAGAGTTAGTCCCCATCACCTGAGGAGTGGGAGTTGTGGTAGTTATAAGAGTTCTGAGGGACTATCTTAGAGCCCAGTTACTCCTTTCATACCAGTCCCACATGTCCAAAAGTCATATATAGCTAATCAAGTGAGAATGTGTTGTTTGGATATGAGTTATATAAATAACTTGTTTAGGCAATGTTGATGAATGTAAAAAAAGAATAGTTGCAACCCACGAGGGTTGGCAATTTCTAAGAAGGCAATAGATTGTTAGTTCTGGTATGAGTAAGAGTACTCTTATGAAATTAGTTTAGTTCTTAAAGTAAGGAACAATAGTATAAAATTAGTATAGCTAAATGAAAACTTTGTCAGAAATAGATCTATTCATGTGGGGCGACCTTCTGAGGATTTAAGTTTTAATTTTAATGATGCATATAAACCTTTGAGGATTATGATAACTATTGCACAATAATATTTTGATTATAAAGAAAACAGGGCAAAAAATAGTCACAATTGAAGAGAACTCGAGGAAATTATGAGTGTTACAACATTAGTTTGTACATGTAGTAGATATATTCAATAGATAAAACTTAGGTATTATAAAAGTCAAAGGCAGTTTGACCTACTTATGTAAATGAATTATTGATCAAAAGGGTGAAAACAAGTTATCCCTCATATATATATAATAGAAACACTAACAGCTAGTTATCATTGAGAAGTAAATAACTATTTAATGATTCTTGAGAGTTTTAGTTATGATTTGGAGGTGCATAATGCTTAGAGGATATGACAACTGTTTTATAAAGATAATTACTAAATGATAAGAAAGGATAGTAGATGAGTGTAGAATTGAAGCATTAATACAAAAAACAATGAATAAGTTCGAACTCTAACTTGAACGGTGTGTATAAACTTTTGAAAAGGCCTAACAACTATGGTAATAACAATAGTGTGACAATAATGATGAAGGATCAGAAATGATTACAATTAATGAGAACTTGAGAAAGTATAGAGAAGTATTGTGTTAACCTAAACTTGAAGTGGAATTATTTGATGAATAAATTGTAGTATGGTGAAAATCATTGAAAATTTGATGAAATAAGATCCTAATGTTCTTATGGATGAATTGTCTAAGTTATGAGATGAAAATTAATGAGTTATTGTGCATACAAAAATATTAATGGCTAGACATTAGTGAGAAGTGAATGTTTATGAATTATTGTGAGGATTTTAATTATGATTTGAAGTGCATATTGCTTAGAGGACATTGCAGTAATTTTATTGGAAGATAGGACTTTCATAGTAGTGGCCTTCCCATAATTGCCCCACCCAACTTTTAGCCTCTCATAGGGCAAGGTATCATCAAATCATCAAATTTCAAGAAGCAGGTGACCAAACCCTCATAACTTCTCTAGTATAGCATCCCCCAAGCATATGCCTATTAAAACAAAATCGCAAGCCTCTAAGCTTACATGTAAAATAGATTTCATACATATCAGACAATCTGTCTATTTACTTAGGGCTAAAATATCTTCTAGTTCCCTATTCACTTAGAGTCTAGTCCTTAACCATTTTATATGTGTTTGGTTGGATCATAAGAGTTTTAGGGGATTTAATACAAGTATTAACATTACTCTTGTCAACATAAGGTCATGGGTTCAATCATGTATATCCCCTGTAAATGCATTCATCAAATCCTCCTACCTTCAAGTAGTGATCCCTTTTCCCAGATCTTTCATGATCCTGACTGATGTATCTAATCTCTACATCCATACATACTGTCAATATATATAAATTATGAACAATCCTATTGACCACTAGATCTAATGTTTAGAATGATCTTTAAACCATTCATATTTAAGTATTTTCTATTTCTAAGTCTTTGTGTGTTCATCTCCTTGATCTTAATCTTTCATAGATCCTTTGATTGACAATCTATACTTGTTGATAAAGATCAAGGTCTTAAATATTTTATCATCTTGTTCTTCTTTGATCTAAGTTCAGTTATTGGATCATCCCTAAGGAGGATGATCTTGGTTTTCTTCCTTGAATCATCTTTGATTAAGGGTTTGGATTATCTAATCTAATGAACTAGATTTGATCTATAACATGCATACTAATAAACATGTATGCTAACTACAATACAATATTCTTATTCTTATTGTTCTTGATCATTCAAGATCTAATGGATCATGTTTGATCATCCTTATCTTACTTATAGTTTTTATTAGGTTTAGATAATTTACTAACCTTTTATGCTCTTACTATTATCATTCAACCAGTTAATGTTTTGCTGGTTGAAGGTAACTTATTTCAGCCTAAGTCTAGACTGCTCCTCTTATTTCCAATTGGCTAAGGGTTACTAGCTGAATGGGTGAACACAAAGTGGTTACTTCAATCCTCATGTAAGGAGGCGTTTAGACCTCACAAATGTCAACAAAAGGTAGGGGAAGAGCGAGGCTCTATCAGACAACCCCCTTAACCACTATGTTCAACCTTCATTAGAGTGACCTTAGCTCAACCTTTCATAAGGTTCCTATAAGCATGTTAACCCTAAGTACTCTTTCTAATTGATTTTAATTAAGTCCATGAACATTTACAATGTCATTCATGGGGTTTATTATTCTCCTAGTTTGGGCCAATGATTTGATAATCCTTATATTGTCCTACTAACTGTAGCCCTCACTAATTAAGTATAAAATAATCCACTCTTACTTGTGTCATGAAACTCTACTTTCTCATTAGATTCCAATTTTGGTGTTTTATTTTCTTTTATCTCATAACAAGTAGATCTACTAATGAAATTTAACCATAAATGAATTATAAATTCAAAGCATAAAACTACATAATTGAACAACTTAATAATAATGATACAAGGTACTTAAAGTTACACTAGCATGATTTTCAACTAATATACCTTAATAACTCAATTTAACTAACATGGTCCTAAGGTACAATCTTATACTATAGTATATTCTTACATGAAATCCTAGCATGGTCCTAAGTTACAATGGCATGATATCATACTAACTTGATCCTAAGTTACACTTGCATAAAAATACACTAACAAGCCCCTAAGATAATTAAATCTAGCAACCTATCATAACAATCTAATAACATATCATGCTAAAGTCTAAAAGTTGTACTAGCATGCTTTATAACATAAATCATATTTAAAATGCATTTATCAATTAATAGAAAATGAAACTAATTACATTAATATTTTTAGAAACCTTTACTTATGATCCAACCATTTGATCTTAGATCTTTTCATTTTAATTACATTTAGGGGTTTTTCTTTATTGAGGTCCAAAGGTTATATTGCTTTGTTTTTGTCATATCCAATCCATGATCTCCCTGAATTTCATCATATTTACATTCATTCAATCCACCCCAAGGATCTGATCACACTTGATCTCCTTGATCAAGTGGGTCCCTTTGTATTTTTAGGGTTTTTCTACCATAACGGGTAGATCCCTTAATATAACTCAGATATGTCCAAATAAACTATAGATATCACTTTATTTTAATAGTATATCATTATCAAAATAGATTACCAAGATCTAATCACCTCAGATCTTGAAGATCTTGGAAATTGGAAACTTATTTCTTAAATACAAAAAATTTCATAAGATATTTTCTCCATTTTATCATTTCATAAGAAACTAGAGGTTGTAAGCTTTCCACAGCTTCTTTTCGATCTCAATTTGTAGTTCATATGACTATTGAATTGAATCTGGAAGTTCACAGTCCATTCATAGGGCCTTGATCTATTCTGGGCCCATCGGAATGGACGGCCCAGACCATTCGGGCGGAAACAGGCCGAGCAGAACTGTCGGAGTCACTCACCCATCACTGGGACGCACCCGTGACGCGTTTGCCCAACGACCAGCATTGAGCGCTGTCATCTTGTTGGGATGACGTCGCATGCGCAGCACATGCACGGAAACGTTGCCGCTTGCGGTGTTTCGCACACCGTTCTGGGGACCTCAATCCGATCGAGAGATTGGACAGTCCGTTTTGTTCCGTCCAATCAATCCCTTTCATTTGAGGGCTCAAAACTTAATAGAATTTTGTGAAACTTTTACTCTAAGGGTTTTGGACCCTTCTGGATCGATTGGTAGGGTTAGATTTTCCATTTGAATCCTCAATCATCATGAATTGAAGGTTCTGGTATTTACTTTATTTTTACCATTTTTCACCCAAATAAAATTACAGTAAAATAGAAATTTCATCAAATAATAATAAATATGTCCAGGAAGTAGTTCTACCTACCTGATTAGAGAAAAACATTGGTTATATGGTCCAATTTAAGAGAATACCACTTTTGATGATAAGATAGCCCAAGATCCACTTATCTTGTGATTTTCGTTGTTTGAACCGTTGGATCTTGAAATTTCTTTAGATGTTTTATAGCTAAGGTATGGTAGGAGATTTTAATTGATGAGATCTATGATATTTGATCTGGAACAAAGTGCCTAATTGAATTTAGGTCTCTTGTTCCAATCTAGAGAGAGGAGAGAGAAAATGAAAGAGAGAGATCTTTTGGGAGTTTTGGGTTTTGGGGAATGGATCTAGGTTTGGTTTTGTAGGGAAAACCAAGATAATTTTGTGAGAATTTTATGAACATTTTTAGAGGATTTTTGGGGGTGTATTTATAGGCATTTGGGTCTTTTTGCATGATTATGTGTAATGATGATGGTTTATTTTTTATTATTTATTTAGCATTGGATTCTCCACCTCCACCTTTTTCTCCATGACCATTTGGTAGTGGTTTGACTCAAGATTTCACATGAGCTGGCCATAGGATTCCTTTTCAGGTCCCTTGTGGGCCCCACATAGTGTAAAAAGACGATTTTGCCCTTTATGTATAAAAAATTAGGGTTTATTCCCATGATCTCAGAATTGAGCGTACCTAGTGGCATTGGATTTGTATTTCTTAGAAAATTCTAAATTTTGATGTCCCAAATTTTGATTTTGGGTAAAATAACTATTTTACCCTTTTGTCCATAAAATAAAGAAAATTAAGGATTTTTCATCTGAATTCAGAATTTGTCGTACTTACAGTCATTCTGAAGGGTTTGCTGAGTTCAATTTCAATTATACATGTCTCATCCCTTGATTATACTTTTATAAGAAGTAAATTCTCAATAACCCTAATATTTCAGCCCAAAATTTTTGAAACTCAAACTTTATTGATTTTCTCAATCAATTACAAAAATTGGGGTTATTACAATCTTGCCCCCTTACAATAATTTTGTCCTCGAAATTTGTAATACAATACTTAATCAAACAGACTAGGGTGTGTCTTCCTCATTTCTACTTCTATTTCCCATGTGGCTTCCTCAATAGAGTGATGTTGCCACAGAACTTTGACTAACGGAATGCTTTTGGTCCTTAACTTCTGTTCCTTGCAGTCCAAAATTCGTATTACCTTCTCTTCGAAGGTTAGGTCTGACTTTAGCTCTTCTAGCACCCTTTAAAGTACATGTGTGTCATTTTGGAGGTATTTCCTTAGCACAGACATGTGAAAGACACTATGTATTTCTGAGAGTTGGGGTGGTAAGGCCAATTTGTAGGCCACTGAACCAACTCTTTCTAGGATTACAAATGGACCGATGAATCTAGGACTAAGTTTTCCCTTGCTTTCAAACCTCATTACTCCTCTGACAGGTGATACTTTTAGAAATACATGCTCCTCCACATCAAATTCCAAGTCTCTACATTTTTTATCTGCGTAACTCTTCTGTCTACTGTGTGCTGTTAATAACCTCTTATGTATCAATTTAACCTTGCCTATACACTGTTCCACTAGTTCTGAATTTATCAGTTTTCTCTCTCCAACTTCACTCCAGGAGGTTGGTGATCGATATGGTCATCCACACAATGCTTTATATGGTGCCATACCAATAATTGCTTGAAAACTATTGTTATACGCAAATTCCCCTAACGGAAGATGTTCATCCCAACTCCCTTCCCAATCTAATGCACATGCTCTCAACATATCTTCTAAGGTTTGAATAGTCCTTTTTGATTGACCATTTGTTTGGGGGTGAAATGCTGTACTGAACTTAAGTGAGGTCCCTAAGGCTTGTTGTACACTCTTCCAACATCTTGAAGTAAATCTTCCATCCCTATCAGAGAGAATGGATAGTGGAATCCCATGAAGACTTATTATTTCTTTTATGTATAACTTAGCTAGACTGTCAACTGATTGGTTCTGCTTAATTGGAAGGAAATGTGCTGACTTTGTTAGCCTATCCACAACCACCCAAATTATGTCATGGCCTACTCGGGTCCTTGGCAATCCTGTTACAAAATCTATAGTGATATTGTCCCATTTCCATTCTAGAAGTTCCAATGTTTGTAACATTCCAGCTGGTCTTTGGTGTTCAGTTTTTACTTGTTGATAATTTAGACATTTAGCCACAAATTCTCCTATTTCTCTTTTCATGCCTTCCCATCAAAAATATCTTTTTAAATCCTGATGCATCTTTGTACCCCCAGGGTGCATAGAAAACTTTGACTGATGGGCTTCTTGTATCAGTTCCTTTCTCAAACATGTATTTAAAGGAACCACCAATCTCTCTTGAAAACGTATACCCCCATTTGTACCCTTAATAAATCCTTTCTTTTTACATAATTCCTAAGTTGTTGTATCTTCTTCTTGGGCTTTAAGGACACTTTCTACAAAAGCTAATTTAACTATGATGTTTGTAAGTAGAGCTCTTGGTTGTCTACTTAATGCAGATTTTCTAACTTCTTCACTTGGTACAAGGGAAGATTTCCCTTGTACTGGTGTGGGAGTAGCTAATGTTAGTGTTGGTGTATCATGTCTCACTTCAGGTTGAGCCTGAGCCTGCATACTTGGTATTTCTATGGGAGGCGATGAACCTTGGGTCTGTTGTAGGTGAGGATGGAGGTTCCTCAACACCCTTGTCACCATCTCTTCCACATTGTTCATGGTTGCTCTCTCCATATTGTCTTCTAGAGTATTTTGAGCTGCCTGCCTTGTGACTCTCTTTGGTGGCATTTGCTCATAAACCAAAATTTCTATCAATTCTCTATACAACTACTTCTATCTTAATCTAGACTTGGATTATAATCTCTCTTTTGGACATATTTGTACTGTATTGTGACTAGATGAAATGCTTTGATACCAACTGAGATGACCTGGGTTTTTGTAACACGTTTTGTAATATATTTTGAAAGGCAAGGCCCTTAATAATAAAATTTTTTCGCAATACAAAGCAATGAAAATTCTTTTCTTTAGAACTTGTTTTGTAAAACCCAAGTCATCACTTCATACATAACATCCGTAGAACTTTGTACAAGATAAAATTCCATTGAAGGAATATATTTTCATTAAATTCCAGAATCCATCCAGTGGTTCACAATACAGCCAAATCCATTACAATACTTGTCCAAATTACATAATCCAAACTCAAAGCTCACCATACAATGAAACTCTCATTACAATACAACACTCTCAAACAAAGCAAAATACATGTGTTCAAGGGTATACCTTAAAGATTATTCTCTTCAAGTCTTCTATCGTCTTGAGCTCCTAACTCTCCTTCCCTGTATCTGAGATATTGCAACATTTACAATATCTCAACAAGCAATGCTTGGTAGGGGATTCAAGAAGCATAATAATTGACAATATAATGCTAATACTTCATAATCCCATTATCCCTAAACATATGCATGTCTCTATTCTTTACTTTGTAATATATGTACATCCATATATGTACATGCTATACATGGGTAAAGTAGTTAAATTTATGAAAGTAGTCAAATATCATTCCCAACTAAGCTGATCAATTCTGTCCATTATGAGAATTTATTATTTTAGCTAATCTTACACTGGGAATTTCCCTTCTTAGGAAATATTGGTAACATATAATTACCTAGTATTTCATCATGCTAAAACATAAGGCATTTCACTATGCCTACTCTCATATACATCATAGTGCAAAATAATCAAAGGGCTACCATGCTGGAGTCTGATTCGTACTAGCGCACTCGGATAACTACCCTCTTCACCACTGATACCATGGTGGAAAATATTATGTCACTGCCCATATGGGAAGACAGGACTTTCACAGTGGTGGCCTTCCCATAATTGCCCCACCCGACTTTTAGCCTCTCATAGGGCAAGGCATCATCAAATCATCAAATTTCAAGAAGCAGGCGGCCAAACCCTCATAACTTCTCTAGCATAGAATCCCCCTAGGCTTATGCCTATTAAAATAAAATCACAAGCATCCAAGCTTGCATGTAAAATAGATTTCATACATATCAGACAATCTGTTTGTTTACTTAGGGCTGAAATATCTTCTAGATCCCTATTCACTTAGAGTCTAGTCCTTAACCATTTTATATGTGTTTGGTTAAATCATAAGGGTTTCAGGAGATTTAATACAAGTATTAACATTACTCTTGTCAACATAAGGTCATGGGTTCAATCATGTATATCCCATGTAAATGCACTCATCAAATCCTCCTACCTTCAAGTAGTGATCCCTTGTCCCAGATCTTCCATGATCCTGACTAATGTATGTAATCTGTACATCTATACATACTATCATTATATATAAGTTATGAACAATCCTATGATCACTAGATTTTATGTTTAGAACAATCCTATCAAAACAGATTACCAAGATCTGATTACCTTAGATCTTGGAAATTAGAAACTTATTTCTTAAATACAGAAAGTTTCATAAGATATTTTCTCCATTTTATCATTTCATAAGAAACTAGAGGTTGTAAGCTTTCCACACCTTCTTTTCTATCTCAATTTGGAGTTTATATGACTCCTGAATTGAATCTGGAAGTTCACAGTCCATTCCTAGGGCCTAGATTTGTTCTGGGCCCATCAGAATGGACGGCCTAGATCATTCGGGCGGAAATGGGGCAGGTGGAACCGTCAGCATCGTGCGCTACCAATTAGATCATTCGGGCAAAAACGCTGCCATGTGCGGCGTTTCTGTGCAAAATTTTGCACGTCGTCCTAGGGACCACGATCCGATCTGGAGATCAGACAATCCGTTTTGGACCGTCCAATCAATCCCTTTAAGCACATCCAATTAGAAGGATTTTTAATTTTGTATGATTTGTAAAGTGGTCAATCTTCTCTATTAAGTTGTGAAAAACTAGTAGAGTGCTAATGAATGGTGATTCTCTAAGATAAAATAGGGGACTCAACCTTAGGAAATTTTGTGGGTATATTCACTACAAACTCTCATGAGGCAAAATTGGTCCACTAGGGGTGTGATAGATTTTTAATTTTGCATTAAAACCACCCAATTAGTACCCATGTGTTACAACTAATAGGGATATGTTAGAGTTTTTAGACCAAAATTTATAACAGATGCATTTTTGACCTAATGACCCAAAAATTTGTTATTTTGTAGGTTCAGAAACTAGTCATAGCTAAGTCATGTTTTTCTTGTATTTAATTAGGATTTTTTACTTTTTGTAGGAAGTAAGATGGTGATCCAACGACTAAGATCGATCGGGGATGAAATTGAAGATCAAGATCAAAAGATCTAGTCAAAGCATAAAAATCACCACTTCAACATAAACCAAAGGCCAAGATCATCTTGTGGACCAGTAATGGATGTGATTAAAGGAGCTAAGGATGGACAAAGTAGGCCTATGAAGTAAGCTGTGCATTCCCACCACCTTTGCATGGAAGCCACTTAAGCCACCTTAGCCATATATGTCATAAGAGGAGGTGGCAAGTTAAGGAATTCAAGCCAATCAATCCAAGGGTTGAAGCCAAGGAAGCTTCCTAAGCCAGCCATGAGCTTAGCCAATGGAGCCTTCAAAGTGAGTCATTTAAGCCATTAAGCTAAGCTAAATGGAAGGCTGGGATTGGAGAAGATTCAAGAGAGTTATCCATGAGTTATTTTGAATATAATTAAAGGAAAATATATTAAAATAAGAGTGCATATGGACCAATGGGATAAGAGCAACCAATTTTTTGGAGTTTTTCTCACTTTCCCCCAATTTTTCCTTAATTTCCACCTCATCCTTAAGATGCACTACGAATTTCAAAACTCTCACACCTTCCACCTCTTACGAAACCTCCCAACCAACCAAATTTCTCCACCTAACACATCCCACCACTTTCTTCACATATCCCCGCCCCCCCCCCCAACTTTTCTACAAAACAAGCTCCAATTTTTTTGGAAGGGGGAGATGCCCCTTCCTAAAAAGGTGGCATCTCCCACCTACCACCCTTCTTAAGACAGCCCACTTGCTGTACCCACTTTCCTATTTGATGTCCTTCTTTTTCACCCATCCTAGCCATTCAATTTGACCCTCTTTAATCCTCACCACACCTTAGTACTAGGTTACCATAGGAAACATGGGAGAAGTCTTATAAAGACAGCCCAAAACCCAAGCAAAATAACACTCTTTCACTATAAGAAAAGGACATGTCCTTCATAGGAAGGAGATGCCCACTTCCTTCCAGCTGATTTTACTCCTTTTGCTTGTTGGTTTGTGAAGTCTTTGGGTGCTGCTACAAACTTCCAAGGTTTATGCTTCTTCCTCTAGTGTTCAACCTGGGATTTTTGGAGTTTTGATTCATCTTTGAAGGTTGGTTAGCCTTTGCTGGAATTTCTTTCTTTTCATGTTAGTTTGCCTTGTTTTTCATAAGCTATCCTTTCTTTTAAACTAAAATTTAAGTTTGGTTTTCTCTTAGGGTGACAAACAAGGGAAGTCATCTTGAATCTAGTTTTGTCTTTATCTTTCATTGGATCTTTATTCTCTTTTAGCCCTCAGTGATTAAGATTAAGGGAACATCACTGTAGTAGCATTTAATTTTCAGATTTGGGTTACATGTATGGAATGTTATGTTGATAGCTTTTTGGATGTGGTTCAATGAGATTAGTTGGAATTTCAATTCATGTTTGTGTTCAGCAGTAAATTAACTTTGTTCTTGAATGTTTGAGTGCATTAGAAATGATTAAATTCATGTTGTACATGTTATAATCAATGAATGTTTCAATTACCTTACTGCTGGAATTTCTTCGCATGAATGGTGTATATTAATTTCCAGAACAATACAATCTTGTTCACTTGATTTTTCAAGATCCCAATTAGATAGATAGCTTAGTTAATTTTACAAATAGATTGCATGCTTAGGTTTCCAAAGTAGGTGATTAAACCTAGGTTTCCAAAGTAGTTGATTAAACCCACTCTTATCCAATGAATGATGAATACCATTCCATGGTTACATGTATGTTAATTGGGTAGTTATCTTTCATTGTAATTAGTAATTGCTTTCATTTATTTTTCTAGTTTGGTTTTAGTTTGATTCCATTATTTTGCATCTTAGTTAGTTGGAAAGTAATCAAATTTGTCATACTTGTTAAAATAGTTGATTTGGTTGCTTACTTTTCTTAGTTTTGCATGATTAGGAAAGTATTTTGTTAAGGTATGTTTCCATTAAATTAGTTGTTAATTTCATGTTTAGGAAAGTTGCTAAATTACATTTGAGAAAAGTTTCACTTTAGGAAATTTATAAAATTAGAAGTTTTTAATTTAGGAAAGTTTTAATTTTAGAAAGTGCTTGTTTTAGGAAAATTTTCTATTTAGCTTGTTTCTTGTTTTTTCATAGTTTTGAATTTATTATTGTAATTTTTATTCTTAATTTAGGACAAAAATCACTTGAATTTTAGCTAGGTTAGATACTTTAAAGTAGGGACTACTAGCATCATAATAGTTCACTCGTGGGATGGACTTTACTAGCATACTATATTTCAAATGATTCATGCACTTGCAAGTTTTATTTAAAACAACAACATGAAATACTATGCTAGTAAGATTTTGAATTATGCTGAACTCAACAACTCCACCATAGAAAAAGAGTTGTTGGCTATTGTGTTTGCACTATATAAATTTAGATCTTATCTCTTAGCATCTAAGGTTATAATCTATTCAGACCATGCTTCCTTGAATTATCTTTTTTTTAAGAAAGATGCTAAACCTTAGTTGATCTATTGGATATTACTACTACAAGAGTTCGACATTGAGATTCGAGATAAGAAAGGTTCCAAAAATGTAGTAGTAGACCATATATCTAGGTTAATTGTTGAGTTTGCTAGTGAATCAATGCCAATCACCAAGTCTTTTCTGGATGAGAAATTTCTACAAGTTGCTCAGTCACCTTGTTTTACAAATATTGTTAATAATCTTAAAACTGGCCAAATGCCCTTGCATTGGTCCAAATAAGATAAATCCAAATTTTAGTCAAGGTCAAGTGCTTTTTCTAGTAGAGTTTGTACTTATTTAAGTATTATCTTGACCACAGCATTAGGAGATGTATTCTTAATAGTGACCACCAAATTATCATCTCCTTTCATCATAATCATGTATGTGGAGGCCACTTCAGTGCAAGAAGACCATTGGAAAGATTTTACAATGCAAAATTTATTGGGCCATTATTTTTAGGGATTCTCATGCTTATTGTATGGCATGTGATCATTGTTAGAAGTTGGGAAGAATAAGACATAGGAACTTGATGCCTTCAAACCCTATATTAATTGTTGAACTTTGTAATGTTTGGGGCATTGATTTTTTGGGCCCATTTCCTAACTCTTTTGGATATTTGAATTTTCTTATGGGAGTAGACTATGTGTCTAAATTGGTAGAGGCTATAGAGTGTGACACCCCAGGTTTTTCATGAAAATTTTTCGTGTGCATTTTCAAAAGGTGGCATGCCTCTAATTTTAAAATTCAAAAATAGCGGAAGATAGTTTTCTTTGAAATTCATTTTTCCAAAAACTCGGATGTCACCTCAACTCCCATACTATACATAACATAGTTTTTATAGAAGATAGACATACATTTTGATTGTTATTTTTTTCCTACTTGCAAGTGAATATGCATTTGTATATTTGTTTGTAAGTAAGAAGAGAAGATAATGAAAATAATCTCTAGCTTCATTAAAGTATAGAAATCATAACATGACATGAATAAAAAACTAACATTCCCTCAAGTTAGGGTGTCCCCCCTAAGCAACACGATGCATCAGATCCTAGGTGTTGTGAAAAATGGGCAAGGGTTGCTAGGGCATTCCCCCAAAAGCAACCCGCTACAATGGATCCAGGTGTAGTAGAAAATGGGCAAGGCCTACTAGAGCGACCCCTAGGAAGCAGTGTGTTGCATTTGAAACCTAGTGCAGTAAAAAGTGGGCATGGGTTAATGCCATGGAGGTTGAGAAGTGCATGGGTAAATAGTCTATCTTAAGAGCATAAGATTCTTATCACCACATGGAAACTAGGGACATTGATAGGTAAGAGTCTATAGTTTGTAAATACCATGAAACATATGACAGTCAACATCATTTATATCCAAAAAACCAAGTGGAAAGGGGTTAAAATACAAAGAAATTGATGGGTATAAACTTTGGTATGTAGGAGAGGATAATAACAGAAATAATGTAGGAATACTAGTGGATAAAGAATTAAAGGATAAAGTTGTGGATGTTAAAAGAATCAGTGATAGAATTATAATAATAAAAATTGTTTTAGTAGAGAAGATCATAAATGTTATAAGCGCATACGCACCACAAGTAATGTTAGAAGATATAATCAAGAAACAATTTTGGGTAGATATGGAGGTTGTCATGCAAGAAATTCCCAACACTGGGGGGATAGTTATATGAGCAGACTTAAATGGCCATGTAGGAAAAGATAAGGAAGGATATGATAAGGAACATGGAAGGTATGGTATAGGAGCACGAAATGAGATGGGGGATACTGTCCTTGATTTTGCTTTGGCATAAAACTTGGCCATTGCAAATACATTTTTTAAGAAGAGGGATGAACACTTAATAACCATTAAAAGTGGATTCCATAAAAACCAAATAAACTTTTTTCTACTTAGGAATACCAAAAGATCAATGTGTAAGGATTTTAAGGTGTTATTCGGCGAGACTTTAAACTCACAACATAGGTTAATGGTTATGGATGTCTATATTAAAATATGGAAGAAAGTAAATGAACTTAATAGGTATTCAAAAACTAAGTGGTGGAACTTAAAAGGAGAGAAAATAACTTAATTCACAAATAAGTTGGTGGTAGAAGAAAACTAGAACTATGATGCAGAAGTAAACACCATGTGGACTAATATGGCTCATTCCATTAAGAAAGTGGCAAAAGATGTCTTAGGAGTATTTAAAAGTAAAAGACAATTAGTAAAGAAAACATGGTGGTGGAGTGAAACTGTACAAAAGGTTATTAGAGAAAAACAGATGTGTATTAAAGCATGATAGAAGACTAGAAATAATGAAAACTATGAATAGTATAAGAATGCTAAAAAGGTTGCTAAGAAAATAGTAAGTGAGGCCAAACTTAAGGCATATGATGACCTCTATAGTAGACTAGGATCAAGAGAAGGTGAGAAAGATGTGTTTAAACTTGCAAAAATAAGAGAACAGAAGGGTAATGACTTAGACCATGTTAGGTGCATTAGAAGTAATGATCAAAAGTTACTGGTCAAAGATGAAGAGATCAAACAAAGGTGGGAAACTTACTTCCAAAAATTGTTAAATGACAATGGCTCTAAGAATATAGAGATTTAAAATATTGTAAACTTAAATAACATTAGACATTATAGATATGAATGTAGGATTAGAATACCTAAAGTGAAAGAGGCCTTGAGAAAGATGAAATTAGGAAAGGCCATGGGGCCCGATGGTATACCAATAGAAGTTTTGAAGCATATGGAAGATACTGGAGTAGTTTGGTTGACCAAGTTGTTTAACAAGATTATAAAATCAACGAAAATGCTGGATGAATAGAGGAAAAGTTCTATTGTACCAATTTATAAGAATAAAGGAGACATACAGAGCTGCACTAATTATCATGAGATCAAACTTATGAGCCTCACTATGAAATTTTTTGAAAGAGTGATTGAGAAGGGGGCTATGACATGAGACAAGTGTATTAGAGAACCAATTTGGTTTCATGCTTAGAGAAATATAGGGAGAGTGGGAAAGACCTCCACATGGTCTTTATTGACTTAGAGAAAGCTTATGATAGAGTCCCTAGAGAGTTAATAGCATGAGGGAGCAGTAACAGGTGTTTAGACCACTAGTGGAGAGACCGGTGATTTTCTTGTCACTATAGGATTGCACCAGGATTAGTATTGAGCCCATACCTTTTCACATTGGTTATGGATGAGTTAACAAAACATTTACACAAGGAGATTTCATAGTGCATGCTGTTGCATATGATATAGTCATAATTGATGAGATATGGGGGGCATAAACACAAAGCTAGAGTTATGAAGAGCATTAGAATCTAAAGGATTTAAAATCAGCCACACTAAGAAAAGATATATGGAATACAATTTTAGCAAGGAGAGGAGTATGAGTGGAAAACCAGTTAAAATTGATAACCAAGAAGTCCTCATAAAGGACCACTTTCTGTACTTAGGATCAATGATTCATGAAAGTGTAGAGATTAAGAGGGAGGTTACCTAGAGAATTTAAGCAGGTTGGAACAAATGAAGATGTGCATTTGGAGTTTTGTGTGATCGGTGGGTAACACTCAAACTAAATGGAAAATTTTATAGAAAGTCCATAAGGCTGGCCATGCTCTATGGATAAGAGTGTTGGGGTAGTTAAGGAACATCATGTTGATAGGACGAGCATCACGGAAATTGGGACATTGAGATGGATGAGTAGCATGACTAGAAAGGATAGAATTAGGAATGAAAACATTAAAGGAAACTTAGGGGTAGCATAAATAGGTAACAAGATGAGGGAGATTAGACTTAGATGGTTTGGACATGTCCAAAGGAGACCTAAAATGGCACTGGTTGAAAGGAGTGAGGCAATGCAAGTAGAAGGTTCTAAAAGGGGCAAGGGGAAGGCCTAAAAGAATGTGGATGGAAGTGGTGGAAAAAGATCTAAAAACTTTAGGATTAAATGAAGCCATGGTACTTATAGAGGGGAATGGAGGAACAAGATTCATGTGGTTGATCCCTAATTGGGATAAGGTTTAGATGATGATGATTAGAAAAGATGGTAAATCCTAGTCATATAGATTAGTCATTATGACTTAGTGATGCACTATAGGCTTATCATACTACTTTTAAGACTCCCATTGGCATGACTCCTTGATGTTTAGTTTATGAAAATATTTGTTATTTACCAGTTGATTTAAAGCACAAAGCTTGCTGGGTTACAAAAAAACTCAACTTTAATTTCAATAAAGTAGGTACCCATAGGAAACTCCAACATTAAGAGTTGGAGAAGATAAGGAGAGATGAGTATGATACAATAAAACAATATATGGATCACATTTAATTGAGGAAATCTTTCATACCTAGTCAAAGGTCCTTTTATATAATTCTCTCTTGCAATCTTTCTAGGGAAATTGAGATCTCAATGGACTAACTCTTTCTAGTCCCCACTATTTATCCTCTTGAGGTGGTCAAGATTGATAAAGATGGAGTCATCTCCAAGGTCAATGGTTAGAGGCTAAAACTTTCTTGGAACTTAAGAACCTTGATGGAGAGGAGGATGTTCACCTTGAAGGTCCCATTTATAAAGATTGAATCCACTGCATGAATGTTCTATTTTATATGTGTAGGTTCAAAGTCTTGTAGCATCATTAGTGAGTCTTACATTTGCATCTAAATCCATCGTTGAACTTGTAACACCCCAGGGTTCCAATAGTCACAATATTGTTTGCTTTGGGTCACCCATACACCCCTCACGGTTATGTTCTGCCTAGTTTCCTAGGGAAAACGCGTTGTGACCGTTAGAGTTTCCCAAACTCTTATAAACAGCCCAGTTTCCTCTCCCCAGGCAATGTGGGACTAACTCTCTGTCCCTCACCCCAGCCTAGAAGCATACCAGCCTTCTCTTGGTCCACCCTCATCAGCTTCACATCTTCCCCTCCTTAGGGAACACGCGTCCCCACGTGATAGCCACGACCAGGCGCCCGCGTGCGGCTAGCCACCACACCATTAAGGAAACTGGCTCTGATACCAATTGTAACACCCTGGGGTTCCAATAGTCACAATATTGTCCACTTTGGGGTTCCCATACACCCCTCATGATTTTGTTCTTCCCTAGTTTCCTAGGAAAAATGCGTTGTGACCGTTAGAGTTTCTCAAACTCTTATGAACAGCCCAGTTTCCTCTCCCCAGGCGATGTGGGACTAACTCTCTGTCCCTCACCCCAGCCTAGAAGCCTGCCAACCTTCTCTTGGCCCGCCCTCATCGGCCCAGGGCTTCACAGTACTTCATCATAATGTTCACATAAATAGAATCATACACCATAATTAGCGTACATGTATAATTCTTCTTACCTTATCTCTCACATTTATTATTTGTATCCATGGTTATATTTTTAAACATTGAGGACAATGTTTAATTTAAGTTTGGGGGTTGGGTATTTCAAAATTTTGATGTGTTGATTGCAAGTTTTTTTTTTTTTTTTTTTAATTTTTTAGTTAGTTTTTAAGTCAAAATTGCATTTAAAAAAGAAAAAGTGATTTTTCTCTAGATTTTTGTGATAAGTTCCTTTACAAGGATGATAATTCATATTTTTCAAAAGTTTAGTGTTATCTTTGAACTTTATCTTGTTAGTATATTTGTATACAATTTGTTTATTATATTACTCCTTTCACTAAAGTTTTCCATTAAAATTGAACTCGAAACACTTGTTGCACCTTAGCATATATATGTGGTTTAGGTTGAAGAGTATGTATAGCTTGGAGATCTTGAAGAAAATTACTAGAGACTTATAAGCTATGTGAGATGGGAGCCATTCTTTCTTTGTGAGAGTTATGCATAAATTCAAAATTTTCTTCAATGGGCATTAATTCATAGTTGGTCTCATTATTCTTTGTTTTGATCAACTATTGAGAAAACATATGAAAGACTATACCACATATCCCTTGAGTTTATAGACATATTTAAGTCATATAAAACCTAGAAAACGATGGAGGCTATCTTTGTTTAACTTAGAGCCTTTAGCCTACTGTCTGTTATGTTGCGCTTGTTAACCCTTTTAAGCCTTTATACTATAGCCTTTTCTTATTAGACAAGTAACCATTATCCAAAATTTAACACTATATTATATCTAGTACCCATTCTATTTTGAAAATAAGTATGAATGGTTAAAGAAATATCTTGATGAATTAGTATGAACAATATAATTCACAAGGTGAATATTAAAATGCCTTAAGGAAAAAATTTCAAAAATGGAAAAGGGCTATTTTCAAAAGTCAAATGAAAAAGAAAAGATAGTGAAAGAAGAAGGAAAAAATTCACTCTCATGTGTTAAAAGTAGATTGGGAATACGTTAGAAGACTCTTATATAATCTTCAAAACACTTTTTTTTACCCTTATATCACTTTTTTTGAAAATCTTGTCCTAGGCCTTATATTTCATCTTATTGCAATTCTTGTTTGATCGTAGGAGAAGTATGGCTTGAATGCGGTTATAAATGAGTAGGGATTCTTGATGAAATATGCGAGATAATTTAGTTTTTCAAGTGCATTATTCTGATCATATATTGATGAGAGTTTTATTGACCCACTTCCAAGGGACTTGTCTTTTAGTGTTAATTATACCTTGTGAGATTTGAAGTTGAAAGATGCTTTTGCATCGTAATTTAAGTTATGGTTTACTTAGAGATTGACAATTGTGTCTATACTAACTATATTCATATGCTCACACTCTGAGGTTTGATTGGTATTATTAGAACATCTTTAGTAGGAGGGTAAGATTTTGAACTCTTATTTATTTATATTAACATGCGAATGTTAGATACTTATTCAACACTGAGTGGAAGAAAATTCTCTAAGAAAAATTAAAGAATTTCCATGACTTTAAATTGAAATGTTTGTGGGTATCATTTTTGAAAACCTTTATAAGACTATAACTCGTCCACTAGGGTAACCTAGTAGTTTAAAGGCTTTCTACATATGCTAAATGCAAATAAAAGCACTTGCAAAAATGGATAGAGTCTTAGATTTTCTATTCTTTATTTTTTCTCAAAAAATAGCAAAAATGTAAGTATGGGAGTATTAATATACACATAAATATTATATATAATATCCCTATAATTAGCATTTTTAATACTGAATTTACTTAATTTATCACTAATTAAGGATTATTTTTCATTTTTCAAGGTAAGAGTAAAAGTAAGTAATATGCTATATTTGGAAACTTGAAACCCTAAGAAAAGAGCTCACCACCATTTGACCAAAATCATGAACCCACATGCTTAGAACCATGAAACTAAGAAGTTTAGAATGCTGTGTGGGTGTTCCTATCAAATTCAAAACCATAAAAAATCCCATGCATACAAGCAACCCTATCTGTACTAAAGAGGCTATCATTATTGAAATATAAATCGGTCAACTTCTCACATATGCATACATGCATCAAACCACTACCTTGGGCAGCTTCTAAAAGAGGATAGAAATACAATGAGTCACATGTATACGATTTATTTCTAAAGCAAAGCAAGTGAGAAGTAGGGTCCACATGCATAATAATTTGACTTTCTCATTCACTCTCCCATACCAAAGAGGGACCCATGCAAGGTTTATACATTTTTTCCAAGGGAGGGCTATGTCACTTCCTATATTATGCATGTAATACATAAGGAAAATTTTTTGAAAAAGAGGAGAATATTAAGGATGAAAAATGTGGAACAACTCACCTTTATCCAAACTTTCAAAGATACTATGTTTAATATCTACCCTCAATCAAGGCTATCCTACTAGCATCCAATGAGAAGTTTTTTGCGATAGAGAATCATGGGAATGCAAGGCTGGACCAATAAGAATGAAGCATGTAAGAAGGCCAGAGTTGAAGTTGACTGGTGGAGATATTTTGGTTGGGCTACCAACCATTTTTCAAGGAAGTTACACATCAAGTTAAGGAGGCTTAAAAATGTATTTTTATGGATAGATTAGAGGTGGTCTGAAATGCATAGTTGAAGGCCATTGGAGGAGAAAAAAATGGTGGGCTGAGGAGAGAGTCAAGAATGTAAAAAACATGTTCTCAGGGAGTGGATCGAGGAGAGATGAAAAGGTGTTTTTCTAGGTAGGAAAGATAGAAACAATCCTACCATTCATTCTAGGGTTGTGCATCATCCTAGGGTTATAATAAGAGATGAAAAAAGAGGAACGAAGGAGTGAGATGTTATTTGCAGAAGAGGAAGGAAAATTTTCAAAGTTTTATGTGTGATTTTCTTACCTATTATGCATGAAATTCAAGTGGTGGAAGAAGGGATACGAAGAGAAAAACAGATACGAGAAAATAGAAGGGGATATAAGTAATATGTAGGAAGTTTCTTGGGAGTGTGATTGGCTAAGAGAAAGGATAGGAAATAGAGAAGATTTATTGTTACCTAGGGAGAGGAGGTCTAGAGATAAAAAGAAAGGAGAGTGTAATCTGTAAGGCATTCCATAGTCCTACTGAGCTTGGACGTTAAATCTCTGATGGCAGAGGAATCTTGGATATTAGAAGGAGGGTAAGAGGAGAAGAAAGAAGAGTATGACAAGTGTTTATGTGTGAATTTCACAAGAGAGGTAGGCATCTTTCCATCTTTTATTTCAATGGAAAATTTTATCCCTTTCTTTATTATCATCTACACACTTCTACCTTATCACTAATCTCTTTCTTTCTTATTTCTAACACAATTTGTTGTGATTTTTAAATTAAACTCACAAGCACACAATTCAGTATAGTAATTCACACGATGGAGTTCGATCCCACCAGCAATTGAATGGATGTGTAATTAATGGTCCCTACTTAAAATATTTAACCTGGCCAAAATAATGATATTTTTATCCTAATTTCATTTTGGAAACTTAATATAAAAGATATGGAAACAAGTATGATGCAAAAAAGTTAGAACTTTCTTGAAAACCCTTACTTTTAAAAATAGAACTCTCCTAAATTAAACCCTTATAAATTGAGAAATTCCTAAATTAACTTCCTAAGCATGCAATTTTTAAAGAATTTAAATGTACTAATGGGAATGAATATAAAAATAAAATCAATACTTTACTAAACTTTCTAAATATGACTAGAAATTTCCCAAATAACAAGCTAATCAAACTACATGCTAAACAAACTAATCAAAACTAACATTCATACACTAATTAAGCTAAACTTTCCTAATATGCTTGAATTAAACTAACTTAAACTTAAAAAACATTCCAAAGCTTATTTGAATCAACTCACAATCAACCTTAAACTACTAAAAAACATGCGCATGGCCCATGGGTTTTGCACATGGTATCAAAGTGGATTGGTGGTTGATTTTATGCTAGTTGAGATGAAGCATTAATATCTAGAATAATGGACTATGAATGGGCAAGGATATTTACCAAGGTTATCTAATGTTTAGCCTAGAAAGCCTTCAAAACCATGAGCTCATCATCTAGAGTGGTGTGCATGGGTTTAAGGGATTTTGGGTTGATTTGGTTGGGATTTTAAAGCAACAATCTTCTATTAAATATCAAACCATGAAATCAACATGTAAACAAGTAAACTTTACTAACATTAATCAATCAAGAGAAGCTCTAATTATCAAATAGTATTGATTTAAAATCAAGTTTACAATGATGGTGTGCACCACGCTTTACAACATAGAATTCCAAAATAATCTCTCACTCATCTCTCATACTCTAACCAGCATGAACAATCAAGGGGAAAATCCAATAGAACATGTAAAGATTTAAGGGCAATAATCTAGAACTTCAAGGAACTAAAGCTAAGCACAAAGGTAGAACATGGGAAAGTAACCAATCTTTAAAGAATTCATGTGGAACATATAAGAGAAACACACCAACATGGAAGACTCAAAGCTCCAAATGGAAGTCATTGAGATATAAGAAATCCACAATGCAAAAGATGTTTAAACTAGGTTGCAATGAAGAGGAAAAGAACACCCAAGGAGAAAATCATGGTTTCTACAAAAGGGAATAGAGGTACCACTTTTCTAGGTGTCTCCACAGTCCCACCGAAGATTATCCACATTGAAACCCCAAGCCCCCTTCTATAAGCAATTCACCTTCTACTTTTGGTGGCCTATGATCCTAAGGTGGAAAAAAAAGTGGGACTTAGATCAAAGGGGCGGATTAAAAGATATTTAAAACATTGTGTGTGAATCTAGATGGTTGGGAAAGAAATAGATAGGTGGGGAAAGAGATAGAAGGTGAGATTAGAAAGAGAGATCAAGTGGTTAGGTGGCCTGCAAGGAAAGGATAGCTTAGTGAGTGGAATGGGAAGGGAGCTCCTGTCTTGTACGAGTTAGGTGTGGAGCTCCTTTCCTTGAAGAAATTCACATGGAGGAAAGGTAAGGAAGGGATAAAAATTGTAGAAATAAGTTGGGTGGTGAAAAGGAAAGTGAATAAGGGATGAGGTCGAAGTGGGGATGTGGCATCTTATCATTGGTCCAACCAATGGTGGAAGGTATCATTTTTCTAAGAAAATATAGGAGTCTCCCCCTTTGGTTTTCACATGGCATATCTATGGGGTGAGAGTGATATGGAAAGATGGAAGCCATTGGATTAAAATTGAATGGTGAAGATGATGAGATAAGTAAGAAAGAGTGCTTAAGGTTTTTGGGAAGGTGAGAGAGTTTTAGAAAGATATGACGATTGGGTTGAAAGTGAAATTCGTAGTGTTCCTTAGTGGTGAGGTGGAGAGGGAGAAAAAAGTGGGATAAAGATGGAAAAATGATAAAAATGAGGTGTGTTCTTCCTATAGTTCCACATTTTACCTTAATTAATTGGATTTTCCCTCAATTATCTTCAAAATATCCCTTAGAATTCCATGCATATTTCTTTAGATTTTTCTCCAATCCTAGCATTCCATGTAGCTTGGCTCATGTTCCTTAATGGCTAGCTTAGGGAGCTCCATTGGCTTTACTTCATGGATGTCTTTGGGAGCTTTCTTGGCTTGGATTAGTGGCTCAAATCATTGGCTTTGATGGCTGACTAAGCTCTTTAGCTTGTCACATTCTTCATGGCTATGGTTAGGTGGCTTAAGTGAATCCCAGGCAAAGGTGGCAGACTTTGTGTGACTTATGCATGGGGCAACTTTGTTCACATTTGACTCCTTCACTTCCATCTTTAAGTGATCTTAAGGAGATCTAAATCCTTGATCTCAATTGATGACTTTTAGGCTTTGACTAGATCTTTTGATCTTGATCTTTGATTTTCATCTCGATGGATCTCAGACTTCGGATCATTATCTTACTTCCTACAAAAAGTGAAAAAATCTAATTAAATCCTAGAAAATATGATTATTCACATACTTACCTTGGATTAGCCTCTAAACCTACAATTATCAAATTTTTTATTTTTTAGGTCAAGCATGTATGTGTTGTAAATTTTTGGTCAAAAATCCTAATTTATCCCTATAAGTTATAACACATGAGTAACTACTTGGATGATTTTAATACAAAATTAGACACCTATCACAATCCACTTCTCATTTCCTCATAACATCATGCATACACCACTACCCTCCTTTGTTTGTCCTTCAAGGACTCTCTTTTGCATACATTGCTCTATTTTCACCATCATTTCCACTTATTGCTACACAAGAGAATCCTTTTTCTCACCCATTCACACACATCTTTCTAAATACCATCCATTTATGTATGCATCCTCTTTCTTATTCAACTTATTCTTTCATCTAATGCTTCCATCTTATTGTCCATTTTTCTCACTTCCACACAACATCTTTTCTTCCATTCTTTTTCTTACTTCTATCGTACACACATTACTCCCTCTATTC
Organism: Warburgia ugandensis; assembly: GCA_035236585.1. Lineage (NCBI taxonomy): Eukaryota > Viridiplantae > Streptophyta > Magnoliopsida > Canellales > Canellaceae > Warburgia > Warburgia ugandensis. Next base: position 50,246,586 of record CP141130.1, read on the forward strand.
CTTTTCTAGATTACATGCATATACACTCTTTTCCCTCTCTAAATCACACGCACTCCCTATATTGCATGCATGGGTTACTTTGAGTGGTGAGTTTATTTTTCTCATGTTTATGGAAGTTGGGTGGTGTCCTATGTGTTTTTTTGATAGCCACATAAAACATAAGTCACTGTTTGGTTGATGATCGAAGGTGATAGTGCATGTTTGAGCAAGTTTAGTAGCAAGTTTCATTGAGTGACACAATGAGAACCTTGATAATATCAATCATTCTCATAGTTGATTTGCTTTTGCTTCCTTGAATCATGTACCAGTTATAATGCTTTAGATGTAATGAAAGTTTTATTAGTTTTGTTATTTGCTTTAGTTAAATGCTTTATGCTTTAATTTAACTCTTAATTATTATTTACTTTTGTTAATTGATAATATTACTATAGGTTGTTAATTGTTTGGATAGGATTAATAAACATAAATCTTAGCATAAGAGTAGATTTAATAATGTTTAGCTAATTTTTCTTCCTACAATTAAGATGAAACCACAATAGATGATATAATTTCAAGATTGGGTAAAGTTTGCATTTAAAATGTGCTCCAATATTGATTTTAGGATTAGCAAATCTAATATATATGTTTAATTATTTATTTTCATAGGAAATAGTTTAGATAGTAGATACGTTAGATTAGATTAGTTTGATATATGAAAATCTAAAATAACCAATACCCTAAATTGGGCTAAATCTTAGAATTAAGATAATATAGAAAGTGAGATTCTAATGGTGGTTTTTTCTATGTTTTTAAATTATCAAGATTTTTTAACATGAGTAGTGTAAAAGTCTATGTTTCTTAATTTTGAAAATATTTAATTTTAGTGTGGTTGATTCTATAACCCAAGGTTTAGAGTTTAATTAATTAGGTGAAATTAATTTAAAATAGGTTTTTATTGAATTTTTGTCAGTTTGAAAATTAGAGTCCTTATGGGATTGACTCATACTTGTGTGATCTATACTTCAATAGACTTGTATGCTTGTAGATATATTTTGAACACATCAATTACTTCCAAATAAATTCCTAAGTTTTGAATGAGACTATCCATATGCGATGCAAAATATTCAATATGAAGGAATATGTAGAAATGGGATCAAACCATAGCTTAGCAAGTCTGTCATGGATAATTAATGTACTGATAAGTGTTCAATTATGTATAAAAAGTACTTGATTACTAGCCCACGTGTTATAACTTAGAGTGTTAAATTAGGGTTTTTGGCCAAAATTTAGTAACACATGCATTTCTGACCTAATAATTCAAAAGTTTGATGTTTTGTAGGTTCATAAGCTAATCCAGAGTAAGCATGTGAATCATCATAACTTTTTAGAATTTAATTAGTTTTTTCCTTTTGTAGGAAGTGAGAAGATGATCCCAGAACCTATATTGTGCTTCACAGAGTTTTTCATAAGTTGAGCTACTTGATTAGATTATCAAGAGTTGCAGGGGGTGGGGTGCCCCTACTTCAGGATGTGGGGGTAGAGCCCCCAGAAGAAATTTGGAGAAGCAAAAGGTGACTAAAAATGGACCCATCCTAAGCCATGCATTTCCACCACCTTTGCATGGGAGCCATTCAAGCCACTTAGCCATTAAAGCCATGAAAAAGGGGGATAAGCCATATGAGCTACTCAAGCCTTGAAGCCACTTTAAGCCACCAAGGAATAAGCCATCAAGCCAAGGAGGAGTGCCACATGGAGCCACATAATTGGAGTACTAATTCAAGCAACTTTTCTATGTTCAAAGTGTGACTTTTAAGTGGTTTTGCGAGATAATTTTAAAAGGTAATATGATCATGCATTAAGGGACCCACAAGAGAGAAAAATCCACTTTCCTAACCCATTTTCTATAACTAATCCACCATTTATCCTAGGGTTCCATGTTTTTAAGTCAAGGAAGGAACCACCATCTAGGAGAAGGACGCTCCCCCTTAGTTGGAAAAATCAAGTGGTTTCCCAATTAGGAAACCCTTGATCCAAGTCCATGCAAATATGTAAAAACCCTACTCTTCCCACCATTCAAATTCCATCCAATTAGGAGGGTGAAGAGCCACTTTCCTTCCATGGAAAATGATGCCTCCCCCTTCCAAAATTAGTAACCAGCTAGCCCATCACCTCCCATCTCTTTTATTTCATCTTTATGAAATCATTCCTACCTAAATTTCCTCCTCCAATACTCTTCCTAACCTTTCTCATTCAATACCCTAACCCTAGAGCCACTTTCCCAAGTTAGGAACCTACACATCTATATATACTCCCATGGTTCATATTAAGTTTCCTAGTAGAGGTGGGTGAGACATATTGAAACATAGCTTCTTGTGGTGCTTAGTTGCTATTGGACTTTGGGAATTTTTTGATGCTTTTATTTCTTTGGTTTTCTAGTCATTTCTTGGTTAATTGCATTCCAAATCAGGTTAGTAGTTTACTAGTTTTGATTTAGTTTCATTGCTCTAAGTTTTCCTTGTTTTGTTCCTTAGATACATGCAACTTTCCAGCCTTCAATCCCACTCTTTTCTTTCTTTAATTGTTTAGTTTTTGTTAGTTAGTCAACCAAGATTTAAGTTAGTTATTCTCTAGTTGTGACATACAAGAGAATAACTAGCTTAGAACTTGGAAATCCCCTTTTGAATTCCGCATTTTTTTTCTTGTTCACCACTTTAGTTTAGGTCCATTTTGCCTTAGCTAGTCCACCTTTTTAGCCTTCTTTTCACTGAAATTCCTTTCTTGGTTTTCTTTACATATCATTGTAATTTAGATTAGGATATTATAATGAAGCTTTTTTGTAGTTTAGACACATTTTTGCAAGCTTGAACACTGTGTAATTTCTAAAATTTGTAGACAATTTTATACACATAATTTTGGTGTAATTTGGAAGTGAATCAATAAAGTTTTGTTGGAATTCTTGCTGTGAAATATTTATTTCATCAAAGTACTTTGGATCTGGGTTGTTTCCTTGCATAAAATTTGTGGTTTCAATTGCTTCCTTATGCTTGATTTGTTTGATGTTCTTAAGTAGTTGAAATCTGGAATTTTTCTCCCCACAACTTTGTGCTTTATTTCTAGCCATATAACACATTATTTGCTTGAATCCTTAGAAAAATATTTATATTTTCATGTTATTTATTAGATCCATTAATTAGTTTGTGTGATAGTTCACTTTAGATTCATCAATTCTGATCACTTTTGCAACCTAGAACCATGCATACAATCCATAAATCATGCACATGATACTAAGTCACTTTTCTTTTTGGTTTTTGCTTAGTTTAGATGCAGAATATTGTTTTGGTTGTAGTTAATTAATTTTTTGCATTTTAATTTAGGTTTAAAAATTTTCCTTTTATAGAAATTTTTATTTTTAAGAAGTTTTAGTTTAGATAAGTTTTAGGTTAGGAAAGTTTCCTTTTTAGTAGTTTACTTAAGGTTAGTTGCCTACTTTGATTCATTATAATTTGGAATTAGTTTCCTTTAGTTTCTTGCATGCTAGTTAGGTAAGTTTTTATTTTAATTCTTTGGAATTAATTTTAGAAAGTTTCTTTTCATTCTCGTTTCTAATTTCATTCATGTTTCCTTCTTAGTTTGTTTCAATTTCCTAGGTTAATCACATCTCTGTCTCTTTGGCTGAAGTTATGTAATCTACATAGAATCCCATCCATTGCAAATCTATGAGATTTCTCATGGGTTCGACCTCACTTGCATGGAAATACTACATTGATTCATACGCTTGCGAGTAATTATAAAGCTACACCATGTACCTTCCACCACTACATTGGAAACCTATGCCTATCCACTCGTATTGGCGAAAACTCACACCTAGCTTCTTAGAAGCTACTCTACTTGATCTTCTCCTTCCTTCTTCCTCTTAAGGTAGTGCTAGCTACATGCCTTGTCTCTCCACAGTTGAAACATTTGAAGCCAAGTTCAACACAAGGTCTACCCTAGTGATGTTTCTTGCATTATGACAAGGTTGAGACTTTGATGCTCAGCCTTAGTTATTGAATTGGCACTTTTGCAGAGGTTAAGACCCTAAAGGCTATGCGAGCATCTTTCCTTTTCTAAACTCTCTATAGTGCTGGTGGTCCTTTATTTTTCTTTCCTTTCTCTGACGGCTTTTTAAAATCGACTCAAATACAAAGGTATCTCCATTTCCTTTGCATGGTCGTAGGCCAAACTACCAAAACCTTGCTCCTCAACCTACTATAAGTCAATCCTCAAAATTTTCCATAGCTTGCTTATTGTTTGCACATACACTGGAAGTAAATCTCTAGAGTTGAGTAAGTTTGTTCTCGTATTGTATGTCAGTCATGTCACCCTACTGTAGGCCTAAGAATTCCTTCTCCTTGCTCCTTTTCATGTGGGGAGGAAAGTACTTGTTGAAGAACTTGGTCTTAAACTCCTCCCATAAAAGGGCCTCGACACCATCAAAATGGGCTAGCTCAGTTGTTTGCCACTAGAAAGCAACTTTGCCTATCATTATGGAGATAAATGATTATCTTCTTATCCTTTGGGACCTCCATCCTCTTATGGACATTCTCATATTCTTAAATCTATTGAGCAAGGCATCTAGACTGCTTGCATTCTCTACTAGCAGTCCCTAGGGTTAGTTTTGTAAAAAGTGTCCCAACCATTATATCAATTGCTTTCTAACATATCCAACTACTCCCCCTACTGCAAGAAACTAGAAGGGATGCTTGAGGGTTCTGGAACATCTCCTATCTATCTCGTAGGTGGCATTTGTTCCAAGATAGTGAAATCCTATGTAAGCACTTTCTTTGAATACCTACACGGGGACCTAAGGTTTCTAATTTTGTTGACCATTCATGACTTTCCATCTAAAAATTTGTTCTATGTGATATAACTTGGGCTTTGATAGCAACTGTGGTGGCCGAGGCTTTTAAATCATGATTTTCTAAATGTTTTTCCAAATGTGGGATAGATCCCTATATTTGAAATCACATTTATTAAAATAAAACATCAGAAGGTATTTTCTTTAAAAAATCATTTTCTAAAATCATGAGTGCTTTTTCTTTCAAAATACTTGTCTTTTTCACAATTAGGCCCATGCTTGAGCCATTTTAAGTTCTATCTCAAATTCAAATAACATAGTTGCCCAAGATGCATTAGTCCCAACCACATTACTAATGTATTCATCATTATAAATAAATGTTTCAGCATCTCATTATTATTACATGAATTGTCTTTTCATAAAGAGAAATGAATTGTAACATTAGTATTCGTCGCACTGTCTTCTTAATATATAGACAAAGTCCTATCCTCTTCATTCCTAGGTTTTTCATTATTAATCTATAGGTTTTATTGGTAAGTTGAGTATGCACCATACCCAATAGATAAACCTAGAACACAAACTCAAAAACCAAAGCATCCAGCACATACATGCTTTGAAAATCATGTTTTTCAATGCAATAAAATCACAAGACTATCTTATATTAGTCATTCCATGTTGCGCATTTACATACATTCACGAGAATTTATAGATCATTAGTTCATATAAACAAATAATTAGATTTTTGTAGGTCAAGATTACAAAAAATGTTAAAGTAATTGCTCGGTAAAATCACAACATTGGTATTTTAGTTGGCAAAGTATTTTGTACGCTTTTGGTACCTTAGCAAGTACATTTGCCAATTCGTCATGAGTACTCATCTAACAACCATCTTAGTTTATCTTACATAGAACCATGATTCATCTTTCGTAGAACCGTCATCCAAAGCAAAGGCAAAAATCTCATGGAACTCACAATGTTCAAGACCAGCTCACTAAATCATGTGACAACTAATATACTAGGGGGACTTTTTGACCATGTAACACCCTTAACGTTTGTAAGGAGATTGAATAAATAATGAAATTAAAAATTTCAAGGAAAATCAGGCTGAAATATTAGGGTTATTAAAAATGCACTTCTCATAGAAGTAGAATAGGTATAAGACATGTATAATTGAAAACATACTCAACGAACCTATCAGAATGATTGTAAGTACGACAAATTCTTAGTTTGGATGAAAAATCCTTATTTTCTCTATTTTTATGAATAAAGTGTAAAATAGTAATTTTACTCATAACCGAGACCTAAGACAACAATATTTAGAATGTCCTCAGAAATACGATTATAACGCCACTAAGTATGCTCAATTTCAAGTTTGGGAGAATAAAACGGATTTTTCTCCACAAAAGAGAAAGATAATCTTTCCACACTTCTATGGGGCCCACAAATGGATACAACTGCTAGAAAACATGTAATCATGAGTGAAACCACAACCACCTACTAGTGAAGAAGGAGGTGGTAGTGGGAATCCAATGACAATTTAATATTAAAAAGAAATGAAACATGATAATTACATATAATAATGAAAAAATTCAAAAGCACCTATAAATACCCCATAAAAATTCCCAAAATTTTTCCTAAAACTCCCTTATAAGATGCTCTAGAGTCCCCTAAAATTTCATCTCCAGAATCCTTCCCCATCTCACCCAATTCTCTCTTCTTTTCCCTCTTGCTTTTTTTCTTTGTATGAGCATCTACAGATGCACTCAGCACTCCAGGCTCATTGGAGACGTCAAGCGCGTCAACTGATGCGTCATCCTCGTTGAACCAGGGTTTTCTCCTAGATAACCCTATTTGAATTAGCCATCCAATTTCATTTATTAGAATCAGATCTCCACCGTTGGATCTGTTCGTGCTAAGGAAATCTACAAAAGCCCTAAGAAATTTGGATGATCTGCCTCTTGGATCGCCGAGAAACTCAAAATGAAAACAAGCACGTACTGGTTACTATCTCCAACAATCAATACTGGTTATTCTGGCCAATCTGACCTTTAAAAGTTGATCTGGAACCGTTGGATCTCTTCAATACATGGTGATCTACAAAAGCCCCATATTTTATAGTCTTCTTCGGCAATAGCGACGGAGAAATCCTTAGCTCTATATATATTCCAGCTTTCTTCCTCTTCTCTGGTAAATCTCTCTCCAGTGAAGATTTCTTCACTAGCTGGCCCAGGTAGGTGGCATCTCCCACTTCCCCTTTCATTTCAGTATTACCCTTGTGCTTTTCGGCCTCCAAGAGATCTTCATTGCATTGTTTGAGATTTTTTTTTACCACTAAGGGCCCTGCCTTTGAAAAATGTATTACAAAATGTGTTGCAAAAACCTAGGTTGTCACAGTTGGTGTCAAAGCCATTCATCCAGTCACTCATAGCCCTAATATATCCAAAGGAATAATCCAAATTAGGATATATTAGAAATCTGGGGTTTGAATAGAAATCTGGGGTTAAGTAGAATACTTATATAGAAATCTGGGGTTTGAATAGATGCCACCTAAAAGGACAACTAGGCCGATGGCTCAGAAAGAACCTGAGAATGTTATGGAAGGATCATCTGGGAATAATCTTGAGGAGATGATGATTAGGGTATTGAGGAATCTTCTTCCTCACTTTTAAAGCCTCGGCTACTCCAGTTGAAGCACCAAGTACTTAGGTCCAGGCTCAACTTGACGTAGGACCCAGTACTTCTATACCCAGACAGGATACTCCAACTCCAATACAGGATAATTCTTCACCTGTATCTAGTGGAGTGTTGGAAACCTCTCAATTGACACTTGAAAAGATAGACAAGATAGTGGAAAAGTTCCAGAAGATGGTTATCAACTACAATGGCAAGGGTGATGCTGAGAAAGCTGAAGAATGGATCCATGAAGTAAAGAAGACCTTCAGTGTATTGAGGACTCCGGAGAATCTGAAGGTCCAGTTAGCCATATATATATTGAAGCAAGAAGCGACTTTCTGGTGGAGATTAGCACAAAGGAATTTCTTCTCCAATCCTGAAGAAATTTCATGGGAAAAGTTTAAGGAAATTTTTAATGACAAATATTTCTCAGTCCATGTGCAAGTTTGAAAGGAGAAGGAGTTCCTAGATCTACTATAAGGAATCCTTTCAGTTGTTGATTATGAAAATAAGTTCATTCAATTGAAGAGATTTGCAAGCCATATATGTGACGCTGAAAGGCATACAGTGGATCATTTTATGGAAGGGTCACACCCACGGTTAAGAATGAAGGTGCTAGGAACCAAACCTACAACCATGACAGAGTGTGTCGGGATGGCCTCTAAATTCGAAGAAGACTATAAGAAAAACCAATTCACCAAATTTGGAGGAGGAGGTAATTATCATAAAAAACCCATCAAGAAGGACAAGAGACCGCCAAACAACTTCAGGCCTTCTAGCCATCAGCGAAATCAAGCTAAACGGAGACCATGCCTCAAATGCAGAGCATATCATCCAGGCAATGTGTGTCCCCATCCGGTGCCACAACCACCATGATCTTTATCAAATGTTACCATTACGGTGAGTTAGGGCATTTCTCTAATAACTGCAACAAACCCTTGGCAGTTAAGGGTGCAAAACTTGAGAATGTACTGCGTCATCAAGGAAGAGTGTTTGCCATTACTAACGGAGAGGGTGGTACATCTAATGTAGTTATTGAAGGTACATTGTCAGTATCTAATCATCATGTCAAAGTACTATGTGATTTTGGATCTACCTATTCTTTCATATCATGTGTATTTGCATACAATATACAATTGATAGTGAAGAAATTGGGATTCTGTCTGGATGTGATGACTTTAGTGGGTAAAACAGTTAGATTACAAGAATATCTTCAAGATGTACCTATTGAAGCACAGGGGAAAAGAATGGGTATAGACCTCATTTTACTAAACATGGCAGATTTTGACATAATATTGGGTATGGAATGACTAGCAAAATATTGGGTAATTATGGACTACTGTAAAAAGAAAATCACTTTTAACATACCAGGAGAAGAAACACTAGTATTGCATGGAAGACCAAATGGGTATGAAAAATCTATCATATCAGCTATGAAGGCCACCAAATATGTGTCTAAGGGATGTCAGGCATTTTTAGTAACTGTAGGTGCTTTGGATGTTGAACAGTCCAAGATAGAAGAAATCAACATAGTTAGGGAATTCCAAGATGTGTTTCCCGAAGAACTCCCTAAGTTTACCACCCCATAGGGAAATTGAGTTTACCATCGAAGTAGTTCCTAGTACAATGCCAATTTCTAAAGCACCCTATAGGATAGCCCCAGCTGAGTTAAGGGAATTGAAGAAACAACTATAAGAATGGTTGGACAAAGGCTTTATCCGACCAAGTAGTTCACCATGGGGAGCACTAGTGATATTTGTGAAAAAGAAAGATGGGTCTATGAGGTTATGTATCGATTATCGGATGTTGAACAATGTGACAATAAAAAATAGATACCCTCTACCTCGCATTGATGATCTCTTTGATCAACTTCAATCTGCTAAGGCCTTTTCCAAAATTAATCTTAGATCAGGATATCATCAATTGCATATCAAAGGTGAAGATATACCCAAAATCGCATTCAGAACCCGGTACAAACATTATGAATTTTTGGTGATGGCTTTTGGATTAACCAATGCTCCTATTGTATTTATGGACTTGATGAATAGAATTTTTAAGGAATTTTTGGATAAATTTGTAATCGTATTCATCGATGATATACTAATTTATTCTACTAGTATACGGGAACATCATGAACATTTATGGATTGTATTAAACACACTTAGAAGACATAAACTATTTGAAAATTTTAATAAGTGTGAATTTTGATTGGAAAAAGTCAACTTTCTAGGGCTTGTAATTTCCTAGAATAGAGTAGAGGTAGACCCAACCACAGTGGAAGTAGTAACGAATTGGGAATAGCTAAAGACAGTAATAGAAATATGAAGTTTTCTGGGGTTAGCTAGATATTATCGTAGATGTATCCAAGGAATTTCCCATATAGCTCTTCCTTTGACTTCTTTGACTAGAAAAGGAGTACAATTTATTGGACTAAAGAATGTGAAAGGAGTTTCCAAGAGTTAAAGAGGAGATTAACTGCAGCACTAGTATTGACCCTACCATCAGGGAGTGGAGGTTATGAGATATACTGTGATACTTTAGGAAAAGGGTTAGGAAGTGTATTGATGCAAAACAAAAAGGTCATTGCTTATGCTTCATGACCTAGAACTTGTGGCAGTAGTGTTTGCCTTAAAAATTTGGCGACATTACTTGTATGGGGAGAAATTCAATGTATTCACCAATCACTAGAGCCTCAAGTATATTTTCACCCAAGCTGATTTGAATATGAGATAAAGAAGGTGGATGGAATGTATTAAGGATTATGATTTTGTAATTCAATACCATCCTAGAAGGGCTAATGTAGTGGTTGATGCACTAAGTAGACACACAAAAGTAGTATTGGCTAATGTCACCTTTAAGTAAGCTTTTGTTGAACAAATCTTCAAGGCCCAAGAAGGGGATATAGCAGTCCAAGAAATGTGTGAAAAGACAGGGGTTAGTAAAGCTTCAAACGGGGATATTCGGTTCAAAGGAAGACTTATAGTTCCCTCAAGTTTGAAAAAAGCACTACTACAAGAAGCCCATCAATCCAAATTTTCTATACACCCTGGAGGAACAAAAATGTACTAAGATTAAAAAAAAAAACTTTTGGTGGGAAGGTATGAAGAGAGATATCAGGAATGTGTGGCTAAGTGCTTAAATTGCGAGCAAGTGAAGGCTGACCAGCGAAGACCAGTAGGATTACTACAAACCTTGGAACTGCCAAAATGGAAATGGGAACACATCGCAATGGACTTTATTGTAGGGTTACCAAGAACCCAGACATGTCATTATATGATTTGGGTAATAGTTGATAGGCTAACCAAGTCGGCACACTTCCTTCCTATAAAAAAAAACCAATCTGTCGATAGTTTAGCCCAGTTATACGTAAGAGAGATTGTCAGTCTTCATGGGGTCCCACTTTCCATCATCTCTGATCTAGATGGGAGGTTTACCTCTAGAAGCTGGAAGAGTGTGCAATAGCCATTGGGGACATCATTAAAGTTTAGTACAAATTTTCATCCCCAAACGGATGGTCAGTCAGAAAGGACTATTCAAACCTTAGAAGATATGTTACGAGCCTATGCACTAGACTATAGAGGAAGTTGGGATGAACATCTTCCACTATTGGACTTCGCATATAATAATAGTTTCCATGCAAGTATAAGTATGGCACCATATGAGGCATTGTATGGATGACCATGTCGATCGCCAACCTGTTGGGATGAAGTGGGAGAGAGGAAATTGATAAAATCAAAACTAGTGAAACAATGTACAGAAAGGTGAGAATAATAAAGAAAAGATTGTTGGCCGCTCATAGTCATCAAAAAAATTATGCGGATAAAAGACACTGGACCTTGGAATTCAAAGTAGGTGACCATGTGTTTTTAAAGATTTCACCAGTTAAAGGAGTAAGGAGGTTTAGAAGTAAGGGAAAACTCAGTCCAAAGTATATTGGTCCTTTTGAAATTTTGGAAAGGGTTGGTTTGGTGGCTTACAAATTAGCCCTACCACCCCAACTCTCAGATGTACACAATGTATTTCACGTATCCATGTTACAGAAATACATTCCAGATGAGACTCATGTGCTTCAAAAAATACTAGAAGTGTTAAATCCAAATTTAACCTTTAAAGAAAGGGCAATCTGGATCTTGGATAGGAAAGAGCAGTAATTGAGGACAAATCTATCCCTTTAGTCAAGGTATTGTGGCAACATCATACGGTCGAGAAAGCTACCTGGGAATTAGAAGCGGAAATAAAAAAGTTCTATCCTAGTCAATTTGAGTAATTGTAAATTAGAAATTTCAAGGACGAAATTTTTGTAAGGTGGGTAGATTGTAACACCCCTAACTTTTGTAAGGAGATTGAATAAATAATGAAATTAAAAATTTCAAGAAAAATTAGGTTGGAATATTAAGGTTATTAAAAATGCACTTCTCATAGAAGTAGAATCAAGGTATAAGACATGTATAATTGAAAACATACTTGACGAACATATCAGAATGACTGTAAGTACGACAAATTCTTAGTTTGGATGAAAAATTCTTATTTTTCTCTATTTTTATAAATAAAGTGTAAAATAGTAATTTTACTCATAACCGAGACCTAAGACAACAATATTTAGAATGTCCTTAGAAATATGATTCCAATGCCACTAAGTACGCTCAGTTCCGAGTTTGGGAGAATAAAATAGATTTTTCTCCACAAAAGGGCAAAATAGTATTTTCACACCTCATGGGGCCCACAAATGGATCCAATGGCCAGAAAACATGTAATCATGAATCAAACCACTACCACTTGCTAGTGGAGAAGGAGGTGGTAGTGGGAATCCAATGATAATTTAATACTAAAAAGAAATGAAACATGATAATTACATATAATCATGAAAAAAATAAAAAACACCTATAAATACCCCATAAAAATTCCCAAAATTTTTCCTAAAACTCCCTTACGAGGTGCCCTAGACTCCCCTAAAATTTTAGCTCTAGAATCCTTCCTCATCACCCCCAATTCTTTCTTCTTTTCCCTCTTGTTTTTTTTTTTTTTCTCTGTACGAGCGTCTACAGATGCACCCGACACTCCAGGCTCATTGAAGACATCGGGTACATCAACTGACGCGTCATCCTCATTGAACCAGGGATTTTTCCTGGGAAACCCTATTTGAATTAGCCATCCAATTTCATCTATTAAAATCAGATCTCCACCGTTAGATCTGTTCGGCCTAAGGAAATCTACAAAAGCCCCATGAAATTTGGATGATCCGCCTCCTAGATTGCCGGAAACTCAAAATGAAAAAAAGCACGGTACTAGGTATCGTCTCTGGTGATCAATACTGGTTATTTCGATCAATCTGGCCATTGAAAGTTGATATGGAACCATTAAATCTTTTCAATACGTGGTGATCTACAAAAGCCCCATATTTTCCAGTCTTCTCCAGCAGCGGCGGCGGAGAAATCCTTGGCTCCATACATATTCTGGCTTTCTTCCTCTTCTCTGGTAAATCTCTCTCTTAGGTGAAGATTTCTTCACCCGCCGGGGGTAGGTGGCATCTCCCACTTCCCCTTTCATTCTGGTATTACCCTTGTGTTTTCTGGCCTCCAAGAGATCTCCCCAGCTGTTGATCAGTCGAGAATGATGGATCCAATAGTAGGGTTGAGATCCCCCATCTTGGACATCTCAGATGAAACTTTTGAGCTATTGGATGGATTCCTAGGGCCCAAAAACCTTAGGAGGTGAAATCTTGGATGTTAACTATAAAGGATGAAGGAGATTCGACGATGGGTGATCCGGCGGTCCAGATATGGACTGTCTCACCCATAACTGGTCACCTCTATCAGACCACCTGTAATAGGTGGTAACAGGCGCAGGCCGCTAGTCGTCCTCGCACTTGTAAGCCTAGATTTGATCTGGGCCGTCCAATTTTTGAACTAGGAGCTTATTTCTTCAATTAAGAGCTCATTTTAGCTCTGATTTTAGATTTGAAAGCACTGATAAATTCCTTACACTGTAGAATATTATGAAAGCATGATAATTATGTTTTTAATTGTATTTATGTAAATTAATTGGTAAAATTAGTTCAACAATAAGAGATCATGATCAAGATGACCTTAAAATTGACATTTGAACCGATGGATGGATTCAAGAGGTCCCAAAACCCTAAGAACCATGATCATAATAAAAATTCTAGATACCTCGATCAATTAATTGAACAAAAATAGTAAGATCAATATCAACCCTTAAAACAGGCTGAAATCTTAAAATCCAAATTCTGATATCAATTTAACTCCAAATTGAGATTGAAAAGTTTGGTTGGATTCCTCTTAATGAGGAGAACCTACTAAGCGTAGAAAATTTATGTTTTGATGCATGTAAAATTCTGTTAATAAAGAAAATTATTACTAATTCCTATGATTAGTGAAATTTAGAATGATCAAACTCTCTAATTCTGATCCACTGATGATCTTGTGATTTTGAAACATGGAATCAATGGTTAGAAGTAACTGATCTATGTTTAATTAAGAGATCTAGCCTTACAAGTAGTAAAATCCATAAAAATGAATGGTAATCTCCTTGATCAATTTGATCAAGGATAATTGGATAGTATGAAAGTATTTGAATGATGATATAAAGTTAATATCATATGGATTGATGGACTTGATGATGATAATTTGGGATAGATTAAGATCTATGCCCTTAAATTGGATAAAATGACTTAAGATCTTCTTGATTGGTTGGATCAAGAATGTTTAGATCATTTGATGAGATGCATCAATGATCTAGTGATAAAATCACATTAAAAAAATGTATTATATCTAAAGGAAAATGAAAGATCAAGGTCTAAACCCTAAAAGGGATGAAAAATGAATATAAATCAACTATGATCGTTGGATCATGATGAACAGTTATGGCATGTTAAATTTTCATTTGAATTATTGAATGTTATTATAATTATCTTTTTATTGCTTAGTAGATTTAATTGTTAGATTTATTTATTTATGCTTTAATGCTTATGTTATGAAAATTACATTGAAAATGTAATTAAATGAAAAATAGAGTTGAAGGACATTTACATGGAATGAATGACATGAACTTAATGATAGTAAGGACTATAGTTAGTAGGATAATATAAGGAATATCATTTCCTTGGACCAAATTAGGAGAATAATGAAACTCCATGAATGACATTTTAAATGTTCATGGATTTAATTAAAATCAATTAGAAAGAGTACATAGGGTTCAAATGCTCATAGGAACCTTATGAAAGGTTGAGCTAAAGTCACTTTAGTAAATGCTGAACATGGTGGTTAAGGGGGTTCTCTAATATAACCTCGCTCTTCCCCTACCTTCTGTTAAAGTTTGTGAGGTCTAAACACCTCCTTACATGAGGATTGAAGTAACCACTTTGTGTTCAACCATTCAGCTAGTAAGCCTTAGCCAATTGGAAATAAGAGGAGCTGTCTAGACTTAGGATGGAATAAGCTATCTTCAACAGTAAAACATTAACTGGTTGAATAGTGATAATATGAGCATAAAAGGTTAGTAAATTATCTAATCATAATAAAAGTTGTAAGTAAGATAAGGATGATCAAACAAGATCCATAGGATCTTGAATGATTAAGAACAATAAGAATCCTAATGTCATATTTTATTATGTACCTATGTATGTATGTTGTAGAAAAATCTAGATAGAGAATCCAAACCCTTGATCAAATATGATTAAAGGAAAATTAGGGCATCCCTTATAGGAATACATGAAGAAAGAATACTTGTATAAAGGAATAACTTTATACGTATGGCTTGATAGATGTATGAATCAAGATCATCATGGATAATATGAAGTGAATACCACTTGAGATGTATGAATCAAGACCATGATACCACTTTGAGGTAGGTGGATGTACAAGAATGTATTAAGGATTCATGTGTATACATACATGATCATCTGTCTAGAATAATATACCTTCATGATATAAGTATACTTGGTACCTTAGATAATAATGATCCAATCAAGTGATCCAACCCCATGATCCAATTCAATTGATCCAATCTAATGATCTAATCAAATGATGAGAAATTAATGAGATGTGTAGACTAAGAAAACCCTAAGAATAGGGCATAGAAAATATTCTAGCCTTAGTTAAACAGACGCATCATCTGATATGTATGATGTATTTTATATACAAGGATGGTGGCTTGTGATTTTGTTTTACACAGCCATAGGACTGGAGATGCTATGCTAGGGAAGTTATGAGGGTTTGACACCTTGCTTTCTAAAATTTATATGATGGATACCATGCCCAAAGAGAGGCTAAATGTCAAGTGGGGCAATCAAAGCGAGGTTGCTATTATGACAGCTATGATCCTCGCCCATGCTGACATGGATTTTGTTATTTCCACAGTGGGTATAAATGGATTATTATGTAGTTATCCAAGCGTGCTATATGGATTTAGACTATGGCATAGTAGTCCTTGAGTATTTTGCATTATGATGCACATATGATAGGCATAGTGTAATGCCATGGCATGATGGGATGCCACTACATGAGTTCTTGGAAAGAAAATCCTCATATGAGAATTGGCTGAATATTGATCTCCTAAGTGGGAGTATAGCTAGGGGAAGAAACAAATTTTGAGCATTTTCACTATTGTAATGGATTTACCCTATACTACATAAATAATAATCCATGAGTAGATAACCCTGATATAATAATGACTGGGGCATGTATTCTTATATTAGTGAAGTGGTATATTTTTGCATTCCCTACCAAGCATAGCTTGCTGAGATATTGTAAATGTTTGAATGTTTACAAAACCTCAGATATTGGGAAGGAGACTTAAGGAAGTAAAGCTTGAAGACTTAGAAGCAGCAAGACTGATTAGGGTATTTCCCTTGAAGATTGTGTAATCTGGTTATGTACTTTGTAATTTGGACTGTGTTTGAACAATGGATTGTAATTATAATACAGGGGCTATGTAAAAGTGAACTACTGGATGATTCCTAGCATTTAATAAAATTTTATTTTATACAAAATGCCTATGTGTATTATGTACATTGAGGTGAGACTTGGGTTTTGTTAAAAATGAATTTAAAAGAAAAGAATTTCTGCTGCATTTTTTGTCATTTTTTTTTACCATTAAGGGCCCTGCCTTTGAAAAATGTATTACAAAATGTCTTACAAAAACCTGGGTTGTCACAGACCACATCCTCATGCAGCCTACAACCACTCTAGAAAAGGTGCAGTGTGTCACCTATAGTGGTCTCTACCACGATTTAAGAAATTGCCACTTTTTAGCATTGGATATCATTCCACCCTTACTGGTTAGGGGATAGGGGCTAGGGGCCAATCTAGACAACCCCTTAGCATAGTGCCCACCAGGCACTTTCGCTTATAAAAAATACATATCCAGCATATCACTATACCAATATCTCATATCTCAAATTCTCATAAAAAATATGATTTGCAAATCATTTCCTTTTAAAGAACTAAAATCCTACCATCTTAGTTGGCATATCAAAACTTTTTGAAAACACATTTGGAAAAACTTCTCTTTTAAAGGCTTTAGAATCGAAATTATATTTAACTTGCTAAAAACCACATTTCTAGATGTTCAATTTGGCCATCAAAAGACCTCATGCTATCAATCTTAATTTTCATGTATGTTGAAAAACCTAGGAAAACCTTACTTTTAAAAGTGAGTTTAGCAAGTGTAAACTTAGTTTTTCAATCCATCTTTTGGAAAGTTAAACTTTTATACTTTCAATGCACATGAAATTACAAAGAACATCAATTTTATGTAGATGATGGAATTTCAAAGTAGATCTAATATTAAAACATATAGAAATCATGTAGGGATTTTTGAAATCATAAATCACTCTCTTCTGGTAGTCCTCATACTAGAAAATACTTACATAGAGATCTCAATCATCAAGGACCCAATGCATAGGATTGTTGTTAACCTATCATTTATAGGTATAAATCAATTCCCAAAATCATTACACTCATGGTCTATTATCTAGCCAAAACGACCTAATCTATGGACCATTCTTTAAAGGCATTAATTTCTATCTATTTTGGAATGTGCCACACATTTTATTTTAAAGCCACCCAACATGTTAAACCGCATATGTGGACCTTGTAAAAAACAATTCCTCTCACTTGTTAACCAATGTTTATAAGTCATGTGCATAGTCCATTCACATTACAAGTACTAACTAATCTTTCTAACATGTTAGGTAGTGCATCTATCATGTACACCCTCTATCCATGTTAATTTCATTGGTCTAACCAATCATCCAACACGTCTAATAGCATTAATAGATCATTAAATGCTTTTATTTCATATAAATTACTTATATGAATTCAATCTATATATTGATGTTATGAAGGCATAATCATATGCATGCCATCTTTCATGATTTAAACATGTGCTAAACTCACTACCCAACCCATTAGATGGTGTACTCATATCATGCGCACATCTATAAACAACTCTTCAATCAGTAGGTGCATCAATCCATATAAAAATATGATATGCTTTTGCAATTCATCTAATACATATATCTAAGATAAATCAAGTTTAAAGCAAGATCCATCTAACCAGATGACAAAATACAAGTTTGGTGATCATGGATCCATTCATCCAAGCCATTCAAATTGGAAAAAACACCTCTGTCATGCATCTCTACCAAAGGTCCATTCATACAATTTTCTCAAGGTTGGTGTACATACTTCTCAAGGGAATACAGTATACATATGATCATAATGACTATACTATTAAATCATTAATCATCTTAATGCATGGAGTTATGTTAAATCATATTACAACATCGTGTTCACTTTAATAGATGCACACTATTCTAGGATAGAAATCAAATATAAAATAACAAAATTCATTGCCTAAACATGATGGGAACACATATTTTAGACATTTAAATTAAGATTCCAATGTAGTCCTATTACATGAATTCAATAAGGATGACTTAAGCACTAAGATCACTACTATTTACCCTTCAAAAACATGATTATAGAGTGTAGAATCAAGTTTTCAAAAATTTGAAAACTTGGTAGCCTAGATCTACTTACCTCATTGATGGATCAAATGTGCTTCCTCTTGAGCTTTTCCCTGGTTTCTTTCTAGATGTTCTTATTGCCTCATATTGTTTTTCTGATTGTCAAAGTAGGGGGAGGGCATCTCCTCCTCCCTCTCTTTTCTTTTCTTCTTCTCTTTCTCTCCTTCTTTCTTTCTTTCTTTCTCCCTTTTCTTTTTCTCGGTCCAAGATGTCCAAATTAACTAGAGATCTTGTTTTGTTCCTAATTGATCATGGATTCTTTCTAGTTTGCTTGATCATAAATTACCTGAAGAGCTTGTTTCATGATTCTCTAGAATTTGATTTGATTTGATTCTTTGATTTCACTTCCTAAATCAAGTTATTTTCTAAAATTGATTATTTTATTCTCTAAATACACTTACTAATCTATGATATAATCTAATTCTCCCAATATCCTAAACAAGATAAATGTCTTTTTATAATGATTAATGTATTTGGATGTTTAACTAACTTGGCTGCATAAATTTCGTAGCTAAGTGGGTCGACCATCTAGACATTTGTCAGCCTAAATTTAAAAAGGGGTGTCGTTATCAATGTAAAATCTTGTTTTACTCATCACTTTGATATCAACCATTGGGTTTTAGCTATCTTGCTAAAAATCATAAAAATGAGCATGGATCTTCATGATTTTCTTAATCAGGCATGATCAGACCTTTCAAAATAGTTTATATGATGATCTAAATGTATAATTACAATAATTAAATGGTTGGATGTAATTTATTTTCCAAATCTTAAGACCTTGACCATTAAAAGTAGTAAAATCAATAAAAATGCTTGAGATCTTCTTGATCAGATTGGTCAAGGATGATTAGAGACTATGAATAAGTGAGGATGATGATCTAATGAAAAGATCATAAGAAATGAATGGCTTGATGCTAATAATTTGGGATAGATTAAGATCTATGCCCTTAATTTGGCTAAAATGGCTTAAGATCTTCTTGATCAATTAGATAAAGAAGGATCAGATCATGTGATAAGATGATATCAATGATCTAATGATAAGATCACTTTGAGAAAATGAGTAGATCTGATAAAAATAAAAGATCAAGATCTAAATCCTAAATAGGATGAAAGATGACCATTGGATCATGATGATATGTTAAATGTGTTTATTTGAATTAATAATGTTTATATTATGTAAATTATATGGGAAATGTAATTAATGAAATATAGATATTAATGAACATTTATAATAAACAAAGGACATGGACTTAAGCATAGTTAAGGGCTATGTAACGACCCTAAATTTTGTAATTACTATGTGCCGTTATTATGTGAAATTGGAATTTTAGAATACAATTGAAATTTTTGATCCAAAGAAAATAAAATTTGAAGTGGAAACATGAATATATGGAACGTAGTCGAAAAATCGAGTTTAACAACATAAAAAACACTAAAATTGGAGTTTGGATGAATTTTACCCTAAAATTTTACTATTCCATGAGCAAGTTATGGGTTTTCAAGGAGTATATCTTTTATAGAAGTATAATTTGAAACTAAGACTAAAACCTTTAAATAGTACTCAGAAAATGGAATCCAATAAGCCAAAGAAAGCTAAAAACAAAGTCTGGATGAAGAAGTTATGGGCCTTCAAAGTCATAAAATCTGGATTCTACCTGTCGATACGAATCCAACGACACTAAGTTTACTAAAATCGGAGGTTGGATGAATAAATGGTAATTTTCTTACAAAAGGGTATTTTTGTAATTTTGCTAAGTGGGCCCCACTTGTAGTTGGAATGTGAAAGTTAATGGAGTTGAAATGTGACGACCCAAGTTTTTATATGATGCAATTTTGATAAAAAGGCGAGATCTCTTGTTTTATAAGTATGAAATGCATGAAAATCTTTTTGTTTTGGAAACCAATCTTTCATAAAAACCCTGAGTGTCAAAACACATTCTCAAATTATCTAGCCATGGCAAAGTTTTAAATCAACATTATTCCCAAGAAAGTGTTAGTCACAGCCTCAGCTATTAGAGAGTAACTACAATCAAGTAACATTGAAAGATAAGGTAGGGGTTTACTTACTTGCACTTAGTCTGGTTGTCTTTTGTCACAAGCGTTCCTTGCCCTTAAGTGTTTACTTTGTGTCTGAAAAATGTTGAGGATTGGGTGAGTATATACTATACTCAGTAGGAGTCCATCACTACTAGTTTTAGAATACATGAGATGTTTAAAATCATATGCTCTTTCAAAACATGTGCATGTCTGAACACTCAAGTTCAATATCGATATCAAAATCCATTGTCAAATTGAAATATTAACGACTTAAAGGATCACATAATCCAAATCGAAAGTATCATATATATATATCATAACATTATGATATGCATAAGATGCTTCATTGAATCCAACTCATGGATATCTAGTATGGTATGGTTGACCAACCTCATATCATGCCATATGTAATGCAAATAAGTCCACAAAACCATAAGGTCCAACTATGCCCACGACCTCATCGCCGTGTGGTCCCCGGGTACCTGAGGACACTCGGTCATAGCCTCAACGGGGCCTATGACACTTCTTCGTCGTAAATCATGCAATTTATGAAATCGGTTGCAAAACATGAAATGCATAAAATCTGCTCATGCTAGTATTGAATTCAAAGTCATAACCCTGCCTAGAAGCTTGATAGCCTGACAGCCTAGAAGCCAGCCAGCCTAGAAGCCTTGTTAGCTCTCTCTGGCTCACCCTCATCGGCCCGCCCTCATCAGCCCGCCCTCATCGGTCAAGGCTACACTTATCATGCAATCTATGCATGTAGTACATGTCTTGGCAATATATGCGCAATGTATTTTTCAAAACCTGTCCTCCTTGAGTCCCTCACAACTGCCTGGCCCTCACAACTGCCTACTCAGCGTCTTTTGGGCACTCCAGCGTCTTTTGGTAACCCTCAAGGACATGCAATCTTTCAAAAACTCAATGCTCACAAATCATGCAATATATGCATTTGTTTGCAAAATATATCTATGCATAATGTATATGCAATTATTTGCAAAATATATCTATGCATAATGTATATGCAATTATTTGCAAAACATGTCTATGCATAAAGCATTTATCACATGCATGCTGAATTAAGTCATGCTAAACAAGTCATATACTTAAAACATGTATTCTCAAAACAATCATGGTTCTTTTAAAAAAATCTAGTAGCGATAGAGCACCTACCTGGCTAGGTCGCGCTAACCCCTTTGTCCTTGTATGCTCCTGAACATAGTTTGGGGAATCAAGGTTAGTTTGGCCTATCTTTTATAGGTTTTAGAGTGGTTGGTCTTATTACTTAGGAATTAAGGGTTCATTCCCATGCCTATGGGTGTCCTAAGGTCCTAATTGGGCCTTGGTATCATCAGTTTTCCAAAGGTCTAGTGGCCACGCACCCCTATCCTATTCTAAGGGTGTGCCCACCTTTGATTGGGCCTTGATAAGCAATTTTATAGTTTGGATGTGTCCGCTTCATTGATATAGATACAACGCCTTTTGCGGCGCCTCAATCGGAGCTCTAGATCTTAAGTTATAAGGTTTTAATATCACATGTACATAAGGCCTTTAAGAGTGAAATGCAGAATGCTAGCGCGCTACGCGTCAGGGGCATGCGCCCCAGCTGCTTTAAGAAGTGGAAAATCCTAAAATGCTAGCACGCTGCACTTCAGCAGCATGCGCCCTAGTGGGCGCGTTTGCAGATGCGCTGGATTTCCCACCCGTCTATTCCTTTTGCGGGCGCGTCCACGGATGCGCCTGTTTGGTTTTCTTGAACGCGGTCGACACGTTTCGTTCTGTTTGGAACGTCTTGTTTGTTGGGGGACCGAGGCATCCTCAGGACACCCTGGTTCGACCCTGTCAAACCAGTGCGGCCCAGGGATCGTCCTTGGGTCCTTGGTGACTCTCTAGGGCTCTATTTTGCATGATTTTTCATGCAAAAACTTAGGGAAACTGAGCCTAGGACTACTGTGAAGACAGGTTTTGAGCGATCTTGGGCATACCTGGCTCATTGCTGGGTTTTTCTCCTCGTTTCTCCTCTTGGTTGCTTCTCCAAAATGGGTTTTTCTCAAGCTTTTGGGCTGCCATTAGAGGCGTCAAAGAGCTCTATTTATAGAGCTATAAGAGGGTTCTGGAGGGGGCTCTCACCGCCCTTGAATGGCAGTGGAGAAACCTCCAGAATGGCGGTGATTTCTCCTCCAATCACCGCTGTTCTAGAACCCTCTAGGAGGTTGAAGATGAAGGGTGCCCGTATCAAAACGGGCCCCTGTGTTTTGCAGGCTAAATCCGTTTTTTGGTAAAAATTATATTTTTGCCCCTGAACTTCAAAGGGCCATAACTTGCTCATTTTAACTCCGTTTTCAGTGATTTTGGTCTTGTTGGATTCCTTTTTCCAAGATGCACCTAATGGTACCATTTTAAGGACCAAATTTCTGGGTTCAGTCAAGGTGAATAGTGAAATGACCAAAATACCCCTATCTTCAAAAACTGAACTTTTCATTGCTAACTTGGGATTTTAATGTTACAAAATTGGAGTCATTACATGAAAAACATCATTAAATGGTATCATGGTATTTAAAATAGTGAGAACATCATGTTTAACAACTAATATAAAATAATTAAAAGAAAAAGAAAACCAATTAAAATAACAAAAGGGGGGGGGCAGGTTTGATAACGACACCCCCTCACTTAAACGAAAAGGGGAAATAGACGTTGGTCTGTTTCCCAAACCCGATAAGAAGAGGAAACTCGATGGGGGGAAGAAGAGAAGAAGAAAACCTAACCATGTTGGAGAAGAGGGTTGGGGTTTTTTGTGTGTCGCCATAGAAGGAGGTGCACACCGGCAACAATGGTGGCTCAGATTGTCAATCTAGCCGTCCATTTTACTTTGCACAAAGTGGCGAACAAAACCCCTTTGGTTTCAATGGATCGAAGGAGGAATGACTTGAGATTGAAGAGGGAAAGGTGCGCATGGGAATAATCACCGGAAATGGCAGTGCGGTTGCAACTTTCACCCTTCCTTTTGATAAGAAGAAACTGGGAAAGACTCTCAGACAGTGATCTAGAGATTTTATGTCGGATTTCAAGGAGGAACACCAAGTGTGAGGAGAAATCCATTGGGTCTAAGGTTGAACAGTGAAGGAGACGACTTGGATTCGGAGATCCAAGCCTTTCATCACGTCCTCCATCAGCAAATGAGAAAAATCCTTCTGCTTTTGCTACGATCGGAGAAGAAACTAACGCAAATTGGGGCATGGGGCATGAACAGTGCACATGACTAGGGATGGAGCATTTCACAGCCGATCTAGCACGCCTCCTTTAGGTAAGATCTACAAAACCCAATACTTAATTTGGTGAAATTTGTTAGATATGTGAATTTCTATCCTAGATCTAAATTTAAGGACGATCCAACTGTCTATTTCTTAATCTAAGTTTATGGATAGGTAGATACACGATTGACAAACCTGAAAATCAACTCACATTGCCGATCTAGGCTATAAGACCAATCGAACGATCTTAGCTGTCCGATTGGGTGCTGTTCATACAGTAAAAATTTGATACCTGATTGCTGATCAGACATAATAGATTAATTAAATAGCCCTGCAATTACTATAATGTAGGAGGAATTAATGAATTTAGATGTAAATTGATTGCAAACAGATGGGACAATCTCAGCCGTCTAATTGGTTACTGTTCACACAGTAACTTTTTGATGTCTGATCGCTGATCAGACACCACAGATGAATTCCACAGCTTTAAAAATAATAGGATAGTGACTAAATTGAAGAAATTAGATTCAAATTGATTGAACAACTTTAGGAAACATTGAAACTGAATGGATGGACTAGATCAGAGGTGATCATGTCTTATAAAATGATTAGTAAGGATGTATTAAATCTTAATTAACTATCCTAGAGCTTCAAATCATTTTAATAAATTAGTATTAATGATTTGAGACCCAAATTTGGCTTAAGATGTTATATCTAACCGATCAGAGTTAGATTTGACCATTAGATCAACGTAAATACTATAATTAAATGATTAAATGACCAGGATTATTAATATTTAGTTTAATTATAATAAAGTAAGTTGTAGATTAGATAACTTCATTTTTATAACCCAAATGGACCATTTTGACCCGTAGGAAGTAAAGATAAAGAATCCTAATAAATATCTAGGATTAAAAACCAATTGTAGGTTGATCTCATCAATTTAGATCAACAGCTAAGATCAATTGAAGAATCAAGGTATGGAATAAGATCTAATCTTATGATCCATACCCTTAAAATTGTTTAAAAAGAATTAATTGGTTAGGATAATTCATGGTTAATCAAATTGGCGGATCCAAGTGAAGAACAAGGACTAGATCAACATGGATCTTAGAGACTTCACGAACGTCGTCGATCAGCTAGTGGGAAATGGATAAACTCGATACCTGAGGTAGGTGGAGAAGTAAGAAAGCATGTCTTAATAGTAAGATACATGCTTTAAACATGATCTTATTCTTATGATAGATATTATATCATTTAAATTTTGCATTTCACATGATAAATGATGATGAAAAATGTTTACTTGTGAATGATAAGAATTTGTGATTTGGAATGCTACATGAATGACATGCTTATAATTGAAGCCTACTGAATGATATTAATAGATACACATGATCTGTTCTTAAAAATATCATAGCTACTATTGTGATAAAACGATATTTATGGTACATGGGTACCATTACATCATATGTGATGAATGAGTCTAGGATTTTTCGTTACATCCTTGGTGGGTGATCACCTAATAAGTGAGGATGTTATGATTATGATGAGATATTCAGGGTTAGGGTTCGTTATATATATATATATATATATATATATATATATATATTATGGACATGCAAGATGCCTATATATTAGTAGTTGACATACAAGCATTCCATAGCCCTAGGATTGAGGATGCTACGTTAGGGAAGTTATGAGGGTTTGACCACCCACTTCCTGAAATTTATATGATGGATACTATGCCCAATGAGAGGCTAAACGTTGCGTGGGACAATCATGGGAAAGCCGCCATTGTGATAGCCATGGTCTACCCATGCAAACATGGATTTTGTTCTTTCCACAGTTGGTATCAGTAGATTATTATGCAATTATCTGTGCTCGCTATACAGATTTAGACTGCGGCATAGTAGTCCTTGTGTATTTTGCATTATTATGCATATATGATAGGTATAGTATAATGCTATGGCATGGTGAGATGCCTTATATGATGACGGCATGATGAGATGCCTTATGTGATGGCATGATAAGATGCCTTTTATGATATTACCAGCAGTGGTTGGAGTTTTATGAACCCCGTATGGTGAGGGGTATATGTATGAGACCCAGTATAGTTTGGGAATGGAAATTATAAAACCCATGGACTATGTTCATAACTTTGTATGACTTTTAACTATTTCAATATATATGATATAGTCCTATATGTATATAGTTAGGGGCATAGTTTTATAAAAGTTTTCATATGGAGAAATGAATGGGTAGATATATTATGTAGAGTATGGTTCATAGAATTGGAGTATGATATCATATGAAAAATGATAATGATAAATATTTAAAATACTAGTGGATTATATATATCATGTAAAGTGTAATCTCTAAAGTGGGATTATTATATTCATATGATAAAAAAGAATTATAAATAACTACTTTATCAATGGCATCTAGATAATTGAACTATTAATGAAATTATGGAATTATGAACTAAGTGGTAAACTTCATCCAATATGGGCATTATGATGAAATTGAATATTTTAATTGATGTAAAATTCTTAATTCATATGTAATTAACATGTTTTCTTAACTCTCTCCTACCAAGCATAGCTTGATGAGATATTATAAATGTTTATGTTTGTAATATCTCAGATACAGATAGATAAGAGAAGACATACACAAGCAAGAGGAGTTCAATAGCCATACTCCTCTGCTTAGGTATATATTTTCTTAAAGTTTTTGTATTGTATAGTTAGTTATTTGGATCATGCTGCTTGAACATTTAGTATAATGATTATAGGGGCTGTGTATGTGAACCACTGGATGGGTCCTGTTGTTTCATAAAAAGCATGTCTATCTTCTACAAAAACTATATTATGTATAGTATGGGAGTTGAGGTGACATCTGGGTTTTTGAAAAAATGAATTTCAAAGAAAACTATCTTTTACTATTTTTGAATTTTAAAATTAGAGGCATGCCACCTTTTGAAAATAAAGACGATAATTTTTCATGAAAAACTCGGGGTGTCACAGGCTATATTTAATAAAACAATATAAAGATGATCAAATCCTTGGCCAAAATTAGGAGAATAATAAACCCCATGAATGACATTTTAAATGTTCATGGATTTAATTAAAATCAATTAGAAAGAGTACTTAGGGTTAAAATACTCATAGGAACCTTGTTAAAGGTTGAGCTAGTGCCACCCCAGTGGACTATGAACATTGTGGTTATAGGGGATATACAAGATCCAAGTGCTTTTCCTTTGCCTCCCATCAACGTATGTTGAGGTCTAAACACCTCCTTGCATGAGGGTTGTATTAACCACTCTTTGAGCTGACTTTAATTGGTGCGCATTGGTCAATTTTGACATAAGGAGGAGCAGTCTAGACTTAGGATAGAATAAGCTATCTTCAACCAGTAAAACATTAATTGGTTGAATAATAATAATAATATCATAAAAGTTTAATAAAATATCTAATCTTAATAAAAATGGTAAGTAAAATAATCAAGATCGAACAAGATTCATAAGGAGATCTTGAATGATCAAGAGCAATAAGAATCATAACAATGTATTGTACTTAGTTCCAAATTCTCCTTCCTTCTCCTTCCTTCTCCTCCAATTTTCTTGCTTTTCCCTCTTTCTTCTTATTCCCTAAGGGTGTGTCCCCAGACGCATCGGGTAGACAATCTCATGTCTGCCATTGGGTACGTCAAGGGACGTGTTGTCCCTATTAGGTCTGGGTTTCTGCCTAGGAAACCCTAAATGAAATAGCCATCCATATTGAATTATACGTTTTCAATCTTCACTGTCAGATGTGTTCGGACTGACCTGATCTACCAATGCCCTAAGAAAGTTTTATGATCCATCTTTCTGATAACCGAAAAAAACAAAACGAAGAAAACCTCCAGCACTATCACCGTCTCTAGTAGTTTATGCATCTTATTACAGGCAATTTGGCCGATGAAAAGTAATCTTAAATCGATGGATCTCTTTAGGAACATGAAATCTACAAAACCCTATAATTCCCCTCCTTCTGAGGCAATGTCATAGGAGAAAATTTTGACTGTATATCATTCCGGCGACTGGGGTTTTCTTAGCTATATTCCTCTCCCTCTAGTGAATATTTCTTCACATGACCATGCCAGGTAGGTGCTCCTACTTCCCCCCCTTTCATTCTAGCCACCAGATGGTCTCCCTCGGCCGTTGATCTGTTGAAAATGATGGATCCGGTAATGGAGAGTGAGATCTCATCTTTGATGGCTCAGATGCAATTTCTGAGCCGTTGGATGATTTCTTGGGGCCCAAAAACCCCAATAGATGAGATCTTATCCCTTAATATTGAGAGATGGATGGCGATCCATGGTTGGATGATCTGACAGTCCAGATTGGACCGTCTCGCCCATAGCTAGTCACCCCTCTCAAATGACCTGTAAATAATGGCAATGGGGCGGGCCACTCTCCATTTTGTCCTTTTCTATTAGAAGGATCTCAGCCGTCCAATTTTATGTACTAAAATCTTGTTTTCTTAAGTCAGAGTCCATTTTAGCTCCAAATTCAGATCTGTAAGCTTCTATAGATTCCTTATGACATGTAGAATGTACTGAACTCATAAATTTTATGTTTGATGCATGTAAATTTCTATTAATAAGGAAAAGTCTTTCTAATTCCTTTGATCAATCAAATCTGGCATGATCAAACTTTGGATTTTGATCCATTGATTATATTGTGATGAATTTACATGTAATAAATGGTTGGAAGTGACTGATCTTGGATTTATTAAGAGAATTGGCCTTCATCAAAGAAAAATCATAAAAATGAGCATGGATCTTCTTGATCTAAGTAATTAAGCAGGATCAGACCTTTCAAAATAGCTTGGATGATGAAATAATATTATTATAACATGATTTTATGGGTTTATTGTAAATGATTTAGTAAAGCAAAAGATCTTGACCATTAAAAGTAGTAAAAACAATAAAAATACATAATAATCATATTGATCAGTATGATCAAAGATGATTAGACATTATGAATGAGTTTGGATGATGATATAAAGTTAATATCATATGGATTGATGGGCTTGATGATGTTAATTTGGGATAGATGGAGATCTATGCCCTTAATTTTGATAAAATGGTTGAAGATCTTCTTAATCTATTGGATCAAGAAGGATCAGATCATGTGATGAGATGATATCAATAATCTAGTGATGAGATTACTTTAAGAAAATGAGTAGATCTGATAAAAATAAAAGATCAAAATCTAAACCCTTAATGGGATGAAAAATGATTAGAAATGAAAGATGATCATTGGATCATGATGATATGTTAAATGTATTTATTTGAATTATTAATATTATTATAAATGTCTTTTATTGCTTAGTAGATATAATTGCTAAATTTACTTATTTATGCTTTAATAATTATGTTATGTAAATTGCATGAAAAAATGTAATTAATGAAATATAGATATGAAGGACATTTACATTGAATAAAGGACATGGACTTATAATAGTAAGGGCTATAGTTAGTAGGATAATATAAGGATTATCAATTCCTTGGCCCAAACTAGGAAAATAATATACCCCATGAATGACATTTTAAATGTTCATGGATTTAATTAAAATCAATTAGAAAGAGTAGTTAGGGTTAAAATGCTCATATTAACCTTATGAAAGATTAAGCTAAGGTCACTTTAGTGAATGCTGAACATAGTGGTTAAGGGGTTTTTTTAATAGAGCCTCGCTCTTCCCCTACCTTCCGTTTGCGTTTGTGAGGTCCAAACACCTCCTTACATGAGGATTGAAGTGACCACTTTGTGTTCAACCATTCAACTAGTAAGCCTTAGTCAATTAGAAATAAGAGGAGCTATCTTGACTTAGGATGAAATAAGCTATCTTCCACCAGTAAAATATTAACTAGTTCAATAATAATAATAAGAGCATAAGAGGTTAGTAAATTATCTAATCTTAATAGAAATTGTAAGTAAGATAAGGATGATTAAACAAGATCCATAGAATCTTGAATGATCAAGAACAAAAGAATCCTAATGTTGTATTTTATTATGTATCCATGCATGTTTGTTGTAGACAAATCTAGATCATTAGATTAGATAATCCAAACCCTTGATCAAATATGATTCAAGGAAAAGAACCAGGGTCATCCTCCTTATGGATGATGAAATAACTAAACTTAGATTAAAGAAGAACTAGATGATAGAAGATCTAGGCCCATGATCTTTATCAACAAGTATAGATTATTGATCAAAGGATCTATGAAAGATCAAGATCAAAGAGATTGATACACAAAGACTTAGAGATAGAAAATATTTAGATCTAAAAGATTAGAAGATCATTTTGACCATTAGATCTATTGATTAATCAGATAAATACTATATGAGGAAGATAGATTATATGGTTGATAGGAACATAAGACAGATCTAGATCCTTTATATTAAAGGAGAAGATTAGATAAGGAATATAAATAGGAGATTATCCAAAATTGTACAGATAATGACAATATGTATGTATTTACAGATTACATACATCAATCATGGATGATTTGAAGGAATGGATCACTACATGAAGGTAGGTGGAACTTTAAGAATACAAGACCTATGGTCTATGGAATTGTTGTTATGCATAAAATTATAGAAATGAATTATTATGAATGCATAAGAATGATAATATGCTTAGTTGCATTTAAATCATAATTGATGTATATGAGATAGAAATAAAGTATTGAAAGTGAATGGATACATGATAAATACTTGGGTATCATTTATGATTACCCCTAAACTTAGAGAAGAAAATAATAATCATGAATATCATTTGTATTAAATGATTATCCTTACACTTAATAACAATTTTGGTAAATGAATACCAAATCAAAGAAAATGGGTATCATTTACAATAAATGATTATCCCTAAATGAACATGAGTATCATTCATATTAAATGGTGATCCCTAAATTTAAGTAAGATCATATCCTTAATACAAGTGTACAAAATACAAGGATGATGATATAAATAGACAAATTGTCTGATATGTATAAGAAGTACTTTATATACAAGCATGGAGACTTGTGGTTTTGTTTGAAACAGGCGTAGGCTTGAGGATGCTATGCTAGGAGAGTTAATAGGGTTTGGCCACCCGCTCTCTGAAACTTGTTATGATATAAGAACCTTACCTTAAGAGAGGCAAAAAGTTGTGTGGGGCAATTAATGGAAGGCTACCACTGTGACAGCTGTGGTCCCCCCATATGGACATGGATATTACATTTCTTTTAAAAAGGTATGAGTGGATTATTGGGTAGTTATCTAGGCACACTGTACGGATTAGACTGCATGCATAGTAGTCCTTTGAGTATTTTTGCATTATGATGCAATGGCATAGTGAAATGCCTTATGATATGGCATGATGAGATGCTGATACTACCCAAGTACGGGAGTATTTTCCCAACAAAGACTGGATGATTTATCAACTCAGTGTGTTTGAGGGTGATTTTTGATGTTTGAGATATGAACTATGATTTTTGACCATATATATACATACGATATAGTGGCGAGTGGTTTGGAATTATCATAATAGATGATACATGATAAATTATATGATAGAATGATCATATATGGTATGGTTCATGGAAATTGAATTATGTGAGTCATATGGAATATCATGATTATGAACACTGTACTTTTGAATTATATGATTCCATATGCTTCTTGAATCCCCTACCAAGCATAACTTGCTGAGATATTGTGAATGTTTGTATGTTTATAATATCTCAAATATAGAAGGAAAAGAATGGAGGGATATGACAATGGAAGATGAAGACCATGCTGTTGATCAAGACTATGTATTATTGTGGAAAGGATTGGATGGTATTTTGATTTGTGTGTTTTGGACATGAGATGTAATTTGGGGGCTATGTATGTGAACCACTAGATCGATCCTGAAATTTTAATAAACATGAATTTCTATGGAAATTTATGTTCTATACAGAACTATGTATATGTATTGGAGTGAAATGTGGCATTCGGGTTTTCTGAAAAGAATTTCAAAGAAAATGTTTCCGCAGTTTAAGTTTTAAAATTTATGCAAAATTGTTAGACCACCATTTGAAAATAAATAACAAAAATGTATTTAAAAAACCAGGATTGTCACAGTTGGTATCAGAGCATGGTTCATCCAGTCATTGGTAGTCCCTTATGTCCAATATGATGATGACAATCTAAGTTGAGGATAAGAAATGGTGAGTGAATTAAGAAATAAGAGAGACTTAGTTGAGAATGAGTAGAGAAAGAGTTAACTCATTAATATAGAATGAGTATAGAGAGTTCACTCATTAGTTGAGGATGAGTACAGAAAGAGCTAATGTAATTAACTCATGAAGGAATAGTGAAGTATAAGTAGACATTACTTAATGAAATGACTAGGAATATTACTTAGTAAGTTAAGAATTCCTATAGAGGGAATAATAAGTTTTAGAAACAAGTAAGGAAAACATTACAATAGAGGAAGATGTAATGTATGATATTTAGGTATAACCTAAAATCTTAAGTAAAGATACTTGTAGAAATAAAATACATTAATTGTAGTATATATATATATATATATATATATAGCCATTATTAGGTGAAATGATGGAGATTAAGAGAAAGAGATGATAAAATGGAAAAATATGATGGAAAGGATGAAGAAGGAGAAACTTCAACCTTTATAGTAAAGGTGAGATAGATATTGACGAAGAAATAGATATTGAAGATAAAACCTTAGAATTTTTACAAACCTCAAAAATAATAAAGATAATGAATATAAATATACATATAAGAGTTACAATTACTAAATATAAAATATTATTGCAATTAGTTAAAGGACTGAATCATCAAAATAGAGATGATATTACTTGAAAGGAATTTCAGAAGATAAGTAAGCAATTTCAAAATTTGTAAACAAGAATGGTTTTAATGAAGATGAATAAGGAGATAAGCAAATGTTTTCTCTCCAAAATTAGTCAAGGATATGTGATCTTTAAAATTTGAGCAAAATGACAAGGAAAAGAGATATGGAGATAAGAAAGGGGAAAATATGATCCCAAACTTATTAAGAAAGACAATTAAGCTATGAATATATATGGTTAACAAAGAAATTTTGGTTCATATATATAGAGCAACAAATATGAAATTACTAAGTTATAAATTATAACTTAATTGATGAGTGAGCATAAAAGTTTATCAAGATATTAATTTTATGATGAATTTGAGGCTATGACAACAGTGATTGACTATAGTAAAGAGAAGTATAAAATGAAAAATAAAATAAATGAATAAGGATATTAATTTTAATGATGAATTTGGGATATGAAAACAATTATGAAAAGAGAAGTACATTTGGCATTGATGGTAAAATGATCATGGAAAATGAAAACAAAGAGGGATATTGATTTTCCTAATTTGATGACTTTGGTGATATTGGAAATAATTATGGATTAGGATAAAAATAACCGTGGAAAAAAAGACTTATACATAGATAGGGATATTGAGTCTATTTATATTATAGATTTGGAGATATTGAAAAAACTATAGAATGTAGTAAGGAGAAGCACATTTTGAAGGAATGGTGAAATAAATGTGAGGAATGAAGACCTATAAACAAATATAGGCAACTAAACTTATGTGTAAATTTTGGACAACTGAGATGATTATGAATGAGGCATTAATCCAGATTTTAGAGAAATATGTGGTTAGAAATTTCAAGATATTTTGGAGATTTTCAATCTAACATAAGATTGAATGAGGAAATATCTATAGTAGTTGAGGAAAATGGCATCAACTGATCTGAATGAGTTGAAAGCACAAATTTTAAGGATTAGTAAACAAAGGAGTGATTATAGAAAGTTTCATTGGAAAGCAACAAATTTCCATAGAAAACGAAAAAGGAAGGTCAATGTGATGATGCATTGAACATAAATGATATTATTGAGGAAACTAAGTACCCTTTACTCTATAAGGATGATTAATTCCCAAATTTATTATCATCAATTGGGAATTTGAAATGAAACATAATAGTAAAAATAAAATAAAATAGAGTTATATAAGTTGGATAAAATGACATTCATGAATTTGAGGAGATTGAGATATTAGATGAATTGGTAATGATATATGGAATTGATATAAGAAAGTGATGAGCATTTATAGAGTATATGTTAAATGCTTACAAAAGTTCTCAACTATTTGGTAAGTGTAAATATTGACTAAAGGAAGTAAAGTTTAGGGTCAAATAAATTATATGGATGATATGGAAGTTGACCCAACAAAGATTGGAGGTAAAAATGAAGTATGAAATGACTTTGATAGTTAGAGAAATTTATCTCTTACAATGTTATAGCATACTATAAAGAAATACTTTTTAGTATAATCTTATCATTTAGTAAGCTGGGTGGGTAAATTGGGTTTCGATTGGGGGGGTGTTTGGGGAAACTAGGTTCCGAATTGGAGGGGTGGGGAAATTGGGTTCCAGCTTGGAGGGTAAGCTGGGTAGGTTGGGGGTAATGGGAAAATGGGTTTTTGGAGAGGGGGAACCGGGCTCCAGCAAGGGAGGGGGGGGCGCGGAGGGTGAGCGGGGTTCCAGGGAGGGGGGAGAGGGATCTGAGAAGTGGGGGGGGGGGGGGGTACCTCCATTTACTATTATTTAATGATTGATTTTCATGGTTTCCTACAGAATTAAGTGATTCATGGGCAAATGCTAGCATTGGAGGTATTCATTCAAAGGAATCAAAGCTGATAAGCGCAATCTTATAGGTGCTTGATTGCTTCCTCTTTTCTTTTGTTTCTTGACATGTCTAGTAATAACATCTAGTAACTCTAATGCATGTTTCCATTTTCATGTTATTTGCTTTCCTAGTTAAATCAAAACCAATCCCTCTTAGGCTTGGTGGCATAGCTTTAAAATTTCTCACAATGCCAAAACCATGAGTTTGTGCTTTAGATGTTAATGAATTCAATCCAATGTCAACCTACACATTAGCTAAAAATTTTTAGGATAACCTATAGGCAATCCATAACTATGAATGGTTTTATGATAAAAAGTAATGATTCTATTTTTTAAATCTTTACTAGATTTATCAATGTTATTAGTGGTTTGAAATATTTTGGTAAGTATTTTATTAGAATTCTAAGCTTTAAATAAATTGTGATATCTATATAATGAATTTTTTAGGCTTATGATGGGTGCCAAAAGCCAATTTCAACTCTCACACCCAAAAATGGAGACTTTGTCACATTTGAAGATAGTAGCCAAGGGGAAGATAGTTGGTGTAAGTGGTATTGGTAGTATTAAAAACTCTTCCACTTCTAATGAAAAAAGTCCATTTATCGATGGTTTGGGCCATAACCTTCTTAATAAAAGATGGTCAATTAAACTTGAATATTCATTGTGCCTTTTTATTGATAATAAAGTTTATACTATTAAGATTATAAGGGCACATAAGTGAAAATATGTATACATTTCATCTTCATAGTTTGAATGTTTCTCATGATAAATGACATGTCTCAAATAATGATGATGGTGGTTGTGGCCTGGGAGATTAGCTCATATTGGCATGCATTTTTTGCAAAATTAACTAGAAAAGAACATTGTAGTTGGTTTGTCAAAACTTTCCTTTAAAAAAGATAAAATTTATGATGTTGGCTTCTTTCTAACCAAAGAATGTTGTCTCACCTGAAAGCCATCTTCAAATATTGCATCTTGTTTTATTTGGCCTAACCAAATCTAGTCTTGGAGGACAAATATTTGCCTTTGTTGTTGATGATGATTATTCAAGATTTACTTGGGTGAGGGTTTTAGCACATAATTATTGGAAAGTCATTTAAAACTATTCACTTTTAAAGTTATTTAACATGTCTAGTAATAACATCTAGTAACTCCAATGCATGTTTCCATTTTTATGTTATTTGCTTTCCTAGTTAAATCAAAACCACTCTCTCATAGGCTAGGTGGTGTAGCTTTAAAATTACTCGCAAGTGCATAAATCAAAGTAATAATTGCATGTGAGAGAGGTTGATCCCATGAGGAATCTCAAGGAATTTCTAGTTGATTTGATCTTATTTAAGTTGCTTAGCTTAGCTAAAGAAAGATTGTTTTGATAAACATGGAATTAAATCAACATG
The DNA here is from genome assembly GCA_035236585.1 of Warburgia ugandensis. NCBI lineage: Eukaryota > Viridiplantae > Streptophyta > Magnoliopsida > Canellales > Canellaceae > Warburgia > Warburgia ugandensis. Next base: position 50,282,570 of record CP141130.1, read on the forward strand.
GAATGAGAAACATGCATAAAATTAGACACATGAGCTGAAGGAAACTTTCTAAATCAACACTTTCCTAATCCTAAAACTTTCTAAAAATAAAACATTCTAAAACTAAAAAAAACATAACATTCTAAAGCTAAACTATGATGCAAATAACTAAACAAGTAATGCTAAACCATCATGAAACAAGGGAACAATAAACCACTTAAAGACAAATCACCCAATCACCATGTACATGACCGATGGAGTTGTGAGTATGGTTTATGAGTAAGAAAATGGTTGAAATGTGTGGAATAAGAGTTTGGTAACATGGGATCTAACCAAAATAGTAACTAAACTATCTAAAATGCTAAATTGGTTCTTAACAAATCAAGTAAATAAAGTGTATGGACCACTCGAAGTTATGTATGACTCATGAAAGGTAAATTTCCAAAAGTAAGATACTCATGAAACTTAAATTAAATAAGGCATGAAATGACATGGTGCATGTGATTTAAGACATGAAACATGATCATAAAAACAAAATTTTAATGAACTTCAAGCATGCAAATAACCAAGAGAAACTTTACATGAATCATAAACTTTATTGGATGGAAAATTGTACATGAATTGTGCACATGTGCATAGACGAACATCTAGCCAAGCTAATTAAGCTTATCACTACTTGTGAATTCCTACACCCACTAAGATATTTGAACTCAAAGTAGTGGAGTTAAAGACAAGTGAAAGGTCTATGAGATTTGTAGCCCCTTTTCAAATACATATACTAAGCAGGAAAATACTTTTCATGCATCCTTTATCTATTTTCCTTGAGGTTAGTTTGTCACATATGTTAGATATTGTATGTTTATGTAAATGGATGGAGATGGAGTCTCCTTTAATTATTTTTTTACTTAAACTATTTTTATCAGGGACATTGGTTTGGTTTCTTTAAATGAATTGCATAGCCTTTTTTATGTCATTGTTCTAATATCATTGAGTGTTTCAGTGTAGTAACGATAGAATAAGAAGAACATCAAACTAAAGATTACAACCACATTGAAGAGCATGAACAAGAGGCCAACATGAGCACTACTCCAAAACGAAAGGGCAAAGGGTGAACAACAATGGAAAAGGTTATCAAGAGAATGTCAAAGGGAATTAAAGAAACTGTCTAATACAATAGTAGAGGATAAGAGATTGGTGAGAGTACACCTTCTTATAGTAGTTTCCTCTGCTCTACAGTAAGAAGCATGGTTCCTATAACATTTGAGGATTGGAGACATGCGTCATCCTCTAGAAAAGATTCAATATGGGAAATGGTGCAGGGATGTAAACATTAAACACATGTATTATTTACATTATAACTTTCCTTATTTTCAAATACAGTAATTTGATGTGTTCAATTTGTAGTCTACCTTTAACGTGCCGAATGACAAGAATAAGCACGCTTTACAAGGGGCTGGTGAGCAATGGAGAAAATGAAAGAACTACCTTGTTCATAATTAATAGCTCCAAATGTCAATAATCCATCAAGGCTATACACGGTGCCTTACATTTACTCCAATGTCATTGACCAGGAGGCTTGGACTACATTTGTATGAACTACAACTCTGCCGAGTTTGAGGTATGTGCAGAAATGATGCTTCATTCTTTTAATTACATGTATCATTCAATTATTGCACTTGATCACACATGTAAAAATGCGCAGATGAAGAGTGCAAAGGGAGGAAAGGTGCATGAAACAAATATGTAGCACCACCTATCTAAGTTGGGCTATGCTTGTTTAAAAGAGCACGAAGTAAGCATCTATAACAATTTATCCCATTCAATTTAATGCTACTACAGTTATATACATGTTCTCTAAGGGAACCCATTGATCTCTCCATCCTCTAGAAGATGGCACATTTGGTGGGCCATATTGGCAATAAGTTCTTAGATGAAACTATTGCACAAATTGCTTCAGGCATAGTAAGTGGTTCCACTCGTCTATAAATTTTTTACATTTAATTAGATCACATGATCATGTCTTTCTAATTAAATTTTGTAGGACATTATTACCCAAGAAAACTCTACTACAAGAAATTTAAGCAGCATTGCTACCAAGGACGACATTCTATATAGGGCTATGGATAATACGAAGGGCCACCCTAGTTGAGTTAGGGGTATGGGTTGTGGTGTTGTTCCTTCTAAATTCTTTGGTAGAGGACATATACCTAAAGATCAAGATAATGAGGAGGTCTACAATGAGCTCATTGAGAAAATAAATTTTGATATATTTAGTCAAATGCATGAGGGAGGTTTGATGATTATTACTCCATCCCCTACTCATAATTCTTGCAACGCCCCTGTACCTCCATCACATGCGAGCTACAATTCCCCTACTAAAGAAGATAATAAAGGGCATCCGGCTCTGCTCAAAAGGAAATTCCTACCCATTAAATATATACATAGACAAAAGTAGAGATTTTCATTATCCTTTTGTAATAATTCTATATCTCAATCTCTCTATTGCATATTTGATTTGCAGGAAGGTCAATGCCTGTTGGCCTCGGATTCCCATCAAAATATCATGGTAGTTGGTCCATGCTATGAGCATGAATCAAACATTTTGCATGGAATTAGTATGCCACCACATACTAAGCAAGTGTCCATTACCATGGCTTTGAATGCTAATGCTAGTGCCTACCATTCACATTAGAAACGGAAAATATTTTAACTGTTGGGCAAGTAGTTGGATATCACGTCCTTTGGCCGGAGGCACTAGTCATTCCTATAGAGTCCACATTATGTATCTTATCATACTACCTTCCTCATCAATATTCTTTAGCTAGAGACCTCAATTTTTTAATAACTATATATGGTTAATTAGCAACAAAATGCGGCACTAAGATCGGTAGCCATTCTAGTGTCACCTATGGTTGGTGCACCAATGGAACAGGTACTTGTATATATCTTTGGTTTTTTTTTTTCATCATAAATTAGGCCCTCTTCATAGATTTATATTATTTAGATAATTTTTTTTGCATCTTTTATAGCAGTTGTCTCAGGATCATGTGGAAGTCCCACCTAACATGTCTTAATCCCTAATGTTAATCTATGGTCTCATTAACGACGATATGGGAATCAATCCTATACGAATCAAGTAGGGAGCGCTTGCCAAGGACATTGTTGAAGTGCCACTTATGGCAGAGGACCTATTACAAATTTGCCTATGGGATCAACTCAAGCACCTTAACATTGTCTTCTGCATGGGGTATAAGCACATACTTGCTTATAAATTATTTGGCATTTAATTACATGTTATATTTTAATGGTATATGTAATAATTATTTCTTTTATGTAGCTACTTGAATGATGCGACTAGCCTTTTTGAGTGTGAGGGTATCTTTACCAATTCCTTGACCCTGGCATCATTTCTGGAGTGGCAGAGTGATGGCTGATCGAGAGGCATATTCAGGATATTTTACCAGGCTTCTTTCACTACTCTCAGAGATAGGGCGTAATGATTCCCTATAGTAGTGGGTAAGTTTTAACTTTCTTGTTTTCTTACCAAATTATTCTTTACTTAGGGATTGTCAACTTCCATTACAGTCCATATGACTATCTATGTGGGTCTCATTGTATACTGTTCGTTTTGGATGTGCGCAGTGGCCATGCTTTCTTTTTTTATTCTTGTGGAGTGCACATCCGTCTCATCCTCATAGATATTATAAATAAGTAAGAATTTATTTATTTTTCATGTGTTATGTGTAGATAAGTAATTTGCTATTCATTTATAATGCATTTGAAATTTAAATATGTAGGTCTTGGATTGAATGGGCTACTCTGACCAAGACTTTACAGCCACCAAAACTCACTTGGAATAATGTCAAGGTAATTGCTCTAAGTTATCACTAATTAAACCTACATTATTATAAATGATATTAATGAGTTTTTGTTGTCATTTTTGCACAGTGCCCTAAATAATAGTCATATTAGGAGTGTGGGTATTATGTCCTAAGATACATGAGGACCCTCGTATTCAATAATACTCTTGTCTCCCATTTAAGAAAGGTAGAACTCTTTATTTTGTTTAATGTTATATTTTTCTATAGTTTTTGTGGATCTAGTTAAAAAGTTTTAGCTTAATTAACTATGTTGTGTTTCAGGCTACTGTGCTTTTTTAGAGGGCAAATAAGAAGAGTTACTCTAGAGTAAATCTTAATGAAATACAAACTGAATTACCTAAGTATGTAATGAATTTCAATTAGATCACTTGGAGTAACTACATGAACTTGAAATACATAATAAAGTATTTTTATCATTGACTTGTGTGTGTTCCTTTAGATTTTATTATTTTCTTTGAAATATATATATATATATATATATTATATTTTAAGCAATGAATGAGTGAAAATTTGGAGTGTGGGTGTGACACCATGGGTTTTTCATGAAATTTTTTTGCAATTTTATTTTAAAAAGGTGGTGCACCTCTAAATTTTGAAATACAAAAATAGCAGAAGATTTTACTTTAAAATTCATTTTTCCAAAAACTCGAATGCCACTTTCATGCTCACACTATACATAGCATACATACATACATACATACATAGTTTTCTAGAAGATAGAAATTCATTTCTTAAAATAGGACCCATCCAGTGGTTCACTTGTACAACCCCTATAACATTATATTAAATGTCCAATATCAAAATTCAAATGACTAAATACACAATACAAGAGCTTTAATAAAATATATACCTGAGCGCAGAAGTATGGTTGCTAGATTCCTCTTACTGTGTACATCTTCTCCTATCTTTCTGTATCTGAGATATTATAAACATAAAACATTTACAATATCTTAGCAAGCTATGCTTGGTAGGGAAGTTTAAGAAGCATGTTAAATCTTAATATACATTAATTATTCCATAGTAATTAGAATATTCATTTTCATAGCAATTATATTGAATTGGATTTACTGTATGTTTCACATTTCAATAATCTATTTATAAGCCAAATATTTACATGTTTCATAATCATTAATGGTCCATTGAAAATCAATTATTAACATGCTTCATAATTATCAATATCTACATGTTTCATAATTATAAGTAATCCATTGATTTATCAAACATATTTAATTATTATTTGTTATCCAAATAAACTAATCCAATTCCATGAACCATACTTTGCATGATAGTTCTACCCATTCATGTAACCATATGAAACTTAAATGAAACTACACCCTCAATCATATACATATAACATACGTGCACATATATGGAAATTGTTAAAAGACATACAAATTTATGAATATAATTAAAGCCATCTAATTTACATTCCTAGACTACATTGGGGTTTAGAATCATACCCCTCATCATGTGGGGTTCATAATCATCCAATCTCTGCTGGTATATCAATATAATCCTCATGCCCCTCACTATACGGGGTCCACAATCCTCTACCCATTATTGGGAAAATAATATAAGGCATATCATCATGCCACATCATATAAGGCATCTCATAATGCTATAATATAAGCACTATAGTGCATCAAACATAAGGACTACTATGCTACAGTCTGATCCGTACTAGCGTGCCTGGATAACTGCTCAATAATCCACCTATACCATCCTCTGTGGAAATCACAATATCCATGTTCATATGGGAGGACCGTGATTGTCACAGTAACGACCTTCCCATAATTGCCCCACCCGACTTTTAGCAACACATAGTGCTTGGTATCCATAATATAATAAATTTCGAAGAGTGGGTGGTCAAACCCTCATAACTCTCCTAGCATAGCATCCCCAAGCATATGCCTATCTAAAACAAAACTCTCAAGCCTCCATGCTCGGATGTAAAATAATCATAATAGCGGGTGATTTACATGTTCACATATTTCATAACAAGAATAACATCCTCACTTATTTGATGATAATCTACTAGGGATGTATCCTATAAACCTAGATTCATACATCACACATACTAACATGGTACCCATGTATCATCACGTAATTTACAATCATATAAGATGTACAAGTCTTAATCATGTTTGTCAAATAGTAGGTGCACATTAAGCATGAATTATAAGTATGACATCATTTTAATTAACTAATTTTCATCACTCACAATTTATAGCATATTCAATGACAATTTTACTATTTCAATGCTGTAACTTTCATAATAAGAAATAAGATCATGTTTAGAACATGAATCTTATTATTTAGTCATGCTTCTTAAATTTTCACCTACCTCGTGTGATGCGTTTATCGAATTCCACTAGCTTTAATCACCCTCCTCTTCATGATCGACCATGCTCTCTTCAATCTATATAATGCATAACAATTATGTTTTTAATACAATCAAATACATATAAATACTTAGATTTAATTATGATTGAAAGGTTTGACCTAACGTTTTTATGGTATGATCCCTATGTTCCATTCAACTTCCAAAATTTGTCATATCTAAGTCAATTCAAGGATCAAGAAATCCATCTTTAGCATCTATCATTCCATCATTGCTTGATTGGACCACAAAAATTATTTGATAAGATTTTATCCAAATTCTGGGATTCCAATTATATACTAGTTAAGTTGGGTCCTAGAATTCATCCGTGGCATTTGATCATTGATCAAGTGTCACAGATCTACCACTTGAACAAAGACAGATTGGACGGTTTAGATCATCCAATTTGTTTCACTTTGTAATTATGAAAGTTTGACTTATTCTATCAATTCTAGGATGGGAAATCTACTAACATCTGATCATCTATTAGATGTCTCTAGATAATGTTATACATAGGAACAGATTGGACGGTTGAGATTGTCCAATTGATCCCTGTAAATTTTTACAATTTTTTTTTTGTCATCTACAAATTAATTTAATGTTCCTTAGCACATTTGTGGTGTCTGATAATTGATCAGACACCTCAGAATTACTATATGATCAGTACCCAATCGAATAGCTGAGATTGTCCAATTGGTTTCTAGCTTAAATCGACGATCTCGATCAAATTCAGGCTTTATCAAGCACCTATTTACCTATTCCTAGGTTTGGATTAAGAAATGGATGGTTAGATCAGCCTTAAATCTAGATATAGTGTAAAATCAAACGGATTTAACAAAATACATCAAATCAAAAATAGGGTTTCACAGATCTTACCTTCAAAGCATGTTTCCATGCTTCCTCCACCCTTGGATGAGCTGGATTGACATTGATTTTAGGTGAAACCTCCTTGATTTGGTCATACAGTAATCCCCTCTTCAATCAAAGGCCTAAATCATCCTAGATCTGTCCAAAACCATGGGGTTTTGGTTCTTCTAGGCCAGCCATAGAAGATGACAAGCTCGGATCAAGGATTCAAGCTACCGTCGTCTCTAGCGACCGCATAAAATTTTGGTTTGCAGCAAAGACCCCAATTTCCCTCCTCCGATTTTAGCAGAACCAAAGGGCTTCTGCTCATACCCTTAAGAAGAGTAGGGTGATGGTCTAGATTTGGAGTTTGAGCTCCCCTTCTCATCGGCGAGCTCCTTTTCCGGTGATGAAAAAAAACCCTAAACTCCTCTGTTTCTTCTCCAGCATGCAAGTCGACCTTCCACCTCCATTTCTCTCTTTCTCTCCTCTCTTCTCCTTCCTCTTCCCTCTTCTTCTTCCACTCTCTCCCCATTGGGTTTTCCCCTATTTGCGTCGGGTTCGGGAAACATACATTAGGTCTGTTTCTTGTTTTCGTTTAAGTGAGGGGGTGCTATTATCAAACTTGGCTCCCCTTTTAGTTATTTTAATTTGTTTTCCTTTTATTTATTTCAAAGTTTAATAATGATGTCCCAACTGTTCTGAACACCATGATGCCAGTCAACGAAAATGTTAACCCTTACTAATGATGTTTTTCAACTCCATTAACTATCAAATTCTAACTCCTACAAGTGGGACCCACTTAGTGAAATTACAAAAATACTTTTTTGTAAGAAAATTTTCATTTATTCATCTAATCTCTAATTTCAGCAAAACTAGTATTGTTGGATTTGTATCAATGAGTCGAATTTAGATTTAGTAATTTAAATTCCCAAATTCTAAGTTTTTTTAATTACCAAAATAGTCCTGAGTTTGAAGTCTCATAACTTCCTCATTCGAACTCCATTTTCAGCATTCTTTAGGTTGTTGGATTCCATTTTCTAAGTAGAATCTAACTATTAATGTTTCAGTTCTTGATTCTAATTCCATAAAAAATTATCGTCCTAGAAAACTCATACCTTGATCATGCAATAGTAGAATTATGGGGATGTTACATTGGTGGGAATAAATGAATATGGATGAAGTGCATTTGGAGCTTGAACATGAAGTGAATATGTGACAATTGAATTATATAACTTTTATGAGATGTAGAATGAGAGGGTTACATAGAGTATGAAAGTAAATGTGAATGTGTGTGGATTTACAAATGAAGTGAATGTGGATGTTAAAGAAAATGCATATGTTGTAGTTTCTTATATAATTTATTTTTAAGATAGGTGTGGATGGATTGTAGTGGTTGTTGGTTTTCATGTTTGGGGAGATTGAAGTATTAGGTGTATATGATGTTTGTTATCCAATTATAGATGGTATTGTATCAAGAAGTGGATGAATGTTGTATATTAACAGGTTTTTAATGTTTATAAACATTGTTTGAGTATTAGGTGTACATATATGGGATGTTTGTTATTCAATTGTACATAGGTGGTGGAGCTAAAAAAAAAATTGAAAAAAAAAACTTTTAAAGTGATTTTTCACTAAATGACTTCAAAACTAGTCATTTAGGAAAAAATGACTTTAAAAGATTAGAAATTTTAAAGTCATTTAAGATAAAATGACTTTAAAAGTCCATCAAAATGTGAGCTTTTGAATTCGCTTATTTAGAAATTACTGTAAAAGTTACCCACTTTTAAAGTCATTTTTTTGTAAGCAACTTCAAAATTCAAAAACTTTTGAAGTCACTTATATGAAAATGAATTCTAAAGTCGCCCACTTAAGAAGTCCTTTTCATATAAGTTTAGAAGTCGTTTTCATATAAGCGACTTTGAAAGTTCATCAAAATGTGGTGCTTTTGAAGTCACTTAGATGAAAACAACTTCTAAAGTTTGTGACTTTAGAAGTCGTTTTCATACAAGTAACTTCAAAAGTGTTTGACTTTTGAAGTCACTTACAAAAAATGACTTTAAAATTTTGTGACCTTTAAAGTCGTTTATGTAAACAACTTTAAAAGTTATCAACTTTCCAAGTCAGCTTAGTAGAAGTCGTTATTAAGCGACTTCTATTATCACTTTTAACAGACTTTAAAAGCCCCCTATATAGTAGTGGTTGCATCCACAGGATAACGGCAGCCGAGGAACATACTTGCTTAAAGCAAATTATACACATAACAGAGAGGAGAGAAGAACATTGTGTAAAACTCTGTCAGATATCAAAGTTCGAAATGGGTACTCTTCAAGCTTCAGAAACAATGTTTCCATGGAAGAGCTGAAACTATTAGGGATGAAGCCTCATGATTGTCATGCATTGAGACAACAACTTTTGCTCGGAGAAATATGTTCAATGCTACTATATAAAGTTAGAGGATCTATTACTAAATTATACTACTTCTTTAATGCTTTGCGCAAGAAGGTGGTGGATGCTTTCAAATTACAAGAAATTCAGGAACATTTAATGTCAACCTTATGTGAGCTTGAGATAATCTTTCTACCATCCTTCTTTGATATCATGGTACACTTAACAGTGAACCTCATTGATGAGGTTAGGTTGTGTGGACCTGTTTATTTGCGATGGATGTACCCATTTGAAAGTCCATGAAGGCATTAAAAGGGTATGTATGAAATCATAATAGGCCAGAGGGGTGTATTGTCGAATGATACAATGCAGAAGAAGTGGCCGAGCTTTGCACCGAATATTTATCAGGACTAGATGCTATTGGAATACCAAGAAAGAACCATTCAGGTGGATTAATTGGTCTAAGAGTTTGTGAACCTCTATCTCGTGGTTGTGTGTCGACCATTGATCTTAAGAAATGGGAGTAGGGACACCTTTACATCTTCCAAAATATTAATATTGATGAAGTTCAACCATACATTGAGTACGTAATTAATTTTCTCTATTTGGTGGTTTCTTTGACATTAATTAATTGAATAATTGATGTTGCTGAAGTTTAACATCAGGCATGCTATATAATTTTCATCCCTGATCATTCTATAGTATGCACATCGACTTCCTAAGAGAGAGGTATCCAAGAGATGCATGAAAAGAGAAGTGAGATGTTCCACGTCATAATATTTCTAAATGCTTAGTTTATATGGCCATGGGACATCGACTAGAAGTAATAAAGTATTATGGATATGCCATCAATGGTTATTGGTTTCACACAAAAGACCCTAATAAGTTAAAAGCACAACAAGGTAGTGGTGTTAGCTTAGTTGTTAAAGCCACTTTCGTTTCAAGTTCAAAGGAGAACAACCCAATTGTAGCTAACAACACCTAGTATGGGGTTATACACAAGATATGGTAGCTGGATTATACATGTCGAACTGTGGTTGTGTTTAAGTGTGATTAGGTGGAACACAACAAAGATAGAATAAGAACCAATGCCCTCGGCTTGACATTAGTTGACCTTAATAAGATCAGCTCTCAAAATGACCAGTCTATTTTGGTATGTCAAGCAAAAAAGGTATTTTATGTACAAGATGGACATGATATGAGATAGTCAATTGTTTTGTTAGCCTCTCCAAGGGACTTCTATGATGATTACCCTTCAATCACTAAAATAATGCCATCAATCAATTTAATAGGGGGAGTGGGTGGGATTATGTGTGTGATGCTAGTGAGGAGGGTGCGTGGGTGGAATCCGATTGTATATGAGGGGAAAAATTAAAGTGCATGTATTTGTTGTTGGTATATGACAATGCCCACCTCAATAAGATACCATTAGGAGTGCCACAGTGGTATGAGATTTGTAGTACACTAGTATGATCAACTTAGTTCTTGATGAGGTCATTACAAATCACAATGGTTAAAACAAGAAATAATGAGGGTTAGGGGGCAACGCCCCTAAGAAGTAGGGTCTAGGGTAGTAGCCATGGTGGGGGCCTAAGGGGCAAGTCCCCTAGCGACAAGGTTCGATAGTATGCACCATCTAAGGGTTGAAGCATGATTTGTAGTTGCAAAAGTGTCAAGTGTGAATCCATGAAGCCTCCTGTAGCCACTCTTTTGTCCTATTCTATAGCAACCATGTGAATGGTCTTTCAAAGGTGCTAAAAGTCCAATTTGCTGAGCTGGTTGGTGAAAACTTAAAAGCTATAAATAGACATTCCACAAGCCTTTCAAAGACACTGAAGATCTTTGTTATTTTGTAGTTCTACTTTCTTATTTTTTGTTCTTGTATGTCCAGAAGCCATCGGAGCTCTACTAGAGAGCACCGAGTGGGATGATCTATTATTGTACTTTATTGTGTCAGATTTCCATTTGAGTAGTGTTGTCTTTCTTCTAGATTGGTGTTCAGACGTTCTTGGTGCACACTTGTGTCCATACATTTGTATCATGTGATCTATATAAAAAAAATTAATTAATTAATTAATTAATTGAAGTTTACACATCATGTGGCATGCCAAACAATATTGGTTAAACATGAATGAAATAAATCATGGGGTAATCGATGCGCTTCAAAATTTTTAAAGATTTTAAGGGTTCAAGTATAACTTGTAAAACTACTTTAATTGATGTAAAATAGTTATTAATAAATCATCTTTTAGTATTCAAACAAAAAATTAGGCGGGGGAACATTTTTCATGCAAAGAGAACATTAATATAGGAGGATTCTTTAAAATCGATCTTATATAATTAATAAAATATAGCATGGGTTTACTAAAACTATCCTTTATTCAAGTGAATAAAGGATAGTTTTGGACAACCGTCCTATATTCTTGTTTATATAGGACAATTCTGATGAACCATCCTTTATTTTTTTCAAAATATGGGACGGTTTTAAAAAATAGTCTTATATCCCAAGCTCCCTTTTCCCCAATTTGAAGTTTATAAACCCCAAACCCCTAAAATCCTTTAGGAGAAGAAGAAGAAGAGGAGGAGAGAAAGTGGAAGAAGAGAGGATGAGGACAGAAATCACAACCCCCCTCCACCTACTATTGTTTAAAACCAGCCCCTCCCTTCTTTCCCCCATTCAAAAATTTGAAACTGAAACCCACAAAACCCTGCGCGGAGAAGAAAAAGAGGAGAGGAGAAAGAGAGAGAAGAAAAGAGGGAAGAAGGAGAGGAGGGGAGAGGAAAGAAATCATGCCAACCCCACCCCATTCGAATTTTTCAAACCCAAACCCCTAAAACCCTCAAGGAGAAGAAGAAGAAGAAAGAGTATCAATTTTCTCTCATTTCTTGATTTTGTACTTCTCTAATCCTTGTAAATGTGTTCTTACCATGCATTTTCTACTGTATATCAGGCTGATTTGGGGATTCTTTAATGCTTCTAAATGCTTGATTATGATAATGCTAGATAGCCTCCATTGAGTTTAAGAAGAGCCATGTCTTAGATTTTGGTGTTTCATTAAAAAAGGCGTGGAAAATATAGCTTGAATATGAGTTTTTACCATGCATGTTCTGCTGTATATGATGCTGATGTTGGGCTTCTGTAATGCTTGTAAATGCTGGATTATGGTCATTTTAGATGGCCTCAAGTAAGTTTAATAAGACCCATGTCTTAGATTTTGATGTTTTATTCAAAAAGTCATGCAAAAATGTAGCTTGAATATGCATTTTTACCATGTGTTTTCTACTATATACAATGCTGATTTTGGGTTTCTGCAATGCTTGTAAATGCTAGATTATGATCATTCTAGATAGCCTCCATTGAGTTTAACAAGACCCATGTCTTAGATTTTGATGTTTCATTCAAAAAGGCAATGTAAAATGTATCTTGAATATGCGTTTTTACCATGCATTTTTTACTATATACAATATTAATTTTGGGCTTCTGTAATGCTTGTAAATGCTGGATTATGATCATTCTACATAACCTCCATTGAGTTTAATAAGACCATGTCTTAGATTTTATGTTTCATTCAAAAAAGCATGCAAAATGTAGCTTGAATATGCATTTTTACCATGCATTTTCTAATGTGTACAATGCCAATTTTGGACTTCTATAATGCTTGTAAATGCTTCATTATGATCATCTATGCACACCATATATGCACCTATATGGTGGTCTTTTTCTAAACCAATATATATGTTGTTATATTCTAAATGTATTGTTTTAACTTGTGCAGGAAAAATGGAACATAAAGAGTGTGAGCATCATGAAGAATAGTGCAACACAAGTGTGCCCATTATGAGAAAGGGAAAAGGGCCAACAAAAAAGGAGCATATTATTAAGAGAAAGTCAAAGGGAATAGGAGAGATTATATAGTTCAACAGTAAAGGGCAGGCGATAGGTGGCAGACCACATTCTTACACTAGTTTTGTTTACTATACTATCAAAGGCATGGTGCCAGTCTTAGTTACTAATTGGAGACATGTGTCACCATCAATAAAGGTTGCAATATGGGAGATGGTGAAGGTTTGCAAATGCTTGCTTTAGTTCTAAAATGGAGACATGTGCGTTATCTTGTTTTGGTTCTAATAGACTAATGTTTGTTTTTATTTTGTAGCCTACTTTTGACTTACATACTTCCAAATGCTGATGACCATCTACACTCTGCACAATCCCTGAGTTGCATTCTAACATCATTGACTAAGATGCATTGAATGATTTTGTATAGTCCCACTTGTCTTCAGATTTTGAGGTAATTACAAAGTTACCAAAAGCTTGATTTGTCTATTTTTCAAGTCCATTGTGCTTGATTACATGTTCCTTTGACATGCAGGCAAAGCGTGTCAAAGGACAAATGGTGCATGCAACTAATCATATGTAGCACAACATCTCTCTAGGATTGGTTACGCACCGTTAGAATAACAAGAAGTAAGTATATGTGATAGTTCAGTTCTATGTAACAATACCTATTTTTTTTTTTTTCATTAACTCTAAAGTAATGTCTCTCTTGGCAGCAAAAGAAGGCTGGGACCACATATCCCATTGATCGCTCCATTCTTTGGAAAATGGCACATTAAAAAGTGTGTAACTCCTACACCTTTATTGATGAAAATGCTACCTTCATTGCATCAAGAATTGTAAGTGGTTTTACTTGTATATCTTTTGCATCTCTTAAATCATATATATATATATATATATATATATATGAAAATCATCATGTTCTATTAATTGCATATGCATGAAGAGTTGACCTAGGAAAGTGGCACTACAGGGACTTTGAGTAGCATTGCTTCAAAGGGGGACATCCTATATATGGCTATGGACAACATAGAGGGGCACCCTAACCAAGTAAGTGGACAGGGAAAGGTGTGGTTTCTTCCAAATTCTTCCAAACTAGAAGAAATCCACAAATAGAGGACATGGAAGCATGGAAGGAGAGTATGTTGAATGAGTTATATATGAAGGTAAGGAATGATTTCTACAAGGACCCTTGGGGTTTCGAAGGTCCATGTCAAGACGTTCCCCCTTGACCCCCATCTTACAATAGCTACACTCCATCTAATGAGGAGATGGATGAGAAACAGCTTGAAGAAGATGTCTTAATCAAGGTGCTATTTATTGACATGCTTACCTTTTTTATTTTTCATGTCTTAGTAATCTTATTTATTCTTATGTATATAGGTGATGTATGATTTATAGGTGGGTCAGTGTGTAATGACTCCAAATTTGTAACATTTAAATCCCAAGTTAGCAATGAAAAGTTCACTTTTTCGAAATAAGGGTATTTTGGTCATTTCACTATTCACCCAGACTGAACCCATAAATTTGGTCCTAAAAATGGTACCATTAGGTGCATCTCGCAAAAAGGAATCCAACAAGACCAAAATCACCCAAAACGGAGTTAAAATGAGCAAGTTATGGCCCTTTGAAGTTAGGGGCAAAAATGTAATTTTTACTAAAAAACGGATTTAGCCTGCAAAACACAGGGACTCGTTTTGATACGGGCACCCCTCATCTTCAACCTCCTAGAGGGTTCTAGAACGGCAGTGATTGGAGGAAAAATCACCACCATTCTGGAGGTTTCTCCACCGCCATTCAAGGGCGGTGAGAGTCCCCTCTAGAACCATCTTATAGCTCTATAAATAAAGCTCTTGGGCACCTCTAATGGCAGCCTAAAAGCTTGGAAAAAACCCGTTTTGGAGAAGCAACTAAGAGGAGAAACGTGGAGAAAAACCCAGCAAAGAGCCAGGTATGCCCAAGATCCCTCAAAACCCGTCTTCACATTAGTCCTAGGCTCAATTTTCCTAAGCTTTTGCATGAAAAATCATGCAAAAACGGGCCCTGGAGAGTCACAAAGGACCCAGGGACGATCCCTGGGCCGCATTGGTTTGACAAGGTCGAACCAGGGCGTCCCGAGGATGCCCCGGTCCCCCAACGAATGAAATGTTCCAGACAGAACGAAACATGTTGTCCGCGTTCGAGAGAAACCAACGGGCGCATCCGTGGACGCGCCCGCAAATGAAAAAGACGGGCGAGAAATCCAGCGCATTTGCAGATGTGCCCACTGGAGCGCATGTCACTGACACACAGCACACTAGCATTCTGGGATTTCCACCTCTTAAAGGCCTTTATGTACATGTGATACAACAAAGCTTATAACTTGAGATCTAGAGCTCCGATTGAGGCGCCGCGAAAGGCATTGTGTCTGTATCGACGACGTAGACACACCCAAACTATAAAATCCCTAATAAAGGCCCAATATAAGGTGGACACGACCCTTAGAATAGGATGGTGGTGCGTGGCCACTAGACCTTTGGAAAACTGATGATACTAAGGCCCAATTAGGACCTTAAGACACCCATAGGCATGGGGATGAACGCTTAATGCCTAAGTAATAAGACCAACCACTATAAAACTTATAAAAGATAGGTAAAACCAACCTTGATTCCCCAAACCATGTTTAGGAGCGTACGAGGACAAAGGGGCTAGTGCGACCTAGCCAGGTAGGTGCTCTATCGCTACTAGACCTTTTAAAACGAGCCATGATTATTTGAGACTACATGTTTTAAGTATACATATATGACTTGTTTAGCATGACTTATTTGATGACTTGTTTAGCATATAAATGAATTTAGCATGCATAAGATAAATACATTATGCATAGACATGCTTTGCAAATAATTGCACATATTGCATGATTTGTGAGCATTGAGTTCTTGCAAAATTGCATGTCCTTGAGGGTTACCAAAAGACGCTGGAGTGCCCAAAAGATACTGGGTAGGCAGTTGTGAGGGCTAGGCAGTTGTGAGGGACCCAAAGAGGACAGCTTTTGAAAAGAGTTTTTTGGCTTGTTTGATCGTACATGATTTGGGCTAATAAGCTCGTGGGCGCTATGCCGAGAGGTTTGGGGTGGCCTCCCAGCCTCTACCACTATTAGGTGGATGGGTACCACGCCCAAAAAGGGCATGTCCCTGCTTTGATTGCATGTGGTATAGGGGGCTACCAATGGTGTCACGGCAATGGGTCGAAGTGTCATATGCCCCATGGAGGTATATGATCCTGTGTCCTTAGGTACCCGGGGACCACACGGCGGTGAGGTCGTGGGCATAGTTGGACCCTATGGTTTCATGGACTTATTTGCATTTCATATGGCATGATATGAGGTTGGTCGACCATACCATACTAGATATCCATGAGTTGGATTCAATGAAGCATCTTATGCATATCATTATGTTATGATATATATATATATATATATATATGATACTTTCGACTTGGATTATGTGATTTCCTTAAGTCGTCAATATTCCAATTCGATGATGGTTTTTAATCTCGATAATGAACTTGAGTATTCAGACATGCACATGTTTTGAAAGAAGCATATGATTTTAAACATCGCATGCATTATTAAACTAGTAGTGATAGACTCCTACTGAGTATAGTATATACTCACCCAATCCTCAACATTTTTCAAACACAAAGTAAACACTTAAGGGCAAGGAATGCTTGTGACAAAAGACACCCAGACTAAGTGCAAGTAAGTAAACCCCTACCTTATCTTTCAATGTTACTTGATTGTAGTTACTCTCTATAGCTAAGGCTGTGACTAACACTTTCTTGGGAATAATGTTGATTTAAAACTTTGCCATGGCTAGATAATTGGAAAATGTGTTTTGACACTCGGGGTTCTATACAAAAGATTGTTTTCCAATACGAAAAAGATTTTCATGCATTTCATATTTATAAAACAAGAGATCTCGCCTTTTTTATGAAATTTGCATCATATAAAAACCCAGGTCGTCACACAGTGCATGCTACAACTTCATATAGTTGAGAACTATGTTGCTGTGGCTACACTGTACAAGGCATTTTCTATCATGCTTCATGGCAAGTTGATGCATCCACACACTAAGTGTGTGTGCATTACTGCTGCCCTCCAACCAGATGCCCCCTACCATTTTCTATTGAAGCCAATGATATCCAAATTGTTGGGGATGCAATTGGATATCATGTACCTTGGCCAGAGTGGTATATTAAAATAATGAATTCCAAGGTATGTATATGGTATCATAACATCATGTTGAATAGTAATTTTAATGCATTAGCTAATTTTTTAAATACCATTGTAATGTTAAGTAGACGAAGCATAAGGAGTCATTGAGGTTGACCTCCTCTTTGGCAACAAACACAGGCATACCAATTGCCCCATCCTAGGTAATTTTTTATTTTTAGTATAAAATTGAATCTCCTCAACTCTTTGTATATATATATTCTTTACCAATTTATAGAAAATTACATCTATAGTGTAGGGATCAGTTGTAGGTTCCACCTAACACGCCTTCATTCCTAAGGGGACTATACAGACTTATCAACAAAGATATCAAAATCAGCTCTGTAAGGATAGAGACTGGTGTGCTTGCACACGATGCTATGGAGGTTGTAATCATGAAAGAGGACCTCTTAGTCATATGTAATATGGCTCAGCTAGAGTACATGCACATCATTGTCTACATCGGGTATGTCTTGTAATTACTCTATTAAGAATCAAATTGACACTACTTATTAATAGGACAACATGAGTATTTAACATTAAGTTTATGCATGTCATAAATTGCAAAGATTATAGGTTAAGGACGTTTACAAATTCCTTGACCCCAATGTTGTCTCTGGCCCAAAGGAGCATTTTCCCAAGGAGAAACAAATAGAAGATATCATGCTTGGTTTCTTGGTGACAAGGGTTAGGCCTTAGTAATTTCATACAATAGTGGGTAAGTTATTACATGTCTTGCTAGCTTTCCACATAAAACTTAATATGTATATAAGTTAAGTTTGTCAAGTTTCAATCGATTGATTATGCATATAGGTCCCATTGGATGTTGCTAGCTTCAGATATGCATGGAGGAATTGCATTGTTTTTTATTCTTGTGGGGCACAGATTTGAAGCCCATTGATGGAATTGATCAATAAGGAAGTTTGACTTTTATTTCATTCATTATAATAGTTGGATAACTAATAAATATCCCCTTTATGCATATATAATGCTTTTACTTATATATATATATAGTTCATGGTATAAATGGGTTGAGATGGAAAATATTTTCCATCCAACAAAACTGACTTAGAAAAGGGTTAAGATAAGGCTTACTACTTCTTTAGTATAACCCTATATAACCAATAGACTTATAATTACCTATGACATTTGAACCTTATGATTTGCTGAATTTATTATGCAGTGTCGTAGAAAAAATTTGATTGGGAGTGTTGATATTATGTTCTCAGATATATGAGGACTCTCATTTGAGATGGATTTACTATCTCCCAATTAAGAAAGATTCACATAATTAACTAACCATCATTCTTACAGTTTTCTCCATCTCTTAAATGACTCTAAGAATAATGTTTCCTATTGATGTAATATTTTTTTTCTTATGTGTTGATTTGAGGAGCAAGAGTTACTCCCAATTAGACATAGATGACATCAGAATGGAATGGACTAAATATTTTTTTACTTTTAATTTGTAGACATCTGATGTTATTGAACAAGTATCAATTTTATGATAGATATATACTTTTCATTGCACTAATTGGATGCATATGTTCCTTTTTTTTTCTTCTTTTTTTCTTTTTTTTTTATTAAATTTAAGTCTATGTATGTCTTTTTATTTTACTAAGAAATATGGAGAAGTTCGATGTGGAATGTGAAAATTTTGGATGTGTATGAATGTATGAACAGATGAAGTGTTAAACTCTAGAAACTATAGAAACAATATATAAATAGAAACCAATAAAAATGAGAACATGATTTGTGAAGAAAGTATAAGCGATATAGGACAATTATTGAAAAACCATCCTATATTTCTTAGAAAATATATGACGGGTATTGAAAATCCACCCAATATACTAGTCTGCAGATAGTATGGTTATTGAAATGCCATCCCATATATAGAACTATATAGGATGGCTATTGAAAAACCATCCTATATATAGAAGTATATAGGATAGTTATTAAAAAACCTTCCTTTATACAGATGTATATAGGATGGTTATTCAAAAACCATCCTGTATAAAGGACGGTTTTTAAATAACTATCCTATGTACATCTATATAAGGGATGGTTTTTCAATAACCATACTATATCCTGAACTATATAGGATGGTTATTCAAAAACCATCCTTTATTAAACAGTCTTATATAAGGCGGGTATTTAGAAATCGTCCTATATTTGTTCGCATTTATAAGAGAGGTATTTGGGAACTATCTTATATAAGTTAACTTATATAAGATGGTTATTCAAACCTATCTTATAATATCTTCAATATTAGACGATTCATAGAACCGTCTTACATGGCATTTCATTTTATAAGATAGCTGGGTATAAGACGGTTTGGTAACCATCTTCTATAGCCATTTTTAACTATCTTATAAACCCATCGCCATAGTAGTGATGCCTCAGATACAGAGAGAGGCAACAAGTTTAACATGATGATAGAGCAGGAGAAGACATTGGCAGCCTTCAATGATGTATAGGGAAAATTTCACAAATGGATAAGGTTTGTTTCATGCCTTACCTTGGTTATTATTTATGGACTATATATGTGTATAAGTTACATTGTGACTTGCAGGCATAGATATATTCATGTTGGATGTGATGGCTGTGCATCGACAGACCCTGAGAAATATTGTTGTTCTTTTTATTTTTCACTCTACTATTGAGGTTATGGTTTCATTCGGATTTGTAATTGATCCGAATGGATGTGTATGGAGACTGAGTCTCCTAGGTGTTGTGTTATGTTTATTGTATTTATCAGGTATTATTGTATCACATGTGTTATATGTGATGGTCCAAAATACAGAGGAGACTCTGTTGAATTTTTGGTAGAAATGGGAATATCATTTCACTGTTGAATCCACAATTTTGTGGTTGTATGAGTCCTGGGATTTTGAAATGAATTCTTTTTATTTGATTTTTTTTATTTTTAGTGGATTTTAAAATCAAAAATTTAAAATAGCAATCCTGGCATTTTTAAAAATTGGTATTATATTGTTATGTAAAACTCGGAGTGTCACACCATCAATTCGATGTTGGATAAAAAAAGGGTGAGACACCCTTTTTTTTTTTTTTTTCTAGTAGAGTAAATGGTTTGAATCATTTTATCGATATGAGTGTTCTATATTAGATAAATTGCCAACTATTCATTTTTAAACCATATATGCACTAACGTAGTGGTAGGAAGAATATTATAACTGGATGGTCACGGATCAACACGATCGTGGTCATATGACACTGTTGCAACTGGATCTCCATTGAGTCAACAAATTCATGGCATCAAGGGGAGCACAATGAATGGCTCAAATCATGATGGATGATTAGATCGAGCACAAATCATATGATCTAGTCTCCAAGCGATGGTTTGATCACGATCAATAGACGGATCTTCTCTTATCAACAAACAAGAAGATGGGTCTTGTTCCTCACGTAGCAAGGATCATGATGGCTATCTTAGTGGGGCCCACCCACGCCAACTCAGCAGGGACTGGGAGAGAGTGAGTTAGAGCAATGGGGCAAGTGAAGTGAGTGGGGTGAGTTGTGTGGTGTGTGAGTGGAGCGACTGGCCTTAACATGTCGGCCTGCTTAAGCAAGTGTTGTGATTTTTAAGTTAAACTCATAAGCACACAAATCAATTGAAATATTCTCACGTGAGGAAGTTGATCCCATGAGGAATTGAACAAATGTGATACTAGTGGTCCCTACTTCAAATTTCTTAAGCTAGTCAAAGATCACAAGATTTTAAACCTAAACTAGTAATGGAAACAAAAAAATGCATGAAATTAGACACTTTCTAAATTTAAAAATTTCTAAACATTAATACATATGGAAACAATTAAACAAGTGGAATGCATGGAATTAAACTAGAAAATGTGCATGAAACAAAGTAGTAAGATGCATAGATACTCAGGAAAATATGCACGAACTATGATGCAAAACTAATCTAATATGGAATGCATGAACATAACTAGAATTTGAGTATGAGAATCTAATCTAAATTAAGCAATTTCTCTAAGTGAAAATGCCTTGAAAACATGCATATGAACCATGGGTTTCAGCCCATGATTTATGGGGTAAATGTAGACTGAAATAAATGGACATATAATTAACTATTATACTATCTAATCTCATAACTAAACACATAATTTAAAAGATTAATTAATTTTCTAAATAATAACTTAGACCAGTAGTTAATAATGTGAAGAATTAAGCATAAACAAGGTGATATTTCTATGTTGCTAGAAATTCCAATACTATGCTGTTTCCAATTTCGAAGTAATCAACACATAAAGGCTTGACTTTATATACATTAAAATATTCAATTCAATGTTTCTTTACTACTGGAAGAAAGTGTAAGCAAGAATTTCAAGTGATTTCATTGAAACAGTACCAATTATATCAAAAAAGTTGAATGCATAAAACATATACATAATGCTAGAAATTGCATTCAATGCAAGACATGAAACTTGATTCAAATAAATTCCAAAACACCTTTAAAAATCCTCAAACTGATCTCCTCTAGTATGCAAGTAGTTTACAAGAGAGAAATATATATATATATATATATATATATATAATGGTTGGACTAAATAAAGGAACTTAAGGAAAGGAACACCTAAAACTATGTTTATCTCAAAGAAGAAAGCATGGAATGCAACGAGGAAAATCAAAGACACAAGTCACTTCTTATCTTAGATGTCACTAATAGGGAAGAATTAACTTGTTTCTTTGAAAAATGAGTAAGGAAAACTTTTGAATTTGAAGGCAATTTAACAAAGTAAATAACAAGGGAAATATGAAGCAATCAACAAAGAAAACAAGGAAGTTCAAGGAAAAAGGGCTTTGATCTAATAGCTAACTCTTTTAGTAGTCACTACCAAATACTTATAGGTTTCAAATCAATGGATTATGAAACCAAACCCAAATCTAACAAGCAAGGAAATCAAAGTAACAACTAAGCATGGAATCAAAAGAAAATAAGGTAACAATGGATAAGCTAAGAGAAGAAAGGTTAAGGGGAATCAACCAACTTTTCAAAGGAGACTACCATTCCAATTCTAGGCATGGAACATATGGATAAGTAGTAGCCCACCTTAGATAGAGTATCAAAAACCCAAAAGGATTAAAAAATTCAAGCAAAAGTTAAAGCAGAGTTGGAGAGGAAGAGGATGCCCTCCTACAAGTGGAGGAGGCATGTTTTTCCTTTTAATGGAAAGATGCTTCTCCTTTGATTTTTGTGGACTCTCCTATATTATCTAGTTACCTAATAATAATTTGTGGTGTGGACAAAAGCATCTCAATTTGGATGGCTAGGATGGTGACAATCTAGGGTTTACAAGAAAGGAAACAAGGCGGATGGTGGCTACATTTTGGTTGCTTTAAGTGGGGAGGCTCCATTTTTTTAAAGTGGAGACAACTCCCCAATTCAAAAATCATTGAGACCCTTCAAAAAAAGAATTTCGGTGATGGGACAAGTTAGGAAAGAGAAAGGAAAGAGATGAGTGAGAAAAAGATAAGAAAGTGAGGTGAGGTGGGAAAATTTTGATTATCTAAGTGATTTTCTGGGAAAGCGGGATTGGTTGATTGGTTAGGATTAGAGTTTAGGAAGGTGGAGGAGTCTTAAAATAGTATGACTCATTAATGGAAAGTAAATTCGTGGTGCTATTTGGTGATGAGGTGGAAAGTGATAAAAAGGTGGGAAAAACATGGAAAAATATAAAAATTGAAGGGGTCTCTTCCTATTGGTCCACATGCCAACTTATCTTGATGAATTTTCCTTTAATTTCCTTCAAAATATCTCTTATATTTTCTTGAAAAATACTCTTGATTTTCTTCCAATCCTAGCCTTCCATTTAGCTTAGCTTAATGGCATTGATGGCTAACTTTGAGGGCTTCATTGGCTAGGCTTCATGGTTGGTTAGATTGCTCTCTTAGCTTGGCTTTATGGCTCCATCCCTTGGCTTGAGTGGCTTAAATGATTTATCTTGAATTTTTTAGCTTGTCACCTTGTTCAAGACTTGAATTCGGCTAAGATGGCTTACATGGCTTCCATGCAAAGGTGGTGGGAATGTATGGCTTACTTCATGGGCTCACTTTGGTCACCTTTAGCTCCTTTGATTGCATCTATTGTTTGCCTAAGATGATCTTGACCTTTGAATTGATGACTTTTAAGCTTTGGCTCGATCTTTTGACCTTGATCTTCAATTTCATCCTGATCGATCTTGGTCGTCAGATCATCATCTCTCCTCCTACAAAAAGTGAAAAACTCTAATCAAATCCTAGAAAAATATGAAAAATCACATACTTACCTTGGATTAGTATCTAGACCTACAAAATATCAAACTTCTGCTTCATTAGGTCCAAAATGCATGTCTTACAAATTTTGGTCTAAAATATCTAAGTTACCCCTATAAGTTGTAACACATGGATAACTAATCTGGTGGTTTTACACAAAATTAAATACTTATCATACCCCCAACTAGCATTTTACTAGTCTTAAGCAAAATGGGCAAAAATTATTTTTCAAAAACTGATACAAGGTGCCACTTTCGTAGGTTCTCATAATTGCATTTAGCACATGCAACAATCACTTCAACCACTAAGTTACCCCTTGTGGATGAGTTTGGCCTCCTGACGGTTTGTAGTGAATATACCCATGAAATTCTCAAAAAATTTATTGAAAGTCCTTTATTTATCTGAGAAAATTTTCCCTTATTCAACTTATATTAAATACTTAACTATAGCGTACCAATAACGATGAATAGAAAGGCTCAAAATCCTACGCTCATGCTAAAGATATCCCATAATTTCATTAAACTTCGAAAGGTAAGCATTCGATATAGGTGTTATATAATTATAGTTTTCGAGTCAAATATAACCTAAATTATGGTCCAACTATTTACTTTGACTTCAATTCTCACAGGATATACTTGACACTCAGAAAGAAGTCACTCAAAAAGGTGTACTCTCTCATTAATATATGAGTAGAATGTTGTTCAACAAGTCCAAAAGTCTCACATATTTCATACAAAATAACAATAACTTAGAAGGAATGATAATGATCTCATAAAAGGATATCAACTACTAAGAATGTTACATTTTGCTAAACTCCCCATTTATTCATAACTATATCTAAGCCATACTATTCCTAAGATCAAGTTAGTACTTCTATTAGGATGAAATGTAGGCTTGGATAAGAGTTATCAAAAGAATGGATATAAAGGTAAACAAAAGTTGTTTATAAAATACATAAAGGTCTTTTATCAGTGCATTCACAACTTTTTCATTTTTCCTTACAAGAGTGAACATTCTTCTTTCATTGGCTATTTCTTTCTTTTCTTTTTCACTTGACTTTATATATAGCTTTTTTGAACTTTCTTCTCCTTTTTCACCTTTTTTTTTTTTAAATTTATTTATGTTCACCACTTGAATTGTATTGTTCATACCTTTTCTCAAGATAGTCTTTAATATTCCCTACATATTTCTATAAAATTTAGGTAACTGATACAGTATAAGATTCAATATAGGTAAAGGTCATTTGGCTAACAAACAAAAGGCTAATATTTTAAAGGCACAATGGGCTAGTTAGCAGAAAAGAATACATGGAAGGCTAAAGGCTTTGGGTTTAACAAGGATGGCCTCTATCATTTCCTAGGTTTCATATGGCTTAAAATGGCCATAAACATAAGAGATATATGGTACAATCTTTTGTGATTTCTCAATAGTTGACCAATATGAAGAATAATGAGACCAACTAAGAATTAATGTTCACTAAATAAAATTTTGAATTTATGCATACCCCTCAGAAAAGGAAGAATGACTCTAAACTCATAAGGGTTACAAGTCTTCATGGATCTTTTGCAGGATCTCTAAGTTATATTTTCTCTTCAACTTAAACTATATATAGCTATTTTGTGAAATTAATATTTTGAGTTTAATTTTTCATGAGATATTTTGGAAAAGGAATATAATAGTGAACTATTTGTATACAACTCTATTAATAAGGTAAATTTCAAAATTTTAACTAAATATTCAAAAATTTTAAATTCTCATCTTTACAAAGGAACTTAGCAAAAAAAAAAAATTCAAAAATGCAAGAAAAGTTAGAAATCTCATTTCTACACCCCCAACTTGAACAAAACATTGTGCTCAATGTTTTGATACATATGAGTCTTAAATGATGAAAGGGTAATTCAAACTAATGAGACTTTCTAGAAATCTTGAGTTCCTTCCTAATAAGTGCTAAGTGTAACATCTTTAACCAAACATGGGCTATAACTAACCTAACCGACTAAACCTAGACCTAGCTAGGTCAACTAATTATCCTAAGCCTAATCCTAAGAATGAAATGGCAAGATTTCTCACACCACTTCAGAACCTTGCAATAAACTATATATTTCTCTACCTTGAAACTTTTGGTGGTGGCAACAATATGGCACAGTAAAGCACCATGATTTTGAATGTTGCAAGACCATATTGATGATCCCCACTTTTAGTATTTCATGATAGTCAATATAACCTCCACCTTGAAAATTGAGGTGGTGGTAATTCAATGACATCTTAACTCGCCATGAATTTCTTTGGATCAATTCGATATGAATTGTATCATTCCTAACCAATTTTGGGGAGAACAATGACCATTACATTCAATTCAACTTTTTCCTCCATTTCCCATACATTATCTTAAAATAGTGGTATAAGTTGACTCGGCCCTTCCCTAAAAGGTTGTTCTTGTCTTACTATAGGCAGGGACATGGTTAGGTTTAAATCCTTATTCTCTACTTATGTGTACCCTACAGTTGGTTGATGTAGGGTTAGTACATCAACTAACTTTTCTTCTTCCTATTTTATGGGTAGAGGTAAGGTTTCAAGTGGACTTATATTACTATCTTATGATTGTTCAAATAAGGTTTATAGTTCCTAATTAGGTACGTCTTCTACATTTGAAGGATTAATTGGAGTTTCAAGCTCCATAAGGGGTTCTACTTTAGATTTCCATTGAGAAGTATTCATTAACGATGTAGTGTCCAACAACTCATTCACCTTCGCAATGGATGTGTCTTCATCAAATTTACAAAAATGAGTGAGATAAGATTCTAGAGGATCTGGGTTAGATGTTTCCATCACTTTATTTTCTTTATCAATGGAAGTCTCTTCATCATAATCGTAACAAGGAATAAGATATAGCTCAAGTAGATCTGAGTGGGAGGTTTCTATCGATGTTTGTGAGCTTTGTGGCTTGTAATGATCATAAGAGATTTTCATACTATTATGAATAATAAATGGCTCTTCATTATCCTCAAATTGTTTCATTTCCTTAGTCCTTTTTATAAATTTAGCAATGTTTCTATTAGTATTTTCCCATATTGGTCTCATTTCCTCTTTTCATTCTTCCATCTCTCATGTCATTTCCTCATTCATCTTATTAATGGAAGCCATGCCTTATTCTATTATCTCATAGATATGCTACATATTCTCTTTTGAAGGTGGTGGTTCTTCATGATGTAAAGGAAATGACTCGCAAGGTTGGTATTGTTGTGGCATTTGGGTCCTAAAAAAGGCTTGAGCAGGTTGAACCCATAATGGTTGACCTTAATGTTCTTGATAATCATGGTAGTGTGACCATTGTGGTTCTTCCTGATATGGCTGATAATCCTAAGATCGTGGTCATTTATGATGCCTAGCCCATCTATTATAATTTGTCTCACAATAGTAGTCATTTCTAGGGTATGTGAATGCATTGGGTGCATTCACTGGCTCTTCATAATATTCATTGTATATGGAGCTTAATGGCTGTGAAGGATAAGGATGCTCAAAATAGGTATAATTATTAAGGTACTGATGTTGTGGCATATCTTGCTTAGAAGCTATTATCCTAAGCAATTGTATTTCCATAATATCTAACCTATCCATTAATATATATATATATATATAATTAACTCTGTCCCCTTCTTGATATGCTCTTGTTCTCAACTTTATATGCAATAAAACAAATCACTATATACAATGAATGAATTTTTTATTTTATTGTATTTTATATTATGGAAAACCCTAACTATATGATGCAACTTAATGCTAGTACTAAGCTAAATGGTGTACCTAGTATTCACTAATCGAGCAATGTCTTGGTTATCGTTTCTTACTTCATAGGTGGTAGCTTCTTAGACCTAGATCTAGATGGCTCCTTTTATCTAGATTTCACTACTTCTTACCAGATAAGTTTTGCTTTAAAGTGGTTGATACAATCCTCATGTTAGGAGACATTTAGACCTCAACTAATGTCAATCGAAGGCATGGAAAAATCACTTAGATTTTAAGACACCTACTATAACCACAGTGCTCAGAAGTAATGGGAGTGATAATAGATTGTGTCCTTCTAAAAAATGGTCCTATGAGCTTAATACCCTGAGTCTCTTTCTACTTTATTTTAAATTAACATTCAAGGTTTGGGACCACATCATATAAGGATGTTGATTGATTCCTAGGTAGGCTAAGGAGCTAGTGATGAAATCCAGTCCTTATCTTATAAGGGTTCTTGTGGGGCTCGTACTAGTATTAATTTCATTCCACCATAAAGCAATTAAATATGCAAAGCAAAAAAAAGCAAACTAATGCCTACCTATATGCTACTTAATAAAGGATTAGGCACATTAACAGATGGGATACTATAGCCATGTAGCCTATGCTTTAGTTATAGCCGAGCTCAAGCTAACCTTTGTTAAATAGGTGCAAAACTAATGTAACAATCCTAAGTATTATGCAACAATCATCAATGCATGAACTTAATCTATATAAATTATACACCATCCAAATGAAAAAATTACATTAAATGCACATTATCCTAAAAATTAAAATTTGGACGAAGAATTGCTCATAGTGAGGGGTCCAATGATGATCAGGTGTGGGCCACCATACCCCATACTTGCACTATTTATTACAATCCATTTAAAAAATGAATAAAATTGACACTAGAATTATAATGGCCCTCACAACAAGTTTCACTCAAATCCTAATCTTGGAAAGCAATAAACTCTAATCTTCATTGACAAAGACATGGCCCACAGGATTGCCTCTACTCCTTTGCCAATTTTTTGTGCACAAAAATCAAAGAAATTGGTCAATATGAGAAAAATATAAACAAATGTAAACATATGATGCAAAACCTAAACTAATGCACCCTAAACTTAGACTAGAAGAAAATAATCTAAGGTATGGTCCACTACACAAAACGTTGCGACTCATTGGCAATGACGTCAAAAACTTGTTGTGATTGTTAAGTTAAACTTGTAAGTACATGAATCGGTTGTAGTATTCTCACACGAGGAGGTTGATCCCACAAAGAATCGAATGAATGTGATACTAGTGGTCCCTACTTTATAATATAACCTAGCCAAAGATCATCATATTTTAAACCTAAACTAATAGTGGAAACAAAAAATGCATGAAATTAGAAACTTTTAAAATTTAAAAATTTACAAACCTAAGCATGGAAACCTTTTCAACTAATATAACATGCAAACTAAACCTAAACAATTATCTAATGAAGAAATCAAAACAATGATGCTTATAGAAACAACTAAACAAGTGGTATGCATGGAATTAAACAACAAAAAATGCATGAAACAAAGTAGTAAGATGCATGGATGATCATGACAATATGAATGAACTATGATGCAAAAATAATCTAACATGGAATGAACTATAAATTGAGCTTGAGAATCTAATCTAAATTAAGCAATTATTCTAAAGGAAAACACCTTGAAACCATGCACATAAACCATGGGCTTAAGCGCATGATTTATGGGGTAAACATAGACTAAAATAAATGGACCTCTAACTCACTATCATGCAATCTAATCGAATAACTAAACACACAAATTAAAAGGTTAATTAATTTCCTAAAGAATAACTCAGACCAGTAGTAAATAATGTGAAGAATTAAGCATAAACAAGGTGATACTTCTATGTTGCTGGAAATTCCAGCACCATGCTATTTCCAATTTTGAAGTGATTAACACATAAAGGCATGAATTTATATGCATTAAAACATTCAATTCAATAGTTTTTCACTACTGGAAACAAGTGTAAAGAAGAATTTCAAGTGAAACATACCAATTACATCCAAAAAGTTGAATGCATAAAACATATACATATTGCTGGAAATTGCATTGAATGCAAGACATGAAACTTGATTCAAATCAATTCTAAAACACCTTCCCAAACCCTCAAACTGATCTCCTCTGATATGAAAGTGGTTTCTAAGAGAGGAAAAAAATAAAAGAAATGGCTGGACTAAATAAAGGAACTTAAGGAAAGGAACACCTAACACTATGTCTATCTTTAAGAAGAAAGCATGGAATGCAAAGAGGTAAATCAAAGACTCAAGTCACTTTTTCTCTTGGCCGTCACTAACAAGGAAGAATTAACTTGTTTCTTTGAGGAATAAGCAAGGAGAACTTAGAAGTTGAAGACAATTCGACAAGGTAAATAACAAGAGAAACATGGAGCAATCAACAAAGAAAACAATGACGTTCAAGGAAAAAGGGCTTTGATCTAATAGCCAACTCTTTTGGTGGTCACTACCAAAGAGTTATAGCTTTCAAATCAATAGATTATGAAACTAAAATTAAATATAACTAACAAGGAAGTCAAACTAACAACTAAGCATGGAATTAAAAGCAAACAAGGTAGCAATGGACAAGCTAAGAGAAGAAAGGTCAAGGGGAATCAACAAACCTTTCAAAGGAGACTACTATTGCAACTCTAGGCATGAAACATATGGATGAGTAGCATCCTACTTTGGATAGAGTATCAATCACCCAAAAGGAGAAGAAAATTCAAGCACAAGTGAAAGGAGAGTTGGAGAGGAAGAGGACTCCCTCCTCCAAGTGGAGGAGGCATCTCCTTTCAGTAAAAAGATGCTTCTCCCTTGATTTTTGTGGTCTTTTATATTTTGTATCCTATATTTTCTAGGTTAACCTGATAATAAGGTGTGTTATGGATGAAAACATCTCAATTTGGATGGCTAGGATGGTGGGAATCTAGGGTTTTAGAAGAGAAAACAAGGTGGATGGTGGCCACCTTTTTGGTTGCTTTAAGTGGGGCGGACCCACTTTTTTAGGAGGGGACATCACCCCACTTCAAAAATCATTAAGATTCTTCAAAATAGGAATTTGAGTGACAGGACAAGGTAGGAAAAGGAAATGAAAGTGTGAGGAAAGAGATGTGGGAGAAAAAGATAGGAAAGTGAGGTGACGTGGGAAAATTTTGATTAGCTAAGTGATTTTCTAGGAAATGGGATTTATTAATTGTTTGAGATGGGATTTTAGGAAGGTGGAGGAGTCTTATAATGGTAGTACTCATGAATGGAAAGCTAAATTTGTGGAGTTATTTGGTGATGAGGTGGAAAGTGATAAAAATGTGGGAAAAACATGAAAATTGAAGGGTTTCTTCCTATTGGTACACATGCCAACTTATCCAAAGGAGTTTTCTTTTAATTTCCTTCAAAATATCTCATAGAATCTTGTGGACAATCCTCTTGATTTTCCTCCAATCCTAGCCTTACACTTAGCTTAGCTTTATAGCTTTGATGGCTAACTTTGAGGGCTCCATTGGCTAGGCTTCATTGCCAGCTTAGATGGCTCTCTTAACTTACCTTTATGGCTCCATCCCTTGGCTTGAGTAGCTTGAATTCCTTAGCTTCTTACCTTGTTCATGGCTTGAATTTGGCTAAGATGGCTTACGTGGTTTCTATGTTGTAATAACCATAATTTTTTTATTCCATTTTTAATGATTATAAAATAATTTTGATAAATATAAATTGAAAAATCTTCATGTTTAGGTTCCACATAATTGACCTTTTGAGACACATAATATTTAAACCCAAAACCTTAAACCTTGGATTATACTCGACAAAATGAATCCAACAACATAAAGAACACTGAAATCGGAGATGAGATGGAGAGGTTATGAATTTCTTAATGCGAAGGACATTTTAGTAAATATATAAGTAAAAAAAAAAACATTACCTAGGGAAAGAGGGTCTGATTTGATATTGGCATCCCCCCTTAAGAGAGTTACGAACAGACCGTCTGGTCTATTGAGAGAGAGAGAGAGAGAGAGAGAGAGAGAAGGAAGAGAAATCAGGAAGGAGAAGAGAGAGAGGGGGAGGAGCAGGGAGGGAAAAAATGAGGACACAACTCATCCTTTGCCATCCATTTGCTCATCGACAATGGAAAATGGAGATTGATAATGGGAAAAATGTGCCGGTTGTCAAAAAGACAAAGTGACCGGCAGCATTGATCAACGATTAGATCCATTCATCATCATCTTCTAGCCACTACGAGTAAAACCCTTATGGTTGGTATTAATCAGATAAGATTTGGGAGGAAAGAGGAAAACAATGGCAAGCGCCCATGATTTGTTGGTGATGAAAAAATCAACAACAAGTCTTCATTATCAGCGATGATTTGAGGTTGGAAACACACCTTAGAGGTAAGATTTACAAAACACTATTCTTGATTTAAGAGTTTTAGTAAGATTTGTACTGTCCATGCTAGATCTAGGTTTTAGGGATGATCCAACCATTGATTTTCTAATCAATGAGTAGAAATACGAAAATACATACCTAATGCAGCTCAGATCTAACTGAAAGAAATAGGAAAATACATACGTAATCAATGTGTTATTGAAAGAAATGATTATACTTGAAATTGCATTAATCTCATGCTTTGAGATAAGTTAAATAAGTGCATAGTTTTATATGAGAAATATGTTATATGTTGTAAGGACATTTGGATTGAGATATACACGCTAATGTGCCTGGTGGGCACTATACTAAGATGTTGTGCGGGTTTGGCCTCTCAGCCTCTAACCACCAAAGGTGGTAGGTATCCATGCCCAAAGAGGCATCTATTTTTCCCAACTGTTGTGATAAGAACAACCATTGGAAGTGGTCATGGCATACTTTTGAGACATATTCGTAGTTGTCGTGAAGGCTGTAGTGGCTGGTCTATAGATACCGAAGACAGAAGATTTAGTTAGTTGGCCTTGAGTATAGTGTACCATGAGATTTCTATTTTGAGATACTATGTATTATGAGATTGATGGTCTTTAGATGAGCTCTCATGACCAACCAGCCGATGTGTTTGCTCGGGTGCATATGTGCACATAATGATGATGTTGTCGGTTAGGATTCTCGACATTCATGGTTTAGCCAATTACGACTTTAATATTTTGA
Organism: Warburgia ugandensis; assembly: GCA_035236585.1. NCBI lineage: Eukaryota > Viridiplantae > Streptophyta > Magnoliopsida > Canellales > Canellaceae > Warburgia > Warburgia ugandensis. The sequence goes on from CP141130.1 coordinate 50,315,369, forward strand.
GGATCTTATGGCATTTGATTTATCAAGTTAGATGGTGAATCTTTTACATAGTTTAAAAGTTACGCATACATGTGATTTTGTAATATATTCTATATTGCAAATAATGTGAGATTACATGAGGATTCAAGCATTTGAAAAATACACATTTAAAGTTGTGCACGATTCATGTTGATATTATTTGAAATGTTTTAGCATGAAACTGTAAACTGAGATTGACATGTGATTTCACCTATGTTTGCTATCTTTGATTTTATCATTATATTCTTTAATACTGTATGAAGAAAATGATTTGAAATATTGTTTAGAATTGGATTTGAAATTTGGCATAATAGATATGAAACTACCTACACAAGCGCAAGCTTGCTGAGACATTGTAAATTGCTTACAACATCTCAAGTCTGAAGAAATAAAAAAGGAAAAAGGGAGTAGAAGACCACTCTAGAAGTTGCAAGAGAGATTTGTATATGTAATGTCAAATAGATCTATAATCTTATTGGGTTTACCTTATAGTTGAGGTAATTAAGTTAATTATTATGATTTTGTTTATTCGACAGGTGAAAATGTAATATTAAACCTTGGTTGTGTGGCTATGACCAGATTGATCTTGGCAAGATACATTTTAAGTTATGAATGTTTCTTTTGTTTGATTTAACTTTGATTTTTAAAACACAAATAGTCATGTATTTAAATGTGATGGGATGGAGATAGAGTCTCCCTTATTATTCTATTTTATTCTATTGTCTTTGTCAATGAACCAGCATAGCATGCAAAAGATGTGCGAGGTCCAAAATATGGAGGAAACTTTGCCAAAATTTTGGTAGAAATGTAGCACTCATTTCACTAAAAATCCATGTTTTTGTAAAAGGAAATAAGACACTTGGGATTTTTATAAATCTTCTCATGAAAAATGTTTTCACTATTTGTTTTCAAAATAGTTTTCAAAATCGGGGCCCCACTTTCTTAAAAGATTTCATGTAAAAGTGTTATAGAAACCTAGGATGTCACAATTGGTATTAGAGCGGCATAAATGTTTAGAGTTTGAAGTTGGAATCAAGTGATTTTTGAGGATTTCATTAATTAAAGAGTTGTGAGATTAAGAATGAAATGAAAGAACAAAGATGCCTTTTTGATAGAACCTCCCTTTTCGAAATAATTCTATCAAATGACCTAGTAAAATTGAAAAATACGATAAAATGAGGATGTTTGTAGAATTGTTGAATGATAACATGAAAAGAATTTCGAGGACAAAAATTCCTGTAAGGAAGAAAGAATGTAATAACCATAATTTTTTAATTCCATTTCAAATGAATATAAATTAATTTTGATAAATATAAATTGGAAAATATTCATGTTTCAGTTCCATAGGATTGACCTTTTGAGAGACATCAAATTTAACCTCAAAACCTTAAAATTTTGATTGTACTCGAGAAAATGAATCCAATGACATAAAGAACATTGAAATCAGAGATCAGATGGAAAAGTTATGAATTTATTAAGACAAAGGACATTTTAATAAATAAATGTAAAAAAATTACTTAAGGAAAGGGGGTCTAATTTGATATTGGCGCCCCACCGCTTAAGAGAGTTACGAATAAACTGTTCGATCTGTTCTCAACCTGATAGAGAGAGAGAGAGAGAGAGAGAGAGAGAGAGAGAGAGAGAGAGAGAGAGAGAGAGAGAGAGAGAGAGAAGAGGATGACCAAACTCATATCTTGTCGTCCTTTTGCCTCATCAATGACGGGAAATGGGGACAGTGGGGAACATGCATTGGTCGCCGGGAAAGATAGAGTGAATAGTGTCATTATTCAATGATCAGATCCATTCACTATCATCTCCTAACCACCACGAGTAAAACCCCTATGATTGTTCTTTGATCTGATAAGATTTGGTGAGGAAAAAGGACAAAAATATTGGCAAGTGCCCATGATTTGCCAGCGATGATGGCAAGTGTTCTTCTTCGACGATGATTGGAGGTTGGAAATACAGTTTAAGGGTAAGATCTACAAAACCCTATTCTTGATTTGAGAGTTTTATCTAGATCTTTATGGTCCATAATAGATCTAGGTTTTAGGGATGATCCAACCATTGATTTTCTAATTAGTGAGTAGAAATAGGAAAATGCATACATGATGCAGCATGGATTTAACTGAGATTGTCCATCTAGGTTGGAAAATGATTGGACAATCTCACTCATCTAATCCATTCCTATGTAAATAGTGTCTAACAACATCCAATTGACGATCAAATGTTACTAGTAAGCTTCCCATCTTGAATTGATAGAGTGAGTCAAATTTTTGTGATCTGGAGGTGAAACAGATCAGACGATCTAGGCCATCTAATCTTTCAATGTTCAAATAGTGGATTGTGATGTTAGATCAATGATTAGATGCCACAAATGAATTCTAAAACCCTAAATTAACTAGGTTGTGAATAGAATCATGAAATTTGGATAAAAATTATCAAATAATCTTAGCCAACCGATCGAGTAGTGATGGAAGATGAACTTAGCATATTTGATCAATGATTAGATGCCACAGACAAATTCCTGGACCTTAAATTGACTTACATATGAAAAATTATAGAATTGGGAAGGGAATTGATTAGATTACCTTAGTCGTTTGATCATACATTATTGAGAACATGGGATTAGACCTTGAAAACACTAAGTGAGACCACTGTAACCTATTGGATTTAACTTTTAGATCTGGATCATTCATGAATGGGATTATTTGAATTGTAATGAAAAATCTAAACAATTGGACCACTGATTAGTGAATGGATGGCGGATCTAGGATTGAATTAATCATGAATTCCTCTATGTAATCTATTATTAGTGGAAAAATTAAACAGTTTATGATGATCTAAACCGTCAGACTTTGACTAAAATAGACTTCTTAAGTACTTATTAATCTATGATTCAACATTGACAAGAGCTCGATTTAACCAATTACTACTTTAATATTTTGAGGAACTTGTGGTATTTGATTACTTAAGTTAAATGGTGAATCTTTTACATAGTTTACAAGTTACGCATACATGTGATTTTGTGATATATTATATATTGCAATTCATGTTAGATTATATGGGGATTCAATTATTTGAAGAATACACATTTAAAGTTGTGCATGATACATGTTGATATTATCTAAAATGTTTTAGCATGAAACTGTAAACTGAGATTGATGCTTAATTTCACATATGTTTCCTATCTCTGATTTGATTATTATATTCTTTAAAACTATATGAAAAAAATAATTTGAAATATTGTTTAGAATTGGATTTCAAATTTGGTATAATAGATGTGAAACTACCTATACAAGTACAAGCTCACTGAGATATTGTAAATGGTTTACAATGTCTCAAGTATGAAGAAATAAAATAGGAAAAAGTGAGCAGAAGACCATTCTAGAAGTTGCAAGAGAGATTTGTAAAGGTAAGGTCAAATAGATGGTACAACCTTATTGGTTTTACCTCACAATTGAGCTAATTGAGTTAATTATTATGATTTTGTTTATTGAACATGTGGAAATGTATATTAAATTGTGGTTGTGTGGCTATGGCTGGATTAATCCTCATAAGATACATTTAAGTTATGAATGCTTCCTAACACAAATAGTGATGTATTTAAATGTGATGGATGGAGATGGAGTCTCCCTTATTATTCTATTTTATTCTATTGTCTTTATCAAGGAACCTACATAGCATGTGAAAAATGCACGATGTCCAAAATATGGAGGAAACTCTATCGAATTTTAAGTGGAAATGTAGTGCTCATTTTATTAAAAATCCTTGTTTTTGTAAAAGAAAAAATGACACTCAGGATTTTTATAAGTCTTCTCATGGAAAAAGTTTTCACCATTTGTTTTCAAAAATTAGGCCCCACTTTCTTAAAATATTTCTTGTAAAAGAGTGATAAAAACTCGAGATATAACAATTGGTATCAGAGTGGCATAAATGTTTAGAGTTTGAAGTTGGAATCAGGTGATTTTTGAGGATTTCATTAATTAAAGAGTTGTGAGACTAAGAATGAAATGAAAGAACCAAGATGCCTTTTTGATAGAACCTCACTTTTAGGAATAATTCTATCAAATAACCTAGTGAAATTGAAAAATGTGATAAAATGAGGAGTTTGTAAAATTGTTGAATGATAACATGAAAAGAATTTCGAGGATGAAAATTCTTGTAAGGGGGGAAAGAATGTAATAACCATAATTTTTTAATTCCATTTCAAATGAATATAAATTAATTTTGATAAATATAAATTGGAAAATCTTCATGTTTCGGTTCCACAGGATTGATCTTTTGAGAGACATCAAATCTAATCCCAAAACATTAAAATTTGGGTTGTACTCAAGAAAATGAATCCAACGACATAAAGAACATTGAAATCGAAGATTGGATGAAGAAGTTATGAATTTATTAATGTGAAGGAGATTTTAGTAAATAAATAAGTAAAAAAAAAACATTACTTAAGGAAAGGGGGTCTAATTTGATATCGGCACCCCTTCCCTTAAGAGAGTTACAAATAAGACCATTCAGTCTATTCTCAACCCAAGAGAGAGAGAGAGAGAGAGAGAGAGAGAGAGAGAGAGAGAGAGAGAGAGAGAGAGAGAGAGAGAGAGAGAGAGAGAGAGAGTGAAGAGAGGGAAGGAAGAGAAAGAAGAGGAAGGAGAAGAGCTAGAGGGGGAGAAGGAGAAGGAGAAGGGAGAGAAAAGAGGAGGACAAAACTCATACTCTATCATCCATTTGCCTCATTAATGACAGGAAATGGAGATCAACAATAGGGAACATGCATAGGTTGCTAGGAAAGATAGAGTGAACAACAGCGTTGATCGATGATCAAATCCATTCACCATCATCTCCTAGCCACCATGAGTAAAACCCCTATGGTTGCTTATTAATCTAATAAGATTTGGCAAGGAAGTGGAGGAAATAGTGGCAAGCACCCGTGATTTGTCGGCAATGAAAAAATTGATGGCAAGAGTTCTTCTGCATCAATAATTGGAGGTTGGAAACACACCTTAGAGATAAGATCTACAAAACCCTATTCTTGATTTGAGAGTTTTAGCTAGATCTGTATGGTCCATTATAGATCTAGATTTTAGGGATGATCGAAGCATTGATTTTCTAACCAGTGAGTGGAATTAGGAAAATACATACCTAATACAGCTCAGATTTGACTAAGAATGCCCATCTAGGTTGGAAAATGATTGGACAATCCCAGCTGTCTGAATTGTTCCTATTTAAATATTAGTTGGCAACATTTGATCGATGATCAAATGTTACTAGTAAGCTTCTTATCCTGAATGAATAGAGTGAGTCAAAAATTTATGATCTGGAGGTGAAACAGATCAAACGATCTAGGCCAACCGATCGTTCAATGTTCAAACAATGACCTGTGACATCAAATTGATGATTAGATTCCACAAATGAATTCTAGAACCCTAAATTAACTAGGTTGTGAATAGAATCGTGAAATTTGGATAAAAATTATCGAATAATCTTAGCCATCCGATCAAGTAGTGATGGAAGAGGAACTTTGCAACGTCTGATCAATGATCAGATGCCACAGATGAATTCTGGAACCTTGAATTGACTTAGATATGACAAATTTTAGAATTTGGAAGGGAATTGATCAGATTATCTTAGTCGTCCAATCATACATTATTAAGAACATGGGATCAAACCTTGAAAACACTAAATCAAACCACCATAAGCTATTGGGTTGAACTTTTAGATCTGGGTCATTCATCAATGCCATTATTTGAATTGTAATGCAAAATCTAAACCATTGGACCACTGATTTTTGAATGCATGGTGGAGCTAGGACTGAATTGATCATGAATTCCTCTATGTAATCAATTATCAATGGAAAAATTAGACAATTTATGATGATCTAAACCATCAAACTTTAATTGAAATAGACTTCTTATGTACTTATTAATCTATGATTCAACATTGACAAGAATTCCATAATTTCATTAGAGAAGATTGATCAATTAATAAGTGGTAGAAGGGATATAACTAAATCATGAAGCACGACAATAGAGGGAGGTGGTTTTAACATCTATTTGCAATTGAGATTTTAACTACATCATCAGCTTTACCAAGACATGTGGATTTTAAATAATCAAATCATTTGATTATCATGTTTTCTATTTGGGACTTCCTAACTATTATGAAACTTATATTTCATCATATTACATTGTTTTAGCTTTCAAAGAATGCAATACTTGCAAATGAGGCATGTGAGTTATATATTTGTATCTTCGTAACCATGATGCATACTTCTACATGGAAAATGAAAATGATGTTATTCATTCTTTTACATGCAGTTGTGTGTTTTTAAAAGAAATTATTATACTTAAAATTGCATCAATCCCATGCTTTGAGATGAGTTAAATAAATGCATGGTTTTATATGAGAAATATGTTATATGATTTAAGGACATTTGGATTGAGATATATGTTTGTACAGTCGAATGAGCCTGGTGGGCACTATACTAAGAGGTTGTATGGTTTGGCCTCCTAGGTTCTAACCATCAAAGGTGGTAGGTATCCATGTCCAAAGAGGCATTTATTTTTCTAGACTGTTGTGGTAGGAACAACCATTGGAGGTGGTCATGGCACCCTTTCGAGACCTATTCATCATCACCATGAAGGTTGCGGTGATTGGTCTCTAGATACCTAAGACACATGATTCAGTTAGCTAGTCATAAGCATAGCATACCATGAGATTTCTATTATGAGATACTATGTATGATGAGATTGATGGTCTTTAAATGAGTACTCATGACCAACCTACTGATGTGTTCGGCAGGGTGTATATGTGTACGTGATAATGATGTTGTCGTTGGGATTGTTGATGTTCATGGTTTAATTGATTATGACTTTAATATCTTGAGGATCTTATGGCTTGTGATTTATCAAGTTAGATGGTTAATCTTTTACATATTTTACAAGTTATTCATACATGTGATTTTGTAATATATTATATATTGAAATTCAAGGGAGATTACATGATGATTCAATCATTTGAAAAATACTCATTTAAAGTTGCGCATGATTCATGTTGATATTATCTGAAATATTTTTTCATGAAACTATAAATTGATATTGACATGCGATTTCACCTATGTTTCCTATCTCTAATTTTATCATTATATTCTTTAGAACTATATGTGTAACATCCCAAATTTTTAAAGGCCTATTTGAGTGAATTCTAGAAAAATGTGAAATTGGGATCAAAAGAATATATTAAATTTCATATTTTTGGAGTTTTATAAGTGAGAAACTTGATAGATATCAAATCATGCATTGAGACTTTTATAATTGGATAGTACTAAAAAAGATGATTCAAACAACACCAAGTTTGTAAAAATCGGAGTTCATATGGACAAGATATGAGTATTTGAATATGAGGGGCAATGATGTAAAAATAAGAAAGAAAAAAAAAAGCTTAAACGAAGGGGACCAGATTTGATACCAACACCCCCTCACTTAAGTGAACCTGACAGATGTCGGGTCTGTTTCTTCCTAAAGCTTGACAGACCAAAGAAGGAAGAAAAACCCAACTGGAGGGAGAAAATGTGGGAGAAGAAGAGAAGGGAAGGAGAAGAGGAAAGGAGAGGAGGTTGGGAGCCGAGATCTGCACGCTAGAAAACCCACCCACGTCGGAGAAGAAGAGGGAATGTAGGGTTTTGGGTGTAGGATTTCACAGGCATCACCGAAGAAGATGACGGCTTGGATCATCAATCTGAGCCAATCGATCTTCTCAGCGCATGAGCACAAACCAAAGCCCCAAGGTTTTGGGACAATTCGTGACATGTTGAACTCTGGATTGAAGAGAAACTGAACACACAGTGGTTGGAGGGTTTCTTGACAAATCAGAGCCAATCTAGCCCATTCCAGAGAGGAAAAAACACGAAAATGCTTGTAGAAGGTGAGATCTACAAAACCAAACTTTTGATTTGTGGTATTTTGTTAAATCCATGCATTTTATGCTAGATCTAGTTTTATGGACAATCTAACCATTCAATCCCTAATCCAAACCGAGGGATAGGTAATTTAGGGCATGATGTAGCTTAAATCACACAAAAATTTCAGATCTAGGTTCTAAATTGATTAGACGATCTCATATGTCCGATCAAGAACTGTTCATATAGTAATTTTGTGACATTTGATCGATGATCAGATACCACAGATGAGTGTCATGTCCGTAAAAATGATAGGATGACTAGAATTATATGAATTTGAAGTAAAACAGATCGGATGATCTAGGCTGTCCAATCTGTCACTATTCAAATAGAGACCTTGTGATGTCAGATCAATGATAAGATGCCAAGGATGGAGTTCTGAACCTTGAATTAGCTTAGATATAATATAAATTATGGAATTTGGATAAACATATATAGAAAATTGGGTGATATGAACTGTTCATGATGCTCATTATATCAATCTGATTTAGGAATACAATTATAGTTTGTACTGAGGATCATAGTATGGAAAATAATATTTAGCTCCAACCCAAGAGTTGATCTAGGCAGGAATCAAGGGTTAAGACTACTGAACAGTGAAAGTGACTTGCAGCCACTTAAGAAGAGTAGTGGATGGCCAATACAGGGCTAATGGCGTGGATTGGAAATCCAGTAACTATTTGTCATTACATTAGCTATCAACCAATAGCTAATGAAACACCTTTAGCACAGTAATAAGCACTGTCACTTTGCTTTGTGCCAAATAGTGCTACAGAAGCTAGGAGAAGTCCTAAAATTGTATATCTGAATGTGTGTTTGCATTGTTACATAGGTGTGTGACTGATCGGGAGCACGTATGCAAACTAAATAGATTATCATGTCAGTGAACCTGAAGTTCTCCATTTGAGGTAGGTGGAATTAAGATTTCTAAGATTCACACTATATATATATATATGCATTTGTATATGGATTTCAACCATTGAAACATGTCTTTACAGTTTATACAAAAGAAAAGATGGATGTGCATGCTAAGATTGAATCATTATTAAATTGCATTTTTGTAAGCACATGTTGTATATTGTGATGTTTCACTCCATTTGTTTGTTCATGACATGGAGCGATTGGTTCATTAGTGGCTCTAGGCAGTTGTGCAGCCACATTGTGTGGAATAAAACCTTGAGGCAACGTGAGGCCTTTCGAACAGTAGTTTGTCCATGGGGCAGTCTGCCAAAGAGGACAATATTGCTCTCTACGTACTTTGTTACCAATAATAACACGTGTACCAGTGGTTCTGGGCAGTTGAGTGCCTACAGTGTGTGGAACAAAACTTTGAGGCGACGTGAGGCCTTTTGGACAGTAGTTCGTCCATAGGACAGTTTGCCAAAGAGGACAATATTACTTGTTGCATACTCTAATACTAGTAACAACATGTGCACCATTGGTTCTGGACAGTTGCGAGCCCACATTGTGTGGAACAAAACCTTGAGGTGACGTGTGGCCTTTCGGATAGTAGTTCGTCCATGGGGCAGTCTGCCAAAGAGGACAATATTGCTCACTGTGTACTCTGATACCAACATGCACTAGTGGTTCTAGGCAGTTGCATGCCCACACTATGTGGAACAAAACCTTGAGGCGACATGAGGCCTTTTGGACAGTAGTTCATCCATGGGGCAGTCTGCCAAAGAGGACAATATTGCTCATTACGTACTTTGATACTAGTAACAACATGTGCGCTAGTGGTTCTGGGCGATGTGAGGCCTTTCAGATAGTAGTTCATCCACAGAACAGTCTGCCGAAGAGGATAACATTGTTTGCTATACACTCTAATACAGATAACAATGCGTTGATATTTGATATGTGAAATGGCTCGTAAGAGTGAAGACTAGTATCAAGAAATGTAAATGACTTTTAGGTTTGACATGTGACTGCATTCTTTGAATTTCAAAGAATGTATTTTGTATTGATGCATTAGTATTTCTTCCATTTTAGCATGGATTTCATGATTTTGATGAATGTTGAATGATTCAAGTTAAATGATAATTGAATTGTGTTTGCATGATTCAACATGGACAAATTGATTTATATAAAATTATCATGATTTTTTTATATATAAAATTGCGTCTTATTCCACCTACACAAGCGATTTCTTGTTGAGGAATTGCTTTGGTTCGGAATGCCTCAGATACAGAGAATAGTAGCAGGTTTGGCATGTTAACATTATTTGAAAATAGAGGACTCCCAAGGAATAGTTATTTATTAGCTGAGCATGTTAATAGAAGCATCAAAAAAAGATAAGTAAGAATTGGTTTTAAATTGAAGTTATGGTATTCAATGAGAAGGAGACTGCATTGTATGTAATTATGGCAATTTGGAAGACTTTTGTGACTAGGTTGTGCTGTGGAGGTTCTAGGTGTGTTTTGCTTGGTGTAATTTGTTCTTATTTCATTAGATGTATGAAAAGGAGACAGGGTCTCCAATTATGTTTGATGAATGTCTAGATGTTTATCAGGTACTCCGCAGTGACATGCGTTAAATGTCAAATGTCTGAAAAACAAAGAAAATTTTGTTGGATTTTCAACAGAAATGAGCTCTCATTTTACCTAGAATCCTTGTTTTAAGAAAATAAAAATGACACTCAGGGTTTCTCAAAGGGAATTTTAAAAGAAAAGATTCTTCTATTGTTGTATACTCTTCAAAAATGATTTTTATTAGAGATCAATCTCATTATGCCAAGGTCTTTTGTATTTAAAAAGTGTTAAAAAAAATCCCAGGTCCTCACAGTATGAAAAAAATGTTTTAAAAATTTATTTAGATTTGGATTTCAAATTTGGTATAATAAATGTGAAACTACCTACACAAGCGCAAGCTTGCTAAGACATTGTAAATTGTTTACAATGTCTTAAGTCTGTAAAAATAAAACTAGAAAAAGGGAGCAGAAGACCATTCTAGAAGTTGTGAGACAGATTTGTAAAGGTAATGTCGAATAGATGTAAAACCTTGTTGCGTTTACCTTACAGTTAAGGTAATTGAGTTAATAATTTTGATTTTGATTATTAGATAGGAGAAATGTAATATTAAACCTTGGTTGTGTGGGTTGTGACTGGATTGATCCTAACAAGATATATTTCAAGTTATGAATGTTTCTTTAGTTTGGTTTAACATTGATTTCAAAACACAAATAGTCATGTGTGTAAATGTGATGGGATGGAGATGGAGTCTCCCTTGTTATTCTATTTTATTCTATTGTGTTTATCAAGGAACCCTCATAGCATGTGAAAAATGCATGAGATCCAAAATATGGAGGAAACTCTACTGGATTTTTGGTAAATTATAGTGCTTATTTCACTGAAAATCCTTGTTTTCATAAAAGGAAAAATGACACTCGAAATTTTTATAAGTCTTCACCTAAAAAATGTTTTTGTTGTTTTTTTTCCAAATAGTTTTCAAAATTAGGGCCCCACATTCTTAAAAGTGTTATAAAAACCCAAGATGTCACATATGTGAAGGTGGTGGGCATGCATAGCTTACTTCATGAGACCACTTTGGTCACCTTTAGCTTCTTTGATTGAATCCATTGCTTGCCTTAAGATGATCTTAATCTTTGGATTGATGAATTTTAAGCTTTGGCTCAATCTGTGGATCTTAGTCTTTAATTTCATCCCATCAATCTTGGCCATTGGATCATTATCTCTCTTCCTACAAAAAGTAAAAAACTCTAATCAAATTCTAGAAAAATATAATTAATTAGATACTTATCTCAAATTAGCCTCTAGACTTACAAAATATCAAACTTTTGTTTCATTAGGTATAAAATGCACATGTTACGAATTTTGATCTAAAAACACTAATTTACCCCTATAAGTTTTAACACATGGATTGCTAATTGGGTAGTTTTTATGCAAAATTAAAAACTTATCAGTTGGCGCATTGGGTTTGCCACTTTGTGGACAAGTGGCTAGCTAAAGAAAGATGGAAGACAAAGGGAAGAGGAACAGCTAGCATGGCCAATCAAGCTGTACCAATTGGTTGGAAGCGAAGGAGAGAGTGAGAGGAGAGAAGGGGAGAAGATCAAGCAAGAATGACTAGACATGAGAAGAAACATGTAGGAGGGAAATGGCTCCTAGGTTGCTAAATAATAGGGATTTTAGGTCAATGTTGGAGAGAAAGGGGATGATCAGAGTGAAGGGTTTTATGTCGAAGAGGAAGGGAGATCACCATAGAAAATAGAGGGGGAGAGGAGGGTTTTGTGGGTCATTCACATGTGCCAAAGAGAAGAACTCAGGTGCATAATGTCAATTATTGATCCGTGCCAGTGGAAGAGCAGAAGGGGGTAAATAAGGTCTGTGCGCACTAGCATATCAGGCTGGCTGCACTGAAGGGAAGCCTGATAGAGGTAGGAGACAAAAGGGGAAAATCAAAACCAAGAGTTCTAGGTAGAGTGGGATCGCTGTGCTGATGGGAGTTCGAATGGTGGTGGGAGATTGAATGGAAGGGGCTCACCAGGAAAGGAGATCCATTTGGAAGGGAGGTTGGATGCTAAATCTTTCACTTTTTCTCTTGCGTTTCCCCCATTTTTCTTCATTCTAGATCTCTACCTGACATGGGGGAGTCGGATTGACACCTGACAGCATCCATTCATGTGTTGTGCTTGCTCATGGAGTGGTGTGTCTATAACCCCACAAACAACTGAAAATGGGGGATGCTGTTATCAATTTTGTTGCCTCACAAATTAGTAAAATTATTGAGTTTTTCCCACCTCGATCTCCATTTCACACAAAATTAGTGTTGTTGGAATCATCTCCACATATACACTCTATATTTTGAGGTTTTGAGGGTCAATTAAGTTTTTTTCAATAGGTCAATTATGCAAGGCTCTTCCCTTAGATGTCTTTTCCAATTAGCCGGACAACATACTTTGGTTCTTATTAGGAATCCATCCCATGTAGATCCAATTTAAAATAGAAATGATAAGTGTTTAATTTTTCATAAAAACCACCAATTAGTTACCCATGTGTTATAATTTATAACATTAAATTAGGGTTCTTTTGCCAAAATTCACAACACGTATATCTAACCTAATGACTCAAAATTTTGATATTTTGTACGGTTAAAGGCTAATCCGAGATAAGTATGTGAATAATCATATTTTTTTAGAATTTAATTAGAGTTTTTCACTTTTTTTAGGAAGCAAGATGATAATCCGATGGCCAAAATCAATCGAGATGAAAATTAAAGATCAAGATCGAAAGATTGAAGCAAAGCCTCAAAGTCATCATTTCAACACGGATCAAGGATCCAGATCATCTTAAGATCACTTTATGATGGAATGGAAGGAGTCAAAGGTGGCTAGAGTGGGCCCATGCAATAGCCATGCAAAGTCCACAACCTTTGCATGGGTTTCACTTAAGCCACCTAGCCATATTCGAGCCATGAACAAGGTGACAAGCTAAGGAACTAGTTAGCCATCAAAGTTAAGGGGTTGAGTTACCAAGCCAAGCCATAAAGCCAAGACAAATGAGCTCTCAAAGAGAGCCATCAAGCCACTTAAGCCAAGCTGCATAGGAGGTCATGATTGGAAGAGAATCCAAAGAACTATCCTTGGGATTTATGGGGATATTTTGAAGATAATTGAGGGAAAATACATTAGGAAAAGGTAGCATGTGGACCAATAGGAAGAACCCACTTCATTTTAGTGTTTTCCCATGTTCTCCCCACTTTTTTCTCACTCTCCATATCACTACCAAAAGTCACCTCAAATTTCACTTTCTTAAATGTCAATCCCAATCCTACTTTGTAGGATATCTCCTTTCTTTCTCATCTTGTCTTCCCATTACCTTGCTTTACACTTTCCTCACCCAAACCTAACTCTTTCTATGCTGCATCACTCTTGTCCCTATCTTGTCTCTCCTTAACCTTCTTATGTATATAGGTGTTTCACGTGGAACCAAAAGAGGAGAATGGCGTCTCCCACTAGTTAGCCATCATCATGTTGCCACCTCACCCTCTCCACCTTATGTTTTATTCACTTTCCTCTTCAACCAACCAAAAATATTTTCTATTATCTCCTCCTTTCTTTATCTTAACTTTCGATTATAATGCATTCTAAAATAAACCTTAGGCAGCCATCAATCCTACCCATACACTCCTCTCTCATCTAAGCATCTCATCCATCCAATTCTAGGGTTCTCCATGTGAAACTCATGTTGGAAGAGTGGAGACGCCCAATTCCTAAGAAATAGGAGCATCCCACCTCACCATCCTGTCTTCTCTCCACTTGTCGTCTTTTCCTTGGTCATGCAAAATCATATCTTATCTAGAGAGGAAAGAGGCCAACCCATATAAAAACGTAAGGTGTTTAACATGGGAGGCATGCTTGGAAGGAGTTTCAATGCAAAGCTCCTCTCCTTCCTTCCAATTTTCCATGCATAATACCTTTTCTTCTCTTCTTGCCTTTCTTTTTAATCATTCAATGCCATTTTCGTGGGAGCTATTCCCTTCTCCAAGTGTTCCATGCAAACTCCTTTAAGTAGGTAGGTTATCTTCCTTTTTTGTTTACTTTGTTGCTTAGCCTTTGGTTCCACTGATTCCATCTTGATTTCCTTAGGATCCTTAAGATTTACCTTTATTTCCTATTGGATTTCTCTTTGATCTTCAATCTTGTTGGAGTAGGAAATGTTGAATCATCTTTATTTGGGATTTCTTTTAGTGTGATGCAAGGTGCGTACTCACCTAGAGTGTAATGCACCATCCTTGTAATCTTGCTTTCACTTTAATACCATTTGATGAGTAATGGATCTCCTCTTGATTAATGAATGATAATGATCTCTTTGTGTTTGCTTATTTTCATGTTGTTGATCTCATGGTTTGATGTTTGATAAAGATTGTGCTTTAAGGTTTCAAACCAAAATCATTCAATTTAGTTAGTTAGTTCATCCTATTTTCATCTCAACTAAGTACTAAACTTACAACCAAATCACCTTAGAACCATGTGCCCCTGCCATGGGTGGTGCGCATGGTTTTGAGGGATTATAGTTGATTAAGTATTGATTTAAAAGGGGTTGAAATGTGGAGTTAGTTTAGTTTAGGCATGTTAGGAAATTTAATTAGTGTATGCATGTTAGTTTGATTAGCTTATTTAGCTTATGGTTTGAATAATTTGATATTTAGTGACTTCTCATATCTAGAAAGCTTAGGTAAATAGTGTTTTGTTGCTTAAATCTTTTTGTTATATTCATTCCCATTAGTACATTTGCATTCCTTAGAAACTTCATGCTTAGGAAGTTTCCATATTTTAAAGGTCTTTTAATTTAGGAAATTTTATTTTTAAAAGTGTGATTTTAGGAAAATTGTTAAGTTTAGGAAGTTTTAGTTTTAGCATAATTCCATATTTCACGTGTTAATCTTCCATTTTTGGATTAGGAATAAAGATCGCCTTAATTTGGCTAGGTTAGATAATTTAAGTAAGGATAACTAATATTATATCCGTTTGATTCCTCATGGGGTCGACCTTCATCACTTGAATTACTATACTGATTAGTGTGCTTGCGAGTTAAGTCTTAAAACCACAATAAGAAACCAGCCCTTAGAAAAAGACATCCAAAGATTTAGCTTTTGAAGTTACTTGATTGTATTAAACACTACCCAATGTTTAGAATGTGTTGTTGGGAACACACAAGTTTAGGTAAGTCTTGTTGGGTACCTCATATTTAGAAAGTATTCTCCATCCTAGTAGTTGGTTAGTAGATTTATACATTGTTCATTTGAAAGGGCAGTTCCCATATATATATATATATATATATATATATATATATATATATATATATCTTTGTTTTATTTCAAAGAAGTACTTTAAATAGATTTTTCAATTGGACTTGTTTTTCTTTTTTTTCCATAGTTGAGGAGAGGTCCAAGGGTGGTGAGGAGCCTAGTTTTGTACCTTCAAGGTGGTGAATTATTTATATCCTTGAAGTGGAAAGCTAGCTCTTACCATAGTTCTATGAAGGCAAACACTCTATATTCATAGAGTGGTGAATGGCTTTTCCATGTTATTTTATTATTTTTCTATTTTGCCTAGTTATTCGGTACCACTAGGACCATGCAAGATCACATCTACAAATAACTCATTTCATAATGACATGATGATCCATTTCTAATTGTCACAAAGGGAATCATATTTGAACCAACCATTTTAGCATAGTATATCACCAAAGTGTGAATGCATAAGTGAAAATGAAATGGCATGATAAAATATTGCAACAGTTCCCCCTTTTTGCCCCTTACTTGTTTGTCTCTTTCCAAAATTAGCTTCACACTTAGTTGAAAGCATAACAAATGATAGATTCATCCATGAGTTACTTGCAATAGGAAGTTCTCATTATCTCATTCTAATCAATTAACTTCATATTGGGTGTTTTTATTTTTTCCACTTGTGTCAATTTTCAATAGTTGCTTCTTTCTCTTATTTTTTAGAATTGTTGAATAATTACTATTTTTGCTGTCATTAAAAAGTCATAGCATTCAAGAAGAAGTTCCTACACATGGGAGCATTTGCAAGAGCATCCTTCAATAAGAAATGGGTATTGCAAGGGTTTCTTCACTCTTGTCAAAATGTAGTATTTGGGAGGTTATCTTCATAATGAAATAGAACTGACTATCATTTATGGAGATGGTATGATGCATCATCCTCACACCTACTTACGAAAGCAATTTTATGCATTCTAGAATTGGAGTTTTCACACTACTATTTAGGTCCATTAGCTCCAGGAAGTAGGTTAAGATTTTCTTTGTCTACTTCAATGATGTCATGCCTATTGGAGAATCATCACTATTTTGCTACTCAAGTCTTACCTTGTGTATCTCTGGTATGAAAAGTGTAATGACCCTTACATTTAAAAGCTTATTTTGTGCAATTTTCATTGTAAAGAAAGGAGAAAATAGAATTTTTAGTTTTAAAATTTCAAAAAGTGTTGAATTCTTAGTAATTGGATTGTATTCGTAAAAGTGAATCCAATAACATTGGGAATGCTAAAAGTAGTTCAGACAAGAAAGTTATAAGAATTTTAAATATAATGACATTTTAATAATTTTATAAATCGGCCCCATTAATACGTTTTAAAATAGAAAAGTGTATAAAATAGAGGGGCCATTTTTTATAACAACACCCCTTGCAACATACCTCCCACATGTTGTCAACGTTGCAATCTCCTTCTTCCTCGCTGATGATGCAAGTAATGGTGGTGTGACGGAACACACCATCGCCACACGTCTACCAATGGAAATGCCAGAGAAACCATGTTAAGAGCTACATTCACCCCATCCTCTTCATCCCATTTTCTCCTTTTGGTCACTTTGGTAACTGTGCACCACACGATCCCCCATCGTTGGCCACCGGATCTCACCCCACCTCTCTACTCTTTCTCTCATTCTTCTCCTTCCCCTTTGGTGTAGCCTATGTAGCCAACTACACCTGAGCCCTTTTTCTTTTTCCTCGTTCTCTCTTCCTCACTAGCTCCAGCCTCCTTCTCTCTATGTCTCTTCCTCCCCTACTCCCTCTTCCTCTTCTTCGGTGACTACTATGATAGTTGAGATGGCCACATCTGCCTACACCAGCCTTTAACAAAAAATTGTAATCTGATGTTAAAAAAAGTCATCGATGACAACATTGCCTGTCACCTTCTTCGACAATGGCTAGTCACCACCGACGACATGAAAATTTGAGTTGAAAAACACAGTTTTAGGGATATTCAACCTGATCAATGCAATGAAAAAGTTAGATTTTTTATTAGGGATCATTTGACCATTCAAATTGGATACAATGCTAATCTGAGAGTTTGAGCTACAATCCACACCGTTCATCACAATCCTCACAACATGAGTAACAAAACCCATAATCTGACCACCATCCATAAATATCCAATAGTTAGCTAAAGCCAACAACAATGTACAATCATAATCATATTGATCTATGACCAATCTAATTATCCATCATCATCTAGACCTTGATATATCACCAAATATTGGATCTATGATGAAATCCACAAACCCCACAAGGTCCAATAAGTAATTAGTAACTAGCATCTAGATCTATGACCAATCTAACTTTTTTTTATGATCCAACCATTAATCGGCTACTAATTGCTTAGATCTACAACTGATCTATGCCTTTAAGATAATCCAACCTTTGACCAATTGATTAACACCTAGATCCATGATCAATTTGAGCTTTCAATCAGATCTAGCCTTAAATTTAACGCTAGAGTAGTTGACCTTCGAATAATCCAACCCCATACACTGATCTAATGGTAGGGATTTTGTACCACCTACATCAACTTTATCAGAGGTAATCAGAATCGATCAAACCACCTTAGACACTAATCATAGTTGAATTTTTGCAACTAAAGGTAAGATCACCACAAAAATTTATTTAAATTAATTAAAATTTATTTCTACTTATATCATACCTAGTAAATTATAAAAAACCTAGAAAATAGCTGTGACTAAGATGGGCTAGTCCCTAGGAAGAGTGATAGGTTGTTTAAACAATTAAATATAGTAAATCTAATTGTTTAATTACTTTCTTGATGTTGGATTAAAAAGTATGATGCACAAATGAGTGAAAACAATTGATTTGATTGATCAAAATTCAATCTAATCATCAGATCAATAGATCAAATATTAAGATTTGAAATAGACTATATGTAAGTTGGAGATAAATAAGAATTGATAAGAATTAGATGATTTGGATGGTTGACCTTTAATTAGCAGCCATCATTTGATATTATGGCAAAAATAAAGAGGAATACTTATGGTTAAAGAGTGGTAAGGGCAAGATAATCATGTCAATGATGATCAAAGGCAAGTCACAATTAAGGAATAGTAAGTAAGAGAATGACATTGCAATGTACATGTGTTGATAGAAACATTACTGGTATCTACTAAGCCTATTGTGCATTCTTGAGGATTGGGATTGCTATGTTTGAAGTAGGCAGTTCTATGTATATTTGCCATTGGGATTTTGAGCTTGTTATTAGCTTTACTAAAATATGCCTAGTTTAAATAATTAAATTATACCAAGCATTTGATTATCATGTTTTCAATTTGAGACTACTTGATTATAATAAAATTGATATCTTGCCATGTTGTATTATTTTAGCGTTCAAAAATTGCAATATTTACAAATGAGGCATGTGGGTTATATATGTATATGTATGTGTCCGTGATGCATACTTTTGTCTTGGAAATGAAAATATATTGCTCATTCCATTACATGCTGTTGTATGTTTTGAAAGAATGATGATTCTTGAAATTGCATTAATCTCATTCTTTGAGATGACATATAGAAAGCATGGTTTTTCATGAGACATATGTTATATGATTTAACGACATTTGGATTGAGTTATATATTTGTTCAGGCTAACAAGCCTAGTGGGCATTGTGCTAAGAGAGTTTGGCCTCCCAACCTCTAACCATCAAAGGTGGTGGGTATCTATGCCCAAAGAAGTACCCATTTTTCTTGACGGTTATGGTATTGGAGGTGATCGTGGCACCCTATTGAGACATATTCGTAGCCGCCGTGGAGGTTATGGTTGCTGGTCTCTAGATACAAGAGATAGATGATTTAGTGATTTGGTCGTAAGCATAGTGTTCCATGATATTTTTTTTTGTTACCCCATGTAGATGGCCTTGATGATGATCTTTAGATGAGTGCTCATGACTAACCAGCTGATGTGTTCCCTGGGGTGCATATGGGCACATTATGATATTGTCTATTTGGGATAACCAATGTTCACTATTTTACCAATTACTACCTTCATATTTTGAAGAAATTATGACATTTGATTTATTAAGTTAGATGATGAATCTTTTATATTATTTAAATGTTATACACAAACATGATTTTTGATAAATTATTAGGCTGTAGTTTAAGTGAAATTTCGTTGTGTATTTGATCATTTGAGAAATGTGCATTTAAAGTGGTGCATGTTTTGCATTGATTTTATCTAAAATATTTTAGCATTCAATTGTAATACTACAATTGACTTATGGTTTCAAATTGTATTTCTTGTCTATGATATGATCATTCTATTATTCAGAATTGCATGAAAAATGTTATAAAATATTGGTTAGAATTGAATTTCTTAAATTGGTATAATAACTATGAAAGTACCTACACTAGCACAAGCTTGTTGAGAATTATAAAATTTTTAACAATATCTCTAGACTTTGAAGAATTTGACTTGAGGCAAAGCAATTTGAGGTGGATGCAAATCTGGATGAAGACAATAACGTATCAAACTACATAAACAATGTAAGTTTATGACCTATCTTGTTTTGACATGTATATGTAATTATTATAGTTGGACTATGAACCGTGGATGGATAGATCTGGGATGCATGTATTCTATTTTAAATTTTATAATTAAAAAATCATTAATTTGGCTTTTTAAAAGGTAAATGACACTTGAGCTTTTCAAAAATAAATTTAAAAGAAAAATATTCTTCTGTAGCATTGTTTTTACAAATTTGTGTTCAAATGGGGATTGATCTCATCAAGAATTATTTTTACATTTAAAAATGCATGTGCAAACTCAAGTCATCGTAGTTAGCATGAAAGCTGAGGTTTATCCTTTCATAGCTAGTCCTACATGTCAAAAAATCATATATAATTAAAACAATTGAGAACAAACACTCTAGATATTAGCTAAGAGATTACTAGTATAGGAAATGATATTGAATTAAAAAGAGATACATCATAAGTTGGTTGAAAAATAGTTGGATTTAGCAAATACTTAGGCATTGGAAGATGCAAACCCTATAAAAATCAAGTCTAAATTACTTATGGTCTAAGAAGTCATGAGTAGTCTAGTAAACAAGGAAACTATTAACCCTTGTAGGTATTAAAAATAAATAATAATAATAATCCTATGAGATTAATATAATTTTGATAGTGAAGAGTGAGAATATAAGATCATACTAATAATGTCTTTAGTAGATAACTCTGACTTATACTAAATCAATTGAATTGATAATCTTGGAGCACTTAGCTTAATTGAGATGAACTGTATGGAAGTTTGTAAAGGGTAATGACAATTCTACAACAGTAGCTTCAAAATAATGGAAGAGATAAGAGGATTCTTATCTAAAATGAAATCATATGTAGCTAAGAGGATTATGACATGAGTATGAACATGTTAGTGGATGTAAAAGATTGAATTTGAGTAATACTATAAGGAATTTGGTGAGAGTATTGTTAGCAAAAGTTTTGATGATATTCTACTTGAGAACATTTGATATGTGATGATAAATTCATCATGAAATTTAGGTGCAAAAATGATTGAACTTATAAAGTAGAGAAGTGTAGTGTAGAGGTAATAGAATAAGTTTAATGGATTTTTTTTAAAGATATTATGAGGATTCAGTGAAAATATAGACATTTAAGGATTTAAATATTGTTATAGAGACATCTAACATTATTTGGAAATATCCAATTCATAATATATGTTGACCAAAAGTGTAGACATAGTGTCTATTAAGTATAACAAATTATGTAGAGAGATTAATCCAAGTAGACAAAGAAGAATGATTTCATTCTAAGGAAACATAAGATGTAAGTAATCATATTTGGTGGACATTGAATAGTTGACGCAAGGATATCATGAATGTAATGTAGTTAGGGAAGATATACATAGATTAGTCAGACATCAAAGATGAAGAGTCTTGGATTGTTTTGCCAAATAGGAAAATGAACTAGTCAATTTGAAAGATTAAATAAGATCAAGTTAGTTATTTTTATTACTAAAGGATATAGAGGATATAAAACAAGTGATTAAAGTAGATTTTGAAAGCAATAGAGTGCTGAAACTAAGGATAGATAGTGTGTTTTATAGAATTTTTAGAACTATCATGAAAGAATTATGTTCAATGAGGAATTAAACTATAAAACTAATATCACTCCAAAAATTTCTCATTATAGGAAGCTCACTAATTGAAAAACTTATGAAAATAATGAGATGAATTATTGAAAGTAGAATTCTTTAGGTCTGCGATTTTTCCCAAGAGACACCAATTATTCTTATCAATAAGAGGATGAGTTGATAATACCTTAAATTACTATTAAGTGATTGAATAGAGTTATAGTGAAGAATAAGAAGTATATATTCAAGATAAGTAACTAGTCCACTCAATCTTCACCAACTAGAGTCTTCTCAATGATCAACTTGAGGTCTTGGCACCTTAAATGAGGATTAGAAGAGGAAATATCTCAATTTCATTACTTAGCAATGGATTTAAGCATCATTACCTTAGAATAATGTTGTTTAGGTAGACAAATATTCCAACTAAATTATAGGTCACATGAACTAGGTGTTCCAACCATTTCTTAATAACCTTGTTAGTATATTAGTGAACAACACCCAAGAATATATAATACATTAAGTGGAAAATCATGAATACTTATACATGTGTCTTCATTAAAGTAAGTTGACCTACTAGACTAACTCGTTCTTGAATTTATAATTGTATTAGATCCAGTGATAGCCGAGGTAGAAATGTAGGAGACCATCTAAAACAGAGACATAATTGCAAAATTTCCTAAAACTTACTAGATACTATAGTAGCATATTGGGTGATTATTACCTTACCATTAATTAAGATAACAATTAAGGATATAAGTATGAGGTAACACAAGAGATGCAAGTTTCTAGAAATTGAAGGAAGCTACCATGGCACCAGTACTTATGCTACCTCCTAATAATTGAGGTTTAGTGATTGTTGATTATGCCTCTGATAAATGATTAAAGAATGTGCCGATATAGGACAAGAAAAGAGAAAACATGTTTCTAAGAGCTAAAAAGAAGCAGCTTAATACAAGCCAAGTGGTAACAATATAAAGCACTCACTACAAATCTGATAGTGACAACCATCATTGAAAACCCTTTAGATGTGGACAATGTAGAGACACAACCTCAATTGAGGAATTGTGTCTCACATAAAAAGTAGAGGATAGTATTTGAATACACCAAGGATTATAGTGTCGAAAAAGGTTCAATTGATATATATATATATATATATATATGAATAAAAATTTTAAAATTTTGAAAGAGTTACAATATTTTTCATATAGTGAAAGAACAAGTAAATTTCTTATAAAATCAATTAATCAAAGAGTTGAAATTGAAACTGATGACAAGAAAAGAAAGGCATGCATAGAATTATTTGAGAAGGTGCCATAGAAAGAATTTCAAGGACAAAATTCTTATAAGGGGAAAAGGATGTAATAGCCTCAACTTTTAAAATCTTAATTTATGTAAATTTCATTGTAAAGAAAGGAGAAAATAGAATACTTAATTATGGAATTTCAAGAAATGAGTTTTTTGTATAAGCCAAATAAAGTTTTTGAACCTTAATAAGTGGATTCTAATAAGAAAAATGAATCCGACACTACTAAGAATGTTAATAACAGAATTTGGATAAGAAAGTTACATGAGTTTTAAATATAGTGGTATTTTAATAATTTATAAATGGTTCCCATTAATATGTTTTAAAATAAAAAGTTCCTAAAAGGAGGGGCTGTTTCTTATAAAGACACCCCTTACAACATACCTCCCATGAGTCACCACCCTGGCATTCTCCTCCTTCCCTGTCGGCAATGCAAGTAATAGTGGTGTGATGAAACACACCACCAGAACACAATTTTTGGAAAAAATGCTAGAACAACCATCATTAAGAGCTGCACTCACTCCCTCCACTTCCTTCCCTTTTCTCCCTTTGGTCATGTGGACAATTGTGCAACATTATCCGGACAACAAAGCTCGCCCCCACCTCTTTGCTCTTCCTCTCTTTCATATCCTTTCCACTTTGGTGCATCCTATGCAGCTAGCAACACCCAAGCCCTTTTTTCTTTATCCCTATTCTCTTTTCCTAACAAGCATGATGAAGGGCAATTGAGCAGTGATGCTAGCCCCCTTCTCTCTCTCTCTCTCTCTCTCTCTCTCTCTCTCTCTCTCTCTCTCTCTCTCTCTCTCTCTCTCTCTCTCTCTCTCTCTCTCTCTCTCTCTCTCTCTCTCTCTCTCTCTCTCTCTCTCTCTCTCTCTTCCCTCTCCCCTTGCATCTCTCTCTAGTGTAGCTCAACCACGTGTGCTAGCTAGAGTAGGCCAACCACATTAGCTGCATCCCCATCTTCCATTCTCTCTATCTCTGTCACTGTCACTGTCTCTCTCTGCTGTCCTTTTCCTTTCTTCTTTTCTTCGTTCCTCCTCTCCTCCCTCTGCCACTTTCCATTTTTCATGGTGATGGTAACCTTTAGTTACCATCGATTTCCAATGCCTAACATCCAAATGGTGGTAGATCAAAGATTGAAAACCACCATTAGATTCCACGTGAAGAGAGGATCAAAACCACATTGGTTATTTTCTAGTTGGAGGTGAGTTCATTAGTGATCGAACTAAGATATAAATTTGATGACACTGGGTTATATGGCGAGTGCCTGATCTACAAACCCATTAAGAAAAATTGTAATCTGATGTTAAAAAGTCATTAGTGAAGACCATGCTAGTCACCTTCTATAGTGACAAAGGTCAATGCCAACAACATGATATTTCTAGTTGAAAAACACAAATTTGGGGTTTCTTAGCCTAATCTATGCAATGGAAAAGTTAAAATTTTTTTGTTAGGCATCATCTGATCATCCAAATTGCATGTGATCTTGATTTGAAAGCGCGACGTATGATCTCAAAGATTTGCACCATTTATTGCAATCTTCATGACGTGAGGAACAAAACCCATCAACTGATTCAGCCATTGCTGAAGATTCAATGGTCATCTAGAGCCAACAATAATGTAAATCATGATCATGATGATCTATGACTGATTTGACCATCCATCATCATCTAGCCCTTGATCTATCATCAAATATTGGATTTGTGATCAAATTCACAAGACCCCATAAGATCCAACAGTTAATCAGTCATTAGGACTTAGATCTGTGATCGATCTAATTTGTTATCAAGATTCAACAATTGATAGGCAACTAAATGGTTAGATCTATGACTTGTTTGCCCCTTTAAGATAATTCAACCTTTGACCAGTAGCTAAGCATCTATATCCATGATCAATTTGAGCTTCTAATCTATTTAGCTATAAATTCAACATCAGACCAGTTGATCTGTGAATAATCCAATCATGTACACCGATCTAAAGATAGAGATTTGGTACAACCTAGATCAACTTGACTAGAGTTAATCAAAATCAATCAGACCACTCCACAAACTACATCATACTTAGATTTTAACAATTAAAGGTAAGAACAAGATCAAAACTTATTTAAATTAATTAAATTTTATTTGTTCTTATATCATGCATAATAAATTATAAAAAACTTAGAAAATAGTTGTGATTAAGATGGATTGGACCTAAGGAAGAGTAATACATTGTTTAAATTATTAATTAGAGTAAATTTGATAGTTTAATTACTTTGTTGACCTTGGATTGTAAAATTGGAAGCAAGAATGAGTAAAAACTAGTCATTTGACCAATCAAAATTCAATTTGGCAGTAAGATCAATGGATCAAACATTGAGATTTGAAATAGATTATCTATAAGTTAGAGATCAATAGGTATTGATTATCATGCTTTCGATTTGAGACTACTTTGCTATCATAAAAGTGATATATTTTCATAGTACATTATTTTAGCTTTTAAAGAATGTAATATTTACAAATGAGGCATGTGAATTATATATATATATATATATATATATGTATGTATGTATGTATACCTTCATATCCATGATGTATACTTTTGTCTTGAAAATGAAAATGATATTGCTCATTCCATTACATCAGTTGTATGTTTTGATAAAATTATGATTCTTGAAATTGCATCAATCCCATGATTTGAGATGAGTTACAAAAATGCATGGTTTTGCATGAGACCTATGTTATATGATTTAATGACATTTGGATTGAGGTATATATTTGTTCAGGCTAATGAGTTTGGTGGGAACTATGCTAAGAGGTTATATGGGTTTGGCCTCCCAACCTCTAATTTATGTGCTTTGATGCTTACATGATCTATCATGAATTAGAAGCATATGTCTGAGGTTCTTTAAGGATTTGATCAACAAAATTTAGTTAGGATTAGCTCTTACAAATCATTAGTTGCTACGAATGTAATATAGAAATTGAGCAGTGAAATAGTAACAGTTAATCATGCATTAGGTATAAATAATGAAAACCTAATCATAGTTGAGTTGCTTTATTATGAATGGGATACATATTTTATAATTATACTAATACGATCATCCCACATCAGTAAGGAACCTTTCATATAAATTAGTAAATCTATATAAGCTTTAGCATGAAAAATTAGGTGGATAAGTAAACACCTACCAGTACTTA
Organism: Warburgia ugandensis; assembly: GCA_035236585.1. Lineage (NCBI taxonomy): Eukaryota > Viridiplantae > Streptophyta > Magnoliopsida > Canellales > Canellaceae > Warburgia > Warburgia ugandensis. Next base: position 50,341,739 of record CP141130.1, read on the forward strand.
GATACAAATGATACGATCTGATGTACTCACCTCACTTCATGACTCCACAAGTTAAGAAATCATCTAAGAACTAAAAATGTCAAGTTATATAGAAAGATAACATTAGGATTTAAGAGACACATAGTTGTTAATTTAGTAAAAGTATACAACACTTAAGGGAAACTAGTGAAAATGAAAAATGTAATTTGACATACTATAGGTGTGCTAATCTATACAAGATAGCAGGCTTGATGATTACCATCCTTAGACACTCTAAAAGAGAGGAAAAACTAGTAGATACATTAATAATGAATAGAAGGTTTAAGTGAAGTTCCTAGGGCTTGAGCTATAGGGAGAAGATAGCATAAAGGTAGCTATCAACTAAACTCATCTCAATTAGTACATAATAAATTGTTAACATGTTCAGCCATAGATAAACATAACCCAATTAGACTTACATTCATATGAAACATCTTCATTCTTTATAGGAAAACCTAATGCTATTGTCAATACTAAACACACTCTCATGTATGGCCTATACTGGCTACATGCACATAATTGCAAATAAGAGTCCTCATTATCAACTTTCCTATGATCCACTACTTTGAGTGTGTGTACATGATTCATCTCTCATATCATAATATTGACATTATTGTACTTGAATGACAGATACTATGACATGCATGGGTGTGACGACCCAGGTTTTCCCATGCATTTTTAAATGCAAGATCTAATTCCTAAGGCGGGATGCATCCCTATTTGAAAACCATTTTATAAAAACCATGCTATGCAGTGGAAAATCTTTAGTTTTAAACTCATTTTGAAAACCCCGAGTGTCATTTGCTTTCACAACAACCAAAGTAGTTTTTCAAAAACTTCAAAAATCATAAATGTTTTTCCTAGGTCTATCCAATCATAGCTCATAGCCCAACTGTAAATAAATACAACTACATGTCCAAAGGGTAGAGTGTTTACTTACATGTATAATTGTCTCTTTTTGATTTACTAGCTTGTAGCACTAACATCTCTTGAGGTGTCTTCTATCACGCGTGTATCTTATCCTTAAGTGCTTACTTGTGTCTGAAAAATGTTAAGGATTGGGTGAGTATATACTATACTCAATAGGAGTCTATCACTACTAGTTTTACAATGCATGCTATGTTTAAAATCATATGCTCTTTAAAACATGTGCATGTTTGAACACTCATGTTCAATATCGATATTAAAAACCATTGTCGAATTGGAATACTGACAATTTAAAGAATCGCATAATCCAAGTCGAAAGTATCATATATATATCATAAACATAATGATACGCATAAGATGCTCAATTGAATCCAACTCATGGATATATGGTATGGTCGACCAACCTCCTGTCATGCCATGTGCATAATGCAAGTAAATCCTCAAACCATAGGGCCCACTATGCCCACGACCTCGCTGCTGTGTGGTCCCCGAGTACCTAGGGACACAGGGTCATAGCCTCCACGGGGCATATGACACTTCGACCTAGTGCCGTGATAGCAGTGGTAGCCCCCTGCACCACATGCAGTCGAAGCAGGGACATTCCCTTTTTGGGCGTGGTACCCATTCCACTTAATAGTGGTAGAGGCTGGGAGGCCACCCCAGACCTGTCGGCATAGTGTCCATGAGCTTATTAGCCCAAATCATATACGATCAAACAATAAAAAACCTCTTTTTTCAAAACCTATCCTCTTTGGGTCCCTCACAATTGCCTACTTAGCGTCTTTTGGTAACCCTCAAGGACATGCAATCTTTCAAAAACTCAATGCTCACAAATTATACAATATATGCAATTGTTTGCAAAACATGTCTATGCATAATGTATTTGTCATATGTATGCTGAATTAAGTCATGCTAAACAAGTTATATAACTTAAACTTAAAACATGCATTCTCAAAACAATCATGGGTTCTTTTAAAAAGTCTAGTAGCGATATAGCACCTACCTTGAAGTCTCCTGGAGTCACGTCCTTCATCACTCAACCCGTCCCTAGGTCTCATTTATAAATTCTTGGATATGAATGGATACAAGGAGTCCTTATCAATTTCGATCTATTTAGAAATTAGATCGCTAGATTTGCCTTTTAGGGTCCATGGGTCTTTGCCTAATTCATTGTCAAGCTAGATCCTATGATGTGGATCTACTATTCAATGTTTAACTTTGTAAATTGTCCTCTGATCCTAACTTTATCGTCTCATTAGGTTCGCGTGTCCTAGTTCCCAGGACACCCGTGCATCCTGGTTGAACCGCGACCGCCTCACGTGCGTGCGCACCCAAAGGCTGTGCCAGGGACTGCATTTTGCACGTCCACATGCATGCTCAAGCGACTTGCTATGACAAGCGTCTTGGATGGCATCGCACGGAAGCACCTTTGGTGTAGGATGGCGCGTCTTAGCTCCCAAGGCACCCTGTGCATCCCGGTCGAGCCAGGACTTGTGCCCCACATTGCGCGCGCACCTGAATGCCGCACCAAGGACAGTGTATGCACTGTTGTACACCTGGAACCTATCTCAGGGACCCTGTCCTAGGCGCATGTGAAGCATGGCATCCCTGGGAAGCCTTGTTCATATAGAGCCGGTTGGAACCAGCTTGGGACTTTTGCTGGCTAGGAAAATCGACTGGAAAAACCAGATTCGGCATGGATCTGGCCTGGGGGAAGTAAAACGGAGAGAAGGGAAAGAGAAGCTTTACTTGGGTAGCCGGGGACGCCCCTCTTCCGGCGGTACGTTTCCCTCTACACCTACAGGAAAATCCGTGTTGTCCGGAACCCATGAAGAAGGGGGAAAACCCCAATGTCGAGCAAGATCGAAAAAGAGAAGAGAGGGGAATGGGGAGATAGGTAAAATGAATGGCCAGCCTGACTCGGGCCTGGCTGTTGCTGGAAATCACAGGGAAACTGGGTTTCCAATTTTTTCCGAAAACCCCAGTCCCAAATGACCGGAAAAAATCGTGTTTTGAAGAGGGGGGAGATGGGGCTTTTCATAGCCTTGCTATGGCAGTGCTACCAATGGCGGTGGCAGAAACCTTTGGAAATAGGGTTTCTGGAGAAGTCTAGAGGAAGAAGAAGACAGGGTGCCGTTATCAAAACGGTCCCCTGTGTTTTCTGTCTTTTTCGTTTTTTGTTTAAATTACAAAAATGCCCCTAATCTTTGAACGGCCGTAACTTCTTCATACGAACTCCGTTTTCGGCGTTCTTTGAGGCATTGGATTCCATTTTTTGAGTAGAATCTAATGGTACCAATTTTCCTTACAAATTCATTCATTTACTACTTTAAATAAGGTAAAACATTCAACATAGTTCATTTTTTATAGAATGTCCAATTTAATAACGTAAATTGCTTGGGCATTACAATGGGTTTATGAACTAAAGGCTTTTCGGCGTTCTTTGAGGCATTGGATTCCATTTTTTGAGTAGAATCTAATGGTACCAAGTTTCCTTACAAATTCATTCATTTACTACTTTAAATAAGGTAAAACATTCAACACAGTTCATTTTTTATAGAATGTCCAATTTAATAACGTAAATTGCTTGGGCATTACAATGGGTTTATGAACTAAAGGCTTTTCACACATTGGAAAAGGATGGGTTTCAATGTTTTTGAGTTTGGCCTTGGAAAGCAGTTTTACCTTTGTATGATGATTGTACATGATGTTTTAAGGCAAGTTCTTTATCGACAATTATATGTCCTGGGAGTTCTATTTGATTGATATTTTACTGCAAGCTCTCTATGAGTAGTTATAAGTCCTAGGGATACATTTTTTATTGCTGTTTTGGGAGGTGCTCTATGAGTACTATAAGTTTTAAGGCATAGACTCGATTGAGCATGGTGTAGTTTTAAAATTACTCGCAAATTAAGAAACTTCGTCACATGGAACTAAAATGTAAACATGTAAACAAATAATCCTAAACTATCATAAACAAGGGAACAACAAATCACTTAAAGGAAAGTCATCAAATTACCATGAACATGACCCATGGAATTATGTATAGGGGTCATGAAGTAGAAATATGGCTGGTATGCATGAATTAAAAGCATGAACCATGAAAGGTAAAATTCCAAAAATAAGATGCTCATTAGATGGTGTGTGTGATTCAAGTCTTGAAACACGATCACAGAACTAAAAAATTAATTAAATTCAAGCATGGAAATAACCAAGAGAAACTTTGCGTGAAACATAAACTTTATTGAATGGAATTTGGTATATGAATTGTGCATATGTACATAAAGAAGAAAGCTAAAAGTTGTGCACTATTCTAATGCCTAGAACTTGATTCAAAGAAAATCTTAAACACTCTCCAACAATCTCAAACTAATCTTTGATATCATGAGGGTGAAACCCAAAAAGAAATCAAGAGAGTAAGAGTAGGAAGATTGGAAAGAAATCAACAAGAACTATTCCTAATTCTATGTGTGAAACAAGGAATAGATGAAGGGGAAACAATATGATTGAAAGCTACTATCCTCTTAGTTATCATAAGAAGAGAAAAGATAAATTTGGGGTTGAAGAATTGATTAAGAAAAATAAAGAGTAGTGGAAGCAAAATTGAAAGGAGAACAAAGAGGAACTTATGAGTAGGAAACTCAAAATACAAACAATCAATGAAAGAAAAGAATTACAGCATGGTACCAATATGGAATTGAAGTGCAAAAACCAAAGAAATATGCAAGAAAAGGCTGTGGAATTCATGGGATATTTATATAGTTTTTCTTTCTAATTTGATAAGATCCTATCTTAGGATGAAAAAGGAGAATTGGTACTAAGATTGAAGGTAGGAAAGTTAGGTGGTTGATTGGAGATTGAAGATTAGAAGGAGGGGGGATGTTGAATTCCGGCCTAGGATGAGGCATGAAATCCCTTTCCTTAAGGCATATCACATGTTGGGGTGGAAACAAAGTAGAAAAAGGTAAGGAAAATGGAGGAAAGAGGTTGGAAGGTGAGGTAGTTGAGTATGGAATGGATTTAGAAGTGGAGTAGGTGAAGTTGGATTTAGAAGGGGGGAGGCATCACCTTTTAAGGAAGGTGGCATGGAACTCCTCCCTTTCTAAATGTGTAATGTGTGGCTAGGAAAGAGAGAGAAAAGAAGGGGGAAAAGAGTAAAAAAAAAAAGGGAGTTAGACTTAGTCTTTTTCTTGATTGGTCCGCCTATGCTTGCATATCTTGCCATGTTGATGATCACCTAAATTCCTTTCTATTTATGCCTTGAAATTCACTATTTAGCATAGGGAAATTGCTTCTAAAAGTCCTTCATTCATACGATGCCATGTGGCATGGCTCTCATGTGCCTTAGTGGCTCACATTGATGGCTTAATGCTCAATGGCTTGAATGGCTAAGTCATTTGACTTCAAGGCTTGAATGACTTGGCTTACTTAGGTTTCCTTGTTTGAATATGAAACTTCATATATGGCTCCAATTCTCAAGTAAAGGTGATGAAAATGCATGGCATGGACCATATTAATCACCTTTTATGTTTCTAATTACATTCTTGCTTGCCTTAAGATGATCTTGAACCTTGACTGAGCTTTGTAATAATAAAATTTAAGTCTTTGGCCCTTTTTCGATCTTGATCTTCAAATCTTATCTTTCTTGATCTCGATCATTAGATCATCTTTTCAACATGTACAAAAAATGAAAAATCATAATTAAATCCTACAAAATTATAAAAATTCATGTTCTTACTCTGGATAAACTTTTGAACCTATAAATATCAAACTTTTGAATTGTTAGGTCACAAATGCATGTGTTATAAAATTCTAAAAAAATTGAACACTTATCACATGCATGCTAGAATAATGCCTATAATTTATAACACATGGACTACTAATTGGGTACTTTGTCTACAAAATTGAACACTTATCACACCCCAACCTACACTTTTCCAATCCCAAGCAACACATGTGAAAAGTCATGAAAACATAATGGTTGTCATTTCCATAGGTATGACTACATTTAGCATATGCAATAAGCCCTTAAACCCCTAGGTTATCCCTAGTGGATGAGCTAAGCCTCATGAGGGTTCGCAATGAATATACTCACAAAATTCAATAAGGATAAGTCCTTTATTTATCTCAAAGAATTATCATGCATCAACACTCTATTGGCTTTAACAACTTATTAAAGATGAATGAGAAATTCTACAAGTTAGCCATATACCAAAGTGATTTTACTACAATTATATTTCCAAGTGCAGTGTGTATATAAGCTATATAAATCTTGACATCTAAATAGAAATGCATACATTCCATTGAAAAAATGTCTTGACCTCAAAATCTCGCTAGTATACACTCAGAATTAATGTTCTCAGAGAAAAAGGGGTCAAACAAAATTCTCTCACTATGTTACTGAATCCAACAATCTAGTGGTTTACATAATTTCTTTTAAGCATATATAAGACAAAGGAATTATGATCCCTAAGAATAAATTCCATTAAAAAGACATAAGGGTATTTCACCTTAATTCCTTCCTAGTTATATCCTCTTTAAGGCTATGATCCACCTCAAGTTAACTAGGTGTTTAGATAGGACGAAACATAGGCTTGGGAATGGTTCTGAAAAAAAAGGGTAAAAAGGTTCAAAGTTTCAAATCTGTGTAAGGGTCTTCTATAACTATTTGACAGCCTTTCTTTCTTTTCTCTCTCTCTCTTTTTTTTTTTTAGCACCCAAGTGAATATCTTTTCTATTTCTCCTTTTCCTCATTATTTTTCTTTCCTAATATTTCTATTTTTTTCTTTAAGGGAAAGGCTTTTCTATTTAAACACTTTCTCATTTTTCACTTCATAGACTTTTGTCCTTTTTCTACTTTTCTACCATCTATACTCATTTTAAAAGATAAGTAATTGATATTTTTAATTGGGTTTTTTGGGTTAAGGTAAATGGAGTTTTCAAAAGAAAAGGCTTACCAAGAGGTTCAAAATATCTAACCAGTGGTATGTTATACTGGCTAGGCTTTATATATCTGGGCTAAAACAAGGATGTTCTATATCATTTTCTAGGTTTCTTAAAGGCTATTAGATTCAATAAATATATAGGAAACAAAGTTAGTACTATTATTGATTCTTGGCAACTAACCAAAACAAAGATACAAAGATCTTTTAAAAATATACAGACACTAAAAAAAATTGAAATTATTGATAGTCCTTTAAAAAGATGATAGTCTCTAATATTCACTGGGTAAGTAGATCTCCACTGATTTCCTTGGTGCCTCTAAGTCAGAACCATCTATTAGTCTAGACTATGCACTATGTGGTAAGCCTTAAATTTTGTATAAAAATTACCCAACTAGTAGCTCATATGTTATAAAATGTCGGCATTATTATACAGTTTTTCAAATTTTCATAAACATATGCATTTCTGGCTTAATAATTCAAAAGTTTGACTTTTCTTAGGTTTAAGAGAAAATCCAAAGTATGTATGTGAATCATCATAATTTCCTAGGATTTAATTAGGGTTTTTACTATTTTGTAGGAAGTGAGAAGATGATCCAATGACCAATATTATGCTTCACAGAGTTTTCCCCAAGTGCAGGGGGTGGGCCCCTCATCCTAAAAGTTATTTTAAAGCAAAGAAGAAGGAAATTGGAAGAAATCAAAGGTGATTAGAATGGTCCATGCATAAAGCCATACATTTCCATCATTTTCATGAGAATTAGAGCCATACATAAGGTTTCCTAGTCCAACTAGGAAACCTAAGAAAGCTAAGCTACTCAAGTCTAAGTCAAGCATTGAAGCCACTTAAGCCACCAAGGAATGAGCCATCAAGCCATGAATGATTGCCACGTGGAATCATGAAATTGTAGCACCAATTCAAGCAACTATCCTATGTTAAAAGTTTGATTTCAAGAGATTTTGAGAGATATTTGTAAAAGGTAAGATGAGCATGCATTGATGGACCCATTAAGAGAGAAAATCCCACTTTCCAATTCCATTTCCCATTCCTTTTCCTCACATCCATCTTAGGGTTCCATGATTTTACCCTAGAAAGGGAGCCAATTGATAAGTGTTCAATTTTGTATAAAAAGTACTTGATTATTTACTCATGTGATATAAAATATAGTGTTATTTTGAGGGTTTTTTTTCAGAATTTTGTACACATGCAATTTTGACCTAATAATTTGAAATTTTAATATGTTGTAGGTTTAGAGGCTAATCTAGAGTATGTGAATAATCATATTTTTTAGGACTGAATTAGGATTTTTATCATTTGTAGGTGATTGAGAAGTTAATCCAAAGTTTGAGCTTGATGGACATAAGAATCAAAGCCATTCATGAGGTTTCGTAGTTAAGCAAGCCAACCATAAATGTCCTCAACCCAAGGTGTGATGAAGGTTCAAGGCTATCTTAGGGTAGGTAAAGAAGCGAGTTAAAGGTGCCAAAGGTGACTAAAATAGACGTAAGCCCAAGCCCTGCATTTTCACTACCATTGCATTGGAGCCGCTCAAGTGACCTAAGCCATTTAAGCCATGAGAAAGGGTGACAAACCACATGAGATACTCAAGCCTTAAAGCCACTTAAGTTTCCAAGGAATGAACCATCAAGGTGAGATATCATGCCATGAAAGTACCACATGGAGCCACACGATTGGAGCTTTAAATATAGCAACTATCCTAGTTGTAAAGACAGCCGCAAAGATTTTGTAGTGAAATTTTTATTCACCTACCATTTTCAAGGATTCATGTGCTTACTACATAGCATGTGCTAGATGTCAATAGTTAGGGAACATATGAAAAAGAAATACGATGCCCTTAAACCCTATTCTAATCATTGAGCCTTTTAATTTTTGGGGCATTAATTTTATAGGACTTTTTCTAGATTTCTTTGGTTATTTGTATATCCATGTGGGGTGGATTATGTGTCAAAATGGGTAGAATCCATTCCATGAAAAACTAATGACCACAAGTTGGTGGTCAAGTTCTTAAAGTAAAATATATTTGCACACTTTGGTACACTTAGGCCATCATTATTGATGGGGGTAAACATTTTTTGCAATAGGTGTTACCCATAAAATTGCTACTCCTTATCATCCTCAGATTAGCTGATAAGTAGAAGCATCTAATAGATAAATAAAATAAATTTTAGAAAAGACAGTCAATCCAAATAGAAAAGATAGGTCTTTGAGGCTTGATGATGCTTTATGGGCCTACCATACTGCATTTAAGACACCTATTGTTATGTCACCCTACCGCCTGATCTATGGAAAGGCCTGCGACCTACTAATAGAATTATAGCATAGAGAATATTAGGCCATAAGAAATCTCAATTTTGATCTTGATTTTGTTAGCATCCACAGAAGACTATAACTCAACGAGTTAAATAAGTTCAGGAAAGATGCATATGAGTTTGTGAAGCTATCCAAAGATTTCATGAAGATCAATAATGGTAGACACATCTTAAGAAAGTCCTTCACCCTAGGACAAAAGGTTCTTTTGTATAATTCTAAAATGCATCTATTTCTAGGAAAACTTAGATCTCAATGGACTGGACCTTACATAGTATGTATCATATATTGGCATGGGTTTGTCAAGGTAGAAAAGGATGGAGAAATCTCATAAGTTAATGGACAAAGGTTGAAACCCTTCCTAGAGTTGACAAGCCCTGAAGTGGAAGAAACATTACTTGAGGAATTAGGATATTAGGACCCACCTTAGCATGTCCTATGACACCTGCATCCATCATTACCAATCATTCATCTTTATCATTACTGCATGGTATGTGTAGTTGAAGATGTTAAACTTAGCCTTCTCTAGGAGACAACACATGATTTTTTAAAGTCTTAATGTTCTACATTACCCATTCATCATTGAGGTGTCCTATATTTCAACACATTGGGAACAATGTTTAGTTCATTTTGGGGGCTATAGATATGTATGAGATTTCTGAGCTTTTCATGTTTTTCAAAAATGAAATAAAATAAATAAATAAAAATTCAAATCTTTCTAAGTTTTTAGGTCAAAGTTCTTTTACTATGATGAAAATTAGATTTTCTAAAGTTTAGTATTTCTATTACTTCAACTTCTTAATAGAAATGCATATGGCTAATTCTACATTTTATTCATGTTTGAAGTTTTTTATGAAAGTTAACTCTCATAATACACTTACTCACAGTGGATGAGTCTAAACAAATAGATGGTTACAACTTGGAGAGTTTGAGGAAAAATTATTCCATGTTTTCTCAGTGTACATCAAATTTGAAAGATCCTATTATCTTTGTTTTGGTCAAAATGCCAAGAACTAACTAGGAATACTAACTTTGATTCATGAACATTTATTAAATCTGATAGGTTTTAAGAAACCTAGGAAATGATATAGGAAATCTATGTTATATCCAAAGATATAAAGCCCACCAAGTATATTATACCACTAGTTAGACTCTCAAGCCTCTTGGTACCCTTTTCTTTTTAGAACCCCATTTACTTAACCTAATGAAACCTAGTAAGAATATCCATTAAGTATTATTCATAAGTGAGTAAAGATGGTAGAAAAATAAGAAAAAGGACAAGTGTCAATGAAGTGAAAAATATCAAAAGTACAAAGAGAAACCCTTTCTTTCAAACAAATACAAAGAAAAGAAGAAATATCAATAAAAAGAAAAAGAAAATTTAATAAATCAAGAGAAAGAAAAAGTAGATAAATATTCACTTCAAGTACAACCAAAGAAAAGTTGTTCTACATCTCTACTTAGATTTGAAACTTTGAATCCTTATACCCTTCTTTTTCAAAACCCCACCCAACCCTACATTTCATCCTATTTGAAGACCTTTTCATCTTAGGTGGAACATACCCTTAATGAGGATATAAATAGGAAGGAATTAAGGTGAACTAATCCTTGTTGGTCTTGGTAATGACATCTATTCTAAGGGATCATATTCTTTGTCTCATCAGTCCTTATAATATTATGTGAACTATTAGTCTTTTTGGACTAGGTCACAAAGTAAGAGTATTTTTTGACCCTTTCTTTGATAGATTTATTTTTGAGTGTATATAAGTGAGAATTGAGGTCAAGACATCTCTCCAATGGAGCAATAAGCATTACTATTTAGAGGTCCTCACTTATGTAGGTGTACACACACATGAACTTCTAGATGAAATTGGAATAAAATGGCTCTGGTGTGTGGATAACTTTTAGAATTTTTCATTCGTCTTTATTAAAGAGTACTAATGGTTGAGAATTCTCTATGATAAAACAAAAGACATAGTCTTGAGGAATTTTGTGGGTATACTCACTATAAACCCTCATGAGGCTTCACTCATCCACTAAGGGTAACTTAGGGGTTTAAGGACATGTTGCATGTGCTAATTGCCATCATGAGTACCTAGGAAAATGGTATCCACTTTTGCTTTGATGATTTTCTGCATGTTTTGTATAGAACTAGAAAAATTCTAGTTGGGGGTGTGATAAGTGTTCAATTTTATATAAAATTTACCCAATTAGTTGCCCATGTGTTATAAAATATAGTGTTATTTCTAGGGTCTTTTGAAATTTTGTAACACATTCATTTCTGACTTAATAATTCAAAAGTGTGATATTTTGTAGGTTTAGAAGCTAATCCAAAGTAAGTTTGTGAACTTTCATATTTTTTATGACTTAATTAAGTTTTTTAATCTTTTGTAGGTGATTGAGAAGGTAATCCAAAGGCCGAGTTTGATTAGTCAAGAATCGAAGCCATTCATGATGTTTCGTAGTCTAAATAGGAAACCTAAGCAAGCTAAAGCCTAAATTTCATCAGTCCAAGGTGTGATGAATGTTCAAAACTATCGTAAGGCAAGTAAAGAAGCCAGTGAAAGGAGCCAAAGGTGAATTAAATGTAGCGAAGCCCAACCCATGCATTTTCATCACCTTTGAATGGAGGCCATTCAAGCCACTTAAGCCATGAGAAAGGGTGATAAACCACATGGGCTACTCATGCATTGAAAACTACTTAAGCTACCAAGGAATGAGCCATCAAAATGAGTTAATAGGCCATGAAGGAGTGCCACATGGAGCCACATGATAGGAACTTTAAACATAGCAATTATCCCATGTTAAAGTGTCATATTTTAAGGATATTGAGAGATTTATGTAAAAGGTAAGCTGATCATGTGTTGAGAACCCATCAAGAGAGACAACCCAATATTCCTAATCCATTCCCTAACCCTAATCCACCCATCTTATTAGGGTTCCAACATTTTTGACTTAAGGAGGGAGGTACCTCCTCAAAAAGTGGCACCTCCCCCTTATGAAAATGCTTACACTACATAGTTTCCTAAGGAGGAAACCTTAAGTTCAATGCTCTTGCATACAAGCAAAAAACCTTAAGTTCAATATTCCTTTACACTTCCACTATCTTAATACATTCAAAATACACCTTAGAAAGTGGGGTGGAACTCCAAACCACATTGCTCAAAAGGTGGCACCCCCACCCCTCCTCCAAATTTGGAAACTAGCTAGCCCATAACTCTCTCCATTATGTCATCCTTATTACATCAACTCCACATAACTTTCCTTCTTCAATCTCCACCTAAGCCCTAGCTATAGATCTCCTTCCCTTTCCTACAATGAATCTTCATAAAATGTTTTTAGCCAAAACATTTATATATTCCCCTCTAAGTTCAATGTCTTTTTTTCCAGTAGAGCTCTGTGGGACACCTTGAAACATTACCTTCCTTTTGTCAACTTTGCTGTCTAGAATTTGAGAACTTCTTTAGTGCTTTTCTTAGTTTGATTTTCTAGTTATTTACTTGAGTATTTGCTCTCCAATTCAGGTTAGTAGTTTGCTTGCTTTGTTGTAGTTTTCATTGCTTTAGTTTCACTTGTTTTGCTTTCTTGTTTTACACCTTTTTTTTCCATCTAGATTTTCCTATCTTCTTTGCAACCAATCCATTAGTTTTCTTTGATTATTGCCCTAAGATTTAAGTTATTTCTTCTTTGGTACTGCCAATAGAATAAATAACTTTCAACCTTGAGTTTCTCCTGTAGAAGATCACATTTTTCACCTTATTCCCACATTAGTTTTAAGCCAACTTCCTTGCCGTAGTTTACCCATTCAGCCATCTTTTCTCTTGAATTTCTTTATAGGATTTCTTTTGTGTGTCATCACAATTTAGTTTATGTGCATTAGGTTGCACTTTTGTTATAGTTTAGATTAAGTTTTATGAATTGGAATTCTGCGCAATTTTAAAAAATAGTACATGTATTATGTGCATGATTTTGGGTGTAATTTGGTGTTGATTTAGTGAAATTCATTGAAGTTTCTTGTTATGGAATGATTCTCTTATCAATGTAATTTAGATCTAGGTTGTTTCCCTACATAAAATTTTCTGTTTATTTTACTTTCTTATGCATTTTTTGTTTGATGTTCTTAAGCACCAAAAATTTAGAATTTTTATCTCCTTAACTTTGTGCTTTATTTCCAGCCATCTAAACATTGTATTTGCTTGAATCCCTAGGAATCCATTTAGTTTTTCATATTATTTACTAGATCCATTGATTAGTTTTCTGGTAGTTTACTTTAGATCCATCAATGCTGGCCTTTTTGGGACCCTAGAACCATGCATACAATCCATGGATTAGGCGCACGGTACTAGGTTGGATTACTTTTTGATTCTTGCTCAATTCAGTTACATAATCTTGTTTGGTAATGTTAATTTAGTCATTTGCATACTATTTTAGATTTAGAAATTTTTGTTCTTGAATTTTAGCAAGTTCTATTTTTAGTAAGTTTTAGGTTAGGTAAGTGTTAATTTAGCAAAGTTTCTAATTTCAGTACTTTCCTCAAGTTAGTTGCTTAATTAAATTCATTCTTGTTTTGCATTACTTTCTTTTGTTAAGTTCATGTTAGTTGGGTAAGTTTCTAATTCTATTGCTTAGTTTTAATTTTAGCAAGTTTTCTTTAATTGTAGTGTTTAATTTCATGCATTCACTTTTCTAGTTTAAATTCAAATTAATCTAATTTCTCTCGTTGGCTGAAGTTAAGCACTTTAAATAAGATCCATCCAACATACAAATTTGTGAAATTCATTGTAGGATAGACCTCACTTCTGTACATCTTACAATTGACTAATTCCCATGAAAGTAATTTTAAAGCTAGAACACCATCTTCCTAGAAGGTGACACCTACCCCTCATTTGGATGCTTATTAAGGTGGTTTCCTAAATAGGAAACCCTCAAATCTATCTCCACTAAAAGCACATCAAAATCCTAAAATTTCCTTATCTTTTTCCTAAATTTTTTTTCTCCTTTTTTTCTCTCTCCATTTTAACCTCAATTAACCACTTAATTAAGGACTTGGAATTCCACTCACCTTCCTAAGAAAAAGATGCCTCCTCCCTTACTTAAGTTGGAAACTAGACATGTCACTTTCTTATGTCATCTTACTTACATCATCTTCCACCTAACTTTACTCCCTCACTCTCTACCTAACTTTCCTAATTGAATTCCTAGATCTAAATCCACTTTCCTTTCTTAGAATGAACCTTCACCAAAGTGGAAACACTTCATCTATAAATACTCATGGATTCCATGTTTGCTTACCTAAGTAGAGGTTGGGTGAGACAACCTTGAAACATTGCAATCTTCTAGGAGCTTGAACTTGGTTTTCTTTAGTGATATTTTCCCTTTGGAATTTTAGCTATTTCTTTGGTTATTTGTTGTCCAATTCAGGTTAGTAGTTTGCTTTTATTGTTTTAATTTCATTGCCTTAGTTTCCCACTATTTTGTTTTCTAGTTATACACTCATCTTTACACATAGCTTTCCCTCTTTTTATTGCTTCACTTGCATCAGTTTTTCTTACTCTCACTCAAGATTTAAGTTAGTTCTTCTTTGGTAATGAATGCCAAGAGAAGAAATAGTTTGCAACCTTGCTTTTCCCCTTAGGAATTTCATGTTTTTCTCCTTCAATTCCACTTAGTTTTAGGTGTTTTTTTTTATAGTTAGTTAATCATCCCATCTTCTATTTTGAATTCCTTTTTGGGTTTTCTTTGTTTATAACCATAATTTTGATTAAAGTATTTATATTGAGTTTTTGTTGTCATTTAGATCAAGTTTTAGAGCTTTGAATAGTGCACAATTTTCAAATTCAATTACACGTAAAATATGCTCAATTCTTGGGGTATTTTGGCATTGATTTAATGAAATTCTTTGAGGATTCTTGTTGTAGAATGTTTCTATTATCAGACTACTTTAGATCTAGTTTATTATCTTGAATAAAATTTATTGTTAAGTTTCTTTATATGCTTGGTATGATTTGAAGTTCTTAATTCTTAAAATTTGAAAATTTCTCCCTTCAATCTTTATACTTTATTTCCAGCCACCAAAACATCATATTTGAATGAATCCTTAGGAACCCATTTACATTATTAGGTTCATGTTAGTTTGCATTTAAAGCATCAAATCTGGTCATCTTTCATTCTAGAACAATGCACACAATCCATGGATTATGTGAATGGTACTAGGTTACTTTCCTCCTTGAATCTTGCTTATTTTAGTTGGTTAATCATATTTTTGCAATTGATATTTAGTTGTTTGAACCTTAGTTTAGTTTTAGAAAGTTTTCTATTTGAATTTTGAAAATTTCCATCTTTGGGATGTTTTAGGATTATGAAGTGCTAAATTTAGAAATTTTCCATAATTGTAGTTTCCATTTATATGCATATTTCTAATTTCTTTTTAAATCTAGTTAGATTTTATAGGTTACTTTTTTTCCATGTTAGTTTAGATTTAAAATATTTTCTAGTTTGGTTCTAAAAAATTTTAATTTTTAGAAAGTTTCTAATTCTAGTTTAGGAAAGTGTTAATTTAAAAAAGTGTCATTTTTGGCAAGTTTCCTTTAGTTTAATTCATTCTAATTTTTCCATAGTTTCCTTTAGTTAAATCCATGTTAGCTATGAAAGTTTCCATTTTCAATGTTTAGGTTTGGTATTAGTTAGTTTCCTTTAGTCATAGTTTCTAATTTCATGCATATTTCCATTCCTGTTAACTTTAAATTCCTAGTTTAATCATCAACTCTCTCTCTCTCTCTCTCTCTCTCTCTCTCTCTCTCTCTCTCTCTGGCTAAAGTTAAGTTATTTAAATAAGATCAAATTTATTTATAATCTATGAGATTCCTCGTGGGATCGACCTTCTCACATGCAATACTACTTTGATTTGTGCACTTGCGAGTAATTTTAAAGCTACACTAGTATGTAAGTGTGTTTCGAGATTTAACTTTAATAAAATACTTCAGGACATGAATAAGATTTAGAATTAGCAACGTGCATTTCTATTAAGAAGTTTAAGTATGAGAAGTACTAAGATTCTAAAAATCCAATTCTCATCATAGTAAAGGAACTTTAAGCTTAAAACCTTAAAAAACTCATAATTGTTTTTTACAAAATACAAAAAAACTCAGAATTCTCATGCATATCTACATCCCCTGACCTAAACTAAATATTGTCCCTAATGTTTTGAAACATAGGACCCTATATGGTAAATGGATAATGTAGGATAATGAGACTCTAAAACCCTGACTTGCCTTTCTAGTAACCGCTAAGTTTAATGTTTTCATCTAGAAATACAATGCTATGATAAAATGCAAGGAATGATAATGATGAATGGTGGACTCATGATGTATGCAGGTGTCATGAGATGTGCTAAGGTGGGCCTTGGTAGACTCGTTCTTCTGGCAAGGTTTCTTCCACCTCAAGGTTTACCAACTCTAAATAGGATTTCAATCTCTGCCTATTTAGAAATCTATCCATTCTTTTCTATCTTGATGGACCTGTGAGGATAGACATGTCATACTACATAGGGTCCAATCCATCGATATCAAAGTTACCTAAGGAATAGATAAAATCTAGAATTATATGAGAGGACCCTCTATCGTAGGATTGACTTTTGTAGGATGTGTCTATAATGATTGCTTTTCATACGGTCTTTGTATATCTTGGCTAACTCATATGCATCTTTCCTTAGTTCATCCAACTCATTGAGTTGGAGTTTCCTGTGGGTCCTAGTAGTATCTAGGTCAAAATTGAGCTTTTTAGTGGCCCAATATGCTTTATGCTCATGCTCTATTGGGAGGTGGTAGGCCTTTCCATAGACTAAGAAGTAGGGCGACATACATATTGGGGTTTTATATGCGATACAATGTACCCATAAATCATCACTAAAGTCTAAAAGACCATTCTCTCCTATTTGGATTAATTGACTTTTTCTAAAATTCTCTTTATTTCCCCATATGACACTTCTACCTATCCACTAGTCTATGGATGGTAATGGGTAGCAATCCTATGAGTAACACCATATTTCTTCATTAAGTTCTTCAACACTCTATTGCAAAAGTGTTTACCTCCATCTCTAGTTATGGCCCTAGGAGTTCCAAAGTATGCAAATATATTTTCTTATAAAGACTTTACCATAACCCCATGGTCATTGATCTTGCACGGTAGAGCTTATACCCACATGATCACATAGTCCACTTCCACAAGGATGTACAAATAACTTGAGGAGTTGGGAAAAGGACCCATGAAATCAATGCCCCAGACATCAAAAGGTCAATGATAAGAATTGAGTTTAAGGGCATCATATTTTCTTTTTCCTATGCTCCCTAACTATTGACATCTAGCACAGGCTACACTATGAGCATATGAATCCTTAAAAGCTGTGGCCCAATAAAAACCACACTGTAAAAGCTTTACAGCTATCTTTTTTGGAACTAAAATGACAACCACATGCATGGTCATGGAAAAAGGAAATAATTTTATGATGTTTGCTCTCTAGTGTGCATCTCCTAATGACCTGATCAAGATAGTACGTGAAGAAGTATAAATTGTCCCATGTAAAGTGCTTGACCTTAGAAATGAATCATTTTCTATCTTCTTTAGACTAGTGATTAGGTATTTGACTTGTGACAAGATAATTGACTATATCTACGTACCAAGGAAACTATGAAATGTGCAGCAATTGTTTATAAAAAAATGTTTTAATTATAGGCACATTCTTGCTAGTAGACCCCAAACCTAACCTGGACAACTAGTTTGCTACCACATTTTCAAAACCTTTCTTGTTTAAAATTTTCAAATCAAACTCCTATAGCAAAAGTATCCATTGGATCACCTTAGGTTTAGCATCCTTTTTGGAAAGAAGGTATTTCAATGTAGTGTGATTTCAAAAAACAATGACTTTAGATCCTAGCAAGTAAGATCTACATTTATTTAAGGCAAACACAACTGTCAACAACTCTTTTTCTGTAGTGGGATAATTAAGTTGGGCATCATTGATTGTCTTGCTAGCATAATATATCACATGGGGAAGTTTTTCCATATGCTGCCATAAAATAACCTCGATCATGTAGTCTAAAGCATCACACATTATTTCAAATGGGCACTCCAATTTGGTAGTCAAATAATAGGTGTAGAATTTAATTTAGCCTAAAAGCACTCAAATATTTTCATACAATCATCATCCAAGTCAAAATTTGCCTCCTTTGTAAGTAAATGGCATAAGGGTTTAACAATTTTACTAAAGTCCTTGATGAATCGGCTATAGAGACTAGCATGGCCTAAAAATGAGTGGATTTCCTTCACCATCCTTAGAGGAGGAATATTAAAGATTAAATTCACTTTGGATATGTCTACTTCTATGCCATTGTGTGATATGATGTGACCTAGAACAATGCCATTTTGAACTATGAAATGACATTGCTCACAGCTTAGGAATAAGTTCTCTTCCTTACACCTAGCAAGGACACTTTTCAAATGGTGCATGCATTCATCAAATGAAGACCAAAACACTAAAAATTCATCCAAAAACACTTCTAGAAACCTCTCTGTCATAAAAAAAATAAAAAATGCTCAAAATACACCTTTGAAAAGTAGCTAGTGCATTGCAAAGTCCAAAAGGCATATGATGATAGGCGAAGGTCCCAAAAGGGTAGGTGAAGGTAGTCTTCTCTTAGTCCTCATGTGCTATGGGAATTTGGTTATAGATACAATATCCATCAAGAAAATAGTAATAACCATGATTGGCTAACCTTTCTAGCATTTGGTTTATGAAGGGAAGAGGAAAGTGATCTTTTCTCATGACCGAGACCAGTTTTCAATAATCTATACAAACTCTCCACTTGGTGGTCACGTGAATGGGGAATAACTCATTATCCTCATTTCAAATTACCATGGCTCCCAACTTCTTTGGAACAACCTAAATTGGGCTAACCCAAGTACTATTAGATGTAGGTAGATGACACAAACATCAAGGAGTTTAAGCACTTTGTGTCTCACTACCTCTTTCATATTAGGGTTTAATCTCCTCTATGTTTTCCTAGATGGTTTAACATTTTCTTCTAGGTTGATTCTATGCATATACATGGCAGGGCTAATCCCTTTGTTGTCTGCCATGGTTCACCCTAAGGCTGTTTTATGTTCTTTGAGAGCATTAAGAAACTTTCCTTCATGTTCTTTATCTATATTTGAGGCTGTGATTGCAGGAAAAGATTCTTTTGGTCCTAAGTATGAATATTTTAAATTTTGTGGGAGTTGCTTAAGGACCAGGGTAGGTGATTTTTCTATTAATGATACTAGGATAGAATTGGAAGGAGGAAGTGGTTTCACTAGAGGTCCCCATTTGGAGGTATCCATTATGGGTGCAACATCCAAAAGATTATTTACCTCATCAATAGACTTGTATATATCAAAATCACAAGTAAAGTGTGCTAGATATGCCTTAAGCAGGTCTAGGATAGACGATGGTAGACTAACATCTTGAAGTAGACCTTCAATTAAATTGACTACCCAAGAATCATTTAGCTCTAGATGCTAATGATTGGCATTAAAAGCATTGAGCTTGACATTCATATTGCTGAAGCTAACTTCATCAAACCATTTGTAAAAGTTGGTGGTGGCATTAGACATTACCAAAAATGTATGTCCAAGAATTACTGGGAGGTGACTACCGAGATCTAATACAAGTTGGGCATCCAGGACAATGAAATCCACAAAAAAGTGAAATTGGTCCACCAAAATTAGAGCATTCTCAACCATACCACGTGGAATTTTAACTAATCTATATGCTAACTACAACGTGGTACTAGTTGGTTTAAGGTTATCAAGCCCTAGTTGCTCATAGATAGAGAATGGCAACAAATTCACACTAGCCCTTAAATCTACTAAAGCCCTATCAATAACTTCGTTTCAAATAACTCAAGAAATGGTAGGACAACCTAGATCTCAAAACTTGGGATGGGTCTGGTGTTGGATTAAAGAGCTCACTTATTTGGTGAGGAAGACTTTCTTTTGCACATCAAGCTCGCACTTTTGTGGGTAGAGATCTTTAAGAAATTTGGCATAAGCATGAATGTCTTCAATAGCATGGAGTAAAGGAATATTTATTTGAATATGTTTAAACACATCCATTATCTTATTGAAATTGGTTCATTTATTTGCCTTGTCTAGTAACTAAGGGAATGGGGCCTTAGGCATATAAGCTGCCTCCACTATAGGCTTAAATTGAGTGGGAAGTTTCTGTCTTTTCACTTCTCGCATCTTTTAGATGGTTCATTCTCTTCTATAGTTTTCTTTTTCTGCCCTACTTTATTATCACCCTGATGGCCACTCTTAAGGGTAGTTATGGACTTTGCTAACTCATGTGGCCCACTTGAACTTGACCCTATTTCAAATTGACCATTAGGGTTTGGAATTGGATAATAAGGAAACTGTCCCTTTCCTTTATAATTCAATGTAGTAGATAATTTCCTCATTTGCATTTTTAATTTGGCAATAACTTGAGAATTTATAGTTGATCTATGTCTACTCTCATTCTGGATATTATGTAAGGCTTTATTGGTCTTCTCTTGTTTCTTAAGGAGAAACTCTATATTATTCTCAATCAATGGTTTCTTTGGTTGTTGAGGAAGCTGAAAACTAGTTGGCTGCAGGGGAACTGAGCTTTAGGAAAGTTTTGTGTAGAAGGGTTCATAAATGGGCCTTCCTGGTAATTGTTCTTTGATTATGACAAGTTAAGATGCCTAGCTCATACTAAATTATAGTTCTTAGACTATAGATTATTGCTAGGATTGCAATAATGCATTCACAGCATTCACTTGTTCCAAAGGATGTTCATGTACACACTATTTGATGAAAAGTTGTGGTTAAATGTACTGGGCTGGAACAAATAGCTCAAACCTCTTGTGGAGGTTTGGTGAAGGCACTTCCAGTCATGAATGCATTGAGTTTGGCATCAATTTTTAGGAACATATTGTATACCTTGTTCATTCATTCTATTAAGGAGTCAAATTTATTAGACATATCTATGATCACTCCTATTTCATACAATCCTCCTTTCTTTTGAGTTTGGTTATTTTTCTCTCTCCCATTAGAATAATCCCGTTGCTATGAATTTTTAGCTAAAGTTTGGAAGAACATGTAGGCCTATGTCTCATTTTTTAAAATGAGGGTCCCTCTCTTAATTACATCTAGCATTTGTCTATTTTGAGGTGTTATTGCCTCATATAGGTACTAAACTTGTTGCCATTTTTCAACCATGATGCATACACTTTTGCAATAATTCATAACACCTTTCCCAGCATTCATAATATTGTTCATCATCTCTTTGTTCAAATTTGATAATCTCCTGATAGAAGGCATGCCTTATGGACGGGAAAGAATCTGCTCCTAGACTTTTTAGACAACTAGTCCCACGTGATAATGGAACCAACGTTTAAGGAATTCAACCATGATTTGGCCTTATCTTTCAATGACAAAGGGAACAACCTAAGTCCAATAGAATCATTCAATACATTTTAGAATCTGAACATAACTCAAACATTAAGGAATTCCTTGATATGTAGGTAAGGATCCTATTTCCCAACCATAAAATGTTGAGGGAAATTGTATTACTCCATGTTTACGTTCAAAATGGTCTGTGTTGGTGGGTGGTAAGGTGATGCATGATGGGATATTTAACTCGAGTGGTGCATAGAAGCCTTGTGCTCAATTATAGCTGGTGGGTTCACCTCGCGATTTGAAATTTGATTTCTTACCCCTTGTCTATGGGTACATCCAATCTCTAGATCTAATGGCACTAACTTAGTGTTTTGAGATCAACAACCTTGCGTGAACTAAAATAAAAACCTATATAAATGATGCAACCTAACTCTAAATATGACTCCAAACTTTATATGATAGACAATCAATCCTAAAGGTTCACTATTGAGTTGTTTTGATAATCTTTGTTAGTTTGTAGGGTGGAAGCATTTACACCAAAATCTAGATAGCTCCTTACATCCAACCTCGACTATTGCACATTAATTAGGTCCTGTTCAAGGTAGTTAATACAATTCTCATGGAAGGAGGCATTTAGACAACAACAACCATCATTGAAAGGCATGAGAAGATCGCTTTGATCTGGTATTCCCACAATAACCACAATGATCAAGATCCACTAAAGTGATAATAGATCTTCTCATTCTACAAGGGTCCTATGAGCTTGAAACCCTAAGTCTCTTGCTACTTGATTTTAAATTATGATTTAAGGGATGGGATCACAAACTTACAAAGATTTGATTTGATTAGTTAGTTGGGCCAAGGATCTGGTGATGAAATCAAGTCTTATCTTATGATTGTTCCTATGGGGCCCTTATTAGCAATGTGTTCCATCCACCATAAAATAGTAAACTTGCAATGCAATTACAAGGAAAGGAAACTAATTCCTACCTATATGATATCTAACAAAGGAATAGTAAGTATGGGAGATAAGTGTGCTACGCACGACTATAAGTCCTAAAGACCCTATGCTAAAAGGAGCAGTTGGCACCAGTCCTCTGATATAAATACCAGCTCATTGAAATCACTCCTTGGATGTAACTAATAATCTCATGAGGCTAGTGAAGAGTCCATGCAGTGTCACAGCAACATAGAGGCTACGCTAGTTTTATATGGTGATGGTGGAGCCCTATGAGCATTAAAGTCTAAGTAGGGATTATTTGCATGTTGGACATATCTATCACTCCCAAGAGTCTGGACCTTTGTCCTAGTAATAAGACTATATGCCAATTAGTTTTCATCAATCAATTCCATTTGAATGGATGCAATTTTATGCCCCCTTTCCTTGGATTGTGACGGTGCTTTTGATGCATGGATTTGTCCTAGAATTCTTCAAATCATTAGATTGTCAAATTTTGATTTACCCCTTTTCCTTAGATTGTGACTATGCTTTTGTGCTTTTGATCCATCTGACTTAGTTCTATATGGTTTTATCACAACTGGTCCAAAGCCCAAATAAAGGATGGTTTTTTATCAGGTGCCTGCTAACAAGGAATACCCATGCCATTATAGATATGACCATAGGACTAGAATAATTGAAGTGAAGGAGGCCTAGAAAATGAGGAAAGGATCTAGGGCCTGAGGGTATACTAATAGAGGTTCGGAAGTATGTTGAAGATACTGGGGGAGTTTGGTTGAAAAAATTATTTAACAAGATTGTAAAACCAAAGAAAATGCTAGATGAATGAAGAAAGAGTTATATTGTACTAGTTTACAAGAATAAGGAAGGAACTAATATCCAAGATCAATCAAGATGATGATCCAATAGCCAAGATCAATCAAGATGAGAATTTAGGATTAAGACCAAAAGAAAGAACTAGGGCATAAAATTCATCATTTTGATGATCAATCATGGTTCAAGATCATCTTAGGGAAAACAAGAACCAATGGTGACTAGAATGGGTTCATGCAAAAACTCATGCCATTCCACCACCTTCACATGAGAATTGGAGCCATGCATGGAAACCACTTAAGCCATATAAGCCATACAAGCCATTCAAGCCTTGAACCTAGGGAAGTTAGCCACTTAAGCCACCAATTAAGGGACCATCAAAGTGAACCATCAAGCCAAATAATCCAAAGCCACATAGAACCATATGATTGGAGGAGGATTACAGGTAATAGTTTATGCTGAAATTGGAATTTTCAAGAGGATAATTAGAAAGGAAGTTGGATGAATATCAAATCATGAATACAGCATGCAAGGTGGACCAATACGAGAAGAGCCCTTGCTCTTCTTTTCTCTTTCAATTTTCTTTTTTTCTTTTTCCATCTCCAATCACCATCTAAGTCATCCCACACATGGAATATCTCCTTCCCTAAAAAATTGGTGCCTCCCACCTTGATTGTTCCTTAGGATTCTCCACACCCCACCTTTCTTTCCTAGCACTTTCCTAGTTCCCACTTCTAGTGCAACTCTTAGAGTCCTACTTTCCACCTTCAACATTCCTAAATTTTGAAATCTCAGTTCCCTTCTTATCTTAACTTCTTTCCAATTGCATCTTATCTTTCATTCCCCATTAGGTCGCTTTTAGAATATGAAAACACTTATATAATATCCTAGGGATTTCGCTTAGAATACATTGAGAGGGGGAGGATGCCTCCCTCCTAAAAGGGTGGCACCTCCACTCTTGATCACCTCTAGGGTTTTCAACGTGCTTCTCCACAATTGCAGCCCTCCAAGCCTCCTTCCTTGCTGAAGTTCCATGCCTCTTTTCTTGATTCTGATCGTCTAGTCTGTGCACTTAATTTCCTAGTTAGTTCTTTGCTTGTTTCTTCCTTTATGCTTTGCTTTGTTCTTTGTTTCATGCTTTAAGTTATTTCCTTGCTTTCCTTGATTCCTTGATTCTAATTTGTACTTAGACACTTGTATTCAAGGGCTGATAATCTCTTGTAGTGATAGCCAAGAGATAGTAACCTTTGCATCAAGTTGTTAGTCCCGTAAATCTTCTTGAACTCCTAGTTTTCCATTACTCTCATTCCCATCAATTTCAATATCTTTCTCTTTGGTTCTATTTTAGGTTAATATGCATACAATCTTTGGACATTGGATCATATGTGTTGAAGTCAAGAAGTCATATTTTTATGATCATGACATAGACACACCAATCTTGTAATAAATTTCATTGAATAATTGAAGTTTTGTTCCATGCAATTGCTATATGCTTCCATGTGCACCTTGTTTTTAGCCCTTACATTCAATTAATAAAGAGTTATTCCATCATGTTTCATTCTTTATTTGTCATTGAGCCATGCACACTTTTTCCATCCACATATATATTTTCATATGCACAATCTTTAGTGATTCATGCATTCATTTTAGCTATGTTTCATGTGCACATTTCATCTTAGGTTCCATATCCATATTTCCTTGTCTCATGCACAGCATGTTGTTTGACAAATCTTTAGTTTGCATGATTGGTTTAGATCATGTTTGGGTTATTTGTTCATTTTAAAGTTTAGTTGCATATTAGTTTAGCGTTAGAAAGTTCCTAAGTTTAGTTTTTACAAAATTTCTTAATTTAGGAAAGTAATACTTTTATAAAGTTCCCATTAATTACATTTTCCTAGATTATTTCATTTAGTTTTGCATTGAATGAATGTTAGTTCCTAAAGCTTCTAATTTTATCCAAGATCTTTATTTTTAGAAATTTTCCATAGTTGTAATTTCTAATTTCATGGATGTTTCCTCTTATAAATTATGTACTTTCCTGGTTTAATCCAAACCATGTCTATTTGGCTAAAGATAATTGATTTAACTAAGATTCAATTGATTTCAAATCCATGAGAATCCTCATGAGATCGACCTCTCTCATATGTAAATTATTACATTGATTTGTGCACTTGCAAGTAATTTTATAGCTACACCAATATAGATAGGATGAGCATGACTAGAATGTGAATGTTTAGATGGATGAGTGGCAAGATAAGAAAAAGATAGAATTAGAAATGAAATTATTAGAGGAAGCTTAGGACTAGCACAAATAAGTAACAAGATAAGGGACATTAGACTTAGATAGTTTGGACATGTCCAATGGAGACCAACAATCCCATCAGTTAGGAGTAAGACAATCTAAGTCGAAGGTTCTACAAGGACAAGTGGAAGGCCCAAAAGAACATGGATAGAAGAGGTGAGGAAGGATTTAAAAGCTTTGGGACTAAATGAACTTTTTCGTTTAATAGAGGGGAATGGAGAAACAAGATTCATGTGACCAACCCCTAATCAGGATAATGTCTTGATGATGATAATTCTTCATGAAATACTATGATTTCCATGTATCAATAGAGGCAAGTGTGTAATATAGCTTTCTTGTACTTAGAATAATATAAATTCTCTATGTAATGAATGTAGTACTCTACATGTTTAAGCTAGACTTAATTATATGATAATCTTATTGAATAGACATAGTTCATATAGATTATCCATTATAGATTGATGAAATGCCTCAACACACACACACACACACACACACACACACACACACACACACACACACACACACTTATATGGCTATATGTATATGTGATATTGGCTGCCTGATTTGTATTAGGCTTTTTCCTACTGAGAGTTTGATTTTTTCTCACTCCCCACATCAACAATTTTAGGTGAGATTGCTAAGGTATTATATGACAGGGAGCAGGGGAAGGCCAAAGTGACAAGCACTTGAGCATAGATGTATAGATACATCCATAGTGATTTTGAGAGTTAGATTTCATTGTATAAAGAATTGCTCTAGTTGTAGATACTGTTGTGTTGACACTAGGACTATAAGATTTAACATGACATAAAGTTCTTTCATGGTAATATTGTGGTTCCAATTATGTCTAGTAAATCCTATGGCATGTACATCTTATCCATGTTTGGGTCAAATAACTATTTTACTTATATCTTCGGATTTTCAGGAGTCAACACCAGGTTTGAAGAGGGGTATTTCAAAAGTACTTATGTTTTATAACACTTCAAACATAAAAAAGAATAAATAAAAGGAAATTTTCATTGCTTTTACAAAGAAATTCTAAAAATATTTGAGAACTAGGATTTTATAGTTTTTGGTCTTCGAGCACATGCCATAGTGGCCATGAATAGGGGCACTGTATAATAATAAGTTTCAAGAACTAGGAAACTAAGTCTAGGATGTAGGGGGATGTCTTAGTTAGCAATCTCACTATGTCTTTGTTTGTTTCAAATGACTCCCCCGAGTTACAATGCATGTCTCCTTGTACCCTTAGATGGGTAGACTATTGCCGAAGGTAGCATAGCTAACAATGTAGTAGAGCTTCTCATACAGAGGATGAGGAAGTGGCTACAAACCTCAGCTAGGGTAGTAGAAACAAGAGTGGTAGACTTGGAGGAGGATGAGCATCCCAGAGTAGGCAATTTGTTGGAAAGGTTTAGGAGGATCACTCCTAAGTTCTTAGGCAGAGATAGACTAAAGGTGGCAAAGACCTAGATATATATGACATTAAGAGGATATTTATTTCTATGGGATTCCAAGAGTATAAGTAGGTAGCTGTGGCCACTTTCATCCTAACTAGTGATGCAATGATGTGGTGGTTTATTGCATAGTGGAGTTACTTTGAGGCTGGTAATATAATTGCTTGGGATGAATTTAAGGTAGTCTTCACTTATAAGTTTCTTCCTCATGTGTAGTAGAAGATGGAGCTAGAGTTCTTATGTCTTGTACAAGGATCTAGGATAGCACAATATGAGACGAGGTTTGTGCATCTTCAATATTTACACCAAATGTCTACACATTTGAGCAAAAGGCAGTCCAAAAGTTTGTAATGGGACTGAATTTTGATTTGAAGAGACATTTTGAAGTCACAACCTACTACAGTAGCTAAAGATGTTGTGCTTGCATCTATTTTAGCAAAGGTAAGGGTAGATTAGTGGCCCTAAGATAGCAATGGGTGGAGTGAAGAGGAAGAAGTTTGCTGTTAGATGAAGTTTTGTACAGCATACTAAGCTAGTGTTAGGTTAGGTCATAGGTAGGGATAGTGATTAGGGAGTATGTTAGTGGTGCTTGTGCACCATCTAGCCAGAGTTTATTGTGGTGGAGCTAATAAATTCTTCAATTGTTGTCAGCCCGGACATTATGTGATGGAGTGCCCCAAATTTAGATTAGGGCCCTAGAAGTGAGGGGCGAGTCTTCACCATAACTATCAATTAGGCTCGTGCATCCATTGCTATCTTGGAAGGTACACTCTTGGTGTTTGATATATATGTCATATATTGATTGATCATAGATCTACTCATTCCTTTATCTTTGAAATTTTGCACCTTATGTGGGTGTGAATACATGTAAGCTGGGATTTCTTTTAGAGGTCAGTACCCTAGTGGGTGAGCCAGTTGTAGTAAAGGAGTTCATCTAGGATGCACCCATCATTATCTCAAATAGTATACTTGGAGCTAATCTAATCATCCTGAACATTAAAGACTTCGACATTATCAAAGGCATGGATTGGTTGGCTAAGAAAGGAGCTTTGGTCAACTATAGGAGGAAGTAGATGACTTTGATACTCCAGGGGGAGAAACTATACCTTTTTAGGGGTGATTTGATACTTTCATGTGAGTATCATCTTTACTAATCGAGCAGCTCGACTCTTGTTCTTATCTAGCCTACTAGGAGAGTTAGGATGAGTTGAAGCTCACATAGAAGAGATTGACATAGTATGAGAGTTTAGGGATGTGTTCCTTAAGGAGTTGCCTAGTTTGCTGCCTAGGAGAGAGATGGAGTTCACCATTGCTCTACTGCCCAAAATTGCTCCCATCTCAAAGGCTGCTTATCATATGGCTCTAGTAGAGCTCTAAGAGCTAAAGGTGTAGCTACAGGAGTTGTTGGATTAGGGTATTATTTGCCTTAGTCTTCCTCCATGCGGAGCTCAAGTACTATTTGTGGAGAAGAAGGACTCCTTGCAATTATATATTGATTATGGGGCGCTGATTGGGGTCACAGTGAAGAATAAGTACCCATTTCCTATATCAATGATTTCTTTGACTCATTGTAGTTACCTAAGGCTTTTTCAAAGGTTGATTTGAAGACTACTACCATCAGCTAAGGATATGAGAGGAGGACATTCATAACACCATATTCAGGACTCAATATGGCCACTACAAGTTCTTAGTGATGCCATTCAGTCGACAAATGACCTGCAACATTCATGGATTTGATAAACTAGGTGTTTAGAGACTTTTTGGACAAGTTTGTGATAGTATTTATGGACAATATCCTCATCTACTCCAACAATGTTAAGGAGCACCATGAGCACTTGAGGACTGTGCTGGGCATCTTACAAACTAATTAGTTAGGCCATGTCCCTGAAGTGTGAATTTTTGTTGTATGAGGTTCCTTTCCTTGGTCATGTAATATCCAAGGATGGAGTTGTAGTTGATCACTTGAAGGTGGAGATAGTTTCTAGGAGCAGCAACCTAAGACAAGGTATGTAGTTTTTAAAGTTGGTAGGCTATTATAGGTGATTTATTAAGGTATTCTCCTATATCATGTAGCCATGTAGTTGTATATGCTTTGAAGATTTGGAGGCACTATTTATATGGTGAGAAGTTCTATGTTTTCTCAAACCACAAGAGCCTCAAATACTAATTCCCATACAAAGACCTTTACATGAGACAGAGTTGCTAGCTCAAGTACTTGAAGGACTTTGACTCTAGTATACAATATCATCCAGGAAAGGCCAATGTGGTCATAGATGCCCTCAATAATAAGTCAAGTGGCATCATCTCTAACATCACCATTCACAACTTTTCTAAAGAAAATTTTACATGCATTGCGGTCTTGTGAGGAGACATAGGCTTTGTGTAGCAGAGAGGACTTTGAGAGGGGGCTGAATGGTGGAGTTAGGTTTCATGATATATTGATTGCATTAGCCACTTCAAGGTTGAGGCATGACCTATTGATGATAGTTCGCCATTCCAAGTTCACAATGCATGCAAGGGGTACGAGGATGTACCAAGACTTGAGTAGATAGCTTTGGTGGCCTGGAATGAAGAATGAAGTTGGTGACTGCATAGCACGATGCATCACATATCAGTAGGTTAAGGTAGAGCATGAGAAGGCTACGTATTTCTTAGAAACTTTATATCTTCCAATTTGGAAGTGGAACCACGTGACGATAGATTTCATTGTCAGACTGCCCAGGACATCTAGTGGGCAAGATGCCATTTGGATAATCGTGGATCGACTAACCAAGTTGGCTCATGTTAGACCCATCAGACAAAGAAAATCCTTAGAGAGCCTAGCCAAGCTATATATTAGGGAGATAGTAAGCCTTTATGGTGTTTCATTGGTGTTTATTTTACATAGAGATGGTAGGCTCATTTCTCATTTTTAGCAAAGTGTGCAAGAAGGATTAGGCACCTTTACATATTTTAGCACAACTTTTCATTCCTAAACTAATGTTTAGTTTGAGAGGACTATTCAAATGCTAGAGGACATGTTGAGGGCCCATGCTTGGATTGAAAGTGTTGTTGGGACAAAGATATACCTTTGTTGGAGTTTGCTATACAACAACAAATACCACTCTAGCATTGACATGGCTCTGTATGAGGCACTATATGGCAGATCATACCACACGTGCTAAAGTGATATCGAGGAGAGGTAAGTTGTTAAATCAAAGTTGATAGAGTTGTGTGCTGAGAAGGTGAGGTTGATTCAGAAGCATCTATTAGCAGCACATAGCAAATAAAAGAGATATGCTGGTCAAAGGAGGAGAAATTTAGAGATTCAAGTTAGGAACCATGTCTTTCTAAAGATGTCTCCAATCAAAGGTGCCGCGTGATTTGGGGTGAAGGATAAATTGAACCCCAGATTTATGGCTCCATCCAAGATACTTGAGAGGGCAGGAAGAGTTTCTTTTAGATTAGCACTTCCTCCCTCATTGGCAAGGGTAGATGACATATTTCACTTGTCTATATTGAGGAAATAGGTGTTGATCCCTACATGTCTTGGACAAGGTGCTAGCTGAGTTACAACTAGACATTACATTTCTGAAGCAACCAGTGCAAATCATAGAAAGGGAGAAGACCTTGCAAACCAAGACAACTTCCTCGTCAAAGTTTTGTGACAGCAACATTAATATGAGGAGGCCACATGGCAGGTCAAGGATGATATGCGGCAGAGAATTGGCAAAATTGTTTTGAGCATTTACACACTAACTCAATTTATGGGATGAAATTTTTGTCAAGGGGAAGACTATAATATATGTGAAATAAAAATTACATGAGTAATAAAAATAATTTATAAAAGGACAGAGTATATTTTCCTTTAATTTAATATCATTTTCAACCACCATTTTCTCTCTCTCTCTCTCTCTCTCTCTCTCTATATATATATATATATTTCTAAACTATGAAAAATAAAATTCATTAAATGGATATATAGAGGAGAGGGAGGACATGTTTGAAAGGCTTAGGTAAGGTAAGAGAGTCTTTGTTGATCAATGGTGTGAGCATTAAGTAGAGGTCTATATGATTAATACCTTAGGTGTATAAAGATGTAGCTAGTTAATGCTAAATTCCATGCAAACAACAATTTATGAAGAAACATATGAGATACCTAGATACACTAATACCATGTATTTCAATAATTGAGTTAGAGAAATAAAGGACTTAGTAGCTAATAAGACAAACCAAGGTTTGAAATGTAAATAGGTATGACATTCAAAATTGGAATGCGGCCAAAAGGAGACATAATAACATTAAAGTACTATTATGACCAAAATGGTGGCTGAGCTTGTCTTGAATGGGAGACCAAGCCACCATGTGAATTGAAGGAGAGTGTGAGCTGGTCTCATGCATGCAAGACAGCTTCCAAATGGTTGAAACAAATAGCAAGTGGATAACATATTGGGAGTTACTAATGAAATCCTTCCCTATACTCCATATGTTTTCATCTAGACACAAAAGAGGGAGAGCTGCATTGAGACCTGAAAACCTTGAAGAAAGCTATAAATTGAGGGATGGATGGTAGATGGGAGAGTAAGAGTAGCATCTCTGAAGCAACCCTAGAGAGGAATGGAGGACTAGCTAGAAGAAAGAAGAGCGTTCGTAGACTTGAATGGGACATTCAACAACTGGAAATTCGCAGCAGTTTGGTGCTGCAAATCTTGGACAAGGAAGTAATTTTTTTGTTTTTTTTGAGGGAATTTTGTGGGCTGGTGGGAAATAGAAAAGGGATCAAGAGGAATCTTGGTTTATTATTAAAAAATTATGAAGAATGCTGGTGATTTTGAAAAGGGTTCTTGATGTAGCTCATTGTTTGCTGCTTCTAACTATTAATGAAATATGAGCATGATTCTTTTTATATTTTGATATCTGACTTAATAAACCTCCTCAGTTATGAAATAATAGTAATAAAGAGTGTTTTCATGATAGAAATTTTGTTGAATATGACTATATAAATGTGCTTATGACCGAAAGTTGTTGGAGTGTATTCATGGGTGAGATGTAGGGGGAAAACCCAGCTAGGAATATCCCTGTGTCTCACCATCTTAGAATTGGTTAAATTCTCTAATTTTATGTAGAAATCATAAGGAATTATGTATCATATTATCATTAAATTTGGTAGAAAATGTGGGCATTTAGCATGCCTGAAGTTAAGGGAAATGATGCCTCCTTACTGCCCATTTGTGCAGAAATTCTGGGCATAATTTTCCCATTATTTTTTTGTACTTAATTTCTTGATTTTTCTTAAGTATACATGGTTTGTTTTGTATTTTATCTTAGTACTGTTGGTCAATATGTGATACATATTAATGTTCCCAATTAAATGCATTATCTAGAGGGTTTTCACAGAGCAAAAGTGAAAACAGCTCCTTGCTGGACCCTCGCATAGATGCTCAACAAAGATGCCACTTGGGTGAGTTAGCTGCTACAATTCTTGAATGAAATTGTATGATTCCTATATTTAATTTTATTTATATAAATGAATGATGGAATCATGTATAGATTTCCTTAAGGAAGTGAGGTTATTAAGTGGAATTCATTGGAAATGTGAAAACGCTCCCTGCTGGACCTACAAGGAGACGCCTCACAAATGTGTTTGTTTGGGACTCTGTTATGAGGCTATTTTCAGTAGTATTTCATGAAATTATTCTACTCTTTGATGGTTTTTGATTCCTAGTATTGATCAATTCTGAGTGGTAAGCAAATTAGGAAATTTACACGATGAACTATATGCTTGAAATTCAATCATAAAGTAGAATGAATAGACTGTGAATTGGAATTGTAATAAACATGATAGACCTTGCTACTAATTTGGGTGTCTTGATGCTTACATGATCTGTCATGAATTAGAAGCATATCTCTGAGGTTCTGTAAGGATCTGATCAACAAAATTTACTAAGGATCAATTCATATAAATCTTTAACTGGTAGGAATGTAATATTGAAATCAGGTAGTGAAATAGTAACATTTAATCTTGCATTAGGTATAAATAATGACATCCTGATCACAATTGAGTAGTTTTATTATGAATGGGATCCATGTAGGTTATGATTCTACTGATCTAATTAGCCAAAATCAGTATGGAACCTTTCTTATAAACCAGTAAATATGTATAATCATTGGCATATAAAAATGCACGGATAAGTAAAACGCCTACATATACATATATGCAAATGATGAAAGTACTCACCTCACTTCATGACACCACAAGTTGAGAAATCATATAAGAACAAAAAATGTCAAGTTATATAGAAAGATAACTTTAGGATTAAAGAGACACTTAGTTGTTTATTGAGTAAAAGTAAACACTAATGGAAATGTAAAATGTAGGTTGACACCCTATAGGTGTACTAGTATATACAAGACAACATGATTGATGTTTGCCACCCTTAGACACTCTAAAAGAGAGGAAAAATGAGCAGAGACATTAATTATGAATAGAAGGTTGAAGTGAAGTTCCTAGGGCTTGAGCTATAAGGAGAAGATCCCATATCAATAGGCATCAACTAAAATCATCTCAACTAGTTCAGAACAATAATTGTTAAAATGTTTTATCCATACATAAACATAACTCAATTAAACTTAGATTCATATGAACAGTCTTCATTCATAAATGAAAAACCTAATTCTATGCTCATTTACTAAAAATACCCTCATGTATGACATAGATTGGTTACATGCACATAATTGCAGATAAGACTCCTCATTATCAACTTTCCTATGATCACCTACCTTTAGTGTGTGTACATGAATCATCTCTAATATCATCATATTGAAATTATTGTACTTGAATGCCAGATACTATGTCATGCATGGGTGAACTAAAGGCTTTTCACACATTGGGGAAGGATGGTGTTGTTGCTTTAAATAAACTCGCAAGCACACGAATCTTTTATAGTACGCTAGTAAGGTCTATCCCATGAGGAGTGAACTATTATGATGCTAGTGGTCCCCACTTTAAACTATCTAACCTAGCCAAAATTCAAGTCATTTTTTTTTTTTCTAAATTAAGAATGGAATCTAAAACTTGAAATTGGAAACTAAGCAAAAACAATAAACATGCTAAATGGGCAACTATCCTAAAACATGTACTTTCTAAAATTAAAACTTTACTAAATT
The DNA here is from genome assembly GCA_035236585.1 of Warburgia ugandensis. NCBI lineage: Eukaryota > Viridiplantae > Streptophyta > Magnoliopsida > Canellales > Canellaceae > Warburgia > Warburgia ugandensis. Next base: position 50,376,090 of record CP141130.1, read on the forward strand.
AAAAATTCTAATTGTATGAAATGCAATTTAGAAACTTCCCTAAACATAAAATTAACAACAAATTTAATTTAAACATGCTTTAACAAACAACTTTCCTATTCATGCAAAACTAAGAAAAGTAAGCCACCATATCAACTATTTTAACAAGTATGGAAAATTTAACTACTTTCCAACTAACGAAGATGCAAAATAATGGAATCTAACTATAACTAAACAAGAAAAATAAATGAAAGCAATTACTAACAACAATGAAATAACACCCAATTAACCTACATGTAATCATGGAATGGTATGCATGATTCATTGGATAGGAGTGGATTTAATAAGCTAGTTTGGAAACCTAAGCATGCAATCTATTTCTAACATTAACTAAGCTATCGAACAATCTAATTGGGCTCTTGAAAAATCAAGTGAACAAGATTGTATTATGCTGGAAATTAACATGCACCATTCATGCAAATAAATTCCAGCAGTAAGGTCATTGAAACATTCAATAACTGTAACATGTAAAACATGCATTTAATCACTTCTAATGCATTCAAACATTCAACAACAAAGTTAATTTACCGCTTGACATAAACATGCATTGAAACTTCCAACTAATCTCATTGAATAACATCCAAAAAGTCATCAACATAACATTCCATACATGTAATCCAAATCTGAATATTAAATGCTATTACAATGATGTTCACTTAATCTCAATCACTCATCAATTACAAGCCAAACTCTTCTTCAATTGTTCCAACATTCACTCATGAACAAGTATAGTTGAAATCAAAAGGGAATCCAATGGAAAACTATGTCAACAATCCAATGGAACCTAAACAATCAAAGTTGGAAAATCAAGAGGGCTAAAAGAGAATAAAGATGCAATGAAAGATAAGAACAAAAGTAGATTCAAGATGACTTCCCTTGACTGTCACTCCAAGGGAAAATCAGTCTTAAATCATACTTTAAAATCAAGGAAAGCTAAAAGAAAAACAAGGCAAACTAACATGAAAAGAAATAAATTCTAGAAAAGGCTAACCAACCTTCAAAGATGAATCAAAACTCCAAAAATCCTAGGTTGAACACTTGAGGAAGAAGCATGAACCTTAGAAGTTTGTAGCAACACCCAAAAACTTCACAAAACAACAAGCAAAAGGAGATAATTGGGCTAGAAGGATGTGGGCATCTCCTTCCAATGGAGGAGACGTCCATTTCTATGGTGAAGGAGTGGTAGTTTTGATTGGGTTTGGTTTTATAAGATTTTTCCTATTTTTCTTAGATTAACTTAGCACTAAGGTGTGGTGGGGATTAAAGGTGGTTAATTAATTTTTAAAGTTTTTCTCACTTTTTCCTTATTTTTCACCAATCCTAGCCTTCCATTTTCTCCAATCTAAAATAACTCATGGATAATTTCTCACTTTTTCCTATTTTAATAGATTTTTAATTAATTATCTGCAAAATAACTCATGGATAACTCTCTTGAATCTCCTCCAATCCTAGCCTTCCATTTAACTTAGCTTGATGGCTTAGATGGCTAACTTTGAAGATTGTCATTGGCTTCTTTTCTTGGCTTCAATCCCTAGATTGAGTGGCTTGTATGATTTGCCTTGAATTCCTTAGCTTGCTACTTTTTTCATGGCTTATATAGCTTAGGTGGCCTAAACGGCTTCCATGCAAAGGTGGTGAAAATGCATGACTTACTTCATGGGCCCCCTTTGGCCATCTTTAGCTCTTTTAATCACATCCATTACTAGTTCATCAAATGATTTGGACTTTGGTTTATGTTGAAGCAATGATTTTGAGGCTTTGACTCGATCTTTTGATCTTAATCTTCAATTTCATCTTGGTAGATCTCAGCCATTGGATCAACATCTTAATTCATACAAAAAGAAAAAATCTATAATTAAATTCTAGAAAAACATGATTAATCGTATACTTACCTTGGACTAGCTCTAGGATCTACAAAATAACAAACTTTTAGGTTATGAGGTCAAAAATTGCATGTACTATGAATTGTGGTTTAAAAATCCTAATTTAGCCCTATAAGTTGTAACACTAGTAATTAATTGTGTGGTTTTTATGCCAAATTAAACACTTGCCAAATGGGATTCAATGTTTTAGAGTATGGCCTTGGAAAGCAATTTTACATTTATATAGTAATTTTGATTGATATTTTATGGTAAGTGCTATGGGCAACTATAAGTCCTGAGAGTACTATTTGATTGATGTTTTAGGCAAGCTCTCTATGTGTAGTTGTAAGTCTTGGGGATGCAATTTTGAATGTTTTTATGGCAAGTGCTTTATGAGTATTTTAAGTTCGGAGGCATGCACACCACTCAGTGACAATAAGTCTTGGAGGCAAGCATGCAATGCATGGCTGTAAATCTTAGAGACTTGATGCTAGGAAGAGCAATTGGCCCCTAACCTCTAATATAGAAACCAACTCGATGGGAGCGTACATGCAGGAGTAATCTTAATGGGGATTACTCCTAAGATATAGCTCATAGCCCCATGAGGGCTAGTGAAGAGCCCATGTGATATCCATGGCAACATAAAGGCTATGTTAGTCACCTATGGTGATGGTAAGGCTTCATAAGCATAGGAGTTTGAATATGGATTATGGGGCATGTCAGATATGCCAGTCGCTCTTGAGAGTTTAGACCTTTATCTTGGTAGTAAGACTCTATGCCATCCTGTTTTCGTCGATCAATTCAATTTTAGAGGGTGCGATGTTATACCCCTTTTCCTTGGGCTATGCTATGCTTTGGATGCATGGATTTGTCTTGGAATTGTTCGGATCGATGGTTTATCAAAATTTCGTTTACAAATGAGTGAATCATGGAAGCATGGTAGATAATCCACTTTGATATACTCATTGTTAATGAAATGACAATAATTTCTAGGTATGAATAATGGCAAGTGTGTGATATAGCTTTCTTGTACTTGGAATAATATAAATGCTTTATGGAATGAATATAGTACTCTACATGTTTAAGGTAGACTTAATCAAATGATAATCCTTTTGAATAGACATAGTTCATATAGATTATCCCTGATAGACTCATGAACTACATCAACGTATTCATGAGGCTTGATTTGCATTAGGGTTTTTCCTAGTGAGCATTTTATTTATGATCAACCACTACGTTTTTGTTTCAAGCAAACTCCTAAGCACATGAATCAGTTCCAATATAGCATGCTAGTGAGGTGGATCTCATGAGGAGCGAACTATTGTGATGCTAGTGGTCCCTACTTTAAGCTATCTAACCTAGCCAAAATTCAAGTGATTTTTGTCCTAAATCAAGAATGAAAAATAAAACATGAACTTGGAAACTAATCAAAAAGAGGAAATGGAAACCAAGAAAAAACAAGAAAAGGAAAACTTTCCTAAAATATGCACTTTCTAAAATTAAAACTTTCCTAAATTAAAAACTTCTAATTCAATGACTTTCCTAATTAAAAACTTTCCTAAAATGCAATTTAGAGACTTTTCTAAACATGACATTAATAACTAATCTAATGAAAACATGCTTTAACAAACTACTTTCCTAATCATGCAAAACTAAGAAAAGTAAGCAACCAAATCAACTATTTTAACAAGTATGACAAATTTGATTACTTTCCAATAGAATCTAACTACAACTATACAAGAGAAATAAATGAAAATAATTACTAACAACAATGAAAGAAAAACTGCCCAATTAGCATACATGTAACCATAGAATGGTATGCATGCTTCATTGGATAGAAATGGATTTAATCAACTACTTTGGAAACCTAAGAATGCATCTAACATTAACTAAGCTATCTAAACATCTAATTGGACTCTTGAAACATCCAGCAAACATGATTGTATAGTGCTGAAAATTAACATACACCATTCATGCAAAGAAATTCCAGCAATAAGGTAATTGAAACATTCAATGACTATGACATGTAAAACATGAAATTAATTTCTTCTAATTCATTCAACATTCAAGAAAAAAGCTAATTTACTGCTGGCCTTCCAACCAATCTCATTGAATCACATCCAAAAGTCATCAACATAACATTCCATACATGTAATTCAAATCTAAAACTTAAATACTATTTACAAAGTGTTCACTTAATCTAAATTACTCCTCAATTACAAGCCAAATTCTTCTTCAAATGTTACAACATTCACTCATGATGAATTATGCTTGAAATCAAGTGAAAATCCTATGCAAAACTAAGTGAACTATCAATGGAACTTAAGCAACCAAAGTTGGAAAGTCAAGAGGGCTGAAAGAGAATAAAGATACAATGAAAGCTAAAGAACAAAACTATTTTCAAGAGGACCTCCCTTGGCTGTCACTCCAAGAGAAAACCAGACTTGAATCTTAGTTTAAACGCAAGGAAAGCTAAAGGAAAACAAGGCAAACTAACATGAAAAGAAGGAAATTCCATCAAAGGCTAGCCAACCTTCAAAGATGACAAAACCACACAAATCCTAGGCTGAACACTTGAGAAAGAAGCATGAACCTTGGAAGTTTGTGGCAGCACCCAAAAACATCACAAAACATCAAGAAAAAAGAAAGAAAAAAACATGGCTGGTAAGAAGTGGACGTCCTCCTCACTAATGGAGGAGGTGTCTTTTCCTATGTGAGAAAAGAGTTAGTTTTGATTGGATTTTGGGCTGGTTTTATAAGATTTTTCCTATCTTTCCTAGGGTAACCTAGTACTAAGGTATTGTGTGGATTAAATATGGTCAAATTGAAGGGCTAGGATGGGGGAGAAAGATGGAAATCAAATCAGAAAGTGGGTGGAGCAAGTGGGCTGTCTTATGGTGGGAGGTGGGTGGGAGACACCACCATTTTAGGAATAGGCACCTCCCCCTTTCCAAAAAACTTTGAAATCCTATTTTTTAGGAGTGTGGGTGGGGATAAGTTAGAAAGGAGATGGGTTGGGTTAGGTGAGAAATTTGGTTGGTTGGGAAGTTTCCTAAGAGGTGGAAGGAGTGAGAATTTTTAAAAATCATAGTGCTTCTTAAGGGTGAGGTGGAAATTAAGGAGAAAGTGGGGAAAAGAAAGAAAAATTCTGAAAATTTGTTGGTCTTGTCCCATTGGTCTACATGCCCTCTTATTCTAATAGACTTTACCTTAATTATCTTTAAAATAACTCATGGTTAACTCTCTTGAATCTCCGCCAATCCTACCCTTCCATTTAGCTTAGCTTGATGGCTTAGATGGCTCACTTTGAAGGCTCCATTGGCTAAGCTTCATGGCGGGCATAGGAAGCTTTCTTGGCTTGTTTTTTTTGTTTCAACCCTTGGCTTGAGTGGCTCATATGGTTTAGCTTGCCACCTTATTTCAGGCTTATATGGCTAAAGTGGTTTAAGTGGCTTCCATGCAAAGGTGGTGGGAATGGATTGCTTACTTAATGGGCCTACTTTGGCCATCTTTAGCTCCTTTAATCACATCCATTACTGCTCCATAAGATGATATTGGCCTTTGGATTATGTTGAAGTGATGATTTTGAACTTTGGCTTGTTCTTTTGATCTTGATCTTCAATTTCTTCCTCATCAATCTCAACTATTGGATCACCATCTTACTTCCTACAAAAAGTGAAAAATCCTAATTAAATCCTAGAAAAACATGATTAATCTCATACTTACCTTGGACTAGCTTCCGGGCCTACAAAAATAACAAAATTTTGGGTTATTTGGTAAAAAATTCATGTGTTATGAATTTTGGTCTAAAAACTTTAGTTTACCCCTATAAGTTGTAATACATGGGTAATTTTTTTGGGTGGTTTTTATATAAAATTAAATACTTATCACCCTATAGCAATAATTTTAGGTGATATTGATGTGGGACTAAATGCGAAGAAGAGGGGGAAGGCTAAAGTGACGAGCACTTGAACGTAGATGAATGCATACATCCTTAATTATTTTAGGAGTTAGATTTTGTTCTATAAAAAATTACTCTAGTTGTATATGTTGTTGTGTTGACACTAGAACTGTAAGACTTTAATAGAATGTTATGTTTATTCATGGTAATATTGTGGTTCTGATCATGACTAGTAGATCCTATTGCATGTACATTTAATTCATGTTCAGGTCCAATAACAATTTTAATTATATGTGGAAAGTTTTAGGAGTTAACATCCAGTCTGAAGAGGGTATTTTAGAAGTACTTATATTGTATAAAACTAAAAGCTTTAAAAAAAAATAAAAAATTTGTTTAAAAATATTTTTATTAACCAGTATGTTACAACAAACTTTGTGGAGGAGCAGATTTTAGATGAATTGATAGTGCACATGACTAGAAACTGCCCTAATAGGAGGAAGGTGAAAACTAAGGTGAAGAGCTTCTAGGAAGCTATGGGTGAGATTTTGTCATGACCAGTGGATAGGCAAAGGCTTTTAATATAGTGGTAGAAAGGACATTACTTATCTATGACCAACTAATAAAGTATTGTTTGATCCTGGTTCCACTCATTCTTTTATTTTTTATTGATTTTATGTCTTGTATGGAAATTCCAGTTCAAAACATGAAAACTTATTTGAATGTAATGACTCCACTTGGTGAGTCTTTATACACACAATAATTTCTTTAGTGTGTACCTATAGTGATAGAGAACAAGCAAATGGATGCAAACTTGGTTCTTCTATACATGATGGACTTTGTTGCCATTTTGGAACTGGTTAGCCTTGTATTTGGCAATGATGGATTGCTAGAAGAAAAAGGTTGTGTCTAATATACTATAAGAAGTGGCAATCTCTTTTTAAGGGAGACAAAATTACACAGAGGAGTATGATATCAGTATTCAAGGTGGCCAAATATATACCCAAGGGATGTTAGGCCTTCTGGTCCAAAGTTAGGGATACAAAAGTTGAAAAGCATAAGCTAGAAGAGATGGAGGTAGTGCGGATATTTTTAGATGTATTAACCAAGGACTTGTTAGGGCTACCACCTAAGTGGGAGATAGATTTTACTATTGACCTGATACTGGGCATGGTTCCTATCTCCCAAGCTCCACATAGGTGGCTCTAGTCGAACTAGAGTTGAAGGAATTGTTGTAGGAGTTGTTGACAATTGATTCATTAGACCTAGTGTGTCACCCTTAACACTAGTGTTCTTTGTCAGGAAAAAGGATAGATCAATGAGGATCTATATTGACTACAGGATACTTAATGGGATCACTATGAAGAAGAGATATCCTCTACTCCATATTAACAATTTGTTTGATTAGTTGTAGTCAACCAGAGTGTTTTGTAAGATTAATATGAGATCAAGATATCACTAGTTGTGGGTTAGAGAAAAAGATAACCTAAAAACAATATTTAGAACTAAAAATGGGCACTTTGAGTTCAAAGTTATGCTATTTGGGTTGATTAAAGGTCCAATAGCATTTATATATTTAATGAATAGGGTGTTGAAGACCTTCTTGGATTATATACTAGTGTATTTGGAGATCCATGAAGAACCCAATGAATGCTTGTGCAACATACTAAACACATTTTAGCAACATCAATTGTATGCGAAGTTTAGCAAGTGCAAATTCTAGTTGGAAAAGGTTAAGATTATTGGCCATATTATTTCCAAGAATGATGTTTTACTAGTCTAACAACCCAGGTTTTTGTAACACATTTTGTAATACATTTTTCAAAGGTATAGTAAAATTTTTTCACAAATCAAAGCAGGGGAAATTCTTTTCCTTAAAACTTTTTTTGAAAAACCCAAGTCATCACTTCATACATAACATAAGTAGAATTTTTGTACAAGATAAAATTCCATTGAAGGAATATATTTTTATTAATTTCTAGAATCCATCTAGTGGTTCACAGTACAAACCAATATCAGTACAATACTTGTCCAAATTACATAATCCCAATTTCAAATCTCACCATACATTAAAAACTCCCAATACAATACAATGCTCTCAAATAAAAATACATGTCCTCAAGGGATATACCCTGATTGATTATTCTTCTAAATCTTCTTAAGTCTTGAGCTCCTAATTCTCCTTCTCTGTATCTGAGATATTGTAAACATTGAAACATTTACAATATCTCAGCAAGCTATGCTTGGTAGGGGATACAAAATATACTACTTCACTAATATAAGAATACATACCACAGTCATCATTCCATCATAACTACCTACTCATGAGTTATCTCAACATAGAGTATATACGTTATTTATGTAGTATAGGATAAATAAGTTAAAATAATGAAGATTGCTCAAAACTTGTTCCTTCCCCTGGCTATACTTCCACATAGGAGATCAAAATTCAGCAAATTCTCATACTAGAATTTTCTTTCCAGGAGCTCATGTAGTGGCATCTCATCATGCCATGGCATTTCACTATGCCTATCATATGTGCATCATAATGCAAAATACATTAGGACTACTATGCCATAGTCTAAATTCGTACAGCGCGCCCGAATAACTGCATGATAATCCACTCATACCAACTGTGGAAATAACAAATCCATGTTCACATGAGGGGGACCATGGCTGCCACATTGGCAGCCTTCCCATGATTGCCCCACCTGACATTTAGCCTCTCTTTGCACATGGTATCCATCATATAAATTTCAAGAAGCGGGTGGCCAAACCCTCATAACTTCCCTAACATAACATCCTCACTCCTAGTATTGTGCAAAACGAAATCATAAGCCACCATGCTTGTATGTAAAATACATTGTACATATCAAATGATTTGTTTATTGAAGTAATGCTGGAATATTTTCTATGCCCTATTCCTAGGGTTTCCTTAGTCTACATATCTCATTACTTTCACCTCGTTTGATTAGATCTTTAGATTGGATCAGTTGAATTGGATCATGGGGTTGGATCACTTAGTTGGATCATGTGATTGGATCATTATAATGCTAAGGTACCAAGTATACTTATGTGACGACTCGGGTTTTATATGATGCAATTTCTTAAAAAGGCAAGCTCTTGCTTTAGAAATATGAAATGCATGAAAATATTTTGTTACGGAAAGCAATCTTTCGTATACAACCCCGAGTGTCAAAACACATTTTCAAATCATATAGCCATGGCATAGTTTTAAATCAAGTCTATTCCCAAGAAAGTGTTAGTCACAGCCCCAGTTACAGAGAGTGACTACAATCAAGTAACATTCACTAAAAGATAAGGTAGGGGTTTACTTGTACTTAATTTGGACATTCTCTATCACGGGTGTATCCTGTCCTTAAGTGTTTACTTGTATCTGAAAAATATTAAGGATTGGGTGAGTATACATTATACTCAGGAGGAATCTATCACTACTAGTTTTACAATGCATGCTATGTTTTAAAGCATATGTTCTTTAAACCATGTGCATGTTTGGACACTCATGTTCAATATTGATATTAAAAGTCATTGTCAAAATAGAATACTAACGACTTAAAGAATCACATAATCCAAGTCGAAAGTAACATAGATATCATGAAAATATACGATGATATGCATAAGATGCTCAACTGAATCCAACTCATGGATCTACGGTCGACCATACTCATGTCATACCATATGCAATGCAAGTTAAATCCTGAAAAACATAGGGCACACTATGCCCATGACCTCATTGTTCGTGTGGTCCCTGGGTACGTAGGGACTCTCGGTTATAGCCTCCATGGGGCATATGACACTTCGACGAGTGCCGTGACACCAGTGGTAGTCCTTGTTACCACACAGCAATCGAAGTAAGGATAAGCCTTTTTGGCGTGGTACCCTTTCCACCTATAGTGGTAGTGGCTGGGAGGCCACCCTGAACCTCTAGGCATAGAGCCCACGAGCTTACTAGCCCAAAAGCATCTAAAGATAAAGCCAAAGCTCAATCATCACAAATTATGCAAATTATGCAATCATTTTCAATGTCCTCTCTGGGTGCCTCACACTGCCTGGCCCTCACAACTGCCTAACCAGTGTCTTTTAGGCACTCCAATGTCTTTTGGCAGCCCTCGAGGATATGCAATCTTCATAAATCAAGCAATTTATGCATTTCTTTTCAAGACATGCGAGCAATGCATAAAAATCACTTTATGCTAGTATCATGTTTAAAGTCATAAAACATGAAGACACATTTGCATACTAGTTTTTACATTAAGTCAAAAGCAGATCATGTGCATAAGGATGTAACATAAGTTTATATGTCATAAAGACAAGACATGTAACTTAAAAACTTAAAACATGCATTAGAAAAGCAACCATGACTCAAAACATGTAGTCTCAAAGCATCATGGGTTCTTTTTAAAAGTCTAGTAGTGATAGAACACCAAAACGGCCCTGCGTCACCGCTCCCGAGATGCACTTGCATCATGGTCGAGCAGTGACCAGCTCGCACGTGCGGTCGCACGCTCCTAGACGTCATTAGGCTGCACATTCTGCTTACGTAGAACACACGGCGTCACCGTAGCAGGCCCATATGAGGCGGGCGCCCGGGACGCTAACGCATCCCGCATTGGTGGCGTGCACCCCACATGGACGTCCGCCGACGCACCGGACCCTCTGCCTGTTTTCTCGTTTGCGGGCGCATCCACGGACACTCCCATCGGCTTTTCCTTTAATGCACGATTGCGTTTTGGTTCTGTAGTGACTTGAGCATCCTCAGGATGCCCTGGTTCGACCATGTCGAACCACTACGTCCCAAGCACCTACCCTGGGTCTGTTGTGGCTCCCTATAGCCCCATTTTGGACGGTTTCTCATGCAAAAACTTAGGGATATTCAACCTAAGATTGAGGAGGAGATGGGTTTGGAGTTCTTTAAGGCGTACCTGGTTCATGGTCGGGTATTTTTGACATTTTCTCCTCGTGCACATAGCTCCCAGATTGGTTTTTCCCAGGGTTTTGGGCTACCATTGGAGGCGCCCAAGAGCTCTATTTATAGAGCTTACAGAGGGTTTTGGAGGGGGGTTTCCACCGCCATGGAATGGCGGTGGAGAAACCTCCAGAATGGCGGTGGTTTCTCCCCTGCACACTATCATTTTAGAATGTCGGTGATGCAGTACATTTGGGAAGAAGGGGGTGCTTGTATCAAAACGGGTCCCTGTTTTCTCAGGCCAATTCGTTTTAAATTTAATTACCATTTTGCCCTTGAACTTCAAAGGGCCATAACTTGCTCATTTTAACTCCGTTTTGGGTGATTTTGGTCTTGTTGGATTCCATTTTCCAAGACACACCTAAGGGTACCATTCTAAGGACCAAATTTCTGGGTCTAGTCAGGGTGAACAGTGAAATGACCAAAATACCCTTATCTCAAAAAGTGAAATGTTCATTACCAACATGGGATTTCAAGGTTACCAAAAATGGAGTCATTACAACTTATATCATGAAGGTCTATAATTCCAGACAAAAGATCATGTATGTATTCACATGAATCCTTAATATATTCCTATACATCCACCTACCTTAAAGTGGTATCATGGTCTTGATTGTTACATCTCAAGTAGTAGTCACTCCATATTGTCCATCATGGTCTTGATTTATACATTTGTCAAACCATGCGTATAAAGTTATTCCTATATGCAAGTATTCTTTCTACATGTATTTGGGCTATCCTATGAGGGATGCCTTAACTTTCCTTGAATCATATATGATCAAGGTTTCAATTCTCCTAAGTTCACAATCTATACTAGAAATAAAATCATAGAACAATACTACCATCTACATTATATTTCTTTTACTTTTATTTTTAATCCTTCAAGATCTCTATAGGATCTTGTTTGACCTTCCTTATCTTATTTGCAATTTTTATTAAGATTAGATAATTTGCTAACCTTTTATATTCTTATCATTATTACTTAACTAGTTAATGTTTTGCTGGTTGAGGATAGCTTATTCCATCCTAAGTCTAAACAGCTCTTCTTATGTCGAATTGGCTTAAGGCTTACTAGCTAAATGATTGAACACAAAGTGGTTACTTCAATCCTCATGTAAGGAGGTGTTTAAATATCACAAAAGTCAATGGAAGGTAGGGGAAGAACGAGGTTCTATTAGAGAACCCCCTTAACCACCATGTTCATCATCCACTAGTGTGACCTTAACTCAACCTTTCATAAGGTTCCTATGAGCATTTTAACCCTAAATACTCTTTCTAATTGATTTTAATTGAGTCCATGAACATTAAGATGTCATTGATGGAGTTTCATTATTCTCCTAATTTCAGCCAAGGAAATGATATTCCTTATATTTTTCTACTAACTATAGCCCTTACTATTATTAAGTCCATGTCATTCATTCCATGTAAATGTCCTTCAACTCTATTTTTCACTTAATTATGTTTTCAATGTAATTTTCATAACATAAGCATTAAAGCATAAATAAATATATCTACAATTAAATCTACTAAGTAATAAATGAAAATTACAATAATATTTAATAATTCAAATGGAAATGTAACATGCCATTACTATTCATCATGATCCAACGGTCATAGTTGATTTCTATCCCTTTTAGGATTTAGATCTTGATCTTTTCATTTTCCTTTAGATCTAATACATTTTATTAATGTGATTTCATTATTAGATTATTGATGAATCTCATCAAGTGATCTAATCCTTCTTGATCCACCCGATCAAGAAGATCTTAAGTCCTTTTACCCAATTTAAGGGCATATATCTTAATCTATCCCAAATCACCATCATCCAGTCCATAAATCCATATGATATTAACTTCATATCTTCATCAAAACACATCCATACTGTTCAATCATCCTTGATCAACTTGATCAAGGAGATTTCCATTCATTTTTATGGATCTTAGTACTTTTAAGGCTATATCTCTTAAGTAAACATAAATCAGTCAATTATAACCATTGATTCCATGTTTCAAAATCACAAGATCATCAATGGATCAGAATTATATAGTTTGATCATTCTAATTTTCACTAATCATAAGAATTAGTAATACTTTTCTTTATTAACAGAATTTTACATGCATCAAAACACAAATTTTCTAAGTTCAGTAGGTTCTAATGATTTTTAGTGCCAACATATGCGAAATTGAGGCAGAAGATTCTTAGAAAGGCACACCAGTTGTAGTATACTATCCATCTAGGTGTATGCAGATGTACTAAGTCTTAAAGAGACATTTTTACTAGAGTGACATGGATAAGAATGTGAGGGAATATGCAGAGAGATGCTTGACATGTCAATAGGTTGGATAGATGCTTGACATGTTAATAGGTTAAGGCTAAGCATTAAAGGCTAGTAAGATTACTATACGCCCTTGGGTTTTTTGACTAGAAGTGGGATCACATCACTATGGAGTTCAGAGTGGGTTTGCCTAGGACAAAAAGTGGACATGATATGATTTGGGTGATAGTAGATTGATTGAAAAAATCAACACTATGGAGTTTGACTCAGTCATATTGTTAAGGAGATTGTTAGCCTACACAGGATACAGATCACCTCACTATGGAGTTTGACTCAGTCATACTGTTAAGGAAATTGTTAGCCTACATAGGATACAGATCACCATTACATTTGATATATATAGGAAGTTCACTTCTAAGTTCTACAAGAGTGTGCAAGTGTCTTTTAGATCGTCACTAAGTTATAACATTGCCTTTCATCCAAAATTAGATGGTTAGTCTGAGAGGATGATACAGATTCTAGAGGATATATTGAGGGAACGTGTGCTTGATTGGAAGGGAAACTAAGACAAAAGTCTACCTTTGATTGATTTTGATTTTAGCAACAATTAATATTTGACCATTAGCATGGCTCACGAGGCATTATATGGGAGACCTTATCATTTTCCTACCTACTAGAATGAAGTTGTAGAGAATAAGATATTTAGTCTGAGCTAGTGGAACATTATGAGACTATAGGCTGAAATATTTTACTAATAAGAGATGCATATATCTAGAGTTCAAGGTTGGTGATCATGTATTCCTAAAGGTTTTCTAACTAAGAGAGTTGTGAGGTTTGGTTTGAAGTGAAAGATGAGCCCTCAATACATCAACCCCTTCGAGATCTTAGATAAGTTCAGAGTAGTAGCATAAGAATTGGCTTTACCTCTATAGTTGTCAAAAGTTCACATTATACATTCACATTTCAATGCTATAGAAGTACATCCGTGATCCTACACATGTATTGGAGCAAATGCAAATGGAGCTACAACTAGATCAGACTTTCGAAACTAAGCTAATTCATATTTTAGATGGAAACAATGGAAGACTGAGTAATAAAGAGATTACTCTAGTCAAAGTCCTCTGGAAGATCCATCTAATAGAAGAAGCTACATGGGATCTAAAGTCTAATATGAAGGCTAAGTTTCCTGATTTATTGTATGATTGAGGACTAGAGGAATTTCTAGGACAAAATTCTTTGAAGTGCATAAAAACATAATATCTCTTTCTTTTTTTTCTTTTTTTTTACTATTTTCACGATTAATAAGAATACAAAGTTTAATTGATAGTTCAAAATATGAAAATTTGGAAACAGAATAATTTGACAATTAGACCTCTATAGATGGATAAAGCTCAAAGAGCGCTATCCAACGACTATAAACATGCCAAAATAGAAAGGTTGAAATTGTTGGTATGAGTAAGATAAGGTTTTACATTCATAGTGACACCCCTTACTCTATATATTTAAAAACATGTAAGGTGGGCTCAACATAACTACCAAATTTGGGCAACCATCATAACAAAACAACTAGATATTTTGAACCTTATAAATATACATTTTTTACTAGATTAATTTTTTTGAAGAGGTAGAATAAACCTAATATTAAAATAAAATAAATGGATTTTGAAGAATAATTGAAAGATAAAAAAATGTATAGAGGATAGAATAAAATTAGAATATGGATGATTTTTGTTTAAGAATGGAGAGAAATTAGAAAATCTGAAATGATGCAAACTAGAAATGAATCCCACTCTAATAGAAAAACTAGCCAAGTCATCTCACTAACTTGGACATCTTAGGATGGGGTGGTGAAGGTGAGAAAGAAGAAAAAGGAAAATTAGAAAGGTAGAGAAAAAGAGAGAGCGAGGAAGTAGGAAAGTGAGAAGACATCCTCCCATCTATTTATCAAAAGAATGATCTGAGACATTGAGGTTGTGGACAACAAAGTATGGGAATAGCTAAGGGAAAGGCACATTGGATCATCAATTAGGTAAGTTTATCATTAGGTTTAAAAAAAAAAAAAAGATTTGGAAAACTTAGATCTATGTGTTGGCATTTTGAATAAATTGTTTTTGTGCTGAATTAAGGCATTAGACGTAGCTCATCTTTAGCAATCCTAATCAAAGTTTAGTATGATTCTATGTGATACAATTCTTAAGGAGTCTACTTATTTATATAATGGTATGGATTTAGTCATCTTTAAATTCTCCATTCATGCGTAATTATATTCATAGTAGTAAAGTTTTACAACATTTTAAGTCACATGATGGATCATGAGCATGCCTAAAGACTTAATTATATTGTTAATACAAATTGTAGTTGTTGGTCTCTTCTTCTATGTTTTGTACTTGTGCTAAGGCTTGAGATCTCACTTTCTTAGATTGCCTGGGCATGTGATTAATTGATAATCATAAATTTTCATTTCTACATGCCATCATTCACCTCTATACTGTGTAGACACACACATACACAGATGATTTTAAAGCATACTCTTCATGGATGATACTTATTATAAAAACATGTTGAATATGCTGAGTTTTGATATGTTAAAAGGGAGTTATAGAGTGATTTGCACCATGCATGAATGCTATGCACATGATGCATGTCTATAATCCTTAAGTTGTAAGGTGGTCATTGGAAATTAGTGCATGATGGTAGTGCACCTTTCCTTTTGTTGAATCCCATGTCAAAATGAAAGTGGTGTACTATGTGCACCACCTAGAAGTTGGTAAGTATGAGACGACAACAAACCTTCAACTTTAGGTTTAAATAAAAACCCCAAAGATCTAGTGTGCATAGTGGAATTTGAGTATATCATCTAAAATTATTACTACATGTTTGGATGTGTTGATTTATAATCTATGATCTCCATTATTTGCTTGGCATGTCAAAATTATATGGGTGTATGCCCTGGAGAGTAGTAGAAATTGGTGTGACGAATCTTCTTCTAAAGAATTCTACAAGAGTTGTGATATATTTAGAAATATGACATGTATTTTTCCTATATTTAGTAGTTTCTAAGCCTATAATTCACTTAAATATCACTAATTATAGTTTTATACATCACATTTGCAAGATTAAACTACAACTGAAAAAAATGCTAATTTTAGCAATAGAAAACCCTAAAAAGGAGCAAAACCACTATCCAAGCAACATCATGGGCTCACATTCTAAAGATACAGTCAGAGAACTTAAAATGATAAGTGGGTGCCATTATCAAAGTCAAAGCAGCTAGAAACCTTAAAGCATTGCCAAAACTTACACTAAGATTGATGTTTTCACTGCCTTGTTTAAAAGGTAGGCATGCACAAGACTAACAAGCCCTTTCCCTCATAAGCCTTATTCTTCATAAAAGAGGAAATAGCCGTGTAACTTTTAGACTTGGAAGTTGTAGGACTACTTTCTTTGCAGGCCTTTTCCTTATTGGACAACTAGTCCTCGCTTTCACATATGTTTGCTATGTTTTAGCTATCACTAGCTCTATCAATAAAAGAAGTTAGTTTTTAACCTAATGACTTCGTAAGTATTTTCCAAGTTGGCTTTAAAAAAATAACTTTAAAAATCATGTTTAAGAAGTTGATTTATTGAAAACCAACTTCTTTAGTCTAGCATGGAGCATTTTTTCTCATGGGAACGGACTTTTAAAGTAATGTTTCAAAACAAACTTTAAAACCCTACTTAGATATACTATAAAGAAAATCTGATTCACTTTCATATCTGAATTTTGATTTCTAAATTTCATATTGAAAATGACTTTAAAAGTATCAACTTTTAAAGTCATTCTTAAGAAATGACTTAAAAAGTCCCAACTTTGTAAATTCTCTACTGTTAGGTTCATTTTTGCAAACAATTTTAAAAGTCCTTATTTTAGTTTATCAAGAAAAACATTTTTTTCCATAGAAAAATATTTTAAAAGTTGATTTTGATGAATGACTTCAAAAGTGGAGCAGTTTTAAAGTCAATTCTTATAAATGACTTCAAAAGCTCCCTACTTTTAAAGTTATTTTCAAAAAAGGACTACTTTCTATAGTCATTTCCTAAAAACATCTTTAAAAGTACCCCACTTTTAAAGTCATTTCCAAGGACACAACTTTAGAAGTTCCACTTTTAAAGTTAGTATTTTGTGAATGATTTTAAAGTCAGTTTCTGATACTAATGCATTTTTCAAAACCAATTTTAAAATGTACTACTCTGTTCTAATAACTTTTACAATGACTTTTGGTTTATGTTTTTGGCTGTCTTCATCTACACACAAATTGGAATTCACATAGGTTAAATTTTGTTGGGTCTATCTGCAATCAAATCCCAAATGTGAATTGGAATTACATATATACATATTCTTAGTTGATATTGATTATAGTGTTTGCTAGTATCTCCTTGTTTGTCATATATATATGCATGTGTGATATATTTTGCATGCATGATTATGGTAAAAAATTCCTTTTAAAGTTAAAGTTCCTTTTAAATGGATCTTTCCTATTTTATGTCATTCTTCATTGTTAATTGGAAAATTTTGCATATATGCATGCTTATTATTTAGTTCTTTTGAAAACTTATAATTCTTGTAAACCTAATGTTTGGTAAAATGCCTAATTGAGTTCATTATAATATTTTCATGTCTAACAAGTCTTCACACATGGATTAACTTCAATTTATTGAGAAAATGCACAAATATGCTTGGATGACCATGACAAGAACATCAAAAGAATATGAGGAGGGAATAGAACAGTTCATAGAGTTCACATTTAGGGTAGATGATGGTTGTAATTACATGCATTATCCATGCTTGAAATGTAAACAGGTTGTAATCGTATGCATTATCCATGCTCGAAATGTAAAAACTTGAGAAAAGTAATTGTAGGCTATTGAGAGAACACTCATGTTTTAATGGAATCGATGAAAACTATCACCCATGAATTTGGCATGGAGAAGAATTTTTTCCTTGGCCCTAAACAAGGGTGAGAATATTTGAAGTTGTTATTGAAGTGTCGTAGAAAATACAACAACACCGATGATTTGACATGCATATGATGACTTCTAGGATGACCTTGAACTATTTTATACTACATTGGAGAAGCCAATTATTCATTGTACTCTGATTTTAAATATTAGATGAAGTTATCTATAGTGGTAGAACTTTACAATGTGAAATTGAAATTTAGTTTTTCTGATCAATGTTTTACAGAAGTCTTAAAAGCAGTGGATAAGATGCTATTGAGGGATAATAAATTATCATGGTCCACATGGGAGGAAAAGAAAACCCTACTTGTACTAGGGTTGAAGTATGATAAGATACATACATGTCCTAATGATGCAACTAGTTTAAGAAGGAGCACAATGATAAAACTACATGCCCAACTTGTGGACAATCAAGATCAAGTTAAAGAAGAATTCACCTATGACGATGACAAGTCCTATGATATTTTCCCCTATTTCAAGGTTCAAAAGAATGTTTCATATTATAAAAACATAGAAGAAATTAGTATAGCATGCCAAGGAGAGAGCCCAGCATGGAAGCTCGTAGACTTCATGTGGCCTAATTTTGGACAAGAACCTAGAAACCTATGACTTTGCATTATCTACATATGAGATTAATCCTCATGGTTCCATGAGCAGTAGGTATAGTTGTTGGCCTGTTATATTGGTTTGTTACAACCTCACATCATTTTTATTGATGAAGAGGAAGTTTATGATGTTAACTATGTTGATATTGGGTTTGAAGTAGCCAGGGAATGACATTGACCTGTACTTGGCTTCCTTGATTGATTATCTTGGGACGTTATAGAATGTAGATGTTGAAGCTTACCATGCATACAAGGAAGAGTTGCTCACCCTAAATGCTATACTATTGTTGATAATAATCAACTTCCTTATGTATGGTAATTTGTTTGGATGCAATGTGAAGGGATACAATGTTTGAACTCTATATAGTGACCAACCAAGTTTTTAATACTAGCTTGACAACTAGCCCACAATTCTCATCACCCATCCCCCCAAAAAATTAAAGCCAAGTAATGGAAATCACATTAGACTAGTGGGAATAGTTGTTGAAACATTTCCAACATCTCCACTGCCCATAGAACAATCAACTAGAAGTGCTATTAGAGTAAGCAGTAGAGTAGCAGAGGAACTTGAAGTATTCATGTTCAAGAGCAAGGGTAAGTAAGGCTTAGGCAAGTAAGGAGAGGAATAGATTCCTCATACCATTTTATGAAGGGGGAATTTAACAAAAATGGAAAGACAAAGACACCTCCAAAAATGTTGATAGGATGACTAGTACTGGAATAGTGGAAGACCTTAATGTCTTATGGGGAAAGAAGAAATCAAGTAAACATGCATGGGAAAGGAACTCTAGAAGTTGTTGGAATAAGAAGTCAATAATCTTTCAACTTGCTTATTAGAAATTACTACATCTATGTAATGTGCTTGATGCCATGCACATAAATAAGAATGTGTGTGAAAGCTTGACTAGTTTCTTACTTGACATCTTAAGAAAAATAAAGGATGAACTTTCGGTTCAAATGGATCTTATGAAGATGGGTTTGATTGGAAGGTTATATCCATAGGATAGGGGTAGTCTAGGAACAAACCTCACTAAAGCAAATTATACAAGTAGCAAAGAGGAGAGTAGAATATGTGTAACACCGTGTCAGAGATCAAAGTCCCACAGAACTACTATTCAAACTTTAGAAACATTGTCCCCATGGAAGAGCTCAAAGTGTTAAGGATGAAGTCCCACGATTGCCATACATTGATACCACAACCCCTGCCTGTAGCAATATGTTTAATGCTGCTAAACAAAGTTAGAAAATTTATTAGAAAATTCTACTTCTTCAATGCTTTATGCAAGGTGGTGGATGTTTCAAAATTACAACAACTCTAAGAGCATCTAGTGACAACTTTATGTGAGCCTAAGACAATATTCCCACCAGCCTTCCTTGACATCATGATACACTTAAGAATGCACTTTATTGATGAGGTAGATTCTGTGGATTGGTTTACTTGTGATGGATGTACTTGTTTGAGAGGTACATAAAATTTTTAAAAGGGTGTGTACAAAATCACAACTAGCCAAAGGGGTGTATAGCCGAGTGTTAAATTATAGAGAAAGTAGTAGAGTTTGTATAGAGAAATTATTAGGAGTGGATGCTATTGGAATCGACAGAAAGAAATAGTTCATTGGATTTCATGATCTTAATGTTGGCAAACCTCTATCAAGTGGTCGCGTATTGACTATTGACTATAAAGAGTGGGACAAGGCACATCTTTATGTATTGCAAAAGGTTAATGAAGTCCAGCCATACATTGTGTAAGTTGATCATGTGTGCTGTAAAAATTAATTATTAATAGTTATATGTTCTTTTCTTGCTCCATTAATTTGTGTGTGTGTGTGTATAGTGAACACATGAATGTCCCCAAAGTAAAGAATCCAAGTTACAAAAAGAATCAGAGATGGCTGCAATTTGAGCATTGTTATACTTTCAATACTTAATTCAACAATCATACCCTACTTAATATAGGGATGGGACCACAACCAAAAGCAATAAAATATGTTGACTAAGCCATCAATGGTTATTAATTTTAAACAAAAGGCTATGACAACTCAAGATTGTAATAGAATAATGGAGTGAATGCTCCATTCTTTTCCAATTCAAAGGATAATAGACCATAGTGGTGAATGATACTTATTACGAGGTTATAAGAGAGATATGGGCCTTGGATTATAGTTTCATAATTGTGGTTGTGTTTAAGTGGGATTAGGTAGAACACAATAAAGGTAGCATAAAAAATGATGTCATTGGATTGACATTGGTTGACCTCAATAAGATCAACAATAACAATGATCAATTTATTTTGGCATCTTAAGTGAAAAAGTTATTTTGTGTGCATGACAGAAGTGGTAAGAGATGGTCAACCATTTTATCATCCTATCTAAGGGATTTTTCTAATTAAGATGACATAGGTGATACAGTAATAGATTACCTTGTATTACCAAAACAATTCCATCAATCCATGCAGTTGGTGAGAATGAGGATTATGTACACAATAATGATGATGATGGTGCTTAGATTGAAAACAATATACAAAGGGGCTATATGGATTGTATTAGTGAGATGGAATACTATGTGACATTTGATATATATATATATATTATTGTAATAAAAGGATGATAAATGAGGAGTTATTTGAAAAACCACTTCTTTTACATATTCTTGTGTTATTTGAAAAATCACTGCCTTTGAGAGACTAAAGCACAAGAAAACATGTGCTTTGCAAAGAGCTGCTGAGCAAGAGAAAAAATTGAAGAACTACTTTGCTCCTAGTTACATAGCTCCATATGTCAATGATCCTTACATAGTTCCTACCATTTATCCCAATATTATCGACTAAGACGTGAAGAATGCATTTGTAAAGGTCCGCACATCCTTTGAATTTGAAGTATGTGCTAAAACAATGTTTCATTTAACTAAGGATATGTAACATCCAATTATTACACTTGATTATGTACATAAAAATGTGCAAGTAAAGAGAGCAAGAGGAAAAAAGGTGCATGAAACTAATATGCAGCACCACCTCTCTAGTTATATATGTTTTACTAACTAACTGCAATGTCATGCTTGACAGTAAAAGAAAGCTAGAACTACAAATCCCATTGACCACACCATCCTCTGGGTGCTCAAACATTCACATATGAAGCTACTGCCCAAGTTGCTTCTCGCATTATAAGTGGTTCCACCTATCTATTGACTACCTTCAATTTGATGCAATTAAATAAATGAACTAGTCCTATCCTACTAAATAAAATTTTCATGTCATTCTTACCCAAGAAAGCATGAGTAGAGGAACTCTAAGAAACATTTCTGCCAATGTTGACATCTTGTATAGGGCTATGGCACAAGAAGGACAAACCTATTGGAGTAAGGGGCATAGGGTGTGGTATTATTCCTTCTAAATTCTTTGGTAAAAGAATACCTATAGTTAAAGATTTAGAGCACTATAATGAGTTGGGTGAGAAGATAAAAATAATAATATTATAATTAACCAATTGCATGAAAGAGGTTTGGTGATAGTTTCTCAGTCCTTTATACCTAATTCTCGTATTGCCCCTATACCTCCATTAAATGCTAGCTATAATTCTCCTAGAAGTTCATGAAGGAGAACTTGTGCCTTTTGAAAGAGAAATTCTAGCCAAGGTGGTATACATATGGACATTGAAACTTTTTTATTGTCCTTCAATAATTCTCCTATCTCAACCTCTCTCATATATGATGTATTTATGATTTCCAAGGGGGTCAATGCCTAATGGCCTTGGGTACCTATCAAAATGTTGTTGCAAATAGATCATACTATGAGCATGAATCAACCATTTTGCATGGGATTAGTATGCCTTCACATACTAAGCACGTGTCCATTACCATGGCTTTGATTGCAGCTACCTACCTTTCATTTCCTCTAGAAATAGAAAATATTGTAACCATTAGGGAGGCAGTTGCATATCATGTTTCTTGGCTGGAGGAATTAATCATTCCCATTGGATAGGCAGTATATATCCTTTCACACTACTTTCCTCAACAACAATTTTAGTTAAAGACCTTACTTTAGTTGTTTATTAACTATATCCAAGGTTAATCACTAGTAGAAAGTGTCATTGAGGTTGCTTATCATTACACCATTAGCTACCACCACACCAATGGAACTGGTACCATCATTTATGTTTCCCTTTATCATAAAACTAAATTTCTTCATTGATCAATATTAATTGACTAAAAATCATTGCAACTTTTATAGCAGCCATCTATGGGTCACGTGGCAATCTTACCCTACCCACCCCAATCCGTAAGGTTACTCTACAGACTCATCAATGAAGACAGGGCAATCGACCCATACAGATCAAGGAGGGATGGATTGTTGATGTTGTTGTTAAAGTGCTACTTATGGCAGAGGACCTATTATGTGTTTGACAATGGGATCAATTTGAGTACCATCAAATTGTCTCCTATGTGGGTTATATCAAATACCAAGTGGTAAAATACTTGACATTACAAGTTATTTTTTCTTGGTAGGCAATAATTATTTCTTTTATGTGGCTTCCTGAATAACATAATGAGCTTATTTGTGGTCAAGGATCTACTTTGCCAATTCCTTGACACTAGCATCATTTGTGGAGCAATGGAGCAATGGCTAATAGAGAGGTGTATTGATGATATGTTACAAGGATTATTCAAGTGCTCCAAGGGATAGGTCATAATGATTTCCTACAATAGTGGATAAGTTTTAATTTTTTATTTTCTTGCCAACTTATTAATACTTAAGGATTGTCAATTTTAATTACAATTCATATGATTGCATGGCAGCCATGCTTAATTTTTTTATTGTTGTGGATCTCACATTTGTCTTGTCCTTTTAGAAATTATAAATAAGTAAACCTTTTAACCTTTTTATGTATTATCTATAGATAAGTAATTTTTTATTCATATTTAATGTATTTAAAGTATAAATTTGTAGAGCATGGTTAACATACGCCAATGTGACAAAGACTTTGTAATCACAGAAACTTACTTGGAAGAATGTTAAGGTATTAAACATAATTAATTACTCTATTTTATAACTAATCAAACTTATAGTTACAAATGATATTTATTGATCTTTTTTTTTTTTTTTTTTCCTTGTCACATAGTAACCTAGATAGCAGTCTAATTGGGAGTGTGAGTACTATATGTTGAGATACAAGAGAACCCCAGTACTCTATGGTGTTGATATCCCACAATTAAGAAAGGTAAGACAATTTTTTACTAGTCATAACCTCATATATATATATATATATATGGATTTTAGCTTAAAATAATGTGCCAACTAAATTAAATATGTTGTATTGTAGACTGATGTGCTTACTGAGTATGTAAACAAGAAGAGTAACTCTAAAGTAAGCCTTAACAAAATACGAAGTGAAGAGGATGAATATATAATGAGTTTCAAATAGTACTACTAGATAGGGGGTATTAAAGTCGGTTAAAAAGGATAATAGAAGTCGCTAGTAAATGACTTCTATCAAGCCAACTTGGAAAGTCAAAAACTTTTAAAGTCATTTAAAAATAATGTAGTTTTGAAGTTGCTAAAATAAACGACATTAAAAGTCACAAACTTTTAAAGTCGTTTAGTCTAAGTGACTTCAAATGTATTTAACTTTTGAAGCGCTTAGCCTAAACAACCTCAAAAGTTGGTGAATTTTGAAGTCTTTTCACCAAAGCAACTTCAAATGACCAACCTTTTTGATGGACTTTTGACGTCGTTTAATCTAAACAACTTCTAAAGTTGGTGACTTTTGAATTCATTTTTATATAAGCTACTTCAAAAGTCCAACTTATTTTATGGACTTTTGAAGTCAATTATACTAAAAGACTTCAAAAGCCCCACCTTTTTTATGGACTTTGAAGTCGTTTAGCATAAACAACATCAAAAGTTCAACCTTTTGAAGTCGCTTACCTAAATGACTTCAAAAGTATACACTCCCTCTGTGTCTTGATCCTTCGAATATAAAACAAGGTACATTTAAACATATTAAGCTAGACTTTATCATAGATTGTATTATTCATGTTAGCAAATTCTGAATACTAGACATCCTAAGCCTTAATCTATCTAACCAAAATTTCAAGAAAATTATGATTTACTATGCGCATAAAAAAGAAATCAAAGTTTAATGCAATCTAGTGGAAGATCCTGCCTATGAGGGCATAATTTCTAGTTCAATAAATCATCAACAGTGTCAAACATCATTGCTGGATCATCGTGACATGACTAAATTGGGACATCCATCATCATAAAGTTTAGATCACTACTAAATCCTTGCCGAAGATGGTATGGTTTGAGGGGTTTTTTGTTGGAAATGGGATGGACAGGTTCTTTTTCATGATTATAGAGCTATTGTTAATGATGAAAATGGGGAGGACATGAGAGGTGGAGGAAAGGGGAAGACAGGTTTTTAGGCATGCAAGTGGCTAGAGGAACAAGAAGTTGGTGGTTGTTGGCTGATGGTCGGGCGCTATTGGCTCAGAGAAGAAGCCAATGACTTTTTGTACATTGCCAATGGGAGATTTGGGTGATTGGGCTAGATTAGCCTGTGACCAGTGGTTGGGCACGATTGGCTAGATTGGAGAAGAAGCCAGAGGCTTTTGCAAGTTGTCAGTGGGAGATTAGGGTGATAGGGAGCAATTGGCCAGTGGCCAGTGCTCGGGCATGATTGGCCGGATCAAAGAAGAAGCCAAGGGCTTTTGTACATTGACGATGAGAGATTAGGATGATCAAGCGTGATTAGCTGATGGTGGGGCGCAATTGGCCAGATCAAAGAAGAAGCCAAGGCCTTTTGCGCATTACCGTTGGGAGATTAGGGTGAAGGGGAGCTCACCAACCGCCAATTGTGGGTTACTAAGAAGATCGCAAAGAGGATGGACCTGGCGATTAGAGGGATGGAGTGGTCGATCAAGATTTAAGTCATCGGGCTTTAGGTTATTAAGAGGAGGGGTGCCAATATCAAAATGGCCTCACTATTTTAGTCTTTTCTTTTACTTTACTTTACTTTTTTTTGTTTTTTAAATATTCTCCATATTCAAAATGTAATAACTTCTTTTAATTAGTGTCGTTGGAATTGTCTTGAAGTGTACATTCCAAATATTAAGGTTTTAAGGATAAAATAAATATCTTTCAAAAGGTCAATTATGCTACACTCAAAATGAAAAATTGTTAATTTGCACTTCATTCAAAATAAAATTGAAAAATTATATGGAATGGAATTTAGTTAGGATTCTTACAATGTCTATTTGGATTGTTTGATCAATGATTATTAGTAGGGAGTGTTAAGAAATGTGAGATTGGTATGAAAACAAAAGAAAAATATTACTTTATTTTTTGTAATTATGATTTATTTATTCATCATGAATGAATATTTACATATATTACATTTTCAGACTTACACATTTTATGCATGCGAATGCAATGTCCCTAATAAACATAGTTTAAATAAAAAAGTTAAAAAAAAAAGAAAAAAAAAGGAGACTCTTTCTCTACCCATTCACATGCATAAACATGTAATATCTAACATATGTGACAAATAAACTATAGAAAAAATAGATAAAGGCTACATGAAAATATAAGCTTGCTTACTATAGATATTTGTAAAAGGGTTATAAATCCCATAGACCTTTCATTAGTCTTTAATTAAGTCCACTGCTTTAAGTTCGTATCTCTTAGTGGGAAAGATGTATCCCTCACTTAGTCTGATCATATAGCTAGGTTGCTAATGGTCATTCTTAAGATTTCTTAAGGATTAAACTTCTTAATTATAAATGACTAGATGTATTTGATTGACACTAAGCTTCCAAAGTTTACTTGTGCCACAAAATATTATAGAAACACTCTTATAGAACCAAAGAAGCACAAAAGCTACAGTAATAAAAGAACTTTAAG
This sequence comes from Warburgia ugandensis, assembly GCA_035236585.1. Classification (NCBI taxonomy): domain Eukaryota; kingdom Viridiplantae; phylum Streptophyta; class Magnoliopsida; order Canellales; family Canellaceae; genus Warburgia; species Warburgia ugandensis. The sequence goes on from CP141130.1 coordinate 50,402,651, forward strand.
AAAAAAAAAAGATGATTAAATTATGAGGTGGGAAGTGTGTGTTAGCTTAAATTTCCCTATCCATTTCATGAGTTGGGAAGTGTGCCTGAGGGGGCATAGTTTTTAAATTAAAGTTTACTTGACACCGATTTCACATAATTCAAATTTTTTATTTAAAAATAAAAAATGTTACATAATGATTAGTGTAAATTTGGTAGATCATTTTTGGTGTTAAATTTGATTGTGTATAAAGAAGTCATTTAGTGCAAATGACTTTAAAAGTTGACAGTTTTAAAGTCATTTATCAGATATAGCTTGCTTATCAATCCATATTGCTCATGACAAAAGAGCTAATTATAAATATGGAATTATATATATATATATATATATATTGCAACTCACTAATACATTTAGCATACCCCCAACTACATATAGTTTTCTAACCCAAGCACCCCCCACACCATTGTAATGCACATACTCCTCCCCCTCACCAAATACTACTTTGATTGATGGGATCTCCCCCTCCTTTAGTTTATTTAATAAATTTAATTTTGGAAAATTTTACACTTGAAAACTACATCAATTTTACTGCCTAATTGTTTAGTTATATAATTATTGCAAAAAAATAGATGAGAGATACTCAATTCTCAACTTTCTGCAGGTAGGGCCTACCATGTGAAATTACCAAATTGCCCTAACTTAAAAAATTGAGATTTTGAAAATAATTGTCTTTTTCACACCAATTTTGGATAATTCAAAATTTTTATATATTTTTATTTAAAAATCAAAGATGTTACATAATGATTAATGTAAATTTGGTAGATCATTTTTTGTGCTAAATTTGATTGTACATAAAAAAAGTCATTTAGTGGACATTTTTAAAGTCGTTTATCACTAAATTACTTTAAAAGTACATATTTTTAAAGTCATTTTTACTAAATGACTTTATAAATTATTTGTAATTCAAAAAATATATATAGCTTTAATGTTAGTACATTACAATATCTAACAATTAATACATAGTGAAACCATCTTTTATAATAGTCAACGTTGATTTATGCATTTCTTTGTACACACATATACCTCACTTATCAATCCAGATAGCTCATGACAAAAGAGATAATCAATCCAGATAGCTCAACTCACTAATACATTCCACATATCCCCAACTACATATAGTTTCCAAACCCAAGAACCTTCCTCAGCATTATCATGCACATAATCCTCACTCTCACCAAGTACTACTTTGATTGATTGGATCTCCCCCTCCTTTAATTTATTTAATAAATTTAATTTTGGAGTATTTTACACTTGAAAATTATATTAATTTTACTACTTAATTATTTAGTTATATAATTATTGTAAAAAAATAGATGAGAGCTACTCAATTCTCAAATTTTTGCAGGTAGGGCTTATTATGTGAAATTACCAAATTTTCCTTTTCAAGAAAATCAAAACATATTTGTTTGAATTTTGATTACATCAAACATAGTATTGTTGGAATTGGTTTTTCGAGTAGAATCACAATGTTGATGTATTAACATCAAATTTGAAGTCTATAAAATTTTCACTTTCTATAACTAAAAAAATTGAGAATTTCAAAATAATTTTCTTTTGACATTGATTTCACATAATTCTAAATTTTTGTTATTTTTTATTTAAAAATCAAAGATGTTACCTAATGATTAATGTAAATTTGGTAGGTCATTTTTGGAGCTAAATTTTATTGTACATAAAGAAGTCATTTAGTGTAAACAACTTTTAAAGTCATTTAGAGGTAACATCTTTTAATGTTGTTTATACTAAATGAATTTATAAATTATTTATAATTCAAATATATATATATATATATATACCTTTTATGTTAGCACTTTATGATATCTAACAATTAATACACAATGAAACCAAAACTATATGATAGTCAACACTGATTCATGCATTCTGTATACACACATATAGCTCATGACAAAAGACTTAATTATAAATATGGAATTATATGTATATTGCAACTCACTAATGCATTCCACATACCCCCAACTACATATAGTTTTCACACCCAAGCACCCTCCTTGCCATGGTCACACACATAATCCTTATTCTCATCAAGTACTACTTCGATTGATGAGATTTTTTTGGGTAATAGAATGGTAATTTACTTCAATGTCTCCTAGGTCGTCTTCATCATAAAAATCCCTCGGATAGGATGATAAAATAGTTTACCATCTCTTATCACATTCATCTTACAAGTAAAATACTTGTTTTGCTTGAGATGCCAAAATAAATTGATCATTTTTATAGCCAATCATGTTGAGGTAAACTAATTTCAATCCAAGGGCATCAGTTTTGATGCTGTCTTTGTTGTGTTCCCTCCAATCGTACTTAAACACAACCACAATTCTAAAAGTATAATTTAAGGCTCAAATGCCTCTTATAACCATGTAATAAATGTCATCCGCCACTATTGGTTGGTTATCCTTTGAATTGGAAAAGAATGTAGCATTGGCAACTAAGCTACCTCCACCATTCTGTTTCACTCTTGAGTTAGCATGGTCTATCGTATAAAAGCAATAACCATTGATGGCATATCCAGCATAGTTTTATTACTTCTAGTTGTGGTCCCATTGCCATCCAGCCCAAGGTTTCTGATATACCATTGCTTGCTACTTCTTGCTGATCTTGAATCTCTGTATATTCATATTAAGTAGGCTTAAGTAATATTATATATACATATATACATAATGTAGTTCTTTCATTAATATTAAGGGAGAATTTTTTCATTTTACCTTCTTATGCAGTCAATTATTGAAAGTATGATAATGCTAAAATTGTAGCCACTTCTATTTCTTTGTGTAACTTCAATTCTTTGCCTTAAGTACATCCATTGTTCACTACACACACACACACACACAATTTGATAGAGTAATAAAAGAAAATGTAACCATGTCAATAATTAAATTTTACATAAGTGCATGCATGATCAACTTACTCAATGTATGGTTGGAGTTCATCAACATTTTGCAACACATAAAGATGCACTTGGCCCCATTCTTTATAATCAATGGTCGATACACAACCACTCAATAGAGGTTCACCAACCTTGGGATCATAAAATGTAACTAATTATTTCTTTCTTAGGATTCCAATCACATCAACTCTTGCTAAGTACTCTATACAAAACTCCACTATTTCCTCTACAATATAACATTTGGCTATACACTCCTCTGGCCAGTTGTGATTACATACTTACCCTTTAAAATTTTTCATGTACCTCTCAAATGGGTACATCCATTGCAAGTAAATTGGCCCACAGAGTTTGACCTCATCAATGAGGCATAGTGTTAAGTGCACCATGATGTTAAAGAAGGATGGTGGGAAGATTGTCTCAAGCTCAAATAAAGTTGTCACCAGATGACCTTGAATTTCTTGCAATTTTGAAACATCTGCCATCTTCTTGCACAAAGCAATAAAGAAGTAGCAGAATTTTGTAATAGCTTCCCTAACTTTGACCAATAACACCTAACGTATTGCTATAGGTAGTAGTTGTTGCATTAATGCATGGCAATCATGGGACTTCATCCTCAAAAATTTCAGCTCATCTATGGGAACAATGTCGTTAAATTTTGAAGAGTAGCCATATGGAGCGTTAAGCTTGAATTCCTCTCCTCTCTATCGAGGGTATAATTTGCCTTAGGAAGGTATGTTCTTTGACTACACCTATCTGCTAGGTGCAACCTCCTCTTCAAACCCATGTACATAAGATCCATTTGACTTGCAAGTCCATCTTTTGTTTTTTTTGGGATATTAAGCAAGGTACCGATCAAGCTTTTACACACATTCTTCTCGCATGACATCAAGTACATGGCATAGATGCAGTGATTTCCAGTATGCCAGATGAAAGAATATTGATTTCTTCTTCCGAAACCTTCTACAACTAATTTCACCTGCACATTTACTTGATTTCTTTTTTTCCCACAAGACATTAATATTTTCAACCTGCTCCAATACTTGTTGTCCTATCAACATCTATAAAGGTGTCCTTATCTCTACATTCTTGTTAAATTCTCCCTTCTTAAAATGATAAGGATGGTCTCTGTGCAACCATCATCTATGCCTAAGGAATTCCATTTTCCTACCATGTTTAATTGTTATAGCACATGTTTAATCACTTCAGATAGCACAAGCTTTGTATCCCTTCACGGTGCATCCAGTCAAATTATCGTACGAAGGGAAATCGTTAATTGTTCACAATAGTATAGCCTTTAAGGTGAATGACTCTTTCCTATATGTGTCATATGCTTCAACGCCTACTTCCCATAATGTCTCAAGTTCAATGATCAAAGGAGACAAGTACACATCAATGTCATTCCCTGGCTACTTTAGATCCAATATTAACATAGTTAGAATCACGAACTTCCTCTTCATGCATAAAGATGGTGGGAGGTTGTAACAAACTAATATAACAACCAACAACTATACTTGCTGCTCATAGAACCATGAGGATTAATCCCATCTGTAGATAATGCAAGTCGTAGGTTTCTAAGTTCTTCACCAAAATTAGCCCACATGAAGTCTACAAGCTTCCATGTTAGGCTATCTATTGGATGATGTGAAAAGCTATTAGCTACTCCCTCTTGGGCATGCCACACTTAATTTCTTTGTTGTTTCTATTACTTAGAACTTTTGCAAGAACACCTATAACTGACTCAGTTGAATTCTTCTTTAACCTCCATCTTGGTTGTCTACAAATTGGGCATGTAGTTTTATCATTGTGTTCCTCCCTATACAAGATGCAATCATTGAGACATGCATGTATCTTCTCATACTTCAATCCTAGTCCAGCCAAGGTTTTCTTTGCCACCCATGTAGACCTCTCCAATTTATTATCCATTGGTTGCTTCTTACCCACCACTTTTAAGACTATGTACAACCTTGTTGTGAATAACCAAATCACGCTGTAAAGTTCTACCACAGCAAACAGCTTGGTATAATCTTTACACTCAAGGTACAACGGGTCATCGACTTCCTCTAATGTAGTAGGAAATTGTTCAGGGTCATCTTGGAAATCATCATATGCATCTCTAGACATCGGTATAGCTATACTGTCTCCAACACTTCCTATAGTGTCTTTTGGGCCTTGTGAAGGGCCTATGTGGAAGTTCTTCTCGATGCGTGGTAGCTTCCATCAATTCCATTGAAGCACAAGTGTTCACTCAACACCCATACAATTATTTTTTTCAAGTTTTCACATTTTTAGCATGTACAATGCATGCAATTACAATTAGCATCTACCCCTAAGTTCGAACTCTATTTATTCCCTCCTCATATTCTTTTGATGTTCTTTTTGTAGTCATCAAAGCATATTTGTCCATTCCCACAAGAAATTGAAGCAAATCTATGTGGAGACTTGTTAGACATGGGAAGATTAGGTTATGCATTTTACCAAACATTAGTTATACAAGCATTAGAAGTATTTGAAATTACATTTCATGGAATTTTCAATTAATAATGAAAAAAAAGCAATATATGATAGACACATAAGCGACTTGTTTATGTCGACTTTAAAAGCCTCATGTGTAGTAGTGTAGAACAATTGGAGTAACTACATGAATGTAAATTACCTTATCCATAATAATGAATTCTTTTCATTTATATGCATATTTTCTCCTAGTTTTCATTATTTTCATTGAACTATATATATCTTATGGGATGAATGAGGGGTATGTGTGTATGGACTTGTCGATGAAGTGAATGTGGAGGTTGTATTTTCATTGATATACAAATGTTTTTCTAGTTTTCATTATTGATTTTCATTGAAGTATATATATTTTATGGGATCAATGAATGAGGAGAACTTGGAGTGTGAAAGGAAATGGTATGTGGGTGTGGACTTGTGCATGTAAGTGAATGTTGAGGTTGCATTTTCTTAATATGCATATGCTCTTCTAGTTTTCCTTATTTTCATTGAATTATATATATATATATATATATATATATATATATATATATTAAGGGATTGACAAACAAGGGGAACTTGTGTGTGAAAGTAAATGGGTGTGTGTATTAACTTGTAAATGAATTGAATGTGGAGGTTACAGTGAATGTATTATGGTTTCTTTCATCAAGTCTTTTAAAATAGTTGTGGATGGATGATGAATTTGGATGTTTTATACCCTACAATGAAAGTGAATGTATGTTTCTTTTTCATGTGTGTAAAAATTGCAAGAGCAATGTAGCAGATGATACCTCGAATATATATAGAAATGTAGGTAGTGATTGCAATGTAAACAAAAGAAAAAAAGGAACTTTTAAAGTCCTTTTGAAAATAATGACTTTAAAAACAACTATTTTGAAAGTTGTTTTGTAACTGACTTCTTTTCTTATTGATTTTCTAAGTTAGCTTGATACAAGTTAGCTTATTAACTAGCTTCTATTAGTGTTTTTAACCGATTTTAAAAGTATCCTATGTAGTAGCGTTATCCATACAAAATGGGCTGCTTTGTCAAAAGTAAAGGTGACAGAACTTCCTAGGCATGCATGCAACAATTGCACCACCTTAGGGAGCTTTTAGGAGAAGCTCATATCACATACATTGGATACATATACAATGAGAGCTGTTTTGAAACAAACAAGTTAGAAGATTGTGACTTGCATAAAGATATATTCCACTCACTCTTTCTCTTACCTAATTAAATCATTGAGGATTACACATTTTTTAATGTATGCAAGTGTGTTCCCCCTTTATTACACATTTTCAAATAAGAAAATTAATGAAGAATCATGGATAAGATAAAGAAGGTGAGGAAGGACATAATATATGGGAAATCTAGTACTAACAATCAACTAAGGGATAAGATATATCCTTGTTGATGCATGTCCTAAGCAGCCAAAGAGAACTAACTCAAACAAGGATGGACCAATGAGAAGTAAGATTGTAGAGAAGACCAAAACCAAGACCATTGATGAGATGTTTTTAGTGGGGTGCCACCTAAATTTTAGGAGAAAAATGTCCCAATCAAAGAGTGGAGATGTCCCATACTATTTCAATGTTATTGTCTAGAGAAATAAAGGTGGAGAAACCTAGAGTGGATAAGGAACTCTCAAAAGAATTTATGCCATCTACTCTAAGGCATGTTTATCCAATAGTGGAAAGAAAATGAGCACTAAAGAGATTGGTGTGGATAAGGAAACTTCAACAGAATCTCATCTATTCAAGTTAGGGTGAAGCATGATTTGATAGACAAGAATGAAGTAAAGTAAAGCTACAAACCCAAGCTACCATCCCATACAACTCCTAGGAAACTTCCACTCACTAAAATACCCACATTCTTTCCCTTTGCCTATTTTACCGTCCCACATTTTTTCCCATGAATCACGCACCCCCTTACTTCCAATCATCCTTAGCTCCCTCCAATCCTCCCATTATCTCTTATCTTATTTATTATTTTTCTCTAGCTCTTTTCCTCCCTTATTTTTCTCTCCAATTTCATCAAGATGCCACTTCTCTTTTGAATTCCACACCCTCCACTTTCTATCCCATCTTTCCTTCCTTTCATCCTATCTTAAATTTTAGTCACTCTTTAATTCTTTCTCCTCATGATCCTATCCATTCACCACCTAGGGTTATAACAATATAGGTCAAGGGTGGACCATCTTAACCTGGAAGAGGATGTGGCATGTGACCCAACCTTGTATAAGAAGACTATTTCCAAGACCTTATTGTGAGCGATTCTAATCTCTTTCCAATTCCTATATTAGGGTTGTATTAGTATTTTGATTTTGCATTATGGATGGTAGTATAAAAGGTATAGTTGAACTGATTTGTTTACTTGTTATAGGATATATAGTATTGTTGCATTAGTAAGCATTTGCTTGACAAGGATAACCTAAGCTCTACTATAACCCAAGGACATAGGCTATTTACGGTTATAATGCCAATCTGCTGAGACCCTAACCCTACAAATTTGATGTATGATTGATGGCAATTGTGGTGGGGCACTTTTGCTTAGGATTGGTGTGGAGGCATGGAAATTCTTTGAGACACTTGCTAAGAATTCCCAACAATGGGATTATCTATAAGAAAAGAAAGGAATCCACAACCTCTAAAGAAAAGTGGTTTACATAAAATAGGGGTATGCCTATGCTAACATTCTTCTCCTTTTCCTTTCTCTCCAGCTGCACCTATTTGAAGTGATTTTTAGAAATAGAAGCCATTTTTACTACTCTTGCGTGGTGGTAGGCCGGACCCAAAGGACCTTCTCAACCTAGAAGTCAATATGTCAATGAACTTGTTGGCCACTTTCTCATTAGTAACAAGCACCCTCTACGCAAATCTCCAAACTCAACTAAACTTGCTTTTGTATTGAATCACTAACAAGTCACCTTACTCTAAACATAAGAATTCATTTTCTTTGTCTATAAATGTGAGGGGAAATGTACTTGTTGAAGAAGATTGTTTTGAACTCTCCTCAGTTGATGGTATTGTTGCCTATGAAATAAGTTTGTTCTACAGTTTACCACTAGAATGCCTCTTCACTAGTCATCACAAATGTTGTCATTATCACTTTCTTCCCTTTAGGGACCTTCATTCCCTGAGAATTTTCTAAACCTTGAACATCCAAGTCTCAGCAACATTTGGCTCATCCTCTACAGAGAATGGCAATGCCATCTTCTTAAATCTAGCAAGCAAGTTTACTTCTCTACTAGCATTTCCTCCTGGAGCTTTTTCCCCATCCATTGAGTGATGCTTACAATTGATTCTGTAAGTATTACCAAAGTTACTTCACCAATTGCATAGCTTCACTCATCACATTTCCTTGTTCTAATGAGCCAATGAGGGTGTTGGTGGGTCATGGGATTGCTTCTTAGAATCTCATTGGTATCCATTCTAAAAAATAGAGCATTCCCGTGTCAGTAATTTTTCTTTCACTCAAATAGTAACCAAAAGTTTCATATTTTGTTGACCATTCATGACTTTCCAGTAGGGAATTGGCTGTGTGTGAAGTGAACCTAGGCTCTAATATCAAATATAAAGATTTAGGTTTCAAAAACACAATTATCTTTTCTAAAATTCTCTTAGAAAGGAGAGATCCCTATTTATAAATTCCATTTATAAATAAATCACACGAAAGACCCTCTTTCATTGAAAATTGTTTTAAAAAATGTCGATTGTTAACTGTTTAAAACTTGCACATAGAAAAATACTAGACTCATGTTTTAGTCCCATCAATTTTCATTTCATTTAAAAAACATTCCCAAGGTTTGTCATTCATTGCTTAGTTACAATCCAATAGCCAATAAAATATAGTTTTACATTGTGTGCATGAGTACAATCATAGTCAATAATATAACATAAGAAAAATAAAATCCAAAATGTCATGTGTCACACATTTCTTCTTAACATCCCATCTTTGGGTCATTCACTCCTCGCTAATGGATACAAAAAAATTACTAACATATCCCTATATTTAGAAGGTTTTTAGCCCCAAAAATATCTTAATTATTACTAATTAGGGTTAATTCTATTATTTTGTAGGTCCACAATACAAATGAAAGAATTCACAAAATTGCCAATTTACCCTTAAAAGGTAAATTCACATTCTAAGCTATATTATAAGTCACACATGCCATCAATGAAGTCCAGTAGGTTCAAAATTATCATTGGCTGTCATTATCGAAGATAGCATGACCAAAAACAAACTTCAACTCAAATGAGAGAGAAAAGGTGGCAAAATTCCAATTCATGGACACTTTTATACATTTCACTACCTTAAAAGGCTTAAGATATAAGCTGAATTCACATACAATGGAATCAAATACAATGAAAGCTTCTCATAATTAAAAGAAGAATAGGCTACATGAAGACTTTTTACTTATTTTCTCTCTCCTACTCAACCAAAAGAATAAGATAAACCAATGATTGGATATCTTATCCATAAAAGGTATTGAAGTATAGTTGGTACCCATGAGTATATGAAGATCTACAAGAATCAATGTCATTCACCCTAGGACAATCCACTCCAATAGTAGACAAAAAATGAAGTTTTAAGGAAGATCAAAATAGAATCACATCATCAATTCAAGGGTAAGTACGATCTAAAGGCTAGGACTGAACTGAAGCAAATAAGGAAACCCTAGCCATCTTTCCTATGTTGAAAGGTCAACTCAAAAACCTTAAACAATGGAAGATCTCAACCAGCCATCTTGATCCAACATCCATCTCATCATAGGGTTTTTAAAAACATAAACACGTCCAATTTGGAAAACATGCGCCCCCCCCCCTCCCCCCTCCTTCCTTTGTTAGACTTTCTAATTTTGAATGCCCTTGATTTCTTCCACCAACTTTCCTTCCCATATCTTTCCATTCCCACTTATTCCTTACCTTGCCATTAACTTACTTCACTCCTTTTCCAACTCACCACCTTCCAACACTACTACACAAGGGTTTTAAAGTTGACATAAAGAAGTCGTTATATTGACTACCGACTTTGTATATATTTACAAGTCAATTACAAATAAATGACTTTAAAAATATAGACTTAAGAAGTCGTATAATTGTAGATGACTTTAAAAGTCTAGCGCAAAGAGGAAAACTTTCATAGGAAGGACTTTTAAAGTTGTTTACAATTAAACAACTTCAAAAGTTATTGACTTTTGAAGTCATTTGGACCTAAATGACTTCAAATGTCAATAACTTTTGAAGTCAATTAGGCCAAGAGACTTCAAAAGTACACACCCAAATTTGGTGCGAAGATTATTTTATGTTGGAATGGACTTTTAAAGTCATTTGATGCTAAATGACTTCAAATGTCAATTACTTTAGAAGTCATTTAGCACTAAAGCACTTTAAAATTTAGTTACTTTTAATGTTGCTTGAGTCAAACAACTTCTTAAGTTTGCATATACTTATGAAATCATTTAGTGCTAAATGACTTCAAAAGTTACTGACTTTTAAAGTTGTTTAGTACTAAACGACTTCTAAAGTCCTTGTTCATATATAAATAACAAACCTCATATCATTTTTTCCTATATCTCCTTCTTCTCATGGGTGGCATGATGACATCCTCCTCTGGTCATTATGCTTCTCTCCTTCTCCCTTCTTGCTTTCCATTTTGGATAGTTTGATTGCTTATGTCATGAAAAACACTATAAGTAAACTATAATTTCTTTCGATCACAAATTCTTTCTTGTTACTAACTCTCTCTGTTTTCATTTTGTAGATCAAGTGAGTTTTCTCACTATAGATGATGGGATTAAGAAGTGTGTTAGATCATCCTAATTTTGCAAAAGTCATATGATTTTATTGCAAATGAGAATTGCTTCTCTCTCACTATTGGAGAAAGGGAGAACATTAGGATTTGTGGTTCTCATCCAAATTTAGGATTTGATGAAGAGTGGTGGTTATACTATCAAGTTTTGGCCGAGAACTAAATACTAGGAGGCCAGATTTTGATGAAAAAGAGTAGATTCGCTCTTTGATTTTGTGTTAATATATAAGATCCAAGAAAAAGTAACATTGGATGTAATAAAAAATAATTTGATTTTCTTGTTCATGTGTTTGTTTCTATATATATGTTTGTGTGTGTAAAATCGATTTCATTGTGTATTTATGTAAGATATTGCAATGTACAATAAATAAATAATCGTATATTTAAAGTGAAAATATGTAAATTTTTAAAGTCATTTGTAGCGAACCACTTCAATCTTACGAGTATGTTTTAAGGGTTTTTTTGTTGACTTTTGCTGTGCTTTTTTCAACTGTGTTCATAATCTATATACAAAAGCTAAGTTGAATTTCTATTTGACTATCCTCAACCAAATCCTAACTGTGAATTGGAACTACATTCACAAATTAGAGGTTGATATCGATTTTTGAGTGTTGGTTAGTTTCTCTTTGTTTGTCTCATATGTATTATGCATATTTGAAGAATTGTTACAAGGTTATGGGTTAGAAACTTTCCTTTTTAATGTTAATTTTCTTTTTGAATGTATTTGTCATTTTTAGCTTTTTTTTCATTGTTAATTGAAAATTTCCATGTAATATAATTATTTCAAATACTTCTAAATCTTGTATACCAAGTATTTAGTAAAATGGCCAACCTAATATTTTCATATCTAACACATCTCCACATATATTTGGTTTAATTTCTTATGATAAGGGATAAATATGCACGGATGATTGTGATAAAAACATCAAAAGAATATGAGGAGGGAATAGAAAATTTCTTAAAGTTCGCACTTAAGACAAGTGTTGATCATAATCACATGCATTGTCCATGCTCAAAATGTGGAAACTTGAAAAATTAACTATAGGAGTGTTGAGAGAACACATATGTTTCAATGGAATCGATGAAAGCTATCACCCATGGATTTGGCATGGAGAAGAACTTTTGTGTAGGTCATCAAAAAGGCCTGGAAGATATGATTAAGACACTGTAGGAAGTGTAGGAGACAGTATAGCTGTACCGATGTTTCAAGATGCATATGATGACTTCCAAGATGACCTTAAACAATTTCATACTACATTAGAAGATGTCAATGAGCCATTGTACCCTGAGTGTAAAGATTATACCAAGTTGTTGGCAGTTGTAGAACTTTACAAAGTGAAATTATGATTTGGTTTTTTAGATCAAGGTTTTACAGAAGTCTTAAAAGTAGTTAGTAAGATGCTATCGGAGGATAATATATTGGTGAGGTCTACATGGGAGACAAAGAAAACCTTGGTTACAATAGGATTGAAGTATGAGAAGATACATGAGAGGCAAAGAGACAGTTACAAACATTCCTGCAAAGGTTTTATGGTACTTCCCCCTATTCCTAGGTTCAAAAGAATGTTCGTATAACATAAACAACAAAGAAATTAGTATAGCATGCCAAGGACAGAGTAGGGTATAGCTTTTCACCCCATCCAACAGATAGCATAGCATGGAAGCTAATACACTTGATGTGGCCTAATATTTGTGAAGAACCTAGAAACCTACAACTTGCATTACCTGCAAATGGGATTAATCCTCATAGTTTTATGAGAAATAAGTATAGTTGTTGGATCATTATATTAGTTTGTTACAACCTTGTACCATCTATATGCATGAAGAGGAAGTTCAAGAAGCTAACTATGCTGATGTTGGGTCCAAAGCAGTCAGAGAATGACATTGATGAGTACTTATCTCCCTTGATTGATGATCTAGAGACATTATAGGATGTAGGCATTGAAGCATACGACGCACATAGGAAAGAGTCTTTGTGATGACCCGGGTTTTCCTATGCATTTTTAAATGCAAGATCTAAATTCCTAAGGTAGGATGCATCCCTATTTGAAAACCATTTTATAAAAACCATGCAATGCAGTGGAAAACCTTTTGTTTTAAACTCATTTTGAAAACCCCGAGTGTCATTCGCTTTCACAACAATCAAAATAGTTGTTGAAAAACTTCAGAAATCATAAATGTTTTTCCCCAGGTCTAGTCACAGCACACAGTCCAACTGTAAATAAATACAAGTACATGTCCATAGGGTAGAAGTTTACTTACGCGTATAGTTGTCTCCTTTGTTTATTCACTTGCTCGTAACACTAATATCTCCTGAGACGTCTTCTATTTGTGAGTGGAACTATCCTGAAAAATGTTAAGGATAGGGTGAGTATATACTATACTCAGTAGGAGTCTATCACTACTAGTTTTGCAATGCATGCTATGTTTAAAAATCGTATGCTCTTTAAAACATGTGCATGTTCGAACAACCATGTTCAATATCGATATTAAAAACCATTGTCAAATCGGAATACTGACGACTAAAGAATCGCATAATCCAAGTCGAAAGTATCATATATATATCATAAACATAATGATATACATAAGATGCTCAACTGAATCCAACTCATGGATATCTGGTATGGTCGACCAACCTCATGTCATGCCAGACGCAATGCAAGTAAATCCTCAAACCATAGGGTCCAACTATGCCCACGACCTCACTGCCGTGTGGTCCCTGGGTACCTGAGGACATAGGGTCATATGCCTCCACGGGACATATGACACTTCAACCCAGTGCCGTGACACCAGTGGTAGCCCCTGTACCACATGCAGTCGAAGCAGGGACATTGCCCTTTCTGGGCGTGGTACCCATCCACCTAATAGTGGTATAGGCTGGAGGCTAACCCAAACCTCTCGGCATAGCGCCCATGAGCTTATCAGCCCAAATCATATCAGATCAAACAAGCGAAAACCTCTTTTTCAAAACCTGTCCTCTTTGCGTCCCTCACAGCTGCCTACCCAGCGTCTTTTGGGCACTCCAGTGTCTTTTGGTAACCCTCAAGGACATGCAATCTTTCAAAAAACTCAATGCTCATAAATCATACAATATATGCAATTGTTTGCAAAACATATCTATGCATAATGTATATGCAATTATTTGCAAAACATATCTATGCATAAAGCATTTATCATATGTACACTGAATTAAGTCATGCTAAACAAGTCATATACTTATACTTAAAACATGTATCCTCAAAACAATCATGGCTCTTTTAAAAAGTCTAGTAGCGATAGAGCACCTACCTCAAAGTCTCCTGGAGTCGTGTCCTTTATCACTTTAACACGTCCCTGGGTCTCATTTATAAACTCCTGGGTATGAATGGATACAAGGAGTCCTTATTAATTTTATTCTATTTAGACATTAGATCGCTATATCTGCCTATTGGGGTCCATGGTCCTTGCCTAATTCATTCGTCATGCTAGATCCTATGGTGTGGATCTACTTTCCAATAGTTAGACTCTGTAATTTATCCTCTAATCCTAACTTTAAAGTCTCACTAGGTCTGCGTGCCCCAGTTCCCAGGACACCCGTGTATCCTGGTTGAACCGCGACCGCCTTACGTGCGTGCGTGCCCAAAGGCCGTGCCAGGGACAGCGTTTTGCACATGCACATGCATGCTCAAGTGATGCGCTATGATGCGCATCATCATACGGATGCACCTTGTAGCATGGTGCGTCTCATCTCCTAGGGCACCCCGTGCATCCTGGTCGAGGCAAGACTCGTGCCCCATGTCGCGCGCTCACCTGAAGGCCACACCTGGGACAGTGTACGCACTGTCGTTCACCTGGAACTCATCCCAGGGACCCTGTCCTAGGCGCAGGTGAAGCATGGTGTCCTTGGGATGCCTTGTTTGTGCAAGGCCGGCCCAAGCCAGCTTGGAGCATTTTCCAGCCAAGAACTCAGCTGGAAAATGACTGGGAAAGGGGGACGCCTAGTTCCTTTTAGGGTCGGCCAGAACCGGCTTGTCTTCTTCAGCTGGAAAAATCGGCTGGGGAAGGACTAGATTCGGCGTGGATCTGGTCTGGGGAAAGCAAAATGAAGAGGAAAAGGTAAGAATGGTTACCTGTAGCCTAGGAACGCCCTTTTTTTCCCTGATGGGTGTGCCTGCTCGCCGGAAAACTCGAACAAGGGGGGAAACCCCATTGCCAGACCAAAAAGCAGAAAGGGAATGGGAGAATGGCCGGCCCAACAAGGGCCTGGCCGTTGCCGAAATTTGCAGAGAGACGGATTTCCAATTTTTCCGGAAACCCCAGTCTCAAATGACTAGAAAACTCGTGATTTTGGAGGGGGAGATGGGGCTTTTTATAGCCCTGCTATGGCATTGCTGCCAATGGCGGTGTTGCCCTTAGCGGTGGCAGATCTCTCTGGAAAAGTCGTGAAAGAGGCTTTCTGGAGAGATCTGGAGGTGGAAGACGACAAGGTGTATCGTTATCAAAACTGCCCCCTGTGTTTTTTGTCCTTTTTCGTTTTAAACGTTTTTTGTTTAAATTACAAAACTACCCCTGTTCTTTAAATGGCCGTAACTTCTTCATACGAACTCCGTTTTGGGTGATTTTTGAGGCATTG
Source organism: Warburgia ugandensis (assembly GCA_035236585.1). Taxonomy (NCBI): domain Eukaryota; kingdom Viridiplantae; phylum Streptophyta; class Magnoliopsida; order Canellales; family Canellaceae; genus Warburgia; species Warburgia ugandensis. The sequence goes on from CP141130.1 coordinate 50,418,506, forward strand.
GATGCCATTTTTTGAGTAGAATATAATGGTACAAAGTTTCCTCACAAATTCCTTTGTTTAATATTTTAAATAAAGTAAAACATTTAACACAGTTTATTTTCCATAAAATTTCCAAAAATAGCGTAAATTATTCGGGCATTACATGACGACCCAAGTTTTCCCATGCATTTTTAAATGCAAGATCTAAATTCCTAAGGCAGGATGCATCCCTATTTGAAAACCATTTTATAAAAACCATGCAATGAAGCTAAAAATCTTTTGTTTTAAACTCATTTTTGGAAACCCCGAGCATCATGTGCTTTCACAATAATCAAAATAGTTGTTGAAAAACTTCAGAAATCATAAATGTTTTTCCCCAGGTCTATTTAGTCACATCACAGTCCAACTGTAAATAAATACAAATACATGTCCACAGGGTAGAGAGTTTACTTACACGTATAGTTGGCTCCTTTGTTTATTCACTTGCTCGTAGCACTAATATCTCCTGAGACGTCTTCTATTTGTGAGTGGAACTATCCTGAAAAATGTTAAGGATAGGGTGAGTATATACTATACTCAGTAGGAGTCTATCACTACTAGTTTTGCAACGCATGCTATGTTTAAAAATCGTATGCTCTTTAAAACATGTGCATGTTTGAACAACCATGTTCAATATCGATATTAAAAACCATTGCCAAATCGGAATACTAACGACTAAAGAATCGCATAATCCAAGTCAAAAGTATCATATATATATCATAAACATAATGATATGCACAAGATGCTCAACTGAATCCAACTCATGGATATCTGGTATGGTTGACCAACCTCATGTCATGCTAGATGCAATGCAAGTAAATCCTCAAACCATAGGGTCCGACTATGCCCACAACCTCGCCGCCATGTGGTCCCCGGGTACCTGAGGACACAGGGTCATATGCCTCCACGGGACATATGACACTTCGACCCAGTGCCGTGACACCAGTGGTAGCCCCCTGTGCCACATGCAGTCGAAGCAGGGACATTGCCCTTTTTGGGCATGGTACCCATCCACCTAATAGTGGTAGAGGCTGGAGGCCAACCCAAACCTCTCGGCATAGTGCCCACAAGCTTATCAGCCCAAATCATATCAGATCAAACAAGCAAAAACCTCTTTTTCGAAACCTGTCCTCTTTGCGTTCCTCACAACTGCCTGGCCCTCACAACTGTCTACCCAGCGTCTTTTGGGCACTTCAGCGTCTTTTCGTAACCCTCAAGGACATGCAATTTTGCAAGAACTCAATGCTCACAAATCATGCAATATATGCAATTATTTGTAAAACATGTCTATGCATAATGTATTTATCATATGCATGTTAAATTCATTTATATGCTAAACAAGTCATATACGTATACTTAAAGCATGCAGTCTCAAACAATCATTGCTCTTTTTAAAAGTCTAGTAGCGATAGAGCACCTACCTCAAAGTCTCCTGGAGTCGTGTCCTTTATCACCTTAACCCATCCCTGGGTCTCATTTATAAACTCCTGGGTATGAATGGATACAGGGAGTCCTTATTAATTTCATTCTATTTAGACATTAGATCGCTAGATCTGCTTATTGGGGTCCATGGTCCTTGCCTAATTCATTCGTTAGGCTAGATCCTATGGTGTGGATCTACTTTCTAATAGTTATACTCTGTAATTTATCCTTTAATCCTAACTTTAAAGTCTCACTAGGTCCGCGTGCCCCAGTTCCCAGGACACCCGTGTATCCTGGTTGAACCACAACCGCTTTACGTGCGTGCGCGCCCAAAGGCCATGCCAGGGACCGCGTTTTGCACACGCACATGCATGCTCAAGTGACGCGCTATGACACGCATCACCGTACGGATGCACCTTGTAGCATGGTGCGTCTCAGCTCCCAGGGCACCCCGTGCATCCTGGTCGAGCCAAGACTCGTGCCCCATGTCGCGTGCTCACCCGAAGGCCGCACCTGGGACAGTGTACGCACTGTCATTCACCTGGAACCCGTCCTAGGGACCCTGTCCTAGGCGCAGGTGAAGCATGGCGTCCCTGGGATGCCTTGTTTGTGTAGGGCCGGCCTAAGCTAGATTGGAGCATTTTCCAGTGAAGAACCCAGCTGGAAAACGACTGGGAAAGGGGGACACCTGGTTCATTTTAGGGTCGGCCAGAACCGGCTTGTCTTCTTCGGCGAGAAAAACTGGCTGGGGAAGGACCAGATCCGGCGTGGATCTGGTCTGGGGAAAGCAAAATGAAGAGGAAAAGGTAAGAACGGCTTACCTGTAGCCTGGGAACGTCCTTTTTTTCCCCGGTGGGTGTGCCTACTTGCTGAAAAAGTCGAATAAGGTGGAAAACCCCATTGCCAGACCGGAAAGGATAAAGGGAATGGGAGAATGGCCAGCCCAACTAGGGCCTGGCCGTTGCCGAAATTTGCAGAGAGACAGGTTTCCAATTTTTCTGGAAACCCCAGTCTCAAACGATTGGAAAACTCGTGATTTTGGAGGGGGAGATGGGGCTTTTTATTGCCCTGCTATGGCAGTGTTGCCAATGGCGGTGCTGCCCTTGGCGGTGGCAGATCTCTCTGAAAAAGTCATGAAAGAGGGTTTCTGGAGAGATCTAGAGGTGGAAGACGACAGGGGGTGCCGTTATCAAAACGGCCCCCTGTGTTTTTCATCCTTTTTCATTTTAAACATTTTCTGTTTAAATTACAAAACTACCCTTGTTCTTTAAATGGCCGTAACTCTTCATACAAACTCCGTTTTGGGTGATTTTTGAGGCGTTGGATTCCATTTTTCGAGTATAATCTAATGGTATCAAGTTTCCTCACAAATTCCTTTGTTTAATATTTTAAATAAAGTAAAATATTTAACACAGTTTATTTTCCATAAAATGTCCAAAAATAGCGTAAATTACTCGGGTATTACAGTCTTTCACCATAAAGGCTATACTATTGTGGATAATAAGCAACTTCCCTATGTATGATAAATTGTCTGGATGCACCATGAAGGGATATAATGCTTGTCCTACCTGTAGTGATCAAACAAGTATTTTACATGTAAGATGAACGTGATAAGAGATAGTCAACTATTTTATCATCATGTTCAAGGGACTTTTTTTATGAAGATAACCTAGGAGATACTGAAATAGATTACCCTTCTATTACCAAAATAATCCCATGAATCAAAGTAGTACATGGTGGGAATGAGGATTATGTGCGTGACAATGGTGAGGAGGGTGCTTGGGTTTGAAAACTATATATAGTTGGGGGTATATGGACTGTATTAGTGAGTTGCAATATAACTCTTGATTTATAATCTCTTTTATCATTATATGCGATGTATACATATATATCATAAAAGGATGATAAATGAGGATTTATTCTAAAAAATACCTTAATTTTCTTGTTGACATGTTTATATATATGTGTGTGTGTACAAAGAATGAATGAATCAATGTTGACTATCATAAAAAATTGGTTTCATTGTATATTAATTGTTAGATATTGTAAAGGACTAACATAAAATATATATAATTTGAATTGAAAAATAATTTATAAAGTCATTTAGTGTAAATGACCTTAAAACTCTATTACTTTTAAAGTCATCTAGTGTAAAAGTCTTTAAAAATAGAAACTTTCTAAAGTTATTTAGCACTAAACAACTTTAATAATATATACTTTTAATGACATTTTCACTAATCAAATTTAAAAGTAGATGCAATTAAAGTCTTTTACAATAAACAACTTCATTATGTACAATCAAATTTAGCACCAAGAATGATCAACCAAATTTACACAAATTATTATGTAGTGTGATTTTTATATAGCAATTTACAAAAAAATTGAATTATGTGAAAGCAGTCTCAAAAGAGAATATTTTTTATATTCTTAATTTTTAGAGTTCTAGAAAGTGAAAATTTTATAAACATCAAATCTGTTGTTAAAACCTCAACATTCGGATTACACTATAAAAAATGATTCTAACAACACTAAGTTTGGTAAAATCAGAATTCTAATGAATAAGCTTTGATTTGTCTTGAAGAGGCAATTTGGTAATTTCACATAGTGGGCCTCGCTTGCAGAAATTTGAGATTTGAGTAGCTTTTATCTATTTTTTTACAATAATTATATAACTAAACAATTAAATAGTAAAAACAATATAATATTCAAGTGTAAATTTTACCAAAATTAAATTATTAAATAAATTAAAGGAGGGGCCATTTTGATAATGGCACTCCCTCCCACTTAAGTCATTAATAGACAAAAAGAGAATAGACCTTGTTCTTTTCTCAATAACCCAATAGGAGGAAACCTAGCAAAGTCAGTTAGAAAGAAGAGAGGGGAGACGAAGAGAGGAGGAGAAGGACTGGTGATGAGGACACCCAAACCGGCACACAAACTAGAGGAAACTCTATTTGATAGTGACAATGCCCAAGCAGGCATGTGCAGCTGAGGGAAACTAACATTGAGAAGAAGAGGGAGAAGAATAAGAGGAAGAAGAATAAGGGGGAGAAGGGGGAGAAGGAGAGGAAGTGAGGAGGAGAAGGAGGGCCGATGGAGGCCATTAGTAACATTCAACAATGATGATGCCCAGACCAGTGCATAAGAGAGAGAAAAACAATGGCGAGAAGATGGGGGAGAAGAAAGATGAGATGAAAAAGAGGAAGAAGAATAAGGGGGAGAAGGAGAGGAGGAGAAAGAGGGATGTCAATGATGGCCAGACCTATGCGCAGGTGAGAAAAACCAACTTGACAAAACAAGGAGGAGAAGAAAGAGGAGGAAAGGAAAAGGAAAGCTTTTCTAGGTAGATATTCTCAATCTAATTCATGGTTTTAATGGATGAGTATGATTGGAACATTTCTGATTTCATTTAGATATATGAACATGATTTAAGTAGATGAGACGTGATTCTATTAGGATGAGACACATTCTACCTATAAGCCATGTTTTGTCTCTGATGTGCTTAGCTTTGTTGTTTTTGGTATACTTAAGGGCCATCTCTATTTTGTACCTAGAGCTTTAAAGATATATATACTTAGGGACTAGCTAAAGAGGATATTGAAGAGGCTGTCCTAGCATGTTTTATTATGATAAACTAATTTGATTTTGTGTCTTGTTGATTTTCTTTCTAATGAAGAAGACACGGTTTATTTCTGAATGAGATATAGAGTGCATGTCTGCTGTAGGGCATTTTTGGTAGGTGAGCTACTAACAGGAATCCATCTAAGGTCAATGGAAGAGACACACGTACTTTTTGATCTTAAACAATTATCTATACATTTCTGAACTTAGTTTGCTTTGTCCAAATTTTTGTACAAAGCTAGTCCATCTATCATGACTACGTTTTGTTTTTTCCTGAATAGTGAGTGGAGTAGAGGATAAATTATATATAATAGGATTTCCTTTAACAAAAGCATGACATCTTGTAGCTCTAGCATATAAATGGTGATCAACACACACACATGCAAAGAAAGAAGAAGGAACAAAAGGAAATAAGACTAGTTAAAATTATTAGTAGAGAATAAGATCCAAGATCAAAATATCCAAGCACAACAAATTTTAGCTGAATGAAATGAAGAATAGTCAACTATTGCAGTAAAAGGACAAGATATTGCATGCCAATACTATTTAAGTTGATTAAACTAGGAAACTAAGTTAGCTATTTTGGAAGAACCTATTCTAGTCCAGAATTTGCAATAATCTATTTATAAAAGCAATTAGACACTATCTAGCAAGAAATTTGAAGAAGATATGAAAGTCATGCTATGATCTAGCTGACTAAGCCACTCAACTATCTAAAAAGATCCCAACTATTTTAGTAAGCCTTGGGAAATCCAGTCACCTATTTTTGCAATTTAGTTAGCTGTCAAGCATTAATAAGATTGATGTGATTTCTAGAAGTTTTGAGAAAGGCTGTAGCTAAATGAGAAGACCACTATTTCTAGCAAGGAATTGTTTTGGAAATTTAGTCACTTGTGTGAAGAATCATAATCCATTATTCTTAGAGTCACTTTCAACATATGCATTTAGGTTATTAGCATATAATAGCTAATGTTTCAAGCCAACTATTTTGAAAACAAGCAACTAATTTAAATCCAACTGAATAAGTTAGGTAGCACATTTTTTGGAGAATCCAGTCAATTGCTTTTAGAAGTGTAATCTGCTTCATGCAAATTGAATAGGGTATAAATTCTAGGTTGAAGAACAACTAATGCTCGTGAAGAACTATCAACTATCTAAGGATAAACATTAGAACTATTTGAAAATATTTACAAAATAAATAATTGTCCAGTATAAATAGGCAAGTAATGATATGAGACACGTTGTTGAGAAGTCACTTCCAAATAAGAAATCTTGTTTTATGTTGAGTTACATCCAATCAAACGACTAGCATCTCATCTGTAGATCAGTTGGCTACAACACAAAAAATTAGTAACTTTAGATGCCATAAAACAATATGTAGATGAATTAAAATTCTAACTTGTAAGCATGCTCTCAAGCTAGGAGCTCTAATCTATTATATTCTAATTCTTCCCATATATTGTATTGAAGACCTTCTCTATCTAATCTTTACATTTGTGCTTTATTTTGGAGAGAGATTTCTTCTTCTTTCAAAATTCCTTATATTTGAGAGAATACAATAACTCTCTTGCTCTTGTTCAGTTTTCCAAGTATTTGTAAGAAGTACATGTTGGTTATGTTTTATCTTTAGACGGAGCGAAAGAAAGAATTCTCCTTTACTTACAAGATAACACACACACACACACACACACACACACACACACACACACACACACACTTCCCACCTTATAATTTAATCATTTTATATTGCTTAAAGTTCTTTTATTACTACAGTTTTTGTACTTCTTTGGTTATGACATTTCTTTAGTTCTATAGGAGTCTATTTCTACAATATTTTGTAGTACAAGTAAATTTTGGAGGCTTAGTGTCAATCAAATACATATAGTCGTTTAGAATTAAGAAGTTCAACCCTTAAGAAATCTTATAAATGACCATTAGCAAGTTATGTTCACAGACTTAGTTTTCCCACTCAGAGATGTGAATGCAATGCTTCAGTTAAAGACTAATGAAAGGTCTATGGGATTTGTAGCCCTTACTCTTACAAATATCTATACTAGGTAGGCTTATATTTTCATGCATCCTTTACTTAGGAACACACAAATTAGTTTCTAGGTTTAGTTTTAGGAGTTTAATTTTAGAAATATCTATACTTTAGAAAGTTTCTATTTTCATGTATGTTTTATATCGTTTATTTTTTTTTGTTTGCTACATATGTCATGTCGATTTGTTTTCATTAAATGAATTACATGGCATTTTTATGTCATTGTTCTAAAATCATTGTGTTCTTCTTTGTAGTAACAATGGAATGAGAAGAATATCAAAATGAAGATTATGACCAAAATGAAGATCACAAACAAGAGTTCAACATGAGCACTACTCCAATGAGAAACGGTAGAGGGTGAACAACAATGGAAAAGGTTATCAAGATAAAGTCTAAGGGAATTAAACAAAAAATCCAATATAATAGTTAAGGGCAAGAGATAGGTGAAAGTGTAGTTGCTTATAGTAGCTTCCTCTGCTCTATTTTTAGAAGCATGGTTCCTATCACATTTGAGGACTTGAGACTTGTGCCATCCTCGATAAAAGGTTCAATATGGGAAATGGTAAAGGCATGTAAACATCAATAATAAGTTTTATATAATTTATAACTTACCTTATTTTCAAATATACTAATTTGCTATGTACTTTGCAAAATGCATTTGAAGTGCTTGATGACAAGAAGATGCATGCTTTTAAAGGGGCTGGTGAGCAATGGAGAAAATGGAAGAACTAGCTTGTTCACAATTACATAACTCCATATGTCAACAATACATTAAGGCTGTACATGGTACTTGCCATTTACCTTGACATCATTGACCAGGAGCTGTGGAATGCAGTTGTACAGAACCACACTTTTGTCAAAATTGAGGTATGTGCAGAAACAATGTTTCATTTAATTAATTACATGTAACATTCAATTATTGCACTTGATCACGTATGTATAAATGTACAGGTGAAGAGTGCAAGAGGAAGAAAGATACATCAAACAAATATGTAGCACTACTTGTCTAGGTTGGTCCACACTTGTTTAGAAGAGCCCAAAGTAAGAATTTGTCCCTTTCAAATTAATGCTACTATAGTTATATACATTTTGTTCTTTAAATATAGTGTCTTTGCTTGATAACAAAAGAAAGCTGGGACTATAGAACCCATTGATTGCTCCATCCTCTAGAATATGGCACATTCGACGAGCCTTACTGGCAACAAATTCTCAAATGAAAGTACTGCACAAATTGCTTCTACATAGTAAGTGGTTCCACATGTCTATAAATTTTATACAATTTATTAAATGACATGATCATGTCTTTCTAATTAAAAATTTCAAGACATACTTACCCAAGAAAGCACAACTATAGGAACTCTAAGAGCACTGCTGCCAACAAGGACATCCTATATAGGGCTATGGGCAATAAGGACCACCCTAGTCAAGTTAGGGGCATGGATTATGGTGTTGTTCCTTCTAAATTCTTAGGAAAAGGATGTTTACCTATAGTTTAAGATGATGAGGAGGCCTATAATGAGTGGGTTGAGAAAATAAAGATGGATACATTAAGTTAGTTTTGTAATGGAGGTTTGATGATAGTTACTCCATCCTCTACACATAATTCTCATAGTGCCCTTATACCTCCATCAAATGCGAGCTACAATTCCCTAATTGAAGAAGATCATGAAGGACATCTAGCACCCCTCAAAAAGGAAATTCTAGCCCAATAGGCATATATCTATATAGACAAAACTGGAAATTTTCATTGCCCTTCTGTAATAATTCTCTATCTCAAGCTCTCTATTGTATCTTTGATTTACAGGTGGGTCAATGTCTGTTGGCCTAGGATTCCCATCAAAACATCATGATAGTTGATTCATGCTATGATCATGAAGCAACCATTTTGCAAGGAATTAGTATGCCACCACATACTAAACAAGTATCCATTACCAAGGCTTTGAATGCTAATTCCTACCTACCATTCCCATCAGAAATGGAAAATATTATAATCATTAGGCAAGTAGTTTCACATCATGTCACTTGGCCAGAGGCACTAGTCATTCTCATAGAGTCCATGGCATGTATCTTATCATACTACCTTTCTCATCAATATTTTGTAGCTAGAGACTTCAATTTAATTGTCATAAATTTATACAGTTAAGTAGCAACAACATGTGAGATCAAGGTCAGCTACCTTTGCACTAGTACCTATTGCTGCTGCACCTATGGAACAAGTACTTGTATTTGTCTTTGTTTTTCTTTATCATAAATTAGGTCCTCTTCATTGATTAATATTATTTAGCTAGAAAATTGTACATGTGTTATAGGAGCCATCTAGGGAGCATGTGGAAGCCCCACCTAACACGTCTTGATCCCTAAGGTTAACCTATAATCTCATCAGCGATAATAAGACAATCAACCCTGTAAGAATCAAAGAGACAGTGCTTGTGAAGGACATTATTGAAGTGCTGCTTATGCTAGAGGACTATTATGAGTTTGACTATGGGATCAACTCAAGAATCCTCATATTGTCTCGTACATGGGGTATATGCACATACTTGCATATAAAATATTTGACATTTACATGTTATATTTTTATGGTATAGGTAATAATTATTTCTTTTATCCAGATTCTTGAATGATGCGACTAGCCTTTTTTTAGGGTGAGGGTACACTTTACCAATTCCTTGACCCTGGTATCATTTCTAAAGTGGAGGAGCAATGATCGATAGAGAGGCATGTTCAAGATATTTTACCAGGCTTCATTTGCTGCTCTTAGGGACAATGCATAATGATTTCCTATAATAACTAGTATGCTTTCATTTTCTTGTTTTCTTTTCAACTTATTCTATACTTAGGAATTGTCAACTTTAATTACAATTCATATGATTGTCTACGAAGGTCTCATTGGATGCTGCTCACTTTGGATGTGCACAGGAGGTGTAACAACCCCAAATTTTGTAAATACTATTCTGGGCATTATTATGTGAAATTAGAATTTTAGAATATAATTGGAATTTTGACCCAGAGAAAATAAATTTTTATATAGAAATGGAATTTGGAGTACAAATATGAATATGGAATGTACTCAAAAAATCGAGTCCAACTACACAAAGAACACTGAAATCGGAGTTTAAATGAATTTCACCCCAAAATTTTACTATTCCATGAATAGGTTATGAGTTTTCAAGGAGTATATTTTTTTTTTAGAAGTATAATTTGGATCTAGAACTAAAACCATTAGATAATACTTAGAAAATAGAATCCAACGAGCTAAAGAATGCTAAAAACAGAGTCCGGATGAAGAAGTTATGGGCCTAAGAGCATGAAATTGAAATTATAAAATCTGGATTCTACTCATTGATATGAATCCAACGAAACTAAGTTTGCTGAAATTAGAGGCTGGACCAATGAGTGGTAATTTTACAAAAGGGTATTTTTGTAATTTCACTAATTGGGCCCCACTTGTACTTGGAATGTGATAGTCAATGGAGTTGAAAAACATCATTAACTGGTATCATGGTGTTTAAAGTAGTTAAAACATCATAATTAAGAACTAATATAAACTAAATTGAAAACAAAAAGAAATAATTTATAATAAGTAAAAGGAGGGGGCCATATTGATATTGGCACCCCCTCTTTTTGTGACTTTCCAAAAGAAGAACAAATCATACGATCTGTCCTGCAGCCATGAAATCCTAACCCTTCTCCTCCACATCGCACAATCTCTCTCAACCGGTGATCGAACCAAGATTGGACTGTCGACCATCACTCCTTTCTCTTCCCCTCTCCCCAATCAGTTATTGGAAAACCCCACCACCGACACTCCCACATGCTATGGTTGTTTGCCCACCGAAAGAGAAGCAATCTGTTGGTCCGCTTGCCATTGATAATTCCTTTTACCAGCGAAAGTAATTTTTGGCTGATGTGGATTATGGATCATCAAGGTCTAGTACGGAGAGTCGATGTCAGAATGCCAATGGCAGAGATGGATTCTTGCAGATGGCGCAGGCGATTGCTAAATTTGGAGAGATCTATGAGAGAGCGGAAGGTGTGAAGCAAAGGCAAATGATTCAGCTTGAGGAGCAGAGAAAGGAGTTTGCCAAGGGGTTAGAGTTTCAGAGGATGCAACTTGTCATGGATTCACAAGTTCAACTTGAGAAGATCAAGCATGCAAAGTAAGATTTTGTTGCATGTGTGAGAATTTTTTGATTTTTTTCTTAATCTTTCTTATGATTCTCCTCTAGTTGATTTCTTTAGTGTTAGATCCATGGATTTGTTTTGGTAAATTTCTTCCTTTTATTTTGTCATGTGGATTTTTTGTTTTGTTTTGTATGCATCTGAATTGCTTTTCCTTTTTTTTTCTTGAAGTTATGGTCTATTTGTGATTATTGGCTATGTAGTGACCTTTTTAGCCTTCCACCATCTCCCCTCGATGGCACAAGCCAGTGCCAAAGACTGAGAAGCCCAAGTGACAAACTGTGCTCAGCGTGGCCACAAAGAACCTTGTGCTTCTTTTTGTAATTTTTGGGATGGGACATCTAATGTGGAAATGGGTTGGGAATTCTGTGAATAAACTAGTTGTGCCAATTACAGTCACAGATCTTGAGGGAAGAATTTCAGAACTTGAGAGACTATAAAAAACAATAGGAAAGATGACACACGTTTAGGTTGAAGTTGTAGATAGGAAGCTTCAGAGTGAGATGGGAACTGTGAGAAGGGAATTAAAAAAAAAAAGCTTGATGAGATATGAGTGATGACTGGGGATGAACTGAAGAAACTGGTTAGTAGAACTGGCTATCTTGAGAAGTCATTGGCTGAAGTGAAGAAGTCAGATTTCCTTTCAAAGGAAGATTTTGAAAACTTCTTTAGTGAGCTGAAGAAGAGTAAGGGTCTTGAAGGCAGTGATGGTACTTCTATTTTGGATGAAATCATGGTATTGCTAGGCAAATAGTTGAGAATGAACTTGAGAAACATGCCTTTGATGGGCTTGGAAGGGTTGACTATGCACTAGCATTTAGTGGTGCAAAGGTAGTGAAGCATTCAGAGCCATCTACTATGAGAAGGGTGCCAGTTGGTTTCCTGTGGCCAAAAGCCGAACATGGGTCCTCACAACCACACAAAAGATGTTGGAACCAAGTTTTGGAGATTCTGGTCGATGCTTTTCGTTAAAAGGAAGCAGTGGTTTTGTCAAAATTAAGCTGAGGACAACAATTATTCTAGAGGTTGTTACCTTGGAACATGTTACAAAGATTGAAGTGTGCGGGGTTGATCATGTGATGACCCGGGTTTTTAAATGTCATTGTTGGTAAAAATGCAGTGAGATCGATCTCTAGTTTTAAAACAATTTATGCAGAAGAATGCAAGAAAATTTTCTTCTTTTTCAAAGAACATTGTATAAAGAGCCCAAGTGTCAAAATGAACACTCAATGCATAGTGCCATGGCAATTTATAAATCAAATCAAAACAAGTAATCACTCTCAGGATTGTTAGTCACAGCCACAGCTACAATAAATACTTACAATCAAGATTATAGTAGTTACCAAAGGAAATTACTAATTAAATCGTACCTTTGCCTACTTGACTTTGGTTCTAACGCCTCCTGCTGTTTCTTCTATTTGTCTTTTATTTGATCTGAAAAATAATGGATTGGGTTGAGTATTTATCATACTCAGTAGGTAACCTGACACTAATGCATCATACGGTGTTCAAAGTGGTTGCATGAAAGGCATACTAAATTTGTAATAGGTGCACAAATGTATGCATAAAGTGTAAGTAATGTCATCTATTGAAATTCTTTATCAATCACGAGTTAGTATGCAATACTAACAGTATGTCTGAGTTTAGAAAGTCAAAATCAATGGATTCACCATATCCTGGTTATGAGATCTACACCCTATGTCAAAGCCATGCGTAGTATATAATGATCAGAAAATACTTAAAGTAGTCTATGAATGCATCACGAAGTAACATGCACCGGTCTCAAGTCATCTGGTCACAAGTACTCATTTACGACCAATTTAAATGCTATATGCATATCCATACTACTGAAATCATAGGGTCACCATGCTTGCAACCATAACCACTCTGGATCACATGTCTCCGGTATCTAGAGACCAGTTCACCACAGCCTCCACGGCGACTATGGATATGTCCCCGAAAGGGTGCGGTGAACACCTCTAGTGGTCGTCCCTGTTGACCACAGCAGTCAAGGAAAGGACAATGCCATTTTTTGCAGCGATACCATCCACCTTTTTGGTGGTAGAGGCTGGGAGGCCAAACCCGTACCCCTCAGCATAGTGCCCACTGGGCTTAATAGCCCAAAACCATACATAGTCCAAACCTCAAATCAACATAAAACCATGCAATTTATGGCTTTGTTTTCAAAGTATGCAAGCATTGTGTAAAATTCCATGAATCCGTAAAGTGTATAAAAACACTATTTCTCAACAGCATTCTTCAGTTAATGCAAGATTTTTCAAATACATAAATCATGCAAGTAGGTCCCGCATACTTGTATAAGAATAGTATAGTTTAAAACACATGCTTAATACAGTATTAAAATAAGGAACTTAATGAATGTTTAGGATATATTTTGAAAACAGAGTAGGATCAAACTACCTACCTCGTGCATTGTTATATCGTCGTGCCTGTCTTCACCTCGAGTCCGAGAATATCTTGGTAAGGTCCTCAGTGATGTCCAAACATAAGATCTAGGCGTTATTCTATACTATTTTATTGTATAGGCTCCAAATTTGGATTTTAAAAGGTCGCGCCTTAACGGACGACCCAAATGTAGCACCTAGGGTCTTGCGCGCCATAGTTTTAGAATGCGCGATCTACGTTTTCTAGTATATGCGTGCGCCCTAGTCGCACCGCAACTAGGTTGGGTCATGTGTGCACGTCTGAATGGTGTGCCAGGGTGTGCACTCAGGACAGCGTTGCGCGAACGCATCTTAAGCATGGCTATGGAGTGCTTTGGCTCCCAGGACATCCCATGAGTCCTGGTCGAGCCATGAAAACTGTTTGCACGCGACACGTGCGCGAGGATAGCCCCCAGGGAGCTTGGCACGGGTGTGCATCAAGCCAGGCGTCCTGGACTGCACCGTGCACCCTGGGATGTTCGTGCGCCCCTGGGAGGTGCTCTCTCTCTCTATCTTGACGGGTTTTCACCCGTTTGGTTTGGGTCACGGAAAGCCGATGATGTCCGGTCGAAAAAGCACCCAGATCCTGCATGGATCTGGGCCAGGAAGGAAAGGGGATCGAGGGCCAGTTTGGACATCCTGGAACAGTGCCCTACTCAGTGGTTTCGGCTCCCACCGGAACCATGGTTGGTGGGTTGAGGGTTCTGGAACGAGCCCTTCTTACTAAGGCGTTCTCTGGCTGGGAGATGCCCAGATCCAGCCCAAAACCTTAGGGAAAAGAGTGAGGGAAGAGAGGAGAATGACGTGAGGAAGAGAGACGTACCTGGGGAGCCCTACACGAGACGCAACGAGGCCTTGAACTCGCCTCCAAACCCCTATTGCAAGATCTAGTTTTGGGAGAAATTGGAAAGGAGAAGCGCGATTTGGGAAGAAGGGGTGGAGGGTATTTATAGAGGGAAGAAGGCAGTGTTGCTAATGGCGGTGCCGCCATTGGCGGTGGTGGAAATCTTTGCAAATTGGGGGTTTTTGGAGAAATTGTGAGAAGGCTAGAGGAGGAAGAAGATAGGGGGTGCCGTTATCAAAATGACCCCTGCTGTTTTTGAGTTTTTCGTTTTTAGGTTCATTTTACCAAAATGACCTCAATCTTCTAACGTCTATAACTTCGTCATACGAGCTCTGTTTTTGTCGTTCTTTGAGGCGTTGGATTCCATTTTGTGGTTAGTATCTAGTGGTACTAATTTTATTCACAAATTCCTAAGTTCCCTATGTGAATTTTGATCAAACATTCAACCACCTAATAAGACCCTTAAACATGTAATAAACATATATTTATTCCAAAATAGTCAAGTTACAAGATCATTAGTACATCCCATTATGTTTGTTCTTTATACAAAATGTCTCCAAAATGTTGGGTCATTATAGATCGTGAAGAAGGGGGCAAATAAAGCTAGTGATAAATGGATGAACTCGTCACATGAGATAGGTTGATAATTAAGAAAGCATGTCTTAATAGTAAGATGCATGTATTATGTCATTTAAATTGTGCATTTCATATGATATATGATAACCAAAAATGTTTACTTATGAATGATGAAAATTTGTTGTTTGAAATGCTACATGAATGACATGCTTATAATTGAAGCCTACTTAATGATATTAATAGATACACACGATCTATTCTTAAAAATATCATAGCTGTTATTGTGATGAAAAGACATTTATGGTACATGGGTACCATTACATCATATACGATGTATGAGTCTAGGATTTTACAATACATCCTTGGTTGGCGATCACCTAATAAGTGAAGATGTTATGATTATGATGACATATTCATAAATATATATATATATATACATATTATGGACAAGCATGACACTTGTGTATTATTATTTTACATCCAGGCATGGCGTCCTGAGAGTTTTGATTTAAACAGGCGTAGGCATGGGAATGCTATGCTAAGAGAGTTGTAGGGTTTGGCCACCCACTCTCTAAAATTTATTATATGATGGATAGCATGCCTAATGAGAGACTAAACATCAGGTGGGGCAATCATGGGAAGCTTGCCACCATGACAGCCATGGTCTCCCCCATGTGGACATGGATTTTGTTATTTCCACAATTGGTTTTAGTGGATTATTATGCAGTTATCTAGGAGCATTGTATGGATTTAGAATGCGGCATAGTAGTCCTTGTATTTGATGCACTATGGTAAGTATATGATAGCATGATGACATGTGTATATGATGGCATGATGAGATGCCTTATATGATGATGGCATGATGAGATGCCTTTTATGATGTTACCAATAGCAGCTGGAGTATTATAAACCCCGTATGGAAGGGCTATGATTTTGAGACCCAGTATAGTCTAGGAATGTAGGTTATAAAACTTATGAACTATATTCATAACTTTGTATGACTTTTAACGATTTTAATATATATGATATAGTCCTACATGTATATCCTGGAGGGCATAGTTTCATAAAAGTTTTCATATGGGGAAGTGAATGGGTAGATATATTTTGCAGAGTATGGTTCATAAAATTGGAGAATGATATCGTATGGAAAATGATAATGATAAATACTTAAAATACCAATGAATTATATATATTAAATATATCCTATAAAGTGTAATCTGTAAAAGGTGATTATTATATTCATATGAAGAAGAAGAATTATAAATAACTACTTTATCAATGGCTTGCAGATAATTGAACTATTAATGAAATTATGGAATTATGAACTAAGTGGTAAACTTCATCCCATATAAGCATTATGATGAATTTGAATATTTTAGTTGATGTAAAATTCTTAAGTCATAAGTAATTAATATGTTTTCGTAACTCTCCCCTACCAAGTATAGCTTGCTGAGATATTGTAAATGTTTATGTTTACAATATCTCAAATACAGGCAGACAAGAGAAGACATACACAAGCAGGAGTTCAACAACCACACTTCTACCCTCATGTATATATTTTGTTAAAGTTTTTGTACTGTGTAGCTAGTTATTTGGATTATGCTGCTTAGATATTTAGTATAATGATTATAGGGGATGTATATGTGAGCCACTAGATGGGTCCTGTTGTTTCATAAAATGCATGTTTATCTTCTTTAAAAAGTAATTATGTATGGTATGCGAGTTGAGGTGACATCTAGGTTTTTGGAAAAATGAATTTCAAAGAAAACTATCTTCCTCTATTTTTGAATTTTAAAATTAGAGGCATGCCACCTTTTTTGCAAATTTTTTTTATGAAAAACCCGGGGTGTCACGGGGGGCATGCTCTTTTTTTATTCTTGTGGATCACACATCCTCCCACACTCACAGAAATTATAATAAGTAAGCTTTTATTTTTTTCATATTATATATGTAGATAAGTAATTTATTATTCATCTATAATGCATTTGAAATTTAAATTTGTTGAGTATGGTTCAAATGGGCTAATATGACTAAGATTGTACAACCGCCAAAACTCACTTGGAAGAATGCCAAGGTATAGGAAATAGTTAATTAATCTAAGTTATTAGTAATTAAAACTACAATATTAAAAATGATATTTAAGGATTCTTTTTTGTTCTGCTCGTTGCACAATACCCTAGACAATAGTTTGATTGGGAGTGTGAGTACTATGTGCTAAGATACATGAGGACCATCATATTTGATAGTATTCCTATCTCCCATTTAAGAAAGTTAAGACATCTTTTACTTTCATAATCTTATAATTTTCTAATGTTTTTAATGGATCTAGCTAAAAACTGTGACCTTATATAATTATGTTGTATTACAGGCTACTACACTTTCTGAGTGGGCAAACAAGAAGAGTAACACCAGAGTAAATCTCAATGAAATACAAACTGAATGGGCTGAGTATGTAATGAGTTTCAATTAGATCACTTGGAGTAACTAAATGTATGTGAAGTACACAATAAAGTTTTTTTTTTATTCACTCGTGTGCTCTTTTAATTTTTATTATTTTCTTTGAAGTGAATTTGTAACTTGTACTTGAAGTGAATATGTGGTAGTTGGTTTTTAATATATTCATTGAATTATATAACTTTTATGAGATGATGAATGAGAAGGTTACTTAGAGTGTGAAAGTAAATGCAATTGTTTATGGATTTACAAATGAAGTGAATGTGGATGTTATAGAGAATGCATGTGATGTAGTTTCTTTTATAAAGTATTTTCAAGATAGAAGTGGATAGATAATGATGAGTTTGGATGTTTTGTACCCATTATGGATGTATTGGGTGTTCTATTATAAGAATGATTTAGTTTATTAAGAAAATTTTGGGTGCATGTTGTAGTGGATGTTGGTTTTTCATGTTTATATAAATTGTTCAAAGTATCAGGTGTATATGATGTTTATTATTCAATGTATACATAGGTGGTAGTGTATTAAGAAAGATGTGGATGTATGTTGTAGTGGATGTTGGTTTTTCATATTATAAAGATTGAATTATTAGGTGTATATGATGTTTGTTATTCAATGTATACATGTGATATTGTATCAAGAACAATGTGGATGCATGTTGAATTAGATGTTGCTTTTTCATGTTTCTAAAGATTATTTGAAGTATCAAGTGCATATGATGTTTGTTATTCAATGTATACATGTGGTATTGTATCAAGAAAGATATGGATACATGTTGTATTGTATGTTAGTTTTTCATGTTTATAAAGTTTGTTTGAAGTATCAGATGTATAGGATGTTTGTTATTCAATGTATATAGGTGGTAGTACTTAGATGCAAAAGTGAAAAAATAAAAATAAAAATACTTTTGAAGTCATTTAGCCCTAAACGACTTCAAAAGTGTTAGACTTTAGAAGTCGTTTAGGCTAAGTGACTTCAAAAGTTTGTTAGTTTTCAAGTCGCTTAGCCTAAGAGACTTCAAAAGTGTTGGACTTTTGAAGTCGCTTAGGGTTAAATGACTTCAAAAGTGAGTTTTGATGTCATTTAGGTTAAGCAACTTCAAAAATTACAAACATTTGAAGTCATTTAGGCTTGAACAACTTCAAATGTATGTGACTTTTGAAGTTGCTTAGACTAAATGAAGTCATTTATTGAAGCAAATTCAAAATTCCTTGATTTTTAAATTCATTTACCCAAATGAATTAAAAAGTTGTCAACTTTCCAAGTCAACTTGATAGAAGTTGCTTATTAAGCAACTTCTATTATCACTTTTAATTGACTTTAAAAGCCCCCTGTGTAGTAGTGTAAATTCATCCCACTCTCCCAAATTGAAAAAAATGCACCCCCTGCCAACTCCCACAACCTACCACTTTGTAAATTTAATCCATCAACGCACTATCCTAATCTGTCTCTCTTCCTTTCCTTATAAGCAATCTTCTATTCTTTCCTAAATAAATCTTTTTTCCTACCTTACTAAATTCACTTTCCTTCACTTATTTTTCCCCACCTTCCCATTCCATTAATAGTCCAACTTTCAAACTCAAGTTAAACACTTTCTAAATATGGATTCCACACCTCCCCCCCTTGGGATACACTTACTAATTCCACTTGACCTCTCTTCCGTCCATCCTAAGCTATTTCTTTCTTTCTTCATTCTACTTATTTCCTTTCTACACTTATTCCATTCCTCCCTTAGCCTTTCTCCATCCTATTTCCTTCATTTCCCATCATATTTCTTTCTATTAGCCTCTATCATATTCCCGTAATAAAATTCATGCCCTCCCCATCGTTAGATTACCATTGTCCCATAAGCTCTCCATCATTATTTCTTCCCTTCATCTTTAGATCTTAACCATCCATTCCTAGGGCTTCCTTTCCTCAAAGTCTATGAATAAGATGTGAAAAATAAGAAATTTTTGTATCTCTTACCTTTCCCTTGTACTTGAAAGCTAAATATAGGTGAAATATAGGGAGAGAGATCACCTTTGTCAAAGCTCTCCTAAGAAAATCCTTTGGAGAAGAGGTATAGAAGCTCTTCCATTCCCTCTTCCTTTTCTTTCTTATCTTCTTCCCTTCTTTTGTTTCTTCTTCCTCATTCCTTAGTCTTCTTTTTACTTTCTTAAATGCATAACCCACCCTCCATCAACCTTAAATTTGCACGCATCCCTTTCTCCTTCATTCTTTGATTCTTACCTTCAGCTATTCTTGCTCTCCATCCTTCTTGTTTTCACTTTCTTTGGGATTTGGGAATAAAGGAAAAGGAAGAACACCTTCTAATGGTAGTCAAGGACTCTTCTAATTCCTAAGCATGGTTCAGGATTTCATTAGGTTTGTTGCATGTCAAATTAAGAAGATGAGTAATGATTGGTGGTAGATTAGTGTACTTTGGGTTGAATGTAAGTGTATAGGCACTTGTTGAGTGACACAACAAGAAGAACATAAAGTGAAGTTCAAGCTTAGGAAAGAAGAAGAGGACATGTGAAGAGCCTTGTTGATTGAGACAAAGAAGGACCCCTATAACAGGCACTTCAAGAAAGTCTACTTTCTTACTTTATTTCATTCATCCATTGTAATTGTAATGAAGTTATAATAAATTTGTTTTTTTTCTATTCATTAGATAGGTTTAATTTAGTTTCCTTTACATTCTTTTTGTTATTTTATTTTGGTTCAGTTTAAGTAGTTTTCTTGCTTTTATTTCATAGCTTAGGTTTACTTACTTTAATTTAGTTTGCTTAGTTTCTTTAGTTTAGAATTCTTCCTTTATTTCCTTGTTGGCTAGGTTATAGTAAAGCAACTTATATTCTAATTAACTCTATTTATTGAAAATTTTTGTGGGATAGACCCGTATTTACTGATTCTATTCTTTAATGGAGCCTTGTACTTACAATAATTAGTAAGATAGATTATGTTTTTGATGTAACTCCGCCAATGCAGGTCCCAAGCCCAGATGAAAAAGGAGGAGGGTCTTGCATCAAGTGCCAACCGACAAGGGGGAAGTTGAAGATGATTCTGTTATTTCTTTCTTACAAATGAGTATGCATTTGTATATTAGTGCATCAGGAAGAAATGAAAATCATCTCCAGCTTCTTAAAATACGGCCACCCTTGCGTTAGGTTGCTAGCTGGCAAGGGTTTAGCTGAAGATGATTTTTGTTATTTCTTTTATGCTTGCAAATGAATATGCATTTGTATGTTAGTTTGTAAGGAAGAAATGAAAATCATCTTTAGCTTTTTAAAACTACGGCAACCCAAAAATGACATGAATCGAAAACAGACATTCCCTCAAGCTAGGGTGTTCCCCATAAGCGATGCGGTGCATCGGATTCCGGGCGCGGTGAAAAATAGGCAGGGGTTGCTAGGGCGTTCTCCCAGAAGCGATGCGCTACATCGGATCCCGGGTGGGCAAGGGCTGCTAAAGCGTTCCCTCGGAAGCAACGTGCTGCATCAAAACCCAGGTGCAGTGAAAAGTAGACATGGGTTCATACCATGGAGGTTGAGAAAGGCGGTAGTAAATAGGGTATCTCCAGAACATAAGATTTGCATTGCTACATGGAATATAGGGACATTGACAGGCAAGTGTTTGGAGTTAGTAGGCGCAATGAAACGTAGGAGAGTCAACATTGCTTGTATCCAAGAAACTAATGGAAAGGGGCTAAAGCTAGAGAAATAGATGGGTATAAATTATGGTACGTAGGAAAGGAAAATAACAAAAATGGCGTAGGAATCATAATGGATAAGGAATTAAAGGATAAAGTTGTGGACGTTAAAAGAATCAGTGATAGAATTATAATAATAATAATTATTCTAGGAGAGCAGATTATAAATGTTATAAGTGCATACACACCACAAGTAGGGTTACAAGATATAATCAAGAGATAGTTTTGGGAAGATATGGAGGGAGTCATACAAGAAATTCCCAACACTGAGGGGATATTTATAGGAGCAGACTTAAATGGCCATGTAGGAAAAGATAAGGAAGGATATGATAGAATACACGGAGGGTATGGTATAGGTGAACGCAATGAGATGGGGGAGAATATTCTCAATTTTTCTTTGTTATATAACCGTCCATTGCAAATACACTCGTTAAGAAGAGGGATGAACACTTAATAACCTTTAAAAGTGGACTTCATAAAACCCAAATAGACTTTTTTCTACTTAGGAATAATGAACGATCTATATGCAAGGATTGTAAGGTGATACCTGGTGAGAGTTTAACCTCACAACATAGGTTAATGGCTATGGATATCGATATTAAAAGATGGAGTAAAAGAACTAAACTTAATACACATCCAGAAACTAAGTGGTGGAACTTAAAAGGAGAGAAAATAACCTCATTCAAAAATAAGTTGATGGTAGAAGGAAATTGGAACTATGAAACAGAAGTAAATACCATGTGGACTAATATGGCTGAGTCCATTAAGAAATTAGCAAAAGATGTCGCTGGAGTATCTAAAGGTAAAAGGCTATTAGCAATGGAAACATGGCGGTGAGTGAAATAGTGCAAAAAGTTATTAAAGAAAAACGGATGTGTTTTAAAGCTTGGCAGAAGATTAGAAATAATGAAAACTATGAACAATATAAGAATGCTAAAAATGCTGCTAAGAGAATAGTAAGTGAGGCTAAACTTAAAGCATATGATGAGCTCTATAATAAATTAAGAACAAGAGAAGGTGAGAGAGATGCATTTAAACTTGCAAAAGTAAGAGAACATAAGGATAAGGACTTAGATCATGTTAGGTGTATTAGAAGTGATGATCAAAGGGTATTAGTCAAAGAAGCTGAGATCAAACAAAGGTGGGGAACATACTTTCAAAAATTATTAAATGATAATGGATCTGAGAATATAGGGATTGAAAATAATATAAATCTAAATAACATTGGATATTATAGATATGAACGTAGGATTAGAATACCTAAAGTAAAAGAGGCCTTGAAAAAGATGAAATCAAGAAAGGCCATGGGGCCTGATGGTGTACCAATAGAGGTTTGGAAGCATATGGGAGATATTGGAGTAGTTTGGTTGACCAAGTTGTTTAACAAGATTATAAAATCAAAGAAAATGCCCGATGAGTGGAGGAAAAGCTCTATTGTACCAATCTATAAGAATAAAGGTGCCATTCAGAGCTGCACTAATTATCGAGGGATCAAACCTATGAGCCACACTATGAAAATTTTTGAAAGAGTGATTGAGAAGAGGCTATGACATGAAACAAGTGTATTGGAGAATCAGTTTGGTTTCATGTCTAGGAGGTCTACCATGGAAGCTATTTTCTTGCTAAGACGATTAGTAGAGAAATATAGGGAGAGGAGGAAAGACCTACATATGGTCTTTATCGATTTAGAGAAAGCTTATGATAGAGTCCCTAGAGAGTTAATATGGAGGGTGTTGGGTGGTAAGGGGGTTTCTCAGGGGTATATAGACATAATTAAAGATATGTATGAGGGAGCGGTAATAAATGTTAAGACCGCTAGTGGCATGATTGGTGATTTTCTTGTCACTGTAGGATTGCACCAAGGATCAGCATTGAGTCCATACCTCTTCACATTAGTTATGGATGAGTTAACAAAACATTTGCTCTAGGAGATCCCCTGGTGCATGCTATTTGCAGATGATATAGTCTTACTTGATGAGACAAGGGAGGGTGTAAACATAAAGCTAGAGTTATGGAGAGAAGCATTAAAATTTGAAGGATTTAAAATTTGCCGAACTAATACAGAATATATGGAATGTAATTTTAGCAAGGAGAGTAGGAGTGGAACACCAGTCAAGATTGATAACCAAGAAGTCCCCAAGAAAGACCTCTTTCGGTACTTAGGATCATTGATCCATGAGAGTGGAGAGATTGACAGGGAGGTTACCCAGAGAATCCAAGCGGGTTGGAATAAATGGAGATGTGCATCTGGAGTTTT
Organism: Warburgia ugandensis; assembly: GCA_035236585.1. Taxonomy (NCBI): domain Eukaryota; kingdom Viridiplantae; phylum Streptophyta; class Magnoliopsida; order Canellales; family Canellaceae; genus Warburgia; species Warburgia ugandensis. Next base: position 50,442,060 of record CP141130.1, read on the forward strand.
ATGTGATCGGCAGGTGCCACTCAAACTAAAAGGAAAATTCTATAGGATGGCTATAAGGCTGGCCATGCTCTATGGATCAGAGTGTTGGCCAGTTAAGGAACATGATACTCATAGGATGAGCGTCGTAGAAATGAGGATGTTGAGATGGATGAGTGGTAAGACAAGAAAGGACAGAATTAGAAATGAAAATATTAAAGGAAATTTAGGGGTAGCACCAATAGGTAATAAGATGAGGGAGATTAGACTTAGATGGTTTGGTCATGTCCAAAGGAGACCAACAACGGCACCAATTAGAAGGAGTGAGGCAATACAAGTAGAAGGTTCTAAAAGGGCAAGGGGAAGGCCCAAAAGAACGTGGATAGAAGTAGTGAGGAAAGATTTACAAAATTTTGAGACTGAATGAAACCATGGTATTTAATAGAGTGGAATGGAGGAATAAGATTCATGTGGCCGACCCCTAATTGGGATAAGGTCTTGATGATGATGATGATGATGATGATGATGATTATGTTTTTGATGTCATTGCTAAGGACTCGCAATGAAGTTTGATTAACATATAAGTTTTCCTTACTTTACTACTAGTCATAGTCTTAGGATTGCATATAGGATAATTTCTTTTATTTTTTCATTCTTTCCTTATTTCTAAAAAGTTTGATATTTTCTTTTTTATTTGCATAAGAATTTAGAGAAGGATAAAGACTTAGAGGACAGTCGTAGGATAGTTTCCTGCTTTATTCTTTACTTAATTGGATTGTAGTGAGGATGTGCTTATAAATTTTTATACGTGATTCATACAATTAAAATTAAGGGTTGTAATAATATAGGTCAAGAGTGGGCCATTTGAACTTAGATGAGAAGATGGTATGTACATGGACCCACGCTTGTGTGAGAAGACTATTTCCAATATCCCCTTGTTAGCTATCCCAACTTCTTTCCATTTCCTAGATTAGGTTGCACTAAGTTACCTACATTGTGGGTGGTGGTATAGAGCCTATAGTTGCATTCTCTTACACTTGATGCATTCTAGTATTTGCATTAGATTTATTGCTTTCCTCACATATTAGGACACGCTTACATGCTTTAAGGTGAATATATGTTGATCATTGTGTGGAAATGCTTTAATGAATTAGTATGGGCATTCACCGTACAAGATCAAGGGAGGATTTGATCCTCATCCCTTGATCCACCTAGGTTAAGCATCACCTTACGTGAAACCCTAGCCTCAATTAATTAAATTAAAATTAACTTTAAAGGGGACATTAGTAGCTTATGAGCTCATAGGGTGCCCTTGGAAGGAGGTAGCCCATTGTCACTCTAGTGGTCCCTACTAGATTCACCATGTTGGTATTTAAATGACTAGCTTTACCAATACAGTCTACAACTCAGATCACCTATAGGTGACTAAGGAGGATGTAAAGTGGTTGATCAAGGTAGGATCTAATTGGTAAGTAATAAGACAAGTTTAAAAGCCACTCCCCCAATGAAAATAAAGAAAAATCAACCTTTCAACTTGTTTTAAGTAGGGTTAGAATTTATTGTGTTCCTTTGATTATTTGCATCATTTAGCATGTAAATTGCAGTATCTAGTTTAGGTCTCCCCTAAACTAGGTAGAAAAAAAAGTTCTCTTTCATTGCATACAAATGACTTGTTTTTGTTGCATACAAAGTTGAGTCAACTTAGGTAAGGATTTAAGACTCAAGCAGATTTAGAAACCCTTTCTAAAAACATGGCCAATGAAGCATTAAAGCATAATCCCTTAAGAGACTGTCAAAGACAATATAATTTATGTAATAACCCTAGTTTTTGTAAATTGATTGAGAAAATAATTTTAGTTTGAATTTTTAGAAATTCTAAGCTAGAATATTATGTTATAATTTTTTTATATTTTTATAGAGATTAAAATATGATTTAAAACTTATAAATTATAAATGTACTCGAACGATCAAAATGACACTAAGTACGTTCGATTCTAAGTTAAAATGAAAAATCCATAGTTTTCTCCATTTTTTATAAATAAAGGGGTAAAATGGTAATTGTACCCATAACTTAGATCTAAGACTTTTAATATTTAGAATGTACTAAGAAATACAATTCCAATGCCACTAAGTACGTTCAATTATGTGCTAGGGAGAATAAAATGGATTTTTCTCCACAAAAGGGTAAAATGGTCCTTTCACACCTCTGTGGGCCCACAAATGAATCAAATGGCCAAAAAACATGTAATGAGTAGTCAAACCACTATCAATTGATAGTGGAGAAGGAGGTGGTAGTGGAGGATCCAATGTTAATTTAATATTCAAAAGAATTGAAACGTAATTATTACAAGTAATTATGAAAAATTCAAAACATCTATAAATACACCCCTAAAAATCGTCCAAAAATGGACAAAATTATCTTTCTTCCCCATAAAACCAGATCTAAATTCATTACCAAATTTCCAAAACTCCCAAAAATCTCTTTTCTTTTATTTTCTCTCTCGTCTCTCTAATTGGAATAAGAGACCTAAATTCAATTAGGGACTCTATTCCAAATAAAAAATCTCACAAATCCCACTATTCATATTGTCCTAGACTACCTTATCAACAAAACCACAAAAAAAAAAATTCAAGATCCAATAGTTCAAACAACGGCAAATCACAAGACAAGCAGTTCTTGGGCAATGTGGATATTCTTTTAAATTGGGCTGCAAAACCTACATTTTTCTCCAATTAGGTAGGTGGAAATTCTTTTGACACTTATTTAGTGTTAATTTATATAATTCTTATTTTTTTAAATTATTTTTAGGTGAAAAATAATAAAAAATCAAGTAAGGCTAAGAACCCCTAAATTCTAAATGATGGAGGGCTCAAATGAAAAATCTGACCGTCCAATTGATCCAGAAGGGTCCAAAACACCTAGGTTAGAAGTTTTAAGTAATTTAATCAAGTTTTGAGGCTTTTATTATAAAGGAATTGATTAGACGGTCCAAAAGGACTACTTGATCTTCCAAAAAAGATTGGATCTCGGGATGCTGCACGGAAATGCGTCATGTGGGAGTGTGTCCGCATGCGACACTGTCCTAACTGAATAGCCGTGTGATTGGCTTGCTCAGCCCGACTGATCACAGCCATCCATTTCGCCAGGCCCAAATCAAATCTGTACCCTCGAAACAATTGTAAACTTCAGTCCTAAATTGTGGAGTCATCTGAACTCTTAATGAAGATAGGAAAGAAGCGATGGAAAGCTTGTAACGTCTATTTTCTTCTAAAATCGTAAAATTGATAAAATGCTTCAAGAAACTTTTTGTTCTTAGGAATTAAGTTTCTAATTTTCATGATCTTCAAGATCTGAGATGATCAGATCTTGGGGATCTAATGCAATGATTATATAATGTTGAAAGCAAGTAATATCCATGATTTATTTTGACAAATCTAACATAAAATGAGGAATCTAGCCCTTTATGGTAGAAAAACTCTAAAAATACAAAGGGACCCACTTGATCAATAAGATCAAGCATGATCAGACCCTTTGGATGGGTTGTAGGAATGGGATTATGATGAAATTTAGTTAGATCATGGATTAAATGTGACAAAAACAAGTGGATATGATCTTTGGATCTTAATGAAGTAAAAGCCCTAAATGTAATTAAAACCCTTGATTAAAAGGAAAAGATCTAAGATCTAATGGTTGGATCATAAGTAAAAGTTTTTAATAATCTTAATTTAATTAGTTTACTTGTCTTTTATTTGATAATAGAATTGTAAATGTGATTTATGTTATAAATTAGGAAGCATGATAGTATAATTCTTAAATGTTAGCATGCTATGCTCTATATGTGATTAGATTGTTATAATAGGTTGGTAGATTTAATTATCCTAGGGCCATGTCAATTTAAATTTGAGATTTTAGCATGATTCCATTTGATTAGTAGTAAATTTCATGTATTTCATAACTTAGGATCATGCTAGTTTAAGTATAGTTTTATTTTATTAGGTTAAGTTACATTCATAGGAAGAATATTAGTATAAATAGTTTTTAAATTTATATAGGATTTATGTTTTAAAGTTTATGATTTATTTATTGTCAAATTTTATTAGTAGATTCAAATGTTAAGTAGTTGTTAAGATATATGGAGCATAAATCACCAAAAATGTAAACTAATGGTATATAAAGATTCATGGATAATTAAAATGAGTGATTGACTTTGACTTAATATTAGTAAGGGTTATAGTTAGTAAGACAATATAAGGATTATCAAATCCTTGGCCCAAACTAAGAGAATAATAAACCCCATGAATGACATTTTAAATGTTTATGGATTTAATTAAAATTAATTAGAAAGAGTACTTAGGGTTAAAATGCTCATAGGAATCTTATGAAAGGTTGAGTTAAGGTCACTCTAGTGAATGTTGAACATGGTGGTTAAGGGGGTCCTCAAATAGAGCCTTGCTCTTCCCCTACCTTCTGTTGACATTTGTGAGGTCTAAACACCTCCTTATATGAGGATTGAAGTAACCACTTTGTGTTTAGTCATTCAGCTAGTAAGCCTTAGCCGATTGGAAATAAGAGGAATAGTCTAAACTTAAGATGAAATAAGTTATCTTCAACCCGTAAAACATTAATTAGTTGAATAATAATAAGAGCATAAAAGGTTAGTAAATTATCTAATCCTAATAAAAATTGTAAGTAAGATAAGGATGATCAAACAAGATCCATATGATCTTGAATAATCAAGAACAATAAGAATCATAATTTTGTATTTCATTATGTATCCATGTATGTATGTTGTAGACAAATCTAGATAGAAAATCCAAACCCTTGATCAAATATGATTCAAGGAAGGGCACCATGATCATCCTCCTTAGGGATGATCAAACAATTGAACTTAGATCAAAGAAGAACTAGATGATAGAAGATCTAAGCCCTTGATCTTTATCAACAAGTATAAATTATTGATCAAAGGATCTATGAAAGATCAAGATCAAAGAAAGGAATACACAAAGACTTAGAATAGAAAATCCTTAGATCTGAAAGATTAGAAGATCATTCTAACCAGCAAATCTATTAATCAATAGGATAGACACTATCTGAGGAAGATAGATTATGATAGGACAAAAGATCTATATCCTTTATATCAAAGGACAAGATTAAACAACGAATATAGATAAGATAAAAAATATGGGATTATTCAAATTGTATAAATATTAACAATATGTATGGATTTACAGATTTCATACGTCAATTAGGATCATGGAAGATTTGAAGAGATGAATCACTACTTGAAGGTAGGACGATCTTATGAATGCATCTACATGGGATGTACATGTTGAATACAAGATCTTATGTCTATAAATGTTGACAAGTGTAATGTTAATACTTGTATTAAATTACCTAAAACCCTTATGATCTAACCAAACATATATGAAATGGTTAAGTTAGAATTGAGGAATAGACTCTAAGTGAATATGGAGCTAGAAGATATTCCAGCCCTAAGTAAATAGATAGATTGTCTGATACGTATGAGAATTACTTTACATACAAGCTTGGAGGCTTGTGGTTTTATTTTAGATAGGCATAGGCCTGGGGATGCTATGCTAGGAGAGTTAGTAGGGTTTGGCCACCTGCTGTCCAAAACTTGTTGTTATATGGATTCCAAGTCAAAATGAGGCTAAAAGTTGGGTGGGGAAATTATGGGAAGGCTACCACTGCGACAACCATGGTCCTCCCCATATGGATATGGATATTATGATTTCCACCAAGGATGGTATAGGTGGATTATTGGGCAGTTATCCAAGGGTGCTGTATAGATTCTGACTGCATGCGTAGTAGTCCTTTAAGTATTTTTGCATTACGATGCATGGCATAGTGAAATGCCTTATGATATGGCATGATAAGATGCTAGGTAATTATGGATTACTGATACTGCCCAAATGAGGGAGTATTTCCAATAAAGTCTAAATGATTTATAAACTTAGTATAAGCTGGGTAAGATTATGTTTGAGATATTAACTATTTTTCATGATTTTGACCTTATATATATAAAGTATACAGTATGTATGTGTAAGGATGTACATATATGACAAAGTAAAGAGATTAATCCATGAGTATGAATAATGGGATTATGAAGTGTGAGGACTATATTGTCAAATTATTATGCTTCTTGAATCCCCTACCAAGCATACTTGCTAAGATATTGTAAATGTTTCAATGTTTACAATATCTCAGATATAGAGAAGGAGAATTAGGAGCTCAAGACTTAAGAAGACTTGGAAGAATAATCAATTAGGGTATATCCCTTGAAGACATGTATTTTATTTGAGAGCATTGTATTGTATTGAGAGTTTTTATTGTAGTGAGCTTTGAAATTTGGACATGTATTGTACTGATACCTGGGTTGTACTGTGAACCATTGGATGGATTCTGAAATTTAATAAAAGTATATTCCTTCAATGGAATTTTATCTTATACAAAAATTCTACTTATGTTATGTTTCAAGTGATGACTTGGATTTTTCAAAACAAGTTGTAAAGAAAAGAATTTTCACTGCTTTGTTTTGCAATTTTTTTTTTCAACTAAGGGCCTTGCCTTTCAAAAATGTATTACAAAATGTGTTACAAAAACCTGGGTCATCATAGTTGGTATCAGAGCCATTCATCGAGTAGTATAGTACCTTATGTCCAATATGAAGATGACAATCCAATTAGAGGATGAGAAATTGTGAGTGAATAAGAAATAAGATAGTATTTGATGAGAATGAATAGAGAATGAGTTATGTGATTAACTTATTAGTTGAGAATGAGTATAGGAAGAGTTATGTGATTAACTCATTAGGTGAGGAGTTAATGTAATTAACTCATAAAGTACTAGTGGAGTATAAGTAGATATTACTTAGTGAAATAACTAGGAGTACTACTTAGTAAGTTAATGATATCAATACAAGGAATAGTAAGTTATAAAAAAAGGTAAGGAAAATATTACAATAGAGGAAGATGTAATGTATGATATTCAGGTAAAACTTGAAATCTTAAGTAAAGATACTTGTAGAAATAAAATACATTAATATAACTATTATTAGGTGAAATAATGGAGATTAAGAGAAAGATATGATAAATTGGAAAAATATGATGGAAAGGATGAAGAAGGATAAAATCCAACCTTTATAGGAAAGGTGAAATAGATACTAAAGATAAAACTTTAGAATTATTACAAATTTTTAAATTAATAATAATAAATAATAAATATAAATGTAAGAGTTACAATTGCTACACATGTATAGTATTATCACAATTAGTTAAAGGATTTAATCATAAAAAAAGAGATGATCTTACTTGAGAAGAATTTAAGGAGATAGGTAAATATTTTCAAAATTGGTGAACGAGAAAAGAGTTTTAATAAAGACAAATAAGGAGATAAATTTTAGAAGAACATTGATTCAACTATATGTTAGAATAGAAATATGGAAATAATTATGGACTATAGTAAAGAGAAGTATATTTTGCATTGATGATAAAATGGAAAGTGAAGACCTATAAATGAATATGGATATTAATATGATGAATTTAGGGAATATTGATTCTACTTATGTGATAGATTTAGTGATTTTGAAAGAATTATGGAATATTGTGAGGAAAAATACATTTTGCAGGAATGGTGAAATAATCATGAGGAATGAAGACCTATAAACAAATATAGGTAGCTAAACTTAAGTTTAAAATTTGGACAAATGAGATGATTATAAATGATGAATAAGTACAGATTTGAGAGAAATAAGTGGTTATAATTTTCAAGATATTTTGGAGATTTTCAATCTAACATAAGATTGAATGAGGAAATATCGATAGTAGTTGAGGAAAATGACATCAATTGATCTGAATAAATGGAAAGAACAAATTTGAAGGATTAGTAGACAAAGGAGTGATTATAGTAATAAGTTTACATTGGGAATTAACAGTTTTCTTGAGAAAAGAAAAAGGAAGGTCAATGTGAGGATGCCTTGAACATAAATGATATTATTGAGGAAATTAAGTACCCTTTTACTCTACAAGGATGAGTAATTCCCAAATTTATTATCATCAATTGGGAATCTGAAATGAAACATAATAGTATGAATTCAAAACAAATTTTAAGTTATAAGTTTGATGAGAATGAGAGTTATTGGATAAGTGGTGATGACATATGAAATTATTATGAGAAAATCACTACCATTTGGAGAATATGTTAAAACACTTACAAAGCTTACCAACTATCTAGTAAGTATAAATGTGGATTTGAAGAAGTAAAGTTTAATCTTGCCATTGATTACATAAACCATAAAGAGTTTATGGTAGATTATTGAGACTTGAAGAATATATGGTAAATTATGGAGTTTTTAAAGGCTTGAGAGTGGATAACTACAAAGTCAATATGGACTCTTTTAATAGGAATTATCAAGAATACTTCAAATAAAGGGTTATTATGATATGGAAATGTTATGAGGTATGCTTGAAAGAAGCATGAGAAATACATAATCTTAAAAAGGAGGAATAAGAAAATCAAGAGCTATGAATAAAGAGGAAATCATAATACAAGAATAGTAATAAAAGTTGAGGAAGAAGTTATTATAAGGAAACTATTAGTTCATATTAGGATCTGAAAAGAAATTTTCAATAGAAAGAAATAGTAAAGGAGTATGATTATCTAGAATAGAAATAAGATAAGTACTTCCAGATAATGGGAGAACTAAGAAGAGATAATTACTTCCAAATATTTTATAAAGAATAATAGTTGAAATTATAGAATCTAATCAATATGTCATTTTGGTAGATAGTCTAAGGACTATACATATTAGAAAATATATGTCAAAACTTGTATAACTTGAAGAGGAATGAGGATGAGCAATAGAAGTTAGAATGGAAAAGTATGAAGTATTGAAAGATTAGTGAAAATGAGGAGTAGAAATGAAAGATTAGTGAAAATGAGGAGTAGAAATTTAGTATACTAGTTAAGAGAAATAGGAAGTTGTAAACAACAAGATAACTCAATTTAAGAGTTATTAATCCTTTTGGAAAGTCTAGCAAAGAATTAGGATAAGTGATTAATGCATTAGCATTATTAGTGAGATGTGTGCTTATGTTAGTAAATGACCTCAAAATATGATTTTTACCTTTGAGGAGAAGGTAACATGAATTATGAATGAAAGGAAATGGAGGTTTTCGGAAGTGGCAAGGCCACATTGTGATGACTCAAGTTTTTGAAACACATTTTGTAATATATATTTTCAAAGGCAAGGTGCCCTTAGCAGTAAATTTTTTTTTGCAAAAGAAAGCAGTAGAAATTCTTTTCTATAGAACTTGTTTTGTAAAACCCAAGTCATCACTTCAGACATAACATAAGTAGATTTTTGTACAAGATAAAATTACATTGATGGAATATACTTTTATTAAATTCCAAAATCTATCTAATGGCTCATAGTATAGCCCAGGTATCAATACAATACTTGTCCAAATTACATAATCTAAATTTCAAAGCTCCCCATACAATAAAAACTCTCAATACAATACCATGCTCTTAAATAAAAATACACGTCTTCAAGGGATATACCCTGATTGATTATTCTTCCAAGTCTTCTTAAGTCTTGAGCTCCTAATTCTCCTTCTATGTATCTAAGATATTGTAAACATTGAAATATTAACAATATCTCAGCAAGCTATGCTTGGTAGGGGATTCAAGAAGCATAATAATTTGATAGTATAATCCTAATACTTCATAATCTCATTATTCATACTCATGGATCAATCTCTTTACTTTGTCATTTATGTACATCCTTACACATACATACTGTATATGTCATATATATATATATATATATACGGTCAAAACCATGAAAAATAGTTAACATCTCAAACATGAATAGTCACACTCAGACACATTGAGTTAATCAATCATTCAGACTCTACTGAAAAATACTCCCTCATTTGGTCAGGATCATCACACTTAGCCATACTGAGTTAATAAAACATCTAGATTTTGCTAGGAAAATGCTCCCTTATTTGGGCAGTATCGGCATCTCATTATGCCATGCATCATAATGCAAAATACTCAGAGGACTACTATGCTGCAATCTAATCTATACCAGCGAACTTGGATAACTACTTTCATACTCCATGAATACCAAATGTGAAAAATCATCTATGTCATGTCTATATGAGGAGACAGATCGTCATAGTGGTGGCCTTCCCATAATTGTCCCACCTAACATTTTGCCTCTCTTTGGGATGGTATTATCATATATATCACATTTCAGAGAGTAGGTGGTCAAACCCTCATAACCCTCCTAGCATAGCATCCTCAGGCATACACCTATTTTTAAAAAAAAACCACAAGCCTCCTTGCTTGTATATAAAGTATTCTTTTACTTATCAAACGTCTTGTCTATTTATATTATTATCCTTGTATTTTTGGTATTCTTATACTGAGGATAGGATTGCACTTCAAACTTAGGGATCATCATTTACAACGAAGGATACCCATGTTCATATAATTTTAGGGATCACCATTCTATATGAATGATTCCCTTGTATTGATTTTATACTTAGCAGACAATTTGTTTGTTTATCTAGGGCTAACTTCTAGTTCCTTATTCACTTAAGGTTTTCCTCAATTCTAACTTAACCAGTTCATATGTGTTTTGGTTGGATCATAAGGGTTTTTAAGGGGTTTAATACAAGTATTTACATTACACTTGTCAACATTTCTAAACATAAGATCATGTATTCAACATGTATTTCTCATGTAGATGCATTCATAAAATCCTCCCACCTTCAAGTAGTGATTCAACTCCTCAAATCTTGCATGATCTTGATTGACATATGAAATATGTAAATCCATACATACTATCAATATTTATACAATCTGAATAATCCTATATTTTTTTATCCTATCTATATTCTTTGTATAATCTTGTCCTTTGATATAAAGGATCTAGATCTTGTGTCCTATCATGATCTATCTTGCTCAAATAATATTGATCAATAGATTTGATAGTTAGAATGATCTTCTAATCTTTCATATCTAAGTGTTTTCTATTCTCTGTCTTTGTGTATTCCTTTCTTTGATCTTGATCTTTCATAGGTCCTTCGATCAACAATTTATACTTGTTGATAAAGATCAAGAGCTTAAATCTTCTATCATCTAGTTCTTCTTTGATCTAAGTTTAGTTGTTTGATCATCATTGAGGATGATCTTAGTTCTCTTCCTTGAATCATATTTGATCAAGGGTTCATATCTTCTATTATATTTAATCTAAGAACATCTATTCTATTTGATCTAAATTGCAAGAAATAAATAAATACATCATCATCATCAAGACGTATTTATTTCTTTTCATTGTTCTTGATCATTTAAGATCCCATGGATCTTATTTGATCATCCTTATCTTACTTACAATTTTTATTAAGGTTAGATAATTTACTAAATTTTTATGCTCTTATTATTATTATTCAACCAGTTAATGTTTTACTGATTGAAGGTAGCTTATTTCATCCTAAGTCTAGACAGCTCCTCTAATTTCCAATTGACTGAGGCTTACTAACTAAATAACTGAACACAAATTGGTTACTTCAATCCTCATATAAGGAGGCGTTTAGAACTCCCAAACTTCAATGAAAGGTAGGGGAAGAGCAAGGCTCTATTAGAGAACCCTCTTAACCACCATATTCAGCATTCACTAGAGTGACCTTAGCTCAACCTTTCATAAGGTTCCTATGAGCAATTTAACCCTAAGCACCCTTTCTAATAGATTTTAATTCAATCCATGAACATTTAAAATGTCATTCATGGGCTTTATTATTCTCTTAGTTTGGGCCAAGGATTTGATAATCCTTATATTGTCCTACTAACGATAGCCCTTACTAATATAAGTCAAAGTCATTCACTCATCTTAATTGTCCATTAATCTCTATATTCCATTAGTTTACATTTTTGGTGATTTATGCTCATTATATCTTACCAATTACTTAACAATTGAATCTACTAATAAAATTTGATAACAATTAAATCATAAACTTAAAATCATAAATCTAATATAAGTTTAACAACCATTTATACTACCATGCTGCCTATGAATGTAACTTAACCTAATGGAATAAAACTATACTTACACTAGCATGATCCTATGTTATGAAATACATGAAATTTTACTACTAATCTAATGGAATCATGCTAAAATCTCAAATTTAAACTAGCATGGCCCTAAGATAATTAAATCTACCAACCTATTAACAAATTAATAACATTTAGAGCATATCATGCTAAAATTTAAGAATCACATTTACAATTCTACTATCAAATAAAAGACAATTAAACAAATTAGATTAAGATTATTAGAAACTTTTACTTATGATCCAACCATTAGATCTTAGATCTTTTCCTTTAGATCAAGGGTTTTTACTCCATTAAGATCAAAAGATCATATCCACTTGTTTTTGTCCTATTTAATCTATGATCTAACTGGATTCTATCATAATATCATTCATTCAATCCATCCCCAGGATCTAATCATACTTGATCTCATTGATCAAGTGGGTCCCTTTGTATTTTTTTGGGTTTTTCTACCATAATGGGTAGATTCCTCATTTTATGTTAGAGCTTGTCAAAATAAATCATAGATATTACTTGATTTTAACATAATATCATCATTGCAGTAGATCATCAACATCTTATCATCTCAAATCTTGAAGATCATGAAAATTAGAAGCTAACTTCCTAAAAATAGTAAGCTTCTTGCACATTTTTATTAATTTAATGATTAATGAAAATAGAACTTACAAGCTTTCCATAGCTTCTTTCCAATCTTAATTTGGAGTTCAGATGACTCCACAATTGAAGACTGAAGTTCACAGTCATTCTGAGGGTCCAGATTTTATCTAGGCCCAGTGGAACAAATGGTTGTCATTAGTCAGGCGAAGCAGGCATGTCATCCATCACGGGGACATACTCCGTCATGCATTCCCATGATTGGCGCTGTCGTGTAGTCATTCCATCGGTACAACGTTGCATGCAGAGCACGCGTGTGGAGATGCTCCCACAAGGCACATTTCCTTGCCATGTCTTGCGACGGCGTCCGAGAGCCGATCTTTTTAGGAAGATCAAACAAACCTTTTGGATAGTCCAATCAATTCTTTTTCAATAAAAGGCTCAAAACTTGATTCAATTTCATGGAAATTCTACCTTAGGATTTTTGGACCCTTCTAGATCGATTGGATAGCTTAGATTTTCTATTTGAGCCCTCCATCATCCCGAATTTAAGGGTTTTTATCCTTACTTGATTTTTATTATTTTTAACCTAAAACTAATTTTAGAAAAATAAAAATTATATAAATTAACATGAAATAAGTGTGGAAAGAATTTTCACCTACCTAATTGGAGAAAAATGTTGGTTTTGTAACCCAATTTAAAAGAATATCCACTTGATGATAAGATTGCTCGAGAACCGCTTGTCTTATGATTTCCATTGTTTGAACTATTGGATCTTGAATTTTCTTTTGTGGTTTTGTTGATAAGGTAGTCTAGGACAATATGAATGGTGGGATTTGTGAGATTTGCTTTAGAACAAAGTGCCTAATTGAATTTAGGTCTCTTGTTCCAATTAGAGATAGGAGAGAGAAATTGAAAGATGAGATTTTTTTGGGAGTTTTAGAAATTTGGTAATGAATCTAGATCTGGTTTTGCAAGGGAAGCAAGATAATTTCATGGTAAATTTTATGAACATTTTTGGAGGATTTTTGGGGGTTGTATTTATAGATGTTTTAAATTTTCAAAATTACTTGTAATAATTATGTTTCAATTCTTTTTGTGATGACCTGGGTTTTTGTAACATATTTTGTAAAACATTTTTCAAAGGTAGGGCCCTTCATGGTAAAAAAATTACGCAAACAATGCAGAGGAAATTCTTTTCTTTTAAATTCGTTTGTATCAAAACCCAAGTCTCACCTCAAGATACATAAAACACATAGACATTTTGTATAAAATAAGATTTTATTGAATACCAGGAATCATCCAATAGTTCACTTTTACATAGCCCCTGTATTAAAATTACAAGCCATTGTCCAAATTATATAATCCAAAATTCAAACCTCACCTTACATTAAAAACTCTAAATACAACACAATGCTCTCAAATAAAAATTACATATCTTCAAGGGACATACTCTGACTGATTGTTTTCTTTAAGTCTTCTACTATCTTGCTCCTAAGTCTTCAAGCTTTGCTTCCTTAAGCCTTTTATGATCTTGAGCTTCTAACCCTCCTTCTCTGTATCTAATGTATTGTAAATATTAAAAAATTTACAATACCTCAACAAGCTATGCCTGGTAGGGGATATAAAAATATACTACTTCACTAATATAAGAATACATACCTCAGTCATTATTCCATCATAGTTTCCCACCATTGAGTTATCTCAACATAAATTATATATGTTATTTATGTAGTATAGGATAAATTAGTTAAAATAGTGAAGATTGCTCAAAACTTGTTCCTTCCCCTAACTACACTTCCACTTAGGAATTCAATATTCAGCCAATCCTTATACGGGAATTTTCTTTCCAGGAACTCATGTAGTGGCATCCTATCATGCCATGGCATTATACTATGCCTATCATATGTGCATCATAATGCAAAATACATTAGGATGGCTATGCCACAGTCTCAATCCGTATAACACACCTAGATAACTACAACAATCCATTAATACCAACTGTGGAAATAACAAATCCATGTCCTCATTGGGTGGACCATGGCTGTCACACTGGTGGCCTTCCCATTATTGCCCCACCCGACCTATAGCCTCTCTTTGGGCATCGCATCCATCATATAAGTTTTAGGAAGTAGGTGGCCAAACCTTCATAACTTCCTTAGCATAGCATCCCCAATCTCTAACTCTGTGTAAAACAAAATCACAAGCCACCATGCTTGTATGTAAAATACACTGTACATATCAGACGATGTGTCTGTTTAACTAATGCTGGAATATTTTCTATGCCCTATAATTAGGGTTTCCTTAGCCTTCACATCTCATTACCTTCACTTTATTTGATTTGATTCTTAGATTGGATCAATTAGATTATGAGGTTGGATCACTTAATTAGATCATAGGGTTGGTTTACTTAGTTGGATCATGTGATTAGATCATGACTATGCTAAGGTACTAAGCATACATCGTGAGGCCCCATTGTAACTTGCAATTTTTTATTTTCATTTTAAATGCGTTGTATTAATATAGGGCAAGTGTGAGGTGTGATGGCCCACACTTAATCCTTATTAGAATCCTCACTGTAAGCCTTCTTCACTCTTTTATATTTTCCTAGTGTGGTTGCATTTAGTGTAATTTAGATTTTGGTTGGTAGAGTAATTCAAATAGTTTAGGGTCGTTTATCTTATTTGTTGCATCTTATTTAGGGTTTTTACATTATCTTGCACCTATCTAATCCTTGATTGGATAGCATAAAGTTTGCATTACTTTACTTTCTTGTATTGTATTGCATGTTTATTGCATTATGGTGGATGGGACATAATATTAGTAAGGGCCCCATTGGAATCCTCATAAGATAAGGACTAGATTTCATCATATAATATTCTCAATTTTTAATATTAAATTAGTAATAAAATAAATAAATAAATTTAAATTTTTATGTTATGTATAGAAATTGGTTTTGAAAACTCAAAAATAAGAAAATACACGTTAATAGAATTCTAACGACATAAAGAACACCTAAAATGGAGTTTAGATAAGGAAGATAAGCGCATTTTAAGTCAAAGGTCAAAATTGTAAATAGGGCAAGGACCCAAATCAAAGGGGGTTGTTTTGATAATGACACCACCCTTCTACCCCCTTCTACCCTCTCCGACTCCGATTTTGACACCGACGCCACCGGAGGAGAAGGTCAGTGAGTAGCCTATAAAGGGAAAAACTTCCCTTCCTCCTCTCTAGTTCCCCTTCTCCTTGCAATCTCCACTACACAGAAACGTCAGTAGCGATAGCACAGCGTAAACCATTAGACCCAGATCCAACACCGCGAAAAATCTACGTAAGTTTTCTCCCTCTTGCATTCTCCACCCTTTTTCAGCATCCTTTACCTAGATCTAGGCCAGATCCGTTCTCACCGGCTAGCTAATCGATGGTGAAAACAGATCCATCAGATCTGTTGAAAAAAAAAAAAAAAAGGAATGTGAGAAAAAATTGGGGAAAACCCTAGTTTTTGGCAAAATTCATCAAAAAGAGTGTGAGAAACTAAAAATACATGAAATTCTGAGCAAAAGGGTGCAAAAAACATGATTTTTGGACACCTGTGGAGTCATCGGCGACGACCAAACTCTTGTTGTTGTCTTTGGCGTCCAAACTCCGGTTGACGACTTTGGTGACGGCACCGTGTCGGCCCCCTATCGTGGACATCAGGATGCCCCAATGCAGATGATTCACGGGGGTGCATCGTCGTGCGCACGGGAGTCTCCCAATGCGCTGTCACGCAAGTCTAGGACGTTTGGTGTCTTGGCGACTAGGATGCACACTACGCATCTCGTGGTGCATTTTAGAATCGAACCATCTTGGGGACGCCAGTTTATGCTGGTGTAAACCAGTGCAAACAGCTCGCTTGACCCTCTATAATTTAATAGGTATTAATTTATGAATTCTTTGCATAAAAAGCTTGAATTTGGAAGCTACAGAGGTCTAAATCACTATCGGAAACATCCGTTGCTATTGTCTTGATGATGTGGACCTAGATTTGACTTGAAAAATTACATTTGACCATTTTTAAATTAGTCAAATCATAAAATATTATTCAATAACTTAGAGCTGGCCAATCAAAGGGTGATTAGGCCATAGGACTTGAACTACTAGATAATGTATGCCAATAAATAGGGATTCTAAGGACCAAATTAGGTGTGATTACTCTAGAAATTGATCTAGATGATTGGTCTAAACCAGATCTTGGACAAATTATTGATCTGAGCATGATCTGACCGTTAGATTAAGGTATAAACGTTAGATACACACAAAAATGAATAGATGAACATGAGATAGTACTAAATTAAAATAAGTAGCATTGGGATTAAGGATCAAATTATAAATAGAGGTCTTAGAGAACAATCCAACGGTTGGATCCCCATAGATTCCATTATGGTGAAATAAATAACATAAAATAGTACTATGATATTGACAGGTACATTTGAGCGTGCGAGCTAAGAGGGTTACACGTTTGAATTGGGTGATCTCACGTTGAGGTAGCTAACGACATTTAATGTATGTTTTGATTTCTAAAACCTTACATTATCATAGCATCATGGTTGATTATGATTTCATTGCATTTGTTGGTTTAGTCTATGATTTTGTGAAACTCAAATTTTATGCTATGATTGCTATTCAATTTCAATAATGTATTGAATGGGTTTATGATCAATTGTTTATGAGATTAATCCTGAATATATATATATATATGATTAGTAATTATCTTTCCTTATTGCACTGCTGGAACTGATGGATTTTCATAAGGATGATGATGGAGGCTTGGTGGCTAGTCCTTTGAGAGGCTAACCCCAAGATGAGAGGCGTGCCTTAGGGATTGTGAGCCACGAGTACTGGTTTTTTGAGATACACAATTTTTGTGTTTTGTGTTTTATGACGGGTGCTCTCACCCAATGGATGTCATGCTAAGAGAGAGTAGGGCTGTCCACCCACCCTTTGAAATTTACAATGTGATTGTAATGTGATCGACTCCTGCCCACAGATGTCTTTTGGTAGCGTTTGGTAACATGGATAGTCCACAATACTGGTCTAGGCCTTTCCATGGGGACGGATGTTATGTCTCCCTATGCCATGCATCATATGCAAAATACTCAAGGACTAGTATACTGCCATCTGATCCATACTAACACACTCAAATAACTGCCCTATTCACCACTGATACCACAGTGAAAAATATTGTATCACTACTCATATGGGGAGATAGGACTTTCATAGTGGGGCCTTCCCATAATTGCTCCACCCAACTTTTAGCCTCTCTTTGGGCAAGGTATCATAATATCATCAAATTTTGGGAAGTAGGTGGCCAAACCCTTATAACTTCTGTAGCATAGCATCCCCAGGCTTATGTCTATTTAAAACAAAACCATAAGCCTCCATGCTTTTATCTAAAATACTTCTTGTACATCTCAGACGATCTGTCTATTTATATTATCATCCTCATATTCAATATCCTCATACTAAGGATATAATTTCATTTCTCGTTTTGGGGATCTGCATTTACAATGAATGATACCCATATTCTTATAAGTTTAGGGAAATCATTTATTATAAATGATCCCCATTTCCTTTAATTTGGTATTCATATACCAAATGTTATTAAGTGTAAGGATACTCATTTGATACAAATGATATCCATTATTATTATGTTTTTATCTAAGTTCAAGGGTAATCATAAATGATACCCAGGTATTTATTATGTATTCTATCTAATTTTAATAGTTATCTCTATTCATATACATGAATTATGATTCAAATGTAACTAAGCATGTTATCATTCTTAAGCATTATAATGTCTATGTATAATAACAATTCCATAGACCAAAATTCTTGTATTCTTAAAGTTTCACCTACCTTCATGTAGTGATCCATCCCTTCTGATTCTCCATGATTAACATATGTAATCTGTAAATACATATATACTGTCATTATTTGTACATTTTGGATAATCTCCTATCTATATTCCTTATCTAATCTTGTGCTTTGATATAAAGGATCTAGATCTGTCTTGTGTTCCTATCATCCTTATAATCTATCTTCCTTAGATAGTATTTTATCCTATTGATCAATAAATCTGATGTTTAGAATGATCTTCTAACCTTTCAAATCTGGGTATTTTCTATCTCTAAGTCTTTGTGTATTTTGATCTTTCATAGATCCTTTGATCAACAATCTATACTTGTTGATAAAGATCAAGGGCCTAGATCTTCTATCATCTACTTCTTCTTTGATTTCAATTTGGAGTTAAATCGAGATCAAAATTTGGATTTTAAGATTTCAGCCTATTTTAAGGGCTAATATTGATCTTACTATTTTTGTTCAATAATTTGATGTAGAGATCCAAAATTTTTACTATGATCTTGGACCTTAGGGTTTTGGGACCTCCTGACCCCATCCATTGGTTCAGATCTCTGTTTTGAGATCATCTTGATCATGATCCAAGGTTGTTACTATAGATTTTACCAAATAATTTACATAAATACAATTGAAAATATAATTATCATTCTTCCATAAGATTCTATATATCATAAGGAATTCATCAGTGCTTTCAGATCTAAAATCAGAGGTAAAATGAGCTCTTAATTAAAGAAATAAGACTTCAGATCAAAACGGGAGTCCGGCCTGCGTCACGTTACCTAAGATTACCCATCATCGGGTAGAGGTGACCGGTGATAGATGAGACGGTCCAGATCTTGACCATCGGATCGCCCATCATCCAATCTTCCTCATCTTAGTAGATCTATGCTCAGGATTTCATCTTCTATGGTTTTTGGGCCCCAGGAATCCATCCAACAGCTCAGAAGTGTCATCTGAGCCATCCAAGATGGGGATCTCAACCCTGTTTCAGAATTTGTAGTTCATGACGGATCAACAGTTGGGGAGATCACTTGGAGGTTGGAAAACCTCAGGGAGGTGTTAGAATGTACAGAGGGAAGGAGGGTGCACCTACCTGTGCCGGTCCGGTGAGGTGAGGTGAAGATCATCGGAGAAGAAGAATTAATGTTGTAAAATAAAGAAAGCTGGAAAATAACCCCAGACACCAGAAATACATTCAGCCTGTGATTTATCTGGTGCCTTTGCTAAACAAGATCGAAGTCCATGGGGCTTTTGTAGATCACCACATTCTGAAGATATTTAACGGTGCAAGATCAAGGTTTAATGGCTAGATTGGCTGGAATAACTTGGAATAATTGTTGGAGGCGGTACCCAATACAGTGTTTATCTTCATTTTGATTTTTTCGACGATCCAGGAGGTGGATCATCATAGAAAGTTAGGGCTTTTGTAGATCAGCCCTAGCCAACCATATCCAACGGCGAGATTGAAAGTTTATGGCTGGAAGTGGATGGCTAATTCAAATAGGATTTCCCAAGTGAAGACCTTGGTTCATCAGGGATGATGCGTCCCTAGACACTCCCAACGCAGACACGGGGGTCATCTGCCAGGGTGTGTCTGGGGACACGCCCATAGAGAAAGAGAGAAAGAAAAGAGAAATGGGGAAGATAGATGGGGAGTTTGCAGCTGGGATTTTGGGGCATTCTAAGGGACCTCATGAAGAACATTAGGAAAACTTTTGGGAATTTTATGGGCTATTTATAGGGATTTTTGAATTTTCCATGATTATATGTCATAATTATCTTTCATTTCTTTTTATTATTAAATTGTCATTGGATTCTCACTAGCACCTCCTTCTCCACTAGTAGATGGTAGTGGTTTGACTCCTGATGAAAGGACCATTTTTCCCTTTTATGGAGAAAAATCTGTTTTATTCTCCTGAACTCGGAATTGAGCGTACTTAGTGGTGTTGGAATCGTATTTCTGAGTACATTCTAAATATTGTTATCTTAAGTCTTGGTTATGAGTTAAATTATTATTTTACCCTTTTAATCATAAAAATAGAAAAAAAAAAAAAGGATTTTTCATGTAGACTCAGAATTAGACATACTTACAGTCATTCTAATCAATTTTTTAATACATTACAAATATCCAAGTTTTAAGTCTTGATTTTTATTTTTTTTAAATGAATTTTTTTGGAACTCAAAGTTCCATTTCCACTTTTAAAATTTTAACTTTTAATTTTTAATAATTCAATTCTATCCATAAAAATTGGGGTTGTTACAATTCTGACCACACATATCCTGCTACTTCATGGCCATCAAGCTCTACCTATAATGAATATTATTATGAGGTAGTGGATGCACCTACTGCATTCACATATTCAAGCAATTATTAACCTAAGACAGACTATAATGGATGGGCTAGGCATCTTAACAAACCATGGTCTCAAAATTATCAAAAAGAACCATCATGGTCCCACAATGCTCAACCACATTAAAACTATTTAGAATATCTAGGGCAATCATCATGGGTTAAACCTACTAAGCCCTTTTTCAATAGGACAATGCCATTGCAATACTAGCCATAAGAGTTGCTTCCTAAGAAACAATCTTTAGAAAAGATCCAATGTAGTGAAGAGACTCAACAATTGTTTGGATTTGACTACAGAAAATTTATGGCTGAATAGTATGAATGGAAAGAGAAAATGAAACCAATATGAAAAAATACTGACAGAAACATTACTGAATTTAAAGAAAGAACTAAGGAAATGAAACAAATAAGGAAAACAGAAGAACATAGGATGGGACTTTCTTATGATCCTTCTGAGCTACATAGTTTTTCACCATCCTTGACCATTGATACCTAAGCGAAGGAAATTGCATGTGATCATTTTGAACCACAAAGTCCACAACTGGCCTTGCAAATCTCCAACTTATACGTACTTGAGTCATGTCCTTCTCCCTTTTATGATTATGATGATGAGACATCCATTCATGAAGAGTGAATATTTAGACAATGAGCCTTAAATAGACACTTCTCAATGGTAAGACCAAGTATAAACCCCTACAATTCCTAAAATTCCAATTAAGCCTTGCAATGTAGAAGACGTACCTAATTGGGATTTATAGACTTTATTTGATCAAACTCTAGCTAGCAATGTTGATCCACTTGACACCTTACCTGTGTCTAAAGAATAGGAAGAAGAAGAGTCCATTGATGTACTAGGGTGCACATTAGAAGACACTAAAGGTTTAAGCCCCACCATATCATTGCCCCTATTAGATCAAGAACAACCTGTAAGAGAAATAAAGAGTTAGCTTATACCCGAGTTTTAGGAAAATGTAAGGGAGGAGGAAAAACATGTACTAATTGTTATAGTTCCCATTGTCCTGCAATTTGTTGAACAAGGGGACCATTTATTTCAATATGGTTCAACAAAATTCACGGTGGACTTTTATGCTATCAAGTACCACCACCTCATATTTTATGGTGGAGGATATTTATTGATTATCATGAAATTTTAAAAATGGAGGATCATCAAGGTGGTCTTACAAAATCTAAAATTGTGATGGTCTATTGTGTCCTAATGTTATAATCACTGAAAATTTCAAGGAGGAGAATGTATATAAAGTACCCCCAAATTCTAAAGTGGCACAAAAATTTGCTCCATTTCATTCTTAGGGCTTCGATGAGAAAAAATTAGGTTAAACCACTAAGGTTTAGCCTAAGGTACACTAGGTTAGGTCTGGCTGAAGATGTTAAAATTACTCACTAGAAGGCAACTCAAGGTTTTTAGAGTTTCATTATTCTACGTCACTCATTCATCATATAAGTGTCCTATATTTCAAAACATTAAGGACAATTGTTTCTTCAAGTGAGGGGTGTAGACATGAATGAGACATCAAGTTTTCTTCATATTCATATTTAAAAAAAAAAAATGAATTTTTTTTTGAATCTTTCTAAGTATGAAGGTCAAAGTTCTTTTGCTATGATGAGAATTGGATTGTCAGAAGTTTAGTATTTCCACTACTTTAACTTCTTAATAGAAATGCATATGGTTAATTTTGCATTTTAATCATATCTTAAAGAGTTCTATGAAAGTTAAATCTTAGAAAATAATTACACATAGTGCATAGTCTAAACTAATATATGGTTATGACTTAAAGACTAAGAAAATCAGAGGAGACCTATATATCCTGTGAGTAATAAAGACTATCATTTTTCTAAGGGTTGAGAGATCCAATATCTTTGTTTTCATCAAAATGCCAAGAATCAACTAGGAGTATTAACTTTGTTTCCTAAACATTTATTGAATCTAATAGACTTTAAGGAACCTAAGAAATGATGTAGGCCATCCTTGTCTTAACCTAGAAACCTAAAGCCTACCTAGATATGATACCACTAGTTAGACCCTTTGAGCCTCTTGGTAAGCCTTTTCTTTTCAAAACCCCATTTACCTTAACCAATGAAACCCCAGTAAGAATATCCATGTCCTACCTCTCAAAAATGAGTAGGGATGATAGTAAGAGATCATAAAAAGGACAAAAGTCAAAGAAATGGAAAATATCGAACGTACAAAGAAAAGTGTTCCTTCTCAGAAATACAAAGAAAAAAAGTAATTGTAAAGAAAAAGTAATGAAGAGACATGAAAATACATAAGAGATATTCACCTCAATATAGTTAAAGCAGAAAAGTTGTCCAACATCAATTGAAGACCTCTACTCAGATTTGAAACTTTGACCCCTTATACCCTATCTTTGAGAACCTATCCTAAGCCTACGTTTCATCCTATGTGAAGACCTATTGATCTTAGGTGGAACATAGCCTTGATGACGATAAAAATAAGAAGGAATTAAGATGAACTATTCTTTATGGTCTTGGCAATGACATCAATTCTTAGAGGTTATTTCTTTGTCTCATCCATGTTTAAACGAAATCATGTGAACGATCAGTCTTGTTGAATTCAGTCACATAGTTAGAAACATTTGTTTGACCCTTTTCTCCAAGAGCTTTCATTCTAAACATACACCAATGAGAGTTTGAGGTCAAGAATCCTTCCAATGGGTAATAAACATGTCTATTTAGAAGTCCTGACTTATGTAGTCTGTATACACACTATAGTTCGAGATTAAACTAGAATAAAATGGCTTAGGAGTGTGGATAACTAGTGGAATTTCTCATTCATCTTTATTAAGTTGTTAAAGTAGAGTGCTAATGGATTATAATTCTCTAAGATAAAATAAAGGACAACCTTATGAAATTTTGTGGGAGTATTCACTACAAACCCTCACATGGCTTAACTCATCCACTAGGGGTAACCTAGGGGTTACCCCTCGTGGATGATTGCATTAAATTCAATCGTGAATACTTATGAAAGCGATAACCACTTTTGTTTTCATGAGCATTTGCATATTTTTCTCATGACTAGCAAAATACTTGTTGGGGGGTGATGAGTGTTCAATTTTGAATAAAAAGTACCCAATTAGTAGCCCATGTGTTGTAAAATATAACTTTATTTCTAGGGTTTCTTTTCAAAAATTGATAACACATACATTTCTAACCTAATAATTCAAAAGTTTGATATTTTACAGGTTCAGAAGCTAATCCAGAGTAAGTATGTTAATCATCATAATTTTTTAGGACTTAATTAGTTTTTTTTTTACCATTGTAAGAAATGAGAAGATGATCCGATGACCCATATTACTATTCATACATTTTTTTGCAGGTTGAGAGGCCCCATTTTAACTTGTAAATTTTTCTTTTCAATTTGAAATGGGTTGTAATAATATAGAGCAAGCTACTGAAACCTTCAATCCAAGCATTGAAGCCACTTAAATTGCCAAAGAATGAGCCATCAAAGTAAGCTATAAAGCCAAGGAGGAGTGCATCATGGAGTCACATGATTGGAGCATCAATTCAAGCAACTTGTTTATGTTAAAAGTGTGATTTTTAAGGAGTGCTACATGGAGTCACATTATGCATTAAGGGGCTCATTAAGAGAGAAAACCCTACATTCCTAATCCATTTGCTAACCATAATATATCATTCACCATAAGGTTCCAAGTTTTTAACTCAAGGAGAGAGCCACCATCCTAGAAGAGGATTGCCCCCCCTGTTTAGTTAGAAAAATCAAGTGGTTTTCTAGTTAGGAAACCCTAAATCCATGTCCATGCAAACATATAAAAACCCTAGGTTATTTTCCACATTTTCCTCTTTATTTCTTTCTTATTCCCTCAATATTCTAACTAGTGAATCACCATCTAATCAGAAGGGAAGAAGAGCCACTTTCCTTCCAACGAAAATGTCACCTCCCTCCCTTCATAATTAGGAAACCAGCCAGCCCATGACTCTCCCTCTCTTATGTCATCTATATTACATCATCCCCACCTAACTTTCCTCCTCTAAACTCCAACTAGGCCCTAGATCTAGATCCTCACCTCATTCCCAAATTAAACATTCATCAAATTGGAAGCTAAAACATCTAGATACAACCCATTGAATTCCAAGTAGAGGTAGGTGAGACATCTTGAAACATTACCTTCCTATGGTGATCTTTGATACTGGAATTGGGCTTCTTTTGGTAATTTTCTTTCTTTGGATTTATTTTTATTCCCTTTATTATTTTCTCTAGTAGTGACAACCAAGAGAAGAGATAACTTAGAGCCTTGATTTCCTCCTTAAGAATTCCACCCTTTATACCTTGTTTTTCAACCTAGGTTTTGGTTCATTTTCAGTGCTTTAGTTCATCATCTCGCCATCTTTCTCTTAAATTCCTCTTTGGGTTTCCTTTTCATGTTAGCTTACATTAATTTGAGAGCATTAGGTGGAGTTGTATTTGTGGTATGGATCATGTTTTATGTCCATGAATTAGGCACAATTTCAAGATTTGAATGTATGTTTTATGTGCAGTTTTTTATATGCATCTGGCATGAATACAGTAAAGATCATTGAGGTTTCTTGTTCTTGAATGTTTCTTTTATCAAATTACTTTGGATCTGAGTTATTATCTTGCATAAAAGTTGTTGTTTCAATTGCTTTATTGTGTATGATTTGCTTAATGTGCTTAAGTGCTTAAAATCTAGAAAGTTTTCTTCTTAACTTTGTGCTCTATTTCCAGCCATCTAAGCATTATTTTTTATTGAAGAATTAGGAATTCTTTTATATTTTCATGTTGTTTATTAGATCCATTGATTAGTTTGCATGATAGCTTACTTTAGATACATCATTTTTGGTCACTTTTTAGACTTAGAACCAAGCACACAGTCCATGAATCATGCTCATGGTACTAGGTCATATTCATCTTTGATTTTTGCAGAGTTTAGTTTCATAATCTTAATTTGAAGTTGTAAATTAGTTGCATGCGTGGTAGGTAAGTTTCCATTCTAATTGCTTGGCTTTATTTTTAGAAAGTTTCTTCTAATTCCAATTTCTAATTACATGCATGCTTCCTTCTTAGTTTGTTTAAATCTTCTAGTTTAATCACATCTCTATCTCTTTGTCTGAAGTTAATTAATTAAATAAGATCCAAACCATTGAAAATCTATGAGATTCCTCATGGAATCAATCTCGCCTGCATGAATATACTAGCAATTTTTAAGTGACACCAATCACCTACCTAAGACGAAGAATCACTCATCTATGCCTCTCATATCACAATCGAACTCCATTTTAGCTTAGTCCACCTTGGTACCTCTACTTGGATACACATCACATCTAGGTCTAACTTATAATCCAACTTATCTATCTAAGTTGGATTCTTAGTTATAAAACAAATATTATATTTTCATATCTTAATTTATTGTGTTTCAATATGTTCTAATGGTTCATAGCCATGGGATCTCAAGCTAGGCCCATCTGGTTGGCTAATAACCTAGATTACATTGAACTAGGCCCATCAATACCTATTAGATTCATTTCTTAATCATATCATAACATATCCAAGAGTTATCATACTCATATTAGGTCAATTTCAAGTAACTTCTCATTTAACCAACTAATTGGGTATGTTTATATCTAAATCATACTCAAGTTTAGCTAATTACCACCTAATCAAGTAAAGTAATTAGGATAATAATACTACCTCAATAAGTCAATATAAAGGACATCCGGCTGTTTGTGTTGCCAAATCGTCAACAAATCATCTTGAAGATATCCGATCTGTACTATTCGTAGTGATTTGGCCACGATTGTCCATTTGATCATCTAGATCGAAGAATAAATTTGTAATTCTGATTAAATAGTCTTAATGAATCATTTGAATGGCATGGATCATCAAATTTGATCTAATTTTATACTTGAATCATTGGTTGATCTTAATCGTTGATCAAAATCAATGAGATCACCACAACGATGGTTGAAGATCTTTGCGATAAATCCCAATCCACGCTACTTATATTACACAAATAAAGTTGAACCAGTCATAGATCAAATGATTTAACCACTGATCGAACATCTGATCACAACTAATGGTCGGATCTTCGTAAAGCAATGAACAAATACTGAGTTTTGTTCCTCACATTGCAAGGATTGCAATGGCTATCTCTGATCTTTGAGATCCCTCCTAGATTTTCTAGTAGGAACAATTAAAGTCTAAGGGTAGTGGGGCCCACCATGCCAACGCATCAAGAGAGAGAGAGAGAGAGAGTGTGTGTGTGTGTGTAACAGTGGGAATGGTGACAATGGTGCTAGTGGTGGCTCTAGCATGGTCATTACATGGAGTTAGAAAACTGAAGGAAATAGAGGGGAAGAATGGAGGCTGGCATTGGCTCTAGAACAGTGGCCACATGGAACCAACCACATAGGGTAGAGTGCCAGGCATTATGGCTTTTAAACGGTACCAAAGAAGGACATAGTCAGGGAAGAGAAAAAGGAAGCATGGAGGGGGGGGAGGGGTTGAGTGTGATTCCCATGCCCACAGCGTAGGGGCATTATGTCACGGGCATGCCCATGAGGAACCTAAAAGGGCTATAGGAAAAGGTGGGAGGAGTGGCGAGTTGTACTAATCAGCAAGGGGAACATAGATAGGAAGTGAGAAGAGACAGAGAGAGGGGTTTTGGCAGGACTGGAAGATGAAACTGACAGGAGGGGAGAAAGGCATTTCTTGTGCATCTCATTAGAGGGTAAAAAAGAAAAGCAAAGGGTGTTTGGGGGGGGAGGGGTTTGTTCTGGGTCAATGGTGCCAAAAAATTCTAGTGGAATGGGGTAGTGCACTAGTCCTAGGAGGTGCATGTGGATGCTGGTTTTTGCCATTTTCTCCAACATCCCCTGTTTTTCCTCATTTTAGGTCATCGCCTAACATAAGAAAGTTGGGTGATATGTGGTGGGTTGAGTTTGTGTGGATGGTTTCTTCCATTTTCAGCCATGTGTTGAGCCTGCTTGAAATTTGGCATGCCCTTCTGCAAGGTCGCATCCAAACATATGTGGGGGGTGTCATTATCAATTTTTGTCCAGTCTCAAATTAGCAAAATTTTGAGTTTTTTCTACCCCAATCTCCGATTCATATAAAATTAGTGTCGTTGGAATCGTATCAACCTATACATTCCATTTTTTATAGTTTTAAGTCCAAATTTTAAGCTTTAAAAGGATTCATATCCTTGGAATTCAATTATCATAGAATTCAATTCCCAATTTATTTCAATTAAAATAAAATATGATTACACAAAAATAAATAAAAATTGAGGGTTGTTATATCTTGATCCACCATTACCGAAACTAATGTGGTTGTATGTTGTATTGGATTGGTTTAACTAACATTACGATCTCATTGTATATCCAATGCATACAATAAAAGATTGTTCTTTCTTTTCAAAAACTAAACTAAATGAAGCACTTAAGATGATTTACAAAATAAAGGACACATTTAACAAACACATTACTAACAAGTTGCAAGATGTTTTGATTATCTTGATTTCCTACAAAGTGAGTAGATTTTAGACTAACCTAATCTAAATAGCTCCTTGTCTCTTTTAAACTTGTCCTATTGCTTATTAGTTAGATCCTTACTAAACCAATAGCTTCACACCCTCCTCCATTAGCTGTAGGTAAGCTAGGTCACAGGGTGTTGACAGAGCTTGTCTTTTAAATACAAAAATGATGACTTAGCTTGGGGCCACTAGAGTGGCAATAGTTTTCCTCCCTCTAAGAGAGTCCTATGAGTTTGAAGGCTTCTATAGGTCTCTTTTAATTGACTTTTAAATTAAGGTGGAACGTAGGTGGTGATGAAATCCACCCTTGATCTTGTATGGTATGATGCCATTACTAATTAGTTTTCATTCATCATGGCATAGTAAATCACCTCAAAGCAGATAAATGTGTCCTAAAAATGCAAAAATAATAATAATGATAAACTAATGCAATAACCTTAAAATATGCTACAATTAAAAGATGAATGAAATATACATGATATTATATTACCAAAAAAGTATGCAAATCTACTTTAATAATACAAAACCGAAATCTAGGAAAAGTAAAAGATTTAGTGGATCTTACAGTAGGGTCTCAGAATTAAGTCTTCTCCTATATGGGTAAACCATTTACAAACTACCTCATCTTCTAAATAATGATGGTTTACCCTTGACCTGTATTATTATACCTTTATTTGAGTTTGCAAATTAAAATGAAATACAAGTTAATGTCACTACAATTCTACTCAAAAGAAAATTAAACTAATGTATTTGTCCAAAAATAATCTAATGGTGCTTTGCCCACACAATCACCTCCCTAGCAACACCACTAAAACTAGTTAGAAGTTTTCCTACAAGTGCATAGTTAGTCAATTGTAGTATTACAGGGTCGATCTACAGGGAGGAGTTAGTATCAATTTAAAGCACCAAATTATTCTACTATCATGATCTTAAGGGATTTGCACTAGAAAGACTACACGATAAGGTGATAAAATGATCAAATGGATATGATTGATTTGAGACAAATTAACTATGAATGAAATTTAAGATTATAGATCACATAGTCTAGTATTGGTGTTCACCACTAGTTATTCCTGTTTATAATTCAAGAAGTAAATTGAGACTATGATCATTTTCCTAGAATGTGGTTCCTTTGAAGATTTAACTTAAAAATCATTGATCATTAGAAACTAGATAGATTACCAAATCCTATATATTCCATGTAAAACCTAACTATAATGAATTAAGGATTAATTTCAAGTATTCATTATGAAAGGTAATGACAATGAATCAAAGAATCGTACTAACGAAAATTCTATCTTTTCTAAATTGAGGAAAATTTCAAATTAAATTTTCAAAGACTTTGAAGATATTAGAAGTTAATGAGTTGTGTTTCCTAATGCTATGCTAGGATCATTCCAATCCTAAGTAAAAATAAACTAGCCTAACAGAATTTATTATTTAACACAAATTAATTAAATCTATATTAATGTAATGAAAAATTAAATAAATTAATCTACTCTAAAATAAATAATAAAAAAAAAAAAAGAACCACCCCAGAAAACTATGCTAAATAGTATTTATATTTTATCACTATGTTTTACTTGATTTTTACAATGATTGAGAAAGAAGAAAATTACAACAAAAAAAAGTAACAAAGATAAAAGAAAAAAATAAAAATAAAATGTAATTGTTCCTTACTTAATTACCTTCAAAACAAGATATTCAACATTAAATATGCAAAGAATTTAGCGAGATATAAAGGTACAAAGAGAACTGGTGAGTATCACTACTAATCAGGTGTTGAAGGAAATTTTGTGTATGCACCAATCACCTAGTGATTGTGTGATGAACTTGGGTACTTCAACCGATGATTTCTCCACCTTATAGATAGAAGTTTTATTTGTAATTTTTCATCTAGCATGGTTGGACATCAAAAAATCTAACGGTATAGTTAAATTTGGGGGAAAACCTACTAATATGGAGATATCCAATAAAAAAGATTATGGGT
This sequence comes from Warburgia ugandensis, assembly GCA_035236585.1. Taxonomy (NCBI): domain Eukaryota; kingdom Viridiplantae; phylum Streptophyta; class Magnoliopsida; order Canellales; family Canellaceae; genus Warburgia; species Warburgia ugandensis. The sequence goes on from CP141130.1 coordinate 50,472,566, forward strand.
TCATCACACATAGTAACAGTCCCTTTTAACTGTGTACTCCAATGAATGCGTGATGAAGTCAATGATTTAAGCTATTTAATTGTCCAACTTTTAGATTGAATTTTTCATTGAAATTTCTTATCTAACCCAATTTCATAATAGTAAATCCATCTAATGGTTAAATATTGAAGAAAACTAATAGATATGGAGATAATGGGTTCATCACAGACAAGATCATTGCCTATTACTATTTTATAAGTTTAAGAAGAACATCCAAAATTGTTTAGACAATAAATAAAATAAATACAAGAACATGAATAAAAGAAGACAAATCCAATGTTTTCTTCTCTCTTATAGAAATAGTTGAAAGAGGAGATAGAGATGAGATTTTCTTGTTCTACAGTTACTTCTATTTAGGAAGACTAAACTACTTTCTGAGAGAGGTGAGAGAATTAAAAATGATTTAGATCTTGGTTCAAAATCAAATCGAATTTTGCACAAGGGAGAAATACGAGGCTATGTTACTATAGACCTATAGGGATAGCAAAAGTGGAACAAGGGTGGAAAACATAGATTTCACCATGCTTTCTTACTCTCAGCTAGTGGAAATCATTTTGGGGAAGACTTGAAAACTTGTTTCTACCTTCCCCTCTATCAGATTTGTGAATTTAATCTCCTACGTAATGCCATTCCTAGCATTTAAAGGCTATGATGATAGTAGTAGTAGTAGTAGTAGTAGTAGTAGTAGTAGTAGTAGTAGTAGTAGTAGTAGTAGTAGTAGTAGTAGTAGTAGTAGTAGTAGTAGTAGTAGGTGAAAGAGATGATTTGGTAAGCATCACACATTCTACTATAAACAAGATAACAAAGAGAGAAATTTTCAAAGAACAATTAAATTTATTTGATTCTAAGAAATTACAAAGATAAAATCATATAAAACTATAAGAATCAGTAAGAATAATGTACTATTACCTAATAGATTGAATCAAGGAGTTGGAGTTTACTCCTCCCTTCAACTAATCCACACCTTGCTCTCCTCTCTCCACTCTATCCTTTTTCTCCCCTCTCTAAACTCTTTGGATGCTCAAGCCTCTTCCTCTTATAAAGAGTGAGAAGTAGTGATTGTCAAAAACTATTCCCTATCTTCTTAAGCTTCGCCCTCACATACCATTGACTCTCTCTCTCTCTCTCCTCCAATTACACTATACATTGATGAAAGTAGAATAGTTCTAAGTACTTTCTCTACATAGCATCAGTATCTCCCTCTTATTTGCAAGAAGTCAAGCAATTAGCTTGCTTCTAGCTAGCAACTCTCCTTGTGACACATGGCCACAACATAGAGTTGTTATATTTAAGATCTACCCTTCATCCACTCATCCATCCATCCAATTATAGTTCTTGACATGATCTCCACTTTTAGGAAATGATCAAATGAAATCCTCATCATCACATGCAATCCCATACACTCCCTTATCTTCTATATGTTATACATTATTCCATTTTATATATTTCCAACCTCGTGGGCCATTAATGTGTGTAAGAATGAAGGAATAAGTGGGACCCATGTATGATCTTCCACTTTCACACCATAGTGTGAGTGATCTAGACTTGCGTGAAATACAAGGAATGATACTTAAAGACTCAGGCTTCTGCTTCCTCAACTAATACAGTTCATCAAAATTAAATTGATCTAAACTTGATCAGCAAGATAAAATGCTGATCGACTTGATCTCTCCAATTGGATCTTTACCTACCAAACAAAGAAAATTCTAAAAGTATTATTTTTGAAAATAGTTTTTAACATATTTACCTTTTTATGGTAATCTATACTATATGTAACCATATAATTTGAATTAATAAAATCAATTAACTTACAAAAAAATATGGTTAGTTTTCATTTTATTAATTACTTATAATGTATATATCTTAATCATTAATAGAGAAATTGAACAAGGGCAACAAGGAATTATGTTAGGATAACAATTAAGAAGTGTTGTTAGGGTGATCTAGAGATTTAGGAACCAATTTACAAGATGAAGGAGAGATTAAAAATCACATTAAGTAATTATTAAGCAATTTTTTGAAAGATAATTATAATTAAAAATTATATGAGAATGAGAAATTATTATGTTAATTAGGAAAGGAATTTCCAACCCTAATCCCTACCCAAAACACATGGAGAAATTCCAAAAAATTAATTAGGAATGAGGAATTTATTATATTGATGGTTAGGGTACAATTGCAAAATTGACCCTAATCAGGATATAATTGAAAACTTATGGCAAAGTAGAAGATTTTTATTGGGGAATAAAAATTAGACAGATCAAGTGAGCGGGGGAGATCAGGCCAGCGCCATGTGAAACCACTTTTCCAAGTCAGCTTGCTTCCCATGTGATGCCACTTGTCCACTCCCTTTTGAAATAAAACGCATGTATAAAATAAGACAAGCTAAGGAGCTGGAAATTTCTGCTCATGCGAAGGAGAAGAAGGGGAGGAGGAAGCAGTGAGGTGGAGAAGAGGGAGATTTAGCAAAGTTGACCTCGGAAGAGAGGCAGGGTGGTGGAAACCTAAAGGAGGAAGACGTGTTGGAGTGAGAGGACTGTTGGAGAGAGGGAGCCGATCCTGAGTTGAAGCGTCATGCAGAGAAGAAGCGTTGCAGAGAAAAGGGAGAATGAGCAGGGAAGGAAAAGTGAGCTCAGTAGAGAGGGGAGATCATGGTGAGCTTTTAAACGAAGGAAGATGTCTGGGAATGGTTGGACGAGTTGAAAGTGGAGCTTTGTCTGAGATTGGAGCTCCACGTAGTGAGGAAGTAAGATCTGCAACTCAGGAGGCTCAGATTGAGATAGAGCCATCCAAATCACAATTAGGTAGGGGATTTTTGAGTAAGCAGAGTCACTTATTTTAGCCTCAGGTTAGCTCAAGAAATGATGAAGTTTTTCCTTGAAAAGATTTGAAATAACCATGTTACTATTACTATTATGTTCATGCATAGAGTACCTAAGATCTTTCTCGTTTTGGTTACTAATTTTGTTGGATTTAACTTGCAATCTAAATCCATGCTAAATGTTAGTGGTTTTAGATGCATGTTGACTTGAAATGCCTCATTCTTGCTTAAAATTTTCGGACCTTTTGACTGGTTGACATTCCGGTTTTCCACCTTCTGTTTACGATTCCTTCCTGGGTTCTACCCTTTGAAGAGTAAGCATGAGATTTGCAAGAAAAAATTCAGTTTTGCATCCAATTTCAACATGTTTTTGGGTGCACAAAGCTTATTGGTTTTGTGTGCACCATTTTTTTGCTGCATACTGTAGCAGGAAAGTGGCTCCTAAAAACTTGGATTATAAACTCTAAATTTGTTCAAAATAGGTGAAACTAAATTGTGGGTCTTTTAGCTTAGTGACTGAACTCTCAAAGTGCGTCAAGGATTGCTTAAGATTCAAGTGAAATTCTTATTGTTTACAGGTGCCACACAGGGAGGAACGCATCACAACTTCCTAAGCACAGTAGCGGGAAACTGGTGCAAATAACCTCATCCCATTGGGCATCCAAATCAAAGAAGGGAAATTTGGTGTAATAGGCTTGCTTACAACTGAGTTACCTTTAATTGGATCACAGAGAGAGACCCATCCTGATAAAAAAATGCATGGAAACATCTTAGGAACATTGGCACCATTGTTCTGCACACTACTGCAGAAGATGGCGCCAATAACCATCCAAGACCAGGAAAAAAAAAATGAAAAATCACTTTGGGGGACCACAAAATCACCTAAGTTAGATGATTAGTACTAAGATGCATATTTTACATTAGCAGGAACCCATTCCTTAGGAATTCTTTCGAAGAAAGGACCCTGTGAACACTGAAGAATGAACCCACTGGTTCACTGTTAACTCACAAACAATGAAGATGATGAGTTGAAATGAAACTATGAAAATTATTATTGACACCCACAAAAAGCACGTTTTTAAAAGTGGGAAACATTATTTGAGGAAAAAAATGAATTCTTTTTAAGGGAATTTGTAGAGAGGAAGAGAAGAAAACCTCTATCTCCTAATGCATAATGTATGAAAGAAATAAAGACAACTCACTTGGAGGCTAAAGTATTATATTCACTTAGTTTCCCCATTAGTTTATACTTAAATCTATGGCTACAAATCCTAAACACGGTGAACTACACCCATATTCACATCAAGCACTAAGTTAAGCACTCATAATTGACTTTGCTTGAGACATCTAAGGACCATGATGTAAATGGCACATTAGGGAATAACACTTAGATGCTAAGTTGTAATCGGGTAAAATTCATATGAAATACCCCTTGAAAGCAATCATGCATTAAGGATCACCATCTAAATATATATGATTAGATTGGCCAAGTAATGGGACTAGTGACCTTAGACTTGTATGATAACATTCTAAGATTTTAGTAATTGGAAACTCTATGTAGTACCATTCCAATGTCCCTTGCCATGAGAACAATACAAGTGAGTTAGCACTTGCTAAATACCTACATAGATGTCAGGCTAAGTTAACCAATGTGACTAGAGCCTAAAAGAGCAATAGCAATGGGATTGCCTTTACGATGGAATGATCAAAGAGGGAATAAGACTTTAAAGCTATAAACCTGTAAACCAAATTGAAGCATGCCCCTGTGTCAGGAGAGAAGTATTAAAAATCCTAAGCTAAGGCACTCATTCACTTAAGGTCAAAACAACACTTAGTCACTTAAGATCAAAACCAAGTAACTACCATTAAAATAGTAAAGAAAGGAATAACACACGTAATTTATGGCTTAGGTAGAATAATTAGACTACTAAATAAAGAATGATCATTAAAATATCAAATACCAAAATACTAGAGGTGGAAATAAAGATACGCATTCATGTTAAGTGGAAATCTAGTTGATACACTGCATAAAGAAGACAACATCAACTAAAGTTACACTATAAGTTAATACTGGGATCAGCAGAGCATCTAATACTGTTAGAACATGGTACTGTTTAAAGGAGATAGCTTAAAGCCTTGAGTTTGCACTTAGTTCTACACATTTTTCTCCCTGTTTTGCACCTTAGTTATGGGAAGTTTTTCCTTAGTTAGTTCAACCACTTAACCCTTGTATCTCTTAAATTCCATCATAGGTTTTCTTTGCCTATAATTATACTTTAGTTTAGGAGATTTATATTGAAGTTTTGTTGTTGTTTAGAATCACTTTTGCAAGCAAGAATAGTGCACACTTAACATATGGTGTAGACAACTTTATGCATCTAATTTTTTAGTGTAATTTGAACATGAAGCAATAAAATTCTCTGGAAATTCTTGGTATGAATTAATTATTTCATCAAAGAACTTGTTATTTGGTATTTCCTTGCATAGAAGTTGTTGTTTCAATAGCTTTTGAATGTGAGATTTGTTGAATCTTCTTAAGTACCAAAATCTAGAAATTGTTTTTCTCTTAGTTCTATGCTTTAATTCCAACTACCTAAACATTATTTTTGCTTGAATCCTTGCGTACCCATTTAGATTTTCTTGTTGTATATTAGATTATATAGTTAGTTTTCATGTTGGATTACTATTAAATATTGAAAAATAGTCATCTTTTGGGCCATAGAACCATGCACACAGTCCATGGACTATGAGCATGGAACTAGACCACTTGCCTATTTGATTCTTGGTTAACATAGTTTTTAAATCTTGTCTTACAGTTGTTAAATTAGTTGTTTGCAAGTTTTTTTGAGATTAGAATGTTTCCTTTTCGAATTTTAAATTTCTATTTTTGGTAAGTTTTAGTTTAGGAAAGTTTTCGTTTTAGGCAGTTTCCTTATGTTTAATTTCCTAGTTGGAATATTTCTAATTCTCTATAGTTTCTTTATTTGTTTATTTTTAATTAGTAGAGTTTCCAAATCCATTAGCTTAGTTTAGCTTTTGTAAATTTTCTTTACTTTTAATTCTAGATTAGGAAAGTTTCCATTTTTAGTAAATTTCCTTAAGTTAGTTTTTTTCTTTCTTTTGTAATTCATGTTCAGTTACTGTAGTTTCCTTTAGTTAAGTGCATGTTAGTTAGGTAATTTTTTATTTTCATTATTTAATTCTAAATTAAGCAAGTTTCCTTTTCAATCCAAACCCTTCTCTTTTAGCTAAAGCAAATAATTTGAAGATCTAATCCATTGCAAATCTATGAGATTTCTCATGGGATCAACCTTACTCAAGTGAGAATACTACAACTAATTCGTGTGCTTACGAGTTAACTTTAAAATCATAACACTAGATAGCAATGGCCACATTCATTCTCATAGGAAATGCAGCACAGTGGTGGTCGACTACTAAGAGGAGTTTCTTTGAGGATGGCAATGTGATTGCTTGGGATGACTTCGAGGTCATGTTTATAGAAAAATTTCTCCTTCGACATTATCAAGAGAAGATGGAGTTTGATTCTATTACACTCATGCAGGGCACAAGGACTATGACACAATATGAAGTGGAGTTTTCTTGACTATGCAAGTTTGTGCCAAAGGTGTGTTCTTTAGAGCAAAGAGAGGCCCAAAAGTTGGTATGAGGGCTGAACTTTGACTTGAAGCTCTAGATTTTGACTTCATAGCCCACTACTGTAGCTCAAGTTGTGGAGCTTTCATCTATTTTGGAGTGCAAATTGAGGGATCCTAGCCGAGACAAGAAGATTTCATGGCCCTAAGCCATTGGTAGGAGGAGTCAAGAAGAAGAGCTTTGTTCCTAAGAGGATTGTTGCACAACCTATTCAACTAGCACAAGGTTAGGCTAGGGGTAGAGACAGTGATTGAGGAGTGTGCCAGAGGTGTTAGCGTCATCATCTAGGCTAGCCCTATTTTGGACCAGGTCATTGTTTTACTTATGGCCAACTAGCCCACATGGCATGAGCATTTCCTAGAGCCAATAGAGTGGGACAACCTCGATGAGATCGGGATCAGATTAGGCACCTTGTCAAGACCAGGCGAATAGGACACATGGGGAGTGTTCACTCTTACCACCAACAAGGCTCGTGCATCTAATGTCATCGTGGAAGGTACTCTTATTGTTGGAAAAAGATTTATACATGTGCTTATTGATCTTGGATTCACCCATTCTTTCATCTTGCATAGTTTTGTTGCATGCTTGGATGTTCCTCTAAGTAGGTTAGGATTTTTGTTAGAGGTTATCACATGTGAGCTAGTGCTAGTACGAGAGTTTGCTTCGGATGTTCCTATGGCTATCTTAGACAAGGGGATGAGTGCAGACCTCATTATATTGCACATGACTAACTTAGTTATTATATTGGGCATTGATTGGTTTGCCAAACACGAAGCTTTAGTTGACTGCAAGAAAAAGTAGGTCACTATGTTTTTAAGGGAGATTGGAAGTTGCAGGTGTGAGTATTATCTAAGCAATTAGAGTGGCATGCCCTATGTCTAGCTGTTGTTGAGATTACTTGGCCTATGTAGAGGCCCAAGAGGAGCAGGCATCCTAATTTGAGGAGATTAATGTGGTGCCCAATTATAACGATGCAATCCCAAGTGAGCTACCACCTAAGCGATTGATGCAGTTCATTTTTGAGTTATACCTAAAGCGACTCCTATCTCTAAGGCTCCTTATCGCATGGCTTTAGAAGAATTGAAGAAACTAAAGGTGCAATTGTAGGAGTTGCTTGATCAATGCTTCATACACCCTATTGTTTCACCTTAGGGAGTACTAGTCCTATTTGTCAAGAAGAAGGATGGTTTCTTAAGAGTGTATGTGGATTGTAGATTGCTGATTGGGGTAATAGTGAAGAACAAGTACCCACTTCATTGTATTGGCAATCAATCAGATATAATTAGCCAGGGTTTTCTCTAATGTTGACCTGAGGATAGGATATTACTAGTTGAGGATTTGGAATCAGGATATCCCCAAGATAGCATTTAGGACTCGATATGGCTACGACAAGTTTTTAGTGAATCTATTTGAGTTAATGAATGCACCTAAAGCATTCATGGAATTCATGAACAAAGTGGTTAGAGATTATCTAGAAAAGTTCATGATCATGTTTGTAGATGATATATTTATATATGTGAGTAGTGTGGGGGAGCATAGAGATCACTTGAGGATTGTTTTGAACACCCTTTGGGAACACCAATTGTATGCCAAATTCTCAAAGTGTGAATTCTAGTTAGACCAAGCACATTTTGTTGGGCATGTCATATTCAAGGATGGTGTTGTAGTAGATCCGTGGAAGGTAGAGGTAGTGGCTAGCTGAAAGTGAGCCAAGATTGTGATGGAGGTGTGCAGTTTCTTAGGTCTAGCAAGCTATTATTGATGGTTTATCAAGGGATTTTCCTACATTGCATAGGGATTAGTGGCCCTTATTAGGATGGACCAGAAGATTTGTTGGACTAATAGATATGAGATGAGCTTGCTAGAGTTGAAGGGGAGGCTTACCTTGATACTTATGCTATCTCTTCCTTAGGGTAGTAGCGATTTTGTGGTATACAATAATGCCTCAAGATAGGGGCTAGAGTGTGAATTCTAGTAGAAGAAGCATGAGCAGAGCTACCTGACACATGACTTGAAGTTGGCCACTATAAATTTTTCCTTGAACATCTAGTGACATTATCTGTATGGGAGAAGTTTGATGTTTTCACTAAGCACAAGAGCCTCAAGTACTTATTCACATAGAAAGACCTCAATATGAGGCAGAGACATTGGCTAGAGTACTTAAAGGACTTCAATTTCACCATACAGTATCATTTGGGCAAGGCTAAAGTAGTTACCGGTGCACTCAATAGGAAGTCGAGTGGCATGATTGTCAACCTCAGCATACGATCAACTTTAATTGACCATTTCTTATAAGCACAATAGTCATGGAGCAAGACTCAGGCACTATATGAACTAGAGGGCTTTGAGAGGGGGATCAATGGTGAAGTCAAATTACTAGTTTTATCAGCCTTTTCACACTTGAGATAAGAGCTATTGAGGACAGCTCACTATTCTAAGTTCACCATGGACCCAAGAGGTATGAAGATCTACCATGATTTGAGGAGATAATATCTACCATGATCTAAGGAGACAGTTTAGGTAGCTAGGAATGAAGAACATTAAGTAGTGTGTAGCATGGAATATTACTTAATAGTGGCTCAAGGTAGAGAATTGAAGCCAAAGAATACACAATCAAGATGTGATGCAAAGGGCCATTCTCAACGTGGCTTAAAAGCTCTTCTTCTTGAGGGAGTTTTGTTTTGTCCTGTGCAAATACTATATTAAGAAGGGCTATTGAGGGCTTCAAAGCCCCCTACCTAGTAGTAAGAAGTGTGCAAGCTTACGTTTTTCAGCATACTACCTTTACGTCATAAGGGAGAAGGGTTAATAGGGGTTTAAAGAAGCCCTTGTCACACCCTTCTCACATAGAGTACTCTAAGTTGGAACCATGTTACAATGGATTTTGTGGCTAGGTTGCTTAGGATGTCTAGTGGGCATGATGCAATTTTGGTTGTTGTGGACCAACTCACCAAGTCTTGCCATGCTTTTGATTTGAGAGATAGTTACAAGAGAGTCTTGCCATGCTTTTGATTTGAGAGATAATTAGCTTGCACGAAGTTCTGTTGGTCATTATTTTAGATAGGGATAACATGTTTACATCTCTTCTTTGGAAGAGTGTGCATGAAGGAATGGGGACCTCTATGCATTTCAGTACTACATTTCATATTCAGCCCAATGGTCAATCTGAGAGGATGATCCAAATGCTAGGTGATCTACCAAGGGCCTATGTGCTAGACTGGAAGGCTTGTTGAAATGACCATCTAACCTTAGTAGAGTTTGCCTACAACAATAGTTATCACTTGAGTATAGGTATGGCTCTATACGAGGTGTTGTATGGCAGACCATGCTGGACACTGACCTGTTGGAGTAACTTTGGAAAGAGGTAGTTTTTCATATATGAGTTGATAGAGAAGTGTGCCGACAAGGTGAGACTGATTCAGAAGTGACTAACGTCTAGATACAGTAAGCAAAAGAGGTATGCATATTTAAGGAGGAGAGATTTGGAGTTTTAGGTTGGGGACGATATTTTTCTGAAGGTATCTTTGACCAAGGGTGTGATGAGGTTTTGCATGAAGGGTAAGCTTAGCCCTAGATATGTAGGACCATTGGAGATACTGGAGAGGATTGGCAGAGTTATCTATAGGTTAGCACTCCCTCTCTCACTAGTAGATGTGCACCACATTTTTCATGTTTCAATGCTAAGCAAATACGTCACAGACCATATGCATATCCTAGATCAAGTGCCAGCCAACCTATAGCCGGATTTGACCTTTTAGGAGTGGCTAGTGCAAATACTTGATAGGAAGGAGAAGATTTTAAGGACCTAGATGATCCCCCTCATCAAGGTTCAATGGTAGCATCACCATATGAGGAGGCCACATAGGAGCTTGAGGAGGACTTGATGTAGTGGTTCCTAGAATTATTTTGACTTATAGATCCACATTTACCCATTTTTGAGGATGAAATTTTTATAAGGGGGAAGAGTGTAATATATGTAAACATACAATTTCAATTAATAAAATCAATTCATTTACAAAAAAAAAAAATAGGGTAAATTTTTTAATTTATTTAATTAGTTACTATGTAAATGTCTTAATCATTAACAGAGAAATTCAATGAGTGTGCTAGGGAATTATGTTAGGGTGACAATTAAGAAGGCATTGTTAGGATAATCTAGAGATTTTAGAAACCAATTTATGAGATGGAGAGATAAAAAATCACATTAAGTAAATATTAAGCAATTCTTGAAAGATAATTATAATTAAAAATGATGTTAAAATGAGGAATTATTAGGTTAATTAAGAAGGAATTTCCCAGCCTAATCCCTACACAAAACACATGGAGAAATTCCAACAAATTAATTAGGAATGAGGAACTTATTATATTGCTAGTGAGGGTACAATTGAAAAATTGACCCTAATCAGGATATAATTGAAAACCTAAGGCAATGTAGAAGGTTTTTATTGGGGAATCAAAATTAGATAGATTAGATGAAAGGGGTGATCAAGCCAGCCACGTGGATCTACTTTTCCTAGGTAACTTGCTTCCCTTCTGATGCCACATGTCCACTCCCTTTTGAAATAAAACGTATGTATAAAATAAGACTAAAGGTAAGCAGCTGGAAATTTCAACTCATGTGAAAGACAAGAAGGGGGAAGAGGAAGTAATGAGGTGGAGAAAAGGGAGATTTAGGAAAGTTGAACTCGTAAGAGAGGTAGGGTGGTGGAAGCCTAGAAACTTAGAGGAAGAAATGTTGGAGAGAGAGGTGAGAGCGACCAGGAAAGGAAAAATGAGCTTAGTAGAGAGGGGAGATCATGGTGAACTTTTAAACAAAGAAGGAAGATGTTTGGGAATGGTTGGAAGAGCTAAAAGTGGGGCTTTGTATTAGATTGGAGCTCCATATAGTGAGGAAGGATGATCTGCAACTTAGGGGGGCCTCATATTGAGATCTAGCCACTCAAATCACAATCAGGTAGGGGATTCTTTAGTAGGAAAAGTTACTAATATTAGCCTTGGCTTAGCTCAAGAAATGATGAAACTTTTCCTTGAAAAGATTTGAAATAACGATGTTACAGTACTTGAGACATTTCTCGTCTTGGTTACTAAATTTGTTGGATTAAACTTGCAATCTTAATGCATGCTAAATGTATGAGATTGTAGATACATCTTGATTGGAAACACCTCATTCTTGCTTAAAAATTTCATGCTTTAAGCTGGTTGTATTAATGCTCTGTCTTCTTGTACTTTTATTTCTCCATGTATGGAAAATAGGGGACTATTCACATGCATGAACATCCCAGTTTTCTACCTTCTCTTTAAATTCCTTCTTGGATTTTATCCTTTGAATAGTGAGCATGATATTTACAATAAAAAAAATAAAATGGTTTTGCATACAATTTCATCGTGCTTTGGGGTCCACAAACCTTACTGGTATTGTGCAGACCATTTTTTTGCACACATTAGTAGGAGAATGGTACCTAAATACTTGGATTATAAACTCTAAATTTGTCCAAAAGAGGTGAAACTAAATTGTGGGTCTTTTAGTATAGTGATTGAACTCTCGAAGTGCATCAAGGATTCATAAGATTCAAGAGAAATTCTTATTGTTTGGAGGTGCTACATAAGTAAGAGAGCATCACAATTTCCAGTGCATAGTAGTAGGTAATTGGTGCAAAGTACCTCAACCTATTGGGCATCCGAATCATAGAAGAAGGAGGATTTGGTGTAATAGGCTTTAAACAACTATGTTACTTTAATTGGATCATAGAGAGAGACCCCAATCCTGATAAGAAATGCATGGAAATATCTTGGGAACATTGACACCATTGTCCTGCATACTGTAGCAGGAGATGGCGCAAGTATTTGCCAAAGACAAAATCACTTTGGGGGGCCACAAAATAGCTACGTTAGATGATTAGTACTAAGATGCATATGCTATGTTAGTAGGAAGCCATTCCTTAGGAATTTTGATGATGAAAGGACCCATGTGAACACTGAAGATTGAACTCATTGGTTCACTGTTAACTCACAAACACTGAAGATGATAAGTTGAAATGAAACTATGAAAATTTCTATTGACACTCGTGAAAAATACATTAGAAAGAGGGGGAAACATTATTTGAGGACTAAAATAAATCCTTTTAAGGGAATTTGTATGGAGTAAGAGAAGAAAACCTCTATCTCCTAATGCATAATGTATGAAAGAAATAAAGATAGCTCACTTAGAGGCTAAAGTATTGTATTCACTTAGTTTCCCCATTAGTTTATACTTAGGAGTAAGACTACAAATCCTAAATAAGTGAACTACACCCATATTCACATCAAGGACTTAGTTAAACACTCATAATTTCCTTTGGTTGAGACATCTAAGGGCCATGAGGTAAATTCCACTGTAGGGAATAACACTTAGATGCTAAGTTGTAATTGGAGAAAAATCATACGAAATACCCCTTGAAAACAATCAAACTTCAAGGATCTCCATCCAAAGATATATGATTAGATTGGCCATGTAATGGGAGCAGTGACCTTAGGGCTTGTTAGATACCATATTCTAGGATTCGAGCAATTGGAAAGTCAAGCAGTAGCATTCCAATGTCCCTTACCTTGAGAATAATACAAGTGAGTTAGACTTGCTAAATACCTTCCTAGATGTCACACTAAGTTAACCAATGTGAGTGGAGCCCAGAAGAGAGATAGCAATGAGATTGCCTTTAGGGTAGAATGATCAAAGAGGGAATATGACTTCAAAGCTATGACCCTATAAACCAAATTGAAGCATGCCTTTGTGTTAAGAGAGAATTATTAACAATCCTAAGATGAGGACACTCAATCACTAAGGTTAAAACTAAGTAAGTACAATTAAATTAGTAAAGAAGGAATAACACATTGAATTTATGACTTAGACTTAATAACTAGACTACTAAACAAAAAACATCATTGAAATATCAAATACAAAAGCACTAGAGGTGAAAATAAAGATACTCATTGATGTTAAGCAGACATCTAGACCTTACAATCCATAAAGAAGACAACATCAACTAAAGTTACACTATAAGTTGATAATGGGATTAACAAAAGCATCTAATACTATTAGAATAGGATACTAATGCATAATACAGCATCATATCATGATTCGGGTTTTCCCATGATTTGAACCAATGGATTTATGGATTTGGCCAATAGCCTAGAGACATTGTTTTCATCAATCTTGGCAAGCACTACATGTGTGGTGGTGAGCCATGAGATATGAAGTTTAATAAGTCATGAGTTATGGATTTTCATCGAGGGTTTTGGCAGGCTCATCTAGAGTGCTGTGAGTCCCAGATCACTCAGTGTGAGTATGCTGTAAGTCCTAAATACCTTATGCTAGGAGGGATAGTTGGTCATTGACCTTTGAGATGAGATTGATACCTGCGTTGCAATGGAGATGGTGGGCAGTGAGAGTAGCTTCTCATAGGGAAGTGATCTAAGTAGTAGCAGGGTAGCCTCCATGAGGTCTGGTGAGTAGACACTATTCAGTATCAGTGAACCCATGTAGAGGCCATGATAGTCACTAATGGGTAACACTAGGGCACATTAGGGACGATAGAGCCCTACAAGCATATGTATCTATTTTAAGTTAGCATACTGGGCATGCCAGTCATTTATCGAGAGTTTAGATCTGTACCTTGTGGTAGGACTATATACCACTGTATTGTCCATGGTGGCAGGACTGTATGCTACTATGATATGGAGAGATCAGTTTTCCATGGTGATGTGGTCATGAAATTTGCATTGTGCACTAAGGGTTATGTGCCTTGATTTTGCTCTAACTGTTTTGAGCACACTATATTGATTAGCTTATGAAATTTTTTTGGATATTGCAAATGATTTCAGATCACTAGTTTTCTTCATGAATCTATGCTTTACATGTTGTGATTTTTCACTTGAGGAACACACACACACACACACACACACACACACACACACACACACACACACACACACACACACACACATGCATGCATGCTATTTGTATGCCCTATTTTAGGTGTGCTAGCTCGTATTAGTTTTTCTTTATATCGTGAGTAGCTATTTTGGTCACCCTCTATAACCAACATTTTAAGTGACACTCCAAGTAGCTCATGCATGTGGGACCCAGGGAAGCCAAAAGTACCTATATCAATTTAGATGTGAGATGAGGTGGTTTACTTATTTTGATAGAATCCATGCATAGGACTTTTTTAGGGATTATATATAATTTAATTTTCGTTGATACATGAGATGACAATATCTACTATTATTGTTTTAATTAAAACTTGCGAGTGCATGAATTTTTTGCAATATAGCACACTAGTGAGATCGATCCCATGAGGAGTTAAACTAATGTGATGCTAGTGGTCCCTACTTTAAATTATCTAACCTAGCCAAATTCAAGAAATATTTCTTTTAAAATAAGTATGGAATAAAACATTGAAATGGAAATTATGCAAAAACATGTTAAAATTGAAAAGTTTCTAAATTGATGAATTTCTTAAACTAAGAACTTTCTAAAAATGCATATAATCAATTTCCCTAAATTACAATTTTAACAACTTTCTTAACTTAACTTTCCTAAGCATGAAATTAACAACTAGCCTATGGAAACCTGCATTAAACAACTAATTTCCTAACCATTCTATGTTCTAAATAAAGCACTTAAACTTATGAATAAGGCAACTTTAACAACTACACTCTAAGCACAACATGCAAAGAAGCTAATTAAGGTCAACACTACTAAACTACTTTCCTATTATGAATGAAAGCATCAACTTGAATCTTAATTGATCAACAACTTTGCAAATCCTTAAGCCTACAATCTTACTTTAACTAAGTAATCTAAAGAACTAACTGGTTGCTTGAAAATTCAAGTGAATATAAAGTGCATGGTGGTGGAAATTAAACAAAAGCAACCATGAAAAGAAACTCTAGCAGAATAGTTTTTGAATCATTCATTCAGTTGAATTTGTAAAACATGAAGCTAATAAACTCTAATGCAAGAAAACATTCAAGAATGTAAGCTATTAGCTGCTGGACATTAACATGAATTGAAAACTTCAATGAACTTTATTAAATTACATCAAAATCCATTAACATAAAGCTCCCATACATGTGGGACCCAGGGAAGCCAAAAACACCAAAAATAGAAGGCTATCATCCTATTGGTCCACATGCTATCTTATCGTAATAAGATTTTCCTTGATTATCTATAAAATATCCCCTAAATTTCATGGATAATCCTCTTGAATTTCATCCAATCATAGCCTTCCATTTATCTTAGCTTGATGGCTTAGATGACTAACTTTGACAGCTTTAGTAGCTTGGCTTCATGGCTCCATCCCTTAGTTTGAGTGGCTTGAATGGTTTGGCTTGGATTCCTTAGCTTGTCACCTTCTCTCATAACTTATATGGCTAAGGTGGCTTACATGCAACCCATGGAAAGGTGGTGAAAGTTTATGGCTTACTTCATGGGTCACTTTGGCCACCTTCAGCTCCTTTAATTGCATCTATTTCTAGTCCAAAAGATGATCTTGACCTTTGAATTCATGTTGGATTGATGATTCTTAGGCTTTGCTTCAATCTTTTGATCTTGATCTTCAATGTTCATCTAAATCGATCTAGGCCATCGGATCATCTCTCCAAGATCTTTTCTTTCTTCAAATATCTTGTGGAGGCTCCGTCCCCACACCCCGAGCAGTGGCACATGACCCCCTACACCCTTGGCCAAGAACTCTACAAAGTGCAATATAGGTCGTTGGGCATTCATTCCATTTCCTACAAAAGAGTAAAAATAATAATTAAATCCTAAAAAAATAAGATTAATTACATACTTACCTTGGATTAGATTCTGGACATCTAAAAGATCAAACATTTTCTTCATTAGGTCAAAAAATGCATGTGTTATGAATTTTGGTGTAAAAACCCTAATTTACCCCTATGAGTTGTAACACATGGATAACTAATTAGATGGTTTTTATGCAAACTTAAACATTTATCATCTATGAACTATTATATTTAATTGAATGGCATGTGCAACTTTATTCATGATAGTATAGGTGATTCTATGGCATAAATCTATAACCATTCTACGGTTAGAATTTTGTTTTTTCCAAAATTACTTATATATTATTACTCTGATCATGTTTTCCAAAATAAGAAAATTTGCACTACTTTATGTGCTTAAAAATCAATAAATATTTGGAAAGCCCTAGGATCTTACAAATCTAACTTTGAAAATACATTGGATTATGGTTTTAGTGCAAATCCATCATATGAGTGCAAAAATGATCAATCTAATGCACTAAAATAACATAAAATTTTGGGTACAATATTAAGAATTCAACAATATTAAATAATTTTTTGACATTACTTCCACAAAAAGATCAAGCACTCCAATATTAAAAGCAAGCAAATACTATGGCATAGCATGCTTAAAACAGTAACTAAAATAGTCAAGTATTAACATATTGATTTGATTGATACAAAAATCTTGGATTACGTCATGCTTGATTTACAATCTTGATTCATGACTAAATCTCAAGTCATGCATGTGAGGATCTTAGATAATTCATATATGATCTAAAACAACATAATCGAGCATGATTTCCTTAAAACTTGTTTTACTAACTTTGAAAATCCTATCTTAGGAAGCTCCCATGCCCCTACTTGGAATCCTTTTCTACACTTTCTCTTCTCCTCTTCCTCTCTCTCTTTTCCACCTTCCCTTTCCATGTTTTCTCCTCTCCTTCCCTTGGATGTTTTATTGCTGAAAGATCCCTAGGCTGGGATGTCGTATCCTTTGAAACTTTTCTCCTATTAGTTTTCTAAGTACCCTAGGTATTTTTCTCCTGTTTAGTATCTGCATCTCTTTAAGATTATATTAAGTGTCTAGGTTCATAGTATCTATCCTAAAGGTTAAAAATTTGCAACAGAATTTGATGAACATTAGTCCTACTATCATTAGCAGTTCTTAACATGTTTTCATTATGCAGGCTTGGGTAGCCTTAAATGAAGCTAAATTCTAGGAGAAAAGATCCCCTACTAAGCCCATGGATCCCAATCCTTGTGGATTTTATAGCTTAAGCCTCTCCTTAGCGCTTAACATCCATACACACTCCCTTTGAGGGCCTTTAGGTCTATGGTGTGTTTTTCATTTCATCTCTCACTTAAACCTACTGACACAAGCATTTTCAAGTAAGCTTTCTACCTTGGTGCATCAACACCCTTGAATCATTAGGTTATTTTTTGTGTGTTCATTCATTAAGCAATGTAATTTACAATGCCTCTGTCATGAATCATATTCAAGAAAAAAATTCCCATTCATTCATGACTAGATAATAATAACAATTTTAAGATATTACACCCTACTAACCTTAAGAAAAATTTGGTCGTGGAAATTGTCATGACAACTTAGTGAATAATTTGGTAAATTCCTACCTCGTATCAACCTTTGTCTCCCATGTAGCATCTTACGTTGACTAATGTTCCCATGAGACCTTGACCAAGGGTAAGGTCATACTTGTAAGAGTCTTTTCCTTTATATCCAAGATTTCTATCGTTTTCTCAACAAAAGTGAGGTTAGGCTGTAGCTCTACTGGTAACTGTTTAAGTGCATGCATGGGGTCCTAAATATACTTCCGCAAGATTAATATGTGAAACACATTCTGTACTTAATCGACCTATGGAGGCAAAGCTAAACTATAATCTACACAATGAACTCCCTCAAGAATCTCAAAAGGTCTTACAAATATAAGGCTCAACTTTCCTTTGACACCTCTCACTGGCGAGATCTTCAAGAACACATGATCTCTAGCCTTATTATCTGCATAGCTCTCCTATCTACTATGAGGTACAAGTAATCTCTTCTAATGACCCTCAATTTCTTTGAACACTACTCTATCAACTCTAACTTCTCACACTTGCATTCCTCTACATCGCTCCAACAAATGGGTGTGCAACATTGTTGACCATATAATTTCTCATAGAGTGGTGGCTATTGTTGTAGGTGAACTATGGTAGAGAAGGTATTCATTCCAGCTTCCTTTTCATTCGAAATAACATATCCTCAAATGTCTATATGGTCCTCTCCAACTGCCCATCAATATGTATGTGACAAGCTATACAAAATCTCGAAGAAGTACCCAAACCTTCTTATACACTCTTTTAGAAATAGAAGGTAAACCTACCATCTCTACCAAATATGAAAGTCAGAGGCAGACAATGTAGACTAACAATCTCCTTGATATATAGTTTGGTTAAACTCTTCAATGACTACTTCTATCTTATATGAAGAATATGTGTAGACTTGGTCAATTTATTCACAATCACACATGTCATATCATGTCGACTAGAAATCTTGGGTTGTCCTCTATAATACACATGGTGATGTGGTCCCATTTCCATTTTGGAAGTTTCAATGTCTACAATGGCCTTGAGTGCTTTGCCTTGACCTTCTGGTAAGTTAGGCATTTAGCGACACATCCCTAATGTCTCTTTCCATACCAGGCCATAAGAAGTTTCTTTTCAAGTCTTGATACATCTTGTTGCCTCCAGGGTGTATGATATATCTCAAACCATGTGCCTCCTATAATAAGTTCGATCTATGCTCTACTAATACTAGTATAATGAGTCTACCTTGAAATTGTATACCTCCATCATGGACTATAGCAAAATTAGCCCTTGTACTCAATAACTGACTCTCCTCACACTCATTCCAAGTTTGTAAAACTTACTCTGTTAAATATGATCTCACCATCACATTTGCTATCACACCCTTCATTTTCCTACTCATCACATTTGCCACTACATTCTCCTCATTAGGATGAATGGTGAAATCACTGTTCTTCAGGTACTCAATCCAACATTACTGTCTTATATTGAGGTTACCCTAGGAGAAGATGTATTTTAGGATCTTATGATCCTTAAAAACCTCAAAATTTTTTCCATACAAGTAATGCATACAAGTCCCCCATAGCAACTACAATTTTTATGAATATAATTGAATTATTAAAAATTAAAAGTTAAAATTTTAAAAGTGGAACTAAAACTTTGAGTTCTAGGAAAATTTATTTATATAAAAAATTAATCAAGACATAAAACTTGGATATTTGTAATGTACTCGAAAAACCAATTAGAATGACTATAAGTACGTTAAATTCTGAGTCCAAGTGAAAAATCCTTATTTTTCTCTATTTTTATGAATAAAAGGGTAAAATAGTAATTTTACTCATAATCGAGACCTAAGACAACAATATTTAGAATGAACTAGGAAACACAATTCCAATACCATTAAGTATGCTCAATTCTGAGTTTGGGAGAATAAAATAGATTTTTCTCCATAAAAGGGCAAAATGGTCCTTTCACACCTGTATGGGGCCTACAAGGGGCTCACAAATGGTTCCAATGTCTAGAAAACATGTCATCATGAGTCAAACCACTACTAGCTACTAGTGGAGAAGGATGTGGTAGTAGGAATCCAATGACAATTTAATAATAAAAAGAAATGAAACATAATTATGACATATAATCATGGAAAATTCAAATAGCCCATAAAATTCCCAAAAAAATAGCTAATGTTCTTCACGAGGTCCCTTAGAATGCCCCAAAATCACAGCTCCAAAATCCTCCCTAATCTTCCCCATTTCTCTCTTCTTTCTCCTCTTTCTCCTCTTTCTCTATGGGTGTGCCCCTAGACACACCCGGGCAGACGACCCCATATTTGCATTAGGAGCGTCTAGGGACGCATTGTCCCTAATGAACTACGATTTTCCCCTAGGAAATGTTGATTGAATTAGCCATTCATTTCCAACCATTAACTTTCAATCTTCACCGTTGGATATGGTCAGACCAGGCTAATCTACAAAAGCCCTAACTTTCTATGATGATCCACCTCCTTAATCATTGGGAAAATCAAAATGAAGACAAATACAATACTAGGTACCGTCTTTGGAAATTATTCTAGGTAATTTCGACCAATCTGGTCGTTAAACCTTGATCTTGCACTATTAAATATCTTCAGAATGTGGTGATCTACAAAAGCCCCATGGTCTCTGATTTTCTCCGGCAATAGCGTCGGATAAATAGGCTAAATGTATTTCCAGCATCTAGGGTTACTTTCTGGCTTTCTTTATTTTACAGCATTATTTTCTTCTTCTCCAGTGATCTTCACCTCACTGTACCGGCATAAGTAGGTGCACACTTCTCCCCTCTGTACATTCCAGCACCTTCCTTAGTTTTTTTGGCCTCCAAGTGAACTCCTTGGCTGTTGATCCGTCGGGAACAACGAATCTGGCAGCAGGGTTGAGATCCCCATCTTGGATGGTTCACATGAAACTTTTGAGCCATTGGATGGATTCCTGGGGCCCAAAAAGCCCAGGAGATGAAATCTGTATACCTACTAAGATGAGGGAGATTGGATGATGGGTGATCTGACGATCCAGATCTGTAACGTCTCGCCTATCATCGGTCACCTCTCCCCAGTGATGAGTAATCCCAGGTAATGTGACGCTGGCTGTACTCTCGTTTTGTCACATTCTATGAAGTTGATCTGAACCATTGAATTTTGATCTGAAATCTTATTTCTTCAATTAAGAGCTCATTTTAGCTTTGATTTTAGATCTGAAAGCACTGATGAATTCCTTACATTATGTAGAATCTTATGGAAGCTTGATAATTATGACTTTAATTGTATTTATGTAAATTAATTGGTAAAATCCATAATAACAACCTTGGATCATGATCAAGATGATCTTAAAATAAAGATTTGAACTAACGGATGGGTTCAAGAGGTCCCACAACCTTAAGGACCATGACCATAGTAAAAATTCTGAATAACTAGATCAATTAATTGAACAAAAATAGTAAGATCAATATCAGCGCTTAAAATGCGTTGAAATCTTAAAATCAAAATTCTAATCCCAATTTAACTCCAAATTGAGATAAGAAAATTGGGTTGGATTCCTCTTAATGAGGAGAACCTACTAAACTTAGAAAATTTATGTTTTGATGAATGTAAAATTCTATTAATAAAGAAAAGTATTACTAATTCCTATGGTCAGTGAAATTTGGAATGATCAAACCCTGTAATTCTGATATACTAATGATTTGGTGATTTTGAAACATGGAATCAATGGTTAGAAGTGATTGATCTATGTTTAATTAAGAGATCTAGCCTTAAAAGTAATAAAATCTATAAAAATGAATGGTAATCTCCTTGATCAATTTGATCAAGGTGGATTGGATAGTATGAATGTATTTGGATGATGATATAAAGTTAATATCATATGGATTGATGGACTTGATGATGATAATTTGGGATAAATTAAGATCTATGCCCTTAAATTGGATAAAATGACTTAAGATCTTCTTGATCGGTTGGATCAACAAGGATCAGATCATTTGATAAGAGGCATCAATGATGAAATAACATTAAGAAGATGTATTAGACCAAAAGAAAAATGAAAAGATCAAGATCTAAACCCTAAAAGGGATGAGAAATGAATAGAAATCAACTATGACCATTGGATCATGATGAATAGTTATGGCATGTTAAATTTTCATT
The DNA here is from genome assembly GCA_035236585.1 of Warburgia ugandensis. Lineage (NCBI taxonomy): Eukaryota > Viridiplantae > Streptophyta > Magnoliopsida > Canellales > Canellaceae > Warburgia > Warburgia ugandensis. The sequence goes on from CP141130.1 coordinate 50,494,639, forward strand.
TGAATTATTGAATGTTATTATAATTGTCTTTTTTTACTTAGTAGATTTAATTGTTATATTTACTTATTTATTTATTTATGCTTTAATGCTTATGTTATGAAAATTACATTGAAAATGTAATTAAATGAAAAATAGAGTTGAAGGACATTTACATGGAATGAATGACATGGACTTAATGATAGTAAGGGCTATAGTTAGTAGGATAATATAAGGAATATCATTTCCTTGGCCCAAATTAGGAGAATAATGAAACTCCACAAATGACATTTTAAATGTTCATGGACTTAATTAAAATCAATTAGAAAGAGTACTTAGGGTTAAAATGCTCATAGGAACCTTATGAAAGGTTGAACTAAGGTCACTCTAGTTAATGCTAAACATGGTGGTTAAGGGGGTTTTCTAGTAGAACCTTGCTCTTCCCCTACCTTCTATTGACGTTTGTGAGGTCTAAATGTCTTCTTACATGAGGATTGAAGAAACCACTTTGTGTTTAGCCATTCAAATAGTAAGCCTTAGTCAATTGGAAAGGAGTAGTCTAAACTTAGGATGAAATAGGCTATCTTCAACCAGTAAAACATTAACTGGTTGAATAATAATAATAAGAGCATAAAAGGTTAGTAAAATATCTAATCTTAATAAAAATGGTAAGTAAGATAATCAAGATCAAGCAAGATCCATAGGATCTTGAATGATCAAGAATAGTACGAATCCTAATGTTGTGTTTTATTAAGTATACATGTATGTATGTTGTAGAAAAATCTAGATCATTAGATTAGATAATCCAAACCCTTGATCAAATATGATTCAAGGAAAAGAACCAGGACCATCCTCATTAAGGATGATCAAATAACTAAACTTTATCAACAAGAATAGATTGTTGATCAAAGGATCTAGATGGATACACAAAGACTTAGAGATAGAAAATACTTAGATCTGAAAGTTTAGGAGATCATTCTAACTATCAAATCTATTGATCAATAAGATAAAATACTATTTGAGGAAGATAGATTATATGGATGATAGGAGCACAAGACAGATCTAGATCCTTTATATCAAAGGACAAGATTAGATAAGGAATATAGATAGGAGATTATCCAAAATTGTACAAATAATGACAGTATGTATGTATTTATAGATTACATACGTCAATCATGGAGGATCTGAAGGGATGGATCACTGCATGAAGGTAGGTGGAACTTTAAGAATACTAGACCTATGGTCTATGGAATTGTTGTTATGTTATATATAGACAATATAATGCTAAAGAATGATAATATGCTTAGTTACATTTGAATCATAATTCATGTATATGAGATAGAAATAACTGTTGAAATTAGATGGAATACATAATAAATACTTGGCTATCATTTATGATTACCCCTAAACTTAGATAAGAACATAATAATAATGGATATCATTTATATCAAATGAGTATCCTTACACTTAATAACTTTTGGTATATGAATACCAAATTAAAGGAAATGGGGATCATCTACAATAAATGATTGATCCCTAAACTTATATGAACATCGGTATCATTCATTTTAAATGACGATCCCTAAATCTAGAAATGAAATTATATCCTTAGTATGAGGATATTGAATATAAGGATAATAATATAAATAGACAGATCGTCTGAGATATACAAAAAGTATTTTAAATACAAACATGGAGGCTTGTGGTTTTGTTTTAAATAGGCATAAGCTTGGGGATGCTATGCTAGGGAAGTTATGAGGGTTTGACCACCTGCTTCTTGAAATTTGATGATATTATGATACCTTGCCCAAAGATAGGCTAAAAGTCAGGTGGGGCAGTTATGGGAAGGCCCCACTATGAAAGTCCTGTCTCCCCATATGGGCAGTGACACAATATTTTCCACCATGGTATTAGTGGTGAACAGGGCAGTTATTCGAGTGCATTAGTGCGGATCAGACTATAGCATGGTAGTCCTTGAGTATTTTGCATATGATGCATGGCATAGTGAGATGCCAATACTGCCCTAATGAGGGAGTATTTTTCCAGCAAAAGTCTGGATGATTTATCAACTCAATATATCTAGGTATGGTTATTGATGTTTGAGATATTGACTATTTTCACAGTTTTTGACAATATATATATATATATATATATATATTCATACGAAATAGTGATGAGTGGTTTGGAATTATCATATTGGATGTTATATGATAAATCATATGATAGTATGATCACATATGGTATGGTATATGGAAATTAACTTATGTGATTCATATGGAATATGATGATTATGAATACTATACTTTTGAATTATACGATTTCATATGTTCTTGAATCTCTTACCAAGCATAGCTTGATGAGATATTATAAATGTTTGAATGTTTATAATATCTCAGATACAAAAAGGAAGGACTAAAGGGATACGATAAGGGAATACAAAGACCATACTGTTGATCAAGACTATGTACAATTGTGAAAGGATTGGATTGTATTACAAATTGTGTATTTTGGACATAAGATGTAATAAAGAATTTCAAACAAAGATGGTGCATTTCATATTAAACATCTAACCCTTAACCTACTGAAGTACAGCATGCATTGTAATTTATCAATTGAATTCATCATCAAGTAGAATTATAGAATGAAAATTATAGGAATCATGTGCATACAACTGTAGTCACAAAGAAGAGAATTTCATGCAATTCCTAGAGAAAACCACATCATTTTCTTGGGATAAACCAAGCTACTATTGGTATTACATCTAACCTAAAATAACTCCTACCTAATTTTGGGGTCCCTAGAAGGCTGAATCTCCCACCCCAGATTACTGAGTGGTAGGAAGTTCTTCTGATGTGAATCTCCAATCAAGTAATAGCTCATACTACCTCAGCTTGTCCACCTCACTCCTCTCTGCTTCCTTCAATTCTCTAGTTTCGCTTGTTTCTTTTCCTTCTCCAAGATCATCTCTTCGCTGTCTTCCCTTTGCTCTTCTTCTTCTTCTTCTTCTTCTTCTTTCTAACTGCTTATGGGATGGAATTTGTTCTGGCCCCTTAGCTAATTTCATTTTATACATAGGTGAAATAGAAAAGGAATGGGTAGGTGGCCTCAAGAGGAAAGCCAGCTGCCACTGGAGAGTGCTCCCACATGGCAAGCTCTGATTTCTCCTCTAAGGCATTTGCCCCTAGATTGTTTGATTTCTTAATTATATCATGTTAAGGGTTAATTTTGCATAGCTAACATGATATCAAAATTTTCACATTTGCCCCTAGATTATTTGATTTCTTAATTATATCATGTTAAGGGTTAATTTTGCATAGCTAGCATGATATCAAAATTTTCACTTGTGATTTGTTAGCTATAATTTCTCCATGTGCTTTCACTTGGCCTTAGGCTAGGACCTTCCTTCCACTAGTGGCCTAATAATACATGGTTTTAAGGACATTTTTAAATTACAACTATTTTTTATGAGGTCATTTAAGGGAATTTTAATCTTTCATTTATAGTAAAAATTTGTTTCTAAATATTTAGATCATCACAACAATCTCTCCTTAATTGTCTCCCTAACTTAATTTACTAAAGCACTGAAACAATGCTAGTAAATACCACTCCATTAATGGAGGAGATGTGTAAGGGAATATTAAATTACCCCATATTTTTTAAATGCATTGATTTAATCATTGGAAGTATTTACATATATTACACTCTTCCCCCCTTAAAAGAATTTCATCCCAAAATTGTGTAAATGTGTGGATGGGAGATGGAAAAAGAGTGGTACATGGATTGATGGATGAGGAGATGGATGTATGGTGCTATGTGTTAGATGATAGTAGATAGGGAAAAAGCTAACATGAAGGGGAAATAGAGAGAAAGAGGTGGGATGCATGGAGATATGAGTAAGGTAAATGTGTTGATGGGAATAAAAAAGATATATGGAGTTGTGCATTGGATTAAGAAATGAGGTAAGGTTTACACTTGTATGTAAGGAGGATGAGAGGGAGATAAGGATGTGCGGAAAAGGTAAAGAGATAGAGTGGTGACTGTGTGTGTGGGGTGGATAGAAGGTGGAAGAGGGATGGTAGATGATAGGTGTTGAATGCTTGGGAAATGAGGGATGTTGCTAGGCATGGATTTAAGAGAGAATAGAGAAGGATGAGGTGTTGGAATACATGGAATGGATGGATGTAGAAGGATGATAGGGATAGAGATGGATTGTGATATGAGTGGTTCTCCTATCTTGGATACTATCTTCTCCATCTTACGATGTGCTTGTGGGATGTCTTGGAGAATGGGAGATCTTTCTTCACTTCTCTCTCTCTCTCTCTCTCTCTCTCTCTCTCTCTCTCTCTCTCTCTCTCTCTCTCTCTCTCTCTCTCTTTCCCTTGCTTTGAGCTTGTTGTGCTTTAATAAATATTGCAAGAGCATGGCTTCATTGAAGAAATAGAATTGGAAAATATGGGCCAACCACACAGAGTCTTTAATAAATGAGAGTTAATTAAAATTAATTTTCTTTACTCTAAACTAGCCAACAAGGAAATCATTGAAAGAACACTAAACCCAAGCAACTAATCAACTAAATCAAAGGAAGTAAATAGTGCAAAGTAAGAAAGCTATCTAAAGGAAAAAGTAAGTACATAAGGAACTAAACAAACCAAGGAAAGGAAAACAACATTTTTTGTAAATCTAACTTTGATTACAATGGAAAGTAAACACATGAATAAAAGAAAAACAAAGTAAATATTAAACTTCATTGAAGTGGTTGCTATAGGAGTCCTTTGTTGTGTTACTAAATAAGGCTCCTTACACATTCTCCTTCAAATCCAGGCTTGAACTGCCTTTATAGTCTTCTTGTTGTGTCACTCAACAAGAATCTATACACATTCATTCAACCTAAAGTACACTAATTTACAACCAAGCTTTTCTCATCTCATTAACCCAACATTCTACAAACCTGATATTTCTCTACCATGCTATTAGAATTTAGAAGAGTCCTTCACTACCACTATAAGGTGTTCTTCCTTTTTCTTTATTCCCAAGTCACAAAATATGAAAAAAGGATGAAAGAAAGAAGAAAATAAAAGGTGGAAGGCTAGGTGTGGAAGAGAAGGATGAGGGGAAGTGGGGATGCATGTAGATCTAAGAGTGGAAAGGGGAGATCTAGCTTGCAGGATGTGCAAGGTGATAACTTTTTAATTTTGTACTAAAATAATCCATTTAGTTGCCCATGTGTGATAACTTATAGCATTAAATTAGGAATTTCAATAAAAAATTATAACACATGTAATTTGGATCCGAAAGACCAAAAATTTGATCGTTGGCAAGTTTGGAGGCTAATCCAAGGTAATTAGTGAATAATCATGTTTTTTTAGATTTAATTAGAGTTTTTCACTTTTTGTAGGAAGTGAGATGATCCAATGGACAAGATCGATCGTGATGAAATTTGAAGATCAAAATCAAAAGATTGAGTTAAGAGCCTAAGTCATCAATTTAACTTGAGATCAAGGATCTAGACCATCTTAAGATCACTTGAAGATGGAATTGAAGGTAGTCAAAGGTGGCCAAAGTGGGCCCATGCACAAGCCAGGCAAAGTCCACCACCTTTGCATGGGATCCACTCTAACCACCTAGCCATACACAAGTCATGATGGAGAGGACAAGCTAAGGAGCTTAGACAACCATCAAAGCCAAGAGGTTGAACCACTAAGCCAAGCCAAAATAGCTCCTAAAGTTAGCCATGAAGCCAAGGCAATTGAGTTCTCAAAGCTAACTATCAAGCCACATGAGCCAAACTACATGGAAAGCTATCATTGGAGGAAAATTCAAAGAAATATTCATGGGATTTTTAGGGTTACTTTGAAGATAATAGAGGGAAAAGCAACTTGGATAAGGTAGCATATGAACCAATAGGATGATACCACTATATTTTCCTTACTCTTCTATGATTTTCTCATCTATTCTCTCTCTCCACCTCACCATAGAGGAGCACTACGAATTTCACTTTCCACCTAAGAGTCCTATATATCTAAACCTCTCCCACCTTCCTAAACTACCATTTCAACTAGCCAACCAATCAATCTCCACTTTCTTAAGAAAATACCTAGCCACCCACCTCACTCCATGTCGCCATCCCTATCTTTTCTCCCTTTCTTTACCCCTCTTTCTAACTCCTTTCCATGTGAAACACCTTATGGAAGAAGATCCAAACCTCGATCCTACAAAGTAGGAGCCTGCTTCCTCTTAATTGTGCAAGGAGTTCAATCTCATCATGCCACCTATCCACCTTCAAATCTTCTTCTCTATCTCTTTTTCCATCCTTATTTTCCTATTTTCTTTCTCTTCGATCTCATCAAATCATTCTTGGGGATTTCCACTTGAGACACCATGGTGAAAGGGTGGATATGGCCAATACCTAACAAGTAGAAACATCCCACCTCACCACCTTATCTCCTCTCCACTTGTTGCTTTTTCCTAGGCCATTGCAAGATCAGATCTTATCTAGAGAAGAAAGAGACCACCCATGTAAAAACTTGAAGTGTTTAAAGTGGAGGAGCATTCTTGGAAGGAGTTTCAATGCAAAACTCCTCTCCTTTGTTTTGCATGCATATTACTTTTCCTCTCATCTTTTCCCCTCTTACACCTTGAATGCAAGTCTCTCCTTTGGGTTCTTTGATCTTCAATTACAATGTTAGTTCCTCACTTAGCTCTTTGCTTACTTATTTCCATCTTAATTTTTCCTAAATCTTTTTTTCCTTTGTTCTTTTTCAATGTTCGTTCTTGCTTCTTGTTGGATTTTCTTTATCATGTTTACTAAATTTAGAAGGGATTATAGGTTGTATTGAGGATATCATTTGAACTTGATATGACGTAAGCATGGCGTGCACTCCTTGAATGTTGAACACCAGCTTTTTAATCTTTTCTCTTGAATGAATGAAGCATTTGAGTATTGATTCAATCTTGTTGATGAATGTTCTTGAATTATCTTTTTATTATAGCATCATTCGAGCAAGTTACTCATCTAAATGCATCTCAATCTAAGCACAAAAACCATTTATAGACATTTTAATTCCATGTGCATAAAACTTGTTCTATGCACCTAGTTTTGAAAAGGGTTGGAAGTATTTTATTCAATGATTGGTGAAGGGATTTTAATAAGATATTGAGGTATTGTTTAATGATTTAATTTTTCAAGCTTATTTGTCTCAATTAGTTGCTTGATTATATAGGAATTGCATCCTAGCATTTTAGGACCATTGGCATCATTCTAGGTGTCATGTGCATGGTACTTGATGTGATTATTTGTGACTAAGTTGTCATCATATGTTATCTTTGTTTCATGCAATTTTTCCCTTTATTACTACCTTCCATCTATTACATGTTAGTTTGTAAGAAGGCTTGCATTTAGGAGTAAGATTTATAGCATCTTGTTCCATACTCATGGATCTTGAATCATGCCCATGGTTCTAAGTGTATTTTCCTTAGAATTGTTGCATAGTTATGTTCTTGAAGCCATTGCTTAGGAAGTGATTGAATTAGTATTGCATATTAGTTCCATTAGTTTGTTACATATTATTTAGAAAGTTTCTAATTTCCATGTTTAGAAAGTTTAGTTTAGGAAAGTAGTAGATTTGTTGCTTTACTTCCTTATGGTAGTCTCCTTGGTAAGATTCGCAAAGTTTCCAATTTTCATGCTTAGAAAGTTAATCTAGGCAAGTTCTAAATTTAGATGGTTTTTAATCTTAGGAAAGTTTTATTTTTTAGAAAGAGAGCTTTTAAAAAAGTTTCCAAGTTTGATTTATTTTAGTATATTTACATGTCTTGCATTTATGTTGAGTTCCTTTCTTAAATTAGTAAAAAAAATTTCTCATTATTTTTGCTAGGTTCGATAATTTAAGTAGGGGCCACTAATCACATAACTGTTTAATTCCTCTTGGGATATGCCTCCCTCGAGTGAATTACTATAATGATTTGTGTGTTGGAGAATTTTAACATAAAATCACATCATAAGGTATGAAATGATGGTGTATACTAGACTATAACGAATGTAAACCTAAGGTAAGGAATGAAGGGTGGAATGTAAAGTGGTAGAAGGAAGTGAAGTGCATGTGATAAAAGGTCGTGAAATGTGTGTAATCTACAGGTGATGAGTGGTGCATGTAATATAATGAAAGGATGGAAAATAAAGAAGGGGGAATGTGGAACAAGATGGAAGAAAGAAAGAAAGCAAGAAAGGGAAGTGGGAATGGTTGACCTTCCTTACCTCCCCTAGATTCAGTTTTTAGATATAAGGGAAAGGTAAATGATAAAAAAGTTTTCATTTTCCTTCACCTCTTCATTATAGAGTGTAAGGAGTGGAACCCCAAAGGATGGATGGCTTGGATCTAAAGGAGAAAAGATAGTTGAATGGTTGAGATGAAAGAGAAGATAATATATTAAAATGCAAGGAAGAGAGCTGGGGGGGTGTGGTGCATGAGTTCCATTATGGGAAAGTAGAATGGAATTTTGGAATGATTAGGATAGGAATGTAGCAAGGGGACAAAAGGAAGTGGTAGCAAAGAAGATTGCCTAGGAGGGAAGGAAGTGAGGAGATTAGGTAGTTAGGTGAGATTTGGTTGTGTTTTAGTAAGTGGATAAGGGGGGAGGCATCATTTTCAAGTTTGGGATAGTGGAGTAGAATTAGAAGGTGTTAAGATGAAAGGAGAAAAAAATAACCTAGCAGAAAGGTAATGAATAAGGGGGAATGTAGAGAGAGATGGGAAGGAAAGGAAAACAAATCGAAAGTAGATGGAGGGAATAAAGGAATTTCAAATTTAGAAAGTCCAAGGAGGGAGGGCAGTGATTTCTTAATGGTGCATGTGTGTGTATGTCTTTAGAAACCCTAAGATGAGATGGACATTGGATCAAGATGGGTAGTTGAGGTCTTCCTTTCTGTAGGATTTTGGGTTGAATTTTCTACTTGGGAAAAGTGGATAGAGTCAATGCCTCATTCTTGGCCTTTAGATCATGCTTACTCTATCTTGAATGGATGGGATCCCATTATAATGGGTAGATCTTTCTTAAGCTTCATTTTCTCTCCATCGTTGGATTGAAGTACCTAGAATGAATGACCTTGATTCTTATAGATCTTCATGTGTTCCACTTGGAACCAAGTATGCATCATCACCTTTGCATGGATAAGGTAGCCAAACATTGGTTGATCTTGTTCTTTTGTTTGAGTGGGAGAGATAAGATAAGAAAAAAGTATTCATTCCAATCCCAATCTTCTTTTACTTCTAAGAAGCTTTCATTGTATATGATTTCATTGCATATGAATTGAGCTTCTCACATAAGCTTTTTAAGGTGGTGAAATGCATGCATGCTTTCATGAAGGGAAATTTTCATTTTTTCACCCCCATTTGAGTAAGAGTTGTGCATGGGATTTCTAATTGCTCATATTTTAATAGTGATACCCAATGATGATTTTAAACCTCTAAGACTTCATTTTTTGTACGTGTGGCCCATTTAGATTGGAAGGTGAAATTTCTCTTTTAGGTTGTAAAATTGGAAATTTTGTGCATTTTTCATTTGTCTACAAAATTATAAAATTAACCCTAATTGGTAATAATTGAGTGATTTGTAGGACTAAGAATTCCTAAACATAGAGGTATATATGTAATATTTTTAATTATATCAAATAACCTTAGACTTAGATTTTCCAGTTCTCGAGAGAAACTACAAAAAGGAAATACATAAATCCAAAAACAAATTGTAACTACTTTAGCTAGTGTTGTCATTTACATTTAACATATGCAAAAAGCCTTTAAAACCTTTGGTTACCCCTAGTGGACAAGTTGTAGTCTTGTAAGAGTTTCTAAAAATGTTACCGATAACCTCTATTTCTTTTTCAATTTTCTTATATTCAGCTTTTATTAAATTTCTAACTTTAGCATGTTAATAGAAATGAGAAACCATTCAAAATCCCACCCTTATGCCAAAGATATTCCATTAATTCATCACATCTCAAAATGTAAGTGTGTGAGTGTATCCAATATATACAATTATCGATCTGCAAGGAAATTATAACCTAAATTACTATCCAAATGTATGCTTTGACTTCTATTCTCACAGGATATTCTTAACACTCAGAAAGAAGTCACTCTAAAATGTGTCACACACTCATAAATATGTGAGTAGAATTATGTTTATCAAGTTCAAAATTCTCATATATTTTCATACAGGGGAGTGATAATGGTCCCATGAAAGGATATCAACTATTAGAATGTTATACTCTACCAAATTCCATACTCATTCCTAATCATATCTAAGCCATACTTCTCCTAAGATTAAGTTAGGACTTCCATTAGGATAAAACATAGGTTTAGGATAGGGTTATCAAAAGAAATGGTACAAGAATAAACAAAGGTTTGTTATAAAAGATATTTAAAGGTCATATATTAGTGTAATCATAACTTTCTTTTTCTACCCATAAGAGTAAAAAATTCCTTTTCATTGGCTATCCTTTTATTCTCTTATTTTTCCACTTTTGATATATAGGCTTTTTTTTTTCAACCTCTTTTCCAATCATCTCTTGAATTGTATTGCTCAAATTTTTCTTCAAGCTATGTCTTCAACCATTTCTACATATTTCCAATTTAATTGGCTAATAGATATATTACAGTGTTTAATATGAGTAATGGTTAATGGGTTCATAAAGAAAAAGCTTATTGTAAAGGCTCAAAGTGTTAACTAGAGAAAAATAACTAAGGGAAGGCTAAAGTCCTTAGGGTTTACCAAGGATGACCTCTATCATATCCTAGGTTTCATCTGACTTAAACATAACCATAAACTTAAGAGCTAATTGCTAGAGTTTATTAGATATTTTCTTAATAGTTGACTAAGATGAAGGATAATGAGATCAAGTAAGAAATTACGTCTACTAAAGAAAAAACTAGAATTTAAGTATAACTCTCAAAAAGGAAGAATGGCTCTAAAGCTCACATGGGTTAGTAACCTCCATAATCTTCTTCATGACGTTATATTTTCTCTTCAACATAAACTATATACATATAGCAATTTTGTGCAATGGATATTTCAAGTTTAACTTTTCATGGACTACTTTAGAAAAAAGATAAAATGGTAAATGAATTGTATATGACTCAAAAATAAATAATAAAAATTATGGACACATCAAACTCGAAATACCCTACCCGCAGACTTAAATTACACATTGTTTCCAATGTTTAGAAATATATACCATGGACAAATAAAGTAATAAACTTGAAAGAAAGAGGTGAGAAAGATAGTACATGAACTCTTGGGCTAATGAATTGATCTGATAATCTAGACGGAGATGCAAAATATACAATGATGATTCAAATGCAACTCTATCACATCTAAACTAAATTGGTTAATCTATTAACTTAAATCTAAACTAACAATGAAGGAGTTTATCAAAAACTCACTCCACTTTAGAATTTCATAGTAGTCAGTGTATTTCCCCCCGTAAAGATGTATGGTGGTGATAACAATATAGCATTAGAGGCCATTGTAACAGAAAATTTATTTGGACTAGCTCAAAAGGAGTTGACCCTGGATTAGTTCAGTTGAGTATATGGGTTGCCAACATCAAATGACAGAAAGTGTTTATCCTCTTTTACATCTTCTTGAAGGCTAGGGTTAAGCTCACTCTGCATTTCCCAAAAAGGATTATGTGTTTTCATCTTAAGGCAAAGAAGTAGGGCTTAAACCCTCTTGATTATTTATTGTACACCTTAGACCTTGTTGATGTGTGGTCATGACATCAATTTTCTCATTTCCCTATTTTATATTAGAGTCTAGGCTAATAAACAAGGGATTAGAAGAATTGAAACTTTCATAACATGCATATTATGGGACAGGTTTTACTTTCAAATCCAATGCATTTTCAATCAATTACTCAAATGGGAACTTAGGAATTATAACAGGTCATTCATAGGCTTTCCAATTTGAAGTGTCCATTAATGGAACAATATTAAGTAAACTATTCACTTCATTAGACAGTCCTTAAGAGGACCAATGCTGGAGGGTGATAGGGATAATACACTTTGTATCATTTATACTTCATAAAATTCTTGAAGGATTCATTGTCCATTATTAAAGACATTAAGCTTAATGTCCATGTTTCCAAAGGACAACTGCATAGACCATAACTAGTATGTCCTCTACCACGCCATATGAAACTTTATCTCCCCTAAGCCTAATTCCTCATATATAGAATAAGGTAATAGGTTAACGCTCGACCCCAAATGAAATAGAGCCCTATTAATTGTGTGTTCTCCAATCACACATGATATACTGGGACTTCCTGGATTTCTATATTTTGGTGGGGTATTGGGTCACAAAATTAAGTTTTCATGCTCAATGAGATACACTTTCTTTTGTACTTTATGTTTTCTCTTTTGGATGCAGAGATTTTTTAGGAATTTGGCATAAGAAGGCATATCTTTGATGGCATTAAGCAATGAAATATTTATATTGACCTATTGAAATACATTCATTAGCTTATCAAAATTAATTTCTTTCTTAGCTATTTTTAATCACGGAGGAAATGGAGCATTTGGAATATAATGTGATTTTAGCATTTAGATGAGGAGAAGTAGGAGGTGGCTATTTCTTCTCTCTTCCCTTCCTATTCTTCATAGGGCTCCCATTATCATCAACTTGTTCATTTTCCTCTGTCAGCCGTACCTAATTATCTGTTGTCTTTCCACTCCAAAGGATAGTTATGGATTGGGTTTGTTCATAAATTGGAATCTTACTATAAGTTATGCAAATCTCATATTGGTCCTTAGGGTAGGGCATAGGTTGACTAAGAAATTGTTCTTATTCCTTATAAAAAAAATTGTAGTAACCAATGGACCAATTTGATACTCTTAACTATGCAATAGATTGCAATTGGGTATGCATTATTTGTTTAACATCACGGTTGTGGATGAAACAACTATTGTGGCACTAACTACTATGGAGTTGGGGCTCTAGGAAAAGGTTGGTCAGCAAGGATCCTAGATGGTCTTACCAAATTATTCTGAGACCAATAGAAATTGGGATGGCTAGCTCATTTCGGATTTTATATCTTAGAATAAGAATTATTGGTGTTAATATGATTTCTAAATGCATTTAATGCATTCACTTCCTCCAAATTTTTTTTGGAGAATATTAAACTAAAGGGGCATTAGGCGGTAGGATATGTTGTATGGAACAAATCTCAAGTGGTGGTTGCATAGTGGATTCTCTATCCAACATAACTTCCCTTAATTTAGTTAAAAAGACTATCAATATTATCCAACTTATCTATCAATATTTCTATATTTTATAGACCAAGAGTGGCCCCTATCTCATATATATTGTCTAGCTTTTAAGTCTGGGAAATTGTTCTTTTTGAGTAGAATAATCCCATTGTTGGATATTCTTAAATAAAGTTTCAAAGAAGTTCCGTGCCTCCATGTCCCCCTTGGTCTAGATTGCTCCATCACTAGTGGCATCAATTGTATGTCAATTCTATGAGGTCAGATCTTCGTAGAAATATTGTACTTGTTGCCATTCTTCAAAACCTTAGTATGAACACTTGAGCAATAAATGCTTCCACCTTTCCCAACATTCATAAAAATACTGACCCTCTTTATGCTAAAAAATTTATGAATTTTCTACATGAGGAGTTGTTTTTGTGGATAAAAAAGAAAATTTGTTCAGGAATTTTCTTGCTAAGTGCTCTCAAGCAGTGATGGAGACTATGTCTCATGAAATTGTCTGTGTCTTCACTTTATCGTTTAAAGAAAAGGGGAGTAGCTACAACTTAATAGAGTTGTTAGAAAAAAGTCGGCATTTAAATGTAGCACATATATCAAGGAATTTTGGGATATGGTTCCAAGGATCCTCTCTCTCCTAACCACAAAAGGTTGCAAAAATTGGATGACACCTGATTTTAATTCAAAATACATTGCTTTAGTTGTCTGGGGCTCTATACATGTTGGGAAGTTAAATTGTATTGGCATTGAATAGTATCTAAAGTCTTTAGCCTTTGCTACTTCATTGACCATGTTTTTGGCAAGAGTTTATAAATCTTCTTGACTCCTAAGACCTTGCTTGTGGTCCATTTGATCTCTTGGTTTAAAGGTACCAGATCTAGTTTGATAGATCAATGGCCTAACTTTCACCAATGATTGATGAACTAGACTTTACTTTATATATAACAAAAAGTAGTCATTGTATACAATGAAAGAGTACTTTCTTTCCTACCTAGTATCGGGAAACATAAACTAGATAATGCAACTTATATGCTTAATGATGTACAACAAAAACAAACATGGACATACAATATTTCCTAGCCTTATGGAAAACAAGGTGAAAAGTTGATTTTTTTTCTTTTGTCTTTGGGGGAGTGACTTTCAAGTTACACTTAACCTAGGTAGCTCTTGCTCTCTTTCATACTTGCCTTAGTGCTTATCAGTTAGATCATACCTTGATCAATCACTTTACACCCTTCTTAGTCAACTATAGATGATTTGAGTCATAGAATGTGCTGTTAGAGCTAGTCATTTAAATACTAACACAGTTGATTAGACAAGGGACACTAGAGTGGCAATAAGTCGCCTCCTTGCAAGAGGGCACTATCAACTCATAAGCTGCTAAGGTCTCTCCTAAGTTGATTTTAATTAATTGTTGAGGCTAGGGCTGCAAATAAGATGAAGGGCTGCAAATAAGATGATGTTTAGCCAAGGTGGGCTAAGGGAAAAGGAACAAATCAACCCTTGATCTTATAGGGGTGAGTGCCCATACTAATTTAACTAAGCATTCTCACATAGTTTGATCAACATATATTACATTAAAGCATGTAAATGTACCTTATTAAGCAAGAAAATTAGTAAATCTAATGCAAATCCCAGAATGCAACAATTAAGAAAATGCTTTCTATATGCTCTATATTATTATCCACATGAAATAGGATTAAAAATTGCAAACCTAATCTAAGAATTGAACAGAAGGAAAGAATAGTCTCACAGTGGGTTCCTGGATTTAGTCTTCTCATAACGCATGGGTCCATGTAAATGCCACCTCCTCTTTTAGGTTAGGATAACCACCCTTTACATATATTGTTACAATTTTTTATTTTAAAAATAAACTAATCATAGATTACCAAAATTTAAGAGCTCGTCCTCACTATAATCCACTTAAATATACAAAATTGGAAATTATCCTTAGTATTCCTCTAAGTCCTTCTTGTTCAAATTCCTATAGAAATAAAAAGTAAAGTATCAAATTCTTTTAGGAATAAGGAAAGAATGCAAAAATAAAAGCAACTATTCTATATGCAATCCTAAGACTATGACTACTAGTAAAGTAAAGGAAACTTATGTTTTAATCGAACTCCATCGCAAGTCCCTGACTATAGCACCCAAAAGTTGTTGTGCTTTAATAATTATTGCAAGTGTGGGGCCCTATTGAAGTACAAAATTGATAAATATGGATCCATGCCATGAGGACTCTTTAATAAATTGGAGTTAATTAAAAATAAATTGTTTTAACTTAGACTTGAGAGGATCAATTCTAGAGGATTATAAGGATGGTTTCTACTAAGGCTTTCCATTTAGAAGTGTCCATTAAGGTTCATTATCAAGTAAACCATTCACATCATTAATGGACTTGTCTATATCAAAATCATCAAAACCAAAATGAGCTAGACAGGCAATGAGGGCATCATGGGGGGTGCTTGGTAATATTCCATTCTTTGAAAGCCAATGAAATAGTAGCTACTAAAGCATAAACTACTCATTTTTCCTTCCCAGCAAGTATAGCATGATGAGCCCAAGTTACTACAGCTTTGGATGAAGGGGGTATAAGGGTGTTTAGAAATGAGATTTCTTGAGGATCTAAAACCCCAATCCCTTTTAGGGGCTGAATAACTCCAATCTCTATTGCAGGTGCCAAAGAAGAGTGAGAAGAAGCCTAAAAAGAGCAAAAAGTAACATAACATCTAATACAATGAATGAAATAGAACCATAACGAGGTTTTAATTGTACAAATTTGATATGATGTCCTTCCAACATGGATTCACATGGAAGAGCATGAAATATGAGGCCTAAACTGAGAAGTGTTGTAGCCCGTTAAAATGGGTGCATGTACATCACACCTCCTACGGTGGTTGTCGAAGCACTGAGTGAACTTGAAAGATGCCATGGACTTGGATCTAGCAAGTGCTAAGAATGCCTATGGGATTCAATGATAAACCACTTTGCCCTAGCTGTATGTAAACCCCACATTCACCTCCACCTCCTAGAGTGGTAAAGAAGGGCCCTTTTGTAATAACCGCAATTTTTGTAATTGATTAAGAAAATCAATAAAGTTTGAGTTTTAGAAAATTTGAGCTGAAATATTAGGGTTATTTAGAATATGCTTCTTATATAAGTATAATCAAGGAATAAGACATGTACAATTGAAATTAAACTTAGCAAACCATTCACAATGACTGTAAGCACGACAAATTCTGAATTTGGATGAAAAATCCTTAATTTTCTTCATTTTTGGACAAAAAGGTAAAATAGTAATTTTACCCAAAAATAAAATCTGAGACATCAAAATTTAGAATGTGCTGAGAAATACAAATCCAACACCACTAAGTATGCTCAATTCCAAGATCATGGGAATAAACCCTAATTTTTTATATATAAAGGGCAAAATGGTCTTTTTACACCATGTGGGGCCCACATGGGGCCCACAAGGGACCCAAAAACGAATCCTATGGCCAGCCCAGGTGAAATCATGGGTCAAACCATACCAGCTATTCTTGGGGAAGAAAGTGGAGAATGGGAGAATCCATGCTAAATTAATAATAATAAATTATCCATCATCATTACACATCATTATGAAAGAAGACCCAAAATGCCTATAAATACAACCCCAAAAATCCTCCAAAAATGTTCATAAAATTCTCACAAAATTGCCTTCACTTTTCCTACAAATTTAGACCTAGATCCATCCCCAAAAACCCAAAACAATAAAGAAATCTCCCTCTTTTCATTTTCTTTTTCTCTCTCTAGATTGGAACAAGAGACCTACATGCAATTAGGCACTCTGTTCCAGGTCCAATAGCACAAATCCCACCATCAAAAACTTCTCACCATACCTTAGCTACAGAACTCCCAAATAAATTTCTAGATCCAACAATTCAAACAACGGAAATTGCAAGAAAGGTGGATCTTTGGCTATATCATCATCAAAATGGGTGTTCTTTTAAATTGGACCACATAACCTACATTTTTCTCCAATCAGGTAGGTGGAACTACTTCCTGGAAAATTTTATTATTGTTTGATGAAATTTATAGTCTATTGTAATTTTATTTTGGTAAAAAAAATTATAAAAATAAAGTAAACACAATACCTTCAATTCAGGACGATTGAGGGGTCAGATGGAAAATCTGACCTTACCAATCGATCCAGAAGGGTCTAAAACCCCTAGGGTAAAATTTTTACAAATTTCTATGGAGTTTTGGGGCCCCAATTGAGAAGGGATTGATTGGACAGTCCGTTTGGACTGTCCAATCTCCCGATCGGACCAAAGACAGCGTGTGATGTCGTCCCGCGCACATCTGTGGACATCCCGTGTGGGAGCATCCATCTTTCATCTACGACGGACGCGCGTGACAAATCAAGCATTCCACCCGACTAATCTAGGCCAAGATCTTCAAGATCTTCAAGATCTGAGATGATTAGTTCTTGTAAATATGTTTTAATAATGATAAAATATTGAAATTAAGTTATTCAAATAGTTTATTTGGATAGATCTAAGAGATATTAAGCGATTTACCCACTATGGTGGAAAAACCCTAAAAATTGCAAAGGGACCTACTTGATCAATAAGATCAAGTGTGATTGGATCCTTGGAATGGATGGAATGGATGTTGATATGATGAAATCCAAGGAAATCATGGATGGATTGTGATAGAAACAAATCAATATGATCTTTGGACCTTGATAAAGAAAACCCCCTAAATATAGCTAAAACCCTTAATAGAAAGGAAAATATATAAGATCTAATGGTTGGATCATAAGTAACAGTTTCTAATAATCTTAATCTAATTAATTTACATGTTTTTTATTTGATAAAAGAATTGTAAATGTGATTTATGTTATAAATTAGGAAGCATGATAGTGTAATTCTTGAATTTTACATACTATGCTCCAAATGTTATTAGATTGTAATAATAGGTTAGAAATTTAATTATTTTAGGGCCAAGTTAGGTTGAATTCAAGATTTTAGCATGATTCCATGAGATTACTAGTAAAATTTCATATATTACATAACTTAGGATCATGCTAGTTTAAGTATAGTTTTATTCCATTAGGTTAAGTTACATTCATAGGGAGCATGCTAGTATAAATGTTGTTAAATTTATATTGGAGTCATGCTTTAAAGTTTATGATTTAATTGTTGTCAAATTTTATTAGTAGATTCAAATGTTAAGTAGTTGTTGAGATATAATGAGCATAAGTCACCAAAATGTAATCTAATTGGAAATTAGAGTTTCATGAACACATAAGAGGAAGGAATGACTTTGACTTAACATTAGTAAGGGCTATAGTTATGTAATGACTCCAATTTTGTATTATTGGAATTCCAAGTTAAGCAATGAAAAGTTCAATTTTTAAAGAAAAGGGCATTTTAGTCATTTCACCATTCACCTTGACTGAACCCAGATATTTGGCCCAAAAAGTGGTTCCATTAGATGCGTCTCGGAAAAAGAAATCCAACAAGACCAAAATCACTCAAAACGGAATTAAAATGAGCAAGATATGGCCCTTTGAAGTTCAGGGGCAAAACTGTAAATTTCACAAAAACGACTTAACCTGAAAAACACAGGGCCCCGTTTTGATACGGGCACCCCTCGTCTTCAACCTCTAGAGGGTTCTAGAATGGCAGTGATTTGACAAGAAATCACCGCCATTCTGGAGGTTTCTCCACCGCCATTCAAAGGCGGTGAGAGCCCCATCCAGAACCCTCTCTTAGCTCTATAAATAGAGCTCTTGGGTGCCTCTAATGGCAGCCCAAAACCTTAGAGAAAACCCATCGTGGAGCAGTGACCTAGAGGGGAAAACGAGGAGAAAAACCCAGCAACGAGCCAGGTACGTCCGAGATCGCTCAAAACCCATCTCCCCCATAGTTCCAAGGTCAATTTCCCTAAGTTTTTGCATGAAAAACCATGCAAAACGGAGCCCAGGAGAGCTACCAAGGACCCAGGGATGTTCCCTGATGCCTCGGTCCCCTAGAAGACGAAACGTTCTAGTCGGAACGTTCCACGTTGTCATCGTTTGAAAAACCAAACGGGCGCGTCCAGGGACACACCCGCTAAAGAGAAAGATGGGCAGAGTGTACCGCGCATCTGCAGACACGCCCGCTGAGGCGCACGCCGCAGATGCGCAGCGCGCTAGTAGAATGTCGACTTTTGGTTACTTAAGGAAGCTGGGGCGCACGTCGCAGACGCGCAGCGCCCTAGCATTTCGTCTTTTTTGTCTTTAAGACTATGTACATACGACACTAAAACACTTATAACTTGAGATCTAGAGCTCCGATTGAGGCGCCGCAAAAGGATTTGTGTCCATGTCGACAACGCGGACATATCCAAACTATAAAATCCCTGATCAAGGCCTAATCAAAGGTAGGAATGACCCTTAGAATAGGAGGGTGGCGCGTGACCACTAGAATGTTGGAAAACTAAGGATACCAAGGCCCAATTAGGACCTTAGGACACCCATAGGCATAGGGATGGACCCCTAATGCCTAAGTAATAAGACCAATTACTCTAAAACCCATAAAAGATAGGCCAAACTAACCTTGATTCCCCAAACCATGATCAGGGGCGTCCGAGGACAAAAGGGTTAGCGCGATCTAGCCAGGTAGGTGCTCTATCACTATTAGATTCTTTTAAAAGATCTATTATTGTTTTGAGAACATATGTTATAAGTATATGACTTGTTTAACATGACTTGATTCAACATGTATATGATAAATGTTTTGTACATAAACATGTTTCGTAAAAGATTGCATATATATTATGCACATACATGTTTTGTAAACAAGTGTATACATTGCATGATTTAAGTACTTGCAAAGATTGCATGTCCTTGAGGGTTGCCAAAAGACATTGGAGTGCCGAGGGCCAGGTAGTTGTGAGGGACCCAAAGAGGACTGGTTTTGAATAGAGGTTTTTGATCGTACATGATTTGGGCTAGTGAGCTCGTGGGTGCTATGCCGAGGGGTGTGGGTTGGCCACCCAGCCTCACCACTATTAGGTGGATGGGTACCACGCCCAAAAAGGGCAAGTCCCTGCTTCGACTACACGTGGTACAGGGGGCTACCACTGGTGTCACGGCACTGGGTCAAGGTGTCATATGCCCTGTGGAGGTATATGATCCTGTGTCCCTAGGTACCCAGGGACCACACGGCGGTGAGGTCGTGGGCATAGTGAGACCCTATGGTTTCATGGATTTATGTGCATTGCATATGGCATGATATGAGGTTAGTCGACCATACCATACTAGAGATCCATGAGTTGGACTCCATGAAGCATCTTATGCATATCATGATGTTATGATATATACGTATATAATACTTTCAATTTTGGATTATGTGATCTTTTAAGTCATTAGTATTTCAGTTTGATAATGGATTCTTATACTGATATTGAACTCGAGTATTCAAACATACACATGTTTTGAATGAGCATATGATTTTAAAACATCTCATGCATTTATAAAACTAGTAGTGATAGGCTCCTACTAAGTATAGTATATACTCACCCAATCCTCAACATTTTTCAAATACAAAATAAATACTTAATGGCAAGGAACGTTTGTACTAGTAGACACAGACTAAGTACAAGTAAGTAAACCCCTATCTTATCTTTCAATGTTACTTGATTGTAGTTACTCTCTAATAGCTAGGGCTGTGACTAACACTTTCTTGGGAATAATATTGATTTAAACTTTGCCATGGCTAAATAAATTGAGAATGTGTTTGAACACTCGGATTTTTTATGAAAGGCTGTTTTCCAAATGAGAAAGATTTTCATGCATTTCATATTTATAAAACAAGAGATCTCGCCTTTTTATCAAAATTGCATCATATAAAAACCCGGGTCGTGACAAGTTAGTAGGACAATATAAGGATTATCAAATCCTTTAGCCCAAACTAGCAGAATAATAAACCCCATGAATGACATTATACATGTTCATGGGCTTAATTAAATTCTATTAGAAAGAGTACTTAGGGTCAACATGCTTATAGGAACCTTAGGAAAGGTTGAGCTATGGTCACTCTAGTGAATGTTGAACATAGTGGTTAAGGGGGTTATCTAATAGAGCCTCACTCTTCCCTTACCTTCCATTGACATTTGTGAGGTCTAAACGCCTCCTTACATGAGGATTGAAGTAAGCACTTTGTGTTCACCCATTCGGCTAGTAAGCCTTAGACAATTGGAAATAAGAGGAGCAGTCTAGACTTAGGCTTAAATAAGTTACCTTCAATCGGCAAAACATTAACTGGTTGAATAATAATAGTAAGAGCATAAAAGATTAGTAAATTACCTAACCCTAATAAAAATTGTAAGTAAGATAAGGATGATCAAACAAGATCCATTAGATCTTGGATGATTAAGAACAATAAGAATAAGAATATTATATTGTACTTAGTATGCATGTTATAGTTCATTAGATTAGATAATCCAAACCCTTGATCAAAGATGATTTAAGGAAGAAAAACAAGATCATCCTCCTTAGGGATGATCCAATAACTAAACTTAGATCAAAGAAGAACTAGATGATAAAATATCCAGGATGTTGATCTTAATCAACATGTGTAGATTGTCATTCAATGGATCCATGAAAGATCAAGATCAAGGAGATTGACACACAAAGACTTAGAGATAGAAAAATACTTAGATATGAATGATCTAAAAGATCATTCTAAACATTAGATTTAGTGATCAATAAGATTGTTCATAATTTATATATATTGACCATATGTATGGATGTACAGATTACATACATGAGTCAGGATCATGGAAGATTTGGGAAAAGGGACCACTCCTTGAAGGTAGGAGGATTTGATGAATGCATTTACATGGGATGAACATGATTGAACCCATGACCTTGTGTTGACACTAGTAATTGTTAATACTTGTATTAAGTACCTTGAAAACCTTATGATCCAACCAAACACATATAAGATGGTTAAGGACTAGACTATAAGTAAATTGGGAACTAGAAGATATTTCAGCCCTAAGTAAATAGACAGATGGTCTAATATGTATGAAATCTATTTTTACATACAAGCTTGGAGGCTTGTGAGTTTGTTTTAATAGGCATAAGCCTAGGGGATGCTATGCTAGAGGAGTTATAAGGGTTTGGCCACCTGCTCCTTGATATTTGATGATTTAATGATACCTTGCCCTATTAGAGGCTACAAGTCTGGTGGGACAATTATGGGAAGGCCACCACTGTGAAAGTCCTGTCCCCCATATTGTCAGTGACGTAATATTTTCCACTGTGGTATCAGTGGTGAATAGGGCAGCTATCCGAGCGTGCCAGTACAGATCAGGCTGCAGCATGGTAGACCTTTTGATTATTTTGCACTATGATGCATATGACTACTTTCTTAAATTTAACTAATTTACCCATGTATAGTATGTATGTATATGGATGTACATAACTTACAAAGTAAAGGGTAAAGACATGAATATGTTTAGGGATAATGGGATTATGAAGTATTGGAATTACATAGTCAATTATTATGTTTCTTGAATCCCCTACCAAGCATTGCTTGCTAAGATATTATAAATGTTGCAATATCTCAGATACAGGGAAGGAGAGTTAAGAGCTCAAGACAATAGAAGACTTGAAGAGAATAATCTTCAAGGTATACCCTTGAATACATGTATTTAGCTTTGTTTGAGAGTGTTGTATTGTAATGAGAGTTTCATTGTATGGTGAGCTATGAGTTTGGATTATGTAATTTGGACAAGTATTGTAATGGATTTGGCTGTATTGTGAACCACTGGATGGATTTTGGAACTTAATGAAAGTCTATTCCTTTAATAGAATTTTATTTTGTACAAAAATTCTACATATGTTATGTATGAAGTGATGACTTGGGTTTTACAAAACAACTTCAAAAGAAAAGAATTTCCGTTGCTTTGTTTTGCAAATTTTTTTTACACTATTAAGGGCCCTGCCTTTCAAAATACATTACAAAACGTGTTACAAAAACCTGGGTCATCAGAGTTGGTATTAGAGCCTTTCATCCAGTCACAGTACAGTGCAAATATGTCCAAAAGAGAGGTTATAATCCATGTTTAGGTTAAGATAGAAGTAGTTGTATAGAGGATTGATGGAAATTTTGGTTTATGAGCAGATGCCACCAAAGAGAGTTACAAGACAGGCAGCTCAAAATACTCCAGAGGACAACATGGAGAGAGTAACCATGAACAATGTAGAAGAAATGATGACAAGGGTGTTGAGGAACCTCCTTCCTCACCTACAACAAACCCAAGGTTCATCACCTCCTGTAGAAGTACCAAGTACGCAGGCTTAGGCTCAGGCTCAGCCTGAAGTGAGACATATTACTCCAACACCAACACCAGCTACTCCCACACTAGTACAAGGGCAATCTTCCTTTGTACCAAGTGAAGAAGTTGGAAATCTCCATTAGCACCATAAAAAGTTGACAAAATGATGGAGAGATTTCAAAAGATGACTACAATGTATAATGGCAAGGGTGAAGCTGAGAAGGCAGAGGAGTGGATATATGAAGTAGACAGGACTTTTGGTACACTACGTACTCCTCCAAAGTTGAAGGTGAAATTTGCCACCCACTTATTCAAACAAGAAGCTGCATTTTGGTGGAGATCAGCTAACAACACCTTCTTCTCAAATTCTGAAGATACTACATGGGAGGAATTTAAGGAAGTATTTAACCATAAATATTTTCCTTCTCATCTACAAGAAAGAAAGTTGATAGAGGTTTTGGACCTAAGGCAAGGGAATATGTCGGTGGTGGACTATGATAACAAGTTCACACAATTAAGGAGATTTGCGACTCATGTGTGTAACATAGAAACACACACTGTGAATTGATTCATTGAAGGGCTGCACCCAGGGCTGAAAATAAAGGTGCTGGGTACTAAACCCACTACCTTGGTAGACTGTGTGGAAATGGCTTCCAAGTTCGAAGAAGAATGCAAAAAGGGTCAAACTACCAAGTTCAGTGGAGGAGGAAACAATAACCCAAGGCCTTTCTAGAAGAATAAAAGGCCTTGGAACAATTTTAAGGCCCAAAGAAATCAGAGGAACAATGCACCAAGGCAAAATAGACAACCATGTCCAAGATGCAGAAAATTTCACCAAGGCAATATCTGCCCTCGACCTATGCAACAACAATGGTTTCCAATCAAGTGCCATAATTGTGGGGAGTATGGACATATTGCCACTTATTGTACTAAACTATTGGCGGTCAAGGAGGCAAAACTAGAAATTGACCCTCGACACCAAGGAAGGGTCTTAGCCATCACTGACAGCTCAGCTGGACCATCCAATGCGATGATTGAAGGTACACTACTTGTAGCAGACAACTACGCCGAAGTGTTATTTGATTCTGGATCTACGCATTCCTTTATATCTTGCGAATTTGCATCTAGTATACAACTGTCAGTGAAAAACTTGGGATTTGATCTAGATGTAACAACTCCAGTTGGAAAAATAGTTAAATTACAAGAATACTTACATAATGTACCTATAGAAGGATTGGGCAAAAGAATGGACATAGACCTCATTTTATTGAACATGGTAGATTTTGACATCATACTGGGTATGGACTGGTTAGCAAAATACTGGGTAGTTATGGACTGCCACAAGAAGAAAATCACATTTAGTATACCAGGGGAGAAAGTATTAGTACTGTATGGGAAACACAATGACTTAGACAAATCCATCATCTCAACTATGAAGGCAGTCAAACATATGTCTAAGGGGTGTCAGGCATTTCTAGCAACAGTGATTTCCTTAGATGTTGAACAGCCTAGGATAACATAAATTGAAGTAGTCAGGGAATTCCAAGATGTTTTTCCTAAAGAGGTACCAGGGCTACCCCCACACAGAGAAATTGAGTTTGCCATTGAAGTAATTTCTGGTACAACTCCAATTTCTGAAGCACCTTATAGGATGGGCCCAGCAGAGTTGAAAGAGTTAAAAGGTCAATTGCAAGAATTGTTAAACAAAGGGTTTGTTAGACCAAGTAGTTCACCATGGGGAGCACCAGTAATATTTGTGAAGAAGAAGGGTGGGTCTATGAGATTATGCATTGATTATAGAATGTTGAACAGTGTCACAGTGAAAAATAGGTATCCCTTACCTCGCATTGATGATCTCTTTGATCAACTCCAATCTGCTAAGGTCTTTTCCAAAATTGACCTTAGATCAGGATATCATCAATTGCATATTAAGGATGAAGACATACCCAAGTCAGCATTTAGAACTCGATATAGGCATTACGAGTTTCTAGTCATGTCTTTTGGGCTGACCAATGCACCAGCAGTGTTTATGGATTTGATGAATAGAATCTTCAAGGAATTTTTGGATAAATTTATGATTGTGTTTATTGGCGATATACTGATTTACTCTACCAGTATCAAAGAACATCAAGAACACTTACAAATTGTACTAAATACCCTCAGAACACATAAATTATTTGGTAAATTTAGTAAGTGTGAATTCTGGTTAGAGAAGGTCAATTTCTTGGGTCATGTAATTTCTAAGAATGGAGTAGAAGTGGACCCCACCAAGATTGAAGCAATAATGAATTGGGAGAAACCTAAAATAGTAACAGAAATACGCAGTTTTCTTGGACTAGCAGGATACTACCATTGATTCATTCAAGGGTTCTCTCGTATAGCTCTTCCTTTGACATCCTTGACAAGAAAGGGGGTACAATTCACTTGGACAGAAGAATGTGAAAATGATTTTCAAGAGCTAAAGAACAAGTTAACTACAGCGCCAGTATTGACTGATGGAAGCGGACGATATGAAATATACTGTGATGCTTCAGGCAAAGGGTTAGGGGGTGTGTTAATGAAAAATGGGAATGTCATTGCTTATGCATCTAGACAATTGAAGAAACATGAAATAAATTACCCAGTACATGACCTAGAATTGGCAGCTGTAGTTTTTGCATTGAAAATTTGGAGACATTATTTGTATGGGAAAAAGTTCAATGTATTCACAGATCATAAAAGTCTTAAATACATCTTCACTCAGGCTGATTTGAACATGAGACAAAGAAGATGGATAGAGTATATCAAAGATTACAATTTTTTCATCCAATAACATCCTGGAAAAGCAAATGTAGTAGTTGATGCATTAAGTAGACAACCAAGAGCTCTACTCACAAACATCATAATTAAATCAGCTTTTGTAGAAAGAGTCCTTAAAGCCCAAGAAGAAGATACAACAACTCAGGAATTGTGTAAAAGGAAAGGATTTGTTAAGGGTATAGATGGGGGTATACAGTTTCAAGAGAGATTGGTGGTTCCTTTAAATACATGTTTGAGAAAGGAACTGATACAAGAAGCCCATCAGTCAAAGTTTTGTATACACCCTGGAAATACGAAGATGTATCAGGATTTAAAAAGAAACTTTTGGTGGGAAGGCATGAAGAGAGAAATAGGAGAATTTGTTGCTAAATGTCTAAATTGTCAACAAGTAAAGGATGAACACCAAAGACCAACTAGAATGTTACAAACATTGGAACTTCCAGAATGGAAATGGGACAATATCACTATGGATTTTGTAGCAGGATTGCCAAAGACCCAAGCAGGTCACGCCATGATTTGGGTAGTTGTGGATAGGCTAACAAAGTCAGCACATTTCCTTCCAATTAGACAGAACTAATCAGTTGACAGTCTAGCTAAGTTATACATCAAAGAAATAATAAGTCTTCATGGGATTCCACTATCCATTATCTCTGATAGGGATGGAAGATTTACTTCAAGATGTTGGAAGAGTGTACAACAAGCCTTAGGAACCTCACTTAAGTTCAGTACAACATTTCACCCCCAAACAGATGGTCAATCAAAAAGGACTATTCAAACCTTAGAAGATATGGTGAGAGCATGTGCCTTGGATTGGAAAGGGAGTTGGGATGAACATCTTCCTTTAGTAGAATTTGCATATAACAACAGTTTTCAAGCAAGTATTGGTATGGCACCATATGAAGCATTGTATGGACGGCCATGTCGATCACCAACCTGTTAGAGTGAAGTTGGAGAAAGAAATCTGATAAAGTCAGAACTAGTGGAACAGTATATAAACAAGGTGAGATTGATACATAAGAGGTTGTTAATAGCACACAGTCGACAGAAGACATAGATAAAAGACGTAGAAACTTGGAATTCGATGTGGGGGAGCATGTATTTCTAAAAGTATCACCTGTCAAAGGGGTAATGAGGTTTGGAAGCAAAGGAAAACTTAGTCCTAGATTCATTGGTCCATTTGAAATCTTAGAAAGAGTTGGTTTAGTGGCCTACAAATTAGCCCTACCACCCAACTCTTAGAAATACATAGTGTCTTTCATGTGTCTATGCTAAGGAAATACCTCCAAGATGACACTCATGTACTTCAAAGGGTGCCAAAAGAGTTAAATCTAGACCTAACCTTTGAAGAGAAGGCAATAGGAATTCTGAACTGCAAGGAATAGAAGTTAAGGACCAAAAGCATTCCGTTAGTCAAAGTCCTATGGCAACATCACTTTGTTGAGGAAGCCACGTGGGAAACAGAAGTAGAAATGAGGAAGACACACCCTAATTTGTTTCATTAATTATTGTGTTACAAATTTCGAGGATGAAATTATTGCAAGGGGGGAAGATTGTAATAACCCCAATTTTTGTAATTGATTAAGAAAATACATAAAGTATGAGTTTTAGAAAATTCGGGCTGAAATATTAGGGTTATTTAGAATATACTTCTTATAAAATTATAATCAAGGAATAAGACATGTACAATTGAAATTAAACTTAGCAAACCCTTCACAATGACTGTAAGCACGACAAATTCTGAATTCGGATGAAAAATCCTTAATTTTCTTCATTTTTGGACAAAAAGGTAAAATAGTAAATTTACCCAAAAATCAAAATCTGAGACATCAAAATTTAGAATGTACTGAGAAATACGAATCCAATGCCACTAAGTACGCGCAATTCCAAGATCATGGGAATAAACCCCAATTTTTTATATATAAAGGGCAAAATGGTCTTTTTACACCATGTGGGGCCCACAAGGGACCCAAAAACGAATCCTATGGCCAGCCCACGTGAAATCATGGGTCAAACCATACCAGCTGGTCTTGGGGAAGAAAGTGCAGAATGGGAGAATCCAATGCTAAATTAATAATAAAAAATTAACCATCATCATTACACATCATCATGAAAGAAAACCCAAAATGCCTATAAATACAACCCAAAAAATCCTCCAAAAATGTTCATAAAATTCTCATGAAATTGTCTTCACTTTTTCTACAAATTTGGACCTAGATCCATCCCCAAAAACCCAAAATCCTAAAGAAATCTCTCTCTTTTCATTTTCCTTTTCTCTCTCTAGATTCGAACATGAGACCTACATGCAATTAGGTACTCTGTTCTAGATCCAATATCACAAATCCTACCATAAAAAACATCTCACCATACCTTAGCTACAAAACCACCAAATAAATTTCTAGATCCAACGGTTCAAACAACAAGAATCGCAAGAAAGGTGGATCTTTGGTTATATCATCATCAAAACGGGTATTCTTTTAAATTGGACCATATAACCTACATTTTTCTCCAATCAGGTAGGTGGAACTACTTCCTGGACATTTTTATTATTGTTTGATGAAATTTATAGTTTACTGTAATTTTATTTTGGTAAAAAAATTGTAAAAGTAAAGTAATGTTAGTACCTTCAATTCAGGACGATTGAGGGCTCAGATGGAAAATCTGACCTTATCAATCGATCCAGAAGGTCCAAAACCCTTAGGGTAAAATTTTCACAAATTCTATGGAGTTTTGGGGCCCCAATTGAGAAGGGATTGATTGGACGGTCCAAACGGACTGTCCGATCTCCCTATCAGACCAAAGACGGCATACAAGACGCCGCACGCGTGCCCGCGCAACATGTGCGAAGTTGTCCCGCGCGCGTCCATGGACGTCCTGTGTGGGAGCGTCCTTCTTTCGTCTACGATGGATGCGCGCAATGAATTGAGCGTTTTGCTCGGCTCGTTTTTGCCTGACTAATCGGGGTCATCCATTCCGATGGGCCCAGATCAAATCTAGGCCCTAGGAATGGACTATGAACTTCCAGATCTAATTTTGGAGTCATATGAACTCAAAATTAAGATCGGAAAGAGGCTATGGAAAGCTTAAAACCTTTATTTTCTTATGAAATGATAATATGAAGAAAATATGTAATAAAACTTTCTGTATTTAGGAAACAAGTTTTCAATTGCCAAGATCTTAAAGATCTGAGATGATCAAATCTTGTAAATATGTTTTAATAATGATATAATATTGAAATTAAGTCATCCAAATGGTTTATTTGGACAGATCTAAGATATATTAAGGGATTTACCCACTCTGGTGGAAAAACCCTAAAAATTACAAAGGGACCCACTTGATCAATAAGATCAAGTGTGATCAAATCCTTGGAATGGATGGAATGGATGTTGATATGATGAAATCCAAGGAAATCATTGATGGATTATAATAGAAACAAATCAATATGATCTTTGGACCTTGATAAAAAAAACCTCGTAAATATAACTAAAACCCTTAATAAAAAGGATAATATCTAAGATCTAATGGTTGGATCATAAGTAACAATTTCTAATAATCTTAATCTAATTAATTTACATGTCTTTTATTTGATAAAAGAATTGTAAATGTGATTTATGTTATAAATTAGGAAGATAATAGTGTAATTCTTGAATTTTACATACTATGCTCTAAATGTTATTAGATTGTTATAATAGGCTAGAAATTTAATTATTTTAGGGCCAAGTTAGGTTGAATTTGAGATTTTAGCATGATTCCATGAGATTACTAGTAAAATTTCATATATTACATAACTTAGGATCATGCTAGTTTAAGTATAGTTTTATTCCATTAGGTTAAGTTACATTCATAGGGAGCATGTTAGTATAAATGTTGTTAAATTTATATTGGAGTCATGCTTCAAAGTTTATGATTTAATTGTTGTCAAATTTTATTAGTAGATTCAAATGTTAAGTTGCTGTTGAGATATAATGAGCATAAGTCACCAAAATGTAATCTAATTGGAAATTAGAGTTTCATGAACACATAAGAGGAAGGAATGACTTTGACTTAACATTAGTAAGGGCTATAGTTAGTAGGACAATATAAGGATTATCAAATCCTTAGCCCAAACTAGCAGAATAAACCCCATGAATGACATTGTAAATGTTCATGGGCTTAATTAAAATCTATTAGAAAAAGTACTTAGGGTCAACATGCTTATAGGAACCTTATGAAATGTTGAGCTATGGTCACTCTAGTGAATGTTGAACATAGTGGTTAAGGGGGTTATCTAATAGAGCCTCGCTCTTCCCTTACCTTCCGTTGACATTTGTGAGGTCTAAACACCTCCTTACATGAGGATTGAAGTAAGCATTTTGTGTTCACCCATTCGGCTAGTAAGCCTTAGACAATTGGAAAAAGGAATCCAACAAGACCAAAATCACCCAAAATGGAGCTAAAATGAGCAAGATATGGCCCTTTGAAGTTCAAGGGAAAAAGTGTAAATTAATACAAAAACGGATTTGGCCTGAGAAAAATAGGGACGCGTTTTGATACGGGCACCCCTCTTCTTCAACCTCCTATAGGGTTCTAAAACAGCAGTGTGTAGGGGAGAAACCTCCGCCATTCCACGGCGGTAAGAACCCCCTCTAGAACCCTCTTCGAGCTCTATAAATAGAGCTCTTGGACGCCTCCAATAGCAACCCAAAAGCCTGGGAAAAACCCATTGTGGAGAAGCAAAAAAGAGGAGAAAGCGTGTGAAAAACCCATTAAGTTCTAGGACTCCGATTGAGGCGCCGCAAAAGGCGTTGTGTTTGTATCGACGACGCGGACACACCCAAACTATAAAATACCTGATTAAGGCCCTATCTAAGGTGAGAACGACCCTTAAACTATGATAGTGGCATGGGGCCATTAAACCTTTGTAAACCTGACGATACCAAGGCCCAGTTAGGACCTTAGGAGACCCATAGGCATGGGAATGAACCCCTAATGCCTAAGTAGTGAGATCAACCATTCTAAAACCTATAGAAATAGGCTAAGCTAACCTTGTTCCCCTAAACTACGAGTAGGAGTGTACGAGGACAAGGGCGCCAGCGTGACCAAACCAGGTAGGTGCTCTATCGCTACTAGGCTTTTAAAAAGAGCCCATGATTGTTTTGAGAATGCATGTTTTAAGTATAAGTTATATGACTTGTTTAGCATGACGTAATTTTAGAAATGAATTCAGCATGCATATGACAAATACATTATGCATAGACATGTATTGCAAACGATTGCATAAATTGCATGATTTGTGAGTATTGAGTTTTGAAAAATTGCACGTCCTTGAGGGTTACCAAAAGACGCTGGAGTGCCCAAAAGACGCTGGGTAGGCAGTTGTGAGGGCCAAGCAGTTGTGAGGGACCCAAAGAGGACAAGTTTTGAAAAAGAGGTTTTTTCTTGATTGATCGTATATGATTTGGGCTAGTAAGCTAGTGAGCGCTATGCCGAGAGGTCTGGGGTGGCCTCCTAGCCTCTACCACTATTAGGTGGAAAGGGTACCACGCCGAAAAGGCATGTCCCTGCTTCGACTGCATGTGGTACAGGGGCTACCACTAGTGTCACGGCACTGGGTCGAAGTGTCATATGCCCCGTGGAGGCTATGACCCTGTGTCCCTAGCTACTTGCATTGCATATGGCATAACATGAGGTTGGTCGACCATACCATATATCTATGAGTTGGATTCAGTTGAGCATCTTATGCATATCATTATGTTTATGATATATATGATACTTTCAACTTGGATTATGCGATTCTTTAAGTCGTCAGTATTCCAATTCGACAATGGTTTTTAATATCAATATTGAACATGAGTGTTCAAACATGCACATGTTTTAAAGAGCATATGATTTTAAACATAGCATGCATTGTAAAACTAGAAATGATGGACTCCTGCTGAGTATAGTATATACTCACCCAATCCTTGACATTTTCAGACACAAGTAAGTACTTAAGGATAGGATACACGCGTGACAGAAGACACCCAAATATATTATTTTTCAGGACAGTTCCACTCACGCGTAGAAGACGCCTCAAGAAATGTAGTGCTACGAGCAAGTAAATAAAAAAGAGACAATTATACATGTAAGTAAACACTCTACCCTTTGGACATGTATTTGTATTTATTTACAGTTGGACTGTGACCTGTGACTGGATAGACTTGGGAAAAACATTTATGATTTCTGAAGTTTTTCAAAAACTACTTTGGTTGTTGTAAAAGCAAATGACATTCGGGGTTTTCAAAATGAGTTTAAAACTAAAGATTTTCCTCTGTATTGCATTATTTTTATAAAAATGGTTTTCAAATAGGGATGCATCCCGCCTTAGGAATTAGATATTGCATTTACAATTGCATGGGAAAACCTGGGTCGTCACAATTAGACTATAAGTGAATAGGGAATTAGAAGATATTTCAGGCCTAAGTAAACGGACAAATGGTCTGATATGTATGAAATCTATTTTTACATACAAGCTTGGAGGTTTGTGATTTTGTTTTAATAGGCATAAGCCTAAGGGGATGCTATGCTAGAGGATTTATAAGGGTTTGGCCACCTGCTCCTTGAAATTTGATGATTTAATGATACCTTGCCCTATGCGAGGCTAAAAGTAGGGTGGGGCAATTATGGGAAGGCCACCATTGTGAAAGTCCTGTCCCCCCATATGGGCATTGACATAATATTTTTCACCGTGGTATCAGTGGTGAACAGGGCAGTTATCCGAGCACGCCAGTATGGATCAGACTTGTAGCTTGATTCTTGATTCTTTACATACTAGGAAGAAAGGCAGGAAATTGGTCAAGAACACTTCTTCCTATTTTTCAATGATATTTGACAATCTAGACAATTCTTGTGAAACTCTTTCATTTCATAGAGGTTAGTATTTATTCTTACAAATCAAATAGCCTTTCCTATTGATTTGTCCCTTATATTGAACCTATTCAGATTTTGAATTATCTGTCACTACACTATTCCCAAGGACTAGCATAATCGAAATAGGATGATTCTTGGGTCATCTCAATGGTTTCTGAAACCACACGTTTCTCTGGATCATGACAGTGTACTTCTACATATCCACTCAGAGAAAGGTCCTTTCATAATGGATGACCCTCAAAACCATGATCGGTTGATATATGATGTAAATCCTGATGATTGATGGAAGAAACACCAGACATATTCCATACTTCTTGCTCCTACTAGCTAGTTAATGGAAATGCTACGAGAGATATTCATGTAATTTTGTCTACACTAGTTTTACATCAATATTTTAGTTATATTGAATACTTTGTAATTTATGGACCACTTCAAATCTTCATTTTTGAGAGGGATAATCAACTCCATAAATATCTATCGAAACTTGAATTCGTGCATAGGTATGAAAATTAAGAAAGCATAGCAATTGAATTGGGTAGTCCGTATTGGTTTCAGATCTATTCCCATTTATGATCTTTCCATTCTATGCACCCATTTCTTGGGTAAAATCTCCCAAATATATTTAAAAATGGATTGGTTATCCATGAAGGTAAAGAAAGATTTATAAAGGTTATGTTTCACTTATTGCTCTCAAATTTTGAAGAAAGACTTGTGGGAAATCGACTAGCATCACTTACTAATAGGGCCAATGGGAGGCCTCTCTCACGTATGGCAAGTCAAGCCACCTCTCATGTCCTTATTAGTATGTCGCTTGTTAGCGCAATTATTCTATTTTTCAGTGCCTTCCTATACAAGTAATGAAGAACTAAATGAGAGCTGGTTGGTTGTTGACTAGCAAAAAGCATGGGAGAGAGAAGAAGAAAAAGGGAGGTGGAGAAGGTCTGGAAAGCCCTTACCTTCTTGATGGGCTAACGACAGGGATTGAACTTGAGCATGGTGGATTCACAATCCCCTGCCTTGATCCACTTGGCTATATACACCCCTACCCCCTCACTAATTTTAGTCTTTATCTATAATCAGATCCTTTGTAAACCCCCTATGACTGCTATCAAAGAGAAGTTTTTTATGGGAGTTGCAAGTTGTCTATTGTTGTGTTTCAGAATTAGGGGAAGCAAAGCTTCAACAACAAGTAGAAGCTTCTTGGCAAAGCTTCAAACAAAGAGGTTTGGGCTATTCACTTCATTGATTTGACTTCACTTTACTTAAGATTTAAGAGATGAGCTAGGTAGGCAATGAAGGCTCATTTAGTAGAAAATGAGCGAGCTGCAAGTACTATATTAAGAAAGGCTAATAAGGGACTTCAAAACCCCCTACCTAGTTGTAAGAAGTGAACAAGCTTACACTTTTTAGAATACTACCTTTGCATCATAAGGAAGAAGGGCATTTATAGGGGTTTAAAGAAGTCCTCATCATGTCCTTCTTAATAGGTTACTATACTAAGAAGGGTATGATGGGCCCCTCTCATGCAATTTAGTTTTATAGTAAACGAAGACTTTTGAAGCTAGGCCTTTAAGAGATAGGGGACATATTGAACATTTCTTTTCTATATTTTTTCGCTAATAATAGTTAGAAGCTAGCTCTTGTCTTGGTTGAAACCATGCCTATATAATATAATTGAATTTTTCTTAGCAAAGTGGTCTTACGAAAAGTAAGCAATTAGTTCTATGTTACATGGATTTTCACTATTTCTTTCTAGAGAAGGTTGCTCATCTGGTCTAGCAGATCAATTGTTTATGTGGCAATGCGTTGCTAAGAATACTTCAGGAAAACTTAAAAATTTCTCTTTCCTCTCTCCTCCTTGTCTCCATTCTAATTTATTCACTTCTTCCTTCACACGGTTCACCCCTTACTACATTTCATGATTCCCTACTTCAATCTTCATTTTTTGGATAGTTGAGATCTGACATTGATTTCTTATTTCAATTTCAGCTCTAGGTTTTGGGTAGCTCATCTATTTAGTTTAGTTATCATTGCTAGAAGCCCCTGCCATTGTTCAGCTATGTACTCCCTATCTGCATATCGAACACTCACATTATTTCATTTTCTTTTCCTACATCTTTCTTTCCATAGGTTGGATTCATGCATATAGATGTTTGCCAAGGGAGATTGGTGCTCCTTGAGGTATGTCTTTCCCTTACGCAAGAGGGGGTAGTTCCCTTCTCTGTCTTTTCCATCCAGTGCCCACCCTTATCATAACAATTTTCAAAAAATCTTCATCTTCGATCTCTCTTTGCAATGCAATAAAGAAGTCTAACACTTTCTCTTGACTCATGCAGGTAAGCCCAATGGAGTAAGGGGAGAAGGTGCCCATCCATTCCTTTTAAGCACCCTTAGGGTCGTGATGCTTAACGATTGAACTCATTGGCTTCCACGCTCTATTCAGTCAAAAACCCTATTTGAGAACCTTCCCTCATAGGTTCCTTTCACCAAGTCATCGCCAACAATCTACTCTTATCCCTTTGTGTCAAAGGTTGAGTTCCTTTCTTGTCTTGCCCAAAAACAATCTTTATTCTCATTGGAGAAAGACTCTCCTATGGCAAGGTAGTTGCTTTATATATATCACTTGCCATACTCTATTAAGAAGGACGTTTAGGGCTAACATCTTTCGTTTGGGGTCCACCTCAGGGGTTAGACCACTTGGGTTATATTTGAGAGTCTCAAAGGCAGTCAACATGTCAGTGATTCTTCTCCATTAGACTTGTAAATCCTTTGCTCTTTTTCCTTCTCTCCTCCTATTCTCTCCCTTTACTTTATTTGATAGGAGCAAAGAATACCACTCTATCAAAAACTAACAAGAAAAAAGTAGCAATTTAGTTTCAAATCATTTGATCTTGGACACAACCTGCTATGTATCGATAGGTGAGAATAGATTGCTATTGGTTGCATCACCTATTTATTCTACGTTGGCCAGCTTGGAGACATTAGAGGAAGACCATCATCTCTATCTGAGTATGATCATATCTTCATTTTTTTATTGAACCTTGGGGATGGCCATTAGCATTGATATCAATCACCACACCACCTCTATCACATATATGACATTCTAGGATGTAAGAGTGCATGGTCAACACACACATACAAAACCCATGCTTTGCTTGTAGCCTATACAACCACAACCTAACTTGCATGATATTAAACAACCGAAGCTACTAGTAGTCCCTCTAGGATAGCATCCTCCTAATATAGTTAGTAGTACTGAATAGTCAAGTCATCGGTCTGGGAAAGAAAAGGCCCTACTTATTAGTAAGGCTTTGACCATTAGAAAAAGGAAGTCACAACCTTCAAAACAAAGGTGATTTTGTTCAAGATTCAGATGATCTAGCTAATTTTATATATTCTACCTAATGTTAGACCATTCTTCTATTAGAAAGAAGAACCTACAGGCCTATTTTAGCGCATTTCCAAAGTAAACCTAACTGGTTACCTTTGAAAATGCTACTAAGGCCCTAAAGAGAATAGGGTGAAGAATGAAAAATATCCACTAACACCATGGGAAAAGATCTTTTCTAGATTAGCAACAAATATCTTATATCCATGAAGAAAGATTTCTCTCTGGGTTCACCTTGAATGCAATACCTTGTTGAAGGCGATTCATGAGAGAATCGCAGATAGTTCCATTTGATTGAGATGTCGACGTCAATGTGCATGTTCTGCTTGGTGTAGTGATGGATTTCATGGCCGAAGTCTAACCGGCATGAATACGTTGACATGAAATGAGTTCCGCATGGAGAATTTTCTCTTTTGTCCTTGGACCTTTTGTTCAATTCTGGCACTTGTGTTCTTATGCCCAGAACCCTTGTAATTGATTGGGAGAAAGAGTGAAAGCAAGAAAGATGGATTTTTATCTATCAAAAATCAATAGGAATTCCCCAAGTATTGGCTTCTAATAGATGTTCTATCTTTCATTATTAACATTCACTAATAAGAAAAATGTGCAATTGTTAGTCAGCAAGAAGCAAGCACTTAGGCCCTACCTAATAGTAAGGGGGAGTGAAGCCATTAATTCTTGCTAAATTCCGTGCTTGTTCCATTCCGTACCTCTACTTTCATCTCATACTTTTGTCCTTTTTTCTCTCTCCTTTACCTCCTCTAGTCACTTTCTCAACCAAAAAGGTAAGTAAGTTTGCACTCCCTTGTCATCTAACAACTACTCGATTGGACTTTGAGGTAGTTAGAAAACCAGCTTGATAAGGAGATAGGGTATTGATATCTATCTCTTGTAAATAAAGGAGCTCAATGTCCACACTAGAATTCATTTGTTTTACTTTGATGAACAAACACCTTATTCACAATCAGATTCCTCCTCCCCTCCCTTCTACCATTGCCTATAACCTATTGCTCTTTCTCCTACCTTGCCTCCCCAATTGTAACTAACCTCCTATGTCCCAAACCACTCCTCTCCGTTCCTAACCACTTTTCCCTATCCTATCAAACCTTCCCTTCTCTTGAAGAGCCTTATTCTATGACTCATAAATAGGGAAAGGATGTTGGCCAAAAAAGATCTCAACGCTTTCTTGCTCATACTTACTTGACTTCTTGGATGCCTAATATGGATGTTGCCTAGCTACTAGTGGGGGGCGGGGGGGGGAGAGGTTGCAATTCTTGTTGCTTCAACTCCATCTCCTATTTCTTCACGAGCACCTACACCCACTCTGGTTCCTATTGTTTCTTAATAGTAGCTTTCAAAGGTGTCAGTTCTTGTTAGTTAACTCATTCCTTCCACTTAAGGTTTTGATTCCTAACTTGACAAGAAAGGCAATGTCAATTCAAAGAGGAAGACACAACACAAAGAACTCAAACAACAAGACCTACAAGAAATTTGATCTGTATAAAATAAGACCTGCTCCTTACTTACAAAAACAAAAGAGATGAAAAAAAAGTCAAATTCTTTCCAACAATAATGATATTAAAAATGACAATAATAAGAATTTTGCTTGTTCTTCTGATTCATATATTCTTATTAACATTATTCCTCTTTCAATTTCAATTTGTGATGAGTAGCAATTCTTGTGGCTTGTTCAGTCACTCGCATCTCATTAGTTGTAATGACTCTGATTTTGTAATATTAAAATCCCAAGATAGGAAAGAAAAGTTCAGTTTTTGAAGATAAGGGCATTTTAGTCATTTCACTATTCACCTTGACTGAACCCAGAAATTTGGTCCTAAAAATGGTTCCATTAGGTGCGTCTCGGAAAAAGGAATCCAACAAGACTAAAATCACCTAAAACAGAGTTAAAATGAGCAAGTTATGGCCATTTGAAGTTCAGGGGCAAAAATGTAATTTTTACAAAAAACGGATTTAGCCTGCAAAACACAAGGGCCCGTTTTCATACGGGTACCCTTTATCTTCAACCTCCTAGAGGGTTCTAAAACGGCGGTGATTGGAGGAGAAATCACCGCCATTCTGGAGGTTTCTCCACCGCCATTCAAAAGCGGTGAGAGCCCCCTCCAGAACCCTCTTATAGCTCTATAAATAGAGCTCTTGGGTGCCTCTAATGGAAGCCCAAAAGCTTGAAGAAAAACCATTGTGAAGAAGTAACCTAGAGGGGACACGAGGAGAAAAACCCAGCAACGAGCCAGGTATGCCCAAGATCCCTCAAAACCCATCTTCACAGTAGTTCTAAGATCAATTTCCCTAGGTTTTTGCATAAAAAACCATGCAAAATGGAGCCCGGGAGAGCCACCAAGTACCCAGGGACATTCCCTAGGCTGCACTGGTTCGACAGGGTTGAACCAGGGTGTCCTGAGGACTCCCCGGTCCCCCAGACGACGAAACGTTCCAGTTGGAACGTAACACGTCAATTTCGTTTGAAAAACCAAACGGACGCACCCGCAAAAGGGAAAAACAGGCGGGAAGTTCAGCGCGTGTACAGACGCTCCTGCTGAGGGGCACGCCGCAGACGCGCAACACACTAGTGCTATGGGATTTCTTCGTTCCTTAAGAAAAAGTGAGCGCACGACGCTGACGTGCAGTACGCTAGCATTCCACCTTTTCACTCTTAAAGCCCTTATGTATGCGTGACACTAAAATGCTTATAACTTGAGATCTAAAGCTCCGATTGAGGCGCTGTAAAAGGCGTTGTGTCCATGTCGATGACGCAGATACACTCAAACTATAAAATCCTTGATCAAGGCCCAATCAAAGGTGGGCATGACCCTTAGCATAGGTTGGTGGCGCGTGGCTGCTAGACCCTTGGGAAACTGATAATACCAAGGCCCAATTAGGACCTTAGGACACCCATAGGCATAGGGATGGACCCCTAATGCCTAAGTAATAAGACCAGCTACTCTAAAACTTATAAAATATGGTCCAAACTAAACTTGAGTCCCCAAACCATGTTCAGGAGCATATGAGGACAAAGGGGTTAGCGCGACCTAGTCAGGTAGGTGCTCTATCCCTACTAGATTCTTTTAAAAGAACTATGATTGTTTTGCAAATACATGATTTAAGTATATGACTTGTTTAGCATGCATGTGACAAATGCTTTATGCATAGACATGATCTATGAGCATTAAGTTCTTGCAAAGATTGCATGTCCTTGAGGGTTGCCAAAAGACGCTGGAGTGCCGAGGGCCAAGCAGTTGTGAGGGACCCAAAGAGGACAGGTTTTGAAAAGAGGTTTTTAGCTTATTTGATCTTATGTGATTTGGGCTAGTAAGCCTGTGGGTGTTATGCCGAGGGGTCTGGGTTGGCCACCCAGCCTCTACCACTACTAGGTGGAATGGGTACCATGCCCAAAAAAGGGCATGTCCCTACATCGACTGCATGTGGTACAGGGGGCTACCACTGGTGTCACGGCACTGGGTCGATGTGTCATATGCCCCGTGGATGCTATGACGCTATGTCCTCAGGTACCCAGGGACCACACAGCGGCGAGGAGTGGGCATAGTTGGATCCTATGGTTTATGGACTTATTTGCATTGCATATGGCATGATATGAGGTTGGTCGACCATACCATACTAGAGATCCATGAGTTAGATTCAAGGAAGCATCTTATGCATATCATAATGTTATGATATATATGTATATGATACTTTCGATTTTGGATTATGTGATCCTTTAAATCGTTAGTATTTCAGTTTGATAACGGATTTTTATATCGATATTGAACTTGAGTATTCAAACATGCACCTGTTTTGGAAAGAGCATATGATTTTAAAACATCGCATGCATTATAAAACTAGTAGTGATAGACTCCTACTGAGGATAGTATATGCTCACCCTATCCTTAACATTTTTCAGGATAATTCCATCTACGAGTAGAGGACATCTATATTAGTGCTACGGGAAAGTGAATAAAAAAGGAAACAATCATACATGTAAGTAAATTCTCAACTCTTTGGACATGAATTTGTATTTAATTACGGTTGAATTTGTGTCTTGTATTTGGATAGACCTGGGGAAAAACATTTATGATTTCTGAAGTTTTTCAAAAACTACTTTGGTGGTTGTGAAAGCAAATGACACTCGGGGTTTTCAAAATGAGTTTAAAACTAAAAGGTTTTCCGCTGCATTGCATGGTTTTTATAAAATGGTTTTCAAATAGGGATGCATCTCGCCTTAGGAAATTAGATATTGCATTTAAAAATGCATGGAAAAACCAGGGTCGTCACATTAGTTGAGGTGGCTTATGGGGGTACACTTTCATTTGTAGAGTTAGGCTCCGAATAGAGGCTCACTTACTACCCAAAAGCTAACTTTCGAATGATAATACAAGTAGGCAATGCAAGTTGTAGATGCTGATTCCACTCTAGTAGCATAAATAGTATTCTTTTCTTTGGCTCATACTACTATAATATAAAAGGGCATTGGATGGCTCACTTTGTATTGAAAAAGTTTCACTCTTATAGCCCCTATCACTTAAAGACTCGCTACTTTACTTCCACTCGCACTTATAACTTATGGGAGCTTTTAACTTATTAGTGATTTGATCTTGCTTCAACAACTCCTTTCCTTAGCAAAAATTACTTTAATTTTATTTTGGGTTCATTGCTTTGCATAAGCTAGTGGAATAATGAGTAGGTTTTAAAGCCCAAATAGGGGAGTAAGAGAGAGGTCAAGTTAACAATGAACTTATGATACACTTAGACCAAAGCGGACAAAAGGGAAGCTTTTAAGCAGACTTTCAAAGGTAAGGTCAAGAGCCCTATTTAGTGAGGGCAAGAATTTCTATTCTAAGCAGTGTGCCTAAGGCAAGGGTTAGAGACATGAGTGATTCCACACTTTTGACCAAGCTTGCCGAAAAGTAGGCATGAATATTGATTAGGAAGGACATTTCCTTCCAGTGATACTAAGATAGCTATTGAATGATTTCATTGCCTATGTCCTATATATACAATGAACAAACACTCAACCATAGCAGAACAGGCACCACCAACTCAATGTGCATTGCCTCCTTATGGACTAAGTCAGTCAAGCTGGCATAAGGATTACCGATGAGCATGTGCTTGAATATCTATCATAGGCATACATAATAGTTAGTAGGAAGCACCACTCAACCTAGAATATGAATATATGCTTTGGGTAGTCTTTCTAGTCTAATATTGATATTGCTTTGTTATCTTCAGTAGTTGCTAGGCAAATGGAAATCCAATCAATGGAACATTCTTTTGAATTGAAGGCGAAAGCAAGTGCCTAAGAAAGCATGTCACAAGGGAAGCCATCACTTAGAATAGGTATATGAGGAAAAAAAAATATCATTGCCTTGAACCTTTTATTAACCTACCAAAGCAATCAATAGAAACTAGTCCATAGTATCCCCTTACTCTATAGGGCTATAGGTTCCTCTTTTCCTCTATGTAATTAACTATACCCTCTCATACCTGGTCCCCAAAATGCTCCAGGTCTAGAAAGGGTGGATCACTCTTAGTAATAAGGGCCTTACTTGCATCTTTCTCTCATACTCTATCATTTTACTCATTTCTGGTGACTAGACCACCCTTAGATTAGGGTTAAGTATCTATGGAGATGATTCAATTATTAAGCCATAGTCATAGCCCAAAGGAAGTTTAGTATGTATCATAAAACCCTTTGTATCTCATTGAATTCATGCTTAAGAATCCCTTTGCCTCGACATGATTGATCTAGTACCTTTACCCCTACCTATTAAAGGACATGGGAAATAAGATAGCTTAGAATTGCCTCTCAACACAAAGCCTACATTCAAAATTGGTAGAAAAGACATAAAAAAGAAGGAAAATCCTTGCGCCCTCTTGTGGAGCACAAGTTTGGGTTTCTTTCTTCCTTATATTGTGCTTTTTGCTTTTTACCTTTTACCTTTTTTATTTTTGTTAGTATGGAAGGAAGGAATGGTAGTTTAGTTGTTTTCCATTCCACTGAAGTAGCTTGCATCAAAAACCTCCATTGCACAAACAATATATAGCTTTTGAGTTTGAGGTCCCTTATCATGTCCTTTAGCTAGAAATTGAACAAAGAACTCGAAAGCTAGAAGCTAGAACTCTACATGTGTAATAAACAAGCCACCTACTCTTATCACTGTCTTCCCTAGTCCACTATATCCACCATCTCTTCTTTAGTTATTAATGTCCATCTTTCTCTTCTACTCATCACTAATATTCTCTAGCCTAAAAACCCTAACTTGAAAGTGGATTTCCTCAATTGTTAGAAGGAAAGAGAACAAGGAACGTGTACCTACTCATTTTCCTATCAAAATCGTTATATTGATGCCTAACCTAACTACTGCCATGTTTTCTTCTAATGTTTGAGTCATTCCCATTATCTGTAAACCTAACCTCTTTCCCAAAGGAAGATGCAAGATAGTTACTCAAAGCAACAACCTTATCCTCAATCCCAACCTTGCAAGAAGCATCATTAGCACTAGTAGAGGCTAACCTCTTTTCTAGAATAGATTTGGGAATGAAAGGAGT
Source organism: Warburgia ugandensis (assembly GCA_035236585.1). Classification (NCBI taxonomy): domain Eukaryota; kingdom Viridiplantae; phylum Streptophyta; class Magnoliopsida; order Canellales; family Canellaceae; genus Warburgia; species Warburgia ugandensis. The sequence goes on from CP141130.1 coordinate 50,537,815, forward strand.
TTGACTCCTAGAGACAGCAGCTAAGGAAAACTCTTCATTAGAGCCAGATGAATGATGAGAAGAGGAAGATGAATGCTAAGAGGCTAATTGTAATGAGCTTCGACTCTACCCCTACTTAAAATGAAGGCACTAGCGTTGGGTGGAAAACCATTCTTTATCGTTGGAGTCTAATATCACAATTTGTGCATAGTGAGGGACAATAAAAAAATGTATGGGGGCTAGGACTACCTACCTTCCCTTGTTCATAAAGCTTTGATGGATGGGTTGGTTTGTCCAAGAATAAGCTAACCCTTGCCCATCTATAGCCCACCTTTCGTTGGATTTGCCTCATGTCCTATCTCTTTTCGAGTGACACCCTTACTTTTCATAGGAGTGGACCTTACCTAGCTTTATTCATTGCCAGTTGAGCTAAATGAGAGCAGCAATTCTTACATCTCTTGCCCTCAACTATTAGGTCTCCCCAGATCAATGAAATATAGTAATGTGCTTCATCCATGACTAATAAATTATCCCTCCCTTTTGGTTTTCATTATTAGTCCTATTAGTAATGATTCGATGGATGGCATGCCATCTCCCTACCTACTTCTTTCAATTCAATACATGGTGGCAATCAAGAAGTCGCAACATCAAATGCAAGGCCTCTATCTACACACTCTCCTGCACCTAATGAATCGCTCCTTTTCATAAATACCCATTTCCCGTCCTTATGAGGGAGGTGGAATCATCAAGTGAAATGAACTGCTTTCTCAATTTGAGAGAAGTACAGGGAATGAGATGATAAGGGCATTAATTAGTGCTTGTTCTTGAAGTGACTTTACTAATAGGGCTGTAGGAGGTGAAGGCAGAATGTACTATATGTTTAAGGGAAAATAGAGGGAAAGATATTGACGGTTGCAATACTAATATGGACCTCACAGCCCCCTCAAGGTAACAATTAAGGCAAGAAAAATCCCCTTAATGGGAGGGAAATACCCCAAAAGGTGAGAACATCACCAACATGTTACACTTCCAATGCTTACTTTGACAGGTGTATGGAGCACCACAAACTTTATAACATGCTCCTCTTATCATAGATGATAGGTGAGACTGAATTTGGTAGTCATAAACTCACTGACACGTTTAAGCATAGGAACAATAGCTACAGATTTTAACTAAGATAGCTATCATATACATTGGGATAGGACTCGACGTCCATAGTGCCATTACTGATGACAAACCGTTTAACACATTCAAAGCAATTAGTTTTCAATATCAAGGACTCTTCTTAGATATACAAACATCTAAGCCACCCATGAGGTGTTGATAATGCTCAGCAACCTTACAATCTACAATAATTGTCACCTAACATCACATATACTTTAAACACCTGTCTTGGGTATACCTCATCAGCTAGCATCCACATTAGCATGTGATGTGTTAGTACGAATGATGGCCACAAGCTATAGTCACCAGTAGGTTGATCTAATTTCAAAGTCACTTTATCCCATCCAATTAGGTGAAGCTCCCTTGTATTGAAACTAGAACCTCACCCACCTTAGGGATAAGGTCATCCATGCAGTCACAAAATCATAGCTGAAGATAGCACCCGCAAGTAACTCAGTGAGACTGACAAGCATTGAATTGAAAATTTCAATCAAATGAGTAGTACTCATGAATGACAATAGTTTCAATTGATTCTAAGTTCTATCACTTCTAATCAACGAAAGAATCATCATTAACCATTCATGTATTAGACGCATCATCCCTTGAAGTAAAGGGTTAGTGAGCACAACGATGTAGATTTGACCCGCACCATCGTTCATAGAAGCCAAGCGGTCTTTGGGGATAAGAGCTTCACCTAGTGAAACCCCATGCTTTGAGAGTTCCATTAGAAGCTGCCAGCAATTTCTCCACCTAGGAGTCACTTCAGTACCCAGGACTACTGTCCTAGGATGCACAAGTTGTGATCCATACATTGAAAGTGTCAACATTGACTCATAAGTGCTAACCTCACCATGTAAATCTAGAGAAGGGCAACATCTTTTGTACATAACAACTCAAATAAAGATTTTCATTGTTAGGGTTGTGAAGCCCCCATGAATAAGGGTTGAAGACCAACTTGGTATAAACTGAGATAACATAAATTCAGAGGTCTCAATTTATAGCAAAGAAACTTATTAGTTCCATTAGTAGCTGTCACTTTTTTATCATAAGCTAAGCATAGTGTGATAACATTGAGGTGTCGTCTAGAACTATCTTGGTAATCGATGACACTGAGACTTTGTCCCCTTTAACCAAAATTATTAACTTATTGAGGGAAACAATGTTGAGACCCCAAACCCTGAGGCCACGATTTAACATAATCAAACATAGTGATTGGGTTGAGCAAAGCCTACGAGGATTATATATATATATATATATATCATAGCTAAAGTATTGAGAGAGCTAAATGCTCTTATCCCATGGAAGTTTTAGTTTAGTAATTGAAAATTTAAATTGCATAATTCTACCTAAACCTTGGCAGAGTCTCCCATGTTTTTTGGACATACGCATTTAACACATGCAAAGTTATTCATCTGTTAGACAGTATAACAATTATAAAACACATAGGAATCTCAGTCTCCCCATAATTCGTCAAAGTAAATTACTAAAATCTCTACTTGCTAATCTGAAGTTTTAACTAAATCCCATGCACACACCATCAACATAAAATATACAGAATGTTAGAAATAGATACATAGGGTTACTCACAAGATGATAGAACACAATTCATACTCATCACTAGCAAGATACAGTGCAAAATGTAACATCATCACTTAGTCAGGCTTCATTCATTTCCATTAAGAGCCTTCTCTTTGTCACCTTGACTGGCACTTGAAATTTAATAAGGTGAGCTACGAAGCCCAGTAAGGAAAAATAACTAAACCCATGCATATCCTACCATTCTTGTTGAGCTTGGCTCAATTGCATATTCATATCCAACCATGAGACTTTCATTTCCATTTTATTAGGTCATCAACAAAGTAAGTAGCATGTATTATCAGATAATAACATACTTTCATTGGAATAGAAATACACTTTATTCCAAGGTCAAGCTATAAAGCTATAACCATAGCATGCAAATAAAACCATGCAATATCAAGTCCCCAATCATGTCCAGCCATAGGACATTTAAAGCATGCAATTAAACCCATGCCATATCCACTTCCCATTCATGTCCAACCTAGGGCATTCATCTCCATTTCAACACATGAGTAACAAAGTTATGTATTTTATTCTAAATTCAAACCATAAAATCATAAGCATAGCATCCAGATAAAACCATACAGGAATGTCTTTCATTTGATTATTTTCTCAGCAACAATGAACATGTATGACATCATCACAATGATCAAGTAGTCATCACTCTCAAGGTTTGCCATCTTAGGCGGCCCACTATGAGTACCATAGATAAGGCAACCAAACCCTTAGGGTTTACCATCTTGGGCTGCCTCCACCATGATTCCAAAGAACGAGGTAGCGATTTCCCTTAGGGTTTAACATCTTAGGCGACTCCAGTGTCAGCTTCCCTCAGGATTTACCTTCTTGGGTGGCTCCACCATAGTTGTAATCAACTAGGCAACCCTTTCCCTTAGGGTTTACCCTCTTGGGAGACTCATGCCTACCAACTCGTCCCTCAGGATTTACCATCTTGGGTAACTCCATCATGATTCTGAAAGACCAGGTAGCCCTTTCCCTTAGGGTTTCCATCTTGGGAGGCTCAATACCTAATAGCACATCCCTCAGGGTTTGCCATCTTGGGAGGCTCAACACCTAACAATTCATCCCTCAAGGTTTACTATCTTGGGTGGCTCCACCATGATTCCAAAGAACCAAGTAGCCCTTTCCCTTAGGGTTTACCATCTTGAGAGGCTCAATAGCCACCAATCCGTTCCTTAGGGTTTGCCATCTTGGGTGGCTTCACCTTAGTTGCAATCAACTATTTAGCCCTTTCCCTCATGGTTTGCCATCTTGGAAGGCATCATCATAGTTTCTCGACTAGCCCTCAAGGATTACTATCTTAGGATTGACCACTTTATCATAGTTTACATCATCGTAATCACTAAGCATAGTTAATCAAAATATCATATGACAATTTCATAAGTAATTGCAATTCATAGTATCCATTCAACCAATATGATAATCTATTTATTCTACCCATTCATAGTGTTAATTTTAAGTGAATAGATTAACAAGAATTTAAGGATAAAGAAGGCTTTAGGATCCTTACTTGCATCTAAGCTACAAGTCACAATTCAATTGCCAACGTTGTTCAAACCACACCCAAAACCTCTATAACGAATACATGTTCTAAGTAAATTTTAGAATTCCATGCAATTTTGTATAATCACTTCTAGATCTTTAATCATAATGTCATTGATCCAACCTTATATCTAGATTGAAAATTAGTACGTCAATTGGTTGATATCTAATTAGATCGGCACAATTGGTCCTAAATTGATGGTCTAGATCGAGCATGTACCTCTAAAAGTTTCAATTTCCATCATTTAAGGTAAGTTATTCCACAATTCGATGCTTTTATCCATAATTTATGGTTTGATCATCTTTCCTAAGCTGTGATCTTTGCCAATCAAGTTCTGGACAGTCAGATCAGATCTTCCATCAAATAGTCCATAATTGGTCTATCATTTTTGTCACCATTCATTATTGATGACTAATTGAAGTCATATTTTACATAGGTCTACATCCCAATCGTATTTTTAATAATCGAACACTTAGATCTTAGTTTTTCCCTATGCACTACCAAGATTTTGATCAAAATTTGAAGTGTTAATTGATTCCTAATCAACTCATTTTCATGAATAAAAAGATTAGGCGTGATTTATTCTAATCACAAAATTCTCAATTTTTCACATTTTTAGTGGTTCGCCGAAAAATGTCACCGCCACCAGATCAGATCTTCCATCAAATAGTCCATAATTGGTCTATCATTTTTGTCACCATTCATTATTGATGACTAATTGAAGTCATATTTTACATAGGTCTACATCCCAATCGTATTTTTAATAATCGAACACTTAGATCTTAGTTTTTCCCTATGCACTACCAAGTTTTTGATCAAAATTTGAAGTGTTAATTGATTCCTAATCAACTCATTTTCATGAATAAAAAGATTAGGCGTGATTTATTCTAATCACAAAATTCTCAATTTTTCACATTTTTAGTGGTTCGCCGAAAAATGTCACCGCCACTAGGGCAGGTTATAAAATTCCGGTGATACAGACAATATCGTTTTTGCAAAGTTTTTTCATGGGAATGTTCAAAATTTGCTAAATTTTTTATTTTTAGTGTTTTCCCCTTTCAATTTCTACAAAACAACCTTTTTTCACCAAGCTTTTTAAGGATTTTTAAAAATCACTGGTGTTACTATTTTTTCTAGATTCTGGTACTGTTCCTTGATGTATCTTCGTGTAACAAAAGGGGTTTCACTCAGGATCACTCAATGAACAAGATGAACGATTTGGATTATCGATCCAACATCGTTCCCTTTACTATTCTCACCGAATCTGATAGGTTTTTCACATCTTAGTTCATCAGAAAAATAGGTATAAGCATGGAAATTAAATGGAAAAATGAAGGGTAAAAGGAGAGTTGAAGGCTTACATGCGACGAGCTTGTAGTTGGTGCAACGCAAAGACCGTAATCAGCTTCACTTCCCATCGTTGGCAAAGTGGGGATCCAATAGAGAGAGGGAAAGAGCATGATGGTGGCTGACAGTCATCAATGTTAGTTCCATTTTTTCAGAGAACCAGGAATTGCAAGGAGTGTGTGTGTGTGTGTGTGTGTGTATGGGGCTTGATCAGAAGAGGGTGGGGAATGGGGAAAAGTCAACGGTAAGGACTTTTCCCCCTATTTCTTCCCATCCCTGATTTGTGGAAGTAGATCTACACGCAGTGAGTTCAACACCCACATGTCGAGCCATTTCAACGTGACTCAATGGGTCACGCTAGCTAGATGGGTTGCCATTATCAATTTGGAACCCCTTCCCATCAATTGTAAAACTTTTAAATCTTTAGGTCCTAGTCTCCGTTTCACGTGTTCTTAGTGTCTTTGGAAAGCTCTCATTAAGCATAATCTAATGAATGACCTTTAATCATCAATTTTTAATGTTTTTAATTTTTCTCTTTAATTACTTGAATTTCCATAAAATTTCCACTTTGACATAAGAATGTTTGCATTTTAATATGAATCCAAATGAAATTTCACATCATCTAATCCTTAACAAGATATGCAATTTAACAAGTTCTAAGGATTTAGAATTTACCCAAAATTGGCTTCAATTTGCAACTGAACTCCTGCGGGGCCCACCTACTCAATCTTCCTTCCTTGTCCTGTTTCATCATATCTATGAAGATTAATGAGTTAATTAATGTTTTAATCTACTCTTTAGGACATGGGTGTGACAACACTTCCCCACTCAAAGAAATCTTGTCCATGAAATTAAATAAATACCTAAGTCCTCAAATAGTTTTGGGTATTTTCCGACTCCAACTCCCACGTGGCTTCTTTTGTCCCATGATATTGTTAGATCACCTTTACAAGTGGCATCACTTTTCTATGCAAAACCTGTTCTCTTTGGTCAACCACCTGTATCGATTTCTCCTCATACAAAACATCCTCTTGAATGGTAAGATCTGTCTAGTTAAGAACATGAGAAGGGTCTTGCTCATAATTTCGCAGCATCAACACAAGAAAAACATTATGAATCAACGATAACTGTGGAGATAAGGCCAGATGATAAGCAACTTCTCCAACCCGCTCCAAAATCTTGAATGGTTCAATAAATCTAAGAGATAACTTCCCACATTTTCCTTGATTTTTGTGCCTCAAAGATCCTTTGAATTTTCTCTAACCAATTCTCTACTTCAATGGGATCTGACATCCCATGGAACTTAAGGTGGTCCCAACTTCCTTAACTCTCATAAAGCAAGTGTTTCCTTGATTACACCCTCTCTAGAAGTTCTAGGGATAGGTGCAACTGAGGGCTGACCTCTTGCTCCCCTACCAATGGCGTCAGCAATTGGCTGGGCTATCTGTCCTATGGTGTACTACACTGGATCATGTGCATGCAATGCTAACCCTCCAAAACTCGAGCCATCTCTCCTGATCTCAACCATGACTATGCCTTTCAAAATATCAAATAATAAGGGTTTGCCACTTATCAAACATGCTGAAAGTAATCAACAATCAAAAAGGTTAATTCAGAAGATACTAAATATTCACACTTAACTATCACAAACAACTATAAAAGCACTTCCCAAGTGATCTACCACCTTGCTCTAATACCAAGCTGTAGCTCTAAGTATACTTTAGAATTCCATGCAATTTTCTATAATCACTTTAGATCTCTATTCATAATGTCATTGATCTAACATCATATCTGGATTGAAAATTAGTTCGCCAATTGGTTGATATCTAATTAGATCAGCACCATTGGTCCTGAATCTACCGTCTAGATCGAGCACGCACCTCTAAAAGTTTTAATTTCTATCATTTAAGGTAAGTTATTCCCCAATTCAATGCTTTAAGCCATAATTTATGCTCTGATTATCTTTCCTAACCTTTGATCATTGCCAATCAAGTTGTGGACAGTCAGATTAGATCTTCCATCAAATAGTCCATAATTGGTCTATCATTTTTGTCACCATTCGTTACTGATGATTAATTGAAGTCCTATTTTACATAGATCTATCTCCCAATCATATTTTTAATAATCGAATACTGAGATCTTAGTTTTTTCCTATGCACTACCAAGTTTTCGATCAAAATTATAAGTGTTAATTGATTCCTAATTGACTCAATGAACAAGATGAACGGTTTGGATTATCGATCCAACATCGGTCCGTTTATTATTCTCATTGGATCTGATAGGTTTTTCACATATTAGGTCATTAGAAAAATAGGTATAAGCATGGAAATTAAATGGAAAAATGAAGGGTAATAGGAGAGTTGAAGGCTTACATGAGACAAGCTTGCAGTTGGTACAACATAAAGACCGTAATCAGCTTCACTTCCCATCGTCGGAGAAGTGGGGATCCAATAGATAGAGGGAAAGAGGATGATGGTGGGTGACAATCGTCAATGTCAGTTCCATTTTGTCAGAGAAATAGGAATTGCTAGGTGTGTGTGTGTGTGTGTATGGGGCTTGATTAGAAGAGGTTGGGGAATGGGGAAAAGTCAACGGTAAGGACTTTTCCCCCTATTTCTTCCCATTCTTGATGTGTGGAAGTAGAGCTACACGTAGTGAGTTCAACTCCCACATGTGGAGCCATTTCAACATGAGTCAATGCATCACACTAGCTCGATGGGTTGCCATTATCAAGTTGGGCCCCCTTCCCATCAAGTGTAAAACTTTTAAATCTTTAGGTCCTGGTCTCCGTTCCACATGTTTTTAATGTCATTGGAAAGCTCTCATTAAGAACAATCTAATGAATGATCTTTAATCATCAATTTTTCATGCTTTTCATTTTTCACTTTAATTACTTGAATTTTCATAAAATTTCCACTTTGAGATAAGATTGTTCGCATTTTGCTATGAATCCAAATGAAATTTCACATCATCTAATCCTTAACAAGATATGAAATTTAAAAAGTTCTAAGGATCCAAAATTTACCCTAAGTTGGCTTCAATTTGCAACTGAACTCATGTGGGGCCCACCTACTCAATCTTCCTTGGTTGTCCTACTTAACCATATCTATGAAGATTAATGAGTTAATTACATTTTTAATCTACTCTCTAGGACATAGGTGTGACAACACTTCCCCACTCAAAGAAATTTCATCCTTAAAATTAAATAAATACCTAAGTCCTCAAATAGTTTTGGGTATTTTCTGACTCCAACTCCCATGTGGCTTCCTTTGTCCCATGATGTTGTCATATCACCTTTACAAGTGGTATCACTTTTCTACACAAAACCTGTTCTCTTTGGTTAGCCACTTGTATCGATTTCTCCTCATACAAAACAACCTCTTGAATGGCAAGATCTGTCTAGTTAAGAACATGAGAAGGGACTTGGTCATACTTCTACAGCATCGACACAAGAAAAACATTATAAATCAATGGTAACTGTGGAGGTAAGATTGTTCGCATTTTGCTATGAATCCAAATGAAATTTCACATCATCTAATCCTTAACAAGATATGAAATTTAACAAGTTCTAAGGATCCAAAATTTACCCTAAGTTGGCTTCAATTTGCAACTGAACTCATGTGGGGCCCACCTACTCAATCTTCCTTGGTTGTCCTAGTTAACCATATCTATGAAGATTAATGAGTTAATTACATTTTTAATCTACTCTCTAGGACATGGGTGTGACAACACTTCCCCACTCAAAGAAATTTCATCCTTAAAATTAAATAAATACCTAAGTCCTCAAATAGTTTTGGGTATTTTCTGACTCCAACTCCCATGTGGCTTCCTTTGTCCCATGATGTTGTCATATCACCTTTACAAGTGGTATCACTTTTCTACACAAAACCTGTTCTCTTTGGTTAGCCACTTGTATCGATTTCTCCTCATACAAAACAACCTCTTGAATGGCAAGATCTGTCTAGTTAAGAACATGAGAAGGGACTTGGTCATACTTCTGCAGCATCGACACAAGAAAAACATTATAAATCAATGGTAACTGTGGAGGTAAGGCCAGTCGATAAGCAATTCATCAACCCGCTCCAGAATCTTCAATGGGTCAATAAATCCAAGAGATAAATTTCCACATTTTCCTCGATTTTTATGCCTCAAAGATCCTTTGAATTTCTCTAATTAATTCTCTACTTCAATGGGATCTGACATCCCATTGATCTTGGGGGGTCCCAACTTCCTTAACTATCATAAAAAAAGTGTTTCCTTGGTTACACCCTCTCTAGAAGTTCTAGGGATAAGAGCAACTTAGGGCTGACCTCCTTCTCCCTTGCTTATGGTGTCAGCAATTGGCTAGGCTGTCTGTCCTATGGCGTTCTATACTGGATCATGTGCACACAATGCTGACCCTCCAAAACTCGAGCCATTGCTCCAGGTCTCAACCATGACTATACCTTTCAAAATATCAAACAATAAGGGTTAGCCACTTATCAAACATGTAGAAAGTAATCAACAATCAACAAGGTTAATTCAGAAGATTCTAAATATTCACACTTAACTATCACAAACAGCTATAAAAGAAGTTCTTCCCAAGTGATCTACTACCTTGCTCTAATACTAAGCTGTAGCGACCCCAATCTCCTAGGCTACAATTTAACGTAACCAAACATAGTGATGGGGTTGAGCAAAGCCTACGTAGCTTATATATATATATATATATATATATCATAGCAAAAGTATTGAGAGAGCTAAATGCTCTTTTACTATGCAAGTTATGGTTTAGATATTAAAATTTTTAACTACATGATTCTACCAAAATTTTGGTAGAGTCTTCCTTGTTTTTCGAACTTACACATTTAACACATGTGAAGCGATTCACCTGATAGACATTATAACAATTATAAAACTTATATAGGAGACTCAATCTCCACATAATTCATCAAAGTAAATTACTAAAACCTCTGCTTGTTAACTTGAAGTTTTAATGAACCACGCACACACCATCACCATAAAATATACAGAATGTTAGAGATAGATGCATAGGGTTACTCATAAGATAATAGAACACAACTCATACTCATCACTAACATACAAATATAGTGCAAAATGTAACATCATTACTTAGTTAGGCTTCACTCATTTCCATCAAGAGCCTTCTCTTTGTCAAATTGACTAGTACTTGAAAATTAATAAGGTGAGCTGGGAAGCCCAGTAAGGAAAAATAACTGTACCCATGCATATCCTACCATTCTTGTTTAGCTTGGTCATCAATAAAGTAATGAGCATGTATTATTAGATAATAACATACATGTATTAGAAAATATATATAGTTTAATCCAAGTTCAAGCAATAAAGCTATAACTGCAGCATGGAAATAAATCCATGCAATATCAAGTCCTCATTCATGTCTAGCCACAGGATATTTAGAGCATGCAATTAAACCCATTCCATATCCACTCCCCATTCATTTCCAACTCCAGGACATTCATTTTCATTTCAACAAATCAATAACGAAGTTATGTACTTTATTCTAAATTCAAACCATAATACCATAAGCATAGCATTTACATAAAACCATATAGGAATATATTTCATTTGATTATTTTCTTAGCAACAATGAACATGTATGACATCATCACAATGATCAAGTAGTCATCTCCATTAAGGTTTACCATCTTGGGTGGCCCACTATGAGTAGCATATATAGGGCCACTAGACCCTTAGGGTTTACCATCTTGGGTAGCTCCACCATAATTCCAAAGAACCAGGCAGCCCTTTCCCTTAGGGTTTATCATGTTGGGCGGCTCCAATGTCAAGTTCCTTTAAGATTTACCATCTTGGGTGGCTCCATCATAATCGTAATCAACTAGGCAACCCTTTCCCTTAGGGTTTACCATCTTGGGAGACTCAAGTTTGGTAGCTCATCCCTCAGGGTTTACTATCTTGGGTGGCTCCACCATGATCCCAAAAGACTAGGCAAGCCTTTTTGTCAAGGTTTACCATCTTGGGAAGCTCAATACCGGACAATTTGTTCCTCAAGGTTTACCATCATGGGCGGCTTCACCTTAGTTGCAATCAACTTGGGAGCCCTTTCCATTAGGGTTTACCATCTTAGAAAGTGTCATCATAATTTTCCCAGTGGTCCTCAATGCTTACTATCTTAGGATTGACCATTTTATCATAGTTTGCATCATCATAACAATTAAGCATAGTTAATTAGAATATCATATGAAAATTTTATAAGTAATTTCAATTCATATCATCCATTCAACCAATATGATAATCTATTTATTCCATCCATTCATAGTGTTAATTTCAATTAAACAGATTAACAAGAATTTAAGGATAAAGACAGGTTTAGGATCCTTACTTGCGTTCAAGGTACAACTCACAATTCAATTGCCAACGTTGTTCAAATAACACACAAAACTTCTGCGAAGAATACAAGTTCTAAGTAAATTATAGAATTCCATGCAAGTTTTCAATCAAAATTTCAAGGGTTAATTGACTATTAATCGACGATCCATCTTCATGGATAAAAAGATCAGGAGTGATTTATCCTAATCACAAAATTTCCAAATTTTTACATTTTTAGGGGTTTGTCGAAAAATGCCACAATTGTTGGAGAAGGTGACTGGATTTCGATCATCGCTAACGACATAAACATTATCGTGTTTGCAATGTTTTTTCATGATAATGATCAAAATGTGCTGAATTTTTGTTTTTCAATGTTTTCCCCTTTCAATTTATACTAAACAACCATTTTTTAATTTTTTTCCAAATTTTTCAAGGGTTTTAAAAACTCACTAGTGTTAATGTTTTTTTTTCCAGATTCTATTACTGTTCGTTGACAAATCTTTGTGAAACCAAAAGGGTTTCACACAAGATCACTCAATGAACAAGATGAATAGTTTGGATTATCAATCTAACAGCATTCCCTTAATTGTTCTCACTAAATCCAATGGGTTTTTCACGGTCCTAGTTCGCTGAAAAAAAGGTATAAGCATGGAAATGAAACTAAAAAATGAAGGGGAAAAGGACAGTTGGAGGCTTAACTGTGACAAGCTTGCAGTTGGTGCAACGCAAAGACCATAATTAGCTTCACTTCCCTTCATCAGTGTAGTGGGGATCTAATAGAGAGAGGGAAAGGGGACGACAATGGGTGACAGTTGTCACGGTCAGTTCTGTTTTGCTGGAGAAACAAGAATTGTCGGGAGTGTGTGTGTGTGGGGCTTGACCGGAAGAAGGGAGGACTGAGGAATGGGGAAAAGTTGATAGCAAGGACTTTTCCCCATGTTTGTTCCCATCCCTGATGAGTGGAAAGAAATCTCTAGGTGGTGAGTTGAACTCCTCTGTGTCGAGCCATTTCCATATGATTCACTGGGTCACGCTAACTAGAGGGGGGTGCCATTATCAATTTGGACCTGCTTCCCATCAATTGTAAAACTTTTAGATCTTTGGCTCCCGGTCTCCATTTCACGTGTTCTTAATGTCGTTGGAAAGCTCTCATCAAGAATAACCCAATTTCCACTTTAAGATAAGATTACTCGCATTTTTCTATGAATCAAAATGAAATTTCAAGTCATCCAATCCTCAATAAGATATTAAATTTAACAAGTTATAAGGATCTAAAATTTATCAAAAACTGCCTTCAATTTGCAATTGAACTCATGCGGGGCCACCCACTCAATCCTGCCTCAGTTGTCCTATTTCACCTTATTTGAGAAGATTAACGAGTTAATTCATGCTTTAATCTACTCTTTATGACACAGGTATCACAAATGAAGATAGATATAGGTTAACCAATAGGTCTGCATTCTCATCCCAAGTTCTAATTTTCTAGAATTTAGGGATAATGTGGGGTAGCCCGCACCTAGTAAGAGACATTGATATAGGCTAGGGCACTAAAACAAATCTTGATGCCCACTATAAGGTGCCATCAAATAACTTAAGACCATTTTAAGGGTAAGAGAGGCATGTAACCAGCCTCCCTTCTAGCCTAGTTGTCGATTACTATAGATTAGAAGGTACACTGTGAGGCAATTCTCTTTCGTGAGATGCCCTATGACGATCAACTTGACTTTCATAAGAAGTCCAAAAAGCCATCTGGTACTTTCCATAGCACCCCACCATGCTTTTGATCCAAGGTCAAAGGTACAACTAAATATCATCATTTTGGAATTCTAATCCTTGTCTATTGTGAGTGATCGACACCCAGTGGAGGTTTTTGACAGATTAGACTCGTCATATTCGAAACTCAACTTCTCCATGGCCCCTCATCCCCCTAAACTATGTGAGGACCTAGTAGTTAGCCCTATATTAGCAAGGACAACCTTTTACGTCATAAGGGAGATGCATTGGTAGAGGAGTACCAAAGACATTTTGTAAGTGCTAGCCAAAAGAATTGAGTAGAGCTGTTGCCACTCTAATATAGGGTGAAAATTCTGCTATAACTTGCAGAAATGCTTTGCATCTACCCATTTGAGCTAGCAATTGGCCAACAAACATTGTCTTTCCACATAGTTGTAACCAGCTATATTGGTAGAATTACCCCTCCTAATAAAATAAAACTCTATAAATTCACTAAAAACTAAACTAATATAGGGTAAGGGCCAACTAAATTGCAAAAGCATACTTAGAGAAGACAACCAAGATAATGAAAAAGTTGCTTATGGTTTAAAGCAAGTCTCAAAGGCCGGCCCACTTAAACATTGGTGACTTAGTACTAGTAAAGCTTCAGCCAAACTAGTTAAGAGTCTATCGCAAGGTACATAAAGGCTCATATGGAAGTATGATTGGCCTTTCTTCATTATTGGACAAGCATCATATAGAGTCCAATTTCCAATGAGGTTAAAGCTCCATCCAATCTTTCATGCAAGCTACCTCCAACCATACCATGGGCGATGAAACAAAGAACATTCTTCCCTGCTGCTCCACCAGAACATCCTTCTCAAAGGAGGCTGAATACATCATGGCTGATCAAGTAAGCAATAGTAAAGAAGCATAAAGAATATTTAGTCAATTGGAAGGATTGCTGGAAAGTGAGGCTAGCTAGGAATGGGATGCAACTCATTAGCTTAGGACTTTGACTATTTGGGGACAAGGTCAAAGAGTATCTTCATGGAAAGTTGACGAGGATGATAACTAGAGGGAGGATTGTGACAAATTTAGCCATCTCACCTTGCTCGCTTCACTTTTTGTTCAATAATTACTAGCATAAGTCTCCTAGTTTCAAAAGAGTTATTAGCTTTCTAGTTTGAAGGGAGTATTTGTCTTGAGCACTCTTGGTTAACTTATTGAAAGTGAGTGATTTAATTTTTTTCTAAATCGCAGATGACTCTTAACACGTTGAATGTCTAGAGTGGTTAATTACACCCAGCTTCAAGCAAGCTGTGTTTTTGCAAAGAGTATAAAGGAATTTTCCTATGAGCCTATAAGAGTGTTGAGGTTCAGTTTGATCTCTCCATTGTTACGCTTGATGAAACTCTAGGTTCCATTGATAGCTATGCTTAATGCTAATTTCATCTTATCCCAAGCATTTTTAGTGGAAAACACCAGTACCTTTTCACCAAAGTACCAAAGAGAGTTAAGTTTTGCTACTCACCATAAAGTAAAATAATGAGTAAGAGGAAAGCTAAGCAATTCTTATCTCTTTCCTCTCTTCCTGCGGATTGCTCTTATTGCTAGCCCTCTTCATCTTAATGTCTCGATAAGCTAGTATGCCTCCTCCATAGGGTGAGGGATTACTCATACTTCCTGGTTGCATGAGCATCTTCAGCTCCTCCTCGGTAAGAAGTGTGGCTTAAGTGAGTTGAGATTAGTGGACCAAACAGGCTTTTGATTCGCCATCTCTCTTCTTATAGATTCTTGGCTTACTTGAGATGAGGCCCCCTATTAGTAAGGCACACGTGTCTATCTTTTTTATCATCTCATAATTCA
The DNA here is from genome assembly GCA_035236585.1 of Warburgia ugandensis. Classification (NCBI taxonomy): domain Eukaryota; kingdom Viridiplantae; phylum Streptophyta; class Magnoliopsida; order Canellales; family Canellaceae; genus Warburgia; species Warburgia ugandensis. The sequence continues at coordinate 50,553,374 of CP141130.1, forward strand.
CAACATTATCTTTCATCTAAGAAAGATTTTTCTTTTCCTTCAATATTTATGGCGAGCTACTACTTAAGGTAATAAATAGGTTTGTTCCCACTATCCAAGGATTTACTTAGACCATCATAGAGAGAGTATAGGATTTGTTGACTTTGGTGTGTGTGGTCATTTGACATGCTTTTGGCTGCTTGACTACTAGTTGCTTGGCATGCTTTTGTCCACTTGGTGTGCTTTGTATGCTTGTGGGGCATTTTTGTGCTTGAGGTCATGCCGATTTCTACTAATCTATTAGTTTAAGAAAGTAGTCAAGCGGATAATTGATTTGTCTCACTCCCAATTGAACTACCACAATGTTTAGGGTCAAACTTAGCCCAAGTTACACTAGTGTATTAGTTTAAGAAAGTAGTCAAGTGGACAATTGATTTATCTCTTCTTGTAATATCCTCAATTTTTAAATCATAAATTAAATTAAAAATTATATGTAGAAATTGTTCCTAAAAACATTAAAAATAGGAAGTACACATCAAGAGGAATTGAACGGTATAAAGAATGCAAAAAACAAAGCTCAAACAAAGAAGTTATGAGTCGTTGAAGTATAAGGGCAGTTTGATAAATTGGAGGGACCCGAAATACAGGGGCCTAATTTGATAATGGCACCCTTTTCGATCTTCCCTTATCTGACTTTTTCACCTGAAAAGTCATCAGAGGGAAACGTATAAGGGAAGAGTTTCTCTTCCCCCTTCCCAGTATGATTTATATCTCTCTAAGTTGGCTCAACTCACCATCTTCTCTATCTTCTCCATCAAGTTTTTCCCTAAACCATAAACTTTGAAAAAAAAAATCACATTTTCTAGTGACTAGGGATCCAGCAGCATCAACAACTACCAGCGGATCAAGGTAAGCCTCAACCCTCAAATTCCCTAATTGCATGTGTTTATATGCATCAGTAGCATGCATGAAAAATTAGGGAAAAAAAAAACGTCGTTTTCCTAAAATTTGTATACGCTACTGTTGAAACGTCAATAAGTTGATAAAACCTCATTAAAACAGAGATCCAACCATCCATCTAGTGCATAAGGGAACCACAAAAAAACCCTTGAAGTTTGAGGAAAATCCGACAATGGACAACTCCACAAATAGTGAAGAACAATACGTAGGAAAATTTTAGGACTGCGAGAAAAATCGAGTAAAAACTTTAGTTTTTAGCAAAATCAAGTCAAAGAAGTATTGAAAATGAAAAATACATGAAATTCTGAGCAAAATAGTGAAAAAATTATGACATTTGGACACCTGTAGGGTCACCGATGACAACCGGACTGGTCGTCTTCCCCGACGCCGGTTTTCGCATCGCGCCTGTGTAACCCAGTGTAAACTGGGCGCTGGTGTAACCCAGTGTAAATAGGGGCCGCTGGTGTAACCTAATGTAAACTGGGCACCGGTGTAACCTAATGTAAACTAGGGCGCCGGTGTAAATCAGTGCACTGCCCTACCCCCTATAAATTAATAATATTAATTTATGAAATAATTTCACAAAAAACTTGATTTTGAGAGCTACAGAGGTCCAAATCACAGTCGAAAACATCCGTTGCGATTGTCTTGATGATGCAGACCTAGATTTAACTTTAAAACTTACGATTGATCACTTTTAAATTAGTTAAATTATAAACTATTAATTAATAACTTAGATCCGGCCAATCAAAGGGCGATCAGGCCCTAGAACTTGAACAAATAGAAAATATATGATACTAAAGAAGGGAAAGAGGAGTAAATTAGATGTAATTGCTCTATAAATTGATCTAAACCATTGATCTAACCAAGATCTTGGGAAATTGTTGATCTAAGGATGATCTAACTGTCAAATTTAGGAATAAACGTTAGATAGACACACAAAACTAATAAATAAACATGAGATAAGACTAAAATTAAGAACCAAATCATAATTAAGGATATTAAACCATGATCCAATGGTTGGATCACCATAGATTCCCTTATGAGGAAATAAATAACACAAAATAGCATTGTGGTACTAATAAGTACATCTGAATGTATAAGAGAAGGGGATTATACGCTCAAGTTGAGTGATCTCACATCGAGGTAGGTGACAACATTTAATGTTTTGTTTTGATTTTAAAACCTTATATTATCATGGCATCATGATTGATTGTGATTTAAATTGCACTTATTATTATTAATCGATGATTTTGTGAGATTTAGAGTTTTATGCTATGGCCGCTATTTGATTTCAATCATGTATTGAATGGATTATGACTTATGGTTTCATGAGATTGAGATTATCTACTTATGCACAATTAGAAAATTAACTTTCATTATTGCATCACTAAAATTGATGAGTTTTCATGAGAAAGGAAAGTGGAGGCTTGGTGGCTGGTCCTTTTAGAGGCTAACCCTGGGATGAGGGGTGTGCCTTGGGGATTGCGAGCCACAAGTGCTCCTGGTTTTTGACATACATGATTTTTGTTTTTTGAGTTTTATGATGGGTGCTCTCACCCGGTGGATGTCATGCTAGGAGGGAGAGGACCAGCCACCCACCCTCCGAGAGTTGTGATGTGATATGATTGTGATATGATAGACACCTTCCCATAGATGGATTTTGGTAGGGGTTGGTAACATGGATAGTCCACACTACCAGTCCGGGCCTTTCCATGGGGACGGACGCTAAATCTCCCGTTATGGTTGCCACTGCAGCATGACGATCCATACTCTTATTCTGTATGTTTGCATGATGAGCATGGAGATGTGATTGTATGCTTGGGTGTGATGACACTCAGAGGTTGGATATGAGTACTCATGATCGGTGATACGAGTGTATGGGGCACTTGTGGGACTCATGTACCTTAAGGTGCCTTGTTATTGTTGTATGCTCATTTACATTGATCATATCATGTTTTAAATCTGTGAGATGCATATTTTATCGATCTTGATAATTTGATACTAGGTTGGCATGAGTTATAATGATTTTATTTTATAGATGATAGATCTTTTATTTTATCGCCACTGTTATTCATTTATTCCATCTTTATTACATTAATTGTCTATGTACCTACACAAGCAACATCTTGCTGAGGCATTGCTTTGTTTGCAATGCCTTAAATCTCGAGCACGATAGCAGGAAGGGCAAGACCGCTGAGAGATCGTGATAGCAATGGGAGATTTCCTTTACTTTGACTCATAGATAGTGACGTGAGTAAATAAATGCACTACCACACAACTTTCTTTATGGACTGTATACTTTTATTTTATGGATTTGATTAAGATAGTCATACATATGATGGACATTTAGATGAGATGTTATGATGGATAGACCCTAGGCCACATTATTTTTGTGTTTTGGATAATTATTGTTTTGAAAATAAAGGCGCCAATGATTTTGACGTTGGTTTAACATGTGTATTGTTTCAATTGTATCGCTGTGAAAATTTAATTATGTTTTAAATTTATAATCATGATGTTTTGGAAAAAGAAAATAACATCCGGAGGTTTTCAATAAATTTTTTAATAAAATAATTAATATAAAGTTTTTAACATGGGATCCCGACTACGATTATTATTATAAAAAAAAAATCGGGGTATTACACTTCCCAACTGATCTACCACAATGCTTAAGGTTAAACTTATGTGAACAAATTGAGAAGAACCATAAGAGGGGTTTAAAGGCTTATAAGGCACTTCATACTTGCTTACTTGATTGAATTAGAGGTTAGAGGATTCCATCTAGTTGGAACAATGAGGAGCTGTTGATCTATAAGATTTTGCGAGCCACGAGGAGATGGGTTAACTTCTCATAATTCTAGGCCCCTTGGTTTATAGTTGATGCGCTTTGTGTCTTAGAGAAGAACACAGAGCTAAGGAAGTGAAAGCTAGATCAAACTACCATGGAGTGTAGAAATTAGTTAGTAAGGGCACCTTACCCCACAAGTTCAAGGGTGGATTTCATCACCACTTCTTAGCCCACCTAGGATAATCACCACAAGCGTGCAACCCTACCTTTGAAATTAATTTAAAATCAATTAGAAGTGACCTATAGGGCCATCACATGCTCGTATGACCCTCTTACTAAGACATGATATATTGTCACTCTAAGTGGCTTTTGAGCACTGTGGTTATAGTGGGTGTCTTGAAATCTAAGTGACTTTCCCATGCCTTCTGTTGGTGTCTGTTAAGGTTTAAATACCTCCTTACATGAGGATTGTATTAACCACCTTAGCACAGAACTTAACTGATAAGCAATAGTCAAATCTGAAAAAGAGGAGGAGCGTTAGATTAGGCTAATCTAAAAGCATTGTCCACAAACAAATTCAAGAAAGTCAAAATATTGTTACTTATTAGCCTAAGGATTATATAATTGTGCCCTTTGTTTGCTCGTCACATAGAGTTAGAGTTAGCATTTAGATTAGGACATTTTAGATTAGGGTAGTCTATGCAACAATGTCAATCTCAAAACCTAGAGCTAATACCTTTTGACCCAAAGATTTGACGCAACTAAAGACATGGGAAAGAAATCTAGTTCCTATCCCTATGGTTGAACCACCATCAGAGGTCAAGCGCAAAATAATTAGAGATTTCTATGAGCCTCTACAACTTAATACCCCATCCTGCATAGCTTTACCTCCTATAAATGTTGACCACTTCGAGTTAAAGCTGGGAGTCATTCAATTACTCCCTACTTTTTATGGTCGAGACTGAGATGACCCCTACTTACATATCAAGGAGTTCCTTGATATTTGTGCTACACTTAGGTTTCAAAATTTTTTAGATCATTCTATTAGGCTTAGGCTATTCCCCTTTCTTACATAAGAACAAAGCCAAAGCATGACTTAATTCCTTGGAGGTAGGTTACATAAATATATGGGACTAATTGTCTAATAATTTTTTGAACAAGTGCTTCCCTGTTTACAAAACAAGCACCCTTTGTCATGAAATTATCAATTTCCAACAAAGGGATGATGAACAATATTACGACTGTTAGGACCGGTGGAATAAACTACTACAAAAATTCCCTCATCATGAATTTGAGAAATGGTAGTAGGTTCAATACTTTAATGAGGCATTGATGCCTCAAAATGGACAAATGATAAATGCAGCAAGTGGAGGGACCCTCCTATTAAAGGATGAAAGTGAGGCATGGGATTTCTTTTAGACAACGACCAATAATTCTTAGCAATGGGATTATTCAAATAGGAGAGAAAGAACCAACCAGCCCACTAAGAAGGGGGGTCTCTATGAGATAGGAGTGCATACTAATCTAACCCATAAACTTGACTCTGTAGTTGAAAAATTAGGTGGAAGAATGGACAAACTTGAAACCATGTTTGAAACTTTCATGGCTACTATTTTATCCCAAAAAACTCCACAAGAGGTTTGTGATATATATTCTAGCCCAGCCCATATCACCTCGTCTTGTCCATTAGATAGAGTGTTGAATGACTATCTTGACCAAACGAATGCATTGAATGCATATCGCCAACCTAGCAACGACCCATATTATGAGACCTACAACCCTGGATGGGCTAGGAATCCCAATTTTCATGTTCAAAGAATAACCACCAAGGGGGACTATTTGTAAATCCCCCTATCCAAAACTTTCCTCTTAGAACTATAGTTCCTCTGTAGCCACCTGGCTTTCAACAACCTTAACAACAAAAGAAACCATCTTTAGAGGAAAAGATCCATACTATGTTTGAAAAAATTGTAAAAGATAATGATTACACTAAAAAGGCCTTACACTAGTTGCAAAATGACAGTAAACATTTAGCCAATGTCAACTCTCAAGCCAAAGCCAAGTTAGAGATGTAGATATGCCAATTGTCAACTAAACTACATAATTGAAGAAAGGGTTAGTTCCCTAGTCAACTCCTCCCTAACCCTAAGGGCCAATTTGAGATAGGGTCAAGTTCTGAAACCCTTAACCCTCATGAGCATGCCAAGTCTATAACCACCCTTAAGAGTGCTTGTCAGATCAATAACAGAATAGGGCAGGTTAAGGAGAATGTAGAGGAGAAAGAGGCAACCAAAACAAATGAGAAAGAGATTAGATAGACATCTCCTACTCCTTATGAACCTATAGTAGAGGTGCCCTGTGTGCCTAAAGCCCCATTCCTGCAATTACTTAATAAGGCTAAGAAAGGAACAAATTTTAATGAGATAATGGAAGTGTTTAAACATGTACAAATCATATTCCATTACTCAATGCTATAAAAGATATTCCTTCTTATGCCAAATTCCTTAAAGTGCTCTGCACTACAAAGCAAAAGTTTATGTACAAAAGAAAGCCTTCCTCATCAAGCAAGTGAGCTCTTTAAGTCAACACAAGACCTACCAAAATTTAGAGATCCAAGATGTCTTATAATTTCTTGCATCATTGGAGATCATGTCATAAATAAGGCATTACTTAACTTAGGGGCTAATGTTAATTTGTTGCCATACTCTTGTCTATGAGCAATTAGGGCTTGGTGAGATTAATCCATTCAACACCACATTGCACTTAGCAGATAGATCAATTAAGATTCCTCATGGTATGGTTGTGGATGTATTAATATAGGTGGACCAGTTTTATTTCCCTGTTGATTTCATTGTCCTGGATACCCAGCCTATAGCAGACCACAATAGTCAGATCCTAGTGATTCTTGGACATTCATTCTTAGCAATGTTCAATGCAATCATAAATTATAGAAATGGTGTATTACAATTATCCTTTGGAAATATGAAAGTTGAGCGCAATGTCTTCTAAGCCAACCATCAACAATTAGATCTTGATGACTCTTGCAACATGATTGAAGATTTAATTCCACAAGTTCTACAACCATTATCTACCTTTGATCCACTTAAGGCCTGTCTAACACATTTTAACTTCAATTATTAATGTTTGGCTGAAGACGTTAAACTTAGCGCTTACTGGGAAGCAACCCATGGTTTTAGAGTCTACATCACTCAATGTCCATATAAGATCCTAAGTTTTCAAGCATTGGGGACAATGTTTCATTCAGGTTGGGGGTTGTAAATACATAGAGATTTTAAATTTTCTTAAGTTTTCTTAATTCTTTTGAAAAAAAAATTAAAACAAAAAGTTTTTAAGAAGAGTTCCCTCACTATGACGAGAATTGGATGTTTAGAATCTACTAATTCCACTATTTTCATTTCTTAATGGGAATGTGTATGATTAGTTTTGCATATTATTCATGTGTTGAAGCAGTTTATGAAAGTTAATTCTTAGGATTCATTTACACACATCAGATAGTCAAGACTAATAAACAGGCATGACTTGGAGACCTAGAGGAAAATCAGTGGAGACCTATAACCTAGTGAGTTTAAGGACTATCTTCTTTTAGAGAGTTAGAAGTAATTTCACAATTTCTTCAGTGTATATAAATTAGTGTGATCCTGTTATCCTTATTTTGGTTAAACATCAATAATAAATAGGAGTAATAAATTTATTTTTAGAAAATTTATTAAATCTGATAGGCTTTAGGAAACTTAGGAAATGATATAGGCCATCCTTACTTAGCCTAAAGATATAAAGCCTACACAGTATATCATACCACTAGTGGCCCCTTTGAGCCTATTATTAAGCCTTTTCTTTCTTAACCCCATTTACCTTAACCCAGAACAAGCTAGTAAAATAAATATCCATTACCCATTGTCAAAATGAGTAGAGTCAGTAGAAAAAGTTCAAAAAGAGGACAAAAAGTCAAAGAAGTGTGAAAATTAGCCGTTTTTCTTCCCAAAAAAATAATTGAAAGAGATATTCACTTTAAGTACAACCTAGAAGAAAAGTTGTCCTAACAAATATTCATTGAACACCTCTACTCAATTTTGAACTTTTGAAATCCTTATACCCTTCTTTTTTTAACCTATCCTAATCCCATGTTTCATCCTAGTTAAAGACCTATTGATCTTAGGTCAAACATAGCCTTAAAGAGGAGATAAAAAGAAGGAATTAAGGTAAAAGACTCCTAATATTCTTGGTAATAACATTCACTCTTAAGGATCATTTTCCTTTGTGTCACCTACATTTAAAGAATAATGTAAACCATTAGCTTGTTGGATTCGTTCACATAATGAGAGAAATATGTTTAAACCCTTATCTAAGAGTTTCATTTCAGAGAGTATACCTATGAGGATTTGAGGTCAAGACATCTTTCTAATAGAATTTAAGCATATTCGGTTAGAAGTCAAGATTTATGTGGATGTACACACATGCACTTTGAGAAATAACCTAAATAAAATGTCTTTCATATGTGTATGATTTGTAAAATTATCAAATCTTCTCTATTAAGTTGTGAAAAACTAATAGAATGCTAATGAATGGGGATTCTCTAAGATAAAATAGGGGACTCAACCTTATTAAATTTTGTGGGTATATTCACTACAAACCCTCTTGAGGCATAACTCGTCCACTAGGGGTAACCTAGGGTTTCAAGGTCTTGTTGCATATGTTAAATGCAATCGTGAGTACCTACAAAAGTGCACCTTGTATCAATATTTTAAAATGATTTTAAGCATGTTTTGCTCAGGACTAGCAAAATGATGGTTGGTGGGTGTTTAAAGTGTTCAATTTTGGTCAAAATACCCCTAATTTAGCATCCAATTAGATTATCTAACCAATCAAATTTGCAATTTTTAGCTTAATTTTGCTTTTAGCCCCAATTTACTATCCAACCATTAATCTGTAAAAATTAATGGTCAAGTGATCATCAAAGCTAATCAGAGGTATAATGCATGATTCAAATGACTCTATTTTGGTCTTTTGTTTTATAGATTAACTAGAAGAAGCTAGGATGGCTCAAATTAAGAGTTAACGGTGTAGATCACCCATCAGGAATCAACATGCAACATGGAAAGGTTTCCTAAAAGAAAGTTAGTTTTAATTGAAGAATGGGAGATCACTTGGGAATTGAAAGCCTTCAAAATAGAAAAAATGGATTTATAAGAAGTTGGAAACTTCTTAACCATAGTGTAGAAAGGAATCAGAAGGAGAAGAACTTATATAAGAGGAGGAAAACCATCACTTTCCTCATCACCCCCTGTTAGACAATAGGAGGAAGCCATTGAGGAAGACTTGCAACAGATCAACCCCTCTTCTCTTCTATTTTTTTTTTCATTTACTTTCCCTATATTGGTGTTTTCTTCCTTTGCTTTCTAGTTGTTTAATTTCTACTCATCATTTTTTTTTCCCTTCGCATCCTCTCTTTGTTGTTTCTCTTCCATCACTGGTGTCATCCACCCCCAACATCTTTGTTCTGTTCTCTATTCCACCACTCATCCTCACCATTTTCCCATCTAATTCTCACTCTCCATGGCCTACATCCCTTGCCAGTCAACTAAAGCAGCTCTGTCTCCCTCTGTTTGCTCAACACGGCAGCTCGACCAGCCTGCTTTTATTATACTGCTTCAGCCATTCTCTGCTTCATCGCCATGCTCCCTCCTCCATCATCGGACGTCATTCCTTATTCTGCATCACTGGTCATCTGCCCCCAATGTCTCCACACCATTCTCTATTCTTCAACGGCATAGTTCTAGCATCATCACCTTCCACCTGCTCCACTGCCCTGCTCTAGCATCCATCACCAGTGGGCCCAAAGACAGAAACCTAACATAGGTTTCCTCTTTTTCCTTTTTCCTTCCCCTCATTCTCCTCCTCCTCTTCTCCTCCATTTCTAGCTTCCCTCTTCTCCATCAGGTTTCTTTTCCTTTCTTTTTTTTTTCTTTTTAAACAGATTTTTGTTAAATTTCATCATTGCCCTTTTCTCTTTAATTAAAATCCCATCTATGTCCCAATTTTAATCCCTTCTGTATCCCTGCTTCTATTTTAGTTTTATTTTTGTCTGTGATCTATTATCCAGGAACTGCACAATTCAAACCAAATTAATTAAGGCTTAACCTAAGCAATGAGTTAGCCTTAACCAACCTCTGTTTCTCCTCTATTTTGCATCAGATCTTTAATTAATTTTCAGATTTCACATCCCTTAGCTAATCCAACATCTTTGATCTTTAATCTAAACTTCAAAAATCAATCTAATCTGTCCAAACCCCAAAGTCACTATTTAGTCTAGATCTTTAAGATTTTTGGGAATTTGCCTAATCCAACCATCGGATCATTAATTAAGGGCATGCTAAAGATACTAATGAAGGCTAATCAACTCCAAGATGACTAGATTTGAAGATATTGACAGTGATTAAGCTAAAGAAGTAGATATTTCTTGTTATTTAGTTTAATTTTTTGTCTTCTTGAACTAGAAATTCTATAATTTTTAGTAGTTTAATAGATCTGAACTTTGATTCCATTTTCAGTATTTTTTGTTATTTCTTTTTAATTTTTGAATGATTAAATTTATATAAGCTCCAAATTATTAAAGCAAGTAAATTTATTTAAACTCCAAATTATTAAAGCAAGTAAATTTATTTAAACTCCAAATTATTAAAGCAAGTAAATTTATTTAATCTCTAAATTATTAAAGCGAGTCCCTGTGAGATCGACCCGTACTTACATACACTACACTGCACTAGCCTATGCACTTGTGGTAAAACAACATAAGAGATGTTCAACTATTTTATTATTTTGTCGAAGGGATTTTTATAATGAAGATGACCTAGGTGATACAGCAATAGATTACTCTTGTATTACCAAAAAATTCCATGAATGAAAGTACTTGGTGAGAATGAGAGTTATGTGTGTGATAATGGTGAGGAGGATCCTTGGATTGAAAACAATATATGAGTGGGCTATGTGGATTGTATTAGTAAGATGAAATAATTCCAAATTAGCTCTTCTATCATGTGCTATCTAGCTAATAGTGAGATGAATACTATGTGACATTTGATATATATATATTTAATTGAGAAGTTATTTGAAAAATAACTTCCTTTTTTTTTCATATTCTCTGGTTTATTATGTATAGAATCTGTGATTCAAGATTGATTTATTTGAAAAATTATTTGGTTTTGCATTAATTAGTGAATTTAAAGTTGTTAAAAAAAAAAGAGTTTTAAAAGGACTACTTTTGAAGTGGTTTTTGGAAAATCACTTTAAAAGTATAGACTTTTAGAATCATTTTCCAAAAATGAGTTCAAAAGACCCAACTTTTGAAGTCATTTTTTGGAAATGATTTTAACAGTGTAGGATTTTAAAGTCATTTTCTAAAAACGACTTCAAAAGTCCATTTTCCTCTATAAAAGGGTTGATCAATCTCATTTTTCCTTGTATACCTTGTTCATGTTCTTCATGTTACAAGTGACATGACAACCTCCTCCTCGAGCCTTTGTGTCTCTCTCTATCTTGTTCCCCTTCTTGCTTTCTATTTTGGATATTTTGATTGTTGGTGGCATGAAAAACATGATAAGTATATCAAAACATTTTGTTATAATGCATGACTTTCTTGTTAATAACTCTCTATTTGCATTTTGTTGATGATGTGGGTTTTGTCACTATAGATGATGGGGTTGAGAAGTATGTTAAATCATCACGACTCCAACAAAAATCACACAATTTCATTGCACATAACTACTTCTCTTTCCAAATTAGGGTTTGGTTAAGAGAAATTCTATCAACAATTTAGCCGATGAAGTTACAACTTGAGGCTTTACCATTTCTTTCCCCTTTAGAGAGAGGTGTGAACTGAATACAAAGAGGCCAGATCTTGATGAAGTAGTCCTAGATTAGGTCTTTGATCATGATCTTGTATTAATAAGATATAATAATATGTAACATTTCATATATGAAATAAAAGGATGATAATGAGGACTTATTTAAAAAAATACTTCAATTTCCTTATTCTTGTGCTTGTTTAATATATATATGTGTGTGTGCATGAACAAAATGCATGAATCAATGCTAAACTTTATGTGAAATTAATGTTATTGTAAGTAAGGTATTTTAAAGTAAAATAAAAATAGTTTAAAGTTAGAAAAAAATGACTTTAAAAATAGTTTTTAAAAACAGCAATTAGACTATGAATGGCAATTAACATATGGAAATGAAAATGAAAATGAAAATTTTATTATGTAAGGTCCCTACTTTAAACTATCTAACCTAACCAAAATTCAAGAGACTTTTAACCTAAACTAAGAATGTCAATTAACATATGGAAATGAAAATAGAAATTATGCAAAAATTAGAAACATGCTAAAATTGAAAACTTTAGTAAAAACACACTTTCCAAAAATAAAAATTTCTAAAATCATGAATTTTTAAACTAAAATTAGAAACAATCAAACCATCCTTATATGCAACTAATGTTGACACGTGGAGAACTAAACTTAACATGAATTAAACAAACTAATTGAAACATGCAAAACATGGACAACTCATTACGTATGGAATTTGAACTTTATGCATGGATATAACTATGGAACAGTGCATGTATGAAGCATAGAAAAGGATCATAAATTCATCAATGAACTAAACTATCATGTAATATATGAAACTATAGCAATGAAATCTTAATCAAATAAGCAACTTCCTAAGGAAATCACCATCAAAATCATGCGTATAAGCCATGGATTGTGTGCGTGAACTTTGAAAGTGTTTCTTTGATGCAACTCAATAGATGAATGACATATTTGAACATGAAGAATCTATATTAAATAACCATAAACATAAGATTTAAATCCAGTAACATAATCAAAACTTTTCACCATGAACATAGAAGTAACAATTGTGTTGATTGAATGTTTCAAAGTACAAGTTTGTTGTGCATCCTCCAAGGGGTTTTGTACACCATACAAGGATCACAAAACAATCACTTATCCTCCTTTCACAATCTTGATATTCAAGGTAAACTCTTATGGCATATAAGGGAACAACCAATGGAAACTAAAGAAAATAATGCTAGAATTCAAGGAAAGCTAAAAGAGAACCAAAAAGCAATGAATGGAAAAGGAAAAAACTACATTCAAGATGAATTCCCTTTGCTATCACTTCAAGGGAAAACCAGCCTTGAATCTTAGTCTTTAAGGCAAGGAAAGCAAAGCAAAAACTAGCATGAAAAGAACTATGATCAAACAATAGAAACAAAGGAAGAGTAACTAACCTTTGAAGGATAAATAAAACCCCCAAAACCAAGGGTTGAACACTTTTGAAGATGACACACACCTTAGAAATAACAGCAGCCACCCAAAGGAGATCCAAGGAAAATAAGCAAGAGAGTGAAGAAGAGGACTTAAGAGGAAGACATCTCCTTCCTATCCAAGAGGCATCTTTTTCCTAAGTGTAAAAAGTTCCCTAACTTAGGTTTGTGCTAGAGTTTTATAGTTTCTCTCCTATATTTTCTAGGGTGCCCTAATAATAAGGTGTGGTGGAGATAAAAACCTCTCACATTGGATGGCTAGAATAGTGGGAGAGTTAGGGTTTTCAATTAGGAAACAGGGGTGAGAGAGTGGCTGCCCTTTGGAAGTGGAGTATGTGGGAGATGCGACCATTTTAAGAAGGGGTGTCTCCCCTTCAAAATTCATTGAGCACCCTAAAAAATGAGAAGGTGGTTGGGATAATAATGTAGGAAAGAGATGGAGGGAAGGAGGTGGAGAATTATGGTTTGTTTGGTAGTTTCCTAAGAAGTGGAGAGTAGTTGGGTAATTGGAATGGAGTTTTAGCATTGTGTTAGAGTTTCAGAAAGATGAAACTCTAGAATAGAATTCGAAATTCATAGTGCATCTTAGGGGTGAGGTAGAAAGTGAGAAAAACACCAAAAATGAAGGCTCTCATCCTATTGGTTCATATGCCAACTTATCATAATAAATTTTCCTTAATTATCTTCATAATATCTTGTAGAATCCCATGGATAATCCTCTTGATTTTCCTCCAATCCTAGCCTTCCATATAGCTTGGTTTAATGGTTTTGATGACTAATTTTGACTACTCCATTGGCTAGGCTCCATGGCTGGCTTAGATGGCTCTCTTATCTTGGCTTCATTGTTCCATCCCTTGTCTTGAGTGGCTTGAATTTCTTAGCTTGTCACCTTCTTTAGGGCTTGAATTTGGCTAAGGTGTCTTACATGGCTTCCATGAAAAGGTGGTGGGAATGCATGACTTACTTTATGGGCCCACTTTGGCAACCTTTAGCTCCTTTGATTTCATTCATTGCTTGCCCTAAGATGATCTTGATAGTTGGATTGATGAATTTTAAGCTTTGACTTGATCTTTTGAGCTTGATCTTCAATTTCACCCTGATTGATCTCGACCATCGGATCATCACCTCTCTTCCAACTAAAGATAAAAAAAGTTCTATTTAAATCTTAGAAAAACATGATTAATCCCATACTTACCTTGGATTAGCCTTTGGACCTATAAAATAGTAAACTTTTGCTTCATTAGGTCAAAATTGAATGTGCTACGAATTTTGATCTAAAAACCTAATGTATCCCTATAATTAGGTGTTTTTTATGCAAAATTAGATACTCATTATATATCATTGTAAAAAGGATACTATTGGAGGATTTTTCTAAAATTTACTTGATTTACATGTTCTTTATTTATGTTAGTTATTTACAAGTTTATATATATATATATATATATATATATATATACAGAATGAGTAATTGATAGCTAAAATGGGTTTTGTCATGACAAATGATGGGGTTAAGATCTTAGTTAGATCATCATGATTCTAGCTAAAATCATGTGATTTCCTTGCAAACAACATCATTCAATTTCCATGAACCATACCATATGTGACGACCCGGGTTTTCCCATGCATTTTTAAATGCAATATCTAACTCCTAAGGCGGGATGCATCCCTATTTGAAAACTATTTTATAAAAACCATGCAATGTAGTGGAAAATCTTTTGTTTTAAACTCATTTTGAAAACCCCGAGTGTCGTTCGCTTTCACAACAACCAAAGTAGTTTTTGAAAAACTTCAGAAATCATAAATGTTTTTCCAGGTCTATCCAGTCACAGCTTATAGCCCAACTATAAATAAATACAAATACATGTCCAAAGGGTAGAGTGTTTACTTACATGTATAATTGTCTCCTTTTGATTTTTCTTGCTCATAGCACTAACGTTTCCTGAGGCGTCTTCTACTCGTGAATGGAACTATCCTAAAAAATGTTAAGGATTGGGTGAGTATATACGATACTCAGTAGGAGTCTATCACTACTAGTTTTACAATGCATGCTATGTTTAAAATCATATGCTCTTTAAGACATGTGCATGTTTGAACACTTATGTTCAATATCGATATTAAAAACCATTGTCAAACGGGAATACTAATGACTTAAAGAATCGCATAATCCAAGTCGAAAGTATCATATATATCATAAGCATAATAATATGCATAAAATGCTCAACTGAATCCAACTCATGGATATATGACATGGTTGACCAACCTCATGTCATGCCATATACAATGCAAGTAAATCCTCAAACCATAGGACCTACTATGCCCACGACCTTGCCGCTGTGTGGTCCCCGGGTACCTAGGGACACAGGGTCATAGCCTCCATGGGGCATATGACACTTATTCATCGTAACTCATGCAATTTATGAAATCGGTTGCAAAACATGCATGTAATGCATAAAGTCTACTCATGCTAGTATCGCATTCAAAGTCATAACCCTGCCTAGAAGCCTGACAGCCTAGAAGCCTGCTAGCCTAGAAGCCTATCAGCTCTCTCTGGCCTGCCCTCATCTACCCGCTCTCGTTGGCCCGCCCTCATTGGCCAAGGCTATACTTATCATGCAATCTATGCATGTAGCACATGTCTTAGCAATTTTTCAAAACTCAATAACCACAAATCATGTAATTTATGCAATCATTTGCAAAACATGTCTATGCATAATGTATTTATCATATGCATGTTGAATTCATTTATAAAATTAAGTCATGCTAAACAAGTCATATAACTTATACTTAAAACATGCATTCTCAAAACAATCATGGGCTCTCTTTAAAAGTCTAGTAGCGATAGAGCACCTACATCAAAACATCATGGGTTCTTTTTAAGAGTCTAGTAGGGATAGAGCACCTACCTCGAAGTCTCCTAGAGTCGTGTCCTTCATCAGTCAACCCGTCCCTGGGTCTCATTTATAAACTCCTGGGTATGAATGGATACAAGGAGTCCTTATCAATTTTGATCTATTTAGAAATTAGATTGCTAGATTTGCCTTTTAGGGTCCATGGGTCCTTGCCTAATTCATTGTCAGGCTAGATCCTATGATGTGGATCTACTATTCCATGGTTAACTCTGTAAATTGTCCTCTAATCCTAACTTTATAGTCTTATTAGGTCCACGTGTCCCAGTTCGCAGGACACCCGTGCATCCTGGTTGAACCACGACCGCCTCACGTGCATGTGCGCTCAAAGGCCGTGCCAAGGATAGCGTTTTGCATGCGCACATGCATGCTCAAGCAACGCACTATGATGTGCGTCCTGGATGGCATCGCACGGACTCACCTTTGGTGTAGCATGGCGTGTCTCAGCTCCCAAGGCACTCGTGCATCCTGGTCGAGCCAGGACCCATGCCTCGCTTCACGCGCACACCCGAATGCCGCACCAGGGACAATGTACGCACTGTCGTATGCCTGGAACCCATCCCAGGGACCCTGTCCTAGGAGCACGTGAAGCATGGCATCCCTGGGATGCCTGGTTCATACAGGGCCGATTGGAACCGGCTTCGTCTTCTCCAGTTGGAAAAGTCGGCTGGGAAAAGACCAGATCCTGCATGGATCTGGCTTGGGGAAAGTGAAACGGAGAGAAAGGGAAAGAGGGGCTTACTTGGGTAGCCGAGGACGCCCTCCTTCGGGTGGTGCGGCTCCCTCTTTTCACCTGAAAAACTTATGTTGCTGAAACTCGTGAAGAGGAAAAACCCCAATGTCAAGACCGAAAAAGAGAAGAGAGGGGAATGGGGAGATACGTAAAAGAATGCCCAGCCTGACTCAAGCCTGGCTGTTGCCGAAAAATGTAGGGAAACTGGGTTTCCAATTTTTGTCAGAAACCCCAGTCCCAAATGGGCGAAAAATCATGTTTTGGAGAGAAGGGGTGTAGGGTATTTATAGAGGGAAGAAGGCGATGCCCCTCAATGGCGGTGCCGCTATTTCCCTTGGTGTTTTCTAGAAGAATCAGGAGAGGGGGGGTTTCTGGAGAAATCGAGAGGAGGAAGACGACAGGGGGTGCTGTTATCGAAACGGCCCCCTACGTTTTCGTTCTTTTTCTTTTTCTTTTTTTAATTTACAAAAATGCCCTAATCTTTAGACAGTCGTAACTTCTTCATACGAACTCCATTTTCGGCGTTCTTTGAGGCGTTCGATTCCATTTTTTGAGTAGAATCTAATGGTACCAAGTTTTCTTACAAATTCCTTCGTTTACTATTTTAAATAAAGTAAAACATTTAACACAGTTTATTTCCCATAGAATGTCCAATTTTTGTTTAAAATAGCATAAATTGCTCGGGCGTTACACCATATATGATCTATCATATTGTATGTATATATATACGATCAAAAATCATGAAAAATAGTCAACATCTCAAACATCAATAATCATACTTAGACACATTGAGTTGATAAAATCAACCAGACTCTTGTTGGAAAAATACACCCTCATTAGGGTAGTATCGGCATCTCTCTATGCCATGCATCATAATGCAAAATACTTAAAGGACTACCATGCTGTAGTCTAATCCATACCAACGCACTCAAATAACTGCCCTGGTCACCACTCATACCATAGTGGAAAATATTGTGTCACTGCCCATATGGGGAGATAGGACTTTCATAGTGGGGCCTTCATATAATTGCCCCACCCTACTTTTAGCCTCTCTTTTGGGAAGGTATCATAATATCATAAATTTCGGGAAGCGGGTGGCCAAACCCTCATAACTTCCCTAGCATAGCATCCCCCAAGCTTATGCTTGTTTAAAACAAAACCACAAGCCTCCATGCTTGTATCTAAAATACTTCTTGTACATCTCAGACGTTCTGTATGTTTATATTATTATCCTCGTATTCAATATCCTCATACTAAAGATATAATTTCATTTCTAGATTTAGGGATCCTCATTTATAATGAATGATACCCATGTTCATATAAGTTTAGGGATTAATCATTTATTGTAAATGATTCCCATTACCTTTAACTTGGTATTCATATACCAAATGTTATTAAGTGTAAGGATGCTCATTTGATACAAATGATATCCATTATTATTATGTTCTTATCTAAGTTTAGGGATAATCATAAATGATACCTAGGTATTTATTATGTATTCCATCTAATTTCAATAGTTATTTTTATCTCATATACATGAATTATGATTCAAATGTAACTAAGCATATTATCATTCTTAATCATTATAATGTCCATGTATATCAACAATTCCACAGACCATAGGTCTTGTATGCTTAAAGCTCTACCTACCTTCTTGTAGTGATCCATCCATTCAGATCTTCCATGATTGATGTATGTAATCTGTAAATACATATATACTGTCATTATCTGTACAATTTGGATAGTCTCCTATCTCTAAGTCTTTGTGTATCCATCTCTTTGATCTTGATCTTTCATAGATCCTTTGATCAACAATTTATTCTTGTTGATAAAGATCAAGGGCCTAGATCTTCTATCATCGAGTTCTTATAAGTTCAGTTATTTGATCATCCCTAAGGTGGATGATCCTGGTTCCCTTCCCTGAATCATATTTTATCAAGGGTTTGGATTATCTAATCTAATGATCTAGATTTGATCCACAACATACATACCAATAAACATGCATACTAAGTACAATACATTATTATGATTCTTATAGTTCTTGATCATTCAAGATATCCTTATGGATCTTGTTTGATTTTGATTATCTTACTAACCATTTTTATTAAGATCAAATATTTTACTAACCTTTTATGATCTTATTATTATTTAACCAGTTAATGTTTGCTAGTTGAAGATAGCTTATTTCATCCTAAGTCTAGACTGCTCCTCCTTATGTCAAAATTGATCAATGCTTACTAGTTAAAGTCTACTCAAAGAGTGATTAACACAACCCTCATGTAAGGAGGCATTTAGACCTCAACTTACATAGATGGGAGGTGAGGGAAAAGCACTTGGCTCTTGTATACCCCCTATAACCACAATGTTCAGAGTCCACTGGGGTGGCACTAGCTCAACCTTTAACAAGGTTCCTATGAGCATTTTAACCCTAAGTCCTCTTTCTAATTGATTTTAATTAAATCCATGACCATTTAAAATGTCATTCATGGGGTTTATTATTGTCCTAATTTGGGTCAAGGATTTGAGAATCCTTATATTGCCTTAACAAGTATAGCCCTTAACTATCCTTAGGTCCATGTCCTTTGTGAATGTCCATTTATATCTATATTTCATTAATTACATTTTCCATGTAATTTACATAATATGAACATTAAAGTAGAAATAAATAAGTAAATATTACAATTAAATCTACTAAGCAATAAAATACATTTACAATAAAATTAATAATTCAAATAAACACATTTAACATATCATCATGATCCAATGGTCATCTTTCATCCTATTTAGAATTTAGATCTTGATCTTTTATTTTTATCAGATCTGCTCATTTTCTCAAAGAGATCTCATCACTAGATCATTGATATCATCTTATCACATGATCTGAAGGACTGATCAATAAGATCTTCAGCCATTTTAACCAATTTAAGTGCATAGATCTTAATCTATCCCAAACTATCATTATCAAGCCATTCATTTCCTATGATATTATCATAAGATTATCATCCTCACTTATTCATAATCTCTAATCATCCTTGATTAGTCTTATTAAGGAGATTAGTATGTATTTTTAAGGATTTAGTTACTTTTAATGGTCAAGATCTTATGATCTGTCAATTCAATTACATCCAACCTATTTATTTTAGTTATTACATCATTAGAGCATCATCTAAAATTATTTGAATAGTTTGATTATCCTAGATTTTGTAGATCAAGGATGTTAGTACCCTTGTCTACTTAAATTCAAAATGTTTCATGAATTAAAATTATGATTTTATTGGTTCAATAGGTTCTCCTCATCAAGAGGAATCCAACAAAACTTTCCAATCTCAATTTGGAGTTAAATTGAATTAGAATTTGGATTTTAAGATTTTAGCCAATTTTAACGACTAATATTGATCTTTACTATTTTTATTCAATTACTTGATCTATAGATCCATAAATTTTACTTTGATCATGGTCCTTATAGTTTTGGGATCTCCTGAACCCATCCACCAGTTCCAATCTCTATTTTCAGATCATCTTGATCATGATCCAAGGTTATTACGATGGATTTTAGCAAATAATTTACATAAATACAATTAAAAACATAATTATCATGCTTCCATAAGATTATAAATATCATAAACATCCATCAGTGTTTTCAAATTTAAATTTGGACTTAAAATAAGATATGAATCAAAATTTTAAGATTTCAAACATTTTTAAGGGTCCAAATTGATCCAATCTTTAACATCCCAATTCTTTGACCTAGATGTCCATAAATCTTATTGTGATTATTGTTCCTAAGGTTTTTGGGTGTCTTGGATCTATCTTTTGGATTAGATTTATATTTTCAAATCATTGTAGGCATGATCCAAGATTGTTACAACAAATTTTAGCAATTATCTCACATAAATACAATTAGAAACATAGATCTCATGATTCTAATAGATTTTACATAACATAAGGAATGCATCAATATTTTTGGATCTAAAATCAGAGCTAAAATGAGCTATTAATCAAATAAATAAGCTCTTAGTTCAAAATTTGGATGACTCCAATCTAATCTTGGCTTAGTGGGTGCAAGGACTACCAGTAGCTCACGTCTCTGTCACAGAGACGTAGATGACGCTATTCTCACACCACCTTGAAAGTCGCAGTGAGCGCACTGCAGGGACTCTCCCACAACAAGCGTCCCTGCTTGTATTTCGCATAGGCATTCTGGGATCAATCTCACGGAGATCGGATGAGACAGTCTGATCTGGACCATCAGATCAACCTTTCTTTAGATCTCCTAAATTGGAAGACATCAAGGGTTAAGATTTCTTAGCCTAAGGTTTTTGGGTCCCAAGAACTCATCCAATGGCTCAAAGTTTGTATCTAAGCCAGCAAATGATGAGATCTCAACCTTTCATGCTGGATCCATTGTTTCTGATAGATCAATGACTAGGGGAGATCAGGGATAGCCAGAAACTTAGAAAAACATGCCAGAATGAAAACGAAGTGAAGTGGGTGGCCTACCTGTGCAGGTCTGGTGAAGGAAGTTCACCGGAGAAGAGATTTATTGGTGAAAGAAAACCTTAGTCGCCTGATAAATATTCAGTCCTTGATTTCTCTGGTTCCATTGTCGAATAATGTCCGAGATTATGGGGCTTTTGAAGACCCCATCGTCCTGAATATATTAAATAGTTCAAGATCTTGTTTCATTGATCAGATTGGTTGGAAAAAGTCATAGAACTTGTCAGAGATGGAATTAGTACCGTGCTTGACTTTCATTTTGATTTTTTTGGAGATCCAACCGGTGGATCATCATGAAATCTTAGGGTTTTTGTATATCCCCTCATCCCTAACAGATCCAATGGTGGAGATCTTATTATAAAATCTAGAATTGGATGGCTAATTGAATTAGGGTTTCCCAAGAAAAAACCCTAGTTCATCGAGGATGACGGGTCAATTGATGCGCCCGACGTCTCCAATGGCCTAAAGCGTTGGATGCATCTGGAGACGCTCGAACAGAGAAAAAAAACAAGGGTAGAAAGAAGGAAAGAAGAAAATTTTGGGGAGAATTTTGGAGCTGGGATTTTAGGATATTCTAGAGCACCTTATGGGGGATATTTAGAAAAAAATTTGGGAAATTTTATGGGCTATTTATAAGGATTTTTGAATTTTCCATAGTTACATGTCATAATTCTATTTCATTTCTTTTTATTATTAAATTGGCATTAGATTCCCACTTCCACTTCCTTCTCCACTACCAGCTAGTAGTTGTTTGACTCATGATGGTGGTCTTTCAAACCGTTGGCCCACCTTGTGGGCCCCACATAGTTGTGAAAAGATCATTTTGCCCTTTTAATTCCAAAAATGGAGAAAAATAAGGTTTATTCCTATGAACTTAGAATTGAGTGTACTTAGTGTTGTTTGGATCAATTTTATGAGCACATTCCAAATTTTGATGTCTTAGGTCTTGGTTATGAGTAAAATTACCATTTTTCCCTTTTATTCATAAAAATAGAGAAAAATAAGAACTTTTCATCCAAACTCAAAATTTGACATACTTACAATCATTCTGATCAGTTTTTTTAGCACATTACAAATATCCAAGTTTCATGTCTTGATTTTATTTTTATAAAAATGAATTTTCTTAGAACTCAAAGTTCTAGTTCCTCTTTAAGAATTTCAACTTTTAATTTTTTATAATTCAATTATATTTATAGGAATTGGGGTTATTACATTGATCATGTTCTATCTTGTATTAATAAGTTGTAATAATATGAAAGATTTGATATATGTAATAAAAGCTTGAAAAATGAGTTACTCGAAGAAAAAAAAATAGATATCCTTGTTCTTTTATTCGTCTATGGTTGAATCAATAATGATTATCTTAAAAACTAGTTTCATTGTATTTAAGTAAGATATGGAAAAATGAACTAAAATATATTTGCAATGAAAAATATATAAAAATACTAATTTTTAAAGTCGTTTGGAAAAAAAGACTTTAAAATAAGTGGTTTTTAAATTCATTTATAAAAAATGACTTTAAAACCTCTTAAAGTTGTTTGGAGAAAATGACTTTAGAAATAGTGATTTTTAAGGTTGTTTGAAAAAAAAATGAATTTAAAATGGTGATTTAAAGTTGTTTGAAAATAACAACTTTAAAAACAACGATTTTTTAAGTCATTTTTTTCAAATTGACTTTAAAAGTCTAACGTATATATAGAATCAAATTTTGTTCATCCTGCCACTTGCTTCTCAATTCTATCATTTACATTTGTGCCCTTTGTGATCTCTTTGTTGATCGACCATGCTGACCCCTTCGAAAAACTTCATGCTAGTTAAGGGATGTCCTCTTCTCCCTCCTCTCTCCTCCTTGCCTCTCTGCTCTCTACCTTGCTAGCATCAATAGACACCCTCCCAACCCTCCCTGCGGCAACCACTAAAGCCCCCCACCTCCTCCCTGTGCTGATGACCGACACCCCTCCTCCCTCTCCTCTTCCCCCTTCCCAATGTTCTCTCTACAATCCCCCCAACCCTCCTCCCTATGGTGACCATCAAATTCCACCACTCTCCCTCCATGCTCCAATGACCAAAACTCACCACCCCATCTCCTAGCTCTGACAACTTCTCCCCCATCCCTATGTCCTCCCTACAGTGACGACTGAAATGTCCCCTACTCCTCCCCCACTGCATACCTCCTCCCTGTGGCTATAGCCGAAACCCTACCTTCCCTACTCCTTGAGTTGGTGCCCCATCCCTCTTCCTTACTATGCCAATGACCAAAACCCACACCCTCCCTCCCTACCCTTGCAATCAAAACCCACTCCCTATGCCAATGACCAAACCCCCCCCAGCATCTATATGGCAATGACCGAAACCCACTCCCGCATTGACTATCGAAACCCCACCCCTCCCTACTTCAACAAATGCTCACCCCACCCCTACCTCATCCCTATAGCAACGATTGAAACACCCTACTTCCATCCCCCACCACCTACCTCCTTCTTACAACTAGAACTAAAACACCTCATACTCGTTATGCCCATGACCAACCCCTCCCTATGCCAAATACCCACCCCTCTCCCCTCGATGATTGAGACACCCCTCCCACTTCTCACTGCACAAATGACTGAAATGAACCCCCTCATCCCCCTCCCTCCTTTACTCTGACCCCCTATTGCAACGATGGAATTACAAGTGAATGTTTGACTTTTGTTCATAGTGCCACTTTCCTGTTATTGTTTATCTACTATTAGTGCAAGTTTTTGTTTTAAAATTAAGAGTGATTTTTGTTTGAATTATTTTTATGTTCATTATTGTTATGTATCTTTAATTGTTTCTCAAAAATAGAGTATCATTATCTTTTAATACCAAAATATTTTAAAACTTACTCGTGCCCAATTTACCACTCTTAGGATCACATTAAGGTCTAAAATTGTACAATATTATAAATAGATATTTGGCAATGTCATTTTAAAAATATGAAACTTATGAAATGATTGACTAACACACAAACCTAATATCAGGCTTGATAATAATGAAGATGTTATGATAGAACTCCGAAACACTTTGATTCTAACAAGTGTTATACATGCGAAGAAGTAGGCTATTTGCCATAGAGTTGGAGGTATTAGTACCAGATGTTTCCATGCTATGACAATTTATGCCGTTTGGCTTAAAATGTGAAACTCACAAAAGCATGATTCCATATACATCAAAGCTATATGAATAAGCAATTTATATGGTTAAAAATTCCATTAAAAATACATCTATTCTAAACAAAATGCGAGGAATTTAGGATTGCTTGTCCAAAATTCTAGCTACAAATGGTTTTTTGTGCCAATCATACTTACATATAAAATTTTGGACTGATTTATCTAGAATTCCTAATAACATCTATTACGTATGATGATGATTAAGCTTGATACCATGGAATTCATGAATAAAATTTCCAAAAATGAAACAAGTTTCCAATTCTAAATACAAAACATGAGATTATAGAATTTTATGCTCAAACATGAGATTATGAATATAAGTTCACATCTAAAATCTTGACATCAAATCATGAATCATGAATCATAACATACAAACATGAAATCTAAATAACAAAACATTCAAGATAAACTAAAGGAAAATTAAATTTTTATTAAAATTAATCTTTGAACCACTACATTTTATTGTTATGTTCTTATTTGTAGTAAAGATGAAACATGAACAATATCAAAATGAATAATATGAATGACATCAAGAGCATGAAAAGGGGGCCAACATGAGTAGCACTCAAAAGAGAAAGGGTAGAGGGTGAACAACGATGAAAAATGTTATCAAGAGAAAGTCGAAGGAAATTAAAGAAACTATTCAATACAATAGTAGGGGACAAGAGATAGATGAGAGTACAACCTCTTATAGTGGTCTTCTCTACTCCACTATAAGAAGCATGATTCCTATCTCATTTGATGATTGGAGATGTGTGCCACAATCATCAAAAGATTCAATGTGGGAAATGGTGAAGGTAGGTACATGAGCATAAGAAGGTGCATGCTTTGAAAGGAGTGTGGACAATGGAGAAAATGGAAGAGCTACATTGTTTGCAATTACATAGCACCATATGTTAATGATCTATTGAGGCTTACACAGTGCCTACCATTTATTCCTATGTCATTTACTAGGATGTGTAGAACACATTTGTACAATATCATATGTCCTCTGAATTTGAGGTATAAATGATGTTTTATTTAATTATACATGTAACATTTGATTATTACACTTAAGTATTTATGTACAATTGTGCAGTCAAATAGTGCAAGAGGAAGAAAGGTGCATGAAACTAATATGCACCACCATGTCTCTAGGTTGGGCTACACTCATTTTAAACACTCATTTAAAAGAGTGTGAATTAAGTATCTTTGACAATTTATTCCTCTCAAATGATATTGTAGTTATATATATTCTATTAGGTAACTATAGTGTCTTTCTTAATGGAAAAAGAAAGCTGGACTATGAAACCTATTCACCATGTCATACTCTAGAAGATGAGGAATTTGGTGGGCTTTACTGAGCAATAATTCTCAAATGAAGCTATTACAGGAGTTGCTTCTTGCATTGTAAGTGGTTCCACCTATCTATCCTTAACTAACTTCAATTTTATACAATTAATTGAATGACCTTAATCATGTCCTTCTAATTAAATTTTGCAAGACATTCTTAACCAAGCATAAGTACAGGAACCCTAATCAACATTGCTGCCAATGATGACATCCTGTGTAGGCTATGGGCAATAAGAAGGACCACCCTCAAAGAGTAAGGGGCATGGTGCATGGTATTGTTCTTTTCAAATTCTTTGGTAAAAGAATACATAGAATTGATCATCTTAAGGCATACGATGAGTTGTGTGAAAAGATAAAAATAGATATACTTAGCTAGTTGCATGAGGGAGGTTTGATTATAGTTTTTGAATCCCCTGTACCTCTATCAAATGCTAGCTACAATTCTCCTACTAAAGAAGTTCATAAAAGACAACATTCACCCTTCAAAAGAGAAAATCTAGCTAAGGATTTACATAGACACAGCAGAAAATTTTCACTATCCTTCTATATTTTTCTATCTCAACCTCTCTAATGTATTTTTGATTTGCAAGTCGGTCAACGCCTATTGGACCTAAATACTCCTCAAAACATTGTGGCAGTTGGTTCATGCTATGAGCATGAGTCAATCGCTTTGCATGGAATTAGTATGCCATCACATATTAAGTGTGTGTCCATTACCATGGTTTTGGATGCGAATGTCGGCCTATCTTTCCCTTTATAAGTGTGTGTCCATTACCATGGTTTTGGATGTGAAGGTCCCCTATCTTTCCCTTTAGAAATGGAAAATAATGTAACTATTGGACAAGCAGTTGCATAGCACATCACTTGGCAAGAGGTACTTGTCATTCTGATAGAGCTGACACTATATTTCTTATCATACTACTTTCCTCAACAACAATTTTTAGCTATTGACCTCAATTTAATTTTGTATTAACTTTATAAGGTTAATAAATAATAGTAAGCACCATGGAGTTCACCACCGTTTGCACCATCAACTATTGTTTCACTAATTGAGCAGGTACTCATGTCTATGTTTGTTTGTCTTTCATCATAAATATGATTGTCATAATTGATCAATATTAATTGGTTAAAAATCTCTACATCTTTGACAATAGCTGTCTAGGGAATGCATGGAAGTCCCACCTAACACACGTTGATCCATAAGGTTAATCTATAGATTCATCAAGGAAGATAGGTCAATCAACCTGTATGAATCAAGGAGGGAGTGCTTGCTCATGATGTTGTTGAAGTACCACTCAGAGGTCTATCGATAGTTTCCCTATGGGATCAACTCGAACACCCTCACATTATCTCCTACATTGGTTATATTAGATTCTTATAAAATACTTGACACTACATGTTATATTTTCATGGTAGGTAATAATCATTTCTTTTAGGCCACTTCTTGAATGATGCCACAAGCTTTTTTGAGGTCTAGGGTATACTTTGCCAATTCCTTAACCCTAACATCCATTGTTTAGTGGTGGAGCAATGGCCGATAGAGATGTATGTTGATGATATTTTACTAGTGCTCTTTTAGTGCTCCAAGGGGCAGTGCTTAATGATTCCCTACAATGGTAGGTAAGTTTTAATTTTATGGAATGAATGAGTGAAAATTTGGTGTGTGGAAGTAAATGAGTAAGTATGAATCAAGTGATTATGGAGCTTGTAAATGAAGTGAATGTGGAGGTTGGTTTACATTATTTCCGTTGAAGTATATAAATTTTATGGGATGATGAATGAGGCGAACTTGGAGTGTGAAAGTAAGTGGGTATGTGGATGGACTTCCAAATGAAGTGAATGTTGATGTTACAGTGAATGTGTTGTGGTTTCTTTCATCAATTCTTTTCAAGATAGATGTGGATGGATGATGAATTTGGATGTTTTATACCTATTGTGAAAGTGAATGTATGTTTCTTTTTCATGTAATAAAAATTGTAGCAAGTGGTAGATTGAATGTAGAAATACATGCAGTGGTTGCAATATAAAAAAGAAAAAAACAAAAAAGATAATTTCTTAAGTCATTTAGTAAATGACTTCAAAACTAACTTTTAAAGTTGTATACTAACAACTTCAAAAGTCATGAGGAAATGACTTTAAAAGTAACTTTAAAAGTTATTTCCTAGAATTGACTTTAAAAGTAACTTTTAAAGTCATTTCCTAGAATTGACTTCAAAAGTCATTTTTAAAGTCATTTCCTAAACAACTTTAGAAGTAATCACTTTTGAAGTCATTTTCAAGATTTTTGAAGTCATTTACAAAACAACTTTAAAATTATGTTTTTAAGTCATTTTTTCAGCTTCTTTTGTTAATAATTTTCCAAGTTCGTGGATGGTTTTTTAGTGTTTAGATCTACTTTTGATAAGTGCTTGGCTCACTTAGCTGTAGTGTTAGGGAGATGCCAAGAAAAGAATTTGGTCCCAAACTAGAAAAATGTCATTTTATATTGAAAAGTTGCATATTATTAGGCATATAATATCATAACATGTCATAGAGGTTGACAAGGCCAACATGGAGCTCATCTCTAATGTTCCTCATCCTAGGATGGTGAGGGAGATCCATATATTCCTAGGCTAGGTTAGATTATACAGATGATGTGTGAAAGATATAGCAAAATTTCTAAGCCCCTCTATAATCTACTAGCATAGGAGGTGATCTTTAACTTTGATGAAAACTGCATAAAAGCCTTTGAATGTCTAAAACCTAAACTCACTTCTATGCCTATCATATGACCTCAGAAGTGGAATGATCCATTTGAGATTATGTGTGATGCTTCCTATTATGTGATCAGTGCTGTTTTAGGGCAGTAAATTACTGAGCTTTCCTATGTTACTTATTATGCCAGTATGACTCTTAATGATGCCTAACTCAACTATGCTACAGAAAAAAAGTTGTTAGTTGTATGCTTTGCATTGGACAATTTTAGGTCCTAGCTTTTAGGGTCTAAAATAATAATCTGCTATGATCACATTAAATTGAAGTACGTTTTCTCCAAGAAGGATGCTTATCCGATGGATTCTATTGCTATAGGAGTTTGACATAGAAATTAAGGACAAGAAAGGCTCAAAGAATGTAGTAGCAGATCACCTATCTAGGTTAATAGTTCAATCTTCTAGCAAACCTTTTCCAATTAAAGAAACTCTCTCTGATGAGCAACTTTTGCAGGTCTCCCAATTACCTTGGTATGCTAACATAATCAACTATCTTGTAACAAATAAACTTTCATCAAATTGGTCAAATTAAGATACATCTAATTTGCTAAACTTCATATGGGATTATATGAACTTATTCAATGATTGTCCCAATCAAATCATCAGAAGAATTGTTCCTTATAATGACCATAATAAAATTGTCTCCTTCTATCATGACCATGCTTGTGGGGGCCCATTTCAGTACTAATAACCCCACAACAAAGATTTTGTAGTGTGGATTTTATTGGAACATGATTTTTGAAGATTCTCGCATGTACTGTACAATATCTTTCACACTTTGGAACTCCACATGCTACTATGAGCGATGGAGGAAAACACTTTTACAAACAAGTATTTGAGGGCCTAATGAAGAAATGTGGACTTACCAGTAAAGGTGCAACACCCTACCATCTCCAAACTAGCTTGCTGGTTGAGGTATCAAATAGGGAAATTAAGCACATATTGGACAAAATGGTGAATGAGTAGAAAAGACTGATCTTTTAGACTAACTGATGCACTTCAAAATACTTAATTGGATGTCTCTATACCACGTAGTTTTTGAGAAAGCTTGTAATTTTCTTGTCAAGTTACGACATAAATCATATTGAGCAATCAAACAACTTAGATTTGACCATGAAAAAGCTGGGTCTCATAGGAAATTTCAACTTCAAGAGTTGGAAGAACTTGGGAGAGATGCATAAGATATTGCTAAAAGGTAGAAGGATCATATTATAGATGGTTCATGACAAATCCATTCTACACAAAACATTTGAACCATGTTAGAAGGTCCTCTATAATTCCCACCTACATCTCTTTCTAGAAAAGTTACACTTTCGATGGATAGACTTATATATAGTAAAGATTTCCTACACTCATGGGGCATTGAGATTGAAAAGGATGGAGAACTTTCCAAGGTTGATGCCCAATGGTTGAAACCATATTTAGAAATGAGAAACCATGATGAAGAGGAAGAACTCCTAATAGAAGGTCATTTGTATCATGGTTTAGTTTTAGTTGCATTTTGCATATTTCTTTTTTGTGGTCCCATTAATAGATTAATGCACCATTGTTTGTATGCAGGTACTATCCTTCTAACCCTTCTCTCCTTAGTTTTTCATTTGTCCATGCTTTATTTAGAAACATGGAAAATAATATTTAATTTAAATCTAGGAAGTAGGGTATTTAAATTTTGATGTGTGCTTAGTTTTTGTTAAATTTTTTAGAGTCCTTTCTTTTGAATTTTGAAAAAATTGAAATTTTTTTGAAAATTTGTGATAAAAACTTATGAAAAGTTTCTTTTCACGGAAGAGTATTTGGATTTTTTTAGTATTCAAGCTATCTTTAGAACTTTAGCTTATTAACAGATTTGTGCATAATTAGTTTATTATTTTATTCTTTTTCTAAAGTATTCTTAACCCATGTGAGCTTTAGAGCCATTTTTTCTTTGAGAGGGATGTATATAAACTGAAAGTTTTCATCAGACATTAATTTCTTAGTTGATCTCATTATTTTTCATCTTAGTCAACTATTAGGAAAACATCTAATAAATCTATTGAGTTTATGGTTATGTTAATGTCATATGAACCTAGGAAATGATAAAGTTCATCCTTGGGAAACCCAGAGCATTTAGCCTTCACTAAGTTAATTTTCACTAGTTAGACCAATGAACTTTTATAATAAGCTTTTTTCTTTGTGAGCCCATTGACCATTACCCTTATCAAACCCTATAATATATCCATTACTCAATGTTTTTGGAAATATGTAGAGATGGTTGAAAAATATCTTGAAGAAAAGTATGAGCAATAAAGTATAAGAGATGAAGCCCAAAAAAATCAATAAACAAGTTAAAAAGTGAATATAGCCAATGACAAGGAAATGTTGTTTCTTATGGTTATTAAAGAAAGTTTTCTATACACTATTAGAAGACCTTTACATATTTTCTAGACAACTTTTGTTTATCCTTATACCCATTCCTTTGATAACTCTATTCTAAATGCTAGTATGGACTTGGATCTAGGGTTTCCTAATTAGAAAAGCCCTTCATTTTGCCAACTAAACAACAGAGGGGGTTGTCCTCCTCTTGGATGATAGCTCCTTCCTTGATTTAAAAGCATGGAACCCTAGCATGAATGGTGGATTAGGGATGGGAAAGGGTTCAGGAAAGTGGATTTTTCTCTCTTGATGGGTCCCTTAATGCATGATCATCTTACATTTTACAATTATCTCTCAAAATCACTTAAAAATCAAACTTTTAACGTAGGAAATTAACACAAATTGATGTATCAATCATATAGCTCGATGTGGCACTCCTCTTTAGCTTGATGGCTCATTCCTTGGTGGCTTAAGTGGCTTTAATGCTGGGCTTCAAGGCTTGAGTATGTTGTGTGGCTTTTCACCTCTTTTTTATGGCTTTAATGGCTAAAGTGGCTTGAATGACTCTCATACAATGGTGGTGGAAATGCATAACATGGCTTGGGTCCATTTCTAGTCACCTTTTTCTTCTTCAATTTTCTTCCAAGGGCTCCACCCCCACACCCGTGGACATGGGCAAGCCCCCTACACCCTTGGCAAGCTAAATGTGTAGCTTGACCCACAAAAAACTTCTAGATTAGCTTCTGACTTGCAAAAGACTAAACTATTGAATTATTAGTTAGAAATGCATCTATTATGAATTCTTGAAAAACCTTAGAAATAACACTATACCTTATAACACGTGCTACTAATTGGGTACTTTTTATACAAAATTGAACACTTATCACTAAGCCTACATTTTATCATAATAAAAGTTCTAACTTGATCTTAGGAGGAATATGACTTGGGTATGGTTATTGATAAGTAATTAATTGTATAAAAAGTATCCAATTGGTAATTCATGCATTATAAATTATAAGGCACTATTCTATGATTTTTCAAAATTCTTAACATATGCATTTCTAAACTAATGACCAAAAGATTGATATATTGTAGGTTCAACAGCTAATCCAGAGTATGCTTATGATTTATCATAAATTTTTAGTTATTAATTAGGATTTTTTAACTTTTGCAGGTGCTAAAGAACAATCCAAAGGCCAAGATCGCTTTAGAGGAGAAATCAAGCCATGAAGGCACCAAACCTATGACGACTCGGGTTTTCACATGCAGTTTTAAATGCAAAACAAATTCCTAATGTGGGGTCGATCTCTATTTTAAAACACTTTTATAAAATCAATGCAATACAGCAAAAAAATCTTTTATTTTGAATTCATTTTGAAGACCTCAAGTGTCATTTGCTTTCAAGATGAACAAGAAAATTTTAAAACTTAAACAATCATATATGTATCCCAGATCAATCTAGTCATAGCTTACAGCCCAATTGTAATAATTACATATACATGTCCAAAGGATAAATTATATACTTACATTCATACTTGTCTTTGTCTTCGTTCACTTAGTCATCATACTAACATTTCTTGATGCTTCTTCTAATTTTGTTGGAGCTAATCTATAAAAATAATGTATTAGGGTGAGTATTTCTCATACTCAGTAGGTGATTTGATACCACTATTTTGAAAAACACGACATGCTACATGCATGGTTTCAAAAGAGGCATTCCATGTAAAATGTTGTGCAATTTCCTTTTTGTGTAAACATGCATAAAACAGACACGCATTTACACATTATCAACCATAGGATCTTTTATCAAAATCCCATAATCAAGAATATAATTAAAATCATAGAGTAATGATTACTCAATCCATGTACTAAGATCTTAGCAAAAACATCAAGCTGATTAATCAATGAATCATAAACTAGTCATAATTATGAAATTCTTAAAATAGTAGTCGGTCAAAGCAGATGATAACATCTATCATGCACATGGGTCTCTCAGCAAACACGTCAAGCCAACTGGTCACGAGTACTCATCTACAACCATCTCAATGCTATATGCATATTGATAAAATTGAAATCATAGGGTCACTATGCTCACGATCAGAACACATTTGGAATTGTGTGTCTCCAGTATCTAGAGACCAATCCACCATAGCCTCCACGGTGGCTATGGATATGTCCTCCAAAAAGGTACCGTGAACACCTCCAGTGGTTGTCCCTATTTATCACAATAGTCGAGGAAGGGACAATGCCATTTTGGCAGTGATACCATCCACTTTTTGTGGTAGAGGCTGGGAGGCCAACCCCGTACATAAAAAACCTCTCAGCATAGTGCCCATCAGGCTCAGTAGCCCGAAAAATATAGATAGATGGAATCCAAAATCTTAAACATCATAAATCATGCAATTTATGCAAGGAGTTTCAAAACATGTGAACAATGCATACATAAAATCAGTTCAATACAAGGAATTGTATTCAAGATCATAAGTAAAATCTGCATACTAATTATGTGAATATCATATCTCAAAAAGCATACTAAACACGGTCGTCAGGATTAAATAAATCAATTAGGTTTTGGAAATGCATTTGAAAACTTAGTAGTATCAGACTACCTACCTCAATCGTCATCACTTAGATCGCATTTCTCTTCAATTCGAGTCCTAGAGCAACTTTGTGAGGTCTTGGATGTTATTTGGACATAAAATCCAAGTATTATTTCTATATTCACTGATCAACAGCTAGATCTATATGATTTGTGGGTCCCTAGTGGTCGATTTATGTGATTTTTGGGTTGATCTTGGGCTAATGATGTCCTAAGGTATCTAATAGATCGATTAATGAGATCCAATCATAGTTGATCTTTTAGATCCATGAAATCTTTAAGGTTTTTAGGCTAAAGCTACCTTGAACAGTCTTATGATCCTAAATTTTATTGTATAAGTAGATCTGCATGGTAATTATGAACTCAACGATTCTTTTGGATCATTGATCGGAGTTATATAGCCTTCTTAATTATATCTTTAGTGTTGTGAATCCATGGAAGAACCAAATTTCATAATACAGGGCACGTGCGTCACGGTTCCCAGGACGTGTGTGAGTCTTGGTCGAACCGAGACCGCACCTGTATGCCTGCACACGCCTGAAGGACACTCCAGGGCATGCATTCTGGTTAGGCATCATGCGCGTGCGTCTTTAGTTAGTGCACAGGCCGACCAGATGGGACGATCCGATCTAGACCGTCCAACCATCTTGATCCCTGATCAATGCCTAGGATGCCGGGATGCACCCTCTATCTTAGGTATTCTAGGCTTTTGGAATCCCGCCAACTCATTGGACAGCTCGGATGGAAGATCTGAGCTGTCCACGTGGTGGATCTACAACTTCACCGGCGATCTGTCACTCGGTGAGACCAAATCTGGTGGGATCTAAGGGAAAATGAAGGGGAAAGAAAGGGAAAAGGAGAAGGGAAGAGGGATCTTACCTAGAAGCTAGAGGAGAAGCTGCCGGAAGCTTGAATCGTCCGCTAGAACCCTACTAGCCAGAAATTGCAGAGAGAGGGATTTGGAGTGGAGAGAACTCGTTGATGAAATTATAGGAGAGGGAGGCGGTGCAATCCTGTGGCTCCATCTTTCAACGCTCATAACTTCTTCATATGAACTCCTTTTTCAGTGTTGTTTGAGGCTTTGGATTCCATTTTTCGAGTAGAATCTGATTATGGGAATATTTTTACCAACTTAAACCTCTAAAAGTCTCACATTCCATATTCCTAGATAGTACTTAAAAATTCAGGTTATTACATTATTACCCCTACAAAGAATTTCGTCCTCGAAATTCCACAAATTGTTATTTTTAGGATATGTTGTTTCTGAGGTTTCCTCTTTCCTTTACCTCCCTAATTCTCTCATCCAACACCTCAATTGTGTCAATAATTAGAGAAATTTTGTCTTTGAAATTATTTTCATGTTATCTTTCAACAACTCTAGGCACATTCTCAATTCATCATTTTCAAAATTCCTTCAACAAAATCCTTAAATATAACTCAAATTCAACTAATAAAGAGCCACTTTCACTGTGAACTCTGATACTTAGTCTTTACTTCTTAATTAATCAACACCATTTCATAAATTTAGTTCATATAATTGATGTTTCCAAATCCTTGGATTACCATACTCCTTTAATTGTGTATAACCTATTCCACACTTCTATGATACTACATCACTCCTTGTTCTTCAATAATCTTATTTCTTATCTTTCATTCTGAATAGTATAGGATAATTTCTTTTTCCTCTTGTCTTCCATTTAGTGATCTATTTATCATTACCTACACCTTGCTGAAAAAAGTTCCAAAAGTTTACATTCTTTCTATTCAGCTTTATATTTTCTTCAAGCAACTTCAAAAATTGATACAATATTCACTTCTCATCTCGTTATGTCAATGATAAAAGTTTTCTTCATACTAAACCCTTTTGTTGGAAAATTGTTTGAGAACTAGTCTCCAACTTTGAATTCCAACTATCTTTCACCTTTCATATATCACTCGATTCCTCAACCAATATTTACATTCAAAATAGAACCATGAAAACAAATCAAGTAGCATCTTCCATCAATGATAGTGTCACATACTACAAATAAGATCTCCTAATTATTATTGAATTCCATCAAATAATTTTCTCCATGAAGAATTTATTCAAAATCATGTCAAATATTTATGGTGAATCTATCATCATAGATCGAATGTTCTAGTTTAGAGACATATCTCAATATTCGCATAAAATTTTCATTTGAATTTCAAGCAATATTCATTCTCATGTCAAAATTTTCTTATCTATAACGGAGTTCACTTGCTGTGTTCATGGTTGGATCCCTTGTCATTTTCCTCTTTAGGTTTTCCTTGATTGATGATTCACTTTGTAATCTTTCAGACCAAAAGTTATATATATATATATATATATAGACACACACACACACACACACACACACACACACACACACATATATATATAGATATATTTGTAGCATCTTATAACCCTTATGGACTTTACTTCTATTTATCTTCTTCAGTTGATCTTTGTACTTAATATGTGCATATAACAAATACCTTTTTGTCTAAAGGCTATTAAACATCACATGTTAGATATTACCATATAGTGTGACATCTATCTTAACTTTTCTCGTTCCCTTTCCTATATCGATACATTATTCAATCATTTATCAAAGGTATTGTCCGCAACCATTAAGTCTCAATTGCCAGGAGGTTTCGTAAATAGTGGTTCTCTCAATTTCTCAAATTTTGTCTTTCACATACCACCTCATACTTATTTTAGCAATAATAATCACCCAATACACTATTATAACAATTTGTGCTAAAGCTATTAGAGCAACAACACATAACTAAGCATGGGACATCTTTTTAGACGTATAAAAAGAATCTGCTTGAATACTTGTCGATCCCTTTCTAGTTTATAGGTTATGAGGTCAAAGGCCTCTAAAGCAATTGGTGCTTAGCTGCCCTTCCATCCAATCAAGGTAGCAGCATATCTTTTAGACCCAAAGTGACCCCAACAACATCTAATAAGGTCTAGAAAGATCGACAAATTTTTGGTCATTGTTTTAGATCATTTCTCATTTCACTTATGTCTCAGTTGTTACTAGATTTATTGCAATTTTACATCCTCAAATGACTTAGTCTAATCAGTTGACTTCCTTTAGTGAAAACTCATGTGTAAGTACCCATAACATTCTTCTTGATGTATTTCATAACTTAGGTTAATGTTTATTAGCATACTATCATGTTTAATTAGATATGATTGGACTACCTAAATTCAATCAATATTATTCTAAAGGTAATGACACTTAAATCTATTGCCAAATAATATCCTCAAAATACTTGCTTTTACAATTCTCCTCCATGATATCAAGACATCAAGTTGATCCTTGAGGATACTTTAGTTGATGAAGATCGATTGGACAAGTTACTATCCTTGCTCTTTACTTCTTACTATAACTTCATTCAATCATATAATGGCAATGTAGGGTATTATTATTATTATTATTATTATTATTTACTACAATTACTAGTGTTTTCTCATAAAATAATGGTTCTGATAAAATTCTAATTTCAACAATTGATACTAATTTTAGAATTTAATTCCTAGATGATCATAATCCTTCTTTGAATATTCTTGCAATACAATGTCCTTATTTTTGACACTCTACTAAAAGTTTAGATTTTCATATGCTTTATCTCTATTATACGCTCTCACAATAAAATCACTAACATGATTACTAGTATTCCTTTAAATTTTATTGGTTCATCTTCCAATTTGGCAATACCACTCAAGATGAAAGATGTTTGATCCTATACTTCTCTTTTCTATCCCCAAATAAGTCATGATCTTCTTATTTTTTACTGTTCAACATCCATCAAATACTTGTAGTTACATCTCTCTCTCTCTCTCTCTCTCTCTCTCTCTCTCTCTCTCTCTCTCTCTCTCTCTCTTTTATTTATTTATTTAATCAAAATCCTCCTTCTGTCTACTTAGATCAATGTCTCCATTTCATTTGTTGCATATAATCGATACTACATCCACACTTTTGATTAATAGATATGATAGACTGAATACTTCCAGGAAATGCTAAACTCTTCTAATATCATCATCGAAATCCCCAATTGTCTGTATTCCTAATGAATCCTTGTGGTATCTCAACAATTACATTAACATTTTTGTCTATACTATACTTGTCTTCCTTATAAGTTCATGTTATGATCAAACTATTAATCATCCCCATTACATTATCATCAAAATCTTCTAGTAACTCTGTTATAATCAAATTCTTGGTCATCCTTCTCAAATTCGGTCTTTTACATCCCCTATCATATTCATACCATATTTCTCTCAATAATATATCAATTATTGTACCCATCTTCTGATCTACTCAATTATACTCAAGTTGTCATGGTAAGATAGCAATTTACTTTTCATAAGGTTCCAAGTAAGTCATTGAGCTAAGTTCTTCAGGATTATCACTTTTATGAAAGTTATCTACTAAAGATTCTACTAGTATGATCCTATATTCCCATTCCTCATTCTCATCATATAGTTTCCTTGTTTACTCCACTACTCAACACTTTTAAATCCCTAAGTAGTTTAGACTAGATTTTTTATAGGGTTTGCACCATCCAATGCCTAAGGATTTATTAAATCAAACTCCCTTTTCACCTATTTATTTATGGTGTAATTCTTTGTGATATTGATATTATTTCTTATTCTAGTCATCCATATTACTCATATTTATACTACCTTTCCTTAATTGTTCCAATTGTATATGAATTTTTGACATGCAGGACTGGATGTGAAAGGATAAAACTAAGCTCTGATACCAACTATGACAACCCAGGTTTTCTCATGCATTTTTAAATGCTAAACAAATTCCTAATGTGGGATCGATCCCTATTTGTAAACACTTTTATAAAATCAATGCAATGCATCGAAAAAATCTTTCATTTTGAATTCATTCTGAAGACCTCGAGTGTCATTTGCTTTCAAGATGAACAAGGAAATTTTAAAACTTAAACAATCATATATGTATCTCAGATCTATCCAGTCACAGCTTACAGCCCAACTATAATAGTTACATATACATGTCCAAAGGATAAATTATATACTTACATTTGTACTTGTCTTTGCCTTCATTCACTTAGTCATTATACTAACATTTCTTAATACTTCTTCTAATCTTGTTGGAGCTAATCTATAAAAATAATGAATTTAGGTGAGTATTTCTCATACTCATTAGGTGATCTGATACCACTATTTTGAAAAACATGGCATGCAACATGCATGGTTTCAAAAGAGGCTTTCCATGTAAAACGTTGTGCAATTTCCTTTTTTTGTAAACATGTATAAAACATACACGCATTTACACATTATCAACCATAGGATCTTTTATCAAAATCCTATAATCAACAATATAACTAAAATCATAGAGTAGTGATTATTCAATCCATGTACTAAGATCTCAGCAAAAACATCAAGCTGAGTAATCAATGAATCATAAACTAGTCATAATTATGAAATTCTTAAAATAGTAGTTAGTTAAAGTAGATGATAGCATCTATCATGCACATGGGTCTCTCGGCGAACATGTCAAGCCTATGGGTTGGAGAACACGTCAAGCCAACTGGTCACGAGTACTTGTCTATGACCATCTCAATGTTATATGCATATCAATAAAACTGAAATCATAGGGTCACTATGCTCACGATCATAACACATCTGGAATCATGTGTCTCCGGTATCTAGAGACCAGTCCACCATAGCCTTCACAATGATTATGGATATGTCCTCAAAAAAGATGCTTTGAATACCTCCAATGGTCATCCTTGTTTACCACAGTAGTTGAGGAAGGGGACAATGCTATTTTGGCAATGATACCATTCACCTTTTATGGTAGAGGTTGGGAGGCCAACCTCGTACATAAACAACCTCTTAGCAAAGTGCCCACCAGGTTGAGTAGCCTGAAAAATATAGATACATGGAATCCAAAATCTTAAACATCATAAATCATGCAATTTATGCAAGGAGATTCAAAACATGTGAGAAATGCATACTTAAAATCAGTTCAATGCAAGGAATTGCATTCAAGATCATAAGGAAAATTTGCATACTCATTATGTGAATATCATATCTCAAAAAGCATATTAAACATGGTCGTCAGGATTAAATAAATCAATTAGGTTTTGGAAATGCATTTGAAAACTTAGTAGTATCAGACTACCTACGTCGATCGTCGTCAGTTAGATCATGTTTCTCTTCAATTCGAGTCCTAGAGCAACTTTGTGAGGTCTTGGATGTTATTTTGATATAAAATCTAAGTATTATTTCTAGATTCACTAATCAACCGCTAGATCTATATGATTTGTGGGTCCCTAGCAGTTGATTTATGTAATTTTTGGGTTGACCTCGGGCTAATGATGTCCTAAGGTATCTAATAGATTGATTAATGACATCCGATCATAGTTGATCTTTTAGATCCATGAAATCTTTAAGGTTTTTAGGCTATAGTTACCTTGAACAGTCTTATGATCCTAAATTTTATTGTATACGTAGATCCGCGTCGTAATGCACCAGTTGACCAGATGGGGCGATCAGATCTAGACAATCCAACCATCTTGGTCCCTGATCAATGCCCAAGATGCTGCGATGCACCCACTGTCCTAGGTATTCTAGGTTTTTGGAATCCTGCCAACTCATTGGACGGCTCAGATCATCCATCTGAGTTGTCCACATGATGGATCTACAACAAATCAACCGGTACTGGTTTCACCAGTGATCTGTCACCCAGTGAGACCAGATCCGGTCGAGATCTGAGGGAAAATGAAGGGAAAAGGAGAAGAGAAGAAGGATCTTACCTAGAAGCTAGAGGAGAAGTTGCCGGAAGCTTGAATCATCGGCAAGAACTCTACTCGCCGGAAATTGAAGAGAGAGGGATTTGGAGTGGAGAGAATGTGTTGAGGAATTTATAGGAGAGGGTGGCGGTGCCATCCCGTGGCAGTGTGCCATTTTTTCGACACTGCACTGCATGAAGACAGTGTTGTGCATCAGCTAGAGTAGGAAGACAATGGGGGTGTCTTTATGAATATGACCCCCTATGTTTTCGATCCTTATGTTTTTTAAATTCAAATTACAGAAATGCCCTTCATCTTTCAACGCTTATAACTTCTTCATACGAACTCCTTTTTCAGTGTTGTTTGAGGTGTTGGGTTTCATTTTTTAAGTAGAATCTGATTATGAGAATATTTTTACCAAATTAAACCTCTAAAAGTCTCACATTCCATATTCCTAGATAGTACTTAAAAATTCAGGTTATTACATTATTACCCCTACAAAGAATTTCGTCCCCGAAATTCCACAAATTGTTACTTTTAGGATATGTTGTTTCTCAGGTTTCCTCTTTCCTTCACCTCCCTAATTCTCTCATCCAACACCTCAATCGGGTCAATAATTAGAGAAATTTTGTCTTTGAAATTCTTTTCATGTTATCTTTCAACAACTCTAGGCACATTCTTAATTCATTATTTTCAAAATTCCTTCAACAAAATCCTTAAATATAACTCGAATTCAACTAATAAAGAGCTGCTTTTGCTACAAACTCTGATACTTAGTCTTTACTTGTTAATTAATCAACACTATTTCATAAATTCAGTTCAGATAATTGATGTCTCCAAATCCTTGGATTATCATACTCCTTTGACCGTGTATAACCTATTCAACACTTCTATGATACTACATTACTCCTTGTTCTTCAATAACCTTATTTCTTATCTTTCATTTTGAATAGTATAGGATAATTTCTTTTTCCTCTTGTCTTCCATTTAATGATCTATTTATCATTACCTGCACCTTGCTGGTAAAAGTTCCAAAAGTTTACATTTTTTTTTATTTAGCTCCATATTTTTTCAAGCAACTTCAAAAATTGATTCAATTTTCACTTCTCAACTCGTTATGTCAATGATAAAAGTTTTCTCCATACTAAACCCTTTTGTTGGAAAATTGTTTGAGAACTAGTCTCCAACTTTGAATTCCAACTGTCTTTCACCTTTCATATATCACTCAATTCCTCAACCAATATTTACATTCAAAATAGAACCATGAAAAGAAATCAAGTAGCATCTTCCATCAATGATACTATCACATACAACAAATAAGATCTCCTAACTATTATTGAATTCCATCAAATAATTTTCTCCACGATGAATTATTCAAAATCATGTCAAGTATTAATCGTGAATCTATCATTCTAGATCGAATGTTCTAGTTTAGAGGCTTATCTCATTATTCACATAAAATTTTCATTAGGATTTCCAGCAATATTCATACTCATGTCAAAATTCTCTTATCTATAACAGAGTTCACTCGCTGTGTTCATGGTTGGATCCCTTGTCATTATCCTCTTTAAGTTTTCCTTGATTGATGATTCACTTCGTAATCTTTCAGACCAAAAGTTATACATACATATATATAGATATATTTCTAGCATCTTATAACCCTTATGGACTTTACTTTTATTTCTCTTCTTTAGTTGATCTTTGTACTTAATACGTGCATATAACAAATACCTTTTTGTCTAAAGGCTATTAAACATCACATGTTAGATATTACCATATAGTGTGACATCTATCCTAACTTTTCTCCTTCCCTTTCCTATATCGATACATTATTCAATCATTTATCAAAGGTATTGTCCGCAACCATTAAGTCTCAATTGCCAGGAGGTATCGTAAATAGTGATTCTCTCAATTTCTCAAATTTTGTCTTTCACGTACCACCTCATACTTATTTTAGCAATAATAATAACCCAATACACTATTATTACAATTTGTGCTAAAGCTATTGAAGCAACAACACATAGGTGAGCATGGAAAATCTTTTAATACGTACAAAAAGAATCTACTCGATTACTTGTCGATGCCTTTCTAGTTTACAGGTTATGAGCTCCAAGGCCTCTAAAGTGACTGGTGCTTAATCGTCCTTCCTTCCAATCAAGGTAGCAACATATCTTTTAGACCCAAATTGACCCCTACACCATCTAATAAGGTCTAGAAAGATCAACAAATTTTTTGGTCATTGTTTTAGATCATTTCTCATTTCACTTAT
This sequence comes from Warburgia ugandensis, assembly GCA_035236585.1. Classification (NCBI taxonomy): domain Eukaryota; kingdom Viridiplantae; phylum Streptophyta; class Magnoliopsida; order Canellales; family Canellaceae; genus Warburgia; species Warburgia ugandensis. The sequence goes on from CP141130.1 coordinate 50,595,862, forward strand.
GTCTCAGTTGTTATTGCATTTATTGCAATTTTATATCCGCAAATGACTTAGTCTAATCAGTTGACTTCCTTTAGTGAAAACTCATGTGTAAGTACCCATAACATTCTTCTTAATGTATTTCATAACTTAGGTTAATGTTTATTAGTATATTATCATGTTTAATTAGATATGATTTGACTACCTTAATTCAATCAATATTATTCAAAAGGTAATGACACTTAAATCTATTGCCAAATAACATCCTCAAAATACTTGCTCTTGCAATTCTCCTCTATGACATCAAGACATCAAGTTGATCCTTGACGATCCTTTAGTTGATGAAGATCGATTGGACAAGTTACTATCCTTGCTCTTTACTTCTTACTATAGCTCCGTTTAATCATATAATGGCAATGTAGGGTATTATTATTATTATTATTATTATTATTTACTACAATTACTAGTGTTTTCTCATAAAATAATGGATCTGATAAAATTCTAATTTCAACAATTGATACTCATTTTAGAATTGAATTCCTAGATGATCATAATCCTTCTTTGAATATTCTTGCAATACAATGTCCTTATTTATGAGACTACTAAAAGTTTGCATTTCCATCTGCTTTATCTCTATTATATGTTCTCACAATAAAATCACTAAAGTGATTACTATTATTCCTTTAAATTTTATTGGTTCATCTTTCAATTTGGAAATACCACTCAAGATGAAAGATCTTTGATCCTATACTTCTCTTTTCTATCCTCAAATAAGTCATGATCTTCTTATTTTTTACTATTCAACATCCATCAAATACTTGTAGTTACATCTCTCTCTCTCTCTCTCTCTCTCTCTCTCTCTCTCTCTCTCTCTCTCTCTCTCTCTCTCTCTCTCTCTCTCTCTCTCTCTCTCTTATTTATTTAATCAAAATCCTCCTTCTATCTACTTAGATCAATGTCTCCATTTGATTTGTTGCATATAATCAATACTACATCCACACTTTTGATTAACAGATATGATAGACTGAATACTTCCAGGAAATGCTAAACTCTTCTAATATCATCATCAAAATCCCCAATTGTCTGTATTCCTAATGAATCCTTGTGGTATCTCAACAATTACATTAACATTTTTGTCTATACTATACTTGTCTTCCTTATAAGTTCATGTTATGATCAATGTATTAATCATCCCCATTAGATTATCATCAAAATCTTCTAGTAACTCTATTATAATCAAATTCTTGGTCATTCTTCTCAAATTCAGTCTTTTACAGCCCCTATCATATTCATATCGTATTTCTCTCGATAATACATCAATTATTGTACCCATCTTCTGATCTACTCAATTATACTCAAGTTGTCATGGTAAGATAGCAATTTACTTTTCATAAGGTTCCAAGTAAGTCATTGAGCTATGTTCTTTAGGATTCTCACTTTGATCAAAGTTATCCACTAAAGATTCTACTATTATCATCTTGTATTCCCATTTCTCATTCTCATCATATAGTTTCCTTGTTTACTCCACTACTCAACACTTCTAAATCCCTAAGTAGTTTAGACAAGTTTTTTTATAGGGTTTCCACCATCCAATGCCCAAGAATTTACTAAATCAAACCCCCTTTTCACCTATTTATTTATAGTGTATTTCTTTGTGATATTGATATTATTTCTTATTCTAGTCATCTATATTACTCATATTTATACTACCTTTCCTTAAGTATATGAATTTTGGACATGCATGACTCGTTGTGAATGGATAAAACTGAGCTCTAATACCAACTGTGACGACCTGGGTTTTCACATGCATTTTTAAATGCAAAACTAATTCCTAATGCGGGATTGATCCCTATTTGAAAACACTTTTATAAAATCAATGCAATGTAGCGAAAAAATCTTTTATTTTGAATTCATTTTGAAGACCCCGAGTATCATTTGCTTTCAAGATGAACAAGGAAATTTTAAAACTTAAACAATCATATATGCATCTAAGATCTATCCAGTCACAGCTCACAGCCCAACTGTACTAATTTCATATACATGTCCAAAGGATAAATTATATGCGTACATTCATACTTGTCTTTGTCTTCGTTCACTTAGTCATTTTACTAACATTTGTTAATGCTTCCTCCAATCTATAAAAATAATGTATTTAGGTGAGTATTTCTCATACTCATTAGGTGATCTGATACCACTATTTTGAAAAACACGGCATGCAACATGCATGGTTTCAAAAGTGAATTTCCATGTAAAACATTGTGCAATTTCCTTTTGTGTAAACATGTATAAAACATACACACATTTACACATTATCAACCATAGGATCTTTTATCGAAACCCCGTAATCAACAATATAATTAAAATCATAGAGTAGTGATTATTCAATCCATGTACTAAGATCTCAGCAAAAACATCAAGCTGATTAATCAATGAATCATAAACTAGTCATAATTATGAAATTCTTAAAATAGTAGTCAATCAAAGCAGATGATAACATATATCATGTACATGGGTCTCTCTCGGAAAACACTTCAAGCCTATGTGTTGGCGAACATGTCAAGCCAACTGGTCACTAGTACTCGTCTACGACCATCTCAATGCTATATGCATATCAATAAAACTGAAATCATAGGGTCACTATGCTCACAATCAGAACACATCTGGAATCATGTGTCTCTGATATCTAGAGACCAATCCACTATAGCCTCCATGATGACAATAGATATGTCCTCAAAAAGGTGCTGTGAACGCCTCCAGTGATCGTCCCCGTTTACCTTAGTAGTCGAGGAAGGGACAATGCCATTTTGGCAGTAATACCATCCACTTTTTATGGTAGAGGCTGGGAGGCTAACCTCGTACATAAACAACCTCTCAGCATAGTGCCCACTAGGTTCATTAGCCCAAACAATATAGATACATGGAATCCAAAATCTTAATCATCATAAATCATGCAATTTATGCTTGGAGTTTCAAAACATGCAAGCAATGCATACATAAAATTAGTTCAATGCAAGTAATTGCATTCAAGATCATAAGAAAAATCTGCATACTCATTATGTGAATATCATATCTCAAAAAGCATACTAAACATGGTCATCAGGATTAAATAAATCAATTATTTTTTGGAAATGCATTTGAAAACTTAGCAGTATCAGACTACCTACCTCGATCATCATCACTTAGATCGTGTTTCTCTTCAATTCGAGTCCTAGAGCACCTTTGTGAGGTCTTGGATGTGATTTGGACATAAAATCCAAGTATTATTTCTAGATTCACCAATCAACGGCTAGATCTATACTATTTGTGGGTCCCTATCGGTCAATTTATGTGATTTTTGGGTTGATCTTGGGCTAATGATGTCTTAAGGTATCGAATAGATCGATTAATGAGATCCAATCATAGTTGATCTTTTAGATCCATGAAATCTTTATGGTTTTTAGGCTAAAGTTACCTTGAATAGTCTTATGATCCTAAATTTTATTGTATAAGTAGATCCACATCATAATTACGAACACAACAGTTCTTTCAAATTATCGATTGGAGTTATATAGCCTTCTTAATTGCATTTTTAGTGTTGGGAATCCATGTGTACGTCCTGGTCGAACCGAGACCGCACCCGCATGCCTGCACATACCCGAAGGACGCTCCAGGGCATGTGTTCTGGTTAGGCATCGTGCACGTGCATCTTCGGTGCGTGTGTAGGTAACCAGATGCAGCAATTCGATCTAGACTGTCCAACCATCCTGGTCCCTGATCAACACCCAGGATGTCGCGATGCACCCACAGTCCTAGGTATTCTAGGTTTTTGGACGGCTCAGATCTCCCATCTGAGCTTTCCATGTGGTAGATCTACAATAGCTCCACCAGTACTGTTTTCACCAACAATTTGTCGCTCAATGAGATCAGATCCGGTTGGGATCTGAGGGAAAATGAAGGGGAAAGAAAGGGAAAAGGAGAAGGGAAGAGGGATCTTACCTAGAAGCAAGAGAAGAAGCTGCTGGAAGCTTGAATCGTCAGCTGGAACCCTACTCGCCAAAAATCATAGAGAGAGAGATTTGGAGTGGAGAGAACGCATTGAGGGGATGGGGGAGATGAGGAATTTATAGGAGAGGGAGGCAGTGCCATCCCATGCCGGTGCCGCCGTTTTTTTAGCGCCGCATTGCACAAAGGTGGTACTGTGCTTTGGCTAGAGGAGGAAGACGATGGAGGGTGTCATTATGAAAATGACCCCCTGTGTTTCGATCCTTAGGTGTTTTAAATTCAAATTATGAAAATGCCCTCCATCTTTCAACACTCATAACTTCTTCATACGAACTCCCTTTTCAGTATTGTTTGAGGCGTTGGATTCCATTTTTAGAGTAGAATCTGATAATGGGAATATTATTAAAAATTAAACCTCTAAAAATATCACATTCCATATTCCTAGATAGTACATAAAAATTCAGGTTATTACATTATTACCCCTACAAAGAATTTTGTTCCCAAAATTCAACAAATTGTTACTTTCAAGGTATTTTTGCTTCTTAGGTTTCCTCTTTACTTCACCTCCCTAATTCTCTCATCCAACACCTCAATTGGGTCAATAATTAGAGAAATTTTGTCTTTGAAATTCTTTTCCTGTTATCTTTCAACAACTCTAGGCACATTCTCAATTCATCATTTTCAAAATTCCTTCAACAAAATCCTTAAATATAACTCGAATTCAACCAATAAAGAGCCACTTTCGATGCAAACTCTGATACTTAGTCTTTACTTGTTAATTAATCAACACTATTTCATAAATTCTTTTCATATGATTGATGTCTCCAAATCCTTGGATTACCATACTCCTTTAATCGTGTATAACCTATTCCACACTTCTATGATACTACAATACTCCTTATTCTTCAATAATCTTATTTCTTATCTTTCATTTTGAATAGTATAGGATAATTTATTTTTCCTCTTGTCTTCCATTTAGTGATCTATTTATCATTACCTACACCTTGCCGGTAAAAGTTCCAAAAGTTTACATTATTTCTAATCAGCTTCATATTTTCTTTAAGCAACTTCATAAATTGATACAGTTTTCACTTCTGATCTCGTTATGTCAATGATAAAAGTTTTCTTCATACTAAACCCTTCTATTGAAAAATTGTTTGAGAACTAGTCTCCAACTTTGAATTCCAACTATCTTTCACCTTTCATATATCACTCGATTCCTCAACCAATATTTACATTCAAAATAGAACCATGAAAACAAATCAAGTAGCATCTTCCATCAATGATACTATCACATACTACAAATAAGATCTTCTAATTATTATTGAATTCCATCAAATAATTTTCTCCACGAAGAATTATTCAAAATCATGTCAAATATTTATGGTAAATCTATCATCATAGATCGAATGTTCTAGTTTAGAGGCTTATCTCAATATTCGCATCAAATTTTCATTAGGATTTCCAGTAATATTCATACTCATGTCAAAATTCTCTTATCTATAACAGAGTTCACTCACTGTGTTCATGGTTGGATCCCTTGTCATTATCCTCTTTAAGTTTTCCTTTATTGATGATTCACTTTGTAATCTTTCAGACCAAAAGTTATACATACATATATATAGATATATTTCTAGCATCTTATAACCCTTATGGACTTTACTTCGATTTACCTTCTTCAGTTGATCTTTGTACTTAATATGTGCATATAACAAATACCTTTTTGTCTAAAGGCTATTAAACACCACATGTTAGATATTACCATATAGTGCGACATCTATCCTAACTTTTCTCGTTCCCTTTCCTATATCGATACATTATTCAATCATTTATCAAAGGTATTGTCTGTAACCATTAACTATCAATTGCCAGGAGGTATCATAAATAGTGGTTCTCTCAATTTCTCAAATTTTGTCTTTCACATACCACCTCATACTTATTTTAGCAATAATAATCATCCAATACACTATTATAACATTTTGTGCTAAAGCTATTGGAGCAACAACACATAGGTAAGCATGGAACATCCTTTTAGACATATAAAAAGAATTTACTCGATTACTTGTCGATCCCTTTCTAGTTTATAGGTTATGTGATGCTTAACCGCCCTTCCTTCCAATCAAGGTAGCAACATATCTTATAGACCCAAAGTGACCCCTATAGCGTCTAATAAGATCTAGAAAGATCAACCAATTTTTGGTCATTGTTTTAGATCATTTCTCATTTCACTTCTATCTCAGTTGTTACTGGATTTATTTCAATTTTACATCCTCACATGATTTAGTCTAATCAGTTGACTTCCTTTAGTGAAAACTCATGTGTAAGTACCCATAACATTCTTCTTGATGTATTTCATAAATTAGGTTAATGTTTATTACTATACTATCATGTTTAATTAGATAAGATTGGACTACCTTAATTCAATCAATATTATCCTAAAGGCAATGACACTTAAATCTATTGCTAAATAACATCCTCAAAATACTTGCTCTTGCAATTCTCCTCTATGATATCAAGACATCAAGTTGATCCATGATGATACTTTAGTTGATGAAGATCGATTGGACAAGTTACTATCCTTGCTCTTTACTTCTTACTATAACTTCATTCAATCATATAATGGCAATGTAGGGTATTATTAGTATTATTATTATTATTATTATTATTATTATTTACTACTATTACTAGTGTTTTCTCATAAAATAATGGATCTGATAAAATTCTAATTTCAACAATTGATACTCATTTCTGAATTTAATTCCTAGATGATCATAATCCTTCTTTGAATATTCTTGCAATACAATGTCCTTATTTCTGACACTCTACTAAAATTTTGCATTTCCATCTACTTTATCTCTATTATACATTCTCACAATAAAGTCACTAAAGTGATTACTATTATTCCTTTAAATTTTATTGGTTCATCTTTCAATTTGGCAATACCACTCAAGATGAAAGATCTTTGATCCTATACTTCTCTTTTCTATCCTCAAATAAGTCATGATCTTCTTATTTTTTACTATTCAACATCCATCAAATACTTGTAGTTACATCTCTCTCTCTCTCTCTCTCTCTCTCTCTCTCTCTCTCTCTCTCTCTCTCTCTCTCTCTCTCTCTCTCTCTCTCTCTCTTATTTATTTAATCAAAATCCTCCTTCTATCTACTTAGATCAATGTCTCCATTTCATTTGTTGCATATAATCGATACTACATCCACACTTTTGAATAGCAGATATGATAGACTGAATACTTCTAGGAAATGTTAAACTCTTCTAATATCATCATCGAAATCCCCAATTGTCTGTATTCCTAATGAATCCTTGTGGTATCTCAACAATTACATTAACATTTTTGTCTATACTATACTTGTCTTCCTTATAAGTTCATGTTATGATCAATCTATTAATCATCCCCATTATATTATCATCAAAATCTTCTAGTAACTCTGTTATAATCAAATTCTTGGTCATTCTTCTCAAATTCGGTCTTTTACATCCCTTATCATATTCATATCGTATTTCTCTTGATAATATATCAATTATTGTAACCATCTTCTGATCTACTCAATTATACTCAAGTTGTCATGGTAAGATAGCAATTTACTTTTCATAAGGTTCCAAGTAAGTCATTGAGCTAAGTTCTTTAGGATTCTCACTTTGATCAAAGTTATCTACTAAAGATTCTACTAGTATCATCTTGTATTCTAATTCCTCATTGTCATCATATAGTTTCCTTGTTTACTCCACTACTCAACACTTCTAAATCCCTAAGTAGTTTAGACTAGATTTTTTATAGGGTTTCCACCATCCAATGCCCAAGCATTTACTAAATCAAACTCCCTTTTCAACTATTTATTTATGGTGTATTTCTTTGTGATATTGATATTATTTCTTATTCTAGTCATCTATATTACTCATATTTATACTACCTTTCCTTAATTGTTCCAGTTGTATAACAATTTTGGACATGCAAGACTGGCTGTGAAAGGATAAAACTAAGCTTTGATACCAACTATGACGACCCGGGTTTTCATATGCATTTTTAAACGCTAAACTAATTCCTAATGGGGGTTCGATCCCTATTTGAAAACACTTTTATAAAATCAATGCAATACAGCTAAAAAATCTTTTATTTTGAATTCATTTTAAAGACCCCGAGTGTCATTTGCTTTCAAGATGAACAAGGAAATTTTAAAACTTAAACAATCATATATGTATCTCAGATCTATCCAGTCGTAGCCCATAGCCCAACTGTAATAATTACATATACATATCCAAAGGATAAATTATATACTTACATTCATACTTGTCTTTGTCTTCGTTCACGTAGTCATTGCGCGAACATTTCTTAATGCTTCTTCTAATCTTGTTGAAGCTAATCTGTAAAAATAATGTATTTGGGTGAGTATTTCTTATACTCGGTAGGTGATCTGATACCACTATTTTGAAAAACATGGCATGCAACATGCATGATTTCAAAAGAGGCTTTCCTTGTAAAACGTTGTTCAATTTCCTTTTTGTGAAAACATGTATAAAATATACACGCATTTACACATTATCAACCATATGATCTTTTATCGAAATCCCATAATCAACAATATAATTAAAATCATAGAGTAGCAATTATTCAATCCATGTACTAAGATATCAGCAAAAACATCAAGCTGATTAATCAATGAATCATACTCTAGTCATAATTATGACATTCTTAAAATAGTAGTAAATCAAAGCAAATGATAGCATCTATCATGCACATGGGTCTCTTGGCGAACACGTCAAGCCTATGGGTTGGTGAACATGTTAAGCTAATTGGTCACAAGTACTCATCTATGACAATCTCAATGCTATATGCATATCGATAAGACTGAAATTATAGGGTCACTATGCTCACGATCAAAACACATCTAGAATCATGTGTCTCCGATATCTAGAGACCAGCCCACCATAGCCTCCATGGTGACAATGGATATGTCCTCAAAAAAGGTGTTGTGAATGCCTCCAGTGATCGTCCCTGTTTACCATAGTAGTCGAGGAAGGGACAATACTATTTTGGCAATGATACCATCCACTTTTTGTGGTAGAGGATGGGATGGCAACCCCGTACATAAACAACCTCTCAGCATAGTGCCCACCAGGCTCACTAGCCCAAAAAATATAGATACATGGAATCCAAAATCTTAATCATCGTAAATCATGCAATTTATGCTTGGAGTTTCAAAACATGCGAGCAATGCATACATAAAATCAATTCAATGCAAGGAATTGCATTCAAGATCATAAGGAAAATCTGCATACTCATATCTCAAAAAGCATACTAAACATGGTCGTTAGGATTAAATAAATCAATTAGGTTTTGGAAATGCATTTGAAAATGTAGCAGTATCAGACTACCCACCTCGATCGTCATCACTTAGATCATGTTTCTCTTCAATTTGATTCTTAGAGCACCTTTGTGAGGTCTTGGATGTTATTTGGACATAAAATCCAAGTATTATTTCTAGATTCACCGATCAACGGCTAGATCTATGTGATTTGCTGGTCCCTAGCAGCCGATTTATGTGATTTTTGGGTTGATCTTGGGCTAATGATGTCCTAAGGTATCTAATAGATCGATTAATGAGATCCGATCATAGTTGATCTTGTAAATCCTTGAAATCTTTATGGTCTTTAGGCTATAGTTGCCTTGAACAGTCTTATGATCCTAAATTTTATTATATAAGTAGATCCGCATCATAATTACGAATGCAATGGTTCTTTCAAATTGTCGATTGGAGTTATATAGCCTTCTTAATTGCATTTTTAGTGTCACAATTCCATGGAAGAACCAGATTTGACAATACAGGGCATACGCATCACGGTTCCCAGGACGTGTGTGCATCCCAGTTGAACCGAGACCGCACCCACACGCCTGCACACCCCCAAAGGATGCTCGAAGGCATGCGTTCTGGTTGGGTGTCGTGAGCATGCATCTTCGGCGTGTGCACAGGTCGACCGGATGGTGCGTTTCGATCTTGACCGTCCAACCATCCTGGTCCCTGGTCAATGCCCAGGATGTCACGATGCACCCACTATCCTAGGTATTCTAGGTTTTGAGGTCCCGCCAACTCATTGGACGGCTTAGATCTCCCATCTGAGCTGTCCATGTGGTGGATCTACAACAGATCCACCGGTACTGGTTTCACCGGTGATCTGTCGTCCGATGGCACCAGATTTGGTTGGGATCTGAGGGAAAATGAAGGTGAAAGAAGGGGAAAAGGAGAAGGGAAGAGGGATCTTACTTGGAAGCCAGAGGAGAAGCTGCTAGAAGCTTGAATCGTCGGCTAGAACCCTACTCTCCAAAATTTCAGAGTGAGGGATTTGGAGTCGAGAGAATGCATTGAGGGGAGGGGGTAGATGAGGAATTTATAGGAGAGGGAGGCGGTGCCGCCATTTTTTCAGTGCCACACTGCACGAAGGCGGTGCTATGCGTCGGCTAGAGGAGGATGATGATGGGGGGTGTCGTTATCAAAACGAGCCCCCATGTTTATGATCCTTATGTGTTTTGAATTCAAATTACAAAAATGCCCTCCATCTTTCAATGCTCATAACTTCTTGATACGAACTCCTTTTTCAATGTTCTTTGAGGCATTGGATTTTATTTTTCGAGTAGAATTTAATTATGGGAATATTTTTGCCAAATTAAACCTCCAAAAATCTCACATTCCATATTCCTAGATAGTACTTAAAAATTCAAGTTATTACAAAATCAAAAGCCATCAAAGGAAACCATGGAAGTCATTTAACCCAAGTCAACATGGGTCCACACATTTTGGGAACTTTCTAAGCAATTTCCCATTTGATGAAAATGTGTTTTGAAGAGAAAAAATAGGAACAAAGGTTGAGTTGTCAACAAGGGTAGGTGTCATGCACATGCAGACCAATTAGAGAAGAGACCACATTCCTTAGATTTTCCTTTTCTCTCACCTTTTAATTTTCTTCCACTCACCTTCCTAGATTCCAAATTTTCTTTCCCACTTTCCTGGAGTCCAACTTCTAATTCCCTTATTATATCTTACCTCTTCCCTCTTCCCTCTTCTTATGTCCCTTTCCTATCTTCCTAGGATAGAATCTTATCACTTAGGAAGGAGGAGATCACTTGTAAATATAACACCATCTTCACTATCTCCTCAGTAAGGAGTTCCATGCCTCCCTCCTCGGAGGCTGGTCGTCCACGCCCTCTCTAGGTTTCACCATGCCTAGGCTCTCCATGCTTCCCCCATGCTTTCAGCACCTCTCCACACCTCCTTCCCTTCTCAAATTTCCAAGCTCTTTTCCTCTAAGATCCAAGTTGGTTTTCCATTGCTTATTCCCTTGAAAATTGTTTCCTTTTCCTTCTAGTTTCATGCATACAGTTCAAGGATTATTTTCCATTGAGTTTTGAATTTAGTTTGCTTTGGTTCTCTTTGATCAAAGGCTAGATATCTTTTGCAGGTGATAGCAAAGAGGTAATAGCCTTTGGATCATATTTACCTTCCTTGTTTGATTGCTTTGCTTTTTTCTTGTTCTTCCTTGATTTTTCCCTTGTTATAGTTCCCATCTTGATTTCATTCTCTAACACAATCCTATCCCTTGGTTCACCCACATGGCCTTTGTTGGATAATATTCAACTTGAGATTGAAAATCAAGATGTATTGTTTATGTGTTTATGAGTCATGTGCACTATGCATGTAACTCTTTACATTCAATGAATGAGATTTGATTCCATGCCCATTCTCCCTTGATGTTTATTAGTTTTGATTTTGTTTCATAGATTAGGTTTAAGTCATGTTTAGATTTCATTATTCATGCTTAAGTTTTATTACATCCTTAAGTTAGATCTTAGTTAAGAAGTTTCTAAGTTCTAGTTTTGATTTCATGTTTCTAGTTTTGATCTTCAATGCATGTTAGTTTTAGATAGTTTCCATTGAGTTAAGTTAATTTCATGTTTGCTTAAATTTCCAAGTTGTTTAATCCCTAGATTGGGTTACAGTCTATCTATTTTGGCTAGGATAGTTCATCTAAATCAAGATCCAATTGCTTAAAAATCTATGAGATTCCTCATAGGATTGACCCCGCTCGCATACGTGTACTACATTAATTTGTGAGCTTGCAAGTAATATTGAAGCTACACCAATTATGAATGTGTTGGGAATATTGGTAGATCATTCAATTCTTAATAGTTATATCCTTGCATGAGGCCATTACAATTTTTTCTAAGTTATCATTATCTTGTATGGAATATCAAAGAATTTAGAACTTGATGAACACTATTCTATTCACATATAAAAGAGAGATTTACCACTTTACGAGTGTCAAGTATATCCTATGATATTTGAATTCAAAGCATACATATGAATGGTAATTTAGGTTATAATTTCCCAGCACACTAATAATTGTACGTTTATTAGCTATATATTTACACACTCACATTTTGAGGATTAATGAATTAATAGGATATCTTTAGCATAAGGGTAGGAGTTTGAACTATTTATCATTTATATTAGCATCCTAAAGTTAGGAGTTAATATAAGCCAAATACAGGAGGATTCTCTAAGATACATGAAGGAATTTCATAAAGTTTTTAAAAAATTTTATGGGATCATTTATGAAAAGCCTTATGAGACTACAACTCATCCACAGGGGGTAACCTAGGGTTTTAAAGGCTTTTTTGCATATACTAAATATAGATGACAGAACTAGCAAAATGGTTAGGATGTTTTAGACTTCTAATTTTCTAAATTTTGTTGTTTTGCTCTAGAGCTAACAAAATCTAAGTCTAGGGGTATTTGATATGTATAGAAATATTATAAACATATCCCCATATTCAGAATGTTGAAGCCCCTATAATCACTTAATTATCATTAAATAGTGTTAATTCGACTATTTTGCCGGTCCATGATATAAGTGAAAAAATGCACAAAATCTCCAATTTTACTTCTAAAAGACTAATTTCACCTTTCAAGCTACATCGTGGGTCAAGTATATGAAAAATGAAGTCCTGAAGGTTCAAAATGTCCATTGGGTATCATTTTCAAAGTCAAAGTAGTCTGAAACCCCATGCACAACTCCTACTCAAATGAGTGTGAAAAGGTGACAAATTCTTAATTCATGCAAATGTACATACACTTCACCACCTTAAAAAGCTTATGAGAGAAGTTTTCATAAGCGTAATTCACATACAACAAAATCATATAGACTAAAAGATTCTTAGAAATAAAAGAATATGAGACTCATATGAAAACTTTTTACTTATTTTTTCTCTCCTTCTCAGCCATAAGAAGAAGACCAGCCAATGATTGGATGTCTCATACATGCAAGGTATTGAAGCACACTTTGTCCACATGAAATACATGAAAATATCTTTAAGGAACCACCACCCTAACTTAAAGATGAATTACCTCTTACCTCCTCTTTTTCTAATTCCTTAAAGCTACCCCTATTTTTAGAGTTTATAGCTTAAGAAAAATGCTATAAATTTTTTCATTTCCATCATCGTCTTTCTATCCTGGGGTGGTGATTGTTTATGAAAGGTGTTAGGCTCCTCTTTTCTTAGCTGCAATAATACTTCATTCGTAAGGATCATTTGATGGGATTTGTTTTTGGTTTGTAGCATGCTGGGTTAAGGAGATGAGGAATGCTTGGTAGTAACTTTAGTGTATTTTGGGTTGGAATGAAGTGTACAAGCTCTTGTTGAGTGAACAACATAAGGGACCTAGAGTAGAATTCAAGATCGGATTGGAAGAAACTTTTATTTGCTTTCTTTTCATTGCTTATATAACAAATCCTTATAATTTTTTGTAATGACTCCAATTTTGTAACATTAAAATCCCAAGTTAGCTATGAAAAGTTCAGTTTTTGAAGATAAGGGTATTTTGGTCAATTCACTATTCACCTTGACTGAACCCAAAACAGAGTTAAAATGAGCAAGTTATGGCCCTTTGAAGTTCAGGGGTAAAAATGTAATTTTTACAAAAAACGGATTTAGCCTGCAAAACACAGGGGCCCGTTTTGATACGGGCACCCTTCATCTTCAACCCCCTAGAGGGTTTTAGAACGGCAGTGATTGGAGGAGAAATCACCGCCATTCTACCCACCGCCATTCAAGGGCGGTGAGAGCCCCCTCCAGAACCCTCTTATAGCTCTATAAATAGAGCTCTTGGACGCCTCTAATAGTAGTCCAAAAGCTTGAAAAAAACCCGTTTTGGAGAAGCAACCTAGAGGAGAAATGAGGAGAAAAACCCAACAACGAGCCAGGTATGCCCAAGATCCCTCAAAACCCGTCTTCATAGTAGTCCTAGGATCAGTTTCCCTAAGTTTTTGAATGAAAAATCATGCAAAATAGAGCCCTGGAGAGTCACCAAGGACCCAGGGACATTCCCTGGGTCGCACTGGTTCGACAGGGTTGACCCAAGGTGTCCTGAGGACACCCCAGTCCCCCAACAAGCGAAACGCTCCTTACCGCACATAACACGTCAACCGCGTTCGAAGAGAACCAAACGAGGGCGTCCGTCGACGCGCCTAGAAAATGGAAAACCGGGCAAGAAGTTCGGCACGTCTGCAAACGCGCCCACTGACGCGCAGCTCGCTAGCGTTTTAGGACTTTTCGCTTCTTAATGCCGCTGGGGCGCATGACACTGACGCACAGCGCGCTAGCATTCCGCCTTTTCACTCTTAAGGTCCTTATGTACGTGTGACACTAAAAAGCTTATAACTTGAGATCTAGAGCTCCGATTGAGGGGCCGCAAAAGGTGTTGTGTCTGTGTTGACGACGCGGACACACCCAAACTATAAAATCCCTAATCAAGGCCCAAGCAAAGGTGGGCATGATCCTTAGAATAGGATGGTGGCGCGTGGTCGCTAGACCTTTGGAAAACTGATGATACCAAGGCCCAATTAGGACCTTAGGACACCCATAGGCATAGGGATGGACCCTTAATGCCTAAGTAATAAGACCAACTATTCTAAAACCCATAAAAGATAGGCCAAACTAACCTTGATTCCCCAAACCATGTTCAGGAGCGTACGAGGACAAAGGGGTTAGCGCGACCTAGCCAGGTAGGTGCTCTATCGCTACTAGACTTTTTAAAAGAGCCACGATTGTTTTATACATGTTTTAAGTATAAGTTATATAACTTGTTTAGCATGAGTTAATTCAGCATACATATGATAAATGCTTTATGCGTAGATATGTTTTGCAAATAATTGCATATACATTATGCATAGAAATGTTTTGTAAACAATTGCATATATTGCATGATTTGTGAGCATTGAGTTCTTGAAAAATTGCATGTCCTTGAGGGTTACCAAAAGATGCTGGAGTGCCCAAAAGACGCTGGGTAGGCAGTTGTGAGGGCCAAGCAGTTGTGAGGGACCCAAAGAGGACAGGTTTTGAAACATACATTGCGCATATATTGCCAGAGAGAGCTAACAATGCTTCTAGGCTGGCAGGCTTCTAGGCTGTCAGGCTTCTAGGCAGGGTTATGACTTTGAATGCAATACTAGCATGAGCAAATTTTATGCATTGCATGCATGTTTTGTAACCGATTTCATAAATTGCATGATTTATGACGAAGAAGTGTCATATGCCCCATTGAGGCTATGACTGAGTGTCCTCATGTACCTGGGGACCACATTGCAGTGAGGTCGTGGGCATAGTGGGACCCTATGGTTTCGTGGACTTATGTTCATTGCATATGGCATGATATGAGGTTGGTCGACCATACAATACTAGATATACATGAGTTGGATTCAATGAAGCATCTTATGCATATCATTATGTTATGATATATATATATATGATACTTTCGACTTGGATTATGTGATTTCCTGAAGTCGTCAATATTTCAATTCGATGATGGTTTTTAATCTCGATATTGAACTTGAGTGTTCAGACATGCACATGTTTTGAAAGAGCACATGATTTTAAACATCGCATACATTATAAAACTAGTAGTGATAGGCTCCTACTGAGTATAGTATATACTCACCCAATCGTCAACATTTTTCACACACAAAGTAAACACTTAAGGGCAAGGAACGCTTGTGACAAAAGACGCCCAGACTAAGTGCAAGTAAGTAAATCCCTACCTTATCTTTCATTGTTACTTGATTGTAGTTACTCTCTAATAGCTGAGGCTGTGACTAACACTTTCTTGTGAATAATGTTGATTTAAAACTTTGCCATGGCTAGATAATTTGAGAATGTGTTTTGACACTCGGGGTTTTTATGAAGGATTGTTTTCTAAAACAAAAAAGATTTTCATGCATTTCATACTTATAAAACAAGAGATCTTGCCTTTTTATCAAAATTGCATTATATAAAAACTCGGGTCGTCACATTTTTTTCATTAACAAAACATATCTTTCCTTTTCTTAGTTTCTTTGTTTACTAACTTTAATTCTTAGTTAAATGTGGTTTAAGAATGTTTCCTTGTTTTATTTCCTTGCTTTACTTAGTTTACTAGTTTCCTTAATTGCTTTCTTTCGAATTTAGAGTTTACTTTCCAATTGTTTAGTTGTTTCCTTCTTAGTTAGTTGTTTGCTTTTTAGTTAGTTTCTTATTTCATTCCTTTATTTAATTTCTTTATATCTTTACTTTCCTCTTTATTTTCCTTGTCGTTAGTTTTTGTTAGAAATTGACCTTCTTTTGAATGATTGGGTAGGTTAAAGTAAGATGACCTAAATTCTAATGAACTTTGTTTATCAAAGAGTCTTTGCAAGATCAACTCATATTTTCCAATTCTATACTTCAACAGAATCGTGCATTTGCTATAGTAATTAGATACATCATGTCACTCAACAAGTAGAGTGAACATCACCCAACAAGCCATCCATTTTCACATCAACTACCATGCAACCAAGATCAACCCAAGCAAGAGACTTCTTCCTTTGTCTTATACATGTATAAAACTAGGAAATAAATGAGAGAAAAGAGAAGAAAATGCTTATAGAAACCAAGTAGATCCTCTTTGGATTACACATTAAATGCTCTTGGTAAAATAGCATCCGCGAGGAAAACATCATGCGCAGGATGTCTTGGGCTAATAGGATGCTACTTAGGATCCTTAAATGGTTGCTAGGAAAGAATGAGAAATGATAAAGAAAGAGTTTCCTCAGCTATTAAAGAAGAGATGTATTCAATGCCTTCCTTATCTCACCCTCTTTTGTATGATATGTTGAGTATTCTCCAAAACAAATAAAGATGCCTTTTCGTCCCTTCAGATTTCACACCTAAAGCTCTCCTCCTCTCTTCCTCTCAGACACAACCCTTCTCCCTTAAAAGATGTTTATGTGAAGCCTTAGGAATGAGAATGGTTGGTTCATCCTGTTCTCCTTCCTCTTAACTTCACGCATAGTCCCCTTTAGATAGCGACAAAACTTCTTTGTTTCATCTTTCGTCTCTTTTATCATTTCTTTCCTTCACCCAAAAGATCATGCATAGCTACTAAGTAAACTTCCTCTCTATCCTTCCCCGCTTCCTCCCATCCTCTAGCCTTAAGAATGGGATGGTTTTGTGTGCCTCTTTTCCTCTTTCTTCCCATGTACAATCCCATTCCTTTGTCTACTTAAAATGTGCTTGTGGGAAAACCTAAAGAATGAGGGATGGTGCATGTGACTTCTTCCCAAATGGACATCCAATATCACCTTTGAAAATCATAAATATCTCCCTGCAAAACATGCTAAAAACATTCCTTTATTCCCTCATTGGAAAATATGTTTTGTCTTTCTAAGAACTATCCTCAACCCACGAAAAATCTCTTTACGAATCACCCTCTATGCTCCACCTTAGACCACCTTTATTTTTTCTGACAATGTGTTGAAACTCCCCCTTCTAATCACATGAAAATCCCTTTAAAAAAAAAATTAGTGTGCAACCCATTGAGATTTTCTCCTCCAATCATCTTCAACTCTCTCTCTCTCTCTCTCTCTCTCTCTCTCTTGCATGCTAAATTCTCATGGAAAACACATTTTCTCTTATAGGAGATTTAGGAGAGCTCTAGGTTATCTTGAATCTGGATCTTTAATCCCTTCAAATACTTGATGAATGTTAGCTATAGATTTCCTATTAATTCTTCTTTGAATTCCATGTTTTTCCTTCTTGTTTCACTCCACTAAAACGCATTTTCTAGAGTGTAATACATTGCCCTTCTTGGAAGAAACATGGAAACTAGATGGATCCCTCTCTTGTTCCAAGTGATGGAATGAGAGAGAGAGAGAGAGAGAGAGAGAGAGAGAGAGAGAGAGAGAGAGAGAGAGAGAGAGAGAGTATTCCTCATGTGGGCCTCTATCTCTTGGTTGTTTTTCTTCAAAAAGATCCGCATGTGTCACTCCAATGTGTGCTATTATGGGTTAACTTAGAAACTCCTTGGATTGGTGATTGAATACATGACCACCCTAGTTTTTTATAATAACAGTCTCTTTTTCTTGAATGAAGGTAGTTGTTTGCGTGGAGTTTCTGACTACTCTAAAATTGATAAGGGCACCCCGTTACATTTTGAACTTCTTCACTTCCTGGTTCTTAGCTCATGGTCCGTGAAATTGCTTGGATGGTTGCATAGAGAGAGAGAGAGAGAGAGAGAGAGAGAGAGAGAGAGAGAGAGAGAGAGAGAGAGAGAGAGTATTCCTCATGTGGGCCTCTATCTCTTGGTTGTTTTTCTTCAAAAAGATCCGCATGTGTCACTCCAATGTGTGCTATTATGGGTTAACTTAGAAACTCCTTGGATTGGTGATTGAATACATGCATGCATGGGAAGTTGACCACCCTAGTTTTTTATAATAATAGTCTCTTTTTCTTGAATGAAGGTAGTTGTTTGCGTGGAGTTTCTGACTACTCTAAAATTGATAAGGGCACCCCGTTACATTTTGAACTTCTTCACTTCCTGGTTCTTAGCTCATGGTCCGTGAAATTGCTTGGATGGTTGCATAGCTCTATTTTAGGGTTTCAAGATATCTTAAATGTGCATCAATTCTACCCTAATCCTACAAAGTGCAAAATAAACACTAATTGGTGATAAATTAAGCAATTCAAGAGGTAGCCCCTTGAGGGCCGACTAGAAAGTGACCTTGCACTATCCACAATTGTCGGAGTGGTGGCAAAGTTGCTTAGGCAATGGTAGATTATATCTTGTTTTAGATATTTTTCTAAGTACTTTGTTTTCATATGCTAAAGACATTTTTCTTAGTAAATCTCACGATTGATTTCCAATGTCCTTTAGGACAATTTTCATGCATTGTTATAATATATTTTCATGCTTGGATTGACACGTGTTTTAGCACATGTTGGTGGTCTATTATAAATGTTTCACAAAGCATTAGGTGATCACTAGATTAATAAACTGTAGCATGTTTTTCACAATCTATTTTGTGATGTTTACACATAAGATTATGCCAAGCTTTGGATGGTTAGTTAAACACAAATTTTCTATCCTATTAGAGCTTTTAATAGGAAGTTGTGCATCAATCTTATTTGATTTTGGTTAGAATCAGATAATGAAGAAGGCCTTTGTTATGATTTTGAAGTAGATGCATAATTACATAGTTAGAGCAAATGTAAATGTTTAAGTATTTTGTCAGGTTTTTCCCATGTTTGTTGAATAAATTAGGACATTTAATATTTTAACATCTGAAGGAACCTCCCAAAACTTAGTTTTGACCCAATTTGAAATCCAGAAAGTTGATGTTTTAAGTAGTTATATGTGCATGAAAACCAACAGATTTAGCATGTTGATTTTGAAAGAATCTGATATCCTTCTTAGAATGGTTTTTGGATAGAAAATCATACAATACTAACTACAGATATTGAGTTAAGAATCACACTTGGAAATCATGGTTTTAAAACTATATAGTTGAGGCTTGACAAGTTGAATTTTAGTAAGTTGCTAAACTATAGTAAAACATAGGTTTTATAGCCTAAACCAAGCTGATATTTGTTCATGCTTTTATGCCTCAAAATTGTAAGTTCTAAAACATGAATGTAGATATTTCATGTTCAATTTTTTGCATAAAGATATTGTTAGGGTTTCAACATTTTGAAATTAGTTTTCTAAACAATACATTGATGTTTGACCTAGCTTAAAAAGCAAGCTATTATATACATTATGATTTTCTTATTTAAGTTGCTTGAAAGAAAGCCAATATATGATCATATTCTTTATATGTGCATGGACTAGTTTTGCTTGAAAGTTCACAAAACATATTAGGATATAGTGATAACAAGGATTTGAGATTTGAGATAGGCCAATAAGCTTGGTGAGAGCTATGTTAGGAGGTTGGTATAAGTTGGCCACTTGGCCTCCAAGCATAAGAGTTGGTGGGTGCCCAAGCAAAAGATTTCATTTTTTCTCAATTGGTGGTACGTTTTACATTAGGTGACTCACATTGCCTTTTAAGAAAATTATAAACCCCACAAGGATGTGGTGAGAAGTCTTTCTTGGTGTACTTGAGGGCATGTGATTTAGCTAGGCTATTCCTGAGCATAGTTTAGATCACACAAGATTTTGTTTATGATGCTCCTCGAGAGTAAAATGATGGTTTAATAGATGAACTTGGATTATGGCTGATAGATAAGTACTAATGACCATATTGATAGACATGATAATGAGAGTTAAGACTCTTTATAGGCATGAGACTGTGCCGAGTTATTAATTTGACATCACTATTTTGAATGATTCTAATGCATCATGATTTTACTTTAATTGTCAATAGATAGAGATATACTTAGATGTATGTGTGCTAAGACTATGCTATGGTGCATTACATGGAATGGCTAGTAAGAATTAGTCATACAATTTTTCTTAGATAGAAATATGATTTCACAATCATATGAGTGCTTGCTTGTTGTTATGCCATAATTTTTTAGTTTGTAGTTTTACTTTTATCTACTGAGTATATCCTCATATACTCAACCTATCAAAAACCCTACAGATCATCATGGAAAGACTAGGAGCCAGAACTCTAGGAATAACAAGAATAGTGGAAAAGTGAGGTGCTAGGCTATTTAAAAAATTTACATATCATATTTAAGTTTATTGATTATTGATGTATAAAAGCACTTTGTGCATAACTTTAACTAGTTAAACATTTCATTTATGGTTGAACTGTGATTGATAAACTCTAGGTATGATTTTTAATTAAATGATATGTAATATGACTCAGACATGGGTCTCATTTTGAAATGGATAGCAGTTGGGTATTTTTAAAAGAATTTTATGAAAAAGATATTATTAATCAGGATTATTTTATGAAGGAATTTTTAAAAACAAGGTTCCTGACTTTTAAAATTAATTTTAAACAACAAAAATTGTGTTTCAAAAATATGGGGCATTACAGAAGTAGGCTCAAATGGTTGTAGATGACAACAAATGGTGCCCTCTATCTAAGTACGATACAAAATCTACCTTGCATCTATTCAGGGAATGTAGTAAGGTGAGTCATTTTTGGAATTATGTGGAGCTGAAGTTTGGCTTGTCATTCACTGTTTGTTAATGTATTCAAGATGTGCATTTAGAGTACCTTGAAAGGAAATAGAAACTTTAGGCTTAACTGACTAAAGGTCGTAGCTTCTGTGCTCATCTTTGACACAATTTGACGCGAAAGAAATAAAATGGTGCATGGTGGTTCTCCTGATTGGCGGGGAGCTTTCATCAAGTGGAAGGCTACAATTATTGAACCCTCTAATGGAAAAGTTTGATGGTTCCGACCAAAACCTGGGTGGATCCAGCTCTGTCTCCTCTCTAAAGAATCCTAGTCAGGTAGGTACCTGGGTTATCCTACGAGACTTAAATGGGAAATTTTTATCTACTTATATCATCTTTATTAGTAGAAAACTAATAATGAAGCCAAATGGAGAGCTTTATGGGAAGGGATTTGTTTAGCTACTAACATGGTGCCGAAAAGTTGCAGATTCGTGGAGATTCAAAGGTGTTTTATCAATGCATTGAAAAGAAATTCGGGAGATGGCTAGAAGTGATGCAAGTTTAGGAGGAATGCATGAGGAGGCATAAGAAGGACAAGTTTTATTCGAACAAATCTAAAGAGACAACTAACTTTTTGGTGATAAGGGCATTTCCCATGGAAAGTTCGGAGTTTTGGAATGATCAACTCCCTCCTGTTATGTATTTCACCCTTAATGATGTAAGAGGGATCGATCATGTTAGAAGACATAAAAGGTTCTCACTTCGTTCATATATATATATACCAATAAAAGTAATCCTGGTAAGATTAGACGCTCATATGCATCTCAGAAGTAGACAGTGGGTTTAGAGCATTCCATGGAAGATCTAAAGTGGTTCATCTATAGAAATTAGACAATTCATCAAAACTAATGCATTTGGACAATCCTAGCTACTTGTTTTGGGACTTTAAAAAATTAAATTAAAATGGATGATTTGATTTTTGACACAAAAAACATAGATTAAAAGTGACCAAATTCAATTTGTAGCCTATCTAACACATTCTAAACATGAGGAATGACTTAGATCTAGAAAAAAAAAAAAATTAACATAAGTAAAAAAAGCCAACATCTACATCTTAGGATGCTTATAAGCATCTATTCTTATCAAGACTCTTAAAAAATAAACCATAAAAATGACAGCAAAGGTAAAATGTGACTTCTACCATCAGATCCATGCATGTGCATGTGTTATGCTTCATGACTAGTATAAAGAAAGAAAGCTGGGTAGGTTAGTATAGTTAGTTGCAAACAACAAGACATCTCTCCTCGTTACAATTGGTTGTAGGTTTGAGGTTGCACTTTAGCTTTCGCAAGATATCAAGTAGATTTAGGAATTAAAATAACAAATTCAAGATAGTTTACTCATAATTTTTAAACGTAACCAAGAGAAAGAGTTTAGGAGAAAATCATGATTTTCACTTTATCTCTTTATAAGCTTTGTTTAATCTTAGCAACGCGTTCCGATAAATTCACAGCTCAGATATTCCTGTTACTAGTCAAATAATGTACAAAATAAACGGGAGAGCATTATGCGGTTGGTAATAACTAATCAAGTACCTAGAAGGATTTACATGTGCCCCCAGAGTACTTGTGCTCACCATTCAAATCGTTTATCTGCTGGACCAATAGCCACACCTCTTATATTGCTAAAAAAATGTCAATGTGGCCGCCCTGAAATTGTTAAAAAACATGCGTGGCAGTAAATCTTGACCAAAATGGAGGATTCTGATTCCATGACATTGTTGGGTTTTTTCTTTTAGGAAATTTGATAGCGTGAGTCTGCTTTAAGTGCATCTAAATCCTTGGCGTGGATTCTGACATGACAATCTCTAAAGTGTATAAGCAGATGAAGATCGAGGATTTGGACAGCAAATCCAACTTCAAATGCGACACGAACCTGTTCAAACAGTCCATATTGTGGCCCACACATGGGCCCATCTCAGAAATTGTTTAATTAGATATCTGAAATTGGAAGCCTAAGAGAGTTCCACAATGAGCAAACAGTCTGATATTCATCGACACTCGGAGCCCTTTAGAAGTGCGACCCGATTTGGTGGATGAGCTTATTTTCACTTGATCTAGTACCGGGCAGAAGGATTTACTACTGGGGCTTACTGTTTCAATGATAGAAACTATTTATCTGTTAAAGCTCTCCATTGCTTATATGTAAAAAATGTTCTTCGTTGGATTATCTAAGCCTTGATTTGTTGAAGATCTGTT
Organism: Warburgia ugandensis; assembly: GCA_035236585.1. Taxonomy (NCBI): domain Eukaryota; kingdom Viridiplantae; phylum Streptophyta; class Magnoliopsida; order Canellales; family Canellaceae; genus Warburgia; species Warburgia ugandensis. The sequence continues at coordinate 50,619,507 of CP141130.1, forward strand.
CTCAAATATTTACTACTGCATTTGGATTTTTTAATCATAGGTGTAAATACTGCGGTGGCCTTAAATTTAATTGCATGCTCATCCATAGCATGATGCTATGATCCATTTGATAGATGGTCATTGAGATGGGTAAAACCCCTGGTACTATTACCCTGCACTAATATTTCAATTAAAAATATGTGCATCTACGGTAAAAGAACCCGAAGCAGAATGCTTAGAAGAAAACTCCTAGGCGCATGAGCTTCTAGTGGTGTCTAGAAGGCCTTAAAAGTCTTCGTCAGTTGCATCATTCTAATTGTCCTCTTTTAAAAAATAACCTGTAAGTATTTAAAGGGACACATTTTATTCCCATATCTCCATTTGAAATAGGGGATGGCATTTGACCTACGCCGTCGCCTATCACTGGTTGGGACGTATGTACTTCATGACACTTTCTTTCTTGGATACATTTTTGTCAAATATGTCCTTGTTTACTAAGTGGCCTCACATGCAGGTATGAATTACATAACACACATACGCGCTCAAAATAGAAAATAAAAAGAGAGCTCATCGTGATGCATGTAAAGTATCTAATGTCATGTACACACTACTAGATAGGATGGTTCTAAAATCCATTAAAAACATATATTAAAGACAGTTCCAAAACCATATTTTATTTTGCCATCTTCAAAAATCAGTAAAAAAAGAAGTTGATTCTGAACCAACTTTAAAAGGTCACACTTTTAAAGTAAATTATGGATAATTGACTTCAAAAACTGACTACTTTTAAATTTAACTAGCAAAATTTAACTTTAAAAGTTTTTAAAATTGGTTTTCAAAACTAACTTTAAAAACTTAGTGTATTTTTATTTTTATTTTACTGCTAATACATTGCAATCTTATCCTACTATTACAGTATTTCTGCATATATTCAATGAATTATTATAATATTTCTATATTAATTCAATGATCTACTAATATCTTGTTGCACAATTATGTAAACCTAACTATACATAATTTACAATCATCAAAAGACTTGAAAAGAACTTCAATCACTAGAATATCTACATTCAACATCCATATATGTACATTTACTTCCTACATAAAAAATTCAAAGATATAAAAGAAAAACTTCACATGTACCCACACGCATGCACACCCATTTACATACATGCCATAAAGAAACCACACTTGAAGGAAATTAATGAAAAGTACAAGACCGTGCATATATATGAAGAAGTCTAGTTTTGTATTAATAAATAAGAAAATTTATATTATACAAATATTCTAATTAAAATGCATTACATACCCAGCCCATTTTTTTCTTATTTCATCAACACTTAACATGGAGCAACTCATCTTAGTTCCCCATTTGGGTATTACATTAGCCTACAAGATAATATTTTTAATTTAATTACATTCTTTAAACTATAATCCACAAAATTTATGAAAAAAGTGTAAGATTATGACAAGTAAAAGGTATCTTACCTATTTAAATTGTGAGACTCTAACATCATCTTATACTAGGAATCTTATGCATCTTAGCATGTAGTACCCGCATTCCCAATCAGAATGTCGCCTAGGGTACTATGCAACAAAGAAGACAAAAAAGATCAATAAATGTCATATGTAATTATAATTTTAGTTTACTAAATAGAGTAATTAATTATTTTCCTTACCTTGACCTTTTTTCAAGATACTTTTGCTAGGTGAGTAGTTTTGTTTATCTTAGCCCATCTAGGCCATGCACTTTAAATTTATAATTCAAATGTATTGGATGTCAATAAAAGATTATTTATGAGCTAATAAACAATTAATACATGAATAGATGAAAAGCTTACTTATTTATGATTTTAATGAGCGGTGTATGAATGTGTGCTCCACAAGAATAAACAAACAATTCATTCCTTCCATGCACATCCAAAACCAAAAGTATCCAATGAAACCTGTGTACATAATCGGATGAATTACAATTATACTTTAGAATCCTTATATTTAGAACACAATTTAGCAAAACCACAAGTAAATTGATCATAGAGGCCTGCCTCTTTGAGCAACAAAGAATCCTGGTAGAATGTCTTCAACTCACCTCTCATTAGCCATTACTTTGTTGGTCCACAAATAACACTATAAAAAAGGAATTTGTAAAGTACATCCTTGATCTCTAATTACTTCATTGTATCATATGCAAAAAGCTGAATAAGAGAAATAATTATACTTATCATTACTAATTAGCACCTAATATCAAGTACTATTATTGAAGTTGATATTCACATATATCCCATGAAAGAGATAATGTGAGAGTATTCAATTTGATCTCTATGACAAACTCTTATGAGGTCCTTGTCCATAAGTGGCACTTCAACTATGTCATCAACAACCACTGTGGCCTCTATATGTACAAGGTTGAATACCCTATCTTTATTAATGGTTATGTAGAGGATCGTTAAAGATAGAAGCATGTTTGGTGGGACATCCAACTGATCCCTAGATGGTTCATGTAAAGTTGCACAAAATTTTAATCAATATTCTTCATTGAAGACATACAATTGTACAATAAAAATAAACATAAATACTATTACTAATTCAATCTTTATAATGAGAAGTGAAGAGGAAGTTGGCCTCGATGGTGCTTGTTGCTACTTCTAATTAACATTAGATATAGTTAATAAAAATTTTAAATTAAGACCTCTAAAAATTATTGTTAAAGATGCATGGTGGTATGACAAGATATATATCTTGAATTGTATGACAATAAAAATTGCTTTGGCCAAGTGACATGATACCCAAGGAGCTTCCCAATAGTAAAAACATCATTGAATTCTATTGAAAATGGCATGTAGACATTCACATTCGAGGCCCCAGTAACACACACACACACACACTTAATGTGTAGAGGCATACTCTTTTCATGCAAAATAATAGATCCAACCACATATGATGAACCAATTACAACAATGTTTTCACAAACATTCAAGGCTAATAAGCATTGACCCACCTAAAATAAAGAATACTTGACACATAAGAAAGGATGAGGCATGACAACTAATTGAACAATGAAAAAGTAAATGTGACTACATATATACCTCTTGGTCAATGCTTTTGCTTCCTAGGGCACATGTTGCTATTCCTAATCTTCTTCTTTACTAGAATTCCAACTAACATGTGAGTGAGATATAGAGCTCTAAGAAGGTAGATATAAAAATCCCCTTTGCACGTCCCTAAATATATTCATCTTCATCTCATCATGTAACTCTGCTTTTAACATTTAAAAGGCCTCCCTGTAGTCAAATGTTGGTAGTTCTCAACAAAAGAAGGTGAAAAGAACAACACCACGCCCATGGCCCCTTACTGGACAAGGGTTCTCTTCCTTATTGACTATAATGCTATAGAGAATGTCATCCTTTGCAACAATGCTACTTAGAGTTCTTGTTGGTGAACTTTCTAGCGTAAGTTTTACTTACACAATTTAATTACAAAAACATGATCAATTCCATTAATTATCATATAAAATTCAAGTGATACAAGGGTGGACATGTGTAACCACTTACAATCTGATAAGCAACTTCAACAAAAACCTCACTTTTGAAGATTTAGGTGTTATGGCCCACCAAATACGCATTTGGTGTATAACTATAGTATGATTTGAAACAATATAGTTAAGCAATATAACTATAGTATAGTTTGAAAGAAATAAACTCTCATAAATACTTACTTCATGTTCTTCTAATCTAGAGCAACCGAACCTAGAGATGTGGTACTGCATATGATTGGTCTCTTGCACCTTTCTTCATTTTACACTCTTTTGCCTACACATTTCATGTGCATGTTATTATGTATAATTAAAAGTTATAATTAATTCAATGAAACATTGGTTTAACAAATTCCTCAAATTCAGGAGATGTACAAAATCGTACAAATTCATTCCATACATCTTGTTAGTGACGTTGAAATAAATTCTAAGCACTCTATATAATCTTAATGGATCATCCATATTTGAAACTATATAGTCGTGAATAAGGTAATTCTTCTATTTTCTCCATTACTCACAAGCTTCTTGCAAAGCATAGGCCTTCCTATCCTCAGGCACTTCAAAGGTAGGCTACAAAGTAGAAATAAGTATGTTACTACATTTAAAAATAACAAGATAAGGTGCATACTATATTATATAATATATAGGATTTACATACCTTCACCATATCCTATAGCAAATCTTTGAGTGTTAGTGACACTCGTCTCTAATCATCAATAGAAATAGGCACCATGCTTCTTACCATGGAGAAAAGATAACTGTTATAGGATGCTGCACTATTTCCTATCTCTTTTCACTTATTATTGTATAGGATAGCTTATTTTATTCTATTTGCCTTTCTCTTGATAACTTTTTCCATCATTGTTCACATTCTATCCTTTCTACTCTGAGGGCTTCTCACTTTGGATTGTTGTTCATATTCTTGATGTTCTACATGTCCCATTTTTCTTGCAAATAACAACACAATGAAATCAAATATTCCATGTAATGAATTTAAAGACAAGTTATGACAATAAAATAAACCCACCCCTTATTTTTATTAAAAATTTGGCAGAGTCTCCTCTATTTTTTAGACTTGCGCATTTAACTCATGCTATATGATTCACCTAATAAGTCATCATTTTACATTCCAAAATATAAATGGAGACTCAATCTCCCCACAATTTCATTGCAAGAGTGAGTAACATTTTAGAAATATAATACAGTGAAATATATGCCTACATCTTAATTAGAATGACTTCGTGTGCACCAAAAAATTTAGAATGTTTATAATTTACCTAGAAGATTAAAGTAAGCTTGCACATGTAAAAAATTTGTAAATACCAAATAGTGTTTAAGTACAAATGGAATTTAGTAAGAATCTAAAAGTTGACAAAAAAAAGTAGAGGAATCAGTTAAAATAAAGATGATAGAGACAAGAAGATGAAAAAATAATCAAACAAACAAGAAAGGTGGTAGCTTGGAACTAGCAATGCTAAAAATTTCAAAGACACTAGTTTCTAAGTGACACTAACTTGGAGTGATAGTGTTATATAAATGCTTGTGCCTTACATTTTATTCCAAATACTAGTTTGCATAAGAAAACTCAGAGGCATTATACTTGAACTATACATGTAACAAGGATTCATATACTCAACCTTAGTCATAAATGCTTGGATTTATAGTAATTAACTTAGTGGATTAGATATAGTAAATATCCATTTGGGGATCAAATGGCTGGTGATCCAAACTATTCATCCATTAGGTTAACAATCAAGATAGGTCATATCCTTGGAGATAGGTGGTGCAAGAGTGAATCTTAGTGGTGAAGTCACAAGTTCTAGACTCCACAAGAGCGTGAGTGCATGTATGCTCTATTCAAAAGAGACACAAGTTCTAGACTCCACAAGGGTGTGAGTGTGTCTATGTGCTATTCAAAAAAGAGAAAAATAAATAAGCAATCCCCAAATTTTTCTTAAGAGGGTAGGTTATGTAGGTTTGGATTTTACCAACCATGCGCGACTGACATGGATCAAGATAGATAGATAGAAAGAGAGGAAAGATAAGTTTGACACTGGTCTAGGTTTTGTCGACCAAGCACAACTGACATGGACTAAGAGAGAGAGAGAGGTGGGGGTTGCTGGTGCCAATCTATTTTTTCAATGCCATAGGACCGACATAGAAAAATACAAAAGTCAAGAGAGAGAGAGAGAGAGCATATCAAAGGGAGCTATTATATAAAAAAGATAGAGATTTGTAGAGCTAGCTAGGGTATGAAGGGTAAAAAGGCTCATGGAGTTGCAGGTTAAATGAGCTAAAGCAAATTGCTAGAAACCAACTTTAAAAATTGCAAGTAAACCTTGGGTTTGTCATCTTATTGATGTTTCATACATTCACTACTTCAATAGTCACACATTTTATACATAGATAAATAAAAGTAAAACAAGAACAAGCAAATTAATTTATTTTGGGTTAATGCCTAACTAATCATCTTTTAATTACATATATCCATGTTGCATAGCATTCCATCTCATTAATGCAAGCCTAGGGCTTGCTATCAAGCTAGCACTTGTTTACATGATCAAAGAGTGAATCTAGAACCATCTCATGAAAAATCTGACCTCTGATTGTTCAGCTTATACAACTCTCGCATATCTTTTATTGATTAAGTTCCAATATCGACATCTTCTTCTTAAAGAGGAATTAACAATGACTGCCTCATGACTTAGATTTTGTACAACTTTTTGTGCCAACTAATTGACTCTTTCATTAGAAGATATTTCTTGTCATCAAACCCTAATTTTGAATAGGAACCGTAAACAGTAACTTTGAATCTAGCTTTTTCCCTTATATAACTATTTCTTACCTTCAATTCCCTAAACTTTGTCCATTTAGGTGACAAGTAGCACTATAATCTCATTTGATGCATTTTGGTTATTGATCCTTATGCAATTTTGTTTGCACTTTGCCCTTTCTTTTGTGAGGGCGAGATCCAATAGCCCTTTTTTCCATTGAAATTGCAAAATTTTTGTTTGAATCATGAAAATCTAACTAGGATCTTAACTACAACACTTGCAATCACAAAACCCAATTTATAATATTCTTCACAGATTTAATAACAAGAAAAATGGATAACAACAACGGGGCTTATTGTTCTTACCATGCTTTTCCTGGGACAAATAATTAAAATATGGAAACTGGATGACAAACAAGTAAGAAAAGAGAGAGAAGAATGGGAGGAGAAAGTCATCCTTTTGTCTGCTAAATGAAGACAATCGATGGAGAAGATAGAAGAAAAGAGATGTAAAGTCATCCTTTCATAAATGACAAAGAGTTTTTAAAGTTTGTTTTCCTTGATCAGCATTAAAAATCTATTTTTAATGTTAGTTTCTTCAAACTAAGTTTAGAAAATTCCTACTCCATGCATCATGCAGAATATTCTCGGGTTGGGCTATTCCTAATATACTTGCATCATATATAACTACAAATATATATATATATATATATATGTATTCATGTACATTAGTAAAAATAACACAAACATATGAACATGCAAATTTTGGGATAACTCCTTTAATTATACTTCAAATATTTACATTTTAATTTGCCTACTCATATATTGTTTCAACCCAAGCACCATCCTCACCATTATCATACACTTAATCCTTATTCCTACCAAATTCATCTATTGAAGGAATTGTTTTATAATACAAGGGTAATTTATTGCAATATCACCAGCTTGTCCTCATCATAAAAGTCACTTGGGGAGGCTAATAAAATAGTTAATCATCCCTTATCATGACCTTCTTGTACATAAAATAGCTAATCATACCTTACCATGACCTTCTTGTACATAAAATAGTTAATTATCTAGAAATAAACTAATCTTTTTTTATAACCGATCTTATTGAGGTCAACCAATGTCAATCCAAAGGCATTAGTTGTGAAGCTATCCTTGTTATATTCTACCCAATTGCACTTAAATACAACCATAGTTCTACAAGTATAAACCCATGCCCATATCTCTAATATAACATCATAATAAGTATCATTGGTAGATAAGCTGACATCACTATTTTGTTGCACTCATGATTTATCACAATCTTTTATGTAAAAGTGATAACCATTGATGGAATATCCAGTCTACTTTATTACTTCTAGTTACATCCCCATCCAGCCCAAGAATTCAAATATACTACTACCTAGAACATCTTGTTGATCTGCAATCTCTGTATATATTGAGTGGGATGATTGTTGTAATTAAGTAAATAAATATATATAGGGTACAATTAATAAGAAGTGAATTAATTCATTTTACCTTTTGATGGAGCCAAGTAATGAAAGTGTGATAGTGCTCATATTGCAGCTACATCTATTTCTTTCCATAACTTGGATTCTTTTCTTTTAGGAGGTTCATGTGCTCACTATACAAATGAAGAGATGCAGATCAAAATATTGCCATTAAATAATTTTTACACATACATAAAATAGAGAAAAATGTGAAAGTAGCAAGAGAGAGTTAGTTAAGCATGATCAACTTACTCAATGCATGGCTAGACTTCATCAGCATTGTATCATAAGATATAAAGGTGCACTACTCAATGCAGAACATATGACCTCTTGAGAGAAGGTCACCAACTTTTGGATCATGAAATCCAATAGCATCCACTCCTAATAGATACTCTATGCTAAACTTTACTGCTTCTTCTGCAATGTAACATTCAACAACAAACCCCGATGGAAAATTATGATTTCCTATATACCCTTCTAAAATTTCCATATATCTCTCAAACAGGCACATCAATCACAAGTAAACTGGCACACAAAGTTTGACCTCATTAATGATGTGTACTATGAAGTGTACCATGATATCAAAGAACGATGGTGGGAAGATTATCTCAAGCTCACATAAAGTTGTCATTAGATTGTCTTGGATTTCTTATAATTTTAAAACATTCACCATCTTCTTACACGAAGCATTAAAAAAATAGTGAAATTTTGTAGCACCAAACATTAGATGGTAGCACCAAACATATATTGATATAGGCAGGAGTGGTTGCATTAGTCATCACAATTGTACTACATCATCGCTAATAGTTTCAACTCTTCCATGGAGACAATGTTTGTAAAGCTTGAAGAGTAGTCATTTGAGACTTTGAGCTCTAATAAGGTTATACACACTAATCTTCACTACTCTCTGTTGGGTGTATAATTTACTATAGGAAATTATTATCCTCAACTGCCCCTATCTTGTGGATGCAACCTTCTCTTCAAACCCATCTTCATAAGATCCATTCAACCTACAAGTCCATCCTTTTGTTTTTCCTAACATGTCAAGCAAGGTACTAATCAAGCTTTCACATACATTCTTCTCAATGTGGATGACATCAAGCACATGGTGCACATGTAGGGATTTATAGTATGCAAATTCAGAGAATATTGGCTTATTCTACCAACAACTTTTAGAGTTACTATTACTTGTGCATTTACTTGCTTTCTTCTTCTCCTATAAAACATTAAGGTTTTCAACCTATTCCATTACTTGTCATCCTGTCAACGTATTTAAAGGGGTCTTATCTCTACACTACTATTAAATTCTCCCTTCTTAAAATGGTATAAATGATCTCTAAGAAACCATCTTTTGCACCCAAGGAATGCCATTTCCCTACCTTGTTTAAGCCATATGGCACACATTTGATCACTACAAATAGGACAAACATTACATCCCTTCATGGTGCATCCAAGCAAATTACCATACATAAGGAAGTCGCATATTGTCCATAAGAGTATAGCCTTTAGGGTGAGCAATTGTTTCTTGTATGCATTGTAAGCTTCAATCCCTACATCCCACAATGTCTTAAGATCGTCGATCAAATGAGCCAATTACACATTAGTGTTGTTCCTCGGTTGCTTGGGACTTGATATCGACATAGTCAACATCATGAACTTCCTCTTCATGCATAGCAATGGTGGAAGGTTGTAACAAACTATTATAATAGGCTAGCAATTGTACTTGCTACTTATAGAACTATTAGGATTAATCTCATATATAGATATTAGAAGCCATAGGTTTCTAAGTTCATCTTCAAAATTAGGACACATAAAGTCTATTAGCTTCTAAGTTGGGATATCTACTGGATGACGTACATAGCTATCAACTACTTTCTCATCGGCTTGCCATACTAGTTTATTTATTGCTTTTGTAATGCGAAAAGTTCTTTTAAACCTTAGAATAGGGGGAAGATACCATAGAACCTTGTAGGCATATATTTTTCCTATTCAATTTAATTGATCTTTAACTTCCATATCAATTGTCCACAAGTTGGGAATGCAGTTCTATCCTTGTGCTCCTTATACAGGATGCAATAATTGGGACAAGCATGTATCTTCTCATACTTTAACCCTAAGTAGCTAGGGTTTTCTTTACCTCCCTTGTGGACGTCACTAGTTAGTTCTCCTTTAATAGCATTTTACTTACCACTTCAATACTTATATAAAACCTTGATCTGAAAAACTATATCTCTATTTCACATTATATAGTTCTAGCATTACAGACAACTTGATATAATATGTACATCAAACATACAATAGCTCTTTGACATCCTCTAATTTAGTGTGGAATTGTTTAGGGTCATCTTGGAAGTCATGATATGCATGCTAAACATCAATGCATGTATATTGTTTACCAATTCATATAGTATCTTCATTATCGCATGTTCTTGCCCTTGTAGAGGGTCCATGAGGAAGTTTTTATCGATGCCAAGTCTAACTATAATACCTTTCATTGACTCCATTAAAGTTGTAATGTCTCTCAACTCACCTTCATTTACTTTGCTTATGTTTTCACATCTTGAGCATGGACAACACATGTGATTACCCTCACCCTTTGCTCAGAGTGTGAACTCTATGAACTTTTCTATTTCCTCCTCATACTTTTTTAATGTTCTTACCATAGTCATCCAAACATATTTATCCATTTTTTCAAGAAGTTGAAGCTTAGATGTGTGCCAAGACTCTTCAAACATGGAAAGATTAGTGAACTTAGTTAAGCATGTTACCAATCACTAAGTGTGTGAATTATAAAATATTTGAAAAAATTAAATTATTAATGATTATTCAATAAACATAAAAGATATGAATGCAATTAAACATGAAAAATCCCTAAACAGGAAGGGAAAATTAAGTTTAAGGAAGGAACTTTCTAACCATAATAATGTAAATGTATACAACATGAGATAAAACAACTAAGATCCTTACCAACACTACAATCGATTGATATTAGATGAGAATATATATATATATATATATCTACATGTATGTATGTATGTATGTATGTGTGTATGTATGTATGTATGTATGTATGTATGTATGTATGTATGTATGTATGTATGTATGTATGCAATTTTAATTCGACCATGGTATTTTGGTTGAAGCTATCAATGGAGAAAATGCATCAAGATGAGGTTCAGGCTATCTACATTGTCTGATATGTTGCTATATAGATTAAGATTGAAAGTTGTAGAGCGTCATATACAAGACAGTATGTCTATATGGTTTGAAGGAATCGTCTTTTAAAGTCTAATTTTTAAAGGCATTTTTAATAAATTGTCTTCAAAAATCCAACTTCTGAAGATGGTTTCATCAATCCATCTTTAAAAGTTGGACTTTTATAGATGATTTTTCGGAACCATTTTGTAATTTTTTTTCAAAAAAAAAAAAAGTGCATCTCACAAAATTAAAGAAGATGGTTAGAGCACAACTATCTTCTTAAATACAATTTTTAAATATGGTTTACTGAACCTGTCTAAGATTATTTTTACAAAAATGATCTTTTTGCCATCTTTAAATCCCCAATTTTAGTAGCGACATGAAAGGCCAATCACTTGTGCCTAACTTCATTTTTCTACTTATTAACTATTTTCAAACTGGTCACTAACAATCAATTATACACACACACACACACACACACACACACACACACACACACTTACCTAAAGTTGCATTCAAGCTTCCAAAGAGGAAAGCAAGACCTATCCAATGGAGTTGGCTTATGGATGATTTTGTTCACCCTCCATCGAGATAGAACATTGGGTGTTAGTGGTGCATGAGTGAAGTCAGATGATGTTAGATGAGATGGTATGGGCCATGTCCTCATGTAATGGTGCTTAAAATATGATGAGATGAGATGAAATGATATCTTCTCTGTTGTTGGCAATGTTTAAGATCAGTTAAGATGAACACTACTAAAATTGGACTTTTAGAAAATGGTAAAAATAAGATGATTTAAAAACAACCATATTATTAAAATTAATAAATGATGATTAAAACCATCTTGCAAAAAATAACTTAAGAAGATGGTATTTGTACACCATCCAAGAGAAATTATATATAAGACGATTTATATACGACAACTATTTATATCTATCTTTTTTTGTATAAAAAAAGATGGTTATTGGAAACCTTTTTATGTTTTTTAAACCAAAGAAGACTGTTTCTTTGAAATCCTCTTTCAAACTTCATTTTAAAAGAATATGAAGTTCAACTTGTAACTTTTTACTTTAAGTAGCTTCGACAAAAAACACCAAGATTGAGTTGGAGTGAGTCTTGAACCTATATGTTCTCGACATATATCAAAGTGGGTATGTATTATTCCTCATTTTTGTCATATGTTTAATTTCTTTTGGTAATTATGGGTGTAAAATCCCTTTCCTAAAGTTTTCCCTTCCTATGTGTAGGTCATGTGTATAGATTAGTGTGTGGATCATTCATGTGTGGGGATCAGTCATGTTTTTGCGTCAATCTTTCTTGTCACAATCCTAGAAATTGTATACATTTTTGTGCATACTAAGTATTTGTTTAAATGCCTAACCTAATGTTATTAATCTTTTCATGTTTAAAATGTCTTCATATGTATCTAAACATCAAATTTTTGACAAAATGAACAAATATACTCGGATGACCGTGAAAAGATCATCCAGAGAATATAAGCAAGAAATTGAAAAGTTCATAGAGTTTGCACTTAGGGTAGGTGGTGATTGTAATCAAATGTGATGCCCATGCTATAGATTTAGAAACCTGAAAAAAGGTTATAGTAGGTGAGTTGAAGAACATTTGTAATTCAATGGAATTGATGAAATTCATTGCCCCTAGATGAGGCATGGAGAGGGACTTCCACATGGGCCTTTGATAAGGGCAAAATGTGTATATGATTACGAAGACATTATAAGAAGTATTCTAGATAATATAGCTACACCAATGTTTCAAGGTGCATATGATGACTTCTAGGATGATCCTTAACAATTTTAGACTGTAGTGGATGACGCAGATGAGGCATTATATCTTAGGTGTACAGATTATACCAAGTTGTCTATAGTGGTATAACTTTACAAAGTAAAATTGAGATTTAGTTTTTCATATCAAAGTTTTACAGAATTGTTGAAAGTGATTAGTAAAATGTTGCCAAAGGAGATCAAACTAGCTAGGTTAACTCAAGAGACAAAGAAAACCATGCCTACACTAGTGTTGAAGTATGAGAAGATACATGCATGTACCAGTGACTACATCTTATACAAGAAGGAGCACAAAGACAAAATTGCATGCCCAATTTGTAGACATTCAACATGGAAGGTGAAAAGAATTCAACTAATTAGTAAGTGAAAGATGTTCCTGGAAAGGTCCTATGGTACTTTCCCCCTATTCCAAGGTTCAACAAAAAAAAAATTATTATAGAAATAGTGACGAAACTAGTATGGCATGCCAAGGATAGAGTAGGTGATAATTATGTATGCCATCCAGTAGAGAGCTCGGTGTGAAAACTTGAAGACTTCATGTGGCCAAATTTTGGAGAAGAACTCAGATACCTATGACTTATAATATTTGCAGATGGGATTAATTCTCATTGTTTTATGAGTAGTAGGTATAGTTGTTGGCCTATTAAAAATAGTTTGTAACAACCTTCTGCCATTGTTGTGCATGAAGAAAAAGTTCATGATGTTAGCTATGTTAATATCTAGTCCCAAGCAAATTGGGAATGATATTGACTAGCACTTAGCTCCATTGATCATGATCTTAGGACATTGTGGAAGGTAGGGGTTGAAGCTTATGATGCATACAAGAAAGTCAGATTAACTTTTAAGGTTGTACTACTTTGGACAATAATGACTTCCCTATGCATGGTAATTTGTCGAGATGCACAATGAAAAGATACAATGCCTGTCCTATCTATAGCAACCAAATGTATGCCATTTGGCTTCAACATAGTAGGAAGATGGTATTTCTAGGACACAACAGATTGTAGAATGGAAGCTATATGTACCATTTTAAAAGGGGGAAATTTAATGGTAGTGTGAATATTAGGACACACCTCCAAAGTGTTTGACTAGATGACAAGGATTAGAATAGGTTGCAAACATTAATGTATCATGAGAGAAGAAGAAGGCAACTAAGCATACATTAGATAACAACTCTAAAAGGTGTTAGAAGAACTAAATATCATTTGAACTTGTGTACTAGAAATCCCATCATGTGCGCCATGTGCTTGATGTCATGCACATTGAGAAGAATGTCTATGAAATCCTGACTAGTACTTGTCTTAACATGCTAGGAAAAACAAAGGATGGACTTGCAACTCAAATGAATCTTATAACAATGGGTTTGAAGAGAAGGTTGCATCCACAAGATAGGGGCATCTAAGAAACATACTTACCTAAAGAAAATTATATACTTGACAAAGAGGAGAGAAGAATAGTGTGTAAAACCCTCTCGAAGATCAAAGTACTAGATAAGTACTCTTCAAGCTTGGAAACATTGTCTCAATAGAAAAGCAGAAATTGTCAAGGTCAAAGTTGCATGATTTTCATGCATTGATGCAACAACTCCTACTTGTAGCATTACATTCAATGCTACCAAATAAAGTTAGAGGATCTATTACTAAATTCTACTACTTCATTAATGCTTTGTGCAAGAAGATAGTGGATACTTCAAAATTATAAGAAATCCAAGAGCATCTAGTGACAAACTTATGTGAGCTTAAGACAATCTTCCCACCATCCTTCTTTGATATCATGGTACACTTGACAGTGCACCTCATTGATGGGGTTATGCACTATGGAGCAGTTTATTTGCTATGGATGTACTCGTTTGAGAGGTACATGAAAGTGCTAAAAGGGTATGTATGAAATCATAATCGACTAAAGTGTATACGACCGAATGTTACATTGCAGAAGAAATAGTGGAGTTTTGCATCAAGTATTAATTAGGAGTGGATGTTGTGATTTCTAAGTTAAAATTGTAAGTGCATGAATCAAGTGTAGTAATTCACGTGAGGAGGTCAATTCTATGAGGAATCAAACATATGTGATATTTAGTGGTCCCTACTTAAATTATCTAACCTAGACAAATCAAGGATATCTTTCCTAAACTAAGAATGAAAAATTAACACATGAAATATGCAAAAATTAAAACATGGTAAATTTAACAACTTTCTTAAAACACACTTTCTAAAAATGAGACTTTCCTAAATGAAAACATTTTAAATTTATGACTTTCATAATCTAAAAACTTCCTAAGAATGAAATATAACAACTTTACTAAATCATGCAATTCTAAGGAAACTAAGCAATAAATTCATTACTTTCTAAAAATGAGATTTAGCAACTATGACAAAAATCAATTATTTTCCTAAACTAAGAATTAGAAATTAACTAAGATGCAACTTGTAAACAAACTATAAGTAAATAAGAGAACTAAAGGAAAATAATCACTGATCAAACAAATAAAAGAGAACTACCCAAGTATCATGCATGTGACCATGGAATGGTATGCGTGATTCATGGGTAGGAATGGACTCTACTTGACTACTTTAAAAACCTAGAACATGCAATCTAACTCTAGCATTAGCTAAGCAATCTAACTCTCTAATTGGGTTCTTGAGAAATCAAGTAACACAATTTGTATGGTGCTGGAAATTAAACATAACAATCTATAAAGAAAAATTCCAGCAACATGATATTTTGATCATTCACTTAATGGAACATGAAAAACATGGAATTAAGCAATTCTAATGTAGGGAAAAATTCAAGAATTAAGATCATTAACTCATAAACACAAGTATAAATTGAAAACTCCAATTAACTTTATCAAATCACATTAAAATCTATCAACACAATGCCCCAATACATGTAATCCAAATCTGATAATTATACCGTATTACAATGAATGCTACTTTATCTTAATCAAGCCAAAACTACAAGATAAACCATCGTCAATGTTCCAACATCATTCTTGAAATCAAGAGAAACTCCACTAGAAAGTAAAGGCAAACTTGAGGAACACCAAAGTAGATCTAAAGGCAATGAAAAGCAAGGAAAAAGAATAGATTCAAGGTGATTTTCCCTTGGCTATCACATCAAGGGAAAAAAAAACCTTGGATCTTTAATAAATTAGCAAAAAGGAACTAAGGAAATGAAAAAATATTTAATCTAAGCAACAATAGAAGTTAAGAACAACAAAGAGAAGAAGATCATAAAGGAACCAACTAACCTTTACTTGAAGAACTAAGGACTCAAGGCTTAGAATCATGAATGGAACCCAAGGAGAAGATGGCAGCTACCCAAGGAGAAGGTCATTCAAGGCAAGAAGGTAAGGGCACAAGGTCTTTTTTACTCTAAATAGTTTTTTTTTTCCCTTCTCTTCCTATGTTCTTTTATAGTTTATTTCCTACATTTTTTAGGGTGACCTAAGGTAAAGGTGGGGTGGGGATAAAAAATAAAGGGAATTGGATGACTAGAGTGATGTGGCTAATTAGGGTTTTGAAGAGGAAACAAGTGGCTGCCTTTTTATTTCATTAAGGTTTGAGGCACCACTTTTTTAGGAGGAGGCATCTTCCCCTTGCAAAATTCATTGAAGTCCCCTTGAATTAGAAGGTTTGTTTGATGGGGATGAGGTAAGAGAGAGAGGAAGATGGGAGGAAAGAGAGTGATAGGAAAAGATAAGAAAGAGAGGTGAAGTAGGAAAAGTGATTGCTTAGGTAGTTTCCTAGTTAGTAGGGATTGGTTAGATGGATGGAACAGGAGTTTAGGAAGGCGACAAAATCTTAAAAAGATAAAGACACTTGATTGGAAAGTAAAATTCATGGTGATATTTAGTGATGAGGTGGAAAGTGAGAAAAATATGAAAAAACACTAAAATTGAAGAGGTATCTTCCTACTGGTTCACATGCTACTTATCCTAATAGATTTTCCCTCAATTATTTTCAAAATATCCTCATAAATCCCAAGGATAATTCTTTGAATTCTCCTCCAATCATGACCTTCTATGTAGCTTGACTTATGTGGGTTTGATGGCTCACTTTGGGAGCTCCATTGGCTTGGATTAGATGGCTTTCTTAGTATGTTTGATGGATCAATTCCTTTGATTTGGTGGTTGGCTAGGCTCCTTAGCTTGTTACCTTTCATGGCTTAAGTATAGCTAAGTGGCATAAGGGAAACCCATGCAAATGTGGTGAACTTTGCATGGCTTATGCATGGGCCTGCTTTGGCCACTTGTGGCTCCTGTAATTGTATCCATTGCTTGTCCTAAAGATGATATTCATCCTTGATCTCATGTTGGATTTCTGACTTTTAGGCTTTGAGTAGATCTTTTAATATTCATCTTCCATTTTCATCCCGATCGATCTCAGCCATTGAATCACCACTACGCTTCCTACAAAAAGTAAAAAATTCTGTTTTACCCTAATTGGGTGGTTTTTATGCAAAATTAGACATTTATTAGTGGATGCTATTGAAATCCTAATAGAGAAATGATGAAGTGCATTAAGTGATCCAAAAGTCAAAGAATCTCTCTCTAGTGATTCTGTATCAACCATTGATCGTAAGGAACAAAACTAAGCACACCTTTATGTCTTGATAAATATTAATGTCAATGAAGTTCATTGATGCATTGAGTAAGTATTTAATGCTCTCTCTCTTTCTCTCTCTTTTTAAGGTTTGGTTCATGTTTCCCTATATATGTTTTATGTCTAAAGTTGATGGGTAATGTATTGCATGCATGTCAAATATAATTTTTATCTCTTCATAGTAGTGAGAAAATAGACATCCTAAAAGAGAGGTATCCAAAGGATGCAAAGAAATAAAAGTGGCTACAAGATGAGTATTGCCACTCCTTCACTACTTGGCTTCGTCAGAAGGTAATGACAATGCATTAATACTTCATTCACTTATTTCTATTAAATTACATATGCACATATAAATTAATATCTCACCTAAGTGATATTGTGGACATATTTAGATCAACAAGATGTTCCATTTCATAGCATTTCTAAATCCTTGAGTTGGATGGCGATGGGACCTCGATCAAAAGCAATAAAGTATGTTGGATATGCCATCAATGGTTACCACTTTCACACAAAAGGTAGTGATAACTCAAGAGCATAAGAAAATAGTAGTGTTAGCTTAGTTGCTGTTGTTAATTTCTTTTCCAATTCCAAGGATAACAACCCAGTTATAACGAATGATACTTGTTATCGGGTTATACACTAGATATGGGCACTGGATTACACTTGTAGAACTGTGGTTGTGTTTCAGTGTGATTGGGTAGAACACAACAAAGATAGCATCAAAATTAATTTCCTCGGATTGACTTTGGTTGACCACAATATGATCAGTTATCAAAATGATTAGTTTATTTTAGCATCTCAAACAAAACATGTATTTTATGTATAAGATGGACATGATACAAGACGGTTAGGTATTTATTAGTCTCTCAAGGGCTTTTTATGATAAAGATGAACTATGCGACACTACATTTGATTACCATTGTATCACTACAACAATGCCATCAATTGATCTGATTAGGAAGAATGAGATAGATTATGTGCGTGATGCTAGTGAGGAGGGTGCTTGGGTTAGATCAGATCATGAGGGGACAAACTAAATTGC
This sequence comes from Warburgia ugandensis, assembly GCA_035236585.1. Lineage (NCBI taxonomy): Eukaryota > Viridiplantae > Streptophyta > Magnoliopsida > Canellales > Canellaceae > Warburgia > Warburgia ugandensis. The sequence continues at coordinate 50,637,933 of CP141130.1, forward strand.
ATGTAACGTTTGATGTATCTAATTAATTAGGTTATACATGATGGGTCATGCCAATTATTTGATTTGTCTTCATGCCTTGGAAGATTTTATGTCATGGTGAGGGCAATTAGGTGTGGCAATGGCCGTCATAGGTTACTACTATTTGCAAGATCTAGAGACTAAGGATAAAATGTTATAAATTTCACTAGGCTATATAAAGAACATAGGATAGGTTGTAACAAATAAATAGTCTTATATTTTAATAAAAAAAAGATATTTTTAACATAAACCATCTTATATAGAGTAAAAATATAAGACAGTTTAGTGGAAATCATCTTATGTAATTCAAATAAATAAGGGAGGGAGATATATATATATATATATATATATAGAGAGAGAGAGAGAGAGAGAGAGAGAGAGAGAGAGAGAGGGTAACATATTCAAAATTTCATTCAGACAATATAGGATGGTTTCTGAGAAACTATTTTATATTTCTACTGATATGAGATAGCCTCCTTAATCAATTCTATCTATAAGAACAAATATAAGATGGTTCATTAGTAACCATCCTATATTTTTTACAATATATAGGACAATTTGTGGAAAATGATCTTTATATCTACAACCTATATATAAGATAGTTTGTGGCAAAACTATATTATATGTTTTAATATATAAGACATTTTCTTAGAAATCATCCTATATTCTTTATAACAATATAAACCCCAAGGAAATTTTGAATAGTCACCCCTATTCTGTCTCCCTCCCTCCCTCTCATTTTCTAGGTCATTCACATGTTTGCTCCCTAAGTCACGTCACTGCTCACTTGACCCCATGCAAGAGTTGATCATCCTTAACTAATCCTACACGCAAACTATATTAACACACCCAACCTCTACAACCATTGTTAGGTTTAGAAGAAGGCATGAAGACTTGAAAACCAATCTATATCGTAGAAGTTTGCCATATCTCTCTCTTAATCTACTATTCCAAAACACTGGTTTTGTTTACCTCTTGTTGTTTTGGCCTCATTTTTTGTAATATGAATGGAATTGCCTCTGTTGTCTGTGCTTATTTTCATTTACATCTTTAATGACTACGCTTAAGAGAGGTCAAGAAATCAAAGAGTATTTCACCCAAATGCCTTGCTTAGCTAAAACATAAGAAAATATTCTACTTCATAGAGCTTAAACAATCTGTTGTGGAATTGATTACGCCATTTGGAAATTACTACAAGTGATGTTTGGGCTTTTATTGTTCCTTGCTTTAAAATCTATGAAATAGATTTTTCCTAGTATTTCTTTTAAATAATTACAATTGTTAAATTTTACTCTGTACTTGGTAGATCTATATGTATTGACATGAAGGAAACAATATTCTAAACAACCTTTGTCAAAAAAAGCAGCAATAGGTTAGTAAATCATAGACCTTTAGTTATATTCAGTAATGGATGCAGATGGACTTACTAAATCTTCTTTGTACACAACAACAACAGTAAAAGGTACTCTTGTAGGGTTTTGCATAGTACCCAAGATATTGAATACTATCTTCACTTTAAGTTTTCTTCCTCACAAGACCAATGATTTTCATTGCCAAGTGGTATTGGGATGACATCATGAAACAAGTTCCTACTTCCTTTACACATTTCTTAACTCCATATTCCATCAAAACAAAGAAATAGATAAATGTTATGTGCAATGTTTTAACTATATGAAATGAGACAATGTTAAAATAGCTCAACCTCATATAAATTATCCAATGAAATTGTGCATTGGAAAAAAAAAGAAGGGAATAACATAGTTTAGAGGCAACATGCTACCCCTGAACTATAGATGATGGAATCATAGCTTACAACTAAAAATAGCATGACATAATGTATATTAGAAATTTGTATCACTCCCTTTCAATAGATACTTATACAAACGCAAAGCAACACCTTTTCATGGAAAAACGGGATAAGATGTCAAAGGTAAAAATGAGAAGTGCATTGGAAAAAAAGGTAATAACATAGTTTAGAAACAACATGCTACTCATGAACTATTACAGATGCAATCATAGCTTATAGCTAAAAATAACATGACATAATGTGTATTAGAAATTCATATCACTCCCTTTCAGTAGATACTTCTACAAACCCAAAGTAGTGCCTTTTTATGGAAAAAGGACATAAGATGTCAAAGGTAAAAATGAGAAGTTCATAGCTTTCATATTGATACCAAAATCAATTTGGTTAAGATGTAATTTATTTCTTTTAATGCCACAGGCAAAAATTATTTGAGTACAAGAAAACCAATATTTTATAAAATTTCTTTTTCTAAGCAAACTAAAGTCTATAGTTCACAATCTAGATTAGAATTAGTTGTAAGCATTCTAAAACCAAAATATCCTAAGCATTGGAAACAAATTCATCTTCCAGGGATATGATTGTACAAATATGTGGTATGCACTATACCACCTAATAGTTTCTTCTTCTTTATCAACAATTAATCATAAGTAGCATAACAAAAAGCATCATTGCACCTCTTTCAAGATTTACCTCTCCAATAAGTAGCTCATCACCCTCTCTGTTGCTTCCACAATTGCTCAGGAATCAAGCATCATATCAAGCATTTGGTAATCAATTGTGGAAGTAATTGACTAATACTTTTAAGAACTATTAGGAACTCCTATAATTAAGTAATTTCCTTACTGGTTGATATTAGATGCGAACTGTGAAAGTTAAAAACTTTGATCTTGAAGATTGTGAACACCCTAACAATCACGTCTAATTATAAGTATGTATCATTACAACAAAAGTTAAACACCAAGCCCAGCAAAGAAGTAGCATCAACATGGACTGATACCATGTACACTAAACAAATTAAGCTTAAGTGACAACCCCATATCTCTTAGACTAGACTTAGAACATGCAAAGCTTTTCTAGAAGTGAAACCATGGAATGCATTTGAGATAAGACTCTAATAGTAAGATATGTAGTTGAAAATTGAAATAAATGAGTTGCATTCTAGATGGGATGGAGTTTTAGTTCAAAAACTGTAGCTTTCTCATTCTAGATTTTCTAATGTGACTATTAAGTCCAAAACATGATAAAAAAAAACAAGGTGACTAAGGGAGTGTTACTCTTTGAAGGTTTCCATTTAACTTAAACAGTTTCCTTTTAATAGATATCTTCATGAATTGATAACACAAACCGATACTTCCATGCTAGAAATTCACTACTAAATTCGTAACACAAATTGATACTTCCCCATTGGAAATTCTTGCAGGGATTTTCCACCATGTCCACACAAAATATTTATAGAACTCCACCAAATTCAAGTAGTCTTTTGTTGAAACTTCAACCCATTCCATTCATTCCACAATCAACCATAGGCTAAAAGGCCATCAGCATAAGGCACCTTCTTGCTAGTTTTCTATAGGAAGCATCCCATTCACCCATGTTTTTCCTTACTAAGGACAATCTTTAACAAATTTCTAATCTAGAGCGCAAGGTGACCATCTAGATAAAGGAATATAATCAATTGTTGTTTTGATTGTTTGAATTTACACCTATACACTACAAGATGCATCATTATATATTTCAAAAGGCTATATATATTATATGATATTTCTCTTGATTCTTGATCTCTATCATTGTGATGCATTTGTTTTGAATGTATAATTTTCACTTGCGCTGGAGACATAGAATGTGAAGAAAATAAATAACATGAAGAATAATGCAACTTGAGTGCAGCTCTTAAGAGAAAGGGCAGAGGCCAACAAAAATGTAGCATATTATCCAAAGAAATTCAAAGGGAACAAAAGATATTGCATAATTCAACAGTAGAGGGCAAGCAATAGGGGACAGTGCACATTCCTATACAAGTTTTGTTTATTGCACTTTAAGAAGATGGTATCAATCTCAATTAGGGATTGGAGACATGTGTCCCCATCAATCAAAGATGCAATGAGGGAGATGATGAAGGTATGTAAATGCTTCATACATGTGACATACTATGTACCTTATCCTCTTTCTTTTTTTTCAAATATTGTAACATGCTTGTTTTTACTTCGTAGTCTACCTTTGACATTACTACTGAGGGCAAGAAGAATTCTTTGCAAGGAGCCTATGAACAATGAAATAAATGGAAGAGTAAACTTACAAAGAGGTACATAGTTCCAAATGCCACTTATCCATAGAGGCTCCACACCATCCTTGAGTTGTATTGCAGCATCATTAACCACAATGCGTGAATTGAATTTGTATAGACTATAGCCTATCTTCTGATTTTGAGGTAACTACTTGCCCAAAGTTTGATTCATTTAATAAACAAAGTTGAGTGTACTTAATTATGTTTCTTTGATGAGTAGGCAAAGCATATAAATAGGCAAATGGTGCATGCGACTAATCATATGTAGCAACACCTCTCTAGGATTGGTTATGCCTAGTTATAAGAACAAGAAGCAAGTACATATGATAGTTCATCTTTGTTTAATTATACTAGACTTTTATTTCATTACCTATGATTTAGTGTCTCTCTTGACAAAAAAAGAAGGTTAGGACCAATAAGCCATCAATTATGCCATCCTCAAGAAAATGGAACATTTACAATAGTGTAATGCGTAGAATTTCATGAATACAAATGCTGCCCCAGTTGCTTCATGAATCGCAAGAGGTTCTACATGTGTACCTTTGTATCTTTTGGATTATATGTATGGAATTGATCATGTTCTAATAACTAAATTGTACAAAGAGTTGACACAAGAAAGCACAACTATAAGGACTCTAAACAACACTCTTATAAAGGGAGACATCCTATCTAGGGCTATGTGCAATAAGGATGAGCACCTTGGCCTAGTAATGCAAAGCCCTAGGCCAATGAGGGTGGGCAAAGAGAAGGCTGGTAGGCTTTTAGGCTAGGGTGAAGGATAGAGAGTTAGTCCCACATTGCCTGGGGAGTGGAAACTGGGTTGTTTATAAGAGTTTGAGAAACTTTAATGGTCATAATGCATTTTTCCTAGGAAAATGGGGAAGAACAAAGCCATGAGGGATCTATGGGCACCCCAAAGTAGACAATATTCTAATTGTTGGAACCTAGGGGTGTTACAAATGGTATCAGAGTTAGTACCCCTTATGGTGTGGTGGCTAGCCCCACGCGAGCGCCTGGTTGTGGCTATCATGTGGGGATGTGTATTCCTTAAGGGGGGAATATGTGAAGCCCTAGGCTAATGAAGGCAGGCCAAGAGAAGGCTGGCAGGTTTTTAGGCTAGGGTGAAGGACAGAGAGTTACTCCCACATTGCCTGAGGAGAGGAAACTGAGCTATTTATAAGAGTTTAGGAAAGTCTAATGGTCACAACATGTTTTTCCTGGAAAACTGGGGAAGAACAAAGCCGTGAGGGATGTATGGGTGCCCCAAAGCAGACAATATTGTGATTGTTGGAACCCTAAGGTGTTACAAGTGAGGCCCTAAGACCACGATGTTGTTCCATAAAAATTCTTCCTTGCAACAAAAGAATAATTCAATATAGGACTTGGAGGAATGGAAAGAGAAAACAAAAGAGGAGTTGCTCAAGAGGTAAGGAAGAACTATATGACAATTTTTGGAGTTTTAGATGTCCAAGTCAAGATGTTGTACCTAGACCCCCACCACATAATAGATGCAGTCCCTTGATTGAAGAAGACCTAGAAGAGCAACCCTTCTGATGAGATATGCTAATCAAGAAGGTATGTATATGTTGACACGTTTACTTTTTCAATGTCCAATTATTTGATAATCTTTATTCATTCATATGAATCTAGTATTTATGACTTATAGGTGGGTCATTGCATGTTAGAGCTACATACAACTGAAAACAATGTAACTATTGCTACACTATACGAGGTTCTCTCTGTGATGTTGTAGGTCATGTTGATGCATCCACACACTAAGCGTGTGTGTATTATTGTTGTCCTACAACTGAATGCACCCCTACCATATTCGATAGTAGTTGACAAAACTAACATTGTCGGGGATGCAATTGGATATCATGTCACTTAGCTGGGAAAATATATCAAACCCATGTTATCCAAGGTACTTATATGGTGTCATAGCATCATTTTCAATAACATTTTTAAGGCTCAACTTAATTGTTTAATATTATCTTCATCTAATGTTAACCAAAAATAACAGAAGGCTCCATCGAGGTTAACCCCTCTTCGGCAACACATTCTGCTATAGTAATTGACTTGATACTAGTATTTATGTCTATTTTCATGGTAAAATGAAATGTCTTCAATGACCATTCTTATATTTATTACTAATTTTTAAAAATTTACATCTACAGTATAGGGATCGGGTGGACGTTCCACCTAACATGCCTCCATTACTAAGGGGACTCTATTGACTAAGGGAATCAACCTTGCACAAATAAAGCCTAGTGTGCTTGTTGATGACAGAGTTGAGGTACCAGTCATGAATGAGGACCTCTTAGTAGTATGTAATATGGAGCAACTACGATACATGCATATTATTGCCTATATTGGGTGTGCAAATATTTGTGCTATCAAGAATCCTTGGTGTTACTTGTTAATAAGATGTGATAAGTAATAATGGTTTCATTTATGCATGCCTTTGCATGATAAATTGTAAAGATTAGAGGACAATGATGTTTACTAATTCCTTGACCCTGTTGTCATCTCTAGACCAAAGGAGTAATGGCCCATAAAGAAATAAATAGAAGATAATATATTTGGGTTCTTACATTATGAGAAGGGGTAGGCCTTACCAATTCTCTGTAGTAGTGAATAAGTTTCAACATGTCCTGCTAAATCATGTTATATAATTCACTTATACAATTTAAATTAAATGATATGTGTATAGGTCTCATTGGATGCTACTAGCTTTGGATATGCATGGTGGGCATGCATCAATTTTTTATTCTTGTAGAACACACATTTGTGCCCTGCTGATGGAAATAATCAACAAGTAGGTCTTTATTCATTCACCCATTATAATAGTTGGATATCTAAGAACTATTCTATTATTGATATGTAATACTTTTGACACATAAATGTGAAGTGCATGGTATAAATTGGCTAACATGAAAGATATTAAGCACCCACCAAAATTCACTTGGAAGAAGGTCAAGGTAAGTTTTGGTAGTTCTTTAGTATAATTTATAACCTAAAGTTACAATTAGACATGATATTTTAACCTTTCTATTTTCTTTGTTGTGCAGTTCCCTAAACAAAAATCCAATTGAGAATGTGAATGTTATGTTTTGAGATACATGAGAACCCTAATTTACAGTGGAATTATATCTCACAATTTAGAAAGGTAAGATAATTAATTTACTTATCGTCATTCTTACAATCTTCTACATTTTCTAAATGACTCCAAGATTGAATGCCTCAATTGATTTAACATATGTTGCCTTGTAGGCTAATTTGGGAAGCAAGAGTTACTTCCAATTAGATCTAAATGACATAAGAATGGAATGGACTGAATTTGTATTGACTTTTAATTTATAGATGACTAATCATCTTCACAATGGAATACAAAACAAAACTTCATTTATATGGATGTCCTTCTTTTTTCATTTGATTAAAATCTATGTGTGATTTCTTTATTTTAATGAGGAAAAGTTGGTGTGTCAAACTAAACATACTTGTCACTTTTTTCTCCCTGCATTTGAAATTTTGAAGTTCAAGGTGGAAGGTTAGAATGTGAATGTATTTTCGAATGTGAAATGTGGATGTTGGAGTTTTATGGTTTTTGCATGTAGGGGATTCTAAGAATAGATAGGGGAGAAAAGAAAATTTTTCTTACTACTATAGGTTTCTAAGAGGGACTGGTATAATGGTGGATATATTTGAAAGTGAAAGTTGAATTATGTTTGAATATTCCACAAACACTGTAGCTTATAGATGTCATCAAATTGAAGTGAATGTGATTTCTTTTCATTGTTGAAGGTGAATGTTGAATGTATTTTGAGCTATAAAAAGTATAGGAATAATGTAAAAATAAAAACTAATAAAAGAATACGAAAACAATAGAAAGAATGTAAAAATAGAAACTAACAAAAGAAGATGGTTTCACAAAATTGTCCTATATTATTTATAAAATAAGTTAGTTTACAAAATATCGTCTTATATTATTCAACTAAAATAGGGCAGTCTTTAAGGAATTGTCTTATATTATTACATGAAATAGGATGATTTTTAGGACATTATCTTATATTTTTGAAAAATAAACAAGACAATTTATGGTCAACCTTCGTATTTGGCTCTGGATTTTATAAGATGTCTATGTATAAGATGGTTTAGTAACTGTCTTATACATACATTTTTAACTATCCTAAAAACCCTTCACTATAGTAGTGGAAATCATCTCATCTCAACTCCCTATTAAGTTTAATTTTAGTTATTTGCTAGATCACTTCATCTTTTGACAATTTTGAGATGTTACTATCTCATCTTAAGTCACTCACTTCATCTAAAGCATCACTAAGACCAAGTGAGACACTTAAGGGTAGGATCAAATGGTTCCTAAGGATTCTTTCTTAGAAAAGTAGCAATGTGATTATGTAGATTCATGCTTATTAAGAAAATCTACAAAAGTACTATCTACACTATATATTGAAAGTGGAAAGCTAAACTAGAGCACTTGTAAGTGCAGGGAGTTGAAGTGGTCCAAAATTTCGTACAAATGTATCCAACTTTAATTGATCTACAAAGTTCATCCAATTTGCTAGGGTTTGGATATCTCCTACTCCAACCATAATGCTAATTGGAAGATTCTAACATCTAAAAGGTTATTCTTTTGATAGGAAGTTGGAAATTTTATAACCAAGAGTCTATATTCAATGACCAAAAACATGATTTCGTAAGAAATCAATATATCTCAATTTTTGTCTACAATATACCTAAAATAGAAACAACTAGATAAATGATTCAAATCATCCAAAGGTTAGCCTATTTGTGTAATGATTTAGAGTACTTTTGTGTCCAAGTGCTAATAAATCATTTGTCTTAGCATTCCTCATAATGGAAACTACCCTGGTAGGACCAATTGTCATTATATAGATCTAAAATATATAAGTATAAGATGGGAGGGTATTTTGGGAATAGGTTGAAGGGTGTTTTGAAAATAATAAAAAATGGTGACAAGATTCATGAATAGTAAGAGTTAGAAGAGTGTAATATCTTGAAATATGACATTATGTAAAGCCATCTTACTATGAGAATTTATTAATAAAATTAAGCTACTTAGATGGTTGTGATGTGAGTTTGTCAATATGTATCCCAGAGTTCAAGTCACCAATTTAGCAACCTAAAAAAGATTTTTTATTTTATTTTATTTTGCACTAAGTTAAAAAAACATCTAGATTTTAGGAATGATCCAAACCATAGAGTAGTTGATAGATAAGATTGCAGCCAAGATTTTATCTAACATGAGGATCTTAGGTTCAATGGCTAAGGTGCATGGATTTTAATGTTAGAAGGGATAAGTGGGTGAGATTGTATAATAATGTTTTACACCCGGTCCAATGGATGGCTAAGATTTAACTACTAAAGATCTAGGAAAGTGGAATAAGATCAAATAAATGGGAATCCTAGAGGCAGATCACTTTTCCAACATATATGGGAGATGAGGAAACACAATTTGGAAACAAATCGAAAGCTAAGGTAGGAAGGAAGCATCACCACTTTCTGCTAGATAAGAAGATTGTAGAAGGCTTGATTCATGTTTCTAATAGGTGTGGGATGTGGGATCTTTCCTAGGCTAGGTTTTCTAAATTTTTAGCAAAACAAGCTTTGGAAAATTATGCATGATCAAAATCTATTTAACATTCTTTGTGTTGTATCTTTCCAACTTATGCATAAATCTAAATGAGATTCATGAATGGTATGACATGATATTTATGTACCTTATAGTCATGTAAATCACACATATAATTAACCAATTCTTTGTGCATGATTTCATTTGAAATCTATACATCCATCAATATGTTTTCATTCATATAATTAGCCTTCAAACCTTCATCTTTTAGCTACTATTTTTAGCATGGTTTGCTATAATTTTACATGCATTTTGATCTTAAATTAATGCTTGATTCTCACCATGGAATTGAGCGTAATATTATCTTGATATCACAATTAAATCCATCATGAAATTTACACCATTTTCTTTTAGTTCTAATTGTCTCTTTAGGTTCATGTATATACGACTAGAAATCTATAAACTTGTTACCTACTGTTTTGATAGGAAATACATGACCTCTTTTATGAATTTTTAACCTTATATTTAGTAGTAAGGCTCATTGAAATCCAAAATTTTGATTCAAATCTCATGAGTTTTGGATGTGTTTAAAGAGTGTTTTGACTGTCTTACTATTGAACTGTCTGACACGAAATCTTGTAACTGTCCAATAGATGTTTTAAGGTACCAAATGCATTTCAAGCACCTAGCACACCCAAGGACTCTTTTAAAATGTTGTAAACTCAATAATAATAAAATTAAGAAGGGCCAATTGTTGCTATAAAACTAGTGGATCATCATTTTAAACAAAAATAGTCAGTTGGCCTGCTGAAAATTTGTAGCAGATAGACCGACTGAAGTTTGAGTGTCTCCATTGATTTCTAGTTATATAGTGCACATGATAGCCATTTGTATGCCTAGTAAAGTTGATGATTTAGTTTTGAACAGGGTAAAAAAAGACGAATGGATTGCCAACTCACCTAGTCATTGCTAGACTTGTAGTACACATAGGGAATGGTTTAGTAGTTAACGTGCTAGGTGGATTACTATTGTGTTAAACCTTAGTGACTCTGTAGACAAAAGTTATATCTAGAAATTTGTAGATTATTTGATAACTTCTGAAATTCTTAGATTATTTGACTCATTATAAGGACACTTGATAAGTGAGATGTATCAAATAAGTGTCTAAATGTGATATATGTAAATATTCTTTTACAATGAATAAATAATCACAATTACAAAACAAATGGGATAATTTTTTCTTTTATTTTCATACCAATTTCACATTTTCCTAACACTCCTTACTAATAACTATCAATAAAACAATCCAGATGACTTTTTAGAGTGTGAGATGCAAGGGATGTACGAATGAAATATCACATTGGTGAAAATGCATAATTAATCGATGGAAGGATCGGATCATTCGGGTTCTATCATTAAATCCCCACTTAAGTAAGAGATTTTTTTACATTTATAGATGATATAAGATAAAAGACACACCTTAGATGATGTATTAGCATGCCAATTGGTATATAAACCTAATGAAAAAGATAGTGATGCATAGATCAAGGTATAAGGAAAGGTGGATTGAGAAAGAGATCCATTGTTGAATAATTAAGTGACAGGCCATACCATGAATTAAAATAGTGGAAACATTGGCAATTAAGGCCAAGCAACATTGTATCATCAAATGGTAGGATATGATTGCCATTAGATTTCAAATAAGAAGCTATAAGTGATTTGGGTACAATTGAAAAAGCCACAAAGTGGTAAGGTGTAATTGAAATACCATAGAAATAAAGGATTTTTTTGGGCATTTGAAGCAACTGGCATATTCATGGAGGAAAATTACTTCAACATGCTAGCCCAGCACATGAAGGGAAGAGTGAAGGGCAGCTCGTTGAAGCTTGATGACATGTGTCACTTCCATGCATAAAAAGTCTTAAGCTAACTTAGGGAAATGGCATTAACCATTCCCTTCACCAAACTTCCCACGATCTACAGTGAGAGACCTATGAGATCGGAGAAAAATCAAATGGGAATCGAAGGAGAAGATGAGGAATGATCCAAGGCGAAGTTGGGAAGTGATTGGGTGAAAACTAAGTACCACTAATGGAAGCTAGCGAAGGAGTGGGACATCTAATTTTGGGTCAAATGTTCAGTCACTTGGGAGCCAACTCCACCACTTCAAATCGGTGAGTTAGAAGCTCAATTTATGGTAGGGGATTTAGGAGCAACTCTAATGTAAATCCATGCCATAATTTTCCAAAATAATACAAGAAAATCTGTAGCTAATTTGATGATTTTCAAAAGAGTTGTACTACTGTCCTGCTGTATGCATTCGGAGTATTTGGCCCAATTCATGATTCAGATCTTGATTATAAATGTCTCAGAGATCTTTTAGCATGCTATATCTTCTTGTAGGACAGTGACTGAGCCATTATTAGCCCAAAATTAATTTTACGCATCTAGTGGTGGAATGGTTGTTTGCATGCTCATGTGATTTTGGGCAGGTTGTACGTGGTCTATAATCTCACTAAGTGGACTGATCTTCCAGCCATAGCTGGAACGTCTTTCTACTGTAGTTTTATTGAGATTTTTGTACGGTTTGCTAAGGGAGATATAACTCTATGACAGTACAAGGTGTGTAATGAACCCCAAAAAACAGGTTATACGTGTGGCTTAGATTGTAAGGTGCTTCTCCCCAGCTGAGATCACCATGTATTTTACCTTTTAGAGTGGGAATCTTTACTTGATCATAAGAGGATATATTAACTTACTGTTGATACATGAAATAGAGATGTAATGTTGAAAAGTTTGGATATTTATATGCATGATTAATGTGAAAAGGAGACGACAAATTCCTGTTCGTTTAGAGCAGAAAAATTTGGGTGTTCCTTAACCCTCTTGCTAAAGCTACGTAACTGTGAATTGGAAACAGAAATACCTAAATTCTATATTTCACCTTTGAATGAGATCAATTTACTATAATTCGTGCTTTGGATGTTTTAGAAAGAGAAAAATTTGGGCAACAAAACCTTGCAATAGGCAGAACGCTCACTGTAGTACCCTGCAGTGCGGTGCCTTATTGCTTGGAGGCTTTGACCCCTGCTAACTGGACATATTGACATGATTTTTACATACTTTTGTACCGTATTAGTGTATTATCACATCCGGTAGAAATGATCTACAGATTAGTACAGATATTAGTTTCAAATTAGCCTAATTTTAAGCTTGAAATAAATGATACATAGTACAGTCAAAGTGCAAAAACTGGGTTAGCAAATAAACATGAAATGCTTACTATTAACTTGAACCAATCGACATTTGATTTGATCTTCTTGGGAAGAGAGGGACATGTCTTCAATTCTCAAGGTTTTAATTGATGGATATTAGGATGAATTAACTTTAAAAAATCTGCTTTCATCCTACTAGTTTAAATGTAGAACACGGTGTTAAAACGCTTATACGCTGCAATCTTCCAATACTTTTCACTCCTTTAGAGTTACATGATTCATAATCAAGTATGAACCTGAAAATGCTAAGTTTTACATTATAGAAACATTTGGAATAGGGAAGTTATGGAGTCACCTACCTCAAGGTGGAAACCACACTAATACAAAGAGGGAAAATGGAAGTAGCTTATACATGGTTTTATTGAAGCAACGTACATAAATTTGTAAATCTGGACTTAGTACACTTGAAATGTACTAATAAGGTTGCATAACAACAATTATAAAAATGCCAAAAACAAGGGTTAAATGTAGCTCTTAAGTCTAGTGTTTTATCAATTGTCATGGTGACTGATCATAAAGTGAAAAGAAGCTTAATGCCCTTAGGGCAATGAATAAGATTAGAGGTTGAGGACAAGAACTTGATGTGTTCTAGACAGTACTCGCAAGTGCACAATTCAAAGTAGTGTAATTTCATGCAAGTGAGTTTGATCTCACAAGGAATCTTGTTAAGTGTTCAATTTTGGCCAAAATACCCCTAATTTAGCATTCAATTAGATCATCTAACCGTTCAATTTTGCAAAACTTGGCTTGATTTTGAATTTAACTTCAATTGACCATCCAAACCTTAATTTGTCAAAATCAACAGTCAGATGATCATTAGAGTTTATTAGATGACTAATGTACAGTTCAGATGATTCTAATTCAGTCTTTTCTTTTGCAGATCAACCAAAAGACGCATGAATGACTGCGATTAAAAGTTAACAGTGCAGATCATTTTAAAAAGGATTGATGGACCAGATCACTCATAAAGAAAGATGGGATAGTTTCCTAGAAGACAATGGAGCTAAATTTTGGAGGAGTTTCCAAAAGGAGTACCCAAATTAGCAAGGAGCAAAAGGCAACCTCTTCCCCCACTTCTTTCCTTCCTTTCCTTTTTCCTCCTTTTCCTCCTTTTCCTTTTTCCTTCTTTCCTTCTTTTTCTTTTTCCTTCTTTCCTTCCTTTTCTTTTTCCTTCCTTATTTCTTCTCTTTCCTTTCCACTTTACTCTCACATTCTTTCTCCCACTTCCCATAACGCCTATTCGTTTTCCCTTCTTCTATTCTCCTCTCCCCCTCATGCCTCTTCCCCTCCATTCACTCCTTTTCTTCTCTCCATCCTTAGTCTTCTCCTCCCACCCTCTCTCACATCCCTCTACCCTCTCTCCCACATTCTTCTCTTTCTGTCCAGGACTCTCCCACCATCTCTCCTTCATCAAGGCACTCTTCTCTTCTTCTCTCTCTCTCTCAAACCCATATCAACCTTTCTCTCTATCGTTCTCCTCTCTTCCCATCTCTCTACACAACCCTCCTCTTGGCTGGACATAGGAGGCAAGCTCCCTCTCGCACACCTTAATCTTTACCCCATCTACCCAACATCACCCCAGCTTCCTTTCTTCTTCTCCAATGCGTCGCATCTGCCTCCATTGGAATCAGGTGATGCCACCACCTTTGTTTCTACAAGCCCAGCTCTTCCTCCTTGTTTCTCACGACAACCTCCCTCTTCTTCTCTCTGTCCTGATCTCTTTCTCATCCGGGTCTTCCCCTCTATTCTCCACTTTTTCTCCCAACCAGATCTCCAGTCCAGTCAGTCTCTATCAATCCCGCTCTCTCTCCTACCCAGTTCCTCTACCTTCCCCTCCTCTCTATTGCTCTATCTCCAACCCCCAATTCCCTCCTCCATCACCGGCGTCTGCCCCAGTCCGAACCAGCCCAGGCATCCTCCATCTTCATTGGCCAGGTCGGCGTTCTCTCCTTTTCTCCGGCGTACGTCCACCGTCGTCAGCCTTTTTTTCTCACCTCCAGACGTCTTGGAGATGAAAACCCAAGTCGGGTTTTCCTTCCTTTCTTCTTCCCTCTCCTCCTTCCTCTTTCCTTCTTCTCCTTTTCTCCTCCTTCTTCCCCATCTCCCTTCTTCCTCGGGTTTCCTAGTTTTTCTCTTAAAAACCAAATTTTAACCAAAATTCCAGTTTTGTCCTCTCTCTTTCAAAGCAATTACAATTCTGTTCTTTCTGGTTATTTCCATCTGTGTCCCCAGTTTATTTACATCTGTGTCCCGTTTTATTCCCATGCTGTTTTATCCATGTTCTGTTATCCAGGAACTGTCCAATCTAAATCAAATCATTTAAGGCTTAACTCAATCAATGGGTTAGCCTTAATCAAAATAAAAATCACCATTTCTCCTTCGTTTATTGTTAGATTTCAAATTTATTTTACACAGTCATTCTTAGGACATCCCTAGACATAATCAACGTATCTGATCTTCGATTTGAAATTCATATATCAATCTGCATGGTCCAAATCTTGAAAAGACAAATTAGACCAGATCTCTTTGATTTTTATGAATCTGACAAATCTGACCAGTGGATCACTAATCAAGAATGTGCTGAAGATATATGTAAAGGAGGATCAGTGTTTAGAATACCAAAAGTGAAGATTTTGATAAAGATTGATCTAGCAAAGTAGCTTTTTCTTGTTATTTGATTTTATTTGTTTTATTTCAGAACTGGAAATTCTGTATTTTTGAGAAATTGATTAGACCTTAACATTGATTCTCATTTCAATAATTCCAGTAATTTTGAGTGATTTCTTTTTAATTTTACATAATTAAATTTTATTGAAATTTCTATTTTTTTAATCAAGTCCTCATGGGATCGACCCGTACTTGCATAAGCTGCACTACAATAGCCCGTGCACTTGCGATTAAACATCAACAAATCTCATAGATTTGTATGCAATTAGAATCTTATTTAGATTACTTATCTTAGTCAAAAGAGATTATATTGTAATTTAATCTAAGAATTAAAAGCACACAGAATTTGAAACATGCATAAAATTAGAACTCAAACTAAGAAGAGACGTCCTAAAAATCAAGACGCTCTAAAAACAAAATTAGAAACTTTGAAACATGTAATTATATCTTAATATACCTAACATGCATTCAAGAAAGCAAACTAATGCAAACTAGAAACATGAATCACTTAGAAACCTAAAGATGAATGAACTTTCTAAAACTAGAATATAGAAACTTTCCTAAATTGAAATTTCCAATAATCCAACTTTCTAAAATGCAACTAATCTTAAATAAACTTCCTAAAGATGCTTGCTTTCTATTATTAAAACTAAACACTTCCTAAAACTGAAATTAGAAACATTCTAAATAATGAAATTTAATCTAAACATTCAAACTAACACATGCAATGAATAACAAAATCTAAACATTCAACAAAATTTTAACTTGTCATACATGATAAGGAGAGTGCACATGAATCATAACTTTGTTTATTGCATGTAAAATCCTTACATGAATAGCATGCAAGATTCAATAGAGATTCAATCCTAGAAACATGCAAGAGAAGAGTGTGCATGAATCAAGATGATGAAAACACAAGAGAATCACTTCAATCATTAGTCTCTAATATATCCAACAATAAATTAATAGATGGCATGCATGCAAACCCGAAAGAGAATCAAAGAGAGAATGAAGGCAAGATAGAAATGAATTCTAAGGACAAGCAAAGAAGATGAAGCACGATGGTAACAAGCAAAAAAGTAATGCAAGCAAATATAGAAAATCAAAGAATAACTAACTTAGAATAAGAAGATCCAAAGGCTACTCTCTCTTTCCTATCTCTACAAGAGATTGATAGTAGAAGCAAAACAACAAGGAAAATCACGCAGGTATCTTGCACATGAACCAAAGGAACAAGAATGTTGCAAAGATATAAACAAGGATGCATGAAAACCAACCAAAAATTGTGTTGGAAGCTAGCTTGAAGGATGCATTGAGAAGTCCTAAGGAAAGCTAAGCAAAATTGTATGGAAACCAAGATAATTTAGCAGGAATGCGTGGTAACCAGCCTTGAAGGTAGATTCTTCTTTTTCTATAAATTTTCACCCTTCTAAAGGGATAAGACTCAACAAAATTCTATTCCTAGGAAGAAGGAAAGAAGGGACAAGAATGGGTAAAAAATAGAGATAAGATAAGGATGAGGGCAAGGTAGTTGGATAAGGCAAAGAGACTTAAGTGGAAACTAGAAAAGGAAAAAGGGAAAAACTAGGAAGATAGGGATTAGAAGGGGTGATTGCACAAAATTTTGTGCTTGATTTCCTTCTAATTGTTCCACTATGGAAGGTGGTAGAGAGAGGGAAAGAGAAAAGAGTAAAGAGTGGGTGCCTCTCTCTTGATTGGTCCACATCTCATGCATATCATCCTATCTCTTGAGACCATGGTTTTACAAATTTTAAAAACCATTTTTTCTCCTCAAAACATGCAAACCTATGTATCTTGCCTTAAATGGCTTAGGTGACTTACATCCTTGGCTTCATGGGTTGAAATCTCATGCAAAGGTGGTGGAATTCTACTACCTTTTGCATGGATTTTGTATGGGCTCATTTCTAGTCACCTTGAATTCTACTAATTATTTTCAAAACTCGTTTGTTTTCTTTGGAATAATCTTGGCCCTTGCTTGAACTTTGAAATGATGGAAAATGGATCCAGGCCTCTATAAGTTGACTTGGATTATCGGTTCTCACCTAAAGTGTTATGGATTATTCGATCATTCTTTTACTACCTACAAAAGATTCAAAACACTAATTAATACCTAAAAATTTATAATAGATTACATACTTACTATGAATTAGCTTTTACATCTGTAAAATATCAGATTTGTGGATTATTAGTTTAGAAATGCAAGCGTCATGAATTTTGTAAAAACAAAAAAAAAATACAATAATGCCCTGTGATCTATGACACATGTACTGCTAATTGGGTACTTTATATATAATTGACTACATATCACACCCCCTAATCAGCATTTGGCTAGCATGCAAAAAATTATGGAAACATAAATGACTGTCATTTTTGTAGGTACTTATGATTGCATTTAGCATATGCAACAAGCCTTTAAACCTCTAGGTTACCTTATTGGACAAGTTAGACCTCATGAGATTTTGTGGAGAATGTATCCAAAAAATATAATAAGGCTAAGTTTCTTAGTTTCTCTTAGAGAATTATCATCCATTAGTGCTCTCCTGGATTTAACAACTTAATGAAGATGAATGAATTTTTTTTTCAAGTTATCCACATGCCAAAACCATTTTACTACATATCTCTAAGTGCAATATGTTTAAAGGCTACATAAGTCTAGACTTCTAAACAAAAATGCTTATACTCGATTGAAAAATGTCTTGATCTCAAATTCTCATTGGTATATACATAGAAATGAGGCTCTCAGAAAAGGGTCAAACAATTCTCTCATTATGTGACCAAATCCAACAATACTAGTGGTTCATATAAACTTATGCACACAGATGCTACAAAGAATTGTGATCCCTAAGAATGGCTGTCATTAGTAAGACTAGAAGGAATAGCTCACCTTACTTCCTTAATATTTGTTTCCACTTAAGACTATCTTCTACTCTAAGAACAACAAGACTTTAGACAGGACAAAACATAATTTGGGACTAGTTATGAAAGAAAGAGTAAAAGGATTCAAAGGTTTCAACTCTCAGTAGAGGTTTTCAATGAATGTTAGATAACTTCTCTTTTGAGTGCACTAAAGTGAATATCTTTTCCATTTTCCCTTTCTATCTTCATTCACAACTTTTCTTTTCTTTTATGATAATTCTTTCAGTGAAGGCTTTTTCTATGTAAACATTTGATGTTTTTCACTTCTTAGACCTTTGTCATTTTTGAACCTTTTCTACCATCTATACTCATTTTTGAAAGTTTGCTAATGGATATTCTTAACTAGGTTTTTGGGTTAAGCTAAATGGGGTTTTGGAAAGAAAAAGGCATACCAAGAGGCTCAAGGGGTCTAACTAGTGGTATAACATCCTCGGTAAGCTTTATGTCTTTAGGTTAAAATAAGGATGGCATGTATCATTACTTAGGTTTCCTAAAGCCTATTTGATTCAATAAATATTTTAGAGAAGTAAGTTAGTACTCCTATTGTTAGTCATGGAAATTTGACCAAAACAATGATACTGTGATCTTTCAAAGTCCATATATGCTGAAAAAAATTATGGAATTACAAATAACCCTTAGAAAGATGATAGTCTCTAATGCTCACTTGGGTATAAAATTCTCCACAGATTTTCCTCAAGGTCTCTAAGTCATAACCATCTATTAATCTAGACTCATGCACTGTGTGTAAGTGTGTTCTAAGATTTAACTTCATTAATACTTTGTGACATGAATAAAATGTGAAATTAATCATATGCATGTCTATTAGTAGGTTAAAGTAGGAGAAATATTAATATTTGTACAATCCAATTCTCATCATAGTAAAGGAACTTGACCTTAAAAACTTGAAAAAAAATAAAAAACTTTTTAATTTTTTTTCAAAAGTAAAAAAACTCATATTTTCATGCATATCTATACCCCCCAACTTGAACTAAATATTGTCCCCACTGTTTTGAAATATAGGGCTCCCATATGCTAACTAGGTAATGTAAAAAAAATGAGACTCTGAAAATGCTAGGTTGCCTCCCAATGAGCACTAAGTTTTAACATCTTTAGTCAGACATACAGTGTTAGTACAGTGATGAATGTATGCTGGGCTCATGATGAACATAGATGTCATGGATCATGTAATGGTAAGTCTTATTAAATAGGATCCTCAAGAAAAAACTCCTCTGCTTTGGGGTTGTCCAATTCTACAAAGGGTTTTAACCTTTGACCATTCACTTTGAAAATCTCCCCATCCTTTTCTATCTTGAATTCCCTATGAGGATAAATTGTGTGAACAATGTAGAGTCTAGTTCGTCTAGAGTGAAGCTTTTTAGGAAAGAGATACAACTTAGACATAAACAAGAGGACCTTTTGTCTTGGTGTGAAGGACTCACATAATATATGCATATCATGATAAGATTTCTTTCGGTCCTTATATATCCTAGCAGTCTCATATACATCTTTCCTAAGTTTTTCCAACTCATTGAGTTAGAGCTTTCTATGTGTCCTAGCACTATCTAAATAGAAATTGGGTTTCTTAATGGCTTATTATGCTTTATGCTCAAGTTCAATTGGGAGACGACAAGCCTTTTATAGACTAGACAGTGGGGTGACATGCCTATAGGGGTTTTAACACAGTACAGTTAGCCCATAAAGCATCACTAAGCCTAAGTTACTAATCTTTCCAATTAGGATTAACTTTCTTTCCTAAGATTCACTTAATTTACCTATTGGACACTTCTACTTGCCCACTTTTCTGAGGATGATATGAGGTAGCTTTCTTATGGTTTACACCATATTTCTGATTAGATTTTCAAACATTCAACTAATACTGTGGAGTACCAAAGTGTACAAAAATATTTTCCTTTAAAGTTAGACCAATATTTTCTAATCATTGCTCTTACTTATTATGGCCTCTATCCATTTGGACACATAGTTCACTCCCATAAGAATGTAAAGATGATAAAATAAATTAGGAAAAGGTCCCATAAAATCAATGCCCCAAATAAATTAGAATGGAGTTCAGGGCATCATATATCTTTCACCAAGACTCCCTAATTATTGACATCTGGCACATGTTATGCAGTAAGCATGAGAATCTCTAAAAAATGGGCTAGTAGAAACGGCACTGCAAAGTAGTTACCACATGCAAGGTCATGGCAAAAAGGAAATGATTTGATGATGCTCACTATCAGGTATGTATCTCCTAATTACTTGATTAGGATAGTACTTGTATAAGTATAGAGCATCTTAAGAAAAGTGTTGGACCTCAGCAAGAAATCTATGCCTATCTTATTTGGACCAATGATCTGATATTTTATGAGTGACATGATAATTTACAATATTTGCATACTAAGGTAACTGGGAGATAGCCATCAACGTTCATCTAGAAATGGCTCAGTGATAGGGTGACTCATTATTAGATTGAATGACTAACCAAGACAAATGATCTACTACTATATTCTTAGAGCCTTTCTTATCACAAATCTCAATGTGAAACTCCTATAGTAATAGAATCCATCTAATGAGTAGGTTTAGCATCCTTCTTGGAAAGAAGGAACTTCAAGGCTACTGGTTTGAATAGATGATAGCTCTAGATCTTGAGAGGTAGGATTTAAATTTGTCTAAGGCAAATGGAATTGTAAACAACCCTTCTTTAATAGTGGAATAATTGAGTTATGCATCATTCAATGTTCTATTGGGGAATTTTATCTATATGCTACCCAAAGCCAGCACCAATTGTACAATCAAAGGTGTCATACATAATCTCAAATGGTGCACTCCAATTTGGTGGTTGAATAATGGGAACAAAGGTTAATTTTGATTTGAGTGGCTCAAAAGCTCATAAGTCATTTTCATTAACATCAAATGTAGCCTCTTTAAAATGTATTTGCATAAGGACTTGGAGATTTTGCTAAAATATTTAATGAAGCACTGATAAAACCTAGTGTGGCCAAGAAATGAACAAATTTCCTTTACCATCCTAGGAGGCAAAACGCTAGCAATTAGATCTACCTTAGCTTAATCGACCTTTGCCCCATTAGATGAGATCATATATCTTAAAACAACACCCCTTGTCACCATAAAGTGGCATTTATCCCAATTAAGAACTATAATTTTCTCCTAACACCAGTAAGAACTAACTTCAAATGGTGTAGGAATTCATCAAAAGATGATCCAAAATACTAAAAAATTGTCCATGAACACTTCTAAGAACCTTTCTAAAGTAGACATAACATTACACAATCCAAAGGGCATACGATGGTAGCAAATGTCCCAAAAGGGTAGGTGAAGGTAGTCTTCTCCTAGTCCTTAAATGCTATGGGTATTTGGTTGTAACTAGACAACCATCAAGAAAGCAATAATATTTATGGCCGGCTAACCTTTCCACCACTTGAGCAATGAAAAGAAGATAAAAATGATCTTTCCTCATGACCAAGTCTAGTTTAAGATAATCAATATCGATTCTTCACTAGCTAGTCATGTGAGCGGGGATCAGTTTGTTGTACTCATTGCAGACTACTGTGACTCCGAATTTCTTAAGTACAACCTGAACTAGGCTAACCCAAGTGTTATAAAAAAAAAGGGATATACTATACCAATATTTAGCAATTTAAGCATTTCATCTCTAATAACCTCTTTCATGTTGGGGTTAAGCCTTCTCTATATTTCCCTAGATGGTTTCTCAATCTCTTATAGATGAATTTGATGCATACACATAGTAGGGCTAATCCCTTTTATGTTGGATGTGGTCCACCCTAAAGATGTCTTGATTTAGATATAAGGAATGATGATAGGAAAGGAATCATCAAGTCCTACGTAAGAATATTTGAAGTTATCAAGAAATGGTTTTAGAACTAGATTTGATGGTTTGTCAACTAAAGGTACAAGAACAGATTTGGATGGGGGAAGAGGTTCTATTTGAGGTCCCCATTTAGAGGTATCCATGATTGGTGTAGCATCGAGAAGAGCGTTCACTTCATCTGTGGTTCTGTCTATGTCAAATGAAGGTTAAAATGTGTAAGACAAGCCACAAGTGGATTTACAGTAGAAGATGGTGGAAGAACATCTAAAATTAGACCTTCATTCATATTGATTAACAAGGAGTCATCAAGGTCTAGCTGCTGGTGATCGGCATTAAATACATTAAGTTTGACTTTCATGTTGTTGAAGGAAAGTTCATCACACCATTATGATAGTTAATGATCACGTTGGACGTTGCTAAGAAAGAATGACCAAGAATAACCTAGATCTAACTGTCAGGTTTAATACAAGTTGGTTGTCCAGGATGATGAAATCGATAGGGAAATAAAACTATTCCACATGTATCAAGAAATCTTCAATCATACCACATGGAATTTTAACTAATCTATGTTCAAACTATAACATAGTGTTGGTTAGTTTTATTTCACCAAGCCTTAGTTGC
Organism: Warburgia ugandensis; assembly: GCA_035236585.1. Lineage (NCBI taxonomy): Eukaryota > Viridiplantae > Streptophyta > Magnoliopsida > Canellales > Canellaceae > Warburgia > Warburgia ugandensis. The sequence goes on from CP141130.1 coordinate 50,661,003, forward strand.
ATGTAGACAGAATATGGCAATAGGTTCATTCTAGTCCATAAATCTAATAGTACCCTATCAATGACGTGATTTCCAATAACATGTGATATAGTAGGACAAACTAGATCTCTAAACTTTGGAGCAGTATTATGTCAAAGCAAAAATCTCACCTACTTAGTGAGGAAGGCTTTCTTTTGCACATTTAGCTTGTGCTTTTGTGTGTAGAGCTCTTTGAGGAACTTGGTGTAGGCAAGGATATCCCTGATTTCATTTAGCAATAGAATATTGATCTGGACATGTCTAAATACGCCCATTATCTCATGAAAGTTACTCCATTTCTATGCCTTGTTCAGAAGCTGAGAGAATGGAGCCTTAGGCACATAAGGCGCCTCCACTATGGGTTTAGAGGAGTTGGATCTACATTCCTTTCTCCCCCTCCGTGATTGTAGCTTGGTTGTCCTCCTTTAATTTATTCTCAGTCCACCTTAAGTTGTTGTCTATCTAACAACCACTCCTATGGGTAGTAATGGATTTGGCTTGCTCAAGTGGTCTTCGTGAATTTGAAGTGGTGCTTTTTCAAACTATACCCTGGGGTTTGGGAATGGCTGACTAGTGAATGTTCCCTTATCTCTATCATTAAGGACAATAGACAACTGACTCATTTGCATGTCTAGTTTAGCAATAGCTTGGAAATTAACATTAGAGTTCTATCAACTCTTGTTCTAGAGATGGGTTATGGCTTGTCTAGTTTCATCCTGCTATTTAAATGTTTTTTCTACAAACAACTTCATGATTTCCTCAAATGCTGGTTTATTTGGTTATTAAAAGAATTGTTGAAAACCAAGAGGCTACTGGGGACCTTAAGCTCAAGGGAAATTTTGAGCATGGAGTTCATAGATGGTTCTCCTTGATTAGTGTTCTTTGACCATGAGAAATTAGGATGCCTAGCCCATCCTGAGTTGTAGGTCTCAGAGTAATGGTTGTTGCTAGGATTACAATATGCTTTCATAACATTCACTTGCTTGAAATGATATTTAGGGGTACACATGATTTGATGCATAAGCTGATGATAAGTGTGCTGGGTTAGAACAAGTAGAGCAAATTTCTTGTGGAGGTTTCATGGATGAACTTCTAGTCATGAACGCATCAATTCTCTAGAACATGGTATCAAACTTATCAATTCATTAAGCTAAGAAGTCTCATTTATGTGACATATCTGGGCCAATTTCATAGAGGCCTCCTTTCCTTAGATCTTGAGAATTTTGATCTTATCTATTTGAATAACTCCATTTTTAGGAATTTTTAGCTAAGGTTTCAAAGAATTCCAAGGCCTCTAACTCATTTTTAGTCATGAGGGTCCCTCCGCTAGCAGCATCCACCATTGTTCTATTCTAAGGTGTTAATGCTTTATAAAAGTACTAAACTTGCTGTTATTTCTCGAATCCATGGTGGGGACATTTGTGCCGCAATTCATTTCACCATTCCCAACACTCATAATATTATTCATCTTTCGCTGCTAAAAATTTATGATTTCCATACATAGGGTATTGGTTTTGTGTACAGGGAAGAACTTATGCAAAAACTATTTCTATAATTGGTCCCATGTGGAAATGGAACTAATCTCTAATGAATTTAGCTAAGATTTGGCCTTGTCTTTCAAGGAGAATGGAAACAACCTTAAGTCTAACAGAATTGTCCAAAAAGTTTTAGAATTAGAATGTGGCACATATATTAAGGACTTCCTTGATGTGAAGGTACGGATCCTCTCTCTATACTGTAATAAGATTGGAGTAACTGAATGATTCCAGATTTTAGCTTGAAATGGTTTGCGTTGGTAGATGGTAATGTGATGCATGAGGCCAATAATTTGATTTGTTTTAAAAATAACAGCAAGTGCATAGGTCCACTATAGCATAGGCATTCCAAGTACCGATTGGTTCACAAAGACTATTAATAGACAGATTTCAATTAAAACCTATTTTAATTACTTTAACCTAGCCAAATGATTTATTAAACTAAATTAGTCAACTATAGATGTTAAAGGTCATAGAAACACATAAAAATGCTAGACTTTAAACCTAAGCCTATGAATAAAAAATCCAACATATTAAAAGTAAATGTTTCTAGAATTAAGTTATTTAGATTTTTCACTTACACATGTTCATAGAATTTTGATAAGTCTAAAAGCACAAAAAATATATCTTGAAGTCTATCTTTTAATGATTTTTTTAATATTAAATTCTAGCTTAGTTAAAATAATTAAACAAAATATAGCTTGTCCTTTTAGAGCACAAGCTATCAAAGATTGTTGTATTTAACTATCTACTTACCATACTTAGTATCCTTCCTCAGAACAATCACTATCCATGTAATTAGATTTATAAAAATCTAATAATAATACTTAAGCATTCCTTTTTAATCCAAAATCATTTAATCTTCAAGTACCTATTCTAACACATTTTTAGGCTAGTGCCTAGAGAAACTAATTAACAAACATGCAAAAATAAAACTAAACTGCATCTAACAACTAACAAAAGCATGAATAACATAAGCACAAAATAAAAAACTTATTAAAATAAAAATAAAACTTTTATTTCACTAATGAAATAATTATAAATAATGGTTACAACTATACAAGTAAGAAAAAACAAAAGAAATTATGGGTTAGAATGAAATCACCAAGAGACTCCTTCATGTCACTCAAAAGAATTCCTTGGTCAACTTCGTTATCTCAGACACTACCACCAAACTTTGCTTCACCCAAAAAATACCTTACTCTTGTTGTGTCACTCAACAAGAGTATAGGGTGTTTCCTAACAGCCACGACCCATAGGAGAGATTTTGCAACCAAAAATACATGTTTTCTACATGTAATACCAAGAGAGAGAAAGAGATTCAAAAAGGCTTATAAATGGAAAGATCTTGGAGAGATGAATGGATTGAATGATAGAGGATAGGATGGAAGTATATAGGCATGAATTGCAGATCTAGGATATGAACAAAAAAATTTAGAAAAGTAAAAGAAGATAGAAAAAGATTAAGGCATGATAATGAAATTAAAATTTTGAGTGAAAAGGGGTTAATGGAAAATGGGGTTAGAGATGGAATTTTTTTATGAACCTTTTGTGAAGTGGTCACCTATGTAGTGTGTAGCTAAATTCATGAATTTTAGAGTGAAAATATAAGTATAAAAAAGGAAAGTAAAGATTGGAGAAAAGTAAAGAAAGTGGGTAGAAAGGATTGGAATTTGGGTATGAAAGGGACAAAAGAATGCAAGGATTATGGAATTAGTTCTAGGTACATATTGTGGTGGTTGATAAGTATTTGATGGAAATTTTGAGATGAGATCTAAAAAATAAAGCAAAAAGATGAAATGAAACCAAGTACGATGGAGGAAAAATAGTAAGCCTTTCTTACCTCTCCTTTGTGTATGATCACTTTGTGCAGTACTATAGGGTTGAGAACTCCTCTTGGTTCTTCCCTCTTTATTTCTCTCTCATAAGCTATGGAGCAAGTTAATCGAGAAGTGGAGAATGTAATGAATAATCCCTTATATTTAGATTTTAGGAGTGGAAGCCTAGGGAGTAGGGTAGATATCATATGGATTAAAGGAAGGATAGATGGTGGGGTTTAAGCAAAGAAAATTTGTTAAAAATAGGGGGAGGCATGGAATCCATGAGGTTATGGACTTATGTGAGAAGGAAGGGGATAAAGTGGATAGGAAAGGAAAAATGGGAAAATAGGAAGGAGGATAGGCTGGGTGAGGAAAGAGGATGGTAAGGAAGAGAGAAATTTTAGGAAAATAAGTTAGAATGAGAAGAAAAAGAGGTGGAAGGTGTGGAATGGCTTTTTGGTTTTGTTGGAGTTTAGAAATCTATGATGAATGCAATCCATTGAATTTAAATGAGTGGTAGAGATCTTTTATACTTAGGGTTTTGATTTGACTTTTCAACAAGGGAAAGGTGGCTATGGTTTCATACATTTTTTTCTCTTTATCTTCTCCATTGGATTATCATTGATACCTAATATTAATGGTTAGGATTTCCTTGAAGTGTTCCATATGAAGAATGTAGTTTAATGCTTCTTTTCTTCTCATACATCGGGTTGACATGTCGTAGATTGAATGACTATGATTTTGTTGAGATTTTCTTATCCAAAATAATTTATCACCTTTATTTTCTCCTCATCCCACCATTTTTATTTCCAACCAATCACATTCAAGTGGAAAACACATTTTCTCCTTAGGAGAATATATTTTTCTCCTCCTTGAGACATTGTGGCAGCCCACTAAATTTTTCTCCACCAATCACGTATCAGTCTTCTTTCTCATGCATGGAATGATCTCAGTCACTCTTTCTTGAAATTCTCCAATGAATACTAACCATAGATTTCCCATCTTTTGTCTCTCTCCTCCCTCCTAATTTTTCTCCACCAATCATACTCATTCCTTCATATGTTCCACATATATTTAAGTGAGATACACTATATTGTATAAAAAATTTGTGATACACATGTAAGTGGTTCCCATTATGTAGTCTACAGAGAGAAAGTTAGGGTCTTTAGTCTCTACGAGCCCTAGTTTGATTGTACTTCACATGTGTGCTTGCTTGGATTTGTATCACTCTTAAGCTTCACTTAGAAGCTCCCCGAAGGTGTTAAAATGCATCATGTATGAAATTTCCGCCACCTTATTTTTTTATATTTACAGCATCTTTTAGGCAGATAAGGTTCAGCAATGCTTCTTTGGTTTTTTATTGTATTGAAAATGATACCAAAGCCTATTCTACATTCTAAACTTCTGATCCTTATTAAATTTGGTAGATAGTCCCATGTTGATGCTTCAATTCTAAATTATCCATCTTTTAGTTTTTGGAATGCCAAAAATATCCTTTTCAACAATTGTACCCTAATACTGTAAAATGTGAAAATAACCCTAATTAGTGATCTTTATGATAAAAAAAGAGTAAAACCTAACAAATATAGAGGTACCCTATGTAATAATTCTATACCTATGCGAACTCTAAGTTCACATGACAACACAGGAAAAAAAATGGAAAAACAAAACCTTGATAGTAACCATTAAGTAGCGTCACTGCATTTATTAAATAAATTTGATTAGCTACCTAACTTGTGTGGTTTAAACATCTTGTTATACTTATGAAATGCTCAAATTATCATTTCTAGGAGGGTAGACTTGAGTGCTATGAGAGTTAGTTATGGATGTTTGTATAATAGCACCATGGAATGGTAGCATAATTACTTGCTAGTTTTTTTCTACTATGAACTCCACTATTGTTTCCCATCTAGGATTTCAATGGTCCACTTTACGACATGTGTTAATAAAGTTTGAGGAAATTCTATATCATATAATCTTTGATCTAGGATACTTCTTTAAATATTTGGGAAAAAATAGGACATTATAATAATTCCAAATAAGGAAACTCCTATGCCATGAAAGGTCTATTTCATAAGGGAGATAATCAACCTTCACCTTATGATAAGGGATTACTTAATGCTACACTTAAAATCGATGTAAATAACCTGGAATAAGGACATGCCAACATAGACTTGACAATGATCATGACATAAACTATCCATAAATGGTAATATGTTAAGCCTATGGCATCTAAAAGACATCAAGCCTTATCAACAAAAAAAGGATGGCCACTTTCACACATGGCATCGACCTACCTACTATATAGTACTATGATTTAGCATTTATCAATGTTTTAGGAATGCACTCTATGAGTCCCTACAAATGAATATACAAATTTTCATTGGTGTTTTAGGTGGGCACTCTACGAGTAGCCACAAGCCCTGATAGATGTGATTTTTTCAATACTTTAGGCAAGCACTCTATAAGCAATCATACGCCCTGATGGTTATGACTTCATCGTTGTTGAGGGATGTGCTCTATGAGTAGTTGTAAGTCCTACTGGGTATAGATTTATCAATGTTTTTGGTAGGCACTCTTTGAGTAGCCGTAATATCTAGAGTTTCTATTTGGATTGTCATTTGGTAGGCTCTCTACAAGTACCATAAGACCTAGAGGCATGCACGTCTAGGGCAGCTATAAGACCTAGAGGCAGGCAAGCCTGGGGTAGATATAAGACCAACACATGCATGCTATGAACCACTGTAAGTCCTATAGACTCTATGCTAAGAGGTGCAGTTGGCCACTAACCTTTGAGATGATATTATTACTAGCCCTACAATTGAGATGGTAGGCAGTAGGAGTAACTTCTCATGAGAAACTTCTCTAAGGTGGCAGGATGCCCCCATAAGGTCCTATAAGGATTAGGCTATGAGGTATTCATAGTTGACATAGAAGCTATGGTAGTCACTAGAGATGATAGTAGGGCCCTAAGAGCATAGGAGTCTGGGTTTGGTTTGGGCATGTTGGACATGCCATCACTCTCAAGAGTCTAGACAGTGATGTCCCTGATGGTAGGTCTATATGTTGTCATGTGGGCTCAATTTTTTATGGATAGAGGACTATGCAGATTGATTTACTTAATTACTGAGAATTTGATTAAGTTAATGATTTATTGATTTTTGAATTTACTCATGACTTGGGTTTAGTAGTTTTTCCATGTGATTTAGATCTCACTCAATATCACATCTCATTTTGACATAGTATTTGATGATTTTGTGAAAATGAAACCTAAGTTATGCTCATCTCGAGCTTGTGTATCATGTTTAAGATGTATATTGTTTGTCGAGTTTTTATCAACTAGTTTATATTAGGGTCATTCCTAGTGAGCAGTTGTTTTATTCATCGCCAACAACTAAAATATTTAGGTGACAACCCAAGGAGTTCGAGTACAAGGGATACAAGGAAGGCGAAAGCATCAAGTTCAACTTATTTGTATAGTGGCGATACCTTTTTGCATGCTTAATTAGTAGATTCCATGTATAGGAATTCATTTTGGGTTGTATATAATTGATTTTGTTGACATAGGAAATGGTAGTAGAACCATAAATATGGATTGTTTACATATTCAACTGGGTACATGATTGTACTTGTGACCAATTATGATCCTATGGCAAGTACTTCTAAGAATCTTTAGGATAGAACATTATTTTTACATGTATGCGGAGGTTTTGATAGTAACACACAGTATGAAGTCTAAGTATTTCACAAAATACTTATATATTATCACTTTGATCATTTATCAAAACTAGAAAATTTCTACTAGTTTTCAAATTTAAAAGTCGATAATAATTTTAGAAAACTGTGATGTTACACTAAATGACTAGTGCACTATGTATACACTAGTAATAGTAAACATACAACATCTATGAAAAGATGCCTACGATTTCCCTACTCATTCATGCTTGTCAAACCATACATACACGTTTATAATTTCCTCATTTTAACACCTATTATCACACTCCAATCTCATACTCCATCACTCTTATGTAAAAGTAATACCTACCATATATCATCATTTACTAAATAAAAAGTCTATTATTAGCCATTCAAAGTTATTGCTATGAATATGATGTGTGAATATGAATGTAATGAGTCTATGATCTCATAAGAATATGAATATGTGCTTGTTTATGATTCAACGTTGGATTTCACATTTGGAGTTGAGTATTTAAGTAGTTTTACCTTGCTTTTGTGTTAAGATTCTATATATTCACCAAATAAAGATGCTTGTATTTGGACCCAATATGGGTGAGAGCTTGGATAATGCATGAGGGTGCCACTAATATTATGATATTTTATGACTCATGATAGTTACCCTTAGGGTTATAAGACCCCAATGGCACTATGATAAGTGGTTTCACATAGAACACATGAAGAAAAAAGAAGTATGAAAGAGAAAATATTTAGTTTTCTCTTAAATAGTTTAACTTTAGTTATTTGACATTGCATTTAAACTTATTGTTGATGGACATGTAATAATATTTGGATTATTATGTGAGTAGCATTTTGTGAATTATTGAATTTGATGGGCTATGACCACTAGATCATACATGTGCTTATACAGTTAATATTTATTTTGATTATTTGAGGAGTTCTTTGATAAGGACACTCGGGCTTAAAGAAGTAGCTTTTGAAAATTAACGCATACATATTAATGTTATACTTCAAAATTTTTAAACATATATATATATATGCTTAAGGTACTAGGACATTTTTCAAAGAGATTGGAAGAAAAACTATTTTTTGAAAACTCAGTTCTCATACTTGGTATTAGAAGATAGTTTAGAGTATCCACAACCAAATAGCCAGAACCATAAGGAGTGAACAATAAGTTCATGTACGTTAGGTTCACTAAATAATGGAGATAGGAAATGTATTAGGACCTTTTTGCTAATGAACATAGATAGATGCCACCTAAGAGACCAAGAGTTGATGCTCAACCGTTCACTAATGTACCTGTCCCCATGGAGGAGTAGCAGAACACTAAAGTTCAGGCTGATGCAGTGAATGATAGAGTAGAGTTTCTCCTTCAGTGGGTGAAGCAAAGGCTAAAGGCTTGTGGTCAGACAAAGAAGCCACCAAACGAGGTTAGGGTTGAGGGAGCAGCCATAATGGTAGAAAAGGAAGACACATTGCTAGAGCTATTTAAGAATTTTTATTTTTTTTTAAAGTAGAAGTGGAGTTCGAGGCTGCAAAAACATGGTTCTACTAGATAGAGAAAATATTCAAAGCAATGAAAGAGAAGTAGTAGTGGCCTCATTTGTGATGATAAGAGAGGTAGTTCATGGAGGGCCTACAACAGAGCGTACATACTTTGAAGATGTGGAGGAGATTTAGTGGTTAGACTTCAACCTTACCATCAACGACAAGTATTTTTCTAACCATGTCTAATAGCAGAAAGAGAAAGAATTCCTTAGCTTGGTTTAAGGCTCGATGATTGTAGAGAAGTACAAGACAAAGTTTGTGAAGTTGTAGAGGTTTGCCCCAGAAGTTTTCCCTACTAGGAGGAAAGTGTAATAACCCCAATTTTTGTAAATTGATTGAGAAAATTAATTTATTTTGAATTTTTAGAAATTTTGGGCTAGAATATTAGGTTATTAGAAATTATCTTTTTATAGAGACTAAAACATGACTTAAAACTTAGAAATTATGAATGTACTCAAAAATCGATTGAAATGACACTAAAAAATGGTCCTTTCACACCTTCATGGGGCCCACAAATGAATCCAACCGGTAGAAAACATGCTGAGTGGTCAAACTATCACTAGCTGATAGTGGAGAAGGAGATGGTAGTGGAGGATCCAATGTTAATTTAATATTCAAAATATTTGAAACATAATTATTATAAGTAATTTCAAAATTTTCAAAAACAACTATAATTACACCCCAAAAAATCCTCCAAAAATGTTCATTAAAATTACCCAAAATTATCTTGCTTCCCCTGAAAAACCAAATCTAGATTCATTTCCAAATTTCCCAAAAATCTCCCTCTTCCACTTTCTCTCTCCTCTCTCTAGTTGGAACAAGAGACCTAAATTCAATTAGACCCTCTATTCCAATTCAAATCTCACAAATCATACCATTCATATTTTCTTAGACTACCATATCTACAAAACCCTAAAATAAATTTCAAGATCCAACGGTGTAATCAACGAAAAATCACAAAACAAGCAGTTGTTGAGGGATCTTATCATCAACGGGATATTTCTTTAAAATTGGGCTGCAAAACCTATGTTTTTCTCCAATTAGGTAGGTGAAAACTCTTCCCATACTTATTTTATGTTAGTTTATATAATTTTTATTTTTCAAAAACCAAGTTTAGGTACAAAAAATTATAAAAATCAAGTAAGGATAAGAACCCTTCATTTCTGTATGACCAAGGGCTCAGATGGAAAATCTGAGCTATCCAATCAATCCAGAAGGGTCCAAAACCCCTAGCACAGAACTTTTAAGAAATTTCATCTAGTTTTGAGCCCTTTATTGATGAGGAATTGATTGGATGGTCCAAAACAGACTGTTCAAACTTCTTTATAAGATTTGGCTCCTGGGACGTCGAAGTGAGATTCTGCATGAAAATGCGCCCTGTAGGAGGATCTCCACGAGCACACTTTGTGTGTGACGATGACCCAACAGAATGTTCACACGACAATAGAAGTCCCAGGCATTATGTTATCGCGTGCATCCCGATGACGGGAGGGCAACAACTGTTCTGCCCGAATAATCAGGATCGTCCATTCCACTGGGCCCATATTATATCTGGACCCTCGAAATGATTGTGAACTTCATTCATTCATTGTGGAGTCATCTAAACTCCAAATTAAGATTGGAAATAAGCTATTGAAAACAAGTAATGTCTATTTTCTTCTAAAAGCATAAAATTGATAAAAGTCTTCAAGAAACGTTTTGTTTTTAGGAAATAAGCTTCCAATTTTCATGATCTTCAAGATTTGAGATGATTAGATCTTAGGGATCTAATTTAATGATGAAATAATGTTGAAATAAAGTAATATCTATGATTTATTTTGACATATCTAAGATAAATTGAGAGATCTACGCTTTATGGTAGAAAAATCCTAAAAATACAAAGGGACCCACTTGATCAATGAGATCAAGCATGATCAGACCCTTTGGATGGGTTTTATGAATTGGATTATGATGAAATCTAGTTAGATCATGAATTAAATGTGACAAAAATAAGTGGATATGATCTTTCAATCTTAATGGAGTAAAAGCCCTAAATGTAATTAAAATCCTTGATCTAAAGGGAAAGATCTAAGATCTAATGGTTGGATCATAAGTAAAAGTTTCTAATAATCTTAATCTAATTAGTTTAATTGTCTTTTATTTGATAATAGAATTGTAAATGAGATTTATGTTATAAATTAGGAAGCATGATAGTGTAATTCTTAAATTTTAGCATGCTATGCTCTAAATGTTATTAGTTTGTTATTAAGTTGGTAGATTTAATTATCTTAGGGCCATGTTAGTTTAAATTTGAGATTTTAGCATGACTCCATTAGATTAGTAGTAAAATTTCACGTATTTCATAACTTAGGATCATGCTAGTTTAAGTATTGTTTTATTCCATTAGGTTAAGTTACATTCATAGGAACCATGTTAGTATAAATGGTTGTTAAACTTATATTGGATTTATGCTTTAAAGTTTATAATTTAATTATTGTCAAATTTTATTAATAGTTTCAATTGTTAATTAGTTGTTAAGATGTAATGAGCATAAATCACCAAACATGTAAACTAATGGAATATAGAGATTCATGGACAATTAAGATGAGTGAATGACTTTGACTTAATATTAGTAAGGGCTATAGTTAGTAGGACAGTATAAGGATTATCAAATCCTTAGCCCAAACTAAGAGAATAATAAACTCCATGAATGACATTTTAAATATTCATGGATTTAATTAAAATCAATTAGAAAGAGTACTTAGGGTTAAAATGCTCATAGGAAACTTATGAAAGGTTGAGCTAAGGTCACTCTAGTGAATGCTAATCTTGGTGGTTGAGGGTTTCTCTAATAGAGCCTTGCTCTTCCCCTCCCTTTTGTTGACGTTTGTGAGGTCTAAACACCTCCTTATATGAGGATTAAAGTAACCACTTTGTGTTCAGTCATTCAGCTAGTAAGCCTTAGTTAATTGGAAATAAGAGGAGCTGCCTAGACTTAGGATGAAATAAGCTATCTTCAACCAATAAAACATTAACTAGTTGAATAATAATAATAAGAGCATATAAGGTTAGTAAATTATCTAACCCTAATAAAAATTGTAAGTAAGATAAGGATGATCAAACAACATCCATGGGATCTTGAATGATCAAGAACAATAAAAGAAATAAATACTTTTTAATGTATGATAGATATATTGCTTGCAATTTAGATCAAATAGAATAGAAGATCTGAACCCTTGATCAAATATTATTCGAGGAAGAGAACTAAGATCATCCTCCTTAGGGATGATCAAACAACTAAACTTAAATCAAAGAAGAACTAGATGATAGAAGATCTAAGCTCTTGATCTTTATCAACAAGGATAAATTATTGATCAAAGGATCTATGAAAGATCAAGATCAAAGAAAGGAATACACAAAGACTTAGAATAGAAAATACTTAGATTTGAAAGATTAGAAGATTATTCTAACCATCAGATCTATTGATCCATAGGATAGACACTATCTGAGGAAGATAGATCATGATAGGACAAAAGATCTAGATCCTTTATATTAAAGGACAAGATTAAACAAAGAATATAGATAGGATAAAAAATATGGGATTATTCAGATTGTATAAATATTGACAATATGTATGGATTTAAAAATTACATACATCAGTCAGGATCATGGAAGATCTGTAGAGATGGATCACTACTTGAAGGTAGAAGGATTTTATGAATGCATCTACATGAGAAATACATGTTGAATACATGATCTTATGCCTAGAAATGTTGACAAATGTAATGTAAATACATGTATTAAACCCCTAAAAAACCCTTATGATCCAACCAAAACACATATGAAATGGTTAAGTTAGAATTGAGGAAAATCCTAAGTGAATAGGGAACTAGAAGGTATTCTAGCCCTAGATAAATAGACAAATTGTCTGATAAGTATAAAATCAATACATGGGAATCATTCGTATAGAATGGTGATCCCTAAACTTATATGAACTTGGGCATCATTCATTGTAAATGAGGATCCTAAGTTTGAAGTGAAATCCTATCTTCAGTATAAGAATACCAAAATATGAGGATAACGATATAAACAGATAAGACGTTTGATAAGTAAAAGAATACTTTATATACAAGCAAGGAGGCTTGTGGTTTTTGTTTTAAATAGGCATATGCCTGGGGATACTATGGTAGGAGGGTTACGAGGGTTTGGCCACCCACTCTCCAAAATGTGATATATAATGATACCGTGCCCAAAGAGAGCAAAATGTCGGGTGGGGAAATTATGAGAAGGCCACCATTGTGATGGTCTTTCTCCCTATATAGACATGACATAGATGATTTTCCACATTTGGTATCCCTGGAGTATGAAAGCAGTTATCAGAGCGCACTACTACGAATCAGACTACAGCATAGTAGTCCTTTGAGTAGTTTGCATTATGATGCATGACATAATGAGATGTTGATACTACCAAAATAAGGGAGTATTTTCCCAACAGAGTCTGGATGTTTTATCAACTTAGTATGGCTAAGTGTGATGATACTACCCAAATGAGGGAGTATTTTCCAACAGAGTCTAGATGATTGACCAACTTAGTGTGTCTGAGTATGATTATTGATGTTTGAGATATTAACTATTTTTCATGGTTTTGACCATATATATATATATATATATACAACATATATATTATGTATGTGTAAGGATGTACATATATGACAAAGTAAAGAGATTGATCCATGAGTATGAATATTGGGATTATGAAGTATTATGATTATACTATCAAATTATTATGCTTCTTGAATCCCCTACCAAGCATAGCTTGCTGAGATATTGTAAATGTTTGAATGTTTTACAATATCTCAGATATAGAGAAGGAGAATTAGGAGCTTAAGACTTAAGAAGACTTGGAAGAATAATCAATCAGTGTATATCCCTTGAAGACATGTATTTTTATTTGAGAGAATTGTAGTGTATTGAGAGTTTTCATTGTATGGTAAGCTTGTAAATTTGGATTATGTAATTTAGACAAGTATTGTACTAATACTCAGGCTGTACTATGAACCACTAGATGGATTCTAGAATTTAATAAAAGTATATTCCTTCAATGAAATTTTATCTTGTACAAAATTCTGCTTATGTTATGTATGAAGTGGTGACTTAGGTTTTACAAAACAAGTTTTAAAGAAAAGAATTTTTGCTGCTTTGTTTTGTGAATTTTTTTTTACTACGAAGGGTGCCCTACCTTTGAAAAATATATTACAAAATGTGTTACAAAAACCCAGGTCATCACAGAAAGCAGCCCAAAAGTTTGTATAGGGGTTACGTTACAATATACGCAACAAGATATATACTTTGTCTAAGATGATGGAGTTAGCTTCCATACTTGAGAGGGACCACAAGGATTTCTAAAAGGAGTGAGAGAAGAGTGGATGAAAAATTCCCATTTGGGAGGGCAAGAGACTAATCACTGTAGTTAGATTTACTATGTCTTAGAGGTCAAAACCCTCTACCATTAGAAGGAAGAGAAGATGACTGCCCATGATACAATTTTGCTAAGGATACTGCCTAGGGAGGCCTTACAATCACCACTAGTAGTGATGCTTCAAGTGCATAGAGAAGGGACAATATATTCGCTACTGCCCCATGGAAGAGAGACCAACCACCTCACCATGAGCCAGTTTCAAAGAGTCAAGGATGGGTCTTAGCCCTGACGACATATCAAACACACACCTCCAATGTAGTTGTTGAAGGTAACCTCTTAATGTTTGGTAGACACACTAAGATACTTATGGATTTTGATTCTAACCATCCTTTGTATCTTGTTATTTTCCAAAGTGTATGGATTGTGCAACCAAAAATTTTGGGTTTTGTTTAAAAGTCAGTGTACTTGAGGGAAATACAATCTTGGCATAGGAGTTTTTGTAGGATGTTCCTATCACCATAGTTAATAAGAAACATAGCATTGACTTGATCCTTCTATTGAATGGCAAACTTTGATGTCATCTTAGGCATGGATGTTTAGCTCAACATGGAGCAGTGATTGATTGCCAAAAGAAGAAAGTTACCTTCCATGAACCCAAAGGAGAGTCATGTACTTTTTAAGGAGATTAGATAAGGTTGGAATGATAGTCATCAGCCATGAGGCTATATGACGTATTTGCTAAGGAGTTTTAGGCCTATATAGCTAGGATAATTACCCAAGAAGGGATGGAGTTGAAGATAGATAATATTCATACAGTTCAAGAATTCTATGTTGCCTCTCCAAAGGAATTGCCTAGATTTTGACCTAGAAAGGAGATGAATTTCACCATTGAATTGATTCTAGGCACATCTCCCATCTCCAATGCATCGTACGAAATGGCACTCACAAAATTGAAGGAGTTGAAGGTGCAATTACAGGAGCTAATAGACCAAGAGTTTATCCACCCAAGTGTTTCACCTAGGAAGCCTTAGTCTTGTTTTTTAAGAATAAAGATAGGTTATTGAGGATATCCATAAATTACTAGTTATTGAATGGCCTTAGAATTAAGAGCAAGTATCCATTATCTTGAATTGATGATATTGACTTGAGATCAGGATATTATCAGTTGAGGATTTAAGATGAAGACATATCCAAGAAGATTTTTCACACATGTTATGGCCATTATGAGTTTTTGCAATGTCATTTGGTCTAACAAATGCTCTTGCACCATTTATAGGTTTGGTGAATAGTGTTCAAGGAATATCTTAGTAAATTTGTTATTGTATTTGTCAATGATATTCTTATCTATTATGGGAGCGTGGAAGATCATAGGGAACACCTATGAATAGTATTGAGGACACTGCAAACACACCATCTTTTTGCAAAATTTACCTATGAATAGTATTGAGGACACTCCAAACACACCATCTTTTTGCAAAATTTAGTAAGTGTGAAGTCTAGCTCAATTAGGTCTAGCTTCTTGGTCATATCATTTCGAGGGAAGGTGTAGCAGTGGATCTTAAGGTGGAAGCTATTGCCAATTGGAAGAGACCCAAAACTATATTAGAGATTTGTAGTTTTCTCATCTTAGCTCAGTTGTTGAGAGGGAAGACTGGTTTCATTATCACCATTTAGGGAGGCATACAGTTCTAGGGTAGACTTGTTGTGCTAGCAAGGTCAAAGCTGAGATAGGATTTACTACAGGAGGCACATGGTTTGAAGTATACCATACACCCTAGAGGCACCAAGATGTACTAAGACTTGAAGACAAGCTTATGGTTGCTGAGTATGAAAAGTGACATTGGGGATTGTGTGGCTAGATGCCTAACCTACTAAAAGGTGAAGGTAGAGCACCAAAGACTAGCTACATTATTGCAAATGTTGGAAATTCATGAGTGGTAGTAGGACTACATCATGATGGACTATGTAGTGGGACTACTTGGGACTTCTGATCGACACAACATGATATGGTTGATTATTATAATGACTCCATTTTTGTAACCTTGAAATCCCAAGTTGGTAATGAAAAGTTCACTTTTTGAGATAAGGGTATTTGGGTCATTTCACTATTTACCCTAACTAGACCCAGAAATTTGGTCCTTAAAATGTTACCCGTAGGTGCGTCTTGGAAAAATAAATTCAACAAGACTAGAATCACCCAAAACGGAGTTAAAATGAGAAAGTTATGGCCCTTTGAAGTTCAAGGGCAAAATGGTATTTAAATTTAAAACGCATTGGCCTAAGAAAATAGGGACCCGTTTTGATACGGGCACCCCCTTCTTCCCAAACATAGTGGAGGTTTCTAGAATGACGGTGTGCAAGGGGAAAACCACCACCATTCTGGAGGTTTCCCCACCCCCATTCCATGGCAGTGGAAACCCCCTCCAGAACCCTTCTTAAGCTCTATAAATAGAGCTCTTGGGCGCCTCCAATGGCAGCCCAAAACCCTTGGAAAAACCAATCTGGGAGCTATGTCCAAGAGGAGAAAACGTGGAAAATAATCGGCCATGAACCAGGTACGCCTTAAACAACTCCAAACCCATCTCCCCCTCAATCTTAGGATGAATATCCCTAAGTTTTTGCATGAGAAACCATGCAAAATGGGGCTCTAGGGAGCCACAACAGACCCAGGGTAGGTGCCTAGGGCGCACTAGTTCAACATGGTCGAACCAGGGCGTCCCGAGGATGCCCAGGTCACCACAGAACCAAAACGCCAGGCGTTCCACGTAAGCGGAACGCGCAACCTAATGACTCCCAGGAGCGTGCGACCGCACATGCAGGCCGATCGCCGCTCGACCAAGACGCAGGTGCATCCCGGGAGAGGTGATGCAGGGCCGTTTTGGGCCTTCTATGTACTCTTAACACTAAAATGCCCATAACTCGAGTTCTAGGACTCTGGCGTTGTGTTCGCATCGACGGCGCGGAAACACCCAAACCATAAAATACCTAATTAAGCCATTATCTAAGGCTGGTATGACCCTTAAACCATGATAGTGGTGCGGGCCACTAAACCTTTGCAAACCTGACTATACCAAGGCCCAGTTAGAGACCTTAGAAGGCCCTTAGGCATGGGAATGGACCCTTAATGCCTAAGTAGTGAGGTAAACTGTTCTAGAACCTATAGAAATAGGCCAAGCTAACCTTTTTCCCCTAAACCATGTCCAGGAACATACGAGGACAAGGGGACTAGCGCGATCAAACCAGGTAGGTATTCCATCGCTACTAGACTTTTAAAAAGAACCCATGATGCTTTGAGACTGCATGTTTTGAGTCATGGTTGCTTTTCTAATGCATGTTTTAAGTTTTTAAGTTACATGTCCTGTCTTTATGACATATAAATTTATGTTACATCCTTATGCACATGATTTGCTTTTGAGTTAATGTAAAAACTAGTATGCAAAGGTGTCTTCATGTTTTATGGCTTTAAGCACGATACTAGCATAAAATGATTTTTATGCATTGCTCGCATGTCGTGAAAAGAAATACATAAAGTGCCTGATTTACAAAGATTGCATATCCTCGAGGGTTGCCAAAAGACACTGGAGTGCCCAAAAGACGCTGGTTAGGCAGTTGTGAGGGCTAGGTAGTGTGAGGTACCCAAAGAGGACATTGAAAATGATTGCATAAATTGCATGATTTGCGATGATTGAGCTTTGGCTTTATCTTTAGATGCTTTTGGGCTAGTAAGCCCTTGGGCGCTACGCCGAGAGGTTCAGGGTGGCCTCCCAGCCTCTACCACTATAGGTGGAAAGGGAACCACACCAAAAAGGCTTGTCCTTACTTCGATTGCTGAGTGGTAACGAGGACTACCACTGATGTCATAGCACCCGTCCAAGTGTCATATGTCCCGTGGAGGCTATGACCGAGAGTCCCTAGGTACCCGGGGACCACACGGCGATGAGGTCGTGGGCATAATGTGCCCTATGTTTTTGAGGATTTACTTGCACTGCATATGGCATGACATGAGTATGGTTGACCATAGATCCATGAGTTGGATTCAGTTGAGCATCTTATGCATATCATAGTATATTTTCATGATATCTATGTTACTTTTGACTTGGATTATGTGATTCTTTAAGTCGTCAGTATTCTATTTTGACAAGGGCTTTAAATATTGATATTGAACATGAGTGTCCAAACATGCACATGGTTTAAAGAACATATGGTTTAAAACATAACATGCATTGTAAAACTAGTAGTGATAGACTCCTACTGAGTATAGTGTATACTCACCCAATTCCTAACATTTTTCAAATACAAGTAAACACTTAAGGACAGGATTCACCCGTGACAGAGAACATCCAAATTAAGTACAAGTAAATAAACCCCTACCTTATCTTTTAGTGAATGTTACTTGATTGTAGTTACTCTCTATAGCTGGGGCTGTGACTAACACTTTCTTGGGAATAGAGTTGATTTAAAACTATGCCATGGCTATATGATTTGAAAATGTGTTTTGACACTCGGGGTTTTATACGAAAGATTGCTTTCCAAAACAAAAGATTTTCATGCATTTCATATTTCTAAAACAAGAGATCTCGCCTATTTACAAAATTTGCATCATAGAAAACTCGGGTCGTCACAATTATGGATAGATTGAACAAGTTTGTACGTGTCCTTCCTATCAAACAGAAAGATTCACTACAGAGTTTAGCCAAACTATATATTAAGGAGATCATGAGTCTACGTGGAGTGTCTTTAACTATCATATCTGATAAGGATAGTAGGTTTACATCCCATTTCTAGTAGAGTGTATAGGAGGGTTTAAGCACTTCTATGAGATTTAGTATAAATTTTCTCCCATAGACTAATGGGCAGTTGGAAACAACCATAACTACACTTGAGGATATGCTATGACATGTGCTTTGGAATGGAAAGGAAACTGGGATGAACACCTTCCTCCAATAGAATTTGCTCACAGTAATAGCTACCACTTTATTATTAGCATGGCAACTTATGAAGGGCTATATGGCTGCCATGCCTCAAGCCCACTTGGTAGAATGATGTAGGGGAATATCAGTTTTTAAAGCTAGAGTCAATAGACAAGTGCATATAGAAGGTGAGAGTAATTAAGAAGAGGCTACTTGCAACATAAAATAGAGAAAAAAGCTATGTAGATAATAAACATAGAAATCTAGAGTTTGAGGTAAGAGACTATGTGTTCTTGAAGATCTCACTAATGATAGCTCATGAGGTAATGTATCTTAAATAGTATCACATGTGCATGGCTCTCTTAGAGTATAGAATTGGCAAATACAAGTCAATCCCACCAAGACTCTTTGATAAATGGACTTAATTAAAATTTAAATAGTCTTACTTTAACCTAGTCAAACCAATAAAAAGAAAGACTATTTCTAACTAAACTAAATTAGAAAGTAACCATAGATTAGAAAGCAAGTAACTAAAGAATTTAAGAAACTATCTAAATAAGTGAGGAACTAAACTAGGAAACTTTCTAAAATTACCATTAACTAGAAAAACAAACTATCTAAAGCTACAATTAACTAAGAATTAAGGAAACTATCTAAATTACAACTAACTAACATCAAAGTAACATTCTAAAATTTAAAAAATAGAAAGGGAAAGTAAGGAACAAATTAACTAAGAAAAGAAAAAAAGAAGTATTTCATTAATGTCCAAATTATAAGTAATTGTCATATAAGTAATGAAAATAAAGCACATAAATAAAGCAAGTATCCTTTAAATCCAGGCTCGAATTATGCTATGGAGTTCCCATGTTGTGTCACTCAATAAGAGCTTGTACACTTCTCTTCAACCAAAACTACACTAAATTACCACCAAGCTTTTCGTCCACTATATCCCAACTTGCCACAAACCTACAAATCCCATCTAATGATCCTTAAGAATGAAGTATTAGTGCAACCAAGGAAAGTGGAGTCCTAGCACATTTTCCTAAACAATCATCACTCTAAAAAGAAAGAAGAATGATGGAAAAGGAAATAAAAAAGATTACTACATTTTTCATAAGCCGAAAACTCTTAAAAGAAATGGTCAACTTTAGAGAGTTTAGATAAAGAGGGTATTAGAATTCACTCATATTTAAGGGCGTTCAACCACAGAGGAAGCTTCCTTCCTTAAACATGAAATAGAAGAAAAGAAAACAAATTGGTGACAATGGCCCTTATTTTAGGACTTGCCCATTCCTAGCCTTAAAAGATTAAGTGATAAGTAGGAAGATGGTGTATCCCTACCCCAAACATGAAGGCCTTTAGCCAAGAACCAAGGTGGCTTATGGATGGATTTCCATGTTTCCTCAACCTTAATTAAGAAATTAGAAAGTTTTCTTATTTCTAAGAATCCTATCCTTTTTTGTAGTCCAACTCCTAAAAAAGAAATAGAAAGAGAGAAAGAAGAATGATGCACGAACTAGCTAACAATGATAATGCATGAAACCTAAAATTAGCAAGTCATGTATGAATATGAAACTATATGGTGTATGAAATGAGGAAGTGGATAAAAATAGAAGGTGGATGGAAATAGAAAGTGAATGAAAATATAAAGTGATGAAATTAGAATATGGTAAGAGTGAGTGAGTGGATGAAGGAAAGTGTGGAAGATGTGGAAGTGGAAAATGGAAACCGTCCTAGCATGGAAAATTCGGTGCATGCTCTTATCCATGAGTGCATGTGTGTGTGCGTGCATGTGTACCTGCATGTGTGTGTGTGTGTGTGTGTGGATATTAGAAAGTGATGATGCTTATTAAATGCAACTAAGATGAATGAATTTATACTAATTTCAAAATCCAATGAACTTACATGCATGAAGTTTGTAAACTAATCCTAGAATGCAGGCAAAGGGAATTAGAAAGTCAAAAATGGGTTTCTAAATTAGAAAAGTGCTACTTCTAAACAAAGAAAGTGCTAAATCTAAGAATCTACCATGCAACTACTTTCTAAAATAAACCTAAACTAATCCTAAAATATTCCCAATGTATGTAGAAAGAAAATCAGAAAGTTTCTAAAGCCAAAAGGTAAGGAAATCTAAAATCTAAGCATGGAATCTAAAATTAGAAACTACCCTTTTTCTAAAATAGGAAAGTGCTTCAAACAAGGAAACTAAATATGCTTGTTGGAAAGCTATACGATAAACTAGATCTACAAACTAAAAGACTACCTAAGGAAACAAGTATTATTCCTAAAACTAACATGTATGCAAACTAAACATGACACTAAGATGCCATGCATGTAACCTAGAAAAAGATGCATCCACCAAAATCTCATGGAATGCATTGAAAACCCTATTCCTATATGCATGAAAAACCTAGTTGAATGAAAAAGAAACATGATATGCATCTAAATTACTCTAAGATTAATGGAATTACTATGCTAAACATGAACAACAAAGCAAGTAAAGATGAGAAATTACCATGCAAAACTAAGGAAAAAATACAAATAATTCATGCATGCAAATCTAAGTAACATGAAGGATGACACATGTAACTACATTAGCAATATAAATAAGCAAAATCTAGATAAATGCATGTTTGAATAAGGTTAAAGTAAAAGATAGAAGTTTGCAAAGAAAGAAAAAGATAAATAAGCAAGAAAAGGAATTTGACTTAGGTTGAGCCCTACCTTTATCTCCTAGTAATTTGATCATCGAAGCATGAAGGGAGCTTGGGTGAGGATGATCTTCCCCCCTCTATTTGTCCATTGATTTGGCTATGCACTCTAGAAAAAGTTGTAAGATTGGATTTGCCTCTCTTTAACCTCTAAATTATAGAGTTTTAGGAGAATGAAGACCTAGGAGTGGAAGGCTAAGATGGTTTGGATAATGAGGAGGGGTGGAGAGAGAAGGGTAGGTGTGGGAATCAAGTGGGAGGTGATATTTGACTTGACATCAAAATGAAAAGTGAATTGGACTAAGACACTAGGTAAGGGAGAGGGATAATGGTGGATAGAAATGTAGTTTTGGTAGGATAGGAAACTAGCTTTCTTAGGAGGGAAGGAATGGAATAAGATTAGGAGGAACTCTAGGAAGTTAGGTGGGATTAGAGGTTGGAGAAGATGAGAGGCATGAAAGCATGGGAATGTGTTGGAGTTTCTAAATTTTGAAGTGAATGTGATTCATTTGATGTTAATCAATGGTAGAGATTGGACTTTGATTTGAATTTTCAACAATGGCTAAGTGGATATGGTTTTTACCTTTCCAATGTCTCTTTCTTGACCGTTAGATCATCATCATCCTATCTTCAGGGCTGAAATTTGGTTGGAGTAATCTTATCCAAATAGATCTTCTTTTACTCTTCACTATTGGGTTGGACTGCCTTAGAGTGGATGGCTTTGATTCCTTAGAGATTTCCTTATCCATTCTAGGTTTTCATTATTTTTCTTCTAGCCAATAGTATTCCATATAGGTGGGCTATCTTTTTCCATATTTTAAGGGATCACCTTTCCATGAATTTAGGTTGGTTTCTCTATGGAAACTCTTCCACCAATAGACTTCCACTTTGGTCTTCATTGCATTCTAGCTTCTTCTTGTCCATTGTTGCTTGAAAATGTCTTCATTGGCTGCTTAGGATATGTATCTACATGGGTACATCTTGATCTTTAAGTGCTTAAAGTGTAAGATGACTTTCAACAGTAGATTTCCCATAAATAGTCTCTCTTCTTCTCTTTGCTTTTCTCCACCAATCACTTTATTTCTTCATGTTTCCCTTTTGTAATTGATTTGGCGTCACCACCTATGCATGTTAGTTTCATGCTCCCCTTTTAGTGATCTATTCCTTTGGTTGAGTGGGAGGGAGCAAGTAAGGAATAAGTCTCCTATGGGCCTTAATCTTCTACTTGTTTTATTTTAAAAGCTCCCATTATATATGATATCAATGTTTGCAATTTGGGCTTCCTTTAGAAGCTTCCCAAGGTGGAGGTTGGCTTGAATACTTACTTGGGAAGTTCTGTCACCTTACTTTTACTATGGATACCCATTTTAAATGGATAAGGCTTGGTATTCCATTTAGGGTTTCTAACTACTTTGACTTTGATTTTGATATCCAATGATCATTCTAAACATGCTAACTTTATGAATGGCGTGTATGGCTAGATAAAATTGCTTGGTTAGCGATGTTGCTCTTTTAAGGGTAAATTTGTTAATTTTTTCATTTTTTCTTTTGTACCCTGGACCCACAAAATTGTAGGATTAACCCTAATTAGTGATGATTACATGATTTCTATGGCTAAAATGTACAAAATATAGAGGTATGCATGTAATATTTCTATAAATATCAAATACCACAGGCTTAGATTTTGTTAGTCCTCTAGCAAAACTACAAAAATTGGAAAAGAAGAAAAATTAATCCTAATCACTTTCATTGATGCTCTCGGATCCATTTAGCATAAGCCTTTGAACCCCTAGCTTACTCCTAGTGAATGAGTTGTAGTCTTATAAGAGTTTTTAGAAATGCTACCCATAAACATTTTCAAAAATCTTATGAAAGTCCTTCATGTATCTTAGTGAATCTTCTTATATTCAACTTATATTAACTCCTAAATGTAGCATGGTAAAAGAAATGATCAAATTCAAAATCCCTTATGCAGAAGATATTCCATTAATTCATCAAACCTAGGAATGTGAGTGTATGATATAATATATATATATATATACACACAATGGAATGTTAGTGTTCGATATAATTTATATATATACAATCATCAGTCCCAAGGAAATTATAACTTAAATTACCATCTAAATTTATGCTCTAACTTCAAATCTCACAGGATATACAGAAACTCAGAAAGAAGTCACTCAGAAAAGGGTAAATCTCCCATTAATATGTGAGTAGAATTATGTTCATCAAGTTCAAAATTCTCACATATTCCATACAGAAGAACGATAACTTTGAAATAATTGATAATGGCCCCATGAAAGGATATCAACTATTGAGGAAATATTACATTATACCAAAATTCCATACTCATTTTAACCATATCCAAGTCATATTCCTCCTAAGATAAGTTAGGACTTCTAATAGGATGAAACATAGGCTTAGAATAGGGTTATTAAAAGAATGGTATAAGGGTAAACAAAGGTTGTTTGGAAGATAAGTAAGGGTCTTTTGCTACTGTATTCACAATTTTCTTTTCAACCCATAAGAGTGAACATTTCCTGTTTCTCTATCTATCTTTTTCTTTTCTCATTTTTCTCATTTTTCCTTGACTTATGAATATAGCCTTTCTTTCTTTTTTCTCTCTTTTTCTACCCTTTTTGATGTTCATCCCTTGACTTGGATTGCTTATAATTTTCTCAAAATTATTCTTTACCCATCTATATATATTTTTAAGAAGAACTGGGTAATGGATGTATTATAGGTTTTTAATATGGGTAATGGTCAATGGGTTCACGAAAAAAAAAAAAAGAAAAAAGAAAAAAAGGGGGCTTATTGTAAAGGTTCAATGATTTAACTAGTGAAAAATATCTTAGGGAGGGCTAAAGGCTCTAGGTTTATCAAAGATGGCCTCCATCATTTCTTAAGTTTCATAAGACTTAAACTTACCTATAAGCTCAAGAGATAATTAGTATAGTCTATTAGATATTTTCTCAATAGTTGACCAAGATGATGGATAATGAGACCCAATAGGAAATTAATGTTTGCTAAAGAAATTTTTTTAATTTATGTAATGCTCTGAAAGAAAGAATGGATCTAAAGCTCACATGGGTTACTAGTATTCTTCAAGATCTCCAAGTTATATTTTCTCTTGAACTTTAACTATATATGGCTATTTTGTGCATTGAGTATTTTGAGTTTAACTTCTTGGGGAATACCTTAGAAAAAGAGTAAAAAAATTAACTAATCCTATACAAATCTATTAATAAGCTAAATTTCAAATGATAGCTTGAATATTCAAAAAGTCTAAATTCTCATCTTTGTAAAGGAAATTTTCATAAGTTTTTATCAAAAAAAAAATTCAATTTTTTTCAAAAGGACTCTAAAAATAACTAAGAAAAACTATGGACACATCAAATTTTGAATCCCTAAATCCCATACTTAAAACATTGTCCTCAATTTTTGAAACCACATACCATCGATAAATGAAATAATAAACATGAGAGGAAAATGGTGAGAAAGATATTACTTGCACTCCTAGGTCAGTGCAATCATTTGTTGATATGTACAAAGATTTAAAATATACAATCCAAATCAAAACTATAACACCCAACCTAAACCTAAACTAACTGTGAAGGAGTTTTTAGAAAACTCACTTCATTCTAGAAATTCACAGTAGTCTATGTACATTTTGCACCCAAAGATGTATGGTTGTGATAACAATATAGCTTGATTGATCATCGTGAATTTAAATTTGATAGGACCAAGTTGAGGTCACTTGTCCCGAGTTTTGACAAGTTGAGGATAACATAGGCCAACATCAAAGAATTGATAATATTCCTCCTCACTTACTCTATCCTAATATCTAGGGTTAATCTGGCTCTACATCTCTTGTAAGGTTGGTTCATTTTCCTCTTGATGTAAAAAGATAGGGGCCCTTAAACCCTCAATATCCTCTAATGTGCACCATAGAGCTAGTTGATGTTGGGCTACAACATCAAGTGACTCTTCTTCCTATCCTGCAGTCACAAGTACGGTTTTAAATGAACCAAAACTGTCCCACTATGTAGTTTCTGGTAAAGGTTGTAGGTCTAAATCAGGTGCTTCTTCACTATGTGACTGAAATTACATTTTAGGCAATGCAAGGGATCCTACTTGAGCTGTCCATTGGTGGCTTAGTATCCAATAAATTTTTAAATTCATCAATGGATGTGTCTATATCAAAATTGGAATGAGTGAGATATGCCTTAAGTGGATCATTACTAGCAGAGGCTAGGGATGGTGTGGACACTTGACTCTGTGTCTTGGAGTAATCTTTAGAGTCGGATATTATTACTATCCCTAAATAGTTGTTGATGAGCTTCCCATAGTCCTCAACTTATTCTTTTTCCTCAATCCTTTCTATAAATGTAATAGTTATTTGATCCATTTTGGATTCCATTTCTAGAATATATCATTGAGTTGCTTTTATATATAACCTACAAGTTTCTTTCAATAATTGTTTTCTCTATTGTAGAGGAAACAACTTGTACAACTCATCCTGTTGAGGCGTTGGGGTACTTTGAAAGGGTTGGGCAAGGAGGAACCATGATTGTTGTCCTCCCTAATATTCGTGAGACCATGTTTGTTTGGGATGCCTAGCCCATCCAATATAGTTGGTCTTATCATATGAATAAGTCTAAGGTTTGGGAATGCATTGGGTGCATTCACTTGTTCTGAATGATATGCAGTGTATGTGGAGCTTGATGGCCATGAAGTATTGGGATATGTTGGGCTAGAATAAGTATAACAATTCTCGTATTGAAGCTACCTAGAAGACTTGTTAGCTGGCCTAGAAGCATTTAACCTATTCAATTCACTATCCATCCTATTGGGCCATCTATCAAATGCATTGGACAAATCAGTGGTATACCATGTCTATGTCTCATACAATTCTTCATGGCATAAGGGCTGAGGAGTGAAATAGTATGAAAGTGGTTTTTATCCCCTCCTTCATTGACCACATCTAAGGTTGGGAATCAGATCTACTTAAGTATGTAACCCTTGGCTAAGTTGACTCAACTTTGTATATAACAAAAGGTATTTGTTATATATAATGAAAGAGTGACTCTTTGTTTTTTTTCTACCTAGCCTAGGCGAGACCTAAACTAGATAATGTAACCTATATGAAAAATGATGCTAATAAGCAAAGGCACACAATAAATCCTAACCCTATGGGAAACAAGTTGAAAAGCTTATTTTTCTTTATTTTCTTTCGAGGATGGCTTTTAGGTTATGTCTAATCTAGGTAGCTCTACCTCTCTTTTAGAGTGGCCCTATTGCTTACCAGTAAGATCCTACCTTGATCAACCTACTTCACACTCCCCTCAATTAGCCATAGTTGATGTGAGTCATCAAATGTGTTGGCAAAGCTAATCATTTAAATACTAAAATAGTTAATCAAGTAGGAGCCACTAGAGTGGCAATTAGTCACCTCCTTCCAATAGGCTCCTATGAGGTCATCAATTACTATGGATCTCTTCTAAGTTGAATTTAAATTAATTCTTGAGGCTAGTGTTGTGCATAAGGTGATCATTAACCTGAGTTGTCAAGCCATGATCATCACATCCACCCTTGATCTTGTGGGGGTGAGTGGCCTTACTAAATCATTTAAGCATTCTCACATAGTTCGATTAATATATATTCACCTCAAAGTATGTAAGCATGCCCTAATATGCAAGGAAAATAGTAAATCTAATGCAAACCCTATAATATTACAAGTAAGAAAATGCTTTCTATACCCTCTGCACTACGATCCAAATGCAACTAAATTAATAATACAACTAATCTAGGAATTGGAAAGAAATTAGAACAGATCATAATGGGTCCTGGAAATAGTCTTCTCGCATAAGGGTGGGTCCATGTACATGCCAACTTCTCTTCTAAGTTAAGATGGCCTACCCTTGTCGTGTATTATTACAACATTTAATTTAAATTTAAATGAATAGCAATGTATAAAAATTTACATGCGCATTGTCACTAAAATCTACTCAAATAAAAAAATTAAAATGGAAAACTATACTACGGTCTTCCTCCAAGTCTTTATTCTCCTCCAAATTCCTTCATAAATGAAAAGAAAAGTATCAAATTCTATAGGAATAATGAAAGTATGCAAAAATGGAAAGTATGCTAAAATGAAAACTATCCTATATGTAATCCTAAATCTATGACTAGTAGTAAAGCATTACAACGAAAATTTAATTAGACTTCATTGTGAGTCCCCGACAATGACTCCAAAAACATGATGTGTCATAAATAATACCACAAGTGGACAGCTCTATTGGAGCATAGAATTGGCAAATATGAGTCAATCCCACAAAGACTCTTTGATAAATGGAGTTAATTAGAATTTAAATTGTCTTACTTTAACCTAGCCAAACTAATCAAGAGAAGAACAATTTCTATCTAAACTAAATTAGAAAGAAACCCTAAATTAGCAAGCAAGTAATTAAATAAACTAAGAAAATATCTAAATAAGCAAAGAACTAAACTAGAAAATTTTCTAAAATTACCATTAACTAGAAAAGGAAACTATATAAAACTACAATTAACTAAGAATTAAGGAAGCAATCTAAACTACAACTAACTACACATTAAAGTAACATTCTAAAACTACAATAATTAGAAAAAAAAATTAAGGAACAAATTAAATAAGAAAAGGAAGAAAGGAACTATTCATTGATGGCCAAATTATAATTAATTGTCACATAAACAATGAAAAGAAAGCACATAAATAAAGAAAATAAATATCCTTCAAATTTGGGCTTGAATTTGACATACCCTACTAGTTTAGTATCTGCTGACTAAGTCGTGAATTAGACTAGAAGAGCTTTATGGAGTAAGGGGGAATCCAATTAGGAGTTGTGGAAAGGACTAAAGATACTTTGTATCTAGACTAGTGATAGGACCTGAGTGCTATTTACATGTACATATATTTATTACATTTACATGTAAATATATGTAGATACATATTGTAGATTGATCTATATCAATCCCATAACGTCATAAATAGATAGTTGTCACTCAACAGGAGCTTGTACCCTTCTCTCCTACCCAAAATGCACTAAATTAGCACCAAGCTTTTCCTCCTCTATATCCCAACTTGCCACAAACTGACAAATCCTATTTCAACAATACTTAAGAATGATGTATTAGTGCAACCAAGGAAAGGAGAGTCCTAACACTTTTTTCTAAATAATCACCACCCAAGAAAGAAATAAGAATGATATAAAAGGAAATAAAAAATGGTTATTGCATTTTCCCTAAGCCAAAAACTCTTAAAAGAAAGAGATCAACTTCAGAGAGTTTAGATAAAGAGGGGATTAGTGGTCATTCAAATTTAGAAGTTGAACAACAAAGGAGGCTATCTTCCTTGAACATGAAATAGAAGAAAAGAAAACAAATTGGTGGTAATGGCCTTGTTTTAGGATTCACCATTCCTAACCTTAGGCTATAAAGTGATAAGCAGGTACATGGTGCATTCCTACCCCTCAACATGGAGGTCTTTAGCAAGGAATCTAGGTAGCTTATGGATAGATTTGAATATTTTATCAACCTCAATTAAGAAATTAGAAAGTTACCCTATTTCTAAGAATCCTTTCCTTTTTCTTAATCCAACTCCATTAAAAAAAAAACTAGAAAGAGAGAAATATGAATGATGCATGAACTAATCGACAATGATTATCCATGAAACCTAAATTTAGAAAGTAGTGTGTGAATATGGAATTAGAAAGAGGATAAAAATAGAAGGTGGATGGAAATAGAAAGTGGATGAAAATTAGGAAGTGATGAAATTTGGAACATGGTAAAAGTGTGTGAGTGATTGAAGGAAAGTGTGCAAGTGAAAAATGGACATACCATAGAAAATTCCATGCATGCTTTTATGCAAGTGTGTGTGTGTGTGTGTGTGAATTAGAAACTTATGATGCATACTAAATACAACTAAGATGCATTAATTTACATGACTTTCTAAACTAAGAATGCTTTCTAAATCTAATGAACTAACGTACATGAATTTTGTAAACTAAACCTAGAAAGTAAGCGGAGAATTAGAAAGTCAAACATGGGTTTCTAAATTAGGAAAGTGCTAGTTCTAAATTAGGAATGTGCTAGATCTAAGAATCTACCATACAACTACTTTCTAAATGAATCTAAACTAATCCTAAAACATTCCTAATGTATGTGGAAATCAAATTAGAAAGTTTCTAAATCTAAAAAGTAAGGAAGTCTAAGATCTAAACATGCAATGTAAAATTAGAAACCACTACTTCTAACATAGTGAAGTGCTTAAAACAAGGAAACTAAACATATTAATGGGAAAGCTATAGTACAAACTAGATCTCCAAATAAAAGACACCCTAAGGAAACAAGTTTTACTCCTAAAACTAACATGTATGAAAACTAAACATGATGCTAAGATGTCATTCATGTAAACTAGAAGAAGATGCATCCACCAAAATTGGTGGAATGCATTGAAAACCCTATTACTTTATGCATTCAAAACCTAATTGAATGGAAAGGAAACATAATATGCATCTAAATTACTCTAAGATGAATGGAATTAATAGTTAAAGATGAACTACAAAGCAAGCAAATATTAGAAATTACCATGCAAAACTAAGGAAAAACTACAACTAATTCATGCGTGCAAATCTAAGTAATGTGAAGGATGATGCATGCAATTATATTAGAAACCTAAATAAGCAAAAACTCAATGAATGCATGGTTGAAGAAGGTTAAAGGAAAAAATATAGAAGATGGTAGATAAAGAAAAAGAAAAATAAGAAAGAAAATGAGTTGGATTTAGGTTGAGACCCGACCTTTATCTCCAAGGAATTTGATCATGGAAGCTTGAAGGGAGCTTGGGTGAGGGTGATCTTTCTCCCTCTATTTGGAAGATGAGGAGGGGAGGAGAGAGAGGGAGGTGTGGAAATTAGTGGGAGGTGGTAAAAGTGCAGAGTGAATTGGATTAGGAAACTAGGGAAGAGAAAGGTATAAGTGCGGTTAGGAAGGTAGTTTTGGTGGGATAGGAAATTAGCTTGCTTAGGAGGGAAGGAAAAGAGTAAGATTAGGAGGAAATATTGGAAGTTTGGTGGGATTAGAGATTGGAGAAGATGATAGGCATGGAAACCATTGAATGTTAATAAATGGTGGAGATATTATGACTTTGATTTGAATTTTCAAAAAGGGCTAAGTGGCTAGGGGTTTTACATTTTCAGTGTTTCTTTCTTGGCACTTACGAAAACTCTTGCACTAGTAGACTACCACTTTGGTCTTCATTGTAATCTAACTTCTTATTGGTCCAGCCTTGCTTGAAAATGTCTTCTTTAGGTTCTTAGGATATCCATCTATAAGGGTAGATCTTGACCTTTAAGTGCTTAAAGTGTAAGATGACTTTCAATCATATATTTTCAATAAATAGTCTCTCTCTTCTTCTCCTTGTTTTTCTCTACTAATCACTTTATTTCTTCAATCTTTTTAGTTGTACTTGATTAGGAATCACTACAAGTTAATGTAAATTTCATGCTCCCCATTTAGTGGTCCATTCCTTTGGTTGAGTAGGAGAGAGAAAGTAAGGAATAAGTCTCTCATGGGCCACGATCTTCTACTTGTTTTGTTTTAGAAGCTCCCATTATATATGATATCAGTGTGCGTGATTTGGACCTCCTTTAGAAAATTCCCAAGGTGGTGTTTAACTTGAATACTTACTTGGGAAGTTCTGTCACCTCACTTTTAATACAAACACTCTATTTTGAACAGATAAGGCTTGGTATTCCATTTAGGGTTTCTGACTACTCTGACAATGTAGCTTGGTTAGTGAAGTTGCTCTTTATGGGGTAAAATGGTCAATTTTGTCATTTTTGAATTTATACCTTGGACTTACAAAATTTGTAATGTTGACCCTAATTAGTGATGATTAAGTTATTTTTTAGGCTAAAACACATTAAATATAGAGTTATATATGTAATATTTCTATATATATATATATATATATCATGAGGTTTGGAGTGAAAGGGAAGTTGAGCCCAAGGTTTGTAGGTCCTTTTTAGTTTCTTAAGAGAGTTGGCTAGGTAGCCCCTTGCCTCCACAGTTAGTGAAAGTACACGACATATTTCATGTGTTGATGTTATAGTAGGACGTTCTAGATCTCACACGTCCTTGAGCACACACCAACAAAGCTACAGCTTGACCTTATCTTTGAAGAGAAAGCAGTATAGATCTTGGATAGAAAGGAAAAGACTCTGAGGGCCAAGATCACACCATTGGTTAAGGTTTTATAGAAGCATCACTCCATGGAAGAAGCTATAGAGGTGACAAAGGATGATATGAAGCAAAAATACCCTAAGTTATTCATAGATTAGTCAAGAAAATTTTGAGGACTTAATTTCAAAAGGAGGGAAGAATGTAACATCTTGAAATTTGATGTTATGTAAAACCATTTTACTATGAACATTTATTAATAAAATTAAGTTATCTAGATGGTAGTGTTGTGACTTTGTTAATTTGTATACCAAAGTTCAAGTCACTAATTCTACAAGTTGAATGCGTTTTTTTTTTTTTTTTTTTTTAGTCAAAAAATGTCCATATGCATGACTAGGAATGCAAACCAGTGAATTTGATAGCTAAGATTGTAACCAAGATTTGATCTAACATGAGGATCTTAGATGCAATGGCTAAGATACATGGATTTTAATGTTTTGGACTTAGAAGGGATGCGTGGATGAGATTCCATAATAATGTTTTACACATAAACAAGTGGATGGTTGAGATTAAAAAACTAGAGATCTAGGAAAATGGGATAAGATAAAATAAGTGGGAATCCTAAAGGGAGATCATGTTTCCTACACATATGGGAGATGAGGAGAAATAATTTGGAAAAAAATAGGAAGCTAAGGTGGGAAGGAAGATCATGCCCACCCAAGCCAATAGGAGAAGCCCAAACATGTCAAAAGGAAATACTTGTTGGACTACTCCATGTGAATGGAGAAAAAAAAAGGAATAGAAGAAGGAAAAAAAGGAAATAGAAGAAAGAAAGGAAGAAGTAGAGATATTAAAGCAGAGGAGCATCACCACTTTATGCTAGAAAAGATGACCATAGAAGGCTTGATTCATTCTTCTATTAGGTAGGGGCTTCACAACCTTTCTAGGTTAGGTTTTCTAAAGTTTTAGCAAAATAGGTTTTGAAAATTCATGCTTGATCATCTCGGTATTCATGCTTAAATCTGTTTAACATTCTTCATGTTTTAGCTTTCCAACTTGTGCATAAATCTAACCAAGATTCACACATGGTATGACATGAGATTTATATAATTTTTAGTCTTGTAAATTATGAATATGACTAGGTAATGATTCACACATGTTATTTGAAATCTATACATCCTTTAGTTTTGTTTTCACTCATGTAACTGGTCCTTAAATCTTCATGGTCTAACCACTATCTTAAGCATGGTTTGCTATAGTTTTACATGCATTTTGATCACATATTGATTATTGATTCTTTCTATGGATCTAATGCTTATCATCATTAAATCCACCATGAAATGTATGTCATTTTCTTTTAGTTCTAACCGTCACTTTTAATTCATGTATATACTATTGTTTTAATAGAAAACCACATGACCTCTTTAAATAATTTTTTACCCAAGTTTTAACAGTCAGAAAGGTTTAGTCAAATGAAAATCTTGTCTTTGAATCCCATGATTTTTTGACATGTTTAAAGGGTGTTTTGACTATCTTACTATTGGATTATCTAATAGAAAATTCTGCAAATAGTCCAATGGAAGTTTTAAGGTGCCAAATGCATTCTAAATACCTAGCACGCCCAAAGAATCTTTGTGCATGTTTTAAAATCAATAATGAACAAAGTAAAAATTTCCAATTGTTACCATAACACAACTAGATCATTGTTTTAATCGAAAATAGACAACCGGTATGCTAAAAATTTGTAGTAGACAAACCAACTGGAGTTTGGTGTGTCCAATGATTTCCAATTCCCTGGGCACCTAATAGCAATTTGTATGCTTATTACACTCAATGATTTAGTGATTAAAAAGGTTCAAAATACCAATCAATAGCCAAATTCACTTGGTCACTGCTAGATCTTTAGTACACATAAGGAACGATGTAGCAGTTCACATGAAAGTGGATTGCTAACATGTTAAACTTCATGGACAAAAGTTATACTAGGAAAATCTTGGATTATTTGACTCATTATATAGACCTTTAATCAGTGAGATGCATCATGTAAGTGTCCAAATGACTAGTTCACTCTGTATAAACAAAAATAGTCCCCAACCAGTAGCAGCAAACAACATCCAAGAAAAGATGCCTATGATTTCTCTACTCATTCAAATGTGTCAAACTATAGCATACACATCGGTAATTTCCTCATTTTAACACCTATTATTAGACTCTCATCTCAACCTCTATCACTTACTTAAATGCTTGAGACCCCCATTTGTTATACCTACCATATCTCATTGTTTAGTAAACTAAAAGTCTATTATCAATGAAGCCAAGTTATTGCTATGAAGATGATATGTGAATATGAATTTAACAAGTCTTTATGACTCCAAAAGAATATTAATATGTGCTTGTGTATGATTGGTGTAACTTTAAAATTACTCACAAGCTTATGAATCAATTGTAATAGATGTACACAAGTGAGGTCAAACTCATGAGGAATCTCACAAATTTTCAATCAATTGAATCTTATTTAAATCACTTATCTTCAGCCAAAGAGAGATTGATTTGATTAACTAGGAATGAACATAATAAGGAATTGGAAACATGCATGAAATTAGAAACTAAGGAAACATTTCAAAAATAAAACAAGCTAAACTTAGAAACTTTCTAAAACTCAAACTTAAAAACTATTTTAAACTAATTTAAGATGCAAAGCAATTAAGCGATGAAATATAAAGTAGAATGAAACAAATGGACGAGAAAGTAAATAAGGAAAACCAACTCAAGTACCATGCGCATGACACATGGAGTTGTCCACATGGTTCATGAGATAAGAACTAGGGCTAATGCATGAATTACAAGCTAGTACAAATGAAATTTAATTAAAACATTAAGTAAATAAACTAAAAAGCTAAATGGGTTCCTAAGAAACTAAGTAATTAAGGTGCATGGTCCTATGAAAATTTCACATGAAACTTGAATTGAAAACTACACTAGAATGATGCATGTAACACTTAAATAGAACTGAACATGGAATTAACCATGAAGGGCACTATATAGGAGCCTAACAATCAAACATAAAAGAAATTTATCACTAGAATCAAACAAGG
The DNA here is from genome assembly GCA_035236585.1 of Warburgia ugandensis. Classification (NCBI taxonomy): domain Eukaryota; kingdom Viridiplantae; phylum Streptophyta; class Magnoliopsida; order Canellales; family Canellaceae; genus Warburgia; species Warburgia ugandensis. The sequence continues at coordinate 50,695,958 of CP141130.1, forward strand.
AAATTGCTCATCAAATAAATGGATTCATTGAAGTGAGTTCTACATAAGAAAGTTGTGCATGTACATGAACATAAAGATGCAAACTCTTCATAATCCATTACTCAGTCCAAATCAATCATTAAACCTTATTCAATACCATCCAATGATCATAATCCAATTTGTGAAACCAAGGAAGAAATTCAAGAGAATAAGAGCATGAAGATAGGGATGAAATCAATAAGAAATAGATCTTTATCTTAGTAAGAAACATGGAGAGTGATGAATGGTAAACAAGATTGATCCAAGGTTGCTTTTCTCTTGGCTGTCTACAAGAGAGAATAGGCCTTGGATCAAGGAAATCTAAGCAAGAAAACTAAGTAACTTGAATGCAAAACTCAAGGGAAAAACAAGGAAAGAAAGATGCGCCCAGAACAAAGAAGCAAACAAAGCAACAAGAGAAGAAAGTAGCACGAAAACCAGCCTTCAATTGAAGTACAAACAAAAGAAAGAGTACTAACCTTGAAGAAGGTGTGGACCACAAGTGGTGCAACCAAGGTAGAATGCATTGAAACCCTAGAAAAACAAGTAAGAAGGAGGCACTACCTTTTTAGAAAAAGAGATGTCTCCACCTTCTATCTCCCACGTGTGGAACACCCTTGATCTTTATATAAAGTTTTGGGCTTCTATTTTGATAAGATCTGATCCTAAGAAGCAGGAAGAGAAAAGAATTTAAACTAGGACTCTAGGATAGGAAAGTGATGGAATGAGAAGTTGAGTGGGAAAGGAGATTAGAAGGTGGAATGAGGTGGGAAGGATGGAATTAGAAGGGGGAGGCTCCACTTCCCAATGAAGGTGGCATGGAACTCCTTCCTTACAAGGTGTATCACATGGAGAGGTGGACAAAGGGAGGAAAGAGGGAAGAAAAAGAAGAAAAGATAAGGAAAATGGAGATGGTTTCTATCTTAATTGGTCCACCTATGCATGGATATCTTACCATGTATTAATCTCCATCAAATCCTTTATCCCTTGGAAAATCAAGTTTTTAGCATGGATAATTGTTGAAAATCTTCCTCCAATCGTATGGCTCCATGTGGTTTGGCTAAGATGGCTTCATGGCTTACTTTGATGGCTCTTTGCATAATGGCTTGAGTGGCTTCATCCCTTGTCTTCAAGGCTTGCACGACTTATATGACTAAGGTGGCTTACATGGCTCCAATTATCATGCAAAGTTGGCAGAATTGCATGGTTTGTGAATGGGCCCTTTCTAGTCACTTTTGACTCTTCCAATTGCTTTCCTTGCTTGCTCTAGGTTGATCTTGATCCTTGATTGAGCTTTAGAATAATGAAATTTAAGTCCTAGCTCTTTGATTTGATCATGATCCTCAATTCTCATTTTGATCCATCTTGGTCATTGGATCATCATCTTAATACTTACAAAAGTTTAAAACCCTAATTAAATCCTAAAAAATTATGTTAATTCATATAATTACTCTAGATTAGTTCCCAAACCTACAAAATATCAAACTTTTGATCCATTAGCTAAGAAATGCATGTGTTATGAATTTTTGGAAAACCCTACGATAATATCCTATATTTTATCAAACATTGGCTACTAATTAGGTACTTTTGATACAAAATTAGATACTTATCAATGATTCAACATAAAATTTCATATATGGAATTGAGTATTCAAGTTGTTTTACCTTGCTTTTATGTTATTATCGAGATTCTATATATTCACTTGATAAGGTGCTCATATTTGGACCCTATATGGGTGAGAACTTGGATAATACATGAAGGTGCTATTGATATTATGATATTTTTTTACTCATGATAGTCATCCTGATAGCTATAAGACCCTTATGGAAGTATGCTAAGAGGTTTCAGATAGGCCCATGACTTCTAAATAGGATACCTACCCGACATTTAGACCACATGTTGTGGAAGTAGGAATCATGGAAAGGCTACTTCCATCCTGATTCAATGGCCCCATGAGAAGAAGTGGCTAGACCATAATGTGTCCACATTCAAGCTTAGCTAGTAGATACTTCCTCTACATTTTGGCCATCTTATTAGATAGACATGTTATACATGCCAGTCATCCTCGAGGGTTCAAACCATTGAATGTAAGGCTTATGGTGTATATAGTCTATTAGTATTTGTATTTGTACCTACAAATTTGTAGATTTCATCTAAAGCTATTATTGTTCATAGATTTGGTATTGAATTTATTATTAGATTTAAAATGCTTAATTATACTTAGCTATGTGATTGCCATACTATTCAAAACTAGCTTAGAAATTTTCCATTGAGTCATTGTAGTCACGCCACCAACATTTTAGTTGAGACTCTTAGTACCATAGATAGTTTAGACAAGTAAAGGAATGCTGAGGACATGTGAAGAAGGAAAAAGCATGAAGAAGAAAAGATTTAGTTTTCTCTTAGATAGTTGAACTTTAGTTATTTGACATTACAATTGAATTATTATGTGCTTGATATTTTATGGATTATTTAGTTTGTTGGACTATGACCAATAGGTCCTGCATATGTTCATGTTGTTAATATATATTTCAAAAAAAATTACAAGGGTACCTAGACATTTTTAAAAAGGATTTGAAGAAAAAATATTTTAGAAAATTTAAATCATCAAAAAGAGTATTTAGAAAATGAAATGCCATTTGCAAAACTGTTACACAATGTAGTTGTGCTAGAAAAATTTTCCTTTGAGTTTTCAGCACCACTAAACGTATAAAATTTGCCTATAAAAATATTTAGATATTTTCTGAAATGGAAATATATATATATATTATATGGAAAAGGTGCAAATATAAAGACTTGTTGGGTGTGTGAGTTACTATTCAAGAGAGAGAGAGAGAGAGAGAGAGAGAGAGAGAGAGAGAGAGAGAGAGAGAGAGAGAGAGAGAGAGAGTAACCCTTCATACTTTTAAGAAAGAGGTGTTGTAGTTGTTTAATTATGAGGTACCTCATAATTCAGTTGTAAGTTACATCTAACTTCTTCTTCTTTTTTTCCACTTATTTTACATTCAATTCTCTCATAAAATATTACTATATATCTATGGACATATTTGATCTCAAATAGGATTCTCTTTCCTCACCGATGGGTATCTATCAAACTGCTTACATCTAGTATAGTTCTCTTCCTAATCCCTCTTACTTTTAAGGGCTTATAAGCCAAAAAATTGTAACTGGAGTAGGTTCCTCTTCTATCAAACTCTGAAATCCAACTCTATGCCCTTCTCATTCCTCTATGGCACTCTTTACCTATTCTTTTTGTCCCAAAAGAATATTTCTTAATCTTTATTAATTCAATGTGCCCCTTGATCATGTGCTAGTATTTGATAGGTTGAGTTTTTACTTCTTTCTTTTGTTTTTGTTATCACATTTAACTAAAATATATGAGATAGTACAAAGGAAATTGAAACATTTCTATGTCATTTTTTTTAGTTTTCTAATTTTTTTCTTGACAAAATAGATGTTGTTTGCAAATAGGAAAAAATATTATAAAAATGGCTAATGCTCTCTCTCTCTCTCTCTCTCTCTCTCTCTCTCTCTCTCTCTCTCTCTCTCTCTCTCTCTCTCTCTCTCTCTCTCTCTCTCTGCATCTATCCATAACTAGTATAAGGATGACTTGACTAACTCTTGGACGTGTTTGTCAATAGTGTATAAAGATAATTTGACCAACTATTAAGGAACCCTTTCTTTTAGTATAGGTGAAGAATTCATCCACACACTCTCTTACCCAAGCCAAAAGGGAAAGCATATTCTTGGAGGATCTTGAGTTGTTTGCAATTAGATGTACTTGACATTATTTGACTTTAGGGGGTTTCTACAGGATTTTTCAAGCAATTAATAGTTCTAAAATTTATGACCCAATTTAGAAAACTCATCCAAGTTACTTGATTCCTTGAAAATTTGAGTTACTCAATAAGATGATGATAAGTATTCAATTTTGTATAAAAAAAGTACCCTATTAGTAGTCCATGTGTTATAGATTAAAGTATAAAGAAATTCATAACACAAGTATTTTTTACCTAATAATTTAAAAGTTTGATATTTTACAGGATCAGAGCTAATCAAGAGTAAATATGTAAATAATGATAATTTTTTAGGATTTAATTAAGGTTTTTACTCTTTTGTAGGTGTCAACATGATCCAATGACTGAAATCAATTGAGATGACAATTGAAGATCAAGATCAAATCGGAGAGTCAAGACCTAAAATTCATTATTTCAAAGCTTAATCAAGTTTCAAGACAATTCTAGGGGAAGCAAGAAATAAATTGGAAAGATCAAAGGTGATTAAAATGGAGCCATGCACAAACCATGCAATTCCACCATCTTTGCATGAGAACATTGCAAGCCACCTAAGCCATTTGAGCCATGATAGAAGGTGGCAAGCTAAATAAGCCATGAAGCCAAGCACTCAATTAACTCAAGCCATCAAACAAGGAGACATCAAAGTGAGCCTTGAAGCCATCTAAGCCATGACAAATGGAGCCACACAATTGGAGGGGAAATTCAAGCATTTATCTAATGAAAAGATTGGATTTTCAAGAGGATAATTAGAAGGAAGTTGGATGAATATCAAACATGGTAAGATAGCATGTAAGGTAGACCAATGGGAAATGTGTCCTTGTATTTTATCTTTCTTTTTCTTTTCCTTGTCTCTCTCTCCATCTTTCCCTCTTTTTCTTCCCTCTTTCCTCTATTATTCCTACCCTTCCACATGAAACATCTTTTACAGAGGGAAGTCCATGTATTCTCCTTGAAAAGTGGCACCTCACACCTTATAGTTCCTAAGGTTTCCACCTCTTCCCTTCACCTTCCTAATTCAGCTTCCTAGCACCTTCCACTCACCTTCCTAATTCCACCCATATTACTTCCCCGATCTTATCTCATCTTATCTTACCCTTGAGGACTCTTTAGAAATAGCAACGCATAGAGATTGAAGGGGGGATGCCTCCTCCTTAAAAAGATCATGCCTCCCTCCTTACCTTGCACTCCTAGGTTTTCAACCTTCAAAGCTCCACGGCTCCCTCCATAGCTACTTCTCCACTTGATGCTCCACATTTCCATCCTCCTTTCAAGCATTCCAAGTTGAATTCGTCCAAGTTTAGGTTGGTTTTCCTTGCTCTTTTACATTCCTTTTTTCTTGTTTTGATTTCTAGCTTCATGCTTCTTATTCTTTCCTTGTTTTCCTTGTTTGATTTTAATTTTGTGCTTTAGATCCTTGTAGCCTAAGGCTATCAATCTCTTGTAGTGACAGCCAAGAGATGGTAACCTTAGGATCAAGTTAGCCATTCCTTGTTCTGCTATTAACTCCTTATCTTTTAAGTGATTATCCCTTGCCCATATTTTGTTTCCATCTCTTTCATTATCTTTCTGTGACGACCCAAGTTTTCCCATGCATTTTTAAATGCAAGATCTAATTCCTAAGGCGGGATGCATCCCTATTTGAAAACCATTTTATAAAAACCATGCAATGCAGCGGAAAATCCTTTGTTTTAAACTCATTTTGAAAATCCCGAGTGTCATTTGCTTTCACAACAACCAAAATAGTTCTTGAAAAACTTCAAAAATCATAAATTTTTTTTCCCAGGTCTACCCAGTCACAGCACACAGCCCAACTGTAAATAAATACAAACACATGTCCAAAGGATTGAGAATTTACTTACATGTATAATTGTTTTCTTTTTGATTCACTTGCTTGTAGCACTAACATAGATGTCCTCTACTCGTGGATGGAATTATCCTGAAAAATGTTAAGGATAGGGTGAGTATATACTATACTCAGTAGGAGTCTATTGCTACTAGTTTTGCAATGCATGTTATGTTTAAAATCATATGCTCTTAAAAACATGTGCATGTTCGAACAATCATGTTCAATATGGATATTAAAAACCACTGTCGAATTGAAATATTGATGACTTAAAGAATAGCATAATCCAAGACGAAAGTATCATATATCATAAACATAATCATATGCATAAGATGTTCAACTAAATCCAACTCATGGATATCTGGTATGGTCGACCAACCTCATGTCATGCCATATGCAATGCAAATAAATCCTCAAACCATAGGGTCCAACTATGCCCATGACCTCGCCGCCGTGTGGTCCGCGGGTACCTGAGGACACTCGGTCATAGCCTCAACGGGGCATATGACACGTCGACTCAGTGCCGTGACACCAGTGGTAGCCCCCTGTACCACATGCAATCGACATAGGGACATGCCCTTTTTGGGCGTGGTACCCATTCCACCTAGTAGTGGTAGAGGCTGGGTGGCCAACCCAGACCCCTCGGCATAGCGCCCATGAGCTTACTAGCCCAAATCATATAAGATCAAATAAACAAAAAACCTCTTTTTCAAAACCTGTCCTCTTTGGGTCCCTCACAACTGCCTGGCCCTCACAACTGCCTACCCAACGTCTTTTGGGCACTCCAGCGTCTTTTGGTAACCCTCAAGGACATGCAATCTTTAAAAAACTCAATGCTCACAAATCATACAATGTATGCAATTGTTTTCAAAACATATCTATGCATAATGTATATGCAATTATTTGCAAAACATATCTATGCATAAAGCATTTATCATATGTACGCTGAATTCGTTTATAAGATTAAGTTATGCTAAACAAATCATATAACTTATACTTAATACATGCATTCAAAACAATCATGGCTCTTTTTTAAAAGTCTAGTAGCGATAGGGCACCTACCTCAAAGTCTCCTAGAGTCGCGTCCTTTATCACTTCAACCCATCCCTGGGTCTCATTTATAAACTCCTGGGTATGAATGGATGCAAGGAGTCCTTATTAATTTCAATCCATTTAGTCATTAGATCGCTAGCTCTGCCTATTGGGTCCAAGGTCCTTACCTAATTCATTCGTCAGGCTAGATCCTATGGTGTGGATCTACTTTCCAATAGTTAGACTCTGTAATTTATCCTCTAATCCTAACTTTAAAGTCTCATTAGGTCCACGTGCCCCAGTTCCCAGGACACCTGTGTATCCTGGTTGAACCACGACTGCCTCACGTGCATGCGCGCCTAAAGACAGTGCCAGGGACCGCGTTTTGCACGCGCACGTGCATGCTCGAGTGACATGCATCTTGGATGGCGTCGCATGGACGCACCTTTGGTGTAGCATGGCGCATCTTAGCTCCCAGGGCACCCCATGCATCCTGGTCGAGCCAGGACCCGTGCCCCATGTCGTGCGTGCACCCGAAGGCTGCACCTGGGACAGTGTATGCACTGTCATACATGCATGCCCAAGTAGCGCTACAGCATGCGTCCCAGTCAACATCCTGGGAATGTGTCTTCGACTCAGGCGGGCTGTGTCTTGGTGCCCAGGACGCCTTGCGCATCTTGGACAAGTCAAAAGTCTACCGCACGCTTGCGTGCATGCGATGCTGGCCCCAGGGGACGCATCACTCGTGTGCGTCACAGGGTGCATCCGTGACAACTGGTTTTGGATGGGTTTCAAAGGAAACCCGTCTTCTCCGGTTTCCCCAGCATCTCTTAGCCGGAAAACACCCAAATCCGCGCGTGGATCTGGGCAGGGAAGAAAGCAAACTAAATAGGAAGGGGTGGGGGCTCACCTGGGTGGTCTGGGGAAGCCTATTGCCGGTGGTGTATTTTCCTCCACGCTTGCCGGAAATCTGGATTTCTGGAAAACTCACATGAAGGGGGAAAAACCCCAATGCCCAGATCGGAAAGAGAAGAGAGGGGAAATGGGGAGACGGGAATGGGATGGCCGGCCTGACTTGGGCTTGGTTGTTGTCGCAAAAAGCTCAGGGGAGATGGGTTGAGACGAGTTTCCAATTTTTCCAGAAACCCCAGTCTCAAAACGACTGGAAAATCACGTTTTGGAGAGGGGGGGGATGGGGCTTCTTATAGCCTTGCTATGGCGGTGCTGCTAATGGTAGTGCCGCCCCTTGGTGGTGGCAGAATCCTCTAGAAAAAGGGTTTCTGGAGGGGTCTAGAGGTTGAAGACGACAGGGGGTGCCGTTATCAAAATGGCACCCCTGTGTTTTTTATGCTTTTTCGTTTTAAACGTTTTCTATTTAAATTACAGAACTACCCCTGATCTTTAAACGGCCGTAACTTTTTCATACGGACTCCGTTTTGGGTGATTTTTGAGGCGTTGGATTCCATTTTTTGAGTAGAATCTAATGGTACTAAGTTTCCTGACAAATTCCTTCGTTTACTATTTTAAATAAAGTGAAACATTTAACTCAGTTTATTTTCTATAGAATGTTCAATTTTCGTTAAAAATAGTGTAAATTGCTCGGGCATTACACTTTCTGTTTGATTCTCCATTGCTTCACACTCATAGACCTTATTGATGTTGAAGGTTGAAGTTAAAAGTAGTTGTTTCCATGTTATTGAATTAGGCACAATTTTCTTGTCATGATTTGAATTCAATAAAAAATGATTGAATGCCATGCACACCTTCCCTTCTTCATGTGCATAATTCATGTAACGGTTTAATTGAAATAGAACAAATCTGATTCTATGAACCATGCATATTCCCCTTTCATGTTTGTTTAGTATTAAATTGATTCATTAAATAATTTACAAAGAATGTTTAGATTGCATGATTCATTGTTAAACTAGTTGCATCTTAGATTAGATCTTAAGCACGTTAGTTTGAATGTTTAAGTTAGATTTTTTACTTTTAAAAAGTTCTCCATTCTAGGTTAAAAAATTTACTCATTTTTAGTCTTTAAACCATTCATGTTCTAGTTATATAGTAGTTTTTTTTTTTTTTTTTTTTATTGAATGCATGTTAGTTTAGAAAGTTTTTAATTTTAGTTTTTAGAAGTTTTATTTTTAGAAAGTTTCCTTTAGTTCATGGTTCTAACTCCATGCATCTTTCCATTTCATGTTATTTACTTTCCTAGTTTAAACAAATACAATCTTTCTTTGGCTAGGTTTAGCAATTTAAATAAGATCTAATTAGCATACAAATTTGTGAGATTCCTCGTAAGATCTACCTCACTCATGTACAATTACTATATTGATTTGTACGCTTGTGAATATTTTTAAAGCTACATGAGATGAGTTGCTATATAACAAAAGTGCTTTATTTGGACTTTAATCTAAATGAAGCACCTTAAAATAATAACATAATGCCCTATCTAACTTAGCCAAGTGATTATTTGTGAATTTGAAGTAACATTTTTTATGTAACTAAAAATGAATAACATATTATTGAAAAGTAAAATTAACTTAGACAAGTGATAATCTTGCTCAAGTATTTTTGTTTCACCCATGAGTTGATTTGAGTTAAGTCAACTTGCTTCACATTCAAGCTTGAGTAAAGTCTTTGAGTTTTTTAAATATACAATCTACATATAAAAAGTTGTAATTGTAATCATGCATAATGTCATCTCCCCCCCCCCCCCCCTCTCTCTCTCTCTCTTAGGGAGTACTTATGTGCCTTTGAGACAAAAGTCTCGTCCAATCATCCCATTCAACTTCTCTTCTTAACTTGCTCAAATGAAATCCATTTGAAGGTAACTTGTTCACTATTGTGTCTTTATTGAAGCTAAATCTCTATCTATGACAAGCAACTACAGCTTTTTCCAATAGGTTTTCTTTAAGAATCTCTCTCTCTCTCTCTCTCTCTCTCTCTCTCTCTCTCTCTCTCTCTCTCTCTCTCTCTCTCTCTCTCTCTCTCTCTCTCTCTCTCTCTCTCTCTCTAGGTTACTATAGCCATTGCCATTGGTTTTGTCCAAATCCAGCATGAGGAGTGCTTCTTCTTTTTTCTCTCTTGAAAGCTAGTAGAAAATTCTATTAAGAAGGATTTTGGGGCAAAGTTGTCAAAGAACAAAAGCAACCATGATTGGAGGTCTTCATAGGGTCTCAGTGGATTGGTTTTTCCACATAAATATCCATAGATGTTGAACATATAGATCATTTTAAGAATGTCCATGCACATCCAACTTTGTCTTTCTATAGATCTAAGCTATTGGCATTCATTTTATTTATTGTTTGGACATCAAGCGATATATTAGTAATTTATTTTTGGCATTTTGTAATGCAATGACTACATTTTAAATTAAAATAAGACTAAAATAGCATATCCACCAATAGAACCAGCCTTGCTCATGTTAAGAAATAATAAAATATTATATTAAATATGCATTAATTGTTAAATTGGACCTACTAATAATGCTCAAAGCCTAATTAACCCCAAACCTTGTATAGAGTAAAGCCTACTAATAATTGTGATGAGCTTGATTGATTCTAAACCTAGTTAATTTTGGTGATATCTACTTTTCAAATTTGACCTACTAATAATGCTAATAGGCGTCATTAAAACTAAACATTGGATTAAATAATGTCTATTAATATTGATATTGTGCCCTTGTTTTTAAATTAGACCTAGTAATAATGCTAAGGACCCTAATTTATCCCAAACCTGAGATTAAATAATGCCTACTAATAATTGTAATATGTCTAATTAATCATAAACACCATTAATTCTACAAGACCCTAGCTGTAATTTAGACCTATTAATAATGCTAGTGGGCGTAGTTAATTTGGGATTAAATAATGTCTATTAATAATGGTAAGGGCCTAATTAATAGCAAATGTAATTAATTCTAGTAGGTCTTACATGTTACATTAGACCTTCTAATAATGCTAATGGGTGTATGAGTATGGCTCAGTAGTGCAAAATTGAGTCTCAATCGTGAGCGCCACGATTTGAAACTCAGCAAGTGTGTGCTTTTTCAGCATTAAAAGAATTAATAATATTGGTAATGGGTAGAAATACAGTTTAGGCTTTATTGGGTCTTTTGTAGAGAGAGAGAGAGAGAGGGCCACACAAATCATGGGCATTGTAAAAATCATATGTCACCATGGACAATAAGATATTAAAAAATGGCACCATTTTGCCTAAGTTATTAATTCTTTCATTGCATGGACATCCATGGTGAGGAAGTCTAGACATCCATGGATGTGACTCACTAACCTGGACATTCTTTGTCCAAATACGATATCTTAAACCACTAATATGGAGCTTTGAGCAAATATTGGGATATACTAATCTGCAAACAATGATTTAAGGGTCAAAGCGAGCCCTTTAATTAAGAATTAAAGAAATAATCAAATCTCCCCAAGTAGGATTCATTGGCTTGGACATTGCATTATAGATTGACTAAGTACCTGTCAAGGTAGGCTTTGCTTTTTTCCTTATTATTTCTAATTGATACAAATAATTTAACATGTATGATTTGCTAGATGAATTCAGGTGTTTTATATTAAATTTGTGGTTTGATTGTAGTCATTTTTTCGCTTTATCTAATAAAAATTTGGCAACATTTCACAACCATGTGAAATAAAGAAGGGACTGCCATTATCAAACCAGCACTACACGTATGGTTTGCACAACACTGTATTGGTTGTCTATGAACGATCATCTGATGGCTAGGCCAAAGATCGGCCTACATGGTCGTATGTGTTTGTTAATTCAGAATGTTTGAGATGGTCTATTGGTGTGTAAGAGATGAACGATGTGGATCACCATTCACAATCTTTTCCCCACCCCATATGAGCAATGAATAGAAAATCTCATCCGTAGATTATCCTGGCAACCGATTAAGGTTAAAAGTTCTCTGGAAATAAGATTGGTCCTAGTTAGATTGTATGGATCCATAGCAGCACCTTGTGAGTCATAATAATGGTATTATACTTGTAATAAGCAGATATCAGCAGGATCTCTGTTGGAGTTCAGTCTTATAGGTTGTATTGCTGGTCTTTCGATCCGTATAATTTTTGTATCTTAGATTACCTCAATCTTAAATAAGCAATTATATTGTTGGAGACCATTATACTGTTGGAGATCTCCCTCTGTCAATAAAATTCACTTTTTATTAAAAAGACAAACTCTCTCTCTCTCGTACTTGTACCCATAGCACAAGAAAACGTGCCGGCCTCGGAGGACAAAAGAAACTTCTTCCCCCTTCCCCAAATTAGGGTCTTCTCCCGCTGATCATATCCGTTGAAACAAGAGGAAAAGTGGCACCATGACAATTAAGACTTCTACTTCCTAGGCTTCAGTAGAGTCATGCATGGAAGATATTGTTGGAGCAGTCATCCTTTCCGCGGCTGCGGTTGACCACAATATTCATCAAACATTCAAACCCACATGGAAAGAAAACTCTCATAAATGAAACGCATGGTCCAAAACGAGAGAGTGCCAATACCAGCCACCAACAAAAGTTTGTCATTTTCTGTTTTTGTTCATTTCTTTTGGTTATATAAAAATAAAAGCTTGATTAGAAGTGAGACAGAAAATGTAATTCTGGAATTCTCATTGTATATTTATTTTCTTTTATTTCCTTTTCTACGTAACTTTTCAAAACCTTAATTACTAACTGTTATTTATTTAATATTTTTTATTACAGCAAAGAATTGCAAAGCAAAGTACCGAGAAGTTAATATCGTAATTCCTAAGTCTAATGAAAATCTCCTCAATAAGGGAAAAAGTGACACCACTACACTCCTAACAAGCGCAAAGAGTTGAGGTTCTTTTATTGTCTGCTGCAACCAACTATACAAAATCTTGATGAGCGCTAGATGGTCACAATGACTGATTCAACCCTTGCACTTGTTGCTCAAAGTGAGTCGTACCACCTCTGAGTCCCGGGCCTAGCACTGTCGTGTCTGAAGGAAATTTGATTAAAAGCTCGTACAAATATATGTTGCGTCTTGACTAGAAAGAGCTCAACATTGAGATTCCCTGATCGAACATTGATTAGAAGGAGATAAAACCAAAATTCATTGCATGTTCGATGTATTTACCAAATGAAGAACTTTCGATCTATATCTTACCTAAAATTCTTCCTTTCTTTCCTATGAGAGGTCCCTAAGTAAAGAACTAGATGAATGATCAGGTTTTGCTCGGATGCAATACATAATGCATCATCCAGTAGATAGATCCTTTTACCGATCGGACATGTTATGAAGAGTATACGTTGGATATTAAAGGTTTCATGTTAAAAAGCATTTTATTTTTTAATCATCATTTGCGAGTAAAATCAGTCAAAACGGTATATAAAACAATTTATTTGCCTACAGAAAAATTTGTTTTTTTATGAGGGCCTCAGTCATTTCGTCATCGGATCCATTTAATGGGCAGTCAAGTTTGAACAAATTTATATGGCATCACGTGGATGACATTGATATGGTGAGGCACCCGCGCGTATATCATTGCTTGTTTCTGAGAAACTCATTTCCAGGTAAGGGTCAATAAAGGCGTGACCAAGGGGGTCGAACGTGGATGACTTTTCTCTTCCACGAAGGCGACATCATAGACACCATGACTAGTGCGTGATTTGTTCGTACATCCAAATATTAACATACTTCTAAATCCAATACACACATGAAAATGATGTTTACACAATATTATTTTGATAATGGTACTTCTCCATCTTAAAATATTTGCTCTTTAATAACAGTGTCCAGAACCAGTAAGCTTAATAGCTTTTCTTGAGTAGAGTAGGGAACGTTGTTTAATAGCCATGTTAGTGCCTTTATCAAATTATGTGTATATATTAGACATTATGTCATATACAGCTGTATGTATTAGTCAAAGGTTTACACGTCCATGAAATACGCATGTGGAGCCAGTGTTGGAGATTCCAAATCGTTCATATGCTCGAATACGTTTCCTGTAAGTTGGGTCGGCAAATCTCACATCATATATCTCCAACCTGTTGGCTGGTTAAGAATCTACAGTATCGAATTTATATAGACTGATAGAGGATAGTTTTCAAGCAGTGCCTGGTGTTAGTGGATCATGAGATGGAGTGAGATGGTTTGAGTTGGATTGAGATGACTTGAGTTTAAAATTTATTATCTTATTTGATCATTAGTTGCTATTTGAAGGCTGAATTATAAGATGGTGAATATTGTCTCAATCATCTTATTAGCACACAATTGTAGCATAAAATTATGTTGTTTGCTCCCTCCAAAAAATTTAAGTCAGACTTATTTTTTAGTTGAGATGAGAGAATAGAGAAAAAAGAAGCCCTACATGAGGAATAGTATGTAGATGCTCCATATGAGAGCTGGTACTATTTTTTTTAAGCCCACCTTTGCATGGTATGACTCATTCATGTGGTTTTTCTAGCTTTGGTTTTGACAAATCAAAAAGCATGTAGATTGTAAGATTCTAGCAGTTAAATAGTTGTAATTTGAAACAAATGGATTAGAAACCTTGATAATCAATGATAATTCTAGAAATATCCAATCAATATGCTATTTGATCTGTTAGAAATCCAAAGGTGGATCTATCACATGAATGAGCTGGTCATGTAAAGGTGCGCTCTAGAAAAGGCGGTTTCCAAATGCTATTACATGGAACATCTATTTACCATTCCTCGCTCTAGTGTCTTCCCCACCTTCATTCTTCATAGATACACTAGTGGTTAGAAATAGGACCATACAAGTTGAGAGTGGGGTACACAGGTTCCATGTTACATGTAACATACATAAGTTTCATATTACAATATGTTAGAATAGTGTCATACAGGTTTCATGCAAAATGCCCCATAGATAAGTATCACACCAAGTAGCCTATGCATAGATCTCACCTCAAGTGAGACCAAATACGCAAGCATATGTTTACATTGTATTAAAAGTATACTTAGGCTTTATATGCAGTGGGTTCATAGTTAGACATCAACTTTAAATGAGACCAAGTACATAGGGTTATGGTACATTTTGTTAGTGGGTCACATACTCAATTTTGTCTAAAAAGATTATAGTAACTGTAATAATGGGATATTACATCTCATTTCACTTTATAACTAATCGCCACACCCTAATTTAGGGTACTATAGTATAAGTGCAAGTAGAACCCATCTTTTTGAATGATCTGAACTATTCGTCATAATGTACCACAACATCAAAAGGGGTAGAGCAATTGGTTCCAACTAGAGGTGAGAATTTCATATCCAATAATAGTTTAATATAATATTCTTCTCTTTTTAGACCATTGCTTAATCTTAATATATCTAACTCCATCTAACCGTTTCATCTCATTCTATCTCAAGTGAAACCTTCAAGTCATATTAAACCATCTCATTGTATAATACCACATTTAAAGACATATCAAGTCATCACCATCATATAAGAATCTAATCTATCTCATTCCAGCTCAAAGACATTGATTGCTATACATGTAAAGATACCAGTAGCTATGCATGCAAGTCCTTGAATTCCAAGTGCTGAGACATCATATAAGATATACTAATAGGGACATAATTGCCACTATGACCAGTTAGAATAAGTGCTAATTGATTAGGCGTGGCACAGTTGGTCCTGGGTGTAAGAAATCTGAACATCTTGAATATATTGGATAATGTTATATAGGGAAATGATAACCCTACCCCTTGCCCCTCTTGGTTTGGTGGTCATTTCATTTGTTTTATGTTTTTATAATAGAAAAGTTAACATTTTACAAGCGTAAATGATAAAAAAACCAGGAGGGGGCGGGACTAAGGTGGAAACAGAGGGCGGGAATATCAATTTCCTTTTATATATCAAGGTTACTTGGTAATTGAAAATGTCATTCATGGGCTTTTACAATGGATGGCTAACATGCATGAGTAATAAAATGAATGACCTATCCTCCATTGAAACAACTTTTATTATTTTATATTTCTTTTTGGGAAAAATGTATAAGTAATTTTGTTCTTTTTTTTTCTTAGAAGTTAACATTATAAAGAAAAATAACCACAAAATCAATGAGAAGAATTACAATAGTGCCTGGCCTGTCATTTGACAGAAAACTATGCACAGATAGAAGTTGAGACCAGTTATTTAGTGAAACAAACTTTTTATTTCTTGGTCGCCATTGTATTTAGGCCATGCGCAGTCTTCTTCCCTGTACGGTCTTGGGATATTCTTATAAACCAACAAATAGATGTAGAAAAGTGAAACTTGGAGCTGATGAAAGAATTTACGACAGCCAGTGGTTATGGTTTGGGGTCGTTAAGAATAGTTTGTGGCGGACCGTATAGACCTGGGCTCAAACCCCCGCCGCTGCCACATAATTGTGAAACCTTTTATCATTCAAAGATGAAAGAAGTTAGGACTCAGCAGACATGTTTGGTTACCCAAACATTCCTCTCTCTCATCACGTCTAAAATCTTCTCCTTCACGATCTTATTTTCTTAGTTGAACTTTCTGACCGTCCATTTTGACTCCAATCTAAGTATAAAGTGAGGATCATAAAATGGAGAATACTTCCAGTTCATCTCTTATCTATGCTTTCAGGATTGCAGCAGAATTTTATGGTTTCTGGAAAAGTAAGACGTGTCTCAAAACTTAGTTCAATTTGGAAAACAACTTTCTCAATCCTAATCATGTAGCCGCCACATTTTCCACATAATTTCTACTATAACATAGAAATCAAGCTTATACCCGATATGAAAAATGTATATCTTTGACAATTTTACGTGCCGTCCACGATACCTTCCTCTTTTCCTTGGTAAAATTAGACCGTTGTCCATTTAGCCGCCATACTTTTCTTCCTGCCCCCACCTTTATATCCGCACCAAGCTTTCATCTTCTTCCTTCTTTCTCTAGAACTTATCTCAGAACATCTCTCCTCTCGCTACTCTCTCATGGCAAACTATCCTGTACTCTTCCCTACGTCTTCTGCTTCCTCTTCTTCCGCTTCTTTCGCTTCCTCCAACATGGCTTCCTTCACCCCTAATATGATAAATTCAAATATTCTCAACAACCCACAAAGAATTTCATCTGGGTTCTTGGGATTGAAGACAGAAGTTGATGTTCCACGTACAGATAGTTCTCAAGGAGCCATTAATGAATCTGAGAGCGATGTTACAGCTGGGAAGAAAAAGTTTGATCAAAAGAAAGCTAGAAAGCCCAGATATGCTTTCCAGACAAGGAGTCAGGTGGACATTTTAGATGATGGTTATAGATGGAGGAAATATGGGCAAAAGGCTGTCAAGAACAACAAATTTCCCAGGTTAGTTAACCCCATTGATCTTTCTCTAACTCTGTCTTTGCCTTTAGTTCTCCGGTATTGTAGTTAGACATCATGAAAATCTAAAGGCTTGCCCCACCATCATCTCACTAGTGCTTGACTTAGCAAAAATGAAAACTCCACTCGAGTTTTATTCTCTATATGATAGGTGACTCCACTAGATAAAAGAACCATGTAAGGAAAAGAAAGGTTTAATGCAATTGCTAGCTTCTCAGTTGGATCATGGACAGTCTAATGCCCCTGGAGGTAAAAAAAGGTCTCATTTTGGACTGCTGTTTACGTCTCCGTTTGATCCCCTTCGATATTGTAAGTGTCAAAACATCCATCTCAAAATGGGACAGCAGATGCTTTTCCTCGTTTCAGATTAAGGTATCAGGCTATTCAATTTCAAACTAAAAAGTTAATTTCAAAGATGTCATTTGGCTTCTTCAGTCCACTGAGGGTTGTAAGCTTCCCTTGAAAGGCCTTACATGGCTCGCATACATAGAGAGCTCTTAAAGCTTATGCGTCTCTAGTTTTGTTTGCTAAACTTATTAGTGAGATCCGGTATCTTTGAACTAAACGGGTAAGGGCCTAGACAAGGTTGCTGTTTTTGTTTTTGCTTTCTTCATTGTAAATTGCTGATATAGTTTTAATAGATAGTAAACGGACGCTCTCTTTCGAGTATGCTTGACTATTTCTGATTACATGGAGTAAGCGGGCATAAGCACATAAACGGTATTATATAAGCCACGCCTAATTGGGCCCCAAACTTAATCCTTTTTGGTTACTGAAAATTGCGAAAGCTACTAGGTGGATAAACTATCCACAACGGGATGCAAAATAAAGCTTCAAATTATGAACACCATTTTTCAAAATGAAGAAGGAAACTGCAGAAGTTACTTTATTTCATGATCAATCTCAAGTCCTCCGTCAATGAAGAAAATAGCCACTCCTTAAGATACACGCAGACATGAGGATAATTAGCAACAAAACCAAAGGAAAGTCAGAAAAAAAATGACATTTTCTAGAATGAAAAGAAAATTTTCCCTCTTCTTTACTCAAACGTTAAGCACCCCTCAAGATCACAGTTGTAGCATATATTCTTCAAAGTTACGAGTCCATGACTTTCATATGCAGCCATTTACGAGTTTCCTTGTTTTGTTAAAGAAATGACCAGAGGAACTTCTACATGAAAAGTCACTTATATATACCATTAATTTCATGCAAATGTCAATATATTAAGGCAATGACACCATATGGTCGATTTAGAGAGAGAGAGAGAGAGAGAGAGAGAGAGAGAGAGAGAGAGAGAGAGAGAGAGAGATCAAATCAGTATAATAATAATCAAAAGAGACTACAAGATGTTCATATTGAATTGGAAGACTATGCTCAAAAGGCATTTATGACTTCCTCAAGGCATTTACGACTTCCCGAGGCTAGTAATTTAGTACTACGGCAGGTAGGCCCCAACTGATAAATGGACCAAATCATGCGGTCCTCACCTCAAGTGCAAATTCCTAAGGGTCATATAATTGCATGTCGTTCTGCTCTTCCCTTTGTTTAAATTTGTAGAGGACCAGATAGCTCCATTGTTCTTGATCTTTACTTTCTTTGTTTGGTTACAGAAGCTATTATCGGTGTACCCATCAAGGATGCATTGTCAAGAAGCAAGTTCAGCGCTTATCAAAGGATGAAGGGGTAGTGGTGACTACTTATGAAGGGATGCACACACATGCAATTGAGAAATCAACGGATAACTTTGAACATATATTGAGTCAGATGCAGATATATTCGGCCTTTTAGATCTTTGAAATACAGAGGAGTGGAATCTGTAAAGATATAACTTCTAGGGTACTGATCAAAGTATGAAATAAAACAAAGCTCTTGCTAGAAATTCAGAATTTTCAAATATGTCTTCATATGTAATTAAGTAAAGACTAAGTAATGAATCTCTCTCTTTTGTGAATTCTTGTGCTTGGCCCCTATTATAGGGCCATCAATGCTTTGGTCTAGGTCCTGTTCCATCTATAATTGGAATTGAACCATTTTGATTCTAGCAAGATTGGAACCAAACCGTTTTGGTGTCTAATTCTCACTCCAAGGACTAGAACCAAACTGTCTAATTCTAGTGAGGTTCTTGGTACTTGTCAGTATGTAACCTAAACTAATTCTGCAATCTTTTCCTAATTTTGTGAAAGTGGCAATGGTAGACAATTAATACCATTAAAATATCAGTTGCTTTAGCAAATTGATTCAAAGTACCACATGCCATGCCTCTCAAGCAAATTGATTCAAAGTGTTACTTACTGAAGAACCTATATACCATGCTTCTCAAGCATGTTCACTTTTCATATTTTTATTTTCTCAATAATTACCCAAGATGAATATCATTTGTGCCCATACCAATCCTAAGACAAAACAATTTAGAAGTTAAAAATTCAGTTCTTTGGTTGTAGATGGAACTTGAAACTCATAATTTTACTACTGCTCCTAATTTTCTTTTTAACATAAATTTTGTTGATTGTTAAAGTAGACTGTAGTATTTTTTAAAGTTAGATCAGAAATGCTAAAGACAACCTATTACAATTTTTCAGAGCAATTATCATTCAATCAAGAAGGTACAAACTGAGGAGTTTGGTTATCCAACAAGTATTGTGCATTAAATCAAATGAAAATAAGCAACAAAGTCCAGCAATCAAACTAGTGTTCTAGTTGTGATTTAAGATAGAAAAAGAAGCTCCAAGCATTGAATTAAATAATTAATCGGGGTTTTAGAAGATGAAAAGAATAAGATAGTTTAAAAGTAACCATTTTATTAAAAATAATAAAAGATAAAAAAGGGAAGCCCTGGTGCATGAAGCTCCCATGTATGCGGGGTTTGGGAAAGGGGTAGATCACAAGGGTCAATAGTATGCAGCTTTACCTTGCATTTTGCAAGAGGTTGTTTCCATGCCTTGAATTCGTGACCTCAAGGTCACACAACGGCAACTCTACCATTGTGCCAAGGTTCCCCTTCCAAAATTAATAAAAACCATCTTAAAAATATAAGTTAAGAAGACAATTTATGAAAACCATCCTACAAGGGATATACATAAGACGGTTCCAAAAAATTGTCTTATTTTATTCATGTCAAATAAGACAGTTTATGATAATCGTCTTATTTTGTAAACTGTCTTATTTTGTGTATGAAAAGGATAGTTACCATCTTATTTTTATATACTAAAGAAGATAGTTTCTTGAAAATCATCTTTTAAAACTTCTTTATTGCACTAGAAGTTCAACTAGTACTTCTTTAAAATAGCATGAAGTTCAACTAGTAATTTTTTACTCTGGGAAGCTTCGACAAAAAACTTGAAGATTGAGTTGGATTTATGTATATTTTGTCCCAAACTTATATATTCTAGGCTGATATCGGACTGGGCATATATTATTTCTTATTTTTCTCATGTTTTAGTTATTTGGCTGATTATGGATAGAAAATTCCTTTCCTAAAGTTTTTCCTTCGTATGTGTGAATAATTCATGTGTATGGAATAGTCATGTTTTTGAATCAATCTTTCTTGTCCCAACCTAGAAGTGGAAAATCAATTTTCTAATATATATGTTTTTTCTATTTGTATATACATTTTCTTGATACACCAAATGTTTGGTAAAATGCTTAAACTTACGTCATTAATCTTTTTCATATCTAAACAGTTTTCACATGTATCTAAACTTCTATTTTTTAACAAAATGGAAAAATACACTTAAATAAGCATAGAAAGATCATGAAGAGAATATGAGGTTGGAATTTTAAAGTTCATAAAGGTCACACTTAGGGTAGGTGGTGATTGTAATTGCATGTGATGCCCATGCTCAATATGTGAAAACCTAAAAACGGTAACTATAGGTAAGTTGAGAGAGCATTTATGCTTTGATGAAGTTAATGAAAGCTATTGCCCCTAAATCTAACATTATCATGACCCAAATCCCAAGGTCGTGATTTAGTGTAATTAAACTTAGCAATTAGCTCAATCAAAGCTTATGTGGCTTTTTTTTTGTATCACAACGAAAGTATTGAAAGAGCTAGATGCTCTTGTCCTATGCAAGTTATGGTTTAGATAATAGATTTTTAAATGCTTAATTTTACCAAAATTTTGGCAGTCTCCTTTGATTTTTGGACTAACGCATTTAATGCATGTGAATGCTATTCACCTGATAAATAGTATAATAGTTTTAAATGTTTATAAGAGACTCATTCTCCATGCAATTCACTACAATAAAAATACTAAAATTCCTGCTTGCTAACTTAAAGTTCTAACTAAATCACATGCACACATCATCAATATAAAAAATGTACATAATGTTAAAAACATTATGTTCAGTACCTAGCATACACATACAACACATAATATGATAACATTAGCTAGGCTTCATTCCGAATTCAAACTATAAAGCAATAATCATGGCATGCAAATAGACCATGTAAGATTGTATTTCAATTTATTACTCCCTTAGAAATAACAAGCAAATATTACATCATCACACTAATCAAGTAGTCATCTCTCTCAAGGTTTATCTTCTTAGGACTCTCATTATAAGTATAATACATAAGGCAACTAGACCCTTAGGATTTACCAACTTGGGTAGCTCCATCATAATTCTAAAGAATTAGGCTGCCCTTTCCTTCAAGGTTTACCATTTTGGGTGGCTCAAATGTCAAGTTCCCTCAGGATTTACTATCTTGGGTAGCTCCGCCATAGTTGCAATCAACTAGGTAGCCCTTTCCCTCGGGGTTTACCATCTCTGGAGAATCAATGTCTAAGAGCTCATGCCTCAGGATTTACCATCTTAGGTGGCTTCATCATGGACTTAAAAGACTATGCAGCCCTTTTTCTCTAGGTTTACTATCTTGGGTGGCTCAATACCTGATAGCTCATCCTTAAAAAATTTACCATCTTGGGCTGCTCTACTATTATCCCAAAGAATTAGGAAGCCATTTCCCTCAAGGTTTACCATTTGGGAGGCTCAACAACTAACAATCCATTCCTCAGGATTTACTATCTTAGATGGCTCCAGCATAGTTGTAATCAACCAAGCAGCCCTTTCCCTCAAGGTTTACCATCTTTGAAGGCATCATCATAGTCTACTAAGTAGCTCTCAAGGCTTATGATGTTGGGATTGACACATTTTATTACAATTAACATCATCATAATAGTTAAGCATGATTATTTTGAATATCACATGACAATTTAAACCGGTAATTGCAATTCATATAATCCATTAATCTAAAATGATAATCTATATATCCTACACATTCATAGTGTTAATTATAAAGTGAACAATCAACAAGAATTTAAGGACAAAGAAGGGTTTAGGATTCTTACTTAATTTCTAAGTACAACTCACACTCATAAATCAATTATCTAGACCTTCCAAATCACATTCAAAATCTGGATTGAGAATACAAGTTCTAAGTAAATTTCAAAATTCTATGCAAATTACTATAATTACTTTAAGATCTTTACTTGTAATATCATTGATCTAACATCTGACATTTAGAATGATGAACAAGACACAAATTGGTTACTCACTACTTAGATCAACACCATTGACCTCTAATTGATGTGTATACCTTTAGAGGTTTAAATTTACATCATTACAAGTAATTTGTTCAACAATGATGATTTTAACCATAATCAATGGTCTGATCACCTTTCCTAAGATTTGGTCTTCGTTGATTGAGTTTTGGATAGTTAGACCGAACCTTGCTTTAACTACTCCATAATTGGTCTATCATTTTGTCATAATTCACCACTAATGTATAAAGTCACAAATTACATGGATCTACCTTCTGATCATGGTTTTAACAGTTGGATGCAAAGATCAAGGTTTTTCCTATGCACTACCAATTCTTCCTATAAAAATTCATAGATCAAATGGTCTTTGATCAAAGATCCATTGTCATAGATGAAAATATCAAGCATGAATTATTCAAATCCCAAAATTTTTTTAGTTTTTTGGGTCTCGCTGGAAAAGTTGCATCGTTAGAGAAGATGGTTGGGTTTCGATTATTGATGGCTACTTACATAGTATGAAAACTTCACTAAATTACTTGATTTGTTTGGAATTTTATTGATTAGGGTTTTATCTAGTTAGAAATTTCTTCTTGAAACCAAAGGGGTTTCACTTAGAATCACCTAAGAAACAAGATGAATGGTTTGGATTATATATCCAATGTTGTTTCATTGAATGCACTTATTGAATCCGAAGAGATTTTCACCATCTTAGGTCATAAAAAAAACAAAAATGGACAAGATAAAGAAGCAATAGATGAAAGGAAAAGCAAGAATAGAATGAGAGGAAGAGGAGATGGTTACCTATCTTCCTAGTCATTAGCATTGGCTTACTGTCAGCATAGATGCTACTTCCTATTATCGAAGAAAAAGATGGAGGGAGAGAGAGATGCACTTCTATCCTTAGATCTATAGTTCAATGCTTGAATCAGATTTGATTCTTATCATCGGAGGAAGATAAGAGGGATCAGATAGAGAGAGAGATGATCTGGAGGAGGGGGAAATGAGGAATGGGGAAAAGTCATTGGCAATGGCTTTTCCCCTATTTTTTCCCATCATTGATGCGTGGAGGGTGGCAGCTGAGTCCATGTGGTGAGTTTGACTCCCACGTTTTGTCTCGCTTCCCAACTCGCCGTGTCAAAATGGTCAACATAGGGGGTGCCGTTATCAATTTGCACCCCGTTTTCATTTGTAAAACTTTTGGAATATTGGGTCCCGATCTTCGTGTAAGGTATTCTTAGTGTCATTGGCAAGCTCTCATCGAGCATAGTCCAATAATTGACCTCTCATCATCAAATTTTAATATTTTTAATTTCTTAATTGATGATAAAAAATTTCATTTTAAAGCAAAATTCCTTGAAATCTGCTATGAATGTAGAATGAAATTTCAAGTCATTTAATCCTTAAAAGGATAAATAATTAAATAAGTTCTAAGGATTCAAAATTTCACAAAGCTGTGTTCGATTTATGATTGAACTCATGTGGGGTCCACCTGCTCAATCCAGCCCTGGTTGTCCTATTTCACTGAATTTGAGAAGGTAATAAGTTAATTCATCTTTAACCTATATTTTAGGACATGGGAGTGAAAACACATCCCTCCTCAAACAAATTTCATCCTTGAAATTTAAATGGATACATAAGTCCTTAAATAGTTACGAGTACTTTCACTAGATCTTCTACTCCAACTCCCATGTGGCTTCTTCCACCTCATGATATTGCCACACATCTTTTACAAGTGGTATCACTTTTCCACATAAAACTTGTTGTCTTTAGTCATGCACCTATATCGGCTTCTCCTCCCACAAAACATCCTCTTGGATGGAAAGATACCTCTAGTCAAGAACATGAGAAGGGTCAAGTTCATACTTCCACAATATTGACGAATGGAAAATATCATGAATCTATGACAACTATGGAGGCAAGGCCATACGATAAGCAACTTCTCCAACCCATTCCACAATCTTGAATAGTTCAATAAATTAAGGAGATAGCTTCCTGCTCTTGCGAAAACATGTCACTCCTAGTCTTAGCCAAGCCTTTAGGAACACGTGATCTTCTACCTCAAACTCCAACGATCACATCCTTCGGTCAACATAGCTCTTAGTTCTACTTTGAGTTGCCAGCAACCATTGTCTAATATGTTTCACTTACTCCATGCTCTCTCGCTAACCAGCTCTAAGCCTAACAACGATGTCTCACCAACCTCTGCCCAACAAATTGGAGACTGGCACGGTCTACCATACAATGCCTCAAATGGATCCATCCCAAAATTGGCCTGAAAACTGTTGTTGTATGAGAATTCCAACAATGGTAGAAGTTCAGCTCACTTCTCTTAAAATTCTATTGCACAAGTTCTCAACATATCTTTGAGCACCCAAATCATTCTCTTAGATTGCCCATCTATCTAGGGATGAAATGCGGAGCTAAATGTCAACTTTGTACCCATTGCTTCCTGTAAGCCTTTCCAAAACATGAAAGTAATCCTTGAATTTATATCTGACACAATAGATACAGATATGCCATGCAACCTTACAATCTCATGTACGTATAGTTGACTCAATGTCTCTAGTGAATCAGTAACCTTCACTGGTAGGAAGTGCGCTGACTTGGTTAATGTATCAACAATCATCCACATGTTGTTCCAACCTTGCCTACTATGTGGAAGACCTATCATAAAATCCATGGTAATGTGCTCCCACTTTCATTCTAACATTGGTAGAGGCTGTAGTAATGTAATAACACTAAATTTTAAATTCTTATTTTATGTAAATTTTATTGCAAAGAAAGGATAAAATATATTTTTATTCTTAAAATTCTAATAAATGAGATTTTTATAGAATCCAAATAAAGTATTGAAACCTTAATAATTGGATTGTACTCGAAAAAACAAACCAATGACACCAAGAAGGCTCAAAACAAAGTTTAAATGAAAAGTTATGAACATTTGAAGTTGAGGGATATTTTGGTAATTTTCCAAGTTGGCCGGTTTTATTGAATTTTAGAATAGAAAAGATCCAAAATGCAAGGGCTATTTTTATAACAGCACCCACCATCTCTGACTCCTTTGCCTAGAAAATAGGTCAGTCATCGCTCCTGTCCGCAAGGAAGGTAAATCACAAGTGATAAAAAGCCCTTTCCGTTTCCCTATTGCGTTCCCCCATTCCTTCCCCAGCTCCATCTCTTTTCCCTCTCCTTTTCCCCCTTTTTCACTCCGGCTATCTCCCTCCCACTATTTTTAGTGACCTACAATTATGGCGGGCATAGGAATGGTTGCACCCATCAAGAAACCCCAAATCCAGCCCCTTGGGTAAATCAGGTACCTTCTCCCCCTTTCTCTCCCTCCTTTTCCTTTTCTAGTGTATTTCCCTGAGATCTAGGCTAGATCTGCTCTCACCGGTCGGCAAATCATATGAAACAGATCTGGTGGATCAAATTTGGTACCCCACTCAAGGATAGCTTAGATGGAAGATCTAAGCCATTTGATAAGTTTGTGGGACCCCAAAACCCTAGAAACCCCCAAAACAATAAACTTTTTAAATGATCATGGATTTTCATCAGAGAATAGAATAATCTGACGGTCCAAATCAATATGCCTCATCATGATCATCCTAATCTATGACTAGGACATACCCTAGTGACACGGAATGGCAATGCACCCTCCAAGTGCATGAGCGTGAGTGTGGAGCGATTGTAGTTCTATTGGGATGCCACTACTTCCTAGAAACCGAGTTGCTCCTCAGTGCATTTCTGTCACTAAGATGCATTGGAATGTCCTAGAGCATGCATTCCATTCCAATCATCCTAGTGACATCGTTTTTTATTTATTTCAATCCAAATTTAAATCTGAACTATTTAAAAATATCTAAAACACAAAATCATTAATTTAGAAGGCTATACAATCTGATTTACGATCGAAAGGGTCCATTGGATTTGTCTTGATGACACTGACCTAATTATACAATAAAATTTAGGATCAAAAGACATTTTTAACTGATCATAACCTAAAAACTATAAAATTTTCAAAGATCTTTAGATTATAGATGATCAGACCCCAAAAAGTGAGCTATTAGATAATGTTGTATACCTATATACACTGATCAACCCTGAATTAAGGACGTCAACCCTTGACCCATGGATCTGACCAATCAAAATTAGATCTAACCATTGATCATCATCTAGCATGTGATCTATCATTTAATGTCTAATCTGTGATTAAATTAATGAACCCAACATTGTCCAATTGTTAAACAAACACTGAAACTCATATCAGTGACTGATCTGACCTTTTCATCATGATCCAACAATTAATTGGCCACTAGATGCTAGATTTGCAACCAATTCATCCTTTTAAGATGATCTAACCCATGATCAACTACATAACACCTTGATCAGCCACCAATTTGAGCTTCCATATAAAATTTTACTATAGATCTAGCACTTGATATGAGTTATTCATTATCCAATTTTTGATCAAAGGAGATCAAACCTGATCAGGCCACATCAAACACAACATCATACATGGATTTAAACGATCAGAGGTAAGACTGCTACTGAGTCTTATTTAAATTAATTGCATTTCATTTTTATCTTAATTATGCCTAATAAATTATAAAAAATTTAAAAAATAAACAAGATTAGAATGGATTAAACCTTAGGAAGAACAATTGGGCTATTGATATTATTAATTATATTAATTTAATAGTTAGATTGTTCTAATGATCTTAGATTCGAAGATTTGATATTAGGATGACTTGGAACTATTGATTTGACACTCGGATCAATAGATCAAACATTGAGATATGAAATAAACTATCTATAAGTTACATATTAATAGGAATTGAAGACAATGAGATGATCTAGACCATTGTTCTTTAATCAATGACCATGATTCGACATTACAACAAAAATAAAGAGGAATATGTATGATCATAAAGTGGTGGTAAAAGTAGGATAACCATGTTAATAGTGATCAAAGACTAAATAAGTCACAATTAAGAAAATTTAAGTAAGATAAATGATGATATAATGTAAATGTGTTGGTAGAGACATCAACTAATATGAACTAAGCTTATTGAGCATTTCAAGGATTCAGACAATTGTGTTTGAGGTAGGTAGTTTTAACATTTATTTACCACTGAGATTTTGAGCATGTCATCTGCCTTATTAAGATGTGTGATTTTAAATAATCAAATTATTTGATTATTATGCTTTTGATTTGAGGCTACTTGACTATCATAAAGTCATATTTTGTCATGTTGCATTATTTTAGCCTTAGAAGAATGCAATATTTGCAATGAGACATGTGATTTACAAATATGAATTTTCATAACCATGATGCATAATTTTATATGGGAAGTGAAAATGATGTTGCTCATTCCATCGCACGCAGTTGTGTATTTTTTTTTTTAAATGATTATACTTGAAATTGATCAATTCCATTATTTGAGATGAGTTAAAGAAATGCATGGTTTAGCATGAGATATACAATATATGATTTAATGACATTTGGATTGAGATATATGTTTGTTTAAGCCAATGAGCCTGGTGGGCACTATGTTAAGAGGTTGTATGGGTTTGGCCTCCCAGCCTCTAACCACCAAAGGTGGTAGGTATCTATGCCCAAAGTAGCACCTATTTTTCTCAACTGTTTTGGTAGGAAAACAACCACTGGAGGTGTTCATGACACCCTTTTAAAGACATATCCATAGTCGTCGTGGAGGCTATAGTGGCTGGTTTCTAGATACTGGAGACACACGATTTCAGTGAGCTGGTCGTGAGCATAGTGTACCATGCAAATCCAATCATTTGAGAAATATACATTTGAAGTCGTGCATATTTTACATTGATATTATCTGAAATGTTTCAGCATAAAATTATAAAATGAGATTTACATGTGGTTTCATCTACATTTCTAGTCCCTAATCTAATCATTATATTCTTTAGAATTGCATGAAAGATGATTTGAAATATTGTTTAGAATTGGTATAATAGATGTGAAACTACCTACACAAGCACAAGCTTGCTAATATATTGTACATTGTTTACAATATATCAGGTCTTTGAAGAATTTGACTTAAGGCAGGGCAAATCAAGGTGGATGCAAATCTGGATGAGGACAATAGCATAATATACTATAATCAATGTAAGTACATGACTTATCCTTTTTAGACATGTATATATAGTTATTACAATTGGACTATGGGGTGTGACTGGCTAGATCTAGGATGCATCTAATTTTGTTTAAGTTTTATATAAAAAGAACCCCTAATTATTTTGTTTTCTTGAAAGTAAATGACACTTGGGTTTTTTGAAATGAATTTAAAAGAAAAAGAATCTTCTGCTGCATCGTATTTCTTTCAAGTAGTTGTTTTCAAATAGGGATTGATCCCACATTAGGAATTAGTTTTGCATTTTAAAATGCATATGAAAACCTGGGTCGTCACAAGTAATCCTGCAGGTTTCTAATGTTCTGCTTTAACTTGCTAATATGTCAAACATTGAGCAACAAACTTAGTAATGTCCTTCTTCATGCCTTTCTGCCAAAATTGTCTCATAAGGTCATGGTAAATCTTTCTGCTAGCAAGATCTATAAAAAATTTAGACCGGTGTGCTCACTGAACAATTCTCTCATGACCTCATCAACTGGTGGTATCAAAAGTCTACTTAAATACTATAACCCACTGGAAGAGTCCATGGTCCAATGCTCGATACTGTCACTATCTTCTAGTTGGGTTATAATACTTTTAGCCCCATCATCACCTATATGAACTTGCAAAACATTTTAGAGTAAAGAAGGTTGAGCAATCATTTAACATAAAAATGTACAACTTTCAGATGAGATAACCTGCAAGTCATACTCAGTTAATGACTCACGAGCCTTCCATTTCAAACCTTGAAGTCTTGCCATCAAATGTCTAGAGTTTCTACTCAGTGCATCCAAAAAACACTTGCCTTTCTTGGGTGGTGCTGAAGCGTGAAATTAATGTTCTCTAAGTATTCAACCCAACTAATTTTCCTCAGATTTAAATCTTTCTAAGTAAAGATATACTTCAATTTTTTGTGATTAGTGAAGACATCAAACTTTTCATCGTACAACTGATGTTTCTAGAGCTTCAATGCAAACACCACTATTACCAGCTCTAAGTCATGAGTGGGGTATTTCTTTTCATTTGGCTTCAAATGACGAGAGCCATATGCCACGACTCTTTCTTCTTGCACCAGGACACATCCCAGTCCTTAGTGTGAAGTATCACAATACACAACATAACCCATACCTCATTCAGGAATGATAACCACATGTGTTGATGTCACTCATTTCTTTAGCTCCTGAAATAAATTCTCAAATCAATAACCCCATTCAAATACCATGCCCTTTTGGTAAGCCTTGTCATGGATGCTGCGATGTGTGAGCAATCCTTCACAAACCTCCCACAATAAGGTACCAACCCAAGGAAACTCTTGATCTCAATCACTTTCCTTGGCCTCATCCAACTCAGCATCACTTCAATCCTTGGTGGGTCCACTAAAATCCCATCACGAGAAACTGCATGACCAAAAAAATTACCTTTATTTCCCAAAACTCACATTTGCTGAGTTTTATGTATGGCTTCTATTCCTGCAACAACTTCAATGCAATAGACTAGTGTTATTCATGCTCCTTCTTAGATCTTGAGTAGATTAGCATGTCATCCACAAACACGACAACAAAATGATCCAAATAAGGGAGGAAGATTCGATTAATCAAACTCATACATGCAATTGGAGCATTTTTTAACCTAAAGGGCATCATTAAAAACTCAAAATAACCACATCTAGTTTTGAATGCCATCTTAGGGATCTCTCCATTCCTTACTAGTAGTTGATGGTATCTAGATCATAAGTCAATCCCTGAGAAACATGTAGATCCCCTCAACTGATCAAATAGGTCAGGAATCCTCTAATTGGGTACTTGCTCTTCATTGTTATCCTATTTGGTTGCCAGTAGTCTATACATAACCTCAGTGTGCCATCTTTCTTACTTGCAAACAACACTAGTGCTCCCCATGTTGAAATGCTAGGGCAATTGAAAACCTTATCTTGAAACTCTTCCAGCTGCACCTTTAGCTCCTTCTGTTCAGTAGGTGTCATTCGATGTGGAGCAATTGAAATTGAAGAAACACCAAGACAATGCTCAATAGGAAAGTCAACTTCTCTCCTCAGAAGTAAGCAATGTAATTCCTTAGGGAAAGCATTTGCAGTTTCCCTTACTATTGGAATCAACTTAGCATTGGCGTAAGCATCATTGTGACCCACCATGCTCATCATCCAAACTGTATAGTCTTGTTGATATTTGTAACCAACATGGACTAATGGGCAACCATAATCCTTTGTGGCAGAGAAATAAAAATGAACTCCACTAGGTAAACAAAGGTGACCATCTTTCGACTATAATCAATAATAGCAAAATACTTGGACAAGAAATCCATCCATGATTACATCATAAGGAGCAATATCCAACGCCACCAAATATAGTGTCACTATATGACCTTCCACATCAATGTCACCTCCTCGACAAACCCTGCTCAAGGTAATACTTAGCCCTATTGGCAACATGACTCACAATGTTGAGTTATGTGGGTCATTGTCCAAGATCAAATCATAGACAATTGAAGATGAAATAAAAAAATATAATGCACTAGAAGCAAGCAACACTCTAACCCAAGTATGAAATAGTAAGAATGTACCTTATATGACAGTATGGTCTGGTTGGGTTTCTGATCATGTCAGTACATAAACTCTTCCCTATGTCCTCTGCTCGGAGGTGGGTTGTGCACCTTTGACTGACGCATCTGACTTTGATGCTGGTGGACATTCTTGGCACGTGGCCTGCTGCGACTCTGCACACTACCCTTTGATGCTCCCAGCTTAGGGAAATCCCTCCTAAAATGCCTTTATTGGCCACAATTAAAATGATTCTTATCGACTATTCCAAAAGGTAGAGAACATGTCTAAGCACTCTACTCCTGAGGATGATATCACTTGATAAGTGTCTAATTTTGCATAAAATTCACCCAATTAGTTATCTATTTTTTAACCTAATGTGGAATTTTTTTTTATTTTGTAGGTTGAAAAGCTAATTTGAAGTAAGTATGTGATTAATCTTATTTTTTAGGATTTAATTAGAATTTTTCACTTTTTGTAGGAAGTGAGATGGTGATTTGATGACTGAAATTGATCAAGATGAACATTGAAGATCAAGATCAAAAGATTGAACCAAAGCTTCAAAATCATCATGTCAATATGAAACAAAAAGGTGAAGATCATCTTTTGGACAAGCAATGGATGCAATCAAAGGAGTTAAAGGTGGCCAAAGTAGACCCAAGAAGCAAGCCATGCATTTCCACCACCTTTTACATGGAAGCCATTCAAGCCACCTTAATCATATAAGCCATGAGAGAAGGTGCCAAGCTAAGGAAGTCAAGACAAAACATTTAATCCAATCAAGCTAAGAGATGGAGCCATGAAACCAAGATAAGAGAGCCATCGAAGCCAGCCATGAAGCCTAGCCAATGGAACCCTCAAAGTTACCCATTAAAGCCATTAAGCTAAGCTAAATGGAAGGCTAAGATTGGAAGAAAATCAAGAGGATCATCCATGAAATTTTAAGGTATATTTTGAAGGAATTTAAAGGAAATATTATTAGGATAAGTTGGCATGTGCACCAATAGGATGAGACCCTTCTATTTTTTATGTTTTTCCCACTTTTTCCTCACTTTCCACCTCAGCATCAAAATATCACCACAAATTTCAATTTCCATTCAAGTGTCCTACCTTTCTAAGACTTCTCCACCCTCATAAACTCCCATCCAAATCATCCAAACAATTTCCACTTCTTAGAAAACCACTTAGCCAATCAATTTTCTTCACCTCACCCCACTTTCCTATTTGGTGATCAAAGGTTTCCTAAATAGGAATCTACATCAATTTAAGCAACTTCAAAACCTTAGATATTTTCACATCTTTTCTAAACCTTATTATCTATCTAATTTCTTAACTTTTTATCGTCCAAACATCACAAAATTAGAAGGGAAAGAGCTCCACTTTCCTCATAGGAAAAAGACACCTATATTAGAGAACCGCGAGCCATGCTTCCTATCTCTCTTATGTCATGTTTATGACATCATCTTGCTAATTTATCTTTCATCTAACCTTCCTCGTTCAATATCCTAACCCTAGGGACACTTTCCTTATGTTTTCCCCCCTTCCTAAGTTAGGAAGCCACTCATCTATATATAGCCCCATGTTCCACACGAATTTTCTAAGCAAAGTTTGCGTGACATAACCTTGAATTCAAGCTTTCCTTTGGTACTCCAGTTGTTACTGGATTTTGAAAGATTGTTGGTTCTTTTCTTACTTTGGTCTTCTTGCTATTGTCTTGCTTATTCATTCCCAAATTTATGTTAGTAACTTTGTTGTTTTACTTTATTTCGATTGCTTAAGTTTTCATTATTTTTGTCCTTAGAAATCATGCTACTTTCCAACCCTTAATCTCTTTTTTCTTCACTCCATTCCATCAGTTTTTCTACATGATTCAATTAGGATTCAAGTTACTTATTCTCTGGTAGTGAAAAATAAGACAAGAACTAGCTTAAATCCTTGATTTGTCCTCTTGAAATTCATGTTTTGTTCATGATTTTTTCCCTTAGTTTTAGGAGATTTTCCCTTAGCTAGTTCACCCTCTTAGCCTTTCTTTCTATTAAATTCCTTCATGGGTTTTCTTTTCATGTAATTATTCTTTGGATTTCAAGAATTAGATTGGAATTTTTTTGTTGTTTAGATTAGATTTCAATCTTTGAAAAAGTACACAAATTCATGAAATTTTAGACAGCTTTATGTGGATAATGTTGATGTAAATTTGGAGATGATTTAATAAATTTCTTTGTGAATTCTTGTTATGAATTTTTTATTTCATGAAATTACTTAAGATCTGGGTTGTTTCCTTGCATAAAAGTTATGGTTTCAGTAGCTTTCTAATGCGAGATTTATTTACTATTCTTAAGTAGCAAAATCTGGAAATTTGTTGTTCCTTAACTATGTGCTATAATTTCGGCCATCTAAATATATTTTTTCCTTGAATTTTAGGTACCCTTTTATACTTTAATGTTTTTTTTATTAGAACCCATATTTAGTTTACATGTTAACTTGCATTAGAATCAACAATTTTCATTATCTTTAGGGCTCCATAATGCTGCGCAGAGTCCAAAAACCATGCACATAGTTCTAAGACCCATTCTCCTTTGAGCTTTGGTTAATTTAGTTGTTAGATCTTGTGTTATAGTAGTTAACTTAGTTATTTTTATGTTTTTTAGGTTTAGAAAGTTTCCTTTTTGAATTTTAGAAATTTCTATTTTTTGGTAAGTTTTAGTTTAGGAAAGTTTCTTTTTTATGTAGTTTCCTTAAGTTTAGTTTCATTATTTGAATCTTTCTAATTCTATGTAGTTTATTTATTTGTTTACTATTAATTAGTTAAGTTTTAAATTCCAATTTCTTAGTTTAAATGTTAGTAAGTTTTCCTTGCTTTTAATTCTAGGTTAGGAAAGTTTCCATTTTTACTAACTGTCATAAGTTAGTTGTTTATTGTTGTTTCGTCGCTATAATTTCTAAGTTTGCATGCATGTTAGTTTAGCAAGTCTCCAATTTCATTGTAATTTTTTTTTTAGGAAGTTTCATTTCTAGTTTTAATTTTTAATTCCATGTATGTTTCTATTTTGAGTACTTAGTTTCCTAATTCAACTACAACTCTTTCTCATTGACTGAAGTTAATCAATTTAAGTAAAATTCAATCCATTGCAAATCTGTGAGATTCCTCATGGGATCAACCTCCCTTGCATGAAAATACTACCTTGATTCATGGACTTGTAAGTAATTTTAAAGCTACACCAAGTTTTTGGCACTGTTGTTGGGGAATCATAGAGGATTTATGATTAGATCTTTATTTAGATAGCTTATTTTTAGTCATAGTTTTAGGTTGCATTAGGTTAGGGTTTTGCATCATAGTTTCTTATTTTGTTAGTTTCTCACACAATTAATTCAACTTACTTGTTTTGTGCAAGGGGAATTTGTCAAAGGAGCAGCTTCATCACTTAGGGTTTATTTGCTTTTCTAGACTAGGATTTTTGTTTTTTGAGTGAAACTTGTAGTAAGGCCTATTGTAACTTGCAATTTCAATTTCAATTATATGGGTTGTATTAAACCAGGGCAATTGTGTGGTGTGGAGGCCCACACTTGATCTTCATCAAAAACCTCACTGTAAGCATCCCTCAGTTTGATTTAATTTCCTAGTTTAGTTTGCATTTAGTGTAATTTGCATTTGGTTGGTAGAATAATTCATATATCTTAGCTTCATTCATCATATTTGTTATGTCTTTAATTAGGGTTATTGCATTAGAGCACCTATCTAACCTTGGTTGGATAGCATATAGGTTGCATTAGTTTTGTTTTGTTTTGCATTGCATATTTTAGTGCTTTATGATCAAATGGAATTAATGCTAGTAAGGGCCCCACAGGAACCCTTATAAAGGACTGGATTTGATCACTAGGACCTTAGCCCACTTAGGAATCAATCAACATCCTTCTATGTCAAGATCTAAACTCTTGAATTTTAATTTAAAATCAAGTAGAAAGAGACTTAGGGTATCGAGTTCATAGGACCCTTTTAGAAGGACGCGACTACTTTCACATTGTGATTATATTGGGTGTCTCAAAATTCAAGTAATTTTCCCTTGCCTTCTATTGATGTTAGTTGAGGTCTAAATGCCTCCTAACATAAGGATTTTATCAACCACTTTTGAGTAGAACCTAACAGATAAGCAAGAATCAACTCTGGACAAAAGGATGACCTGTCTAGATCTAGGTCTAAGAATCAACCACCTATACACTAAGAAAAGATAATCAAGACAATTCTCAATTAGTGAATACTAGGATTTTATTGTTCATAACATACAGTTTGCATCAGTATATAGAATAGGACATTTAGTGTAGGATAGTTTATGTGAGGGTGTCGACCCAAAGATTGAATGCAAACTTAGATAAGGGGAAAGAAACAAAGTTCTTATCCCCATAGCCACACCATCAACAGAAGTTGAGCACAAATCTATTAAAGATTTTTATGTGCCACTCCAACTCAACACCCCGTTGTGCATAGCTCTACCTCCAACAAATGCTGACCATTTGAGACCAAGATGAACCTTACCTACATATTAAGAATTTCCTTAATATTTTCACCACATTTAAGTTTTGGAACTTTTAGGATGATTCAATTAGGCTTAGGTTATTCCTGTTCTCACTCAAGGATAAAGCCAAGTTATGGTTCAATTCCTTGGAGGAGGTAGGTTCCATTACGACATGGGACCAATTGTTTAGAAAGTTTTTGAACAAATTTTGCCCAGTTCACAAAAGAATTGCCCTTCATCTAGAAATTATCAACTTCTAACAAAAGGACGATGAGCAATATTATGAGTATTGGGAACAATGGAATGAACTCCTGAAAAAATGGCATCATAATGGATTTGAGAAATTGCAATGGGTTAAATAATTCTACAAGGCATTAACACCTCAAAATAGATAAATGGCAGATGACGTGAGTGGAGGGGCCCTCATGGTAAAAGATGAAAGAGAGGCCTGGGAGTTATTTTAGATATTGGTAGATAATTCTCAACAATGGAATAATTCAAATAGAAGAGAGAGAAACAACTAGCCTCCAAAGAAAGGGGGTCTACATGAGATAGGAGTACATATAGATCTATCCTATAAGCCTAACTCTATAGTTGAAAAAGTAGAGGTGGAAGAATGGACAAACTTGACACTATGTTTGAAACTTTCATGGATGCTACTTTATCCCATAAACCTCCACAAGAGGTATGTCCTACTTGTTCTAGTCTAGCCCATCTAACTTCAACTGGTCCATCAAATAAAGTATACCCTGAATATCTTTAAGAACAAGCCAATGCTCTTGATGCATATAGTAATCCTAGCAACAACAACCCATATTCTAAGACCTATAATCCAGGATGGACTAGGCATCCGAATTTTTCATGATATAAGAATACTTACCAACGTGGTACATTTGAGAATCTTCCTATTCAAAACTTTCCTAAGATTTTCGCTTCACAATAACCACCAAGTTTTCAACTATCCTACAAACACAAAAAACATCAATGATGGATAATATATAATATATGATGAAAATTGTAAAGCCTTGTTCCAAACACAGAATGAGTCTACAAAATATAGTCAGGTTAGAGAGGCAAGTGGTTCAGTTGTAGGCATCTTTAATTGAAAGGGAAAAAGGAAAGTTTCCCAGTCAGTCTATCCCTAAGCTTAAGGGTCAATTTGAAATAGGGTCTAGTTCGCACAGACCCCATGAGAAAGTCAAGTCTATCACAACCCTTAGGAGTGGCTATCAAGTTGATAACAAAGTACAACAAACTAAGGAAAAGGAAGAGGAGAATGCAAAAGCAAAAACACAGGAGAAAGGGACTAAGTGGAAATCTCCTACTACATCTAAGCCTATAGTGGAGGCACCCTATGTGCCTAAAGCCCATTCCCTCAACCACTCAACAAGGCTAAGAAAGGAACAAATTTCATTGAGATAATGGAAGTATTTAAACATGTCAAAATAAATATTCTATTACTTAATGCTATAAAGGAAAGTCCTGCTATGCTAAGTTTCTTAAAGAGCTCTGCACTACAAACTGAAAGCTTAATGTGAAAAAGAAGGCTTTCCTCACTAAGGAGGTGAGCTCTTTAATTTAACACAAGACCCCACTAAAATTTAAAGATCTGGGATGCCCTACAATTTCTTGCATTATTGGAGACCATGTCATAGATAGGGTACTATTTGACTTAGGGGCTAGTGTTAATTTATTACCA
Source organism: Warburgia ugandensis (assembly GCA_035236585.1). NCBI lineage: Eukaryota > Viridiplantae > Streptophyta > Magnoliopsida > Canellales > Canellaceae > Warburgia > Warburgia ugandensis. The sequence goes on from CP141130.1 coordinate 50,733,435, forward strand.
TACTTTGTCAATGAGCAACTAAGGCTTGGCGAACTCAAACCAACTAATACCATATTATAGTTAGCTAATAGATTGATTAAGATTCCATATGGTGTGGCTGAGGATGTATTAATATAGGTATACCTAGCTTGTATCAGACCCTAGTGATTCTCCAGTGATTCTTGGACATCCATTTTTGGCAACGTCCAATGCAATCATAAATTGTAGAAATGGTGTATTGCAATTATCCTTTAGCCACATGAAAGATGAGCTAAATGTTTTCAATGCCAACCATCACCAATTCGATCTTGACGACTCTTGCAACATGATTGAAGATGTAATTCCAATAGTTCTTTTGTCATTGTCTAACTTTGATCCATTGGAGGTCTGGCTTACAGATTACTTTTACAATTTTTAATGTCTAGTAGAAGACATTAAACTTAGCTTTTATTGGGAGGTAACCCATGGTTTTACAATTTGCATCTTCAACATCTTTTCATATAGGATCCTATGTTTTAAAACATTGGGGTCAATGTTTCATTCAGGTTGGGGGGCATAGGTACATATAGAGATTTTTTTTATTTTCTTGAGTTCCCTTACTGTGATGAGAATTGGATTTTTAGACTTAGTAAGTCTACTATTTTCACCTCTTAATGGGAGTGTATATGGCCATTTTGGCATATTATTCATGTATTGAAGCATTTTATGAAGGTTAATTCTTGAAAAATAATTACTCACAACACATAGTCAAGACTAATAGAGAGGTATGACTTAGTGACCTTGAGGAAAATTAGTAGAGACCTATAACCCAATGAGTTTAGAGACTATCTTCCTTTAGAGAGTTATAAGTAATTCCACAGTTTCTTAAGTGTACATAATTTAGTGTGATCTTGTTATCCTTGTTTTAGTTAATTATCAAGAATAAATAGGAGTAATAGCTTTTTTTTTCCAAAAACTTTATTAAATCTGATAGGCTTTAAGAAACTTAGGAAATGATATAGGCCATGCTTGTTCAGCCTAGAGACAAAGCCTACCCATTATATTCCATACAACTAGTTAGCCCTTTGAGCCTACTATTAAGCCTTTCTTAACCCCAATCACCTTAAAGCAAGATAAACTAGTAAAATAAACATCCATTAGCCATTTTCAAAATGAGTAGAGCTAGTGGAAAAGTTCAAAAAAATGGGACAAAAAGTCAAAGAAGTGAAAAGCATCAGAGGTCTTTCTTTCAAAGAAGTAAAAGAAAAAGAAAAATGAAAAAAGAAGAGTATTATCAGAAAAAAAAAATAAAGTGAAAGAAAGAGATATAAAAAATAGAAAATTTGAAAAAAGAAAGACAAGAGTAGAAAAGAAACTCACTTCAATCAAAGAAGAATTATCGAACAATAAAAAAGAAGACCTCTACTCAATTTTGAACCTTTGAAATCCTTATACCCTTCTATTGTGAAATGTCCTAAGCCTATGTTTCGTGCTATTCGAAGACCTGTGGATCTTAGCTGGAAAATAACGTTAAAGAGGATATAAAAGGAAGGAATTAAGGTAGACTCCCTACTATTCTTGATGATGACATCCACTCTTTGGGATTTCTTTTCTTTCTCTCTTTAGCATTTAAAAGATTTATGTGAACCATTAACTTGTTTGATATTGTCACATAAAGAGAGAAATATGTTCTGCTCCTTATCTAAGAGTTTCATTTTTAAGAGTATATGTGTGAGAATTTGAGGTCAAGACATATTTGAAATGGAATTTAAGCATATGTAGTTACAAGTCAGGACTTATGTGGTTGTACACACACATGCACTTAGAAAAATAACTAGAATGAAATGTCTTGAGTATATGTATGATTTGTAAAATTGTCAATCCTCTTCATTAAGTTGTGAAAAACTAGTAGAGTACTAATATATGAGAATTCTCTGAGATAAAATATGGTACTCAACCTTAGATAATTTTGTGGGTATAGTCACTACAAACCCTCACGAGGCTTAACTTATCCACTAACGTTAACCTATGGATTTAAGGGCTTGTAGCATGCAATCATGAGTAACTATGAAAGTGGCACTTTGTGCTAGTTTTTGTAAAATGATTTTTTCCACGTTTTTCTCAGGATTAACAAAATGCTAGTTGGGGAGTGTGATAAGTTTCTAATTTTGCATAAAAATCACCCAATCAGTTATCCATGTGTTATAACATATGGGGGTAGATTAGGGTTTTCAGACTAAAATTTGTAACACATGCATTTTTTGACCTAATGCGATTTTTTTTTGTTATTTTGTAGGTCTAGAAGCTAATCTAAAGTAAGTATTTGATTAATCATTTTTTTATAATTTAATTAAAATCTTGTACTTTTTGTAGGAAGTGAGATGGTGATCTAACGACCGAGACCAATTGAGATGAACATTAAAAATCAAGATCAAAAGATGTAATCAAACCCTCAAAGTCATCACTTCAACATGAAACCAAAGGTCAAGACTGTATAAGCCTCCCAAGCTAAGAGAGCCATTTAAGCCAGCCATGAAGCCTAGCCAATGGAGCCCTCAAAGTTAGCCATCAAACCCATTAAGCTAAGCTAAGTGAAAGGTTAGGATAGGTGGAAAATGAAGAGGATCATCTATGAGATCTTAAAGGACATTTTAAAGAAATTTAAGGAAAATATTATTAGGATAAGTTAGCATGTGAACTAATAGGATGAGACCCTTATATTTTTTTATGTTTTTCCCACTTTTTTCTCACTTTTCACCTCACAACCAAATATCACCATGAATTTTACTTTTCATTCATGAGTCGTACCTTTCTAAGACTTCTCCACCTTCCTAAGTTAGGAAACCAATCATCTATTTATGGACCCATGTTCCATACAAATTTTCTAAAAAGAGGTTGAGTGACACAACCTTGAATTCTAGCTTTCCTTTGGTGCTTGAGTTGTTGCTAGACTTTAGAACATTTTTTGTGCTTTTCTTCCTTTGGTCTTCTTTTTATTCACTTGCTAATTTTCTCTCCAATTCAGGTTAGTAACTTAGTTGTTTTACTTTAGTTCCATTGCTTAAGTTTTCATTGTTTTGCTCCTTAGAATTCATGCCACTTTCTAGCCCTTAATCTCTTTTTTCTTCAATTCATTCCATCAGTTTTTCTTTGTTATTCAATCAAGATTCAAGTTACTTATTTTGTGGTAGTGACAATTAAGATAAGAGCTACCTTAAATCCTTGATTTCTTCTCTTGAAATTCATATTTCGTTCATGATGTTTTCCCTTAGTTTTAGGTGATTTTCCCTTAACTAGTTCACCCACTTTGCCTTTATTTCTCTTGAATTGCTTCCTGAGTTTTCTTTACATGTCATTATACTTTGTATTTTAAGAATTTTATTGGAATTTTTTGTTGTTATTTAGATAGTATTTCAATCTTTGGAAAAGTGCACAAATTTCTAAAATTTTAGACAGTTTTATGTGCATAATGTTGATGTAAATTTGGAGGTGATTCAATAAATTTATTAGGTAATTATTGTTATGGATTTTTTATTGCATCAATGTAATTGAGATTTGGGTTGTTTCCATGGATAAAAGTTATGGTTTCAATAGCTTTCTAAAGCAAGATTTATTGACTGTTCTTAAGTACTGAAATCTGGAAATTGGTTTTTCCTTAATTTTGTGCTTTAATTTCAGCCATCTAAATATTATTTTTTATTGAATATTTAGGTACCCATTTATATTTTCATGTTTTTTATTATGTACAATAGTTATTTTTCATGTTATCTTGCATTAGAATCAGCAATTTTCATCATCTTTAGGGCTCCAGAATCATGCGCACAGTCCAAAAACCATGTGCATGGTTCTAAGTCCCATTCTCCTTTGAACTTTGGTTAATTTAGTAGTTACATCTTGTATTACAGTAGTTAATTTAGTGAATTTTATGTTTTTTTAGGTTTAGAATTTTTTTTCATGAATTTTAGAATATTCTATTTTTGGTGAGTTTTAGTTTAGGAAAGTTTCTTTTGTAGGTACTTTCCTTAAGTTTAGTTTCCTAATATGAATCTTTCTAATTCTATGTAGTTTCTTTATTTATTTACTATTAATTAGTTTAATTCCCAATTCCAATTTCTTAGTCTAAATTTTAGTAAGTTTCCCTTATTTTTAGTTTTAGATTAGGAAAGTTTCAATTTTTACTAACTGTCATAAGTTAGTTGTTTATTGTTCTTTCCTTATTGTAATTTCTAAGTTTACATGCATGTTATTTTAAGTATGTTTCCAATTTCATTGTAATTTTGATTTTAGTAAGTTGCTTTTCTAGTTTTAGTTTCTAATTCCATGTATGTTTCTATTTTGAGTACTTTAGTTTCCTAATTCAACTACAACTCTTTCTCATTGACTGGAGTTAATCAATTTAAATAAAATTTAACACATTGTAAATATGTGAGATTCCTCATAGGATCGACCTCACTTGTGTGAAAATACTACATTGACTTCTGTGCTTGTGAGAAATTTTAAAGCCACACCCTCCCCTTCCTCCTCTTGTCCTTGCTACTATGTGAGTGAGACTTCCCAAGTTCAATCCTCATCTGGTCCAATACCCTTTGTAGATGGCACCATCTATCTGATGGCTTCCTTGATAAAATCACGTGCAAGCTACATAAATCCTGTAAGACTAGAACCATTGCTTTTAGTCTCAACCATGTGTGAGCATTTCCAAAATATCAAATAATTAGAGTTAATCAACCTATCAAACAAGTTGATAGTCATCAAGCGTCAATCCTAATACTTCCTAACATATCAAGTATATACAGTTCTTCTATCAAAGGAAATTTTAAGCCAGGAAAACAAATTTTTCCCCAAGTGATCAACAGCCTTACTATGATATTGAGCTGTGACAGCCCTGAACTTTGAGGTTGCAGTTTAACATAATTAAACTTAGCGATTGGCTCAATTGAAGCCTACATGGCTTTATATATATATATATATATATATATATATATATATATATATATCACAACAAAAGTATTAAAAGAGCTAGATGCTCTTATCTTGTTCAAGTCATTGTTTAGATAGTAGAATTTTAATACTTAATTCTACTAAAATGTTGTCAAAGTCTCCTCTATTTTTTAGACTTACGCATTTAACGCATGCGGTGCAATTCACCTGATAAATAATATAACAGTTTTAAATGTTTATATGAGACTCAATCTCCACACAATTCACAATAGTAAATCTACTAAAACTCCTACTTGTTAACTTGAGGTTCTAATTAAATCCCATGCACACATTATCAACATAAAAATGTATTAGAAACATATGCATAACGTTACTCATCAGATCATATAGTACAACTTATGTTCAGTACAATGCATACATATACACCACATAATATGATAACATCAATTACTTAGGCTTCATTCATTTCCATCAAAAGCCTTCCCTTTGTTAGCAGGACTGGTACCTAAAAAATGATAATATGAGTTGCGAAGCCTAGTACGGAAAAAGAACTAAACCCGTGCATATCCTACCATTCTTGTTGAGCTTAACTCAACCACACATTCATATCCACCCATGGAATATTCATTTTCATTTTTAATTAATAATCAATGATGTAATGAGCATGTATTATGAGATATAACATACTAGTATCAGAACAGAAATACAATTTATTCAAAATTCAAACTGTAAAGTAATAATGATAGCTTACAAATAGACCATGCAAGAATGTATTTCATTTGTTTACTCCCTCAACAACAACAAGCAAATATTATATCATTACATTGGGCAAGCAGTCATCTCCCTCGAGATTTACCATCTTGGGTCGCCCACTATGAGTATCATACATAAGACAACTAGACCCTTAGGATTTACCAATTTGGGCAGCTCCACCATGATTCTAAATAACTAAAGAGCCCTTTCCCTCAGAGTTTACTATCTTAGCAACTCCAATGTCAAGTTCCCTTAGATTTACCATCTTGGGTGGCTCTACCATAGTCGAAATCAACTACATAGTCCTTTCCCTCAGGGTTTACCATCTTGGGAGAATCATTGTTTGACAGCTCATCGTTCAGAATTTACCATCTTGGGAAGCTTCATTGTGATCCTAAAATGTCAAGAAACCCTTTCACTTAAGGTTTACCATCTTGGGAGGCTCAATACTTGCTAGCTCATCCTTCAGGGTTTACCATCTTAGGTGGCTCCACCATCATCCCAAAGAATTAGGTAGCCCTTTCCATGAGGTTTTACCATCTCGAATGGAATCATCATAGTCTGCTAAGTGGCCCTCAAGGCTTACGATCTTGCGATTGACACATTTTATCATAATTAACCTCATCATAATAGTTAAGCATGATTAATTAGAATATAACATGACAATTTGAAGAACTAATTGCAATTCTTATCATCCATTCATCCAAAATGATAATCTATATATTCTACACATTCATAAAGTTAATTACAAAATGAATAGATCAACAAGAATTGAAGAACAAAGAAGGGTTTAAGATTCTTACTTGATTTCTAAGCATAACTAACAAATCAATTATCAATGTTGTCCAAAACATATTGAAAACCTAGATAGAGAATACAAGTTCTAAGTAAATTTTAGAATCTTATGCAAATTACTACAATTACTTCAAGATATCTACTTGTAATGTCATTGATCTAACCTCTGGCAATTGACGATCATGTCACCAATTGGTCGGTAACCATTTAGATCAACCCCATTGGCCTATAATTGACAACCTAGATTGATGTGTATACCTCTAGTGGTTTTAATTCACATCATTAAGGGTAAACTATTTAGCAATTTGATGATTTTGACCATAATCCATGGTTTGATCACCTTTCATAGCATTTGGTCATTGCTGATGGAGTTTTGGATAGTCAAATTAGACCTTGCATTAACTAATCCATAATTGGTCTATCATTTTGTCATAATTCATCACGAATGTATAATTAACGACACAAGTTACATGGATCTACCTTCCCATTGTGTTTTTAATGGTTAGATGCAAAGATAGAGGTTTTCTCCATGCACTACCAATTCTTCTTATAAAAATTCATAAATCAAATGGTCTTTGATTGAAGATCCATTGTCACAGATGAAAAGAACAGGCACAAATTATTCAAATCCCAAAAAATTTCCATTTTTAAGGTCATAAGAAAAAGTTGCCATCGTCAAAGAAGATGATGGGATTCCGGTTGTTGACAGCGACATAAACAATATGAGAATTTCACAAAATTGCATGATTTGTTCAAAATTTAATGAATTAGAGTTTTATCTAGTTTACATCCATAAATTTCACTAGAAATTTGGGTTTCAGTTGAATTTTATCAATGTTTCTAAAGTTACTATTTATATCAATTTTTGACATCGTTACTTGACAGATCATCATGAAACCACTCACTTGAGAAACAAGATGAATGGTTTGGATTACCAATTCAATGCTATTTCATCAAATGTACTCACTAAATTCCATGGATTTTTCACCATCTTTAGTCATAAAAAGAATAAAAATGGATAAGAGAAAACAAGCAAAAGATGAAAGGAAGAGTAGGAAAAGAATGAGAGGAAGGGGAGATGGCTTACCTGTCTTCCAATTCATCGGCATCGGCTTACAGTCAGCATAGATGCTACTTCCTATTGTCAAAGAGAAAAATGGACGAAGATAGATACACTTCTCTCCTTGGATCTATAGTTTGATGCCTGAATCGGCTTTGATTCTCATTGTTGGGGGAAGATAAGAGGGATTGGATAGAGAGAGAGATGATCTAGAGGAGGGGGAAATGGGGAATGCAGAAAAGTCTTGCCTATGGGTTTTCCCCCTACTTTTTATTGTCATTGAAGCATGGATGGTGGTAGTTAAGTCCACGTGGTGAGTTTGACTCCCACGTATTGACTTGCTTCCCAACTTACTGTGCTAGAATAGTCAACATAGGGGGTGCCATTATCAATTTGAACCCCTTTTCTTTTGTAAAACTTTTGGATTTTTGGGTCTTGTCTCCATTTCATGTGTTCTTAATGTCATTGGAAAGGTCTCATTGTGCACAATCTAATAATCAACCTTTCATCATCAAATTTCAATGTTTTAATTTAGTTTTTAGTTTATGTTATATTTACATGATTTATGATAAAAATTTCATTTTAAAGAAAAATGTCTTGAAATTTACTATGAGTCTAGCATGAAATTTAGAGTCATTTAATCCTTAACAAGATACATAATTTAATAAGTTCTGAGGATTTAAAATTTACACAAAACTGTATTCGATTTATGATTGTACTCATGCAGGTTCCACTTGCTCAATCCCACCTAGGTTGCCTAGTTTCACTAAAGTTTAGAAGATTAATAAGTTAATTCATCTTTAAGCTATATTTTAGGACACTCGTGTGACAACACATCCCCCCCTTAAAAAAAATTATCCTTGAAATTTAAATGGATACCTGAGTCCTTAAATAGTTTTGGGTACTTTCGTTGGATCTCCAACTCCAACTCCCATGTGGCTTCTTCAACCCTGTGATGTTGCCACACAACTTTTGCAATTGGTATCACTTTTTAGCATAAATTTTGTTTTCTTTGGTCAACCACATGTAGCGGATTCTCCTCTTACAAAACATCCGCTTGGATGACAAGATCTATCCAGTCAAGAACATGAGAAGGGTTAGGCTCATACTTTCGCAATGTCAACAAGTGAAAAACATCATGAATCTATGATAATAGTGATGGCAAAGTCATATAAGAAGCAACTTTTCCAACCCATTCCACAATCTTGAATGGTTCAATAAATCGAGGAGTTAACTTCTCACTCTTGTGAAAATGTGTCACTTCTAGTCTTGGCCAAGCTTTTAGGAGCACGTGATCTCCTACCTCAAACTCCAATAGTCGGCTGCTTTGGGCAACATAGCTCTTAGTTCTACTTTGGGCTATCAACAATTGTCATCTAATCCATTTCACTTTCTCCATATTCTCTCTCTGAACAACACTGGGCCTAACAGTTATGTCTCACCAACCTCTACCTAACAAACTTGAGGCTAACATGGTCTACCATACAATGCCTCAAATGGAGCCATAACAAAAATGGTCTGAAAACTATTGTTATATGAGAATTTCAACAACAGTAGATGTTCACCCCACTTGTCTTGAAATTCTAATGCATAAGCACTCAACATATCATTGACTAGCTAAATCACTTTCTCAGACTGGCCATCTATGTAGGGGTGACATGCAGAACTAAAGGTCAACCTTGTAGCCATTGCTTCTTGTAAGCCCATCTAGAACCTAGAAGTAAACCTTGAATCTATATTTGACACAAGGGATACAGATACCCCATGTAACCTTACAATCTCATGCACATATAGTCAACTCAATGTCTTGAGTGAATTAATAACCTTCACTAGCAAGAAGTGCACTGATTTGATGGACCTATCAACAATCACCCATATGTTGTTAGCAACCTTACCTATTACATGGAAGACCTACCACAAAATCCATGTTAATGTGCTCCCACTACCATTTTGTCTTTGGTAAAGGTTGTAGTAATCTTGCAGGTTTCTAATGTTCTGCTTTAACCTACTGATAGGTCAAACATTGAGCAATAAACTTAGAAATGTCCTTCTTCATGCCTTTCCACCAAAAGTGTTTCCTAAGGCCATGGTACATCTTTGTACTACCAAGATGTATCAAAAAATTAGACCAGTGTGACTCATTAAACAATTCTCTCCTGACCTTAGTAGCTAGTGGTACCAAAAGTCAACACAAATCCTATAACACAGCAGAAGATTCCATGGTCTAGTGCTCGATACTCTCACCATCTTCTAGTCGGGCTTTAATACTCTTAGCCTAATCATCACCTATCTGAACCTATAAAACATTTTATAGTAGAGAAGGCTGAGTAATCATTTTACATAAAAATGCACAACTTTCAAATGAGCCAATGTGGAAGTCATACTCGATCAATGACCCACGAACCTTCCATTTGAAATCTCAGAGTTCTGCCATCAAACCTCTAGAATTTATACTCAGTGCATCTGCAACAACTTTGCCTTTCCTAGGTTGTACTGAAGTGTGAAATCAAAGTTCTCTAAGTATTCAACCCAACTAATTTGTCTTAGATTTAAATCTTTTTGAACAAAGATATACTTCAATATTTTGTGATTAGTGAAGACATCAAAATTTTCACCATACAAGTAATGTTTTCATAGCTTCAATGCAAACACCACTCCTACCAACTCTAAGTCATGAGGGGGGTATTTCTTTTCATTTAGTTTCAAATGATGAAATCCATATGCCATGTCTCTTTCTTCTTGCATTAGGACACATCCCATTCTTAGGTGCGAGGCATCCCAATACATGCATAATCCATACCTCGCTCAGGAATGATAAACACAAGTGCAAATGTTAGTCGTTTCTTGAGTTTTGGAAATGAATGCTCAAATTAATTGTCCCATTCAAATACCACACCCGTTTTAGTAAGCCTTTTCATGGATGCTACTATGTGTGAGAAGTCCTTCACAAACCTCCTATAATAACTTGCCAACCCAAGGAAACTCTTGATCTCAGTCACATTCCTCTGTCTCTCCTAGCTCAATAAGTATTCAATCTTTGATGGGTCTATTAAAATCCCTTCATGATAAACTACATGACTAGTAAAATTTACATTTGTTGCCCAAAACTCACACTTGCTGTAATGCCCGAGCAATTTACGTTAAATTGGACATTTTATGGGAAATATACTAAGTTAAATGTTTCACTTTATTTAAAATAGTAAACAAAGGAATTTGTAAGAAAACTTGGTACCATTAGATTTTACTTGAAAAATGGAATCCAACGCCCCAAAGAACACCGAAAACGGAGTTTGTATGAAGAAGTTACAGATGTTTAAAGATCAGGGGCACATCTATAATTTAAACAAAAAAATGAAAAAACAAAAAACACAGGGGGCCGTTTTGATAACGGCACCCCCTGTCATCTTCCTCCTCAGATCTCTCCAGAAACCCTCATCTCCCAATTTTTTCAGAGAGATCTCCCACAACCAAGGGCGGCACCGCCATTGGCAGCACCGCCATAGCAGGGCTATAAAAAGCCCCATCTCCCCCTCACAAAAACACAATTTTCTGGCATGTTGAGACTGGGGTTTCCGGCAAATCAGAAACCTGTCCCAAACCAGTCTCCCGTCTGTGTTTTCCGGCAACGACCAGGCCAAGTCTAGCTGGCCATTCCTTTGCCCATCTCCCCACCGCCCCTCTTGTTCCTCTGGCATCATCGGAAGTGGGGTTTTCCCCCTTCTTCATGCGTTCCGGCGAGCAAGAAAAGGGCATCCCCAGGCTACAGGTAAGCCACTCCTTACCTTATTTCTCTTCGTTTTGCTTTCCCCAAGCCAGATCCACACCGGATCTGGTCCTTCCTCAGCCAGTTTTCCCAGCTGGAGAAGACAAAGCCGGTTCTGGCCGGCCCTAAACGAAACCAGGCGTCCTTCTTTTCCAATCATTTTTCAGCTGGGTTCCTGACCGAAAAACATTCCAAGCCGGCTTGGGTCGGCCCTGCATGAACCAGGCATCCTAGGGATGCCATGCTGCACGTGCACCTGGGACTGGGTCCCTGGGACGGGTTGCAGGTGTACGACAATGCGTACACTGTCCCAGGTGTAGCCTTCAGGTGCGCGCGCGACATGGGGCACGGGTCCTAGCTCAACTAGGGTGCACGGGGTGCCCTGGGAGTTGAGACGCGCCATGCTACAAGGTGCGTCCATGAGATGATGCGCGTCATAGCACGTCACTTGAGCATGCATGTGCACGTGCAAAACGCGGTCCTTAGCACGGCCTTTGGGCGCGCACGCATGTAAGGCGGTCACGGTTCAACCAGGATGCACGGGTGTCCTGGGAACTGGGACATGCAGACCTAATGAGACTTTAAAGTTTAGATCAAAGGACAAATTACAGAGTTTAACTACTGAGTAGTAGATCCAGATCATAGGATCTAGCCTGACAATGAATTAGGCAGTTTAACTATTGAATAATAGATCCATATCATAGGATCTAGCCTGACAAATGAATTAGGCAAGGACCATGGACCCAATAGGCAGAGCTAGCGATCTAATGTCTAAATGGATTGAAATTAATAAGGACTCCTTATATCCATTCATACCCAGGAGTTTATAAATGAGACCCAGGGACGGGTTGAAGTGATAAAGGACGCGACTCCAGGAGACTTTGAGGTAGGTGCTCTATCGCTACTAGACTTTTTAAAAGAGCCATGATTGTTTTGAGAATGCATGTTTTAAGTATAAGTATATGACTTGTTTAGCATATAAATGAATTCAGCATGCATATGATAAATACATTATGCATAGACATGTTTTGCAAACAATTGCATATATTGCATGATTTATGAGCATTGAGTTCTTGAAAAATTGCATGTCCTTGAGGGTTACCAAAAGACACTGGAGTGCCCAAAAGATGTTGGGTAGGTAGTTGTGAGGGCCAGGCAGTTGTGAGCGACCCAAAGAGGACAGGTTTTGAAAAAGAGGTTTTTGCTTGTTTGATCGTATATGATTTAAGCTGGTAAGCTCGTGGGCGCTATGCCGAGAGGTCTGGGTTGGCCTCCAGCCTCTACCACTATTAGGTGGATGGGTACCATGCCCAAAAAGGGCATGTCCCTACTTCGACTGCATGTGGTACAGGGGCTACCACTGGTGTCATGGCACTGGGTCGAAGTGTCATATGTCCCGTGGAGGCATATGACCCTTTATCCCTAGGTACCCCAGGACCACATGGCGGCGAGGTCGTGGGCATAGTTGGACCCTATGGTTTGAGGATTTACTTGCATTGCATATGGCATAACATGAGGTTGGTCGACCATACCAGATATCCATGAGTTGGATTCAGTTGAGCATCTAAGCATATCATTATGTTTATGATATATATAATACTTTCGACTTGGATTATGCGATTCTTTAGTCGTCAGTATTCCGATTCGACAATGGTTTTTAAGATCGATATTGAACATGGTTGTTCGAACATGCACATGTTTTAAAGAGCATATGATTTTAAACATAGCATGCATTGCAAAACTAGTAGTGATAGACTCCTACTGAGTATAGTATATACTCACCCTATCCTTAACATTTTTCAGGATAGTTCCATTCATGAGTAGAGGACGCCTATGTTAATGCTAAGAGCAAGTAGATCAAAAGGAGACAATCATACATGTAAGTAAACACTCTACCCTTTGGACATGTATTTGTATTTACAGTTGGGCTGTGAGTTGTGACTGGATAGATCTGGTAAAACATTTATGACTTCTAAAGTTTTTCAAAAACTACTTTGGTTATTGTGAAAGTAAATGACACTCGGGGTTTTCAAAATGAGTTTAAAACTAAAGATTTTTTGCTGCATTGCATGGTTTTTATAAAATGGTTTTCAAATAGGGATGCATCCCGCCTTAGGAATTAGATCTTGCATTTAAAAATGCATGGGAAAACCTAGGTCTTCACACTTGCTGAATTTTGCATATAGCTGGTATCCCTTCAACAACTTGAATGCAATAGACAAGTGTTGTTCATGCTCCACCTTAGATATTAAGTAGATTAAGACATCATCCACAAACATGACAATGAATTGATCCAAATAAGAGAGGAATATTAGATTCATTAGACTCATAAACACAATTGGAGCATTTGTCAAACCAAAAGGCATCACTACAAACTCAAAATAACCATATCGAGTTGTAAATGCTATCTTAGTGATATATTCATCCCATACTCATAGCTGATGGTATATAGATCATAAGTTAATCCTAAAAGAACATGTAGATCCTCTCAGCTAATCATATAGGTCATCAATTTTCAGCAATGGATACTTGTTCTTGGTCATTACCCGATTCGGTTGACAGTAGTCTATATATAACATTAGTGTGCCATTCTTCTTCCTTGCAAACAACACTGGTGCTTCCCATGGGGAAGCACTAGAGTGAATGAAACTCTTATCTTGCAACTATTCCAATTGTACCTTTATCTCCTTTTGTCCAACAAGTGTCATTCCATGTGTAGCAACTAAAATTGAAGAAACACTCGAATAATGCTCAATAGCAAAGTAGACTTCCCTCCATAGAAGTAAGCCTAGTAATTCCTTAGGAAAAGCATTTGCAATTTCCCTTACTATTGGAATCAACTTACTATTGGCATCAGCATCAGTAAGACCCTGTAACAGACCGGGTTTCCAACAATGTGATATTGTCTGTATAGGCTTAGCCCACACGGCTTTAAAATGCGTCACACTCGTTAGAGATTCCTGATCTCTTATAACCAGCCCAGATCTCTCTCCCCAGGCGATGTGGGACTAACTCTCGGTACCTCCCGCTTCGTCCCTTAGCCTATCTTGGGCAACCTCAACCTATCTTGGGGCATCCCCCTCAAGGCATCTTGGCGACTACAATGGTTCACCTTTCCATCCTTAGGGACATGCATCCCCGTGTATCTCCACGCGACCTCCCACGTGCGGTTAGCCCTCCCCACCATGAGGGGAATTGGCTCTGGTACCATCTGTAACATACCGGGTTTCCAACAGTGTGATGTTGTCTGCTTTGGCACAGAGTGCCTCACGGCTTTAAAACGTGTCACTGTGAGGGATCGAAGATAGGCTGAGGGGCCCAAAGAGGACAATATCATTTTTTTGTGCACTCTGATACACACAGTGATGTGTTATGACCCATGAAGGGAAGGAAACAAAACCTTGAGGGTGACCAAGATGCCTTGAGGGGGATGAGCCAAGATAGGTTGAGGTAGCCCAAGATAGGTTGAGGGACGAAGTGGGAGGTACCGAGAGTTAGTCCCACATCGTTTGGGGAGAGGGATCTGGGCTGGTTATAAGAGTACTGAGGACTTCCCTTGCAATGACCGATTTTTCCCTAAGGGGCAAGAACAAAACCATGCGGGCTGAAAGCCCAAAGCGGACAATATCGTTGTTGGACGGGGCCCTCAATCTATTACAATGGTATTAGAGCCAATTCCCCTTGTGGTGGGGAGGGCTAGCCGCACATGGGTGCTCACGTGGAAACACGTGTCCCTAAAGGAAAAAAGGTAAACTATTATAGTCACCAAGATGCCTTGAGAGTGGGCCAAGATGCCTTGAAGGGGATGCCCCAAGATAGGCTGAGAGACGAAGTGGGAGGTATTGAGAGTAAGTCCCAAATTGCTTGGGGAGGGGAAACTGGGCTATTGATAAGAGTCATTTTACCTAAGAAACTTGGTAAGAACAAAGCCGTGACTACTGGCAGTGTATGGGCGCCATTAGTGGAAAGCAGACAATATTGTTACTGGGTGGGCCTCCCAGTTGTTACAGATGGTATCAGAGCTAGCTCCCTTCATCGTGGGGAGGGCTAGTTGAACATGGGCACTAGCGTGAACATGCGGGGATGTGTGTCCCTTAAGGGGGAGAGGTGAACCATTGTGTCGCCAAGATGCCTTGAGGGGGACACCCCAAGATAGGTTGAGGGACGAAGGTGAGAGATACTAAGAGTTAGTCCCACATCGCTAGGGGAAGAGTTGTGGGCTGTTGATAAGAGTCCGGGGTTACTCTACCAGTAACGAAGCGTTTTACCTAGGTAACTAGGTAAGAACAAAGCCGTGACTGTTGGCGGTGTATGGGCGCAGTCAGTGGAAGGCAGATAATATTGTTACTGGGTGGGCCTCCCGACTGTTACAGACCCACCATGCTTTCCATCTAAACCCTATAGTCTTTCTGATGTTTGTAGCCAACATGGACTTGTGGGTAACCATAATCCTTTGTGGTGAAGAAATAAAAGAGAACTCCAGTGGGGAAACAAAAGTAACCCTCTTTTGACTACAATCAATAATTGCATGACATTCCAATAATAAATCCATCCCCATGATTACATCATGAGTGATATTCAACACCACACAATCTTGTGTCACTTTATGACTTGCCACATCAATGTCACCTATTCAACAAACAATGCTCAAGGTAATACTCAGCCTATTCGTAACTCGACTAGCAATGTTGAGTCCAGTGGTTCATTGTCCAAGTTCAAATCATAGATAATTGAAGAGAAATAAAAGAATATGATGTACCAAAAGCCAACAACACTCTAACTAAGTATGAAATAGTAAGAATGTACCTTATATGATAGTACAGTTTGGTTGGGTGTCTAATTGTGTTAGTGCATAAAGTCACCTGTGCGCCCTCTACTCAAAGGTGGGATGCACACCTTTGACTAGAGCATTTGACTTCTATGCCGATGGACATCCCTGGGCACGTGGCCTACTCTGACTTTGCACATTGCCCTTTGATGCTCCTAGCTTATGGCAATCCCTCCTAAATTGGCCTTATTGGCCACAATTAAAAGAAGTCTTACTAGCTATTGCAAAAGGTAGAGAATGTGGTTAAGCACTCTATGCTTGAGGAGGATATCCCTTCCTCCTCATGTCCTTGCTACAATGTGAGTGAGACTTCCCAAGTCCAATCCTTATTTGGTCCAATATCCTTTGTAGATGGCACCATCTGGCCGACAGCTTCCTGGATGAGATCACATGCATGCAGCGTAGATCCTCCAAAACTAGAACCATCGCCTCTAGTCTCAACCATGCATATGTGTTTCCAAAATATCCAACAGGTAGAGCAAGTC
The DNA here is from genome assembly GCA_035236585.1 of Warburgia ugandensis. Lineage (NCBI taxonomy): Eukaryota > Viridiplantae > Streptophyta > Magnoliopsida > Canellales > Canellaceae > Warburgia > Warburgia ugandensis. Next base: position 50,750,018 of record CP141130.1, read on the forward strand.
AACCTATCAAACAAGTTGATAGTCATCAAGTGTCAATCTTAGTACTTCCTAACACATCAAGCACATACATTTCTTCCATCAAAGGAAATTCTAAGCCAAGAAAATAACTTTTTCCCTATGTGATGTACCGCCTTGCTCTAATACCAAGTTGTCACGAACTTTGAACCCTAAGTTCACAGTTTAACATAATTAAACATACCAATTGGCTCAATTGAAGCCTACGTGGATTTTTTTAAAATTTTATATCATAACAAAAGTATTAAAAGATTTAGTGCTCTTGTCCTATGCAAGTTTCCTCTATTTTTGGACTTACACATTTAACGCACAATGTGTGATTTGCCTGATAAATAGTATAGTAGTTTTAAATGTTTATAGGAGACTCAGTCTCCACACAAGTCACCACAGTAAATTTACTAAAACTCTTACCTACTAACTTGAAGTTCTAATAGAATCTCGTGCACATATCATCAACATAAAAAAGTACAGAATGTTAGAAACATCTGTATTGTAATAACATCAATTTTTATGAATATATTTTTAATTATAAAAAATTAAAAATAGAAATTCTAAAAGTGGAACTAGAACTTTGAGTTCTAGGAAAATACATTTTTATAAAATAAAATCAAGACTTAAAACTTAGGTATTTGTAATGTCCTCGAAAAACCAATCAAAATGACCATAAGTATGTGAAATTCTGAGTCCGGATCAAAATTTCTTACTTTTCTTCATTTTTATGAGTAAAAGGGTAAAATAGTAATTTTACTCATAATCTAGACCTAAAACATCAAAATTTGGAGTGTACTCAGAAAACCAATCAAAACGACACCAAGTATACTCAATTCTGAGTTCATAGGAATAAACCCTAATTTTCTCCATTTTTGGAATTAAAAGGGAAAAATGGTCTTTTCACAACTATATGGGGCCCACAAGGTGGGCCAACGGTCTGGAAGACTATCATCATTAGTCAAACCACTACTAGCTACTAGTGGAGAAGGAGGTGGTAGTCGGAATCCAATGACAATTTAATAATAAAAAGAAATGAAACATAATTATGACATATAATCGTGGAAAATTCTAAAATCCCTATACATAGCTTATAAAAATTTTCAAAATTTTTTCTAATGTTCGTCACGAGGTCTCCTACAGTGCAAAATCCCAGCTTCAAAATCCTTCTTAATCTTCCCCATTTCTCTTTTCTTTCTCTGTGGGCGTGTCCCCAGACGCACCCGGGTAGACGACCCCATGTTTGCATCAGGAGCGTCCATGGAAGCGTTGTCCCCTTTGCACCTAGGGTTCCTCCTAGAAACCTTCAATGAATTAGCCATCCAATTCCAGCAATTAATTTTCAATCTCCACTGTTAGATGCGTTCGAACTAAGGGTATCTACAAAAGCCCTTTGGTTTCATGATGATCCAACGACTGGATCATCGAAAAATCTCAAATGAAGAAAACTCACCAGTGTTATCACCATGTTTAGTGATTATTCTAGATTATTCCAGCCAATCCAATTGTTAAAAATTGATCTTGAATGGTTTAAGATCTTTAGCATGTGGAGATCTATAAAATCCCCATGATCTCTCTCCATTTCTAGCAACGGTGCCGGAGTAATCAACATTTGTTTATGTATTCCTACACAACAAGGGTTTTCTGGCTTTCTTCCTCTTCTTTGATGATAATCCTTCACCAACCAGCCTAGGTAGGTGGCATCTCCCTCTTCTCTTTTCATTCTAGGATGTTTTTCTAAGTTTCTAGCCATCCCTGATCTCCCCCGGCCATTGATCCATTGGAAATGATGGATATGGCATGGAGGGTTGAGATATCATCATTTGTTGGCTTAGATGCAAACTTTGAGACATTGGATGAGTTCTTGGGGCCCAAAAACCTTAGGCTAAGAAATCTCAACCCCTGATGTCTTTCGATTTAGGAGATCAGGAGAAAGGTTGATTTGATGGTCTAGATCGGATCATTTCTACTGATCTCCGTGAGATCGATCCCAAAACACCTATGCGAAACACAAGCAGGGATGCTCCCTCTGGGAGTACCCCCGCGCGTGCACCCATGTGTGAGCTGCCAGGTGGCACGAGGACAACGCCGCTTGTGTCTCTGTGGCGGAGACATAGGTCGCTGGTCATCCCCGCACCCAGTACACCCATATTAGATCTGAGCCATTCAATATTTATACTAAAATCTTATTTCTTCAATTAAGAGCTCAATTTAGCTCCAATTTTAGACTTAAAAGTTGCTATAGATTCCTTATTACTTGTATAAGGTACTGAACTTAGAAAATTTATGTTTTGATGCATGTAAAATTATGTTAATAAAGTAAAGTATTACTAATTCCTATGATCAGTGAAATTTGGAATTATCAGACTTTATAATTTTGATCCACTGATGATCTTGTGATTTTGGAACATGAAATCAATGGTTATAAATGACTGATTTGTGTTTAATTAATAGATCTAGCCTTAAAAGAAGAAAAATCATAAAAATGAGCATGAAACTTCTTGATCTGATTAATCAAGTATGATCAGACCTTTCAAAATAGTTTATATGATGATCTAAATGTATAAATACAATAATTAAACAGTTAGATGTAATCTATTTTTCAGATCTTAAGATCTTGACCCTTAAAAGTAGTAAAATCCATAAAAATGAATGGTATCTCCTTGATTAGTTTGATCAAGGATGATTGGATAGTGTGGATTATTTGGATGATGATATAAATTTAAGATCATATGGATTGATAGGCTTGATGTTGATAATTTGGGATAGATTAAGATCTATGCGCTTAAATTGGATAAAATGGCTTAAGATCTTCTTGATCGGCTGGATCAAGGAAGATCAGATCATTTGATGAGATCCATCAATGATCTAATGAGAAAATCACATTAATAAAATATATTAAATCTAAAGGAAAATGAAAGATCAAGATCTATTCCCTAAATGGGATGAAAAATGAATAGAAATCAAATATGACCATATGTTGATAATGAACAGTTATGGCATGTTAAATTTTCATTTGATTTATTGAATGATATTGTAAATGTATTTTATTGATTAGTAGATTTAATTTTTAGATTTACTTATTTATTTATTCTTTAATGCTTATGTTATGTAAACTACATTGAAAATGTAATTAAATGAAAAATAGAGTTGAAGGACATTTACATGGAGTGAATGACATGGACTTAATGATAGTAAAGGCTATAGTTAGTAGGACAATATAAGGATTATCAAATCCTTGGCCCTTGCTGGATAGTATTCAACTTCAAATTGAAGTCAAGGCATCTTGTTTATGTGTTTCTGATTCATGTGCACCATGCTTACTCTTTACATTCAATGAATGAGACTTGATTCCTTGTACATTCTCCCTTGATGTTTATTAGTTTTGATTTTGTTTAATAGATTAGGTTTAAGTCATGTTTATATTTCATTATTCATGTTTAGGTTTGGTTGCATCCTTAGGTTAAATCTTAGTTTTTAAAAAGTTTCCAAGTTCCAGTTTTTCATGTTTCTAGTTTTCACTTTGAATGCATGTTAGTTTTAGAAAGTTTCCATTTAGTTAAATTTAATTTCATGCATATTAAATTCCCAAGTTTTTTTCTATTCCTTGAGTAGTTCAACATCAATTTTGGCTAGAATAGTTCAGCTAAATCAAGATCGAATGATCAAATAAAAAATTTGTGAGATTCCTCTGGGATCGACCTTACTCCAGTACAAGTGCTACATTGATTAGTTCACTTGTGAGTAATATTAAAGCTACACCAATAATCCATGAAGGTTGAAAGTTTAAAATGCTATGGGAGTGGTTGTTATCATATCTAGCACTATCAAAAATCCTGCACACAATCCTCAACCTTATCCATACAAAATAGGGTGCCTTTATTATAAGTGAGGGGGCATACTTTCCATCCATGCATGCAAGCATTCCGCCACCTTGGAGACCTTTAAGAGAAGTTAGATTCATATACAACGAATGCACATTTATATGATCTTTTTTTTTTTTTTAAACAAAACAAGTTAGAAGCCGAGGCTTGCATGAAGACTTCTTCCACGTACACACTCTCTCTCTCACTTAACCACAAGATGGGACCACATAAGGGAGTCCATAAATTTTCTATGCAAGTGGACATGTAATAAATATAAAAATATGTTTTTGAATGAGAAAATAAAAGATGACACTAAGTGGAGAAGAGAAATACTTTTGAAGCATTCAATGGCCAAGAAATACTTTTACTGATTTCTATCCTAAAGCACCCAATGAGAACTCACATAAACAAGGATTGACCAATGAGAACCAAGATTGCAAAGAAGATCATAATTGAACCCCATTGGGGGAGATTTTTTCAGTACACTACCAACCTTAATTATAGGAGGAAAATGAGTTCCACCAAAGCAGGAAACATGTTTTACCTCTTGGATGCTCTTGGTTGGAGAAAATAATGGTGGACTAGGAGAGAGTCAAGGAGAAAAAGAGAATTGGATAAGAAAACCTCAATGGAATAACAACCATTTATTCTAGGGTGTACTTAATCCAAAAGATGAGAAGCAGTGAGCTACAGAACATGATGTCTTGCAAACGAAAACTTCCGAGTAATCATAAACACTCAATCTAGGTTAAAGCATGATCTAATGGATAGGAAATGAAGAGGAATGTCGTTGTTTTAAATAAAACATTCAAGCACATGAATCATTTGCAATATAGCATGGTAGTGAGGTTGATCCCACTAGGAGTTGAACTAATGTGATATTAGTAGTCCCTACTTTAAACTATCTAACCTAGCCAAGATAATGAGATTTTCATATAAAGTAATGAAGGAAAAAAAAAATGTAAGAAATTAAAAACTTTCTAAACCAAAACATGGAAACTTTCTTAACTAGCCTAACATGCAAATAAACCTAAAATAATGATCTAACTAATAAATCAAAATATGTAATACTTATGCAAACAACTAAACAACTGGTATGCAAGGAAGTAAGCTAGAAAGAATGCAAGAAACAAAGTAATTAAGATGCAACCATGAACATGATAATATGCATGAACTATGATGCAAAACTAATCTAACATGGAATGCATGAATAGAACTAGAATTTGACCATGAAAATCTAATCTAAACTAAAAAATTTGTCTAAGGGTAGCCACCTTGAAACCATGTGCATGGACCATGGGTTTATGCACATGATTTATGGGGTAAACATAGATTGAAATCAATGGACCTCTAGCTAAATATCAATCAAGATACTCTAAGGACTAAATATACAACTTAAAAGCTTAATTCCCTAAAGAATAACTTTAGACCAGCCGTAAATAATGTGAAGAATTAAGCATAAACAAGGTGATATTTCTATGTTGTAGGAAATTCCAGCATCATGCTGTTTACAATTTTCAAGTAATCAATACATAAACACATGACTTTATATGCATTAAAACATTCAATTCAATAGTTCCTCACTATTGGAAACAAGTGTAAATAAGAACTTTAGGTTATTTCATTGAAATAGTACCAATTGCATCCAAAAAGTTGAACTCATAAAACATATACATCATGCTAGAAATTGTGTACAATTCAAGAAATGAAACTTGATTCAAATCAATTCTTAAACCTTCCAAGAGAGAAAAAAAAGAGAAAATGGATGAACTAATGAAGGAACTTAAGGAAAGGAACACCTTAAACTATGCCTATGCCTATGAAGAAAGCATGGAATGCAAAGAGAAAAATAAAAAACTTAAGTCACTACTAGGGAAGAATTAACTTGTTTCTTTGAGTAATAAGGAAGGAAAATTTAAAAGTTGATGACAATTCAACAAGGTAAATAACAAGGGAAACAAAGGAATAAAATAAGGATGTAAAACAAAAGGAGAGTTGAGCATGAAATCAAGGAACAAACAAGCAACAGAACAAGTGTTGAAAGCAAAGACTTTGATCTAATAGCCATACTCTTTTAGTTGTCACTACCAAAGAGTTATAGCCCTTAAATCAGTAGATTATATAACTAAAGGCTAGCAACAAAGAAGCTAAGAGATCAAGCTAACAACTAAGCATGAAACCAAGGACAAACAAAGAAACAATGGACAAGTACCCAATCAAACATCTAAGGAAGAGAACCAGCCTAATTATTAATGGAGAATCAATCATGAACTAGGCATAGAATGGCTTGGAGGAGGGCAACCCACCTTGGAAAGGAAGACAACAAAGGAGAAGAAGATATAAGTAAAAAGTGGAAGAAAATAGGTGGAGAAGATGTCACCCTCCTCCAAAGTGAGGAGGAGTTCTTTTCATCCTAAGGGAGATGCCCTACTCTTCTCTTTTTAGCCTCTTTTATGGCTTGTTTCCTATTTTTCTTGGGTGTTCTAAAGGTAAGGTATAGTGGAGATGAAGAGTAAAGGGCTTTGGATGGCTAGGATGAAATAGGTAGCTAGGGTTTTTAAAAGAGAAAACAAGGGATAGGGGCTTCCTCTTTCCGTGCATTGAAGTGGGGAGATGCCATATTTTGGAAGGAGGCATCTCCCCCCTTCAAAAATCATTGAGGGTCATGAATTTAACAAGTTGGATGGATGGGATGAGGTAGGAAAGTGGGAGGAAAGAGATGGGTAGGAAAAGTGTAGGAAAGTAAGGAGAGGTGGGGAAAATTGAATGGCTAAGTGATTTCATAAGAGGTGGGCATTGGTTTGGTGGTTGGTATGCGAGTTTAGAAATGTGGAGTCTTGGAATAGTAGGACTCATGAATGGACAATCAAATTCGTGGTGCTACTTGGTGATGAGGTAGAAAGTGATAAAAATGTGGGAAAAAATAAGAAAAGCATCAAAATTGGAAGAATTTCATGTTATTGGTCCATATGCCAACTTATCTTAGTAAGATTTCCCCTAATTATCTTGAAATATCCCTTAAAATATCATAGATAATTCTCTTGAATTTCATCCCATCCTAGCCTTCCATTTAGCTTAGCTTTATGGCTTAGACGGGCAACTTTGAAGGATCCTTTTGCTAGGCTTCATGGCTGGCTTTGGAAGCTTTTTTGCCTTGACATCATGGCTCAATCCATTGGCATGAGTGGATTGAATGGTTTGGTTTTAATTCCTTAGCTTGCCACCATCTCTCATGGCTTATATAGATAAGGTGGTTTCCATGCAAAGGATGTGGAGATGCATGGCTTACTTCTTGGGTCCACTTTGGCCACCTTTAACTCCTTTAATTGAATCCATTATTGATCTACTAGATAATCTTAGCCTTTGATTTCATGTTGAAGTGATGATTTTGAGGCTTTGACTCAATCTTTTGATCTTTATCTTCAATTTCAACATGATCGATCTTGATCGTCGGATCACCATCTTACTTCCTACAAAAAGTGAAATATCCTAGATAATCATGATTAATCATATACTTACCTTGGATTAGCCTATGGACCTACAAAATTATAAAATTTTGCTTCATTAGGTCAAAAATGAGTGTCTTATGAATTTTGGTCTAAAAACCCTAATTGACCCCTATAAGTTGTAACACTTGGGTACTAATTGGGTGGTTTTTATGCAAAATTAGACACTTATCACACCCCCAACCAACATTTTGCTAGTCCTGAGCAAAACCTGTAAAAAATTACTTTACAAAAATTAAATACAAGGTGCCACTTTTGTAGGTACTAATGATTGCATTTAGCACATACAACAATCCTTTAAACCCCTAAGTTACCCTTAGTGGACGAGTTGGGCCTCGTGAGGGTTTGCAGTGAATATACCCACAAAATTCTCAAAACTTTTGTGAAAGTCTTTTATTCATCTAAGAAAAGTTTCTTTTATTTAGCTTATCCTAATTCCTAACTTTATCTTGCTACTAAAGATGAACAAAAAGGTTCAAAATCCTATCCTTATGCTAAAGATATTCCATTATTTCATTAAACATTGATAGATGAGTGTGTGTTAGAGCTGATATATAATTATAGTCTTCAAGCCAAGTATAACCTAAATTACCCTCAAAATGGATGTTTTGACTTCAATTCTCACAAGATATACTTGACACTCAAAAAGAAGTCGCACAGAAAGATGTACATCTCTCATTAACATTGAGTAGAATGTTGTTTAATAAATGCAAAAGTTACACATATTTCATTTAGAAGAACAATAACTTAGAAAGAATGATATTGTTTTCATGAAAGGATGTCAACTATTAAGAATGTTGAACTCTACCAAAATTCGTATTCATTTATAACTATATTGAAGCCTAACTATTCCTAGGATCAAGTTAGGACTTCTATTAGGACAAAATGTAGGCTTAGGTTAGGGTTATCAAAAGAATGGGTGTAACGGTAAACAAAGGTTGCCTGAAAAATATGTAAAGGTCTTTTATCAATGTATTCATAACTTTCTCATTTTTCCTCACAAGAGAGAACATTCTTCTTTTTCATTGGTTATCTCTTTTCTTTATTTTTTACTTGAATTTATATATAGCCTCTTTGAAATTTTGTTCTTTTTCACCCTTTTTTATGTTCATCTCTTAAATTGTATTGTTCATACTTTTTCTTAAGATGTTCTTCAATCTTCTCTATATATTTCCAAAACAAAATGTGTAATGGATCAATATTAGGGGTTTAATATAGGCAAAGGCTGTTTGGAGAACAATGAAAAGGCTAATATTTGAAAGGCTCAAGGGGCTAACTAATAGAAAATAATATAGGGAAGGCTAAAGGCTCTAGGTTTTACCAAAGATGGCCTTTATCATTTCCTAGGTTTCATATGACTTAAGATTGATCATAAACTTAAGAGATATATGGTATAGTCTTTTATGATTTTTCAATAGTTGACCAAGATGAAGAATAATAAGACCAACTAAGAATTAAGGTCCACTAAAGGAAAATTTGAATTTGTGTATAACCCTCAGAAAAAGAAGAATGACTCAAAACTCACTTAGGTTATAAGTTTCCATAGATCATCTTTAGTATCTCTATGTTATATTTTCTCTTCAACTTAAACTAATATAGCTATGTCGTGCAATTAATGTTTCCAATTTAATTTTTCATGATATCTTTTAGAAAAAGAATAAAATAGTGAATTGATTGTATACAACATTATTGATAAGCTAAAGTTTAAAAGTTAGCTGAATATTTGGAAAATTTAATCTCATCTTTACAAAGGAACTTATTAAATTTTTTTTCAAAAATTTTCAAAATTGTAAGAAAAAACTTTGAAATCTCATTCCTACATCCCCAACCTAAAGGAATTATTGTCCTCAATGTTTTGAAATATAAGATAGCTAATTGATGAAGGGGTATTGTAGTCTAATGAGACTTTGTAAAAAAGTTCCCGGGCTGCTTCCTAGTAAATGCTAAGTTTAATATCTTCAGCTAAACAAGGCCTACAACTAACCTAATTTCTCCTAGATCTACCTAGTTAAACTAATTTTTCTAATCTTAAGATTGAAATGGCAAGATTTCTCACATCACCTTAGAATATAACAATAGACTATCAATTGCATCCACCTCAAAATTTTGGGTGGTGGTATCATTATGACACAATAGACTACCACAATTTTGAATGTTGTGGGACCATATTGATGATCCTCCATTTTTAGTATTTCATGGGTCAATATGATTCCTTCACCTTCTATTTGGAGGTGGTGGTAACATGATGACTTCATGTACTACCATGCATTTTATTGAATCATATGGAGACGAATGGTCCTTGTCTTGACCAAATTGAGGGATAACATTGTCCATTCTATTTAGTTTATCTTGTTCTTCCATTTCCATTACATTGTCCTGAACTAGGTGTGTAAGTTGATTATCCTCTTCCCAAAAAGGTTGTTCTAGTATTATTAGAGGCAAGGACATGGTTTTTCTTAAACCCTTATTCTCTTCAAATGTGTACTCTAAAGTAGGTTGATGTATATCAACTGACTCTTTTTCTTCCTGCTTTATGGGCACAGGTAGGTATCAAATGGGCCTAAATGTCTTGTGAATTTTCAAATAAGGTTTGTAGGTTCCAATCAGGTACATCTTCTACATTGCAAGGCTCAATATGAATTTTAGGCTTTATAGGGGGATCTACTCTAGATTTCCATTGAGAAGCATTCATTAAAGGAATAGTATTCAATAGCTTATTCACCTCCTTAATGGATGTGTCTCGACTAAAATCATCAAAATAAGCAGGACACAAACTTAGTGGATTTGGGTTGGTTGTTTCTATAATTTCATTTTCTTCATCAATGGAAGTTTATTCATCATAAGTGTAAGGAGCAGGACATGGCCTGAGTAGTTATAAATCAAAGGTATCTAAGGATGGCTGTGGGCTTTGTGGCTCATAAGATATTTCCATCCTATTATTAGTAATAAATAGCTCTTCATTACAACAATTCTGTTTCATTTCATCAGTCCTTTTTATAAATTTAGCAATGTTTTTGTCAGCATTTTTAAATATTAGTTTCATTTTCTCTTCCCATTTCTCCATCTCTCGTATCATTTCCTCATGCATCTTTTTAGTGACAGCCATGCTTTATTCTATTATCTCACAAATGTGCTCCATATTCTCTTCTAATGAGGGTTCTTCACGCTATAGTGTTGTGGCATTTGGTTACTAAAAAAGGACTAAGCAGGTTGAACCCATGATGGTTATCCCTGATAATTTGAATAATTATGGTAGTATTGATTAGGTTGGGGCCATCATGTTTCTTTGTGATATTAGTAATCCTGAGACCATGGTTGTTCGTGATGCCTAGCCCATCCTTTATAATTTGTGCTAGGATAGTAATCATTGTTAGGGTATGTGAATACATTAGGTGCATCAATTAGCTCCTGATAGTAACCATTGTATGTGGAGCTTGTTGGCCATGAAGGTGTGGGATGGGGATGCTCAGAATAGGTATAATTATTATTCTACTGAGGTTGTGGTGTAACTTACGTAGAAGCTATTATCCTAAGTAATTGACTTTCCATAATATCTAGCCTATCCATCTATGTATTTAATCAATGAAATCTATCCCCTTCTCAACTTTGTATACAAAAAAACAAATCGTTATATGCAATGAATGTTTTTTTTATTATATGAAAAACCCTTACTATATGATGCAACCTAAATGCTAGACCTAAGTTAAATGATGCACAATCAAATCCCAGTATTCACTAATCGAGCAATGTCTTAATTATCATTTCTTAGTGCATAGGTGGTGGCTTCTCAGACCTATATCTAGGCAACCCCTCCTTTTATCTAGATTAGAATATTGCTTATCAATTAGGTTCTGCTCAAAAGTGGTTAATACAATCCTTGTTTTAGGAGTTGTTTAGACCTTGACTAATGTCAATGGAATGCGTGGGAAAATAAATTAGATTTTAAGACACCCACTATAACCATAGTGTGTAGAAGCCACTAGAGTAACAACATATCGCTTCTTCTAAATTAGTCCTATAAGCTCGATATCCTAAGTCTCTTTTTACTTAATTTTAATTAGTGTTTGGGATCGTGACATACAAGGATGTTGATTAATTACTAAGTGGGCCAAGGGGCCGGTGATCAAATCTAGTCCTTATCTTATAAGGGTACTTGTGGGGCCCTTATTAGCACTAATTCCATTCCACCATAAAGCTATAAACATACAATGTAGAACAAAAAGCAAACTAATGCCTACCTATGTGCTACTTAATAAAGGGTCACACACCTTAACAAATGGGACACTATAACGATGAAGCTTATGCTTTGGTTATAACCAAGACAAGCTAACTGTTGTTAAATAATTGCATAATTAATGCAACAATCCTAAGTAAAGATACAACAATTATCAATGAATGATCCTAATCTACATAATTTATTCTACCATCCAATTGCCAAATTACACTAAATGCAATTTATTCTAGAAATTAATGTTTAGGTTAAGGATTGCTCATAGTGAGGGGTCCAATGATGATTAAGTATGGGCCAACATACCCCACACTTGCTCGATATTATTACAACCCATTTTAAATTGAATAATAAAGAAATTGCAAATTACAATGGGACTCACTACATGTTCCACTCAAATCCTAGTCTAGGAAAGCAATAAACTTAATCTAAGGTGATAATGCCGTGTCCCACAGGATAGTTGCTATTCCTTTACTGATTTCCCTTGCACAAAAATCAAAGAAATATAATCAAAATGAGGAAATCAGCAACAAATGTAAATACCCTAATCTAATGCACCTTGAAATTATACTAACAGAAGATAACATAAAGTATGGAATACTACACAAAATATTGCAATGCCCCAGCAATGGTTCCAAAAACTTATTGTTGTTTTAAACAAAACTTGTAAGCGCATGAATCATCTACAATATAACACACTAGTGAGGCCAATCCCATGAGCAGTTGAACTAATGTGATGCTAGTAATCCTTGCTTTAAATTATCTAACCTATACAAGATAATGAGATTTTAGTCTAAACTAGAAATTAAAAAATTTCTAATCCAAATTGTGGAAAATTTCTTAACTAACCTAACATGAAAAATAAACTTAAAAAAAAATTCTAAATAATAAATCCAAACCTATAATGCTTATAGAAACAACTAAACAAGTGGCGTGCATGGAATTAAGCTAGAAAGAGTATATGAAACAAGGTCATAAAGATGCATGGATGAACACAACAATATGCAAGAACTATGATTAAAAAATAATATAACATGGAATTGATGAATAGAACTCAAATTTGAGCATGAGAATCTAATCTAAAGTAAGCAATTTGTCTATGGGTAACCTCCTTGAAACCATGTGCATGGACCATGGGTTTATGCACATGATTTATGGAGTAAACATAGACTGAAATCAATGGACCTCTAGCTAACTATCATGCAATATACTCTAAGTACTAAATAGACAAATTTTAATTAATTCCTTAAAGAATAACTTAGACTAGTAGTAAATAATGTGAAGAATTAAGCATAAACAAGGTGATATTTCTATGTTGCTGGAAATTCCAGCACCATGCTGTTTCCAATTTCCAAGTAATCAACACATAAAAACATAACTTTATATGCATTAAAATATTCAATTCAATAGTTCTTCACTACGGGAAACAAGTGTACATAAGAGCTTCAAGTGATTTCATTGAAACAATACTCATTACATCCAAAAAGTTAAATGCATAAAACATATACATAATGCTGGAAATTGCATTCAATTCAAGACATGAAACTTGATTCAAATCAATTATAAAACACCATCCAATACCCTCAAAATGATCTCTTCTAATATGCAAGTGGTTTCTGAGAGAGATATAAAGAAAAAATGGCTCCAATACAAAGAGGGAAATCAAAGACTCAAGTCACTTCTTCTCTTGGCTATCACTACCAGGGAAGAATTAACTTGTTTCTTTGAGGAATAAGCAAGGAAATTTTAGAATTTGAAAGGTAAACAAAAATGGAAACAAAGGAATAAAATAAGGATGTAAAGCAAAGGGAGAGCTGAGCATGAAATCAAGGAACAAACAAGCAACAAAACAAGTGTTGAAAGAAAAGACATTGATCTAATAGCTATACTCTTTTAGTTGTCACTACCAAAGAGTTATAGCACTTAAATCAATAGATTATTAAAGTCTAGCAACAAAGAAGCTAAGAGATCAAGCTAACAACTAAGCATGAAACCAAGGATAAACAAAGAAACAATGGACAAGTACCTAATCAAACATCTAAGGAAGAGAACCAACCTGATTATTAATGGAGAATCAACATCAGCTAGCCATGGAATGGCTTGGAGGAGTGCAACGAACCATGGAAAGGAAGACAATACCCAAAGGGGAGGAAGTTGTAAGGCAAAAGTGGAAGAAAATAGGTAGAGGAAGAGGACGCCCTCCTCCAAAGTGAGGAGGCATTCTTTCCTCCTAAGGGACATGCCCTATTCTTTTCTTTCTAGCCTCTTTTATGGGTTGTTTCTTAAGTTTTCTAGGGTGTTCTAAAGGTAAGGTATGGTGGGGATGAAGAGTAAAGGGCTTGCATGGCTAGGATGAAATGGGTAGCTAAGGTTTTTAAAAGAGGAAACAAGTGATAGGGGGCTTCCTCTTTCCATGCATTGAAGTGGGGAGATGCCATTTTTTGGGAGGAGGCATCTCCCCCCTTTAAAAATCATTGAGGGTCATGAATTTAGCAAGTTGGATGGATGGGATGAGGTAGGAAAGAGAGAGGAAAGTGGTAGGAACAAGATGGATAGCAAAAGGATAGGAAAGTGAGGAGAGATGGGGAAAATTGAATGACTAAGTGATTTCTTAAGAGGTGGGCATTGGTTGGGTGGTTGGGATGGGAGTTTAGGAAGGTGAAGGAGTCTTGGAATAGTAGAACTCTGGAATGGAAATTCAAAATTTCTATGATATTTGGTGATGAGATGGAAAGTGATAAAAAGGTGGGAAAAAATAAGAAAAACATCAAAATTGGAAGGCTCTCATCCTATTGGTCCATATGTCATCTTATCCTAGTAAAATTTCCCTTAATTATTTGAAAATATCCCTTAAAATCTCATAGATCATTCTCTTGAATTTCATGCAATCCTAGCCTTTTATTTAGCTTAGCTTAATAGCTTAGATGGCTATCTTTGAAGGCTCCTTTAGCTTGGTTTCATAGCTAGCTTTGGAAGTTTCCTTAGCTTGACTTCATGGATCAATCCATTGGCTTGAGTGCCTTGAATGGTTTGTCTTGAATTGCTTAGCTTGCCACCTTCTCTCATGGCTTATATGGCTATGGTGGCTTAAGTGGCTTCCATCCAAAGGTGGTGGAAATGCGTGCTTACTTCATGGGCCCAATTTATCCACCTTTAGCTCCTTTAATCGTACCCATTACTGGTCCACAAGATGATCTTGGCCTTTGGTTTCATGTTGAAGTGATGATTTTGAGGCTTTAACTCAATCTTTTGATCTTGATCTTCGATTTCATTCTGATCAATCTCGACAGTTGGATAACCATCTTACTTCCTACAGAAAGTGAAAACCCCTAATTATATCCTATAAAAACATGATTAATCATATGTTTACCTTGGATTAGCCTATAAACCTAGAAAATAACAAACATACGTCATTAGGTCAAAAATGAATGTGTTACAAATTTTGATCTAAAAACCTTAATTTACCCCTATAAGTATTATCACATGGATACTAATTGGGTGATTTTTGTGAAAAATTAGATACTTTTCAAGGAGCCAAATTTCAACCCTAGCCACCATCCTACACTCCATACATAGGAATTCAATGTGTTCAACATAAGCAATATAGGAAGAGGCATCATTTTCCAAGGTGTTCCAGGTAATTTTAAGATAAAACTTGGAAGAAACTTCCTATGGAATGTCATTATCTTCATCCTCTCATCTTCATCATTCAAGGAAGAAGGACAATTATCTAACCACCCATCCATCTAGCCTATCAAGTTATCTTGACCTGGGTTTCAAAAGACAATTTTTAGAAAAGTAAAAAATACAACTTTTACAAAGGTTGGAATTCCCTTAACTTTTTTTTTTTTTTTTTAATTTCTTTGCAAAAACATCTTTATAAATAGCCAAGAACCAATTTCCAAATAAGAAGTGGCTCATGTCTGAGTATAGTTCTATTAACCACAATAATATATCCATCTAATGTATAAAAAACATCCATGTCCTTGTACATCAAATATCCATAAACCTAGAAAGTAAATAAATTATCTTGGTTGTTGGTCCTCACATCGATTAAGATTCACTTTCCTTACCTTCACCATGTCTTGTCAAGTGGTTCCTCCTTTATGCTCATGTGTTCCCTGATCTAAGATATTGTAAAACAAGATACAATATCTCAACAAACTATGCTTGTGGAAGCAAAAACAAGAGTATATTTATGAGAATATAATGGAATGACAATTAGGATTTAAATCTATTTTCATAGTCCATAAAAATATATCCATAAAAGATATAAGAGAAACAAGTAACATGACACTCTTTAAGTGTTGATAGAAACCCACTAGCTCTATCACATCAAATATGTACTAGAACTTAAGTACTCATTTATCTTCTGTGTTGAGCTCAATAACAACTAAAAAAAAAAATGATAAATATCATGGACTACCTATGTTCACGTCATCTTCACTATCATGTGCCCTTCTACATCTAATAGAGGGAGTTCCACCGTATCCTCACGAGGCCTACAATTGCCTCAGAAGGGTTCCTTAAGTCGCCTATAGTGGAATCCACCATCGACTAAGAAATATGGCACTCTTGGAATTTGTTACCATTCCACTTTAAGTATTATAGGCTGGGAGGCCAACCTGTCAAATCTCTTAGCATAGCATCCTTAGGCTCCATAGGTTATCATGTATGAGTAAAAAAATGAGGTACGTTTATACCCTTGTATTACTTGTAAGGATCTCAATCATTGAAATAAAAGAATTTCATGTTTTCCAAATTTTACATTGTAAATTAAATATCATATATCGTGGCTGTCCATAAGCATATCTTATAGTAGATAGTAGTCCAAAAACATTTATAAAACTCATCTTTTCACTATAAAAACTGTCCTGACATATACAACTATGTAAAATAGCAAGTAGAAATCCAAAAACCTAATCACAAACCCATCCTTTTACTAGCAAAATAATCACTATACTTTAAGTTAGGAAGCATAATGGATAGTAGTCCATAGCATGCTTAAAAGCTCATCTTTTACTAGGAAAACAATAAATATACTTTCATATATAGAGCATAGTAAATAGCAATCCATAACATAATGAAAAATGGTGTAGCTTTAAAATTACTTGCAAGAGCACGAATCAATGTAGTAATTTACATACAAGAGAGGTTGATCCCTCAAGGAATCTCATAGAATTATCAATTGATTGGATTTTATTTAAGTTGCTTATCTTAGACAAAGAAAGAGGGTTTTGATTAAACTAGAAATTTAAACAATATGGAATTGGAAAGATGCATCAAATTAGAAACTATAACTAAAATAAACTTTCTAAAAATAAATATATTCAATGAAATGAGAAAATTTCCTAACTAACATGCACTCTATAAAAGAAACTAATGCAAAACTAGCATGAATAGATCCATATGCTTGAACTGAGGAAACTTACTAAAAAGAAAACTTTCCTAATTCTAAAACTTTCTAAAATCAACTTTCAAAAATTCATAAAAAAAATTTCCAAAACTAAATTAAGATGTAAGAAACAAATTAACAATTAGTAAACTAAGGTTAATCAATTAAACAAAGCAATAATTAAAAGAGGAATCACCCAAGTCCAGTGCACATGGTTCATAGGATGAAAATTAGTCAAAATTCAACAAGCAAAAGCTAACTAACATGTATTCTAATCAAATAACTTAATAATCAATGCAATAAGCTAAATAGGTTCCTAGGAAATCAAGCAAATATGATGAATAAAGTGCTAGAAACTAAGCATGAACATTGAATGGAAAAGTTTCAAATTTCAAGTACTTAAGAATCTCAAATCAAACTAAGCCTGGAAACCAATTAAACTAGCACTTTTTATGTCAGATAACACTCAAGATCTAAAGTACTTTAATATTATAAATAAACATTAACAAGAATCCTCAAATAGCTTTATTGAATCAAAGGCAAAATACACCCAAAATAGTGCACATACTACATGTGTAAATTTGGAAATTTCTCACTCTTCATGAACTAAAAATCAATTCAAATCAAAGCTAAAACACCTTTAATTTCTCTCAAACTAAACTTAGATGATCTATAAGTAATACCCAAAATAGAATTAAGAGAATAGATGCATGGAATGATGGGAATAGTTAAGGCAAAAGACATCTAGAACTAGTTCCAAAATCAAGTAAAAATGTGGAATTCAAGGAAGGAAAGCAAAAATTCAAGCTACATTTTCTCTTGGTTGTCATTACTAGAGAATAAATATCTTGGATCATAAGAGATTAAACAAGGAAAACTATGAAGATGGAATCAAGGATTCAAGGGAAAGCAAAGGGGATCTACGCATGTGAAACTAGATCAACAAAATAAGAACAAAACTAACTATGAGAGCAATGACTTGAAATCAAACTACTAACTTGGAATTGAAGTGTAAAATGAAAATAAAATACTTAAGGAATCCAAATAAAGAACATCCCAAAAGAAATCAAAAGTCCAAGTTTCAAGAATCACCAAGCTAGAGTGCTACTTTAGGGTTTTCTCACAAAACCTCTACTTGTAAAAAAACATAGAATCCATGGAGCTTAATAGATGGCTGGGTTTAAAAATGAATGAATCTTATTCTAGGGAAAAGGATCTTGATCTAGATTTTAAATGAGTAAAGTTAGATGGAGAGTGAGGTGGAGGAATGACATAACAACATGACAACATGGTGGCTGCCATGTTCAGAAGGGGGGGGGAGGGGGGGGGGGGGGTGTTGCCACTTGTTTAGGAAGGTAGCATGGTGCTTTTCTCCTTCTAAATACATGGTTTGGATGTTGGAAAAGAGAGAAAAATGGAAGGGAAGAGAAAATAGGAAAGGTGGGAAAGCATCTAGGGTTTGAGGTGTTTTGAGTGTGACACAGAATGAGGAGCTTCCCATTTAGGAAACCACCTAAGGTGGCAACCAAGCAAGGGGGAGCCATCATTTTTTAGGAAGGTGCCTCCCTCCTTAAGAAAAAATCATGGAACCCTAATTGAGGAGAAGAAAAGGATGGAAAAGTGGAAATGGAAAGTGGGTTTTTCCCTCTTGATTGGTCCACCTATGCATGATCATTTTACCAATTGCAATTTTCTCTAAAGTCTTTCAATTATCCTTTGAAACTCATATTTTTAACTTAGAATAATTGCTTGATTTGATCCTCCAATCATGTGACTCCATGTGGCAAGGTTCACTTTGATGGCTCATTCCTTGCTGGCTTGAATGGTTAACTCTCTTAGCTTCAATGCTTGAATAGCTTGGCTTCTTTAGGTTTCCTTGTTCGATTAGAAAACCTCACGCATGGCTCCAATTCTCATTCAAAGGGGTAGAATTGCATGGCCTTTTATATGAAAAATTTTAGTCACCTTTGATGCTTCTCATTGCCTTCTTGCTTGCCTTAAGATGATATCAAACCTTGATTTGGCTATGAAATGTTGAATTTTAAGTCTTTGGCCTTCTTTTGACCTTGATCTTCAAATCTCATCTCACTTGATCTAGGCTATCAAATCATCTTCTCAACACCTACAAAAAAGGAAAAGCATTAATCAAATCCTAGAAACTTATGATTATCCACATACTTACTCTGGATTTGCTTCTAAACCTACAAAATATCAAACTTTTTATTTATTAGGTTAGAAATGCAAGTGTTACAAATTTTTGAAAAAACCCTAAAATAACACTATAATTTATAATATACAGGCTACTAATTAGTTACTTTTTATATAAAATTCAACACTTATCACACACCTCTACTAGAAATTTTCTAGTCCTGAACGAAACATGTGAAAAATCATGAGAACACAAAATGATTTTTGTTTTCATAGGTATTCATGTTTGCATTTAGCATATGCAACAAGTCCTTAAATCCCTAGGTTACCCCAGTGGAAGAATTAAGCATCGTAACGTTTTGTAATGAATATACCCATAAAATTCAATAAGTCCTTTGTTTTATTTTAGATAATTATCTTCCATTAGCACTCTACTGACTTTAGCAACTTAACAAAGATGAATGAAAAATTCTATGAGTTATTCACATCCCAACGCCATTTTATTACAGTTTTATCTTATAGTGTGGTGTGTATATAGGCTACATAAGTTAGGACTTCTAAATAGAAATGAAGCTTTTAAAGAAAAGATCAAACAACATTCTCTCTTTATGTGACTAGATCTAGCAACACTAATGGTCATATAATCTTATAAGCATGAATGAGATAAAGAAATATGATGATCCCTTAGAATGGATGCTATTACTGAAATTGGTATGGGTAGTTCATCTTAATTTCTTCCAATTTATATCCTCAGTAAGGTTGTTTTCCACCTTAAGATCAATAGGTCTTTGTATAGGACGAAACATAGGCTTGAGTAGAGTTCTAGAATGAAGGGGTATAAGGATTCAAAATTTCCAATCTAAGTTGAGGTCTTCAACTATTATTGGATAATTTTACTTTTAGTTGTACTTGAAGTGAATATCTCTGCTATTTTTCCTCTCTTTTCTCAACTTTTATTTTTTTGATACATTTTTCAAATTTTCTTGTATCTTTAAGAAGGAATGCTTGTCTTTGTAATTTTGATAATTTTCACTTCTTTGACTTTTGTCATTTTTCTGAATTTTTGCTATCATCCCTACACATTTTTGAAAGGTAGTTAATGGATGCTCTTAACTTGGTTTTTAGGTTATGTTAAATGGGGTTTTAAAAAGAAAAAGGCTTGTTGATGTTTAATCGCAAGTGCATGGGCTATTGTAGTGTAGCTTATGCAAGTACGGATCGATCCTACGGAGACTTGACTTAAAAAGTAGGAATTTTCATAAAATTTAATTCTCTAAACTTAAAAATAAATCACTAAAAAATACTAAAATTATTGAAATCATAATTAGAGATTATATAATATAGAATCATAGAATTTTCAGTTCCTAAAGAAAACAAACAAAATCAAATAACAAGAAAAAAACTACTTCCCTAGATCAATGTGTGTCAACATCTTCAAGTCTAATCTTCTAAAAGTTAATCTGCCTTTACAAATGTCTTTAGCAAATCCTTTATTGGAGATCCACCGTTCGGATTTGTTAGATTCGTCAAAATGGTCAAGATTTGGGCTATTTTGTAATTTCAAGATTTCGATAGCTCAGATTGAATTCTAGATTTTAGACAGAAGATCATAAACATTTATTATGTCTAGGGAGATCCTAAGAATGACTCTATGAATTTTATTTGAAATCAGATGAGAAATGGATGGGAAATTGAAGATTTTGGTTTCATTAAGCATAACCCATTGATTGGGTTACCTTAATTGATCTATCTTGGATTAGGCAATTCCTGGATAAGAATAATGTGGATAAAACATAACTGAAATAAATTAGGACACAGATGGAATTAAAAAGAGGACACATATATGAGATTTCTTTAAATGACCAAGGGCAGAACTGGAATTTCATCCAAAATTCTGGTTTTTAACAAAAACTAGAGGAAAATCGTGTTGAGGAGAAAACTAGAGAATGAGATGGGGAAGTAAGAAGGAGGGAAGAGGGAGAAGAGAAGAGAGAAAAGGAAGGCCGTGGGAGTGGAAATCCGACGTGGGTTTCCTTCCCTAGGAAGTCCGATGGCGAGAAAAAATGCCAGAGCAGAGATTGACGACGCTAGAGTAGAGGATGAAACCAGTGCCTGGCTGGGTTGTCTGGGCATCGTTCATGCTGGTTTGGGTGGTGGAGAAGAACAGAAATAGAGAGAGGGAGTGAAGGAAAGAGAGGTGGGGGTTGGTGTGGTAGAGAAGAGAAAACAAGAAGGAAGCCAGGGAAGAACAGATGCGTGAGAGGAGCAGTTGGCAGGGGAAGATGCTGACAAATGCTAAGACGTTTGGCCGGTGTGCCTCCGGTTGTAGCAGGTAAAAGAAAGAAATTGATGATGGGGAGATCATGAGAGAGAGAGAGAGAGAGAGAGAGAGAGAGAGAGAGAGAGAGAGAGAGAGAGAGAGAGAGAGAGAGAGAGAGAGAGAGAGAGAGAGAGAGAGAGAGAAGGGTGGTTTGGTGCGTTGAGGCGGAGAATAGAGGAGAAGAAGAGAGAAGGGGAAAAGGAGGTGAGAAGAGGAAGTAGGACATGAGTGAGAGGGGTGGTGAGAGATAGAGGAGAAGAGAAAAGAGAATGCAGGAGATAGACGTGGGAAAGAGAGGTCAAGAGGAGGGGGAGAAAAGAAGGAAAAGGAGAAAGAGATGGGAAGGGAAGAAAACGTTGGAGAGAAGAGGGGATTGGGATTGAGAGGGAGCAAAGAGAGATATGCATGGAAGAGAGTAGAGAAGAAGAAAGAGAAGAAGGTGGGAGAGAGGTAAGAGAAATGGGTCAACCTCCTACTTCCAGCCAAGCCAAGAGGAAGTGAAGAGGAGCCAGGTCCAGAATGGAGAGAAGGGTATATGAATAAAAAGAGAAAAAGAGACGTGAGAAAGTGAGAGACATGAAAGAGATGGAGAGAGCGACGTGTAGGAGAGAGGGAGATAAGAGAGAGAAAAGAGAGGAGAGAGATAAGAGAGAGGGAAAAGAGAGATAAGAGAGACAGGATAGAGAGATAAAGGGGTAAGGTCCACTAGAAGTCTAGTCTTGCTAGAACTTTGCACATCTTCAAGTTTCTTTTGTCCTAAGAGTCTTCAAATTCTTTTCTTTCCAAGAAACTTCATCATCCTCATCTTGATTTGATCTGGATCGTCCAAGCTGTGTTGATTGATCTACAATGCACATGACACAATTAGCATCATCTAAACCGTTTTTTATTCCCTTGATTAGCTTTGATGATCATCTAACCGTTAATTTTGTAATTCAATGGTTGGATGGCCAATTAAAGCTAAAATGAAATATTTTATGCAAAATCTTGAAATTGATGGCCTAGATACTCTAATTGAATACTAAATTAGAGGTAATTTGACCAAAATTGGACACTTAACAAGGCTTACCAAAAGGCTCAAGGGGTCTAACTAGTGGTATAACATACTAGACAAACTTTATGTCTCTAACTTAAAACAAGGATGGACTATACCATTTCTTAGATTTCTTAAAGCCTATCTGATTCAATAAATGTTTTAGGAAACTAAGTTAGTACTCCTATTGTTATTCTTTGCAATTTTACCAAAACAAAGATACTGGGATCTTTCAAAGTCTATGTACACTAAAGATATTATGGAATTACATACAAACCTTAGAAAGATGATAGTTTCTAACACTCAGTTGGGTGTAAAGGTCTCCACTAATTTTCCTCAGGGTTTATAAATGATAACCATCTATTAATCTTGACTTATGCACTATGTGTAAATGTGTTCTAAGATTTAACTTTTATAAAATACTTTAGGACATGAATAAAATGAAGAATTAACCATATCCATTTTTATTAAGAAGTTAAAGTACGAGAAATACTAAGCTTTTAAAATCCAATTCTCATCATAATAAAGAAAGTTTGAGCTTAAAAGTTTGGAAAACTTAGAAAACACTCTCTTCTTTTGTGAAAATACATAAAAAACTTAGAAATCTCATATATGTCTACACTCTCCAACCTAAACTAAAAACCCTCAGTTGCCTCCTAATGAGGGTGAAATTTTACATTTTCTCCCAGAAGTATTGTACAATGGTAATGATGAATGCTGATCTTATCATTGATGCAAGTTCATGTGACATACTAATGTGGGTCTTGGTAAACATGTTCCACTAACAATATGTCATCTATTTCAAGGTTGATCACTCTAGATAGGGTTTCACCATACTTTTCTATCTCACCATACTTTTCTATCTCAATGGCCCCATGAGGGTAAACAATACGTACTATGTAGGGTCTAATTTATCAAGATTAGGCATTTGACCCATGGTAAGATAATTGACAATATCTAAATACCAAGGCAACTGGAAAATGTGCAACAATTGTTCATCTAGAAAAGTTTCTATTATAGGCATTTTTTTCCTAGTAGACTCCACAACTAATTCGAATAAGTGCTCTACTAGAACATTTTGGCAACCTTTCTTATCTCAATTTCTAAATCAAGCTCCTAAAGTAATTGTGTCCATCAGATCAATTTAGGTGTAGTTCTTAGAGAGAAGATATTTAAAGCTGCATGGTCCGAATAGACAATGACCTTGATCTTAAAAAATAAGATATAAAGTTATCCACTATAAAAACAACTTCCAACAAATCCTTTTTCTATAGATGAATAATTGAGTTGGGCATTATTGAGTGTCTTGCTAGCATAATTTATCACTTGGGGAAGTTTATTAAATTGTGTAGTCCAAAGCATCACACATTATTTTGAATGGTGCACTCTGGTCTAACAATTGAATTATAGGCACAAAAGTCAACTTAGCCTTTAGGCACTAAAATTCTTTCATACAATTTCAATCAAAGTCAAAAGTTTCCTTCTTCATAAGTAAATTAAATAGGGCCTTAACAATTTTACTAAAAGTCCTTGATGAATCGTCTATTAAAACCAGCATGGCCTAAAATTGGGTAGTTTTTTTCACTATTCTTGGGGGAGGAAGGTTAGAGATTAAATCCACTTTGTCTTTATCTACTTCTATGTCATTATGTGACATGATATGATCTAAAACAATGCCATTTTGTACCATGAAATGACATTTTTCCTAGCTTAACATTAAATTCTTTTCATGACACCTAGCAAGGGCAAGTTTTAAATGGTATAGGCATTCATCAAATGAAGATCCAAATACTAAGAAATTGTTCATAAACATCTCTAGAAACCTCTCCATTATATTAGAAAATATGCTTAACATACACCTTTGAAAATGTAAAAACCCCAAATTTTGTTAATTGATTGAGAAAATCAATTTAGTTTGAATTTTCAGAAATTTTGGACTGAAATATTAGGTTACTGGAAATTCTCATTTTATAGAGATTAAAACATAATTTTAAACTTAGAAATTATGAATGTACCTGAAAAATTAATCAAAATGATACTATGTTCAATTTTGAGTTAAAATGAAAAGGGTAAAATGGTAATTTTACCCATAATCAAGACCTAAGACATTAATGTTTAGAATGTACTTAGAAATAGAAATCCAATGCCACTAAGTATGCTCAATTTCAAGTTCGAGAGAAAAAAAGGATTTTTCTCCATAAAAGGGCAAAATGGTCCTTTCACACCATGTGGGACCCACAAGGGGCCCACAAATGAATCAAACTACCAGACAACATGTAATGAGTGGTCAAACCACTACTAGATGCTAGTGGAGAAGGAGGTGGTAGTGAGGGATCCAATGTTAAATTAATATTTAAAAGAATTAAAACATAATTATTACAAGTAATTATGAAAAATGCAAAACACTTATAAATGTCCCTCCAAAAATGTTCATTAAAATTCCACTCCCAAAAATCTCCCTTCTTGCACTTTCTCTCTCCTCTCTCTAATTGGAGCAAGCGACCTAAATTCAATTAGGCACTCTATTCCAAATTGAATCTCACAAATCCTACCATCCATACAATCCTAGACTACCTTATCTACAAAACTCCCAAATCAATTTCAAGATCCAACGGTGCATTCAATAGGCAATCACAAAACAATGGACTATTGGGCTATCTTATCATGGAAGGGTATTTATTTCAAATTGAGCTTCAAATCTACATTGTTTCTCCAATCAGGTAGGTGGAAACACTTCTTATACTTATTTCATGTTGTTTTATGTAATTTTTATTTTTTTGTTAAAATTTATAAAAATAAAGGAAGGACTAGAACCCTTCAATTCTGGATGATAGAGGGCTCAGATGGAAAATCTGAGCAATCTAATCACTCTTGAAGGGTCCAAAACCCCTAGGATAGAAGTTTTAAGAAATTTTATAGAGTTTTGAGCCTTTATTTGAAGAGGATTGATTGGATGGTCCAAAATAGATGGTTTGATCTCCCAAATCAAATGGGGATTGCGGGACGCATTGCAAAATGCCTTACAAAGATGCGCCCTATGGGAGTGTCTCTGTGTGCGAGCACTGGTTATGATGTCGTCTTGACAGGACGACCACGCGATAGCGCAGGTCATAGGAGAGCGCATTACACATGCATCGCAGTGATGGGCGCGTAGCTACTGCTCCACCTAATCCATCTGGACAGTCCATTTCACTGGGCCCAGATCAAATATGGACCCTAGGAACGACTATAAACTTCATAATTCAATTGTAGAGTCATCTGAACTCCAAATTGAGATTGAAAAGAAGCTATGGAAAGCTTATAACGTCTATTTTCTTCTAAAACCATAATATTGATAAAAACAATATAGAAACTCTCTGTTTTCAATAATTAAGTTTCTCATTTTCATGATCTTCAAGATCTGAGATGATCAGATCTTAGGGATCAGATTTACTAAGGATATAATGTTGAAATCAAGTGATATCCATGATTTATTTGGACAGATCTAACATAAATTGAAGGATCTACCCTTTATGATAGAAAAATCCTAAACATACAAAGGCACCACTCGATCAATGAGATCAAGTATGATCAGATCCTTCAGATGGATTGAATGAATGATATTATGATGGGATCCATCGAAATCATGGATTGAATATGACAAAAAACAAAGGGATATGATCTTGGACCTTAATGCAGTAAAAGCCCTAAAATTAATTAAAACCCTTGATTAAAAGGAAAAGATCCAAGATCTAATGGTTGGATCATAAGTAAAGGTTTCTAATAATCTTAATCTAATTAGTTCAAATGTTTTTTATTTGATAATAGTATTGTAAATCTGATTTATGTTATAAAGCATAATAGTTCTTAAATTTTACCATGCTATGTTCTATGTGTTATTAGATTGTTACAGTTTGATAGATTTAGTTATCTTAGGGCCATATTATTTTAATTTTAAAGTTTAAGCATGATTCCATTAGATTAGTAGTCAAATTTCATGTATTTTATAATTTAGGATCGATGTTAGTATATTAGAGTATAAATGCCCATAGAATGAGTAGATGTACAATTCTCTTATGATTTAAAGTGTATGATTGTTTGAATTGTCAAAGTATAGTATAAGCATCTTAATTGTCTTTAAGTTAGTAGATATAATTGCTTAATTACTGGTTATGTCTTAATATTCATGAATCACCAAAAATAAAATATAATGAAATAGAGATTCATGAACAATTAAGATGAGTGAATGACTTGGACTTAATATTAGTAAGGGCTATAATTAGTAGTACAATATAAGGATTATCAAATCCTTGGTCGAAGCTAGGAGAATAATAAACCCCATGAATGACATTTTAAATGTACATGGACTTAATTAAAATTGATTAGAAAGAGTATTTAAGGTTAACATGCTCGTAGGAACCTTATGAAAGGTTGAACTAAGGTCACTCTAGTGAATGTTGAACGTGGTGGTTAAGGGGGTTTTCTAATGGAGCCTCGCTCTTCCCCTACCTTCAGTTGATGCTTGTGAGGTTTAAACACCTCCTTACATGAGGATTGAAGTAACCACCGATAAAACATTAACTACTTGAATCATAATAATAAGAGCATAAATGGTTAGTAAATTATCTAATCGTAATAAAAATTGTAAGTAAGATAAGGATGATCAAACAAGATCCATGGGATATTGAATGATCAAGAACAATAAAAAGAAATAAATACTTCTTGATGATGATACATATATATATATATATATATATTGCTTGCAACTTTGATCAAATAGAATAGAAGATCTGAACCCTTGATCAATTATGATTCAAGGAAGAGAACCAAGATCCTCCTCCTTAGGGATTATCAAACAACTAAACTTAGATCAAAGAAGAACTAGATGATAGAAGATCTAAGCCCTTGATCTTTATCAACAAGTATAAATTGTTGATCAAAGGATCTATGAAAGATCAAGATCAAAGAAAGGAGTGTACAAAGACTTAGAATAGAAAATACTTAGATCTAAAAGATTAGAAGATCATTCTAACCATCAAATCTATTGATCAATACGATAAACACTATCTAAGGAAGATAGATTGTGATAGGACACAAGATCTAGATCCTTTATATCAAAGGATAAGATTAGACAAAGAATATAGATGGGATAAAAAATATAGGATTATTCAGATTGTATATATATTGACAGTATGTATGGATTTATAAATTATATACATCAGTCAGGATCATGAAAAATCTGAAGAGATGGATCACTACTTGAAGGTAGGAGGATTTTATGAATGCATCTACATGAGAAGTACATGTTGTATACATGATCTTATGTTTGGAAATGTTGACAAGTATAATGTAAATACTTGTATTAAACCCATTGAAAACTCTTATGATCCAACTAAAGCACATATGAAATGGTTAAGTTAGAATTAAAAAAACCCTGAGTGAATAGGAAACTAGAAAGTATTCTAGCCCTAAGTAAACAGATGGATTGTTTAATGCATATGAGAATTACTTTACATACAAGCATGGAGGCTTGTGGTTTTGTTTTAAACAGGTATAGGCTTGAGGATGCTATGTTAGAAGAGTTTGTAGGGTTTGGGCACCTGCTCTTCGAAACTTGTTATTATATGGATAGTAAGCCTAAATGCGGCTAAAAGTTGAGTCCGGCAATTATGGGAAGGCGACCACTGTGATAACCATGGTCCTCCCCATATGGATATTGTGATTTCCACCAAGGATGGTATAGGTGGATTATTGAGTAGTTATTCAGGCACGTTAATGCGGATTTTGACTACATGCATAGTAGTATTTTGAGTATTTTTGCATTATGATGCATGGCATAGCAAAATACCTTATGATATGGCATGATGAGATGCTGGGTAATCATGGATTACTGATACTACCCAAATGAGAGAGAATTTCCAGCAGAGTCTGGATGATTTATCAACTCAGCATAAGCTAGATATTATTATGTTTTGAGATATTAACTATTTTTCATGGTTTTGACAATATGTATATATCTCTACATAGTATAATGTATGTATGCATAAGGATCTACATATATGACAACGTAAAGAAATTGCTCTATGAGTATGAATAATGGGATTATGAAGTATTAGAATTGTAATGTCAAAGTTTTATGCTTCTTGAATCCCCTACCATGTGAGGTCAATGTGAGGATGCCTTCAACATAAATGATATTATTGAGGAAATTAAGCACCCTTTTACTCTATAAGGATGAGTAATTCCCAAATTTATCACTTGGGAATCTGAAATGAAACATGATTTTATGAAATCAAAACAAATTTTGAGTTTGATAAATGATATTCATGAATTTGAGGAGAATGAAATATATTATTTGAATTGGTAATGATATATGGAATTAATTTAAGAAAATCAAGGGCATTTATAGAATATATGATAAACACTTGCAAAACTTGTCAACTATCTGGTAAGTGTACATGTTGATTAAAGAAAGCAAAGTTTAAGGCCATATAAATTCTAAGAATGATATGGAAGTTGAACCAACAAAGATTGGAGATGAAACTAAATTGTGTGATAACTTTGACAGTTAGAGAAATTTATCTCTTATTGATTGTATAGCATGCTATAAGGACATTCTTTTAGTATAATCTTACCATTGATTATGTAAACCATAAAGAATTTATGGTAGATTATTGAGACTTGAAGAATATAGGGTAAATTTTGGAGTTTGTAAAGGCTTGAGAATGGATGACTACAAAGTCAATATAGACTCTTTTAATAGGAATTATCAAGAATACTTAAAATAAAGGGTAGTATGATATGGAAAAGTTATGAGGTATGCTTGAAAGAAGCATAAGAAATGCATAATATGAAGATGGAGAAATAAGAAAATCAAGTGCTATGAATAAAGAGCAAATCATAGTACAAGAATAATAATGAAAGATGAGGAAGAGGTTATTACAAGGAAACTATCAATTAATATTAGGATCTTAAAAGAAATTTTTAGTAGAAATAAATAGTAAAGGAGTATGATTATCTAGAATAGAAATGAGATAAGTACTTCCAAATAATGGAAGAACCAAGAAGAGATAATTACTCCCAAATAGTGGAAGATTGTTACAAAGAACAATAGTTGAAATTGTAGAATCAAGTAATATGTAATTTTGGTAGATATTCTAAGGACTATACATATCAGGGAAGATATGCCAAAACTATATATTTTGAAAAGGAATGAGGATGAGCAATACAAGTTAGAATAGAAAAGTATGAAGTATTGAAAGATTGGTGAAAATCAGGAATAGAAATTTAGTATACTAGTCAAGAGAAATAAGAAATTGTGAACAAAAGGGTAACTCAGTTTAAGAGTTATTAATCTTTTTGGAAAGTCTAGCAAAGAATTAGGATAAGTGGTTAATGCATTAGCATTATTAGTGAGATGTGTGTCATGTCCTAAAAATAGGATTTTTACCTTGAAGAAGAAGGTAACATGAACTATGAATGAAAGGAAATGGAGGTTTCCTTAAGTGGCACTGCCACGTGAGCAAATCTATGAACGAGTTCATGGAAACTCATAAGTAAGTTGAAATGTGAATTTCGAGGACAAAATTATTATAAGGGGGGAAGATTATAATAACCCCAAATTTTGTTAATTGATTGAGAAAATCAATTTAGTTTGAATTTTCAGAAATTCTAGGTTGGAATATTAGGTTATTGGAAATTTTCTTTTTATAAAGATTATAACATAATTTAAAACTTAAAAATTATGAATGTACTTGAAAAATCG
This sequence comes from Warburgia ugandensis, assembly GCA_035236585.1. Taxonomy (NCBI): domain Eukaryota; kingdom Viridiplantae; phylum Streptophyta; class Magnoliopsida; order Canellales; family Canellaceae; genus Warburgia; species Warburgia ugandensis. The sequence continues at coordinate 50,780,261 of CP141130.1, forward strand.
ATCAAAAAACACTAAGTATGTTCAATTCTGAGTTAAAATGAAAAATACCTAATTTTCTTTATTTTTTTATGAATAAAAGGTAAAATAGTAATTTTACCCATAACGGAGACCTAAGACATCAATATTTAGAATGTACTCAAAAATACAAATCCAACACCACTAAGTATGCTCAATTTCAAGTTTGGGAGAATAAAATGGATTTTTCTCCATAAAAGAGCAAAATGGTCCTTTCACACCCCGTGGGACCCACAAGAGGCCCACAAACGAATTCAATGGCTAGAAAACATGTAATGAGTGGTCAAACCACTACCAGCTGCTAGTGGAGAAGGAGGTGGTAGTGGAGGATCCAATGTTAATTTAATATTTAACAGAATTAAAACATAATTATTACAAGTAATTATGAAAAATATAAAACACCTATAAATACCCCTCCAAAAATCCTCCAAAAATATTCATTAAAATTCCCACAAAATCATCTTGCTTACATTGAAAAACTACATCTAGATTCCTTTACAAAATTCCAAAACTCCCAAAAATTTGCCTTCTTACACTTCTCTCTCCTCTCTCTACTTGGAACAAGAGACCTAAATTCAATTAGGACTTTGTTCCAAATTGAATCTCACAAATCTCACCATCCATACAATCCTAGACTACTTATCTACCAAACCCCCAAATCAATTTCAAGAACCAACGGTGCAATCAATAGAAAATCACAAAACAAGGGACTATCAGGCTATCTTATCATCAAAGGGTATTTATTTCAAATTGGGCTTTGAATCTACGTTGTTTCTCCAATCATGTAGGTAAAAACACTTCCTATACTTACTTCTTGTTGTTTTATAATTTTTATTTTTTTATAATTAGTTTTAGGTTAAAATTTATAAAAATAAAGTAAGGACTAGAACCCTTAAATTCTAGATGATGGAGGGTTCAGATGGAAAATCTGAGCCGTTCAATCACTTCAAAAGGGTCCAAAACCCCTAGGATAGAAGTTTCAAGAAATTTTTATAGAGTTTGGGGCCTTTGATTGGACAGTCCAAAACGGACTATCCAATCTCCCAAATCAAATTGGGATTGCGGGCTGTATGGAGATGCACCCTACTGGAGTGTCTCCATGCACATGCGCAACGTGCGACATCATCTCGACGGGATGACAGCGCGATAGCGCAGGTCACGGGGGTGCACGTTACGTGTGCATCCTAGTGATGGGTGTGCAGCGACTGCTCTGCCCAATCAATTTGGCCGTCCGTTCCACTAGGCCCAGATCAAATCTAGACCCTAGGAACAACTATGAACTTCACAGTTCAATTGTAGAGTCATCTGAACTCTAAATTGAGATTGGAAAGAAGCTATCTTCTGAAACCATAATATTAATAAAAACATTCCAAAAACATTCTGTTTTCAATAATTAATTTTTAATTTTCATGTTCGTCAAGATCTAAGATGATTAGATCTTGGGGATCTGATTTACTGATGATATCATGTTGAAATCAATTGATATCCATGATTTATTTGGACATATCTAACATAAATTGAGGGATCTACCCTTTATGGTAGAAAAACCCTAAAAATACAAAGGGACCACTCGATCAATGAGATCAAGTATGATCAAATCCTTGAGATGGATTGAATGAATGATATTATGATGGGATTCATTGAAATCATGCATTGAATATGACAAAAAAAAAGGGATATGATCTTGGACCTTAATGCAGTAAAAGCCCGAAAATTAATTAAGCTCTTGATTAAAAAGAAAAGATCCAAGATCTAATGGTTGGATCATAAGTAAAGGTTTCTAATAATCTTAATTTAATTAGTTCAAATGTCTTTTATTTGATAATAGTATTGTAAATCTGATTTATGTTGTAAAGCATGATAGTTCTTAAATTTTAGCATACTATGTTATATGTGTTATTAGAATGTTATAGTTTGATAGATTTAATTATCTTAGGGCCATGTTATTTTAATTTTAAAGTTTAAGCATGATTCCATTAAATTAGTAGTCAAATTTGATGTATTTTATAATTTAGGATCCATGTTAGTATATTAGAGTATAAATGCCCATAGAATGAGTAGATATACAATTCTCTTATGATTTAAAGTGTATGATTATTTGAATTGTCAAAGTATAGTATAAGCATCTTAATTGTCTTTAAGTTAGTAGATATAATTGCTTAATTAGTGGTTATGTCTCAATATTCATGAATCACCAAAAATAAAATCTAATGAAATAGAGATTCATGAACAATTAAGATGAGTGAATGACTTGGACTTAATATTAGTAAGGGCTATAATTAGTAGGACAATATAAGGATTATCAAATCCTCGGCCCAAACTAGGAGAATAATAAACCCCATGAATGACATTTTAAATGTTCATGGACTTAATTAAAATCGATTAGAAAGAGTACTTAGGGTTAACATGGTCATACGAACCTTACGAAAGGTTGAGTTAAGGTCACTCTAGTGAATATTGAACATGGTGGTTAAGGGGGTTATCTAATAGAGCCTCGCTCTTCCCCTACCTTCAGTTGACGTTTGTCAGGTCTAAATGCCTACTTACATGAGGATTGAAGTAACCACTTTATGTTTGCCCATTTAGCTTGTGAGCCTTAACCAATTGGAAATAAGAGGAGCAGTTTAAACTTAGGCTGAAATAAGTTATCTTCAATCGGTAAACATTAACTGGTTGAATCATAATAATAAGAGCATAAATGGTTATTAAATTATCTAATCGTAATAAAAATTATAAGTAAGATAAGGATGATCAAACAAGATCCATGGGATCTTGAATGATCAAGAGCAATATAAAGAAATAAATACTTCTTGATGATGATACATATGTGTATATATATATATATATTGCTTGCAACTTAGATCAAGTAGAATATAAGATCTGAACCCTTGATCAATTATGATTTAAGGAAGAGAACCAAGATCATCCTCCTTAGGGATTATCAAACAACTAAACTTAGATCAAAGAAGAACTAGATGATAGAAGATCTAAGCCCTTGATCTTTATCAACAAGTATAAATTGTTGATCAAAGGATCTATGAAAGATCAAGATTAAGAAAGGAATACACAAAGACTTAGAATAGAAAATACTTAGATCTGAAAGATTAGAAGATCATTCTAACCATCATATCTATTGATCAATAGGATAAAATGATAGGACACAAGATCTAAATCCCTTATATCAAAGGATAATATTAGACAAAGAATATAGATGGGATAAAAAATATAGGATTATTTAAATTGTATATATATTGACAGTATGTATAGATTTATAGATTACATACATCAGTTAGGATCATGGAAGATCTAAAGAGATGGATTACTACTTGAATGTAGGAGGATTTTATGAATGCATCTGCATGAGAAGTACATGTTGTATACATGATCTTATGTGTGGAAATGTTGACAAGTATAATATAAATACTTGTATTAAGCCCATTGAAAACCCTTATGATCCAACCAAAACACATATGAAATGGTTAAGTTAGAATTGAGGAAAACCCTTACTGAATAGAAAACTAGAAAGTATTCCACCCCTAAGTAAATAAATGGATTGTTTGATACATATGAGAATTGCTTTACATATAAGCATGGAGGCTTGTGGTTTTGTTTTTAATAGGCATAGGCCTGGGGATGCCATGCTAGCAGAGTTAGTAGGGTTTGGCCACCTGCTCTCCAAAACTTGTTATTATATAGATACCAAGCCTAAATGAGGCTATAAGTCAGGTGGGGCAATTATGGGAAGGCCACCACTGTGACAGCCATGGTCCTCCCCATACGGACATGGATATTGTGATTTCCACTATGGATGGTATAGGTGGATTATTGAGTAGTTATCTAAGACACTGGTATAGATTCTGACTGCATACATAGTAGTCCTTTGAGTATTTTTGCATTATGGTGCATGGCATAGTGAAATACCTTATGATATGGCATGAGGCAATGCCGGGTAATTGTGGATTACCGATACTACCCAAATGACAGAGTATTTTTAGTAGAGTTTGGATGATTTATCAACTCAGCATAAGTTAGATATGACTAGGTTTTGAGATATTAACTATTTTTCATGATTTTGACCGTATGTATTTATCTATACACAGTATTCCGTATGTATGTGTAAGGATGTACATATATGACAAAGTAAAGAGATTGCTCCATGTGTATGAATAATGGGATTATGAAGTATTAGGATTATACTGTCAAAATTTTATGCTTCTTGAATCCCCTACCAAGCATAGCTTATTGAGATATTGTAAATATTTCAATGTTTACAATATCTCAGATACAAAGAAGGAGAATTAGGATCTGAAGACATAAGAAGATTTGGAAGAATAATCAATCAAGGTATATCCCTTGAAGGTATTCATTTTTATTGGAGAGCATTGTATTGTATTAAGAGTTTTTAATGTATGGTGAGGTTTGAAATTTGGATTATGTAATTTGGACAAGTATTGTATTGATACCGGGTTGTATTGTGAACTACTAAATGATTTTGGAATTTAATAAAAATATATTCCTTCAATGGAATTTTATCTTGTACAGAAATTCTACTTATGTTATATATGAAGTGATAACTTGGGCTTTTCAAAACAAGTTTTAAAGAAAAGAATTTTCATTACTTTGTTTTGCAAATTTTTTTACTACTAAGGGCCTTACCTTTGAAAAATGTATTACAAAATGTGTTACAAAAGCTCGGGTTGTCACAATTGTGAGCAAGAGACCTTAAGAGGTAGTCCCACATCACTAAGGGGAAAGTCACTGGGCTAGTTATAAGGGTTCAAGGAACTTTACTTGTCAAGACACGTTTTCCTAGGGAACTTGGTTTCTAGGGGGGAATAAAGCCTTGACTGCTGCCAGTGTATGAGCACCGTCAGTGAAAGGCAGACAATATCTTGACAATTGGACCCTTGGGGTGTTATAAATGGTATCAGGGATGACCCCTGTCCTAATGTGTGGCTAGCTTGTAGATGAGGACACCTGTTCCCTAGTGGGAGTGAGGGGTGAGCCAAGAGATGCTGGTAGGTAGTTGTGAGGCAAGAGACCTTAAGAGTTAGTCCCATATCGCTAAGGGAAAAGTGACTAGGCTAGTTATAAGGGTTCAAGGAACTATACCTATCAAGATATGTTTTCCCTGGGAACTTGGTTTCCAAGGGGGAACAAAGCCATGACTACTGCCAGTGTATGGTCACCGTCAGTGGAAAGTGGACAATATCTTGACAATTGGACACTTGGGGTGTTATAGAAAAGTAGTTGGGGCATTACAAAGTCCAAAAGGCATAGGTTAGTACATGATGGTTCGGAAAGGGCAGATGAAGGTAGCCCTCTCCCAGTCATAAGGTGCTATCGAGATTTGGTTAGAGCTAGAGTAACAATAAAAAAAGTAGTAATAACTATGATCAGCCAACCTTTCTAGCACTTAGACAATAAATGAAAGAGGAAAATGGTCTTTCCTGATGATCGAGATCATATTTTGGTAATCGATGCAAGCTCTCCACCCACTAGTCATGTGAGTGGGTACTAGCTCGTTATCCTCATTTTGTGTTACCTTAACTCAGAACTTCTTGGGGATAACCTAAATTGAGCTGAGCCAAGTGTTGTCAGATATAGGTAGATGATACCAACATCTAAGAGTTTAAGTACTTCATCTCTTAATACCCCTTTCATATTGGGGTTTAGGATCCCCTGTGTTACCATTAATGGTTTATCATTTTCTTCTGGGTGAATTCTTTGCATACACACATCAAGGACCCTTGGATGTCTGCTATGGTCCACCTAAAGCTATCTTATGCTCTTTAAGAACATCAAGAAGCTTTCCTTCCTATTCTTTATCTAGATATGAAGCTATGATTACAAGCAAGGTTTCATCTGGCTATAGTTAAGAAAATTTTAAATTTTTAGGAAGTGGCTTAAGAACTAAGGTTGGTAGCTTTTCTACTGAAGTCACATGAATAGAATTGGAAGGTGGAAGTGGTTCCACTATAGCTCCCCATTTGGAAGTATCCATTATAGGTGCAACACCTAGAAGATTATTGAGCTTATCAATGGACTTATCTATATCAAATTCACATTTAAAATGTTCTAGACATGCCTTAAGTGGGTCTAAGATGCATAATGGTATATTAGCATCTTGAATTAGACCTTCAATAAAATTTACTACACAAGAATCATCTAGGTCTAGACGCTGATGATTGGCATTAACAACATTAAGCGTCACTTTCATATTGCCAAAGGATAATTTCATCACACCATTTCTACAATTGATGATGGCATTGGACATTGCCAAAAATGAACATCTAAAAATGACTAGGATCTAACTATTGGGGTCTGACACAAGGTGGGTATCGAGGACAATGAAATTTATAGCAAAGTAAAACTAGTTTACTTGTATTAAAACATCCTCAACCATCCTACATGGAATCTTCATTGATCTATCTACTAACTACAAAGTGGTATTGGGTTGTTTAAGGTCACTAAGCTCAAGTTGCTCATTGACAGAAAATGGCAATAGGTTTATACTAGCCCCTAAATCAAGTAGTTCCCTATCAATGACATGGTTTCTTATAACATAAGGGATGGTATGACAACTTGGATCTTTAAACTTAAGAGGGTAAAGAGCTCACTTGCTCAGTGAGGAGGGCTTTCTTTTACACATTAAGCTTGCAGTTTTGTGCGTAGTGCTCTTTAGGAAATTTGGCATAAATAAGAATGTCTTTAATAGCATTGAATAATGGGATATTTATTTTAACATTCTTAAACACATCCATTATCTCAGGGAAATTGGTTCCTTTCTTTGCCTTGTGTAGTAGTTGAGTAAATGAGGCTTTAGGCACATAAGGTGCCCCCACTATAGGCTCAGATGGAGTAGGAGATTTCTACCTTTTCTCTTTCTCCTGTGTTTTAGCTGGTTCATTCTCCTATATAGTTTCCTTAGTCTACTCTACTTTATTATCAACCAAACGGCCACTCTCAAGGGTAGTAATAGACTTTGCTGGTTAATGGGGTCTTTGGTATGTGAATTAGACCCTATTTAATATGTTCCTTAGGGTTTGGAAGTGGATGACCTGGAAACTATCCCTTTTTTCTTTCATTCAAAGTAGCTAACAATTGGTGCATTTACATTTCTAATTTAGCAATTGTAATGCCCAAGCAATTTATGCTATTTTTAACAAAAATTGAACATTCTATAGGAAATGAACTAGGTTAAATGTTTCACTTTATTTAAAATAGTAAACAAATGAATTTGTGATAAAACTTAGCACCACTAGATTCTACTCGAAAAATGGAATCCAATGCCTCAAAGAACACCGAAAACGGAGTTCGTATGAAGAAGTTACGGCTGTTTAAAGATCAGGGGCGGTTCCGTAATTTAAACAAAAAACGAAAAAGAATGAAAAACTAAGGGGGCCGTTTTGATAACGGCACCCACCGTCGTCTTCCACCTCCAGAAACCCTTTTCTCCTGATTTCTCCAGAACACACTAGGGGAAATGGCAGCACTGCCATTGAGGGGCACCGCCTTCTCCCCTCTATAAAAGCCCCATCTCCCCCCTCACGAAAACACGATTTTTCAACGTTTTCAGGACTGGGGTTTCCGGCAAAAACCGAAAACCTGTCTCAACCTAGTTCCCTCTGTATTTTCCTGCAACGGCCAGGCCCTAGTCAGGCCGGCCATTCCTTTACCCGTCTCCCCATTTCCCCTCTCTTCTTTCCAGTCTTGGCAATGGGGTTTCCCCTTTCTTCGAGTTTTCCGGTGAGCAGGAGGTTCAGAGTGAAGGATGGGGTTCCACCACTAGCAATAGGCACTCCATGGCTGCCTAGGTAAGTTGTCCTTCCCTCCCTATTAGGTTCTTCCTCCTTCAGGCTAGATCCATGCTGGATCTAGCATTTCCAACCAGTTTCCAGCCGGATTTCCTGGCCAAAAAACGACCCATCCGGTCCCAACCGGCTCTGCACGATAAGGAGTCCCAGGGATGCCATGCTCCATGTGCCCCTGGGAGAAGGTCCCAAGGATGGGTTCTAGGCATACGACAGTGCATACACTGTCCCAGGTGCGGCCTTCGGGTGAGCGCGCGACATGGGGCATAGGTCTTGGCTCGACCAGGATGCACGGGGTGCCCTAGGAGCTGAGACACGCCATGCTACACCAAAGGTGTGTCCGTGCGATGATGTGAATTATAGCGCATCACTTAAGCATGCATGTGCGTGTGCAAAAACACGGTCCCTGGCACGGCCTTTAGGCGTGCACGCACGTGAGGCGGTTGCAGTTTAACCAGGATGCACGGGTGTCCTAGGAACTAGGACACATGGACCTAATGAGACTTTAACGTTAGTATCAAAGGACAATTTACAAAGTTTAACTATTAAATAGTAGATCCATATCATAGGATCTAGCCTGACAATGAATTAGGCAAGGACCATGGACCCTAAAAGGCAGATCTAGCGATCTAATGCTTAAATAGAATGAAATTAATAAGGACTCCTTGTATCCATTCATACCCAGGAGTTTATAAATGAGACCCAGGGACGGGTTGAAGTGATAAAGGATGCGACTCTAGGAGACTTTGAGGTAGGTGCTCTATCGTTACTAGACTTTTAAAAGGAGCCATGATTGTTTTGAGACTGCATGTTTTAAGTATAAATTATATGACTTGTTTAATCTTATAAACGAATTCAGCATGCATATGACAAAAACATTATGCATAGACATGTTTTGCAAACAATTGCATATATTGCATGATTTGTGAGCATTGAGTTCTTGAAAAATTGCATGTCCTCGAGGGTTACCAAAAGATGCTGGAGTGCCCAAAAGGCGCTGGGTAGGCAGTTGTGAGGGACCCAAAGAGGATAGGTTTTGAAAAAGAGGTTTTCGCTTGTTTCATCTTATATGATTTGGGCTAATAAGCTCATGGGCGCTACGCCGAGAGGTCTGGGTTGGCCTCCAGCCTCTACCACTCTTAAGTGGAATGGGTACCACGCCCAAAAAGGGCAATGTCCCTACATCGACTCCATGTGGTACAGGGGGCTACCACTGGTGTCATGGCACTGGGTCGATGTGTCATATGCCCCGTGGAGGCTATGATGCTGTGTCCTCAGGTGCCCGGGGACCACATGGCGGCAAGGTCGTGGGCATAGTTGGGCCTTATGGTTTGAGGATTTACTTGCATTGCATATGGCATGACATGAGGTTGGTCGACCATAATATATATCCATGAGTTGGATTCAGTGGAGCACCTTATGCATATCATTATGTTTATGATATATATACTTTTGACTTGGATTATGCTATTCTTTAAGTCGTTAGTATTCCAATTCGACAGTGGTTTTTTATATCGATATTGAACATGATTGTTCGAACATGCACATGTTTTAAAGAGCATATGATTTTAAACATAGCATGCATTGTAAAACTAGTAGTGATAGACTCTTACTGAGTATAATATATACTCACCCTATCCTTAACATTTTTCAAGATAGTTTCATCCACGAGTAGAGGACACCTATGTTGGTGCTACGAGCAAGTAAATCAAAAGGAGACAATTATACATGTAAGTAAACACTCTACCCTTTGGACATGTATTTGTATTTAATTACAGTTAGGCTGTGAGCTGTGACTGGATAGACCTGGGAAAACACTTATGATTTCTAAAGTTTTTTCAAAAAACTACTTTGGTTGTTGTGAAAGCAAATGACACTCGGGGTTTTCAAAATGAGTTTAAAACTAAAGATTTTCCGCTGCATTGCATAGTTTTCATAAAATAGTTTCCAAATAGGGATGCATCCTGCCTTAGGAATTAGATACTGCATGGGAAAACCTGGGTCGTCATAGTTGGTATCAGAGCTTAGGTTTTATCCTTTCACATACAGTCCAGCATGTCCATGGGCCATAGACAATAGAGAAAATCAAGAAGAAGTAGTATAAATATGAAAACTCATATTATGATGAGAATGATGAAGGAAGATGTTAGTGAACTTGTTAGTAGATAGTTCTAACTTGTCATAGATCAGTCTCACCAAAGGTGAGAAAATCGAAGAACCTAGATGACTATCTTACCAACATAAAGAATATCAGAATATGAGTACACTATCACAAGGGATGTGATATGAGTATGATAGGGGATGTAAAAGACAGACTTTGAGAAAATTTTGATGATAATCTAATAAGGATGAGCATGCAAGATGATATTAGGTGATAACTGTGACTCGTACTAGGTCACAAAGGTATGGATCTTGAAGGACTCAGCTCAATTTTGGATACTATTCAGGAGAGTAAAGTGCTATTGAATAATAATTACCTAAGTATTATGGAGCAAATCAGAAGAGGTATACAAGTGACAGATTATGTCAAAAACATAACACGAATATAATAAGGAAATGAATTCTACCAAGTTATCAAAAGATTTTGATGATAATATTAAGGATGATAATAGATCAATCCTAACATGAACTTGTAAGAGAAGTATAGCATGATCAAAACATCAATGCCATTATTAAGACATTGTATGAATTTTACTGAGGCTATAGGCAATTGAGGATTTCAATGATCTTAAGACAGTTTAGAATTTTTGAGAAGCATTCAATTTATCATATCTGTTAAGTAAAGGAGTAGATGCAGTATCGATTATATGCAATAAAGCACATGAAGACATTGATCTAGGTAGACAAAAATGAGGATTTTGAAGAAAAGAAAGAAAGAGATAGAGATGTAACTACTAGTATTCAATGAATATTGAATATTCAAAAGAAAAAGGTCATGACTTTATTGAGGAAAGAATGGATCCATAGAAATGTTTCATCTTGAATTCAATGGAAGGTCAAACCAATCAAATTTGAAGGAATGATGATAGATGAGTTGGCGATCTTATTGTAAAAGAGTATAAAAGAGAGAAAGCATATGGGGTTTAAGATTTTGAGTAGAGTATCGAATATCAGGAGATTATGCAACAAGAAATTTTCGAAGAGGAATGGTGATCAACTAGAAATTAAAATTTTCAAATGGTTTGATATCAATTATTACAAGTAGATTCTTATCCATTAGCTTATGAGGAACACCAATGGATATAATCCATAAAAAGGAAAATTTGGTGATATCCCACCTTGCTAATAAAGTATATTGAAAAAAGAATTAAGCCGGGACAGTGACTTGTCCATTTAGCAAGTGGGGTACCATCAAGGATCAAATTGAGGTCTTACTATCATAGATTGGAAAACTAAAAATCTTAAGACCATTATTTAGTCATTACCTTTAGAGTACTATTAACTAAATAAAGGTATCCCACCCTAATTAATCAAGTACGTTAGTATCTATGAGTTAGTAGTTGAAGTTATATACTCAGAGGGATATTATAAGTATTTGGACATGAGTTTTACCTAAAAGAAGTTACTTGTTAGACTAAGTCATTTGAGGGAATAAGGTCAGTTGATCAGGCCACATCATGGAGTTGATTAAGCCACATCATGGAGGAGCCACAAGTACAATAAATACAGTAACAATTGAGACAAAAGCAAAAAAAATAAGGAACGATCTCCACCAGTGAGATAGATTTTTCCAAACTTGAATAGATACCATAATAAACCATAGAAATCACTGTGGGTCTGAAAGATGCTGCTAACTTGGATTGAAAAGAAAGGTAGATAAGTACTGATCAATTTGGAGACCCCTGAGCTTATGATGAAGATATATATGGAAAGAGATCAATAGGTAATCAAATAAAGTCTTTCTATATGTCTACGAAAATGTTCCATGCTTACTTGAGTGTTTTTCAAATTTGATGATTTAACAGTTTCAGCATAACTTGATGTAGTAGCTATTGAACGAGGACTGCTATTATAAGCTAAGTATGAGGAGGCACTTGAAAGATAAAATAAGGAGGCACTTGAAGGATAAAATTTGAGGAATTGAGAAAATCACTACTTATACCTCCTAACAATACAGAATGCATGGTTGACGACAAAACCTTGATAAAAGATTAAACAGTATATTGACATAGGGGATGGAAGGAGAAAAGGTGAGATGGCTAGCACACTATAAGGTGAAGATTTAATGTTATGTTGCCTTTAGACAAATAGTTAGTTGTTATGTGCATATACCAAGTACGAAAAATCAATTGAAGGAATTTCCTAAGGACTAACCCTATCAGATTGAGTATAGAACTTTTGGATTGAAAGATTATGAAGAAAACCATCAAGCAAAGAAAAGACAAAGAGGATGATGACAAAGGATTCAACCATGACCTAGTAAGGGAACTCAGTTATGAATAATAGACTTTTTGCATAAATGGGAACATTATTGAAAATCCTAATGACAAATTGATGTGAATAGTAAGATAAGGCCTCTGGACGAGAACATGTGACCCATGATGATGAATCGACCATTAACGTTTGACATGAGTTTGGATAAAATCTTCATAGAGGAAAGCGTTTAATGAATTCAATAATTATGAAATTGGATATGGAGTTAGGACATTTGACTTTTAGTATATGATAAGGTCCTCGATGGAAGAAGCTACTAATTGGCTTTCATGAGTTTATTTTGAATGTAACTTTGGTCGAGGAATCAAATCACATATGGAAAACGATAGACAGTTGAAATTCGAAGTTAATTAAGGGTTTAGCTGTAGAGCACATGATACCATGTCAGCTATTAAAGTATCTTGGGAACAAATATAAAAGATAAGAAGCAAAGTTAGACACAATAGAAAGAAGGTAATTTTTTTTGGACTCTTACTAATGACATATAACCAACCATTAGAAGGAGATATGGATGATGAAGAGATCACTAGATGAAAGATCAGAAGAAAAAGGGATTATCCTATGATATTCAAAAAGGACTATGAGAAATAAGATAATATGATCTTGAAAGAAGTATGGAGTAATTTATACATGAATGAAGAAGCATGATCCTACGAGGAGACTATCCTATACACGATGAGAAAAGTATAGGCATCTAAGGATTTCGAGATAGATGAATTACCACTAGAAACTGGTATTGTTAAACTGGCACGTATGAGAGCATGCATCAGAGTACGCAGCGAAAGTGGCCCTTATTGGTAAGGCCTTGTAGAAGGAACAATAAAAATGATAAATTGAGCTTGAGCCTATATTTGATTCCTAAGGGGGGAATGCATTCACCAAGAAGTTATTTAAGAGACAAAATACCTTGAAGATGATAATTTATGGAATTTCGAGGACGAAATTCATTTAAGGGGGTAATAATGTAATGCCTGAGCAATTTACGCAATTTTTAACAAAAATTGAACATTCTATAGGAAATGAACTGAGTTAAATGTTTCACTTTATTTAAAATAGTAAATAAAGGAATTTGTGATGAAACTTGGTACCATTAGATTCTACTCGAAAAATGGAATCCAACGCCTCAAAGAATGCTGAAAACGGAATTCATATGAAGAAGTTACGGCCGTTTAAGGATCAGGGGCAGTTCTGTAATTTAAACAGAAAACGAAAAAGAACGAAAAACGCAAGGGGCCGTTTTGATAATGGCGCCCCCCGTAATCTTCCACCTCCAAACTTCTCCAGAAACCCTTTTCTCCCGATTTCTCTAGAACACACCAGGGGAAATGGCGGCACGGCCTTCTCCCCTGTATAAAAGCTCCATCTCCCCCCTCATGAAAACACGATTTTTTGGCGTTTTTGGGACTGGGGTTTTGGGCAAAAAATCGGAAACCTGTCTCAACCCAGTTCCCTCTATGTTTTCCTGCAACGGCCAGGCCCTAGTCAGGCCAGCCATTCCTTTACCCGTCTCCCCATTTCCCCTCTCTTCTTTCAGGTCTTGGCAATGGGGTTTCCCCCTTCTTCGAGTTTTTCGGCGAGCAGGAGGTTCAGAGTGAAGGATGGGGTTCCACCACCGGCGATAGACGCTCCATGACTGCCCAGGTAAGTCGTCCTTCCCTCCCTATTAGGTTCTTCCTCCTTTCAGGCTAGATCCATGTTGGATCTAGCGTTTCCAGCCAGTCTCCTAGAGTCGCGTCCCAGGTGCGGCCTTTGGGTGCACGCACGACATGGGGCACGGGTCCCGGCTCGCCCAGGATGCATGGGGTGCCCTAGGAGCTGAGACGCGCCATGTTACACCAAAGGTGCATCCGTGCTATGATGCGCATTATAGTGCGTCACTTGAGCATGCATGTGCGCGTGCAAAAACACGGTCCCTAGCACAGCCTTTAGGCGCGCAAGCACGTGAGGTGGTTGCGGTTTAACCAGGATGCACGGGTGTCCTGGGAATTGGGACACACGGACCTAATGAGACTTTAAAGTTAGGATCAGAGGACAATTTACAAAGTTTAACTATTAAATAGTAGATCCATATCATAGGATCTAGCCTGACAATGAATTAGGCAAGGACCATGGACCCTAAAAGGCATATCTAGCGATCTAATGTCTAAATAGAATGTAATTAATAAGGACTCCTTGTATCCATTCATACCCAGGAGTTTATAAATGAGACCCAGAGATGGGTTGAAGTGATAAAGGACGCGACTCTAGGAGACTTTGAGGTAGGTGCTCTATCGCTACTAGACTTTTAAAAAGAGCCATGATTGTTTTGAGACTGCATGTTTTAAGTATAAGTTATATGACTTGTTTAATCTTATAAACGAATTCAGCATGCATATGACAAATACATTATGCATAGACATGTTTTGCAAACAATTGCATATATTGCATGATTTGTGAGCATTGAGTTCTTGAAAAATTGCATGTCCTTAAGGGTCACCAAAAGACGTTGGAGTGCCCAAAAGACGCTGAGTAGGTAGTTGTGAGGGACCCAAAGAGGATAGGTTTTGAAAAAGAGGTTTTCGCTTGTTTCATCTTATATGATTTGGGCTAATAAGCTCGTTGGTGCTATGCTGATAGGTCTGGGTTAGCCTCCAGCCTCTACCACTATTAGGTGGAATGGGTACCACGCCCAAAAAGGGCAATGTCCCTACGTCGATTGCATATGGTACAGGGGGCTACCACTAGTGTCACGGCATTGGGTCAATGTGTCATATGCCCTGTGCAGGCTATGATGCTGTGTCCTCAGGTACCCGGGACCACACGGCGGCGAGGTCATGGGCATAGTTGGGCCCTATGGTTTGAAGATTTACTTGCATTGCATATGGCATGACATGAGGTTGGTCGACCATACCATATATCCATGAGTTGGATTCAGTGGAGCATCTTATGCATATCATTATGTTTATGATATATATATATACTTTCGACTTGGATTATGCTATTCTTTAAGTTGTCAGTATTCCAATTCGATAGTGGTTTTTGATATCGATATTGAACATGATTGTTCGAAGATGCACATGTTTTAAAGAGCATATGATTTTAAACATAGCATGCATTGTAAAACTAGTAGTGATAGACTCCTACTGAGTATAGTATATTTTTCAGGATAGTTTCATCCATGAGTAGAGGACACCTATGTTGGTGCTACGAGCAAGTAAATCAAAAGGAGACAATCATACATGTAAGTAAACACTCTACCCTTTGGACATGTATTTGTATTTAATTATAGTTGGGCTATGAGCTGTGACTGGATAGACCTGGGAAAACACTTATGATTTCTAAAGTTTTTTCAAAAAACTACTTTGGTTGTTGTGAAAGCAAATGACACTCGGGGTTTTCAAAATGAGTTTAAAACTAAAGATTTTCTGCTACATTGCATAGTTTTCATAAAATGGTTTTCAAATAGGGATGCATCCTGCCTTAGGAATTAGATATTGCATGGGAAAACCTAGGTCGTCACAGCAATAGCTTAGGAATTGATATTTGATCTCTGTCTACTCTCATCCAGCATTTTGTGTAAGGCCTTAATAATCTCTCTTGTTACTTGAGGTGCAACTCTATATTGTCCTCAATCGATGGTTCGTTTGGTTGTTGAGGAAGCTAAAAGCATGTTGACTATATGGGAACTGAAGCTTTAGGAAAGGTTTGTGTAGAGGGTTTCATAGATTGACCTCCCTATTAGTTGGTCATGAACCATGACAAGTTAGGATGCCTAGCCCATCCTAGATTATAGGTTTAAGAGTATGGATTATTTCTAGGATTGAAATATGCATTCAAAGCATTTACTTATTCCAAAAGATTTTCAATGTATACACTATTGGATGGACAAGCTGAGGTTAAATGTGCTAAGCTTGAACAAATGGAACAAACTTCATGTGGAGGTTTCGTGGATACTTGGGTAGCCATAAAGGCATCAAGTTTGGGAGTCATTGTCTAGAACATATTTTCCACTTTGTTCATTCTTCCATTGAAGGAATTGAGCTTCTATGACACATCTGAGGTCACTCCTATTTCATAGAGTCCTCCTTTCTTTTGAGGCTGGGTATTTCTCTCTCTCCTACTAGAATAGTCCCATTGA
Source organism: Warburgia ugandensis (assembly GCA_035236585.1). Classification (NCBI taxonomy): domain Eukaryota; kingdom Viridiplantae; phylum Streptophyta; class Magnoliopsida; order Canellales; family Canellaceae; genus Warburgia; species Warburgia ugandensis. Next base: position 50,796,641 of record CP141130.1, read on the forward strand.
TGAGAATTGTCAAGTAATGTTTGAAAAAATTCCAAATCTTTGTTTCATTTTTCAACATGAGGGCCCCTCCACTAGCTGCATTTACCATTTATTTATTTTGAGGTGTAAGCGCCTCATAGAAGTACTAAACTTCCTACCATTTTTCAAATCCATGGTGGGGACACTTTTGTTGCAATTCATTTCACCTTTCCTAGTATTCATAATATTGTGCATCATCTTTTTGCTAGAAACTAATGATCTCCCTATGAAGGGCATTAGTCATTTGGATGAGGAAGAACATGTTCAAGAACATTCTAGACAACTGGTCCCATGTACTGACCTCTAAAGAATTCAACCATGATTTAAGCTTATCTTTTAATGAGAAAGGAAAAAAACCTTAGTCTAATAGGATTATCCGAGACATTTCAAAATTTGAATGTAATGCAAATACTAATGAATTCCTTGATATGTAGGTATGGATCCTCTCTATCACCATAAAATGTTGAGAGTAACTATATCACTCCATGTTTAAGTTCAAAGTGGTTTGCTTGGGTGGGTGGTAATGTGATGCACGATGAGATAGTTGGAGTGGCATATAGAAATCTCTATTGGTTCCTATAAAAGATCTCCTCCAAAAAGGTTCCTACAAGCTCAAAACCCTAAGTCTTTCACCACTTGATTTTAAATTGAGCTTCAGGTTGTGATCGAGAACATGTAAGGAATTGATTTGATTAATTAGGTGGGCCAATGATCTGGTGATGAAATCCAGTCCTTATCTTATGAGGGTTCCTATGGGTCTCTTACTATCAATGTGTTCCATCCACCATAAAGTACTGAATGTGAAATGCAAGTACAAGGAAAAGAAACTAATGCATACATATATGTTATCTAACAAAGTAAATTTTCTTAAATAGGTACAATCTAATGCAACAAGCCTAAATAAGATGCAATAATTATAATAAATGACCCTAAACTATATTAGTTATATTACCAACCAATATGCAAACTACATTAAGGAAATAAAAGAGCTTATAGTGGGGTTTCTGATGAAGATCAAGTGTGGGCCACCATACCCCACACTTGGCTTGTATTATTACAACACATTTGAAATGAAATAAAGAATTACAAATTACAATGGGGACTCACTACAAGTTCACTCAAAAACCTAATATGAGAATGCAAGGAAATCCTAATTAAGGTGATGAAACTTTGGCCCATAGGATTGTCATTGCTCCTTTTGCCCAATTCCCCTCACACAAAAATAAAGAAAACATGGTAAATTTGTGAGGAATTAGCAAAATATGGAAGAATGACATAAAAACCCTAATCTAATGCAACCTAAAATATGAATTATGACAAACAATCAAAATGAATATCCAACCACAAATCATTTTTTATTCCAATGCAACGGCACCAAAAACTTGGTGTAACTATACAATTACTTGTAAACACATGAATTAATGTAGTAATTTACATGCAAGAGAGGTCAATCCCACAAGGAATCTTATAAAATTTTCAATTGATTCAATTTTATTTAAGCTTCTTACCTTAGCCAAAGAAAGAGGGTTTTGATTACATTAAGAATTAAAACTACATGGAATCGGAAACATGCATCAAATTAAAAACTACAACTAAAGGAAACTTTCTAAAAATAAAGATATTCAAAGAAATGAGAAACTTTCCTAACTAACATGCATGCAATAAAAGAAACTAATGCAAAACTTGCATGAATGAGTATAGGAAACTTAAACTAAGGAAACTTTCTTCTTCCAAAACTTTCTAAAATGGAACTTTCAAAATTCAAAAAGAAACTTTCTAAAACTAAACTAAGATGTAAGGAACTAATTAAAAGTTGCTAAACTAATACTAGTCAAGTAAACAAATCAAGAATCAAAAGAGGAATTACCCAAGTCCCATGTGCATGATCCATGGGATGGTGCGAATAGTTCATTGGATGAAAATTACTCTAAATTCAAAAAGAAAAATCTAACTAACACATATTATAATCAAATAAATTAATAAACAACCTAAAAATATAAATGGGTTCCTAAGGAATCAAGCAAATATGATGAATAAGGTGTTGGAAACTAAGCATGAAGACTAAGTAGAAAAAATACCATATTTTAAGCACTTAAGAAACTCAAATCGAACCAAGGATGGAAAGAAATTAAAATAGCACTTTTTATGTAGCATAACACTCAAGATCTAAAGTAATTTAATACTTGAACTAAACAATAACAAGAATCCTTAAATAGCATTATTGAATCAAAGGAAAAATACTCCTCAAATGGTGCGCACAATGCATGTGTAAATTTTGAAATTGCACACTCTTCATGAACTAAAAATTAATTTAGATAAAATCTAAAATACCTTTCAATGCTCTAAACCTAAACTTAAATGATCTATAAGTAAGATCCAAAGGAGAATCAAAGAATGGATGGCTAGAATGATGGAACTACTTAAGGCAAACAATCCTTAATAATAGTTCCAAAATCAAGTTAAAGAGTGGAATTCAAGGAAGGGAAGCAAGGATTCAAGCTAATTTTTCTCTTGGTTGTCAATACTAGAGAAGAAATAACTTAGATCTTGAGCAATAAAACATGGAAAACTATGAATATGGAATCAAAGATTGAAGGGAAAACAAAGAGCATCTATGCGTCTAAAACTAGAGGAACAAAACTAAGTATGAAAGAAATGAATTGAAATCAAGCTACTAACCTATAATTGAAGTACAAAAAGCAAAGAAAATACTTGACAAATCCACAGAAAGAACAACTCAAAAGGAATCCAAAGTCCAAGCTCCAAGAATCATCAAGCTAGGGTTTCAATGAGGAAAGTTAGGTGGAGGAATGACATAACATCATGGTGGATGCCATATTTAGAAAGTTTGGGGGGGGTTGGGTGGGTGCACTTCTTTAGGAAGGTGGCATGGTGCTCCTCCCCTTCCAAATACATGATTTGGCTATTGGAAAAGGGAGAAAAACGGAAAGGAAGAGAAAATAAGAAATGTGGAAAAGCATCTAAGGTTTGAGGTGTTCTGAGTGTCACATAGAATGAGGAGCTTCCCATTTGGGAACCACCTATGGTGGCAACCAAGCAAGGGGGAGCCATCACTTTTTAGGAAAGTGCCTCCCTCCTTAAGCAAAAATCATGGAACCCAAATTGAGGAGAAGAAAAGGATGAAAAAGTGGAAATGGTTATAATTGAAGCCTACTGAATGATATTAAAGGATACACACGATCTGTTCTTAAAAATATCATAGTTATTATTATGATAAAAAGGCATTTATAGTACGTGGGTACCATTACATCATATATGATGTATGATTTTAGGATTTTACAATACATCCTTGGTGGGCGATCACTTAATAAGTGAGGATGTTATAATTATGATTAGATATTCATATATATTATGGATAGGCAAGATGCCTATATATTATTATTTTACATCCAGGTGTGGTGACCTAAGAGTTTTGTTTTAGACAGGCATAGCCTGGGGATGCTATTCTAGAAGAGTTATTAGGGTTTAGCCACTCGCTCTCTGAAATTGTGATGATATGGATACCAAGCCCGAAGGGAGGCTAAAAGTCGGATGGGGCAATCATAGGAAGGCCACAACTGTGACAACCATGTTCCTTGCCCATGCGGACATGTATTTTGTTATTTCCACCTCGGTATCAGTGGATTATTATGTAGTTATTCGGGTGCGATGTATTGATTTAGATTGTGGCATAGTAGTCCTTGTATTTAATGTACTATGGTGTGTATATGATAGCATGATGACATGCGTATATGATGGCATGATGAGATGCCTCATATGATGATGGCATGATGAGATGCTTTATATGATGATGGCATGATGAGATGACTTATGCGATGGCATGATGAGATGCCTTTTATGATGTTACTAGTAGCGGCTGGAGTTTTATAAACCCTGTATGGTAAGGGCTATATGTATGACACCCAGTATAGTCTTGGAATGTAGGTTATAAAACCTAGGGACTATGTTCCTAACTTTGTATGACTTTTAATGATTTTAATATAATGATATAGTCCTATATGTATATGTTAGAGGGCATAGTTTCATAAAAGTTTTTGTATGGGGAAGTGAATGGGTAGATATATTATGCAGAGTATGGTTTATAGAATTGGAGTTTGGTATCATATGGAAAATGATAATGATAAATATTTAAAATACTAGTGAATTATATATATATTAAATATATCATGTAAAGTGTAATCTCTAAAATGTGATTATTGTATTCATATGGAGAATAAGAATTATAAATAGCTATTTTATCAATGACTTGTAGATAATTGAATTATTAATGAAAGTATTGAATTATGAACTATGTTGTAAACTTCATCTCATATAAGTATCATGATGAAATTAAATATTTTAATTGATGTAAAATGCTTAATTCATATGTAATTAACATGTTTTCTTAACTCTCCCCTACCAAGCATAGCTTGTTGAGATATTGTAATGTTTTATGTTTACAATATCTCAGATACAGACAGAAAGGGAAAGACATACATAAGCAAGAGGAGTTCAATAGCCATACCTCTATGCTCAGGTATATATTTTGTTAAAGTTTTTGTATTGTGTAGTTAGCTATTTGGATTATGCTGCTTGGACATTTTGTATAATGGTTATAGGGCTGTGTATGTGAACAACTAGATGGGTCCTGTTGTTTCATAAAATGCATGTCTATCTTCTATAAAAACTATATTATGTATGGTATGGGAGTTGAGATGACATCCAGGTTTTTGGAAAAATGAATTTCAAAGAACATGTTTTTCACTATTCTTGAATTTCTAAAAAATACTGATGCACCACCTTTCCAAAATAAATGCAAAATTTTTTTGGGAAAAACCCGAGGTGCCACATCTAGACTAGCATCATATGAGGCTAAGAGGAGGAGGGTTACCCTTGCAAAGACAAATGCATAGCCTACCCAACTGACAATGGGTCAGATTAGGGGTAGAGACTGAGGTCAAGTGGTGTATCAGAGGTGCCAGCGATGTCATCTCGGCCAACCTTGTACAATAGCTACACTAAGTACCACATGCTTTGAGTGCGGCCAATAGGGCTAGGTGGTGCGAGATTATCCCAGAGTTAGTAGAGTGAGACAACATAGATGAGACTAGGCACTACCGATAAGATTAGGTGTCTCAATAGGATTAGGTACCCGAACAAAGACAGGTGCCTAGGAGACAGGGACTAGGCTCGCACACCTAGTGCTATGTAGAAGGTACCCGTCTTGCTGCTTATAATGCTCCTGTGCTTATTGATCTGGGATCTACTCACTCTTTTATATCTACTAGTTTTATTGCATGCTTGGATGTCTCTTTAGTGGATTGGGGTTTTTATTAGAGGTCAACACATTGGTGGGTGAGCTAGTTGACTATATTTTGATGTTATATTAGGGATGGGCTATAGTTGACTCTTTTATATTTTGATGTTATATTAGGGATGGGCTAGTTGGTTAAGCATGGAACTCTAGTTGACTATTGAAAGAAGCAAATGATGTTGTACACCTCAAACAACTAGTCATTGTGTTTCCATGGGAGAATGGATATGCAAGTGAATGTATTATCTCTGCTATTAGAGCACCATGTCTTTTATCTAGTGGTTCTCAAGCCTACATAGCATTTGTCGAGGCATATGAGGAGCAAGTGCCTAGTATTGAGGAGATTGATGTGGTGTGGGACTTTAGGAATGTATTTCCAGATGAGTTGCCTAGGCTGCCACTTAGAAGGGAGATGGATTTCACCATTGAGTATATGCTTGGAGAGACTCTTATGTCCGGGGTTTCCTGCCACATGGTGCTAGTAGAGTTTATGGGGTTCAAGTTGTAGCTATAGGAGTTACTAGATCAAGGTTTCATATACCACAGCATCTCACCATAGGGAGCACCATTCTTATTCATCAAGAAGAAGGATGGCACTAGGTAAGTTTTTAAATTTGGATAAAAACCACCCAATTAGTTACCCATACGTTATAACTTAATAAGGATAAAATAGGATTTTTGAAAAAATTTCATAACACATGCATTTTTGACCTAAAAGATAAAGGCTTAGAGGCTAATATGAGGTAATTATATGATTAATCATACTTTTTAAGATTTAATTTGAGCTTTTAACTTTTTTGTAGTAAGCGAGATGATGATGTGACGACCAAGAGCAATCAAGATGAAAATTGATGATCAACAATGAAAGATTGAGTCAAAGCCTTAAAGTCATCCTATCAACATGAAATAAAGGGTCTAGATCATTTTAAGATCACTTTATGATGAATGGAAGGAGTCAAATGTGGCCAAAGTAGGCCTAAGCACTAGCCATACAAAGTCCACCACCTTTGCATGGATTTCATTAATCCACTTAGCCATATTCAAGCCATGAAGAAGGTCACATGTTAAGGAGCTTAGCTAGCCACCAAAGTCAAGGATTATCCATGACATTTCTAAGGTTATTTGGAAGATAATTGATGGAAATCCACTAGGTTAAGGTAGCATGTAGACCGACAGGAAGATACCTCTTCATTTTTTTCCACTTTTCTTTCACTTTCCACCTCATCACTAAGGGAGACTACGAATTTCACTTTCCATTCATGAGCCCTATATTTCTAAGACTCTCCCACCTTCCTAAACTTCAATTCAAACCATCCAAACAATCCCCACTTCCTAATAAACTACCTAACCAACAATCTCTTTCCACTTCACCTCCCTTCCTCCATTCCCAAGGACTTCTATGTGAAACACATTCAAGGAAGGGAGTTCTGTGTGAAACTCCTACAAAGTAGGAGCTTCTCTCCCATCCTTCCCTCACTCACTCCACCACACTCCTTATTTCTCTTTAGCCTAATGAATCACCATTATTTTTAACTCTCCACCTCACTCACTCTCTCTCTCTCTCTGATCTCATTTTCCCAACCAACTTGCATATTCAAGAGTGCTTCCATGATTTTTACAAGGGGGAGACTCCCTCTCCTAAGCATTCCACATCTTAGCACTTATTTATAACCCAAGGACATAAGCTATCAGGGTTATAGTGCCCTGTCTGTTGAGGCCCTGACCCTTTCTCAAGTAACATATATGTAGTTGTATTAGATTTACCACTTTTCTTGCATAAATAGGACTAGTTAATCCCATGAACCTTTCTATTATGCCTTTTTCTTTGTGAACCAATTAACCAGTTCCCTATTAAACCTTAAAATATATCCATTGCTAGAGAAACATCTTGAAGAATAGTATGATCGATATAGTTCAAGAGATGGGCATAATGACTAAAAAATATATATTCAAAAAATCAAGTTGGAAATGAATAAAGAGAAGAAAATAGCCGAAGAAAAAGGAAATGTTACTCTTATGGGTAGAAAAGGAAATTGAGAATACTTGGTAGAAGACCTTTACATAATTTTCAAAACACATGTGTATCCTTATACCATTCTTTTGATAACCCTATCCTAAGCCATGTTTCGTCCTATTAAAAGTCCTAACTTGATCTTAGTAGAAGTATGACTTGGATATGTTTATGAATGAGTGGATTCTTTTTGAGTGTTAAGGTGTTAAGTATATCCTATGAGATTTTAAGTAAAAAATAGTCTTGAATGGTAATTTAGGCTTTAATTTATTTAGAAACTGACAATTGTGGTTAGGAGTTTTTAGACTTCTTATTTTCTATTTTTTGAAGTGTTTCTTGAGGACTAGCAAAATTTGTCTAGGGATGTTTGAAATATGTAGAAATATTACGTGCATACATTTATATGTAGCAAATTTTAGCCCCAAAAATCACTTAAATATCACTAATTAGGGTTAATTTGATATTTTACAAGTCTAGGCTACAAATGAAAAAATGCATAAATTAAACAATTTTACCCCTAAAAGAGCAAGTTTACCTTTCAAGCTACATTGCAAATCCACACATAGGAAACATGAAGTCAGAAAGCTTAGACTAAAAATTAGATGTCAAATACAAAGTCAGAGCAATCAGAAACACTAAGTATAACATCAAGCCTTATCCATTCATAATAGGGAGCTCATATCAAAAGTAAGGCAACAGAATTTCCCTTGCATGCATGCATGCATGCATCACACCATCTGAAGAAGCTTTTGAAGGAAGCTCAAATCATATACAATGAGATCACATACAATAGGAGCTTCTAAAATAAAGTAAGTTAGAAGATTAGGGCCTGCGTAAGACTTCTTCCTCACATTCTCTCTCCAACTTAACCAAAGGAAAGGACCCCTGGGGGAGAATGAAATTTCCATGCCAAGGTGGAAATTCTCACTTAATTCCATGTGGATTACATGAAGAAATAAATAGTATTCATGGAGAAAAATGAGGAGAAGAGGGAGACAATTTATGGGAAATCTAATGTTGAAATTCATCTTATTCTTCAAGAACTTAAAGACAAAGATCTATCCTTGTAGATACGCATTTTAAGCATTTATGGATACTCAATCAAGCAAGGATAGACTAATCAAAAGCTAGAATACAATCAAGACTAGACTAAAACCCCATTGGTGGAGACTTCTTCAATAGACTGCCTGCCTATTTTCATCAAGAAATATTCCAACTTTCAAGGAAAAAGATGTCCCACTTAGGTGGAACGCTTATTGGCTAGAGAAATTTATAGTGTGCTAGGAGAGATAAGGAAATCTCAATGGAATCAAACCCATCCTCTTTAGGGCAGTCCAATCAAAGGGTGGAGAGTAAAGAAGCCTTAAAGATGATCTCTTTGAATAAAAACACTCCAACCCCAGCCCCTAAATTTAGGATAATGATTATCTAAGGGCTAGCAATAAAACATTGAAAAGTTACAAACCCTAGCCACCTTGTCATTGTTGGAAAGTTCATTCTAAGTCCTAAGGTTGGGAAGACCTCCACTACTCATTATCATCCAAGGGCTAACATCTATCTTAGATTTTTGAACTCTACATAAACCCAAAGTGCTTCTACGCCTCCCACCTTATTCCATCTCTAGAGCCACTATCTTTCTTAGATTTTTTCCTATTCCTTCTATCTTCTTTCCCTCCATGAAAATCCTCTTTCCTATCCTACCAAATCCTTTTCCCTACCCACCCTTATCTCCTTCTTTTCTCATCTTCCTATCTCATCTCATACTCAAATTGCATTCCATGTCAAATCCACCACCACAAACTAATTCCACACATACTCATTTGTAGGCTTCCACTTTTATAATCTCATCTCAACCATCCTTTCATCCTTCCTCCCTTAGATCCTAGTCTTCCACTACTAGGACTTCTACTCCTAAAACTCTATAAATAAGAGGTAAAGAAGAAGGAAAACATATCTTCTATCCTTCCCTAGAGTTCAAATCTAAAGTTAGGAGAAACAGAGGGAGGAAGATCGCCATCACCAAAGCTCCCACAAGCCTCAAAACATTCAAGCTTTAGAGCAAAGGTAAGGGTTGTCAGCCCAACCCATTTCCCTTCCATTTCTTTTCATATTTTTATGCAATGTGTTCCATGCATTCTTCAAAGGCTACAAGTAATTTTCTTTTCTTTGTAGATCATTCATAGCATACATAATATCTTAAAGTTGCATCTATAAGCCTATGCATGCAACTACCACTCCAACACATCTATCTTCGAAGCTTCCTTGCATCATCCTTCTTCCATCTTCCTTCAATTCCACACACCAACACTATCTTGCAGCCATAGTAGTTTTAGTAGTTTTATCTAGCTTAGGATTACATGCACCATATTTTGTTTCTTTCTTGCTTTCTTTGTATTGAATGCCCTATCTTCTTTAGAAATCACTCACATGCTACACTCCTTCCACGCACATAACACTCCATAATCATTCCACACATTAGTACTTATTTATAGGCACGAACTTCCCCTCCCTTCCTTAGTTTTTCAGGCATCCATCATCTAAGATCCATGAAGAAATACACACACCATTTTGCATACCCTATAGTTGCACGCATAAACCCTTGTCTTCTTTGTCTTCCACCATTCCATCTTCCACCACCTTGTATGCATTAGCAAAGCATGCATTTTGCCTTTCATTCCATTCCTCACACTAATCTCCCACCATCTTCATTCCACTTACCTCCATTCATTCACTCACTCTCTCTCTCTCTCTCTCTCTCTCTCTCTCTCTCTCTCATTGGCACCCATACTCCACTCATTCATTCATGCATTCTTCTCTTCCTTCTTTCTTCTATTTTTTTCCTTTTTATGGGATTTCAAATTAAAGGATAGGAAAATAAGCATTGCTCCTTTCTATGGTATCGAGGAGTAATTCTAATTCCAAATTAAGGGTTTACAAGAACAATAAATCCTTCCATAAAGTCGCTCAATTGTGATTTTAAGTCTTAACTAGCAAGCGCATGAATCAATTGTAGTAATTCATGTGAGGAGGAATTGAACCCACAAGGAATCCAATAGATGTGATACTAGTGGTCCTTAGATTATTTAACCTATCCAAAGTTAGTGAGATCCTTTTCCTAAAATGGAAGATTAACATATGAAAGATGCTAAAATTGAAACTTGCTAAACTTAACAACTTTCTTAAAAACACATACTTTCTAAAATAAAACTTTCCTAAACTAACAACTTTCCTAAATTGAGAACTTCATAAAAGTGAAATTTAGTAAATTTCATAAATCAAACTTTCTAAACATGAAATTTAGCAACTATTGTAAGGAAACAAATCAATTACTTTACTAAACTAAGAATTAGACACTAAACTAAGATGCAACTGGTAGACTATGGAATCTAAACCAAACTACAACTAAAGAAGAAAACTAAAGGAAAATAATCACTAATCAAGCAAATAAAGGAGAACTACCAAAGTATTATGTGCATGACCATGAAATGGTACACATGATTCATGGGGTAGGAATGGGTCTAATTAACCTAAATACCTAGCACATGCAATCTAAATCAAGCATTGACTAAGTAATTTAACACTCTAATTAGGTCCTTGAAAAAAATTAAACAAACATGAAGTATGGAGTGCTGGAAATTAACCCTAAACAATCCACTCCAAAAAATTCCAGCAGCATGTCATTTTAATCACTCAATCAATGGGATATGGAAAACATTGAATTAAGAGCTTCTCATGCAATCAAACATTCAAGAATTGAGATAATTAACTGCTGGAAAAAATTATGAATATGAAACTCTAAGTCGCTTGATTGAATCATATCAAAATCCATCAACATAATGCACACAATACATGTAGTCCAAATCTGAAAATTGTGTCCTATTACAATGAATGATTCATGATCTTAATCAACCCAAAAATACATTCTAAAACTTCTTCAATATTCCACATCAATATTAAATAAGCATGCACTAAAATCAATGTAAAATCCACTAGAAAGTAAAGGGAAAGCATGAGGAACACTAGGGAAAGCAAGAAGGAATTCAATGGAATCAAAGATAGACCTAATGGCAATGAAAAGCAAGGAAAAGACTAGAGTCAAAGTGACTTTCCCTTGGATGTCACTTCAATGGAAAAATAACCTTGGACCTAAGAAAGAAGAGTTAAAGAATGGAAAGATTTAAAAGCAATGAAGATTAGAAGATGAACAACTAACCTTTAACAGAGAACTAAAGGACAAGGGCATGGAATCATGCATAGAACACTAGGAGAAGATAATGGACACCATTGGAGAAACACGTTTAATGCTAGAAGGAAAGAAAAGAGGGAAGAAAAAGGACACTTCCTCTCTTTGGAATATGCATTCTTGTCCTCCAAAAAGTGTTCTTCTTGAATTCCTTTTAAGGACACTTTATACGTTCTTTCCTAAGTTTTCTAGGGTGATATAAGGTAAAGGTAGGATGAGGATAAGATAGGAAGAAGCATGGATAGTTAGAATGAGAATAGGATTGGCTAGCTAGGGTTTATCAAAGAGGGAAACAAGTGAGGTGCTTTGTTGGGAGTTAAGGTTGGAGATGCCACTCTTTTAGGAGGAGGCATCTCCTTCTTGTAAAAAACATGCAAGCACTTTTTAAAATAGAAAATTGGTTGGAGAGATGAGGTAAGAGAGAGAGGTTGAGGTGGTAAGTAAAAAAAAATATGTTGATTGGTTAAGCTAGAGAGAAATAAGGAGGGTGGTTGAGTGGATGAGGCAAGGAGGGTATGGAAGCTCCTACATTGTAGGAGTTTCATGTGGAACTCTTCCCTTGAATGTGTTTCATGTACAATTCTATGGGAATGGAAGGTAAGATGGAGAAAGTGATGGATAGGAAAAGATAAGGGAGGTAGAGTGGAAAGACATGATTATATAGGTAGTTTCCTCAGAAGCAGGGATTGGTTGGATAGAATTTTAGGAAGGTGGGAGAGGCTTAGAATGATAGGACTCAGGAATGGAAAGTTTAACACTCTAATTTTTTACGACTTAAATGGAGATGACTTACAATTCTCCAAATTATAATCACACTAAAGACATTTTATTCTAGTTATTTCTCGAAGTATATGCATGTGTATAGCTACACAAGTCATGATTTCTAATTAAATATGCTTAAATTCCACTGGAAATATGTTTTGACCTCAAACCCTCATAGCTATACTCTCAAAAGTGAAGCCCTCTGATAAGAGGTTTAACATATTTCTCTCATTATATAACCGGATCCAACAAGACTAATGGGTCACATAAATTTTTAAGTGTTAGCAAGACAATGGAATGTGATTCATAAGAGTGTATGTTGTCACTAAGAATAGTAGGGGTAGTTTTTCTTAATTTCTTCTTTTTATATCCTCTTCAAGGCTATACTTCACCTAAGATCCACAAGGTTTTAAATGGAACAAAATGTAGGCTTGGGATAGGTTCAAAAAAGAAAGATATAAGGATTCCAAAGGTTTAAAATTGAGTAGATATCTTCTTTTGATTATTGAACTTTTTCTTTGACTGAAGTGAATATCTTTTGTACTCATCTTTCAATTTTTCCCCTCTATTTCTGATATTTCTTTCTTTTCACTTTTCTTTGTCTTTTGACTTCTTTGAGAGAAAGACATTTAGTGTTTTTCATTTATTTGAGCTTTTTCTACTAACTCTACTTATATCTCTATTTTTCTGGGTTAAAGGTAAGTGGGGTTAACTAGTGGTATAATGTATTGGGTAGGTTCTCCATCTCTGGGCAAAATAGGGATGGCCTGTATCATTCTCTAGGTTTCTTGAAGCCTATCAGATTCAATATATTTTCTAGAAAGAAAGCTATTACTCCTATTTATTCTTGATAATTAACCAAAACAAGGATAATAGAATAACATTGGTTATAGATCTCTAATAATTTTCCTTAGGGTTTCTAAGTCATACCTCTCTATTGGTCTTGACTATGTGTTGTATGTAAATATTTTTCGAGAACTAACATTCATAAAATACTTAAACAAATGAATAACATGCAAAACTGGCCATATGCACTTCCACTAAGAGGTTAAAATAGTAGACTTACTAAGTTTCTGAAAATTCACTTCTCATCACAGTAAGGGAAGACTACCTCAAAAAAAAAAAAAACTAAAGAAAAATCAAAATCTTTATGTACATCTACACCCTCAACCTAAGTGAAACATTATGCTCAATGTTTGAAAACATAAGACCCCATATAAAAATGAATCGATGTAGAAGAATGAGTTTTGAAAAGCATCTGGGTTGTATCCCTGAGAGTGCTAAGTTTTTGTCTTTAGCTAGATATAATGATGGACAATGATCTACAAGGTTCCTTGGAGTATTCTTTGGGTTAAGCATTTCTAAGAAAGGTTTTAGCCTCTGACAATTAACCTTGAGGATCTCACCATCCTTCTCACTATTGACGGACCCATGAGGATATACTGTGCATACTATGTAATATTTAGTCCATCATGATCTGAATTTTCCTGAAAAGAGATGAAATCTAGAATTATACAACAAGACCTTTTGTCTAGGTGTGAAGGATTTAGTTAAGATTTGAAAATCGTGGTTAACCTTCATCTGATCTTTATATAGTCATGCGAAGTTATATGCATCCTTTCTCAATTCATCCAACTCATTAGGTTGGAGTTTTCGGTGGGTCCTAGCAACATCTAATTCAAAATTGAGTTATTTGATAACCAATATGCCTTTCGTTCTAGCTCGACTGGTAAGTGGTAGGCCTTTTCATAGACCAAGAGGTAGGGTGATATGCTTATTGGGGTTTTATAGGCAGTGCGATAGGCCCATAAAGTGTCATTGAGTCTCACTAACCAGTGTTTCGTACTTGGATTGACTGTCTCCTCTTGGATTTGTTTAATTTCCATATTAGACACCTCTACTTGTCTACTTGTCTGAGGGTGGAATGGGGTTGCTATCATATGGTTGACACCTTACTTTTTCATTAAATTCTCAAATACTTTCATCACTGATTATGGCTCGTGAGGTACCAAACCTTGAAAAAATATTTTTTTAAAAATTTTTTCCATGACCTCATGGTCATTAGTTTTGCAGGGTACAACATCCACCCACTTGGACACATTGTCCACTCCCACTAAGATGTATAAATTCCAAAAATAATTATGAAAGGATCCCATGAAATCTATGCCCCAAAGATCAAATGGCTCTACAATAAGGATTGGGTATAATAGCAGCATGTGTCTCCTGCCTAGACTTCCAAATTATTGGCACCTCGCACATGCTATGAAGTATGCATGTGAATCTTTAAAAATGGTGGGCTAGTAAAAATCACACTACAAAATTTTTGTAATTGTCTTTCTAGAGTTAAAATGGACCCCCCCACACATAATTATGATAGAAGGAGATGATGTTATAGTATTCACTATCTAGTATGCATCCCCTTATCCCCTACTCAAGACAGTACCTTAATAAGCATGGATCACCTCAGGTAAAGTATTTAACCTTGGTCAAAAATCTCTTCCTATGTTATTTGGTCCAATGATAGGGCATTTGTCTTGTAATAAGATAATTTGGATAAGTGGCCTACTACGACATTTTTTAAACCTTTCTTGTCATGAATTTTCAAGTCAAATTCCTATAGCAGTTGTATCCAATGGATTAGCCTAGGTTTAGAATCCCTTTTAGAAAGGAGGTCCTTAAAAGCCACATGATTTTAGTATACTATGGCTTTAGACCCTAACTAGTAAGATCTAAACTTATCCAGAGCAAACATTATAGCCAACAACTCTTTTTTTGCATTCAAATAGTTGAGTTGTACACCATTTAGTGTTTTACTAGTGTAGTACATCACATGAGAAAGTTTATTGATGTGCTGCCTCAAAATAGCTCCAATTGCATAGTCTGATACATCACGCATTATCTCGAATGGCAGGCCCCAATCAGGTAGTCAAGTAATGGGTGTAGGGGTCAACTTGTCCTTTAACCTTATAAATTCTTTCTTACAGTCCTCATCAAAGTAAAAAGCAGCCTCCTTTGTCAATAAATTACAAATTGGTTTGGCAATTTTGCTAAAGTCTTTGATGAATCTTCTGTAAAAGCCAGCATGCCCTAGAAAGGAACAGATCTCTTTCACTATCCTTAATGGAGGAAGGTTCGCTATTAAATCCACCTTAGCCTTATCTACCTCTTTCTCGTCATTTGATATAATGTGGCCTAAAACTATACGACTTTGTACCATAAAATGGCACTTTTCCTAGTTTAATACCAAAATTTTCTCCTTACACCTTTTGAGGACTAACTTCAAATGGTGCAAGCACTCATCAAAAGAAGACCCAAATATCGAGAAGTCATCCATGAACATCTAGAGAAACCTCTCTACCATATCAGGAAAGATGCTCAACATACACCTTTGGAAAGTGATTAAAGTGTTGCAAAGCCCAAAAGGCATATAGTAGTAAGCAAAGGTCCCAAAAGGGTAGGTGAAGGTGGTCTTCTCCTGATCCTTGGGTGTGATGACCCAGGTTTTTGTAACATGATTTGTAAAGTATTTTGAAAGGTAGGGCCGTTAAGAGTGTAAAAAAATTTCGCAAAACAAAGCAGCGGAAATTCTTTTCTTTAGAACTTGTTTTGAAAACCCAAGTCACCACTTCATACATAACATAAGTACAATTTGTGTACAAAATGAAATTCCATTGAAGGAATATACTTTTATTAAATCTCCAAGATCCATCCAGTGGTTCACAGTACCGCCAAATCTATTAAGTACTTGTCCAAATTTCATAATCCAAAACTCAAGCTCACCATACAATAAAACTCTCAACAAAGAAAAATACATATCTTCAAGGGTATACCATGAAGATTATTCTCTTCAAGACTTCTATCATCTTCAACTCCTAACTCTCCTTTCTTGTATCTGAGATATTGCAACAAGTACAATATCTCAGCAAGCAATGCTTGGTAGGGGATTCAAGAAACATAATAATTGACAAGGTAATTCCAATACTTCATAATCTCATTATTCTTAAACATACTCTTTACTTTGTAAGTTATGTATATCTATATACATACATACCCTTCATGGGTAAACCAGTTAAATTTGTGAAAGTAGTCAAATATCATTCCCAACTAAGCTGATCAATTCTCTTCGTTTTGAGAATTTAGTATTACAGCTAATCTTATACTGGGAATTTTCCTTCTTGGGAAATATTAGTAATATACAATTACCTAGCATTTCAATATGCTACAACATAAGGCATTTCACTATGCCTATTCTCATATGCATCATAGTGCAAAAAAATTAGAAAGGTTGCTATGCTGCAGTTTGATCCGTACTAGCGCCTTCAGATAACTGTCCTATTCACCACTGATACCACTGTGGAAAATATTATGTCACTGCCCGTATGGGGGGGTAAGACTTTCACAGTGGTGGCCTTCCCATAATTGCCACCACCCGACTTTTAGCCTCTCTTTAGGCAAGGTATCATCATATCATCAAATTTCAAGGAGCGGGTGGCCAAACCCTCATAACTCCTCTAGCAATAGCATTCCCCTAGGCTTATGCCTATTAAAACAAACTCACAAGCCTCCAAGCTTGTATGTAAAATAGATTTCATATATATTAGACCATATATCTATTTACTTAGGGCTAAAATATTTTCTACTTCCCTATTCACTTATAGTTTAGTCCTTAACCATCTTATATGTGTTTGGTTGGATCATAAGGTTTCCAAGAGATTTAATACAATTATTAACATTACTCTTGTCAGCATAAGATCATGAGTACAATCATGTATATCTCATGTAAATGCATTCATCAAATCCTCCTACCTTTAAGGATTGATCTCTTTTTCCCAATCTTCCATGATCCTGACAGTTGTATGTAATTTGTACATCCGTACATATTGTCAATATATAAATTATGAACAATCCTATTGATCACTAGATCTGATGTCCATCTCTAAGTCTTTGTATGTCCATCTCCTTGATCTTGATCTTTCATAGATCCATTGATTGACAATCTACACATGTTGATAAAGATCAAGGTCCAAGTCATAGATCTTCTATCATCTGGTTCTTCTTTGATCTAAGTTCAGTTATTGGATCATCCCTATGAAGGATGATCTTGGTTTTCTTCCTTGAATCATCTTTGATCAGGGGTTTGGATTATCTCATATAATGAACTATAACAAGCATACTAATAAACATGCATACTAAGTACAATATAGTATTCTTATTCTTATTCTTATTCTTATTGTTCTTGATCATCCAAGATCTAATGAATCTTGTTTGATCATCCTTATCTTACTTACTGTTTTTATTAGGTTTAGGTAATTTACTAACCTTTTATGCTCTTATTATTATTATTATTAGTCAACCAGTTAATGTCTTGGCTGAAAGTAACTTATTCAAGCCTAACTCTAGACTGCTCCTCTTATTTCCAATTGGCTAAGGCTTACTAGCTGAATGGGTGAACACAAAGTGGTTACTTCAATCCTCATGTAAGGAGGCATTTAGACCTCACAAACATCAACGGAAGGTAAGAGAAGAGCGAGGCTCTATTAGATAACCCCCTTAACCACTATGTTCATCATTCACTAGAATGACCATAGCTCAACCTTTCATAAGGTTCCTATAAGCATGTTTACCCTAAATACTCTTTCTAATGGATTTTAATTAAGTTCATGAATATTTATATTATCATTCATAGGGTTTATTATTCTTCTCCTATTTTGGGCCAAGGATTTGATAATCCTTATATTGTCCTACTAATTATAGCCCTTACTAATTAAGTCCAAAGTACTACATTCTTATTTGTGTCATGAAACTCTACTTTCTCATTAGAATACATTTTTGATGTTTTATGCTCTTTATCTCATAACAAGTAGATCTACTAATAACATTTAACCATAAATGAATTATAAATTCAAAGCATAAAACTACATAATTTAACACTTAATGATAATGACACAAGGTACTTAAAATTACTCTAACATGATTTCCGAGTAATATACCTTAATAACTCAATTTAAACTAACATGGACTTAAGGTATAATCTCATACTATAGTATAAACTTATACGAAATTCTAGCATTGTCCTAAGTTAGAATGGCATGAAATCATACTAAAGTGCCCCTGAGATAATTAAATCTAGCAACAATGAAATCACATATCATGCTAAAGTCTAAATGTTATACTAGCATGCTTTATAACATAATCATATTTAAAATGCTATTATATAAAATGAAACTAATTACATTAACATTTTTAGAAACCTTTACTTATGATCCAACCATTAGATCTTAGATCTTTTCCTTTGATTAAGGGTATTAGTTATATTTAGGGGATTTTCTTTATTAAGGTCCAAAGATCATATTGATCCATTTTTGTCATAATCCATCCATAATTTCTTGGATTTCATTATATCAACATTCATTTTATCCATCCTAAGGATCTGATCATACTTGATCTCATTGATCAAGTGGGTCCCTTTGTATTTTTAGGGTTTTTCTACCATAATGGGTAAATCCCTTAATATATCTCATATATGTCAAAATAAACTATAGATCTCACTTTATTTCATTAGCATATCATTAGTAAAACATATTTTGAAGATCTGATCATCTCAGATCTTGAAGATCTAGGTAATTGGAAACTTGTTTCTTTAATACAGAAAGTTTTACTGAATATTATGTCTATTTTATTATTTCATTAGAAAATAGAGGTTTCAAGCTTTCCATAGCTTCTTTCCAATCTTAATTTGGAGTTCAGATGACTCCGAAATTGGATCTGGAAGTTCACAATCCATCCTAGGGCCTAGATTTGATCTGGGCCCAAGGAACGGACTGCCCAGATTAGTCGAGCGGAACATGTTTGGTTCGTCAGGCACATCCACTTCAATGAAATGTAGAAGCTCCCTCATGGGGGGTCCATGGACGCGCGCGGGACGTCGTCCGTCTGATCGGGAGATCGTACAGTTCGTTTGGACCGTCCAATCAATCCCTTCTCAATTGAGGAACCAAACCTTCTCAGATCATTGTGAAAATTCTACCCTAGGGGTTTTGGACCCTTATGGATCTATTGGTGTAGTCAGAATTTTCATCTGAGTACTCTGTATTCTTGAATTAATCACTCTCTTATTACTTTATTTTTACTTTTTTTATCATCAAAATAGATTACAGTAAACTAAAAATTACATAAACCAGTATTAAAAATCTATAGAAAGTATTCCCACCTACCTGATTGGAGAAAAAACCTTAGTTATATGTCCAATTTAAAAAGAATACCTTGCTGATGAAGATATGGCTTAAGATCCACCTTTCTTGCAAATTCCCGTTGTTTGAACCGTTAGATCTTGAAATTGCTTTGGGGTTTTTGTAGAATAGATATGGTGGGAAGTTTTGGATGGTGATATTGATGAAATTAGATATAGAATAGATTGCCTAATTGATTTTAGGTCTCTTGTTCCAATCTACAAAGAAAAAAGAAATTGAAAAGAGAGATATCTCTTGGAAATTTTGGGTTTTTGGGGAGGGATCTAGGTCTAATTTTTCAGGGAGAGTGAAGAAAATTTTGTGGGGATTTTATGAGCATTTTTGGAGGGTTTTTCGGGTTGTATTTATAGGTATTTTCGTCTTTTTTTCATGATTATAATATTTAATTTTTTATTATTAAATGGCATGAAAGTCTCCCATGCTCTATTTTTCTTCCCCAAGACCAACTGATGTTTGTTGACCCATGACTTCACATGGGCTGCTCATAAGATTCATTTTTGGGTCCCTTGTGGGCCCCACATGGTGTAAAAAGACCATTTTGCCATTTATGTATAAAATTTTGGGTTTTATTCCCATGATCTCGGATTTGAGTGTACTTAGTGGTGTTGGATTCATATTTCTTAGTACATTCTAAATTTTGATGTCTCATATTTTGATTTTTAGGTAAAATTACTATTTGACCCTTTTGTCCAAGAAATGAAGAAACTTAAGGATTTTTCATCCGAATTCAGAATTTGTCGTGCTTACAGTCATTTTGAAGGATTTGCTAAGTTTAATTTCAATTGTACATGTATTATTATTTGATTATACTTTTATAAAAAGTATATTCTAAATAACCCTAATATTTCAGCCCAAAATATCTAAAACTCAAACTTTATTGATTTTCTCAATCAATTACAAAATTTGGGGTTATTACAGTGGGTGCTATAGGAATCTGGTTATAAGTGGAATATCTATCTAGAAAACAATAGTAACTATGTTCGACCAATTTGTCGAGTATTTGGTGAATAAAAGATAGAGGAAGGTGGTCTTTCGTCTTGACATGTTTAATTTTTGGTAATCAATGCAAACTCTCTACTCGGTGGTCATGCAGGTAGGTACTAACTCATTTTCCTCATTCTTGACTATTGTGACCCCAGGATTTCTTAGGTACAACCTGAACAGGGCTGACCCAAGTGCTGTCAAAGATGTGGTATATGACACCAACATCTAGAAACTTAAGGATTTCATCTCTGACCACGTCCTTTATGTAGGGATTGTGACAGCCCAAATTTTTTTATAATACTTTCATATGTTTGTTTTCAAAAAGTAGGGCCCCAAGTTTAGAAAGAGAAGGTTGGAAATCTGGTAGTGGAAAATATTTTCTTTAAAATTCCATTTCAAAAAACACATAGTGTCATCCCACATACTACAATTAGTTAATTACCATAATTATATATGTGTATATATGCAAAGGTATAGGTGGAGATAAGATAAAACTTTCTTTTTTCATTCAATAGTAAAACAAAAGACTAATAAAAAATCCATCCCATATACACACATGCATTTCTTATATAGTTTACATAGGATGTCCATAATTCACTACTTATTAAAATAAGTACATATCTAAACCATGGTTTATTACAAAGCAGAATGCCTCAAAATCATGGGAGTTTACCCTGCAGTCTATGATGATGCTGTCAAATCTTTCATACCGTGTCCTCCTATTATTGACTGTTTAGTTCTAAGTTATTGTAACATTCAAACATTTACAATATCTTAGTAAGCATTGCTTAGTATGGGATATAAGATGAACATGATTAAATTGTCATGAAAATGCAATTGTCAAGTTTTCTATTCACAATTAACGTGTCATGTATACTCATTTCCAAATATTCTAATAAAGGTTGAATTCATAGTCTCAGGATAAAACAATTATCAAAATATCTTTAATATGTGAAGCTAGTGAATATAGTTAATAGTAATTCATAATCATTCAATCAATACCGAGTATATACAATGATTATGAGCTCATACAAGGCATATCATCATGCCACACATCATCACAATCCACACACATAGTGCCAAAATATACAAAGGACTACTATGCTGCAAAATACATCCCGCTCGTCGGGATCCACTACCATGCCCCATTGACACCAAGATGGAAAAATACATCATCATGTCTATATGCGAAGACAAACTATCACAATGGGGCCTTCCCATAATTGCCACCACAAAACATTTTACCTCACTATGGGCATGGTGTCCATGTCATAAGTTCAAAGAGTAAATGGCCAAACCCTTATAACTCTCCTACGTAGCATCCCCAGGCCTATGCCTACCGAAAACAAAACCCACTAGGCCTCCTTGCCTATGTATAACATAATAATAATAATATCAAGCTACATGCTTGTCTCATATCAAATCCACTAGAAATTATATGGTATGCATAGTTGGTACCCTGTACTAATGTTAAGTCATGTGGCTTTTAAAACAAATCATGTGGATGTAAAATATGAAGTACATTCTTAAATTGCGCATTTAAATGACTGATATGCACTTTCAACCCATAGAATCATAAAATAATAATTTATATATATAATAATATAACATTTTTATTTGATAAATCATGTCTTTAACAATGCATTTATAATACTGCATAATAAATACCTTTTATAATAAATCATGTAATTCAAATATCATGCTGTCATTAAAATCATATTATGCTACATCAAAAGATCATGCTATTTTAGAAAATTAGCATCTTAGATTCCACCTACCTCTAGTGGGGTAATCAATCCTTTCAACACTCGTATTTTCCTTAATTCATATGTTTTGATGTATCTGTCAAATTGCAATCGTGATATATGTCAATTCCTACTATACCTTACTATTTCTAACTCATGCAACTCTTAATTTGATAATCTTTCATTTATTCATTCCTGATCATAGCCTGGTTCACTTAACTCTTCTCTAATCCTCAGATCCTAGCCATTGATTAAAGATCAACATCCCAGATTGCTTAATTTCTCTTTTATCTCAATTATCTTATTACATATGGACAGTATTTCCCACTTTTTTATACTTGAAGCTTTGATACAATGATTTGATTTAGTTCTAGTTGGTCAGATCTAGGGTTTTTACTATTCCCTAAATCAATTTCTATTTATCTCAGCATTAGCGATCAATCTGATTATTAATCATCTAATTGTAATAACACTAAATTTCTATATTTTATATGGTATAATTTCATATCTCAAATTTTCATTATTGATCTAAAGGTCAGATTTGATTTTGATCGGTCATATCAATGATTCTAAACTTTTTTATTGTAAAATTTTACTATTTTGGTATTTGTGTGTTCTGATTGCAAAACAGTATATGTCTTATGTTTGATCATCCAACAACCCATATTTTGATGTTTAATTATCATTGATCTAATAGCCCATATTTTCTCAAGTCCTACATTTAATTATTTTAATGGCTTTGTCTCATTGAAACAATTCTAGCGAAGGTTTCGTTAAAAAAATTGGTTTATATAACTCCTTACTTTAGACCAATTTAAACAACCAAGATTTACTCTATTAAAATAAATCAACAAATAAACATTTCTAGGATGCATTGGAACGTAATACATGTCCAAGAATGCACTGGTGCATCTTTGTCTTCAAAACACACTAGAGTGGGTCTCAGTCCTCAGGATGCATCGACATCTTGGTTGGTCTACGATTGATCTGCACACTCAAATCATGCACTGAAATGCACCAAGCACATAGATTTTCATGATGCATATGCATAGTGCATCCCAATCACAAACCAGGTAGAAATGGGTTGGACGGTGCAATCCTAGCCGGCCATCTATGTTCTATCCTGATCTCTTACATGGACCACTATTCTTTTTACTACAACATGGCTTCCCTATGTTTTGAGGTGCTGACAATGGTTCAAATTAAAGATTTATGATGGTCTTACAGGTGTTTAAGCCCTATCTTCTCGAGTCCTCACTGATAGATCCTTGCTGAAAAACTAGTCTAACAAGGCAGATTAGAGGTGAAAAGGAAAAAAGGAATGAGAAGGGAGAGAGAGAGCTCACTTGGTTGGCCTAAGTGGGGAAATGAGAGGTGTCACGTTGCTGGAGGAGATGATCGTCGGAGAGGAAAGGAGGGTAGCTTTCTATGTCACCAAGGATGGGAGCTATTGGAGGGGGAGAAGAAGGCAGAAACCTGGTGGGCAAGAGGCTCAAGGTCTCAGCTAATGGCACAGCTTAAGGTTCCATGTGGCCTCAAATTAGGTGAGCCAACTGGCAGTTACGGAGGCTAAGTAGGAAGAGAGAGTAAAAGATAGAAGATATACAGAACGGCATTGGGGTGAAAAATTTGGGAAGGGAGATAAGCTTTAAATGTTGATCTTTTTCATTAATTATTACCCATCATAAATGCAAGTAATCATTGTATTTACTTTTGTGAAGCTTAAACCTTGCATTTATGGCTGACTATTCTATCTCATAATTATGTGTCATTTCACTTGGGTCCCACTTAAGTCAATTTACTATATTACCCTTTATTTAATTTTGATTAAATATTTTAATTAAAATAATTATTAATTTTTCATCCAAACTCTAATTGTAGCAGGCTACGTCATTGGATTCATCTTCTTGAGTAGATTACTAATATTGATGTTCCAATTGTAAATTCCATGCCTTTCATTAGTTATCTTTTCAATTTAAAATCTTGAAAATTGAATTTCGTGTTTCTCCCATTCAATTTAATCCATTTACCTAAAATGAATAACATTAATTGTGTTATAGGGATAGAATGGTCTTTGAGTTTCCCTAGTGTATTTAGCATTTTCTTCCAAGTGTGTCTTCTGCATGCACACGGCTGGACTAATCCCTTAGATGTCTACTATGTTCCATCTAGAGCACTCTTATGATTTTTAAGAACATTAATTCATTTTCCTTCTTGTTCCTTGTATAGATTTGATGCTATTATAACATGTAAGGTTTCATCTGATCCTAGATAAGAGTACTTGAGGTTGTTAGGCAAGGGTTTTAAGGCCATAGATGGTGGTTGCTTTATAGAGGGTATGGGGACAGACTCTAGATGATGGAGTGGCTCCACATAAAAGCCTTACCTGGAGGCATCCATGATTGAAGTAGCCTTCAAAAGGTTGTTCACCTCCTCAATAGATTTGTTTAATTCAAAATCTCCATTAAAATGCATGAGACAAGCCTCTAGTGGGCCAGAGATGGAAGATGGTGGTGATGAATGTTGTGAATTAGACTATTGATCAAATTCTAAGCTTAACTTTCATGTTGTCAAATGATACTTGTATTACAACATTCCTACAATTAATAATGGCATTGGACATCACCAAGAATGGTCGTGCATGTATAACTAGAATTCGACTGCCGGGATTGAATATAGGCTGGGTGTCTATTATAATGAAATTGACCTGGTAATAAAACTGGTCCACCATATCAACACATCTTCAACTAAACCATGGAGCATCTTCATTGATCTATCTACTAATTACAGCATGGTAGTGGTTGATTTTAACTTGCCATGCCTTGGTTGCTCATAGACAAAGTATGGCAACATGTTAATGCTCCCTTAGGTCAAGTAGTGCCCTATCTATGACATGGTCCCCAATAATGCAAGAAATTGTAGGGCACCTTAGGCCTCTAAACTTTGGTGGGGTCTTGTGTTGCATCAAAGATCTCACCTACATGGTAAAGAAAGCTTTCTTCTATACATCTAGCTTTGTCTTTCTAGTATAGGGCTCTTTAGGAACTTGGAATCAATGGGGACATCTTTTATTGCATTGAGCAATGGAATGTTAATTTGGGCATGTTTAAATACATCCATGAGTTTGTTCAAGTTTGCTCTCTTTCTAGCCTTGTTTAGTAATTGAGGAAATGGGCTTTGGGTACATAGGGTGCCTCTACTATAGGTTTTATAGGAGATTTTTATCATTTCTCTTTCTCCTGTGCTTTAGTTGCCACATTTTCCTCTTTAGTTTCCTTAGGTTGCACTACTTTGTTGTCAACCTAATGGCTAAGGGTAGTTATAGACTTGGAATGCTCATAAGGGTTATGAGTTTAAGAACTTGACCTATCTTATATTGGCCATTAGGGTTATGTGATGGGCTAACTAGGGAATTGACCTTTTCCTCTATCTTGTAATACAGCTAACAATTGGCTAACCTACATCTCTAATTTGGCTATGGCTTGAGAGTTGACATGGGCTAAATGTCGACTATCATTTTGCAATTGGTTTAAAGCCCTATTAGTGTCTTCATTTTGCTTGTAAGATCTATTAATAAGAGCATGTATGTTTTTCTCAAAAGATGGTTTTGTTAGTTGTGGAGGTTGTTGGAATAGGTGGCTGCTAAGGAACTGTAGCTTAGGAAAGTTTTGGTTAAGGGGGTTCATAAATGGTCCCCTTTGGTAATTATTCTTTGATCAAGAAAAATTTGGATGCTTAACCCATCCATGATTATAAGTCTCAAAATATAGGTTGTTACTACAATTATAATATGCATTTAATCCATTCACTTATTCAACAAGATAGTTGTTAAGTGCTCTATTTAATGGACAAGGTATGGTCATATGGGCTAGGTTAGAATAGAGAGCACAGACCTCTTATGGAGTTCTCCATTCTCTCAAGTATAGAATTGAGCATATGGACAAAATATATATGCACTCCAATCTCATATATACCCCCTTTCTTTAGAGGATGTTTGTTCCTCTCTCTTCTATTTTGATAATCCCACTTCTAGGAATTATTTGCCAACGTCTGAAAGAACTCCCAAGCCACTCTCTCATCTTTTAGCATGAGGGCTCCTCCACTCACAACATCTACCATTTGCCTATTTTGAGGCGTCAATGCCTCATACAAGTATTGCACCTACTGCCATTTCTCAAATCCATGAAGTGGACATTTTTGTAGTAGATCATTCCAATATTCCCAACATTCATAGTACTGCTCATCATCCATTTTGTTGGAAATTTATAATTTCCCAATGAAGGGCATTCATTTGTGAATGGGGAAGAATTTTTTTAACAACTTCCTAGACAATTGGTCCCATGTATTTATGGAACCTCCCTCCAAGGAATTTACCCATGTCTTACATTTATCCTTGAGTGAGAACAGGAATGACCTAAGCCTAATTGCATCATCCAAAAATGTGACTCAAATATCAAGGGACTCAAGGCTTCAACTCAAATTAGGGTAAGGGTCTTCTCTCTCTCAACCATAAAAAGTGGGGAATAACAATATGACTCAAGGCTTCAACTCAAAGTGGCCGACATTTGTTAGGGGTAAAGATATGCAAGATGGGGTGTTAAGCTAGAGTGGCACATAAAAATCTCTAATATATTTAGGCTCGACTTTTGCTGGTTGTGCATCCATGAGGATAGTAACTTGGTTTCTTCCCTTTGTCAAAGGTTGCATTCAATCTCTAGGTCTACAGGTACTAACTCTAAGTTCTAAGATCGATGCCCTTGCATAAACTATCTTGATTCCTAATTAAATGTCCTATCTTGATTATCTTTTCTTACTGCATATGTGGAAGCTTCTTAGACCTAGATCTAAATAACACCTCCTTTTTATCTCGATTTAATTACTGCTTACTAGTTGAGTTCTACTCTAAAGTGGTTAATACAATCTTTGTGTCAAGATGTGTTTAGACCTCAACTGACACCAATGGAAGGCATGGAAAAATCACTTGGATTTTAAGACGCCCACTATAACCATAGTGCTGAGAAGCCACTAGGGTGATAATAGATTGCATTCTTTTAAAAGGGTCCTATAAGCTCGATACCCTAAGTCTCTTTCTACATGATTTCATATTAATGTTCAAGCATTGGGATTGTGACATGCAAGGATGTTGATTGATTCCTAGGTGGGCTAAGGAGTTGGTGATGAAATCTAGTCCTTATCTTATAAGGGTTCCTGTGGGGCCCTTACTAACATTAAGTTCCATTCACCCATGAAGCTATAAACATGCAATGTAAAATAAAAAATCGACATGCTACATACCTATATGCTATTTAACAAACATTCAGGCACCTTAATTGATGGGACACTATAACCATGCAACCTATGCTTTGGTTATAGCTAGGCTTAGGCTAGTCTTTGGTAAATAGGTGCTTCAACTAATGCAACAATCCTAAGTATTATGCAACATATATCAATGCATGATCCTAATATATATGATTTATACTACCATCATAGATGCAGTTCTACACTTAACACACTTTATTCTAAAAGACTAAAACTTGGGTGAAGATTGCTCATAGTGAGGGGTCCAATGATGGTCAAGTGTAGGCCACCATACCCCATACTTCACCTATATTATTACAACCCATTTAAAAAGTAAATAAAATCAAATTACAATGGGCCTCACTAAAATTTCACTCAACCTAATCCACGAAAGGAATAAAAATCTAATCTATATTGACAAAGTCATGGCCCAGAGGATCACTATAGTTCCTTTGTCAATTTCTCTTGCACAAAATCAAACAAATTTGCCAATATGAGGCAACACTACCAAAAAATTGTTGTGATTTTAAGTTTTAAGTCACAAATGCACGAATTAGTTATAATAATTCATGTGGGGAGGTCGATCCCACATGGAATCTAATGAATGTGATATTAGTGGTCCTTACTTAAATTATTTAACCTAGCCAAAGATAGTGAGATCTTTTTCCTAAAATAAAAGATTAACGCATAAAAGACTCTAAAATAAAACAAGCTAAATTTAACCACTTTCCTAAAAGCACACACTTTTTAAAAATAAAACTTTCCTAAATTAGGAACTTTCCTAAATTGAGAAGTTCTTAAAAATGAAATTTGGTAATGTTCTTAAATCAAACTTTCTAAACATGAAATTTAATAACTATTGTATGGAAACAAATCAATTACTTTACTAAACTAAGAATTAGAAACTAAAATAAGATGTAAGTAGTAAACAATGGAATCTAAAACTACAACTAAGGAAAAAAACTAAAGAAAGACAATCACTAATCAAGAAAATGAAGGAGAACTACCAAAGTATCATGTGCATGACCATGAAATTGTGTGCATGATTCATGGGGTAGGAATGGGCCTAATTAACTAATTTAAAAGCCTAGCACATGCAATCTAACTCATGAATTGACTAAGTAATCTAACATTCTGATTTGGTCCTTGAAAAAAATCAAGCAAACATGAAGTATAGAGGGCTAGAAATTAGCCATAAACAATCTATTCCAAAAAATTCCAATAGAATGTCATTTTAATCATTCAGTCAATGGCACATGGAAAAAATTGAATTTAGCACTTCTCATGAAATCAAACATTCAAGAATTGAGATAATTAACTGCTGAAAATAAGTATGAACCATAAACTCCAAGTAAATTCATTGAATCATATCAAAATCCATCAACATAATGCACACAATACATGGTCCCAATCTGAAAATTGTGTCCTATTACAATGAATGATTTGTGATCTTAACCAACCAAAAAATACATGCTAATCCTTCTTCAATATTCCAACATCAATCTTAAATAAGAATTCATTGAAATCAATGGAAAATCCACTAGAAAGTAAAGGCAAAGGGTGAGGAGCACTAGAGAGAGCAAGAAGGAAATTGATGGAATCAAAGAGAGACCTAATGGCAATGAAAAGCAAGGAAAAGAATAGAGTCAAGGTGACTTTTCCTTGGCTATCACTTTAATGGAAAAATAACCTTGGACCTAAGTAAGAAGATTTAAAGAATGGAAAGGCAAGATAGCAACTTCCTAACCATGAAACTAAAAGGGATTTAAAAGCAATGACGATTAAATAATGTACAACTAACCTTTAATGGAGAACTAAAGGACAAGGGCTTGGAATCATGCATAGAACACTGGGAGAAGCTAGCAACCACCCTTGGAGAAACACATTGAATGCTAGAAGGAAAGGAAAGAAGGAAGAAAAGGCACATCCTCTCTTTGGAGTGGGCAATCTTTTTCCTCCAAAAAGTGTTCCTCGAATTCTTTTTTGGGCCTCTTTATACATTCTTTCCTAAGTTTTCTTGGCTGACATAAGGTAAGGGTAGGTGGAGATCGGATAGGAAGAAGCATGAATGGTTAAGATCATAATAGGATTGGTTAGGTAGGGTTTATCAAAGAGGGAAACAAGTGAGGTGTTTTAATGGGAGGTAAGTTAGGAGATACCACATTATTAAGAGGGGGAATCTCCCCTTTGTAAAAAACTTGAAAGCACTTTTGAAATAGAAATTTGGTTGGAGAGATGGGGTAAGAGAGAATTGATTTGGTGGAAAGTAAAAAAAAACATGGTGATTGGTTTGGCTAGAGAGAAATAAGGAGGGTGGTAGAGTGGATGAGGCAAGAAGATGGAAGCTCCTAATTTGTGGCAGTTTCATGTGGAACTCCTCCCTTGAATGTGATTCACATAGAATAACATGGGAATGGAAGGTAAGATGAGAGGAAAGTGATGGATAGGAAAAAGATGATCGGAGGTGAAGTGGAAAGACATGATTGGCTAGGTAGTTTCCTAGGAAGTGGGGATTGGTTGGATGGTTGGAATGTCAGTTTAGGAAGGTGGGAGAGTCTTAGAAAGATAGAACTATTGGATGGAAAGTGAAATTCATAGTACCCCTTAGTGGTGTGGTGGAAAGTGAAAAAAAGTGGGAAAAACATGCAAGAACAATAAAAATGGAGAGATACCATTCTATTGGTCCACATGCTACCTTATCCTAGTGAATTTCCCTTCAATTATCTTCAAAATATCCCAAGAAATATCAAGGATAATTCTTTGAATTGTCCTTCAATCATGGCCTTCCATGTAGCTTGGCCCATGTGGCTTGATGGCTAACTTTAAGAGCTCCATTTGCTTGGTTTCATGGCTGACTATGATGGCTTCCTTGGCTTAGCTTGATGGCTCAAATCTTTGGTTTTGGTAGCTAGCTAGGCTCCTTATCTTGTCACCTTGTTCATGGCTTGAATATGGCTAAGTGGCTTTAGTGAAACCCATGCAAAGGTGATGGACTTTGCATGGCTTGTGCATGGGCCTACTTTGGCCACCTTTGACTACTTCCATTCCATCATAAATGATCTTAAAATGATATGGAACCTTGATCTCATGTTGACATGATGACTAAGGCCTTGACTTGATCTTTTGATCTTGATCGTCAATTTTCATCTCAATCAATCTTGGACTTCGGATCCTCATCTAGCTTCCAACAAAAAGTGAAAAACTATAATTAAATCATAAAAAATATGAACAATCATATACTTACTCTGATTAGCCTCTGAACCTATAAAATATTAAATTTTTGGTCTTTTAGCTTAGAAATGCATGTATTACGAATTTTGGCCATAAAGCTTATTCTACCTTATAAGTTATAGCACACAAATAACTAATTAGGTAGTTTTTATGCAAAATTTAACACTTATTAGGCTAGAGTAGGTGAGTCGCAAGACAAAGACCACTATCTCCTCTTTTATTTTCTTTTTCTTCTAAGTTCATTATTAAAGAAGGAAGCTTGATCTATGGCTACCCTTACTTCAAGAAGACCTTGTCTTACCTCTCTCTGTAAGAAGCTACCCTCTATTATAAAGTATCTAGCAAGGAGATGCAAAAATTTATTTTACAGTTTCATTCTATCTTCTTTTGTTGCTTCTTTTAAGAGTGGTGAGTTTTTAGGATAGATGTTAGGCACCTTTTTTCTTATCTACTCTAGCACTTCATTCCTAAGGATCTTTGGAAAAGATAGACTTAATGGGTTGTGACAATGTCAAACTAAGGAGATGAGAAAAGCTTGGTGAGAAGTTAGGGTATTATGATTTGAAGAGAAGCCCACAAGTCTTGTTGAGTGAAAAAATAAGAGGATCCTAGTGTGAAATTCAAGCCTGAGTTAGGGCTACTTTAGTGTAAAGAAGACAGCTGGAAAAATTTTGCAATGTGATTTCTACTAGCCTACCATCTTTAAGGATTCACATGCTTACTGCATATCATGTGCAAGATGTCAACAGTTAAGGAGTCTAAGAAAAAGAGATATGTACAATATGTCAAAGTGACAACACGGGTTTTGGTAACATGATTTGTAAAGTATTTTGAAAGGAAGGGCCCTTAAGAGTGTAAAATTTTTTTGCAAAACAAAGCAGCGGAAATTCTTTTCTTTAGAAATTGTTTTGAAAACCCAAGTCACCACTTCATACATAACATAAGTACAATTTGTATACAAAATAAAATTCCATGGAAGGAATATACTTTTATTAAATTCTAGGATCCATCCAGTGGTTCACAGTACAGCCAAATCTATTACAATACTTGTCCAAATTACATAGTCGAAAACTCAAGCTCACCATACAATAAAACTCTCAACAAAGCAAAATACATGTCTTCAAGGGTATACCTTGAAGATTATTCTCTTCAAGTCTTCTATCGTCTTCAGCTCCTAACTCTCCTTCCCTGTATCTGAGATATTGCAACATTTACAATATCTCAGCAAGCAATGCTTGGTAGGGGATTCAAGAAGCATAATAATTGACAATGTAATTCCAATACTTCATAATCCCATTTTCCCTCAACATATTCATGTCTCTACTCTCTACTTTGTAATTTATGTATATTTATATACATACATACTCTTCATGAGTAAACCAGTTAAATTTATGAAAGTAGTCAAATGTCATTCCCAACTAAGCTGATCAATTCTCTTCATTATGAGAATTTAGTATTACAACTAATCTTATATTGGGAATTTCCCTTCATGGAAAATATTGGTAATATACAATTACCTAGCATTTCATTATGCTACAACATAAGGCATTTCACTATGCCTATTCTCATATGCATCATAGTGCAAAATAATCAAAAGGTTGCCATGCTGCAGTTTGATCCATACTAGCACGCTTGGATAACTACCCTATTCACCACTGATACCACGATGGAAAATATTATGTCACTGCCCGTATGGGGGGGCAAGACTTTCATAGTGGTGGCCTTCCCATAATTGCCACCACCCGACTTTTGGCCTCTCTTTGGGCAAGGTATCATCATATCATCAAATTTCAAGGAGCGGGTGGCCAAATCCTCATAACTCCTCTAGCAATAGCATCCCCCTAGGCTTATGCCTACAAACTCAAAACCTCCAAGCTTGTATGTAAAATAGATTTTATATGTATTAGACCATAAGTCTGTTTACTTAGGGCTGAAATATTTTCTACTTCCCTATTCACTTATAGTTTAGTCCTTAACCATCTTATATGTGTTTGGTTGGATCATAAGGTTTTCAAGAGATTTAATACAAGTATTAACATTACTCTTGTCAACATAAGATTATGAGTACAATCATGTATATCTCATGTAAATGCATTCATCAAATCCTCCTACCTTCAACGAGTGATCTCTTTTCCCAAATCTTCCATCATCTTGATTGATGTATTTGATCTGTACATCCATGCATATTGTCAATATATAAATTATAACCAATCCTATTGATCACTAGATCTGATGTTTAGAATGATCTTTAGATCATTCATATCGAAGTATTTTTCTATCTCTAAGTCTTTGTATGTCCATCTCGTTGATCTTGTTCTTTCATAGATCCATTGATTGACAATCTACACATGCTAATAAAGATCAAGGTCTTAGATCTTCTATCATCTAGTTCTTCTTCGATCTAAGTTCAGTTATTGGATCATCCCTAAGGAGGTTGATCTTGGTTTTCTTCCTTAAATCATCTTTGATCAAGGGTTTGGATTATCTAATCTAATGAACTATAACAAGCATACTAATAAACATGCATACTAAGTACAATATAATATTCTTATTCTTATTCTTATTGTTCTTAATCATCCAAGATCTAATGTATCTTGTTTGACCATCCTTATCTTACTTACTGTTTTTATTAGGGTTAGGTAATTTACTAACCTTTTATGCTCTTATTATTATTATTCAACCAATTAATGTGCTGGTTGAAGGTAACTTATTCAAGCCTAAGTCTAAACTACTCCTCTTATTTCCAATTGGCTAAGGCTTACTAGCTGAATGGGTGAACGCAAAGTGGTTACTTCAATCCTCATGTAAGGAGGCATTTAGACCTCACAAACATCAATGAAAGGTAGGGGAAGAGCGAGGCTCTATTAGATAACCCCCTTAACCACTATGTTCATCATTCACTAGAATGACCATAGCTCAACATTTCATAAGGTTCCTATAAGCATGTTTACCCTAAGTACTCTTTTTAATGGATTTTAATTAAGTCCATGAATATTTATAATGTCATTCATGGGGTTTATTATTCTTCTCCTAGTTTGGGCCAAGGATTTGATAATCCTTATATTGTCCTACTAACTATAGCCCTTACTAATTAAGTCCAAAGTACTCCATCCTTATTTCTGTCATGAAACTCTACTTTCTCATTAGATTACATTTTTTATGTTTTATGCTCTTTATCTCATAACAAGTAGATCTACTAATAACATTTAACCATAAATGAATTATAAATTCAAAGCATAAAACTACATAATTTAACACTTAATGATAATGAGGCAAAGTACTTAAAATTACTCTAACATGATTTCCAACTAATATACCTTAATAACTCAATTTAAACTAACATGGACTTAAGGTATAATCTCATACTACAGTATAAAGTTATATGAAATTCTGGCATGGTCCTAAGTTAGAATGGTATGAAATCATACTAAAGTGCCCATAAGATAATTAAATCTAGCACCTTATGATAACAATGAAATCACATATCATTCTAATGTCTAAATGTTATACTAGCATGCTTTATAACATAATCATATTTAAAATGTTATTATATAAAATGAAACTAATTACATTAACATTTTTAGAAACCTTTACTTATGATCCAACCATTAGATCTTAGATCTTTTTCTTTGATTAAGGGTATTAGTTATATTTAAGGGATTTTCTTTATTAAGGTCCAAAGATCATATTGATCCATTTTTGTAATAATCCATCCATGATTTCTTGGATTTCATCATATCAACATTCATTTTATCCATCCTAAGGATCTGATCACACTTGATCTCATTGGTCAAGTGGGTCCCTTTTTATTTTGAGGGTTTTTCTACCATAATGAGTAGATCCCTTAATATATCTCAGATGTGTCCAAATAAACCATAGATATCACTTTATTTAAATAGTATATCATTAGTAAAACATATTTCCAAGATCAGATCATGAAGATCATGAAGATCTAGGTAATTGGAAACTTGTTTATTTAATACAGAAAGTTGTATTACATAATTTCTAGATTTTATCATTTCATTAGAAATTAGAGGTTTCAAGCTTTCCATAGCTCTTTTCGATCTCAATTCGGAGTTCAGATGGCTCCAGAATTAGATCTGGAAGTTCACAGTCCTTCCTAAGACCTGGATTTGATCTGGGCCCACCGGAATGGACGGCCCAGATCTTTCGGGGGGAACGAGAAAGCCGGGCGGAACCCTCCCGCTCGTCGGGCGCGTCTGTCGTGAAGAGATGCAGAAGCACCCGCACGGAACGTCCCCCGACGTGCACAGGATGACTTCGCACGAGCTCTGCGTGAGCGGGATGATGTCGCACGCGCTTATATGGGTACACGTGCGGCGTCTCATGCGTCATCCATCTGATCGGGAGATCGGACAGTCCTTTTGGACTATCCAAACAATCCCTTCTCAATTGAGGAACTAAACCTTCATGAATTTTAGTGAAATTTGTACCCTAGGGGTTTTGGACCCTTCTGGATCGATTGGTAGGGTCTGATTTTCCTTCTGAGTCCTCTATCGGCCTGAATTGAAGGTGCTCTTATTACTTTATTTTTACTTTTTTATCATCAAAATAAATTACAGTAAAATAAAATTTTCATTAAACATAAGTAAACATGTATAGAAAGTATTCCCACCTACCTGATTGGAGAAGAAACATTGTTTATGTGTCCAATTTAAAAGAAATACCCTTTTGATGAAGATGGGCCCAAGATCCACCTTTCTTGCAAAAATCCCGTTGTTTGAACCGTTGGATCTTGAAATTGATTTAGGGATTTTGTAGCTAAGGTATGGTAGAAAGTTTTGGATGGTGTAATTGATGATATGAGATCTGGAACAGAGTGCCTAATTGATTTTAGGTCTCTTGTTCGTAATCTAACAAGAAAAAGAAATTGAAAAGAGAGATATCTCTTGGAAATTTTGGGTTTTTAGGGAGGGATCTAGGTCTAATTTTCCAAGGAGAGTGAAGACAATTTTGTGGGAATTTTAGGAGTATTTTTGGAGGATTTTTGGGGTTGTATTATAGGCATTTTGGGTCTTTTTTTCATTATTATAATATTTAATTTTTTATTATTAAATGGCATGAAAGAGTCCCATGCTCCATGTTTTCTTCCCCAAGACCAGTTGGTGTTTGTTGACCCATGAATTCATGTGGGCTGCTCATAAGATTCGTTTTTGGGTCCCTTGTGAGCCTCACATTGTGTAAAAAGACTGTTTTGTCATTTATGTATAAAATTTTGGGTTTTATTCCCATGATCTCGGATTTGAGTGTACTTAGTGGCATTGGATTCATATTTCTCAGTACATTCTAAATTTTGATGTCTCATATTTTGATTTTCGGGAGATTTTGATTTTTGGGTAAAATTACTATTTTACCCTTTTGTCCAAGAAATGAAGAAACTTAAGGATTTTTCATCTGAATTCAGAATTTGTCGCGCTTACAATCATTTTGAAGGGTTTGCTAAGTTTAATTTCAATTTTACATGTCTTATTATTTGATTATACTTTTATATAAAGTATATTCTAAATAACCATAATATTTTAGCTCGAAATATCTAAAACTCAAATTTTATTGATTTTCTCAATCAATTACAAAAATTGGGGTTATTACAATCTTCCCCCCTTACAATAATTTTGTCCTAGACATTTGTAATACAACTCACTTAGGAGTTTTCACAATTCTTTTATAGCCTTACACATGTGGCCTTGCCACTTATGGAAATTCTATTTCCTTTCGTTCCTTTTCTATACTACCTTTTTGTCAAAGGTTAAAATGCTCATCTATGACTAACCTTAATAATGCACTATATAATAAAGCTAGTTCTTGCTAGAATTTCCCAAAAAAAGGATTAATAACTCTTATTGAGTTATCCCTTTTTGTTTCAAAACCTTCCATTTCACTTGACTGGTAATTTTCACCAATCTTTCCCTACTTCACAATTTTCCATTATACCTTCTATTGCTCATCCTCATTCTTTTTCAACATATAAAGTTTGGACATAGGTTTCCTACTATGTATAGTCCTTAGACTTCCTATAATACATATTGATTAGATTCTATAACTTCAACTATTGTTCTTTGTAATAACCTTCCAATCTTTGGAAGTAATTTTCTCTTTTCTTATTCTTTCATTATTTGGAAGTGTATACTTTAGTTCTTCTCTACAGTTCATACTTCTTTACTATTTCCTTCTATTGACAACTTCTTGTCAAATTCTGTCCTTGAATAATAGTTTCCTTGTAATGAATCTTTCCTCATTCCCATCCATTATTTTTGTAACACTCTTTGAGTGCCGTTCATAATACTTGACTTTCTAAATTTTTCCTTCCAAGATAGTGTCATTTAACTCTACATATATATTCTTGATCCTCTTTTGTTATTTCTTTCCAATATTTAGAACAATATTCAGAACATTCTCACAATCTATGATAATATTTATCTCTTTTCCTATCTTCAAAATTTCTAGATTTTGCATTTCCTCATGCTTCTTTCAAGCATACCTCATAGCCTTTATCATATCATACTAACTCTTTATTTACGATATTCTTGATAATTCCAATTAAAAGAGTCCATATTGACTTTGTAATCATCCCTTCTCAAGTCTTTACAAACACCATAATTTATCAACTATTCTTTAATTCTCAACAATCTATTATCAACTCATTTAGGATTTATGTAACCAATGGAAAAACTTCACTAAAAGAATGTCCTTATGTTATAAAATCAATAAGAGATATATTTCTCTAATTGTCATTGTCATTTCATATTTTGATCTCATATTCCACCTTTGTTGGGTCAAATTCCATGCTATCCTTAAAATTTATATAACCTAAACTTTGCTCTCTTTAATCACATGTACACTTACAAGACAAGTTTTGTAAGTGTCTAACATATATCCCCTAAATGCTCTTGATTTCTTGAAATCTATTTCCATATATCATTACCACTTCATTCAATATATTTCATTCTCCTCAAATTCATGAACATCTGTTATCAAACTCATAGAACTTTAAAATTTGTTTTTGATTTTATACTTTGATGTTGCATTTCCAATTCCCAATTAATAATAAATTTGAAAATGCTCATCCTTATAGAGAAAAAGGATACTTAATTTCCTCAACATCATATATGCATCCTTATATTGATTCCTCCTTTTTCTTTTCCTAAAAGAAATTTGTTACTCACATAATGTAAATTGCTATAATCACTTCATATCTTTAAAAGGTTGTTCTTTCAACTCATTCATATAATTTGATGTTCTTTTCCTCAACTATTATAGATATTTTCTCATTCAATCTCATGTAAGATTGAAAATCTTCAAACCATCTTAAAATTTCTAACCACTTATTTCTCCAACAATTTGGATTCATAACTCATTCACAATCATCTTTAAACTTAAATTTAACAAACAATATTTGTTTTCATTTCTCATGTTTTATTTCACCTTTCCTCCAAAAAAATATTTTCCCTTACTATATTTCTTAAATCTATCAATATCACCAACTCCATCATGTAATTGGAAGTAATATCTCTATTCATATTTAGCTCTTCATTTGCCTTGATCAAGAAGATGTACTCCTCTTCATGATAATCAATGACTATATTTTCCTAATCAATATTTCTCTTGTTTTCATGTTCCATGACCATGATAATCAATGACTATATTTTCCTAATCAATATTTCTCTTTGTTTTCATGTTCCATGACCATGATAATCAATGACTATATTTTCCTAATCAATATTTCTCTTTGTTTCCATGTTCCATGACCATTTAACCATCTATACCAAAGGTACTTCTCTTTATGATAGTCCCAAAATATTTTCAATAGCACCAAAGTTATTATATCAATAATTCTTTAATCCTTGAAAATCCTCTAGTGCTAATTTCCACAATGATTTGTCATACCTTTATAATTTCTAACTTGGTGATTTCATAATTGTTGTACCATATATAGAGCTATAATTTCTTTGTTAACCATATATTGTCATGGTTTAATTGTCTTTCTTATTAAGTTTAGGATCATATTTTTGTCCATTTAAAATATCTAACTCTCTTTTTCCTTTTCATTTTATTCTAATATCAAAGATCATCTCTTCATGTTCTAAAATTTTATCATTTCTCCACTAAATCCTTTGCCTCACTAATTTTGGAGAAAAATACTTGCTTAACTCCTTACTCACATTTATTTCAAACTATTCTCATTTACAAATTTTGAACTTTCTCACCTATCTCCTTAAATTTCTTTCAAGCCATATCCTCTCTATTTTGATGATTAATTTCATTTAACTAATTGCCATAATACTATACATGTAGCAATTCTAATTCCTACATTTATATTTCTTTATATATTTAATGTTAACTTTGAATTTTACAATACTTCTAATGTTTTCATCTGTAACACCTATTTCTCATACATCTCCATTTCACCTTTTCTATAAGGTTGAAATTTTTTATTTTTTTCCATCTTATTTTCCAATTTATCACTTCTTTTTTCTCTTTATCTCCATTTCTTCACTTAGTAATGGTTATATACATACTTCACTTAATAATGGTTATATATACATACTAGTATTAACGTACTTTGTATGTTTACTCAGGACTTATCATACCTTACATCTATTGTAATGTTTTCCCTATGGATTTCTATATCTTATTATTCCCTCTATTGGAATTCTTATTTGCTAAGTAGTATTTCTAGTCCTTTCACTAAGTAATATCTACTTATACTATAATATTCCTTCATTACACTAACTCTTTCTATACTCATTCTCAACTAAAGAGTTTAACTCTTTCTTCACTAATGAGTCAACTCTTTACATCCTCTTCAACAAATGAGGCTACTCTTTCAAGACTTATCCTTCCCTAATGAGTTAACTCCTTTTATACTTATCTCTTAACTAATGAGTTTATCGCATAACTCCTTCTCATCAACTAATAACTTATCTCTTATTCACTCACTTCAGGTTGAACCTGAGCCTGCTAACTTGGTATTTCTATAGAGGTGATGAACCTTGGGTTTGTTGTAGGTGAGGAAGAAGGTTCTTCAACACCCTTATCATCATCTCTTCCACATTGCTCATTGTTACTCTTTCCATATTGTCTACTGGAGTATTTTGAGTTGCCTATCTTGTGACTCTCTTGGGTGGCATCTGTTCATAATTTCTATTAATCCTCTATATAACTACTTCTATCTTAATCTAGACTTGGATTATAATCTCTCTTTTGGACATATTTGTACTGTACTGTGACTGGATGAATTGCTCTAATACCAACTGTGACGACCCGGGTTTTTGTAACATGATTTGTAAAGTATTTTGAAAGGCAGGGCCATTAAGAGTGTAAATTTTTTTCGCAAAACAAAGCAACGGAAATTATTTTCTTTAGAACTTGTTTTGAAAACCCAAGTCACCACTTCATACATAACATAAGTAAAATTTGTGTACAAAATAAAATTCCATTGAAGGAATATACTTTTATTAAATTTCAGGATCCATCCAGTGGTTCATAATACAGCCAAATCTATTACAATACTTGTCCAAATTACATAATCCAAAACTCAAGCTCACCATACAATAAAACTCTCAACAAAGCAAAATACATGTCTTCAAGGGTATACCTTGAAGATTATTCTCTTCAAGTCTTCTATCGTCTTCAGCTCCTAACTCTCCTTCCCTGTATTTGAGATATTGCAATATTTACAATTACCTAACATTTCATTATGCTACAACATAAGGCATTTCACTATGCCTATTCTCATATGCATCATAGTGAAAAATAATCAAAAGGTTGTCATGCTGCAGTCTGATCCATACTAGCACGCTTGGATAACTACCCTATTCACCACTGATACCACGATGGAAAATATTATGTCACTGCCCGTATGGGGGGGCAAGACTTTCACAGTGTTGGCCTTCCCATAATTCCTACCACCCAAATTTTAGACTCTCTTTGGGCAAGGTATCATCATATCATCAAATTTCAAGGAGCGGGTGGCCAAACCCTCATAACTTCTCTAGCAATAGCATCCCCCTAGGCTTATGCCTACAAAATCACAAGCCTCCAAGCTTGTATGTAAAATAGATTTCATATGTATCAGACCATATGTCTATTTACTTAGGGTTGAAATATTTTCTAGTTCCCTATTCACTTATAGTTTAGTCCTTAACCATGTTATATGTGTTTGATTGGATCATAAGGTTTTCAAGAGATTTAATACAAGTATTAACATTACTCTTGTCTACATAAGATCATGAGTACAATCATGTATATCTCATGTAAATGCATTCATCAAATCCTCCTACCTTCAGGGAGTGATCTCTTTTCCCAAATCTTCCATGATCCCAATTGATGTATGTGATCTATACATCTATGCATATTATCAATATATAAATTATGAACAATCCTATTGATCACTAGATCTGATGTTTAGAATGATCTTTAGATCATTCATATCTAAGTATTTTTCTATCTCTAAGTCTTTGTATGTCCATCTCCTTGATCTTGATCTTTCATAGATCCATTGATTGACAATCTACACATGCTGATAAAGATCAAGGTCCTAGATCTTCTCTCATCTAGTTCTTCTTTGATCTAAGTTCAGTTATTGGATCATCCCTAAGGAGGATGATCTTGGTTTTCTTTCTTGAATCATCTTTGATTAAGGGTTTGGATTATCTAATCTAATGAACTATAACAAGCATACTAATAAACATGCATACTAAGTACAATATAATATTCTTATTCTTATTATTCTTGATCATCCAAGATCTAATGGATCTTGTTTGATCATCCTTATCTTACTTATTGTTTTTCTTATAGTTAGGTAATTTACTAACCTTTTATGCTCTTATTATTATTATTCAACCAGTTAATGTGCTGGTTGAAAGTAACTTATTCAAGCCTAAATCTAGATTGCTCCTCTTATTTCCAATTGGCTAAGGCTTACTAGTTAAATGGGTGAATACAAAGTGGTTACTTCAATCCTCATGTAAGGAGGCATTTAAACCTCACAAACGTCAATGGAAGGTAGGGGAAGAGCGAGGCTCTATTAGATAACCCCCTTAACCACTATGTTCATCAATCACTAGAATGACCATATCTCAACCTTTCATAAGGTTCCTATAAGCATGTTTACCCTAAGTACCCTTTTTAATGGATTTTAATTAAGTCCATGAATATTTATAATGTCATTCATGGGGTTTATTATTCTTCTCCTAGTTTGGGCCAAGGATTTGATAATCCTTGTATTGTCTTACTAACTATAGCCCTTACTAATTAAGTCCAAAGTACTCCATTCTTATTTGTGTCATGAAACTCTACTTTCTCATTAGATTATATTTTTTATGTTTTATGCTCTTTATCTCATAACAAGTAAATCTACTAATAACATTTAACCATAAATGAATTATAAATTCAAAGCATAAAACTACATAATTTAACACTTAAGGATAATGAGGCAACGTACTTAAAATTACTCTAACATGATTTCCAACTAATATACCTTAATAACTCAATTTAAACTAGCATAGACTTAAGGTATGATCTCATACTATAGTATAAAGTTATATGAAATTCTAGCATGGTCCTAAGTTAGAATGGCATGAAATGATACTAAAGTGCCCATAAGATAATTAAATCTAGCACCTTATGATAACAATGAAATCACATATCATGCTAAAGTCTAAATGTTATACTAGCATGCTATATAACATAATCATATTTAAAATGTTATTATATAAAATGAAACTAATTACATTAACATTTTTAGAAACCTTTACTTATGATCCAACCATTAGATCTTAGATCTTTTCCTTTGATTAAGGGTATTAGTTATATTTAGGAGATTTTCTTTATTAAGGTCCAAAGATCATATTAATCCATTTTTGTCATAATCCATCCATGATTTCTTGGATTTCATCATATCAACATTCATTTTATCCATCCCAAGGATTTCATCACACTTGATCTCATTGGTCAAGTAGGTCCCTTTGTATTTTTAGGGTTTTTCTACCATAATGGGTAGATCCCTTAATATATCTCACATATGTCCAAATAAACCATAGATATCACTTTATTTAAATAGTATATCATTAGTAAAACATATTTCCAGGATCTGATCATCTCAGATCTTGAAGATCTAGATAATTGGAAACTTGTTTATTTAATACATAAAGTTGTATTACATAATTTTTAGATTTTATCATTTCATCAGAAAATAGAGGTTTCAAGCTTTCCATAGCTTCTTTCCGATCTCAATTTCGAGTTCAGATGGGTCTGGAATTAGATCTGGAAGTTCACAGTCCTTCCTAGGGCCTGGATTTGATCTGGGCCCATCGGAATGGACGGCCCAGATCTTTTGGACGGAACGAGAAAGCCGGGTGGAACGTTCCCGCTTATTGGGCGCGTCCGTCGTGATGAGATGAGAAAGCGCCCGCACAGGACATCCCCCGACGTGCGTGGGACGACTTCGCACGCCCTCCGCCCGAGCAGGATGATGTCGCACGCGCTTACGTGAGCATGCATGTGGCGTCTCATGTGTTGTCCATCCAATAGGGAGATCGGGCTGTCCTTTTGGACTATCCAATCAATCCCTTCTCAATTGAGGGACTAAACCTTCATGAATTTTAGTGAGATTTGTGCCCTAGGGGTTTTGGACCCTTCTGGATCGATTGGTAGGGTCCGATTTTCCATCTGAGTCCTCTATCAACCTGAATTGAAGGTGCTATTATTACTTTATTTTTACTTTTTTTATCACCAAAATAAATTACAGTAAAATAAAATTTTCATTAAACATAAGTAAACATGTATAGAAAGTATTCCCACCTACCTGATTGGAGAAGAAACATTGTTTATGTATTCCCACCTACCACCTTTGCATGTGATTTCAAGCTACATAAGCCATGAAATAATGGATAGGAGAAGTCAAGCCATGTGAGCCATGTAGTCAAGATG
Organism: Warburgia ugandensis; assembly: GCA_035236585.1. Classification (NCBI taxonomy): domain Eukaryota; kingdom Viridiplantae; phylum Streptophyta; class Magnoliopsida; order Canellales; family Canellaceae; genus Warburgia; species Warburgia ugandensis. The sequence continues at coordinate 50,840,448 of CP141130.1, forward strand.
CAAGCCACTGAAGACATCAAGCCAAGCCATAAAAGAGGAGCCACTTGAGCCATCGAAGCCAAGCCACATGGATCCATATGTCTTTAGATGAAGAACATGGCCTTCACAACTTGCAAAATCTATATTCTAGAGAGGATAAATGGAAAGAGAATTGGACTTAATCAAAAGGGGAAATAGGTAGCTATGTGGCCCACTCAAGAGAGAGATCTACATCTTCAAATTTCTCTCATTCTCTCTTTCTCACCCTTTGTCATTTTATACTTAAAATGGGAATCACACATCTTTCTAATCTCCACAATCTCCCCTTCCTAGATCTCCCACATCCTAATCCTCCATCCTTATCTTATCCTTTCCCCCATTCTTGTCGCTTCTTTCCTTCTTCCTATGGATAGAATTTTAGCAAGTTTTATCTCTTTTAGAAGTGGTGAAAATCATAAAAAATAAGAGACCATCTCAACACACCCTACCTTCTAGCTTCACCACACCTCTTCCAAAGGGTGGTTATCCATGCCTCCTTTAGCCTGGAGTTCCATGCAATCTCCAAGCCTCTCATTGCACCTTTGAGGCTTGCTTCCATGCATCTTTTCTTGAGTTCCCCACATCTTCCCTTCGGGCTTTGCTATGTGTCTGCCAATCTATGTTTCAATGCAATTTTTCTTTACTCTTTACATAGTTTGTTCCTTTGTTTCATGTACACAGTTCTTGGTTTTTTTCTTTATCATTTTTATTTTATTTATGCTTTAGTTCATTGCATCAAGTGGTTATCAATCTCTTGTAGTGACAGCTAAGAGAGAATACCCTTTGGATCATCTTATTCCAAGTTAATTACACTCTGAGTTTCTCTATTTGCTTGCATTACATTGTTGCTTGTTACCTTATGCTTCATCTTCTTCGCTTGTGCTTAGAATTCATTCCTAGCTTGGCTTCATTCCCCTTTTGATTCTTTTTTGGGTTCACACACATGCCATCTATAGGTCATTGGATAACATTAAAGATTGAAGAATGAAGTGATTCTCTTGTATTTTCATCATCTTGAACGTTGTGCAAAATTCTAGAGCATGATTCTAAGTTTAATTTTCCATTAAATTATAGCACTGTTATTGTACGAACTTTACATAAAATAAATAATGTTATCATTCAGGCAGACTCTCCTTATCATGCATGCTTAGTTAAGATTTTGTTCATTGAGAAATTTGGTTGAATGTTTAGATTTTGTTATTCATTGCTTATGTTAGTTTGAATGTTTAGATCAAATTTTATTGTTTAGAGAGTTTCTAATTTCAGTTTTAGAAAGCGTTTTTTTTTTTTTTTTAAGTTCTAAGTTTTCATATTAGAAAGAATTCATCTTTAAAAAGTAATCATCTTTAGGAATTTTATTTAAGATTCTTTGCATGTTAGAAAGTTGGTCTTTAGGAAAGTTTCTAAATTCTAATTTTAGAGAGTTCATTCATCTTTTGGTTTCTAAGTGATTCATATTTCTAGTTTGCATTAGTTTCCCTTCTGGAATCCATGTTAGTTATAGAAAGCCTTACTTTTGGAAAGTTTCCTTTTTGTTTAAGTTTCTAATTTTTAGCATGTTTCTATTTCCATGTTCTTTTAATTCCTAGAATAAATCAAATACAATCATTCTTGGGATAGGATAATTAATTTAAATAAGATTCCAATTGAATAAAATCTATGAGATTTTTAGAACACATCAACCTCACTTGTGTAAAATCATACTACTTTGATTCATGTGCTTGTGAGTATTTTTTAGAACACATCAAGTTTTTGGCATCGTTGCTGGGGTATTGCAATGGATTTGTGATTGGATTCTATTTTAGAATGATTTATCTCTAGTTGTAGTCTAGGTTGCATTAGTTAAGAGTTTTTTCATCAACTTTTGCATATTTTGCTAATTCATCAAAATTTGACACATCTTATTTGTATTGTGAGTGTGGAATTTGGCAAAAGGAGTGGTGGCAATCTTGTGGGATAAAGCTTCACTAGAGTAATTAGGATTTCTTATTTTTCTAGATTGGATTTTTTTTTTTTTTTTTTGAAAGGACTTGTATTGATGTGAAGTTTAGTTTTTATTTAAAAATGGGTTATAATAATATAGGTCAAGTGTGGGTCACTTCACTCCAGGTTTGGATGGCCCTACACTTTTTATAGCCAACTCACATCCAAGACCCCACTATAAGTAGCTAACACTCTCTTTATTTTTTTGGTGTAATTGCATTTAGTATAAATTACATTTTTAGTTGGTAGTGTAATTATGTTGAGTTTTCCGCAAGTGCATGACTATTGTAGCATAGCTAGTGCAAGTATAGGTCAATTCCATGGGGACTCAACTTGTAAAGGTTGGAGTTTACATAAACTTTAATTATTCAAAATTAAAAAGAAATAACAGAGCTAAACTAACAGGAAGATAAAAATACATATTTGATTAAATGGTGCAAAATAGAGAATTCTATGTTCCAAAAGTTAGATCTATTGCTCTGACTAATAGTACATAATCGCTGAATCAGAGAGACAAAAATTTAAATAAACCAAGAACTAAATCTACTTCCCATTCCACATTGTCATGTCACTTAGCAATTATTTCAAGCTCATATTGCATTAAGTAAATTAGTCTATATCTGATATAAGCTGTGTTGTCAATCAAGTGTGAATAATTGGTTAGATGAGCTAAGCTTGACCAAAGGCTAAACCGTAAATTTAAGAATTTGGGTGGAAAGAATGGGCAAAACAAGCTAGACAACAAAGCGGGAGTGGATTTGGAATTAAGCAAAGAGTTGCATGGTTTAAACTAGAATTTTCCAATTTTCTATGTTAACGTGCTTACCCGGGGAAGAAGAAGAAACCTGGGAGATTGGGAATGAGGAAAATCTTGGGTTTGCTTTTTGGGAGACAACATTGGGAATAGAAGAAGCAAGTGCTAATCAAAGGTAAGCAGGGAAGTAGAAAGAGATGTCAAAACTTGGTAGGAGACGAAGCTGGGGAGCTAATGCTATGCTGGGTAGATGATGGTTCGAGTGGAGGGGATGGAGAAATGAAGAAGAGGAGGGTTTGAGCAAATGGGGAAGACAAAGAAACTAGGGGGAAAATCCAAATCGGGTTTTCTCCAGTGAGGAGGATGTGAAGGGGTAAGGCCGGTGAATGCTGCATGCTGAAACAGAGGAGTTTGGAGGGCTATACTACATTGACCAGTGAAAAAGGATTCACCAATGGAATGCAATAGATCGGGCAGTGATGCCTGTGAGAGATCTAGATGGTTGAGCAAGTGGTCTAGGGCTGGCGAGTAGAAGAGAAAACAAAGAAAATGGGTCTGACGATTAAACAAAGGATGGGTAGAGGAGAGGCTGAAGCAAGGGGAGAACTGAGGAGAGAGTGAATGAAAAAGAAAAATAATATTTTGATGACAATCACTGGTCTTAGATCGATGACCACCTGGGTTCTTTATGGATGTTGAATGGATGGAATGGTCATGCACGACGGCTTGAAGGTGACAGGTTAGGAAGGGGGCAAAAGATGAGAGAGAGGGAGAAAGACGGGTCAGGTAGTGATGCTGAGGGCGATAAGGGAGAAATAGAGGGAAAGGATGAGAAGGTGTGGTGAATCAGAGAGGAGAAGGACTAGTACTGCAAGAGTTCTAAGGTGCATGAGGAGTAGAGAGAAAAGAGATTGCAAGAGAAAGAGGGCATAGATAGAGGAGGCACGGTTTAGCAAAAAGAGAACGTGAGAGGGAGAAAATGGCTGCTAGCAGACTGGTGGGTGGAGGTGTGTCACTCACCTGAGCTGGCTGATGGGGGATTCGAGCAAGCTAATGAGAAAAGAGGAGAAGGAGAGTGAGAAACAGAGAGAGAAGGAGAACACATGAGAGATGGGAGAGGAAGAGTCCTTCCCCTCTCTCCATGAGGAGAACAATATCCAGCCGAGGAGAGATGGGTGAAGAGAGAGAGAGAGAGAGTTGGGGATTAGAGAGAAGCATGGAGGAAAAGGGGAGAGCATCAGGGAGAGGTCTGGCTCTCCTCTGTGAAGAGGATAAAAAATAAAGAAGAAAGAAGAACAAGAACAAGCCCCTAGTTTCCTAAACAATGTCACATAAAGAAGATGAAAATTTCCTATTTTTTAGTCTAGTTCCCATGCTTTTCCCATCCCGCGTCCAGTATTCTCGTGCAACGCCCATCAAATAATGCAGTCTGCCCATGCTTCCTACATGCAGTGGTGGACATGCGGCCATGCAGTGGTTGGCATGCTTCATGCTGTCTAGGTGTGGGAGCTGTTTAATCTCCAATGTACATCAACATCTACACCATGTATCGCCATCTCCACCATGTATCACCAAGACCATGAAGAAAGGTTCCTTATTAACTTGATCTACATAATCCTGGTTAATCTGCAAAATAAGAGACTATTTTAGAATCATCTAAATTACATATTTAATTAGTTCTAATGATCATCTAATTATTAATTTTTCAAATCAACGATTGGATGATCTATTAAAGTTAAAATTAATTTAAAATTATAAAATTACCCAACTTAATAATCTAATCAAATTCTAATTAAGGCTTATTTTAGGTAAAATTGAACACTTAACACACTCCCCAACCAGCATTTTGCTAGTCCCTAACAAAACATGGGAAAAACCATTTATTAAATGTGCCTAAATTGTCATTTTTGTAGGTACTCAAGGTTGCATTTAGCATATGCAACAAGCCCTTAAATCCCTAGGTTTCTCCTAGTGGATGAGTTAGGCCTTGTGAGGGTTTGCAGTGAATCTACCTACAAAATTCTCAAAAATCCTTTAATCATCTTACCAAATTTTCTCCTATTCATCTCATATTAAATCCTAAACTTTAGCTTGCTAAAAAAAGATGAACAAAAAGGTTCAAAATCCTACCCTTTATGCTAAAGATATCCCATTAGTTCATTAAACTTCAGAAGGCAAGTATGTGTGCTATAGCTAATATATAATAAGAGTTTTTAAGTCAAATATAACTTAGATTACCATCCAAATGTATGCTTTAACTTCAATTCTCACAGGATATACTTGTCACTCAGAAAGAAGTCACTCAGACAAGTGTACTATCAATAATATGTAAGTAAAATATTTTTCAGCAAGTCCAAGTCTCACATATTTCATACAGAAGAATGATAATGTACAAAGAATGGTAATGGTTTCATGAAAGGATATCAACTATTAAGAATGTTATGCGATACCGAACTCCATATTCATTTATAATCATATCCAAGCCATACTTCTCCTAAGATCAAGTAAGGACTTCTATTTAGGATAAAATGTAGGCTTAGTAAGGGTAATCAAAAGGATGGATATAAAGGTAAGCAAAGGTTGTCTAAGAAATATGTAAAGATCTTTTATCAATGTATTCACAATTTTTTTATTTTTCGTGCCAAGAGTGAACATTCTTCTTTTTCAATGCTAATTTATTTCTTTTTCACTTAAATTTGTATATAGCCTTTTTGAACTTTTTCTTCTTTTTCACCTCTTTAATGTTCATCTCTTGAATTGTATTGTTTTTACTTTTTCTCAAGATGTTATTCAATCTTCTCTACATATTTCCAAAACAAATGGGCGATGGATATTTTTATTGGGGTTTAATATAGGTAAAGGCTATTTGGCTAACAAATAAAAGGCTGATATTTAAAAGGCTCAAGGGGCTAACTAGAGAAAAATAATATAGGAAAGGCTAAAGGCTCTAAGTTTTTCTAAGGATGGCCTCTATCATTTCCTAGGTTTCATATGACTTAAATATGATCATAAACCTATGAGATATATGGTATAATCTTTTGATATTTCTCAATAGTCAACCAAGATGAAGAATAATGAGACCAAATAAGAAATAATGTCAGCTGAAAAAGATTTTGAATTTATGCATAACCCTCAGAAAAGGAAGAATGGCCCAAAAACTCACTTGGGTTATAAGTCTCCACAAATCTTCTTTAGGATCTCTAAATTATATTTTCTCTTCAACTTAACTGTATATAGCTATTTGGTGCAATTAATATTCTGAGTTTAGTTTTTCATGAGACACTTTAGAAAAAGAATAAAATAGTGAACTAATTGTATACCACTCTATTAATCAACTAAAGTTAAAAAATTAAGCTAAATATTCAGAAAACCTAACTTCTTATCTTTATAAAGGACTTATCAAAACTCTCTTATTCTTTTTCTTCTTCTTTTTACTTAATTTTTTTTTTATGAAATGAGAAAATAAACTGACAAAAACTAGAATTTGATAGAATTCTACACCCACCAACCTGAAAGAAACATTGTCCTCAATGTTTAAAAAGTAGGATGATGATAATGCATTGAGATGTGTAAAAATAATCAAGAGATATATATATATATATATAATTATGAAAAAGAAAAGAAAGTATAAAGAAAGAAAATAATGTACTTAATTATTATAAATAAATAAAAATTTAGAGGAAAAAAGTATTACTGAGTTCGAAACTTCCCTGGGTCCCATACAAAGTGAGATGAACAATCCTTTGAAAATGACTGATTAGTGAACTTATCTTGCAATTAAAAAATTTTCATTTTATCACCATGAAAGATAAATTTATCTTTAGGTTGCTTTTCATAACTAAAGTCACTTGTAGGAGCTCGATGGAGCCTTTTCGGAAATGGAGTAAGGATGGCATATTTCTTAGTGGGTGTGACAAATTTGTCTCTTTTTCTAGTATGTTTGAGCACTATTTCAACCTTCTTAGGACCAAATTTCTCAATAGTGTTACCACTATGAATAATGGTAATTGCCTTCATTTGTTCCATGCTTGTAAGTGAAGAATTAATCTCACCTACCACATCCGTATCATCAAGGTTTTCATTGGGTGGAATAGGACATTGACCTTGATCAGTGGTATGCAGCATTTGAGACATCATATCCTTCAATTCAATCATGGAATCCGTGTTCTCTTTTAATTGGGCTTGAATTTGAGAAATTTTCTTCTCCTAGTATTGCATGTGTTGATGGAAATTATCCTCAACTTTCCTCTTATGTGGAGGAAGGTAAGGTTCAGGAGCAAGTGGTCCTTATTTTTGGTGATAGGGTTGGTATTAGGCCTTCTGTGAGACATTAACATTATGTTCATTTCGATGATTACTCAAGTTGGGACTATATGTCTCTAAAGATGGAAAAAAATGTTGCTCATAAGAATGTGTAAGTTCATTGAGTGTATCCTAAAATGCAGAAGCAATAGGACATTCCAGAGTGGTGTGCGTATTACTTTCACAAGCATCACACACCTGTTCGACTTTCTTAGAGGAAAATTGCTATTTCCATGTCCTCTGTTCTAGTTAGAGATGCTATTTTCATATCATCTTTTTTAGTCGTAGAAAATATTTCTCCACTAGCAGATGTGATGGTGGACTTAGGCTTGTTTGGGTAACCTACTATTTCTGAATGAGCCCAAGTTTGTGCACTCTCTGCAAGCCATTCCAAATATTCTTCTGCCTGTTTTGGTTGTTTGTTTAAGAAATTTCCATTACACATCATTTCAACAAACTGGCGCATATCAGAATGAAGTCCTTCATAAAAGAAGCTAATGATGCACCAAAGTTCGTATTCATTATGGGGACAAGTTAATAACAATTCCTTCAATCTTTCCTAGCATTGATAGAAAGTTTCTTTATCCTTCTAGGCAAAATTCATTATGTTTCGATGGAGAGCATTCGTCTTATGTATAGGAAAGAACTTATTCAAGAACTTGCTAGTCATTTCTTGCTGTGTTCGTATGGAATCTACTAGTAGTGAATGAAACTATATCTTAGCATTCTCCTTAAAAGACAAAGGAAATAGTTTGAGTCTTACAATGTCTAATTCGATGTTTTGTATATGTTGGATCATGCACATTTCATTGAATTCTTGTAAATGCCTATAAGGACTCTCACTATCCAAACCATAAAATTTTGGAAGTAATTGAATTACTTCTACCTTTATTTTAATCATACCAGCATTTGAAGGTAAATTTATACATGAAGGTATTTTGGTATAGTTAGGTTGTAAATAGTCTCTTAATGTTTTTCTAAGAGAATTTTGGTTATGCCAAGTATCATCTTATGATCTATGTTGGTCCCACTATTTGTTATAATTCCTTTTCCTATTTCCATATGGTTGAGAATGATTCCTCCATTGATGTATATTATCATTGAATAGAGGTGGAGGATTATCAGCATCAAATAGAGGATTATTCGTCCATGAAGAAACATCATTGTTATTCATGACATGAGGTGGTTCATCATCATTAAAGAGAGGATTATTTCTCCATGGGGAAATATCTTCTCTATTAATGCTGGGGCACCAATTATCATTTTGGTCAGTGTGCAGATATTGAATAAAACTGACCATGTCTCTTTCTTTCTTTTTTAACCAACTAACTAATGCAACCTAAATGCTAATGCTAGGGAACAAAAAATTCCAACACCTCTAAGGCTAGCAAGTAGAAATTTGTTAGTCTTAAAATTATGTGGGGGAGAAGCTTTTAGATTAACCTAATCTAATGCTCCTCCTCTCTTCCAAACTTGCGCCACTGCTTACCAATTAGATCCAATCTAACCAACTACTTCACACCCTCCTCAACTAGCCGTAGGTAGTTTGAGTCATAGAATGTGCTGGCAGAGCTAGTTGTTTAAATACGAGCACAGTCAGTTAAATAAGAGCCACTGGAGTGGTAATGGGTTGCCTCCTTCCAAGAGGGTCCTATGAGCATGTTGTGGGCCCTATAGGTTTCTTCTAATTAATTTTGAAGGTCAGGGTATGTGCTTGTGGTGATTATCCTAAATGGGCCAAGAGGTGGTGATGAAATCCACCCTTGATCTTGTAAGGTCCGGTGCCCTTATGAATTTATTTTTCCATTCCATGGAAAATTGATCAACATATAATCACCTTAAAGCAGTTAAACGTGCCCTAAAAATGTAATAAAAAATAACAAACTAATGCAAACTCTAAAAATGCAACATGTATCAAATGTATTCTATATGATTTTTATTCTAACAACCAATGCAATTTTAATCTATAATGCATAACCTAAACTAGAACTTTTAAGGAGTTTAGGAATTTCTCACAATGGGGTAAATGGAAAATGTCTTTTCCTACAAGGGTGAGACCATTTACATTCCACCACCACTTCTAGGTTACAATGACCCACTCTTGACCTATATTATTACAGCCTTTTAAATGAATTGTGATAATAAAATAATTACATGAAATCTTCACTACATTTCACTCAAAATTAAACTACAATTACCCAAATTAAACTCCTTGAATTTCTCTTTTCTTTTCCAATATTTCCTACGATCCAAAAATTAGGAGAAATTGAATTTATGCACTAAAAAAACTTTAAAATGCACCTAAAATATTAAAACAATGCAAATTTTAAAAAAAATTATTCATTGAAATTTTATGATTTTTTTGATAATTTTAATTATTAATTATTTTGAATTTTTAATTAAAATTTATGAAAACACCATTGTAGGTCCTCGAAAATGGTGCCAAAAACTTGTTGAGTTTTCTGCAAGTGCACGGCTATTGTAGCATAGCTAGTGCAAGTAAGGGTCAATTCCACAGAGACTCGACTTGGAAAGGTTGGAGTTTACATAGACTTTAATTATTCAAAATTAAAAAGAAATAACAGAGCTAACCTAATAGCATGGTAAAAATACAAATTTGATTAAATGGTGCAAATTAGAGAATTCTATGTTCCACATTGCTGTGTCACTTAGCAATTATTTCAAGCTTAGATTACATCTAAGTAAATTAGTTCATATCTAATATAAGGTGTGCTATCAATCAAGTGTGAATAATTGGTTAGATGGGCTGAACTTGACCAAAGGCTGAACCGTAAATTTAAGAATTGGGGTGGAAAGAATGGGCAACACGAGCTAGACAACAAAGCAGGGGTGGATCTGGAATTAAGCAAAGAGTTGCATGGTTTAAACTAGAATTTTCCAATTTTCTATTAACGTTCTTACCCAAGGAAGAAGAAGAAAGCTGGGAGATTGGAAATGAGGAAAAGCTTGGGTTTGCTTTTTGGGAGACAACATTGGAAATAGAAGAAGCAGGTGCTAACTGAAGGTATGCAAGGAAGTAGAAAGAGATGTCAAAACTTGGCTAGAGACAAAGCTGGGGGAGTTGGTGCTGTGCTGGGTAGACAAAGGTTCGAGTAGAGGGGATAGAGAGATGAAGAAGAGGGCTTGAGCAAATGGGGAAGACAAGAAAACTAGGGTGAAAACCCTAATCGGGTTTTCTCTGGTGAGGAGGATGTGGAGGTGTAAGGATCGTGAATGCTGCATGCTGAAATAGAGAGGAGTTTGGAGGGCTATACTACATTGACCAGTGAAAAAGGATTCACTGGTGGAATGCAATAGATCGGGCAGTGATGCTTGTGAAAGATCTTGATGGTGGAGCAAGTGGTCTAGGGCTAGTGAGTAGAGGAGAAAACAGGCAAGATGGGTCTAGCAACTGAACAAAGGATGGGTAGAGGAGAGGCTAAAGCAAGGGGAGAACTAACAAGAGAATGAATGGAAAAGAAAAATAAGATTTTGATGACAATCACCAGTCTTAGATCAATGACCACCTGGGTTTCTTATGGCCATCGAATGGATGCAATGGTTGGGCAGGATAGCTTGAAGGTGACTGGTCAGGAAGAGGGGAAAAGATGAGAGAGAGGGAGAAAGTGGGGTCAAGTGGTGATGTTGAGGGTGATAAGGGAGAAATAGAGGGAAAGGATGAGACGGTGTGGTGAATCAGAGAGGAGAAGGACTGGTACTATGGGAGTTCTAAGGTGCTAGAGGAGGAGAGAGAAAAGAGATTGGAACATAAAGAGGGTGTAGACATAGGAGGCTACAGGTGAGCAGAAAGAGAGCGTGAGAGGCAGAAAATAACTAAGAGTAGACTGGCCAGTAGAGGTGTGTCACTCACCCAAGCTAACTAATGGGGGATGCAAACAGGGTAGTGTGAAAAGAGGAGAGGAGAAGTGAAGAATAGAGGGAAGGAGATTGAGAAATAGAGAGAGGAGGAGAACACAAGGGAGATGGGAGAGGAAGAGTCCTTCCCCTCTCCGTGAGGAAAACAATGTCCAGCCGAGGAGAGATGGGTGAAGAGAGAGAGAGAGAGAGAAGTGAGAAGAGGAAAGAGATGGAGATTAGAGAGAAGGGGAGAGCACTAGGGAGAGGCAGAGAGGAATTGTCCTTCCACCTCTCCTCCGTGAGGAGGAGAAAAAACAAAGAAGAAGGAAGAAGAAGAAGAAGCCCCTAGTTGCCTAAACAACATTATATAAAGAAGATGAAAAATTCCTATTTTTTAGTTAGGTTCCCATGCTTTTCCCATCCTACATAGAGTATTCCAGTGCAACCCCCATCAAATAATACATTCTGCCCATGCTTGCTACATGCAGTTTGCCATGTAGTGGTGGGCATGCGGCCATGCGGTGGTTGGCATGCTTGATGTTGTCTAGGTGTGGGAGCTGTTTAATCTCTACTGTACATCACCATCTACACCATGTATTGCCATCTTGACTGTGTATCATTGAGACCATGAAGAAAGGCTCCTTATTAACTTGATCTACATAATCCTGGTTAATCTGCAAAATAAGAGACTATTTTAGAATCATCTAAATTACATATTTAATCAGTTTTCATGATCATCTAATTATTAATTTTTCAAATCAACAGTTGGATGATCAATTAGAGCTAAAATTAATTTAAAATTACAAAATTACTCAAATAAACTATCTAATCAAGTGCTAATTAAGGGTTATTTTAGGAAAAATTGAACACTTAGCAAATTCATATAGTGTAACTCATGCATATTAAATTTTTGCATAATTTTTAGGAGTGTTTCATTATAATTTCACCTATCTAACAAGGATTAGTCTGAGCTCAGCTATAACCAGGACATAGGCCATTTGGTTATAGTCCTTCTATTAAGGTGTGGACCCTTTCTTTGATAGTTTGTAGGTAATCATTAGTTTATTTTTCTTCCATTGTATGCATATTTACTACTTTAGGGTAGATGATCAAATTGATAGTAAGGACCCCATAGGAATCCTCATAAGATAAAGATTAGATTTCATCACTAGATCCTTGGCCCACCTATGTAATAAAATCATCATTGTATGCTCACGATCCCAACACGTCAATTTTAATTTAAAAACCAATTAGGAATAGACTTAGTGGTTTTGAGCTTGTAGAACCTTTTCCAAGGAGTAGATCTACTGTCATTCTAGTGGCTTCTAAGCATTGTGGTTACAATTGGCATGCAAAATCTAATTGATTTTTTCATGCCTTTTGTTAGTGTTTGTTCAATTGTAAACACCTCCTGACATGAGAATTGTATTAACCATTCTAAGAAGGACCTAACTGGTAAGCAATAGCCTAGCTTGGATAAAGGGATGAGCCATCTAGATTTAAGTCTAAAAGCTACTCCCTACAGATTAATGAAGGATAACAAAATAGCTCGCAAGCGAACCATTAGGGATTGATTGTGTATCATTTAGAGTTAGGAGTTGCATTTAGTTAGTATTGCACCATACTGCATGCAAGGTCGTCGATCTCAAAACACAAAATTAGCACCATTTGATTCTGAGATTAAACGTACACTTAGATAAGGGGTAAGGGAACAAGTACAGAACCCCATGGCAAACCCAGCTATAGTTAAAGCCAAGCCCATAAAAGACTTTTATGGCCACTATAACTAAACACTCCCTCATGAATCACATTACCACCTGCCAATGTAGACCATTTTGAGCTAACACCTAGAGTCATTTAGTTATTCCCATCTTATTACAATCTAGAGAAAGTATCCATACCTTCACATCAAGGGATTCCTTGACATATGTTCCACATTCAAGTTCCATAACTTTTTGGACAATTCCATTAAAGTTAGGTTGTTTCCATTCTCCTTAAAAGACAAGGCCAATTCTTGGTTGAATTCATTAGAGGTCAGTTCCATTGCCACATGGGACCAATTATCAAAAAAGTTTCTGAATAAATTCTTCCCCATGCACGAAACTAATGCCCTCCATAGGAAAACAGTTAATTTCTAGCCGTGAGAAGATGAACAATACTATGAGTGCTGGGAGTAGTGGAATAAATTGCTATAAAAATGGCCCCACCTTGGATTTAAGAAATGGTAGCAAGTTCAATACTTTTATGAAGCACTTACACCTCAAAATAGAATAATGGTAGATGCCACTAGTGGAGCAGGTCCTCATGATGTAAAATGAGATAGAGGCTTGGGAATTCTTTGAGACCTTAGCTGAAAATTCCTAGCAATGAGATTATTTAAATTGATAAGATCGAAGTTACCAACCTCAAAGGAAAGGGCGCCTTAATAAAATAGGACTAACCCCAGATGTGTCACATAAACTAAACTCCTTAGCTCAACTAATGGATAAATTTGACACCATATTCAAGAGAATAGATGCCTTCATGGATGGAAGTTCATCCATGAAATCTCCACATGAAGTTTTCTTGAATTGTTCCATCCTAGGACACTCATTATTAGCTTGTTCATCAAATAATGTGTACCATGAATATCATTTCAAACAAGTGAATGCTATGAATGCATATAGCAATCCTAGCACCACCCCTTACTTTGAGACCTACAAACCAGAATGGGCTAGGCATCCTAATTCTCACGGTTGAAGAACACTCATCAGGGAGGTTCATCTATGAATCCCCTTACTATAAGTTTCCCTAAAGCTTTAGTTCCCTAGCTAGTTCCTAGTTTTCAACATTTCTCTCAACAACCAAAGAAACTAACATTTGAGGAAACCATGCAGTCATTTATAAAGAAAACTTTTAAACAATAAGATGAGATTTGACAAAACTCCAATGTCAATTCCCAAGCTATTGCTAAACCAAATATGCAAATGAGCCAGTTGTTTGCTACCCTTAATGATAGAGATAAGGGAATATTCCCCAGTCAACCAATCCTAAACCTTAGTGTATAGTTTGAAAAAGGCTCTACTTCTAATTCATAGAGACCACCTGAGCAAGCCAAGTCCATAACTATCCTTAGGAGTGGCAGTCAAATAAACAACAAAGTATGACAATTGGGAATAAATTAGAGGAGAATGACCAAGCTACAGCCTAAGAGAAGGGGAAGGGACAAAAATCTTAAACTCCCTCTAAACCCCTAGTGGAGGCACCTTATGTGCCTAAGGCCCCATTTCCTCAACTTCTAAACAAGAAAAGAAGGAGACCATCTTTCCTACGATAATGGATGTAGTCAAACATGTCTAAATCAATATTCCATTGCTCAACACAATCAAGGATATCCCTACCTATGCCAAGTTCCTCAAAGAGCTGTACACATAAAAGCATAAGCTAAAAGTGCAAAAGAAAGCCTTCCTCACTGAGCAGGTGAGCTATTTGCTTATGCATAATACCTCTCTAAAGTTTAGAGATCTAAGCTATCCTACTATTTCATGTGTTATTACCATATTCTCTCTATGTGATATTACGGCTCAATGAACTAAAACCAACCAACACCAAGTTACAGCTTGTGGACAAATAAGTTAAAATTCCACGTGGTATGGTTGAAGATCTCTTGATACAAGTGGACCATTTTTATTTCCCTATCAATTTCATTGTCCTTGACACCCAATCTATATTAGATACATATAGTCAAATCCCCATTATTCTTGGACATCCTTTTATGGCAATGTCTAATGCCATCATTAGTTGTCGTAATGGTGTGATGAAACTTTCCTTCGGCAAACATGAAAGTGAAACTTTATGTGGTTAATGTTGATCACCAACATCTAGAACTTGATGAATCTTTTGTAGTCAACATGATTGAAGTTCAAATTCTGGATGCTTTTCACCGTCCTCTACCTCAGATCCACTTAAGGCTTATCTTCCACATTTTAATCTTGATTTTGACATAGACAGATTCAAGGATGAAGTGAATGCTCTTCTATATGCTGCACCAATTGTGGATACCTCTAAATGGAGACCCCAAGTAGAACCTCTTCCACCATCCAAATATGTTACTATACCTTTGGTTGAGAAATCATCCACTCTGATTCTTAAATCATTGCTTGATAACTTGAAGTATTCTTAATTAAGACCTAATGCTTCCTTGGCTATAAGCATTGTCTCATATTTCAATCAAGAATAGGAAGGGAAACTACTTAATGTTCTACATGAACCTAAGATAGCTTTAGAATAGACTATAACACACATAAAAGGGATTAGCCATGCTATGTGTATGCATTGAATTCATCTCAAAGAGATTTCTAAACCATCTAGGGAACCATAGAGAAGGCTTAGCCCCAACATGAAAGAGGTTGTTAGAGAGAAAGTGCTTTAAAGTGCTAGATGTTGGTGTAATATACCTGATTTCTAATAGCACTAAGGTAGCCCAGTTCAGGTTTACCAAGAAACCCAGATTCACATTAATCCACAATAAGGCAATGAACTAATTCCCACTCGCATGACCACTGAGTGGAGATTTTGTGTTGGTTACTATAAACTGAACTCAATCATGAGGAAAGGTCACTTTCCACTTCCTTTCATTGATTAGATTCTAGAAAGGTTTGCTAGCAAGAAACATTATTACTTTCTTGATGGTTATTCTGGTTATAACCAAATCCTCATAGCACTTGAGGACCAGGAGAAGACTACCTTCACCTGCCCTTTTGGGACCTTAGCCTATTATCATATGCCCTTTGGATTATGTAATGCTCTAAGTATGTTCTAAAGGGGTATGCTTAACATTTTTTTCGATATGGTGGACAAATTCTTAGAAGTGTTCATGGACAATTTTTGAGTATTTGGATCATCTTTGATTGATGCCTATAGCATCTAAAATTAGTTCTTGATATGTTCAGGAGAAAATTTTAATGCTTAACTGGGAGAAATGCCACTTTATTGTGACAAGTAGTACCACTTTAGGGCATATGATCTCGGCCAATGGGATAGAGGTCGATAAAGCCAAGGTGGATTTAATTCATAGCTTTCTTCCTCCTAGGATAGTAAAGGAAGTTCGTTCATTCTTTGGCCAAGCTGGTTTTTACTAGTGCTTCATTAAACATTTTAGCAAAATTGCCAAGCCATTATGTAACTTACTTGCTAAAGGGCCTATATTTGACTTCAATGAAGATTGCTTATGAGCTACTCAAAGAAGAACTCACATTTGCTTCCATTATTAGACCACCAAATTGGAGTGCACCATTCGAGATTATGTGTGATGCCTCAGATTATGCAATAGGTGCTGTCTTGGGGTAGTTTATTGATAAACTTTTCCATGTGATCTACTATGCCAGTGGAACATTGAATGACACACAACTCAATTATTCCAATATGGAGAAAGAGTTACTTGCAGTTATATTCACCTTAAACAAATTTATATCCTATCTTTTAGGGTCTAAAGTCATCATTTATTCTAACCAAGCTGCCTTAAAGTACCCTCTTTCCAAAAGGATGCTAAACCTAGGCTCACTAGATGGATTCTATTGCTATAAGAGTTTGATATTGAGATTCGTGATAAGAAAGGCTTTGAGAATGTAGTAGTAGATCATTTCTCTAGGTTAGTCATTCAATCTAATAATGAGTCCAACCCTGTCACTAAGTCATTTCTAGATGAATAGTTGATGGCTATCTCCCACTTACCTTAGTATGCCAATATTGTAAACTATCTTATCACTCATTATATGCTAGATCAGTGGTCCAAACAAGATAAGCATTTATTTCTTGCTAGGGTCAAACACTTTTCATGGGATAATCCGTACTTATTCAAGTACTATCCCAATCATGCAATTAGAAGATGATACCAAATAGCAAGCATCAGCAAATTATCTCTTATTCCATGATCATGCATGTTGCAGCTACTTTAGTGCAAACAAGATAGCTACAAAAATTTTGTAGTGGAATTTCTACTAGCCTACCATCTTTAGGGATTCACAGACTTACTACATAGCATGTGCAAGATGTCAATAGTTAGGGAGTCTAGAAAAAAAGAGATATGATACCCTTGAACCCCATTTTGATTATTGAGCCTTTTGATGTTTGGGCATTGACTTTATATGACCCCTTTCAAATTCATTTGGTCACCATTACATCCTTGTGGGAGTGGACTACGTCTCTAAATGGGTGGAGGCCATAGCATGAAAGACCAATAACCACAAAGTGGTTGTCTAGTTTTTGAAGGAAAATATTTTTACATGCTTTAGTACTCAATGGGAAATTATTAGTGATGGGGAAAACACTTTTTTAATAGAGTATTTAAAAATTTAATGAAGAAATATGGTGTCAACTATAAAATCTCTAACCTAGACCATCCTTAGACTAGTGGACAAGTAAAAGTGTGCAATAGGGAAATCAAGTAGATCTTATAAAAGATAGTTAAATTTAATAAGAAAGACTGGTCACTTAGGCTTAGTAATGCATTTTGAGCATACCATACTACATTTAAAACCCCTATGGTCACATCACCCTACCATCTAGTCTATGGAGAGACTTATCATCTTTCAATTGAGCTTGAGCATAAAACATATTGGGCCATTAAAAAACTCAATTTTGACATCGATAATTCTACGACCCACAAAAGGTTCCAACTCAATGAGTTAGACAAGCTTAGGAAAGATGTATATGAACTTACTAGGATATACAAGGGCCAAATGAGAGCTCATTATGATAAGCACATGTTACCTAAGTCCTTCACACTATGACAAAAGGTCCTCTTGTATAACCCAAGGTTGTATCTCTTTCTTAACAAGCTTCATTTGAGATGGACTGGACCCTACATTGTCCACATTGTTTATCTTCATGGGCCAATGAAAATCAAAGAGGATGCGGAGATTTTCAAAGTAAATGGTCAAAGGTTAAAACCCTTTCTTGAATTGGTAGATACAAAAGTAGAGGAGAATCTGCTTGAGGATCCTATTTATCAAGACCCACCATTGCATGATCCATGACATCTACATTCACCACGATTCTAGCAAGCATTCATCATTTTACTAACACTAAATGTCTAGCTAAAGAGGTTAAATTGAGTGTTCAATAGGAGGCAACCCACCATTTTTAGAGTCTCATTTTTCTACATTACCTAATTAGCATATGGGAGCACTATGTTTCAAAACATTGGGGACAATGTTTAGTTTCAGTTCGGGGTATAGATATGCATGAGAATTATGAGTCTTTCTTGTCTTTAGATTCATAAAAAGAACCAAAATCAAGTTTGGTTTACGTTTCTAGGGTCAAGTTTCATTATTGTGATGAGAATTGAATTTTTTAAATCTTAATATTTCTCATAATTTAACTTATTAGTAGACATGCATAGGATTAATACTACATTTTACTCATATTCTAAAGTATTTATGAATTTAAATCTTAGAATGCACTTATAGAGAGTGCGTAGTCTAGATTGTTGGATGGTTATGACTTAGAGACCTAAGGAAAATTTGTAGGAGACCTATACCCGATGAGTATTTGTGACTTTCATTTTTCTTACAATTATATATAATTCCATATTTCTTTAGCAAACATCAACTTTAAAAGATTCTAGTATCTTTGTTTTGGTCAATTGCCAAGAATCATTAATGGGAGTACTAACTTTCCTAAACATTTGCTGAATCTGATAGACTTTAAGAAACCTAGGAAATGATATAAGCCATTCCTTGTTTTAGACCTGAGATGTAAAGCTTATCTAGTATATTATACCACTAGTTAGACCTTTTGAGCCTATTGGTAAGCTTTTTCCTTTTAAAACCTATCTACCTTAACCCATACAATAAGTTAAATATCCATTACCTATCATTCAAAAAGGAGAAGAGATGATAGAAAAAGTTCAAAAATGACAACAATAGAAGAAGTGAAAAACATCAAAGTATTTACAAAGAAAAACCTTAATTCAAAGAATTATTAGAAAAAAAGAGAGAGTTGTGAATGAAGAGGGAAAGGAAGAATAGGAAAGATATTAAATTTAGTTCACTCAAAAGAGAAGTTATCCAATATTAATTGAAGACATCTACTTGGATTTGAAACTTTTGAATCGTTTTACCCTTTCTTTCATAACCAATTCCAAACCTAAGTTTCAACCCATCCAAAGTCATGTTGATCTTAGACTGGAATATAGCCTTAATGAGAAAAATAAATAAGGAATTAAGGTGAACTATTCCCTCTAGTCTTGGTAATGACATCAATTTTTTGGGATCATAGTTCTTTGTATTACCTATGTGCATAAGTTTATGTGAACCATTAGTATTATTGGATCTAGCCACATAGTGAGAGGATTTTGTGTGACCCTTTTCTAAGAGCTTCATTTTTTAGTGTGTACCTTTTTTGATGGAGTACAAGCATTTTTGCTTAGAAGTCTAGACTTATGTAGCTTATACACACATTGCACTCTGAGATGCAACTGTAATAAAATAGCTTTGACATGTGGGTAACTAGTAGAATTTTTCATTCATCTTTATTAAGTTATTAAAGCCACTAGAGTACTAATGCATAATAATTCTTTGAGAGAAACTATGGAACTTAGCCTTATTGAATTTTGTGGGAATATTCTCTACAAACCCTCATGAGGCTTAACTTCTCCATGAAGGATAATTTAAGGGTTTAAGGGCTTGTTGCATAAGCTAAATGCAATTGTGAGTACCTACAAAAATTGAAATCATTTGTGTTTTCATAATTTTTTGCATATTTTTCTTAGGACTGGTAAAATGTTGGTTGGGGGTGTGATAAGTGGTTAATTTAGCATAAAAAATAACAAATTAGCAATACATGTGCATGCATCATAGGAAATTATTCTAAGAATTTTTCCCAAATTCATGATGCATGCATTCCTAGACTGATAGTCCAAAATTTTGATATTTTGGTGGTGTAGAAACTAATCCAAAATGAGCATGTAATTTATCATAAATTTCTAAATATTAAATAGTGTTTTTAATTTGTAGTAGGTGTTAAAAGAAAGATCCAATGGTCCAAACTTCTTTAGATAATAACCAATGATCTTGATCAAGCCAAGGAGACTGGGACCCATTTTCCATCATTCAAAGTCAAGCTAGGGTTAAGATTATTATAGAGCAAGAAAATGGATTCCAAAAACAATTAGTAGAAGTCAAGGTGACTAAAAGTGAGCCCACACAAAATTCCTGCAAAATATAGTAGAAGTCTACCACCTTTGCATGTGATTTCAAGTTACACAAGCCACATGAGCCATGAAATAATGGCTAGTGTGAGCCATGAAACCAAGATGCAAGCCAGTGAAGCCATAAAAGAGGAGACACTTGAGCTAGCAAAGGGTGGTTCTCCACACCTCCTTTAGCCTAGAGTTCCACTCAATCTGCAAGCCTCTCATTCATCTTTGAAGCTTGCTCCCTCACATCTTTTTTGGAGTTTGACACATCTTTCCTTGGGGCTTCTCTATGCATCTTCCATTCCATGTTTCAACCCAATTTTGATTTTCTCTTTGCATAGTTTTGTTCCTTTGTTTCGTGCACATAGTTCTTGGTTTTTTTTTTTTTCTTTATTCTTTTGTTTCTATTTGTGCTTTAGCTCGTTGCATCAAAGGTTTATCAATATCTTGTAGTGACAATCAAGAGAGAGTAGCTTTTGGATCATCTTATTCTAAGTTAGTTATTCTTTGATTTTCCCTATTTTCTTGCCTTACTTTATTGTTTGTTACCATCATGCTTCATCTTCTTTGTTTGTCCATTCATTCCTATCTTGCCTTCATTCTCTCTCTGATTCTCTTTTGGGTTCACACACATGCCATCTATTAGTCATTGGATAACAATAGAGATTGAAGATTGAAGTGTTATTAGTTTTAGAAAGTGTTATTTTTAAGAAGTTCTAAGTTTTAATATTAGAAAGCATTCATCTTTAAAAAGTAATCATTTTTAGGAAGTTTAGTCAAGATTAGTTACAAGTTAAAAAGTTGTGATAAGTGTTTAATTTTGCATAAAAATCACCCAATTAGTTATCCATGTGTTGTAACTTATAGGGCTAAATTAGGATTTTCCACCAAAATTCATAACATGCGCATTTTTGAACTAGTGACTCAAAATTTTAATATTTTATAGGTTTAGTGTGACGACCCGGGTTTTCCCATGCATTTTTAAATGCAATATCTAATTCCTAAGGCGGGATGCATCCCTATTTGAAAACCATTTTATAAAAACCATGCAATGCAGCGGAAAACCTTTTAGTTTTAAACTCATTTTGAAAACCCCGAGTGTTATTTGCTTTCACAATAACCAAGGTAGTTTTTGAAAAGCTTTAGAAATCATAAGTGTTTTTCCCCAGATCTATCCAGTCATAGCACACTGCCCAACTGTAATTAAATACAAATACATGTCCAAAGGGTTGAGAGTTTACTTACATGTATAACTGTCTCCTTTTTAATTCACTTGCTCGTAGCACTAATATCGCTTGAGGCGTCGTCTATTTGTGAGTGGAACTATCCTGAAAAATGTTAAGGATAGGGTGAGTATATACTATACTCAGTAGGAGCCTATCACTACTAGTTTTATAATGCATGAGATGTTTTAAAATCATATGCTCTTTCAAAACATGTGCATGTCTGAATACTGAAGTTCAATATCGATATTAAAATCCATTGTCAAACTGAAATACTAACGACTTAAAGGATCACATAATCCAAAATAGAAAGTATCATATACATATATATCATAACATTATGATATGCATAAGATGCTTCATTGAATCCAACTCATGGATATCTAGTATGGTATAGTCGACCAACCTCATATCATGCCATATGCAATGCAAATAAGTCCACAAAACAATAGGGTCCAACTATGCCCACTACCTCCTCGCCGTGTGGTCCCCGGGTACCTGAGGACACTCGGTCATAGCCTCCATGGAGCCTATGACACGTCGACCTAGTGCTGTGACACCAGTGGTAGCCCCCTATACCACATGCAGTCGACATAGGGACATTGCCCTTTTTGGGCATGGTACCCATGCACCTAATAGTGGTAGAGGCTGGAGGCCAACCCAAACCTCTCGGCATAGCGCCCACGAGCTTATCAGCCCAAATCATAATTAGATCAAATAAGCAAAAACCTTTCTTTTTTCAAAACCTATCCTCTTCGGGTCCCTCACAACTACCTAGCCCTCGGCACTCCAGCATCTTTTGGTAACCCTCAAGGACATACAATTTTTGTAAGAACTTAATGCCCACAAATCATGCAACGTATGCAATAGTTTGCAAAACATATCTATGCATAATGTATATGCAATTATTTACAAAACATGTCTATGCATAAAGCATTTATCACATGCATGCTGAATTAAGTCATGCTAAACAAGTCATATGCTTAAAACATGTATTCGCAAAACAATCATAGTTCTTTTAAAAGAATTTAGTAACGATAGAGCACCTGCCTCAAAGTCTCCTGGAGTCACGTCCTTTATCGCTCAACCCGTCCCTGGGTCTCATTTATAAACTCCTGGGTATAAATGTATACAAGGAGTCCCAATTAATTTCAGTCTATTTAGACATTAGATCGCTAGCCCTACCTATTGGGTCCCTGGTTCTTGCCTAATTCATTGTCAGGCTAGATCCTATGGTATGGATCTACTTTCCAATTGTTAAATTCTATAATTTATCCTCTAATCTAACTTTAAAGTCTCAATAGGTCCGCATGCCCCAGTTCCCAGGACACCCGTGTATCCTGGTTGAACCGTGACCGCCTTAGGTGCATGAGCACCCAAAGGCCGTGCCAGGGACTTCGTTTTGCATTCGTATATGCATGCTCAAGTGACGCGCTATGACGTGCATCATCACACAGACGCACCTTGTAGCATGGCGCATCTCAGCTCCCAAGGCACCCCATGCATCCTGGTCGAGCTAGGACCCGTGCCCCATGTTGCACACGTACCCGAAGGCCGTACCTGGGACAGTGTTCACACGTGCACAAGCATGCCTAAGCGATGCGCTATGACGTGCATCATCACATGGACGCACCTTGTAGTGTAATGCGTCTCAGCTCCCAAGGTACCCCGTGCACCCTGGTCGAGCCAGGACCCATGGCCCATGTCGCGTGCGCACCTGAAGGCCGCACCTGGGACAATGTACACACTGTCGTACACCTGGAACCCGTCCCAGGGACCCAGTCCCATGTGCACACGGTGCTTGGCGTCCTTGGAATGCCTGGCTCGTGCAGGGTTGTCTGAGCCGTTTTGGGACGTTTTTCGGCCAGGAAATCCGGCTGGAAAACGTCTGGGAACACTAGATCTAGCCTGGATCTAGCCTAAAAGGGGAAGAACCAAGAGAAGGGAGGTAAGGACGTCTTACTTGGGCAGCTTGGGGAGTGCCCATTTCACGCTGGACCTTCCTGCTCGCCGAAAAAACTCGCACAAGGTGGAAACCCCATTGCCTAGATCGGAAAAGAGGAGGGGAAATGGGGAGACGGGAACGGCATGGCCGGCTTGACTTTGGCCTGGCCATTGCCAGAAAATTCAGAGGAGACGAGTTTCCGATCTTGCCGAAAACCCCAGTCTCAAACGGCTAGAAAAATTCCTGAAAAACTTGGGTTTTTGGAGAGGGGGAGATGGGGCTTTTTATAGCCCTGCTATGGCAGTGCTACCAATGGCGGTGGCAGAATCCTATAGAAAAATCAGGATCGAGGGTTTCTGGATGGTTCTTGAGGTTGAAGACGAAAGGGGGTGCCGTTATCAAAACAGCCCCTTGCGTTTTTCGTCCTTTTTCGTTTTAAATGTTTTCTGTTTAAATTCCAAAAATACCCCTATCTTTAAACGGCCATAACTTCTTCATACGAACTCCGTTTTGGGTGATTTTTGAGGCATTGGATTCCATTTTTTGAGTTGAATATAATGGTACTAAGTTTCCTCACAAATTCCTTTGTTTATTATTTTAAATAAAATCAAACATTCAACTCAGTTCATTTCCTATAAAATGTCCAATTTTTGTCAAAAATAGCGTAAATTGCTTGGTCATTACATTTAGAGGCTAATCCAATGTAAGTATGTGATTAATCATATTTTTTAGGATTAAATTATTGTTTTTAACTTTTTGTAGGAAACGAGATGAGTTCCTTCTTGCTTTCGTTAATGTTCCTTAAGTGCCTTTACTTTCTAGTGGAATTTTCCTTTGCTTCAAAGCATGCTTATTCATGATTGACATTGAAACATTGAAGAATATTTATCATGTAGTTTTGGGTGGATTGAGATCAAGTAGCACTCATTGTAACAGGACTTAATTTTGAGATTTGGATTACATGTAATGAGGAATTGTGTTGATGAATTTTTTAAGTGTTTCAATGAAGTTATTTGGAGTTTTCAATTTATACTTATGTTCATTAGTTAATGATCTTCATTATTGAATGTTTTCTTTCATTAGAATTTATTAATTTTATGTTTTACATGTTCCATTCATTGAATGTTTGAAATAGCATGTTGCTACAATTTGTTTGGATGGATTTTTATGTTAATTTCCAACACCATTCAATTCATGTTTACTTGATTTTTCAAGAACCCAACTAGATTGCTAGATTGCTTCTTTAATGCTTGAATAGGATTACATGTGTAGAGTTTCAAAGTAGTTGATTAGATCCATTCTTACCCAATGAATCATCATAATTAGGTAGTTCCCATTTCATTGCTTGTTTAAGTTATTGGTTTCCTTTATTTCTACAGTTTAGTGTAGGTAGATTCCATTATTAACTAGTTTACATCTTAGTTTCTAATTCCTAGTTAGCAAAGTAATTAATTTTATCATAGTTGCTAAACCTCATGTGTAGTTAATTTAGGAAAGTAGTTGATTTGGTTACTTAGTTTCCTTAGGCTTGCATGATTTAGGGAAGTTTCTAAATTTCATTTTTAGAAACTTTAAGTTTAGAAATTTTTTATTTTTACAAAGTATGTTTTTAGGAAATTGTTGATTTTAGCATGTTTTAAGTTTAGCATAATTCTATTTTTCAGGTCTTGCATTTGTTTTTAGTTTCCATCATTACTTTACGTTAAAAATCTGATGATTATTGGCTAGGTTAGATAATTTAAGTAGGGACCACTAGTTCACATCTATTTGATACCTTGTGGGATCAACCTCCTCGTGCGAATTACTACAACTAGTTCATGTTTAACTTAAAAATCACAACAAGTTGGTATTTAGGAAGTTCCTATTTAGAAAGGTTCTAAATTCTAGTTTTAAAATGTTCATTCATCTTTAATGTATTAATCTCCATTCATTGTCTTTATTTAATACACTAATCTCCAATTAGATTTTATACTTTAATCTTCCCACCATCCTATCCTCTATTTTATGCATTTTCTCATCCTCTTATTTGCATGGATAGCTTCCTTTCTCTCTGTCTTGAAAAGTTACACACACCTCCCTTGCTCACATGCATAATATTTCTTATTTGTGAGTGATTTCTCTCCTCAGGTTGTTGGTTGTTGGGGAATGTCCTCTACACTTGTTGAGTGACACAACAAATGTAAGATGTTGTTTGGTCGAAGAAATAAACATGGTAGTGCAATTGGGTGAAGCATGAAGTCTAATTGTGTGAGTGACACAACAACATTCGGTGACATCTTTTTCTTTCTATAGTACTTTTGTATTTTTTTCATTTTTTCTTATTTATTCATTGTAATTTATTATTTTTCATTTAATCCAAATTGTTAATTAGATATTTTATTTTCTTTTTGTGTAATTAAAATTTTTTAGAGGTTAATGTATCTTGTAAATTTTAGTTTTAGTTTTTTTTCTTAGAGTACTTTGTTATATTAAAATATGTAATTTACATTTTAAAGCATGAGTAGCTAATTTTATTTTACTAGGGTTAAGTCAAAACTACAATTAATTAAATAAATTTATAATTAAGTAGATTGTGAATTAAAGTGTGTTTGATATTATTTTGAAGATTTAGAAACCAATTTATATATATATTGATATTTAGATAGAAAATATGATGTATTTCCCAAAGTAAAAGTACAAGAGGTGTTAGATTAGGTTAATTTGATATACAAAAATCTTTGGTAGCTTGTACCCTAAAAAGATAGACAATGCCTTGAATAAGTATGTTAAATTGAGCTAAATCCTTGAAATAGGAAACTATATAAATTAGAGATTTTAAAGAAAAATATTCCATGCTTTTAAGATCATTGAGATTTTATTAACATGTGTAGTGAAAATTTTAATCTACTTGATTATAAAAATATTTAATCCCATTGCAGTAGATTTCGAAACCTAGGTGTAGTTTTGTGTGAAGTTATTCCTTTCCAAAATTTTAGAATTAATTAAATGGTTAGCTAGGCTAATTCATTTAAAATAGATTATTAATTAAAATTTTGTGAAAATCCAAAAGTTAAGTCATCGTGGGATTGACCCATCTTTTAATAGACTCATGTGCTTGCCAATAACTTACAGCATATCAATTCTTGGCCTCTAATTAATACATTGTATAATATATTAAACTACATAAAAGAAACAATTATTACTTATCATTACAAATTAATGGTAATGAGAAAATCTGTGTTTAAAATCCTATTAGAGATCAAAATCCTAGACGACTACCCCTCAAACTTTAGAAACATTGTCTCCATGGAAAATCTAAAATTATTAAGGATGAAGTAGCATGATTTTCATGCACCAATGCAACAACTCCTGCCTGTAGTAATATGTTTGGTGCTGTTGGATAAAGTTAAAGAATCTATTACAAAATTTTGCCACTACAATACTTTATAGAAGAAGGTTATGGATGTTTTAAAATTATAAGAAATCCAATAACATCTAGTGACAGCATTATATGAGCCTGAAATAATTTGCCCACCATCTTTCTTTGATATCATGATACATTTAACAATACCTCTAAGGACTAACTTTGTGGCCCAATTTACTTATAATCGATGTACACATTTGAGAGGTACATAAAAGTTTTAAAAGGGTATGTACAAAATCACAATTGGCCATGGGGTATATAGTTGAATGCTACACTACAGAAGAAGTGGTGGAGCTTTACACAGATTATTTATCACAAGTGCATGCTATTGGAATCCCAAGAAAGAAATCATCATTTGAATTTTATGATCCAAAAGTTGGTGAACCTCTTTTGAGTGGTCATGTATTGATCATTGAACATAAAGAATGGTAATAGGCATGCCTTCACGTCTTCCAAAAGAATGTTGATGAAGTCCAACCATACATTGAGTAATTGATCACACTTGACTCTCTCTCTCTCTCTCTCTCTCTCTCTCTCTCTCTCTCTCTTGTTGCTTTCATATTTTCCTTTATTTTATTTATGTTTAAAAATTAAGGTATATTTTGATTTACATCTCTTCATTTGTATATATAATGAGCATATGGACATCCTAAAAGTGAATTATCTAAGTTATGCTAAGAAGTAGAAGTGGCTGGAATGTGAGCACTATTGCAATTTCACTACCTGGCCTCATTAGAAGGTAAAATCAATTAATTCACTTCTTATTAATTGCATGCTATATATACCCTTAATTACAATAATCATACCACTTAATATATTCATAGATTGGTCCAGGTACTAGTACATCTGAATCCATGGGTTGGATGGCGATGTGAACATGACAAGAAGTAATAAAGTAAACCAGATATGCTTTCAATGGTTATTGCTTTTATAGAAAAAGCCATGATAACTTAGGAATGCAACAAAATAGCAATGTCAGCTCAGTTACCATTGCAGCTTTCTTTTCCAATTCAATGAAGCCAATAGTGGTAAATGATACTTATTATGGGGTTACACAAAAGATGAGAGTGTTGGATTATATTTATAGAACTGTGGCCATGTCTAAATATAGTTGGATGGAACACAAACAAAGACAACATCAAAACTGAGGCCCTTGGTTTTACATTGGTTGACCTCAATAAGATTGGTCATAAAAATGACCAATTATTTTTTGAAACAAGTATTTTATGTGCAAGATGGATGTTATAAGATATGGTCAACTATTTTATCTACCTCGGCAAGAAACTTTTATAATGATGACAACCTAAGGGATACTATAATAGATTACCTTTGTATTATCAAAACAATCCCATCAATTGATGTACTTGGTGGGAATGATGATTATGTGTGTGGTAATGGTGAGGAGGGTGCTCGGGTTGAAATAATCCATGAAGCAAATTTAGGCATAATATTTGAAATATAATTAAAGGAGTTATTCCCAAATTTGCATGTGCATGCTTGTTTATTTTTATTGACGTATATGCATATATATATATATATATATATATCCATAGTCATATATGATGCATTAGGAACAAGCCAACATGAGGATATTACGCATGTTGCATGGAGTAGGGAGTTAAAAAATTTGTAATTTCTTTAAAAAAAAATTTTTTAACAAAGTTTGTAAAGTCAGTTTTTGAACTAACTTTAAAAATGATTGTTACAGTTAGTTTAAAGCTAATGTAAAACCAACTTCAAAGACCATCACTTGTTTATAAAAACTTCAATATTCCATCTTTTTTTTTCTTGTCTTCCCTATCAACAGTCTTCATCTAGTAAGAAGAAGAGCAGCATCCTCCTTTGGTTGCTCTCTCTCTCTCTCTCTCTCTCTCTCACCTACCCACCATTTAAATACTAGATTTTGACCAATTGTGGCATTAAAAACATGGTAGGAATAGTAAACCCCCTTTTTGTCATCCTTTTTTCTTATTATTATGCGGTGATGATTATTGTGGATGAAGTGAGATTGTGATTATAGATGTTGGGGTTATGATCATAGTTAAATTTTCATGATTTGGACAAAAATTAGGTGATTTTAGTGGAAAAAAAAAAGGGCTTTTTGTTCTAGCCTTCCTAAGAGAAAAGGTAGAGTACGAACAAAAATGAAAAGGATAATAACTAGGTTGCATGGAATAATTTGTAGAGTGACACTTCTCTCCTAAACTGACAGAGTATAAGGAATCATAGGCAAGACGTGGTTAGAAAAGGGGAAAAGCTATATTTAAAGTTAGGGTCTATGGTTCTAGTACAAAATTAGGGTTTAATGATGAGAAATATCTTTCAATGAAATAGCTAATCAGTTGGGTACCAAAGGCTATACAAACTCGAAATCATGAAGCACTGACCATTACTTCTTCTTTGGGTGGCGGATGTCAATATTGCAGCTTTACCAACAAAGAACTAGTGAGAGTGTGGTGTGAGCTAAATATTAAGAGGCCAAATTTTCATGAAATGGTTCAAAATTATCTCTTTGATCATGTAAACAAGTGCTTGGCAATAAATTGCAAGCTTGTAGTAATGAGATGGAATACTATGTAATGTTTGATATATGTAATTAAAGGATGGTGAATTTGGAGTTATCCCAAAATTAATTGGTTTGCTTGTTTTTGTGTCATACACACATATATATGTATAGAATGCATGAGTTTTGAAGTAGTGAATGTATAGAATCCAAAAGTGTATATGCAATTTTTAAGTCAATTATAATGAAAACATCTTTAAAAACTCTCTCGGCATTTTCATTTAAAACACCCTTCCATGCTCTATTTCACCTTCTTGCCCTCGCTATGTACCTCTCTATGCTCTCTTTCTTATAGCTCCCTCTTATTGACTCTCCCTTTGTGGCTTACACACCCCTCAAAAAATTCTCAAGACTTTCCCCAGTGACAAGGTGGGTTCTCTCTCTGTCTCTCTCTCTCTGTCTCTCTCTCTCTCTCTCTTCAATTGTCTCAGTCTATATCAGTCTTGCACAGTCCCCTCTCTCTCACACATCTGATCACATGGAAGCAACACAACCCCAGAAATTACCCCTCACCCCACCTCTTCTCCCTAGATTTCTCTTCCTCGTTGGGACACCATGGGTAGCTACATGAATTGGCCACTACATGCACCCTGACTTTATATTTTATATCTCTTTTCCCTCTGTCTTCTTTCCCCTCTTTTCCTCTTCCTAGTTCCTCCCTTCTTTCCCCCATTTTCATTATCGATGAAGACTTTGTGCCATTAGTTTGATGTAGGGGAGAAGATGACTGGAATTGAAGATCCCAATTGTCCATTGTGTTTCTTATGAAGCAAGGACTAAAACCTCTCAAGAAATTTATTGATTGGAGAAGTTTTGACAGTGATCTAAAAACAATAATGACTTATGGAAATGATTAAGTTTGATCATGGTGATCCATTGACGACCCATCATCTCCAATGACCTATTGAATAAGGAATTGAGTGATTCCAAGTAAGTTCTTTCGCTAATTACTTAGGATTTTGATTTTAATTTTTTACACACAGTAAATCCAAAATTTTCTCAAAATTTTGATAATAATCAACTTCAATTAGATTGTCAAATGCTAGATTTAAAATTGTAAAATTTTTTATAATAATCGTTGATCCCAAATTGTAAGATCTGAGTTTTTGACCTCTAATAACATCAAATTATTGTTGGAAACTCATATATGAAACCTCTAGTTACTGTATTTATGCTATAAATCAAGATCTAATTGTTAGCTCTTCTGAAAACTTGAAATTTAATCCCTTATTCATAATTATTTTTTTGGGTATACATGAAAAGGAAATACTTATTAATTCTTAACTTTCGTCAATATGAGTATTCTTGATCAGATTGACATGGGCCCATGTGTGATTGGAATGACGTTACTAATGTTGGGATTTTGTATTATTTATGAGTTTACTCTTTTTTAAACTCGTGTTATTGACCATCTAGACAAGTTAGAAGAAAGAAAATAAATGAGTTATAGGTATGTAGCGAGACATGACAACTATAAAACAAACCTAGAAGCATGGTGCCTATTTTAGTTGATGATGGGAAATAGGTGTCACCACAACTAAAAGATTCAATATAGGAATGGTGAAGGTATGTAAATCATATGTATTGTATGATATAATACATAGCTTATCTTATTATTTTCAAATGGAGTAATATGCGTCTTTCTACTCTGTAGTCTGCATTTGACATACCTATGGAGAAGAAAGCATGTGCTTTGCAAGGAGCTAGTGAGCAATGGAGAAATTGGATGACCAACATTATTTGTAGCTACATAGTTCCAAATCTAGATGATCCATGAAGGCTATATAGAGTGCTTGGCATTTATTCCGACGCCATTGACCATGATGTATGGAATGAATTTATAAAGTTCCTCACATCTCTTGAACTTTAGGTAAGTGTTAACATTTAATTACCTACACAACAAATGCATAGGCAAAGAGTGTGAAAGGAAGAAACGGTGCGTGAGACCAATCATATGGAGCATGACCTCTCTAGGTTGGGTTACACTAGGTTGGAAGGAAGGACTGTGAGAGTTTATTTCTTTCAAATTATATCATAGTTATACATGTTTCATTACCTAACTATAATGTCTTGTTTAGTAACAAAAGAAAGCTAGGACTATGGATCCCATTAACAGCACTATCCTTTGGAAGATGGTGCATTTGGTGAGTCGTAACGTCCAACCCTTCAAAAATGAAATAGCTACAAAAGTTACTTCTTGAATTGTAAGTGGTTGCACATGTCTACCCTTGTATCACTTGAATTTTATGCATCAATTAATCGAATTAATCATGTCCATGTAATGAAATTTTGAAGGAAAAACTTACCCAAAAAGTACATCTATAGGAGCTATAAGTAGCACTATTGCAAAGGATGACATCTTATATAAGGCAATGGACAATAACATTGACCACCTTGGCTGAGTAAGGGACCAAGGGCGTGCTATCATTCCTTCCACCTTCTTTCATCAAAAACTACCTACACATGATGATGAGGAGGCATTTCAAAAGTTAATAGCAAAGTTGCATTATGAGATTAAGATGGACATACTTAAGGATTTGCAATTGGGAGGTTTAAGACCACCACGTCAGACCCCTATACCTCACTCACATGCTAGTTGCAATTCTACCAATGAAGAAGATCAAGAACAACAACATATACCCTTCGAAGTACAAGAGCTAGCCAAGGGAGGTATATACATCATCACATTTACTTTTTCACTATCAAATTAATTCTCCTACCATATCCTTTCTTATGTATCCAGTATTTCTAATTTCATCTAGGTCAAAGCCTATTGGCCTTGAATGCCTATGAAAACATCATAGTAATTGGTTCATCATATGAGGTTGGATACATGATTTTACAAGAAAAGAGTTTGGCTCCACACACTAAACATGTGTGTATTATTAGGGCCTTGAATGTGAATGCCTACCTACCATTTCAAATAAAATCCAACAATGCTTTTATCATTGGAAATGCCTTTAGATATTACTTTGCTTGGCTAGTGCAATTTGACCTTCCTATAAAATCCAAGGTATATATCTTGTCACACCGCCATAAAATCTTCAACAATAGTTTTGGGGACTTCAATTTAATTTTTTATTAACTAGATCAATGTTAATCAGAAGCAGCAACAAGCTCCATCAAGGTTGACTTTCTCTTTACCACCACTTCCCATCATATTGATCAAACCAGCATTAGTATCTATGTTTACTTTTAATATAAAATTGAATGTCTTCAATGAACAATATTGATAAAAAATATGAGTAACTTTATAACAATCGCTTAGCGGTCAATTGGAAGTCCCACCATACATTCTTCTATCCTTGAGGGACCTCTATGCAATCATTAATGAAGATAGGGTAATCAATCCCATACATTTCGAGGCTGCAGTGATTGTTTTTGATGTAGTTGAAGGGGTAATTATGGATGAGGACCTCATAAGAGTTTGCGAATGGGATCAACTCTATCACCCTCACATTATCTCCTACCTAAGGTATATGTCAATATTTGCTTCAATAACAATACCTAATATCTCTCTATCGAGCATATAATTTGCTTTAGGTAAGTGTTTCCTTGACTACCCCTATGTTAATAGATGCAAACTTCTCTTCAAACCCATTTTTTATAAGATCCATTCAAGTTGTAAGCAAATCCTTTGTTTTTGCTAGAATGTCAAGCAAGGTATAGATCAACACTAGCTGACAGGAGAGTTTTAAAGTCAGTTTAAAATATATAGAGAAGTTAGTTAGCAAAGCAACTTCTATCAAGCCAGCATAAAAAATCAGTAAGAAAAGAAGATAAAAAGAAAGTGACTTTAAAACTCTAGGACTTCTCAAGTTGGTTTATGGAAAATGACTTTAAAAGTGTTGAACTATAAAAGTCAGTTTACTACTTTTTACTTGAAAAATCCTTAAACTTTGCATGATTTTTAAATTCATATGGAGAAAGATGACTTTAAAAGTCATGTAAAAATGTTTTCTCATTGCTTTACACTCAATCATAACCTGCATTCCTACAGATATTCAATGTACTATTGTTACAATATTCTTTTATTAAAAAGAAATCCATATTAGGTAGAACATCCAAATTCAACATACATCCACATTTATATAAAAATATACAAGCTTTCTCTATCTTGAAAAGACTTGAAACAGGAAACTATAACACATTGACTTCATTCAATTCTATCATAAGAAATTCATGGACATGAATAAAAAATTCACAAGTACCTACAAGTACACTTCTCCATATATACACACTCATTTACTTCCACACTCCAACTTCCCTCATTCATTCCATAAAATATATATTCTTTAATGAAAATAATAAAAATTAGAAGAACACATGCATATAAATGAGAAAGATTAGTGTTGTGTTAATGGATAAGAAAATTTTACATTGTTGTAATTACTCCAATTGTTCTAATTAAAACTCATTACATACTAAGCCCTTTAGCTTCATATTTTGTTGAGGTTTTCTTTGTAGTAGCTCTTCTTGTTTCCCTATTTAAAAAGCACAGAACCTTGCAATACAATATACTTAATTTAGTTAACACATTATTTTGAACTAGAATCCATAAAAAACTATGAAAAAACATAAGAATATAACTAGTAAAAAGTGTCTTCCCTTTTTAAATTATGAGACATCAACACCATTTGACTTCTAGGGTTCTCATATATCTTGCACATAGTACCCACACTCCTAATTAGACTACTTTTTAAGGCACTATGCAACAAGAAAAATAAAAAGGATCAATAAATATCATGTGTAATATTGTAAGTTTAGCTTATAAAATAGAATAATTAACTATTTTTCTTACCTTGGCATTCTTCTAAGTGAGTTTTAGTAGCTACATAATCTAATTTGGATTACCTTATCTTAACCATGAACTACAAATTTATAATCCAAATGCATTAGATATAGATAAAAGATTAGTTATTATTATATATAATACATTAAAAGATTAAAAGCTTACTTATTTATGATTTCCATGAGCATGAGACAGATGTGTGAACCAAAAATAAAAAGTAATACATGCCCACCATGCACAACCAAAACCAATAACATCCAATGAGACCTATCTACACAATCATATGAATTGCAATTAAAGTTTACAATCATTACGTGTAGAACATAAGTTGGCAAGAAAACAAAAAATAATAATCTTACTTGTTATTGTAGGGAATCATTTAACCTTATCTCTTGGATCACTGGAAGTTGGGGTATAACTAACTCTGTTTCACTTCCTTTAAAGGTTGTTCTTGTATTACTAGAGGTAGGGACATGATTAAACACTTAATGACTGATAATATGTACCTTAGAGTTAGTTGATGTAGGGCCAATACATCAATTGACTATTCTTTTTCTTGTTCTACCAGCAAAGGTAAGGTTTCAAGTGGACCTATATTACTATCTTGTGATTGTTCAAATAAAGTATGTAGGTCCCAATTGTGTATGTCTTTTGCATTGCAAGGTTCAAATTGAATCTTAGGCTTTGTAGGGGTTCTACTTGGTCTTGCCATTGAGAAGTGTCCATTAATTGAATAGTATCCAACAATTCCTTCACTTCCTCAATGGATGTCACTTCATCATTATCATAAAAAGGAGCAAAACATGACTTGAGTGGATAGAAGTTAGAGGTTTCCAAGGATGGTTGTGGACTTTGTGGCTCAAAATGATCATATGAAATTTTCATCCTATTATCAGTATCAATGGTCCCAGATGGTGAAAAACTCTAGAGTTCACCAAAAATAGATGGCAATTCCCACCTTGAAATTCTTGCAAGGGTTTTGTGACTCTCCTCCCTAATGTTTCATTTCTTTAGTCCAATTTTTAACTACAACAATATTTTGATCTATTATGTCACTAAGTTGTTGCATATTTTCTAGATTTTGAATCTCTTCAAAAGATTGTTCCTTATGTTGTAGAGGAAATGACTCTTATGGCTAGTATTTTTGTCACATTGGGACGATGCTAGTTCTTCTTGATATTGATAATCTTAAGATCATAGTTGTTTATGATGCCAATCCCATCCATTATAGTCTTGATAGTTTGTCTCAAGATAATAATTACTAGGTTTAGGGAATGCACTAGGAGCATCCACCAGCTCCCGATAATAATCATTATAGTCAAAGCTAGAAGGTCTTGAAGGAGTGAGATATTGTGGTTCACAATAGGTGTAGAAATTGGTGTAATCATGTTGATGTTTTTCGCAAGTGTACAAGTTATTGTGGTATAGCTAATGCAAGTACGGGTCGATCCCACAGGGACGCACTTTAAGAATTTGGATTTTTTAATAAAATTTAATTATTTAAAATTTAAAATTAAATTACATAAATTAACAGAAAGGAAAATCAGATTTCAAATGTGTTTAATCAATGAAATTACAGAGGTCTAATTCCAAAAAATAGAAATTTAACTAAAAAATTAAGAAAGTTCCACTTCCCTAGACTACTTATCTTCAATTTATATAGATCTGGTTTCCTAAATCATGATCAACCTTCATCAACATGTTTATGGCACTTTTGATTAATTACCCACTAGAGGGATTAGGCAGATTCTTAAAATTCTAAGAGATCTAGGCTATATAAGAAATTTAAGATTTGACGGCTTATATCTGATTTTAGATTCTCATATTAGAGATCAGGAATAGTAAAAGTTCTTTAAATAGTCCTATAACTCATATCTGAAGGTTAATTGAAAATTGGAATTAAAACGGATGAGAAATTAAAGATCTACTAAAATTAAACCAGAATAGTTGATTCAGTTAAACACGGATAGATAAGACTGTTCTTGGATTAATTGAGAATAACGTAAAACACAAATAATAGAACAATAATAAAACATAACATAAATAAAGACAAAAAATGTAAATTAAAATTTTCTACTAAGGGTAAAAAGGGAATTTTCCCTAAAAGCTCCTTAAAATTTTCATAAAAGGAACTGGAGAAGATGACACTGGAGGGGATGAGGTGCAGATGCCAGCGATCGTTTATGCTGTCTAGTCAACTTGGCTTGGTGGAGTGTCCAAAGCAGTGGAGGATCACCGATCAGTGTGTTGGTCGGTGGAAGGCTGGATGCAGATGAGCCTATGTGGTGAGGCTGATGGAGATCCAATCTGTGTGGTTTGAGTTGTGGTAGAAATCAAAGACGCACAAATGTCTAGGTTAGCAGGTGTGACCTGGTTTGGTGAGTCATCGATTGGCTGAGGGGGCTGGTGATGTGAGGAAGCCTGGGTTTTGGGCTCCAAAATTGAAGGGGGAAAGAGAGAGGGGAAGAGACAGAAGAGGAGAAGAGAGAGTGGAGCCGGCTGATTGGGATGGTAGAGCATGGGAGAGGTGGTAGATAGAGAGATCTGGAGTGATGAATTAGAGAAGGGAAAAATACTAGCCAGTGATGGGAAGAGTTAGGAAAGGAGGTGCGAACAGAGGAGTGGAGAACAAGGGCAGACGAGCTTGGCAATAGGAAAAAAAATGAGATAGGTGCGTAAGATGGGAGGGTGTGACGACCTGGGTTTTCTCATACATTTTTAAATGTAATATCTAATTTCTAAGGCGGGATGCATCCCTATTTGAAAACCATTTTATTTAAACCGTGCAATGCAGCGGAAAATCTTTAGTTTAAACCCATTTTGAAAACCCCGAGTGTCATTTGCTTTCACAACAACCAAAGTAGTTTTTGAAAAACTTTAGAAATCATAAGTATTTTCCCAGGTCTATCCAGTCACAGCTCATAGCCCAACTGTAATTAAATACAAATACATGTCCAAAGGGTAGAGTGTTTACTTACATGTATAATTGTCTCTTTTGATTTACATGCTTGTAGCCCTAACATTTCCTGAGGCGTCTTCTACTCGTGAATGGAGCTATCCTGAAAAATGTTAAGGATAGGGTGAGTATATACTATACTCAGTAGGAGTCTATCACTACTAGTTTTACAATGCATGCTATGTTTAAAATCATATGCTTTTTAAAACATGTGCATGTTTGAACACTCATGTTCAATATCGATATTAAAAACCATTGTCGAATTGGAATACTGACGACTTAAAGAATTGCATAATCCAAGTCGAAAGTATCATATATTTATCATAAACATGATATGCATAAGATGCTCAACTGAATCCAACTCATGGATATATGGTATGGTCGACCAACCTCATGTCATGCCATATGTAATGCAAGTAAATCCTCAAACCATAGGGCCCACTATGCCCACGACCTCACCGCCATGTGGTCCCCGGGTACCTAGGGACACAAGGTCATAGCCTCCATGGGGCATATGACACTTCGACCCAGTGCCGTGACACTAGTGGTAGCCCCTTATACCACATGCAGTCGAAGCAGGGACATGCCCGTTTTGGGCGTGGCATCCTTTCCACCTAATAGTGGTAGAGGCTAGGAGGCCACCCTAGACCTCTCGGCATAGCGTGTGATGACCTGGGTTTTCCCTTGCATTTTTAAATGCAATATCTAAGTCCTAAGGCGGGATGCATCCCTATTTGAAAACTATTTTATAAAAACCATGCAATGCAGCGGACAATCTTTTGTTTTAAACTTATTTTGAAAACCCCGAGTGTCATTTGCTTTCACAACCACCAAACAAGTTTTTCTGAAAAACTTCAGAAATCATAAATATTTTTCTCCTAGGTCTATCCAGTCACAGCACACAGTCCAATTGTAAATAAATACAAATACATGTCCAAAGGGTAGAGAGTTTACTTACATGTATAATTGTCTCCTATTTGATTCACTTGCTCGTATCACTAATA
Organism: Warburgia ugandensis; assembly: GCA_035236585.1. Lineage (NCBI taxonomy): Eukaryota > Viridiplantae > Streptophyta > Magnoliopsida > Canellales > Canellaceae > Warburgia > Warburgia ugandensis. The sequence continues at coordinate 50,878,427 of CP141130.1, forward strand.
TCTCCTGAGGCATCTTCTATTTATGAGTGAAACTATCCTAAAAAATGTTCAGCATAGGGTGAGTTTATACTATACTCAGTAGGAGTCTATCACTACTAGTTTTACAATGCATGCTATGTTTAAAATCATATGCTTTTTAAAACATGTGCATGTTTGAGCACTCATGTTCAATATCGATATTAAAAACCATTGTCGAATTGGAATACTGACGACTTAAAGAATTGCATAATCCAAGTCGAAAGTATCATATATTTATCATAAACATGATATGCATAAGATGCTCAACTAAATCCAACTCATGGATATATGGTATGGTCAACCAACCTCATGTCATGCCATATGTAATGCAAGTAAATCCTCAAACCATAGGGCCCAATATGCCCATGACCTCACCGCCATGTGGTCCCCGGATACCTAGGGACACAGGGTCATAGCCTCCACGGGGCATATGACACTTCGACCCAATGCCGTGACACCAGTGGTAGCCCCCTATACCACATGCAGTCGAAGCAGAGACATGCCCTTTTTGGGCGTGGCATCCTTTCCACCTAATAGTGGTAGAGGCTAGGAGGCCACCCTAGACCTCTCGGCATAGCGTGTGACGACCTGGGTTTTCCCTTGCATTTTTAAATGCAATATCTAATTCCTAAGGCGGGATGCATCCCTATTTGAAAAATATTTTATAAAAACCATGCAATGCAACGGACAATCTTTTGTTTTAAACTTATTTTGAAAACCCCGAGTGTCATTTGCTTTCACAACCACCAAACTAGTTTTTCTGAAAAACTTCAGAAATCATAAATATTTTTTTCCTAGGTCTATCCAGTCACAGCACATAGTCCAATTGTAAATAAATACAAATACATGTCCAAAGGGTAGAGAGTTTACTTACATGTATAATTGTCTCCTATTTGATTCACTTGCTCGTATCACTAATATCTCCTGAGGCATCTTGTATTTGTGAGTGGAACTATCCTGAAAAATGTTAAGGATAGGGTGAGTTTATACTATACTCAGTAGGAGTCTATCACTACTAGTTTTGCAATGCATGTTATGCTCAAAATCTTATACTCTTTGAAACATGTGCATGTTCGAACAACTATGTTCAATATCGATATTAAAACCATTATCGAATCGGAATGCTGCCGACTAAAGAATTGCATAATCCAAGTTGAAAGTATCATATATATATATCATAAACATAATGATATGCATAAGATGCTCATCTGAATCCACGTCATGGATATCTGGTATGGTCGACCAACCTCATGTCATACCATATGCAATGCAAGTAAATCCTCAAACCATAGGGTCCAACTATGCCCACAACCTTGCCACCGTTTGGTCCCTGGGTACCTGAGGACACAGCGTCATAGCCTCCACTGGGCATATGACAGATTGACCCAGTGCCGTGACACTAGTGGTAGCTCCCTGTACCACATGCAATCGACGAAGGGACATGCCCTTTTTGGGCGTGGTACCCATCCACCTAATAGTGGTAGAGGCTGGAGGCCAACCCAAACCTCTCAGCATAGCGCCCATGAGCTTATCAACCCAAATCATATCAAATCAAACAAGCAAAAACCTCTTTTTCAAAACCTGTCCTCTTTGGGTCCCTCACAACTGCCTACCCAGCGTCTTTTGGGCACTCCAGTGTCTTTTGGTAACCCTCAAGGACATGCAATCTTTTTCAAGAACTCAATGCTCACAAATCATGCAATATATGCAATTGTTTGCAAAACATGTCTATGCATAACATATATGCAATTATTTGCAAAACATATCTATGCATAATGTATATGCAATTATTTGCAAAACATATCTATGCATAAAGCATTTATCATATGTACGTTGAATTAAGTCATGCTAAACAAGTCATATACTTATACTTAAAACATGGATTCTCAAAACAATCATGGCTCTTTTAAAAAGTCTAGTAGCGATAGAGCACCTACCTCAAAGTCTCCTGGAGTAGCATCCTTTATCACTCAACCCGTCCTTGGGTCTCAATTATAAACTCCTGGGTATGAATGGATACAAGGAGTCCTTATTAATTTCAATCCATTTAGACATTAGATCGCTAGCTCTGCCTATTGGGTCCATGGTCCTTGCCTAATTCATTTGTCAGGCTAGATCCTATGATCTGGATCTACTATTCAATAGTTAAACCCTGTAATTTGTCCTTTAATCTAAACTTTAAAGTCTCATTAGGTCCGCCTGTCCTGATTCCCAGGACACCCGTGCATCCTGGTTGAATTGCGACCACTTCACGTGCATGTACACCCAAAGGCCATACCAGGACTGCGTTTTGCACGTGCACATGCAAGGTCAAGCGACGCGCTATGACGCGCAGCCTAGATGGCATCGTACGGATGCACCTATGGCACGTCTTAGCTCCCAGGGCACCCCGTGCATCCTGGTCGAGCCAAGATCCGTGCCCCATGTTGCGCGCACCCGAAGGCTGCACCTAGGACAGTGTATGCATTGTCGTACACCTGGAGCCTGTCCCAGGTGCACGTACAGCATGGTGTCCCTGGGATGCTTGGTTCGTGCAAGGCCGGCCTAAGCCAACTTGGAACATTTTTCGGCCCGGAACCCAGCTAGAAAACGACTGGAGAGAAGGACGCCTGGTTTCGGGCTGGCTAGAACCGGCTTGGTTGTTTTCCGGTTGGGAAGACCAGCTAGAAAGAGACCAGATCCGGCATGGATCTGGCCTGGGGAAAGCAAAACGAAGAGAAAGTAGGAGGAACGTCTTACCTGGGCAGCCTGGGGACGCCCTCTTTCCCGATGGTGTGCCTGCTCGCCGGAAAGCTCGAAGAAGGGGGAAACCCCACTTTTGATGATGCCAAAGGAACAAGAGGGGAGGTGGGGAGATGGGTAAAGGGATGGCCGACCAGACTTGGGCCTGGCCATTGCCGAAAAATGCAGAGGATGGTTTGAGATGGGTTTCTGATTTTGCCGGAAACCCTAGTCTCAAAACAACCAAAAAAATCACGGTTTTTTGGAGAGGGGGAGATGGGGCTTTTTATAGCCCTGCTATGGCAGTGCTGCCAATGGCGATGCCGCCATTGGCGGTGCAGAAAACTCTAGAGACAGGGTTTCTGGAGGGGTCTAGAGGTGAAAGATGACAGGGGGTGCCGTTATCAAAACGGCCCCCTACATTTTTTATTTTTTAGTTTTTTGTTTAAATTCCAGAACTGCCCCTGATCTTTAAACGGCCGTAACTTCTACATACGAACTCCGTTTTAGGGTGATTTTTGAGGCGTTGGATTCCATTTTTGAGGCGTTGGATTCCTCACAAATTCCTTCATTTACTATTTTAAATAAAGTGAAACATTTAACACAATTTATTTCTCATAAAATGTCTAATTTTTGTTAAAAATACCGTAAATTGCTCGGGCATTACATTATTACCCCCTTAAATGAATTTCGTCCTCGAAATTCCATAAATTATCATCTTCAAGGTATTTTGTCTCTTAGATAACTTCTTGGTGAATGCATTCGCCCCTTAGGAATCAAATCTAGGCTCAACCTCAATTTATCTTTTTTATTGTTCCTTCTACAAGGCCTTACCTGTAAGGGCCGCTTTCGCTGCGTACTCTAATGCATACTCCTATACGTGCTAGTTTAACAATACCAGTTTCTAGCTGTAACTCATCTTTCTCGAAATCCTTAGATGCCCATACTTTTCTCATCATGTATAGGATAGTCTCCTCGTAGGATCATGCTTCTTTATTCATGTATAAATTACTCCATACTTCTTTGAGATCATATGATCTTATTTCTCCTATTTCATAGGATACTCTATTTTCTTCTTGACTTCCATCTAGTGATTTCTTCATCATCCACATCTCCTTCTAATGGTTGGTAAGAATCCAAAAATTTTACCTTCTTTCTATTGTGTCTAACTTTGCTTCTTATCTTTTACCTTTGTCCCCAAGATACTTCAATAACTGACATGGTATCATGTGCTCTATAGCCAAACCCTTGATTAACTTTGAATTTCAACTGTCTGTCGTTTTCCATATGTGACTTGATTCCTCGACCAAAGTTACATTCAAAATAAAATCATGAAAGTCAATTTGTAGCATCTTCCATTGAGGACCTTATCATATACTAAAAGTAAAATGTCCTAACACCATATCCAGTTTCATAACTATTGAATTCATTAAACGCTTTTCTCCGTGAAGATTTTATCCAAACTCATGTCAAATGTTAATGGTCGATTCATCATCACGGGTCACATGTTCTCGTCCAGAAGCCTATCTCACTATTCACATCAATTGGTCATTAGAATTTTCAATAATGTTCCCCTTTAAGTAAAGCAAAAAGTCTCTTATTTGTAACCGATTATCCTTACTAGGTCATGGTTCAATCCTTTGTCATCATCCTCTTCGTCCTTTCTTTTCTTAATGGTTTTCTTTGTAACCTTTCAGTCCAAAAGTTCTATACTCAATCTAGTAGAGTTAGTCCTCAGGAAATTCCGTCGATTGATTTTTCGTACTTGGTATATGCTCATAACAACTAACTATTTGTCTAAAGGCAACGTAACATTAAATCTTCACCTTATAGTGTGCTAGCCAGCTCACCTTTTCTCCTTCCATCCCTTATGTCAATATATTGGTCAATCTTTTATCAAGGCTTTATCGTCAACCATGCAGTCTGTATTGTCAAGAGGTATCCTCATAAGTAGTGATTTCCTCAGTTCCTCAAATTTTATCCTTCAAGTGCCTCCTCATACTTAGCTTATAATAGCAGTTCTCGTTCCATAACTACTACAGCAAGTTATGCTGAAGCTGTTAAATCATCAAATTTGAAAAACACTCAGTTAAGCATGGAACATTTTCATAGACATGTAGAAAGAGTTTATTTGATTACCTATTGATCTCTTTCCAAATATATCTATGTCATAAGCTCAAGGGCCTCTAAAGTGATCAATACTTATTTGCCTTCTTTTTCAATCCAAGTCAGCAGTATTTTCCAGACTCAAAGTAATTTCTTTACCTTGTCATGGTAGCCATTAAGGTTTGAAAAATGTTTCCCATTGGTTTAGATCACTTCTTATTTTTGCTCCTATCTCAGTTGCAACTGTTCTCATCAACTGACCTCATACCCTCAATTGACTTATTTTAACAAGTACTTCTTTCCAAGAAAACTCAAGTCTAGAGACTTATATCATCCTTCTGAGTATATAACTTCGACTACTAACTCATAGATACTAACATACTTGATTAATTAGGGTGGGATACCTTTATTTAGTCAACAGTACTTTAAAGGTAATGACTAAATAATGGTCTTAAGATTTTTGGTCTTCCAAATTTATGATAGCAAGATCCCAATTTGATCCTTGATGGTACCCTATTGCTAAATGGACAAGTTACTATCCTGGCTTAATTCCTTTATTCACTCATGTAGTGGCAAGGTAGGATATCACCAAAATTTTCTTTTTATGGACTATATCCATTGGTGTTCCTCGTAAGCTAATGGATCTGATAAGAATCTAATTGATATCAAACCATTTGTAGAAGTTTAACTTCTAGTTGGTCGCCATTCTTCTTTGAAAATTTCTTGTCACATAATCTCCTGAAATTCGATACTCTACTCAAAGTCTTAAACCCCATATGCTTTCTCTCTATTATACGTATTTACAATAACATCATTGCCAACTCAACTATTATTATTCCTTTGAAGTTGATTGGTTTATCTTCCCACTCGATTCAAGATAAAGTCATGATCTTCTTCTTTTGAATATTCAATATTCATTGAATACTGGTAGTTACATCCATATCTCTTTCTCTCTTTTCTTCAAAATCCTCACTTTTGTCTTCCTAGATCAACGTCTTCATGTGCTTTGTTGCATATAATCGATACTTCATCTCTTCCTTTACGTAACATATACTATAAACTGAATGCTTCTCAGAAATTCTAAATTGTCTTAAGATCATTGAAATCCTCAATTGCCTATAGCCTCAATAAAATTCATACAATGTCTTAATAATGGTATTGACGTTTTGGTCATGCTATACTTTTCTTACAAGTTCATATTAGGATTAATCTATTATCATCCTTAGTATTATCATCAAAATCATTTGATAACTCGGTCGAATTCATTTCCCTATCATATTCGTGTTATGTTCCTCTTATTCACATAATCTGTCACTTGCATACCTCTTCTGATTTGCTCCATAATACTCAAGTACTTATTATTCGATAGCACTTTACTTTCCATAAGACTCAAATTAAGGTATCCAAAATTGAGCTAAGTCTTTCAGGCTCCATACCTTTGTGATCTAGTACGAGTCACAGTTATTTCCTGATATTATCTTGCATTCTCATCCCTCTTAGATTATCATCAAAATCTTCTAAGTCTGCCTTTTACATCCCCTATCATACTTATATCATATCCTTGTGATAGTGTACTCATATTCTGATACTCTTTATGATGGTAAGATAGCCACCTAGGTTCTTCAATTTTCTCACCTTTTATGAGATTACTTTATTGATGGTAAGATAGCCATCTAGGTTCTTCAATTTTCTCACCTTTGGTGAGATTGATCTATGACAGGTTAAAACTATCTACTAACAAGTTCACTAACATCTTCCTTCATCATTCTTGATCCATATATGAGTTTCCCTGTTTGCACTAGTGTACAATAATCCTTATTTCCTATGATTTTGATAGGATTCAAGCAATCCAATCTCTAAGTATTTGCTAAACCCATCTTCTTTTTCACCTATTTGTTTATGGTGAAATGCCCTGAGCATTAATATTGTAATCCTCAAATAGAAGTAGTCATCTCTACTACTAGTTCTTCTTGATTTTTCTCCATTGTCTATGACCCTTGGACATGCTGGACTGGCTGTGAAAGGATAAAACCTGGGCTCTGATACCAACTGTGACAACCCAGGTTTTTCCATGCATTTTTAAATGCATTATCTAATTCATAAGGCGGGATGTATCCCTATTTGAAAACCATTTTATAAAAACCATGCAATGCAGCGGACAATCTTTTGTTTTAAACTTATTTTGAAAACCCCGAGTGTCATTTGCTTTCACAACCACCAAACAAGTTTTTTTGAAAAACTTCAGAAATCATATATATTTTTCTCCCAGGTCTATCCAGTCACAGTACACAATCCAATTGTAAATAAATACAAATACATGTCCAAAGGGTAGAGAGTTTACTTACATGTATAATTGTCTCCTATTTGATTCACTTGCTCATAGCACTAATATCTCCTGAGGCATCTTGTATTTGTGAGTGGAACTATCCTAAAAAATGTTAAGGATAGGGTGAGTTTATACTATACTCAGTAGGAGTCTATCACTACTAGTGTTCCAATGCATGCTATGTTCAAAATCTTATACTCTTTGAAACATGTGCATGTTCGAACAACCATGTTCAATATTGATATTAAAACCATTGTCGAATCGGAATACTGACGACTAAAGAATTGCATAATCCAAGTCGAAAGTATCATATATATATCATAAACATAATGATATGCATAAGATGCTCATCTGAATCCAACTCGTGGATATTTAGTATGGTCGACCAACCTCATGTCATGCCATATGCAATGTAAGTAAATCCTCAAACCATAGGGTCCAACTATGCCCATGACCTCACCGCCGTTTGGTCCCTGGGTACTTGAGGACACAACGTCATAGCCTCCATGGGGCATATGACACATCGACCTAGTGCCGTCACACCAGTGGTAGCTCCCTGTACCACATGCAATCGACGTAGGGACATGCCCTTTTTGGGCATGGTACCCATCCACCTAATAGTGGTAGAGGCAGGAGGCCAACCCAAACCTCTCGGCATAGCGCCCACAAGCTTATCAACCCAAATCATATCAGATCAAATAAGCAAAAACCTCTTTTTCAAAACCTGTCCTCTTTGGGTCCCACACAACTGCCTACCCAGTGTCTGTTGGGCACTCCAGTGTCTTTTGGTAACCCTCAAGGACATGAAATCTTTTTCAAGAACTCAATGCTCACAAATCATGCAATATATGCAATTGTTTGCAAAACATGTCTATGCATAACGTATATGCAATTATTTGCAAAACATATCTATGCATAATGTATATGCAATTATTTGTAAAATATATCTATGCATAAAGCATTTACCATATGTACGCTGAATTAAGTCATGCTAAACAAGACATATACTTATACTTAAAACATGCATTCTCAAAACAATCATGGCTCTTTTAAAAAGTCTAGTAGCGATAGAGCACCTACCTCAAAGTCTCCTGGGGTCACGTCCTTTATCACTCAACCCGTCCCTGGGTCTCATTTATAAACTCCTGGGTATGAATGGATACAAGGAGTCCTTATTAATTTCAATCCATTTTGACATTAGATCTCTAGCTCTGCCATTGGGTCCATGGTCCTTGCCTAATTCATTTGTCAAGCTAGATCCTATGAGCTGGATCTACTATTCAGTAGCTAAACTCTGTAATTTGTCCTTTAATCTAAACTTTAAAGTTTCTTTAGGTCCGCGTATCCCAGTTCCCAGGGCACCCCGTGCATCCTGGTCGAGCCAAGATCCGTGGCCCATGTCGCGCGCACACTCGAAGGCCACACCTGGGACAGTGTACGCACTATCGTACACCTGAAACCCATCCCAGGGACCCAGTCCCAGGTGCACGTACAGCATGGCATCACTAGGACACCTGGTTCCTGCAGGGCCGGCCCAAGCCGGCTTGGAACATTTTTTGGCTAGGAACTCGGCTGGAAAATGACTGGAGAGAAGGACGCCTGGTTTCAAGGCGGCTAGAACTGGCTTGGTTGTTTTCCGGCTAGGAAGACCAGCTGAAAGAGACCAGATCCGGCATGGATCTGGCCTGGGGAAAACAAAACAAAGAGAAAGTAGGAGGAACATCTTACCTGGGCAGCTTGGCGACGCCCTCTTTCCCGATGGTGTGCCTGCTCATCGAAAAGCTCAAAGAAGGGGGAAAACCCCACTTTCGATGATGCCAGAGGAACAAGAGGGGAGGTGGGGAGATGGGTAAAGGGATGGATGGCCAGACTTGGGCCTGGCCATTGCCGAAAAATGCAGAGGATGGGTTTGAGACGGGTTTCTAATTTTGCCGGAAACCTCAGTCTCAAAACAACCGGAAAAATCACATTTTTTTGGAGAGGGGGAGATGGGGCTTTTTATAGCCCTGTTATGGCGGTGCTGCCGCGATGGCAGAAAACTCTAGAAATGGGGTTTCTGGAGGGGTCTAGAGGTGGAAGACAACAGGGGGTGCCGTCACCAAAACGACCCCCTTTGTTAGTCGTTTGTTTTATTTTCTGTTTAAATTCCAGAACTGACCCTGATCTTTAAACTACCGTAACTTCTTCATACGAACTCCCTTTTGGGTGATTTTTGAGGCGTTGGATTCTATTTTTCGAGCAGAATCTAATGGTACCAAGTTTCCTCATAAATTCCTTCATTTACTATTTTAAATAAAGTGAAAAATTTAACACAGTTTATTTCTCATAAAATGTCTAATTTTTGTTAAAAATACCGTAAATTGCTCGGGCATTACATAGCACCCACGAGCTTATTAGCCCAAATCATATACTATCAAATAAGCAAAAACCTATTTTTCAAAACCTGTCCTCTTCGGGTCCCTTACAACTGCCTGGCCCTCACAACTGCCTACCCAGCGTCTTTTGGTAACCCTTAAGGACATGCAATTTTTCAAAACTCAATAACTACAAATCATGCAATTATATGCAATTGTTTGCTAAACATATCTATACATAATATATTTGACATAAGCATGCTGAATTCATTTAAAAAATTAAGTCATGCTAAACAAATCATATAACTTATACTTAAAACATGCAGTCAAAACCATCATGGGCTCTCTCTTTTGTTAAAAGTCTAGTAGCGATAGAACACCTACCTCGAAGTCTCTTGGAGTCGCATCCATCATCACTCAACCCTACCCTGGGTCTCATTTATAAACTCCTGGATATGAATGATAACAAAGAGTCCTTATCAATTTCAATCCATTTAGACATTAGATCGCTAGATCTGCCTTTTAGGGTCTATGGTCCTTGCCTAATTCATTGTCAGGCTAGATCCTATGATATGGATCTACTATTCAATAGTTAAACTCTATAAATTTTCCTCTGATCCTAAATTTATAGCCTCATTAGGTCCGCGTGTCCCAGTTCCCAAGACACCTGTGCATCCTAGTTGAACCGCGACCGCCTCACCTGCATGCGCGCCCAAAGGCCGTGCCAGGGACCGCATTTTGCACACGCACATGCATGCCCAAGCGACTCGCTATGATGCACATCCTAGATGGCATCGCACGGACGCACCTTTGGTGTTGCATGGCACGTCTCAGCTCCCAGGGCACCCCGTGCTTCCTGGTCGAGCCAGGACCCGTGCCCCACGTCGCACGCGCACATTCGAAGACTACACCAGGGATAGTGTATGCACTGTCGTATGCCTGGAACCCATCCCAAGGACCCTGTCACAGGCGCATGTGGAGCATGGCGTCCCTGGGATGCCTTGTTCGTAGAGGGCCAGCTGGAACCGACTTCGTCTTCTCAGGCTGGAAAAACTGACTGGGAAAAGACCAGATCCGGCATGGATCTGGCCTGGGGGAACTGAAACGAAGAGAAGGGAAAGAGAAGCTTTACCTGGGTAGCCAGGGACACCCTTCTTTCGTCGGTGCGTTTCCCTCTACGCCTGCCGAAAATCCGTGTTGTCCGGAACCCATGAAGAAGGGGGAAAACCCCACTATTGAGCAAGACAGGAAAAGAGAAGGGAGGGGAATGGGGAGACAGGTAAAACGAATGGCCAGCCTAACTCAGGCCTAGCGATTACCAAAAATCGTAGGAAAACTAGGTTTCTGATTTTTGCTGGAAACCCCAGTCCCAAATGACCGAAAAAATCGTGTTTTGAAGAGGGGGACATGGGGCTTTTTATAGCCTTGCTATGGCGGTGCTACCAATGGTGGTGCCGCCATTGACGATGGTAGAAACCTCTAGAAACAGGGTTTTTGGGGAAGTCTAGAGGAAGAAGAAGATGGGGTGCCCTTATCAAAACAGCCCCCTGCGTTTTCTGTCTTTTTCATTTTTTGTTTAAATTACATAAATGCCCCTAATCTTTGAACGACCATAACTTCTTCATACGAACTCCGTTTTTGGCGTTCTTTGAGGCATTGGATTCCATTTTTCGAGTAGAATCTAGTGGTACCAAGTTTCCTTACAAATTCCTTCATTTACTATTTTAAATAAGGTAAAACATTCAACACAGTTCATTTCCTATAGAATGTCCAATTTAATAGCATAAATTGCTCGGACATTACAGAGGGGCAGTGAATTGGGTGATGGGAGCAGAGTGAAGAAGATGGATGGGTGTTGGGTTGTGGTGCAGAAGTGGAGCAGGGACGGTGGTGCTATAAACAAAGAATATGGACGATAGGGACAACAGAGCTGGGAAGGTGCGGTAAAAGAAAATGGTAATGGAATGGAATTGAAACAAAGATATGGGGAGCCTAAAAGAGAGAAGAGGGTGATGGAGAATTTAGACTATTAGTGATTAAGAGGTAAATAAAACAATGATAGAATTAAGTGGAAAGAGCAGGAAACAATAGAAAGGTAAGCAGAGAAAAGGAAAACAACGAAAAAAAATGGACTCCCCCAAACTCTCATGGTTCTCCTCTTTATACAACCTTTCCCCCTTCCTAATTCTCCTTCCCCTCTTTCCTTATCCTCTAGTAGTTGGTTTCCTCTTAGGAACTTTCTCTTACTTGTAAATCTCATCCATAACCTCCTCTTCTTTTTAGAATTCTCCTTCTTTTAGGAAGCCTTCATCCCTTACCTTATTGATCTTCAAGATGATTTGCACTGTTGAATATCGATCTAAGCAATCCAACCCTCCTTTAGCTGATCTGTAAGACCAAAGACTAGATTAAAGTCATCTAAATCGTACATTTAAGCATCTAATTAGCTCATTTGATCATTTGACTCTTAATTTTGACAATTTACAGTTAGATGGTCAATTTGAGCTAAATTTTATATTTTATTCTAAAATTACAAATTAATGAATTAGATGGTTTAATTAAATGCTAAACTAGGGGTCTTTTGACAATTACTCACTTAACGCACCCCCCAACTAGCATTTTGTCTTTCTCTTTCTCTTTCAACTTCTTCTTCTTCTTCTTTTGGTTTATTTGGAAGAAAGACTACTCATTTTTCTCACTTCTTTGACTTTGTGTCCTATGTTTGAACTTCTTCTACTAACTCTACTCATTTGGAAAATGGGTAATTCATATTTATTTTCTAGCTTATTCTGGGTTAAGGTGATTGGAGTTAAGAAAGAAAAGGCTTAATAATAGGCTTAAAAGGTCTAACTAGTGGTATAATATACTAGGTAGGCTTTTTGTCTCTAGGCTGAGCAAGGATGGCCCATATCATTTCCTAGGTTTCCTAAATCCAATCAAATTCGATAAATTTTCCAGAATTAAAGCTATTACTCTTATTTATTCTTGATGTTTAACCAAAACAAAGATAACATGATCACACTAATTTATGTACACTAAAGAACTCATGGAATTAATTATAACTCTTAGAAAGAACATAGTCTCTAAACTCATTGTGTTATAGGTCTCCACTAGTTTTCCTTAGGGTCTCTAAGTCATACCTCTATATTAGTCTTGATTATGTGTTGTGTAAATGGTTTTCGAGAATTAACTTTCATAAAATGCTACAACACATGCATAATATGCAAAACTAATCATATGCATTCCCATTAAGAAGTGAAAGTAGTGGAATTACTAAGTTTTTAACATGCAGTTCTCATCACAGTGAGGGAACTCTTCCTTAAAAAAAAAGGTCAAAATTTTTTTTCCAACTCTTTTTTTCTCAAAAGAAAAATCAAGAAAAATCAAATCTCTATGTGCATCTACACCCCCCAACCTGAATGAAACATTGTCCTCGATGTTTGAAAAACATAGGATCCTATATGATAATGTCTTTAGCCAGACGTTAACAATTAATTTAACAATGTGTAAGATAGGCCCCTAGTGGATCAAAGTTAGACAATGGTGGAAGAACTTTTGGAATTAAATCTTCAATCATATTGCAAGATTCATCAAGATCTAATTGCTAATGGTTGGCTTTGAAGACATTGAGCTCAATTTTCATATTTCCAAAGGATAATTGTATTGGATGTTGCTAAGAATGGGTGTCCAAGAATCATCGGGACATAATTACTGAGGTCTTCTATAGGCTAGGTATCCAAGACAATGAAATTGACAAGGAAATAAAACTTGTCCACCTATATTAACACATCCTCAACCATACCACGAGGTATCTTAATAGATTTATTAGCTAATTACAGCGTGGTAGTGGTTGGCTTAAGATCACCAAGCCCTAGTTGCTCATAGACAAAATATGGCAATAGATTAACACTAACCTCTAAGTCAAGTAATGCCCTATCTATGACATGATTTCCAATTATGTAAGAAATTGTAGGACATCTTGGGTCTCTAAATTTTGGTGGAGTCATGTGTTGAATTAAAGAGCTCACCTACTCAGTGAGGGAGGCTTTCTTTTGCACATTAAGCTTTTTCTTTGTAGTACAGAGCTCGTTAAGAAATTTGGTATAAGAAGGAATATCCTTGATAGCACTGAGTAATAGAATATTGATTTGTACTTGTTTAAACACTTCCATTATCTCATTAAAGTTTATTCCTTTCTTAGCCTTATTGAATAATTGGGGGAAAGGGGTTTTAGGCACATAGGGTGCCTCCATTATAGGTTCTATAAGGCTTTTCTATCCTTTTTCTTTTTCCTATGTTTTAGTGGCCTCTTTTTCCTCTACATTTTCCTTAGCTTTCCCTTCTTTGTTATTGATCTGATGACCGCTCCTAAGGGTGGTTATAGACTTGGCATGCTCTTAAGGGTTAAGGTTTTGAGAACTTGACCCTATCTCAAATTGACCCTTAGGGTTAGGGATGGGTTGACTAGGGAACTGACTTTTTCCTCTGTTATGTAGTTTAGCTGACAATTGGCTTACCTACATGTCTAGTTTGGCTATGGCATGAGAGTTGACATTGGTTGACTGTCTACTCTCATTTTGCAATTGGTGTAAGGCCTTTTTAATGTAATCATCATCCTCTGTAATTTTTTCAAGCATAGTATGGATGTTATCCTTTGAAGATGGTTTCTTTTGTTGTTGAGGTTGTTGAAAGCCAGGTGGTTGAAAGCCAGGTGGTTGCTAGGGACCTATAGTTCTAGGAGGAAAGTTTTGGACAAGGCAATTTATATATGATCCCCCTTGATGGTTATTCTATGACCAAGATAAATTGGGATGCCTAGCCCATCCAGGGTTGTAGGTCTCAGAATATGGGGTGTCGTTAGGTTGGCGATATGCATTCATTGCATTCGCTTGATCTACAAGATATTCAGGGAGTACTTTATTGGATGGACAAGCTGAGGTTAAATCGGATGGACTAGAACAAGTAACGCATAACTCTTGTGGAGGTTTTTGGGATAATGTAGTAGCCATGAAAGATGGAAACATAGTTTCAAGCTTGTCCATTCTGCTACCTAATTTTTCAGCAGCAAAGTCAAGCTTAGAAGACAGATCAATATGCACTCCTATCTCATAGATACCTCCTTTTTTAGTGGGCTGGTTAGTTCTTTCTCTACTTTTTTAATAGTCCCATTGCTGAGAATTATCAGCATAGTCTGAAAGAATTCCCATGCCTCACTTTCATCTTTTAACATGAGGGTCCTTCCACTCACTATATCTATCATTTGTCTATTCTGAGGCATCAATGCCTCATAGAAGTATTGAACTTACTGCCATTTCTCAAATCCATGATGAGGGCATTTTTGCAGCAGTTTATTCTACTGTCCCCAACATTAGTAATATGGTTCATCATCCCTTTGTTGGAAATTGATAATTTCACGATGCAGGTCATTTGTTTTGTGAACAGGGAAGAACTTGTTCAAAAATTTCTTAGACAATTGGTCCCATGTATGTATGGAACCTACCTCCTAGGAATTAAGCCATGACTTGCCTTTGTCCTTACGTGAGAACAGGTATAGCCTAAGCCTAATCGAATCATCCAAGAAATTTTGAAACCTAAATGTGGCACAAATATCAAGGAACTCCTTAATATGAAAGCAGGGGTCTTCTTGGTCTCGACCATAAAAAGTAAGGAGTAATTGAATGACTCCCGGCTTTAACTCGAGGTGGTTTGCATTTGTGGGAGGTAAAGCTATGCAGGATGGGGTATTGAGTTAGAGCAGTGCATAAAAATCTCTAATTATTTCACACTCAATCTCTATTGGTGGTTCAACCATGAGGATAGGAACTAGGTTTCTTTCCCCTTGGTGTTGGATACATTGAATGTCTGGGTTTAAAGGTAGTAGCCCTAGGTTTTGAGATCGACGCCTTGCATGAACTAGTCCTAATCTAAATTGTCCTAATCTAAATGCTAACTCTAACTCTATGTGATGCAAGCAAAAGGCACAGTAAAAAAATCCTTAGGATAATAAGCAATATTTTGATTTTCTTGAAATTGTGTGGGGACAATGTTTTTAATTAGCCTAATCTAGTACTCCTCCTCTACTTTATATTTGACTATTGCTTACCAGTTAGGTTTTGTGCAGGGTGGTTAATACAACCCTCATGTTAGGAGGCATTTAAACCTCAACAAACATCAACAAGAGGCGAGGAAAGAGCGAGGCTCTATTAGATAACCCCCAATAACTGCAATGCTTAAAAGCCACTGAAGTAACAATAAATCGCATCTTAGTAAGAGGGTCCTACGAGCATGTGATGGCCATATAGATCTCTTTTGATTTATTTTAATTTGATTTGAAGCGTAGGGTAGCACGCTTGAGGTGATTATTCTAAGTGGGCCAAGGAGTGGTGATGAAATCCACCCTTAATCTTGTGGGGGTAGGGTGCCCTTACTAATTAAATTTCACACTCCATGGAAGTTCAATCAGCATATATATCACCTTAAAGCATTAACCGTGCCCTAAAAATACAATTAAAATAGTAAACTAATGCAAAACCTTAAAAATGAAGCAATTATAAAAAATGATTTCTATATGCCCTTATACTACCAAACAATGAAAATGCAAACCCTAATCTAAGAATTAAAAGAAGTGAGGAAACTTACAGTGGGGTTTCTAATTAAGTTCAAGTGTGAGCCACCTTATCCCACACTTGCCTGTATTATACAACCTTTAAAAATTGAAATGGAAATTGCAAATTACAAAGGGGCCTTACTACAAGATTCACTCAAAAGAAAAGGAAAATTCTAATTTAGGAAAGTAAGGAAATTTCTATTTTGATGAAGATCTCCTTGCTAATTTCCTCCACTTTCCATTTTTTCCTGAAAAAGAAAATTAAAAATAAGTACCAGCTTTAGGAAATGACATAATTATGCACTAAAAAAATTAAAAATGCACTTATAAATGCCTAAAATTCTATAAAAAAAAAAAGCAATTTCTATTTTTTTTAAAAAAAATTTGTTGGATTTTTAATTAAATTTTATAAAAACTCCTTTGCAAGTCCCCAACAACGGCACCAAAAACTTGTTGACGTTTTTAGCAAGTGCACAAGCTATTGTGGTAAAGCTAATGCAAGTATGGGTTGATCCCATAGGGACACGCTTTAAGAATTTGGAGTTTTTAATAAAATTTAATTATTTAAAAATTAAAATTAATTTACATAAATTAACAAAAAGAAAAATTACACTTTAGATGTGTTTAATCAATGAAATTACAAAGGTCTAATTCCAGAAAACAGAAATTTAACTAAAAAATTAAGAAAATTCCACTTCCCTAGACTACTTATCTTCAATTTATATAGATCTTCTTTTCTAAATCATGATCAGCCTTCATCAACATGTTTCTAGAACTTTTGATTAATTATCCATTGGAGGGATTAGGCAGATTCTAAAAATTTTAAGAGATCTAGGCTATATAAGAAAGTTAAGATTTGATGACTTAGATCTGATTTTAGATTCTTATATTAGAGATTTGCAATAGTAAAAGTGCTTTAAATTGTCCTATAACCTAGATCTAAAAGTTAGTTGATGATTGCAACTAAAACACATGAGAAATTAAAGATCTACTAAATTAAACCAAAACCGTTGATTTAGTTAAACACGAATAGATAAGACTGTTCCTAGATTAATTGAGAATAATATAAAACACATATAATAGAATAGGAATAAAATAGAATGTAGATAAGGACAAAAATGTAAATAAGAATTTTCTACTAAGGGTAAAAGGGGAATTTTCCCTGAAAGTTCCTTAAAATTTTTGTAAAAGGAACTAGAGAAGATGATGCTAAAGGAGATGAAGTGTAGACACCAGTGATCGTCTGTGCTATCCATTCGACCTAGCTTGGTGGGGCATTCGAAGTGGTGGAGGATCACCGGTCTGTGTGCTGGCCGATGGAAGGCTAGATGCAGATGAGCCTGGGCAGTGAGGCCGATGTAGATCTAGTCTGTGTAGTTCAAGCTATGGTAGAAATCAAAGACGCACAGATATTTGGGCTTGCCAGTGTGACCTAGTTTTGGTGGGTCGTCGATTGGCTGAGGGGACTGGTGATGTGAGGAAGCCTGGGCCTTCCAATCAGGATAGACTAGATCAGTGAAGAGACCGGAGGTTCTGGGATCCGAAACTGAAGGGGGAAAGAGAGAGGGGATGAGATGGAAGAGGAGAAGAGAGAGTGGGGCCGGCTGACTAGGGTGGTCAAGCAGGGGAGAGTGTGGTAGATAGAGAGATACTAAGTAGTAAAGGAAAAACCAGAGGAGGGCTGGTGTGATGAATCAAAGAAGGGAAAAATACTGGCCGGTGATCGGAAGAGTTGGGAAAGGAGGTGCAAATAGAGGAGTGGAGAACAGAGGTAGATGAGCTTGGGCGGTAGGAAAAAAAATGAGATAGGTGCATGAGATGGGAGGGGCAGTGAATTGGGTTTGATGGGAGCAGAGTGAAGAAGATGGCTCAATGTTGGGTTGTGGTGCGGAAGTGGAGCAGGGACAATGGTGTTGTAAACAAAGAATATGGATGAGAGGGAGAACAGAGCTAGGAAGGTGTGGTAAAAGAAAATGATAATGGAATGGAATTGAAACAAAGATAGGGGGAGTGTGAAAGAGAGAAGAGGGTGATGGAGAATTGAGATTGCTGATGCTTAAGAGGTAAACAAAACAATGACAGAATTAAGTGGAAAGAGCAAGAAACAATAAAAAGGTAAGCAGAGGAAAGGAAAAGAATGAAAAAAAATAGACTCCACTAAACTCTCATGATTCTCCTCTTTATACAACTTTTCCCCCATCCTAATTCTCCTCCCCCTCTTTCCTTACCCTCTAGAAGTTGGTTTCCTCTTAGGAACTTTCTCTTACTTGCAATCTCATCCATGATCTCCTCTTCTTTTTAGAATTCTCCTTCTTTTAGGAACCCTTCATCCCTTGCCTTACTGATCTTCATGATGATCTGCATTGTTGAATATCTATCTGAGCAATCCAACCCTCCTTTAGTTGATCTACAAGACCAAAGACTAGATTAGAGTCATCTAAATCGTACATTAAGCATCTGATTAGCTCAATTGATCATCTAACCTTTAATTTTGACAATTTATGGTTGGATGGTCAATTTGAGCTATATTTTATACTAAAATTAGCAAATTAATGAGTTAGATGGTTTAATTAAATGCCAAAGTATGGGTCTTTTGACCAACATTACACACTTAACAGTCAAACTGTGGAAATGAATTAGTAGTTGGACTGAACCTATTCTCGTTACTAATTATCCTATTAACCTTATCTATCAATATATCTAATTTATGGGATAGATCAAGAGTATCCCTTATCTCTATCTCATGCATATCTTCATAGGTAATGGCTTAAGAGTGAAATAGTAGCATAATGGTTTTTCATCCCCTTCTTGGTAGGGCATTGTAGTTAGTCTTTATATACAATGAAAGAGTATATATATATATATATATATACACACATGTGTATGTGTGTGTGCGCGTGTCCCCATGTGTGTGTGTGTGTGTATTATGTGACTAAGGGAAACCCTAACTATATAGTGCAACTAGTAAATCTAAATGATGCACAACCAATGTTAATAGCTTCCTAATGAGTTGAATTGATGATCTTGGTTAATATATAGGTTGGTAGCTTTTTAGACCTAAATCTTGACAGCTCCTACTTTTATCTAGACTCAACTATTGCTCACTATTTAGGTTATATTCTAAAGTAGTTAATACAATTCTCATGTCAAGAGGCATTTAGGCCTCAAAAAATGTCAACAAAATGTATAGAAAAATCACTTGGATTTTAGATACCCACTATAACCACGATGCTCATAAGCCACTAGAGTGACAATAAATTTAATGCTTTAAAAAGGTTTGTGCGAACTCAAAAACTGTAAGTCTCTTATCACTTGATTTTAAATTAATAGTTCAAGGGCTGTGATTGCGAACATACAAGAAATTTGATTGATTTACTTAGGTGGACCAAGGATCTGGTGATGAAATCTAATCCTTATCTTATAAGGGTTATTATGGGACCCTTAGTAACATTTTGATCCATCTGCCCATAAAAGCACTTAAACATGCAATTCAATACAATGAAAGCAAACTAATACATACCTATAAGCTATCTATCAAAGGGTCAATCACCTTAACAAACAGGACACTATAACCATGCAACCTATGCCTTAGTTTTAACCGAGCTTGGGGTAACCTTTGCTAAATAGTTGCATGACTAATGCAACAACCCTAAATAAAATGCAACAAGTATAATGATTGATCCTGCTCTGTATGAGTTATACTACCATCAAGGATGAAATTATACTAAATGCAACTATAGTAGAAAAGGTAAAAGGGAGTAAAGGATGCTTATAGTGGGTTTTTTTATGAAGTTCAATGAGGGCCACCATACCCTACACTTGCCCTGTATTAACACAACTTATTTAAAATTTAAAAATAATGTGCAAATTACAATGGGGACTTACTGCAAGTTCATGCGAAAAAAAAAAATCCTAATCTAGAAAAGCAATAAAAGTTGATGAAGCTTTGGCCCACAAGACTATTACTGCTCCTTTTCACAATTTCCCTAACACAAAAACAAATAAGATTTGGTCAATTTGTGACGAATTAACAATGAATGCAAAAATGATGAAAAAATCATAATTTAATTCAATCTAAACCTAGACTAGAGATAAATAATCTAAACTAAGATCCAACAACGAATCTATTATGATTTCGTGGCAACAGATCCAAATACTTGGTCTATGTTTTAATTACTTAGCATGAATTAGTTGTAGTAGACATACGCAAATATGGTTAATCCCACTAGGAAACCCATGGTTTTTGTGTATTAGATGGATCCTTATTTAAATTATCTAACCTAGCTAAAAAAGTTACTTTTCAACCTAATCTAAGAATTTAAACTAATATGAAAACTAAACATGCATTAAATTTAGAAATTTTCTAAATATAAAACATCCTAAAACTAAAATTGAAAACTACCAAAAACTAACCTAACATGGAAACTAAAGTAGGAATAACTAATGCAACCTAACATGACTAACCAAATCAACTAAATTATGAAAAAAAAAGGATAACATGGTGTGCTTGTCACAATGAATTGTGCACAAGAATTTTAATAAACATAATGCATGAATGAGACTTATAAAATACACATGGTATCTAAATAAAGAATACATGGAACTAAGATGGGCTTTATGCATGAATGAGATCAGAAGATGCACATGAATAGAATGCAATCTAAGCTAACATTATATGCATGAAACTAACTTCCTAATATGTAGAAATGTAAGCAAAACAAGCAATTCATATAAGGGGCCACACTTCAAGGTCATGCACATGACCCTTTGAGTTGTGCACATGGTTCTTGAATGTGGTGTGTGTTTCCTAAGTGCAAAACTAACCTAAAAGGTGCAAATAATCTAAGGTAAATGATGCATGAAATTAAGCATAAAGAACTCAACTAAAGAAGCATGAAAAACAAGATTTAGATCACATAAACATTCATGGTAATAAAACTTCAAACATGAACCAAACTTTAATCTCATTGAATATCAATTAGATACAAGTGTGGTGCACATCATCCAAGGGGCGTGAACAACATTCACCAATCCTAATACAACCAAAAACTAAGATCTTCAATCTTCCACACTCAAATCCTAAGCATGCATGTAAAAGCCAAGAGAGATCTAAGGGGAAAAAAAATGGGAAAGAAAGCAAGAGATGGGCAAAGAGATTTAGGAATTCAAGAGGTAAGGAACTTGATCTAAGGACTACACTCTCTTGACTGTCACTACAAGAGAGTTGTAGCCTTTGGATTGAAGGATTTAGGAAACTAAACTAAAGGCAAACAATCAAAGAAAGCAAAGGAATCAAGGCAGCAACTAAAGCATGGAATCAAAGAACAAAACATACCAATAATGGAAGGCAAAGAATCAAATAACTAAGGAAGAAAACTAACCTAAACTAGAAGGACTTCAAGGAGAGAATAAACCAAAGAGGTAGGTGTGGAGGAACTAGAAAGAAGTTTGCTACAAGGGGAAAACTTCAAGGAGAGAATAAACCATAGAGGTAGGTGTGGAGGGACTAGAAAGAAGCTTGCTACAAAGGGAAAAGTGCATTGAAGACTTGAAGACGGGGAAAGGTGGAAGGTGACTACTTTTTAGGAGGGAGGTGTCTCCTCCTCTCTATGTCATTTATTTGGAACCCTAGAGGTAAGGTAGGGATGAGATTAGAAAAATATGTATGGTTAGGATAAGAAAGCTGAAATTGGAAATAAGGAAGTGAATGGAAGATGTAAGGAAGGGATGTGGAAGCATAGAAAAACTTAAGTGAGGAGGGAGGCACCTATTTTCTAGTAGTTAGGCGTGGAACTCCCATTCTTAAGGCGTTTGACTTGGGATGGTAAGATGGGAGAGCGAAAAGAGGGAGGAAAGAAAGGAAAGAGAGATGGAGAGAGAGAAAAAGATAAGAAGAAAGATGTAGAATTAGAAGGCAGAGTTAGATAGAAGTTTTAGGAAGGTGGGAGGTGCCACCTTTTTAGGAAGGTGCCTCTCCCCTTAGTAAAAAATCGTGGGAAGCATTAAGGGTGGAGTGGCAAGAGACATGAGGTGGGAAAGAAAAATGGAAAGGGTTCCTTCTCATTGATCCACATGTGCATGCTAACTTATTTTGATTTTCACACAAATATTTTCTAATTATCCTCTTAAAACCCCACTTTTAGCTTAGGATAATTGAGTGAAATTCTCCTCTAATAGTATCATTCCATGTATCATTGGCTTAAGTGGCTTGCATGGCTTTCTTTGAAGGCTCATTTTGCTTGGCTTCATAGCTCACACCCTTAGCTTTAATGGCTTGCCTTGACTTCCTTAGCTAATCACCTTCTCTCATGGCTTATATGGCTCCCATGCAAAGGTGGTGGAAATGCATAGCTTGTGCATGGATTCATTTTATTCACCTTTAGCTCTTTCAATTGCTTCTTTGCTTACCCTAGAGATAATCTTGAACCTTGATCATAATTTGGATTGATGACATGTTGGCCTTAGCTTGATATTTTGATCTTGATCTTCAATTCTCATATTGATCAATCTTGGCCATTGGATTGTCATCTTGATTCCTACAAAAGATCAAAAACTGTAATTAAATCCTATAAAATTATGATAATTCACATGCTTACTCTGGATTAGCTTCTAAACTTGTAAACTATAAAAAAAATTAATGATTAGGTGCAAAATGCATGTGTTATGAATTTTGGTTTAAACCTAAATAATTAAAATCTTTTTTATAATAGATGGACTACTAATTGGTATTTTTTATATAAAACTAAATACTTATTAGTTTATATTAGGGTTATTCCTAGTGAGCTATTATTTTGCTCACCCTCTACAAGCAACATTTCAGGTGACAGCCTAAGAAGTTTGCGCGCAAGGGACATAGGGAAGGCGAAGGTATCAGGCATAATGTAGATGTTTAATGGAGATATAATTGATAGATTCCATGTAGGAATTCATTTTCAATTGTATATAACTTATTTTGTTAGCATGAGATGGATGTGGAACCTTGTCCATGGAATATTTATCTATTCCAGTGGTTAAGTGACTCTACTTGTGACTTGTGACCAGTAGTGATCCTATGGCATGTATTTCTAACCATCTTTAGGTTAGAATATGATTTTACATATATGAGGAGGTTTTGATTGTAACACCTGGTATTTATTTGAAGTACTAACAAAATATTTATGTATTATCACTTTATATGAGGAGGTTTTGATTGTAACACCTGGTATTTATTTGAAGTATTAACAAAATATTTATGTATTATCACTTTGACCATTTTTCAAAACTAGGAAATTTTTTATGCTTTCTAAATTGAAGATAGATAAATATTTTAGAAAAAACTTAGATGTTATAATTTTTGGTATAAGAGTGCATGCCACACTACACACAACTAGAATCACTAGATGATCAATGTGTCAACACTTAGGAAAACTAAGCCTTAGATGTAAGCAAAGGTTTTAGTTAAAATCATTAGTGAAGAATCTTATTGAATCTTGTTGATTTTCAATGCCACCTTGGATTCATAGCATGGGTTTCCCATCCCCATTGGATGGTTAGATAGCCAAGAGGGATGAGGGAAGAAGTAGAGCTTAGGATGATCTGGGTGATGATGTCATTGACCTTCTCCTACAGAGGATGAGGTAGAGGTTTTGAAGCCTTGTCGGTATAGTAGGTGCTATTGGGGTGTTGGATCAAGTGGAGGAGCATCCTGTGGGGAACAACTTACTTGAGAGATTTAGGAGGATTGCTCCTGAGCTCTCTAGCCCAAATGGACTCGAGGTAACTAACACTTGGATATTCAAAGTTGAGATGTTTTCTAAGGTAATGGTAGTGCTAGAGGATCTCCGAGTTGCAGTGGTCACAATTTTTTAACAAGCAACATAGCACTATAATGGCCAACTACTTGGAGAAGTTTCTTTTAAGGGTGGAGATGTTGTTGCTTGGGAAGACTTCAAGGTCATCTTCATAGACAAATTTCTTCCTCTGCATCTTTAGGAGAAGATGGAGCTTGACTTTATGACTCTCATGCAGGGCATGAGGATGGTGGTGCAGTATGAGGCAGAATTTGCTCAACTATGGAGGTTTGCAACCCGATTCATGTACTTCAGAATAGCAAGTAGCCCAAAAGTTTGTTCGTGGACTAAAATTTGAACTGAAGCACCAGACTTTAACTTTGTAGCCCACATCTATAGCTCAGATTGTGGAGCTTCCATCTATATTAGAGTGGGATTTGAGGGATCCTAGTAAGGATAGGGGTATATTTAGCAATCCTAAGCTAGCATCTAGAGAAATCAGGAAGAAGTAGTTTGTTGTTAAGAAGACTTCTACATTTCCAACTAGACTAGCACAAGGTCAGGCTAGAGGTAGAGATGCTAACCATGGGGTGTGTCCAAGGTGCTAGTGATGCCATCGGGGTTAACCTTATGCATGATCGGATAATAGATCTTTTGTTTGTGACTAGTAGGGACACTTTGCATGAGAGTGTCCCAAGGTCAGCAAAGCGGGACTGCCTTGACAGGACCAAGCACCATGACCAGATCAAGACCTTGGGAGTAAGCGTACTACTAACCAGGCATGCATCCAATGCCACTATGGAAGGTACTCTTGTAGTAGCTGACTGATACGCCCCAAGATCGAATCACCCTTTCATATCTAGTAGTTTTGACACAAGTTTAAATATTCCTTTAAGAGTAAACCAGTGGTAGTGCATGAGTACATTTAAGATATAACGATGATTGTCTCAGGTTAGAGGCTGTGCGGACCTGATTGTTCTAGGCTTGATAGAATTCGATGTCATACTACACATGGACTGGTTGGCTGAGCATAGAGCTTTAGTCCACTATACCAAGAAGCAGGTGACACTATATGCCCCAAACCGAGAGTGACTACACTTTCAAGGGAGATTGGATACTGCAAGTGCCAGTATCATCTTGGCTAGTAGAGTGGCATGTCTTTAGTCCAGTGGTTGTAAGGCTTATTTGGCCTATGTAAAGATGTAGGAGGAGCCAATACTTTGCATTGAGGAGATTGACATTGTGTGTGTGTATAGGCATGTATTCCTAGAGGAGTTACCTAGTTTGCAACCTAGGAGAGAGATGGAGTTCACCATTGTGTTATTGCTTGGAGTGACTCCTATCTCTAAGGTTCCTTATTGGATATCTCCAGTAGAGCTTAAGGAGCTGAAGGTTCAACTATAGGAGCTATTGAATTAGCGTCTCATAAGGTGTTTCACCATGGGAAGTTCCAGTCCTATTTGTCAAGAAGAAAGATGGCACTTTGAGATTGTAAGTGGACTATAGGGCACTGAATAGGGTCACAATGAAGAACAAGTACCCACTACCTCATATTAACTATCTATTCAATCAATTACAATCAGTCAAGTTCTTTTCCAAGGTTGACCCAAGGATTGGATATTATCAATTGAGGATTCGAGATGAGGACATCCCTAAGAATGCATTCAGAACTCAATATCTCCATTACAAGTGTGTGATCATATTTGTTGATGACCTTCTCATATACTCAAGTAGTGTTGAGAAGCACCAAGAGCACTTTAGAATAGTTTTGGGCCCGTTATGGGCACGTCAATTACATGACAAGTACTCAAAGTGTGAATTCTAGCTGTATCAAGTACACTTCTTTGTACACATCGTATCCAAGGATGGGGTTGCAATGGATCCACAGAAGGTCGATGTAGTGGCAAGTTGGGAGTGACCCAAGACTGTGACAGAGGTGTGCAATTTTATGGGTCTGGTAGGCTATTATAGATGATTCATTGAGGAATTTTCCTATATTGAACAACCTCTGACTACCCTGACTAAGAAGCACCAGAAGTTTGGACCAATAGTTATGAGAGGAGCTTCTAGGAGCTTAAGGAGAAGCTTACCTATGCAGTGGTTGTAACCCTACCATAGGGTACCAACAGCTTCATAGTTTATAGTGATGCCTTAGGAAAAGGGCTCTGGTGGGCTCTCATGCATCATGATAGAGTCATTGCATAAGCTTTTAGACAGTTGAAGAAGCACTACTAGAACTATCCCACACATGATTTGGAGATGGCCAATGTTGTTTTTTCTTTGAAGATCTAGCAACATTGCTTATATGGAGAGAAGTTTGATGCTTTCACATACCATAAGAGCCTCAAGTACTTGTTCAGACAAAGCGATCTCAACATGAGGCATAGATGTTGGTTAGAGTACGTGAAGGACTTTGACTTCAACAAACAATACCATTTGGGCACGGCTAATGTAGTCGATGATGCCATTAGAAGGAAGTCAAGTGTCAAGGTTGCCAACATCACCATTCGATTGAATTTTGTGGATCAAATTTTATAGGCATAGCAATCATGTGGAGAGACATAGGCATTGTGCGGCAGAGAGGGCTTTGAGAAGGGGGCTGATGGTGGAGTCAGGTTTCATGGTAGATTGGGTATGTCAACCATCTCAAGACTCAAACAAGAGCTGTTGAAGGTAGCTCATCACTCCAAGCTCTCTATGCACCCAGGGGTCACAAAGATGTACCGTGATTTGAGGAGATAGTTTTGGTAATATGGAAAAGAAGGATATTGGAGAGTGTGCAGTGTACCACGTGTATGAGGGTCAAGACAAAGCACTAGAGGGCCGCAGATTGCTACAGACTCTAGAGCTTCTATTTGGAAGTGGGACCATGTTACGATGAATTTCAAGGAAGGTTTTACCGGGACATATAGTGGACACGATGCCATCTAGGTTGTGGTGGATTGACTTACCAAGTTTGCTCACTTCTGGCCCATCAAATAGAGACAATCCTTGGAGAACCTTGCTAAGCTCTATATTCGAGAGATAGTTAGCCTACATGGAGTTCCAATGGTCATTATTTTAGGCAGGGATAACAGGCTTACATCACAATTTTAGTGAAGTGTGTAGGAGGGGTTAGGAACCTTTAAGCATTTCAGCATGGCATTTCATCCTTAAGCTGATGGTTAGTCTGAAGGGATGATGTAGATACTAGAGGATATGCTAAGAGCCTGCACACTGGTAGAAGGGTTACTGGGATGAGCATCTACTATTAGTAGAGTTCGCCTACAACAATAGTTATCTCTCTAGCATTGGCATGGTTCTATATGAGGAATTGTATGGTAGACTATGCCATATGTCAACATATTGGAGTGATGTAGGAGAAAGGCAGCTTGTGAAGTCCGACCTAATAAAGTAATGTGCTAAGTAGGTGAGAGTGATTCAGAGGCATCTATCGACTGTGTATAGCAGTCAAAGAGATATGCTGATAGGAGGAGGAGAGATTTGGAGTTCCACATTGGGGACCATGTCTTTCTAAAGGTATCTCCAACCAAGGGTGTGATGAGATTTGAGGTGAAGGGTAAGCTGAGCCTTAGATTTGTGGGTCTGTTTGAAATACTTGAGAGGACAATCAAAATTGCTTATAGACTAGCACTTCCACCCTCACTTGCAAATGTACACAACATATTTCATGTGTCCATGTTGAGAAAATATGTCCCAGACCCTATACACATTTTGGATTAGGTACTAGCTAATTTACAGCCAAATTTGACCTTTCAAGAGTATCTAATACATATCCTTGATAGGAAAGAGGAGATCTTACAAACTAAGATGATTCCCCTTGTCAAGGTCTTATGACAACATCACACATATAAAGAAGCCACATGGAATGTTGAGAATGACATGAGACAGTGATTCTCGAAGTTATTCTAACTTGTTTATCCTTGCTCACACAATTTTGAGGATGAAATTTTTATAAGGGGGGGAGAGTGTGATATATGCAAATATCCATTTCCAAAGAATAAACAATTATAATTACAAAAAATATGGGTTTTTTTTTTTCATATGCCTCTCATTCTTTATAATAAAAGAAATTTATTAAAAGTTGAATGAGAGTGAGAGGAAAATGAGCTAGAGTGAAGCTTAGGTATAGTGCATCATCGAAAGATTGATGCTAAGGATGGATGGATGAGACTATCCATGAGTTATAGAAATACTAGTTCCATTTATTTGTTATTTAAAATAATAAACTGCACCTTGATGGCTGAGCTAAATTGGTAAGGTCGTGGATCGACCTAAGGAACAATGTCCTAACCTAAGTCTAACAGAAAACACCCAGGTAACTAATATATAACAAGTGGAATTAGTACTATACGAAACGATATTATTAAGCTTAAGGGTTACATTGCGTATAGATAGTGGCTGGATTATTGCATGCATAAGGGACCAAGCCACCACGTAATATCATGGGGGAGTGGCAGTTGGTCTCTTTACGTGGGACACCTCGCCACTAAGGATTGTAATAAAAGAAAAATCTAGGGTACAATTGCAATGCCTTACAAATTGAGGATTTTTATTGAAGCAGCTGGCCAAGTTTCAAGTTTATAAACTAGCCCCACGTGTTTTCCTAGGGGAGTGGCAGCTGGTTTCACCTTGTGAATGCCTGACCTCAAAAGAAATTAAGGGAACATATAATGGTGAAGGAAACGGGCTGAGTTGAAGGTTCTGCCAGCCCATGCGTTGTGGAATAGTGGGAGCATATGAAGGGGAGAACTTGGAGGAGCAGGTGGAGAATGCTAGGGAAACCAGAGTAGAAATAGTTAGGGGAGGTGATGAGGAGGGCCATAGAAGAAGCAAGTAAGGAACTGGAGAGAAAAACAGGCTAGGCAGTTATAAGGAAAAATAAAAAAATAGGGGTTTGGGAGCTGGAATTTGCAACCAGGCAAAAGAACACGACTTGGAGTTGCAGCTATGAGGAACTCAACTTCCAGCCAAGTAGGTCAACGACTTTGGAAGCTAATCCTAGGTAGAGGAAAATAGGAACGGCTCTAATGTTTTCCATGTTTAAGTTTTTCAAACATACTAGCTATCTGGTAGGAAGTTTGCCGTGGATTTCATCAAAGTTTGCATGGATGTAAGATAGCATGTGTCGGGATTTTTTATGGGAAAACATATGCATCAAATTTATGATTTTTGTTTTCTAGAAATTCATGCATGATGTACCCTGTTATTCATCAGTGAATGATATGTTATGTATCAAATTTTGATAGGATCAGAGTTTCAATCCTAATTAAGATTTACCCAGTGGTTCTAGAATTCAATGGGGTATTTGGGTAGATATGTTTAGTGAAGTCATAGGCTACGATAAGGCTTCAATTTAGCCAGGATGTATGTAAAAATTTTAAGAGCCTTCATGGTTTACTCAAGACAGGAAAATTAAGGCGTGTGATTTCTGCAGTTTATGCAGAAATTCATAACTTTTTCTTCCCATAAGTTTTGTTCTTAATTGAGCAACAAAAATTGTGAAATTATTGTTGAGAATCAGAACTAAACACCTTACATGGTTGGTTACCAACTTCAGTTTTTGAATAGAAACTATTGA
The DNA here is from genome assembly GCA_035236585.1 of Warburgia ugandensis. Taxonomy (NCBI): domain Eukaryota; kingdom Viridiplantae; phylum Streptophyta; class Magnoliopsida; order Canellales; family Canellaceae; genus Warburgia; species Warburgia ugandensis. Next base: position 50,907,909 of record CP141130.1, read on the forward strand.
CCAAATACAAGGTTAAACGTGTATCAATTTGTAGTTACTGCAGTTTTCTGCATGCAGTACCATTTGAAACTTGGTTGTCAAAAAAGAAAAAAAAAAAAAAAAAAAAACACACTAGTCTGAAGGGTGAGGGGATTCCCATCTTATAACACCTTACTCACCCTTGGATCAGGTAGGGAATGAGTGGATCATTTTCAAAAATTTCAATTGATTGTAATAGGTTGTAGATTCATACACGAAGAGTTCAAGGACTGCTATGTTCTGCAAGAATTTGCATCTAGACTTAATAAATATTTGAGGCATCCAATGCAAGGATTTGAACCTTAATCTTGTTGCTAACACCAGGAAATTTGAAATCCTAATGAAGTTTATTGATTATTGTGTCTGAATGGCCTAGAGCATACTAAATGGTTGCGTAAGTAATAGAGCAAAGAAGTTCCTGTGGGACTTGAGCCACGATGAATGTGAAGTAAATTTGCTATATTGCAAAACACATTTAGCTACTGTTCTGGAAAGAGTTTGTATGTGTTTTCAAGGAAAAGCTAGCTAAACAATCTAAGGTTTTATACTAGTAACCACAGCTGAGAAATAATAGAATAAAAATTTAAGATTTTTACAACAGAGGGATAGAAGTTTTCACCTTATCGACAACATTGAACATAGAGGTTCTTATCCTTGTTTTATTATGATTATGAAAAGTGGTTAACTACTGTTTGGGGTTGGATTAGTCTCTTTTATGCATATATGGAATCGTAAAATTTAACCTGTATGATTTGTACAGCATTGTATGAATAAGTGCTAAAGATTCTTGATTTGCCATCGCTTTGAACTCTAATATAACCTCCACCCTTGTTTATTCCATCTAGGATCTCAGTGATCCATTTTATTGCATGTGTAACAGAACTTGATGAAATTTTGTTTCAGATAAACTTAAAATCTTGTAACTCCGCCAATGCCGGTCCCAAGCCCGGATAAAAAAGGAGGAGGGTCTTGCGTCAGGTGCCAGCCGGCAAGGGGGAAGGTGAAGATGATTCTATTATTTCTTTCTTACAAATGAATATGCATTTGTATATTAGTTTGTGAGGAAGAAATGAGAATCATCTCCAGCTTCTTAAAAGATGGCAACCCTTGTATCAGGTAGCCAGCCGGCAAGGGGGAAGTTGAAGATGATTCTATTATTTCTTTCTTACAAATAAATATACATTTGTATATTAGTTTGTGAGGGAGAAATGAAAATCATCTTCAGCTTCTAAAAATATGGCCACCCTTGCGTCAGGTAGCCAGCCGGCAAGGGTGAAGCTGAAGATGATTTTAATGATTGTAATGATTTTCATGATTTTAATGAAAATCATCTTCAGCTTTTAAAACTATGGCAACCCCAACATGACATGAATCGAAATCTGAAATTCGCTCAAGCTAGGGCGTTCCCCATAAGCGACGCGTTGCATCGGATCCCGGATGCGGTGAAAAATAGGCAAGGGTTGCTAGGGCGTTCTCCCAGAAGCGACGCGCTACATCGGATCCCGGGTGTAGTGAAAAATGGGCAAGGGCTGCTAGAGCGTCCCCTCGGAAGCGACGCGCTGCATCAGAACCCAGGTGCAGTGAAAAGTGGACATGGGTTCATACCATGGAGGTCGAGAAAGGCGATAGTAAATAGGGAATCTCCAAATCATAAGATTCGCATCGCTACATGGAATATAGGGACATTGACAGGTAAGAGTTTGGAGTTAGTAGACACGATAAAACGTAGGAGAGTCAACATCGCTTGTATCCAAGAAACCAAGTGGAAAGGGGCTAAAGCTAGAGAAATAGATGGGTATAAATTATGGTACGTAGGAAAGGAAAATAATAGAAATGGCGTAGGAATAATAGTGGATAAGGAATTAAAGGATAAAGTTGTGGACGTTAAAAGAATCAGTGATAGAATAATAATAATAAAAATGATTCTAGGAGAGCAGATTATAAATATTATAAGTGCATATGCACCACAAGTAGGGCTACAAGATATAATTAAGAGACAGTTTTGGGAAGATATGGAGGGAGTCATGCAAGAAATTCCCAACACTGAGGGAATATTTATAGGAGCAGACTTAAATGGCCATGTAGGAAAAGATAAGGAAGGATATGATAGAATACATGGAGGGTATGGTATAGGTGAACGAAACGAGATGGGGGAGAATATCCTCGATTTTGCTTTGTCATATAACCTATCCATTGCAAATACACTCTTTAAGAAGAGGGATGAACACTTAATAACCTTTAAAAGTGGACTTCATAAAAGCCAAATAGACTTTTTTCTACTTAGGAATAATGAACGATCTATATGTAAGGATTGTAAGGTGATACCCGGTGAGAGTTTAACCTCACAACATAGGTTAATGGTTATGGATATTCATATCAAAAGATGGAGTAAAAGAACTGAACTTAATACACACCCAAAAACTAAGTGGTGGAACTTAAAAGGAGAGAAAATAACCTCATTAAAAAATAAGTTGATGGTAGAAGGAAATTGGAATTATGAAGCAGTAAATACCATGTGGACTAATATGGTTGAGTCCATTAAGAAAGTGGCAAAAGATGTCTTAGGAGTATCTAAAGGTAAAAGGCTATTAACAAAGGAAACATGGTGGTGGAATGAAACAGTGCAAAAAGCTATTAAAGAAAAACGAATGCATTTTAAAGCATGGCAGAAGATTAGAAATAATGAAAACTATGAACAATATAAGAATGCTAAAAACGTTGCTAAGAGAATAGTAAGTGAGGCTAAACTTAAAACATATGATGAGCTCTATAATAGACTAGGAACAAGAGAAGGTGAGAAAGATGTGTTTAAACTTGCAAAGGTAAGAGAACAGAAGAGTAAGGACTTAGAGCATGTTAGGTGCATTAGAAGCGTTGATCAAAGGGTATTAGTCAAAGACGCTGAGATCAAACAAAGGTGGGAAATCTACTTCCAAAAATTGCTAAATGACAATGGCCCTGAGAATAGAGGAATTGAAAATACTATAAACCTAAATAACACTGGATATTATAGATATGAACGTAGGATTAAAATGCTTGAAGTAAAAGAGGCCTTGAGAAAGATGAAATCAGGAAAGGCCATGGGGCCTGATGGTATACCAATAGAGGTTTGGAAGCATATGGGAGATATTGGGGTAGTTTGGTTGACCAAGTTGTTTAACAAGATTATAAAATCAAAGAAAATGCCTGATGAGTGGAGGAAAAGCTCTATTGTACCAATCTATAAGAATAAAGGAGACATTCAGAGCTGCACTAATTATCGAGGGATCAAACTTATGAGCCACACCATGAAACTTTTTGAAAGAGTCATTGAGAAGAGGCTACGACATGAAACAAGTGTATCGGAGAATCAGTTTGGTTTCATGCCTGGGAGGTCTACCATGGAAGCTATTTTCTTACTAAGACAATTAGTAGAGAAATATAGGGAGAGGAGAAAAGACCTACACATGGTCTTTATTGACTTAGAGAAGGCTTATGATAGAGTCCCTAGAGAGTTAATATGGAGGGTGTTAGGTGTTAAAGGGGTTTCTCAGGGGTATATAGACATAATTAAAGATATGTATGAGGGAGCAATAACAAATGTTAAGACCACTAGTGGCGTGACTGGTGATTTTCCTGTCACTGTCGGATTGCACCAAGGATCGGCATTAAGTCCATACCTTTTCACATTAGTTATGGATGAGTTAACAAAACATCTGCATGAGGAGATTCCCTGGTGCATGCTATTTGCGAGACGATATAGTCCTACTTGATGAGACAAGGGAGGGTGTCAACATAAAGCTAGAGCTATGGAGAGAAGCAATAGAATCGAAAGGATTTAAAATTAGCCGAACTAAGACAGAATATATGGAATGTAATTTTAGCAAGGAGAGTAGGAGTGGAGCACCAGTCAAGATTGATAACCAAGAGGTCCCCATGAGAGACCACTTCCGATACTTAGGATCATTGATCCATGAGAGTGGAGAGATTGAGAGGGAGGTTACCCAGAGAATCCAAGCGGGTTGGAACAAATGGAGATGTGCATCGGGTGTTTTATGTGATCGGCGGGTGCCACTCAAACTAAAGGGAAAATTCTATAGGATGGCTATAAGGCTGGCCATGCTCTATGGATCAGAGTGTTGGGCAGTTAAGGAACATCATACTCATAGGAGGAGTGCTGCGTAAATGAGGATGTTGAGATGGATGAGTGGTAAGACAAGAAAGGATAGAATTAGAAATGAAAATATTAGAAGAAATTTAGGGATAGCACCAATAGGTAACAAGATGAGGGAGATTAGACTTAGATGGTTTGGACATGTTCAAAGGAGGCCAACAATGGCACCAGTTAGAAGGAGTGAGGCAATACAAGTTGAAGGTTCTAAAAGGGCAAGGGGAAGGCCCAAAAGAACGTGGATAGAAGTGGTGAGGAAAGATTTAAAAACTTTGGGACTAAATGAAGCCATGGTATTTAATAGAGTGGAATGGAGGAATAAGATTCATGTGGCCGACCCCTAATTGGGATAAGGTCTTGATGATGATGATGATGATGATGATAAACTTAAAATCTTGTGTGCTTCATTAAAAAATGGGGAAATGCACGAAATAATAATAATAATAATAATAAATGAAACATTTCAAGTAAGGAAACCAAAATTGACGCGTACTATCTATATTAGTAGGAAAAGTATTTTGGCAATAAATAAATAAATAAATGAAACATTCCAAGGAAACCAAAATGACGCTTACTACCTATATTACTACGAAAAGTATTTTGGCATTGACTTAAGTGACTAAAGTTCAGGCAAAGAAAACTAGTGAAATATCCTAGACTTTAAGCTTGAAGATGAACATCAAACACTAGTGATAAAATTCAAAAGCCTCTAAAACAAAAGAATGGTGAAATAACTTCATGTCAAAAATTCACAAACACAAATGGCTATTAAATAAAGCTACTCCATTTGAAAACCAAGGGCCTTAATCATGGTCATATGGATGGTTCTACATTCATACTTAAGCAAGATAATTCAACCTTTACCTTATACTAGGATAACATAAGGCTAAAACTTAAAAGGAATGAAAAATAGCCCAGAATAAGAACTTGCCATCATAGTATTGACAAAGATTACTACTTAAGTGGTACATAAACTATAGTATATTAAGTCTAATGGCATCTAGCAGACTTCAAGACATATAAACAAGAAGGATGATTAGTTTTCCATCAATGTTTTGGGCAAGTGCACCATGAGTGGCCGTAAGCCCTAATAGCTATGATATTCATTGATGTTTAGGCAAGCGCTTTACAAGAAACTATAAATAGAGGGACATGATATTTTGTCAATATTTTAGGCAGGCACTCCATAAGTGGCCATAAGTCCTGGAGGTGCTATTTTGACATTTTGATTTGGCATGCACGCCTAGGGCGGCACTAAGACCTAGTGACAGGCATGTTGAATGCAAGCATGTCCTAGGCATGAGTGTTACTCGTCGCTATAAGTCCTAGAGACCCTATGCTAGGAGACACGGTTAGCCACTAACCTCTGAGATGATATTGATACCATCATACAATGAAGAAGGTGGGCAATAGGAGTAGTTTCTTATGGTGAAGTATTCTAAGGTAGCCTAGTGCCCCCATGAGATCTGGTGAGGATTAGTCCACGAGGTATCTACAATCGACATAGATGCCTTGGTAGTCACTAGGGGCGATGGTAGGGCCCTATGAGCATAGAGGTCTGGGTTTGGTTTGGACATGTTAACATGCTAGTCACTCTTAAGAGTTTAGACCATGATGTCCTTGATGGGATGACTGTATTACATCATGGTTTTTGATTGACTAGTTTTCCTATGTAATGTCGGTTCAAATTTCTTCTGGATAGAGGATTTTGCACATGTTTTTTTACTCTAAGGGTTTAATGGAATTGGTGATATATCGAGTTTTGGATTTGACATTGACTTGGGTTTATTAGCTTTCCATGTGATTGACATCTCACATCATATTACATCTCATTTTGATGTAGTATTTGAGGCTTTTGTGAAAATGGAACCTAAGTTATGCCTATCTTTGATGAAGATTTAAGCATTATGTCCCACCAAATGTGCCATCTTCCAAAGGACATTGCAATCAACGGGATTCATAGTCCCAGTTTTCTTTTGCTATCAAGCAAGATACTATAGTTGAGTAATGAAACATATATAGCTATGATATAATTTGAAAGGAATAAACTATCACAGGTACTTACTTCACGTTCTTCCAAATGGGCATAGCCCAACTTGGATAGGTAGTGCTACATATTGCTTTCATGCACCATTCTACCTCTTGCACTCTTTGCTTGCACATTTGTACGTACATAAATAACTACAATCAAATGTTATATATAATTAATTCAATGAAACATATTTTAGAACATACCTCAAATTATGTGGACATGTGAACCTTTATAAATTCATTTTGCACATCTTGGTCATTGTCATCAGAATAAATGGCAATCATTGTGTACAACCTCGATGGATCATTGACATTTGGAACTGTGCGATTGCTAACAAGGTAGTCCTTCCTTTTTCTCGATTGCTCCCCTTTTCCTTGCAAAGCACACATCTTATTCTCCTCAAGTACCTAAAATAAGTCTACAAAGTATAAACAAATATGGTACTATATTTAAAAATTAGAAGATAAGTGGCATTATATATTATATAATATAATATTTTTACATACCTTCACCATCTCCCATATTGAATCTTTAATTGTTGGTGACACTTGTCTACAATCATCAATCATGATAGGCATCATGCTTCTTACTGTAAAGCAAAGGAAACTACTATAAGATGTTATATTGTCACCTATCTCTTACCCCTTTCTATTGTACTAGATAGTTTCTTTGATTCCCTTTTGAGTTTCTCTTAATAGCATTTTCCGTCATTGTTCGCCATCTATACTTTCTCTTTTGAGTGCTGCTCAGGTTGGGTTCTTGTTCATGTTATTCACACTCCATCTTTACAGCAAATGAGAACACAATGAAATCAAATAGTAAATGTGATGCATTTAAAGAGCACAAAGTGGAACAAAACATAAGAAACATGTTCTTTTTAGTACAAAGTGGCATTAGCCTATGAATTTATAGTGACACTTAAATGGAAACTATGTCATAGACATCAACTATTCATTTTGATTTTGTAATCTAACAGTTTAAAGATAGAATTAAAGTTAAGTGGAAGAAGCAAGCCATGATATTGGATAAACTCTTTTCATTTGAAAACTGAATCCATCCATGGTACCTATTGTAATTGTTTCAATTCCAAACAAGATCAAGTTGTTAGCAAATGCTGCCACCATGATGATCACAACAATCCAAGCTAAAAGAGGAAGAATAAAGACCTATAATAGGGAATTCAAAATGAATAAGTGTGAAACTTCACTATCTTTGTGTTCATTTGCATAAAATAAACTAAAAACCTATGTTCAAGGAAGACTAAACTAGCTATGGATCTAAATGATTTGTTCCTATTCATATTATATGGAACTAAAAATAGGAGTGCAACTCTCAAAGCCTATAAGATTAAAAACTTGCCTCTCTACATTTTTTCCAACATTAGTGATGATTTCAAGAAAGCCTTTGTTGTACACTAACACCCAATAAAAATTCCAGCACTCACTTGGAGTTGCATAACATGAATTCCACAGCTGTACAAGGAGACTGACTACTCTAATATTTATATTTGATTTCTACAAATATCATGACATGATTCAAATTAATCAAACATTCCAATGGGAAAAGCCAATGTCATCCAAGTCAAGGCTATGATCACTCAAGCTTGAACCATTACAAGAACAAAATCTAATTAAGGAGATTCTGGGTGGATAGTATATTTTTGTAGGGAATGCAATACAGAAGTTTGGTAGAAAGTTATGGTCTGCTAAGTTAATATAAACAAATCAAGGCTAAAAGCCATAAATGGCATTAACCTAAAGTCCTCTAGCTAATGCCTTCAACAAGGATTGTCAATGGGCGTTGAACATTAAGAGGAAGAGGCTTATGATACAATAGTAATTCAAGAAATAGAGACTCTATTCAAGATAACAGATTCGTTAAGATTCTCTGCCACGTACTAAAAATGAGCATATAGCCAAAAAGGGCCTATGTAACAAATTCAAGAACTACTAAATGAACAATCATTATCAATTGATCCATTCAACAAACATAGTACATTAAAATAGAATAATCAATAGTCCTCAAGACAATACTTCGTTGCAGTTGAAATACCAAAATCAATCAAAGAACAAAGGAGAAAAAAAGGGGCCAAGAGAGAGATTTGCGGGGACGAGGGTGGGGGGGGCAAGAGAGATTTGTGGCGGCGGGGGGGAGGGGGTGTTCATGCACAGCTAGTTTTTTTGATCGTGCACGACCAATGGAGACTGAGAGAGAGAAGGGGCAAGGGGATCATGCGCACAGCTGTGCACGACTAAGAAGGCAAGAGAGAGAGGGGTCATGCACAACTGGTTTTCCCGACTGTGCGGGACCAATGGGAACCGAGAGAGAAAAGGGGCAAGGGGGCTATGCACATGACCTTGCATGATCAAGAGAGAGAGAGAGAGAGGAGGGGAGAGAAGGTCACGAGCACACTTGGTTTTTGGGCCTTGGGTGATTGATAGGGACCAGGAGAGAGAGAGATGAGGGAGGAGGGGGTCACACACGTAACTGGTTTTTTCGATTGTGTATGATATATATATATATATATATATATATATATATATATATAGAGAGAGAGAGAGAGAGAGAGAGAGAGAGAGTGCATGTGTGTGAGGAGGGAGGGGTTGGGTACAGGTAGGTTTTCCGCCATGCGTGACCAAAGGGGAGAGAGGGGGCGGGGTGGGGTGTGGTGCATGGCTGTTTTTTAGGCCTTGTACGATAGATGGGGACAAAGAGAGGGGGAGATTTAACTTATTGCTCACAAACACATAGGACTAATTCACAGAGAAAGAACTATAGAAGATAGAGACAAAAGGGGTAATGGCAGGATGGCAAAAGTTACTTCTTTTATAGTGGGATTTTTAAAGTGAAAAAAAATAACTTTAAAACTGGTTTTTAAAGTCATGTGTTTATCACTTTGAAAATCCCATTTTTAAAGTCAAAATTTTCAACTTTAAAATTGGTTTTTAAGAGTGGTTTCTTTCCAATTGGTTTTTAAAGTCATGCTTTTTTTCACTTTGAAAATCCCTTCTTAAAGTCAAATTTTTTCAACTTTCAAAATGATTTTTAAAGTTGGTTCCTTTTTTACTTTAAAAATAGCTTTTTCAAGTCAGTTCTTTTTCAATTTCAAAAACCCCTACTAAGAACGACCAGTTTTTCATATAATTTCGTATTGAATCACACTTTTTGTACAAATATATATATATATATATATATAAACAAATACAAGATCAAGCAAATCAAGTAATTTTTTGATAACTCCTCATTTATCATCTTTTTATTACATATATCAAATGTTACATAGTATTACATCTCACTAATAAAAGCTAGCACATGAACAAATAGCTAATTTAGAACTATTTAATTAAAATATGGTCTCTTAATATGATCATCAAACCCTAATTTTGGATAAGAACTACAAACCATGAGGCTCTTCCTTTGTCTTATAAGGGTTAGATCAAGAAGCATTTGTTCTTTCCACTAAAATTGTATAATTTTTGTCTAAATGATGATGATCTAACCATGATCTTAACTCTTAGTATTCAACACATACCACACTCTCATGGGGAGAGAGATAGTAAAGCTTCAATGTCAACATCCTCTACCAAGATTAGGTTTTAAGAGTCACTGCCTCATGATTTAGAGTTTCTATGGCCTTTTTGTGCCCAACTAATTAGCTCTTTCATCAAAAAATATATTTCTTGTCATGGAAACTAATTTTGGATAGGAATTGCAAACCATATGGTGCTTCCTTTCTCTTATGAGGGTTAGATTAAGAAGCAGTTGTTCTTTCCACTAAAATCGTATAATTTTTGTCTAAATCTCGATGATCTAACCAAGATCTTAACATCAACATCTGCAATGACAAATCCCACTTCATCCACAATGTGCTACATGGAATTAATAACAAGAAAAATGCATGGATGACAATAAGAGGGTTTACTATTCTTACTATATTTTTCATTCTACAAAGAATCAAAATCTCTAAAACAGATAGCAAGAGGGTGATAGGATAGAGAGAGACAAAAGAACTAGAGGAGGTTGTTATTCCACTTACATGGGGAAGATAGGGAAAAATGAGATGATGTCAGGGTTTATTAAAAACAGCAACACTTTTAGACTTGAGTTTTTAAAAACTAACTTTAAAAAACACTCTTTAAGTCAATTTTCTAAAAACAAACTTTAAAAGCAATTTTTCAAGTCAATTTTGGAAACTCGACTTTAAAAACATTGTCACACACTCATGCATATATAAATACTCTTGGGCTAGCTAATTCACAGTGTACCTACATCATATATAATTATAGATATATGCACATGCAAATTCAAGGATAACTTATTCAATTATATTTCAAATATTTAAATCTTAATTTGTCCCCTCATATATTGTTTACAACTCAAGCACCCTCCTCCCCATTATCATGCACATACTCCTCATTCTCATCATTTAAATTGATTGATGGAATTATTTTGGTAATACAAGGATAATCTTTGTAGTGTTGCATAGGTCATCTTCATCATAAAAATATCTCAGGGAGGCTAATAAAATAGCTAGCCATCTCTTATCACATCCGTTTTGCAATACAATACTTGTTTCACCTAAGATGTCAAAATAAACTAATAATTTATATAACAAATCTTGTTGAGGTTAATTAATGTCAATCTAAGGGCATCAACTTTGATGTTGTCATTATTATGTTTCACACTTAAATACAGCCATATTTCTACAAATATAATCCAAGGCTCATATCTCTCTTATAACCCCGTAATAAGTGTCATTCACCACTATTGACCTATTATCCTTTGAACTAGAAAAGAATGTAGCATTGGAAACTAAATTAACATGCTATTTTGTTGTGCTCTTAAGTTATCTAGTCTTTTGTATAAAACCAAAAACCATTAATGGCATATCCTGTATATTTTATTACTTTTGGTCATAGTCCCATTGCCATCCAACCTAAGGATTTGAATATACCATCACCTAGAACGTTTCCTTGATCTTGAACTTTAGTATGTATATATATATACACACATGTGTGTGTATTAAGTGAGATATGATTGTTGTAATTAAGTATAATATATATAGTATGCAATTTATAAGAAGTTTGAATTAATTCATTTTACATTCTAACGATGCCAAGTATTGAAAGTGCTACAATGCTCAAATTATAGCCACTTCTGTTTCTTTGTGTAACTTGGATACTTCACTTTCTACAAGTCTAAGTGCTCATTATATAAAAATTAATGGATATATCAAAGCAAATATAATCATTAATTAATTTTTACACATACATAAAATAGAGGAAAAAGTGAAAGCAACAAGAGAGAGAGAGAGAGAGTCCAACGTACATTATCAACTTAAGGTGTGCCTATACTTCTTCAAGTACATCAATTGATGAGATTGTTTTGGTTATACAAGGGTAATCTATTGTAGTTTACTTAGGTTGTGATCATCATAAAAGTTCCTTGGAGAGACAGATAAAGCAGTTGATCATATCTTATCATGTCCATCTTGTACAAAAAATACTTGTTTTGCTTGAGATGTCCAAATAAACTAATCATTCTTTTTATCCATCTTATATAGTTCAACCAATGTAAATCCAAGAGCATCTGTTTTGATGTTGGCTTTGTTGTGTTCCACACAATCACAATTATGCAAGTATAATCCAACACGCACCTCTCATGCTATAACACCGCTAAATTTTAACTCACTTTATGTAAATTGAATAAATTAAAAAAGAGAGCAGCAGAATTCAATTTTCAAAATTTTAAATTTAGAGTATAACTAATGAAAGACATGAAATTAAGCATTAAAACATTAATATTAGTAATCTACTCAAAAAATCAAATCCAAAACACTACATATGTCAAAATCAAAGTTTAGAAGAAATTTTCATGATTAGTTTAATTAAATTATTAAATTAAATAAATAAAAGGATAAAATAAGTAAATTGACTGAGGCGGAAAATCAAAGTTTAGAAGAAATTTTCATGATTAGTTTAATTAAATTATTAAATTAAATAAATAAAAGGATAAAATAAGTAAATTGACTGAGGCGGGACCCACATGACACTAACTTACTCATGTAATAACATGCAATGATTACCTGCAATTATGACAAGTAATCATTAAAAAAGGGGAAAAATAAAACATTATCATTTGAAGCTGATATCCTTAATTCCCATGCCCACTCTCTCTCTCTCTCTCTCTCTCTCTCTCTCTCTCTCTCTCTCTCTCTCTCTCTCTCTCTATACTTAGGGAGCCGACTGGAAGCACTACACTAAAGGGAGGCCAAACACGTCGACTGATACATCCAGTTTGCGTTGGCCAATCAGCCTTGCCACTGGCGCACCCACCACGAACCTTGCCCCCTCTTCTTCTCTTTCTACCTTCTAACCACCCTCTCCCTCTTTCCATTGCTTTCTCAGTGATTGTTTTTTATTCTTCTCTGGCAACCTCACTACCCAGCACACCCTTTTTGTTCTTTGACCAAGTAAACTTTTTTTTTTTTTAAATCTTTTCTCCTCCTTGCACTTTATTTTTGCCCTACAATAATGGTTTTCTAGCCAGGGATCCATCAATGAACGAATTTGACCACCATGGGTGCGAACCACATCAATAATAGATCGAATGGGAGATCCGAGCCATCTGATGGATTCGTAGGCCTCAAAACCTAAGAAACCCTTGTTACGGAGAAAATAAAATTATCTTGACCAATGTTCTGGACAAAAAAGCAACAGATGGTCAAGATCACACCATCCAAACCATTTTCATCTAATCCATGATCAAGATGCACCATGTGGACACACCATGGGAATGCATGCCCCTAACGCCTTGCCACGCAGACTGACCATGACACTAGTGCATCTTGAGGACTAAGACACACTCTAGTGCATTCTAGGATGTGCATTACGTTCCAATGCGTCCCGATGATGTTTATTTTTTATTTATTTTAACATAATTAATCTAAACCATTTTATGAAGTAGAAAATTTCAAATTTTGGAACCTATATGAATCCAAATTTAGATCAGAAACATCCCTTGGAATCATCTCGATGAGATGGACATATTAAAATGATAAAATTTAGGATTTGGATAAATCTTGAATACTAATTTTGAGCTGGACTTTGGATGGCTTAGATCTACAAGATTGAAGGCAATCAGACTTTAAATTTTTATATAATAATATAATTTGACACAATATAGATATTAATTTATAATCAGATCATCCAAATAATTTAAATAAATAATATTTTACAAAAAGAAATCTAAAAACATTGATCTGATCCATCAGAAGTAGATTTGACCATCAGATCAATAAATTACCTTTAGACACACAATTAGATGATATAAAACACTAAAAGTATGTAGGATCAAGATGAATCTGACCTAAATCTAATACTGATTTGGCTTTTACTCTGATCTAACCCTTGATCAACTAGTAGATACTAGATCGTTGACCAATCTATCCCTTTAAGATGATCTAACCTTTGAATCAACTACCCATCACCTATACCAACCACTTATTAGTGCTTCCATTTAGATCTGACCAATAGATATAGACTGGATCATTTGATCCACTATTGATCTGATCTTACAATACGATTCAATCGTCCATTAGTTACCAAAACCTAAAATTTGTTCAATTGGGTGCTCTATTTCCATGGTCAACGACTAAAGCACTTGACTCAATCCATCCATTCTTGGATTTTTTATCAAAGATGATCAAAAACTCACTAAGACATATCGACATTATGTCATACATAGATTTAAGCTATCAGAGGTAAGATCACTATCAAATCTTATTTAAATCAATCAAAAAATTTTATTTGATTATTCCAAATAAATTGTAGAAATTTTAGAAAAATAAAAAAGATTAGGATGGATTAAACCTTCAAAAGAACAACTAAGCTATTTATGTTATTAATTAGATTAATTTAATTCTTAGATTATTTTGATGACCTTAGATTTGAAGATTTGATGTTAAGAGGACTTAAAACTATTGATCTAACTAATCAAAATTTAATCTTACCATTGGATCAATAGATCAAACATTGAAAAATGAAATAGATTATAGGTCAGTCTAAGATTAATAGAAGTAGAGAATAGATGAATGATTAGGGACGTTGATCTTTAGTCAATGGTTAGGATTTGAGGATATTACAAAAACAAAGAGATATACCTAGGATCAGAGATCAATATAGGTATGATCATCATATTTAGGGATGATTAAAGACTAGATGAGTAACAAATGAGAAATTGTGAGTAAGTGATTAACCAAAAATGCAATGACTTGATAGATACACCAATTAATATTAAACTGAGACAATTAATCGTTATAAGGATTTTGATAGCCGTATTCAAGGAAGGTGGAATCTAAGATGCTAATAATCTAAAATAGCATGATCTTTTGATGTATCATGATATGATTTTGATATCTGTGTTAGATTTGAATTGCATGGTTTAGTTATAAAAGGAGATTATTATGCAATATTATACATGTAGTGTTTATTACATGATTTATGAAATAAAAATGTTATATCATTATATATGAAAATTGTTATATTACGATTCCATCAGTTGAAAGTGCACGTTAGTTATTTAAAATGCATGATTTAAGAATGTACTACATATTTTACATCAACATGATTTATTTTAAAAGCTAGATGTGCTTAATATTGGTACAGTGTACCAACCATGCATACAATATAATGTTTTTGTGGATTTGATATGAGATAGGCACGTAGCCTGATATTGTTATTATGTTATATATTTATTGTTATTATGTTATATATTGGCATGGAGCCTTAGTGGATTTTGTTTTCAACAAGAATAGGCCTAGGATCTATGCTAGGAGATTTATGAGGGTTTGGCCACCCGCTCTCAGTGAATTAATTGATTTTACATTCCAAGGAAGCCAAGTAGTGAAAGTGAGACAATTCCCATATTGCAACCACTTTTGTCGCTTTGTGTAACTTGGATACTTCAATTTTAGGATGCCCATATATTCATTAGAAATACAAAATGAAGAGATGTAAAGCAAAAATATTCTCCTTAATTTTTAAACATATATAAAATAGAGGAAAATGTGAAAGCGATAAGTGAGAGAGAGAGAGAGCATGATCAATTGACTCAATGTATGGTTGAACTTCATCAATGTTCTTCTGCAAGACATAAAGGTGTGCCTAGTGTCATTCTTTATGTTCAACGGTTGATACACAACCAATCAAAAGAGGTTCACCAACTTTGGGATCATGAAATCCAACTGATCTTTTCTTTCTCCAAATTCTAATAGCATTCACTCTTGATAGGTATTTTGTGGAAAACTCTACCACTTCCTTTGCAATGTAATAGTTGGTTATGCATCCCTCTGGCTGATTGCAATTTTATACATACCCTATTAAAATTTTAATGCAGCCCTCAAATCGGTACATCCATTGCAAGTAAATCGATTGTAGAGTCTAACCTCATCAATGAGGTGCATTGTTAAGTATACTATTATGTCAAAGAAGGATGGTGCAATGATTGTCTCAAGCTCATATAAAGTTGTCACTAGATGCTCTTCAATTTCTCATAATTTTAAAAACTCTACCTCCTTCTACAAATCTTTGAAGAAGTAGCAAAATTTTGTAATAGATCATCTAACTTTGTGTGATAGCACCAAACGTACTACAAGGAGTTGTTGTATTTATGCATGGCAATCGTACAACTTCATCCCTAACACTTTCTGCTCTTCCGTGAAGGCAACATTTCTAAAGTTTGACTAGTAGCCATCTGAAAATTTGAGATATGGTAGGATTTTTGTAATAACCCCAATTTTTGTACTTAATTGAGAAAATCAATACAGTTTGAGTTTCAGAAATTCCAGGCTGGAATATTAGGGTTATTTAGAATGCACCTCTTAAAAAAGTATAATCAAGGGATGAGACATGTATAATTGAAATTGAACTCAGCAAACCCTTCAGAATAACTGTAAGCCCGACAAATTCTGAATTTCGATGAAAAATCCTAAATTTTTTTTATTTTATGGACAAAAGGGTAAAATAGTAATTTAACCCATAATCAAGATCTGAGACATCAAAATTTAGAATGTGCTGAAAAATACAAATCCAACACCACTAAGTACTCTCAATTCCTAGATCATGGGAATAAACCCTAATTTTTATACATAAAGGGCAAAATGGTCTTTTTACACTATGTGGGGCCCACAAGGGACCTAAAAAGGAATCCTATGGCTAGCCCACGTGAAAGCATGAGTCAAACCACCACCAACTAGTCATGGAGAAAATGGTGGAGGTGGAGAATCCAATGCTAAATAAATAATAAAAAATAAACCATCATCGTTACACATAATCATGAAAAAAGACCCAAAATGCCTCTAAATACACCCCCAACAAGCTTTAAAAATGTTTATAAATTCCCACAAAATTATCTTGACTTTCGTTGCAAAACTAGACATAGATCCATTCCGAAAATCCCAAAACTCCCAAAAAATCTCTCTTTCATTTTCTCTCTCCTCTCCCTAGATTAGAACAAGAGACCTAAATTCAATTAGACACTATGTTCCAGATCAAATATCATAGATCTCATCATCTAATATCTCCTACCATACCTTAACTACAAAACACCCAAAGAAATTTCGAGATCCAACAGTTCAAACAACGAAAATCACAAGATAAGTAGATCTTGGGCTATCTTATCATTAAAACTGGTATTCTCTTAAATTGGACTATATAACCAACTTTTTTCTCCAATCAGGTAGGTGAAACTTCTTCCTAGACATATTTATTATTGTTTGATGAAATTTCAATTTTACTGTAATTTTATTTAGGTGAAAATTTGTAAAACTAAAGTAAATACTAGAACCTTCAATTCATGATGATTGAGGGCTCAGATGAAAAATCTGACCCTACCAATTGATCTAGAAGGGTCCAAAATCCCTAGGGTAAAAGTTTCACAAAATTCTATTGAGTTTTGGGCCCTCAATTGAAAGGGATTGATTGGATGGTCCATAAAGGATGATCTGGGCCATCCATTCCGATGGGCCCAGATCATATCTACGCCCTAGGAATGGACTGTGACCTTCCAGATTCAATTCAGGAGTCATATGAACTCCAAATTGAGATTGGAAAAAAAAAGCTATGGAAAGCTTACAACCTCTTGTTTCTTATAAAATGATAAAATGGAGAAAATATCTTATGAAACTTTCTGTATTTAAGAAATAAGTTTTCAATTTCCAAGATCTTCAAGATTTGAGGAGATCAGATCTTGGTAATCTGTTTTGATAATGATATAATATTAAAATAAAATGATATCTATGGTTTATTTGGATACATCGGAGATATATTAAGGGATCTACCCATTACGGTAGAAAAACCCTAAAAATACAAAGGCACCCACTTAATCAATGAGATCAAGTGTGATTAGATCCTTGGAATAGATTGAATGAATGTTAATATGATGAAATCCTAGGAGATCATGGAATGGAAATGACAAAAATAAAGCAATATGATCTTTGGACCTTAATGAAGAAAAACCCCAAAATGTAATTAAAACCCTTGATTAAAAGGAAAAGATCAAAAATCAAATGGTTGGATCATAAGTAAAGGTTTCTAAAAATATTAATGTAATTAGTTTCATTTTCTATTAATTGATAATAGCATTTTAAATGTGATTTATGTTATAAAGCAAGCTAGTGCAACTTTTAGACTTTAGCATGATATGTGATTAGATTGTTATATTAGGTTGCTAGATTTAATTATCATAGGGG
This sequence comes from Warburgia ugandensis, assembly GCA_035236585.1. Classification (NCBI taxonomy): domain Eukaryota; kingdom Viridiplantae; phylum Streptophyta; class Magnoliopsida; order Canellales; family Canellaceae; genus Warburgia; species Warburgia ugandensis. Next base: position 50,925,858 of record CP141130.1, read on the forward strand.
CATGTTAGTGTGATTTTATGTAAGTGTAACTTAGGATCAAGTTAGTATGATTTCATGCCATTGTAACTTAGGACCATGCTAGGAGTTCATGTAAGATTATACTATAGTATGAGATTGTACCTTAGGACCATGTTAGTTTAAATTGAGTTATTAATGTATATTAGTTGAAAATCATGTTAGTGTAACTTTGAGTACCATGTATCATTATCATTAAGTTGGTCAATTATGTAGTTTTATGCTTTGAATTTATAATTCATTTATGGTTAAATTTCATTCGTATATCTACTTGTTATGAGATAAAGAGCATAAAACACCAAAAATAGAATCTAATGAGAAAGTAGAGTTTCATGACACAAATAAGAGTGGATTATTTTGGACTTAATTATTAAGGGCTATAGTTAGTAGGACAATATAAGGATTATCAAATCCTTGGCCGAAACTAGGAGAATAATAAACCCCATGAATGACATTGTAAATGTTCATGGACTTAATTAAAATCAATTAGAAAGAGTACTTAGGGTCAACATGCTTATAGGAACCTTATGAAATGTTGAGCTAAGGTCACTCTAGTGAATGTTGAACATAGTGGTTAAGGAGGTTGTCTAGTAGAGCCTCGCTCTTCCCCTACCTTACGTTGATGTTTGTGAGGTCTAAACGCCTCCTTACATGAGGATTGAAGTAACCACTTGTGTTCACCCATTCAGCTAGTAAGCCTTAGCCAATTGAAAATAAGAGGAGTAGTCTAGACTTAGGCTGAAATAAGTTACCTTCAACTAGCAAAACATTAACTGGTTGCATGATAATATTAAGAGAATAAAAGGTTAGTAAATTATCTAACCCTAATAAAAACTGTAAGATAAGGATGATCAAACCAGACCCATTAGATCTTGAATGATCAAGAACAATAAGAATAAGAATATTGCATTGTAGCTAGTATACATGTTTATTAGTATGCATGTTATAGATCAAATATAGTTCATTAGATTAAATAATCCAAACCCTTGATCGAAGATGATTCAAGGAAGAAAACCAAGATCATCCTCCTTAGGGATGATCCAATAACTGAACTTAGATCAAAGAAGAACTAGATGATAAAAGATCTAGGACCTTGATCTTTATCAACAAGTATAGATTGTCAATCAAAGGATCTATGAAAGATTAAGATCAAGGAGATGGACACACAGAGACTTATAGATAGAAAATACTTAGATATGAATGATTTAAAGATCATTCTAAACATCAAATCTAGTGATCAATAGGATTGTTCATAATTTATATATATTGACAGTATGTATGGATGTACAGAATCCATATATCAGTCAGGATCATGGAAGATCTAGGAAAAGGGATCACTACTTGAAGGTAGGAGGATTTGATGAATGCATTTACATGGGATATACATGAGTGAACCCATGACCTTATGTTGATAAGATTAATGTTAATACTTGTATTAAATCCCCTGAAACCCTTATGATCCAACCAAATACATATAAAATGGTTAAGGACTAGACTCTAAGTGAATAGGGAACTAGAAGATATTTCAGCCCCAAGTAAACAGACAGATTGTCTAATATGTATGAAATCTATTTTACATGTAAGCTTGGAGGCTTGTGATTTTGTTTTAATAGGCATAAGCCTAGGGGGATGCTATGCTAGAGAAGTTATGAGGGTTTGGCCACCCGCTTCTTGAAATTTGATGATTTGATGTTACCTTTCCCTATGAGAGGCTAAAAGTTGGGTGGGGCAATTATGGGAAGGCCACCACTATGAAAGTCCTATCTCCCCATACGGGCAGTGACATAATATTTTCCACCGTGGTATCAATGGTGAACAGGGCAGTTATCCGAGCGCGCTAGTACGGATTAGACTATAGCATGGTAGCCATTTGATTATTTTGGACTATGATGCATATGAGAGTAGGCATCGTGAAATGCCTTATGTTTTAGCATAATGAAATGCTAGGTAATTATATATTACCAATATTTTCCAAGAAGAAAAATTCCCAGTGTGGGATTAGCTGAAATACTGAATTCTCATAATGAAGAGAATTGATCAGCTTAGTTGAGAATGATATTTGACTACTTTCATAAATTTAACTGATTTACCCATGTATAACATGTATGTATATGGATGTACATATATTACAAAGTAAAGAATAGAGACATGAATAGGTTTAGGGATAATGGGATTATAAAGTATTAGCATTATATTGTCAATTATTATGCTTCTTGAATCCCCTACCAATCATTGCTTGCTAAGATATTATAAATGTTGCAATATCTCAAATACAGGGAAGGAGAGTTAGGAGCTTAAGACGATAGCAAACTTGAACAGAATAATTTTCAAGGTATACCCTTGAAGGCATGTATTTTTCTTTGTTTGAGAGTGTTGTATTGTAATGAGAGTTTCATTGTATGGTGAGCTTTGAGTTTGGATTATGTAATTTGGACAAGTATTGTAATGGATTTGGCTGTACTGTGAACCATTGGATGGATTCTGGAATTTAATGAAAATATATTCTTTCAATGGAATTTTATCCTGTACAAAGTTCAACTTCTGTTATGTATGAAGTGATGACTTGGGTTTTACAAAGCAAGTTATAAAGAAAAAAAAATTCGCTACTTTATTTTGCAAAATTTTTTTACTATTAAGGGCACTGCCTTTCAATATATATGACAAAACGTGTTACAAAAACACAGGTCATCACGGTTGGTATTAGAGCATTTCATCCAGTCACAGTACAATATAAATATGTCCAAAAGAGAGATTATAATCCAAGTCTAGATTAAGATAGAAGTAGTTGTATAGAGGATTGATAGAAATTTTGGTTTATGAGCAGATGCCACCAAAGAGAGTCACAAGGCAGGAAGCTCAAAATACTCCAAAATTCAATATGGAGAGAGTAACCATGAACAATGTGAAAGAGATGGTGACAAGGGTGTTGAGGAACCTCCTTCGTCACCTACAACAGACCCAAGGTTTATCGTCTCCCGTAGAAATGCCAAGTACATAGGCTCAGGCTTAGCCTGAAGTGAGACATGATACACCAACGCCAACACCAGCTACTCCCACACCAACACAAGGACAATCTTCCCTTGTACCAAGTGAAGAAGTTAGAAAATCTCCATTAGCACTAGAAAAAGTTGACAAAATGATGGAGAGATTTCAAAAGATGACTACAGTGTATAATGGCAAGGGTGAAGCTGAGAAGGCTGAGGAATGGATATATAAAGTAGAAAGGAATTTTCAGTGCATTACGTACTCCTCCAGAGTTGAAGGTGAAATTTGCCACCTACTTATTCAAACAAGAAGCTGCATTTTGGTGGAGATCAGCTAATAACACCTTCTTCTCAAATTCTGAAGATACTACATGGGAGGAATTTAAGGAAGTATTTAACCACAAATATTTCCCTTCTCATGTACAAGAAAGAAAGTTGATAGAGTTTTTGGACCTAAGACAAGGGAATATGTAGGTGGTGGAGTATGATAACAAGTTCACACAATTAAGGAGATTTGGGCTCATGTGTGTAACACTGAAACACACACCGTGAATCGATTCATTGAAGGGCTGCACCTAGGGCTGAAAATAAAGGTACTGGGTACCAAACCCACCACCTTGGTAGAATGTGTGGAAATGGCTTCCAAGTTTGAAGAAGAGCACAAAAAGAGTCAAACTACGAAGTTCAGTGCAGGAGGAAACAATAACCCAAAGCCCTTCCAGACGAATAAAAGACCTTGGAACAATTTTAAGCCCCAAAGAAATCAGAGGAACAATGCACCAAGGCAAAATAGACAACCATGTCCAAGATATAGAAAATTTCACTAAGGCAATATCTGCCCTAGACCTATGCAGCAACAACCACAACGATTTCCAATCAAGTGCCATAATTGTGGGGAGTATGGACATATCGCCACCTAGTGTACCACACCATTGGCAGTCAAGGAGGCAAAACTAGAAATTGCCCCTCGACACCAAGGAAGGGTCTTCGCCATCATTGATGGCCAAGCTGAGCCATCCAATGCGGTGATTGAAGGTAGACTACTTGTAGCAGACAACTATGCCAAAGTACTATTTGATTCTGGATCTACACATTCCTTTATATTTAGCGAATTTGCATCTAATATACAACTGTTAGTGAAAACTTGGGATTTGATCTAGATGTAACAACTCTAGTGGGAAAAATAGTTAAATTACAATAATACTTACATAATGTACCTATAGAAGGATTGGGCAAAAGAATGGACATATACCTCATTTTATTGAACATGTGGATTTTGACATTATACTGGCTATGGACTGGTTAGTAAAATACTGGGTAGTCATGGACTGTCACAAGAAGAAAATCACATTTAGTATACCAGGTGAGGAAGTATTAGTACTGTATGGGAAACATAATGACTTAGACAAATCCATTATCTCAGCTATGAAGGCAGTCAAACATATGTCCAAGGGGTGTCGGGCATTCCTAGCAACAGTGATTTCCTTAGATGTTGAACAACCTAGGATAACAGAAATTGAAGTAGTCAGGGAATTCCAAGATGTTTTTCCTAAAGAGCTACCAGGGTTACCCCCACACAAAGAAATTGAGTTTACCATTAAAGTAATTGTTAATACAACTCCAATTTCTAAAGCACCCTATAGGATGGCCCCAGCAGAGTTGAAAGAGTTGAAAGGTCAATTGCAAGAATTGTGAGACAAAGGGTTTGTTAGACCAAGTAGTTCACCATGGGGAGCATTGGTAATATTTGTGAAGAAGAAGGATGGGTCTATGAGATTATGCATTGATTATAGAATGTTGAACAGTGTCAAAGTGAAAAATAGGTATCCCTTACCTCACATTGATGATCTCTTTGATCAACTCCAATATACTAAGGTTTTTTCCAAAATTGACCTTAGATCAGGATATCATCAATTGCGTATTAAGGATGAAAACATACCCAAGTCAGCATTCAGAACTCGGTATGGGCATTACGAGTTTCTAGTCATGTCTTTGGGCTGACCAATGCACTAGCAATGTTTATGGATTTGATGAATAGAATCTTCAAGGAATTTTTGGATAAATTTGTGATTGTATTTATTGACGATATACTGATTTACTCTACCAATATCAAAGAACATCAAGAATACTTACGAATTGTACTAAATACCCTCAGAAGACATAAACTATTTGGTAAATTTAGTAAGTGTGAATTCTGGTTAGAGAAGGTCAATTTCTTGGGTCATGTAATTTCCAAGAATGGAGTAGAAGTGGACCCCATCAAGATTGAAGCAGTAATGAATTGGGAGAAACCTAAAATAGCAACAGAAATATGTAGTTTTCTTGGACTAGCAGGATACTACTGTAGATTCATTCAAGGATTTTCTTGTATAGCTCTTCCTTTGACTTCCTTGACAAGATTCACTTGGACAGAAGAGTGTGAAAATAGTTTTAAAGAGCTAAAGAAGAGATTAACTACAACACCAGTATTGACTTTGCCATCTGCAAGTGGAGGATATGAAATTTACTGTGATGCTTCAGGCAAAAGGTTAGGGGGTGTGTTGATGTATAGTGGGAAGATCATTGCTTATGCATTTAGACAATTGAAGAAACATAAAATAAATTACCCAGTACATGACCTAGAATTGGCAGCTATAGTTTTTGCATTGAAAATTTGGAGACATTATTTGTATGGAGAAAAATTCAATGTATTTACAGATCATAAAAGTCTTAAATAGATCTTCACTCAGGTTAATTTGAACATGAGACAAAGAAGATGGATAGAGTATATTAAAGACTACAATTTTGCCATCTAATACCATCCTGGAAAAGCAAATGTAGTAGCTAATGCATTAAGTAGATAGCCAAGAGCTTTACTCACAAACCTCACAATTAAATCAGCTTTTGTAGAAAGAGTCCTTAAAGCCCAAAAAGAACATGCAACAACTCAGAAATTATGTAAAAAGAAAGGATTTATTAAGGGTATAGATCGGGGTATACGTTTTCAAGAGAGATTGGTGGTTCCTTTAAATACATGTTTGAGAAAGGAACTGATATAAGAAGCCCATCAGTCAAAGTTTTCTATACACCTTGAGGGTACAAAGATGTATCAGGATTTAAAAAGAAACTTTTGGTGGGAAGGCATGAAAAGAGAAATAGGAGAATTTGTGGCTAAATGTCCAAATTGTCAACAAGTGAAAGTTGTACACCAAAGACCAGATGGAACATTACAAACATTGGAACTTCCAGAATGGAAATGGGACAATATCACTATAGATTTTGTAACAGGATTGCCAAGGACCCGAGCAGGCCATGACATGATTTGGGTGGTTGTGGATAGGCTAACAAAGTCAGCACATTTCCTTCCAATTAGACAGAACTAATCAATTGACAGTCTAGCTAAGTTATACATCAAAGAAATAGTAAGTCTTCATGGGATTCCACTATCCGTTATCTCTGATAGGGATGGAAGATTTATTTCAAGATGTTGGAAGAATGTACAACAAGCCTTGGGGGCCTCACTTAAGTTCAGTACATCATTTCACCCCCAAACAGATGGTCAATCAGAAAGGACTATTCAAACCTTAGAAGATATGTTGAGAGCATGTGCATTAGATTGGAAAGGGAGTTGGGATGAACATCTTCCGTTAGTGGAATTTGCATATAACAACAGTTTTCAAGCAGGTATTAGTATGGCACCATATGAAGCATTGTATGGACAGCCATGTCGATCACCAACCTGTTGGAGTGAAGTTGGAGAGAGAAAGCTGATAAATTCAAAACTAGTGGAACAGTGTATAGACAAGGTTAGATTGATACAGAAGAGGTTGTTAATAGTACATAGTTGATAGAAGAGTTACGCAGATAAAAGGCGTAGAGACCTGGAATTTGATGTGGCGGAGCATGTATTTCTAAAGGTATCCTTATCAAAGGAGTAATGAGGTTTGGAAGCAAAGGAAAACTTAGTCCTAAATTCATTGGTCCATTTGAAATCTTAGAAGGAGTTGGTTCAGTGGCCTACAAATTGGCCTTACCACCCTAACTCTTAGAAATACATAGTGTCTTTCACGTGTCTATGCTAAGGAAATGCCTCCAAGATGACACACATGTACTTCAAAGGGTGCTAGAAGAGCTAAAGCTAGTCCTAACCTTTGAATAGAAGGCAATAAGAAATTTTGGACCGCAAGGAACAAAAGTTAAAGACCAAAAGCATTCCGTTAGTCAAAGTCCTGTGGCAACATCATTTTGTTGAGGAAGCCACGTGGGAAACGAAAGTAGAAATGTGGAAGACACACCATAGTCTGTTTGATTAAGTATTGTATTACAAATTTTGAGGACAAAATTATTGTAAGGGGGGAATATTGTAATAACCCCTATTTTTGTAATTGATTGAGAAAATCAATAAAGTTTGAGTTTCAGAAATTTCAGGCTGGAATATTAGGGTTATTTAGAATGTACCTCTTATAAAAGTATAATCAAAGGATGAGACATGCATAATTAAAATTGAACTCAGCAAACCCTTCAGAATGACTGTAAGCACCGCAAATTCTGAATTCAGATGAAAAGTCCTTAATTTTCTTTATTTTATGGACAAAAGGGTATAATCGAGATCTGAGACATCAAAATTTGGAATGTGCTGAGAAATACAAATCCAACGCCACTAAGTACGCTCAATTCCAAGATCATGGGAATAAACCCTAATTTTTATACATAAAGGGCAAAATGGTCTTTTTACACTATGCGGGGCCCACAAGGGACCTAAAAAGGAATCCTATGGCCAGCCCACATGAAACCATGAGTCAAACCACCACCAAATGGTCATGGAGAAAAAGGTGGAGGTGGAGAATCCAATGCTAAATAAATAATAAAAAATAAACCATCATCATTACCCATAATCATGAAAAAAGACCCAAAATGCCTATGAATACACCCCCAAAAATCCTCTAAAATTGTTCATAAAATTCTCATGAAATTATCTTAACTTGCCTTACAAAACTAGACATAGATGCATTTCAAAATCCCAAAACTCCCAAAAGATCTCTCTCTCTCTCTCTCTCTCTCTCTCTCTCTCTCTCTCTCTCTCATTTTCTCTCTCCTCTCTCTAGATTGGAACAAGAGACCTCAATTCAAATAGGCACTCTATTTCAGATCAAATATCACAGATCTCACCATCTAAAATCTCCTACCCTACCTCAGCTACAAAACACCCAAAGAAATTTTGATATCCAATGGTTCAAAGAATGAAAATTACAAGATAAGTGGATCTTGGGCTATCTTATCATCAAAACTGGTATTCTCTTAAATTAGACTATATAACCAATGTTTTTCTCTAATCAGGTAGGTTGAACTACTTCCTGGGCATATTTATTATTATTTGATGAAATTTCTATTTTATTGTAATTTTATTTGGGTGAAAATTTGTAAAAATAAAGTAAATACCAGAACCTTCAATTCATGATGATTAAGGGCTCAGATAGAAAATCTGACCCCACCAATCGATCCAGAAGGGTCCAAAACCCCTAGGGTAAAAGTTTCACAAAATTCTATCGAGTTTTGGGCCCTCAATTGAAAGGGATTGATTGGACAGTCTAGAACAGATTGTCCAATCTAACAATCAGATCGTGGGTCCCCAGAACGGCATGTGAAATGCCGCACGGGAACACTGTACCTGACAGCATTTACGTGCACGCGCCATGTGCGTGACGTCGTCCCAACAAGACGACCGTACGTAAGCGACCGTCCCGAGTGGGAGCATCCGTCGTGTGTCCGAGTGACAGGCGCATGACAACCAGAGCGTTCCTCCCTGCCCATTCCACCCGAATGATCTGGGCCATCCATTTCGATGGGCCCAGATCATATCTACGCCCTAAGAATGGACTATGAACTTCCAGATTCAATTTAGGAGTCATATGAACTCCAAATTGAGATTGGAAAGAAGCTATGGAAAGCTTACAACCTCTAGTTTCTTATGAAATGATAAAATGGAGAAAATATCTTCTAAAACTTTCTGTTTTTAAGAAATAAGTTTCCAATTTCTAAGATCTTCAAGATCTGAGGTGATCAGATCTTGGTAATCTCTTTTGATAATGCTATAATATTAAAATAAAGTGATATCTATGGTTTATTTGGACATATCTGAGATATATTAAGGGAGCTACCCGTTATGGTAGAAAAACCCTAAAAATACAAAGGGATCCACTTGATCAATGAGATCAAGTGTGATCAGATCCTTGGGATGGATTGAATGAATGTTAATATGATGAAATCCTAGGAAATCATGGAATGGAAATGATAAAAATAAAGCAATATGATCTTTGGACATTAATGAAGAAAAAACCCCAAAATGTAATTAAAACCCTTGATTAAAAGGAAAAGATCAAAAATCAAATGGTTGGATCATAAGTAAAGGTTTCTAAAAATATTAATGTAATTAGTTTCATTTTCTATTAATTGATAATAGCATTTTAAATGTGACTTATGTTATAAAGCATGCTAGTGCAACTTTTAGACTTTAGCATGATATGTGATTAGATTGTTATATTAGGTTGCTAGATTTAATTATCTTAGGGGCATGTTAGTGTGATTTTATGTAAGTGTAACTTAGGATCAAGTTAGTATGATTTCATGCCATTGTAACTTAGGACCATGCTAGGAGTTCATGTAAGATTATACTATAGTATGAGATTGTACCTTAGGACCATGTTAGTTTAAATTGAGTTATTAATGTATATTAGTTGAAAATCATGCTAGTGTAACTTTGAGTACCTTGTATCATTATCATAAAGTTGTTCAATTACGTAGTTTTATGCTATGAATTTATAATTCATTTATCATTAAATTTCATTCGTAGATCTACTTGTTATGAGATAAAGAGTACTTAGGGTCAACATGCTTATATGAACCTTATGAAACATTGAGCTAAGGCCACTCTAGTGAATGTTGAACATAGTGGTTAAGGGGGTAGTCTAGTAGATCCTCTCTCTTCCCCTACCTTCCGTTGATGTTTGTGAGGTCTAAATGCCTCCTTACATGAGGATTGAAGTAACCACTTTGTGTTCACCCATTCAGCTAGTAAGCCTTAGCCAATTGGAAATAAGAGGAGCAGTCTAGACTTAGGCTGAAAAAAGTTACCTTCAACCAGCAAAACATTAACTGGTTGAATGATAATAGTAAGAGAATAAAAGGTTAGTAAATTATCTAACCCTAATAAAAACTAGAAGTAAGACAAGGATGATCAAATAAGATCCATTAGATCTTAAATGATTAAGAATAATAAGAATAAGAATATTGTATTGTAGCTAGTATACATGTTTATCAGTATGCATGTTATAGATCAAATATAGTTCATTAGATTAGATAAACCAAACCCTTGATCAAAGATGATTCAAGGAAGAAAACCAAGATCATCCTCCTTAAGGCTAATCCAATAACTAAACTTAGATTAAAGAAGAACTAGATGATAAAAGATCTAGGACCTTGATCTTTATCAACAAGTATATATTGCCAATCAAAGGATCTATGAAAGATCAAGATTAAGGAGATGGACACATAAAGACTTAGAGATAGAAAATAATTAGATATGAATGATTTAAAGATCATTCTAAACATCAGATCTAGTGATTAATAGGATTGTTTATAATTTATATATATTGACAGTATGTATGGATGTACAAATTCCATATATCAGTAAGGATCATGGAAGATCTGGGAAAAGGGATCACTACTTGAAGGATGGAGGATTTGATGAATGCATTTACATGGGATATACATGATTGAACCTATGACCTTATGTTGACAAGAGTAATGTTAATACTTGTATTAAATTCCCTGAAACCCTTATGATCCAACCAAATACATATAAAATGGTTAAGGACTAGACTCTAAGTAAATAGGGAACTAGAAGATATTTCAACCCTAAGTAAATAGACAAATTGTCTAATATGTATGAAATCTATTTTACATGCAAGCTTGAAGGCTTGTGATTTTGTTTTAATAGGCATAAGCCTAGGGGGATGCTATGCTAGAGAAGTTATGAGGGTTTGGCCACTCGCTTCTTGAAATTTGATGATTTGATGATACCTTGCCCTATGAGAGGCTAAAAGTTGGGTGGGGCAATTATGCGAAGGCCACTACTGTGAATGTCCTGTCTCCCCATACGGGCAGTGACATAAAATTTTTCACTGTGTTATTAGTGGTAAACAAAGTAGCTGTCTGAGCACGCTAGTACGGATCAAACTGCAGCATGGTAGCCCTTTGATTATTTTGCACTATGATGCATATGAGCGTAGGCATCGTAAAATGCCTTATGTTTTAGCATATTGAAATGCTAGGTAATTGCATATTACCAATATTTTCCAAGAAGGGAAATTCCCAGTGTATGATTAGCTGAAATACTGAATTCTCATAATGAACAGAATTGATCATCTTAGTTGGGAATGATATTTGACTACTTTCATAAATTTAACTGATTTACCCATGTATAATATGTATGTATATGGATGTACATATATTACAAAGTAAAGAATAGAGACATGAATAGGTTTAGGGATAATGGGATTATGAAATATTAGCATTATATTGTCAATTATTATGCTTCTTAAATACCCTACCAAGCATTGCTTGCTGAGATATTATAAATGTTGCAATATCTCAGATACAGGGAAGGAGAGTTCAGAGCTCAAGACGATAGAAGACTTGAAGAGAATAATCTTCAAGATATACCCTTGAAGGCATGTATTTTGCTTTGTTTGAGAGTGTTGCATTGTAATGAGAGTTTCATTGTATGGTGAGCTTTGAGTTTGGATTATGTAATTTGGACAAGTATTGTAATTGATTTGGCTGTACTGTGAACCATTGGATGGATTCTGAAATTTAATGAAAATATATTCCTTCAATGGAATTTTATCTTGTACAGAGTTCAACTTATGTTATGTATGAAGTGATGATTTGGATTTTGCAAAACAAGTTCTAAAGAAAAGAATTTTTGCTGCTTTGTTTTGCGAAATTTTTTTACTATTAAGGGCCCTACCTTTCAAAATATATTACAAAATGTGTTACAAAAATCCAGGGCATCACAATTTTACATGACATTCTTCTATACTCTTTGTTGAGCATGTAATTTACTTTAGACAAGTATGTTCCTCAACTGCCTCTAGCCTGTGGTTGCAACCTTCTCTTCAAACCCATTCTCATAAAATCCATGCAAGGTACAAGTCCATTGTTTGTTTTTCTCACATATCAAGAAAGGTACTGATCAAGCTTTTACACACATTCTTATCAGTGTGCATGACATCAATTACATGGAGCAGATGAAGGGATTCCCAGTAGGCAAGTTGAAAGACTATTGACTTCTTCTTCCAACAAATTTCAGAGTTTCTTTCACCTGCATGTTTAGTTCTTTCAACTTTCCCCACAAGGCATTAAGGTTTTCAACCTATTCCAATAATTGTCATCCTTTAAACATCTTTGGAGGTGTCCTTATCTCTACATTATAGTTAAATTCTTCCTTTTTAAAATAGTATGGATAGTCTCTACGCAACCATCTTCCACGGCCAAGGAAAGACATTTTGCTACCATGTTTAAGTTGTATGGGATAGATTTGATCACTCCAAATGAGACAAGCATTGTATCCCTTCATGCTGCACCTAGAGAAATAATCGTATGCAAGGAAGTCACTTATTGTCCATAATAGTATTCCCTTTAGGGTGAACAACTCTTTCTTGTATGCATCATAAGCTTCAGCACTTACTTCCTATAACATGTTAAGATCATCAATCAAGGGAGCCATGTACACGTCCATGTCATTCTCTGATTTCTTTGTACCTGATATCAACATAGTTAACATCATAAACTTCCTCTTCATCTATAGAAATAGTGGGAAGTTGCAATAAACCATTATAACAGGCCAATAACTATACCTATTACTCATAGAACCATGAGGATTAATCCCATTTTTAGACAATACAAGTCATAGGTTTCTAAGTTTTTGCCAAAATTATGCCACAAGAAGTCTATAAGCTTTCACATTGGGCTATCTATTGGATGACTTCAATAGCTATTAGTTACTCTCTCCTCAACATGCCATCTTAGTTTCTTCATTGTTTCTATAATATGAAACATTTTTTTTAAACCTTGAAATAGGGGAAAATTCCACAAGACCTTTGCAAAAACGTCTTTCCTTGTATCAGTTGAATTCTTCTTCAACTTCCATCTTGATTGTACATAAGTTGAGAATTTAGTTTTATACTTGTGCTCCTTCCTGTACAAGATGCAATCATTAGGACAAATATGTATCTTCTCATACTTCAACCTTGGTGCAACCATGTTTTTCTTTGCATTCCATGTGGACCTCATTAGTTTGTTATCCTTTAGCGGCATCTTACCCACTACTTTCAAGACTTTTTAAAACCTTGATTTGAAAAACCAAATCTCAATTTCACATTATAAAGTTCTACTACAGACAACTTGGTATAATCTTTACACCCAGGGTTCAATGGCTCATGCCAAATCTATGGGTGATAGCTTTCATCTACTCAATTGAAGTACAAATATTCTCTCATCTCACCTATAGTTACCTTTTTTCAGGTTTCCACATCACAAGCATGGATAATGCATGCTATTATAATCATCCCTTGCCCTAAGTGCAAACTCAATGAACTTTTTTGTTCCCTCCTCATATTTCTCTTGATGATCTTGCCACAGTTATTTGACCATTTCTCAAAAAGTTGAAACTCATATGTGTACTAGGACTTTTCATGCATAAAAAGATTAGTGAACTTGGTTAGGAATTTTATCAAACTCTAAGTGCAAATGATAAAACATTGGAAAAAAAACTAAAATGTAAGCATGGTAGAGATTTTCCAATTAACAGAAAAGATCGATGCAAATTAAACATGAAAGATACATATGCAAGAAGGAAGAAATATATTTAAGGAGTTTTCTAACCATAATCATGAAAATTTATATAGCTTGAGACAAAAACAAGAAAGATCCATACCAACACTACAATTGATAACGTCCAAGCGTGTGTGTGTGTGTGTGTGTGTGTGTGTGTGTGTGTGTGTGTAACATGATTCCAATTCAACCATTGTGTCTTAGATGAAAATATTCATAGCAAAAATGCACCAAGATGAGGTTCAGGATGGTAGTTTAATATGTTAATGTATAGATTCAGACAGCCAAAGATAGGAAATTGAAGATAGTTGTAGCACTTCATAAATAAGAATACTTTTGAAGGTAGTGTCACAAAACTGTCTTTAAAATTTTTATTTTTAAAGATGATTTTACTGAACCATCTTCTTCAATTCTTCTTGCGAAAAAAAATGTTCATCTAGCTAAAGTAAAGAAGATGGTTAGGGTAGAACTTTCTTCTTAAGTACGATTGTTTAAGACAATTTAGTGAAACCATCTTAGATTATTTTTATGAAGATAGTTTACTAAAATCCATTTTCCTTTTGTCATCGTTAAAAGAACCAATTTTTCTAGTGAATATACTAAAATCAATTTTTCAATCCTTAACTTAGGAGTCTCAATTTTGTGATTTACATATATAATTTAAAACTTAGAATCTATGGTTTTCATGTATGGTTTCAAATCAAGAAAAGTCATAAAAGAACATCACATTGGTTAAAAAATAGCAATGCTAAAAACCATTTAATTTTATATGTATACTAGGACTCATAAACATCAATTTTTTTGGATTCCTATTTAGTCAAAATCAAGATTAAGAGAAGATATTAGCATGCTAGAATAGTGGGTAACATGCCTCACCTAAAACCTTAGAAAAACATGTTAACTGCATATGAGTTTCAACATGCTAAAATCCTTCCAAACATGGCTCCTTTAAAAAGTTTTGAAAACATCCTATATCTGATATTCCTTTAGCTAAAAAACTAAGCAAGATGGATACACACTACTAGTTGAAAAAAAATAAAAAATCACTGAAGCATGACAAAAGTTCTAGAAGAAGCAAATCATACGATGCTTAGTAATCCTACTAAGATGAAACTTGGCTTAAGGCTCAAGTAAAGACCAAAACTTACATGTAAGAAATCATTCTAGAAAATGGAGATTGACCATGAAGATTTGTTAAAAACGTCTTTGATAGATATGACAAACAAACAGAAAAACATCCATAGCAAGGTATGAATCATGATATAAAATGTCTACAACAAAGGGGTTAAAAATCTACATACAAAATGGCTGCCAAACTGCCTTATACCTGATGTCCTATAAAATCCGAACCAAAATAAGAAGATTTAAGAACTGTCTTTTTTTTTTAAACAAAAATGATTTATAATAAACAATCTTGTTTATTTTTAAAAAATACATGAAAATTTTCTTAAAATGATGGTTTCCAGTAAACTATCCTATTTTAGTTTAAGAAAATAAGATGGTTTATTGTAAGTTGTCTTATTTTTTACATAGTAATGTATGGTTTTGGCAAACCATCTTCTTTTGTTGGTTTCTATTTTTACTTTCTTTCAATAATTTATGTGGTGTAAAATACATTCAATATTCACCTACAACAGTTAAAAGAATCGACATTCACTTCAACTTCATGACAAATGTGTTGTTTTGGCTACAGTCTTTCTACAATCTTCAAATGCAATTCAACTTTTACTTCCCTCTTGGAAAACTGTAATCACAGGACAACTTTTCTTTTCTCCCTTGTCTATTATTGGAATCTCATACATGCAAAAACCATAGAAACTCTAACATCCACATTCCACATTTGACACCTTTACTACAACATACATTCACTTCCAGCATCCACATTGAACTTCAAATTTTCAAAGACATGAAAAAAAAGTGACAAGTGCAACATTCACACTTCTCTATACACACTCATATAATTGGTTTAACACACCAACTTCCTCCCATTGAAATTAAAAAATAAAAATTAATACACAAATTTCAATCAAATGATAGACATCCATATAAATGAAGTTTTGTTTTATATTTCATTTATAAGAAGTTTACATTGAAGGTGATCAGTCATTCACAAATTAAAAGTAAAAACAAAGTGCATTCCATTCTTATGTCATATAGTTCTAATTGGGAGTAACTCTTGCTTCCCAAATCAGCATGCAAGATAATATACATTAAATTAGCTTAGGAATTCAATCATGGAGTCATTTAGAAATTGTAGAAAACTATAAGATGATAATCAGTACATTAATTGTCTTACCTTTCTCAATTGTGAGATGGTAAAACCATCATGAATGAGGGTTCTCATGTATCTACGAATATAATATTCACACTCCCAACTTGATTGTTGTCTAATGCACTAGACAATAAAGAAAATAGAAAAGTTCAAATATCATGTCTAATTATAACTTTACATTATAAAATAGTTTAATGAACTAGTAAACCCTACCTTGACCTTTTCAAAGTGAGTTTTGGTGGGTGCTTAATATATTTGATGTCATCCCACTTATACCATTCACTTCATATTTATGAGTCAAAAGCATTAGATATCAACCACTGAATAGTTACCAACTATCTAGCTATTATAATAGATGAAAGAATAAACACTTATTGATAATTTCCATAAGTGGAAAACAAATGTGCGCTCCAACAGAATAAAAAAACAATGTATGCCCACCATGCACATCCAAAGCTATTAGCATCCAATGAGAACTATACACATAATCATTCAATTAAAGTTTACAATACTAAAATTATATAGTCATTTAATTGAAGTTACAATACTTAAATTATATAAGTGTGAATATATATATATATATATATATATTGTATAAAATAATTTAGGAAGACATGTTAAAACTTACCTGCTATTGTAGAGAATCAATAGGGCCTACCACTTCAAATAATGTAAGAACGCATGTATAAATCTTCTATTTGTTTCTTCATGGGCCATTGCTCCTTCAATCCAGAGATGATAGCAGGGCTGAGGAATTTGTAAATGTCCTTGATCTCTAATATTTGTGATTTATCGAGCAAAGGCATGTAGAGTTGAAATCATTATTACTTATCACGTCTTATTAACATGTAATGTCAAGGATTCTTAATGGTGTAGATAATTGCATATGTGATATAGATGATAACATGTGAGTATTCCAGTTGCTCTATATCACACAGTGCTAATAGGTCATCTTGCATGAGTGGTACTTCAACTCTATCATCAACAAGCACACCATGCTCTATCATATGTAGTTGATTCCCTTATATTTATTGATGAGTCTGTAGAGTCTCCTCAAGAATGGAGGCATGTTAAGTGGAACCTCCACCTAATCCCTACACTATCAATGTAAATTTTCAAAAATTAGTAATGAATATAAGAATGTTTATTAAAGGCATCCAATTTTTTCATGAAAACAAACGTAAATACCAATATTGTACCAATTGCTTCGATGAAATGTGCTGCCGGAGAGGAGGTCAGCCCTAATGGTGCCTTCTACTATTTCTGGTTAACATTATACATAAATATTACCAAACAATTAATTTGAGGTCTTTAAAATGTTGTGAAAGATGATGTTATGATGTAGTATATATACCTTGGATAATATGGGTTTGATATATTCCTTTGGCCAAGCGATGTGATATCCAATTGCATCCCTAATGGTATGAATATCTCCTATTGCTATCAAAAATGGCAGGGGGCATTCAATTGAAGGGTGGCAATAATACACACACTCTTAGTGTGTGGAAGAATCAACTTGACATGCAACATCATAAAGAGAACCTCATAAAGTGTAGCAATAATGACATAGTTCTCAACTTTATGTAGACCTACTAACAAATGAGAAATATTATATACATAATAATGAATGATAATAATCAGATAATTGGATATTGAAAAAGTAAACACATCTATGTATATTTACATCCTTGATATGTATATCTTGTTTAAGAGGTTACTCTTCCAAGTCTTCTCTAGTGGAGCAGCGCAACCATTCTGTGATGGGGATCTATAGGCAACATCTTGACTTGGAGCTCTGAAACTCCAAAATCCCTATATAGATCCTACTTTACCTTCTCGAGCAACTCCTCTTTGTTTTCTCTTTTCGCTCCTCCAAGGCCTCTGTAATAGCCCTTCTCATTGTAGGGAAGAATTTGGAAGGAACAACACCATACCCTTGGGTCCTTACTTGGCCTGAGTGCTTGTCCTTATTTCTCATACTATACAGGATGTCCCCCTTTGTAGCAGTGCTACTTAAAGTCCCTATAGTTGTGCATCTTTGGTCAACTTTTCCTACTCAATTTAGTTATTAGAACATGATCAATTCCATATATATAATTCAAATGCTCAGGTAGACATGTATCACCACTTACAATTCATGATGCAAATGAGGTAGTATTTTCGTCCATGAATGTTTGGGCATCATGCCCTTGTGAACTTACCATTTTCTAGATGATGGCAAGGTTGATGGGCTCTTTGGTCCCATCCTTCTTTTTTTGTCAAGAGAGACACTAAATCAGAGGTAATGAAATAAAAGTATGGTATAAATAGAAAAAAATAAACTCTCACATATACTTACTTCTAGTTCTTCTAACCTAGCATAATCAGTCTTGGAGAGATGGTGCTACATATGATTAGTCGCAGACACCATTTTTCTATCCATATGCTTTAGTTACACATCAAAGGTATGTAATAAACATAATCAAATTTTATAATTAAAGGAATCAAACCTTGGACTAGTTGTTACCTCAAAATCAGAAGCCAGGTGGGTCTATACAAATTCATTCCATGCATCCTAGTCAATGTTGTTGGAGTAGCATTTGGAAGTATGTACCTCTTTACAAGTTCACTCTTCCATTTCCACCATTGTCCACTGACTTCTTGTAGAGCATTCTTCTTACAGTCACTAGTAGCGTCAAAGGTAGACTACAAAGTAAAAACAATCACGTTACTTTATTTAAAAATAATAAGATAAGGTACATAGTATGTTATATTTAGGAAGCATTTACATACCTTCATCATCTCCCATACTACATGTTTGATTGATGGTGACACATATCTCCAATCATTAATTGAGATTAGTACCATGCTTCTTAACTGCAACAAATGCAACTGGTATAGGCTAATGCACGATCACCTATCACTTGCTTTCTAGCATTGTATTGTACAATATCTCTTATTCCCTTTGACTTTCTCTTAATATTATGCTCCATTTTTTTTGGCCCTCTACCCTTTCTCTTAAGAGAGGTACTTGGGCGAGATTGTTCTTCATGTTGTGGAATTTCTTCGTGTTCCATGTTTCTTGCACAAGAGCAAGCACTACATTTAAATTGAAAACACATCACAGGGATAGAGATCAGGAATCATGAGGATTAATCTTTCTTACAATAAGATAACATCATTGAGTGACATAGACTGTAGAGGTCTCTCATTTAAAAGTGCAATAATTAAGCATTGATTTCTATCATACATCATATAGTAGAATGTGCATAGAAATTCAAGATAAAAATAGTAACTTTCCATGCCTAACCATTATTTTAGACACATATATCATTGGATAAATAACCACTGAAAACATATCTACAAAACATGCCTTCAAACTATTTATTTCATACGCATAAGGTAATGCACTACATAACATAAGTCCACAATGCTTACCTTGTTCCATACCCTCTCATGGGATAACACAATTCATATTCCATAACACACATGATATGATGATTTCCATTAGATCTTAGCAATCATATAGAGGTGCAGGGTCATACATAGCCATTTCAAGTTGTATGCTTGCTTCATATGAAAAACTAGTGAGAGATAAGAATCGCTTTAAGGAATGTTTCATGTTACTTATAGTCCTTCCAACCCTTGGTAAATTCAAGGTACATTCATTATTCTTATTATAATTTAAGTTATGGATCAGTTTATCTTGTTTAGCATTAGGATTTACATGCCTTAACAATGTCTTAATCTCACTACTCTTGGCTGAGACAAGGTGCTAGTTTCTCAAGTAAAGAGACCAACTCATTAGTACCTCCTCACAATTTCATTTAAGGTTCAAAGTTTCTAAAGATCTTAAGACACCAAATAACAATAAAAAGATCCAAGGAAAAGCATAGAACAATGGCCAATTAAGTCCGACTTTGAAACACCTCCCTGCTGGTTCTAGCAGTGAGTGTTTTTGTTGTTCTCAAGATTTCTTCTTCATTCTTAATCTGTTTTATGTGAAACTTATGGGAATTACTAGATTACTATTAGGAGTAGGTAACAGTTAAGTTTCCCAAGCATTCCCATGTCCTAATTAGATAAAAAAATAGAATGTATTATTGGGGAACTATACATCCATTTTTTATTTTTTATTTTGCTACAGTGAGTAGAGAGCTAGACTTGAAACTCTAACCTTTTGGCCCTTCAAAATTTACAAAGTTTCCCACCAAATGAAGGCCATTTCTTAATCTAATAGTGGGATATAGAGTGGCCTTGAATTTAGCTTAAAATTCCATCTTAAATTAGTGCAGAATGGAGTGTTTTCTTAGTTAGAGAACACCAAGTGTTTGTATTGTTGTTTTAAATAAACTCGCAAGTGCACAAATCTATTTGTGGCAACCTGGATTTTTGTAACACGTTTTGTAATATATTTTGAAAGACAAGGCCCTTAATCAGTAAAAAACTTTTCGTAAAACAAAGCAGCGGAAATTCTTTTCTTTAGAAGTTGTTTTGTAAAACCCAAGTCATCACTTCATACATAACATAAGTAGAACTTTGTACAAGATAAAATTCCATTAAAGGAATATATTTTCATTAAATCGCAGAATCCATCCAGTGGTTCACAGTACAGCCAAATCCATTACAATACTTGTCCAAATTACATAATCCAAACTCAAAGCTCACCTTACAAAGAAACTCTCATTGTAATACAACACTCTCAAACAAAGCAAAATACATGTCTTCAAGGGTATACCTTGAAGATTATTCTCTTCAAGTCTTCTATCGACTTGAGCTCCTAATTCTCCTTCCCTATATCTGAGATATTGCAACATTTACAATATCCCAGCAAGCAATGCTTGGTAGGGGATTCAAGAAGCATAATAATTGACAATATAATGCTAATGCTTCGTAATCCCATTATCCCTAAACATATTCATTCTCTATTCTTTACTTTGTAATATATGTACATCCATATACATACATGCTATACATGGGTAAATCAGTTAAATTTATGAAAGTAGTCAAATATCATTCCCAACTAAGCTGATCAATTCTCTCCATTATGAGAATTTAGTATTTTAGCTAATCTTACACTGGAATTTCCCTTCTTAGGAAATATTGGTAATATGCAATTACCTAGCATTTCATTATGCTAAAACATAAGGCATTTCACCATGCCTACTCTCATATGCATCATAGTGCAAAATAATCAAAGGGCTACAATGCTGTAATCTAATCTGTACTAGAACGCTCAGATAAGTGCCCTATTCACCACTGATACCATGGTGAAAAATATTATGTCACTACCCATATGGGGAGATAGGACTTTTACACTGGTGGCCTTCCCATAATTGCCCCACCCGACTTTTAGCCTCTCATAGGGCAAGGTATCATCAAATCATCAAATTTCAAGAAGTGAGTGGACAAACCCTTATAACTCCTCTAGCATAGTATCCCCCTAGGCTTATGCCTATTAAAACAAAATCACAAGCCTCCAAGCTTGCATGTAAAATAGATTTCATACATATCAGACAATCTGTATGTTTACTTAGGGATGAAATATCTTCTAGTTCCCTATTCACTTAGAGTCTAGTCCTTAACCATCTTATATGTGTTTGGTTGGATCATAAGGGTTTCAGGGGATTTAATACAAGTATTAACATTACTCTTGTCAACATAAGGTCATGGGTTCAATCATGTACATCCCATGTAAATGCATTCATTAAATCCTCCTACCTTTATGTAGTGATTCCTTTTTCCTAAATCTTTCATGATCCTGACTGATGTATGTAATCTGTACATCCATACATATTGTCAATATATATAAATTATGAACAAACCTATCGATCACTAGATCTAATGTTTAGAATGATCTTTAAATCATTCATATCTAAGTATTTTCTATCTCCAAGTCTTTGTGTGTCCATCTCCTTGATCTTGATCTTTCATAGATCCTTTGATTGACAATCTACACTTGTTGATATAGATTGAGGTCCTAGATCTTCTATCATCTAGTTCTTCTTTGATCTAAGTTCAGTTATTGGATCATCCCTAAGGATGATGATCTTGGTTTTCTTCCTTGAATCATCTGTGATCATGGGTTTGGATTATCTAATCTAATGAACTAGATTTGATCTATAACATGCATACTAACAAACATGCATATTAAATACAATACAATATTCTTATTCTTATTGCTCTTGATCATTCAAGATCTAATGGATCTTGTTAGATCATCCTTATCTTCCTTACAGTTTTTATTAGGGTTAGATAATTTACTAACCTTTTATGCTCTTAATATTATCATTCAACCAGTTAATGTTTTACTGGTTGAAGGTAACTTATTTCAGCCTAAGTCTAGACTGCTCCTCTTATTTCCAATTGGCAAAGGCTTACTAGCTGAATGGGTGAACACAGAGTGGTTACTTCAATCCTCATGTAAGGAGGCATTTAGACCTCACAAACGTCAATGGAAGGCAGGGGAAGAGTGAGGCTCTATTAGATAACCCCCTTAACCACTATGTTCAACCTTCACTAGGGTGACCTTAGCCCAACCTTTCATAAGGTTCATATAAGCATGTTGACCCTAAGTACTCTTTCTAATTGATTTTAATTAAGTTCATGAACATTTATAATGTCATTCATTGGGTTTATTATTCTCCTAGTTTGGGCCAAGGATTTGATAATCCTTATATTGTCCTACTAACTATAGCCCTTACTAATTAAGTCCAAAATAATCCACTCTTATTTGTGTCATGAAACTCTACTTTATCATTGATTCCATTTTTAGTGTTTTATGCCCTTCATAACAAGTAGATCTACTAATGAAATTTAACCATAATTGAATTATAAATTCAAAGCATAAAACTACATAATTGAACAACTTAATGGTAATGATACAAGGTACTTAAAGTTACACTAGCATGATTTTCAACTAATATTCTGTAATAGCTCAATTTAAACTAACATGGTCCTAAGGTACAATCTCATACTATAGTATAATCTGACATGAAATCCTAGCATGGTCCTAAGTTATAATGGCATGATATCATACTAACTTGATCCTAAGTTACGCTTACATAAAATCACACTAACATGCCCCTAAGATAATTAAATCTAGTAACCTATTATAACGATAGAATCACATATCATGCTAAAATCTAAAAGTTGCACTAGCATGCTTTATAACATAAATCACATTTAAAATGCTATTATCAATAATAGGAAATGAAACTAATTACATTAATATTTTTAGAAACCTTTACTTATGATCCAGCCATTAGATCTTTTTCATTTGATCAAGGGTTTTAGTTATATTTAGGGGTTTTTCTTTATTAAGGTCCAAAGATCATATTGCTTTGTTTTTGTCATAATCAATCCATGACCTCCCTAGATTTCATCATATTAGCATCCATTCCATCCATCCCAAGGATCTAATCACACTTGATCTCATTGATCAAGTGGGTCCCTTTGTATTTTTAGGGTTTTTCTTTATTAAGGTCCAAAGATCATATTGCTTTGTTTTTGTCATATTCAATCCATGATCTCCCTGGATTTTATCATATCAACATCCATTTCATCCATCCCAAGGATTTGATCACACTTGATCTTATTGATCAAGTGGGTCCCTTTGTAATTTTTAGGGTTTTTTCTACTATAATGGGTAGATCCCTTAATATATCTTAGATATGTCCAAATAAACCATATATATCACTTTATTTAAATAGTATATCATTATTAAAGAAAATTTCCAAGATCTGATCACCTCAAATCTTGAAGATCTTGGAAATTGGAAACTTATTTCCTAAATACAGAAAGTTTCATAAGGTATTTTCCCCATTTTATTCTTTCATAAGAAACTAGAGGTTATAAGCTTTTCATAGCTTCTTTTCGATCTCAATTTGGAGTTCATATGACTCTTGAATTGAATCTAGAAGTTCACAGTCCATTCCTAGGGCCCAGATCTAATATGGGCCCATCACAACGGATGGTCCAGATTTTTTGGGAGGAACGGGCCAGGTAGAACTCTCGTCGTCGCGCATCCGTCACTGAGACGTGAGATGAACACTCCCGCCTAGGACCGCTACCTATGCGCGGTCGTCCCGTTTGGGATGACGTCGCACTCGCATGCCATTTTTGGGGCTCTGGTCCCATCGGGAGATTGGACAGTTCATTTTGGACCGTCCAATCAATCCCCACTCACTTGAGGGCCCAAGACTCAATATAATTTTGTGAAACTTTTACCCTAGGGGTTTTGGACCCTTCTAGATCGATTGGTAGGGTCAGATTTTTCATCTGATCCCTCAATCATCATGAATTGAAGGTTCTGATATTTACTTTATTTTTACCATTTTTCACCCAAATAAAATTACAGTAAAATAGAAATTTCATCAAC
Source organism: Warburgia ugandensis (assembly GCA_035236585.1). NCBI lineage: Eukaryota > Viridiplantae > Streptophyta > Magnoliopsida > Canellales > Canellaceae > Warburgia > Warburgia ugandensis. The sequence continues at coordinate 50,950,360 of CP141130.1, forward strand.
CAATAATAAATATGTCTAGGAAGTAGTTCCACTTACTTGATTGGAGGAAAACGTTGGTTATATGGTCCAATTTAAGAGAATACCAGTTTTGATGATAAGATAGCCCAAGATTTGCTTATCTTGTGATTTCCGTTGTTTGCCATTGAATCTCAAAATTTCTTTGGGCCTTTTGTAGCTAAGGTATGGTAGGAGATTTTAGATGGTGAGATCTATGATATTTGATCTACAATAGAGTGCCTAATTGAATTTAGGTCTCTTGTTCCAATCTAGAGAGAGGAGAGAGAAGAGAGAGATCTTTTGGGAGTTTTGGGTTTTTGGGAATCAATCTAGGTCTGATTTTGCAGGAAAAATCAAGATAATTTCATGGTAAGAAGAACATTTTTAGATGATTTTTTGGGGTGTATTTATAGGCATTTTGGGTCTTTTTTCATGATTATGTGTAATTATGATAGTTTATTTTTTATTATTTATTTAGCATTGGATTCTCTACCTCCACCTTTTTCTCCATGTCCAGTTGGTGGTGGTTTGACTCATGCTTTCACTTGGGCTGGCCATAGGATCCCTTTTTAGGTCCCTTGTGGGCCTCATGTGGGCCCCACATAGTGTAAAAAGACCATTTTGCCCTTTATGTATAAAAAAATTAGGGTTTATTCCCATGATCTCGATTTTTGGTAAAATTATCATTTTACCCTTTTGTCCATAAAATAAAGAAAATTAAAGATTTTTCATTCGAATTCAGAATTTATCATACTTACAGTCATTCTAAAGGGTTTGCTTAGTTTAATTTCAATTATACATGTATCATCCCTTGATTATACTTTTATAAGAAGTACATTCTAAATAACCCTAATATTCCACCCCAGAATTTCTAAAACTCAAACTTTATTGATTTTCTCAATCAATTACAAAAATTGTGGTTATTACACTATTGCAGTATTCTCACATGAGGAATCACATAGAAGTGTGTTTTGGATGGATCTTATTGAACTTGTTTATCTTAGCCAAACAAGAAAGATTGAGTTGATTTATCTAGGAATGTAAAACTTGCTCATAAAAAGAAATGACAACTAATGTAAACTTGCTAAGAGTTGGACTAAATAATGAAATTATAAACTCACCTAAATAACATGCATTCAAACAAGGAACTACAAAAACTTAGAAAGAATTAAAACTATGCCATATGACCAAAGGAAACTTAAAAACACAACTTACTAAAACTAAAAGTTTCTCAAATTTACTAAGGAAACTTCCTAAATCTAAATTGAGAAGAAAATTATGAATTAAATATTACTAATCTAGACATCAACAACAAAATAAATGAATATCTAATAAGTGTTTCACTTAAGAATCATGTGCATGAGCCATAGATGGTGAGCATGGTTCTAGGGTCCAAAAGTGGTCAGATTTGATACTTCTAATGCAATTAATCATGCAACCTAAGTTATGCTCTAAATAAAGAACTAACTAAACTAAATGAGTTCTTAAGGATTCCTTTAAATGGGATGTCTAGATGTCTGGAACCAAGCATCAAAGTTTAAGGAAAAGAATCTAGTATACAAGTATTTAAGAACAATCACCAAATCAAGCATAAATAAGCAATCAAATCAATATCTTTCATGTAAGATAACCATTCAGATCTAAAGTAATATGATACCAAAAACAATCATTGACAACAATACTCAATGATTTTGACTAAATCAAGTCCAAACTACATCAAAAATTGGACATATAATACATAAGTGTAAAGCTGAAAAGTGTGCCCAATTCGTAAGCATAAAACTGGATCTAAACATCCATTTCAACCAATGGCAATGCTTATAATCTCAAGTAGAATAGAATGTGAAGAGAACTTAGGATGAAATCTAAGAGAAAAGATGAGTTAAGTATTGAACTAAGGAAAACGAAGCACAAAAACTATATGGACCTAAAGGAGTAAAATGTGTGAATCAAAGGAGGAAATCAATTATCTAAGCTTCCTCTTGGGTATCACTACAAGAGAAGAAATAACTTGGATCCTTTTTGAAAGAGTAAGAAAATAATGGCATCAACTCAAGGTAAAGCAAAGGAAAAACAATGAAAATAAGGTAAGAAAAAGCAAGGCAAATAGCAGAGCACTAACCTGATCTCCTTGAAGGTAAAGCAATGAGAAACCACTTCTAAGAAGTGATCTTAGCACTAGAACAAGAAAGGAAAATCTAGCCTTAAAGGAGGAAGGTGTGACCACCCAGGTTTTTGTAACACATTTTGTAATGTATTTTGAAAGGCAGGGCCCTTAATAGTGTAAAAGAATTTCGCAAAACAAACTAGCGGAAATTCTTTTCTTTAGAACTTGTTTTGTAAAACCCAAGTCATCACTTCATACATAACATAAGTGGAACTTTGTACAAGATAAAATTCCATTGAAGGAATATACTTTTATTAAATTCCAGAATCCATCCAGTGGTTCATAGTACAGCCAAATTCGTTACAATACTTGTCCAAATTACATAATCCAAAACTCAAGCTCACCATACAATAAAAATCTCAACAAAGAAAAATACATGTCTTCAAGGGTATACCTTGAAAAATATTCTCTTCAAGTCTTCTATTGTCTTGAGCTCCTAAATCTCCTTCCCTGCATCTGAGATATTGCAACAATTACAATATCTTAGCAAGCAATGCTTGGTAGGGGATTCAAGAAGCATAATAATTGACAAGGTAATTCCAATACTTCATAATCCCATTATCCCTAAACATACTCTTTACTTTGTAAGTTATGTATATTTATATACATACACACTCTACATGGGTAAACCAGTTAAATTTGTGAAAGTTGTCAAATATCATTCCCAACTAAGCTGATTAATTCTCTCCATTATGATAATTTAGTATTTCAGTTAATCTTACACTGGAATTTTCCTTCTTGGGAAATATTGGTAATATGCAATTACCTGGCATTTCATTATGCTAAAACATAAGGCATTTCACTATGCCTACTCTCATATGCATCATAGTGCAAAATAATCAAAAGGGCTACCATGTTGCAGTCTGATTTGTACTAGCGTGCTCGGATAACTGCCCTGTTCACCACTGATACCACTGTGGAAAATATTATGTCACTGCTTATATGGGGGGACAGGACTTTCACATTGGTGGCCTTCCCATAATTGCCCCACCCGACTTTTAGCCTCTCATAGGGCAAGGTATCATCAAATCATCAAATTTCAAGGAGCGGGTGGCCAAACCCTTATAACTCCTCTAGCATAGCATCCTCCTAGGCTTATGCATATTAAAAAAAACTCACAATCCTCCAAGCTTGTATGTAAAATAGATTCCATACATATCAGACCATTTGTCTGTTTACTTAAGGCTGAAATATTTTCTAGTTCCCTATTCACTTATGGTCTAGTCCTTAACCATCTTATATGTGTTTGGTTGGATCATAAGGTTTTCAAGAGATTTAATACAAGTATTAACATTACTCTTGTCAACATAAGGTCATGAGTTCAATCATGTATATCACATGTAAATGCATTCATCAAATCCTCCTACCTTCAAGGAGTGATCCCTTTTCCCAAATCTTCCATGATCCTGACTAATGTATGTAATCTGTACATCCATACATATTGTCAATATATATATTAGGAACAATCCTATTGATCACTAGATCTAATATTTATAATGATCTTTAGATCATTCATATCTAAGTATTTTTCTATCTCTAAGTCTTTGTGTGTCCATCTCCTTGATCTTGATCTTTCATAGATCCATTGATTGACAATCTACACATGTTGATAAAGATCAAGGTCCTAGATCTTCTATCATCTAGTTCTTCTTTGATCTAAGTTTAGTTATTGGATCATCCCTAAGGAGGATGATCTTGGTTTTCTTCCTTGAATCATCTTTGATCACGGGTTTGGATTATCTAATCTAATGAACTATAACATGCATACTAAGTACAATATAATATTCTTATTCTTATTGTTCTTGATCATCCAAGATCTAATGGATCTTTTTTTATTATCCTTATCTTACTTACAGTTTTTATTAGGGTTAGGTAATTTACTACCCTTTTATGCTCTTACTATTATTATTCAACTAGTTAATGTTTTGCTGGTTGAAGGTAACTTATTTAAGCCTAAGTCTAGACTGCTCCTCTTATTTCCAATTGGCTAAGGCTTACTAGCTGAATGGGTGAACACAAAGTGGTTACTTCAATCCTCATATAAGGAGACGTTTAGACCTCACAAACGTCAATAGAAGGTAGGGGAAGAGCGAGGCTCTATTAGATAACCCCCTTAACCACTATGTTCAACCTTCACTAGGGTGACCTTAGCCCAACCTTTCATAAGGGTCCTATAAGCATGTTGACCCTAAGTACTCTTTCTAATTGATTTTAATTAAGTTCATGAACATTTATAATGTCATTCATTGGGTTTATTATTCTCCTAGTTTGGGCCAAGGATTTGATAATCCTTATATTGTCCTACTAACTATAGCTCTTACTAATATTAAGTCAAGGTCATTCCTTTCTCTTATGTGTTCATGAAACTCTAATTTCCAATTAGATTACATTTTGCTGATTTATGCTCATTATATCTTAACAAATACTTAACATTTGAATCTAATAATAAGATTTGACAACAATTAAATCATAAACTTTAAAGCATAGTTCCAATATAAATTTAACAAACATTTATACTAACATGCTCCTTATGAATGTAACTTAACCTAATGGAATAAAACTATACTTAAACTAGCATGTTCCTAAGTTACAATGGCATGAAATCATACTAACTTGGTCCTAAGTTAAACTTGCATAAAATCACACTATCATGCCCCTAAGATAATTAAATCTAGCAACCTATGATAACAATCTAATAACATGTCATGCTAAAGTCTAAAAGTTACACTATCATGCTTTATAACATAAATCATATTTAAAATGCTATTTTCAATTAATATAAAATGAATCTAATTACATTAATATTTTTAGAAACCTTCACTTATGATCCAACCATTATATCTTAGATCTTTTCCTTTTGATCAAGGGTTTTAGTTATATTTAGGGGTTTTTCTTTATTAAGGTCCAAAGATCATATTGATTCATTTTTTTCATAATCCATCCATGATATCTTTGGGTTTCATCATATCAACATCCATCCCATCCATCCCAAGGATCTGATCACACTTGATCTCATTGATCAAGTGAGTCCCTTTGTAATTTTTAGGGTTTTTCCTTCCATAGTGGGTAAATCCCTTAACATCTCTTAGATCTACCCAAATAAACCATTTAGATAACTTCATTTTAATATTATATCATTATTAAAACATATCTCCAAGATCTGATCATCTCAGATCTTAAAGATCTTGGCAATTGGAAACTTGATTCCTAAATACAAAAATTTGTATTACATATTTTCTCCATTTTATCATTTCATAAGAAAATATAGGTTTTAAGCTTTCCATAGCTTCTTTCCGATCTTGATTTGGAGTTCATATGACTCCAGAATTAGATCTGGAAGTTTATAGTCCATTCCTAGGGCCTAGATTTGATCTGGGCCCATTGGAATGGACGGCCCAGATTAGTCGGGAGGAAACGAGAAGGGCAGAATGCCCGATTTGTCACGAGTCAATCGCAGAGGCACTACAGACGCTCCCTCACAGGAAGTCCACGAACGCGCGCGGAACAAGCGGAACGCTCGTCGTCGCGCGCCTGTAACTGAGATGCGAGCCGGGCCCGTCTGCTCAAGATAGTTTTCGACGCATAGTCGTTTCGCTTGGAACGATGTCACACAAGCAGCGGGCACACGGGAATGCTTCCGCGTGTGGAGTTTCCGTGCTGCGTCGCACATGGCGTCTTGGGCCCCGTTCGATCAGGAGATCAGACAATCCATTATGGACCGTCCAATCAATCCCCTATCAATTAAGGGCTCAAAACTTATCTGATCTTTGTGAAAATTCTACCCTAGGGGTTTTGCACCCTTCTGGATCGATTGGTAGGGTCAGAATTTTCATCTGAGCCCTCAATCATCCTGAATTAAAGGTTCTATTGTTTACTTTATTTTTACTATTTTATTACCAAAATAAAATTACAGTAGAATAAAATTTTTATAAAACATTAGTAAACATGTCCAAGAAGTATTTTCACCTACCTAATTGGCGAAAAAAAATGTTGGTTATATGTCTATTTTAAAAGAATACCCTTTTGATGAAGATATGGCCCAAGATCTACCTTTCTTGCAAATTTTCGTTGTTTGAACCGTTGGATCTTGAAATTTCTTTGGGGGTTTTATAGATAAGGTATGGTGGGAAGTTTTGGATGGTGGAATTGGTGATATTGGATCTAGAATAGAGTGCCTAATTGATTTTAGGTCTCTTGTTCTAATCTAGAAAGAAAAAGAAAACTCTTGGGAGTTTTGGGTTTGTTGGGGATGGATTTAGGTCTAAATTTTCAGGGAAAGTGAAGAAAATTTTGTGAAAATTTTATGAGAATTTTTGGGGTTGTATTTATAGGCATTTTAGGTCATCTTTCATGATGAAGTGTAATAATGATGGTTCATTTATTATTATTAATTTAGCAATGGATTCTCCCCTGCTCCATTTTTCTTTCCCAAGACTAGTTGGTATGGTTTGACCCATGATTTCATGTGTGCTACCCATAGGATTCATTTTTTGGTCCCTTGTGGACCCATGTTGGCCCCACATGGCGTAAAAAGACCATTTTGGCCTTTATGTATAAAAATTAGGGTTTTATTCCCATGATCTTGGATTTGAGTGTACTTAGTGGAATTGGATTGGTATTTCTCAGTACATTCTAAATTTTGATGTCTCAGATTTTATTTTTAAGTAAAATTACTATTTTACCCCTTTGTCCAAAAAATGAAGAAAATTAAGGATTTTCCTCTGATTTCAGAATTTGTCGTGCTTACAGTCATTCTGAAGGGTTTGCTAAGTTTAATTTCAATTGTACATGTCTTATTATTTGATTATACTTTTATAAGAAGTATATTCTAAATAACCCTAATATTTTAGCCCGAATTTTCTGAAACTCAAACTTTATTGATTTTCTCAATCAATTACAAAAGTTGGGGTTATTACAGAAGGTGTGTAGCTTTTTATAGTATGGGTATAGGCATTGAAGAGATAGAGGGGAGGTAAAGTGCATTGAACTCTTTTCCTCCCTCTAAAGTCATCCACGTTAATTTGCTTATAGTTTGTTTCTTATCTTGGTGTCTTACTAATCTAGATTAGTTCTGATCCAAGTGTGGGCCAAGGAACAAGAAAAAATTTCAAAATAAGAAGGAAAGAGGTGATGTGGCGAGAAGATATGGTAGATGATTTGAGAGAGAGAGAGAGAGAGAGAGAGAGAGAGAGAGAGAGAGAGAGAGCGAGAGAGAGGATATGAGTGGAACTCCTCTCCTCTTTGAATTCCATATTAAATACTTAGAGAATGAAGGAAATTGATGGAAAATAGAAGGAAATATGGATGGGGAGATAAGAAAGGAGAGAGGAAGAAGCAAATAGAAAAGGATGAGGTGGAAAGATAAGATAAGATGAAATGGAGTGGGAGCTCCTATAAAGTAGGAAATGAGGCATGGAACTCCCTTCATTGAATTTCACCTAGAACACTTTGTAGTTAGGGAAAGAGTGATAAAGATGAAGACATATGGAAAGATAAGCAGAAAGAAAGGGAATGAGGTAGTGATGTGATTGGGTAGATCTAGGGTGGATTTGGGAAGGTGGGAGAGTTTTAGAAAAGTGAGACTCTTTAAGTAGAATTTAGGAAGGTAAAATTCGTGGATTTCTTATGTGGTGAGGTGGAGAGAGAGAAAAAAGATAGAAAATTATGGAAAAAGGAAAAAAATAAAGTGGTTTCTTCCTATTGGTTCACATGCTATCTTAACCAATTGGACTTTTACTCAAATATCTTCACAACAGCCCTTAAAAATCCCATGGATGTTTGCTTTAGATTCTCCTCCAATCATGACCTTCGATGCAGCTTAGCTCAAGTGGCTTGATGGCTTGCTTTGAGAGCTCATTTGGCTTGTCTTTATGGCTGGCTTTGGGGGCTATTATGGCTTGGCTTGGTGGCTCAACCCATCTTACCTATTATGGCTAGCTAGGCTCCTTAGCCTGTCACCTTCTCCATAGCTTATATGTCTTAGGTGACTTGAGTGAATCCCATGCAAAGGTTGTGAACTTTGCGTGGCTTGTGCATGGCCCCATTTTAGTCCCATTTGACTTCTTTACTTGCTTCATTTAATCCATGATCTTGCCGTGAGATAATCTTAGCCTTTGTTATACCTTGGAATTAGGCCTTTGCTTCCGTAGGTTTCCTAGTTAGATTAGGAAACCTCATGAATGGATTCAATTTCTATCTTGTAGATCTTGACCATTGGATTACCTTCCAATTACCTACAAAAGAGAATAAATCCTAATTAAATCCTAGATCAATATGATTATTTGCATCCTTTGGATTAGCCTCTAAACCTACAAAATATCAAACTTTACAGTCATTAGGTCAAAAAACACGTGTTATAATTTTTGGCCAAAAACCATAAATTAGCATTATAAGCTATTACATATTGGCAACTAATTGGGTATTTTTATACAAATTTGGACACTCATCATGATCCTTCACCAATTTGAATTTAAAGTTGGCTATGCTTCTTTCTTCATTTTACATGATAGGTTGCATGGTTTTTATAGCTTCTTTTTCAGTGTTTATCATTCTAGATTAATGATATATCCAAGTCATGACATGATAGAAAATTTAGATTTTCTGTTATACCCATTTCCACCATTTAGGAAGGGGCTCATTGAGTAAAAAATGGGTGCATATATCACCATACTAAAGATACTTACCTCATTCTCATTCTTATTTGGCCAACAACACTTGAACATGATTTCATGCGCATTTTCAACTATTGTTTTTCTATTAAAATGCTTTGTACATTATTTCAACTATGCATCTTTATTTACTACACTTAAGAGTAGTATTCAACTAAGAAAATTTTAGCCTCTTAATCCATTTCACAGCACTCTTCCAAATCTTCCATATGGCTTTCAATCAATTGAGACTAAGTCACGGTCATAAATAAGAAGAAGGTTTAGGATTGAGATCAGTGAGTCATATTGATCAAGTCTTCAAGGCTAATCTGAGTTAATCTTTACTTTGAAAACATAAAACTCCCTTTAAAGATAAGTATTTGAAAGGAAGACACTTTGTAACATTCAATCAACACAAACATATTCAACCATCTAAAAGAAAATGCTAACTATCAAATAGGTGTTACTTTACTCAAGAATGTGTATGGAACTTTACTAATGAATGTGGTAATCGTACTTTTCCATTCTATTTCATGTGTATCCATGTTTTCTCCTTTAAATTAGAATATTCTAGCTTTCTACAAGTTTCACTATTTGATTTCTAGGAGAGATGTGATGGAAATCTTGAAAAAATCTTGGAATTAGAAGGAATGATTATAGCAACAAAAGGAAATAATTACAAAGCATATCTACTTATTTTATCATATTCCATTCATGTTAAATTAGATAAATATGAACCAACATCAATAAAGGGATAGGTAAGTTGAGGGTCATTGATGAAGCCTCTAAGAAACCCGAATCTGATAACTAGGGATATCAGAAAGGTTATCACAACAAACATGATAGAATAACATGTCTACAACGAAATTGGTTTGCAAGAATAGGAACAAGCATTGGTCAAATGAGTGCCTCTAGACCTTGAATTGAGATTAGAAAGAGGTAAACCAAATGGTGAACCATTCTTAGAAAGCATAACAATAATATTTAGCCCAAAACCATTCAAATTACACAAAATAAGCCTAAAACCAAAAAGCTATAAATGAAACTAATGTTTTGGAATAGTACATTGAGAGGGAGAGAGATGGAAAACTTATGATACAAAGATGGGTTTTCCAGTCTTCCTACCTTCTTCTTCACCTAATTGTGGATGAATGGTTGTAGCAACTAGGTGTGTCAATGTAGTTTTCCTGCAAGATTAGTTGACGATGATCAACTCTCTGGTGGGATTGATCAAGTGGTGATGAGATTGTGGGAGCAAACAAGTGAACAAGAAGGAAAACAAGAGGGAGGGAGAGAGAGACATAATAGGGGTAACATGTTCAAAATTTTACCAAGATTAGTAATCAAGAATATAAGATGGTTTCTAAAAAAATATCTTATATTTGAATACATATAAGGCAAGTTTTTCCATAAACTATCTTATATATAAGAACAAATATAAGATAGTTTGTGTGAAAAAGTCTTATATATTATAACAAATATAAGATGGCTTCCCATAAACCAGCTTATATTTGTTCCTATATATATGAGATGGTGTAAGCCTGGGCTCCAACAGTAACAATATTGTCCACTTTGGTAGCAGCCTCATGATTTTACTCTCCCCAATAGGGAAAATGCATTGTTACCATTAGACATACTCGGACCCTTATAACCAGGCTGGACTTCTTCTCCCCAAGCAATGTGGGAGTAAAGTCTTAGGATCACCCAAAGCCTACCATCTTGTAGCTCAACAACACCCTTTTGGGACCTCCCACCAAGATCATCCTCTAAGCTCCCTCTTCCCTCCTTAAGGAACATGCATCTCCAATTGCGACCACATTGGGTCCATCAGCAGACCACATGCAGTCTAAGCCCACCATCACGAGGGGGTCCAACTCTGATACTAGAGGGCGGTCATGGTGGCCAATCTTGAAAGGGGGATGTCAAGCTATAGAATGGCAGGCTTCACGTGATCCTAAAAGTTTAGTCCCACATTACCTACAGAGAAGAAGTCTTAGTTGGTTATATGGGTTTAGGTATTTTGAATGGTAACAACGCATTTTCCCTATGTGGGAGAGTAAAACCATGAGGTTGTGGCCAAAGCAGAAAAGATTATTACTATTGGAGCTTCAGATGTTACAATTCAAAATGTGACACCCTAGGTTTTTAAAATAATTTTTTTTATATTTTGGGATATCCCTTGTTTAAAATTCTTTTCAAAAACAAAATATTGGAAATTTTTGTTAGTTTAAACGCATTTTAAAGAAAATTTGAGTTCATTGCTTACATAAACATAAGGATTTTATTGTGGAATTAATGTCTCATCCCCACCAAAAATTCGATAGTGATTTCTCTATTTTTCAAACGTACATGCACTTAACACATGCGATTCGAGACACCTGATAGACAAAAATCATTTTCATTGTTTTGAAAAACAAATACTAAACTCACCACATCCTAGAACCTCTAGTCACAACCACATCAAAATACAATCAACTAAATAGAAATAGGTCTACTACTTCCAATATTGACATACATTTACATTCTCAAGTAGTGTACGAAATATATATATATATATATATATATATATTAAGTTGTGAAGCTTAGCCTTCCAATATTGAAAATCCCAATCTTTTTTAATTTGAACTCCACATGCCGCTTTTACTTTATCAACTTGATCTATTCATCCTTCCAATCTAATTCTTCAAGTCTAAGGCATTGTCAACAAATTATAATATCTAAGCAAGCTTGCACTTGTGTAGGTGGAAAAAGTTGCTATTTGGACATGTAGTTGATGATTTATATATGAATGTAATTTGACAATTTATCATATCTAAACAAAACTCATGATATTTCGAAATAAATGCTCATGTCGAAATTATATGTTCTCAAATCATACATCCATGAAACTAGTTTACATGTGCAAATCAGTATAGTTGATAAATCATTAAACATCCATATTTTTTGAAGAAGTTAATGCCTTATATTTTCATGAGGATTCAAGCATTCTATACCTTTATCATTTCATAAACATTTAGTCTTACTAAGATCAATTTCCATGCATAAACATAGAATTATTCTAAATTTGTTAATTACACATAGTCCTCCAAGATCGTTCATCGTACATGATCATTCAGAATATCAATATCCATGTCTAAGTTGTTTGTCATTTGATAGTTTGAGTCAATTTATAAAGATTGAGGTGTTAATTATCATGTGTATAGGTAGTCATGTAACATATTTTCCTTCATAGACACATTGCATTTCAAATGCATGTATGATTTAGTACATCATCATGCAGAATTGCTCAAAATGTTCGATTAATCTAACATATTAGTAAGCTAACATGGTAAAACCATCTGCTTGGAAAATTCAATATATATCATAATGCTAATCATAAAACCATTAGCTAAATGTAAGTGTTAAAGCACAATAATTAATGATGGAGTTAGTCAATAAAATCAAATAGCATAGTATAGGCTCAAAGTCCAATCGTTAGTAAGCCAATATTCCATAAAAATTCGATCTAGAAAAATCAATAGCTATTCGTGGTTTCAAAAGGGAATTATTAGTTAATGATGCATAAAATTTCTCCGTATCAAATCAAGATGAAGATCATAACTGTGAAAACCGGGTGGCATACAATCCTACCACGAACACGATAACATATAGTCCTACAACATATAGACCTGCCGTGAAGGGACTGGTCTAGACTCTTGAGAGTTTCTAGAATTTCCAACATGTCCAAAAATCTTATATAGTCAACTAGTGAGTGTTGGTTGCTTATATAACTCATATAGATAATATTGATTAAGGATAAACAGATGCTACTTATGAAGGTTGTCATACTTTGAGAAAACAAGGAGAATATTTTTCCTTGTATGAGAAGAGTATTCTCATGAGATTAGTATAGTTCTTGAAGAGAAGAACTAGAGTTTAAGACTATACAAATAGTATATTCAATTGAAAACTTAGATAAACCTAATCATAAATTTGGTTGACCTTTGAACTTTTGTCTAAATGAAACATTCTGAAGTTAAGTTAGAAACTGTGATGACAAATAGAGAGATTGAGGCATACAAAATAAATAAAATATGATTTAGTATTATGATAATTGATGAAACATGAGGTAAATTATGTAGCTCATGATAAAAAATTGACAATTGTTATGTTCATTTTAAAGATTTGGAGACATTACCTATATGAGTAGAAATTGCATGACAATGTTTATGTACTAGCAAGTAAAGGTCGAGTATCAGAGTGCACAGTGAAAGTGGCACTTTATTGCTTAAAGCAAATAGAAATGCTATGCTAATAAGTGGCATGATGTTTAGAGTTTGAAGTTGATAATCAGGTACATCTTGAGGACTTTTCTTTCATCAAAGGAATTGTGAGAACTTTAATTCACGATAAGATGAGGATGTTTCCAAAATTGTTTGAAAGATAACACGAAAAGAATTTCAAGGATGAAATGTCCCTACTAGGGGAACAATGTCACATGTCTGATTTTCAAATACAATTTATATAAATTTTGAATTTTGTCAAATCAAAGTGAAAAGGAGTATTAAAATTTTCAAAATTTTGATGTATTGAAATAAAATTTTTATAAGCATCAAATCAAGTTTATGACCTCCATATTTGGATTATACTTGAAAAAATGATTCCAATGACATAGTTTACTGAAATTGGAGTTCGAACAATTGAGTTGTGATTTCTCTCATAAAGGGTAATTTTGCAATTTCATTGAGTGAGCCCCACTTTCAAAAGGTGAGTTGGATAGTTAAGAGACATTGGAAACCCATCATGAATGGAAGTCACTTCTTTTTTATCAAAATTATGATGCTTGAATGCATCATAATTACACCATTTAAATATAATAAAACAAAATTATTTTAAACATAAAGGAGGGGCCATTTTGATATCAACACCCCCTCTACACTTAAATGAAATCGGGAAATAAGCTATTTGGTATGTTACCTAAACCCAACTGGAAGAGAAACCTGATAAAGAGAGGAAACAAGGGAGAAAGAAGAAGAAAATAGGAAGGAGAAGAAGAGGAAAGAGAAATAAAGAGAGGGAAAGAATCTAGCTGCCGAGGAAATGCATCACGTTAACGAGAAAGGAGGGAGAAGCGTATGGGTTTGCTAATGTTGCAAGAGCTTGCCATAGACAATGGCTTTGATCATTGATCCAAGCTGATCATCTTCAACGGCACCTCCAAGAGAACAAACCAAGCAATTGAATGTCAATCCCCTCTAATCCCATCCTATTTTAACCAAGACAAGATTTGATGGTCTCAAGGTGAAACCACTGGTCACTATTATACAGTCAAAGAAAATGACTTGGATCAGAAATCTGAGCCATTCATTGCATTTGCTCTTTAAATCAGAGTGATAACCCTTTGATTATTGGATGATTTGTGCTAATCTTGACTATTGATCAAAGAGGAGACCATAACGCAAGGTAATTGGAGGATTTTACTATAAAACAATGATCAATCTGGCTCATTCAAGAGAGCCAAAAGCATGAAGACCTGCCTTAAAGGTAAGATCTATGATACCCAACTCTTGATTTGTAGTTCTGGGCTAAATCTGTATATTTTCATGCTAGATCTAGGTTTCTAAGATAATCAAGATGTTGATTTCATGTTCATGTTTATATAAGCCTCAAATAGGATTGAATTGCCTTAGATCTAACTAAAATTTGTAAATCTAAGCTAGAAACTGATCAAACAATCTCAATCATATGATCAGGCAATATTGAATAGTGATTTTATGATGTCTGATCATTGATCAAACTCCACAAATGGATTATTTTCCCTTAAATTAACTAGACATGAATCAGATGATCTTAGCCATTTGATCAAATAATATTGAAATAAGAGCTTGGAAATGTTAGATCAACGATCAGATGCCACCATTATATTCCTTAGCCTATATTGTGTAAAGGTACTCTACACCTTATAGGATTAGGGTATTGATCATCTAGAAATGATATTAAAAATAAAAATAAAAACTAATATTTCAGATCAAGGATAAGTAGAAAAACTAAAATTTGAATGATCTAATACATCCATGTTAATTCTCATGTAAATTAGATTAAAATCCCTATGTTTCATTTGAAAATCAAATAGGATTAGAGTTAAAATTCTATAAATCTGATAGAGTTGAATAAGGACCATTGATCTACTACTATAACATCGTTTAGTTAATGATCAGAACTCTAGTAAGCTTGTCAAGGTTTTAATCATTAAACTTTAACCCTAAATGACCAATCCGCTCACTTAGAGCATATGAAACAGAGGAAAAATCATTAAATTAGAACCACTAATTGTCTGATCATGGCCCTAAACCTTAAATCTGAACACTTTGTTTTTGTATCAAACCCTAATATACTAGATCAGAATTTGTAATCATTGGATCAAGACTTTAAACACTCTATTAAACATATTTATTGGAGATCATGCTATTGTTTTACAAAATGGGATAAGATCTGATTGTAAGATGACGATTAGATTTAATGGTTTGATGATCTAGGATAATCTAGACTATTAGGTCCTAATTAGATTTAAAATCTAAGTATATGTATATATATGTTAGAAATATAACCTTTATATACTATACTGATTTAGACATGGTTGGACTAACTTGGAATTGAGTCGATAGTCAAAGCTAAAGATGAATGGATGAACTCGCCACATGAGGTAGGTAGTTCTAACATCTTTACTTTATCCATATATTTGGATTATGACCAGATTATTGGTCTAGTTAGATTAACATGTATATGATCTAATACATGTTATAGATGGATTTTTGGTAAATATAATAATGACATGAATACACATTAGAAATACTTTAGTCTTCATGGATGAAATGAGTGATGTATATCTTCCTTAATGATGATGTTAAATGATTACCTTAGCATGTAGATATGATTTGAGGCACGTGATATACAATGATATATGGATATTATCGTAACATATAAATGACAATGATGGAGATATGGAGCATCTAAAGTCTTTGGTTTAGAATTACTAACACTCTCTTTTCAATTTATGCATTTCATGGATTTGATACATTATTTCAATTTAATGCATTATTGTGATTTGACACATGATTTGTATTTTATCACTTTTTGTCTTCTTGAATGTAATCCAAGTTTTAATCATGATTTATACTTGTGGGTAGCCAATGAGGGTGGGGATGAGAGAGGCTGATGAAGGCGAGTGCGAGAGGCACTTGTAAGTTTCTAAATGGTCATGGTATAGTTGTGCATTGGGCTAAGATGATGTGAGATGTTTTTACATGCATGCTTTAATTTGAGATTTGATTTTTGGCGTGCATTTGCCTATGGCAAGCTGATTCACTCTGTTGTGGATTTGGCATGGATTTGCCTATCACTAGCTTATATGCTCTAATATGGATTTGGCATGGAATTTCCATTTGTGAGATCATGTGCTCCAATTTTGATGTGATATTGATATACTTGTTATTGAATTGAAAAGCAATTAAATTGCTTTATCATTGATTTATGTGTACTAATAATGAATTATCTATTACATGCATATCTTGGGACATTATATGTACTGATGTTATACATGGATAGATTAAATCCTAGATGGGATTCCATTATGCTAATTGCATTACATATACTCATAAAATGCTCTAAACATATTAGGAGTTGTTAAATTTCTAGATGATTTGACATAGATTTGTCTATATCAAGAGTTGATATCTAATGAGATGACATGATATGTATTTGTTTATATTATGAGATGACATAATAGGACATTACTTGAAATGAATTGAGATGCATGTGATATGTATATTATCACATTGTTAAGAATGCTTAAATGTTTTTTGTTCTTTAAAATAGATTTATGAATGGACTGGAATTCAATTTATATTTAGCTTTATGTAATATTTCCAAACTAGATCCTTAAACACCTATTAAGCACATGCTTACTGAGATATTGTAATTTATTTACAATGTCTTGGGTTTGAAGAAATTGACTTAAAGGATAAACAGCTAAAGCTAGAAGGAATTGTGGACGAGAACAATGGTAATACAAGATTGTATTAATAATGTAAGTATAGGACTTTTTGATATTTGTGGACATGTAAGTATATGTATTTATATAGTTGGATTGTGAGTTGTGATTGGATAAAATCATGAAAAATGTTAAATATAAATTCATTGTATTTTAGAATCACTAAATTGTATTTTTTTTTGTAGAGATGACACTTAGGTTTTGTGTAAAAATTATTTATTTTGAAAAATGTCTTCCACTATATGCACTTTAAGAATAATGAAAAAGTGTTATAAATACCCTAGGTGCCATAAATTTTTTATGGCAAAACCATCTTATATGTATTCAAATATAAAATAGTTTTTCAGAACCCGCCTATACTCCCTCATCATCATCATCATCATTAAGACCTTATCCCGATTAGAGGTCGACCACATGAATCTTGTTCCTCTATTCCCCTCTATTAAGTGTCATAGCTTCATTTAGTCCCAACATTTTTAAATCTTTTCTCACCACTTATTTATACGTTCTTTTGGGCCTTCCCCATGCCATGTTAAAAACTTCAACTTGGATTGTGTCACTCCTAACAGGTGCCATTTTTGTCTCCATTGGGCATGTCCAAACCATCTAATTTCAATCTCCCTTGTCTTGTTGCCTATTGGTGCTACTCCAAAGTTACATCTAATGTTATCATTTCTAATTCTATCCTTTCTTGTCTTACCACTCATCCATCTCAATGTATGCATTTCAACGACACTCATTCTATGTACATGTTATTCCTTAACTACCCAACACTATGATCTATAGAGCATGGTTAGCCTTACAGCTACCCTATAGAATTTTTCTTTCAGTTTGAGGGCCACCCACTAATCACATAAAACTCTAGAGGTGCATCTTCATTTGTTCCAACCCCTTGGATTCTCTAGGTAAGTGCCCTCTCAATCTCTCCACTCTCATAAATTATTGATCCCAAGTATCGAAAGTGGTCTTTTTGGGGGACTTGTTGGTTATGAATCTTTACCAGTGCTCTAGTCATGCACCTCTACTTGCTAAAATTTCATATACTTTGTCTTAGTTTAGATAATTTTAAATCCTTTCAATTCTAACTCATCTATCCATAACCTTAGCTTTGTGTTTACGACCTCCCTTATCTTATCAATAAAAAATATATCATCTGCATATAAGATGCACCATGGAATCTCTTTGTGTAGATATTTTGTTAATTCATCCATAATAAACAAAAAAAGGTATGGTTTCAATGCGAACCCTTGGTGTAATCCTATAGTGATAGGAAAATCACCGATCTCTCCTTCAGTGGTCTTAATGTTTGTTGTCCCTCCCTTTTATATATCCTTAATTATGTTTACACACACCCATGAAACCACTTTCTTGCCTAAATCCCACCATAATAACTCTCTAAGGACCCTATCATAAGCTTTTTCTAAGTCAATAAAGACGATATGGAGGTCCTTCCTCCTCTCTCTATATTACTCTAGCAATTGTCCAAGCAAGAAAATAACTTCTATAGTAGACCTCCCAGGCATGAAACCAAATTAGTTATCCAATACACTTGTCTCATGTCGTAGCCTCTTCTTAATCACTCTTTCAAAAAGTTATCAGGTATGTCTCATAAGTTTGATCTCCCAATAATTAGTGAAACTTTATATTTCTCCTTTATTCTTATAAATTGGTATAATAAGCTCTTCCTCAATTCATCTGGTATTTTCTTTAATTTTACAATCTTATTAAACAAACTCCGCCAATGCCGGTCCCAAGCCCGGATAAAAAAGGAGGAGGGTCTTGCGTCAGGTGCCAGCCGGCAAGGGGGAAGTTGAAGATGATTCTATTATTTCTTTCTTACAAATTAATATGCATTTGTATATTAGTTTGTGAGGAAGAAATGAGAATCATCTCCAGCTTCTTAAAAGATGGCAACCCTTGTATCAGGTAGCCAGCCAGCAAGGAAGAAGTTGAAGATGATTCTATTATTTCTTTCTTACAAATAAATATGCATTTGTATATTAGTTTGTGAGGGAGAAATGAAAATCATCTTCAGCTTCTTAAAATATGGCCACCCTTGCGTCAGGTAGCCAGCCGGCAAGGGTGAAGCTGAAGATGATTTTAATGATTGTAATGATTTTAATGATTTTAATGAAAACCGTCTTCAACTTTTAAAACTATGGCAACCCCAACATGACATGAATCGAAATCTGAAATTCGCTCAAGCTAGGGCGTTCCCCATAAGCGACGCGCTGCATCGGATCCCGGATGCGGTGAAAAATAGGCAAGGGTTGCTAGGGCGTTCTCCCAGAAGCGACGCGCTACATCGGATCCCGGGTGTAGTGAAAAATGGGCAAGGGCTGCTAGAGCGTCCCCTCAGAAGCGACGCGCTGCATCAGAACACAGGTGCAGTGAAAAGTGGACATGGGTTCATACCATGGAGGTCGAGAAAGGCGATAGTAAATAGGGAATCTCCAAATCATAAGATTCGCATCGCTACATGGAATATAGGGACATTGACAGGTAAGAGTTTGGAGTTAGTAGACACGATAAAACGTAGGAGAGTCAACATCGCTTGTATCCAAGAAACCAAGTGGAAAGGGGCTAAAGCTAGAGAAATAGATGGGTATAAATTATGGTACGTAGGAAAGGAAAATAATAGAAATGGCGTGGGAATAATAGTGGATAAGGAATTAAAGGATAAAGTTGTGGACGTTAAAAGAATCAGTGATAGAATTATAATAATAAAAATGATTCTAGGAGAGCAGATTATAAATATTATAAGTGCATATGCACCACAAGTAGGGCTACAAGATATAATTAAGAGACAGCTTTTGGGAAGATATGGAGGGAGTCATACAAGAAATTCCCAACACTGAGGGAATATTTATAGGAGCAGACTTAAATGGCCATGTAGGAAAAGATAAGGAAGGATATGATAGAATACATGGAGGGTATGGTATAGGTGAACGAAACGAGATGGGGGAGAATATCCTCGATTTTGCTTTGTCATATAACCTATCCATTGCAAATACACTCTTTAAGAAGAGGGATGAACACTTAATAACCTTTAAAAGTGGACTTCATAAAAGCCAAATAGACTTTTTTCTACTTAGGAATAATGAACGATATATATGTAAGGATTGTAAGGTGATACCCGGTGAGAGTTTAACCTCACAACATAGGTTAATGGTTATGGATATTCATATCAAAAGATGGAGTAAAAGAATTGAACTTAATACACATCCAAAAACTAAGTGGTGGAACTTAAAAGGAGAGAAAATAACCTCATTCAAAAATAAGTTGATGGTAGAAGGAAATTGGAATTATGAAACAGAAGTAAATACCATGTGGACTAATATGGCTGAGTCCATTAAGAAAGTGGCAAAAGATGTCTTAGGAGTATCTAAAGGTAAAAGGCTATTAGCAAAGGAAACATGGTGGTGGAATGAAACAGTGCAAAAAGCTATTAAAGAAAAACGAATGCATTTTAAAGCATGGCAGAAGATTAGAAATAATGAAAACTATGAACAATATAAAAATGCTAAAAACGTTGCTAAGAGAATAGTAAGTGAGGCTAAACTTAAAGCATATGATGAGCTCTATAATAGATTAGGAACAAGAGAAGGTGAGAAAGATGTGTTTAAACTTGCAAAGGCAAGAGAACAGAAGAGTAAGGACTTAGAGCATGTTAGGTGCATTAGAAGCGATGATCAAAGGGTATTAGTCAAAGACGCTGAGATCAAACAAAGGTGGGAAATATACTTCCAAAAATTGTTAAATGACAATGGCCCTGAGAATATAGGAATTGAAAATACTATAAATCTAAATAACACTGGATATTATAGATATGAACGTAGAATTAGAATGCTTGAAGTAAAGGAGGCCTTGAGAAAGATGAAATCAGGAAAGGCCATGGGGCCTGATAGTAAACCAATAGAGGTTTGGAAGCATATGGGAGATATTGGGGTAGTTTGGTTGACCAAGTTGTTTAACAAGATTATAAAATCAAAGAAAATGCCTGATGAGTGGAGGAAAAGCTCTATTGTACCAATCTATAAGAATAAAGGAGACATTCAGAGCTGCACTAATTATCGAGGGATCAAACTTATGAGCCACACCATGAAACTTTTTGAAAGAGTCATTGAGAAGAGGCTACGACATGAAACAAGTGTATCGGAGAATCAGTTTGGTTTCATGCCTGGGAGGTCTACCATGGAAGCTATTTTCTTACTAAGACAATTAGTAGAGAAATATAGGGAGAGGAGAAAAGACCTACACATGGTCTTTATTGACTTAGAGAAGGCTTATGATAGAGTCCCTAGAGAGTTAATATGGAGGGTGTTAGGTGTTAAAGGGGTTTCTCAGGGGTATATAGACATAATTAAAGATATGTATGAGGGAGCAGTAACAAATGTTAAGACCACTAGTGGCGTGAGTGGTGATTTTCCTGTCACTGTCGGATTGCACCAAGGATCGGCATTGAGTCCATACCTTTTCACATTAGTTATGGATGAGTTAACAAAACATCTGCATGAGGAGATTCCCTGGTGCATGCTATTTGCAGACGATATAGTCCTACTTGATGAGACAAGGGAGGGTGTCAACATAAAGCTAGAGCTATGGAGAGAAGCATTAGAATTGAAAGGATTTAAAATTAGCCAAACTAAGACAAAATATATGGAATGTAATTTTAGCAAGGAGAGTAGGAGTGGAGCACCAGTCAAGATTGATAACCAAGAGGTCCCCATGAGAGACCACTTCCGATACTTAGAATCATTGATCCATGAGAGTGGAGAGATTGAGAGGGAGGTTACCCAGAGAATCCAAGCGGGTTGGAACAAATGGAGATGTGCATCGGGGGTTTTATGTGATCGGCGGGTGCCACTCAAACTAAAGGGAAAATTCTATAGGATGGCTATAAGGCTGGCCATGCTCTATGGATCAGAGTGTTGGGCAGTTAAGAAACATCATACTCATAGGCTGAGTGTTGCAGAAATGAGGATGTTGAGATGGATGAGTGGTAAGACAAGAAAGGATAGAATTAGAAATGAAAATATTAGAAGAAATTTAGGGATAGCACCAATAGGTAACAAGATGAGGGAGATTAGACTTAGATGGTTTGGACATGTTCAAAGGAGGCCAACAACGGCACCAGTTAGAAGGAGTGAGGCAATACAAGTTGAAGGTTCTAAAAGGGCAAGGGGAAGGCCCAAAAGAACGTGGATAGAAGTAGTGAGGAAAGATTTAAAAACTTTGGGACTAAATGAAGCCATGGTATTAAATAGAGTGGAATGGAGGAATAAGATTCATGTGGCCGACCCCTAATTGGGATAAGGTCTTGATGATGATGATGATGATGAATCTTATTAAACAATTTTTTCAACCAAACTACTCTAGTATCTCCCATAAACATCCAAACCTCTATCGATGTACCATTGAGCCCCAGGGCCTTTCTTGATTTCATCCTTTTCAAGGCCCCTTTCACTTAGGTATTCTAATCATATAGTCATATCCATAATGTCCAGCGTTAATTGGGGTTGGGTACTTTCAATCCCTATATTCTTAGGGTAATTGTCATTTAGTAATTTTTGTAAGTAACTTTCCCACCTTTGTTTGATCTCATCATATTTTACTTATACCCTTTCGTCATTGCTTCCAATGCACTTAATGTAGTCTAAGTCCTTACTCTTCTATTCTCTTTCTTCTGTAAGATTAAACACATTTTTCTCCTCTTTTCTTGATCCTAATCTATTATAGAGATCATCATATGCCTTTAGTTTAGCTTCACTTTTATTTGAAATCAACTTTAAAACTCTTCACTTTAAAAAAAAATAATTCTGAAAGCAACTTTAAAAGTGATTACCCACAAAAAAAATGCTTCGCATCAAATGAAAGAAGTCGAATTTTGACAAACCAAATTCTTAAGTTTGATTTTTAAAGTCATATATTTAGAACCAACTTGGAAAATATTTATGAAGTCGGTAGACTAAAAACCAATTTCTTTATGTTGACTTGAAATGTTACTTGTTTAGTAATGAGTGTTCCCTTGGAAGAGATATGCTACATTAGAACCTAGGTGTTGTAGAAAGTAGGCAGGGGTTCCTACAGTGTTCGAAAAGTATGTAGGTAAATAGGCTAGATCAAGAGAATAAGATTCATATTGCTGCATGAAATATAGGCACATTGACATGTAAGAGTGTGGAGTTAGTAGCTATGATGAAACGCAGGAGAGTCAATATCACTTGTATCCAAGAAACCAAGCGGAAAGGGGTTAAAACTAGAGAAATCAATAAGTATAAGCTCAAGTACGTAGGAAAGGATAATAATAGAAATGGTGTAGGGATGGTAGATAAAGAATTAAAGGACAAAGTTGTTGACATTAAAAGAACCAGCAATAGAATTATACTAATAAAACTTGTTCTACTAAGGAAAATCATAAGTGTTATAAGTGCATACGCACCACAATTAAGGTTGGAAGATAGAATCAATAGAAATTTCTGAAAACATATGGAGGAAGTCATGCAAGAAATTTTAAACACAAAGAGGATATTTGTAGGAGTAGACTTAAATGGTCATGAAGGAAAAGGAAAAGAAGGATATGATAGGGTTCATGGAGGGTGTGGTGCTGGAGAAATAAATGAGATGGGTTGCTCTGACATATAACCTAGCTATAGCAAACAAATAATTTAAGAAGAGAGATGAACACTTATTAACATTTAGAAGTGGACCATATAAAAACTAAATAGACTTTTTTCTACTTAGGAATGAGGTAATACCTAATGAGAGTCTAATCCCATAGCATAGGTTAATGGTTATGGACATCTACATTAAAATATGAAAGAAAGGAAATAAACTTGATAGGTGTCCAAAAACTAAGTGGTGGAACTTATAAGGAGAGAAGGTAGCATAATTTACAAACAAGTTGATGGTAGAAGGAAACTTGAACAATGAAACAAAAGTAAAAACCATGTGAACTAATATGGCTAAGTCCATTAAGAAAGTGGCAGAAGATGTCTTAGGAGTATCCAAAGGTAAAAGACAATCAATAAAGGAAACTTAATGGTGGAGTGAAATAGTGCAAAAAGTTATTAAAGAGAAATAAGTGTATTTTAAATCATGATAGAGCAATAAAAGAATGATAAAAATGTTGTTAAGAGAGTAGTAACAATTGTAAAAGTAGAGACTTTTGAAATTATTTTTGAAAATGACTTTAAAATCCCTATTTTGTAGTAAAGGATTTTAAAAGTCAGTTTTGATAAATGACTTTAAAAGTTCCCCACTTTTTAAGTCATTTTCATGAAACAACTTTAAAAATTGTAACTTCTAAAGTCATTTTCAGAAAATGACTTTAAAAGTTGGGACTTTTAAAGTCAATTTATTGGAAATGACTTTAAAAGTTGCCACTTTAAAGTTTACTCAAACTGAATTTAAAAGTACTACTCTAATTTAAGAATTTTTACATCAACTTTCAATTTTCTAATTTTCGACTGCCTTCATCTATACACATTCTAAAGCTCATAGATGTCATTTTCATTGTGCTATATTCAACCAAATCCTAATTGTGAATTTGCAAAGATGAGTATGTGTGTGTGTGTGTGTGTGTGTGTGTGTGTGTGTGTGTGTGTGTGTGTGTGTGTGTGTGTGTACATATGTATTCTCGGTCAATAGAGAATTTGGTTAGTATCTCCTTGTTTGTCTCATATATATGCATGTTTGATATGTTTTACATGCATGATAGTTATGGTTAGAAACTTCAGGATTTAATGTTAAATTTCTTTTTGAATGGATCTTTCATATTGTGCATCATTCTTCATTGTTAATTAGAAGTTTCCACATCTGTGCATGCATGTACTTTAGTTTTTTCAAACACTTCTAATTCTTGTATACCTAGTGTTTGATAAAATGCCTAGCCGAGTTCAGTATAATTATTTCATGTTTAACAAGTCTTCACACATAGATTAGCTTCAATTTTTTGAAAAATAGACAAATATGCTTGGATGACAGCCACAATAATATCAAAAGAATTTGAGGAGGGAACAAAAAAGTTTATAGAGTTTGCACTTATAGCAAGTGGTGATTGTAATCACACGCATTGTCCATACTTGAAATCTAGAAACTTGAAAAAAGTAACTGTATGGGTGTTAAGAGAATACTTTTCTTCAATGAAATTAATGGAAGCTATCACTCATGGATTTGGCATGGAGAAGAATTTTCACATGGGCCCTCAACAAGGGCAAGAAGATTTAAAGACACTATAGGACATGTCATAGATAGTTAGTTACATTGATGTTTCAAAATGCATATGATGACTTCTAGGACTACCCTAAACTATTTCATACTACATTAAAGGAAGCCAAAGAGCCATTGTACCCTGAGTGTAAAGATTATACAAAGTTGTCTTCAGTGGTAGAACTTTACAACTTGAAATTGAGATTTTGGTTTTTAGATCAAGGTTTTATAGAAGTCTTGAAAGTAGTGGGTAAGATGCTACTGAAGGATAATAAATTGGTGAGGTCTACATGGGAGGCAAAGAAAACCCTAGGTGTATTGGGGTTGAAGTTTGAGAAGATACATGTGTCCTATTGATTGCATCTTATATAGGAAAGAGCACAAGGATAAAACCACATGCCTAACTAGTGGACTGTCAATATGGAAATGAGATGAATTAGACATTCCTACAAAGGTCCTAAGGTATTTTCTCCCTATTCTAAGGATCAAAAGAATGTTTCACATTTTAGAAATGATAATGAAATTTGTGTGGTATGATGAGGAGAGTTTAGCTGACAGCTTTTCACACCAACTAGCAAATGTCCCAGCATGAAAGCTTGTAGACTTCATGTGGCCTAAGTTTGGATAAGATTCTAGAAACCTTTGACTTGCATTATCTATAGGAGGGATTAATCCTCGTCCTCATGGTTCTATGAGTAGCAAGTATAGTTGTTGGCCTGTTATAATGGTTTGTTACAATCTCCCACCATTTCTATTCATGAAGAGGAAGTTCATGATGTTAACTATGTTGATATCAAGTTTGAAGCAGCCAGGGAATAATATTAGCAAGTATTTGGCTCCCTTTATTGATGATCTTCAGACATTATGGGTCGAAGGTATTGAAGCTTATGACACATTCAAGAAAGAGTCATTCATCTTAAAGGTTATACTGTTGTGCGCAATAAGCAACTTCTCTATATACAATAATTTGTCTGGATGCATCATGAAGGGATACAATGCTTATCCTATTTTCCAACAACTTAAACATGGCAGGAAAATAGAATTACTTAGCCATAGAAGATGGCTGCGCAAAGACCATTCATAGCATTTTAAGAAGGGGGAAAGAAGAAAGAAAGTAAACCTATAGGTGAAAGCAACTCTAATAGTTGATAGAAGAAGATGTCAATATTCTTTCATCTTACATACTAGAAATCATATTCATTGTGTTTGATGTCATGCACATTGAGAAGAATGTGTGTGAAAGCTTGATCGACACCTTGCTTGACATCTGAGGGAAAAAGGGATGGGTTTGCAGTTCGAATGGATCATGAGAAGATAGGTTTGAAGAAAAGGTTAAATCCACAAGATAGGGGGGCAGTTGAGGAACATACTTGCCTAAAGAAAATTATATGCTTGACAGAGAGGAGAGAAGAATAGTATGTAAAACCTTATTCAAGCTCATAGTCATTGTCCATGAAAGAGCTAAAAGTGTTAGGGATGAAATCCCATAATTGCCACGCATTGATGCAACAATTCCTCCCTATGGCAATACCTTTTGTACTGTTAGATAAAATTAGAGGATCTATTACAAAATTCTACTACTTCTTCAATGCTCTGTTGAAAAAGATGGTGGATATTTCAAAATTACAAGAAATATAAGAACATCTAGTAATAACTTTATATGAGTTTGAGACAATCTTTCTACCATCCTTCTTTGACATCATGATAAACTTAACAATGAACCTCATTGATAAGGTCAGACTCTATGGGCCAATTTACTTATGATGGATGTATCGTTTAGAGGTACATGAAAATTTTAAGAGGGTATATACAAAATCACAACTAACCGAGGGGTGTATAGTTGAGTGTTATACTATAGAGAAAGTAATGGAGTTTTGCATAGAGTGCTTATCAAGAATGGTGCTATTGGAACCCCAAGAAAGAAACAATCAACTGGATTTCATGATTTGAAGGTTAGAGAACCTCTATCGAGTAGTTGCATATCAACCATTGACTATAAAGAACTAGACCAGGCACACCTTTATGTGTTGAGAAACATTGATGATGTCCAGCCTTACATGGAGTAAGTTGATCATGCATGTTGTAAAAATTAAGTATTAATTTTTATATTTTCTTCGATCTCTCCATTAATTTTTGTGTGTGTAGTGAGTCCATGGATGTCTTCAAAGCAAAGAATCCAAGTTAAGCAAAGAAAAAGAAGTGGCTACAATTTGAGCAATGTCACACTTTCAATACTTGGCTTCTTCAAAAGGTAAAATGAATGAATGTATGCTTCTAATAAATTGCATTATGTATATATAATATTATACTTACTTACAACAATCATATGATACTCAATATGTGTATAGACGGGTTCAAGATCAGTGAGATATTCTAAGCAATGGTATATCCAAATCATTGTGCTAGATGGAAATGGGACTAGAAGTAATAAAATATAATAGAAATGCTATAATGGTTATCATCTTTACACAAAAGACCATAATAACTAAAGTGTGCAATAGAATAGCAAGATTAGCTTAGTTGCTAATTCTACATTCATTTCCAATTCAAAGGATAATAAGTCAATAATGGCAAATGATACTTATTGCGTGGTTATAAGAGAGATATGGGCCTTGGATTATACTTGCAGAATTAAGGTTGCAATTAAGTGCAATTAGGTGAAACACAATAAAGACATCATCAAAATTGAGGCCCTTGATTAAGATTGGTTGACCTCAACAAGATTTGTAATCAATTTATTTTGACTTCTCAAGTGAAACAATTATTTTATGTATATGACAGACATGACAAGAGATGGTCAATTGTTTTATCATCCTGTTTGTGGGATTTTTATGATGAAGATGATTTAGGAAATACTATAATAGATTACTCTTCTACTACCAAAATAATTCCATCAATTAAAGTACTTTGTAAGAATGAGGATTATGTGCATGACAATGGTGAGGATAGTGCTTGGGTTAATAACGATATATGAGGGGGTTGTGTAGATTGCATTAGTGAGATGAAATAATTCTAGATTAGCTATTTTATCATGTGATATATGGATTGTATTAGCTAGTGAAATGGAATACTATGTGACATTTGATACATGCATATATATATGTACATATATTATTGTAATGAAAGGATGATAAATAATGTGAAGTTATTTGAAAAATCAATTCTTTTGCATATTCTTGTGTTTAGTATACATAGAATGCATGATTCAACACTGATTTGTATGAAACATTATTTGGTTTCACATTAATTAGTGAATTTGGATAGGAAAATGACTTCTAAAGACCCAACTTTTAAAATTATTTTTAAAAAGCCACTTTAAAAGTCCATTTTGCTCTATAAAAAGACCAAAGTCATCATATTTTTTCATGAATTCTCTATGCACATTTTTCATCTTGCTGGGGGGGGATGAGGGCCTCCTCCTTTGATTCTTTTGTCTCTCTCTTTCTTCTTCCCCTTCTTGCCTTCTATTTTAGACTAAAACCTCTTATTATCATCCATGAGTTTCATGTCACTAACACTCTGTTTGCATTTTGTAGATGAAGTGGGTTTTAACACTCCAGATGATGGGATTAACAAGTTAGTTAGATTGTCATGAATCCAGCAAAAATCATATGATTTCACTGCAAACAATAAATGCTTCTCTCTCTAACCCTCACTTTTGGAGAAAAGGAGAGCCTTATATCTTGCGGTTCTAAGATGCCAAATCTTGATTAAATAGTTCTAAGAGACTCATCAGAGAGTGGTGTGAGTTGAATACTAAGAGGCCAAATCTTGATTAAATAGTTCCATATTAACTCTTTGATCAGGTGCTATCTAGTACTAATAAGATGCAATAATAAGTAACATTTGATATATGTAATAAAAGGATGTAAATGAGGGGTTATTCAAAAAATACTTAGATTTCCTTATTCTTGTGTTTGTTTATATATATATATATAATTGTTTATGTGTGTGTGCGCATAGAATGCATAAATAAATTATGAATTTTATGAAAAATTGATGTCACTGTAAGTAAGAGATTTTAAAGTAAAAGGAAATATATATATATATATATATTTAAAGTTGGAAAAAATGACTTTAAAAATAGTTTTAAAATTTTTAAAAGTTGTTTTTTGAAAATGAATTTAAAAGTTTTTTAAAGGTTTTTAAATTGACTTTAAAAATTGATTTTTGAAGTCATTTTTTAAAATAATTTTTGTTGTTTTTTTTCAAAATGACTTTAAAGATGGTTTTTTGAAGTCATTCTTTTACTGACTTAAAAAGTCTAAAGTATATAAGATCAAAATTTTCATTCATCCTACTAGTTCCCCTTCTATCTCTACCATTTATAGTTGCATGCGTTGTCTCTCGATCAATCAATGCTGCACACTATCAAAAAATTCCTATGTCTTAGCCTACATGAGGTACTTCCACTCTCTCTCTCTCTCTCTCTCTCTCTCTCTCTCTCTCTGATCGATGGCTAGCCCCAACCGACCATGCACTTATCCTATCCTCCTCTCTCTGCCCTACATGATCATCAGCTATCCCCAACCAACTATCCATCCCCTTCCCCCTTCATCCCTCTCTCTTTCTCTCTCTCTCTACTTCCATCATGTGGAGTTGTTGGCTAGCCCTGGTCTATCATGCACTCATCCCATCCCCTCCCTATCTCTCTTTCTCCCTCTACCTTGCATGGTTGTTCATCAACCTCAGTTGACCATGTGCCCATCACATGCCCCCTCTCTCTCCCTCTACCTTGTGTTATCGTTGGGCGGTCTCAACTAACTATGAGTGCATCCCATCTCCCTCCCTCCCTCTCTCTTTGCCCCCTGATGCGCCAACCAGCCCAGACTAATTGCACATCCCTCCTGTCTCTCTTTACCCTACACAATCATCAGCTGTCCCCAACTAACTGTGCACACATCCCATCCTCATCCCCCACTCTCGCTCTCCCTATGCCCTCCGCAGTCTACGGTTAGCCCCAGCTAACTGTATATTCCCTCCCCCTCCCTCTCTCTTTCTCTCTCACTCTCTCTCTACTCTCTGTAGTCACTGGCTGGCCCTATGCATGTCCATGATAGATGTTGCACATCTCTCTCTCTCTCTCTCTCCAACCAGCTATGAGCGTGAACCCCTACCCCTCTTTCTACCGTAGCTGGTCTTGTTTTGTTATGTTGTTTTAGTTTTGATCAATCTAACAAAGAGGGTTTGAAATGCTCCTTTTCATTTGTTATGTTATTTTGACTTTGTTATTTATTTTTATGATTCTTGTAATGGTAGGTGTTGGGGATTTATATGAAGATATGTTAATATCTTCATTTTTCTTATAGAGTATGTATGAAATGATTGTTGTTATTTGCTACATTGTTATATCTTTCTTATTTGTTTCTGTGATTCTTGTAATGTTCTGTGTGTTCTATTATCTCAAAGTGTCATGTGGAATAAGTTATAGTAAAATCTTAGGTTTATGCTTTCTCATAGTGGTCAATTTGTACCATTTGATGTTTGATTAGCTTTAGAAGCTGGGCTAAGGAAAACAAACTTGACAAAAAATATGGAAAATTTCTATTAATTGCAACCTTAATGTAACTAAATTTGTTCATAAGATGGTAAATGAATCTATACGATTAGCAACTTGTTATATGACGGTTTGAATCAAGATGGTAAAATATGGTCTGAATCATCCAATATAAAATAGCTAAGCATAGAATCAACATACAAAAATGTAAAGAAAAAAAGCCAAAAGAAATTCAAAACATAAAGAAAAATCAGCAACATCTCTATAAGTCACCTCATATAATACCCAAAAGACTACAAACCTATCAAAATCACACCTTCTTCTTTGAGATTCAGAGTTAATTGGATGAGATTAGGAGAAAGATTGAGGACTTATCAAACAAATAAAAAAATTGCAAAAGGTTAAAACAAGAAAACTGGCGGACCATAAACCAAGAATTAGGCACCATAAAGAGCTTGGTTGGAGGACTTTGGGAGAGATAGATCAAGGACATACCTTTCTAGCTAGAGAAGTTTGTAGGTCTTTGAGGCAAGAGGCTACAAATCATTGGTTGGAGGAGACTAATGAGAATTTATATTTTTCCATATTCTACACCCACCTTAAAAATGAGATTGTCCACTAAGAAACTAAACCAAACAATGCCAGAATAATTTGAGAATGATTAGTGCAAAGAAAGAACATCTAGCTAAGCTAAACATGAGATTAAAAATATAAAGTACCGTGCTTCTAATTTAGGAAAGTACTAAATCCATGAATTGGTCATTCATTTAGTTCTTAAAGTGGTCCTAAGATGCATGTAAAGAAACAAGGAAAGCTAACAAAAGCTTTGGAAAGAAAAAATATAAGATATATATGTGAGATTCTAAAATTAGAAAGTGGCATATTTCCAAATTAGGAATGTTCTAAAAACAAATGACAGTAAAATCATGAAGACTTTCTAGACTAGGATAATGATGTATATATGATGCTCACTATGCTAGAACTAAAGCTTAAAATGCATGCAAACCTTAAATTAGAAACTATTTAAAAATAGAAACTACTATGCAAGTTATGAAAGTGCTAAACATACAAAACTAAATGATGAATGGATACTAAGCTACAAACTAAGTGTATGATGCTTGAAAGAACTAATTAAACATGCAAAAGCTTCCATGCTTTGATTAATTAAGTGTTAGGTGGTTCAATGTCATCACATTGTTTGGAGAAAGAAGTTAGGTCCATGGAATTTCCTTGTTGAATGGAATTTTCATCTTGAAATGGAAAGGATCATGTTAATAATTCCTTATACCTGTCTATTATTTTTAAGAAATAATATATCCTTACACCTTTGTACTGAAAAAAACAAGTTTCTTATGTTTTGTTCTACTTTTATTTTCTTTAAATGCATTACATGGACTATTTGATTTCATTGTTCTAATATCATTATGTTCTTATTTCTAGTAAAAATGGAACCTAAACAACATTAAAATGAATAATATGAATAATATTAAGAGCATGAACAAGAGGCTAACCTGAGTAGCACTCAAAAGAGAATGAGCACAGGGCGAAGAATGATGAAAAGTGTTATCAAGAGAAAGTTGAAGGAAATGAAAGAAATTGTCCAATACAATAGTAAGGGGCAAGATACAGGTGAGAGTGCAACAACTTATAGTAGTTTTCTCTTCTCCAAAGTAGGAAGTATGGTGTCTATCACATTTGATGAATGGAGATGTGTTCCACCAATAGTAAAAGATTCAATAAGGGAGATGGTGAAGGTATGTAAAAATATTATATATTATATAATTTATAACATACCTTATATTCTTATTTTCAAACATAGTAATAGAGCTATGTATTTTTCAATAAGGTAGTTCTTCCATTTTCTCCATTGCTTACTAGCTCCTTGCAAAGCATGTGCCTTCTTGTACTCAAGTACCTCAAAATCAATCTACAAAGTACAAAACAAGACCAGAATGTATGGAATGCATTTATAAAGGACTGTACATCTCTGAATTTGATGTACGTGATATGTAACATCCAATTATTGCACTTGATTATGTATGTACAAATGTGTAGGGAAAGAGTGTGAGAGGAAGAAAGATGCATCAAACTAATATGCAACACCACCTCCCGAAGTTGGGTATGCCTATTTGGAAGAGTGTGAAGTAAGTATTTGTGATAGTTTATTCCTTTTAAATTATCTTGTAGTTATATACATTTTATTAACTAACTATAGTGTCTTGCTTGACATCAAAAGAAAGTTGGGACTATGAATCCCCTTAACCATGCCATCCTCTGGAAGATGACACATTGAATGAGTAACACCCAACATTCATAGATGAAGCTATTGCACAAGTTGATTCTTCCATTGCAAGTGTTTCCACTAGTGTACCCTTGCCTACCTTCAGTTTTATACAATTAAATAAATGAACTAATCATGTCTTTCTAATTAAATTTTGGACAAGATTGTTACCCAAGAAAGCAGAAGTAGGAACTTTAAGTAGCACTACTGCTAATGATAATACCCTGTATATGACTATGGGCAAGAAGGACCACCATAGTTGAGTAAGTGGAATAGGGCATGGTATTGTCGTTTCAAATTCTTTAGGAAAAGAATACCTATAGTTAAAGATCCAGAGGCTAACAATGAGTTATGTGAGATAAAAAATGATATCATTAACTAATTGCATGAAGAAAGCTTGGTGATAGTTTCTCAGTCCTCTATACCTTATTGTTGTACCACCCTTGCACCTCCATCGAGTAATAGCTGCAATTCTCCCACCAAAGAAGTTCATAAAGGACAACATGCACCATTGGAAAGAGAAATTTCAACTAAGAAGGTATACACATAAACACTACAATTTTTTTATTATCCTTTTATAATTCTCCTATCTCAACCTCAGTCATGTATGATGTATTTATGATTTGCAAGTGGGTCAATGCCTATTGGTCTTGGATACCCATCAAAATGTCATAGCAATTGGATCATGCTATGAGCATGATTCAACCATTTTGTTAGTATGCCCTCACATACTAAGCATGGGTCCATTACCATGGCTTTGATTGTGATTTCTTACTTTCCATTTCTTTTTAAAAGGGAAAATATTATAACCGTTGGGGAGACAGCTGCATATCACATCACTTGGCTGGATGAATTCATCATTCCCATAGTGTCCATGGTATATATCTTTTCATACTACCTTCCTCAACAATAATTTTTAGCTAGAGACCTTAGTTTAATTGTTTATTAACTATATCTAAGGTTAATCAGTAGCAGAAAGTGCCATGGAGGCTACCCACCATTGCACCATTAGCTACCATCACACCAATGGAACCAATACTGGTATTTATGTTTACTTTTCATCATAAAATTGAATTTCTGCATTGATAAATATTAACTAACTAAAAATCTCTACAAATTTTATAACAAACATCTAAGGATCACGTGGAAATTCCACCTAACATGTCTTGATCCCTAAGGTTACTCTATGGATTCATCAATGAAGATAGGGCAATCAACCCAGTACAAAGCAAGGAGGGAATACTTGCCAAAGTCAGCTTAATAGAAGTTAGTTAATAAACTGACTTCTATTAGTGTTTTTAATTGGCTTTAAAAGTATCCTATGCAGTAGTGGCTCTAGTAGCCCTTGCTTGTTTTCTACTATATCCAAGATTTGATGTTATGAATCACTTCCAAGGGAATGCCCTCGCAACCCTTGTCCATTTTCCACTGCATCCAAGATCTAATGCAGCATGTTGCTTACATACAAAATTCCCTATCATCACAAAATATTTCCTAGGTTTCAAGTAAAGTTAAATCAAGTCGGGTTTTTCAACTCAAAATATGTTCAATATATATACATCTAGGATTAAATGAGAGATCTACATCCTCTGTTAGAGCTCATATTTAAGTCCCTACATTTTCATAGATGTACCCTATTTTACTTAATTTCTTCTTGTCCCAAACTTCTTTTGCCCTACTGAAACAAACTTAGAATTCCTAAGTGAAGTACCATGACAAGTAGGTGACTTTGCATGGAAGTTAATGGAAGTTGTAATAACTTGTTTGTCTTCCCTTAAGGCAAGGAGGATTTCAAATTCATTAAAGACACTAATTTGAACACTAAAAACTCAAAATCTTCCCAAGTTACCAACT
This sequence comes from Warburgia ugandensis, assembly GCA_035236585.1. Lineage (NCBI taxonomy): Eukaryota > Viridiplantae > Streptophyta > Magnoliopsida > Canellales > Canellaceae > Warburgia > Warburgia ugandensis. Next base: position 50,985,043 of record CP141130.1, read on the forward strand.
AGCAACTTATTTATCATGTGATGGATTTATGAATTCTTCATATTCCATGAATACTTGAAAAAATAGAAACATTGAAATCACAGATCAAAACATAGACTTTCCATGTTTTACTTACCTCACTTTACCTGTGACCTTCCTTCTAAAACACACATGCTTGACTTAGCTAGTGAACCATGTCGATTGATGCTTTAGCCATGATGGGTGCCGATTATGTTCAACCAGGGACAAGCTTTGATTCACCATATCATTGAGAGATAGATGAACTAGCACCATATCTAGTTGTGGAAGGAACAAAAGAGGAACATGGTGATCTATACATGGGAAGATGGGATAATCATAGAGAGATGAAGGGACAATTGGTTGCATGATCCCAATATGTCCCTTCTTAAAAAAAATTGACATTGTAGCAGAGGTCACTTGAATGAACAATTGTTTCATCTTGCTCAAAGCTCTAGTCATGGTGTCTCTCAATGGTGTTTAATATCAAACAAGCTTTGGTTCATTGTATTCAAATATAAGATAGTTTTTCAAAAAATGTTCTATATTCTCTATAATTACACTAAGTGAAATTTCGAATAGGTTACCCCTATTCTCTAGGTCCTCTCTCTCTCTCTCTCTCTCTCTCTCTCCCTTCCTTATTTATTTGAATAAAATAATATGATTTCCTCATAATTGTATTATTTTTTTGACATTGAATAGACTACATTACCCCCGAAGGCTGCAAATCTTAGTAATGTGTGGAGGGCAGACAGGGCCTATTAACATCCCTAATTTCCTTGGCCATGACATAAAATCTTTGAAGACATGAAGATAATCAAACAATTGACATGATGCATGATGTATAACTAAATTAGTTATATAACTTCATAAATTACATACTTTAGATGTTACTAGCATTTTAATTTGTCCCCTCATATTTAATGTGATCCAACTAAGCACCCTTCTACCAACATCATGCACATACTCCATTGCATCCTCTCCAATTAAATTGGTTGACAGTATTGTTGTAATGATACAAGGGTAATCAATTGCAGTGTCACTTAGGTCATCTTTATCATAAAAGTCCCTCAGGGAGACTAATAAAACATTTGACTATCTCGTATCATGTCCGTCTTTTACACAAAATACCTATTTCACTTGATATGCCAAAATAAACTAATCATTTTGAGAGCTGATTTTATTGAGGTAAACTAATGTCAACATGAGGGCATTAGTTTTATTGTTATCTTTGTTGTGTTCTACCTAATCACACTTAAACACAACCACAATTCTATAAGTAGAATTCAATGCTCAAATTGCATGTATAACCTCATAATAAGTATTATTCATTACAATTGGGTTGTTGTATTTTGAACTAGAAAAGAAAGTAGCATTGACAACTAAGCTAACATTGCTATTTTGTAGTGATCTTGATTTATCACGGTATTTGTGTGAAAGTGATAACCTTTGATGGCATATTTAGCATAATTTATTAGTTTTGGTTGGGATTCTATCATCATTTAGCCCAATACTATGAATTGGAACATCTCCTGATCTAAAATCTATGAATAAATATTACTTAAGTGAAATGATTAATGTATCCATGCATATGCAATTTAATAACAATAAGCGAATGAAGCATTAAATGCATTGCAATTACCTTCTGATGAAGATAAGTAATGAAAGAGTGAGATGTTCATATTGCAGCCACTTCTATTTCTTTGCATCTTTTGGATACCTTGCTTTTAGGATGTCCACGTGGTCGTTACAATGAAGAGATAAAAATTATATGAAACATGCATGCAATACATTACCCTTAAATTTTAGATGTAAAACATATATAGGAAAATGTGAAACAAACCTCAGGGAGAGAGCATTAATTACTTAATCTATGGCTGAACTTCATCAACCTTAATATCTCACAAGACATAAAGGTGTGCCTAGTCCCTATTCTTTATGATCAATGATTGACACATGACCACTAGAGAGAAGTTCACCAACTTTTGGATGATTTAATCCACTTGATCATTTCTTTCTCAAGATCCTAATAGCATCTACTCCTAATAAATACTCAATGCAAAACTACACTTCTTCTATAATGTAACATTCAGCGATACACCCCATCAGCTGATTGTGATTTTGTGCATACCTTTCTGACACTTTCATGTACCTCTCAAATGGGTACATCCATCTCGAATCTCAAATAAATCAGTCCATAGAGCCTAACCTCATTAATATGGTGTGCTATTAAGTGTACCATGATATCGAAGAAAGATGGTGATAAGTGTTTAATTTTTCATAAAAACCATTGAATTAGCTACCCATGTGTTATAACTTATAGGAGTAAATTAGGGTTTTTAGACCAAAATTCGTAATACATGCATGTTTGACCTAATGAAGCAAAATTTGATATTTTATAGGTCTAGAGGCTAATTTAAGGTAATTATGTGATTAATCATGTTTTTGTAGGATTTAATTAGGGTTTTCACTTTTTGTAGGAAGTAAGATGGTGATTCAACAACCGAAATTGATCGAGATAAAATTGAAGATCAAGATCAAAAGATCGAGTCAAAGCATCAAAATCATCACTTCAACATGAAAACAAAGTCCAAGATCATATTGTGGGCTAGTAATGGATGTGAGTAAAGGATCTAAATATTGTCAAAGTGGTCCCATGAAGTAAGTCATGCATTCCCACCACCTTTGCATGGAAGCCACTTAAGCCACCTTAGCTATATATGCCATCATTGAAGGTGGAAAGCTAAGGATATCAAGACAAACCATACAAGCCACTCAAACCAAGGGATAGAACCAAGAAGACAAGCCAAGCAATTTTCCAAAGCCAGTAATGAAGCCTAACCAATGGAGCCTTCAAAGTTAGCCATCTAAACCATCAAGTTAAGCTAAATGGAAGGCTAGGAATGGATGAAATTCAAGAGAATGATCCATGAGGTTTCAAGGGATATTTTGAACATAATTAAGGGAAATCTTATTAAGATAAGTTGGCATATAAACCAAGAGGATGAGAGCCTTCCACTCTTTATGTTTTTCCCACCTTTTAATCACTTTCCACCTCACCACCAAAGGTGACCACGAATTTGACTTTTTATTCAAGAGTCCTACCATTCCATAACTCTTCCACCTTCCAAAACTCCTATCCTAACCACCCAACCAATCCTAAGGCCTTAGGAACCCAATTAACCAATCAAAATTTTCCATATCACCTTTATTTCCTATGTTTTTCCTACACCTCACTTTCCTTCCACTTTCCTCTCACCTTCTTTCCCAACTCCTATCCCAACCAACCACAATTCTCCACCTCATTCAGTCCCTCTCTTCTTATCTCATTCCCACCACACTTGCTTATGTTCAATGATTTTGGAAGGGCAGAGATGCCCCTTCCTAAAAAGTAGGTGTCTTCCACCTACTCCACTCCAAAAGAGGGAAGCCACTTTTCCCCACTTTCCTCCTTTGAAACCTTAGTTTCCCACTCATCTCAACAATCCGACATGACTTGATTTCATTCCCAACATACCTTAATATTAGGGTACCCTAGAGAAAATACAAGAAAAGGTATAAAACTCCACAAAAACCTAAGAGAAGGACATACCTTTTCACTTAGGGAAAAAAACATCTCCTCCCTTAGCAAGAGACACCCTCTTCCTAAAGCTCATCTCCTCTCTCTTTTGCATTTTTTTTTGTGGAATCCTTGGGTTCTACTATCTTCCTAAGGGTGTGGGATGTCTTCTAGAAGTACTCCACACCTAGTTTTGCAAGTGTTTACTTCAACTTTCAATATTGGTTTCTCTTGATTCTTTTCTTGTTTTTCTTTGTTCTTTCATGCTAGTTTTTGCCTTATCATCTTTTGTTGTTCCTTACCTTAGAAACTAAGACTCAAGACTGGTTTTCCCTTGGTGTGATAGCCTAGGGAAATCATCTTGTATCTAGTTTTCCCTTTTCCTTTCATAGGTTTTGAGTTCTCTTTTAAATTCCATTGAATTCCAGCTTTGTTTTTCATTAGTTTCCATTTGTATTTGCTTATATGCCATAAGATTTCCTTTGAATATCATACTTTGTCGGAGGAATCATTGTTAGTATTTATTTTGGGGTTTAAGTTAGAAGGAATCGTGGTGCATTTCATTCAAAAGTGGATAGCAATCTTGCATATATCAACTGTATGCCATAAACTTTTGATGATTAATGGAATGCTCTTTATAGATTATTGACCATGCTTGTTCTTAATTGTTTGCTTTACATTGATGGGATATTAAGGAAGTGAATGTTTAATTCTGAAATTTTCAGCGATCTAATTAAAAGACCTCTAAAACCATGCATCCAATCCAACGATGGAACACATGATTTTGAGGGGCTTTAGGGCTAAAGTTGGAAAATCTTGTTGATGTGCTTGTTTACTTGTAGATCCATAATTTAATATTCCATAACAATTGATTTGAAATGCACTTATAAAATCATATTGGAATTATGCATGTAAGCCATGGTTGGAACTCATAACTTTAATTGATTTGGTGAGTGAATAGATTCCAAGTTGTGGCATTTCATCCAATAGAAAAAAGTAAAAAATTTGATCTTGTTTAGTTTGTTGTTAGTTGTTAAAGTTCATCCTCTTAATTTCCTTTGCTTTCCTTAGTCAACTGCATGATTAAGAAAATATGTGTTAAATCATGTTTTTCATAGACTATTTGATTAATTTCATGCTTAGGAAAGTTAGTTCAAAAAAGTTGTTAAATATTCACTTTAGGATAGTTTTTATTTTAGGAAATTCATCAAATTAGAAAGTCTTCAATTTAGAAAAGTTTAATTTTAGAAAGTGCATATTTTAGGAAAGTTTTCAATTTATTATGTTTCTTATTTTTGCATAGTTTCCATTTTTTATGTTTTAATTTCCATTCTCAGTTTACATTAAAAATCATTTGAATTTGGCTAGGTTAGATAGTTTAAAGTAGGGACCTCTAGCGTCACATTAGCTCAACTCCTAGTGGGATTGACCTCACTAGCCTATTATATTGTAAAGATTCAGGCACTTGCAAGTTTAAATTAAAACAACAACAAGTTTTTGGTATCATTGCTAGGGAGTTGCAACATTTTGTGCAGTTTCATACTTTAGGTTATTTTCCTCTAGTCTAGGTTTATGGTGCAGTAGATTAGGATTTTTGCATAATTTTTGCATTTGTTACTATTTTCCTCATATTGACCATATTTCTTTGATTTTTGTGGGAGGAAAATCAGCAAAGAAGCGACAACAATCTTGTGGGCCACAACTTCATCATCTTAGATTATGGTTTTTAGTACTTTCCTAGATTAGGAGTTGAGTGAAATTGTAGTGAGGCCCATTTATAATTTTAATTTCTTCATTATTCAATTTTAAATGTGTTGTAATAATACAAGGCAAGTGTGGGGTATGGTGGCCCACACTTGATCATAATCGGACTCCTCACTATGAGCATCTCTAACTTAAATTTTAATTCTTGAGATAATTTGCATTTAGTATAATTTTTATTTGGATGTTCGTATAATTCATATAGATTAGGACCATTCATTGATAATTGTTGTATCTTTACTTATGACTGTTGAATTAGTCGTACACCTATTTAACAAAGGTTAGCATGAGCGAATATAACCAAAGCATAAGCTGCATGGTTATAGTGCCCCATCTATTAAGGTGCTTGACCCTTTGTTAAGTAGCATATAGGTAGCCTTTAGTTTGCTTTTGTAATGCATTGCATATTTACAGCTTTATGGTGGAATGGAATTAGTGATAGCAAGGGCCCCACAAGAACCCTTATAACACAAGGACTGGATTTCATCACTAGCTCTGCGCCCCACCTAGAAATCAATCAATATCCTTGTATGCCACAATCCTAACCCTTGGATATTAATTTAAAATTAAGTAGATAGAGACTTAGAGCATCAAACACATTGGACCCTTGTAGAAGGACGCGATCTATTATTAGTTCAGTGGCTTCTGAGCACTACGGTTATAGTCGGTGTCTTAAAATCTAAGTGATTTTCCCATGCCTTCCATTGATGTTAGTTGAGGTCTAAATGCCTCCTAACACAAGGATTGTATTAACCAATTTTGAGCAGAACCTAACTAGTAAGCAATAGTAAACCTTGAATAAAAGGAGTTGTCTAAATTTAGGTGTAAGAAGCTACCACCTATGCACTAACAAAGATAATCAAAACATTGCTCGAATAGTAGATACTATGATTTGATTATGCATCATGTAGAGTTAAGAGTCAGCATTTAGATTAAAGTAGTTTATGCAAGGGCATTAATCTCAGAACCTAGAGTTAACACCTTTCAACCCAGAGATTCAACACAACCTAAGACAAGGGGAAAGAAACCAAGTTCTTATCCCCATGGCTAAACCACCAGTAGAAATCAAGTGTAAGGCCATTAGAGATTTCTATGCCCCGCTACAACTCAACACCCCATCTTGCATGGCTTTACCTCCTCAAATGCAGACCACTTTGAGTTAAAGCCGGGAGTCATATATTTGCTCCCCACTTTTTATGGTCTAGACTGAGAAGACCCCTACCTTCATTTCAAGGAGTTCCTTGACATTTGTTCCATATTTAGGTTCCAAAATTTTTTGGGCGATTCTATTATGCTTAGGTTATTCCTATTGTCACTCAAGGATAAAGCCATATCATGGTTTAATTCCTTACAGGTAGGTTCCATCAACACATGGGACCAATTGTCTAGAAAGTTTTTAAACAAGTTCTTCCCCATTTACAAAACAAATGCCCATGTTCATGAAATCATCAATTTCAAACAAAGGGATGACGAACAATATTACAAATGTTAGGAATAGTAGAATGAACTGCTGCAGAAATGCCCACATCATGGATTTAGAAAATGATAGCAAGTTCAATACTTCTATGACACATTGACGCCTTAAAATAGACAAATGGTAGATGCAGCAAGTGGAGGGCCCTCATGTTAAAGGATGAAAGTGAGGCTTGGTTGTTCTTTTAGACACTAGCAAATAATTGCCAGCAATGGGATTATTCAAATAGAAGGTAGAGAAATAACCAGCCCACCAAGAGAGGGGTTCTCTATGAGATAGGAGTACATACTAATTTAGCCCATAAACTTGACTCTATACTAACAAGAATGGACAAGTATGATGGTAGAGCAGACAAGCTTGAAACTATGTTTCAATCCTTTATGGCTGCCATATCTCTTAAACTTCCATAAGAGGTATGTGCAATATGTTCTAGCCCAACCCACATCACCACATTTTGTCCATCAAATAGAGTGTTGAACAATTATCTTGTTCACAAGAGATTACATTGAATGCATATTACCAGCCTAGCAACAATCCATATTCTGAAAACCCTAGATGGGCTAGGCATCCCAAATTTTCTTAGTCAAAGAACAATGACCAAGAGGGGCCATCTAGGAACCCCTGCCCAAAACATTCCTCCTAGAGCTATAGTTCCTCAGCAGCGACCTGGCTTCCAGCAACCTCCACAACCAAAGAAACCATCTTCAGATGTTAGGATTAATTTAAAGCTTGTTTGAAAAACAAAGTGGAGAAACAAAAAGGTCTCTAAACCAATTCCAAAATATCAATTCAAAAGATATAGCCAAACTAAAGATGCATGTGAGCCAATTATCAACTGAACTACAAAGTAGAAGAAAGGTTCAGTTCCCTAGTCAACCCATCCCTAATCTTAAGGGTCAATTTGAGATAGGGTCAAGTTCTCAAAATTAGAATGTCATGAGCATGCTAAGTCCATAACCACCCTTAAGAGCAGTCATCAAATAGATAACAAAGTAGGGCAAGCCAAGGAAATTGTAGAGAAAAAGGAGTCAACCAAAATACAAGAGACAGAGAAAAGGCAGAAAAATCTTGTAAAACCTATAGTGGAGGCACCCTATGTGCCTAAAGCCTCTTTCCCTCAGTTACTAAACAAGATTAGAAAGGGAACAAATTTTAATAAGCTTATGGATGTATTTAAATGAGTCTAAATCAATATTCCATTGCTCAATGCAATTAAAGACATTCTCTCCTGCACCAAATTCTTAAAAGAGCTCTGTACAAGAAAAAGAAGCCTACATGTACAAAAGAAAGCTTTCCACACCAAGTAGGTAGTCTCTTTGATTCAACACAAGACCCCACCAAAGTTTAGAGACCTAAAGTGTCCTACCATTTCCTGTAGTATTGGAGATCATGTCAATACCATATTTAAGGATACACATGCTTACTACACAGCATGTGTGAGGTGTCAAAGATTAGGCAGTTTGGGAAGGAGACGTATGATTCCCTTAAACCTAATCCTTATTGTAGAGACATTCAATGTTTGAGGCATAGATTTCATGGGACCTTTTCCTAATTCTTTTGGAAATCTTTAGATCCTAGTGGGAGTGGACAACATGTCCAAAGGGGTGGAAGCTATACCCTACAAAACCAATGACCACAAAGTCATGGTAAAATTCTTAAAAGAAAATATCTCCTCCATCGAATTCTACAGAAGATAGACAATCCAAGTAGGAAAGATTGGTCTATAAGACTTAATGACATTTTGTGGGCTTATCGTACAACATATAAAACCCCTATAAGAATGTCACCCTATCACCTAGTCTATGAAAAGGCCTGCCACTTACCAGTAGAGTTAAAGTACAAGACATATTGGCTATCAAAAAGCTCAATTTCAATTTTGATTCTACTAGGGCCCACCAAAAACTCCAACTCAATGAGTTGGAAGAATTGAGGAAAGATGCATATAACTCAGCATGATTTTAGAAAGGCTAGATGAAGGTTACACATGTTTGCAAAATCATAAGAAAATCCTTCACAACTAGACAATGGTCTTATTATATAACTTTAAATTGCATCTTTTCTCAGAAAAATTCAGATATAGATGGACCAGACCTTATATAGTATGTAGTATATTCTCATGGGGCCATCAAGATTGAGAAGGATGGAGAAATCCAAAAGGTCAATGGTCAGAGGTTAAAACCTTTCCTAGAGATGCCTAATCCTGAGATTGATGAGATATTGTTAGAGGAACCTCATTATCATGACCCACCTTAGATTACCTCTCCAGGATTTATATTTGGCTAAAGATTAAAACTTAACACTCCTTAAGAGGCAACCCAAATGTTTTTAAAATCCCTATCTTCTACATCTTTCCATATAGAGTCCTCTGTTTTCAAATGTGGGGGAACAATGTTTCATTCAGGTTGGGGGGTGTAGATGCATATAGGTATTTTTAATTTTCTTGAGCTTTTCAAAACAAAAAAATGTTTTTGGAAGAGTTCCCTTACTGTGATGAGCATCGGATGTTTAGAATTAAGTGAACTTATTGTTTTCCACTCTTAATGGGAACACATCTAACTAGTTTTGCATATTATTCATGTGTTAAAGAATTTTATGAAAGTTAATTCTCAAAATCCATTTACACATGACACATAGTCATGGCTAATAGAGAGGTATGACTTAGAGAACTTGAGAAAATTTAGCGAAGACCTCTTTCTTTTCCTAGTCACACTTCTATCAATGCAATGAAAGAACCATCCCTTCCTATTTGTTTGTCCTATCAGATAGAAAGAAAATAAAACGCCAAAGAGCCCTTCTTTACCACTTCACGGGGTGGGGGTGAAGGGGGGGGTTTACATAAAACTGGGGCAAAGTGGTTTATGATTGAATCTCAGAGGCATTCTAACTTGAGAAAATTTAGTGAAGACCTATAACCCAATGAGTTTAGAGACTTATCTACTTTCAAGATAGTTATAAGTAATTCCATAGTTTTTTCAGTGTACATAACTTATTGTGATCCCGTTATCCTTATTTTAGTTAACTATTAAGAATAAATAGGAGTAATAACTTTATTTCCAAAAAACTTATTAAATCTAATAAGCTTTAGAAAACCTAAGAAAGGATATAGGCCACCTTGTTCAACCCAAAGACATAAAGCCTACCCAATATATTCAAGACCACTAGTTAGCCCTTTTGAACCTATTATTAAGCCTTTCTTTCTTAACCTCACTCACATTAACCTAGAAAAACCAGCAAAATAAATAATCATTACTCATTTTGAAAATGAGTAAAGATAGTAGAAAAGTTCAAAAGAGGCCAAAATGTCAAAGAGATAAGAAAATTAGTAGTCTTTCTTCCAAAGAAGCCAAAAGAAAACTAAAAATGAAAACAAAGAAGTATTAGAAAAAGAAGAGAAAGTAAAAGACAAGAATACAAAGGAAATTCACTTCAACAAAACCAAAAAGTTTCCTAACAGATATTTAATGAAGACCTCTACTCAATTTTGAATCTTTGAAGTCCTTGTACCCTTCTTTCAGAACCCTACCCAAACCTAAGTTTTTTCCTAGTTAAAGACCTATGGATCTTAGGTGGGACATAGCCTTAAAGAGGAGATAAAAAGAAGGAACTAAGGTAAAATACCCCTACTATTTTTGGTAATGACTTCCACTCTTAGAGATCACTTTCCTTTGTCTCATCAATATTTAAAAGATTTATGTGAACCATTATCTTTGTTGAATCTAGTCACATAATGAGAGAAATATGTATAGACCCTTATCTGAGAGCTTCATTTATGAGAGTACACCGGTGAGGATTTAAGGTGAAGACATATTTTCAATTGAATTTAAGCATACCCAATTAGAAGTCATGACTTATATGGCTGCACACACACATGCACTCCAAGAAATAATTAGAATGAAATATCTTTAATATGTGTATGATGTAATAACCCCAATTTTTGTAATTGATTGAGAAAATCAATAAAGTTTGAGTTTCAGATATTTCGGGTTGAAATATTAGGGTTATATAGAATATACTTTTTAAAAATGTACAATCAAATAATAAGACATGTAAAATTGAAATTAAACTTAGCAAACCCTTCAAAATGACTATAAGCATGACAAATTCTAAATTCGAATGAAAAATCCTTAAGTTTCTTCATTTCTTGAACAAAAGGATAAAATAGTAATTTTATCCAAAAATTAAAATCTCCCAAAAATCAAAATATGAGACATCAAAACTTATAATGTACTGAGAAATACGAATCCAACGTCACTAAGTACACCCAAATCTGAGATCATGGGAATAAAACCCAAAATTTTATACATAAATGGCAAAACGGTCTTTTTACACCATGTGGGGCCCACATGGGGCCCACAAGGGACCCAAAAATGAATCTTATGAGAAATGCACATGAATTCATGGGTCAACAAACACCAGCTGGTCTTGGGGAAGAAAAATGGAGCATGGGGAAGAAAAAATGGAGCATGGGAGACTTTCATGCCATTTAATAATAATAAAATAAAATATTATAATCATGAAAAAAGAACCAAAATGCCTATAAATACAACCCCAAAAATACTCATAAAATCCCCACAAAATTTTCTTCACTCTCCTTAAAAAGTTACACCTAGATCGTTCCCCAAAAACCCAAAATTTTCAAGAGATATCTCTCTTTTCAATTTGTTTTTCTTTTTAGATTGGAACAAGAGACCTAAAATCAATTAGGCACTCTGTTCCAGATCTAATTTCATCAATTCCACTGTCCAAAACTTCCCAACATATCTATTCTACAAAAGCCCCAAAGCAATTTCAAGATACAACGGTTCAAACAATGGAAAGTTGCAAGAAAGGTGGATCTTAGGCCTTATCTTCATCAACAAGGTATTCTTTTTAAATTGGGCATATAACCAAGGTTTTTTCTCCAATCAGGTAGGTGGAAATACTTTCTATAAATGTTTAATACTGTTTTATATAATTTTTAGTTTACTGTAATTTATTTTGGTAATAAAAAGGTAAAAATAAAGTAAACACTAGAACCCTTAATTTGGGATGGTAGAGTACTCAGATGAAAATTATGACTGCACCAATAGATCCAGAAGGGTCCAAAACCCCTAGGGTCGAATTTTTACAATGATCAGAGACGTTTTGGGCCCTCAATTAGAGAGGATTGATTGGACGGTCCAGAATGGACTGTCCGATCTCCAGATCTAACGACCCCCAAGACACACACGTGATGCACCGTTGAAAATGGCGCATCCATCAAACCCACGAGCTAATGCGCCAGACAAGAGTCCCCTTTACGGGGGCGCAGAAGACGAGCATCACGCTTGTCTTGTCCGCGTCTGTGGATGCCCCATGATGGCGCTTCCTCGATTCATTTCAGCGGACGCACCCAATGAACCGAGCGCGTTCTGCCCGGCTTGGTTTTGTAATGACTTGAGCAATTTACACTATTTTGCATCCAATTAACACAAATGAATTGGGCATTCTATGGGAAATGAACCATGTTAAATATTTTACTTTATTAAAAATATTAAACAAAGGAATTTATAAGAAAACTTGGTACCATTAGATTCTACTCGAAAAAAGGAATCCAACGCCTCAAAGAACGCAGACAATGGAGTTTGTATGAAGAAGTTACAGTCGTTTAAAGATTAGGGGCATTTCTGTAATTTAAATTAAAAACGAAAAAGACAGAAAACGCAGGGGGCCGTTTTGATAATGGCACCTTGTCTTCTTCTTCCTCCGGATTTCTCCAGAAACCCTAGTTTCTAGAGGTTTCCACACCGCCAATGGCGGCACTGCCATTGGCAGCACTGCCATAGCAAGGCTATAAAAAGCCCCTATTCCCTCCTCTTTGAATCAAGATTTTTTCAGCTATTTGAGGCTGGGGTTTCCGGCAAAAATTGGAAAACCCCCACAATGATTTTCCCTACACATTCTGGCCAGGCCTGAGTCATCCCTACAGGCCGGCCACTCCCATCTCTTCACCTCCCCTCTTCTTCCTCTAACCTCAATGGAAGTTGGGGTTTTCCCCCTTCTTCGTGGGTTCCGGCGACATGGGGCTTTTAGATGGAAAAGAGGGAGCCACACACCAAAATGAGGGCATCCCTGACTACCCAGGTAAGCCCCTCTTTCCCTCTCTCCTTTTTTCTTTCCCCCAGGCTAGATCCATGTCGGATCTGGTCGTTTTTCTAACCGAAAAACACCGGCCCCCTATGGAAGGAACCAGACAGGTGGGAACCCGTCCAAGGCAACGCATCCCAGGGGCGTGGTGCGCGACGCACGCCCGAAGCATGGTTCTTGGAGCGATCCTCAAGCGCGCAACGTGGGGCATGGGTCCTGGCTCCACCAGGATGCACAGGGTGCCCTGGGAGCTGAGACGCATGCTCCTGGCACTGAGGACGCACGTGACACTCTCTAGAGCGCGCACCACAGCGCATAGCTCAGGCGTGCGCACACGCACGTGAGGTGGTAGTGGTTCGATCAGGATGCACGGGCGTCCTAGGAACTGGGACACACGGACCTAATGAGACTATAAAATTAGGATCATAGGACAATTTACAGAGTCTAACCATTGAATAGTAGATCCATATCATAGGATCTAGCCTAACACTGAATTAGGCAAGGACCTATGGACCCTAAAAGACAAATCTAGCGATCTAATTTCTAAATAGATCGAAATTGATAAGAACTCCTTCTTATCCATTCATATCCAGGATTTTATAAGTGAGACCAGGGGATAACTATGACTCGTACTAGATCACAAAGGTATGGATCCTGAAGGACTTAGCTCAATTTTTGATAACTTCATTGGAGTCTTATGGAGAGTGAAGTGCTATCGAATAATGACAACCTGAGTATAATGGAGCAGATCAGAAGATGTGTGCAACTGACATATTATGTGATTAAGATGAACATAACACGAATATGATAGGGAAATGTATTCGACCGAGTTATCAAAAGACTTTGACAATAATATTGGGGATGATAGATCTGTGATAATAGATTGATCCTAACATGAACTTGTAAGAAAAGTATAGCATGATCAAAATCTCAATGTCATTATTAAGACATTGTATGAATTTTATTGAGGCTATAGGCAATTAAGGATTTCAATGATATTAGAAAACTTCAACATTTCTTGGAAGTATTAAGTTTCTCTTGACTGCCACATAGATCAAATATATGCAACCACTCAAATAAAAGCATTGATCTAGGTAGACAAAAAATGAGAATTTTGAAGAAAAGGGAGAAAGAGATAGAGATGTAACTATATAAGTATTCAATGAATATTGAATATTCAAAAGAAGAAGATCATGATTTTATGAAGATACATACAATTCTATCATCTTGAATCCGATGGGAAGGTCAAACCAATCAAATTTGAAGGAATAATACTATTTGAGTTGGTGCTTTTATTGTAAAAGAGTATAAAAGAGAGAAAGCATATGGGGTTTAAGACTTTGAGTAGAGCATTGAATGAAAGGACATTATGCTGCACGAAAATTTTCAAAGAAGAATGGTGATCCACTAGAAATGAAATTCTACAAGTGGTTTGATGTCTATATCAATTATTGCAATTAGAATCTTATCGGATCCATTAGCTTATGGGGAACACCAATGGATATAGTTCATAAAAAGGAAAATTTGGTAATATCCTACCTTGCCAATAAAGTATATTGAAAAAGGAATAAAGCCGGGACAGTGACTTGTCCATTTGTCTTTCTTTAGCAAGTAGGGTACCATCAAGGATCGAATTGAGATCTTGCTATCATAGATTTGGAAGAGCAAATATCTTAAGACCATTATTTAGTCATTACCTTTAGAATACTATTGACTAAATAAAGGTTTCCCACCCTATTTAATCAAATATGTTAGTAGTCAAAGTTATATACTCAGAGGGATATTATAAGTATTTGGACATGAGTTTTACCTAAAAGAAGTTACTTATTAGACTTCAGTTGATTAGGCCACATCATGAAGGAGCTATGAGTACGATGAGGACAGTAGCAACTGAGATAGGAGCAAAAATAAGAAGTGATCTAAACCAATGTGAAATATTTTTCAAACCTTAATGGCTACCATGACAAGGTGAAGAAATTACTTTGGGTTTGAAAAATACTGCTGACTTGGATTGAAAAGAAAGGCAAATAAGTACCGATCACTTTAGAGACCCTTGAGCTTATGACATAGATATATCTGGAAAGAGATCAATAAGTAATCAAATAAAGTCTTTCTATGTCTAAGAAAATGTTTTATGCTTACCTGAGTGTTGTTAAACTTGTTGAGTTAACAACTTCAGTACAAATTGATATAATTGCTATTGAAGGAGAATTATTGTTATAAGCTAAGTATGAGGGAAAACTTGAAAACCACTACTTATGATGACAATACCCCCTGACAATTAAGACTAAATCATTGACGATAATGCAGTAATAAAAGATTGAACAACATATTGATATAGGGAATAGAAGGAGAAAAGTTGAGGTGGCCAGCACATTATAAGGTGAGATTTGATGTTACGTTGCCTTTAGACAAAAAGTTAGTTGTTATGTGCATATACCAAGTATGAAAAATCAATTGAAGGAATTTCCTAAGGACTAACCCTACTGGATTGAGTATAGAACTTTTGGACTGAAAGATTACGAAGAAAACCATCAAGCAAAGAAAGGACAAAGAGGATAATGACAAAGGATTCAACCATGACCTAGTAAGGTTACTCGGTTATGAATAAGAGACTTTTTGCATAAATGGGAACATTGTTAGAAATCCTAATGACAAATTGATGTGAATAGTGAGATAGGCCTCTAGATGAGAACATTTGACCCATTATGATGAATTAACTATAAAACATTTGACACGAGTTTGCATAAACTCTTTAGGGAGAAAAGCATTTGATGGCTTCAACATCTATGAAACTTGATGCATGTTTCGGATATCCTAATCGTGATATGAGATAGTATTAGTGATGGAGGATGCTACTTGAATTATTTTGAATATAATATGGGTTGAGGACCCAAGTTATAGTAGAAAGGCGATAGACAGTTGAAATTCGAAGTTAATCGAGGGTTTGGCTATAGGGCACATGATACCATATTAGCTATTGAAGTATCTTGGGGACAAATATAAAAGATAGGAAGCAAAGTTAAACACAATAGAAAGAATGTAACCTTTTTGTTGAACACTTACTAATGACATACAACTAACCATTAAAAGGAGATGTGGATGATGAAGAGATCACTAGATGGAAGACAAGAGGAAAAAGGGATTATCCCATGCTATTCAAAAAGGACTATGAGAAATAAGATCATATGATCTCAAAGAAGTATGAAATAATTTATATATACGAGTAGGAGAGTATGGTCATCTAAGGAGACCATCCTATACATGATCAAAGGAATACAAGCATCTAAGGATGGGTAATACAGATAGGAACCAGTAATGATAAACTAGTACACATGGGACTATGTATCAGAGTACGCAGCGAAAGTGGCCCATATATACTTAAAGAAAACAGATAAGATATATTGACAATACATATATGTGTAAGGCCTTCTAGAAGGAATTATAATGATGATAAATTGAGAAGGTGCCCAGGATTGGTTATAAAATAGTATGATTAGCATTTTAAGGACAACATTACTCCAAGTATTGGATAACGGAATAATGGATTCGTCGACAATAGAAGTATGGGAGTGAAGCAAAGGAATTTTCTTAGTTCGAGGAAGTCCTCAGAAAGAATATGTCTTATCAAGAAGACAGCTGACTTGAAGATAAGGATTTGTGGATTTGAGGACGAAATTCTTTTAAGGGGGTAATAATGTAATGACCCGAGCAATTTACGCTATTTTGGATCTAGTTAACACAAATGAATTGGACATTCTATGGGAAATGAACCATGTTAAATATTTTAATTTATTAAAAATATTAAATGAAGGAATTTATAAGAAAACTTGGTACCATTAGATTCTACTCGAAAAATGGAATCCAATGCCTCAAAGAACACTGAAAACAGAGTTCGTATGAAGAAGTTACGGTCGTTTAAAGATTAGGGGCATTTTTTGTAATTTAAATTAAAAACGAAAAAGACAGAAAATGCAAGGGGCCATTTTGATAACGGCACCCTGTCTTCTTCTTCCTCTGGATTTCTCTAGAAACCCTAGTTTCCAGAGGTTTCCACCAACGCTAATGGCAGCACTGCCATAGCAAGGCTATAAAAAGCCCCTATTACCTCCTCTTCGAATCGAGATTTTTCTGGCTATTTGAGGCTGGGGTTTCCGGCAAAAATCAGAAAACCCCCACAATGGTTTTCCCTACACATTCCGGCCAAGCCTGAGTCGTCCCTACAGGCCGACCACTCCCATCTCTTCACCTCCCCTCTTCTTCCTCTAACCTCAACGGAAGTTGGGGTTTTCCCCCTTCTTCGCAGGTTCTGGCAACATGGGGCTTTTAGACGGAAAAGAGGGAGCCGCACACCAGAATGAGGGCGTCCCTGGCTACCCAGGTAAGCCCTTCTTTCCCTCTCTCCGTTTTTCTTTCCCCCAGGCCAAATCCATGCCGGATCTGGTCGTTTTTCCAGCCAAAAAACACCAGCCCCCTGTGGAAGGAGCCAGATGGGTGGGAACCCGTCCAAGGCAACGCGTCCCAGGGGCGTGGTTCGCGACGCATGCCCGGAGCACGGTCCTTGGGCACGTGCAACGTGGGGCATGGGTTCTGGCTCCACCAAGATGCACGGGGTACCCTGAGGGCGCATTCACGCGATGCTCTCTAGAACACGCACCACAGCGAGTAGCTTAGGCGTGCGCGCACGCACATGAGGCGGTCGCGGTTCAACAGGGATGCATGGGTGTCCTGGGAACTAGGACACGCGGACCTAATCAGACTATAAAATTAGGATCAGAGGACAATTTATAGAGTCTAACCATTGAATAGTAGATCCATATCATAGGATCTAGCCTAACACTGAATTAGGCAAGGATCCATGGACCCTAAAAGACAGATCTAGCAATCTAATTTCTAAATAGATCAAAATTGATAAGAACTCCTTGTTATCCATTCATATCCAGGATTTTATAAATGAGACCAGGGTAGGGTTGAGTAATGAAGGACACAACTCCAGGAAACTTCGAGATAGGCGCTCTATCGCTACTAGACTTTTAAAAAGAGCCCATGATTGTTTTGAGAATGCATGTTTTAAGTATAAGTTATATGACTTATTTAGCATGACTTAATGAATTCAACATGCATATGATAAATACATTATGCATAGACATGTTTTGCAAACGATTGCATAAATTGCATGATTTGTGGTTATTGAGTTTTGAAAAATTGCATGTCCTTGAGGGTTACCAAAAGACGTTGGAGTGCCCAAAAGACGCTGGGTAGGCAGTTGTGAGGGACCCAAAGAGGAAAGGTTTTGAAAAAGAGGTTTTTGCTTGATTGATCGTATATGATTTGGGTTAGTAAGCTCATGGACGCTATGCTGAGAGGTTAGGGGTGGCCTCCCAGCCTCTACCACTATTAGGTGGAAAGGGTACCACGCCAAAAAAAAGGCATGTCCCTACGTCGACTGCATGTGGTACAGGGGGCTAGCACTAGTGTCACGGCACTAGGTCGAGGTGTCATATGCCCCGTGGAGGCTATGACCGAGTGTCCCCAGGTAACTGAGGACCACATTGCGAGGAGGTCGTGGGCATAGTAGGCCCTATGTTTTTGAGGATTTACTTGCATTGCATATGGCATGACATGAGGATGGTCGACCATACCATATATCCATGAGTTGGATTCAGTTGAGCATCTTATGCATATCATTATGTTTATGATATATATATATGATACTTTCAACTTGGATTATGTGATTCTTTAAGTCGTCAGTATTCCAATTCGACAATGGCTTTTAATATCGATATTGAACATGAGTGTTCAAATATGCACATGTTTTAAAGAGCATATGATTTTAAACATAGCATGCATTATAAAACTAGTAGTGATGGACTCCTACTGAGTATAGTGTATACTCACCCAATCCTTAACATTCTTCAAGACAGTTCCACTCACGCGTAGAAGACGCCTCAGGAAATGTTAGTGCTACGAGCAAGTAAATCAAAAAGAGACAATTATACATGTAAGTAAACACTCTACCCTTTGGACATGTATTTGTATTTATTTACAGTTGGGATGTGAGCTGTGATTAGATAGACCTGGGAAGACATTTATGATTTCTGGAATTTTCAAAAACTACTTTGGTTGTTGTGAAAGCAAATGACACTCGGGGTTTTCAAAATGAGTTTAAAACAAAAGATTTTTTGCTGCATTGCATTGTTTTCATAAAATGGTTTTCAAATAGGGATGCATCCCGCCTTAGGAATTAGATATTGCATTTAAAAATGCATGGGAAAACCCAGGTTGTCACAGGTTGACTGCTCAAAAAATCTGGGCCGTCCGTTCCTTGGGCCCAGATCAAATCTAAGCCCTAGGAAGGACTATGAACTTCCAGATCCAATTCCGGAGTCATCTGAACTCCAAATTGAGATCGAAAAGAAGCTATGGAAAGCTTGAAACCTCTATTTTCTGATGAAATAATAAAATGATATAATATTTAGTAAAAACCTTCTGTATTAAAGAAACAAGTTTCCAATTACCTAGATCTTCAAGATCTGAGATGATCAAATCTTGAAAATATGCTTTACTAATGATATGCTATTGAAATAAAGTGAGATCTATGGTTTGTTTGGATATATATGAGATATATTAAGGGATCTACCCATTATGGTAGAAAAACCCTAAAAATACAAAGGGACCCACTTGATCAATGAGATCAAGTGTAATCAGATCCTTGGGATGGATAGAATGAAATGTTGATATGATGAAATCCAAGGAAATCATGGATGGATTATGACAAAAATAGATCAATATGATCAAAGCATAAAACTACATTAGTATACTTGTTGTAGTTCATTAGATTAGATAATCCAAACCCTTCATCAAAGATGATTCAAGGAAGAAAACCAAGATCATCCTCCATAGGGATGATCCAATAACTAAACTCAGATTAAAGAAGAACTAGATGATAGAAGATCTAAGACCTTGATCTTTATCAACATCAGATCTAGTGATTAATAGGATTGTTCATAATTTATATATTGACAATATGTATAGATGTGCATATTACAAACATCAGTTAGGATCATGGAAGATTGGGGAAAAGAGATAAATCCTTAAAGGTACAAGGATTTGATGAATGCATTTACATGAGATATACATGATTGTACTCATGATCTTATGTTGACAAGAGTAATGTTAATACTTGTATTAAATCTCTTGAAAACCTTATGATCCAACCAAACACATATAAGATGGTTAAGGACTAAACTATAAGTGAATAGGGAAGTAGAAAATATTTCAGCCCTAAGTAAACAGACATATGGTTTGATATATATGAAATCTATTTTACATACAAGCTTGGAGGCTTGTGAGTTTGTCTTAATAGGCATAAGCCTAGGTGAATGCTATTGCTAGAGGAGTTATGAGGGTTTGGCCACCCGCTCCTTTAAATTTGATGATGTAATGATACCTTGCCCTAAGAGAGACTAAAAGTCGGGTAGTGGCAATTATGGGAAGGCCACCACTGTGAAAGTCTTGCCCCCCCATACGGGCAGTGATATAATATTTTCCACCATGGTATCAGTGGTGAACAGGGCAGTTATCCGAGGGAGCTAGTACGGATCAGACTGCAGCATAGCAACCTTTTTTATTATTTTGCACTATGATACATATGAGAATAGGCATAGTGAAATGCCTTATGTTGTAGCATAATGAAATGCTAGGTAATTGTACATTACCAATATTTTCCAAGAAGGGAAATTCCTACTATAAGATTAGCTGTAATACTAAATTCTCAAAATGAAGAGAATTAATCAGCTTAGTTGGGAAAGATATTTGTCTACTTTCACGAATTTAACTGGTTTACCCATGAAGGGTATGTATGCATATAGATATACATAACTTACAAAGTAAAGAGTATGTTTAAGGATAATGAGATTATGAAGTATTGGAATTACCTTGTCAATTATTATGTTTCTTGAATCTCCTACCAAGCATTGCTTGCTGAGATATTGTACTTGTTGCAATATCTCAGATACAGGGAAAGAGAGTTAGGAGCTGAAGACGAGAGAAGTCTTGAAGAGAATAATCTTCAAGGTATACCCTTGAAGACTTGTATTTTTCTTTGTTGAGAGTTGTATTGTATGGTGATCTTGAGTTTTGAATTATGTAATCTAGACAAGTAGTGTAATAGATTTTGCTGTACTGTGAACCACTGGATGGATCCTGGAATTTAATAAAAGTACATTCCTTCAATGGAATTTTATTTTGTACACAAATTGTACTTATGTTATGTATGAAGTGGTGACTTGGGTTTTTAAAACAAGTTCTAAAGAAAAGAATTTCCACTGCTTTGTTTTGCGAAAAAAATTTACACTCTTAAGGGCCATGCCTTTCAAAATACTTTACAAATCATGTTTCAAAAACCCGGGTTGTCACATATGATTTGTAAAATTGTCGATCTTCTCCATTAAGTTGTGAAAAACTAGTGGAGAGCTAATAAATGAGGATTCTCTTAGATAAAATAAGGGACTCAACCATGTGGAATTTTGTGGGTATATTCACTACAAACCCTCACGAGGCCTAACTCATACATTAGGGGTAACCTAGGGGATTAAGGGCTTGTTGCATGTGCTAAATGCAATTGTGAGCACCTCAAAAGTGACACTTTGTACCAGTTTTTTAAAATAATTTTGCACATGTTTTGCTCGGGACTAGCAAAGTGCTAGTTGGGGGGTGTGATATGTGTTTAATTTTGCATAAAAACCCCCAACTAGTTACCCATGTGTTACAACTTAGAGGGCTAAATTAGGGTTTTTAGACCAAAATTCATAACACATGCATGTTTGACCTAATGAAGAATATTTTGATATTTTGTAAGCCAAGAGTCTAATTCGAGGTATGTGATTAATCATGTTTTTCTAGGATTTAATTATGGTTTTTAACTTTTTGTAGGAAGTAAGATGGTGATCTGATGACTGACATCAAATGCGATGAAATTGAAGATCAAGATCAAAAGATCTAGTCAAAGCCTCAAAATCATAACTTCAACATAAAACCAAAGGCCAAAAATATATTGTGAACTAGTAATGGATGCAATTAAAAAAGCTAAAGATGGCCAAAGTGGGCCCATGAAGTAAGCCACACATTCCCACCACCTTTGCATGAAAGTCATTTAAGCCACCTTAGCCATATAAGCCATGAAAGAATGTGGGAAGCCAAGGAATTCTAGCCAAACCATACATTTCACTCAAGCCAAGGGATGGAGCAAGGAAGCCAA
Organism: Warburgia ugandensis; assembly: GCA_035236585.1. NCBI lineage: Eukaryota > Viridiplantae > Streptophyta > Magnoliopsida > Canellales > Canellaceae > Warburgia > Warburgia ugandensis. The sequence goes on from CP141130.1 coordinate 51,007,198, forward strand.
GCCAAGAAAGCTTCCAAAGCTAGCCATGAAGCCTAGTCAATGGAGCCTTCAAAGTTAGCCATCTAAACCATCAAGCTAAGTTAAATGGAAGCCTAGGAATGGATGAAATTCAAGGGAATGATCCATGAGGTTTCAAGGGATATTTTGAAGATAATTAAGGGAAATCTTATCAGGATAAGTTGGCATATAGACCAAGAGGATGAGAGCCTTCCACTTTTTCCCACCTTTTTTATCACTTTCCTCCTCACCACCAAATACCACCATGAATTTGAATTTCCATTCAAGAGTTCTACCATTCCATAACTCTTCCACCTTCATAAACTCTTATCCTTACCACCCAACCAATCCCAAGGCCTTAGGAACCCAATTAACCAATCAAAATTTTCCATCTCGCCTTTATTTCCTATGTTTTTCCTACTTGTCACTTTCCTTCCACTTTCCTAACTCCTATCCCAACCAACCACAATTCTCCACCTCATTCTCTCCCTCCCTTTCTTATCTCATTCCCACCCCACTTACTTATGTTCAAAAATTTTTGAAGGGGGGAGATGCCCCTTCTTGAAAAGTAGGTGTCTACTAGCTACTCCACTCCAAAAGAAGGCAGCCACCATTCCCCACTTTCCTCCTTCGAAACCTTAGTCCCCCACCCATCTTAACCATCCAAAATAGCTTGATTTCATCCCCACCATACCTTAATATTAGGGTACTCTAGATAAAGTAGGAGAAAAAGTATAAAACTCAACAAAAACCTAAGAGAAGGACACACCTTTTCACTTAGGGAAAAAGACGTCTCCTCCCTTGGAAGGAGACGCCATCTTCCTAAAGCCATCTCCTCTCTCTTTTGATTTTGTTTTGTGGACTCATTGTGTACTACTCTCTTCCTAAGGGTGTGGGAAATCTTCTAGAAGTACTCCACACCTTGTTTTAGGAGTATTTGCTTCAACTTTCAATGTTGGTTTCTCTTGCTTCTTTTCTTGTTTTACTTAGTTCTTTTGTGCTAGTTTGTGCCTTGTCCTCTTTTGTTGCTCCTTGCCTTAGAAATTAAGATTCAAGGGTGGTTTTCCCTTGGAGTGACATCCATAGTAAATCATCTTGAATCAATTTTTCCCTTTTCCTTTCATAGCTTTTGAGTTCTCTTTTAGATTCCATTGAATTCCAGCTTTGTTTTTCATTAGTTTCAATTGTTCTTTGCTTATATGCCATAAGATTTCCTTTGAATATTAAACTTTGTTGGTGGAGGAGTCATTGTTGGTCTTTTTTTTAAGGTTCATGTTTTAAGGAATAGTGGTGCATTTCATTCAAAATTGGATAGCTATCTTCCATGTAATCAATTGTGTGTCATAAACTTTTGATGATTAATGGAATACTTTTCACTTGATTATTGACCATACTTCTTCTTAATTGTTTGCTTTATGTTGATGGGATATTAAGGGCGTGAATGTTTAAATCTGAAATTTCTAGCAATCTAATCAAAAGGCTTCTTAAATATGATGAGAAGATTGTCTCAAGCTCACATAAGATTATCACTAGATGCTCTTGGAATTCTTGTAATTTTGAAGTATCCACCACCTTCTTACACAAAACATTAAGGAAGCAACAACATTTAGAAATAGATCCTCTAACTTTATCTAGTACACATAGGAGTTATTGCATCATTGCATGGAAATTGTACAACTTTATCCCTGATAATTTTAGCTCTTCCATGGAAACAATGTTTCTAAAGCTTGAAGAGTACCTATCTAGGACATTAATCTCCAACAAGTTTTTACACACTATTCATGTCTCCTATCTACCAAGCATATAATTTGCTTTAGGCAAGTTTTTTCCTCAGCCTATCCTTTGGATGCTACCTTCTCTTCATACCCATTCTCATAAGATCTACTCGAGCAGCAAGTCCATAATTTATTTTTCCTGGTATGTCATTCAAGGTACCAATCAAGTTTTTATAAACATTCTTCTTAATGTGCATGACATCAAGCCCATGCCACAAGTATAGCGATTTCTAGTGCACAAGTTTAAAGAATATTGACTTTTTCTTCTAACAACTTTTAGAGTTGTTCTCATATGTATGCTTAGTTGCCTTCTTCTTCCCCCATGAGACATTAAGGTTTTTAACATGTTCCAATACTTATAATCTAGTCAACCTCTTTGGAGGTGTCCTAGTCTCCACACTACCATTAAATTCTTCCTTTTTAAAATGGTATGGATGGTTTTTATGCAACCATCTTCTATTTCCTGGGAATGCCATCTTCTTACCATGTTGAAGTTGTATGCGCACGTTTGGCATTATATCCCTTCACTATCCATCCTACCAAATTACCATATACAAGAAAGTTGTTTATTGTCCAATATGTTTTAAAGGTGGATGGATCTTTCTTATATGCATCATAAGCTTCAACCCCTGCCTCCCACAATATTCAAAGATCATCAATCAACGGAGTTAAGTACATGTTAATGTCATTCTTAGGTTGGTTAGGACCCAATATTAACATAATTAACATCATGAACTTCCACTTCATGCACAACAAGAGCAGAAGGTGGTAAAAAAACTTATAACATGCCAACAACTTGTAATGACTCCAATTTTGTAACATTTAAAATCCCAAGTTAGCAATGAAAAGTTCAGTTTTTGAAGATAAGGGCATTTTGGTCATTTCACTATTCACCTTGACTGAACCCAAAAATTTGGTCCTGAAAATGAAACCATTATGTGTGTCTCGGAAAAAGGAATCCAACGAGACCAAAATCACCCAAAACAGAGTTAAAATGAGCAAGTTATGGCCCTCTGAAGTTCAGGGGCAAAAATATAATTTTTACTAAAAAACGGATTTAGCCTACAAAACACAGGGGCCCGTTTTGATACGGGCACCCTTCATCTTCAACCCCCTAGAGGGTTCTAGAACAGCGGTGATTGGAGGAGAAATCACCGCCATTCTGGAGGTTTCTCCACCGCCATTCAAGGGCGGTGAGAGCCCCCTCCAGAACCCTCTTATAGCTCTATAAATAGAGCTCTTGGGCGCCTCTAATGGCAGCCCAAAAGCTTGAGGAAAACCCGTTTTGGAGAAGTAACCAAGAGGAGAAATGAGGATTAAAACCCAGCAACAAGCCAGGTATGCCCAAGATCCCTCAAAACCTGTCTTCACAGTAGTCCTAAGATCATTTTCCCTAAGTTTTTGCATGAAAAATCATGCAAAATAGAGACCTGGAGAGTCACCAAGGACCCAGGGACGTTCCCTAGGCCACACTGGTTTGACAAGGTCAAACCAGGGTGTCTTGAGGATGCCCCGGTCCCCCAAACGAGCGAAACGCTCCTTACCGCACAGACACGTCGACCGCGTTCGAAGAGAACCAAAAAGACGCGTCCGTGGACACGCCCGCAAAATGAAACACCGAGCAGAAAGTTCAGTGTGTCTGCAGAAGCGCCCGCTGAGGCACATGCCACAGATGAGCTAGCAATTCAGGATTTTTTCGCTTCTTAAGAACATAGGGGCGCATGACGCTGACGCGCAGCGTGCTAGCATTCCGCTTTTCACTCTTAAGGTCCTTATGTACATGTGACACTAAAAAGCTTATAACTTGAGATCTAGAGCTCCGATTGAGGCGCCGCAAAAGATGTTGTGTCTGTGTCGACGACATGGACACACCTAAACTATAAAATACCTAATCAAGGCCCAATAAAATGTGGGCATTACCCTTAGACCTTTAGAAAACTGAGGATACCAAGGCCTAATTAGGACCTTATGACACCCATAGGCATAGGGATGGACCCCTAATGCCTAAGTAATAAGACCAACCACTCTAAAACCCATAAAAGATAGGCTAAACTAACCTTGATTCCCCAAACCATGTTCAGGAGCGTACGAGGACAAAGGGGTTAGCGTGACCTAGCCAGGTAGGTGCTCTATCGCTACTAGATTCTTTTAAAAGAACTATGATTGTTTTGCGAATACATGTTTTAAGTATATGACTTGTTTAGCATTACTTAATTCAACAAGTCCTTGAGGGTTACCAAAAGACGCTGGAGTGCCGAGGGCCAGGCAGTTGTGAGGGACCCGAAGAGGACTGGTTTTGAAAAAAGAGAGGTTTTTGCTTGTTTGATCTAATTATGATTTGGGCTGATAAGCTCGTGGGCGCTATGCCGAGAGGTCTGGGGTGGCCTCCCAGCCTCTACCACTATTAGGTGAATGGGTACCACGCCCAAAAAAAGGGCATGTCCCTGCTTCGACTGCATGTGGTACAGGGAGCTACCACTGGTGTCACAGCACTGGGTCGAAGTGTCATATGCCCCATGGAGGTATATGATCCTGTGTCCCTAGGTACTTGGGGACCACACGGCGGTGAGGTCGTGGGAATAGTTGGACCCTATGGTTTCGTGGACTTATTTGCATTGCATATGGCATGATATGAGGTTGGTCGACCATACCATACCAGATATGCATGAGTTGGATTCAGTTGAACATCTGATGCATATCATTATGTTTATGATATATGATACTTTCGACTTGGATTATGATATTTCTTTAAGTCGTCAGTATTCCGGTTAGATAGTGGTTTTTAATATCGATATTGAATATGATTATTCGAACATGCATATGTTTTTTATGAGCGCATGATTTTAAACATAGCTTGCATTGCAAAACTAGTAGTGATAGACTCCTACTGAGTATAGTATATACTCACCCTATCCTTAACATTTTTCAGGATAATTCCATCCACGAGTAGAGGACATCTATGTTAGTGCTACGAGCAAGTGAATCAAAAAGGAAACAATTATACATGTAAGTAAATTCTCAACCATTTGGACATGTATTTGTAATTAATTACAGTTGGGCTATGTGCTGTGACTGGATAGATCTGGGGAAAAACACTTATGATTTCTAAAGCTTTTCAAAAACTACCTTGGTTGTTGTGAAAGCAAATGACACTCGGGGTTTTCAAAATGAGTTTAAAACAAAAGATTTTTCCGCTGCATTGCACTGTTTTTCAAATCGGGATCCCACCTTAGGAATTTAGATTTTTCATTTAAAAATGCATGGGAAAACCCGGGTCGTCACACAACTATACCTACTACTCATAGAATCAAGAGGATTAATTTCATCTAGAGATGTTGTAAGTCATAGGTTTTTGGGTTTTTTTTTAAAATTAGGCTGCATGAAGTCTACGAGCTTCCACTCCAAGCTATTTATTGGATGGCATAAATAGTTATCATCTGCTCTCTCCTCGACATGCCATCCTAGTTTCTTTGTTGTTTCCATAATACAAAATGTTCTTTTAAATATTACAATAGGGGGAAGTACCATAGGACCTTTGTAGAAACATTTTTCACTAGTCGAATAGTTGAATTCTTGTTTTTCTATCTTGAATGTCTATAAGTTGGGCATACAGTTTTGTCTTTGTGCTCCTTCCTAAATAAGATGCAGTCATTAAGAGGAATGGGGAAAAATACCATAGGACCTTTGTAGGAACATCTTTCACTTGCCAGCTAATTGAATTCTTCTATAGCTTTTATCTTGAATGTTCACAAGTTGGGCCTACAGTTTTGTCTTTGTGCTCCTTCCTGTACAAGGTGGACATGTAGTCATTGGGGCATACTTCAACCCTAATGTAGCTAGGATTTTTTTTTGCCTCCCATGTTGACCTAGCCAGTTTGTTCTCCTTCAGTAGCATTTCACTGATCACTTTAGACAATTATGTAAAACTTTCATATGAAAAACAAAATCTCAATTTAACTTCATAAAGTTTTGCCACTGTAGACAACTTGGTATAGTATGTACACCCAATGTACAATAGCTCATCGACTTCCTCCAATATAGTTTAAAATTGTACAAGATCATCTTAAAAGTCATCATATTGTATCTTGAAACATCAGTATAGATGTACTATCTACAACACTTCCTATAGTGTCTTCATGATGATATACACATTTTACCCTTATTGAGAGCCCATGAAGAAGTCCCACTCCTTTCCACATCCAAGGGCGGTAGCTTTCTTCAACATCATTGAAGTAGAAATGTTCTTTCAACTAACTTATAGTTACCTTTTTCAAGATTCCACATCTCAAGCATGGACATTTCATGCAATTACAATCACCACCTGCCCTAAGTGCAAGCTCTATGAACTTTTCTATGTCCTTCTCATATTCTCTTGATGATCTTTTTATGGTCATCCAAACGTATTTGTCCATTTTATCAAAAAAAATTCAAGTTTAAATGCGTGTGAAGACTTTTCATACATGAAAAGATTAATAACCTAAAGTTAAACATTTTACCAAATAGTTGATGTGCAAAGAAAATGAATATACATTTAGAAAAATATATATTAAAAAATTAATTTTCCAAATCTAGGTTGGGATAAGAAAGATTGATGCAAAAACATGAGTGTTCCATACACATAAATGATCCACACACTAATCCATACACATCAATGACCCACACATAGGAAGGGAAAGCTTTAAGAAAGGAATTTTACACCCATAATCTACTAAATAAATTAAACATGAGAAAAACAAGAAATAATACATACCCACTCCAATATCAGCTAAGAACATACAAGTTTAGGATACAATCTACATAAATCTAACTCAATCTTAGAGTTTTCATCAAAGCTAGCTTGAGCAAAAAAATTACTCCTTGAACTTCACACTATTTTAAAAATATGAAAATTTTTAAATTTTGGTTTCAAAGAAACCATCTTCTTTAGTTTAAAAAACATGAGAAGGTTTCCAATAACCATACCATTTTATGCAAAAAATAAGATAGTTATAAAAAAATTGTCTTATTTCATATGAATAGAATAAGACGGTTCATTGAAACCGTCTTATGTATATTTTTTGTAGGATGGTTTTCACAAACCATCTTTGTAAGTTATATATTGTAAGATGGTTATTAGAAACCATCTTTTATTTATTCTAATAAGATGGTTGCTTTTTAATCACCTTGTTTTTTATGTCTTCTTAAACCCCAATTTTAGTAGCGCATCTATATTTGGGCAAGTAAACATACTTGGAAAGGTCCAAAATCAAAGCATAAATAGATGTTAAATAATATTTTAAAATCAAAGCATGAATAGCGAGATATGAAACGTCTATACTAAGGAGTGAAACAAGATCATGGTGAAAACCCCACCATTTAGACCACTATTCAAAGATCAAAATGGTGCACACATAAGCAATAAAGATAAAGGAATTTTCAAACCTTTAAAACTTTCAAAACCTTTTAAAAACTTAGCAATCTTAGACCACCCACCTCATAGACAAGTTTGCGTAGATTCTTCTCATTTTTCCTAGCTTTTCCATTCTTGTTTCTTGTGTATACTTCTATCACATACTGCTTCTCAATGCATAGGTTAAGACATCATTTTTTTACTTCTTCCTCCCTTCTTCTTCTTCTTCTTCTTCTTCTTCTTCTTCTTCTTCTTCTTCTTCTTCTTCTTCTTCTTCTTCTTCTATCTCTAATTTTCTCTTTCTTTCTTTCTCACTTCCACTCTTTTTCCTACTTATAATGGTAGATGCCTTTTTCTATAAAGTTCTAAATATCCTAGATTCAAAATCTTAAGCAAACTAGGAAACTCACGCCCAGTTGGTTGGATTCTAAGGTAAGACATTCTATATGTTCTGTGGATTCTTAATAAAAATGTCTTAACCATATAACTATGACATCTACTATGTGCCCCATCTTATATAAAAGAAAAAATGTGTAACCCAAATTAAAGTGACCGTCCAGTTCTAGGATTCCTTAAAAGAAATGTGTAAGTTATAGGCCCCCCCTTCCCATTTGAAAAAATATATACACTAGGTATGAACCCCCTTATGCTACCAAATGTTCAAAATAAATAAAGGGGGTTCCATTATCAATCTTCATACTTGACACATTTATCATATATGCCTCCATTTGTCAAATTTGTCATATATGTATATCATTAAAAAATATTTTTCTTAGCTCTACTCATCTATGACCTTTTTATTGTTCAATTGTGGTGTTATCAAAAAATAAATTTTCACAATTTGAAGAAAAAGCATGTTTTTCATTTACGGTAAAAATAGGTACAAAATTTAATGTTATTGCATTATTACCCCCTTCAAGGATTTCATCCCTAAAATTCTTCTAAACTTCAGTCATAAACAACTCTGGACATTTCTCTTTCATCTCATATTCTAATTCCAATATTGTCTCCTCAATTGAATGTTATTTTCATAGGACTTTTAGCAGAGGAATCTCCTAGTTTCTTGACTTTTACTCTTTCCTATCCAACATTCAAATCGCTTTCATCTCAAATGTCAAATCTGGTTGTAGCTCGGTTGGCACTTGATCAAGAACATGTGAAGGCTCTACTATATACTTCCACAGCATGGAAACATATAAAACATTGTGAAACTCTGAAAGCTATAACAGTAAGGCCAACTAGCATGCCTCTAAATTGATCTAATCTAGAATCTCAAAGAGAGTTATATATTGATGACTCAGCTTCCCTTTGATACCGAAACTCATGACTCCCTTGGTAGGGAAAAGCTTCAAAAATATAGTCTCCAACCTCAAACTCTAAATCCCTATGCCTTTTATCAATATAACTTTTCTATCTACTCTACATTACAAGGAGTCGCCTCCAGATAAGTCTTACCTTATTACTACATTATTCTACTAGTTTTGACTATATAATCTTATCCTCTCCAACGTTACTCCAAATCATCAATGAATAGCAGGGTATCTCATACGAAACTTCATATGGAGCCATTTTGATGCTTGAGTAGAAACTATTATTATATTCAAACTCAATCAATAGTAGGTTTCATCCCAATTTCTTTTCCATACAATAGCACACGCTCTTAACATATCTTCTAGAGTTTGAATCATGAAACTCAATGAACACCCCAATGACTATTGCAAGCATTTCCAACACTACAATGTGAATTGACTATTCCTATCAGAAGTAACGGTTACATGCAAGCTCATAATTTCTTGGATGTATAGTCTTTCAAAACTATCAGAAGTCTGATTCTGTCGAATTGGGAGAAAATGTGCCAATTTTGTCCTAATCAACTATCACCCATATCATGTCATGTTCACTTGATATCTTGGGTAAATCCACAATGAAGTGAATAGAGATATCATCCAACTTTCACTCAAGAAGCCCAAAGGATTGTAAAAGTCATGCTGGCCTCTAGTGCTCAACCTTGACTTGATGACATGTCAAGCATTCATTCCACAAACTCTCCCATATCCTTGTTCATACCATTCCACTAGAAATATCTTTTAAATCATGATACATCTTTGTTCCACTAGGATGAATGGCATATTGTTACTGGTGTATTGTGCTAAAATTTCTTGCCTTAATTCAGCACTCAACAGAACCACTAAACTCATGTGCATCCAAACACTACCATTCATTCTTTTAATGAAACATAGTTTACTAACTAGAGCTTATGTCTCATTATCATCTTTTATATCTGAAGAACTCTCTCAACAATAGCAAAGTTTGTAGTCAAGTTTCCCATGAGAGATTTCTTCTTCTTGTGCTAGATTTTTGTATACACCCGAATACTTTCTATAACAATTTTCACCTCCTGGAAAGCATGATTACATGCATCACCTGTGCCTTTTAGCTTAATGCATTGACCACTATGTTGGCCTTTGCAGGATGATACTGAATGGAGAAATTGTAGTTTCTTAAGTACTCCATCCATTTCCTCTACATCATGTTTAAGTCCTGCTACGAGAAGATATACTCGTGGCTCTTATGATTAGTGACAACCTCAAACTTCTCTCTTTACAGATAATGGCTCCAAATCTTTAAGGTAAAGACTATAGCTACCAACTCCATATCACGAGTATAGTAACTAACCTTATGCTTTTTTCAACTACCAAGGTGCATAGGTAATCACCTTCTCAATCTGCATCAACACACAATATAATTCTTTACCCTAAGGTAGTGTTGCAAACCACAAAACCTCCACTACCTAATGTGTAAAACAAATGCTAGTGCAATAGTCATCTAACTCTTCAATTCTTAGAAGCTCACTTGACTAGCATCATCCCACAAAAATCTCACATCTTTCTTTGTCAACTTGATTAGTTGTAAGGCAATGTGTGAATATCCTTCAATGGTAGTATTCTCTAAGACCTAGAAAACTCTATATCTCTATCACCATCTTTTGTGTTCCCACTTCTCCACTACTTCTACTTTAGCTGCATCAATTGTTAATACCATCTTTTGAAATGACATGACCTATAAAATATACTACCTCCAACCAAAATTCACACTAGCTAAATATAGTATGTAATTGATGCATCCTAAGCATGTCTAGATGTTCCCCTTGACCCACTAAATAAATCAAGATATCATCCACAAATAGGATAACAAATTTATTAATAAATGGCTTGAACACCTTGTTCTTGAGGTCTATAAATGTGGCTAGAGAGTTCATCAACCCAAATAGTCTCTCAATTCATAGCGTCCATATCGAGTTCTGAATTCTGTCTTTGAAATATCTTCTTCTCTTATCCTCATTTATGATATGCAGACCTCAAAACAATTTATGACTGCTTGAAGCTGATCAAATAGGCCATCTATCTAGGGTAAAGGATACATATTCTCCACAATGGCTCCTTTAAGAATCCAATAGTCAATGCAAAGACTCATTGACCCATCCTTCTTTTTAACAAGGAGGAGTGGTTTTCCGTATGGCAAAACACTAGGTCTAATAATCCTTAGTCTAGCAATTCTTGTAGCTGACTCATTAACTCTTTCAACCCTAAATGGCCCATTCTATATCGTGCTTTGAAAATAAGATATGTACTAGGTATCAACTCGATAGAGAAGCCTATCTCCCTTTTAGGTGGTAATCCTAGTAAATCCTTAGAAAATATGTCTGAAAATTCCTGGACCATTAACACCTTTTCTAGCTTGGATTTATCAACCTCCACAATCTCAACTCTAGCCAAAAGGCCTAACATCCCTTATCAATGTATCTAGCTGCCTTTATAGCAGAATGAAACATGCTTCTGCAAAGTCTTGTCTCTCTTGAAAGGAGATTGTCACCTTTCCTAGAACATCAAAGGTAACCCACTTCAAATGTAAATCGACTATTGCCTAATGCAATGCTAACCAGTCCATCCCAAGAATGCTATCAAAGTAGGTCACATTTAATACTACTACGTCATATACACATAATTATTACATTTAACATTCCTACAAATTATATTTTTAACCCTAAAATTACTCAATTTATCATTAATTAGGGTTTATTTTATATTTTGCAATATTAGGGTAGAATTGAGAAATGGGTGTATTCTTGGCGTTTTAAAGCCCCAAAAGGAAGTTAGTCCATCATCCAAGCAATTCCACTAATCCATAAGTCAAAAGTCACATAGATGTAATGTATAAGTGGTTAGATCAAGCCGATCAATGTTCTAGATCACCAATCAAGCTTATATTAAAATGGATGGCTCATATAAATCTAGATAAATTGGATCAAATATAGAACAATGGCTTAAGCTTCAAAATTTTCCAAGTACAAATGATTGAAATGTCTAAAGTTTCCAAGATTAGTGGTGGATTGAAGAAGATCAATGGTGATCTAAGCGATCTAGCCTTAAATGGCCAAGCTCTCTAAAATTCTTTTGGAATGTGCCACCTTTAAAATGGCTAGTTATGGATATAAAGGTATCATTAAGATGTACATGACCAATGGTTTAGATCGTTTGAAGTTATTGTACTTTTTGGCCAAGATAAAAGAAACATATTGTATGACTTGGATTGAATCAAGATAGAACATTTAAGAAAGAGGAAATGGCTTGGGATGTTTTATGGTGGAAGTGGAAAGTGAGGAAATCCCTATGTCTAGTTAATTTTTAAAGTCTAAGGAGAGTAGCAGTTGCTATATTGAAGATATGTAAGGAGCTAAAGGATGATTTCCTAAATGGGAGCCAAGCTCTCTCTATATATAAGCATATGAAGGGAGATTCAACGTGAAAAGGGGTTGCTGGTAGAGGAGTTCAACTTCAATGTGAAGAGTAGTAGGAGGTAAGAGATATTCAACATGAAAGAGATGAGAAGTAGATGTTCCATATGCAAAGAGAGCATTCAAGGAAGAGGAGGCATCAAGAAGGGAGTGTGGACTATTCTAATACAAGGAAAGAACTAGCAATTGTCTTTTTCTCTTCTTGTTATTTTTTTTCTTCCATTGTTCTTTGATTCAAAGTTTCATTAAGATTCTCCTATGCCTTAAGAGTAAGTTTGCATTGTTTTCCAGTGAGACTTTAAGGAAGATATTGTTCTAATTCATTGAAAATTAGTGACATGGACTATAAATATGTGTAGTAATAGGGTAATTTCATGATTAAATATCTAAAACTACGTTGATTTTATTTGAATTTGGTTGATTCCATTGGATTCAAGTCTAGGTCATTGTGTTAGACACAAAGCTTCACTATAAAATTCCATGGGGAAGTGGTCGAAATCATCGACCAAAGTAGTGCACTTGAAAGATTTCATCAGTAAAGCTACAATCACTCTCCTGTTTTACCAGTGCACTTTAGTTCTTCATTAATTTATAATTTTTTGAAAATAAATTTATGGGTATTTATTAAAAAATTTCAAGATCTTGATCTGATGCTAATTTTTAGTTTTTAGTTTGGTCTAGAGCATGTGGTTGGAAATCTTTACTTTTAGTACTACCAGTGTCACTCACCAGTTACTATTTCATTATTGTGTTGCTTCATTTTTTTATTTCATGGATGCTATACTTGGGGATGATCCTGAGGTATTGATGAGTGACACATCAAGATATTAGGCAATCAATATAATTTTGGGAAGTTTATGCTCTTTTTTTGTTTTCTTAGTATTTAATGATAATTTTAGATCAATTTTTTCAATGTTTTTTGTGTTGACCATGTGTAGCTACTTCATTCATCTAGGGTGAGGATGAAACCATGTTAAGACATTGTTTTAGTCATGGATAAGTGATTAATTGATTTAGGACTTTTAATTATCAATTTTTAAATGTTATGCTACATAATTTGGAACACAATGTTAGTACTATTTTCATGAGGATTATGATGTATTTTTTTTTTATAGTTTAGAGACTAATCTATGATAAATAACAATTAGTACAATTCTTATATAATTTGTGATTGTAAAAAATATAAGCTATACTTTGCATTCATACAAATTAACCTATGCATATCATTAAAATTGAGAAAATAATTAAATTATGATTTTAACAAACACATCATCCACATTGATATTTCATCATTGTTGTATTAACATTTGTGAACTAAATCAATTATTCTTATATATGGATGCTTAATTATTAATGTGGTGGATTCCAAAATCCTAGACTTTCATAATTTGATTAATTTATTTTTATAGTAATTGATAGTAGATTAGGGTTTCTTAATTATTTCTAATTACTTAGCTAGTTTAGTATAATTTATGCTAGATTCCAATTGCATTCATAATCTTCAAATTGAGTCTTCATTGGATCAACACATAATTGCACATCTATATTTCAATAAACCTATGCGCTTGCTGTAATTTTAAAACAAGGCCATTAAGTCAACAACCATTTGCCTATTATCAATCATAACTAATACATCTTCAAGGAACTTCTATGTACAAATGGACTCACTGTAAGCAGTCATCACTATCCACACAAAAAGCAAAATCATATGAAACAAAAGAGTGCATAGAACCTAAATTAAAAAGAATTTTGGTAGGTCTATGATGAACAAGAAGAATACCATCAACCATAATATTTGATGGTTATGTCAGAAATTGCATGTCTTAGGAAAGTTTTTAATTTTGGAAAGTTACTAATTTTAGCATAATTTCCCATTCCATGTGTTCATTTTCAATTTTAAATGAGGTTAAATATCCCTTGAATTTTATCTAGGTTAAATAGTTTAAAGTAAGGACCACTAGTGTCACAATAGTTCATGGGATAGATCTCACTAGCATGCTATGTTGCAAATGATTCATGTGCTTGCAATTTTTATTTAAAACCACAACAAGGGCATAAAGACAAATCTAGATTTATGAAGACAAGCATTAGAACCTAAAGAATTTAAAATCATTCAAACTCCAATTTTATTAAGGAGAGGAGTGGGAGTGGAGCACCAATAAAGATTGGTAACCAGTAGTTCCTGTAAAAGACCACTTTCTATACTAAGGATTGATAATTAATGAGAGTAGACAGATTGAGAGGGAGGTTACCTAGTGAAACCAATTGGGTTAGAACAAATGGAGAGGTGCATCTAAAGTTTTGTGTGATCGGTGGGTTCCACTCAAACTAAAAGAAAAATTCTATAGGATGGCTATAAAGCTAGCCATGCTCTATGGATCAAAGTGTCGGCCAATTAAAGAACATCATGTTTATAGGATGAGTATAGTAGAAATGAGGATGCTGAGATGGATGAGTGGCAAGACATGAAAGGATAGAATTAGAAATGAAAACATTAGATGAAACTTAGGGGTAGCACCAATAGGTAACAAGATGAGGAAGTTTAGACTCAGATGGTTTGGATATGTCCAATGAAGACCAAAAATGGCACCAATTAGAAGGAGTGAGGCAATAAAAATAGAAGGTTCTAAAAGGGCAAGGAGAAGGCCCAAAAGAATGAGGATAAAAGTGGTGAGAAAAGATTTCAAAACTTTGGGACTAAATGAAGTCAAGGTACTTAATAGAGGGGAATGGAGGAACAAGATTCATATGGCCAACCCCTAATTAGGATAAGGTCTTGATGAGATGATGATGATTAAAGCTATCATGAGAAAGTATTCACCTTACCCTTCAGATCATCCCTTACTCCAATACTGTGACAACCATTAGTATTATGGACCCTAGACAACCCAATGTTGGCTCTCTAAGTTGCATGTGCAAGAGAATGACCAACAATGAATCTTGATGATGTGCCTTAATTAATTACTACAAGTGCATAGCTCTAATGGAGTATAGAATAGATTAAATATGGGTCGATTCCACAAAGAATCTTTAATAAAAGAGAATTAATTAGAATATTAGGTCATCTTACTTTAATATAGCCAAACCATTCATGACAAGGACATTTATATCTAAAACTAAAGACAGGAAACTAACTAAAAAGGAAACAACTACTAAAAGAAAGAGGGAAAGTTTAGAAAGTTTAGACAAAGAGTGGTTTAGAGGCCATTCATCTTTTAGGAAGTTGAACCATAGAGAAGGCTTCCTTCCCTAAACATGAAGTAGAAGAAATTAAAACAAATTGGAGATAATGGCCCTTATTTTAAGATTCATCCATTCCTAGCCTTAGGGGATGAAGCGAGCAATAGGTACATAGTGTATCCCTACCTTCCAAAACGAAGTTCTTAGCTGGAAATCTACATGTCATATGGATGAATTTACATGTTTTCCTCAACCTTAATTAACAAATTAGAAAGTACCCTTATATCTAAGAATCCTTTCCTTTTCCTTAGTCCAACTCCATAAAAAGAAATTAGAAAAAGTGAAAGAGGAATGAAGCAAGAATGCTAACTAACATGGATTATACATGAAACTATGAAACATGGAAATAGAAAGCATATGGAATTAGAAAGTGGAAAGATAAGGAAACATGGAAAGAGTATGTGAGTGAACGAAAGTGATAATGGTACAGGAAATAATGTGAGATGCATGCAAATCTAGCATGGAAGGATCCATGCAAGAAAATTAGAAAATGAAAAATGTGTGTGTGTGTGTGTGTGTGTGTGTGTGTGTGTGTGTGTGTGTGTGTGTGTGTGTGTGTGTGTGTGTGTGTGTGTGTTTCAAAATGAAAGTGGAATGCTTAACCTATAAGCAACTAAGATGCTTAATTCTACTATGATATGCATGAATTTTTTAAAGTAAGAATGCTTTCTAAATCTAATGAGCTACTATGCATGAAGTTTCTAAACTTTCCCTAGAAAATAAGCAACAAAAAATAGAAGGTCAAACATGGTTTTAAAATTACAAAAGTGCTACTTTTATGCTAGGAAAGTTCTTGATCGAAGAATCTACTACACAAATACTTTCTCAAATACACCTAAAAAAATCTTAAAATATTCCTAATATGAATGAAAATAAAATTAGAAAGTTTCTAAAGCTAAAAAGTAAGGGGTCTAAGTTCTAACATGAAATCCAAAATCAAAAACTACCTACTTCTAAAATAGATAAGTGCTTAAAAACTAGTCCCATTCTTCATTTTCTTCTAAGAAGCTTTTATTGTATATGATTCCAATGTATATGAATTGAGCTTCTTCCATAAGCTTCCAAAGGTGGTGAAATGTGTGCATTCAAAATCTAAATGGCCATAATCGGCAATTGATTCTGAGGGAGTCTCTAAGAAGGGACTCATTGCCTTATTCCCTTTTTACAAGCCTCTTCCTTCCACTCACAACAACCCATGAACTATATTGAGCTTCTAGAAGATGTCCTTCATGTTAGAAATTTGTACCCTGCAAAGCTAATTAATTAACTTTTATCATATATGACTTGGGCAAGACTCTCCTATATAAGCAATGAGTAAAGGGATAGTAAGACTTTACAAAAATGGCCCCTTAGTGTGCTCATCACTTAAGAAAGAGAAAGCCCTAAGACCTTTTTCCTCTCTTTGACTCTTAATGGTTCAAAGTTACAGCCAGCTCCGAGAGAAGAAGAAACCCAAGAGCAGAGATTCTTGACTAGTGTTGGATGGACTATATAAATTATATTTTCAATTTTAAGAGGGTAAACTAATAAGTTCAAGTTTGAAAGATGTCATATCAAATGATCCAAGAATGATTTTAAATTAGTTTTTGATGTTCTAGTTTCAAATCAAAAACAATTCTTAACCTTTTCCAAGTATTTTAATTGTAGTACGAGAGCCTACTTGAATTCATGTTCTTTTTATTTTATTTGAATCAATTTGATTATGATTTCAAAATTCTAATGTAATTAGAAACCAAAGTTTTAACATGTGACTTATTACATGCACATGTGACTTATTAAAACAAGCCTATGCTTGTTTCAAAATTCTAATGTAATTAGAAACCAAAGTTTTAACATGTGACTTATTAAATTATTTCCTTTGAAGTTTAGTTCAAAATTTTGAAGGACAAGGGATCACATCATATTGTTTTCAATAGACTAAATTTTACATGATTCTAAGTTTGTTTGATAGAGTTTCTACATTTAGCTATGATGCCCTAGGTTTTGGAAATTGATTTTCAAATAAAATTTTCAAAATATTATTTTCTTGAAGATTCTTTTTCTAAATAATTAGGAAACAAATATAGTGTATTTTCAAAAATCACACTTGAGCTTAACATCTACTTTCCAAAACTTCTCATATAGATAAAATATTAAGTAATATCATAATCATTAGCGAGAGTGCTAGTCACAGCCCAAACAATAAGAATTTACCATAAGTAGAGTAACCAAATTTCATTTCTTAACATAATAAATGTTTCATAAGCTCAATGTATCTATCAAATAAATTAAACTAAATCACTATTGATTCCTTTCTATACTCTTCTTTAATTTTCTCCTAAATTCTTTCTACCTTGGTCTACTTACTTCCCTGAGGATTCACCTACAATTGTTGGTGGGGGTGAGTACAACCACTTAGAAGGAAAACCCCTAGGTAATGTGAACAAAGGAAAATAAAAACATATGCAAGTTCCTTTGAAATATCATTTAATTTACTTGACTTTGGCATATAATAAAGCTAAAAGAAATCTTAGAAACTACAAGACACATGTATAACAAAATGCATATGCAAATTACATAATAATAGCAATACTATGTTAGGGCCACTAAGGCAATCACTAGTGGGGCCACATAAACTATTTCACTATGTCACATAGGCTATATCGCTGTGCCACAATACTAGACATCAGTGTCATATAAGCTATATCAATGAGCCACGAAGGCTGAGCCACAGAGGCTGTGTCGGGCCGAGTTTTTATAACACATTTTGTAATACATTTTCCAAAGATAGGGCCCTTAGTAGTAAAAAAATTTCACAAAATAAAGCAGCAAAAATTTCACTATGCCTATCTCATATGCATCATAGTGCAAAATAAATCAAAGGACTACCGTGCCTGTAGTCTAATCTATACAGTTCCTAGATAACTGCTTAATAATCCACTGATACAACATTTAATGGAAATGTAAAATCTATGTCTATGTGGGCGGACCATGGCTGTCACAATGGCAGCCTTCCCATAATTGCCCCACCCGACTTTCTGCCTTTCTTAGGCATGGAATTCATTATCAATAAATTTCAAAGAGTGGGTGGCCAAACCCTCATAACTCCCCTAGCATAGCATCCCCAAGCCTATGCTTGTTTAAAACAAAACCACAAGCCTCCATGCTCATATGTAAAATATTTCTTATACGTATCAGACAATATGTCTGTTTATCTAGGGTTGGAATATCTTCTACTTCCCTATTCACTTAGGGTTTTCTTCAACTCTACACTTAACCATTTCATATATATTTTCTCATTATTTGGTTGGATCATAAGGATTTAGCACAAGGTATTTTCATTATACATGTCAACATTTCTATACATAAGATCATGTATTCAACATGTATCTTTTATGTAGATGCATTCATAAAATCCTCCTACCTCAATAGGGTATTCTTACTCCTTGAAGTCTTCCATAGTCTTAATCAATGTATATCTATCAAATCATATGTATAATGTCATCTTTCTATCCAAAGGTACATACTACATGGTCTTTTGATCATCCTTAAGTAGGATGATCTGAATCTTTCTTCCTTGAATCACATATGATCAAGGGTTCAGATCTTCCAACCTAATAAATCTATATTGCAAGTATATTCACATAATAATAATCTACTCTACATTTGTATTTCTTTTCTTTTGTTGTTTTTGATCATTCAATATCTCTTCTTGGATTCTTGTTTGATCATCCTTATCTTATTTACAATTTTTATTAGGATTAGTTAATTTGCTAACCTTTTATGTTCTTATTATTATTTCTCAACCAGTTAGTGTTACTAGTTTGAGGATAATTTATTCACTCCTAATTCTAGACAACTCCTCTAATTTCCAATTGACTAAGGCTTACTAGCTATAGGCTGCTCAAAAAGTGGGGCTCTATTAGATAACCCCAGTAACCACAATGTTCAGCGTCCACTGGAGTGACCTTAACTCAACCTTCTATAAGGTTCTTATGAGCTCGTAAACCCTAATTTGTCTCTAGTTGATTTTTATTAATGTCCATGATCATATAAAATGTCATTCATGGATGTGTATAATTCTCCTAATTTGAGCCAAGGAAATGGTAAACCATTCCTTATATTGTCGTACTAACTATAGCCCTTACTAATTAAGTTCAAGTCAAGTCATTCCTTCTTATTTATATCATGAAACTCTAATTTCTCATTAAGTTACATTTTTAGTGTTTTGTGCTCTTTATCATAACTAATTATCAATTAAATCTACTAAGAAATATGACAATAATGAATCATAAACTTCAAAGCATAAAACTAATATAAATTCAATAATCTAAGGATAGTAATACTATGTAACTACTATCATGATCCCTAATTAATGAAATCAAATTAAACTAACATGATCTTAAATCATAATTTCATTACCATCTTAAATGAAAATCATACTATAGTCCATACTCAAATTAAACTAGCATGGCCCTAATACATATAATTCTTATCCTAAGGATATTTAAAGAAAATCATTTACATCAAAATGAAGAAATAACTTAGCACGGATCCTATAATCATGCCATAAATTAAAGTTAAAATAAATCTAATAATTAAATAAAATCACACTAATCAATTTACATCATTAGAGGCTTTTAATATGATCCAACCATTAGATCTTAAGTCCTTTGCTTAGATCTAGGGTTTTTACTTCATTATAGGTTCAAAGATTATCTTCACATGTTTTTGTCATAACTCATCAATGATCTTACTAGATCTCATCATTATTAACTCCATCCAACCCATCCATAGGGTCATGCTTGATCTTACTAATCAGGAAAGTTCCTTTACAAATTTTAGGTTACTTCTACCATAAAGGGTAGATTTCTTAAATTATCATAGATCTATCATATTAAACCCTCAATTTCACATATTCTTATTATTATAACATAAATAGATTAGATCCTTAAGGTCTGATCATCTCAGATCTTCAGGATCATGGAAGTAAGAATCTTATTTTCTTTAAATAGAAAGTTTCTTGCAATATTTCCTAAAATTTTTTATTTCATATGAAATTATATATCATAAATTTTCATAGCTTCTTTTCGCTCATGATTTGGAGCTCAGACTCCGAAATTCAAGTTTGAAGTTCACAATCATTTTAACGGTTCAAATTTGATTTGGCCATTAAAACAGGACAAAACAGGTGGAACCGGTTGTCCCACCCTATTTTACCTATGAACACCGATGGAAACAAGGTGGTGACCTATAAATGGTGGGACAATCCAAATTGAACCGTCAAATCACCATCCCCCTTTTCTCCTTCAAATTGGATCATCATATATCCACGAAATTGGCTATTATTTCATACCTAGGGGTTTTGACCCTTATAATCTAAATAGCTAAGATTTCTCATCTCAGCCCTCCATGATGCAGATCTAGAAGGTTTTTCACTAAAACTTTATTTTTTAAAACATTAATAGAAAATCAAAATCAATGAAATTAAAAATATCAAAAATGACATAAACTAAATATTGGATGATATCCTCCCAGCCGATTTGCTTAGAATTAACGAATTGATGCCAAATAAATAAATCCTCACAGTATGCCATAACACACCAAATAAATTCGGATTTGTCTTTTTCCGTTTATTGAACCATTGGTTCTTGAAATTACTTTGGGGCTTTTGCAGATAACAGAATTTAGAACAATTGGACTATGGAATTTGTGAAATTTGATCTGGAATGAAGTGGCTAATTGAACTTAGGGCTCTTGGTAATATTCTAGAGAGAGGAGAGAGAAAAAGAGTAAAAGAGAGATTGGGGGAGATGGGGGAGGAGTTTTGCTCTGATTTTCCAGGGAAGTCTAGGGAATTTCATGGTGAAGTTGCGAAATTTTTTTTGAAATTTTTAAAATTATTTATAGACAAGTTTTTGAATTCTAAATTCATTTTTCATAAAAATCTCCTTCTTTCTTTTTATTATTTTATTTATGGGTGGAGTTTCCACCTCCACCTTTTCCTCCACTACAATCTAGTAGTGCATTGCTCAATTATTGTTGCTTCCAGACCATTCGCCTACTTTGTGGGCCCCACTTTCGTGTGAAAAGAACATTTTTCCCTTTTATTTATAAAAATGGAGAAAATGGATATTATTTAACCAAACTTGAATTTTAGTGTACTCAATGGTACTAGAATTGATTTTCTGAGTACATTCCAAATATTCAAATTTTAAATCTTTCTTATGGGTGAAAATGATCATTTTACCCTTTTATTTAGAAATTTGAGATTTTTCATGTACATTCTTAATCTCTAAGTTTTCACTCATGATTTAATCTATATGAAAAGATATTTGTTTTTAACGTAATATTCTAGCCAAAGTCTTCTAAAATTTTAAATTTTATTGATTTTCTCAAATCAATTTACAAAAACTGGGGTTATTACACAAGCTATGCCATAGAGCCACATAAACTATATCACTGAGTCACAATGGCTGAGCCATAGGCTATATCAATGAGCCACATAGGCTATATCAATGAGCCACAAAGGCTGCTCCACCAATGAGCAACTTACACAAATGATCCTTAGAAATCACATTAGCATATAGCATTCATTTCCAAATAGCTTTCTTAGTAAAATTATAATAAATAGCACACATTTTTCTAATAATTTTAGGTCCTTTAGTGTGACTTGTATAAAATGGACTACAAAGAAAAGCATTCTTTTAAATTCATCATGTAAGTAATGCATATAGGTCACTAGTTCCTATCAAAAGTTGTAATATAGTTCAATGGAGTCCATAATGTCAACCAAGATTACATTCTATAGATGCCTCAAAAAAGCTTTAAAATAATGAATAATAGCCCTAGAACAATAATTATACTTGTGAATTGGTAGTCCCAAAATAGTGATTACAGTCGCTGAATAACAATCAATGTCTGCTAGTTTAAAGAGATATGAAATAGTCCAAATTCCAATGATAAAACCCAAGAAATAACAATCCATTTTCTTGATTCAACAAGATGGAAAAGTTCAAGTTTTAATCATGAATTCCAATAGATAGAAGTACATGTTTCTATTAAAACATGATGGAAACATAGTCCAAACTCAATGATGAACTTCAATAGGTAGAAATCCATGTTTGAGTTTCAAACAGAATGGTTTTCTATAGATTTTAACACTGATTCACCAGTGGTAAGATGCATGGACAGTTGATCGATTGTACTATATGTTTTCTACAAATTTTAACAATGAGTAGTGAGTATTGAGAAGCATGGACAGTTGGTGGATTGTCATGTAGGTTTTTAATAGTGAGAAACCAATGCTAAGAAGCATGGGCAATTAGTGGATTGCATATACACTTTCCACATCATTAACTCTGAGAAGCAGGTGTTAAGAAGCATGGACAATTAATGGACAGTCATATATATTTTTATAGTTTTTAACAATGAGAAATAAGTGGTAAGGTTCATGGATAGTTGGCGAATTATCAAACACATTTTCAACAAATTTTAACAGTGTGAAATGGGTGGTAAGATGCATGAACAATTAGTGGATAGTCATACATGTTTTTGTAGACTTATGGAGGTTTTAACAGTGTGAAACATGGGCTAAGGTGTATGAACAATCATTGGATAATCATCACCCTTTCTGCATATTTTTTCAAGTTTTAATAGTGTAAAACATGAGCTAAGATGTTTGGACAGTTGGTGGACTGTCATACATGTTTTTTGCAGATTTTTGGATAGTATGTGACAAGCACTAATTCAATGCTTAATTGATATCTAAATTAAAGCTGAATTATTGGGCATTGGAACCATTCTACCCTATGAGAATAATGACTATATTCATCACTTTAAGGACTAATTGAAAGGTGTAAAGATAACTTCCTCATTAAGCAGTAATCCAAGCTTTCTAAGGCATAAAATTGAAATTGAAATTGTGAATGTAAGACTACCAAATATTGAACAGTGATAAATACAAGGAAAATAATCACAAGAATCACACATTTCTATATTAACAGTGATATATGTTCACTTACCTACAAGGATGGTAACTGAAACAGGCGTGTCCTTCATAGGAATGCAACCATAATCAATAACCTCTAGAATGGTGGATTGTAACCAAAATGATGTATATCATATCAAGAATTCAAAAATGATAGATGTTTCCCCAAGATGCAACAGCAGTTACAAAAATATATGATTATAACTACAAATATTTAGTGTGAAATGGTATCCTCTAGGATGCGAAACAACAAACAAAATAAGCATAAATGATTATAGGAATCTAATCATAATCTATGTTTCCTACGGATAACACACAACATCATTTTCAACATGATTCATGCATTTCGAAAACTCGATTGTCAATATCATAAATCTAGCATACTTTGGAAAACTGAAAACCACCTAATTTGGAAGGATCCCATTACCCTAGATCAATTTTTCCTCCACTTGTTCCTTATCCTACAAAATGTAGAAGGTGGTCAATGGCTATAGTAGTGGCACTCCTCTCTTTCCCCTTCTTCCTCTTCTCCTTTCTCCTCCTTTCTTTATTCATATTCTCTCCTCTCCCACATTTCTCTTTTTTTTATTCTTTCCTTCCCTTTCTTTCTTCTCTCCTCTCTCCTTTCCCAACCTTTCCATGATTTCTCCTTTTCTCTCACTACTAGGTTAAGGCATCCTCTTATTGTTTTGGATGTCTAGTCTAGTTAGCTAGTGGGCTATGGTCTATGTTTTCCATATCTACCCAAGGGGTTGATCTAATCAAACCTCCACCCTTGGTTTGAATTATTTACCTTAAATTCTTCCATTGCCAATTACATTTTTCATCATGATTCTCTCAAGATTCTGAGTTAAGGATAATGTCTATCTTTGGCCTCCTTTGGCTAAATTGAATTTTGTACTAAAAAACTTACAGTTTCTATGACTTAAACTCATAACCAAAGACATATCATTAACTAATGGAGATAATTAGCATTTGTTGGTCATATCTTTCAAAGATAAATATTTATGCTAAAAGTTCAAGTTGTTACATTCTCTATCCTTTAAAAAAAAATTGTCCTTAAAATTTCTTTAAAAAATTCAAAAAATTTATGCTTAATCTCATCTTCTGCTTCCCAAGTGGCTTCTTCTATGGAATGATGCTGCCATAAGACCTTGAACAATGACATAATCTTCTTTCTTGGATCTCAACCTTCCAATCTAAAATTTGAGCTGGATTTGCTTCAATGGACATATCATACTATAATTCTACTGGCACTTGTTCAAGTATGTCAGTGGGGTCGAGGACATAATTTCTTAGCATCAAGACATGAAACACATTGTGTATTCCTGACAACTAAGGTGGTAGTGTGAGCATATAGGCAACCTGTTCAATCCTTTCCAAGATCTCAAATGGATTCACACACCTCAGACTCAGCTTTCCCTTGATTACAAACATCATCACTCCTTTAGTTTGAGAGACCTTCAAAAAGACGTGATCTCTAAGTGAAAACTCTAGGTCTCTAGACCCTTTTGTCTATGTAGCTCTTTTGTTGACTTTGGGCTAACAACAGTCACTTCCATATTAATCTCACCTTTTTTGTACATTGGTCAATTAGTTCTTACTTTACAAAGTATTGCTCCCCAACATCACTCAACATGCCGATGTATGACAAGTTTGGCCATGGAGTGCCTTGTATGGTACCAGGCCAATGTTGAAATGGTAGCTATTGTTGTAAGCAAACTCAATGAGTGGAAGGTGTTCATCCCAGTTACTCTTCTAGTACACAACACAAGCCCTTAGCATATCTTCAAGGGCCTAGATAGTTATCTCAAATTGCCCATTCATCTGAGGGTGAAAACCAGACCTAAATCTCATAGATGTACCAAGGCCTTCTTAATCGCCCTGCTAGAAGTGAGAAGTGAATCTAGTGTCCCTGTCAAATATAATAGTCAATGGAAACCCATGAAGGCTTACAACCTCCTTAATATAAAGTTTAGCCAAACTCTTCAGTGATTGTTTCTGTTTGATCAATAAGAAGTGCACAAGCTTAGTCAGTTAATCCACACTCACCCATATTATTTCATACCCACTGGAAGTCCTAGGCAATCCTAATCATGTTATACCCATTGAAAGCCCTGGGAAACCCTATAATAAAATCCATAATGATGTGGTCCCATTTCCACACTAGGAGCTCTAGGGTCTACAATAATCTTGTTGGTCTATGGTAATCTTGGTGTTCTCTGATATTCAACCTTCACCTATTGGCAAGTGAGACATTGTGCTACATAGTCACCAACATCCTTCTTCATTCCATTCCATTAGAAATTTTATTTCAAGTTCTAGTACATTTTTACTCCTCCCAGGTGGATAGTGTACCTAGATGTATAAGCTTCCTGAAATGACTTGCCTCAGGCCTGTAGTAGATGGAACCACCAATCTTCCTTGGAAGAGTATGCCCCCATCGAAATCCTTTGAAAATTCATCCTTCCCACACATCACTTGAGTATCTTCATAATCTCTCTAAGCTTGATTATTGGATCACGAAAAGTAGATCTTATTGACAAATTATCCAAAACACCTTGCTCCTTCCTACTTAAAGCATCTGCAACCACATTTGTTTTCCTCAAATGGTACTAGATAGTGAAGTCAAAATACTTCATGTATGTCATTCATGTTTCCTCATATTTAGACTCTATGTGAAAACATAATTTTAGTCATTTGTGTTTTGTGAAGACTTTAAATTTTTCACCGTATAAGTAGTGTCTCCAAATCTTCAATGCCAAAACAACTAATGCCAATTTCAAGTCATGTGTGGGATAATTTACCTCACGAGTCTTTAACTGTCTAGATTCATGCATGATGACTTTGCAGTGTTGAATAAGGATACATCCTAAACCCTTACAAGATACATCATATAGACCATGAATGCACCACTATGTGCAAGCAAGGTCAATGCAGAGGTAAGCCTTTCCTTCCTTTCTTGGAAGCTCTTCTCACACTCTTATGTCTAGACAGACGTCACTTCTTTTTTGGTCAACTTAGTCATTGGCTAGGCTATTCAGAAAAATCCTTTAATGAACCTTTGCTAATAGCCAACTAGGTTGAGGAAACATCAAATTTCTATTACCATCTTAGGTCTCTCCCAATTTGTGATTGCTTCTACTTCCTTGGACTTGATTGCAATACCATCTAGTAAGATAACATGACTAAGAAATTGGGCTTAGTCAAGCCAAAACTTACATTTAGAGACCTTTGCATACAACTTATGAGTTTAGAGAGTGTGTAATACAATCCGAGGATGTTCTTAATGTTTTCCATGGATACTAGAGTATATTAGAATGTGATTGACAAACACTACAACAAATTTGTCCAGATATTCCCTAAACACCCTATTCATCAAGTCCATCAAAGTAGCATGTGCATTCATTAGTCTAAATCGTATTACTAGAAATTCATAATGGCCATACTATGCTTTGAATGCGTCTTAGGAATATCCTCATCTTGTATCTGCAACTAGTGGTATATCAATCTAATATCAATCTTTAAGAATAACCTAGAGATGTGTAGCTAATCAAAGACATAGTCTATGCATGGTAACAGGTACTTATTCTTGATAGTAGCTCCATTCAACAATCCATAGTCTATGCATAACCTCATCGATCCATCCTTTTGCTTGATATATAACACTAGGGCTCCCTAAGGCAAAACACTTGGGAGAATAAAACCCTGATCCATCCCTCCCACAATTACACCTTTAGCTCCTTTAGATCGGTTGAAACCATGCAATACAGTGCCTTAGAGATGGGAGCTATTCTAAGAGAAGCTCAATTGTGAAGTCCATTTCTTATTTTAGTGGTAATTCAAGCAATTGCTCTCAAAAGATATCTTGAAATTCTTGAACCACATCAATTTCATCAATCTTTGGTCCTATTTCTTCCTATGTCACTACACTTGCCAAATAAGCTTAACAACCCCCAACTATGAGCTAAGTTGCTTGGACTGCTAAAAAGATTCTTATTCTTAAGGTATCCAATCTCACATGAAAAGCAAGGCTTCCCTCCTCTTGGTTACCAAGTGTGACTCTTTTCTTTCTACAGTCTATCACTAGCTCCTAGTCCACTAACTAGTCCATCCCTAAGATGACTTCGAAGTCCATCATACCCAAAAGGATTAGGTTAGCAATGTATTTTGTTTGACACAAAAATTGGCACATTTTATAGAAAATTGCATGTTGTAACTACTTCTCCTATGGTAAGTTAACTCATAAACAAAAACCCAGTCTCTGTGCATTGCGATCCAAGCATGAAGCAATGTTATGTGATATGAATGAGTTAGTAGAACTAAGGTCAATCAAAGCATGAGTGTGTCAATCATAAATTAAAAGAGTACCTTCAACCACAGCATGCGAGGCACGAGCTTGCTTGGTGGTCAATACAAAAACCCTGCCTTGGCTCCATGATGTTGGCTTTTGAACAGGCTAATCATCCTTCTTCTTCCACAGATAATTGCAAATGAAGTGTCTAGGATCACCACATATGAAGCATCAACTCTATAATTGGGTGCATGGTTTACCCTAGTGGTATCCCTACATTTAGGGCACTTCTAAAGATCCCAATATCTCATTCTAAAGTCTATCCTCATTGGTCTCCATGGTCATAGAAACTTGGCCGAGGTCACATGTTTCTTCCCCTTCCAAATAGGTTTCTGGCCATCAGCCCTCTCACGATCCTTATTGTTCATGTGTATTCTCTCTCCACAACACCACTAGCCTAGAGTGTGGATGGTTAGGCCATTAGAATATTGTGCTTGAAATGAAAGTTTAGCCCTAGAAAAACTTATGGGCTGCTCTGAGCTCTACAGGTCATAAATGACGTATGAACCGCTCAGCTTGACAAACTTAGGTTCACACTATTCCACAGTCATGGAACCTTGTACTATCCCCAAAAGTTTTGCTTCTTTCTCATTATGTACATGTTTCTAAAAATACTTATTATGAAGACAAGTTTGAAGTCTGACCAGGGAATTACTTTGACATCCTCAAAGAAGGCTCTTTCTATATTAGGCCACTAGAATGAGGCCTCTCCTATAATGGAAAAAGTAGCAACTACTACCTATCGATCTTGGGGCACCTTCATAGCTTTAAAGATTTTCTCTATTTCTTATAACCAGGTTTCGACTACCTGTGGTCCTTTTTCTCTAGAAAATTTTGAGTGATCTTTTTAAACCACTTCAATAAGGTGTCTTTCTTTCATGGTGGTCCTAAACCTACTATGACAACATTTTAGAAACAATTCTTTGTAAAACAAGCTTTTGAAAATGTCAGGGTAACCTTAAAAAAAAAAAATTCATTTTAAAATATATATGAAAGGATAAAGCATCACATAATTATTTTTTTCAAAAAAGCACTTCTTCAAATCCAGCACCCCTATAAGAAAAACTCCTCATACATTCAAATTAAATTACATAATAAGAGCACATCTTAGGATCTACTATTACAACCACAAACCAACTAATGATTCCATAATATTCTATATATAATAATTGTTACTACATGTCCATCAACAAATAAACTTAAATAATTATTCAATATCTAAGTTCTACTAATCAAATAAATAATGGAGTCCCTCTGTTGTACTTCCTAAATGCATCTAATCTCCGGTAACACCTACATCATCCAACCTACATAAAACTCTAGAATCCTCACCTAAAAAATGTTATGGGGGTGAGTACAAATACTCAATGGATAAATCCCTAAACCAGCTTTGAAAACCTTGGCATTTCAAATGGTATCTCATGATCAATATATTATATGGAAACTAATATCAACAATAACAATTCTAACAATAGTATATGATTCATGAATCTTAATAATGCCTCAAAACTGAATAATAACATTAGACAAGCTCATGTATTCTGATAATTGACAAAATATAGATCAAAATGGTAACATCCTACCACAAGCAACATAGGCAATGGTTTAAACCCTCGAGATGATGGACATGCATATCATGTCTAGATTTGTGGTCATTATGCATGTAGTGGAAAACATCACTTATTTACACTTTGCTATTACCAATGGACTACACTGCTCTCATGGGGAGGCAAATATGATTGGAAGCAGTCTGCCCATGACACATACTTCACTGAAGGGGCCATAACTCAACAGGTATCCTATTCGAAGGTTAGGTTCCAATCTGAACCCTCTTAGCACAGGCCACAAGGCATAATAGCCTCACATAACTAACTTTAGTTGCCAAATAGCTCAATTCCTTAGTGGCATATCAAATATCTCACCCACATAGGGTCAAGAGATGAGCATATATCACAAAATCTCACTCATACATGGTCCACAAATAAGCACCATATACATGAGCATGATTAGGATCATTCAGATATAGTCGTATCACATAACATAGGGCAATCGAGCAAAAAAGACTATCCAATTTCATAAGCTCATTAGTGATGCCCATGCACAATATAAACACATTATGGATGGTATTCATGACTTAAGTGGCACAAAGTCAAAAGAGTTCATAAATCAATTAACTTCTCATAATCATATCATATGCATTATTGCTTAATATAGAGCAATCTTCTATTAAAAATTCAAATCAGTACAAATATTAAAAATTCTTACTCACTACAATAACAAAAACCAAATTAATAATTACATTCTCAAAACCTTCCAAATGCTTAAAAAAAGTGGGTTGGATCTAATTCATTTTTGGTGTAGCTTTAAAATTACTTGCAAGCGAACGAATCAGTGAAGTAATTTGCATGCGAGAGAGGTCCTTCCCAATAGGAATCTTGCAAATTTGTATGTTGAATGGATTTTATTTAGATTATCTAACTTAGCCAAAAAAGAGTTTTATTTTGATTAATCTAGGAATATAAAGTACTTGGAAGTAAAAAACATGCATGATAATGAAAAGTAAACTAAAGGAAACTAATATGGAAATTGCACATAGAATCTGATGGAATCAAACTTTATTGATTAAATGAGAATCAATACAAGATTGGTGTGCTTGAATCTTAAACATCTAATCTTGACTTCAATCTTCAAGTTGAATACTACCTAGCAAGGTCCATGCTTGTGAACCAATGAAGAAGATTGTGTTAGGGGAGGAAATCAAGTTGGGAACAAAGATGAGAACAAGCAACAAAAGTGCAAAGAAGTCATGGAAATCAAAGAACTAAGAACTTGATCCAAAGGCTACTATCTCTTAGTTGTCACTACAAGAGATTGATGGCCCTTTGAACAAGGAAACTAAAGCATAAAACTAACAAAAAACTTAAAGGAAAACAACCAAGGAAAGAGGCGCATGAAAAAAGAATCAAAGCTTAACAAAATAAAAGGAAAAGATCATGGAAACTTAGCTTTGAATGGTGCATTTGAACCCTTGAATGGAAGGATGTGGGGAGATCTTTGGAGAGAGGCATGATGAAGCATGGAGATAGGTGTGAGGACCAGACGTTGAAGGGGGGCATGGAACTCCTTATGGAAAAAATGTGGAGGACTTGAAGCTTTATTGGTGATGGACTTTCTAATTGCCTGGAATTCTATCCTAAGAAGATAGGAGAGAGGGGATAAGAAAGGAGGAAGGGTAGTTGAATGGGATAAGTAACTTAGGATGGAAATTACAGGTAGGACACTGGGAAGGTGGATGGAAGGAGGTGGAAAGAGACAGGAAAGAGAGGGAAAGATGGAGACATAGAGAGAGAAAAAGAAAGTTTAAAAGATTATGTGCTCTTCTGTCGTTGGTCCACCATGCATGAATATCTTATCATAGGATAATCTCCATCAAATCCTTCTAATTATTCATTGGAAAATCACATTTTTTTCATGGATAATTTCTTGAGTTCTTCATCCAATGGTATGACTCCATGTGGCTTAGCTAAGATGGCTTCATGGCTCACTTTGATGTCTTCTATGGCTTGGCTTCATGGTTCACTTCCTTAATTTCAATGGCTTGCCTTAGGATGATCTTTACCCTTGAATCATGCTCTCAGTACATACAAGAAAAAAAAAAAAAAACATTCCTATTTAAATCTTAAAAAATTATGACAATTCACCTACTTACTCTAGATTATCTCCTGATCCTGAAAAGGTCAAACTTTTAAACTATTATGTCAGAAACGCATGTCTTAAAAATTTTGACAAAAACCTAGGATAACAACCTATATTTTCTAACACATGGACTATTAATTAGGTACTTTTTATACAAAATTGAACACTTATCAATCATCATTATAAGTTTTTGTGAATTTTTCAAACTTTTGAACTCCACACAACACATGTATGTCCAAAATAGTTTACAAACAATATCATGAGTATGATAACTCTTGTTAGACTAATCACATGTTAAGTTACTCTATATTATTAGGTTATCTATTCGGTGAAATTAGTTAATTTTTCAACCCCTAAGGTTTATTAAGTAGAATAATCAATTTGCTTCTAAATTTGACACCTACTCTCCACCCATTACTCAGTAACCAGTAACAATGCCTAATTTCCTACCATTAATTCAATGACCTGTACATCTTATTTTTCAAATTGGTTTCTTCCATGTAGTTCCTTATTAAACAAGATTTATATCCACAGAACTTTTAAACCCAGATGAGGTCTGGATTATGCCAAATCATAAATCTTTGTACATAACTCTTTGTAGGAAATAATGTCTAGGAGTCAATACCCTAGCATGTATAACGACCCTTTTCCTATATCAATTATTATCCAAATTGCACCAAATCTAAACTCAGACATAAATATCATTTTAAAAAATTACATTTAAATTTTTACTTAAATACTCTAAGGTTTGATATAGGAACTGTTGAGAGATATTCCACAAGGTTTTCAGCGGGTGAGACAATACCATAGTCAATATCTTACTAATTTTTCTTCAATTAGTTCCTAAGTCAAATATTATCAAAAGACCTCCAGATTTTAACTAAGAAATTAGTGACATGTATTTATAACATGGGTAAAATTTTATGAAAACTATCTACTTTTTAGTATTCAAACCAGAGACATCTTAGTATACAGGTCATTCAACAAGTAAGCAAGGTTGAGAAATCCTGAAAACAATAACCCCTTGTTCTCTATTTTTCTTATAAAATAGTCTAGATTTTTAAATATGGATCACAATATATTATTAAACTTCAAGTTAGGAATTGAATCATAAAATTTTTTCAACCAAACATATATATTAAGTATTCCAAAATGTGCACAATTTCTATAGAGTTCATACTGGTAGGTAGTACAACAGTACATGGAATTATGATATAAACATCGAGCTTTTCCTACTAGAATCCATGGAGATTTTGCTAATATGAAACTCACTTAAAAATAATCATCCATGAAAAAATCACTATTAGATCCCTATCCTAACACCATTTTCATCATAAGAGAATGATGAAATTGAAACTAGCATGAAAACACATAATCTCTTTGAAACATTCATAATTTTTGCTTGAAGGCATCCTCCTACTTGGTTTTTCCTATTTATTTGCTCCTTCTTCTTCCTCTTTTCCTTTGGATGTCTCCTTCCTTGGGCCTCCTATTTGCTCCTCCAATCTAGGTTGGGATGACCCTTTATAATTTTCCCTTCATTGGTCATCATATTTCATATAGGAATTGATCTCCTTGTTTTCCTATCCAAACACCCTTATAGGTTAATTGTTCCCCAAGTCTTTATTCCTAAAACTCCTTTTCTATCCACCATGTTTTGGTACCCCTAGTTTCCTTAAAAATAGGCTCCTTATTACCCTTAGACTAGGCATCTCTTACTTTTATTATTAGTTGGGCCATTATCTAATATGTGTTATGTTTATGGCATATTATATTAATACTATTTGCACTTGTGGGCCATGATCATACCCTTGTACCTATGCTAGCTTGGTGTTTCATCAAGGCTTAATCCTAGCCCTTGATCTCTCTTATAACTCATCCCTTCTCTCTCTAGGTGTCATGGCCTTATGTTGAGTTATCCCATGTTAGCCTAAGGTTATCTAACTCATAATGCACCAAAATTTTATAGTTTAATATTTGTCTCACCTTTGTTTCACCTTCTACTTAGCTATAAAGAAGAATTGATGTCTCTTTGGCAATCCTTAGCACCTATTCTAGCTTCTAATTTACCATATAGTTTCTTATGGTCACATTCTTAACAAGAAACTTAAATAAAATTTCTAATAAAATTTTGGGATGTTACACCTACTCCTTATCCCATCCTAATCTAACTATTCATCTCTTTGACCATGAGCTTCAAATCTTTACTTCATCCTCTAAAAGAGAAGGCCCACTATATAATAAACCATGTTGCTCTAAGAACCTGTGTTCTATTATTTCACTGCGGGGGTTGGTTCAACCCTACTTAGCTAAGCATTGGCTCTTCGTCTGGTAGGTGACATTTGTATATGTTTATCAATAGAAAAATATATTAAGTTCTTGTTCCGAAGTTTGTCTAGTGATCCTATAACAACTTTTTCCATTGATGCCTCTTTGTGGTTTTCATATTGTTTGGTTGTGAGTGATATATCTATCCTGCGATACCATCTATGACGACCCAACTTTTTAGAAATTGATTTTTGAATAAAATTCTTAAAATATTATTTCCTCAAGGATTTAAAAAAAAAAAAAAAACCATTAGGATGGCTGTAAGGACAGCCATTCTCTATGGATCATAATGATGGGTAGTTAAGGAACAACATGAACATAGGATAAGCATAGTTGAAATGAGGATGTTGAGCCACAAAGGCTAAGCCACATGGGCTATGTCACTGAGCCACACAAGCTATATCACTGATCCTCATAGGCTATATCAATGCACCACATATGCTATATCAATGAGCCACAAAGGTTGTTCCACTAGTAAGTAACTTGTACAAATGATCCTTATAAATCACATAGACATATGGCAATCATTTCCAGATAGCTTTCTTGGCAAAACTACAGTAAATAACACATATTTTTAAACTTAAGAAAAAACAACCTTAGAACAATAACTATAAATGTAAATTGGTGGTCTCAAAAATAGTGATTACAGTTTGTAAATAATAGTAAATGTCTACGAGTCTAAAGAGATATGAAACAATCCCAATTCTAGTGATAAAATCCGAGAAATAATAGTTTGTATCCTTGATTCAACAAGATGGAAAGTCCAGGTTTTAATCATGAAATCCAGTAGATAGAAATCTATATTCCTAATTCAAATACATTGAAAAAACTATCCAAACTTGGTGATGAACTTCAATAGGTAGCAGTCCAAGTTTGAGGTTTAAATAGGATGGTTTTCTACATATTTTAGTAATGATTCAAAAGTGGTAAGACGCATGGATAGTTGAAGGATTCTCATATATTTTCTCTATAGATTTTAGTAGTGAGTAGCTAGTGATATGCAGCATGGATAGGTGGTGGACTGTCATATACATTTTCTGCTAGGTTTTAATAGTGAGAAACCTATGTAAAGAAGTATGGGCAGTTAGTGGATTGTCATTTATGTTTTTTTAAAAGTTTTAACCATGAGAGGAAAATGTTAAGAAGCATGGGCAGTTACTAGAAAATCATATGCATTTTTTGTAGGTTTTAACCATCAGAAACAAGTGGTAAGGTGTATGGATAATTGGTGGACTGTCAGATTTTAATAGCCATGAACAAATTGGTGGACAGTCATACACATTTTCAGCATGTTATAATAGTGTGAAACATGAGGTAAGACTCATGAACAATTAGTGAATAGTCATACACATTTTTGGTAGGTTTTAATAGTGTGAAACATAAGATGCCTAGATAGTTAGTGGACTGTCATACATGTTTTCTGCAGATTTTGGGGTGGTCATACTAATGTGACATGTGATGATTCTAATGTGTAATCCATGGATAAATTAAAGATGGGTTATAAGGCATTGGAAGTAGTTCTTAGGTAGTAAATTCATGATCAAACTCATCTTGTCTAAGAACTTATCCCAAGTGCAAAAGAATACCATTCTAACCTGTGACGACCCGGGTTTTATATGATTCAAATTTGATAAAAAGGCGAGATCTCTTGTTTTATAAGTATGAAATGCATAAAAATCTTTTTCGTTTTGGAAAACAATCTTTCATAAAAACCCCGAGTGTCAAAACACATTTTCAAATTATCTAGCCATGGCATAATTTTAACTCAACATTATTCCCAAAAAAGTGTTAGTCACAGCCTCAACTATAGAGAGTAACTACAATCAAGTAACATTGAAAGATAAGGTAGGGGTTTACTTACTTGCACTTAGTTTGGGTGTCTTCTGTCATAGGCATACCTTGTCCTTAAGTGTTTACTTTGTGTTTGAAAAATGTTGAGGATTGGGTAAGTATATACTATACTCAGTAGGAGTCCATCACTACTAGTTTTATAATGCATACGATGTTTAAAATCATATGCTCTTTCAAAACATGTGCATGTCTAAACACTCAAGTTCAATATCGAGATTAAAAACCATCATCGAATTGGAATATTGACGACTTAAGGAAATCACATAATCCAAGTCAAAAGTATCATATATATATCATAACATAATGATATGCATAAGATGCTTCATTGAATCCAACTCATGGATATCTAGTATGGTATGGTCGACCAACCTCATATCATGCCATATGCAATGCAAATAAGTCCACGAAACCATAGGGTCCAACTAGCCCACGACCTCACCGCCGTGTGGTCCCCCGGTACCTAGGGACACAGGATCATATACCTCCACGGGGCATATGACAATCCGACCCAGTGCCGTGACACCAGTGGTAGCCCCCTGTACCACATGCAATCGAAGCAGGAACATGCCCTTTTTGGGCATGGTACCCATCCACCTAATAGTGGTAGAGGCTGGGAGGCCACCCCAGACCTCTCGGCATAGCGCCCACCAGCTTATTAGCCCAAATCATGTACAATCAAACAAGCCAAAAACCTCTTTTTCAAAACCTGTCCTCTTTGGGTCCCTCACAACTGCCTGGCCCTCACGACTGCCTACCTAGCGTCTTTTGGGCACTCCAACGTCTTTTGGTAACCCTCAAGGACATGCAATCTTTCAAAAACTCAATGCTCACAAATCATGCAATATATACATTTGTTTACAAAGCATATTTATGCATAATGTATATGCAATTATTTGCAAAACATATCTATGCCAAAACATATCTATGCGTAAAGCATTTATCATATGTATGCTGAATTAAGTCATGCTAAAAAAGTTGTATAACTTATACTTAAAACATGCATAAAACAATCATAGCTCATAAAAAGTCTAGTAGCGATAGAGCATCTACCTGGCTAGGTCGCGCTAACCCCTTTGTCCTCGTACACTCCTGAACATGGTTTGGGGAATCAAGGTTAGTTTGGCCTATCTTTTATAGGTTTTAGAATGGTTGGTCTTATTACTTAGGCATTAAGGGTTCATCCCCATGCTTATGGGTGTCCTAAGGTCCTAATTGGGCCTTAGTATCATCAGTTTTCCAAAGGTCTAGTGGCCACGCACCACCATCCTATTCTAAGGGTCGTGCCTACCATAGATTAGACCTTGATTAAGGATTTTATAGTTTGGGTGTGTCCGCGCCGTCGACACGGACACAACGCCTTTCACAGCACCTCAATCGGAGCTCTAGATCTCAAGTTATAAGTTTTTTAGTATCACATGCACATAAAGGCTTTTAAGAGGTGGAATTCCAGAATGCTAGTGCGTTGCGCGTCAGCAGCATGCGCCCCAGCGGGTGGGTCTGCAGACGCGCTGGACTTCCCGCTCGACTTTTTCATTTGCGGGCGCGTCCGGACGCGCCCGCTGGCTTCTCTCGAACACAGACAATGTGTTTCATTCAGTGGGGAATGTTTCGTTCGTTGGGACCGGGGCATCCTCGAGATGCTGGTTCGACCCTGTTGAACCAATGCGGCCCAAGGATCATCCCTGGGTCCTTTGTGACTCTCCAAGGCCCATTTTTGCATGATTTTTCATGTAAAAACTTAGGGAAACTTAGCCTAGGACTAATGGTAAGACGGGTTTGGAGGGATCTTGGGCATACCTGGCTTGTTGCTGGGTTTTTCTCCATGTTTCTCCTCTTGGTTGCTTCTCCAAAATAGGCTTTTCTCAAGCTTTTGGGCTGCCATTAGAGGCGCCCAAGAGCTCTATTTATAGAGCTATAAGATGGTTCTGGAGGGGGCTCTCACCGCCCTTGAATGGCGGTGGAGAAACCTCCAGAATGGTGGTGATTTCTCCTCCAATCACCGCCGTTCTAAAACCCTCTAGGAGATTGAAGATGAGGGGCGCCCGTATCAAAACGGGCCCCTGTGTTTTGCAGGCTAAATTCGTTTTTTAGTAAAAATTATATTTTTGCCCATGAACTTCAAAGGGCCATAACTTGCTCATTTTAACTCCGTTTTGGGTGATTTTGATCTTGTTGGATTCCTTTTTCTGAGACGCACCTAATGGTATCATTTTCAGGACCAAATTTCTGGGTTCAATCAAGGTGAATAGTGAAATGACCAAAATACCCTTATCTTCAAAAATTGAACTTTTCATTGCTAACTTGGGATTTTAATGTTACAAAATTGGAGTCATTACATAACCTGTAAGAATCATTCAAGGGTGTGCAGATAACTTCCTCCTTAGGTAGTAATAGAAGATTTTGAAGGTGTATAAACTGAATTCAAATTATGAATGTAAGAATGCATAAGATTTAATAGTGATAAATACAAAGAAGCATACATTCTTATAGGCATTGATTGTGGTATCTATTTGCTTACCTGCAGGGTCAGCAACCAAAATAGGCATGTACTTTCATACGAATGTGATAGTAATCAACATCCTCTAGAATGGTGAACTATAACCAATATCATGTATATTACAATACAAATTAACAAATGATAGATGTTTCCCCAAGATGCAGTAGTAGTGACTAAAATATATGCTTTTACCTACAAACATTTGGAGATAAATGGTATCCTCTAGGGTGCGAAACAATAATCAAAATAAGCATGTATGGTAGTAGGAAACTGATCATAATCTATGTTGCCTATAGCTAACACGCAACATCATTTTCAATATGATTCATGCATTTTAAAATCTCGATTGGTAGTATCATAAATCTAGCATACTTAGGAAACTAGAAACCAATTCACTTAGAAGGATCCATGCACCCCCTTGCCTATTAGAAGAGATCGATATTTGCTCCACTCATTCCTTCTCCCCCAAAATGCAAAAGGTGGTGAGTGGCTATAGCAGTGGCTCTCCTCCTCTCTTTCTCCTTCTTCCTCCTCTTCTTTCTCTTCTTTTATTTCTCTCTCTTCTTTCCTCTACCATGTCTTATAGTTTTAGTGGTGAACTCATAACTAAAGACATACCATTCAAAACCATAACTAATGGATTTAATTAGCTTTTGTTGGCATATCTTGCAAAGGTAGATATTATACTAAAATTTTGAGTTTTTACACTTACTATATACATAGTGTAATTGCATTAGTCCACAACTTATAATTGAAATTTTATTTTAAGTTTTAGCATGTGGTACCATTTTTAAAATAAAAAATAAATCCAACAATGCAAGTTTGTTTAATTTATGAAGTTGTTTGATAATTTTTTCTAATTTTTGAAAGTAAACTCCAAAAACTATTATTTTGAAATCATGTATAGGGTTTTTACATTGAAGTAAGGTTTTAATTTATCAATTTTGCTTCTAGGTATATTTTAAAGTATAGTCTTAGTAGGTGTACACACTTTGAGAAGGAGAAGAAGTCCACACCTTCCTTCTCTCTAGTATGATGAATGTTTTTTTATATCTAAGTTATTCATTATGTTTTTCATACAAAAAATAGGCAACCAAATCAAAATCAATGTTTTGGATTATCCTAGCTACTTGTTTTGGGCCATTAAAATTTTAATAAAATGGATGGTCTTTATTTTTTAACAAGAAAACATAGGTTAAAAGCAACTGATGAATATGAAATTTTATATCTAGCCTATCTAAGCCATTTCAAAAATGAAGAACGGCTTAAATCAAGAGAAAAAAGCTTTAGAACCCTTGAGAAAAAGGGGGTGGACTTCTTCTCTCTCTCGAAAGTGTGTACACCTATCAGGATACTTCAAAGTATCCAACCAAAATTTTGAGTTTTTGTTTTCAATTTTAAGAGAAAATTAAAGCCCTAGTTTCTAGGAGTAGAAAAGAGGTTTTTAAATTTTATATGTGCTAGGCTTGGTATATTCACATGAAAATTTAAGGGTTTACTTTATTATGATTTTAAACTAAACTCATGTCTTGTTTCTCAATGTTGATAGGATTTAATTAATTACTAGTTTTTGTTAAATCCTTGAATGTATTCAATTAATTGGATTCATGTGTATGTGGTAGGACATTAAGTGAAAACTAAAATTATGACCAATACCTGACATGATGAGATTGTTCATCATGGATCCTTAAGTTTGAATTATCAAGTGATTCATTTATCATGATTTGTGAGATTGTTTTCTTGAGAAAGTAGCTTTATTCCAATTTCATGAGTATAAGTATGAGACAAATTTAATATAACATGAAAGGATATTAAATGGATATCCTTAAGCTATATTTTACATATTGACATTCAAAATAGATTAGCCAATTCAAATAATTTATCATGTGATGAAACCATGGATGGATATTGGAATTTTAAGTCAAACGTGTAATATATGAATAGCATGGTACTTATTCAACAAGTTGGTTCATAATATTGGGTCAATCATTCAACTCCCTATGAGTAGGCCTTTAAATTGCATCAATCTAAAGTAAATTAAAAAAATTATGGCTATGTTAGTGCATGCATGTAACGACTCTCTCTTTTTTTGGCAACGAAGAGAAACCCAAAATGGGCTTCACCAATGAGCAGCCCCCTCCCCTAGCAGATCTCCTCTCATCGGATCTCCCGTGTACCGATGCGCACATCCCCCTTCCCCCTTGGAAGATATTCTTCCCCGGTGCCTGATCTCCCTCCCCTTGACTCAGGTGTAGCCCTCCCCTGTTGGGCTCTTTTTTCGGAAATAGAGGGAAACCCATATCAGGTTCCTCTGGTGATCCTTCCCCTCTCCTGTGTTGGCAAGGGCCCAAAACAGGTTCTCTCCAGGCCACGCGTCTGGCCTTGTTTTTCCCCAACCTCTATTCGCCAGTGACGGGCAGAGACTGGATTACTTTCCTAGTCAAATTCCCCTCTCCCCTCTCCTCTCTCTGTCACCTTCCAACTAGTGCAGCCAGCCTGGTATGCTGCCGTGCTCACAGGCCTGCTGCATGGGTTGCCCTTCTTTCCTTCCTGCAGCTCGCCTCTCCCAACCACCGGTACGACTAGGGTTTTCCCCCCGCTTCTCCTCCCCACGGGGTTTAGGCAGTGAGCCAGCCGACAGCCAATGGCCACCATCACCCTCCTCCCTCTGGTTTCCCTTTCTGGTAAGTTAGGGCTGAGCTAACTCACTGAGTCAACTCTCCCCAACTCGTTTTGGGGAGCTAAGTTGACTCAGTGAGTCCCTTTCACCCCCTTGATCTGTGACTTGCGATTTTGACCAATCCAAGAGGAATCTTGGAGATTTGAGAGTACCCCCATGATCCTAGTAACACGGGGAACAAAATCCATCTTCTCATTCTTGATCAAGGAATATCTAACCATTGATTTTACCAAACCTTTGATCGGAGTGATGATCATCTGATCTGTGATGATCTGACTTCGATTTTCTAATCCAAGTAATCTGTAGTGATCCACATGAAATGTAAATCATGGATCTATACAAGAATGTTGGGTCTAAAGTGTTATTGGAGATGATTTAGCTGATCGTGGTCAACGACTGAGATCAATTGAAGATCCAGGTCTGAAATTAGATCCAATTGGATGATCTGAACCATTCAAAATTCTTATTTAGATTAATTGATTAGAATTACTAAGTTTTTATGTGATCTGGGGTGATCAAGTGAGGATCTTTGACGACATCAGCACAACTGAGGTGATCGATGAATGATCCTACCAAATAGACAACTGAATAATATTTAGATTGACTTGTTCAAGGTAAGATTACTATCTTAATCATTTAATGGAGTGGTTTGATTTCAATTAGATATGATTGAGCATGATATTTATATAATAATGCCCGATTAGTTGATTAAATGATAAACTAACCTAGATATATATTGACTTGAGCTTAATAGCCTTGAAACATGTATGGATGTAATTAATAAAAGGACCAGATGGTTACGAGTGAGCCCAATTAAGTGTGATTTGAATTATGAACCGATTAGCGCTGGCCCTGCCTTGAGATTCCATGGATGGGAATCATTGGAATGTCTTGAACGCAATGTAATGAAAGGAGAAAACATAATGTTGTGTGATTAAGAATCCAAGTTAAATAAAGTGGATTCTTAGTATGACTAGATGTGTTGTGTATCCAGGTACAAGTATTGAGGTGATTGAGCTAGACTGGAGACTTATCGAGACTTGAGAGGTACAAATGAGTGGTTCTTTGTCTGAGGTAGGTGATTATATTCAGGATTTTTCCTTGATTTCATGATCATGACTTGTCACTTGAAATTCTTGAGTCATGTGTTTTACGCCCCATCATGTTTTTTAAAACGTGTTTATTACTTCACTTTGATAGCATGACATTTGATTATATGATTATCCATGTTTCCACATGTAATGGTTTATACTTTATCATGTATTTTGACTCAACCTATTGAGGTTTATTTCATTTGGGAGTTTTCCAAGATTTATAGCATGTTTTGCTACTTTATGACGGGTGTTTCTTCCTGGTGGGTACTATGCTAAGAGGGTTGTAGGGTTGGCCACCCACCCTCTAACTTTGTAATGATGATGATTAGACACTGCCCTTGAGTGGTATAGGGCTAGGTACATAGGTGGTGGTATCATGGGTAGTCCCCCTATGGGTCCGTTGCCCTCCATGGGGACGGAGAAAGTCTCCCGTTTAGGTGTTGACGGAGAGCAGTAGTGGTTTAGATCCTGGTGTGATTGCCACTGTAGCATAGTAGTCATACTCTTATTTTATATGCTCATGTGGTATTTATATTTGGGGTGAACCGGGGTAAGCCAGGCCTAGGGCGTGAGTGACTCTAGGGGCTGATGCGGGCTGCACAGGAGGGACCCAGGGAATTGCTATGAGTACTCATTACCTATGATTGAGTGTCATGGAACACTCTTAGGCCTTGTTTTTGTACGATGCCCTATTTTATCATGACATGCATTATATTTTGATGTGGACATAGATTCTTATTGATTTTGATGGATGCTCATCCATGTTTTGATCGTTCCTTGCATGCCATGATGTTTTCCTTTGATATTACATTGCCTCAAATGAAAAGCATGTTTTGATCCTGATTGTTTCATTTAGATTTATGAGATTCATGAGCTTTGCATTATAAACACCTGATGATTTCATTTGGGTTATAAATGATTTACTCTATTGATACTC
This sequence comes from Warburgia ugandensis, assembly GCA_035236585.1. Classification (NCBI taxonomy): domain Eukaryota; kingdom Viridiplantae; phylum Streptophyta; class Magnoliopsida; order Canellales; family Canellaceae; genus Warburgia; species Warburgia ugandensis. Next base: position 51,049,800 of record CP141130.1, read on the forward strand.
AACATGAAATTAGTTCTCTTTGCAAAGTGTTTATTGCATATTTTATTTCTCAATCACATATACAAGCATAGCTTGTTGAGGCATAGCTTTGTTTGCAATGCCTTAAATACAAAGAGTTTCTACAGGTTGATCCGTTAATAGAGCAAACAAAAGTGATGACAGTTTTCAGTGGAGTGTTGAGGATGTTTTAGAGATGATAAGGTTTGTTTAGGACTTCACTTTGGGTTTTGTTCATGGACTTTATTATAAATTGCAATGTGACCTAGATGTAAGAATATGAATTCATGATGGATGTGATGGCAATATGGAGGGACCTTGGGTATTGTGTCATGACTTGATTTTCTTATCCATTATTGGAGTATACATTTTATTGAAAATAGTATTTGTTTGTGTGGATGGGTGTGGAGACTGAGTCTCCTATTTGTCATGTCATATATTATGTTTATCAAGGTATTTTGTATTGCACTTATCATGTGCAATGGTCCAAAATACAGAGGAGACTCTGCTGAATTTTTGGTAGAAATGGTATTTTATTTTACTGTTAAATCCGTGATTTTGTGGTTATATGACTCACGGGATTTTGAAATAAATGCTTTTATTCGAGTTATGTTTTTGGTTACTTTAAAAATAAAATTTTTAAAAATAGTTATCTCGGCTATTTTTATAAATTGTTATTAAATTATTGTTTAAAACTCGGGGTGTCACAATTTGGTATCAGAGCCTAGGTCTACTCCACCACAGCCATTCCAACAGATTCAAAGTTCACATACAATTCATGAAGTGAGGTGATTTCCTAAATATGAGTTACAGACATAACTCATGTGAAGAATATTGATGATCGTAAAATAGATAATGCCATAAAGGGTGGTAGATTGTTTTTAGAGAAATTAAGACTTTAAGTCCTTGTATGAGCACAAGGAAGTACACTTTTATGGGAAGTGCATGATTCTTAGAATCATGGATCAGAATAAAAATTAGAAATTAGTTTCTCTTAATGAGAACCTTACTATATAATAGTAGATATATTTATATGAATTGCTTTTGAGAGTTCAAGTTCTAACTTGAATGATAAGATGGAGGATCAGAAATGATCACAATTTATGAGAATGCGAAAACGTTGAAAGAAGTGTCGTATTAATTTAAACTTGAAGTGGACTTAATTGACAAATAAGACCTAATATGGTGAAAATCATTGAAATTTTGATGAAGTAAGATCCTTGTGTTTCTATGGATGGAATTTCTGATTATGAGATGAATACTGGTGATTTTAGTGAATATAGAGAAATTCACAGTTAGTCATCAATGAAAAGTAAATGCTATTAGATCATTCTGAGGATTGCAATCATGATTGGAGATACATAGCACTTAAAGGATATAACAACCATCGCATGAAAATGGTTAGTATTAATGATGTGAATCAAGTAGGGAGAGATATTTATTGAAGTAGGTATGGGTAATGGATATTGTTGTGAGAATAAGGTGAGATAAAAGCTAATAAGTTCTTGCTCTTATGAAAATATTGATATCGAACATTAGTGGGAGTGAATACTTACAAATTGTTCTTCGGGTTTTAATTTTGATTTGAAGTGCATATTACTTGGAGGGCATGATAACGAATTTATGGAAATGATTCTTGAATAGAAATGAATCGACTAGGAAGAAGAAGTGAATGAGGCGAGATGAAACTAATTATGATTGATTATATTCAACATTGATAGAGATGATAATGTGATTTCTGATGACTAAAGAAGTATTATAAAGGAAAAGTTTCATTGGGTGTGAAATTGATCGAGTTGTAAATGTTTTGGCTTGAGATGATTGTGAAATTATTCATTAGTTCAAGAAAGTGAAATAGTGGAAGTGAGGACGCTGAAAATATAATTATGACGATTCTAATGATGGTTATTTGAGAGGATGTGTTCCTCCATTATTGATATTTTTATCAGAAGGCCTGTGATAATTAGTATTTTTGGAAGCTAAGAGAGTTTACCACTCAAAGCGAAGAATTAGACAGTTTAATTGTATTGAACCAATATACTCAATAGAAGAGAAATGCCCTAACTCCTTCCCCTTGAAGAAGGAGACCATAGATAGATTGTGATATGTTGATACCTATATTGAGGGATCTGGTGATTGTGCCACGTTCTACGCTAGTAACGAGGTTGTAGACATAACCTCTATGTAAAGAGACATCCTCTTAGGTCCTACTCAAAATTCATCAAGAAAGACAAACCTTTAGAAGGCATATTGTAAGTACTTGTAGTTGAAAGCAATATGATTGGTAGTTCATATTTTCCATGGTACAACAACTCATATGTGCAATATGTTGTAGGGTTTTAGAAAGAAGGATACTAAATGATGGACCACATGAGTTGCAAATGCAAACGATTGTGAAAGTAGTGGTCTTAACAGAAGGAACTTACAGTTTTCCTTTGAGTGATGGTAATATTTTAAATTTTAGCTAATTATTTATATGTGGTGAAAATGCAGAGAAACTTAATCTCTGCTTCCAAATTGACAAATCATGGATATTTTTTCATTTCAATAATAAAATGGTTGCTAGTTAACATGGTAAAGTGTTTGCTATGCGTACATATGAAAATGGTCTATTCTTTTTAAAATCACATGAATCATAATGCTGAACAACCTACCAATATTTTTACTCTTAAGTGAATTAGGGAAATTACACATTCAACTTATTTATGAAGCTTATGTCATATCAGTATGGAGAGAATCACAAGGTATGGAATGTTTCTTTGAGTTAGCTTAAAGTGGAGCCTTTAATAATTTGTGAATCTTGTCTCCAAGGGAAAATGACTAAGATATCTTTTAAAGTCAAGTCTCACAATAGCTACAAATTTGTGGGAATTGGTACATAACGATGTTTGTGGGTCGACAAGTCATCTAGCAAAAGATAGATTTCTCCACTCCATTACATTCATATAGACCTTTCTAGATATGAATACAACTACTTAATGAAGCATAAGTTGGAGTCTTTTAAAAGGATCAATAACATTAAATGTGAAGGAGAGAAATAAACAAATAGAAAGATTAAAGATTTTCGCTTGTATAGAAGAGGAGAATACATGTCGAATAAATTTTAAATTTTTCTTGAAGAAAATGGTATTGTGAATCAATGGTCCTTGGCAGTTACACAACAATTAAACAATGTGATAAAATCAAGAAATCATATACTAATGGATATGGTGAGATTCATTATGAGTTTTACTTACCTGCCTTCTAAATTCTACCTAAAACACCACATGAAATGTAAATAGGGAAGAAACTAGTACTAAGCTATTTGAAAGTTGTGGGCTGTCAGGCCCATGTTAAAAAGACAATTTGACAAGCTAGAATCTAGAACAATAAAATGCTTCTTCATAAGATACTGAAAAATATAATAGTGTCAATTTCACTTCCCTAGTGTTCATATGAAATATTGCGTTGTACGTGATGAGAGTAAATAATCGTAATCAAGTGATATGAGTATATTCCACTAGTACTAATAGCTGTTAATTACATTCCTAAAATATTTAATACAAATGGACAAAACAAAACAAAAAAAGAGACCTAATTATGCTGTAATATAAAAAGCAAAACGTAATAGCTTCTCAAAAAATTAACTCATTCGTAGTGATTGAGCCATCCATGTTAGGTCCAGTAAACTCACTACGCATCCCCAACCAAATTACCCACATATCCCATAAGTGAATCCACAGGCAGTACAAGTGTCCCGTTCCTTATGCTTACATGCGCATCTAGGCGCACTGAACTAACTGCATCCACAACCCACCTATAGCTAAATTGTACCTCACATCTTCCAAATATACCTGCGCAAGAATGCCCTTCGTAACCTCATGACATGGGACACGTGCGACTATTTGCGAGACCTGCTGCACCCTTGATCTGGGGCGCCTAACCCCGAGCTAGGCATATAAGGAGCCATCATGAGCATGACTTGCTCATTGATCTGGTTCATCCTAGTCATTTGACTTCCGTAACGTCCATTTCACATCCGAAAACAACTGGAGTTGTAATCATCGAATTGGTAACAGTTTTGGAGTGGACTGCCCAAATTTGATCCAGCAGGCAATCAACTGGGATTCTCAAATACTTAAACTCGACGTGTACAATTTAGATTACCAAATACCTGAGCCCCACCTGCAGTTCTAGGTGTGTGCGTGTGTGTGTGTAACAATGTCTTAGCGCACAAACTGCATAAAAGTTTCAAAAGATGCTTAAGATGAGGTAAGATTCCCTAGTGCAGGAAAAATCCAAGTTTCACGCTTCATCTCTAAGCCATATTTCTTCAAACGGAGTATAATACATGAAGACCGATTTTGACCGTACTTCAAAGTGTATGTTCCATAGAGGGCACTCAATCCTTAGCCTTTCAATCATCCATATCACATTCTATTGTACCCTAAACCCTCATATGATTCCGTAGGATAATTGACAGATCTTCTGAAAATTTAGAAAGCAATGGCTGAGTTAGACCGATATGTTACTGGGTCCACTGATGCAAATGGGCTAAGATACGTGATACATACATATATACACGTGTGTGCTGGACACTGCGCTTCAGAGACTTTCAACCGTTAAATGTAAAAAGGCCGGTTCCGCTTTGGCGCCTCGAACTTCCAAAGTTCGGAGCAACCTGGTAGCCGTTGGATCACATGAGCAGCGTAGATTTAGTTGTTTGATTACCAGCTGGTTTTACAATCACCTAGTAAAGAAATAAAGCGAAAAACAAGGGCTGCAAAATGTTTCCTTCACTCCTCCAGGCTAAAACTTCAATTTAACAGCGATTTACTGTTTTTCACTAAACGTGGAGACATTGGAACTTTCATCTAATGGTGATGTAGGGATTCCTCGTATTGGAAACTTGATGGTAGAATTATTAGAACAAAACTTGGAGATTTTGCTGCTGGCAAGGGTGGAATGGTCACAGCCGTGGGATCGCATGCGCGGTCTGGATTTAGTTTATTGATTACAGGCTCTTACCCAAGCCACTGGCAACAGTGAAACCTGATTGCACGAGGGAGGAGCGGTTGATAATTGAAAAGAGAACGAGAACTCGGCAAGATCTGTTTCTGATCCTGCAGATCTGAATATTAAGAAGAAATTTTGTATCGTTGTTTGCTTTTCTTGATGGTCAGGGAGAGAGAGAGGTTAATTTGTTATGAGGTTCGAGCAACCTTTTTCCACTGCCAGGCAGCGCCGATTTCTCAGGGATGTTCGGCGTGCCGGAGGTTAGACGGCCTCTAAATTAGAACTATTTATGCGTTTCTTCATACCCATCATCTGCAAGCCAGAGATTGCATGCAATTTGTGCTATATCAGAGACATAACTTTCTTAAATAATTATGAAAACTTCCTCATCCAAACAAAGCTTGAAGAACTGATCAAAAACTTAGCAAACCAAGGCAACTTGTAATGATAAAAACAATGTACAAAATCACACAATGCCTGCTGGCTGCAAACTGCAAACTGCAAACCAATCAAAAAAGGAACCTGACAAATAGACAAAGGACACCTTACAAGACAGAGCGCCGAGAACAGCCTGCCGCACACTAACTGGCAGAGGATGGGACCAATAGCTTACACAGACTGATCAGCTGAGCAGGAATGCCAAAGGCAGCAGGGGAAAAAATCCGCCCACTCTAAAAATCAAGACCACTTGCAACAGATATTAGCAGCGAATCAGCAGAATGTTTCCGAATTACAATCATTACAGAAACCCATACCGTTCCTACTGCAATAGCAACGCCTTTTGTGATTGTCGAGAACTCAATTTGGCATCTATCTGTTTGTGTCAGCCAAAAGGATGACGACCTCCTCGTCTGTGATTGTTCTGCCCTCCATTGCCCGATTTAGAGGAGTTTTTCCTTCCTTGTCAACAGCTTGAGTATCAGCTCCCCTGCAAGGAATTGCCTTCTAAAGTTATTGAGCAGATAACATTGATAATCATCAGTATTTGGAATGTTAGAGCTGTATTCTAATTTTGATTAAATAATACACGGAATACAATATCTAATATCTTTTGCAGTTGACTAGATATTGAGAACATCTTCAAAGTAGATGCAGGCAAACCCATCCTGCAAGGACTTGCCTTTGGCAGTCACTGAAGAGATAATATTGTTAATCATCAACATGTATGCTAGATAAATCCAACTTCTGTAGTATTATTTGGAATGTTACAGCTTTGTACTGACTTTAATCAAATAATACACGGAATACAAATCCAATATCTTTTACTGTTGACCAGATATTGAGGACATCTTCAAAGTAGACACAGGCAACCCCACCATATATCATAGCCGTCAAAGGTGTCGAAGGTATCAAAAAGGGTGCCATACCCCATGTAGTCATAGGCACAAGGTGCACCCAGGCACAAAAGTGCCACTTGCACCTGGAGTGACTAGTCACAACTAGTTGGGGGACTTGGATCCAGGCACAAAAATTTTTTTAAAAAAAAGGAAATTTCAAATGATTAAAAAAAGAAAAAAATACATATATAATTTATAAACATATCTTAGATTTTTTTATAAAGGGTAGCCAAAGTTGATATTGGCACCCCCTTCTTAAAAATGACTTGATCTGACACTTAGTTTATGGAAGAAACCAGAAATCCCCGGGAGGAGAGAGAGAGGAGAAGGGAGAGCAACAGGACTGAGATTGTTAGGTTGGTGGTGGCCGACCTCATTATTGCTGTCACTAGCTCTATCAGTGTTGATTTTTGTCATCAGATAGAGAAAGGAGAGGAAGAGGGTTTTTCTCAACCGTTGGTAGCAAACAAAAGGGAGACAGCGCTCTAGCGTTGTTCGACCAGCAGAGTCGAGCGACTCGCTGCTGCCAACGTCAGAGAAAACAAGGGAGAGGTGTTGCAAAAGGGTTTTCAGTGTCTGTTCAATCGTAAGATTAGGAGGAGACGACAATGGAAATGGGGGAGATGATGGCGAAAACAAGGGAGGCAATGGCCGAAACAACAGGAACGACGAAACAGCGGCAGAAAAGTCACCCTTTGTGCCTCAAGTCAGGGGCACAGTAAGGGCAAGGCACAGCTAGTTGGACCTAGTCACGCTGCATCTTATGCCCCTTGCACCAATCCAAAATCGAATCGCGGGCCTGCACCTAGCAACTAGTCTCACCTTCAACTACATAGGCCATACCAGAAGAATTTCTTTGAGGACCTTTCTCTGCTGACTTGACTTCAGCAAAACACATGCTGCGATACCTTTGCAGCAAACACAGAATACACTCCACAGTATACAAAAGCCAGCCTATGACGGTGAGGGAACTGTTCGACTAGACTACTGTCTACAAAATACTGATTAGCTCCTGGCCAACCTATTGAGTATGGCTAGATTAGCAATTCAACTTTCTATCAGAATGTAAAAGTACTAACCAATGACTATGGACCCAGACTCATGGTGCATGCTTGAATGGAAAACCAATCTTGTGTCAAATCAACATGAAGACTTTCTTACAGAAGCAACCATGAGGCATACCGTTAGTAACTGCAACCAGAAAATCCCATCTCATTTTAAGATTTCCAAACGTAGATGGTCAGTTGGAAGTGCGAGACATGCTCAGATATTGTCTTCAGCAAGGAGTGAACAACTACTAACCGAACTTACCATAGATGAAAAAAACTAGTAAAAAGTTGCAATAGCTAGGGGGCTTAGTAAGTATTTGAACTACTCAGAATCAATTACTAATATATGACTAGTGAGTCACTCTTTTTTAATCACATAGGTGTTCAGAACATAAATTTGAATTTTCCTTTTTTTCTTTTCTTGCATTATTTAGTTATTCCACATATTTAATGAGTTCCTCTTCCATAAGCAGAGGAGCCATCAAAAAGCTCCAGGCTAGAAAGAATGGGTTTCAAGAACAGATACCACAAGAAAACTAGACAAGCCTTTATCTAAAGAAACATATCTACAACTAGCCAGTGCCAGATCTACATATGATCAGAAATACGAGCTTGAAACAGCTGCAGATGCAGAAAAATCCCCGAAACAGAGTCATTAAATGCTGCAAGAACGAATACACAGATATAACAAACGGATCCAGAAACCTTCAGATAAACCAGGTCGAGAATTCAACAGAAAGCAGAGTTACAAATGCTACGAAAGCACATCTACCAATGGCCAGAAATATAAGAGTTAGAAAACACAGCCAAACAGTTTAACAAACAACAAAACCAGATCCACGATAACTACAAAACGAGGACGAAAGAGAGGCAGGAGAGAGCAAACGAAATGTAGGGAGTGAAAGTCCAATCTAGATGTAAAAGAGAGAGACAGACAGATAGAGGATGGTGGGTTGTTTTCAGAGAGGGTGGGAAGGCAAAGATGGGTTGCTTTAAAGAAAGAGGGAAGGAACGATCATTTCCCAGAAAGGACCCATGATAAAATATTTTCTTTGCAGTGGTCTTTTGGGGAGAGCTACAGAAAATGGCTTCTACAGAAGCAGTTTAAATTAGGGTAATGATATATATGCCCCTCACTCAGTGCCCAGTGCTTCTTTTTGAATCTTCATCACCTGATTACCAGCTAAAAGTGCAAAACCTACATAACTCTGCGTTTTCTCCTCACCCTTTCCTAACATGTGGCATGTGAATCACCTCTCTTCCCAGTCTGGGTAGCAAACATCAATATCTTGGTCTTCAACCCTTAAGTCAAACTTCACCAGCCATTGATTATAGACATCTATCATATCCTCAAAGTCCCATTTCAGAGTCCTGCTTATCAATGGATTCTTCTTGCTATTTTTAATGGGAATAAAAAGCCCTGGATAAAACTATCCATGTATAATGATTTGATCTTCACTACTGCCAGATCCCAGGCATGGATAGAATTCATATAGATAAAACCGCGCTAAAACCTTGCTTTGCCTTTTCCTTCAGATGTTTTATTCTGATGTTATAGTGATGCACGATCACAGATTATAAGATCACTATTCATGGATTACTTAAACCACAGATTGGTATACCCATGCTAAACTGCCATTTTAGTGTTCTTCAGACGCAACAAAATAGTTTTCTGATATAACATTAACTTTCTCTTTGAGAAAACCAGATCAGAGTGAGAAAGAAGTGACAGAAGATGACAGTAACACTAGGTGCCACATCTTTGAATGGGGAGAAGAGAAAGCCTCAAGTTACTAAACTTGGAACCACTAAATTAAGTCGGTTAAAAATTTGAGGGGCTCATGTGGAAGGTAAAGGGCAACTACACATCATTACCTTAATGTATTAAGTACATCTAAACTTTGAAAGTCCAAATACAATTATGATCATCAATTAATTCATTTACCAAAAGCAACTTAAGTTTTTAATGATGCATAAAATGTTTAACATGGGGACCAAATATAGGTGTATTCAATGCCCGCGAGAACCACCACAGATAAATTTGAAAATACAAGCTGATTTCTAGAAGTTGACAGGTTTCTGCACCAATGCTGGAGCAACAATTATGAAATTACCTTCTTAATACCTTCCAATTAAAAGGGCAGTGCAGTGCATAAAGCTCCCGCGTATGCACAGTCTGGGGAAGGGGCGGACCACAAGGGTCTATAGTATGCAGCCTTACCTAGCATTTTTGCAAGAGGCTGTTTCCATGCCCTGAACCCATGACCTCAAGGTCACATGATGACAACTTTATTGTTGTGCCAAGACTCTCCTCATCTTATTAATACCTTCCAAATGAAAAATAAAATAAAATAAAAACCTGTAAAATTTACCTGCTGAGAAGCAATTTCGCAAATACAGTCCTGCCTCTCAGAATACAATGGTGCAATGGTGTCTGGCCTTTTGAGTCAGGAGCATTTATGTTGGCACCATACTGCAAGAGGAGCTCTATCATCCCCACATCTGCAGTCTGGCATGCAAGATGAAGAAGGGAGCAGCCTTCACATTCTTCAACCTCATACCGGTCCTCAATTGTGCTTACTGAGCTCAGAGAGCTCTCAGGAGAGGCCCTGTGCAAAGAATTACCTGCTAAGCTACTGGTGGTACGATCAAGAACTGGGGCTGGATTCTCTTGCAAAAGCATCACTTTTGCTAGAGTTAAGGATGTGCTAAATGGTGCTTGCCCTTGCCAAGCATTGACATCAGCATCTGAATCTACTATACGACGATATACTGCTTTCTTGTCATTGATACGGACACCATCCCACATCTGTTGGGACACAGAGAGGAGATGTTGATCTGCCTTAAGCTTGTGAACAAAATGTTTTTCTGCATACTGCAAGCATTGCAATCAGATTTCAGTTATGGTTACCAAAGGACTGAATTGTTATCAATCTCCCACAAAAAGCAAGTAGTTACCAAAGTATCCTTGAAACTGATGAACCACAATGTGACCAGAAAGGTTTAGGTCATACATGTCCATATAAGATGTCAGGGAAAGCAATAAAACACTAGTGAAAATAGAAGTCATTCCCAAAGACATCACATCAAACAAACTAGAAGGTTGTATATGAAAAAATCATAGAGCCAAAAATAAATTGTTCAACACAATTACAATAGGACTGAACAAAACAACCAGACCCAAGTATTAATTATGTATCTTCAATCAAAAGCAAATTAATCATACTGAGTCTCCCTAACTAATCTGCTTTTGACCGTAAATTTTTTTAGTGATGACAGCTTAGATTTATGTACAGAGAAAAGCACTTGGCTAAATCACGTGATCAGAAATGACATAGTAATTATGTTGCAGAATCTATTATTGCACATGGATGTGGCTTACCAATTTGTTAAATACAGAGAGAGAGGGGGCGGGGGGGTTTGAGGAATCAGGTGAAATGAAATAGATAATTACTAAGAAAAAAATACTTGTAACGTTGATGTGTTGAGTACTTCATGGCTGCAAAGCTCCTTAATGAAACTTAATTGCTTACACAAGTATATCAATTTCTGGTTCTCGCAGATTAGCAAGCAGTTACATGAACATTATAGATCTTTGTGGGCAACTGTCTGTTCCATTTCTTTCAAAGAATGAATAGAAGTGTGGCTAACAACCTAGCAGGGACAGGTGTTGATCGGTTGATCAACAATACTGGGAAACCCTGAATTTTGACAAGGACCAACAAGAATGATAAGTAAATAAGCTTTACGAGCTTAACCGCTGTTGATAACCCTTTTCAATTTTTCCCTGGGGCCAGTCAGCCACTTGTCTTTCATGTGTTCTGTTTTCTTTTAACGCATATTTTATTTTCATTGTAGCTAACAAAGAAATGAAATCACTGATACAGAAAAGTCAGAAACTAGGAAAAGACAAGAGTATGTGAGCTGAAGTGTTTATTATGGTTTGAATATGTTCCATATAATAAACAAACTTCTTCTTATATCATACATAAAGATGTATGCCAGCAAGAAAAGAGAAGTAATAACAGAGACTTTGCAAATGATATATTTGCCTGTTTGAGCTGCAGTTGCTAAGTGATACAATGGTAGCAAGTCACAAGAGTAAATATTTTAAATCAACACAAATAATAATAATAACAACAGCAACAGCAACAATAATTATATAATAATTTAACAACATAATTAAAATGGAATGGTCTGAAATTATAAAAAGTTTCATATAGGATCAAAAGATATAAATATCACAACTTATAGTAATGGCTACACAACCACTTAGCTTAGAAACAGAATGCTGTTTGAATGTTTAATGTTAAACTCAATTACGCTTTTAAAAATAAAAAATATAAAGACATTAAAGGTAAACCAAAATAGAGATGCCCATTTAGGACTACTGTCACACCCTCATTTGGAGATTATGTGGTACTTTTGACCTGAGGGGCCCCCTTTTAGGATAATCTGAAACATTCATCTTAAGGATCTTGCCAATGATAAGCCTTGTCCCACGAATGTCACACACTTTGAACGATCCTACCATTATTTTTCTCAGCTTTGAGTTCTAAAATGGATGGCATTCAAAACAGCTCAGGAAAGAGAAAAAATCTGTGGCAAGAACACTGAAAGTGTAATTTTTGTACATGAACTGTATACAAGAAAACAATTAAGATGAATGGTTCAGATCATTGGAGAAAGATAGTCAAAACCCCATATAGAAATGTGGCATAAACAATACCACAGTCTCGAAAGGTGACACAAAGGAAACAACAAAGAAGTTCAAATCCCTATATCCCCCATATATCATACTTTATTGTAACTAATGGATAAGCCATGTGAAAACAACATGACTAACACATCAACACCATGAAAAAACAAAAAGACAGTGTAAAGACGTGTAATGGCTTTAAGTATTCTACTTCACCACAAGCACACCTACTGCTTACATTCTCGACTCAACAATATAAAATTGCTAAGAATTTAGAAGAGGAAGGCACTTCACGGAAGATTGAAACAGAAGCAGACTTTGGTTGGAACAATACCTTTGCTTGAATGAACTTCTCTTTTACTGAAATTGGATCCGTATCATTAGGCTTGCTCATAAGCACTCTATGTTGCTTTTTATCAATCTTAGCAAAACTACATCAGTAGAATGATAGCGTTAGTTTTAGGAATTGAGACAAATCACTTTGAATACAATTTTTGAATGACTTTGGGAGGCTTTTCAAATTCCAGTCTAGAGAATAGTTATTATGCTTTCTTGTTTCCAGCGATAGTACCTTGCAGGGCCATCATCAGTTCCATTATTGTTTGTAGGGTACAATAATTCCTCCCAAATTGAGTTGGCATATGTATTTCCCAGTGACTGAAATAAATTTATAACAGATGGCTCCCACACTTTGACATCAAGTGTCAGCGATCTTACCTGCAAAAATAGTTACCATGGTAACATTACTAATTTGCACAAGGTAATGTATAGAATCTGGCAAGAATGAGAACATTTACCCAAAAAAAAAGAAAATGGTGAAGTTTTATTTCCACCAGTAACGACAGTATCATGATGAGAAATTAGTCAAAAATTTTAAGATGACTTGCTTTACAGAATATAAGCTTTGGTGCTGACATCCTAAATAATTGACACCAGTGAAGTTTATTTCAGTCACAGGATACCAACCAACACACAAGAAGGTTGTCTCCTGAGTATCAACTCCAATGAAACAATAATTGAAAATCATTTCACTACGACATGCATCTCCTAGGAAGCAGCCCTCCCATTGTGCATGTGCTTACAACAAAGAATAATAAATACTTTTTTCTAAAACAACAGTTATCCTATTTTCTTACAAATAACAAGAAGACCCCTATTTGGATACATGTGCCAATATTAGGCTAAATGCTGGGACACAAGTGAAACAATGCGTTATCATATATGTTCAATTATTCTTTTACCTTTTCTCTCCAGTCATCTGACAAACAAAATACGACATTGTTGGACTTGATAATACATTGGAATTCAAATTTTTGTTTCACCAACTACAATCAAGCAACCAACAGAACCACCAACAGAATCTGTAAGTAATAAAACAAACGTTTAAAAGTTTTAAGAGGTTGTCATTTTTCAACACATCAGAATTATTCAGAATAATGAATCCAATTGCATGTCAAAATTTCAGTTTTTGTCCATCTTGACCAGCTATAATTAATTACTTTCGCAGCCTAAACAAAGTAATGATTGCAGACATATCTAAATCACTCACATAGCCAGTATCTCATCTACGGTGATTACCGACCTCAGAGGACCTGAACTTTATCTCACATAGCTCAGTATCTCATCTACGGTGATTGCCGACCTCAAAAGAGCTGAACTTTATCAAATGTGGAGGCAGTTTCATTTGAGCACCATGGTGATTGCTGACCTCAAAAGACCTGAACTTTATCTAATGTGGAGGCAGTTTCATTTGAGAACCACTCTTCTATTCAAATGTTCTAAAAAGGAAGGCCATGTTCATATATTTCTAGAGCCAGTTCTCAGAGATAATCTTTCTCACTTCGAAAAAGCCTCCTGACAAGTGAAAGCCCCAAACTTATAGTAAATCACTGCGGTCTGTACCTTAGCTTTGTCAGATAGCCTCTGCACCTAAAATAACTATTCCATGTCCTATATAAAGTTCTCTAAAGTTAAGATTGTGAATACATCATCTGGATCCATGCTTGTGTGATTGTCAGTGTGTATATGTGTGTGTGCACGTGCATGCACAATACACATACATTCACTAATATATACATGTATATGAAAGAGCCAAAGGTGCTTAAAGGTTCCTTACTTTGTAGGCATTAACCTAGGTCATCTTTTTGGGAGATCTAAGTTGTTCATCACATTCACGTGCCTAAAATCATGGTAATCAAATGACTCTAACCACTTATTTTGGCCTTGCTAAATCAAGGCCCCCAATTTCTCAACTCAAAGCAACACAAGCTGAGATCATTCAATGAATGTGAATTTGGTTCTTAGATTTCCACAAAAATTATGCCCATGTATCAAAATAGAGAATTGTCCACTAAGTAGGTAACACATTTGCATGTGGTACTGAGAGTGTCAGTCAGGACATATGGAAGACCAGTCATATAATAAGTATGGCCAGATCCAGTGCTGCAAATAGGCATTTCCATCTGGCATTACAGCCTTTTACAAAAATGCAAGTAAGGCTGTGTACTATAAACCCTTTGTGGTCTGCCCCTTCCCTGACCCTGCATATGCGGGAGCTTCGTGCACCAGCTGCCCTTTCTATTACAGATGACATATACTTGGATCCACAACTTTGTCTGCTTCTTTGGATTGATCCTCCTTGTGCAAAGATGACTCTGTTACAATCAGTTTTCCAGGCTATCCCAGGTGACCTCTGATTCCATGGTGAAGATTTCTGACTACTCAAGGTGAGAGTCAAATTGTCTGCCAGATTACTTTCCACATACGGTTATAAACAAGCAAGAGATGAGATGCTTGTTCAGCTATTCTGAAAGTTGAGGAGTATAGACACACTAAAACGCACATGCAGGCACACGAATGCACATGCAGGAGCATCCCCACATGCACACAGATGCACACACATTAACATGGAGAGTACAGGACAAGCTGAAAGAGATCCTTGGAGGCACAAAAGGTATTTCTTAATTTCTTGTTGCATAGCAAGTCCAGTGCAACCCTATTCTGGGTGTGGGATTTTACTGGTTAGCAGAGAGTAAGGATCTTTACTAGGATGGAATGTAAAGGATCCTCATTAGCAATCCCTGATTCATTAATAAACCATCTTCCAACTCTGTGCTGTTTTGCAGTGTCAAGTGTGCATAGGATATGCTAATGACTGGCAAACAAAGTCAAGTGAGAAGTACAGACCTAAAGTCAGAAACCTATCAGCCATGATCTGTAACTGGTGAAAGCTAATTGCAAGTAACATGACAAACATGACAAAGATAACGTGCATAAGATGCTCCATCTATTTTTATTTTTTACCGTTACACCAAGGCTCCCCTTTTATGCTCCATCTATTATTCAGCAAAGAATATAAAACAATAAAAGTTTGCAGCAGTATGCATAGATAAGAGTAGAAATTATGATGGTCATTTTCCTTGTATAATGCATTTTTCATTATGTATTATATAATTCAAGAGTTCACGAGAGACATGAAGAGTAATGCTGCAACAAGTCAAAATTGGAGAAAAACATGAAGCCCAAGTACAATCTTTCAGACGTTTCAGGCTTTTCTTTACCTTTGATATATGTACACCAAGATTCCGATGAACACCTGAACATTCAATGCACACAAGAACTCCTAGGTTTAAGGAAGCCCAATCTGGCTCAGGAGCACCACAATCCGCACATCTATCATTTCCAGCCACCTTTCTCAATACATCAATTGGCTTCTCATGCTTCATACTAAACCGATGTTGTTGTGAACTTCTATAACGTTCATGATGTCCAGCAACCAAGGTTCTCTCTGAGGTGTTCTCTTCAAATCCTAAATTATCAAAATCAGAACTTCCAAGCGAACTACTCTCACTGTTAGGACGGTGATGATTACTTCCCCCTGTAGGACTGCCACCAGGGAGGCGCTGAAATAAAATATATGTTATTGTTTCTATCACAGAATAATCTTCATAGTTAATAGACACATTCTGATAAAATGTTCCCCACAACCAACCTGTTCAGGTGACTGTGAACTCAGCAGTGAAGCAATAACTCCAGTTATCTTTTCAATCCAATCCATCTGATCCATGGCACTCTCTGCCTATTTAACATCAACAACCAATTCATGACCATGATTAAAATAACATTAGTCCAAATAGCAGGCGCGACTAGTTGCTAGGCACAAAAAGGCGTAGCCATGCAACTCGACTAAGGCAAGGCACAGTGCGACTAGGCCACCTAGTCGCATGACTTTCAGCGCCTCCGACTCCAAGCGCACCATAAGTGATTTAAAACCCTCCTTCCCTTTCTTCTTCTTATTTTTCTTCCCAGACTTCCTTTCTTCTTATTGCAACCATCCTCATCTTCCATTGGTGATTGAAGCTTTCTTGAAGTGATTAAAGGTAAGAAATTACAGATTTTTGTTAGGTATTTCTACATTTTTCATTTTTTCATTTTTTATGATCAATGCTTGATTTTTGTCTAAAATGTCAACATATCTACACTGTTAAAAATGAAAACTCCATTTCATCATTTCCATTTCTTTTCATAGATTTAATGTAGTATTTACTGTTTTTTCAGTTTCCTGTATTTTTTACCGAAAATTGTGAGATATATATATCAGTATTTTTTTCTCTAATTTTTTGTGGAACACGTCCATAGGTTTGCATTATATAGCTAAAATAGACATTTCCATGGTCTTGTTTCTCTTTCTTCTTCTTTTTTTAC
This sequence comes from Warburgia ugandensis, assembly GCA_035236585.1. NCBI lineage: Eukaryota > Viridiplantae > Streptophyta > Magnoliopsida > Canellales > Canellaceae > Warburgia > Warburgia ugandensis. The sequence continues at coordinate 51,066,581 of CP141130.1, forward strand.
CTCTTTTTCTGTGTCATAAATGTGTAAATGTTTCCATTATAATACTAAAATCGACAATCTATACCAAAGTTTTCATATTTTGCATGTTTTATTTACTGTTTATTTGTTTTTCTGTTACTTTCTTCTAAAAACGTGAAATACGTCACTGTTTATTTGTTAATTTCAGTACTAATGCTAAAAAAATCATTCTAATACTAAAAAATGATGACTCCACATCATACTTTTCATAATTTGTATATTTTTTTACTTTTTGTGTTACTTTCTTCTAAAATTCATGAAATACATTACTGTTTCATTGTTAATTTCAGTACTAATGCTAAAAAACCATTCTAATGCTAAAAAATGTTAATTTGTTGTTCTCTTTTTTTTTTGGTTACTTTCTTATAAAATTCATGAAATACACATGTTTTTTTGTTAATTTCAGTAGTAATACTAAAAAAATCATTCTAATGCTAAAAAATAACAATTCTGCATCATCCTTTTCATAATTTGTATGTTTTTTTACTGTTTTTTGTTTTTGTTTTTGTTTTCTTTCTTCTAAAATTCATTAAGTATAGTCTATTTCTTACAGTCCTATATAAGAAAAGGAACAAGTGTGTATCGTTTGGATTCTAATGCTAAAAAGTCGTAAATCCACAACATATTTTTCATATTATCTATGTTTCTTTTAACCGTTTTTTACTTGGTTAATTTCTTATGTTTGTTAACTTTGTTTACAGGGTTCAGCTTAGGTTTCCATCCCACAAGACAGACTATAATATGTCTTCATCAATGGGTTCCAACAATGCATCATCAAAATTAAAGGATCTAGGATGGGAATATGGAGAGGCAAGGGATCCAACTGACAAAAATTTAGTTTGGTGCAAGCTTTGTGGGAATAGGTATAGCAATGAAGTATTTATATTGAAACAACATTTGACGGGCAGTCACAAAAATGCAAAAAGATGCTCTCTTGTCACTCCTAACATATCTAAGAAGACATTAGATTATATGAATGAATCAAAGAAGAAAGAGAACAAAGAGAGAATAATAAAGGAGATGGAGAGGCCAGCAAATTTATTTGGCTGGCACAATGATGATGATGATGATGATAATGACAAGGTGGAGGGGATTGACAGTATTAGGACTGCTAGTATTTCCATTGGAAGCAAGAAGTGCAAGGGAAAGGCACCCACGCAACAAATAAAAAAGGAGCCTATTAACTATCTGTTACACCTCCCATATACCAGACTTCTTCCAGGAAGAGGAGGTAATTGCAAAGAAGCAGAAACACATCTGTTAGCAGAAATTACAGATATGGAGATCAGCTGACAGAAGACTATCCAGGGATGCAATCAGTTAGTTAGGATATACCAAAAACAAAAAGCAGTTAATATCCAATCTGTTAGGCTATACAGATATAATCAGTTGGATAGGCTATACCACATAAGCAGTTAATCTGTTCAATCGGTTACAGAGCTAGGCGGGAATGAAAGAAGATAAAAGGGAGAGAAGAAGTCGAGAAGGAGAGGAAAAAGAAAAGTAAAAGGGAGTGGGAAGTGCAGAGGAGGAACTTCGGTTCCTACTTCCTACTAGTTCTAGTTGTCTTTTGCCTGGTTGATTTTGAGATCCCCTGTAATTCACCTTATTAATGAATTGAGCTCCATTTCTTCTTCAATATTGCCTTCCTTCGAATTTTATTTCCTCATGGTTTAACAATGGTATCAAAGCCTAGTTCGACTCTTAGGGTATGGTAAGAATCGGATCGGAAAAGGCAGAAACCATGGAGAAAGAACTGGAAAGTGTAAGAGCGGAGGTGGGGAGCATGAAAGAAGACCTGGGACGATTGCAAACCAACGTCATGGCAATAGGGGAGTACCTCACGAAGATCCGAACCTACATGAGGCAATGGCAGGATGGTGCGGAAACCTTCCCGAATCTGGTGGGAGATAGAGGGCGAGCTCGAGTAGCTGAGGCAAGAGAGTCATCGGGTGGGGACAACCAGGGTCCGCCAGTGATCCCCGAAAACCCTAGAATCGAACCCAGGCGACTGGATCTCCCGATCTTCAGTGGCCAAGACCCTCACGGCTGGCTGTGTAGAGCTGAGAGGTACTTCCAGCTGAATCGTCTTCTTGACGGGGAGAAGGTGACGGCGGCGTCCATCTGCTTGGAGGGAGAAGCCCTCCACTAGTTTCTGTGGTCGGATGCTAGAACGCCGATTCGATCTTGGTCGTTTTTCCGGACTGCCCTCCTCTAGAGATTCCGGCCATCCCAGTCCGATGATGACTATGAGGCCATGTTGTCGCTGCAGCAGACCTCCGTTGTCAACTACTGCCGGGACTTCGAACTGCTATCAGGCCCTTTGGTGGATCTGCCCGAAGAGCTGCTAAAGGGCACTTTTCTCAATGGGCTGGGAGACGAGTTAAAGGCCGAAGTTAAGATGTTTCGGCCCACCTCCCTAGTTGGGCTCATGGACCTGGCCCAGAAGATTGAAGAAAACAATGAGGCCCTCGAGCGGGTAAGAGCCCATGGGCATAGAGGTAGGTCTGGACCTAAGTCGCAGTGGAATCATGGGCCCTCACTAAAGGGTCCTGTCTTCGAGTCTAGCCCACAAGGGCAATTTCATAATTCACAAACCCCACCCTTCACCAAACTGCCAGAGAAGACGAGGTAGTTAGGGTTTGGGGAGAACGGCCCTCGTGCACCGAGGAGTCTTCTCCGGCTAAGCGTGACTCTTTCCGACGATTATCGGAGAAGGAATTACAACAAAAAAGGGGCTTTGGGTCTCTGCTTCAGGTGCAATGAAAAATACTCACCTGGACACAAATGTAAGAATCGCCAACTCCAGGTGCTCATTCTCAGAGAAGAGGAAGAAGATTGCGAGGATCTGGCCTGTTCAAGCATAGAGGAGACCAACCCAAGGAAGAGACAACCCGACTGGAGCTGTCTATGCAGGCCCTCGTCGGGATGTCGGTTGTCAACGTGATGAAACTAAGGGGGACTCTGGCACATCGGGAGGTGGTCGTTCTCGTCGACACAGGGGCGTCCCACAACTTCATATCTCGGAGACTGGTCGAAGAGTTGCAGATCCCAGTTACTGCCACCAAGGCCTTTGGCGTACAAGTGGGAGACGGATTCTGCATCAAGGGTGACGGGGTCTACCGGAATCTCACTCTGCAGCTCCCTAGGTTGATGATCAAGCACCACTTCCATCCCTTCGATTTGAATGGCACTGACCTGGTCCTAGGGATGGCTTGGTTGCGAACCCTCAGCGAGGTTTCGACCAATTATCGGGAACTCACCATGCAGTTCATAATACAGGGTAAGAGGGTAACCCTCAAAGGTGACCCGTCCTTGTCCCGGTCCGTCATGTCCTTCAAAGCCCTTCAACGAGTCCTACCCAACTCAGGCGCTAGCTATGTGATTGAGTGCCAAGGCATGCATGTTGAGAGGGAGCTGCACCCACCTCTGGACCATCCTCAGCTAAGGGTGCTTCTGGACCAGTATGCCCATCTATTCGACCAGCCCCTACAACTACCGATTCACCGGCCACAAGATCACGCAATCAAGGTTCACGACCAGGCTTCACCTCCTAATATTAGACCCTACCGCTACCCACATAGTCAAAAGAACAAAATTGAGCGGATCATCAAAGAATTATGGGAAGCTGGAATTATTCGGCCAAGCAAGAGTCCCTATTCCAGCCTGGTATTGTTAGTCAAGAAGAAGGATGGGGGTTGGCACTTCTACATCAATTATTGCGCTCTCAACAAAATCACCATTACCAACAAGTTCCCCATCCCAACCATTGATGAGCTATTAGACGAATTGGGAGGAGCCACCGTCTTCTCTAAATTGGATCTGCAATCCGGGTATTACCAAATTCGCATTAAGGAGGATGTTCCCAAGATAGCTTTTCGGACGCACGAGGGTCACTACGAGTTCCTAGTCATGACGTTCGGCTTGACCAATGCCCCCTCCACTTTTCAAGCTCTTATGAATGATATCTTCCGCCACTATCTTCGTAAGTTCGTACTGGTTTTCTTTGATGACATACTTGTTTACAGCACTGATATTCACCTACATTTAGAGCATTTGGAAACTGTACTACAACTATTGGGCTCTCACAACTTAGTGGTTAACAAAAAGAAATGATGTTTTGGCCAAACTCAACTAGAATATTTAGGCCATGTAATATCAGCAGATGGGGTAGCAACAGATGGCTCAAAGATAGACTGTGTGCTTAAATGGCCTACTCCACAGGACGTTACGGCATTAAGGGGGCTTCTTAGGACTCACCGACTACTACCGCAAGTTCGTGAGGAACTACGGAATTATCGCTGCACCCCTTACCTATCTTCTCAAGAAGGATAACTTCCATTGGTCTATTAAGGCACAAAAAAGCTTCGACGACCTAAAGCAAGCCATGACAATGGTGCCAGTATTGGCTATTCCCAACTTCAGCAAGCCCTTTATTCTTGAAACTGATGCTTCGAGTAAAGGCCTTGGAGCTGTTCTCATGCAGGAGGGAAGGCCAATTGCCTTCTTCAGCCAAGCAGTCGCCCCCCGCGCCCAGTCTAAGTCTGTATACGAAAGGGAACTCATGGCAGTTGTCCTAGCTGTCCAGAAATGGCGCCACTATTTGTTAGGACAAAAGTTCACTATCTTGACAGATCAACGGAGCCTTCAATTCCTCATGAACCAACGCATGCTCAGTAGTGAGCAGTAGAAGTGGCTCATCAAACTACTTGGTTTCAACTTTGACATTCAATACAAACTAGGAAAGCATAACCAGGTAGCTGATGCACTTTCCAGAATACCTGATACTCGCCACCCTGATGGACGCACCACCTTAAAACCTGAGGGTACATCTGACTTAGCTCACATCTCTCACTTCCTGGCTCTTTCAACCGTCAACATTCTGTATTTCAAACTATAACAGATGAAATCAGACAAGATGAAACTCTACGCCCCATCCTACAGGATCTACTGGTCAGCATAGATAGTCACAAAGGTTTCTCTATAAGGCATGGCCACTTGCTCTTTTATGGCAGACTCGTTATTCCTAAGACTTCTGTTAGGATTCCCACCTTACTCAGGGAATTTCACTCCACTCCAACTGGTGGCCGTTCAGGAACCTTCAAAACATTCAAAAGGCTATCCAGTGTGGTGTTCTGGAGGGGTATGAGAAAGGACGTTCAGCAATTTGTGGCTTCTTGTGAAGTATGCCAGCGAAATAAGTATCAAGCACTCAAACCTGGGAGTCTTCTTCAGCCGTTATCCATCCCCGAACAAGTCTGGGATGATCTATCCATAGACTTTATTGACGGCTTACCCAGATCTCAAGGCCTGGATACTATTTTGGTAGTAGTCAACCGTCTTTCAAAGTATAGCCATTTCCTTCCATTGGGCCATCCTTTTTCTACTCAGGAGGTAGCCACTCTTTTTGTTAAAGACGTAGTACGGTTACACGGATACCCACGCTCCATTGTATCCTACAGAGACCGCCTCTTTATTAGCCTATTTTGGACTGAACTATTCAAGCTGGTTGGGACTGAACTGAAGATGAGTACGGCTTACCATCCACAAACAGATGGCCAAACAGAAGTCGTCAACCGATGCCTTGAAACATACTTGCGCTGCTTCACATCACACCATCCTAAGCAATGGCCCAAATGGATTCCTTGGGCTGAATTTTGGTACAATACCACATTCCATGGAGCTGCAAGGATGTCCCTATTTAAAGCACTTTATGGGCGAGAGCCCCCAACCGTATTAAGGCTTTTGAATGAAGGGTCAGTAGTAGAGGAAGTTAATAGGCAAATTCGCGACAGGAATAACATCTTACAAGAGCTCAAGAGTAACCTGTTGATAGCACAGGCCAGAATGAAATCTCAAGCAGATAAGGGCCGCAGGGACGTCTAGTTCAAGGTAGGGGACCTAGTCTTCCTAAAACTACAACCCTTTAAGTTCAAGAAATTGGCTAAAAGACCTAATGAAAAACTTAGCCCCAGGTTTTATGGTCCTTACCCTGTCTTGGAACGAATCGGCGAAGTCGCCTACCGCCTTGACTTACCCTCCTCTACTCAAATCCATCCCGTTTTCCATGTCTCCCAACTAAAATCAGCCCTGTCCAGTTCAGCCCAACCTCAACCACTGCCCACTGGCCTCACTGAAGAGTTGGAGCTTGTGATGTATCCCGAATCCATCAAGCAGATCAAGACATTGTCAAATGGTCGTAAGGAAGTCTTAGTAAAATGGCAACACCTACCTGAATGTGACAATACGTGGGAACTCTATGAGGTGTTGGACACTCAATTTCCCTCCTTTCACCTTGAGGACAAGGTGAAACTACTTGGGGGGGTAATGTTACACCTCCCATATACCAGACTTATTCCAGGAAGAGGAGGTAATTGCAAAGAAGCAGAAACATGTCTATTAGCAGAAATTACAGATATGGAGATCAGCTGACAGAAGACTATCCAGGGATGTAATCAGTTAGTTAGGATATACCAAAAACAAAAAGCAGTTAATATCCAATCTGTTAGGCTATACAGATATAATCAGTTGGATAGGCTATACCACATAAGCAGTTAACCTGTTCAATCAGTTACAGAGCTAGGCAGGAATGAAAGAAGATAAAAGGGAGAGAAGAAGTAGAGAAGGGGAGGAAAAAGAAAAGTAAAAGGGAGTGGGAAGTGCAGAGGAGGAACATCAGTTCCTACTTCCTACTAGTTCTAGTTGTCTTTTGCCTGGTTGATTTTAAGATCCCCTGTAATTCACCCATGTTATTAATGAATTGAGCTCCATTTCTTCTTCAATATTGCCTTCCTTCAAATTTTATTTCCCCATGGTTTAACACTATCTCTTTGCTTCTAACCTTGAAGCCCAGGGTAAGGGAAAGGCACTCATGTAGCTGACAACAATGAACATAGCTTATAGGGAGTTTAAGACAAGATCGTGAGATTACATCGCCTCTTAGTTCTATGAAACTAGCATTGCATTCAATGTTGCTCATTGTCAATCCTTTCAGACCATGTTAGAGGCAGTTGTGCAACATGGTCCAAGTATATATCTTATACTTTAAATAATTAATAGTTTAACACTTGTTTTAGCCTTTACCTATTCTTAGAATCTTATAATCTTATGTGACTAAGGTTTCAAGGCACCCTCGTATCACAAGTTAAGGGTAAGTCTTCTTAAAAAACAAGTAAAGAAGACAAAAGAATACATAAAACAGCATAAAGCTTATTCAATTAGGTACATGTTCAGTGTTCTTTTTCGGACCCTAGTATATTTCTCTCAAGGTAACACTAAAGTAACTAAATGACTTACATGCAATTTTATTTATGCTTTTAAGGTATTGGTGCTCTATTATGTCGGATTGATGGGCAAACGGCAAGAGTCACACCCGTCAACTTTCTAGTGAAGTATCCAATTGGGACAGTTTTTTTTAAAATCTATTAATTGATATGCACATGTTAAGAGTGCAAACTTAGTACTTGACATGCTAGAGAAGGTGATTGCTGAAGTTGGAAAGAAAAATGTAGTTCAGGTAATTATTTAGTTTTATATTTAGAATTTGTTAAGTATTAACTTGTTTATAATGTAAGTTCACCCTATATAATTTTTATCTTTGTCTATTTTAGGTCATAACTGACAATGCCTACAATTACGTGGCTAAGGAAAGAGAGTTAATGGGGAGGATATCACATTTATATTGAACCACTTGTGCAGCATGCAGCATAGATCTCATGTTAGAGGACTTTAGCAAATTACCAATTAGGAAGAAAACTGTGGCAAAAGCTAGCAATTACGGTGTTTATTTATGGCCACACACATTCCTTCATCTTGTAAGAAGACTTAAAAAGGCAGCCTAGGCGCATGAACCTCCCGCATATGCAAGGTCCAAGGAAGGGGCGGACCACAAGGGTCAATAGTACACCACCTTACCTTGAATTGTGAGAAGATTTATGAAGAAAAGAGATTTGGTCAAACCTGCAGTGACGCGCTTTGCCACCAATTTTCTGAGTTTAGAAAGTATTCACAACTTGAAGACAGATTTGAGAGCAATGTTCCATTGTTCGGTGTTTAAACAGTAAATTGCCAAAATGGCCTGAAGGTAAAAGAACTAAAAGAATTGTGTAGCGTACCAGCTTCTGAAACTACATCCTCTTATGTTTGGAGATCATGACCCCCACTTCTAGAGGTTTTGGAGGTGGTAGGCAGTGAGGAGAAGTCGGCGATGAGATACATCTTCGAGACCATATCCAGGGCCAAACAAAAGATTCAAGCCAATTTAACAGGGGATGGGCATCAAGAGACCCCTATTTGGGGGATCATAAACAACAGATGGAGTTCTCAAGTTCACCAGTCTTTGCACGCAGCTCAATATTACCTCAACCCATCCTTCTACTACAACCATGACATTGAAATTGAGTGCAACAGTGACTCAAGAATGGTCTAATGCATGCCATCAGTAGGCTATATGATGGAAAGGAGGCTGACATAGTGATAGATGAGATATCCACTTATAGACATGTTAGAGGCTTGTTTGGCAATAACCTGGTAATACAACCTAGCCCCTTTTAAGTGTTTATGTTGTTCTATGTTTTAACTTCTAAAATTTTATTTTTATACTATTTTAATTTTGTTTATTTTTTAAATTTAATTTCTTCAACTTTTGTAGGTGAGTGGTGCATTAACTTTGGGGCTAAACATTCACCATTAAGGTCCTCTCCTAGATATGCAGTGCATCTTCTTGCGAGTGTAACTAGAGCTCTTTGAGCATGTAAGTTACTTAGATACTAAAATTTAGTACTTATTAGTTATTTGGTTATTACCTTTACGTTCATTATTTTATAAATTTACAAATTTTTATTTTATTTTTTATTTTTTTATTTTTTTTCTGATCTACACTAAGAAGAAGAATAGGCTGCATGCTAAGACATTGAATGATATAGTATACATTCAATACAATCAGCACCTTCATTGTCAACATTGAGGATTATTTGAAAATGCAAACATATATAGACCTTATTCTGTTAGGAGAGGTCGATGAAAGTCATGAGTGGATTGTTCAAGATGATTTGGTACATCCAGGTGATGACTTCACCTGCTTAGATGTTGAGGTCGCTGAAGGATCAAGTGAACATGATGCTCCATCTACTAGGCAGTACCCAAGGCAGAAGAAGGGGCAAATGGGAGCGGTATTTCTCAGTCTCAAGCAGAACCAGAGGAGGATGTTGGAGAAGAGCAGGATGATGACATCGATGAGGAAACTGAAGAGAATGTTTATATCTCTCAAGGAGATGATTTTGATGACGATCTTAATCTTCCTAACGAGGAAGAGGTGCAGGAAGATGACTCTTAACTTTTAATAGTTATCTCTAACATTTTCTTTACTTTATTTATGTAACCATTGTTTGATTATTTTTTGTTCCAAAATTTACAGGATGATGGTGACGATGACGAGGCCACAAGGGATTGAGGGAGCAACAGGGAGACTAATCTTATGATAGCATCACTATCATTGTATTTGTATGTTTCTGAACTTACTTTTTTGTGTGTGATTGTTTGGTTTAACCTTAGGTTGTTGTTATTGGCATGTTGATTTATTACTCAAGAATTCCATTTCACTCATTTGACAAGTATTTATTCATATCTTTATATTCCTATGTTTTCTAATTTTTTATTTTTTATTTTGTAAATTTTGCGATTTATTTTATTTATTTTATTTTTTAAATATTTACATTACTCAATTTTGTGCCTTGTCACCTAGTCGCAACTAGGGGTGCCTAGTGCCTAGTCCCTCTAGGCATGGGTCGCACCCCTTGCCCCTGCAACTACATAGGCTACAACAAGACAACAAAATTAGTGATAAAAGAATGAATTTTGTGAGGGGTTGCACATAACGACAGTCATGGCATAGAAAACATTACAACATCTACACTTACTGAGTCCATGCTGACCTCTAAAAGTGTACCTGCAGAGTGTAGTTCTTTGCGGGTGATATAATCCTGAAACAGAATCGCAAGTCAGACTGCTCTGCATCAACTTTTATTGTTGATGTAAGCAGGTTAACAGTATGATGAGCAACAGACTTCTCATCATGTACACCACCATGATAATGAGATGAAAGCCACCGGCTAAGCAACCCAGGTTCAGAGTTATGACCCCTCTGACTGGCATTAATACTGCCACCTCCCTACAAGTATTAACAGTTGTCAAAAGCAGATGAAAATGATGATATAGATGAACAGAACAATTTTTTTTTTCATGGCTCTGAGACAAAACAGGATTTTAGGCAAGGTAAAACTGACAAAATTTTCCCTACGTAGAAATGACTTACAGTGGGCCTGTTCCACTGCTTGCGATAGTAGTATAACATCCCACGACTATCAAGAACAAAAAACCTCCTCTTCCAGTCTCCTCTCAAGTTTGATGAACGTTTTGAAAGATAACCTTGGCGAATTGTTTGAACCTGAAAAAGTACAGCCCCAGACATTGGTGCCAGAATCTTTTATAGACATAGGACTAGGCAGAAACAAACAAGTAATTTCTCAACAAGTTCCTCAGATTGAGTGCTCTTAGCAGAGACCAACCAAGAGTAGTAGTAATTGTTCAAGAGAATGGAAAATGGAAGCTACCTTTCCTTTTGCAGCAGATTGCATAACTGCCTCTATCATTTTGTGTGAACTTCTACCAACAGCCTGTATACCATCACCGTTAGGAGAACCATGCGAGCCATTTGATGACCAACGGCTTTCTCGATCAATCTGCCTTTGGAATTCTTGCATCCTCTCCGTAAGTGCTGCCTGCTCATAGTTGGACCTCTCTCTCGACTGTTGTGCATAAGTCAATACCTTGAAAATGAAAGTAATCTTCAATTTTAGTGGTTTCAATCTTGAAGAAATGACAATTCAATGAAGCAAAATATTAGTAGCAAAATGGAGAGCTTGCTGATGGCATTTGCAAACAGGTAGTATCAGATTTTGGAAAGGTAGACTTCCTACATAAAGCATACAAAGTTATTAGCAAAATTTAATATTACTTAAAATCATGCAAACACAACCATCCTAAAAAGTCAGTGCAATGTGACACTTGCAAGCCAGTCCATATTTCAGGGACGAGAACCCATCAGTAAGTCAGAAGCAACAGTAGTTATTGATGATTCAAAAGAAATGACCAGGCACATCAATGCCTATGAAGAAAACGGTGGTGACATTTCTTGCCAGTCTGCATCAAGAAAGAAGTTATAACCTTTCACTCCTTGAAGCAAATGTATCAGAAAGGCAAATGTTCTGAAGTTGAAAGGCAGAAAACCACCTCACAAAACTTTTAAAGCTAGTCATTGGACTTCATCAGTAGTTTATATCACATAATTTAGGTGCAATGGTAAGGGATGCTGTCACTGGCTCGAGCAAATTATGAAGCATGTCCACATGAATTTTGGCATCAAACATATATAATGTAGGAGATCCACTATTGATTAGTAATATTATAGCCCTATGCAGAACCACTTTATCCAGGAAAAAAAGGAGCACCTTAAGCTTCCATCAAAATTCTAAGATAAACAAGGTACTGATCCATAGAAGGCTACATAAAAGGGAAAAGGGGGTAAAAAGAGAAAATTGTAAACCTGGTTGATATAGGGCTCCATCTGATGCAATAGCTCATAACCCTGCACAGATGACCAAGGCAGCAGGTTCAATAGCAGAATTTAAGCAACAAAGCACATCAACGGTTGACAAGAATATAACGTAGTCAAATAACATACTTGCTTGAAATAACGGAGATGAGCATCCATCGTCCCACTAACAGCCTCCAAAAACTCAAACCTTTTCTTTGCCTCAACATTGGAAAGAGCTGTAACCTAGAAACGTACAAAAATGCCAACTTAAAAGAACCCGGAATGCAGCTATTATGTGATCTTATATCAGAGTCCCAGATGAAATTGATGTTTTTCCATTACTTTGCGAAACATCAGTAATGAATGGAATTGATAAAACATTACTGTTAATACCAGATTGAAGCGAGCCTGCTCAAATGAAGACCTTGCATTGTGAAGCTCCTGGAATATGTCTACAACTAAATCAAAATTTTATTCGTAATAAAGGAAAGAAACTAACTAATGAAATACCCAAAACGAAATTTCAGACATAATTATCCAACAGAAGTAAATGATTTTTCACATGAAGAAATCATTGAATACCTCTTCTAAGAGAGTTGCCACATCCGTCTTTGTACCTTTCCTCAGTGATAAGAACTTCTCACGAGCCTGTCACATGAGATTGACAATCAAAAAGAGTCAAAGTCAGTACACATAGATAAACTACACCATAGGTTGCAACAGTCACAAAGTAATCCAAATCAGGCTTCCAACTGTTTAAGTTTCCAATATTTTTGCTAGAACATCCCTCAATTAAGAAGCAAACAATTTAAGACCATAATCTGTGAAATGGCCAGCTTATCCCAGAATGCCAAGGGGAAGAATCTGTTTCCCAATAGTTTAGATAGATTGGGATAGAAAATTGAGATGCCATCAGTCCTGGAAAAATTCCTGCCAGGGTCATCCATAAATAACACAAGTGCAAGGTCAACCCATTCGTAATCATAGGTCTCACTTTGAAACATGACCTAAAACCAATTTTTACCAACCAAAACTCCTTATGAAACTGCAAGAAACATTAATGATATCCAAAAGGAACCTACCTGGTCTGATTTTCGAAGGAAATTTCTAATCCAGAAAAGGACAGGATATTGTCACTCCAGAAAGAACCAAGACACTGCATCATATCAAATTTGTCTGACCTAACCACATTGCGATGCTAACTTGTTTGTCCCAGAAGAACGTTGAATCAAGTTCCAAACGAAGAATTTTTCTTAGTTTTCAAAACAGACAAGTAACACATGATGGAACATTTAAATCAACAGTAGAGATGGCATAACCATGCATCCCTAATTGTCTTTGTAAGTGAAGGTACCCACCACAATATTGGCTTAAAACTACATATATAAACCATACTCAGGACTCCTCCATAAATGGACTCCTGATATTCACCAATTTCCAAGATACTGGGCCACCTTCAAGCACTTAATCCATTTGCAATCACAGAATCCTTCTCTACCCCCATATGATCCCTGCCAACACTTGGAAGTTACACAGCCCAGTAAGCAAAGGCCCAAGGTTACAATATGACCTTGATTCATAGATCATCACTCTGTTTCCTCTAATTATGCCACCAATACTGACACAGGAGTGCCTCTTTTTCGGAAAGCCAATTACAGATCAAGGAAGAGACCGATCATTAAGAATTGGTAGCCTTGGGTCATCATAAATAAGGCATCTTAGATCATCACGTTTTGGAGGTCTTAGCTCCACACAAATTGGACATCTTGGATCACCGAGTCTTGGACGTTTAAGATCAGCCAAGAGAGAACACTCTATGGTCCAACTCCAGCACTTCGGTTCCTTGGTCGTGTTCTTGAAGTTTTCCCATAGTCAAAAATGCGTTTACTGGTCAAGATCTTAGATCAGTCAAAATTATGTAACTGCTTGAATGGGAAATTGTCTGTACTGGAATTGCTTGTATGAGTTTAAGAAGCTACCTAAGGCTACGAAACTACTGTTTAAGAAACAACCAAGTTTAGGAAACTATTATTTAGGAAGTCGCTTTTTATATTTATTCTGTTTTGGAAACTACTTGTGCTGGGAGGGTTGTTCCCAAGCTATTTAAACACTCTTGTAACATGTGTTGAAGCAGTTATGGACATTGTTTTCTTCTCATTTTATTTTATTTTTCTACACTTGAGAAGCTTGAGAATTCTCTGCTTTCTCCTAGAGTGGTAAGATGCCTAGCCCTGTATCTTTAAGGTAGTGGTTGTCTATATCCTTAAAGTGGTGTGCTAGTTCAATGTTTTGGCCATGTATCTCTATGGTGGCGGTTCTCCCATAGCCTTAGAGTGGTGAGCTATTTTAACCTATCCTATCGTATTTTATTCTATCTTTTTATCTGATATCAAATAAGACATCTCAATTGCCAAAAGGCAATACATGGCCTGTGAAGTTCCAAATGATAGTAAAACTTGATGGCAACAAAAATATACTAGAAGTATGTCCCACAATCGCATGTGCCACGAAGAATAAGCAAGTCATACCTAGCTATACCCTCCCAAGATATAATCCAATTTTCATTTTCATCAACATGGACGGACCTAGACGTCAGTTTAGATGCAGTTTGCACTAGTGTGCCTTTACAATGTTGTCACATTGAGGCCTTTTCGAATGTTTTTCTGGCACCGCACTGGTTCTTTGCTGGTTCTTCAATAAAATTTTCACCTATCTAAAGAAAAAGGAAAGGAAAAGGTTTAAAATCAATAACATAGAAGGATATCATTCAAGTCCTGCATATCTGCATCCCTAACCTCACTTCCTTCTGGAAACACAACAAAATTAACTACTTATTCTAGTAGTCTTCACAAATGCTTAAAAATTTAGGCTTGAACGAAGACTCGATCAAGATTATGTTGAATCATATTCAGGTAATCAATGATTTCCTTGGTCAAATTAGCATTTAACTCAGGCACTTTAACAGAGTTTTTTATTGGTTACATGAGCAAAAGCAGGATAATGAACAGGAGGTTGACATGGTATAGTACTATTGACTCTAGCGAGTTAAGTATCAGTAAGCTTAACTTGAAATTTAATCTAGAGGACCAATTTATATGCAGATTACTTTGCTGCTTAATTATAATTCACATAGGTTATGAAGCATTTGCTGCTTATCATATAATTTAAGATATCACAAGCATGCAATTTTCTAACTGATGATGCTGATACTTCCAGTGGAACACCTCATGAGTCCTAGAGTACAACCCAAAGGTAGACTTCCTTAAATTCATCAATCTATTGTCCATCAAATAAACTAGGAAACATGATTGAGTGATGGATAATGTGAACTTAGGGATGCAGTCTTGGGTTGGATCCTAGAATCATGAGCTGTTTCATAAAAATTTGGCATCGGCGGTCAGAACACATCATCATTTTCATGTCTTACAATGATAAGCAACAGCGCTTCCGTAGTAGTTAAACAATTAATTGCTACTCAACAGGAACAGCATCATTGACAATTATTTTGGCTTCATAATTACATGGGTCATTTGAACCCACCAAGCAATGTTTGCCTGCATGATGCTAAACTTCCAAAGGTAAGGTAAATCTACTTGACCTCGACTCATACATTCAGATTAGGACTAAAAGATGCATTAAGATCATTGCCAAGCTAAAGGTTACATCAAAGCTAAAGGTTACATCAAGGCTGTTGCAGACTTTCCACCCTTACGTATTGATCAATTCTCATGGTTCCACTCCTTAACACAACATGAAAATAAGACATGTCCAACATACCTTATTTCTAGGTCATAATATAAAAAGGGCAGCCCAGTGCACAAAGCTCCTGCCTACATAGGGTCTGGGGAAGGGGCGGAGTACAAAGGGCCTATAGTACGCAGCCTTACCTTGCATTTTTGCAAAAGGCTGTTCCCACGCCTTGAACCCGTGACCTCCAGGTCACACAGTGACAACTCCACCATTGCGCCATGGCTCCCTTCTTCTAGGTCATTATAGAAATAATTTTATTTCTTATAGAGCCAACAGCAAAGCAGTTGATAACTCCCAAACCATAATAAAATCCCAGGATATACTACAACGGCCTACAATGTTCAAACTGAATAGAATGCTAAATGCAAACCTGGTCATAAAGAAGGCTAGCCTTGTCAAAACGCTTCCGGGCATCCTGCAGAAAGATAACATTACTTATAGCACAGAAATATAAGTCTCATAACATAGGCCGAGCAACAGCAGATGACTGTGACTGAAAAACGTGCACTCACATTTGTGTCATTTTATATATATGAGTTCAGTGTATGTGCAAAATTATCTCAGTCATGCATCAAGTCTACCTCAACCTGCATTCACCTTTCCACAATCAAAAGGCTCTTAAGGAGTTTCTAGTGGATGCTGCAAAAATGCCACAGCTTTCCTAGTGGATTCAGGCTCCATATGCAACAGCTAAGTCATTTTAACACACGAAAGCAAAGATTACATGGTTGCTCATATGTAAGTGCATCACACAACAAACATTAACCAGTTCCCACAGTGGCCAGGAAAAGCACGCAGCTGACAAGCTAGTAAAAACTCTTGGAAGTCTAGATAAAACATCCTGAACTGATATTCCATTTTCATGTTGTGAAAATGTTGAAAGAAGGGAAAGCAACTACCTTGTCACTACAGTAAAAGTCACTTTTAAGGGACTCCATATTCTGCTTAAATAGGTACTGTTACGACACCATGAGGATTTCTCAAAGGTGTGTATTTACATATGTAGAGGCGCACACAGGAGATGCATGCATACACTAGCAGGCCACTTTTTGGAATTCCACATGCAAACTTCAACTGGCAGAAATTTCTATGTGCATATGCTGTACCTTCACATCTTGTAAATCGATGTTGACAAATTGCAGCAATCGGTCATTTAATATGTGCTCAACCTGCAGAAGCATTTACAAGTATCAGCAATGGCTAGAAAAAAGAAAGACATAAAGTCAGATAATTTCACCAAAAGAAGAAACTAGAATCCTTGCACAACAGTTATAAGCAATCAAAAAATAGAGCTTCATAGACATATATGGTATCTCAGCAACTTCGATACACCATCCAATTAAATTATTCCAGGTATACAACATTAGAACTAGAACATGCATTTTATATTCTCAATATCACCAGACTGTACAGGCAAGCCGCAAGCCATTGTTATTGGGTATTTTACAGTCATCTGTCCTTGTACTTCGCACTCATTGTCATACTAATAGATATACCATTTCGAAAGAAAACCCTAACCATATAGTAGGAGTATGTTTCAAGTCATACTATTTGATGCATCAAGGCATTAGGATCTTTGGTGCACTGGTAGCAGCTCAAATTGCAGCACTAATGCGTATTAAAGAAATGAAAATATGAAAAAAAAACTATGTCCATGAACTTTTAGTATAAAATATTAATTTAAGTATTAAGATTCATCAAAAGATGCCCCAAGATACTACTGCCTCGATGGTTGGCTTTAAGCTCTCAGTAACATATTTCTACTAGAAAGGCTTCTGTCCAAAGAACAAATGAAAAGATAAAGGGGTTCCTGTGTACTGTTGACTCTGTTCCCATCCCAAAGCCAATTGAACATAATACACAGTGCTTTTCATAGCCTTTGGCTGGGCCTACCACATTAATGTAGATCACAACATAGTCAGATGGTATTCTTAACCATCTCTTACAGCTTAAAGATGTCTGGTGTGGATGAGGTAGTAGTATACACCACATATCCATCATACATAGGTAGTTCCTAATTTACACTTCATAAATATGAAAAACATGTGGAATTTCTTGTATGCAACCAGACTTCACCTGCTACCACTGCTTCAATACTCATTGCCAAATTCCACTACTAATCCCCAAGAACCAGGGTTTAGATCTAATTTCTAGTGAAAAGCTATTTACCTCTGACTTTCACTGAAGATCTAACAAATAAGAACAGGTAGAGTGGTTGATTACAGCTTGGAAGGAAATAAGATACATGAAGACACCATACAATTACACAAGCTAAATCAGCTAAAAGCCTAAAACAGCTAGATGAAATTCCTTAGTCTCAAATGTACAAAATAGTTAGAGAAACTTGCCAATTGCAAAACCTTAGAGAAACTCAGCTAATTGCAAAACCAAACAATGGATTAAATAATTGTGGCTCAAGCAATATGATTCCAATAATAACATCACTTTGTCCACGTAAATGATGAGACGACATCAACTTCTGTAAGCAGCAGAACATTTATGCTTGAAACTGAGCAGAAATTTTACATGCCAAGAAAATCAAAAGATATCAAGAAATTATACCTGGGAACGAAGAACTTCCTTGTACGTGCCTATTTCTCTTAATGCAATTGTAAATTTGGTCATAACAGGCCCTAAGACAGCAGAAAGTTTCAACAATATTACTGAAGAAATGTTTGATAAGTTTCTCGAAATTTTGGTAACAAGAAAAACCAACTAGAAAGGATATAATAATAACAGGTAACAAAGTCACAGTTAAAGCTGTCAGAAATAATTATAGATATAAAAAGTAGGGGAAATGGCCAAGAGATACTGTAAAGCATTTACCTAAAGCCTAGTCAAAGTCGCAGAAACTCTACATCTGCTTTAAATAATTACCAAAACCTATTTTTTGTGTCAGTAAAGATATGCTCCAGCAGTAGTTTAACCCAGCATCAGCAAGATCTAGACCATGACCTCCAAAAATCACCACGGATATTACCAAATCCTATTTAAGATCACAATAATCAAATAATGCTATTTTTAGGACAATTTTAGGCATTCAATGCTTGGAATTTTCACCTCTAACTTCTCTAAGACATATAAGGAAGATGGATGTTTCTTTTCAGAAATACTATGCAAGCTTACATGCAAAAGCCTTCAAATACAACAGCAGAACTATAAGCTGGGAACAGACCATGGATAAACCATGCTCCAGATAATATCTACCTTACCCAATCCTATGGATAAACCATGCTCCAGACAACATCCACCTTACCCAATCCTAATACATACCATGGGATATTGAGCCCACAAAACAGAAGATCAATACAAAATTAAGAGAATAAGAGATGAAAAGGAAGAAATTATCTAACAATTAAAAAAAGGGATTTGATATCAACACAACCTTTCTTAGTAATGGTACCACTCTAAGTTCTCTTTCATTCTACACTTCTGCAGTTAGTTGTTAAAGCTAGTTAGAACAATGTTGCCTAGAAGCAGGATGGAAGTGCTAGGGGAAGCAAAGCGCAATTCCACATTTCAGTCATTTGTGCTTCGTTTTTTAGGATCATGCTTTCAGTAAGTTCCAATTAATCTCTGTTGCTCGGATCCACAATTCTGATCAAAATGAGTTGTGCTTCCAATCAATCAAGGTCATGTTTCCGATCATTTTGGAGAAGTGGATCATGCTTGATTCACTTTTTTTTAACATTTCTCCATCCCATAACAAATAAGACATGTTTCACAAGTTATTTATGGATTGCCCTTCATGGGTTATTCATAAATAACTCAATCTTTATAGGTGTTTGACTGAAAAGGTGGGTGAAATGTATACTTTCCCCCTAAATCCTCACACTTCTTTCCCTCTCTCTACTCTTTCTGCCTCACAAGCAAACCCATCCATCCAATTCTTCCAACAGAATCTTCCATTTCCATCAAAATTGCTGTTTTCCAGTGAAGCTCCATTGTTTTCGGCGAGCTTTTAGCTGTTTCCAAAAAGCTATTGTTTCAAGAAGAAGAAGATACTTCATCATTTCCAGCAAGCTAGAAGAAGATAGCTCATCATTTCCAGTGATCTACTGATTATGGTGAGCTAGAAGAAGAAGAATAAGACAACAACTACTTCCGGCCAGTTAGAAGAAAAGAAGATAGCTACTGTTTCCGGTGAACTAAAGAAGAAGAAAGGCAATGTCCGAAACAGCAGCTTCTCAAATTTTCATTCTGTCACTTTCTTCTCGGTAGTTGATGATTTGGGGCTGCTAATCACTTCCGGCAACCTGCAAATCTCTCTAGTGAACTTCCCACTAGTAGCTCAATTGACTAGCAAGGTCCGTCATTTAGTGGGGAAGGGGGCTAACACGATTCCCATGGGTTTTAGAGGAATGGAAAGGGCGGATGTAGACAAGAAAGTTTTGAGGCCTTTGGTTGGCAAAGAAATTCCTTTTAACATATTAAGATCTGCATATTGGCATGAAATGGTGGATGGTGCCTAGCTACAAGAGTCCAGGATTTGAGAGAAGAAGACGACACTACGTGATGAGGAGTATGCAACTATGACTGAAGAATTGTGGCCAATCAAAGATATTCAGGCAGGAAATAGCCTTTCTATTGTGTCTGATGGCTGGACCAGTGTGAAGAATGAGGCACTGGTGAATGTTCTCGCCTCAAATATGCATGGGAGCATGCTCCTTTATGCAAAGGATTTCTCAGAGGTGGATAAGAGTGGGGAAAATAACTAGTAAGTTCCTATTGAAGGTAGTGGACTACAGGGCATACAATGTGATGCAGGTGCTGATTGTCAGAATGCAGGGCAGGTGATTAAAGCATATCCTCACACATTTTGGACTTTGTATAGACTCTGAACTTGCCTGAAAGATTTGATAAAGTAGTTGCTTCAGATGAATGAGATATATGAAAAATGTAAGCATCTCTTCAAGTTCATAACCAATCATTATAGCACACTGATAATATTTAAAATGTTTCATAAGTTACAATTGCTGAAGGTGAGAAAGACTAAATTCGCTTCCCATTACAACACATTGAAGAGGATCAAGAATTGCAAGCTAGAATTGAGGGCATGTTTAATGCAGAACTGTTAGACAAAATGGGTGGCAAGATTAAAGGAAGCATTAAGGAAACAACAGAAAAGAAATATTACGATGTGGTCACTTGTAAAAAAATTTGGCAAGAAATGAACAAAGCATTGAAGATCAAACCCAATCTATGAAATGATACAGTTCCAGATGCTTGGAAAGATCAAAGATGCTTTAATAGATGCCATGGAAGCAAGAAATATAGCTGCAAACATTGTATGGAAGAGGTGGGATAAGATGAATGTGCCTTTACATTGCTTGTTGTATGTTCTTACTCCAAGATACTATGATTTAGATTATCTTGCACTTCAAACACTAGAAGGGAAGCCACAGTAGCTCTAAGTAAGGATTTTGTACCTTTATGGATTGTGGTGCTAGCTAGTTACTGTTATAAAATTAATATTCCCTATTCTTACTCTCCCATGTTGCTTTCTTGCAGTTCATGACAATGAAGTAGAATAAGTGTAAGCACTGATAAGAATTGTAGGAGATGATGAGGAATTTACTAGCACACTTAGGTCACAGCTGTGTGATTGGTGCTACTAAACTGAAAGGAAAATTCTACAAGATAGTTGTCAGGCTGGCTATACTTGGATCAGAGTGTCGGGCAGTTAACGAACAACATGTAAATATGATGATTGTAGCCTAGATGAAGATTTTAAGATGAACAAGTGGCAAGACAAGAAAGGATAGAATTAGAAATGAAATCATTAGAGGAAACTTAAGAGTAGCACCAATAGGTAACAAGACAATGGAGGATAGACTTAGATGGTTTGAACATGTCCAACAGAAACAAAAAGCAACACCAGTTAGGAGTGAGCCGATCCAAGTCGAAGACTCTAAAAGAGCAAGGGGAAGCCCCAAAAGAATGTGGATAGAAGTAGTGAGAGAAGATTTAAAAACTTTTGGACTAAATGAAGCCATGATACTTGACAGAGGGAAATGAAGGAACAAGATTCGTGTAGCTGACCCCAAATCGGGATAAGGCTTTCATGTTGATGATGATGATATGGGTTGGCATGGAAATCAGTTGGGGCTTATAGGGATGCCAAAAACAACAATATTACTGCCATAAAATGGCGAGGCATGCATGCCTAAGATATTCTTGAATTAGTGGCAAAAAGAGTTCTTGCACTGCCCATTAGCACATATTCAGCTGGGAGTATGAAGCACTTATAGCTTCATATTGAATGTGAACCACAATAGATTGACTTTGGCCCATGCTGACATAGTAGCTTGCATCCACTCAAACTTGAGGATGTTAAAAAGGTGTAGAACTATAAAAGAATTCCTTAAATGTTTATTATAGTTCTATGACTCTACAATCTATCTCTTTGTTGGATATCAATTAACACTTCCATCTTTCATTGCCTTAGGTTTAGGAACAAGTATATCACAAGGCCATCAAGAAAGTGGGATATTAATTCAAAGTCTACAAACATTGATGAGAATGGTAAGAAACTTGAAGATTTGAGACAACAAGGCCTATATGATGATGATGAAAGTAGCGGTATCAACTGTAGGCCACATGTAAAAGCACCTTCTACGCCATCGAAGATTGATGGCGAAGGGTCCGGAGCAGTAGATGTTGACAAGCCACCTTCCAAGGCACATATTGATCACCTCCCTCCATTACCAACAAAGAGGCTTTGTGGCAAAGGAGTAGGAAGGGCAGAAGCTCATATGCCTCTGCCAAAGACTATCTCCCAACATGCCCAACCTACTATAGCATCTCACTGTACTCGCAAAAGGTAAAAAGAAGGTAATACTTCAAAATTCAAACATTTAGGTAATCATTTTTTTACTTAAACATCCTAAAGTAAGGTCTCACTAAGTATGTTATTTCATGACATATACAGGTACATCTTTCAATCCGCCCAGCAAGAACAAAGGAATATTACAGGTGCAATGAGTTTGTATTTTATAAGTATGGATATGATTATGGGATCTTAACAATGTGGATTTGGATATTAGCTTTTGATACTTTGTTACCTTGGTAAATTACTAGGTATTGCGTTAAGGATTGTGGTTTTTGGATGCTAAATACTTAAATTTAGTTTTGAAATGGCAAATTATATGAAAAATGTCTTTGAAGTTTTATTAGAAAATTTTTAATATTTTTCTGTATTTTTAGTAATTTTTATTCTTTTCCATGCTCCAGGCTTACTCACTTCCCTCTTCTGCACTAGCAACCTTCAGTTAAAATGCTAATAAGTTAGCGCCCAACAAAGAAAATGTAATATAAGTGACGCAAGTCATCATCAAAACAAGGAGTGTGCAGATTATCCCCTGCCAAAACCTCTGTAAATCGAAGGGCCAATATTGTCCAATGCATAAGATTTCAGATAAACATCCACAGGGAGGCTACATACGAGGACAGAAAGGGTAAGTGATGCAAGTCATCATCAAAACAATGAGTATGCAAATTATCTCCCTGCCAAAACCTCTGCAAATCTAAGGATCAATATTGTCCAATGCACAAGATATCCAGTATACATAGGAAGGCACAAACAAGCAATGTGTATACTATATAATTTTCCTACAGAATCTCTACAAATCAAGGGATCAATACTATCCAAAGCAAAAGATTTTTAGTAGAAGGTCAAAACCAAGGGGAGGCCAGATGGATCAGCGATTTGGATCACAACCAACACGTATCTATGCCAGTGTCCGTTTACAAAAACAATCTTTGACTCACACTGAAAATTGCTAAAAAGGTTAGAAAGGTGATGTTCATCGTGTCCTTAGCATCCAACCCTCCCTAACTCCACTCCAATTCATGTCGAAAATTGCTAAAAGATGAGAAAGGTGATATTAATCATGCCCTCCCTCCCTCGTATAACATGCATCCTCAAAGGTGACTTATGAACATCCTATGAACTCAGGGCTCCCACTGGGAACATTCTTGTAAAGCAGGACTTGTCATTGGTGAAGATCATGGTTGATTTTAGGTGCAATTTGGTAGAAGTACTACAAGAGTAAGTGAAATTAATTATGCAATCTTTAAGTAGGATTTAATAGTACTTAAGGGAGTAAGTAGCTTTGGTCATTTCCCTCTGAAATATAGCAGATGAAAATCTTTCCCTTCTTTGCATGCAACAGACCTAAAAAAATTTCCAAGGGGAGTCCACCATTAACAGTCAGTATAAATAAGCCATGCACAGCATTTTCATAGTCAACTATATTTTGGGTCAAGATATAGTGAAGATTGCTTAAATAAGGTTATGAGTCAAATGCAGCAACATATTTTATTTAATATCAGTTCAAGAGCATCGCATGTCATAGGGTCATCCTACACAAGATCACTGATCTATAAGCAATCATATTCATCAACCCTGGTGAGAAGTGCCAACTATTTGAAAAGGTTTAAGGATTCAAATTGGATAACCTCGCTGATAACTAAACTAATTATTTAAAATTAAAGCATTCAAGGAAGAGAATATAGCATGAGACAAACCTCCAAAAGCAACACTAATAGGGTCATTATGCCCTCCTCCAAACATTTCTAGTGAACTTGCAAAAGCAATGTCCCCATCATATCCCTCACCAAGCCCTTCTCTGCAAATCAAAAGGAATATGCTCTCAGTCAGCTGCCATAGTTGCATCCAGTTGTGTCTGCAACAAGGCAAAAGTCGCCTTATTGAAACAACCCATATGTAGTAGTACAAAAAACAATATCCAGATGATAACTTCTGATCCGCAGCCATTATTATCACATCAGATGAACAAAAGTATTCTCAATTGAAGAACCAATTAGGTGAATTTATTAGCCATCATTGCATTAAGTAATATTTCTGTGGAAATATAGCCACCAACAAAGCCATTATACAGCATTAAAATAAGAGGCTTGTTACACATAGAGATGTAGGATAATATACTTCAGCAAATGGAGAAGGATGCTACTACAGCCAAAATAAATAGAAAATGCTGCCAAAACATAATGCCTGTACCTGCTAAATTAAGCGTGTTTTGAATTCAAATGTGCTTGAATTTTACACAACGATTCTTAAGGTTTGTGTGACAACATAACAACAGCCCTGGGATAAATAAAGAGAAGACACATCTACTCCTCAAGAAAAGGTTGGCTACTAAGCATCGTCACAGAATCTGATCAATCATGTATTTCTGTTTCAACAATTAGTGATGGTTATTCCACTAGATGAACCTCAATTCAGTGAACAGGAAATGATGAACTTTGGTTTAGCAGATGAACTTTAATATAGAACTGTAGGGCTTGTCAAAATACATCAAAACTGAAATTCAAATGAAGTGTCGGGAGCTTTTCCAGGGGTACATTTAAGAAACCATCCAGAAATTTATGGGAATTTATATGCCCTTTTAAGGCACTATACTCTTCATGTGTGGTTCATTCATCAGCTTTGGACTCAAACAGTGGATCCCTTTCTGTCATAGTTACTAGCAAAAATGGATGATTAGGCCACCAGTCATTCCTCTGTTAAAGTTTTCTCCAACATGTTACTAAATACAAGTGCATAGGAGATGAGTTCCTATACAAACAATGTGCAGCAAAAAAGAAGACAGCATGCCAAGATTCAATTTTGAGAATCCTATTAAATATTATTAGCACATAAGAGATAGAGGGGAAAAGCCAGTAGAAAGTTTGACCTAAATAAAAGACACTGATTAGTTCCTTTCTCTTTTCTTTTCTCTAATTGAATCATGAGAAACTGGAATGAAGGATAAGAATTCATCACATACTGTTCACCAACATTAAATACCAAACCATACAGTTCCTTCTTTTACATACACATGTATATATATGCATATATGAACAATATACAATGAGAAACGGCTGTATCCTTCTTATGGATGATCTTAAACATTCATCCAGTAAAAATCATAATAAATGGATCTTAGATCAACCCATCCAATCAAATGTTCTTTTATCATTGAAGATGCACTATCAGGGACCTTCTTTAAGGACGGATTCATATTTCACGATGAAAATCATATCTATCCGGAGGTAGGATTATCTAATTAAGGTAACTTTGGACTACAGAAATCCAATAAGGAACCTTACAGCTAGATGGTTCAGATCATCCATAAGTATGGCCCACTATGTAAAAGTAGGCCTATAGTATTGCAAGGAGGTCTCAGTCGAGCAGAATTTTCTTACAAGAATTTAAATCAAACACTTCAGAAACTCAAGCAGATGAAATGAAAATGGACTTCCCCACCCAACCACTATCACTGCCATCCCCCACACACAATCTGGACTAAACAGAAGGGCCATCCTGATATTGAGAAAGCAGAATTTATCAAACACTTTGAATACCAAAATGGATAATATGAAAATGGAGTAAAGATTCCAGTACAACCTACATCATCTAACAGAAGATCCATCCATACTAAGAAAATTTTATAAATTCTTAACACATTATCTGAATAAGAAGAAGAGACTAAAGACACCAAGAACAAAATTAAATGAAAAAGACTTGGGAATACAGCATACGTATATTTTCGACATCCTTTATAGAACTTTAGACTTCTCTCCCTCAATGATTCTGCACTTTCCTCTAAAGATTGAACCTGTTTTGTCACAAGTGCCAACAATCAGATCAAGCAGGAGCAAGAGCAAGAGCACAATCGCATCATATTTTATTTGCAGATATTTCACAAAATATATCAGGCATAATAAAACATAAGATCATGTAACGTAAATCAATAATTCCCAATTGAATCACGACAAAGAGCACAGCAACAATATGCAGACTACATATAATAAATCAATCAAAATAGCCTAATTATTAAGAAACAAGAACATCAGGAAAGCTTCGTCTCATAGCCAACTTTGGGAAGTTCTTGCTCAATTTCCATTTGCCATTCCCTTAGTTAAGACTTACAACCATCTTTTGTAGGCAGATGTATACTCATAATAATAGATTGGTGGAAAGAAGTTCACTGATAGAGCACACACCATTTGGTATAATATATGTCCCCGATGGATTACACACCCAAAGTCATGCAGACAAGTACATCATGTTCAGAATGGCTTAGATACTCTACATACCAAATTTCACACCCATTGAATGCTTTCATCCAATTTTTTTGGTTGAGATCATGACCATCAATTTTAAAAATATTTTAGAGACTCAAAACAAGTGGTTAGAATCATCCAAATGCATTGACTTCATAGGAGATGCCAAATTTTGTAATCCAAACACGTTGAACAGTTTCGATCTTCCAAAAAACTGCTCTAGGCCTGCCACAACTTAAGCATGTATACCGAACTCCTATAGTACTCATATAACACATGC
The DNA here is from genome assembly GCA_035236585.1 of Warburgia ugandensis. Lineage (NCBI taxonomy): Eukaryota > Viridiplantae > Streptophyta > Magnoliopsida > Canellales > Canellaceae > Warburgia > Warburgia ugandensis. The sequence goes on from CP141130.1 coordinate 51,093,292, forward strand.
ACATAAGTATGTATGTATATACACATCTAATATATGTGTATATATACACATATTATACATGTGTGCATGTGTCTAAATGTATACATATACATGCATATCTACACCCACACACAATATACATATATGAACATATAAATATAAATTGGGAAGCTACGATACTATTAGATACCAGTTCCAGATTATGATATCATCAGTTACCATATTTGGAGGATTTCCAACCAGCTTATGATATCGTAAGTTATCATATTTGGAGGATTTCCTATTATAGTCAGATGCCAAGATTCAAGGGAGATATTGGCGATATTTTCTGCTATAGTTAGGATTAGCTGCATCTGAATTTCATAATCTTTGTATAAAAGATGTACACATCCATTGAATAAAGCAATCAAGAATTTCACCTCACTTCCATTAGTTCAACTTGGTATTAGAGCGTCTATCCTGCACCTACCACCCTAACCCTGGAAACAACACCCAAAACATCCAAATGGCTGACGCAAAAATTTCCTCAGATGTAGTGCCTCACACCCTGACAACCAGTCATCATTCTATCAACCTTCCTATGGTGTTTGAAAACTGAGACCACATAAGTACATTACTTGGGCTTAGTCAATCAAACTCACCACCAAAGGAAAAGGAAAGTTTGGTTATCTTGATGGCTCAAAGAGAATACCTGAAGGAGATGTTGCAGTCGTAGACAAATGGGAAGAAGAAAATGCAACAGTAATGTCTTGGCTAATTCAGACCATGTAACCAAGCTTTAGGAAGAACTACTTTGTTCATGGAAGGTGCAAATGAGATTTGGGAAGCAATAAAGGAGTCCTAATCGAATGTGGGAAATGATGGACAGATGTATGACATTAAAAAACCAAATCCAAGACAACAACATGACTCGAATGTGAATTCATATTACAGCAACATTAGAGGACTCTGGTTGGAGTCAGACTGCTACCAAAGCCTCAAATTAGGTGCTGTCCATGTCCCTGCTCAGGTTACTCAAATGATGGAGAAATGATGAATATATAAATTCTTGGCTGGCCAAAAACCCAAAATGCTGTCTGCTCCGCAACCATAGGAAAAAAGCCTCTTTCCCACTTTAAGTGAGGCCTTTCCCATGGTGAGGAGTGAAGAAAGCTGAAGAGAAGCCATAGTAGGAAGAGAAGCACGAGAAATGTCCATGGCAACCAAAAAAAGCATGGAAGAAGAACACCAAAAGCAAAGGGAAAGATCCCAAGGATGACCTATGGTGCACCCATTGCAATAAGACAACACATGACATCTCAACTTGCTAGGTATTCCACAGCAAGAAAGGGAAAGCCAAGAAGCAAAGCTCGACACATCTAGCAGCCACAGAAACAATGGAGAAGCTAGGATTTTCAGCAAAATACTTGGAAGAATTTAGAAGGATTCTGAAGGAGGAGAAACCTGAGAGCTATGTAGTTAGAGGCGCGCCTAGGCGCAAGTCGACAAGTATGCGCCAGGAGTGTGCAAGGCGTAGAGGAAAAGAGGCGCAATCGCCTAGGAGCGCCTTTCAGGCGAGCCCCCAACTCCAGGCGCGTGCCACTAACCCGGTAACGTATAAACCTCATTTTTATTTTTATTTTTATTTTTTCCCCTACTAACCCTATTCCAACCTACTGAGAAAGTGAAAACGACCATTCCTCTTTGATCTTTCACATATCTAAGCCAAAAAAGGTATGGATTTATGAATTTTAGCATTTGTTTACAGTTTCTGTAAAAAAACGTAAAAACCAATACCGTTTTTTCAATTTTTTTTGTTTTTTGTAACTATTTTCCATAGATCTTGATGGATTTTAGTTATACATGTATAAGAAAACATTCCATTTGAGTTTTATACTTCTTTGCTCTAGATTTGAGTTTGTTTTTAGGTTTTTTACTATTTTTCTGTAAAAATCAGTTACTAAAATATAAAAAAAGTCTTTGTTTTTTCATATTTCTTGTGTCTTCATGTGTGATAATTTTTTCATCTTTTTTTTGTAATTTAGGGTTTTTTTTAATTTTTCCGAAAATAAAAGTTATGAAAATTAGGAAAATTTTGTTTTTTTTTTATTTATCAATTAATACCTATTCTTATCCACATATATAGCTTACCCATGCTTGTATCTTCATGTATAATGTATTTTTTCATGCTTTTTTTGTATTTTAGTGTTATTTTTTTCAATTTTTCCAAAAATAAAAGTTACGACAATTAGAAAAAATTTGTTTTATTTATATTTATTAGTTAATACCTACTCTTATCCACATATAGCTTTCCCAAGCTTGTGTCTTCATGTATGATGTATTTTTCATGCTTTTTTTGCATTTTAATGTTATTTTTTTCAATTTTTCTGAAAATAAAAGTTGCAAAAATTAGAAAAAAAATTATTTTTTTTTTATATTTATTAGTTGAAACGTATTCCTATTTACATATATAGCTTTCCCATGCTTGTGTCTTCATGTGTGATGTATTTTGCATGCTGTTTTCTATTTTGGAGTTTTTTTTTTTTCAAATTTTACAAAAATAACAATACTCGCTCTTTTATGCTTTTTACATTTTAGGCATAAAATTTAAAGATGTCATCATCAAGGGGTTCAACTTCAGATACTTCAGCTGTTTCTAGATCTACAGACCCAGGGTAGGAGTATGGAGAGTTAAGAATTCCAGGTGATAAGAATACAGTTTGGTGCAAATTGTGTGGAAACAAATACAGTGGTGGAATTTATAGGCTAAAACAACATTTAGTTGGAGGGCATAGGAATGCTAAAAAATGCAGCAAGGTGACTCCTGATATATCAAAAAGAATAAGTGATTATATGAATGAGTCAAAGAAGAAGAAGGATGAAAGAGAGAGAATCATTATGGAGCAAACACAACCAGAAAATTTGTTTGGGATTCATGATGATGTTGAAGCTGTTGAAGGAGACGTTGACATTGATAGTGGGAGACAGGCTGGTGGTAGTAGTGGTTTAGGCTCTAGTGGATTTGGTATAGGGAGTAGCAAGAGGTCTAAGAGTGGAATAAAGGGACCTCTTGATATTCATTTTGCCCCTGATCCTGAGAAGGCTCCTTTGCATCAAACAACAATAAATAATGCTTAAAAGAAGGAGCTTAAAACCAAAGCATGTGATTACATTGCAAGCTGGTTTTATGAGAATGGCATTGCCTTCAATGCCGCTCGGTGTCAGTTGTTTCAGACCATGTTTGAGGCGGCTGCACAGTATGGACCAAGTAAATGGTTTTCTTTTGTTTTCCTTTATATACTAGTACTTTTTATGCATATTTTTAAGTTAAAAAGTATTTAACTTATGTTTGCTTTCTATCTTAAGGTTTCAAGGCACCCTCTTACCATGAGTTGAGGGTGCCTCTTCTCAAAAAACAAGTTGCAATGACAAATGAATTTGTACAAAGATGTAGAAAAGATTGGGCTCAATACGGGTGCTCCATAATGTCAGATTGGTATACCAATGGCAAGGGTCACACCTTAATCAATTTTTTGGTAAACTGTCCAACTAGGACAGTTTTTCTAAAATCAACTGATGGATCTGAGCATGTAAAGAGCTCAAATTTTATTGTTAAAATGTTGGATGACCTTATAGATGACGTTGAGAGGAAAACATTGTCCAGATAATCCTCCCTCTTAATTTTAGTTAAGTTTTTTTTATTAAGAAATTTAATATTTAAAAGTTTTAATATATACTAATGAATTCCATTGCCTATTAAAGATCATCACGGACAATGCGTCAAATTATGTAGCTGCAAGAAGATGCTTACAATTAAGAAAGAAGCTTCCATTTTGGTCACCCTGTGCAGCTCATTGTGTTGACTTGATGTTAGAGGACATTGGCAAATTGCCAAAAGTGGAGCATGTTATGAAACAAGCAAAGGCAATAACTGTTTTCATATACAGTCACACTCATGTCCTTCATTTGATGAGAAGGATGACCAAGCAAAGAGAATTGGTCAGGCCTGCAGTCACTCGTTTCGCCATAAACTTCTTTGAGTTTAAAGAGTATCTACAATGTCAGGGCGGAATTGAGGGAGATGTTCCACTGTCAAGCATGAAGCAACAGCAAATGGAGCAATACCATGGTTGGACAAAGGGTGCAGAATATTGTTAGCCGCATGTCACAGACTTGCATTGCAAGGCCCGTGACTAGGGCTTACAACCTCTAAGGAAGGCTCACTTGGGACGTGGACCTGACCTTAGGGACTTAGGCCTGTCAAGGAAGGTCATGGAACTTGGCCTGAATCTAGAAGGCCCGGTTTCTGGAAGTCTCTTTGTAAATATGTAGAGAGGTAGAAGGTTAGAGAATTGTGTAAGGTTGGGTAAAGTTTTCTAGAGTGAGTTCTAGAGTACTCCTTAACCGTTGGATTGTAGACATTTGTAATAATCTGGACCATCCATTGAGGAGGTGGATGGAGGGGAACAAGTATAAATAAGTGAAAGCTCCTCATGTGTAATCAATCTCTGTTTTGGTTAAACTCAATAGAGTGAGAGAGTTTCCTTCCTGAGTTCCTCTCATTGCTTCTAAGGGTGAGTGAGAGTATCCCTAGCAAGTGAGAGTTTGGGGTTGAAGGCTGACTTGTGCTAAGAAAGGGAGTTGTGCACAAGTGCCGCACGGGTTTAGCATAGGTGAAAGTGCGACCCCGTGACAGTTGGTATCAGAGCAGGTTGGTACCAGGAGTTGGTATCACAGTAGGTTGACGTGGGAGTTGCTTAGCGAGTACTGGGAAAGCTCGTGGCAATGTCATGCCAAGTGCGTCAGGGGAGACCACCATGCCAGTGGAGGCCCAGAAGAAGTCAAGGAGGGAGAAGTCCAGAGAGTCATCAAGGGATTTGGCTTTGGATGCTCACCTCACCATGTTGGAGGAAAATTTGGGTAAGTTCGAGCAAACTCTTGCTGATTGCTTGGACAAGTCTAATGCCTACGTGGAAGCGTTACATGGTCTTCGCGACGAGATGCGATGCTCCTTTGATGTGGTCAAGGTCATGAATTCCAAGACCATAGAAAAGGTGGAGGGCATGTCTGATCGTCTTGAAACCATGGAGAGAGAGGTAGCCGGCCTGCATGAGGAAGTGGCCGAGCTAGATGATGTTAAGATTCGTTTGGCCCTATTGGAGAAGGCTGTGGCTAGTGGTGGAGGGCTTGGACCAAAGGATTCTGCTCCAAAGGTCAAGATCCCTAAACCCACAAGCTATAAGGGGACCCGTAATGCTAAGGACTTAGAGAATTTTCTGTGGCAAATGGAGCAATACTTTAAAGCTGCCAAGATTTCAGAAGAAGCCATGAAGGTGGACGTGGCAACAATGTACCTTTGCGATGATGCAATGCTATGGTGGAGACGAAAGCATGGAGACGTAGCTGAGGGTTGTTGCACCATAGCCCTGTGGGAAGACTTTAAGAGAGAGATCAAAGCCCAATTCTTCCCAGAGAATGTGGAATACTTGGCTAGGAAGAGTCTGAAGCATCTAAAGCATACGAGATCTATTTGGGAGTATGTCAATCAATTCACTGCACTGCTCCTGAACATTTTGGATATGAATGGGAAGGACAAGTTGTTCTTCTTCATGGACGGGTTGCAACCTTTGGCGGAACAAGAGTTGCAAAGGAGGGGAGTGCAAGACTTGGCCACTGCACTCTCAACTGCTGAGAAGTTAGTGGAGTTTGATAAAAGGGCCAAAGGCACTAGAAAAGAGGAAAAGGCCAAGGCTGATGGAGGCAACAGTGAGGAGGATATACCTAAGGGTCATAAGGAAGAAGGCAAGGGAGGCCGACACGACCCAAAGGGCAAAGGTAAGTTCGTTCCTCGACGGCTTCATTGCTTCATATGTGATGGAGATCATCGAGCAACAGATTGCCCAAAGAAGAAGACCCTTAATGCCTTGGTGGTTGAAAGGGAGAACCACAAGGTAGTGGATGAGGATGAAGAGGAGGCTAAGATGGGGGCCCTTAAACTCCTCAATGCTATGAGGGGGCAGGAATCAGGGACCAAACATGCCAATGGAGGGAAAAGTCTAATGTATGTGGATGTATGCCTCAATGGCAAAGGCACACGAGCTATGGCGGATATAGGAGCTACTCATAACTTCATCTCGGAAGGGGAGGCTAAGAGATTAGGCCTCAAGATGAAGAGGGATGAGAGCAAGGTCAAGGCAGTCAACTCCGAAGCGAAGTCCATACTAGGAGTTGCCAGAGATGTACCAGTCAAGGTGAGAGAGTAACAGGGCACTGTCACTCTAACTACAATACCTTTGGAGGACTATGAGGTTATCCTGGGGATGCATTTCCTCACCAAGGATAAGGCAGTCTCTATGCCACACCTTAGAATGTTGAGCTTCTTTGATGAGGAGAACTCTTATGCAGTCTCAGTGTTAAAGAATGGAAGGGGGCAAGGGAAGTTGCTATCTGCCTTGCAGCTAATAGCGGGATCCACAATGAGTGTGGAAGCACCACAACAGCTAGGTGCCATTAGAGTGCTGAGGTCTGAGGGGTCTAAGGAGAGACCAATTGATAACAAGGGTGTGGCTCAACAAGGGAACCCTAAGATGGACAAGACCAAGCCAAGACGTGCTAGGTCCACAAGAACTGGTAGCTACTACACCCATGTGCAAGAGGCACAGCAATGGAGAGCAGCAAAATTGGAGCGCCAGAGGGGCAACAACTTCAAAGGGACTCAAGTGTGCAAGAACGCACGCCACATGGAGGAGCCAAAGGATGTCCCAGACGTGCACAAGAGGGGCCGGAGGCAAGGTGCAAGGGGAGGGACACATCAGGGCATCTCATGTAGAGGACAAGGCAACATGTGACTTGCCTAAATGAAAAAGGTGTGATACCAGCACAGATGTGTCGACGAGGGCGTCGACATTATCAGGTGGGGGAGTCTGTCACAGACTTGCACTGCAAGGCCCGTGACCAGGGCTTGCAGCCTCTAAGGAAGGTTCACTTAGAACGTGGACCTGACCTTAGGGACTTAGGCCTGTCAAGGAAGGTCCATAGAACTTGGCCTGAATCTAGAAGGCCTGGCTTCTAAAAGTCTCTTTATAAATATGTAGAGAGGTAGAAGGTTAGAGAATTGTGTAGAGTTTTCTAGAGTGAGTTCTAGAGTACTCCTTAACCGCTGGATTGTAGACATTTGTGATAATCCCGACCATCCATTGAGGAGGTAGATGGAGGGGAACAAGTATAAATAGGTGAAAGCTCCTCATGTGTAATCAATCTCAGTTTTGGTTAAACTCAATAGAGTGAGAGAGTTTCCTTCCTGAGTTCCTCTCATTGCTTCTAAGGGTAAGTGAGAGTAGTCCTAGCAAGTGAGAGTTTGGGGTTGAAGGCTGACTGGTGCCAAGAAAGGGAGTTGTGCACAAGTGCTGCACAGGTTTAGCATAGGTGAAAGTGCGACCCCGTGACACGCAGCTCCTTTTGGAATAGCATCCTATTTTGCTTGAAGATAATGGCACCACTTGTGGAGGTGCTGAGGCTTGTAGATAATGAAGAGAAGCCTGCAATGGGTTATATATACGAGGTCATCACAAGAGCTAAGGAAAAGATTATGGCAAATTTAAAAGATAATGAGCGACAGGCTGCCCATATTTGTGGCATTGTTAATAGTAGATGGACGAATCAGCTTTGTCAACCTTTGCATGCAGCTGGTTATTATCTTAACCCTGCATTTTATTACGATAAGCAAGAAGATATTGAGGCCGATAGATTTATCAAGCAAGGCCTATTTGACACTATCAATACCCTATCTGCAAATCAAGATGATGCAAGCAAGGTGATTGATGAGCTAGGCCCATATAAACGTGCGGCAAGCCTATTCGCGAATGACTTGGTTAAATTGAAAAGGAAGACAATGGCTCCTTGTAAGTCTTACAATTTCAAATCTTATTTGTCTTAAATTTTTTTAATTTATTGTTATTTAACTCTTGTAGGTGAGTGGTGGGTTACTTTTGAGACTGAATGCCCAATTCTCCAAAAATTAGCTATCAAAGTCCTCTTTCAGACCTGTAGTGCATCTGCTTGTAAGTCAAACTGGAGTGCTTTTGAGAATGTAAGTATTACTTACTCACTAATTTATAGATCATTCAACAATATAATTTACAATCAACCTTATAAAATTTGATATTTTATTGCAGCTTCACACAAAGAAGAGAAATAGATTGCAAACAAAAACATTGAACGATCTGGTATTTGTTCAATATAATCAACGTCTCCGCCATCAACATGTAGATTGTTTGAAATCTCAAACATATACAGATCTCATTGCATTGAGAGAGGTTGATGAGAGTGACAAGTGGATCATTGAAGCAGATGCTGAGGATGACCTCGTCCATCCAAATGATAGCCTCACATGAAGTGACGTTGAGCGTGCTATGGGATCTAGTTCAAGTGTTGCTCCTCCTACTAGGCAGTACCAGAGGCAAAGGAGGCAGGGGAACATGTCTCAGGTACTTGCAGAACCAGAGGAGGAAACTGGTTCTGAGGAAGACACTGAGGAGTTGCAAGGTCTGGGTAGTAGTCTTGTTGGATATGTCGAGGAGGATTATGATAGTTCTGATGGTAATTTAAACCCTGAGCCTGAAGATCTCTTTAGAGATGACTGAAGTGAGTAGTCTTGATTCTTAAACTCTTAAAAGTTATTTTACTTGATTGATTATGCTTATATATTATTTTGTTCACAAAAAAATTGCATGTTTAGATAATATTTCATAATAGAATTATATTTCTATGTTTTAATGCTTTTTAGGAATTTATTAATAATTTTTAGCATTTTTAGCTTATTTTTAGATAATTTTTAATTATTAAAAATATAATTTTGCACCTCATGATTCAGGCGCTCGCCTAGGCGCCCCCATTTGTGCCTCGGTGCGCCTCGCGCCTCTAACTACATAGCCCGAGAGTAGTGCTACTACTACTAGTAAATTCTTCTCTGCTTGTGCCTTAGTTTCAAGATCTAAAACTTGGATTCTTGATTCTGAGGCTTCTGAACATGTTGACTGGAGATGCAAGGTTCTTTTTCATCTATAACCCTTGTACTGGAAACAGAAAGATAGAAGTAGCTAATGGCAGCTACTCAACCGTGGCAAGAATGGGGTTGACATCCGTCTTAGATAAACTGTCACTTAAATCTATCTTGCATGTCCCACACCTTGCAGTTAATTTGAGTTCTATCCATAAATTGGCTAGGGAACCTAATGAATTGGTATGTTAGTCTTCAAGTAATAATAAAACATCTATTCCTTTCTACATTATCCACTTAGATGTTTGGGGACCATGTCATGTGACAAGTACATTTGGCCATGAATGGTTTGCGACATTCATTGATGAAAGCACAAGGCACACTTGGGTATACCTCCTAAAAGAAAAAACTGATGTACCTCAAACCTTTATCACCTTTGTCAACATAACTGAAAACCTATTTTCCACAAAAATCTAAATGTTACAAAGTGATCAAGGTAAAGAGTACATCGGTTTTGACCTCAAAAAATATTTTGAAGACAAAGGGATCACTCATTGAATGTCTTGTGCCTATTCTTCACCCAAAATGGTTTGGCTGAACGGAAAAGTAGGCATCTGTTAGAAATCACTCATAGCCTACTATTTATGCATAATGTTCCACACCATTTTTTGGGAGATGAGGTACTAACCACAGCTCATTTGATCAACAACCTACCTTGCACCTTTAACGCTCTATGGTGACTTATACTTCAATAATGATCTTCATGGTCCTCATTCATTTTTACTACATCACAAACTGCCCCTCAGTTACAACCATAAATGATTGCCATTCTTTTTCCACGAAAAAGTGAACCATTATTGACCAACAAAAGGTTTATGAAAAATCAAGATGGATGCTTTAAATGATATAAACCTCATTGGGCCAAATGGCGCTTCCAAGATGGAATAGGGCAAATCTAATTTACACCATTGGCGTTGTGGGGTAATATTTGTTACACCCTCTAACAAAAGGACCCCTTGTCTGGTATTTGTCCACCCCCCCCCTGCCATCACTTCATACCCAAAGTTCTCTCTCTCTCTCTCTCTCTCTCTCTCTCTCTCTCTCTCTCTCTCTAGTTGTGTGAGTCGGGAGAACACGGTGTGACTACATGTTGGCAGAAAGAAGGCCTTTTGGATTCTTCAAAAACTAGAAAAAGTGGGCCCACACCTCACTTCTCTTTCCCCTGAAGCCCCACTTCTCTTTCCAACAACATTTAGTCCTGCCTTGTTCTTGGGACTACCATAAATATCTCTCTCTCTCTCTCTCTCTCTCTCTCTCTCTCTCTCTCTCTCTCTCTCTCTCTCTCTCTCTCTCTCTCTCTCTCTCTCTCTCTCTCTCTTGTGTGTGTGATGATGAACATCTCGGCTCCAAAATATGAACAGAAAAGAGATTACACAACAAAACAAGAATACCTCATAAGCTGGAAAGGTTACCAAAAATATGATGAATAGAACCATTCACTCTATAGATAGATTAAGATTTCCTGACGCAGTCAATTACAAAATTCAGCAGGCAGGGACTCAGTGTATTGTTGGGAGGTCAAGAGACAGTAGCCTCTTCCACTGATATATTGAACTTGGCAACTTAACATTGAATAAATTTTCTGATAAATCCAAGTATCAGTGGTAGCTGAGCTTCCCAATTCTCGAAGGGACACAATCAGAAAAAGACCTCCTTTAAACGGTATGCTTCTAAGTTGATAAGCATTGAAGAGCTAGATTGCCAAGCTTCCATTCATTTTTTGTCATATGATATGTCTAAGGTAAGAAAGGAACTCAAGAGCAGGATGAAGAAAACCCACCAGTCTTTTATTGGTTATGCTTACAGAAACTGCGTAAATGCTGCATGTAATTCCATTCCATAAACATGGGTTTTCACATAAGAGTTCCAGTTGCTGAGAGACCCTTCTGAGTTTTCGTTGATGGATTGTTTGGATGCTAAAAGAGCAGAACCTTCTTCATTCAAACAACCTACAAAGGAAAATGAATTACAGAGAAAATAAAACCATCACTAGAGTTCAGAATGGGTATATGATGGTTGAAGCGAAAATTCAAGGATGTGAGACATATGGGCCTTGACTTGATGAAACTCAACAGGAGCTCAATCACCTGGAGAGACATATCTGCTGATCTGGAGATTTTCAATCATGAAATCTTTGTTTTATGGTAATTTCACCAAATTTGGCTGATAGTTGGTGTGGTAAAAAAAACCAAAGGTTTAAGCAGGAGCTAGTTTGTGACTTTCTCTCTACTCATGGCAACACATGCACTTACAATTTACATCTGGGCAGACCTTTGATGAATCTTGAAGAGGAGCAGCTCCAGAGGCTCTTGCAGCTACTAAATTCCAAATTTCTGGATCATTTACAAGGAGATAAGCTATGTTGGAAGGCCAATCCTTCAGGGGAATTTTCTGCTTCATTAGCCTAAGTTAATTAAGCAAGGAGGGACTAACTTTGAGGGCTCCTCACTTCATTTGAGACTCTGCTGCACCACCAAGAGTCAATGTTTTTGGCTGGATTTCTGCTAAAGAGGGAGATGTTACGTTTAATAATCTACAAAGAATGGGTTGGTCAGGCCCCTCTAGATGTTATTTTTCCCTAAATGAGACTGAGAGCGTGAAACACATTTTTCTTGCACTGCTTCCATTCAACAAGTGGTTGTCTGAACTTGAAAAGTTCCATTGCCACTACTAAGGAATCTTCTTTCCCCGTGGTTTCTTCAAAGAACGATTAAGAGGAACAGAGTACTTTGGAATAAGTGCTCTTGCTGGTCTGTGGTGTGTCTGGAAGTAAAGGAATTCCCAATGTTTCAATGGGAGATTGCTGTCAGAAGATATGCTTAAAGCTCAGATTTTTAGGACCATCTGTTTCTGGGCCTCCGTAGTTCCTGATTTCTGCGAGTATACTGCTGGACCAAATTTGCAGAAATTGGGAAAAAATTAGAGTACTGAGAATACAAAGGGATAAGCCACAACCATGATGAGTCCACCGCCAGAAGGCAAACTCAAAAGTTAACTTTGATGCAGCGTGCATTGAAAATCCAGGGGCATAGGGAATGGAGGCATTGTGAGGAATCATCAAGGTGAGTCTATTCTTGATATTGCAGGCCTCCTGATTTTCTCAATTCCCATGATGCAGAGGTCTAATGCAATAAAACATGCACTGATCAGGGACATGAATCATCTACTTGTGTGTGTGAGAGAGTGAGAGAGAAAGGATCTGGGTTCTTTTAGAAGAAATTTTAACTCAAAATTTTTATTTAGAGGTAAAATGGATAACTTGGTGGTACAGAGGGTAATAGAATCCAAAGAAGTAGGGTAAATGATCAGGACCATGAGGAATGTTACTTTATAATTTCAAGTGTGTAAAACAGAATTGCCCAATAGATTATGGTCTCTCAAGACTGCTGTAGTTCTTACTATTCACTCACATAGATATATATAATATTGATGACAATGACACTTGCCTTCATGTTCCTGAGAAGGCTTATACCTAGGCATGTAATCAGGTCTTCAATAACCAAAAGTAACTTTGAGTGAATTTAACCAAGAAAATTGACCGAAATGTTTTCTTCCTGTTCAAACAATCCCCATGAAAGCCCAAGCTAGAACTGAAAGAATCTTGCTTCCCTTGCTAGAATAGAAGGTTTGGTCTGAACGTCTTGTGAAATATAACTCCATCTAAATTTCTAGCAGTAGTCAATCAAAATAAGTTACAATTCCATCAACTTCCATAGGTTTTCCTTTCTCAACTAGTTTTATTGAACAAAAGTTGCCATCAATAAATTCTCAATAGTAAGCAGTTGAATACAATGACGAGTATAATAGCAATAGCATTTTCAAGCTCATCGAATGGAAAATAAATGGAGTTCAACCTGCCTCAGCCTCAATTTATAAAGCTTAGTTGGGTCCTTTCACGTTGAAAATTATGAAGCCCAACAACATACAACAGACGTCACACTATTCACTTCAGGAACAAATAACAAGTAAGCCCATCAGCAACACCTTTCTAACCACACTTGTCGTCTATATACTTCTCAATGAAAATGCAGGAAATGAAATTTAACAAGCATTTTCTACATCAAAAAGCACAAAGCAGTCTCAACTAATCTTCCAACCCTACATGATGTAGCAGATCTGAACCAACTTCATACAAATGCCCATGTAAATCAACATACAGGCACTCAACAGAACAATTTCTTCACAACACCAAAAGGAGGATTGACACTCTACCATACCACAACATCAGGAATCCTTTTGCTCCATGCACTAATAGATTTTACTGAGTAAGACCATGGATGATTGCGTTCTGAACCACTTTAAACTCCTAAGATTGGTTCAGAGAGAAATTTACAAGTTAACTACAAAGTATTCAGCTCAAAAATCGAGCAAGAATAAATTGGGGTTAGTCGATAGACCAGTTGCATAAGACTCCTTACATAATATCCCTTCCAAAGAAACAACTGATCCCATGCACCCCATAATCAGCAAACAAAACAGGCAGTGAAAATATTAACATAAAGGAGATATTCTGAACGGACATTTTGCCCTACAAGTGCTCAATTCGGCAACTAAAGAGGTAACAAAGAAATGCTCTATCGCAAGAATCAGATTTTAGAGCCTTTTCACGCATTTTAAATCTGAAAAAATCAGTATTGCTCCCACATGAAATGAAATAAGCCGCTTTTACAAACAGGATCACCGTCGGAATGCAACGCAAGCCACAAAAAGGAGAAAAATCGTTATGGAGGACAGAAAAGGAAGCGCATTGATACAGAAAACTCACTTGTTTCCGAAACATTGGAGAATCGTCGAGCTTCGAGAAAAGCATCTTGAAAATCACGGTGTTTTTCCTCCGCTACGCAACAAATTCTCATCAACATCACACCGTAACCTCTAATGAATCGACGCCCCTTTATTCAGCCCAAAATGAACCAAAAATCCGCCATTAACGCAGAAACTCCATCAAACAAACAAGATCCCGCCTTTTTCAGCTCACAAAACGACTCAAACGATCCAAATCTACCTGTGGAGAACAAAAACCTTCTCAAATAGAATTTTTTCAAGAAAGGAGGTTCATGTCCTGAAATTCCAGATAGTCGTGAATTCCAAGCTCCAGCTTCTGCTGAAGATCGCAACCCTAGCCCCAAAACAACACCAGGAAAAAGCTAGAAAACCCTAGAAACTCAGAAGCAGAGATTTTTTGAGGATTACAGAGGAAAGTTCGCATGCATTGATAGATTTATAGGACATGAAAGTGCAAAAGGATTGGGAGATTTCTGAAAGGGAATGAAAAAGAGAGAGAGAGAGAGAGAGAGACAGAAGATGCTTCTGTGCTTTTCTTTTCTTTTTTCTTTTTCTTTTTTCCTAATTTTTCCTGCTCTCTGCCTTTTTTACTTTGACCGGATTTGAAGGAGTTTTGTTGCTGGGTAAAGCTCGGAAACCTCTGCCATTGCTGACGGTCTAATATAAGAACTGCAGGCCCCCGCTCAGGCCACGAACTTGACAATTTTAAGCGAGAGAGAGAGAAAGAAGGGATCGATGGAAGTATTTTTAGAGAGAAACTAGAAAGAGAGGGGAATGTACAAATTTTAAGAAGGGGTTATTGATGGGACCCGCAAGCTAAGCCTAAACTAAGACAGAGACAGTGAAATCACTCATTTCGCTTCTTTTGTTTTTCGCTTGCTCCTGTGGCGGGACCCACGAGGCTGGTGTCTTTTTCATTCTTTTAGACTGCTTGTTTTGCCCTTTTTCCACCATCCCTTGTTTGGTTAACCTCGGGACACGGGAGAGAAAACGGGAATAACTCGTTGGTTTTCGATGAAATGGCAAATAAACTGGCAGAGTGAAAATTGTGGCTCGTGCGTGAGCTCCGAAGAGGTACCGTGGCTCGAGCGGATCCCGCATGCAGCGGATTAGGGCCATAAGAATGATCCCAACCGTCCAAGGTTAGGATCATTTTGGATATGTAATGGCTTCAAAATCGAGCTAATAAGGGGTCAAAATATATATTGTGTAAGCCTTCTACGCTGCAAAGTTCTGATTCATTGAACGATGCTTCTTATTTCATCAAAGTTCACCACTAAAAATGTAGCAGTTGCTAAATTATCAAATAAAAAAGATTTTTAAAACATTATTATTTAAGGCAAAAGTATTTTCATCGATTCAGATTTTTTAAATTTTCTCTATTTACAATAAATTCAGAGAAATCAAAATTTTATAGACAAGTTAAAGTTTTTTGAAAATTTAGTTGGTTTTTTAAATTTTGCCTAAATTCTGTCAAAGGGTTTGAATATTCAGTATTTCATAAAATTCAGTTTTCAAGATGAGATATGATAAACCGAGGCATGCTTCAACTGCAGGTATAAATTTCTAGCATATATTATTAATTAGTTCGAGTTATATAGACTCACTTTACAATAGACACAATGTGTAGGCCCATGATCAAATTAAAGGTGGAAAGCCTGGTCTTTTCGCAACTAGTGGGCCAACTTGATAATAGATATGAATTACAATGTATCCAAGTTGAGTTGGACGGGCGTTACTTATTTAGCACAATAAGAAAGAAAGCATATGTGTGTCGGCCCAATTTGACATCTAATCAACAAACTTACGACAAAACTTTTATGCAGTCTATTTAATATGAACCCTTTGGGGTCTAATATGGTAACATATCATAACAATAGAGGAGAGGGCTTATAAGATAGTCTTTTAGAGTTTATTTGGGTATAGCCCAAGTGGGTGGGTTCGAACCCTTTTTATTACAAAAACCTTAGTATTTTCTATGTTTTGGTTTTGAAGGGCCAAATCCTTCACTTTTTTACACTGCTCCAATCGAGTTTCCACTCTAAATATGAAGATTTTCACCACTAATTATATCACTTTTTACAAAACTCAAATTTTGGCAAATATCTCCGGCACTAATATTGAATATTTTTGGATTTTTTTAATATATTGATGCATTATTAACATATATCTTAATATCCAAATGTTTTGGCAAAATCCTAATTTCTCTCAATTTGCATGTCCTATATAATAGACTAGTTGTACGTTAGCATGGTAAATATTTTTTAGGTACCCATAGATTAGGAAAATTTGTGAGAATTTTATTTTGTCCTAATTTAGAAATTATTGGGGGTTAAAGTGTTTACTAGATGGTTGTCTTTTGGATTGGATTAACCATTTAGAAATGAGGAAATTTACTAAGATTTATTTTGATTTTAGTAATTTTCCCCATTCCTAATAATTTTATTGTCTCTAACCTAAGTTCAAAACTAAACCTTAAGTAGAGTACAAGAAAGGAGTTGCCACCTAAGGTAGAAAGGGTGCTAGGTACCTAATGACTCTAAAAGTTTGCTGACAAAAGATTCTAGTTTGGGCACCCCAAGGACTAAAGTGACCTAGAATCTCAGCAACCTAAGTATCCTTGACCTTCTAGGTACTAAATATTAGTAGTTTGTCCCTACTAATGTAGGAAATTTGAATTAGGGAATCATAAATATCTTAAACAAGGAATAAAACAAGTCATGCATGAAAAATGCTAACAAAGAATGATACCATATGCAAATGCATTTCATCAAACATCTAGCCTACACAGTCTATGAACTTACTAATGTGAAAGAAAACATGCATTTAAGTGGATCATGAATGGGAGTGAAAATTGAAAATTACATAGATTAGAAACATATAATAAGATATCAAAAGGAACATGAAAGCATAGTATGGAATAGAATTGAAACTTAGAAACATTATACCATGGAATGGATGTATGAACATAACATGAATTGAACTACAAACTGGGAACATGGCATGAATTGAACTAGAAATGGAAACAATTATGTGAATTAAACTACAAATTAGAATTGAAGTAGAAAGTGTAGAATCAAACAAGTGAACTGAAGTACGTATAGAATTAAAACACAAGAAGGTATGCAAAGAGTCATCATACATAACTTTTGTAATATCATACAATGGGATGCTTAAGAAAATGAAGAGAGAGATTGGAGAAAAATAATCTTCGTCGAAGGAAGACTTCCTATCCTTATATTTTATGTGTTGCTATTAAGAGAACACTCCAAAACCATTTAACATGGATTGGAGAGTGTTCTTCTTTCCTTAACTTTGAAATAAAACTATTGAAAACTATTAAATGATGATGTTTCCTATGAAAAGGATTCATCATATACATCATGTTGGAATCCTTTCCTTTAGAACAAAGTTGTATTTAGAACATTTTTTAAGTGAAATTCTATGAGAAAGAGATTACCCTTTTCAAGAATTTTCTTATGCAAATTATTAAAACAAGTAAAAAGGGAGAATTATTAGTTGTCCAAGAAACCTTTATATTCAAACTTGGGGGTTTCATCCTTCGACATTAATTCTCTAAAACAAACCCACAAATAGTTCTTGGAGGATCTTGTTCTCCTTTATGAGGATATTAAACCTCTTACCTTTAGATACTATTTCTCTTTATTTATAAAGGGGAAATTCCTAAAAGAGTAGAATTAGAATTGCATTTGACTTGAATGTTTGAGAACTACTAGAAGCTTCTTCCATGTAGACAACAGGCACCTTTGTCAGAAGCCCTAAGGGTTAGGGTCTCTTATGCATAGGGAATCTTCCTTAGAAAGAAAGGGTGGGAAAAACTAAAACAACAAAAAATTAGAAAATTGTGAAACCATGATAGAGAAAGCTTAAAGGGGCTCTTTACACTCTTCACTCTTCAATGGAGAAACTTTCAAAGGCATGGAGTAGAAGTCTATTGACCCATACACTTGAGAAAAACCATAAGCTTCTTTCATGTAAACAATAGGCACCTTCAATAAAACCTAGAGGAAGAGAAATCTTATGGTCTCTTATGCATAGAAAGAGATGAAGAAGAGAAAAAGAAGCCAATAAAAAGAGGAAGGGAAAATGCAAAAGAAAGAAAGATGAAATGCAAGAGAGAAGGAGAGACTGTAACTAGAGATGGAGAAGACAAGAAAGATAAAGACTAGAGAAACATCCTACAGTGCTAGCTACACCCACCAAAATATGTCTTGAAATGGAAAGAAGCCTACTATTCATAAGAGAAGAGGATGGGAAAGTGTATCTTAGTAAACAAGGTTCAATAGTAAAAAATGAGAATTTTTGGGTTGGACTGCGTGCAATGATGTGTTTAATTTTGCATAAAATTCACCCAATTAGTTACCTATGTGTTACAAATTATAAAGGTAAATTAGGATTCTTGACCAAAATTCGTAACCCATGCATTTTTTACCTAATAACTAAAAAATTTGACATTTTGTAGGACCATAGGCTAATCCAAGGTAAGTATTGATTAATCATATTTTATAGAATTTAATTAGAGTTTTTAACTTTTTGTACAAAGCGAGATGGTGATCCAACAATCGAGATCGATAGGGATGAAGATGAAAGATCAAGATCAAAAGATCGAATCAAAACCTAAAACGCATCAATCCAAAGTGAGGTTAAAGGTTAAGATCATCTTTAGGATAAGTAATGGATGCAATTAGAGGAGCCAAAGGTGGCCAAAGTGGACCCATGCACAAGTCATGAAAAGTCCACCACCTTTGCATGGGTTACACTTAAGCTACTTACCCATAATCAAGCCATCAAGAAGATGACTAGCTAAGAAGAAAAACCAAGTACTAAAGCCAAGGACTTGAGCCATCAAATCAAGCCAAAAGAGCCATCTAAGCTAGCCATGAAGCCAAGCCAATGGAGCCCTCAAAGTTAGCGATCAAAGTTACATAAGCTAAGCTAAATGGACAGCCATGATTGGAGGAGAATTCAAAGAATTATCCTTGGAATTTAAGTGAATATTATGAAGATAATTGAGAAAAAAATTCACTAGGATAAGGTAGCATGTTGACCAATAGGAAGACACCCTTGCAATTTTTATATGTTTCCATATTTTTCCTGCTTTTTTCTCATTTTCCACCTAACCACTAAGATGCGCTACAAAGTTCAGTTTCCATTCAATAGTCCTACCTTTCTAAGACTCTCCCACCTTTTACTCCAACCATCCAACTAATCTCCACTTCCTAGAAAAGCACTTCGCCAATCACTTTTCCCCACCTCACCTCTCTTTCCTAACTTTTCCTATCCCTCTCTTTTCTCCCCTCTTCGTCTCTCTTTCTTACCTCATCCCATCCAACCAACTTGCCATTTTCAAAAGGGGGAGATGCCCCCCTCCAAGAAAAATGGCGCATCCCACCTTTATGCTTCCAAAATTGTCCCACTTGAAGATATTCCTTAATAAAATCCTAGGCAGCCCTCACACTCCAATCCTAGCCATTCAATCTTCTTCTTATCTCATCCTTAGCCCTCATTTACCCTAGAAAATATTGGATAAAAAGTATAAAAGACCCAAAATCAAGGATTGAAGGGATCCCTCTGGAAGAAAAAGGACGTCTCCTCCACCTTGGAGAGGATGTCCTTTTCCTTCAACTCTCCCCTTACCTCCTTGCCTTGAAGAACTACCTCCCTTGAAGTAGCCATCCTTTCCAATACTTCTACCCTTCTTATTTGGTTATTTTCCTCCTTTGTGTGCAGACCATGTTAGGTTAGTCTATTGTCCTTGTTTGCTTCCTTGTTGCTTTACTTTGATTCCTTTTTATTTTAGTTTTGTCCTTACTAGTTTCTTTGATTTCATTGAGTAATTGTTCCTTGTTTTAGTAGCTTAGCTCATTGAATCTAAGGGTTACACTTCTCTGGTAGTGACATCCAAGAGAGTGTATTTCTTAGATCAAGGCCTTGCCCATACTTTTCCTTAAATTATTTGTCATATCTTGCTCTTTTTTCCTTTCTTTCCACCCTTTTCTTTCCTTAAATCTCTATTGGACATCACATGCAAACTTATTAGTGAATGTTGGAATTTTGAAATTCTTTATTTTTATTGTAATTGAGCATGGAATGGTGCACACACTTCATGGAGAGTGCGCACCACATTTGTAGTTACTTTTCTTTAATAAATGAAATCCTATGTTCAATGTTAATTACTCCATGTTTATGGCTATTTTATGGGTTTTAAATTTTATCATTCATGGTTGTTTAGATGTTCCTATTAAGTATAGATTTTATGTGTTTAAATCTAGAATTTGTAGCTTTTGGGAGGAAAATTGGCAAAGAAACTGTGGCAATCTTGTGGGTCACAACTTCATCAACATATATTAGATTTTCATTGATTTCCTATATTAGGATTTGAGTGAAATTGTAGTGAGGCCCATCGTAATTTTAATTTTAATTTTATTCAATTTTTAAATGGGTTGTAATAATATAGGGCAAGTGTGGGGTATGGTGGCCCACGCTTGATCATAATTAGGCCCCTCAGTATAAGAAATCTTCACCCAAGTTTTAATTTTTAGGATAAACTGCATTTAGTGTAAAATTGCATTTGTGATAGTAGCATAAATCATATAGATTACGGCCATGCATTGATAATTGTTGCATAATACTTAGGATTGCAGCATTAGTTCAAGCACTTATTTAACATTGGTTAGCCTGAGCTCAGCCATAACCAAACCATTGGATGCAAGGTTATAGCATCCCCTCTGTTAAGGTGCTTGACCCTTTGTTAAGTAGCATATAGGTAGGCATTAGTTTGATTTTTGTTTTTGCATTGCATGTTTACAACTTTGTGGTAGAATGTAACTTAATGCTAGTAAGGGCTTCATAAGATCCCTTAGAAGATAATGACTGGATTTCCTTGGCCCACCTAGGAATCAATCAACATTCTTGTATGTCACAATCTTAACCCTTGAACATTAATTTAAAATCAAGTAGGAAGATACTTAGGGTATTGAGCTCATAGGACCCTTGTAGAAGGACGTGATCTATTGTCATCCTAGTGGCTTTTGAGCATTGTGGTTATAGTGGGTGTCTTAAAATCCAAGTGATTTTTTCACGCCTTCTGTTGACGTTGATTAAGGTCTAAACACCTCCTGACATGAGGATTGTATTAACTACACTCAAGCAAAATCCAACTTGTAAGTAGTAGTCTCATTTAGATAAAATAAGGAGTTGTCTAGATCCAAGTCTAAGAAGTTACCACCTCCGCATTGACAAAAGATAATCAAGACACTACTCAGTTAATGGATACTAGGATTTGATTGTGCATCATTTAGCTTAAGACTAACAATTAAGTTGCACCATATAGCTAAGGTTTTCTATAAAAAAACAAAAAACAAACTCATTCATTGTATATAACGGCTTATTTTGTTGTATGCAAAGTTAAGAACAAAGTCCTATTAAGAAGGGGATAGATTTCATAGATTAAATACATTGATGGATAGGATAGTTATTATAGAAAGTCAATTGCTTAGGATAATAACTTCTAAGCAAGTTATGCCACAAACTTAGTACCATAATAATTATACCTATTTTGAGCATCCGTATCCCACTCCTTCATGGTCATCATAATTATACCTATTATGAGCATCCCTATTTCACTCCTTCATGGCCATCAAGCTCCACATACAATCAGTATTATCAGCAGCCAATAGATGCACATACTGCATTCACATAACTTAGCAATGATTACTATCCCGAGACAAATTATAATTGATGGGCTAGGCATCATGAACAACCATAGTCTCAGGATTAGCAATATTAGGAAGAACCACAATGGTCTCACCCTGGTCAACACTACCATGATTATCAAGAATATTAGAGTCAATAGTCATGGGTTCAACCTGCTAAGCCCTTTTTCAGGACCCAAATGGTATAACAATACCAACCCTATGAGTTGTTTCCTCTGCAACTTTAAGAACCACCATCAAAAGAGAATATGTGGCATATTTGTGAGAAAATAGAACAAACTACGGCTGCCATTGATAAGAGAAATGAGGAAATGAAATTAGAGATGGAGTGGGAAGAGGAAATGAAGCCAATATGGGAAAATACTAGCAAAAACATTGCTGAATTCATAAAAAGGACCAAGGAAATGAAATAGATTAAGGATAATGAAGAGCCATTTATTACTGATAATAGGATGAAAATCTCTGATAATCATTTTTAGCTACAAAATCCACAACCATCCATAGAAGACTCTAACTTAGATCTACTCGAGCCATGTCTTATTCCTTGTTATCATTATGATGAAGAGACTTCCATTGATGAAGAAAATGAAACTATAGAAACATCTAGCCTAGATCCTCTAAAATCATGTCCTGCTTATTAGGGATAATAAAATCATAGAAACATGTTTGTGGCTATTTTAAGGGTTTTAAATTTTATTATTCATGGCTGTTTAGATGTTCTTATTAAGTATAGATTTTATGTGTTTAAATCTAGAATTCATAGCTTTTGAATATCTCATGATCCACTCTCAAAATCCACGCACACAAACCCATGGTTCATGCACATGGTTTTGAAGTGTTTCTCCTTCAACTTTTATCTTATTTTGTTCAGCCATTTATGTATTTCATGTTAGCCTAGGTTGTGTCTTAGTTTAGACATCCTTTCATGTTCAACTCATGCATTATAGTTTGCTTTATTTTCCATGGTTAGATCATGCACATCACCATGCATCCATTCACTTTAGTTGCATGTTTAGTTTAAGGTATATTAAGGTTGGTTGATCATTTTTTATTTTATTGTGTGTTAGAATAGTTTTAGGAAGTTCTAATTTCAATTTTAGGAAGGTTTTTAATTTTATTTTAGGAAAGTGTTAGTTAGGTAAGTTTCCAAATTTATGTTTGTTTGCTTTTAACATGTTTCTGTATTCTATACTTTTCATTTATGTCATGTTGCCATGGTTAATTTACTCCTTAGTTTAGGCTAAAATTTCACTACCTTTGGATAGGATTAAGTAATTTAAGGAAGGACTTACTAATCACACATCTATTCGGTTTCTCGTGGGATTGACCTCCTCGCATGAATTACTATAACCGATTTGTGCACTTGTGAATTTTGAATTAAAATCACAACATGCAATATACATGATCATCTTTGGGCTACTCAACACACCCACACATCCTTGTTGGCAATATGATTGCTCCATTAAAGATAAATGGAGCTTTTGGAGTTGTCACCTATATCTTTTGCCTAAGTTAAATGCCATGATGGGTTTACAAGTTTCCTAAAATGATAAAACCTATTTAATTGTTTTGGTCTGTGGTGGTATTGGTAGTAGCACTTCCCTATGATCATACACTCCTTGAGGATTTTTTTACCAAATTAATGATATAAGAGAATGGGTCTTTAACCAGGTGCTCTAAACTAACTAGGCTCAACAAAGACCAAAAGTCTAACATGCTATATGTCCTAGTGTCCTTAAAGAGGCCTCCTAAAGAAAGATAAAATAGTGAAATTTAAAAGTGACACAATGTGCTAAAGGTGGCTAGTAGATGTGTGGGGTTATACTATTTCTAAGAGTCAACTAATCACCTTAAGTGTAATAACTTGAATATTTGCAACCATTTCTTGCTACTAAAGAAAATGAGATTTCTTTTCGAACTATGTTAATATAGTTTTTGATGGTTAAGTAAATAGATAATGGCACCTCTTTTTAATTGTATGAGACTTCTTCAATTAGATGAAGGTCCATGGTTAAGATGATTTGGATGTTTTGAAAATGGAAAGGGGACCCATACATATAAGTAAGAAGTCTTTTACTAAAAGCCTAGAAGTGCAACTAGGATGGGCTCATAATGAGAATTGAGTTAAGATATTTTTTAATAGGGTATGTTTACTTAAGCTTTGCCTTAGCACCCAAGCAACCAAAAGTCTCCTCCTTAGAAAGTAATATGAGTTTCTTGGTTTATTCAAGGTTCTGTTAAGAAGATATTTAGTAATATAAGGGGGAAAACATGTAAAATTAGGAGGTGGAGCCTACCTTGGGTAGTGAGGAAACTAATTAGAAAGACTTATTTAAACAGTATATGACAAAGGATGCTTAGCTTTGCACCAGTATGTGACAGAGGAAAAATGCATGAAGGAGGAAGGGACAGGTTAGGGGAAAACATTAGAATCATACAATAGTTTCATTTGAGAGGTAGGTGATTCTAATACCATGAAGTTTTCACAAGTTTTTCCATAGCTTTTGAGGATTTAATGCTGATGTTTTCTTAGATGTTTGAATGATTGATTGTTTTATGATTTATGCATATCTATTTGGATCTCTTTTAGAATGTTTTCATGCTTTATCATGGAATTTTTCTAACATGTAGTATGTCCTATAAAAGATGGTTTTGTGCCTTCAAAAATATGTTTGAATATATTGTTTTAGCATGCTATTATATATTGGTAATAGACATTTTATATCAAATTATTATGCCTTATGATTGGTGGGTTATATCATGATCTTCGTGCTTGGCTTTAGGAATTTTTTAAGAAAGATTTCATGTTCAATTTTCTAATGTCTTCAAGAAGAATTTTCATGATCTATTATGGATTATTCTATCATATTTACATGCTTAGATTAACTCCGCCTAGCTGGTCCCAAGCCTAGATGAAAAAGGAGGAGGGTCTTCCATTAGGTGCCAGCTGGCAAGGAAGAAGTTGAAGATGATTTTGTTATTTCTTTCCTACATGAAAATGAAAATGCATTTGTATATTAGTTTGTGAGTAAGAAAGGAAAATCATCTCTAACTTTTTAAAAGTATGGCTACCCTAACTTGACATGAATCGAAAACTAGCATTCCCTCAAGCTAGGGTGTTCCCCATAAGCAATGCACTACATTGAATCTTGAGTGATGTGAAAAATGGGCAAGGGTTGCTAGGGCCTTCCCCTAAAAGCGATGTGCTACATTAGATCCCAAGTGTAGTGGAAAATGGGGAAGGGCTGGTAAAGCATCCCCTTAGAAGCAACGTGCCACATCAGAACCAAGGTGTAATGAAAAGTGGGCATGGGTTCATACCATGGAGGTTGAGAAGTGCATAGGTTAATAGGATATCTCAAGTGCATACGATTCATATCACCTCATGGAATATAGGGACATTGACAGGTAAGAGTTTAGAGTTAGTAGATACGATGAAATGTAGGAGAGTTAACATCTCTTTTATTTAAGAAACCAAGTGGAAAGGGGCTAAAATTGGAGAAATTGATGGGTGTAAACTCCGATACCTAAGAAATGATAATAATAATAATAATAATAATAATAATAATAATAATAATAATAATAATAATAGAAATGGCATAAGAATAATAGTGGATAAAGAATTAAATGATAAAGTTGTGGATGTTTAAAGAATTAGTGGTAGAATTATAATAATAAAACTTGTTTTAGGAGAGCATATCATAAATGTTATAAGTACATACACATCACAAGTAGGGTTAGAAGATAAAATCAAGAGATAGTTTTAGAGGGAGTTATGAAAAAAATTCCCAATACTGAGGGGATATTTATAGGAGCAAACTTAAATGTCCATGTAGGAAAAGAAAAGGAAGGATATGATAGGATATATAGAGGGCGTGATATAGGAGAACGAAATGAGATGGGGGAAACTCTCCTCAAATTTTCTTTGTCATATAACTTGACCATTGCAAATACATTCTTTAAGAAGAGGGATGAACACTTAATAACCTTTAAAAGTGGACTTCATAAAAGTCAAATAGACTTTTTTCTACTTACGAATACTGAAAGATCAATGTGTAAGGATTGCAAGGTGATACCAGGTGAGCGTTTAACCTCACAACATATGTTAATAGTTATGGATATCTATATTAAAATATGGAAGGAAAGAAATGAACTTAATAGGTATCCAAAAATTAAGTGGTGGAACTTAAAAGGAGAGAAAATAGCCTCATTCACAAATAAGTTGATGGTAGAAGGAAACTGAAACTATGAAATTAAAGTAAACATCATGTGGACTAATATGGTTAAGTCTATTTAGAAAGTGACAAAAGATGTCTTAGGAGTACCTAAAGGTAAAAGGTAATTAGTAAAGGAAACATGGTGGTGGAGTCACTTGTCCTAAGGAGCAATAAGAGCCCACAAGGGTTGCACCCACTTGTCCTAAGGAGCAGTCACTAGCATATTGATGAATATTATGTGATATTTTAAGGAGGGATTGCTTAACCAAGTTATTATATGGGAGATTAATGGTGAGATTACCTATTCTAATTGTAATATCCCAAAATTTTGTACCACTTTTACGATAATAAAAATGTAAAGTTTATTCAAAATTCAAAATTAATTTTGTAGAAATTGAATAATTTGACAGTGCAACTTCTATAGATGGATGGAGCTTGGAGAGAGCTATCCAATGATAGTAAACATACTAAAATCCAAAGGTTGAGATCAAAGTTATAAGATTTTTTTTTTTTTACATTGATAACAACACTTAACTACCAAATTTAGGCCATTGAGTTAGCAAAACAACCAAGTACCATAAACTTTATAAACAAAGGTTTTTAGCATATCTAGATTTCTAGAAGAATTAGAATATAATAGAGATCAGTAAGTGTATTTAGAATAAAATAAGTAGATTATGAGAAAAAACTAAAAATCAGAAAGTGAATACATAATATAATAAAAGATGAAGATGAAGATGAGTATGAGTATGAGAAGTAAAATACCTAGAATATCTAAAAATGGAACTAATTAGAAGGAATCCCCATTCAATTGGGAAACCAATCAAGAAATTTCATTAAGTTGGACATCTTGGGGTATAGAAAAGAATGAGAGAAAAGAGTAAAAATCAAGAAAGAGAGGAAGAGAGGAAGACAAGGAGAGTAGGAGAGAGAGTGAAGGAGAGAGACAGAGAGAAAGAGGAAGAGAAAGAACATGAAAGAGAAAGAGTGATAAGGAGAAAGAGGAAGAGAACAGGAAAGAAAGTAGATGAGTTCCCATTCTATAAGCAAATCTATGCTAGTAGAGAACAGAGAGGAACCAGGGTCTATTACTCATTGTTCATCATAATTGTTTTATTGTACATTGATACTAAATTTTCATGCCTTTTAGTCATGCTTTATTGCACATCGTTCACCATATTACTGTTTATATGAATAGAGCACATTTTGGTGATTTATGGATTTTGTTTGGTTAGAATTGTATTCATGAATGATTGAGCAAAGAATACTTGAACTCATGCTTCTTCTAATCACAATTGTTTCCTATGAAATATATGTATATGTACTACTCTATTTCATGTGAACTATTTGTCCAAATTTTAAAAATTTAAACATGTTATAAAGATTGCACAATCTAGTTTTCAAGCATGTTTTAGTCCTCTATTACTACCTAAGAAATTAAATATCCAGATGTTGTAACTGTCCAAAATCTTTTCTAGTCTTCATCTACTGCCTGAGAGACAATTTTTAGTCATCTGGTTTTGTGTCTTCCTTCGTTTTTCAGCTAGGATGGACTTCCATTCTATTTTTCATCAGTGCTCTCACTGATGTCCAATTTTCCATTGATGTTTTGATTCTTAAAATTAGCAAATGAAATGATAAGATGTGACTATCCACAACTCATCTTAGAATAACATGTGTGACTATCCACAACTCATTTTCAAATAAGATGTGCCTATCAACAACTCATTTTCAAATAAGATGTGACTATCAACAACTCATTTGCAAATAAGATATGATTGTGTGACTGTCCACAACTCATTTTCAGATAAGATGTGACTATCACAACTTATTTTTAGATATAATGTGACTATCCACAATTCATTTTTAGATGATAGGTGATTGTTCAAATTATTTTCAAAATCATGTTTTATTGTCTAAATTGATTGCTTCCTATCCAAACATGCCCTTCACAAAACAAGATTATTGTCCAATAGTTTGTCAAACAGTTGTAACTGTCTTAATGATCCTTAAACATCTGTTACTTTGTACTATCCTTAGTCAAGTTTTGAGATAGTTTTAGTGATTGCTTTTTGTGATTTTCAAACAATGTTCTACCTTTGTTTTGCAACAAAGTTCAGATAACATTTTGTGCTGGGTTAGTGAAACTTTTGGATGTTTGTTCCATAGCTGTTACAGTCATTTGTCCAACTGTATTGAAATCTATTTTTTATCAAACAAGTTAGAATCAGTTTCATGTCCACAACATTTTGCAAGAGTTACCTCATCTAATGGACTATTTTAGCATGTATTGCTAGATGAAATGTGGACTAAAAATCACAGTTGCAAGAATGTTTAAAGAGATGAATTTGAAATGGTTCTGGAAAGTTAGATACCGGAGTAACAAGGTGAGAACTTACTGTTTAATAAGGGCACCAATGTGTCAGTTTTAGCATGAGATGATATTTGAAAATTTCCTTTTTTTTAAAGTGAAATTTCCATTAATGTACTGTATGCATGGTTGCTAACACAGAAGAAGCTCTCATGTGTCATAAATTTTGACAAAGCTTTTTAGATGAAATACTTAGGGTATTGTAATACTCATTTGATATATTTTTGATTGGTTAAAGTGCTCAATGGGTACTTGTGTGGACCTAGGTTTTAAAAAATCATGATTTTTCATAGAATTTTCTTTTTTCATAGTTAGGATTTCCCTATTTTTGAAATCACCTTTGAAAGGTCAATAAACTAATTTTTAACCAGAGTGCCATTTTTCATATGTTTTACTTGGCCTTTTGAAATACAACCTCATGCCTGAGTTGTTTTGTATCTGTTTCTATTTCAATAACAAAATTTCCTAGAATAAGTAGCTTCTTAGGCACTATTTGCCTTATTACATGAATGGTTTGAAATAAACAGATACATTTTTAAGTTTTAGTAGCTTCTTAGGCATTCTCTCTCCAAGAGTAGGCCTAGGTTTTCCTCACTAAGCTCCTACACCCTACACGATTAATCTTAATTCATGTTTTTAATTTTTGGGTAGAGTAAACACTATGCTCAGTAGATAAACCTAGACTATAAAACAAAAATTGCAGCATATAGCTCATGACAAACTTAGCATAGTTATTCATGTTGTGCAATTTCAGGCATTCCCAACATTTCATATGTTAAGAAATAACTATCCTTTCATAATATACATAAATTACGATTATCAAATCATAAAAATGATTGTGTCAATAAAATCACACCATTAGCACTTCCACAAATAATACTTTGTGCCACGTGGCACTTTGGCAACTCATTTGCTAATCGATCATGAGTACTCAATTGATCGCCTCTGGTTTCTCTCGTATGGAAACCCTAAAAAAACTCTTCAAACAATTAAAATAGAAATGAATGGGAATACTATTCTCATGACCAAATCAATGAATCGTGTGCCTACTGGTATCTTAGGGTGTCTTGCCCCAGGTTTTAAAAGACAATTTTTAGAATAGTAAAAAAAATAATTACAAAAGTAGAGAATTCCCTTGATTTTTTTTTTTTAAATACCTTTCTTTTCGAAAACATCTTTTTAAACACCCAAGGACCAATTTACCAAATAAAAAGTGAGTCACATATGAGTTAGACCATACATCAATATTTTAAAAATAGAATCATAAGATTCATATATATAGTCCAATTAACAATAATAAAATATCCATCAAATCTTTCAAAAGCATCAGGTGCTTATACATCAAATAGCCATATACTATGAAAGCAAATAAAATATCCTAGCTGCTGGTCCTCCTATCAAATAAGTTGCACTTTCATTACCTTCTCTTGTTTAGTTAAGCAGTTTCACCTTTACACTCTTGTTTCTCTAATCTAAGATATTGTAAAATGAGATACAAAATCTCAGCAAGCTATGCCTGTGCAGGTTGAAATGAGAGTATATTTAAGAGAATATTATAGAATGATATTTAGAATTTAAATGTAGTTTCATTATTCGAAAACATATCCATAAAATATATAAGAGAAACAAATAATATGACACTCTTACGTGTTGATGGAAAGACACTGGCTCCATCATATGTGAACAAGAACTCGAGTAACTATGTAACTCCCTTGTTGAACTTAATAACAACAAACTCAAAAGCATGGAACACGTATTCTCATGTTAGCTTCACTACCATGTGCCCTTCATTATCACATAGAGGGACTCTTAGTGTATTGTCACAAGGCCTACATCTATCTTGGAAAGGTGCCATGAGTCACCTATGGTGTAATCCAACACTAGGATATCATTCCACTTTAAGTGATTAAAGGCCAGGAGGCCAAACCATCAAACCTCTTAACATAGTGTTCTTAGGCTCCATGGCCTATCATGTATGAGTAAAAAACCAGGGTATTTATATACACTTGTAAATCTCTTAAAATATGAAAAATAAAATAAAATAAACCCATGTCCTTCAACTTTTACATTGTAAATTAAATCTCATCCAGCACAACTATCCATAGGCATATCTTATGGAAGTCCTAAAATTGCTTACTACTATCCAATAAACATGATATAAATTAGTGCAAAGGTAGTTGAAAATATATCATTATGACTAACTTTCAATCCAAAGTATTACAGTTATGTTCCATGGTAAATAGAAGTCCAAAAACATATAGAAAACCTATCTTTTTTCTAGAAAAATAGTCACTATACATTTAGCCATAAAGGATGGCATATAGCAGTCTTAAAACATGATAAAAAACCCATCTTTTTACAAGCAAAATAGTCACTATACATTCAGCCATGAAATATTTTAGATTGCAGTCCAAAAACATGATAAAAAACCCTTATTTGTAATAGCAAAATAATCACTATACATTCAGCCATGATATATAGCAGATAGTAGTCCAAAAGACGATAAAAAACCCATATTTTTACTAACAAAATAATTACTATACTTTCAGCTATAAAACATAGTAGATAACAGCCCATAATCTGCTTTAAAATCATCTTTTTACAAGCAAAACAGTCATTATACTTTTAGGTATAAAGCATAAGAGATAGCAGTCAATATACATGCTTCAAAACTCATCTTTTTACAAACAAACAAGTAATTGTATTTTTAGCTGTAAAGTATAGTAGATATCAGTCCACAACATCTTTAAAAACTCATCTTTTTATGAGCAAAATAGTCACTATAGTTTTTAGCTATAAAGCATAGTAAATAGAAGTCCATAACATGCTTAATAACTCTTCTTTTAATATGCAAAACAATCATTATACTTTCAGCTATAAAGCATAGTAGATAACAGTCCATAACATGCTTGAAAACTCATCTTTTTGCAAGTAAAAAAGTTGTTGTACTTTTAGTTATAGAGCATTGTAGATAGAAGCCCACAACATGCTTAAAAACTCATCTTTTTACAAGCAAAACATTTACTATCCTATTAGCTATAAATCATAGTAGATAGAAATCCATAACATTCTTAAAACCCATCTTCATAAAAGCAAAACAATCACTATCAACTATAAAATCTAGTAGATAATAGTTCATAATATGTTTAAAAACTCATCTGTTTACAAGCAAAAAATCACTAATACTTTTAGCTATAAAGCATAATAGATGGCTAAATAAAACTTATTTTTAAAACTCATATATTTAGAAAAAAAAATAGTCACTAATACTTTTTAGTTATAAAGCATAATAGATAGCTGCGTAAAACTTGTTTTAAAAACTCTTATATTTACAAGAAAAATAGTCACTTATACTTTTTGGTTATAAAGCATAATAGATGGCAGTTCATAACATGTTTAAAAGCTAATACTTTCAGCTATAAAGCATAATAGATGGCAGTCCAAAACTTGTTTAAAAACTCATCTATCTATAAGCAAAACACTAACTAATACTTTCAGCTAGAAAGCATAACATATAACACTCCTTAACTTGTTTAAAAACTCATCTATTTACAAGCAAAATGGTCAATAATACTTTCAACTATAGAGCATAACAGGTAACAGCCTAAAACTTGATAAAAACTCCCTTATTTATGAGCAAAACTGACTCTAATACTTTCAATTATGAAGCATAACAGATAGCAGTCCAAACTTGTTTAAAAACTCATCTATTTACAAGAAAAATATTACTAATACCTTCAGCTATAAAGCATAACATATAGTAGTCCAAAACTTGTTTAAAAACTCA
Organism: Warburgia ugandensis; assembly: GCA_035236585.1. NCBI lineage: Eukaryota > Viridiplantae > Streptophyta > Magnoliopsida > Canellales > Canellaceae > Warburgia > Warburgia ugandensis. The sequence goes on from CP141130.1 coordinate 51,125,204, forward strand.
TATATTTATATGCAAAATAGTCACTGATACTTTCACCTATAAAGCATAGCAAATAACAATCCAAAACTTGATTAAAAACTTATCTAAAGATCTTACATCCAACTTGCTATTCATTCTTATAGTATATGAGTTAGTTGTAAGTATAAAAACACATCATTACTTCTTCGAAAATGTAGAAACTAATTAGATATACATATATGTTTATCACTGACATCATTTGTGCTAAAATCATAAACATATAGGGTTTTCATCTGCATGGAGATATTTCTCTCTGTTGAGAACTCCTCCTTCTTTTTATTTTCCTTCTTTTCCTTTCTCCCCTTATCCTTCATGCTCCTCTCTCTCTCTCTCTCTCTCTCTCTCTCTCTCTCTCTCTCTCTCTCTCTCTCTCTCTCTCTCTCTCTCTCTCTCTCTCTCTCTCTCTCTCTCTCTCTCTCTACCATTTCTTGCACATATTTCTCTTTTTCTCTTTCTTTCACTCTTTTTCCAACAACCCAACTCGTCTCAAATTGAAGACGTGTTGGTGCTAAAAAAATTTGTGGAGATGAGAGCCATTTGATTTTCTATTATCTTCGATATGTGTGGACCAATCATAGGCCTCCACTCAAACTTTAATTTGAATCCATTTAGTTATCATGGTTATCTTAGATAATTATCATGACATGATGAATCTTAACCATTCATCTCTTTATTTAACAAAAATAAGTTTAAAATTAATCACATCCTTCCATTATTATTCAATCTGAGATGATACTTCCTTTAATCAATTTAATACGGGTTAATCTCAATAGTTAATATTATTTTTAATCTGTTGAAACCTAAGCATCCATTTAAACATCACAAAAATGAAAAACATAACATAGAGTTACTAATTTGGTGTTTTGAAATCTAATGTGGAATCTAGTATAGTCAACTTATAACCCATTGAGACAACTTACTTTTGTTGTTAAACTTACACAAATAATTTTATTAATAGCATAAAAATTTGAAATGTTACAATCTTCCCCCTTATTAAAATTTCACCCCCCAAGTATTTTCTAACTAATTTACAAAATAACTATGGAAATATTCTTCTCATGTTAACCTCTGTCTCCCAAGTGGCTTCTTCTGTTGGATGATGTCACCACTAAACTTTGACCAAAGGAATGGTCTTGCTTCTCAATGTCTTTTGTTTCCAGTCTAAAATTCATGCAACCTTCTCTTCAAAGGTAAGATGAGGCTACAATTCCACTGGCATTGTTCCAATACATGAGGGATATTTGGAACATAATTGCTCAACAATTGTACATGAAAGATGTTGTGGACTTCTGATAGTTGCTAGGGTAATGCAAATCGATATGCAGCTACACCAACTCTCTTTAAGATTTGGAAGGGGCCAATGTAGGGTGGACTTAACTTCCCTTTAATGCCAAACCACATGGCTCCTTTCATTGGGGTAATCCTTAAAAACACATGAACTCCCTCCTAGAACTCTAAATCTTTATGATTCCTATCTGCATAGCTTTTTTTCTTCTCTGTGTTACAATATGTTGTTGTTAGACAAGTTTACCTTACTAGCACATTGCTCCACTAATTCTGACTGTATGATCTTGCTCTCCCTGAGTTCATTCTAGCAAGTGTGTAGATGACATGGCTATCCTTACAAAGTCTCATATGGTTCCTTACCAATGTTTGAGTGGAAACTATTATTTTATGCAAACTCCACCAATGGTAAATTCTTGTCCCATTTACCTTTCCAATCAATCACACATGCCCTCAGCACATCCTCCAAGCTCTAGACTGTCCTCTCAGATTGCCCATTAGACTGTGGATGAAATGCTATAAGTTAGTGATGATCCCAACAATTTATGCACACTCCTTCAAAAGTGAGATGTAAATCAATTGTCCCTATTTGACGTGATCGTAACATGTAGTCCATATAAGCTCACTATTTCTTAAATACACAATTGTGCTAAACTGTTCATGTTCTGAGTCTGGCAGATGGGAGAAAATGCATAGACATAGTCAGCTGATCAACTATTACCCAAATCATATCACGTCCTTTGGAATTTTGGGCAATCCCACTATAAAAACCATAGTGATATGGTCTCACTTCCATTCAAGAAGTTTAAGAGGCTGAACTAGTCATGCCGATCACTAATGCTTAGCTTCAACTTGTTGGCAAACTAAACATCTCTCAACAAACTCTCCCACATCCTTCTTCAAGCTGTCCTATTCAGAAATGCCTTTTTAGGTTCTGATACATTTTGTTGCCAGTGGGATGAATCATATACTAGGACTAATGTGTCTATGTGAGGATATCTTGTCTCAATTCGGATTCTAGTGGGACTACCAATCTATCCTACATCCTAACACCATCATCTACACCTCATGTGAATCATGGCATGGCAACCAGTGCATGCGTCATTTCAAACTACTACAATGAGTAGTTTTTAAGACAGTTAAATATATATATATATATAATGGTTAAAAAATCGTCTTATACCCAACTATGTTATAAAATAATGATAAACATATGATGGTTTCAAAAAATGTCCTATATTATGCATACATTATGGATAGTTATGGAAAACAATCCTATATCACTCATATGATGTTTTTTGAAAAACTGTCCTATATAGTATGCAAAACTTCCTGCACAATGTTTGTATTTTTTGTTAGTTTCTGTTGGTACATTCTTCCGATAGACAAAATGCATTCGAGAGTCACTATCACTAGACAAAAAGAACACATTCACTTCATTTATGTAGGCTACAATTATTTTACAATATACATTCACTTCCAACATTCCATGTCGAACTTCTCCATGCATATCCCATTGAAATAAAGAAAGCATGCACAAACTTCAATCAAAATTAAAAAGGAAGGCATCCATATAAATGAAGTTCTACTTTGTGTTTCATTGATAAAAACATTCACATTCAATAACATCAGTTATTTACAAATTAAAAGTTAAAAGATATTAAGTCCTTTCTATTTTGATTTCATGTAGATCTAACTGATAGTAACTCTTGCTTCCCAAATAAGCCTGCAAGATAACGTGTATTAAATTAGTTAAGGCATATGGTGGAGTCATTCAGGAAATGTAGAAAATTGTAAGAATGATGATTAGTAAATTATCTTACCTTCCTAATTGTAAGAATGAGGGCACTGCAAAACAAAGATAACAAAAAAGTTCCAAATTTCATGTCTAATTGTAAATTTAAGTTAAAATTATATTAAAGAACTAGTAAACCTTACCATGACTTTTTTTCCAAGAGAGTTTTGCTGGGTGGTTTAGATCTTCTAACTAAGCCCATTTATACAATGCACTACACATATATAAGTAAAAAGCATTAGATATCAATAAGAGAATAGTTATCAGGTGTCCAGCTACTATAATGATTTAAATAATAAAATCTTACTTGATCATTTCCATCAGCAGGCCTGGAATGTACACTCTACAAGAATAAAAAAACAATGCATGCCCACCCATACACATCCAAAGCTTGTAGCCTCTAATGAGATCTATATACACAATCATTCAAATGAAATTTACAAAATTTAACTTATATAAATATTCATGTTTATTAAATAAGATAATTTAGCAAGAAATGTGATAACATACCTGCTATTGTAGGGAACCAATAAGGCCAACCCCTTCTTACAATGCAAGAACTTGGGTATAATATCTTCTATTTGTTTGTCCATGGCCAAATGCTCCTTCAATGCAGAGATGACATCTAGGTCAAGGACTCTATAAATGTCCTTGACCTCTAATCTTTGAAATTTATTGTGCAAATGCATGTAGAAACTTAATGTCAAATACTTATCATGCCTATTAACAAGTAACATCAATTTGATTCTCAATAGAGCAGTCACACGCCATACCCAATATAAATGGTGATGTGCATGTATTCTAGTTGAGGGATATTACACATGGCTAAGATGTCCTCTTTCATGACTAGAACCTCAACTATGTAGTCGCTAAGCACACTGGCCTCTATTCTTATGGGGTTGATTTCCTTATCTTCATTGATTAGTCCATACAGTCCCCTCAGGAATGGAGATGTGTTTGGTGGAACCTCCACCTAATCCCTACATTGTGACTACAATGTTCTAGAAATTAGTAATTAATATACATAATAAGAGAGATAGGGATATTAAAAAATAGACATAAATATCTGGGATGGGGCAATCGCTACTTTGAGATTTGCTACTAGAAAGGGGGTCACTCTGAATGGTGCCTTGTTCTACTTTGGTTAGCATTAGATGTAGATAATATTTAAAAATTTAGCTGAGGCCTTAAAATTGTTGTTGAACTTGATGCTATGACAACATATGCATATCTTGGATAACATTGCTTTGATATACTTCTCTGGCCAAGCCACATGATATCCAATTGTATTCCCAAGTATGATTATCATTTGCTTCTGTCAGAAATGGTAGGAGGCATTTGGTTGGAGAGTGGTAGTAATGCACACATGCTTAGTTTGTGGATGAATTAAACTACTATGCAACATGACAAAAAGAATCTTGTATAGTGGTATAAGAATGTGTACTGCCACTTGTCAGTCATTGAGACTAGCACCATGCTTTTAGCTATGCAATAGATGAAACTGGTATAAGAATGTGTACTGCCACTTATCACTTGTCCTCAACTGTTAAACTATATCGTCTCTTTTATTCCCTTTAACTTCCTTTTATTTATATGCTCCATTTTTGTTGGTACTCTATTCTTTCTCTTAATTGGTGTACCTATGCTAAGCTATTCTTCATGATGCTCACTCTTTTCATATTCTATTTTTTCTGTAAAAGTGAAAATAATACATTTAGACAAGAAGCAAATTTCAGTTCACAAGATTTCAGAATAAAGATTATAAGTAAAAACATAAAATTAATTTAAAACTCAGCCATCTTAAATAATATAAAACAAACTTTAAAATGCTCTAGCATAGTCCCTATTACAAAATTAATAAGCTAAACAATAGAGACTAAAATCAAGCTACTTGATAAGAACATATAAATAATCTTAGAAAAGGCCATCATCTGAGTGCATAGTTATGCATATAAATAGGAAAAATATTAAAATAATTTTCTTATGAAAGTAGCATTAGAATTATGATATATACAGCAGCATAATGAAAACACTGTAAGAAGCTAATACAAATTTTCATCTACTATAAGATGCTAATACACTTATTAGAAGATGCTAATGCACTTCAAATTTGTCATTAAGGTTTCTTTGAGCTTTGCAAAATTGTCATTTTGTTACTTTTTCATCCTTCTTTCCTATCAGTTTTTTTAAAATTTTAATAGTACCCTTAATCACACGACTTAAAGTTGTCGAATTTGGCCACTGAGTTCAATGACTTCTCGATAAAAAATTTCATTGAAACTTGGTATTTAACACAATTCAACAACAAGGAATCAAATACTATAGTTAGATTTTAACAAAAACTAACCAATAGTTAGATATTCAATTGCAAACATACCCTATTGACCAACCTACACAACACCTATTAAGTTTATTTAATGAAATTCAACAATTTAAACTTCTATTTCTCACTCGAAATAGATATAAGACTCTTCCCAACACAAATTAGAACATAATTAGTGTTTTGGATAAATTAAATACTTAATAAATTAAAGAAAAATTCAAGTTTAAAACATAAACAAAATGCTATTACTCTTCACACAAAGAACTACAAGTAGTTGATTTTAAGCTCTACTTTAGATGCCTTTTTGAATCAAAATTGAAAATCTAGGACTTGGGTCTTCTGATTCTCAATGTCCTCTATTTAGCATAATCAATTATAGAGATTTTCATTGATTAACAAAGTAAAAAATCATGCACAAAGTGCTTGTGAACATAAGCAAAATATTGTTACTATTCACACAAACAATGACAAGTAACAAGTTTTAGGCTATACTTTAGATGCCTTTTTGAGTGAAAATTGAAAATCTAAGACTTGGGTCTTCTTATTATCAATGTCCTCTATCTACCACAATCAATTGTGGAGATTTTTAATGATTAATGAAGTTGAAAATTGTACACAAAGTGCTCCTCTATTTAGCAAAATATTGTTATTGTTCATGCAAACAATGACAAGTAGCGGACTTTAGGCTGTACTTTGGATTCCTTTTTGAATGAAAATTAGAAAATCTAAGAGTTGGGTCTTATTATTCTCAATACCTTCTTTCTAGCATAATCAATTTTAGAGATTTTTGTTGATTAACAAAGTAGAAAATCATGCACAAAGTGCTCATGAATGCAAGCAAAATGGTGTTACTATTCATTTGAATAATAACAAGTAGCATACTTTAAGATTTACTTTGGATGCCTTTTTGAATGAAAATTGAAAATCTAAAACTTCAATCCTTATTCTCAATGTCCTCTGATAAGTGTTCAATTTTGTATAAAGGGTACCCAATTGGTAGTCCATGTGTTATAAAATATAGTATTATTTCTATGATTTTTCTAAAATTTCATAATACATGCATCTTTGACCTAATGATTCAAAATTTTGGTATTTTAAAGGTTCAAGAGCTAATCTAGAGTAAGTATGTAAATTTTCATAATTTTCTAGGATTTAATTAGGGTTTTTCATCTTTTGTAGGTGTTAAGAAGGTAATCTAAAGGCCAAGATTGGTGGAGATGAGAATTGAAGATCAAGATCAAAAGATCAAACCAAAACCTAAATGGCATCAATCAAAGGTGTGATCAAAGTTCAAGTTCATCTTAAGGTAAGCAAGAAGGTAGTGGGAATCATCAAAGGTGATTAAAATGCTCCATATAAAAAATTGTACAATTCTATCACTTTATATGAGAATTGGAACCATACATGAGGTTTCCTAGTCTAACTAGGAAGCTTAAGGAAGCCAAGCTATTCATGTATTGAAGCCAAAGGACTTCGCCATTCAAGACATCAAGGAATGAGCCATCAAGCCACGTGGGAGTCACACTATTGGAGGATCAATTCAAGCAATTATCACATGCCAAAAGAGTGTAGTTTTTAAGGGATAATTAGAAGGTTTTGAGTGATATTTGTGAAAGGTAAGATGATCGAGCATAGGTGGACCAATCAAGAGAGAGAAGCCACCTTCCATTTTTATTTTTTTATCCTGTCCATCCTCCCAATTAGGGTTTCCATATTTTTCTCTTAAGGAGGGAGCCACCTTCCTAAGAAGTTGATGCCTCCCCCTTTGCTTAGTTGTCATTTTATGTGGTTTCCTAATTAGAAAACCCCTAGATTTATTTCAAATGAAAACTCTTCAAAACCCTAGACCTTTCCTCATATTTCCTAATCCTTTTTTACTTTCCTTTTTTTATCTTCCACTAGCCAAACCACTTATTTAGGAGGGAGTGTGCTCCATGCCACCTTCATAAGATGCTGACGCCTCCCCCCTTTCTAATTTCATGGCAGCCAGCCATGATGTCACTTGCTTCCTTAACTCTCCCCCTAGCTTTCCCTTATTCACACACTAGATCTAGATCCACTCTTCCTTCTTAGATTAAGCCTTCATGTAATTGGAAACCAAGCATCTGTAAATCCCCAAGCATTCCATCTTTTTATATATGTACAAGTTTGGTGACAAAAGCTTGAAAAGTTGCACTCTAGCTTGGTGTTGTTTGGAGCTTTGGACTTTGGACTTCTTTTGGGCTACTTTATATTGGATTTCTCAAGTATTTTTCATTTATTTTCGTACTTTAGTTCTAAGTTAGTAGTTTGTCTCATTGCTTTACTTTAATTGCATTATCTTCTTATTTTGCTTCCTTGTTTTTAGCTTACTTTCACACCCATAATTCCTCTTGGCTTTCTCTTAGATCTTTGCTTCCAATTTCTTATTTTTTCTTCCCTATTCATCAAAGATCCAAGTTAATTATCCTCTGGTAGTGGAATCCAAGAGAAAGAGAAGCTTGAATAATTGATTTCCATATTTGAATACCAGTTTTTACTTGAAATTGAGAATCGCTTCTAGGTGTCTTTTGTCTTAACTAGCTCCATCTTTACTTCCATCTATTCTCTTGATTCTATCTTGGATTTCACTTACATTTCATCTTAGTTCATATAGAGTGCATTGGAATGTGTTTTAGCTTTGATTTGGATCAAAGTTTTAGTTCATGAAGAGTTCATAAATTTTAGATTCATATATAAGTATTAAACACACCATTTGGGTGTATTTTTCCTTTGATTCAATCTTCATGCTTAGTCTCCAGCAGTCAATACATCATAATTGTTTGATTCCTTTGGAACCCATTTTGATTTTTAGGTTCTTTATTAAGTTATTTGATTAGAATCATGTTAGTTATCTTTAACTAGTTGAATTTTGTGTAGTTTTTAACCCACGAACAGTGAACACCATCCCATGGATCATGCGCATGAAACTTGGGTGATTTCTCTATATGCCTTGTTTTGTTTGATTGTTTGATGTTAGTTTAGCAATTGTTAGTTAGTTGTTTGAATGTTAGTTTAGTGATAGAATGTTTAGGTTTAGGAAGGTGTTAAATTAAGAAAGTTTCCTTTTTAGTAAGTTTTCTTAAGTTGTTTAGTTTCATTCAGTCTAATTTTGAATTAGTTTCCATTAATTGCATGCATGTTAGTTAGGTTAGTTTTTAATTCCATTGCATAGTTTTAATTTTAAAAAGTTTCTTTTAATTGTAGTTTCTAGTTTATGCATATTTTCGTTCTTTTATCATTTGCTTTTCTTGTTTAAATTGAAATCCAATTCAATCTCTCTCTTTGGCTGAAGTTAAGCACTTTAAATAAGATGCATTCAACATACAAAATTTGTGAGATTCCTCAAGGGATCAATCTCTCTCACATGCTAATATTACATTGATTCATACACTTGCAAGTAAATTAAAACATACACCATCCTCTATTTAGCATGATCAATTTTAAAGATTGCCATTGATTAATAAGGTGAAAAATCATGCACAATGTTCTCATGAAAAATAGAAGTGTGCACATAAGAAAATAGAGAGAGAGAGGATGCATGAAGAGCAAGATGGGTGCACGCTAATGTTTTACTGGTCTAGGATAGCTTATTTCATCCTAAGTCTAGACAGCTCCTCTTATTTCCAATTGACTAAGGCTTACCAGCTACAGGCTGCTCAAAGAGTGGTTAATTCAATCCTCATGTAAGGAGGCGTTTAGACCTTACAAATGTTGCCACAAGGTGGTGGAAGAGCAAGGCTCTATTAGAGAACCCACTTAACCACAATGTTTAGCGTCCACTGGAGTGGCCTTAGCTCAACCTACATAAGGTTCCTATGAGCATTAAACCCTATAACCTCTTTCTAATTGATTTTAATTAAATTCATGAATATTTAAAACGTCATTCATGGGGTTTATTATTCTCCTAATTTGGGCCAAGGATTTGATTATCCTTATATTATCTACTAACTATAGCCCTTACTATGCTTAAGTCCATGCCCTTTATTTATTGTAAATGTCTATCAATATCTATATTTCATTAATTACATTTTTCATGTAATTTTTATAATTTAAACATTAAAGTATAAATAAATAAATCTAACAATTAAATCTACTAAGCAATAAAAGACATTTACAATAACATTAATAATTCAAATAAACACATTTAACATATCATCATGATCCAATGGTCCTCTTTCATTTGTAATCATCTTTCATCCTATTTAGGATTTAGATCTTGATCTTTTATTTTTATCAGATCTACTCATTTTCTCAAAGTGATCTCATCACTAGATCATTGATATTCTTAAGCCATTTAAGCCAATTTAAGGGCATAGATCTCAATCTATCCCAAATTATCAACATCAAGCCATTTATTTCTTATGATCTTATCATTAGATCATCATCCTCACTTATTCATGGTCTCTGACCATCCTTGATCAACCTGATCAAGAAGATCTCATGCATTTTTATTGATTTTACTACTTTTGATGGTCAAGATCTGGAAAATAAATTACACCAAACCATTTAATTATTGTAATTATACATTTATATCATCATATAAACTATTTTGAAAGGTTTGATCATGCTTGATTAATTAGATCATGAAGATCCAAGCTCATTTTTATGATTTTTCTTCTTTTAAGGCTAGGTTTCTTACTTAAACACAAATTAGTCACTTCTAATCCTTGATTCCATGTTCCAAAATCATAAGATCATTAGTGGATCATAATTATAAAGTCTGATCATTCCAAATTTCACTGATCAAGGATGTTAGTACTATTATCTCTTTAAAAACACAACTTTTCGTGAATTTAATTTATGATTTAATTGGTTCAGTTGGTTCTCCTCATCAAGAGGAATCCAACCCAACTTTTTTTCTTCTTCTCAAATTGGAGTTAAATTGAGGTCAGAATTTGGATTTTACGATTTCAGCCATTTTTAACGGTTGATATTGATTTTATTCAATTACTTGATGCATAGATGCAAAAATTTTATTGTGATCATGGTCCTTGGGATTTTGAGACATCCTAAATCCATCCATTAGTTTAGATTTCCATTTTAAGGTCATCTTGATCATGATCCATTATTGTTGGAATGGATTTGAGTGATTATCACAAGTAAATACAATTAGAAACATAAATATAATATCTCCATTAGATTCTACACAACATCATAAATTCATAACAACTTTTTAATCTAAAATTGGAGCTAAAATTAGCTCTCAATTGAGGAAACATGATTTTAGTTAAAAAAATCAACGGCCCAGTTTTGATTTGGCCATTAGAACGTATTTTAGATGATCTGGAATGTGGCAAGATGATCTGGAACATAAATAGATAATCCTAGAACATGGCTAAATGATTTGATTGTGGTCAGGCTCAAATCAAAACTTGATCTGGGAGATTGGTTGAGATGGTCTGATCTGGACCGTAGGATCAAACCTTCTCCAGATCTCCCAAATCTAAAACATCCAAGGGCCAAGATTTCTTACCCTAGAGTTTTTGGGCCCCAGGAATTCATCCAATGGGTCAGAAATTGCATCTGATCCATCCATGGATGAGATCTCAACCCCTGTTGTTGGATTCATCTTTCTCGACGGATCAACAATCAGGGGAGCTTAGGGATGGCCAGAAAACCTCAAGGGAGTGCCAAAAATAACAAGGGAAGGTGAGTGCACCTACCTGGTTTGGTTCAGTGAAGTAATTTCACCAAAAATGTGACAAATCACCCAAAAAAATAAGAAATTCACTTCAAAACCCTAATTGTGTTGGGTTTTGCATATAAAGAGAGATTTCTCCATTGTCTTTGCCGGAGAAGGAATAAAAACATAGGGGAAACATAGATCCCTATGTTCTGGAGTGATTCATTGGTGTGAGATTGAATTATATCGGTTGGATTGGCAAAAATTTCATGAAGAACTTGCCAGAGACTTTGTCAATAACAAATCTAACTTTTATTTTGCAGTTTCCAACGATCTAACTGTTAGATCATCATGATTCCTTAGGGCCTTTTGTAGATAATTTGATCCCTAATCAATCCAACAGTGAAGATGGTGATTTTTTGGCTGTAATTTCATGGCTAATTGAATTAGTGATTTTTGGGTGGAACTTAGGTTCTAGTGAGGACGACGCTTCCAGGGAAGCACCTAATGGTTCCAATTGGCTTGGATTGTCTGGTGCTTCTGGGAAAGCGCCAAGGGAAAAATGAGAGAGAGAGAGAGAGAGAGAGAGAGAGAGAGAGAGAGAGAGAGAGAGAGAGAGAGAGAGAGAGAGAGAGAGAGAGAGAGAGAGAGAGAGAGAGAGAGAGAGAGAGAGAGAGCAAAAATTTTGGAAATTTTTATGGGGTGTTTATAGGTGTTTTTGAATTTTTTTATGATTACATGTACTTACCATGTTCAATTCTTTTTACTATTAAATTGGCATTGGATTCTCCATCACCACCTCCTTCTCCACTACCAGCTGGTAGTGGTTTGACTCATGATGGTGGTCTTCTAGACTATTGGCCCACCTTGTGGGCCCCACATAGTTGTGAAAAGACCATTTTGCCCTTTTAATTCCAAAAATGGAGAAAATAGGGTTTATCCCTATGAACTCAGAATTGAGCGTACTTAGTGTCATTTCGATTAGTTTTCTGAGGACATTCCAAATTTTGATTTCTTAGGTCTCGGTTTATGAGTAAAATTATCATTTTACCCTTTTATTCATAAAAATGGAGAAAAATAAGGATTTTTCATTCAGACTTGGAATTTGACGTACTTACAGTCATTCTAATTGGTTTTTCGAGTACATTACAAATATCCAAGTATTAAGTCTTAATTTTATTTTTATAATTTCCATTTTTACAATTTCCATTTTTAATAATTCAAATATATTCATAAAAATTGGGGTTATTACAGTTGTTACATCTTGGGTTTTTTTAACAATTTTCACAAAATCTTTTATAATTGTGGGGCCCCAAGTTTGGAAAACTATTTAGAAAACAAACAACAAATTTTTTTTTTTTCATGAGAAGACTTTTAAAAATCTTGAGTGTCATTTTTCTTTCTAAAATTCAAGATTTTCAAAAAAATGAGCACTACATTTCTACCAAAAATTCGATAGTCTCCTCTATTTTTTGGACTTACACATTTTATGCAAGTGATATGATGTCCCTAATAAACACAGTTTAAATCAAATAAATTATAAAAGAGACTTCGTCTCCACCCATTCACCTAAACATACAATATTTCAACATACATAAAAATCAAGTTTTTAACTAAAATGAAAGAAGAGTTTAAAACTAGGATCAATCCAATCATTGCCACACAACCAAATTTTCAATTTTTACATATCCACATGTCCAAACAACCAAAATTATAATAAATAAAAGTATTACATCAATTCATAAAATTATCAACTTTGTTGTAACCTATTTAATATACCTTCTATGTCCTTCTCTTGAGGTGTCTAGCACAGTCTTCTGCTCCTTTGTCTTATTTCTTCAAACTTGAGGCACTATAAATAATTTACAATGTCTCAGCAAGCTTGCACTTGTGTAGGTAGTTTCATCATTGAAGTATGAAGTTTGTACAATTTTAATCCAAAAGAAATTTCCAATGACATGTTATGCAGTTCTGTAAAATGTGATGCATAAAGAGCAATATAATAAAACTCTGAAATCTCAAATGTGCTTTGCAAATCAGTCTCATGCCAAACCATTTTAGTTCATTAGCTTCAATATCCATGCATGATGTTTCAAAGATAATAATAGCCTTTACAAGGTATTTTACAAGATGTATATAGTCACCACAACTCATGTCATGCATCATCTTATAAATATACTCATCTAATCTGGATAACAAATCATTGTCAAAAATCAATAGATGAAAGGCATTTAAGTCATGAAATTCTTAAATATAATCAATTTATCTGAATAAGTATATATATAACACCATTTGAACCTCCTCAGGGTCTTGCGAGTGTAAAACTACTCGAAATTTAGCTAGTTGACATTGGTCATGGGTACTCATTATAGACCTAAAGTCTCAGGGAGCCTCACGCCTCTTGCATTAACACAATACATACATAAAAGTCTCAAATTTGAAAAATAGTGGACCCTCTATGCAACTGACAAGACTACATCAAATCCAAATTACCATTGATGCTAGAATGGGCAAAGAATCACTCCATGTGAATAGGAGATATGGCTTGGAGGCTATGACCTACCCATGATGTCATCGTAACCTGATTTGGCCTATTGCTACCAGGTCTAAAATATATGAAATTTCGAAAGGGAGATGATCAGTCCTCAACTTTCCTAGCACAATGTCAATTGGGCAGCCATATGCCCTCCATAACATAATAATACTGCACATCATCATAGTCGATATAACTCATAAAACCATAGAAATCCATGCATTAGTGAAATCATGCAATCAAATCTCATACTACGATATGGCTATGTAAAAACAACCCTCACAAGGGTTGAGTCTGATGATTCCTCACTCATCATTTCATAAATCACAACTCCATGTAATTTCAAATACATTTTCATGTACAAGCTTTCAATTTAATACTAAATCAAAATCGCGTTCCATATTGATAAGTTGCATAAAATACAAGTATACTCACTGTATAAATTAGAATTCTCAAAAATCTTAATTTTAACTGTTTTCAAACATGATAGACTAGTCATCAATAGTTTTCATGTTTCACTAAAGCATATTGATGTTAAAACTACCTACCTCTTGGAAAATTCCCACAAGTTCTTCACTTTAGCTTTAATCGTAAACTGAACTCCAATTCAATCAAATTGTGCTTGAATCTGTATAGCACATAAAGGTTATATTTTATACATACACATATACTTAATTTTTATATGTATTCATGATCTAACGGTTCAAGCTCTCAAACCATTAGATTTTTAAATCTTTTATTGATCTTAATTGAATGTTACACAACTCATCACTAATAACCACCAAAATTGCATGGTCTTAGCTATTTACGTTTTTTATCTGTGCTCACAGCTGTGGGTCATCCATCTAGCATCCATCATGTTCTGAACTATAAATCTATGTCGTTGACTATCAAGCAATGATCCGTATTCATATTTCCAAATTCCAATTGTCGGATGGAAGTCTTACTTCAAATTCTCAAACCATTCTTCAGTTATATTTCAATTTATTTAACATAAACGATACTTAGGGGTTTTGATCATTAACTGATTAGTATGTTTAGTTACAAATCAATGTTCCTCATTTAGTCTATTATATTTTCTACAATTAGACCTTAACATACTTTATTTTTTTGGAAGTATAGTGTTTTCAAATCTAATTAATATGAGGATTATCATGGATGGCTCAGATCACTCAAATTTTTAGTTTTCTATTTAGTCTTTGATCTAAGAATTTATTTTTTTAGATGGTCAACACTCTAATCATAAATTTTTTTAGAGTATCTTTACTAATTAAAGGCTAGGAAATATAATAGTGGCATTTGATCACCGATCAGATATCGCCAAGTCCTTATCCCTTTATTGTTCTATCAGACAACTGAGATCGTTTGATCAATTTCTATCCAAATTTTACATTTTATATCATATCTTAGTTAATTCAAAGTTCAAGAATTCATTTATGGCATCTAATCATTGATCAGATGTCATAGGGTCACTATTTGAATAGTGACAGATCGGATGGCCTAAATCATCCTATCTGTTTTGCTTCTAGATCATTGAAAATTTTGTTTCATTCTATCTATTTAGGATTAGAAGACTTACTGGTAACATTTGATAATCAAATATGCATTAACTAAATACTATTTACATAGTAACTGATTGATGACTGATTGTTTGATTGGTTTCAAGCCTAGATTGACAATCTTTATCAAATCCTAGTTATATTAGGCATGCATTTACCTGGTTCTAATAATTTATTTGGAAATCAATAGTTGGATTATCATAAAAACCTAAATCTAGTACGAAAATGTATGGATCTAGTTGAAAAAACTCAAATCAAAGGTTGAGTTTCATTGATCTTACCTCTAAGGTGTGTTTCTGTGCTTCTTCCTCTCTTGGATGAGTCAGATTGACCCCAATTTGAAGCAAAGCCCTTTGAGCCTTATTGTGCATTTATTTCCTCTTACTATTTGCAGTCAAGAAGGGCATGGACCACTTCAACACCTTGAATCTTTGATTTGTGCTTATGCACTAAGTGGAATGATCGGCTCGGATCATCGATCCGAGCCTTCATCTTCTCTGGTGATGACTTCAACTCTAGCAAAACCTTCACCATTCTTCTTCCTTTGTTGTTGGCTTGACGGGCTCCTCCGATGAGCTCAATTTCTTCCCCTCTTTTCTCTTCCTCTTCGTCCTTTCTTTCCTCTTCCTCGTTTCTTCTTCTCTCCCTCTCTCTTTTCTCTTTCTTGGGTTTGAGTAACAGACCTTATGGTCTGTTTCAATTTCCTTTATGGGAAGGTGGTGCCGATATCAAATCAGCCCTCTCCGTGAGTAAATTTCTTTTCATTTCCTTTTTACTAAAATGTCCTCCATATTCATAAGTCCATAACTTCTCCATCCAAACTCTTATGTTAGTGTTTTTTGTGTCGTTGGATTTATTTTCTCGAGTACAATCCAAATTTTAAGATTTCAAGGTTCAATACAAGGTTAATACTATGAGACTTAGGACTTGAAATTTCAAAATTTTATTTTATCAAAATTTATTTAGGATCATTTGAAATGAAATTTAAAAATTAGGGTTATTATAGATATGGAGGCCCACACTTGATCTTCATCAAAAACCTCACTATAAGCATCCTTCATTCCTCTTTTTACTTTTCTAGTGTAGTTGCATTTAGTGTAATTTGTGTCTTGTTTGTTAGTGTAATTCATATGGTTCAGGGTCATTTATCCTAATTGTGGCATCTTATTTAGGGTTAGTGTATTTGATGGCACCTATCTAGCCCTTGATTGGATGGCATATAGGTTGTGTTAGTTTGCTTACTTCCACTTGCATTACACAATTACTGCTTTATGGTGGATAAAACATAATGTTAGTAAGGGTCCCATAGGAACCTTCATAGGATAAGGACTTTTTTTCATCACTAGATCCTTGGCCCACCTAGAAAATTAATTCAATTCCTTGTATGGTTGCGATCCCAACTGTTAATCTTAATCTAAAATCAAGTAGCAAGATACCTATGGTTTTGCACTCATAGGACCCTTTTTGAAAGAGGAAATCTATTATCACTCTAGCGGCTCTTGAGCTTTGTGGTTATAGTAGGTATCCAAAATTCAAGTGATTTTTTCATGTCTTTCATTGATGGTTGTTAAAGTCTAAATGTCTCCTTCCATGAGAAATGTATTAACCACTTTTGATAGGAACTAATTGGTAAACAATAGTCAAGTCTGGATTAAAGGAGGAGTTGTCTAGCTTTAGGTTAAAAGCTACAACCTTACAAATTAACAAAGATCATCAAATCAAGCTTGCTAGCATTCGGGATTGTTTGTTGCATATCACAAAGAGTTTGGAGTCATTTAGTTTTAGGTTGCATCAATTATATAGTTCTTTACCTTAGTGCATGCAAAGTTGTCGATCTTAGAGTACTGAATTAGTACCTTTAGACCCTGAGATTGAATGTACTCATTGGCAAGGGGTGAGAAATCAAATCCCTAACCCTATGGATGACCCACCAGTTGAAGTTGCACATAAGGCTATTAGAGATTTCTATACACCACTTAAATTAAATACTCCATCATGCATCACTTTTCACCTACTAATGCAAACCACTTTGAACTTGAACCTGGAGTTATACAGTTACTCCCCACATTCTATGGCCATTAGAGAGAGGATCCATACCAACATATCAAAGAATTCCATGATATTTGTGCTATGTTCATATTCTGAAATATTTTAGATGATTCTATTAGACTTAGGTTATTTCCCTTCTCATTAAAAGATAAGGCCAAATCATGGCTGAATTCTTTAGAGGTTGGTTCCATTGCCGCATGGGACTAGTTGTCTAAAAAGTTTCTAAACAAATTCTCCATAAGATTAATGACCTTGTAGAGAGATCATGAATTTCTAGTAAAAAGATGATGTGCAATATTATGAATGCTGGGAAAGGTGGAATGAAATCCAGAAGTGTGCCCACAATGGGACTATTCCAACAAGAGAGAGACAGAGAGAGAGATAACTAGCCTTAAAAGAAAGGAGTCCTATACAAAATCAGAATGACCTCAGATATGTCATATAAGCTCAAGACGTTGGAAGAAAGAATGGACATGGTGGAAAATATGTTCCAAACAATGACTGCCAAACTTGATGCCTTCATGGCTGCCCAAGTATCTTCCAAACCTCAACAGGTGGTTTGTTCTATTTGTTCCAGCCCGACACATTTACACTTAACTTGTCCATCCAATAGTGTGTGCATTCGAAATCTCTTGGAACAGGCAAAGGAGATGAATGCATATCGCAACCCTAGTAATAATCCTTACCCTTAGACTTATAATCTAGGATGGATTAGGTATTTGAACTTGTTATGATCGAAGAACAATTACTAGGGAGGATCATTTATGAACCCTCATGCACAAAACTTTCATAGAGCTTTAGTTCCACAGGAGCCACTTGGTTTTCAAAAATCCTTAGCAAATAAAGAAACCAACCTTTGAGGAAAATATGTAGTTATTTATAGAAAAAACTTTAAAACACTAGGATGAAACTAGACAATCAATTAATGATAGTAGATAGAGATCAAATGTCAATTCTCAAGCTATTGCCAAAATAGAAATGCAAATGGGTCATTTCTTAGCTGTTTTAAGTGACAAAGGAAAGAGACACTTTCTTAGTTAGCCATCTAAACCCTAAGAGCCAATTAGAAATTTGGTCTAGTTTCCATAACCATAGACCTCATGAATAAGCAAAGTCTATCACAACCCGTAGAAGTGGTTGTTAGGTTGATAATAAGGTAGGGCAAATTGAGAAAAATATATAGGAGAATGAACTTGTTAAAACTCAAGAGAACAAGAAAAGATAGAATCTCCTATTCCATCTGAGCCTATACTGGATGCACCTTATGTACTTAAAGCCCCATTTCCTCAATTACTTAATAAGGCTAAGAATGGAACAAATTTCAATGAGATAATGGATGTGTTTAAACATGTGCAAATTAATATCCAATTGCTCAATGTTATTAACGAGATTCCTGGTTATGCTAAATGTCTTAAAGAGCTCTTCACAACAAAGAAAAAGTTGATTATGCATAAGAAAGCCTTTGTCACCAAGCAAGTGAGCTCTTTAATATAACATCAGACCCCTCCTAAGTTTGGAGACCTAGAGTGTCCTACCATTTCTTGTGTGATTGAAAATCATGTCATAGATAGGGCACTACTTGATTAAAGGGTTAGTGTAAACTTATTGTCTTATTCTATCTATGAGGAACTAGGGCCTGGTGACTTTAAACCAACAATACCACATTACAGTTAGTAGATAGATAAGTTAATAGTCCACTTGGTATGGTTGAAGATGTTATTGTACATGTGGACTAGTTTTTCTTCCTTGTAGATTTTATTGTATTGGATACTCAACTTGTATTAGAACTGAGTTAGATCCTAGTGATTCTGGGACATCTATTTTTGGCTATGTCCAATGCCATCATCAGTTATAGAAATCATGTAACAAAATTATCCTTTAGCAATTCGAAGTTCAGGCTTAATGTTTTTAGTATCGATCATCAAATTCTAGACCTAGATGAATCCTATGTGTAAATTTAAATGAAGGTCTACTTCAAGATTCTAATACACCATCATTTATCTTTGATCCACTAGAGGCATGTTTAGCACATTTTAACTATGAATTTGATATAGACAAGTCTATTGATGAGGTAAATAATATTTTAGATGTTGTACCTATAATGGATAGCTCCAAATGGGGCCCTCATGTGGAACCACTTCCTCCATCCTGTCCTAGTACCATCTATAGAAAAACCACCCACCTTGGTCTTTAAACCTTTCCTTGAATATCTAAAATATTCTTACTTAGGACTAGATGAACCTTGCTTATCATCATATCCTTAGATCTAGATAAGGAATAGGAGGAGGGTAAGCTTCTTGATATTCTTAGAGAGCATAAGACTATTCTAGGGTGGACCATAGTAGATATTAAGGGAATTGGTCCAGCTTTGTGCATTCATAGAATACACCTAAAAGAAAATTCCAAATCATCTAGGGAAGCACAAAGGAGATTAAACCCCAATATGGAGAACATAGTGAGAAATGAAGTTCTTAAGCTCTTAGATGTTGGAGTCATCTACCCCATATGTAATAGTACTTAGGTCAACTCAGTTTAAACTATTCCCAAGAAATTTAGTCAAGGTAATTAGAAATGAGGAAAGTGAGTTAATCCCCACTAGCATGACCCTGCGGGTGGAGAATTTGTATAGATTACCAAAAACTGAACTCAGTCATGAGGAAAGACCACTTTCCTCTTCCATTTATTGATCAAATGCTAGAAAAGTTAGCTAGACATAAGTACTATTGCTTTCTTAATGGTTATTCTAGCCATAACCAAATCCCTATAGCACCTGAGAACTAGGAGAAGACCACCTTTACCTGCCCTTTTGGAACCTTTGCATATCGTCGTATGCCTTTTGGACTTTGCAATGCTCCAGCTACTTTTCAAAGGAGTATATTGAGCACATTTTCAAATATGGTGGAGAGATTCTTAGAGGTGTTTATGGATGATTTCACAGTATTTGGTTCCTCATTTGATGAATGCTTGAACCATTTAAAACTTGTCCTTGCTAGGTGTTAGTAAAAGCATTTAGTGTTAAATTAGGAAAAATGTCATTTTATGGTTCAAAATGGCATTGTTTTAGGCCACATTATTTCACACAATGGTATTGAAGTGGATAAAGACAAGGTGAACTTAATCTCTAACCTTCCTCCCCCAAGGACAGTAAAGGAAATTTGTTCATGTTTAGGGCATGATAGATTTTATATAGAGTTCATCAAGGACTTTAGTAAAATAACTAAGCCTCTATGTAATTTACTTACAAAGGAGGCCACTTTTGACTTTGATGATGATTGCATATGAGCATTTGAGTGCCTAAAGGCTAAATAGACTTCTGTGCTTATTAGTCGACCACCAAATTGGAATGCACCATTTGAAATAATGTGCGATGCTTCAGACTATGCAATCGGGGTTGTGTTGGGGCAGCGTATTGAAAAACTTCCCCATGTGATATATAATGTGGCAAGACACTCAATGATTCCCAACTCAATTATGCAACTATAGAAAAAGAGTTTTTGGTAGTTGTATTTTCCTTGGATAAATTTAGATCTTACTTGCTAGGATCTAAGGGCATAATATTGTCAGATCATTTAGCACTTAAATATATTCTTTCAAAGAAAGATGCAAAACCTAGGCTGACCTGATGTATACTATTGCTATAGGAATTTGATCTTGAAATTTGGGATAAGAAAGGTTACAAGAATGTCGTAGGTAACCACTTATCCATGCTAGTTGTGAAGTCTACTAGCGAGAATGTGCCTATAACATAGACATTTCCTAATGAACAATTGTTTTACATTTTCCAGTTGCTTTGGTATGCAGATATAGTCAATTATCATGTCATTAAACAAATGCCTAGTCATTGGTCTAAACATGATAGGAAAAGATTTATCACTGAGGTTAAACAGCTTACTTGGGATGATTTGTACTTGTTTAAGAATTGTCCTGATCAAGTTATTAGGAGAAGAGTACTAGATAATTAACAACATAAGATCATCTTATTTTGTCATGACCATGCATATGTGGGGACCTTTATAGTTCTAGAAAGACAATTGCAAATATTTTGCAGTGTGGTTCTTGTGGGCCTACCATTTTCAAGTATTCTCATGCTTACTGCTTAGCATGTGCTAGATGTCAATAATTATAGAGCATAGGAAAAAGGAATATGATGCCCTTGAACCCCATTTTGAATAATTGAGT
Organism: Warburgia ugandensis; assembly: GCA_035236585.1. Taxonomy (NCBI): domain Eukaryota; kingdom Viridiplantae; phylum Streptophyta; class Magnoliopsida; order Canellales; family Canellaceae; genus Warburgia; species Warburgia ugandensis. The sequence goes on from CP141130.1 coordinate 51,146,588, forward strand.
CTCTTGATGTTTGGGGTATTGATTTTATGAGACCCTTTCCTAATTCCTTTGGTTATTTGTACATCCTTGTGAGGTCGAATTATGTGTCAAAATCGATAGAAGCCATTCCATGTAAAACCAATGGTTATAAGATGGTGGTCAAGTTCTTAAAGCAAAAAGTATATGCACGTTTTGGTACACTAGGTCCATAATTAATGATGAGGATAAACATTTTTACCATAGGGTATTTGAGAATTTAAGAAAGAAATATGGTGTTACTCATGAAATTACTACATGTTATCATCCTCAGGCTAGTGGATGGTTAGAAGTGTTTAATAAAGAAATAAAGTACATTTTAGAAAAGGCAGTCAATCCAAATAGGAAATTCTGGTCTTTGAGGCTTAGTGATGCTTTATAGGCTTGTTGTATATCATTTAAAACTCCTATTATCATGTCACCTTATCACTTGATCTTTGGAAAGGCCTACCACCTACCAGTTGAACTTGAACATAGAGCATATTGGGCAATTAAAAAGCTCAATTTTGACTTAGATACTACCGGAACCCATAGCAAACTCCAACTTAATGAGTTGAATGAGATTAGGAAAGATGCATATGAGTCAGCAAAGTTATACAAAGTTCACATGAAAAGCACTCATGATAGACATATGTTAAAAAAGTCCTTCACATCTGGATAGGAGGTCTTTTTGTATAATTCTATATTGCATCTAGTTTTAGGAAATCTTAGATCTCGATGGACTAGACCCTACATCTGTACTGTTTATCCTTATGGGGTTGTCGAGATAGAAAATGATGGAGAGATCTCCAAAGTTAATGGACAAAGGTTGAAACCCCTCCCACAGCTAATATACCCTGAGGTGGAAGAAATATCAATTGAGGAACATGTTTATCAAGACCCACCTTAGCTTGTTCTATGACACCTGTGTCAATCATAACTTGCATTCCTCATTATCATTGTTCAGCATGTCTGGATGAAGATGTTAAACTTAGTGCTTATTGGAGGCAACCCAGGGTTTTTAGAATCTCAACATTTTGCATGACCCATTCATCATATATGAGATTTCCAAGTTTTTCTTATAATAAAAAAATTCATATTTTATGAAGTTTTAAAATATTTTTGGGTCAAGTTCCTTTACTATGATGAGAATTGGATTTTTAGAAACTTAGTATTTCTTTTACTTAAACTTCTTAATAGAAATGTATATGGTTAATTTTGCATTTTATTCATATTCTAAAGTATTCTATGAACGTTAAATCTCAAAAAACATTTACACACAGTGCATGAGTTTAGGCTAATAGATGTTCTGACTTAGAGACCCTGAGGAAATCAGTGGAGATGTATATACCCAAGTGAGTTTTAGAGATTATCATCTTTTTGAGGGTTATATACAATTCCCTACATTCTTCTATGAACATTACTTTGAAGATCCCAATATCTTTGTTTTGGTCAATTACTAAGAACTAAAAATGAGTTTTAACTTTTAGCCCTAAATATTTATTGACTTGGATAGGTTTTAAGAAACCTAAGAAATGCTATAGGTCATACTTAATTACCCAAAGACCCTTTGAGGCTCTTGGTAAGCCTTTAGTTTTTAAAACACAGTTAAAATATCCATTACCTACCTTTCAAAAATGAGTAGGGATGGTAGCAAGAGCTCAAAAAAAGGACAAAAGTCTAAGAAGTAAAAATACAAAAAGTACAAAGAAAAATTTTCCTTCTTAGAAATACAAGGAAAAGTGAAAAATAGTATTGTTAGAAAAATAAAAGGAAAGAAAATTTGAGAAAAAAGAAATAAAAAGAAGAAAAGATATTCACTTCAAGCACAACTAAAATGAAAAGTTGTCCAACATTTATAGAAGACTCTCCTTAGATTTAAAACTTTGAATCCTTATACCCTTCTTTCCAAAACCTGTGCTAAGCCTACATTTTGTCCTATTTGAAGACCTATTGATCTTAAGGTGGAAGTTGGCCCTAATGAGGATATAAATAGGAAGGAATTAGGGTAAACTATGCCAAATGGTCATGGTAATGACATCCATTCAAAGGGATCATATTTCTTTGTCTCATTTGTGCTTAAAAGTTATGTGAACCATTAGTATCTTTGGATTTGGTCATTTAAAAGGGGTAGACCCGGTGCATGAAGCTCTCATGTATTTAGGGTCAGGGGAAGGGGCAGACCATAAGGGTTGATAGTATCTTTGGATTCAGTCACATTGTGAGAGAGATTTGTTTGACCCCTTTCTTTGAGAGCTTTATTTCTAAGTGTACACCAGTTAAAAATTGGGGCCAAGACATCTTTACAAAGGGGCAATAAGCATTTCTACTTAGAAGTGCTGACCTATGTAACTATACACACACATGCACTTTGAGATATAACTGGAATAAAATGGCTTTGCTATGTGGATAATTTGTAGAATTTTTCATCCATCGTTATTAAGTTGTTAAAGCCTGTAAAGTACTAATGGATGAGAATCCTCTAAGATAAAATAAAAGAGTTAGCCTTATGGAATTTTTGTGAAAATATTCACTACAAACCCTCATGAGACTTAATTCGTCCATTAGAGGTAACCTAGGGGTTTAAGGGCTTGTTGTAAATGCTAATCGTGAGTACCTACAAAAACAGAAATCATTTTTATTTTCATGATTTTGCTTGTTTTGCTTGAGACTAGCAAAATGCTAGTTGGGGTTGATAAGTGTTCAATTGGATAAATAGTACCTAATTAGTAGCTCATGTGTTATAAACTATAGCATTACTTTAGGTTTTTTTGTAGAATTTAGTAACACATGCATTTCTAACCTATAATTCGAAAGTTTGATATTTTTAAGTTTTAGAGGCTAATCCAAAGGAAGTATGTGAATTGTTATAATTTTTTAGGATTTAATAGGTTTTGAAAAGGTGATCCAAAAGCCTAGATTGATCAAGATGAGAATTGAAGATGAAGATTAGAAGATCGAGTCAAAAGCTAAAATGGCACCATTTCAAAGTGTGATCAAGGTTCAAGACTATCTTAGGCAAGCAAAAGAACGAAACGGAAAGCATAAAAGGTGAATCAAATGATCCATGAAAAAAAGCCACACATTTCCATCATTTGCATGAGAATTAGAGCTATACATGAGCTTTCCTAGTCTAACTAGGAAACCATAAGAAGCCAAGCTACTCAAGCCTTGAAGCTAGGCAAGGTCGCAACTTTAGCCACCAAGGAATAATCCATCCAAGTGAGCCATGAATCCATGGATGAATGCCAAATGGAGTGATACAATTCGATCACCAATTTAAGTAACTATCCCAAATGGAGTGATACTATTCAACCACAAATTTAAGCAAATATCTTGTGTTAAAAAGTGTTATTTGCAAGGGATTTTGAGTGAGATCTGTAAATGGTAAGATTATCATGCATTGGTTGACCCATCAAGCGGGAAAATCATACTTTCCATTCGCATTTTCCACTCTTTTTTCTGCCACATCCTAGGGTTTCCATGTTTTTTTACTTAAGGAGGGATTCACCTTCCTAGAAGGTGATGCCTCTCCCCTTCCCTAGTTGTCAATTTTGGTGGTTTCTTAATTAGAAAAGACCTAGATCTAAGACCATTCAAAGCACATATAACCCTAGATTTTTCTCAATCTTTCCATAATATTTTTCTTCTCTTTTCCTCTCTTTCCCATCAACCACTCATCAACCAAATAGAAGGGAAGGAGATCCACTTTATTTTGAAGAAAAAGGCACCTCTCCCTTCTAAACATGGAAACCAGCCATGTCACTCTCTTATGTCATCTTTGCTTGCATTATCTTCCACCTAACTTTCCTCCCTCACTCTCTACCTAACTTTCCTAATTGAATTCCTAGATCTAGATTCACATCCCTTTCCTAGAGTAAACCTGTACCAAAGTGGAAACAATTCATTTATAAATACCCAAGCCATCCATGTTTTCTAGTAAATGGAGGTTGGGTGAGACAACCTTGAAACATTGCACTCTTTGTTTGGTGATCTTTGGAGCTAGACTTTGGTTTCCTTTGGTGCTATTATTCCTTTGAATTTTTAGTTATTTCTATTGTTATTTTCTTTCCAATTCAAGTTAGTAGTTCCCTTTCATTGTTTTTGTTTCATTGCCTTAGTTTCCCATTGTTTTGCTTTCTAGTTCTACACTTATCTTTCCACTTTTCTTTGCATCACTCTCATTAGTTTTCCTTTTACTCATTCACTCAAGATTCAAGTTATTTCTTCATTGGTAGTGACTACCAAGAGAAGAAATAGCCTACAACCTTGCTTTCCCCCTTAGAAATTTCTTAATTTTCTCTTTTATTTACACTTAGTTTTAGGCATTCTATTTTTCGTAGTTGAATTCCTTTCTGGTATTTTTTTCCATGTCATTGTACTTTATATTGGAAGCTTTAGATTGAGTTTTTTCTGTTTTATAGATAAAGTTTTAGAGCTTTGAGTTGTGTGCAATTCCCAGATTCAATTACATGTATTATGCACACAATTCTTGATGTATTTTGGCATTGATTTAATGAAATTCATTGAGGATTCTTGTAATGGAATGTATCTATCATCCAAGTAAATTATTTTTGGTTTTTTATATTGCATAAAAGTTATTGATGTAGTTATTTTATATGTTTGATTTAAGTTGAAGTTCTTAAGTGCTTAGAATCTAAAAATTTCTCCCTTCATTTTTTATGTGTTGTTTCTAGCCATCAAAACATCTTAATTGGTTGAACCCTTAGGAACCCATTTAGTTTTTTAGGTTTGTTTTTTTTTTTTTTTTCAAGTACATAGCATAGGTTGCATGTTATTTAGCATTTAAACCATCAAATCTAGTCATGTTTCAGCCTATGAACCATGCGCACAATCCATGGATCATGTGCATGGTACTGGGTTTCTTTCGTATTTGAATCTTTCGTAATTTAGTTGCTTAATCTTGTTTTAGTAGTGGTTATTTAGTTTTTTGCATCTTAGCTTAGGTTTAGAAAGTTTTCTTTTTGAGTTTTGGAGTGTTCCATCTTTAGAAAGTTTTAGGATTAAGAAGTGTTAAATTTAGAAAGTTTCGTTAATTGTAGTTTCCCTTTACATGCATGTTTCTAATTTCTTATTAGTCTAGTTAGATTTCATTTGTTAGTTGTTTTTGCATCTCAATTTAGTTTTAAGAAGTTGCCTAGTTTGTTTTTAGAATGTTTTATTTTTAGAAAATTTCTAATTCTAGTTTGGGAAAGTGTTAATTTAGGAATGGTGTCATTTTTAGTAGTTTCCTTAAGTTAAGTTGCTAAATTCCATTCTAAATTTGTTGTAATTTCTTTTCGTTGAATGCATGTGAATTGGTAAGTTTCCAGTTTCATTGTTTAGCTTTGTTTTTAGTATGTTTCCTTTAGTCATAGTTTCTAATTTCATTCACATTTTCATTCTTATCAACTCTCTCTCTTTGGCTGAAGTTAAGTGATTTAAATAAGATCCAATCTATTATAATATGTGACATTGCTTGTGGGATCAACCTTTCTAGTGTGCAATTATTACTTTGATTCATGCTCTTGTGAGTAATTATAAAACATACACCATCAAGCTATCTGCTGGATGGCATAATAGTTATCACCTACTCTCTCCTTGGCATGCCATACTAGTTTCTTTGCTATTTCTTTAAAACAAAAATTTCTTTGGAACCTTGAAAATTGGGGGAAATACCCTCGAACTTTTGTAGGAACATCTTTCACTCATCAATCACTTGAATTCTTCTTTAGCTTCCATATTGAATGTCTTGAGGTTGGGAATGTAGTTTTGTCTTTGTCCTCCTTCCTATATAAGATGCAGTCATTGGGACATGCATGTATCTTTTCATACTTCAACCCTTGTGCTTTCAAGGTTTTCTCTGCCTCGTATGTTGACTAGCCAGTTTGTTCTCCTTGGGCAGCATTTTTACCAATCACTTTCAATAATTTGTAGAACATTGATATGAAAAACCAAATTTCAATTTCACTTTGTGAAGTTCTACCACTGTAAACAAGTTGGTATAACCTGTACACCCAATGCATTATGGCTCCTCTATTTCCTCCAGTGTAGTCTGGAATTGTTCAAGGTTATCCTGGAAGTCATCGTATGCATCTCCAAACATTTGTCCAGCTGTACTATCTGTAACAATTTCCACAGTGGCTTCATGATCATATACACATTCCACCTTTACCAAAGGCCTATGAGGAATCTCCTCTCCATGCCACATCTAGGGTAGAAGCTTTTATCAAGTCCATTGAAGCACACATATTCTTTCCACACACCTATAGTAGCTTTTTTTTAGGTTTTCACATCTCGAGGATAGACATTGCATCTAATTACAATTACCGCCTGCCTTAAGTGCAAACTCTGCAAACTTTCTATTCTCTTGATAATCTTTCCATAGTCATCTAAGCACATTTCTCCATTTTTTCCAATATTTGAAGTTTAGATGCATGCGAAGACTTTCCAGACATGAAAAGATTAATAACATTGATTAGGCATTTAGCCAAATACTTGATGTGCATAGAAAATGTACATACAGTTGGTAAAAACATATATATTAGAAGGCTCAAATTTTCAAATCTAGAATTGGGACAAGAAAGAATGATGCAAAAACATGCTTGACCCATACACATGAATGATCAACACACGGATCTATACACATGAATGATCCACACATAGGAAGGAATAGCTTTAGGAAAGGAATTTTATAACTATAAAGATCAAATAAATTAAAAATATTATAAAAAAATGAAATTATACATACCCAAACTAATATCAACTGAGAAAATACAAGTTCAGGACAAAGCATTTGTAAAATATCACTCAATCTTTGAGTTTTTCGTCAAAGTAGCTGAGAATAAAAAATTACATGTTGAACTTAGCACTGTGTTAAAAAGAAGATCTAAAAGGAAGGTTTTGAAAAACCATCCTATAAAGCATGAAATTATAAGTCAATTTCTCAAAACCATCTTATAATGTCACAAAGAATAAGGCAAATTTTCAAAACTGTCTTATAACATATGTTTTATAAGACTGTTTCTAAAAACTATATTATAGATTATAAGACAATTTTTCAAAAACCGTCTTACAAAGTAGTTTATAAGATGATTTCTAAAAATTATCTTATAATGTTGTAAAGAATATAAGATAGTTTTCAAGAACCATCTTATAAACTTTTTTTTTTTATAAAATGACTTTATTAAAACCATCTTATAATGTCACATGTTATAAGATAGAATTCAGAAACCATCATTTTTATTGTTTATAAGATGGTTATGTTTGAACCATCTATTTTTCCCATCTTATAAAACCCAGATTTTAGTAGTGTCATGCCCCTATTGTGTTGGAGGAACTCTTTCTACAATCACATATTTCACTGTCAAGTTTGCCAAAAAGTACCTTGCATCAATATGCTCCAACTTAAATCTCTATCCAATAATCTCTTGCATCAGTCTCCATCTTTTGGAAATCATATTAGCACACATACCTTATGCCTTTCTGCTTAGAGAATTGGCCACAACATTGGTATTTCCTAGATAAAACTAGATGGAGAAGTCATAGTCTTTCAGATATTCCATCCATTCCCTCTATCTCATGTTGAGGTCCTACTAAAAGAAGATATGCTTCAAGCAAAAAACCACTGCTATCCGAGTCATGGGTTGTTTATCGTGAAGCTTATGCAATTACATTCCCATGTTGCATCAATACACAACCTAGACCCTTACCTAAGGAATCTCTATATGCCATAAATCATTAGCTACCTAGTGGTATGGTCAATACTGGTGAAGTTGTCAATCTCCTTTTCACCTCCTGGAAGCTGGGTTCACACTTTGTGCTCCATACAAATCTCATGTCCTTTTGGGTTAGCTTGATCAAAGGTAGGGCATACCCCTTGATGAATCAATGATAATATCCATCTAAACTTGGAAAATCTTTGCACCTTTATCATTGTCTTTGGTGCCTCCCACTTGTCCACAACTTCAACTTAGGAGGGTCTACAACCACTCCATCCTTTGGAAATAATATGGCCCAAGAAATTTACTTCCTCTAACCAGAATTTGGATATACTAAACTTTGAATATAATTGATAAATCCTAAGTGTATGGGATACTATATGTAAATGCTCTTGATGGTCCTCTAAGGTCTCAGAGTATACTAATATATCACTGACAAACAAAATGGTGAATTTGACAAGGTATTTCCTGAACCCTCTATTCATGAAATCCACAAATGATGCTAGAGCATTTGTTAGCCCAAATTGCATGAGTCTAAACTCAAAGTGGCTATACTGAGTCTTGAAAGCTATCTTCAAGATATCCTCTTACCTTGCCCACACCTGGTGATAACTTGACCTCAAGTTAATGTTCAAGAATAATTTTTCTTTCTATAGATGATAAAATAAATTATCTATTTAAACTAAGGGATACTTATTTTTTATAGTCACAGTAATTAGCATCTCTATCTTGGCTAGAAAAGCCTAACAGCCTCAAGTGATGTGTTTGGTTGCCTTCATTGTAGATATAACACATGCCCTTGTATAGTCTTTCCACCCTTGGAAGGATACAATTTCCTACCTTGGTGCATTAAAGATCACACACTTCTTTTGGTAATCAGCAGTAGCCCAATATAATGCTAGGCAATCCATTCCCAAGATAAGATCAAAGTCCATCATCTTTGGAAGGATCTGGTTAGCATCCATCTGTCTATCTAAAATCATAATGGGAACATCTTGAAGATATTCCTAAGTGTAAAAAGATTCACTCACTAGAGTCATAACATTTAGATGAAATCCTACGCTTTATACTAGACTCTCCAAGCATCATGCAAACTCATGTGATATAAAGAAATGGGTTGAACCCGTATCAAATAATACGTGAGCAGGTATATCATAAATGAGTAGTTTTCCTTCTACCACTATGTTTAAAATATGAGCCTACTCTGTTGTGATAGGGAATAGGCGTCCCTAGCTACAAGTATGGGATTCATGGGTACCTTCTCCTCCATCTTCTTCTTTGGGAAGTTCTTAGCAAAATGGCCTACCTCTCCATAGCTATAACATCATAACAAGGCTTGCTAAGGTGGTTCCTCTTTCACTTAGAGTAAGGCTTAGGACTAATAGTCTTTCCACTCTTGATGAATAATTGCTTCTTTGCTTGCTTATTCCTTGTCAATTGCATTAGCTATTTATCTTTCCTGTACCAGCTTCAATGGAGACTACTTTACCTTTGTTCTCATCTTGAACCCTTTGATAGCCCCTCTCAAATGCCGAAGCCATCTCTATAGCCTTTTCCATGGTAGTAGGGGCCTTTAGCTCTCAAATTAGTTGTAAGTCCATCAACGAATTTCTCTGCCACCTTCTCATCTAGGGCACACATGTTTGGTGCAAACTACCTAGGCTTTATGAACTTGTTCTCATATTGAAGAAGTATCATATTCCCTTGCTCAAGGCTTAAGAACTCTCTCTTTTTTCCCATGAATGTGTTGAGGAAAGTACTTAGTTAAAAATACATCCTTGAACTTAGTCCATGGTATAGCTGCAACAACCTCAAATCGAGTCCACTCCATTGTTTGTTACCAGAAGATAGCATCTCTTGTCATGGAAAATGTCACCATGACCACCTTGAGATCCTCCGGCACATTCATTGCCTTAGGACCCTCTCAAAATAAAAGATCTAGGTCTCTGTAACATCTAGTTCATCTTCTCTTGAGAAGATGGGGGCCATCTTCTTAAAGCAATCTAACATATAATCTGGTCCATAAACATGCCCACCTTATGCCATTGGCCAACCGTAAGGCACTGCTTGTTGCATGAACTGATATAGGGGTTGTTGTCCACCATTGAGTGAAAAACCAATGTAGAATGAGTAGGTCTAGAGGCAGCTAGGTTACATCTTCTTGATGCCATCTCTTTTAGAACAAGTAGCCTATTGTGAGTCTTTCTACTTTGTTAGATCTAAGATGTCTTTCTCTACTTATACTAGCATATAATTTATAGACTATTGATGTCTTTCATCATGTAATTGGCTATAATGGTTAAACCTAAGCACTTATACCAAAATCTATCATGCCTCGAGTTTTAAAAGACAATTCTTAGAAAGGTCAAAAAACCAACTTTTACAAATGTTGTGAATTCCCTAGAATTTTTTAAAACAACTTTATTTCCAAAAATATCATTCTAAACACCCAAGGACCAATTTTCCAAATAAAAAGCTACTCACATCTGAGTTAGACAATACATCAATTTTTAAAAGTAGAATCCCAAGGTCAGCCACATATAGTCCAGTTAACCACAATAAAATATCCATTAAATCTATTCAAAATCATTCAAGTGCTTATACATCAAATAGCCATAGACTAAGAAAGCAAATAACTATCCTGGCTACAGATTCTCAAAAGGACTAAGCTGCACTCTCATTGCCTTAGCTTTTTTTAGTCAAGTAGTACCACCTTTATGCTCCTATTGCTCTGATATAAGAGAATAGCATAGAATGATAATTAGGATTTAAATCGAGTTTCATCATCCATAAAAACATATCCCTAAAAGATATAAGAGAAACAAGTCAATAACATGCTTAATAGGTCATTTTTCTATAAGCGAAGTAGTCACTGTACTTTCAACTATAAAGCATAGTAGATAATAGTTCATAACATGCTTAAAAACTCATATTTTTATGAGCAAAATAGTCACCGTACTTTCAGCTATATAGTATAGTAGATAGCAGTCCATAATATGCTTAAAAATTCATCTTTTTTACGAGCAAAACATGCATTGTACTTTCAGCTACAAAGTATAGTAGATAGCAATCCATAAACTTGTTTAGAAACTCATCTATTTACAAGTAAAGCACTCACTAATACTTTCAGCTATAAAGAAAAATAGATAGGAGTCCGAAACTTATTTAAAAAATCATCTATTTCCAAGAAAAATAGTCATTAATACTTTCAACTATAAAGTATAACAAATAGTAGTCCAAACCTTGTTTAAAAGCTCATCTAGTTACACTTAAAATAGTCCAATACTTTTAGCTATAAAGCATAACAATTGATACTCCAAAACTTATTTGAAAACTCATCTATTTACAAGCAGAATAGTCACTCATACTTTTAGCTATAAAGCATAGCAAATAGCAACCCAAAACTTGATTTAAAACTCATATAAAGATCTTATAACTAACTTGCTGTTCATTTTTATAGTATAGTAGTTAGTGGTAAGTGTATAAACACATCATCACTTCCTACAAAACTTGTAAACTAATGAGATATATAGATCTGATTATCACTAATATCATTCATGCTACAATCATAAACATATCGGGTTTCACTACCTAGAGAGGTTTTTCTCTATTGAAAACTTCATGTTAGATTTTTTTTCTCTCTTTTTCTTTCCCTCTCTCTCTTTCTTTATTCTTCATTTCCCTTTTCTCCTTAGTATTTTCCTTCTTCTTTTTATTTCTCCTTTCTCCTTTACATTTTTCTCCTCCTCCACATCCTTCTCTATTTCTCTTTCTTTTAGTCTTTTTGCAATAGCCCATCATGTCTCAAATTGTGAACATGTAAGAGCTAAAATAATTAGGAGATGAGAGGCATTTGGTTCTCTCTTATTTGTAATATGTGTGGATGAATCATAGGCCTCCACTCAATTTTGATTTAAATCCATTTAGCTATCATGATTATCTTACATAATTATCTTGAGATAATGCATCTTAATCGTCCATCCTCCCTTTTGAATAAAAATAAGTTTAAAATTGATCTCATTCATCCATCACTATTTAATTAGACATGATGCTTCCTTTAATCAATTTCCTATGGGTTAATCTAAACTATTAAGATTACTCTTAATTTGTTGAAATGTAAGCTTCCACTTAAGCATCACAAAAAAAAAACATAAAGTTGCTTGTTTGTTGTTTTGAACTCTAATGTGGAATCTAGCACATTGATCTTATAACCAGGTGAGACAACTTTCCTTTGTTGTTAAACTTTCACAAATAATTTTATTAACAGCATAAAAATTTGTAATGTTACATAGGGGACTTCAGCCCTATACTCATGGGTCTTATTGTATGTCTCTAAAGTGTGTTGTGAGTCACCTATTGTGGTGTCTCCCACCAGTCGAGAAATTTGCCACTAGCAAGCATTGGATATCATTCCTTCCTTTGTGGTTTGGGGTTAGAAGGCCAATCCTACAACCCCTTAGCATAGTCTAACCAGCACTTTAGCCTACCAAAAATATATATCAAGGATATCATCATACCCCATATCTCATCTCAAAATCTCATCAAGCATGATTTGCAAATCATTTCCTTTTCAAGAGTTAAAATCTTGTCACTTTAGTTGGAATATCAAAACTCTCCAAAAATATATTGGGAAAAATACCTCATTTTATAAATCTCTAAAATGATTTACTAAAATTCTCATTTTGAACTTAAAAATCTTGGCCATCAAAACAACACATGGTGTTTGTTTAATTTTTATAGGAATTTTGAAAGAAATAGGAAATCCATTTCTATTCAAAATTATATTTAGCATGAAAAATCATTAATTTTGAATTTATCTTTTAAAAAACTGACATATTACTATTTAAAGTAGATGATGCATATTTCTAAAACAACTTTAAGCTAAATTTCTCTAGGAAATCCTACAAGATGTCTAGAACTAGGACAAATAACTCTCTTTCTTATGATCAAATCTTAGGCCAACCAATCTAATCTATAGATCAATTTTGAATGGCACTCATTCTTAGTCATCCATGTCAAACTATGCAACATTACAAAGGTTCTCATCTAATAAGATATCAAAGCTCATGAATTGAGCAATGAGCTCACACATTATACTTTGAAACCATTTTCATCCAAAATGGCTATACATACAATTTAGTCCAAAATTTTGAAGTTCAATTTTAATGAATTATGCACATGACTCTTATGGTTTATGATATGTTTAGCAAGAAAATAGTAATAAATCAACCGCTTCCTATCAAACTATTACAACAAATCAAAACCTCATCATGTCATGTAATTGAGTATATGCGCACAACGTATATAAATGTGAGACTGGTGTAGCTTTGAAATTACTTGCAAGTGCATAAATCAATTGTAGTAGATGTACACGAGTGAGGTCAATCCCACAATGAATCTCACAGATTTTTAATGTAATTGGATCTTATTTAAATCCTGTATTCTAGTGAAGGGAAGACTAGAATTGATCAAACTAGGAGTGTAAATCACAAGGAAACTAAACATGCATGGAATTGAAAACTAGAGCGACGGAAACCCACTAAAAATAAAGCTTTCTAAAAACAATATTTAGAAACTTTTTAAAGTAATCTAAGATGCAATATATTAAAGAAAGGAAAGCTAAGCAAACTTAAGCCAAAAAACAAACAAGCTAACCAAAGAAGTCACCCAAATACCATGTACATGAACCATGGAGTTGTGTGCATGGAACAAGTGATAGAAGTATGGTTGATGCATATGATGTTTGACATACACACATGCAATCCTAGAAATGGGTATAAAATAACCTAAGCAATAGAGGTGTGTATGGACCCAAGGTGTATTTGATGCATGAAATAGAAGGATGCATGTGTGAATTAAAATGGAAACTCAACTTGAATTATGCGCATGATGCATGAGATATTAGGCATGGAAGTATGCTTGTGATTCAAGAGCAAAGTAATCAAGAATTAAAGAACCTTAAGGCATTAAAAGCAATTAAGGAAGTGTGCATAAACTATGGATCTTTTTATTGAGTGTAAAATTTTACAATCAAGGTGCACATGTTACATGTAAAGCAATATCGATGCACTGCCTTCAAGAGCATAAACTAATCCAACAACTTGCCTTTAACCACTACAAAACAATCCAATGATCAAACTCAAGATAGCATGCATGTACACAAAATAGGGATCAAGAGGAAGAGAGCAAAAGAAATGTAGAATGGATACAAAAGATAGGCAATGGACAAGCAAATATATAAGGGGAAAACAAGATGAACAAGCAAGGAAACTAAAAGGATTCAAGGGTTACTATCTCTTGCTTGTCACTACAAGAGATAAGAAACCTTGGATTAAAGAAAACTAAGGCAAATTGGAAGCAAAACTCAAAGAAAACATGGATGGAATTATGCGTCTAGAACAAGAAAGCAACAAAGTACTATGGAAAGAAAACTAGAAAGCAAACAAGCTTGAAAAGCTTATGAATCAAAGAAGAAAGGAGGATGTGAACTTGAAAGAGAAAGTAAGACAGGTTGTGGTACATCAAAGTTGGAGAACCCAAGGTAAGATGTGTTGAAGACTAGAGTGAGAGAGATGGGGTGAGGCATGTGAGACCAGTCTAAGAGGGAGGCGTGGTGCTCCTATATTCAGAGGAGGCGTCCTCCCCCTTCTCTATATATCCTTCACATGGAACCCTAAAGCTTGTTTATGTAGGTGTTTTTCTCTTTCTAAAAGTGGTGAGATCCTATCCTAAGGAGATGGGAAAAAATAGATAGGTATGTAAGATGGGATAAACATAAAATTTAGAAGTGGTTATTGATTTGGAAAGTGGGCAAATTGTAGGACATCTAAGAAAGGTGAAAATCATAGGCTACCTATTAGGAATGGAATGTGTGAACTTGGAAGAGGAAAGTGGGACATAAGGGGGATATGGAGATAGAGTATGGAAGATGGGAGATGAGTGGAGATGATGAAGGAGATGTGGAGTTTAGGGTGCCTTATTAGGTGGGGCATAGAGATTGTAATAGCCAAGGTGGGAGGTGGCACTTTTCGAGGAGGTGCCTCCACCTATGTTTCATATGTCCTAAGTGTGTGTGTGTGTGAGAGAGAGGGATGGAAAGAGGAAAAGAAAGTTAAGGGCTCTTCTCTCACTGGCCCACCTTGCATGCCATCTTTCATATTTGATATTCATCCAACTTTCTTCTAATTATCTTCTTGAAAAGTACATTTTTAGCATGGGATAGTTGATTTAATTTCTCCTCCAATCATGTGATTTCATGTGGTATTGGCTTAAGTGGCTTGGTGACTGAGTCCCTTGACTTGAAGGCTTGCATGCATGGCTGTAATTCTCATGCAAAGGTGGTGGAATTGCATGGATTTTACATGAATCCATTCTAGTCTTTTATGAGTCTTCTAGTTGCTTTCTCACTTGCCTTAGGATGATCTTGAACCTTGATAGAGCTTTTATATGATGAATATTAAGTCCCAACTCTCTCTCTCTCTCTGTCTCTCTCTCTGTGTCTGTGTCTGTCTCTGTCTCTGTCTCTGTCTCTCTGTCTCTCTCTCTGTCTCTCTCTCTCTCTCTCTCTCTGTCTCTCTCTGTCTCTCTCTCTCTCTCTCTCTTGATCTTCAATTCTTATCTTGATCAATCTCAATCATTAGATTGTCATCTCAATACCTACAAAAGAGTAAAAATACTAATTAAATCTTAGAAAATTATGATTCTTCACATACTTATTCTAGATTAGCTCCCAAACCTACAAAATATCAAACTTTTAGATTATTAGGTCAGAAAACCATGTATTATAAATTTTCAAAAAAATCCTAGAATAATGCTTATATTTTATAACACGTGGATGACTAATTGGGTATTTTTTTATTATGTAAAATTGAACACTTATTAGAGACCAAGACTAAGGCTCATCTAATTTCTTAAGTAATCTATGATGGAATATGCATCATCCTTTCTCATATGCTATATCATGAAATTAAATTCAAACATGATTATTCTAACAAATGAGAGATGTTTCTACCCTGCTTAATTTTTTATATTAGGTTCTACAATTTCCATATTTTATGTGGATTCTTGCCAATAATAGTGATGTCTATGAAGTTTGAAAATAATGCCTATCACTTTGCCATGTAGCAAAGTGGTTCATGAGTATGAAGTCTCATTCCTTTGATCAGTTGTGCATCACATGGAGTAATGACTCAAATGAGAACAAAATGGTTCATGATTTTTGCACCACATGTCTATATACATAAAATGAAATGAGATTGGATTGGATTCATTCAATAGAATATGTCTCATCATGGAGGATGCGCATATGTATCTAAGTTCTTAAAATACTATTTCTCATCAATGATCGGATGCATTACATTTTATTTATCTTAAATGTGTACATCAAGTTTTGAGAAGGGAACATCTCATATATCTATCCCTATTCCTAGATAGTGTGCAAGAAATAGGGATGGAAATCAAGTGAAAAATGTAGCATCGTGCAGCCCAAAGCACTGATCATGCATATAATTACATAGATACATGAATATAAACTCAACCACTGTAGGCCTTTATCATGCACATACTTATCATCTACACATATAACAAATGTAAGCTAATCCAAGGCTTCAAAATGTGTGTACCTCTCATACCCTAGCATTGAGATCTTAGCCTTTCGATGGCTCTTCATCATGCACGTATTTACATGTAAATCTAACTAGAATTTCATGGCTAAATCTCATCCAAATAACTCAAAATCTTGGAAAGATCATGAAGAATTAGCAGTCTATGGTTACCTACTCACTTGACTAATCCAAAGTGCTTTTGCAGCTAGCTTTTCCCTTGCTCTATTGCACACAATCAACACATCTCGAATCATCTATCTAATTGTCAGATCAAGGGCATCTCCTCCCACTCTCTTCTCCCTCTCTTCTTCTTGTCCTCTCTTTCTTTCTTCCTCTCATTCTTTCTTTCTACACACCATGTCTCTTTCTCCTCCCCAACCCTAGATGTCCAAGTAATTGGTATGCCACGGTTGGGAATGGGATCACTTTCCAAATTGTATTAATCTAGATTCTCATGTATTCTTCCTTTCCCAAACTAAAATCCCCTATATTTTCATTATATTTTGTCCTATATCCACTTACTAATTTTCATTTATTCTCTAGAATCTACTTATTTTTTATTGTATATGCTTTGTAATCCCATATTTATTCTTATTCTCTATGAAATCTACCATAGCAAAAAACTACCTATTTATAAGGTTCAAAATATCTAGACATTTTGCTGATTAGGCTATTCAATTTTGGCACTCAAGTGGGTACTACCACACATGTTTTTGACTATACAAGGTGTCATTATCAATGTAAAACTTTATTTCATGCACAACATTGATTTCAACTGTCAGATTTTAGCATGCTTATAGTTGTTAGATGTTTCTCTTCAAGCTTTATTCATCGGTAGAGATCTCCCTGTAGGATTTCTAAACTTTCAAAATCTTAATTTTTGGAATCTGGATTAAATAGTGGATTTTTATTGCTATATTAATAGTACAAAAATCTAAGATATTATTGTCCTTTACTAAGGGTTGTACGGGTTGGGCTTCCAACCCTTGACCAACAAAGGGTGAAAGGTATCCAATGCCAATGCACTCGATTAAAGGTAGAGGCAACTATAAGTGGCTTACGCCACCCTTTTGCAGTGGACCATAGGATCTTTGAGGATGAGGTCAAAGTCCTTCTCGTATACTGGCGAGTACATCATTTAGTGATCTAGTCATGAGCATAGTGATCCTATGAGTTTTTGGTTTTGACACTTGGGGAGTCTCAAACTTTGGTATGTGAGGGAGAAGTGCAACTCCTCTCAAAACTATATTAATGGTAGAAGAAACAACAACTTCCATTGCCAATTTAGGGGATTAGAAAAGCAAAAGCTTAGACCTACTGAAAGATGAACATGTGATGGTCATTTGATGAGTACTCATGACTAATTGGTAGACATAGCTGCCGAGGTTCCAGAGGACACGAGATATAGTCGACTAGAGTACAGTTGTCATAGTTTTACCAATACATTTCTTTCAAGATTTTGATAATGGTGTTTTACATGACTTATTACATGCAATTATTTATTTGTGTGAATTGATGATATATGAACACTTATGAATGTTTATAAATGCACAACATGAAACAATTATGGTAAGAGAGTTGTGTAATTTATTGCATCAAAAAATTTGATTTTCAAAGCACGATGGATGTCATGGTTTTTGAGTTTGTGATCTAGGTTTATCTACTGGGTATCTTGAGGCTATGGTTTAATGTAATCAAACAAGAATGATTGGTTCAAGCGAAGCCTATATGGCTTTTTTTTTTTTTTTTTTTTTTTTTTTTTTCATATTGCTAAGGAAGTATGGAAAGAGGTAAATGCTCTTGTCCTATGCAAGTCATAGTTTGGATAATAGAATTTTTTTAACTGCTTAATTCTAGCAAAATTTCAATCGAGTCTCCCCTATTTTTTGGACTTACGCATTTAATGCATGTGCTATGATTTACCTATTAGACAATATAATAATTCTAAATGTCTATAGGAGACTCAGTCTCCACATAATTCACTATAGTATACTACTAAAACTCTTGCTTGCTAACTTGAAATTATACTTGAATCTCATACACACATCATCAACATAAAAATGAATAAAATGTTAGAAATATATGCATAGGTTACTCATCAGATCATATAGTACACATAATATGATAATATTAGCTACCCAGGCTTTACTCATTTCCATCAAGAGTCTTCCCCTTATCATCTTGACTGGTATTTGAAAAATAATAAGGTGAGCTGCAAAGCCATTAAGGAAAAAGAACTAAACCCATGCTTATCTTATCATTCTTATTGAGCTTAGCTCAATTGCACATTCGTATCTAGCCATAGAACCTTCATTTCCTTTTTTAACCATTAATCAATAAAGTAACTAACATGTATTATGATGAACATGTAGTATTGTGTATAACATATAGGCATCTAACCAAAATTACAATTTATTCCAAATTCAAACTGTAGGACCATATGCAGATCATTTTGATAAAACTGTATAGGAATGTATTTCATTTGATTGTTTCCTCCACACTAATAAACAAGTATGACATCATCACACTGATTAAGTAGTCATCTCCCTCAAGGTTTACCATCTTGGGGGGCCCACTATGTGTATTATACAGAAGGCAACCAGACCCTCACGATTTACCATCTTGGACAGCTCCACCATGATTTCAAAGAATTAGGCAGCCCTTTCCCTCTGGGTTTACCATCTTGGGAGGCTCCAATGTCATGTTCCCTTAGGATTTACAATCTTGGGTGGATCCTTCATAGTTGCAATCAACTAGGCAACCTTTTTCCTTAAGGTTTACCATCTTGGGAGAATCAGAGTTTAACAACTCATCCCTCAAGATTTACCATGTTGGGAGGCTCAAGCATTGACAATCCTTTCCTCAAGGTTTACCAACTTGAGCAGCTTGACCTTAGTTGCAATCAACTAGGTAGCCCTTTCGTTTAGGGTTTACCATTTTGGAAGGTGTCATCATAGTCTACCAAGCAGCCCTTAGGGCTCACTATCTTGGGATTGACATATTTTATCACAAGTAACATCATCATAACAGTTAAGCATGATTAATTAGAATATCACACAATGATTTCAATAGGTAATTGGAATTCATATTATCCATTTAGTCAATATGATAATCTATATATATTCTATCCATCCATAGTGTTAATTATAAAGTGAACAGATCAACAAGAATTTAAGGATAAAAAAGTGTTCAAGATTCTTACTTGAGTTATAAATACAACTCATAAATCAATTATCAATACCGTCCAAATCGTATTCAAAACCTGTATTGAGAATTAAGTCTAAGTAAATTTCAAAATTCTATGCAATTTACTATAATTACTCCAAGATCCCTCACTCATAATGTCCTTAACTATCCTCTATCCTCTTGATTTGGATTAGGTCACCAATTGTCGCTATCTACTAACGATCAGCACCATTGGTGTCTAATAGACGATCCAAATCAAGCGTGTACCTCTAAAAATTTCAATTCCCATCATTAAAGGTAAGTTATTCAACAATTCAATGATTTTACCTATAATCCATATTTAATCCTTAACCAGTCTGTTATTTTCGTTACAATTCATTATTGATGCATAATTGAAGTTATATTTTGGACAGATCTATTTTCAATCGCATATTTAATGGTTGGATTCTGATATCTCAGTTTTTTCCTATGCACTACCAAGTTTCCTATAAAAGATTCAAGGATCAATTGATTCCTGATTAACAATCCATCTTTGTGGTTGAAAAGATCAAGTGTGATTTATCCAAATAACAAAAATTTTATTTTTTCCAATTTTAAGGGGTTCACAAGAAAAGTCACCATTGCTGGAGAAGGTGACCAGATTTCGGCCATCGTCAGCGACATAGGAAGTACCCTTTTTTGTAAATTTTTATATGGGAATGCATAGAATGACTTGAATTTTTGTTTTTTAGTGTTTTCCATCCTTAATTTTCACTAAAACCAAATTCTTCTATGTCACTATTTTTCTCATATTTTAGCATCGTTTCTTGGTCGATCATTATGAAACTAAAGGGGTTTTACTTTTAATCATATAAGGAACAAAATGAATGGCTTGGATCATAGATCCAAGACCATTTCGTCAATTGTGTTTTTTAGCCAATTGGTTTATATGTGCTTTTCAACTAGTCAACGATGATGATCAGTCATCGGTGAGAAAGGAATGAAGGGGAATGGGGAAATGAAAGGAGAGGAGAGAAGGTGACCTACTTGCCATTGGTTGATCAGTTCCAAGTCAGGGGAGGTGTCGTCATTGGATCTTCTTAGAAGCTGGATCTTAGCGTTGGTCAGTGACCCATGAGGAGGAAAAGAGGTAGAGAGAGACGATGGCGGGGTGAGGAGTCTTTGTCATTGGTGTGGATTCTCTTTCACTGGAGAAAGAGGGATTAGAAATGGTGATTGTCAATTTGAGAGAAGGGAGATGGCAGGGGAAAAAGCTATTAGGTGATGACTTTTCCCTGTTTCTTCCTTTATAGACGCATGGAGGGGGGGGTGGGGGGGGGGGGGGTGGAGACAGCTGAGTCCATGTGATGAGTCCAACTCCCATGTGTTGACTCACTTCCCAACTCACCTTGTGAGAACAATCAACTCGAGGGGTGCCCTTATCAATTTGGACTTCCCTTTTCATTTATAAAACTTTTGGATTTTTGGGTCTTGGTCTTTGTTCCATGTATTCTTAGTGTCATTGGAAAGCTCTCATTGAGCACAATTTAATAATCAACCTTTCATAATCAAATTTAAAGTTTTAAATTTATTTTTTAATTACTTGATTTATGATAAAATCTTCATTTTAAAGCAAAATTCCTTGATATTTTCTATGAATTTAGAATGAAATTTTGAGTCATTTGATCCTTAACAAGATATGTAATTTAATAAGTTTTGAGGATTCAAATTTACCAAAAACTGCATGCGATTTACAACTGAACTCATGCGGGGCCCACCTGCTCAATCCTGGGTTGGTTGTCTTATTTCACCAAATTTGAGAAGATTAACAAGTTAATTCATCTTTAACCTAATTTTAGGACTTGGGTGTGACAACACTTCCCCCCTTAAAGAAATTTCATCCTCAAAATTTAAATAGATACTTAAGTCCTTAAATAGTCGTTAATACTTTCGCTGGATCTCTGACTCGAACTTCCCTGTGGCCTCTTCTGCCCCATGATGTTGCCATATAACTTTACAAGTGGCATCACATTTTTACATGATCAACCACCTGTATCAGTTTCTCCTCATATGAAACATCCTATTGGATGTCTAGATCTATCCAGTCAAGAACATGATAAGGGTCTGGCTCATACTTCCGTAGCATAGATGCATGAAAGACATCATGAATCTATGATAACTGTGGAGGCAAGGTAAAATGATAAGCAACTTCTCCAATCTTGGTCTTGGTCAAGCTTTTAGTAACATGTAATATCCTACCTCAAAGTCCAATGGTAGCTTCCTTCGGTTAGCATAGTTGTTGGTTCTACTCTGAGTTGTCAACAGCTGTTGTCTAATACGCTTTACCTTTTATGTAGTTTCTCTGACTAACTCAAGGCCTACCAATGGTGTCTCTCCAACCTTTGCCCAATAAACTGGTGATCGACATGGTCTACCGTACAATGCCTCAAATGGTGTCATCCCAATACTAGACTAAAAACTGTTATTGTATGGGAATTCCACCAACGGTAGATGTTCAACCCACTTCTCTTGAAAGTCTAATGCACAAGCTGTCAACATATCTTTGAGAACCTGAATCACTCTCTCAAACTGTCCATCTATTTAGGGATGAAATGTAGAGCTAAACGCCAACCTTGTACCCATTGCTCTTGTAATCCCTTTAAAAACTGGGAAGTAAACCTCGAATCTCTATCTGACACAATGGATACTGACATCCCATATAACCTTACAATCTCACGTACGTATAATCGACTTAATGTCTCAAGTGCATTAGTAACCTTCACCGGCAGGAAGTGTGCTTACTTAGCCAATCTGCAACAATCACCCATATGTTATTCTAACCTTTCCTATTATGCATAAGACCTACCTACCACAAAATCTACAGTAATCCTGCAGGTTTCTAATGTTCTACTTTAACTTGTTAACATGTCAAACATTGAGCAACAAACTCAGCAATGTCCTTCTTCATGCCTTTCCACCAAAAGTGTCTCCTAAGGTCATGATACATCTTTGTGCTACTAGGATGTATAAAAAATTTAGATTGGTGTGCCTCATTCAACAATTTTCTTCTGACCTCATCAACTGGTGGTACCAAAAGTCTACTCAAATACCGTAATCCACCAGAAGAGTCCCTGGTCCAATGTTAGATACTCTCACCATCTTTTAGTTTGGCTTTAATACATTTGATCTCATCATCACCTATCTAAGCATTCAAAACTTTTTGTAGTATAGAAGATTGGGCAATCATTTGACATAAAAATGCACAACTTTCAAATAAGCCAATGTGCAAGTCATACTCGGCCAATGACTCATGAGCCTTCCATTTGAAACCTTAGAGTCCTACAATCAAACCTCTAGATTTTCTACTTAGTGCATTAGCAATGATGTTTGCCTTTCCTTGGTGGTATTGAAGTGTGAAATGAAAGTCCTCTAAGTATTCAACCCATCTAATTTGCCTTAGATGTAAATCTTTCTAAGTAAAGATATACTTCAAACTTTTGTAGTCATTGAAGACATCAACCTTTTTATTATGCAAATAATGTTTCCAGAGCTTCAGTGCAAACACCACTGCTGCTAGCTCTAAGTCACGAGTGGGGTATTTCTTATCATTTGGCTTCAACTAATGGGAACTATATTCCACTACTCTTCCTTCCTACATCAAGACACATCCTAGTCCTAAGTGTGAGGTATCACAATACACAGCATAACCCACACCTTACTCATGAATGACGAGAATTGGTGCCAATGTCAATTTTCTCTTTAGCTCCTGAAATGATTGCTCACATGAATCATCCCATTCAAATACCAGCCTTTTTCATAAGCCTTGTCATGGATGTTGTAATGCATGAGAAGGCCTTCACAAACCTCTTATAATAACATGCCAACCCAAGGAAACTCCTAATCTCGGACATGCTTCTTGATCTTTCCCAACTCAACACCACTTCAATCTTTGACGGGTTGACTGAAATCCCATCACCAGAAACTACATGACCTAAGAAATTTACCTTTATTGCCCAAAACTCACATTTTCTAAGTTTTGCATACAACTGGCATTCCCTCAACAACTGCAATGTAATAGACAAATGTTGTTCATGCTCCTTCTTAGACCTTGATTATATCAACATGTCATTCACAAACATGACAACGAATTGATCTAAATAAGGAAGGAAGATTTGATTCATCAAACTCATAAACATTGCTAGAGCATTTATCATCCCAAAAGGCATCACTATAAACTTGAAATGACCATATAGAGTCTTGAATGCAGTCTTAAGGATATCTTTATCTCTTACTCGTAGTTGATGGTATTTAGATTGCGAGTCAATCCTGGAAAAACATGTAGATCCCCTCAACTAATCAAATAGATAATCAATCCTTAGAAATGGTTATTTCTTCTTGATCATCATCCTATTCAATTGTTGGTGGTCAATACATAACCTCAAGAGCTCTCCATGGCAAAGTACTAGGGCGAATGGAATCGTTGCCTTACAACTCCTCCAATTGCACCTTTATCTCCTTCAATTTAGCACGTGCCATTCCATGTGAAGCAATTGAAATTAGAGAAACACCAGTATAAAGCTCAATAGCAAAGTTGACTTCTCTCCTTAGAGGTAAGCCCGATAATTCATCAGGAAAAACATATGCAAATTCCCTTACTAATGGAATGGGTTCAATACGAGCATCAGCATCATCATGAATCACCATGGTCACCAACCACCTACTATAGTCTTTTTGGTGTTTGTAGCCAACCTAGACTTGTGGGCAACCATAATCCTCTATGGCAGAGAAATAGAAATGAACTCCACTAGGCAAGACAAAAGTAACCCTCTTTCGACTACAATCAATAATAGCATGATACTTGGACTAGAAATCCATCCCTATGATTACATCATAAGGAGTAATATCCATCACCACCCAATCAACAATAAAATATACAGATTCATCTTGAAGAGCATAGGAGCGAGGAGAAGTAGACCTAGGTTATACTTGGGAAGACAAAGTGAGGGATTGTTAAATTTAGCATTTATTTCTATCTTTAGAAGGACTATTCACGTATTAGGGCACAAGGTACTAAACTTTATTTATAATGATGATTACATTGGGCAATTATGTTATTTGAGATCTTGATATAACTTATATGGCTTAGTTTCAAGAAGGTAAGTAATTGAACAAAAAAGCACTATAGTTTTTATAAAACAATGTTTTCAAGGAATTTTGTTGTTGTTGTTGTTTTGATTTTATAAAGATGATTTTAAAATAAGGATGTCTTGCATGTGAGAATCTTTTCTTCTTCTTTTTTTGTTGAGAAATCATGATTTATCGCCACACTAGGTGATAAGTATGATATGTCCTTGCATTTCTCTTACAAAAATGGGATAAAAACATAAATAATTCAAAAGAAAGCATATATACACCATGGATAGTTGCACATGCTTCAACTCATCACCATATATGTTATACATGAGGGCTTGATAGCCCATAAGGCCAGTCACTTACTCCTTTTCCCCTCACATGATTACTAAGTTTGCATATGCTCAAAGATTTGGAAGAAGGGTTGTGAGAAAAGAAAGGGATTGAAGATGAAAAGGAAAGTGCTGGAGTAACTTTAAGACATGATTTATAAATCTTAGGTGAAGTCCCTTGTTAACCTTGATTTTTTATATGAAGAAATTATAAATAGTATGATATTTATAGTCTACTAGTGGAACATGCACACTAGTTGCAGACACTTACAAGATAAAAATAAAATGGGACAATTTTTCTGGGGGTTTGAGCCTTCCTCTAAGTTGATTATAGTCTCTAGGGATGTTGGGGATCTTATGAAAAGGGACTCATCTTATCCAAGTTAGAAGGAATTAAAGGAAAGAAAAAGGAGATCCTCAGCAAAATTTGGTAAAATCCTAAGGACTTTCATTCTTCCTAAGTACTTATCCTAATTTTAGAGCTCTTACTGAGACTTTTTAGAGCTTTTCCAATTCATTTCTTTGTTGGAGGAGCCACCTATTTACAGTTGTGAAGGTGACAATGTGGCAAGTTTATGTGGCATTCCATGCGTATGTGGATCCTTATTGGAAGCTTGGCCATTAGATGAGGGAAGAATTCCATTGGCCTATTGAAGAGGCCAGTTGTATCCATAGTGCTATAATAGTTTGTGGCTACTGGTGGGCCCTACTTTTGTTAACATGGCTATCCTTGGTAGTGACGCAGTGGTCGGGGTACATGGGCTAAGGCTGATGGGGCTCCTAGCTGGTGGTGTTGAATAACTTCCTAGTAATTTCTACTCCCTTGCTGATGTCATATGGACGATGTTATGGGCATGCTGTCAACATTTGTAGGACATTAGAGGGCTAATGGAAATATTTACATTAATGAAGGCTGTTAGTCATTTAGTGCATGTAGCTCCCTTTGGAATAGGGGCAACCCCTCTTTAGGCCAAAGAGTAAGGCTCCCATAAATGACATGTGGCACCCTCTAGGAGTGGTGGACACGGTTGTTCATGGTCCCTTTGGTAAAGTATCATTTCTTTTGCTATTGTGGTGAGGTCTCATTGGCTAGTGGATTGCAGCCTTCTTGTGGTGGTCTTATTCTTTTGGCTAATCAAGCTCATGTTAGTAATAGTATGGTGGTTTTGTAAATTATTATAATGACCCCAATTTTTGTAATATTAAAATCCCATGAAAAGTTCAGTTTTAAAGATAAGGGCATTTTGGTCATTTCACTAGTCGCCTTGACTGAACCCAGAAACGTGGTCCTGAAAATGGTACCATTAGATGCGTCTCGGAAAAATAAATCCAACAAGACCAAAATCACCCAAACGGAGTTAAAATGAGCAAGTTATGGCCCTTTGAAGTTCAGGGACAAAACTGTAATTTTCACAAAAATGGATTTAACTGCAAAACACAGGGCCCGTTTTGATACGGGCACCCTTCATTTTCTACCTCCTAAAGGGTTCTGGAATGGCGGTGATTGGAGGTGAAATCACTGCTATTCTGGAGGTTTCTCCACCGCCATTCAAAGGCGGTGAGAGCCCCCTCCAGAACCCTCTCTTAGCTCTATAAATAGAGCTCTTGGGCGCCTCTAATGGCAGCCCAAAATGTTGAAGAAAACCCGTCGTGGAACAGTGACCTAGAGGGAAAAATAAGGAGAAAAACCCAGCAACGAGCCAGGTACGCCCAAGATCCCTCAAAACCCATCTCCACCATAGTTCTAAGGTCAATTTCCCTAGGTTTTTGCATGAAAAACCATGCAAAATGGAGCCCTGGAGACTCACCAAGGACCCAGGGATGTCCCCTGGGCCGCACTGGTTTGACAGGGTTGAACTAGGGTGTCCTGAGGATGCCCCGGTTCCCCAACGAGTTGGACGTTCTAGTCGGAACGTCCCACGTCGTTCCCGTTTGAAAAACCAAACGGGCGCATACAGGGACGCGCCCACAAAAGAGAGAAAGGGGCAGGAAAACCCGGTGCGTCTGCAGATGTGCCCGCTGAGGTGCACGTTGCAGATGCGCAGCGCGCTAGCAATGCGGGTTTTCTCGTTTCTTAAGGAAGCTAGGGCCCACGACGCAGTCGCGCAGCACCCTAGCATTCCCGTCTTTTCATTCTTGAGACCCTTATGTACGTGTGACACTAAAACGCTTATAACTTGAGATCTAAAGCTCTGATTGAGGCACCGCAAAAGGCGTTCTGTCTGTGTCGATGACGCGGACACATCCAAACTATAAAATCCATGATCAAGGCCCAATCAAAGGTGGGCATGGCCCTTCGAATAGGATGGTGGTGCGTGGCCGCTAGACCTTTGGAAAACTAATGATACTAAGGCCCAATTAGGACCTTAGGACACCCATAGGCATATGGATGGACCCCTAATGCCTAAGTAATAAGACCCAACTACTCTAAACTCATAAAAGATAGGCTAAACTAACCTTGAGTCCCCAAACCATGTTCAGGAGCATACGAGGACAAAAGG
Source organism: Warburgia ugandensis (assembly GCA_035236585.1). NCBI lineage: Eukaryota > Viridiplantae > Streptophyta > Magnoliopsida > Canellales > Canellaceae > Warburgia > Warburgia ugandensis. The sequence continues at coordinate 51,174,034 of CP141130.1, forward strand.
GTTAACACGACCTAGTCAGGTAGGTGCTCTATCACTACTCGATTCTTTTAAAAGAACTATGATTTCCTTGCAAATACATGATTGAAGTATATGACTTGTTTAGCATGCATGTGACAAATGCTTTATGCATAGACATGTTTTATATATATACATTATGCATAGATATGTTTTGCAAACTATTGCATACATTGCATGATCTATGAGCATTAAGTTCTTGCAAAGATTGCATGTCCTTGAGGGTTGCCAAAAGACGCTGGAGTGCCGAGGGCCAGGCAGTTGTGAGGGACCCAAAGAGGACAGGTTTTGAAAAGAGGTTTTTGGCTTATTTGATCATACATGATTTGGGCTAGTAAGCTCGTGGGTGCTATGCCAAGGGGTGTGGGTTGGCCACCAACCTCTACCACTATTAGGTGGATGGGTACCACGCCCAAAAAGGGTATGTCCCTGCTTCGACTGCATGTGGTACAGGGAGCTACCACTGGTGTCACGGCACTAGGTCGAAGTGTCGTATGCCCCGTGGAGGTATATGATCCTGTGTCCCTAGGTACCCGGAGACCACACGGTGGTGAGGTCGTGGGCATAGTGGGACCCTATGGTTTCGTGGATTTATGTGCATTGCATATGGCATGATATGAGGTTTGTCGACCATACCATGATAGATATCACTGAGTTGGATTCAATGAAGCATCTTATGCATATCATAATGTTATGATATATATGTATATGATACTTTTGATTTTGGATTATGTGATCCTTTAAGTCATTAGTATTTCAGTTTGACAATAGATTTTAATATCGATATTGAACTTGAGTATTCAAACTTGCACATGTTTTGAACGAGCATATGATTTTCAAACATCTCATGCATTGCAAAACTAGTAGTGATAGACTCCTACTGAGTATAGTTTATACTCACCCTATCCTTAACATTTTTCAGGATGATTCCATCCATGAGTAGAGGACATCTATGTTAGTGCTATGAGCAAGTGCATAAACAAAGGAGATAACTATACATGTCAATAAACTCTTTACCCTTTGGACATGTATTTAATTACAGTTGGGCTGTGTGCTATGACTGGATAGACCTGGGGAAAAACGTTCATGATTTCTAAAGCTTTTCAAAAACTACCTTGGATGTTGTGAAAGCAAATGACACTCGGGGTTTTCAAATTGGATTTCAAATAAAAGATTTTTTCACTACATTGCACTATTTTTTTAAATCGGGATCCCACCTTAGGAATTTAGATTTTTCATTTAAAAATGCATGGGAAAACTTGGGTCGTCACAATTATTCTAACTTTGGTGCATAAGTTGCAGGATGAGTTATGGGCTTTGGTTTGTGTAGCCCGTAAACTCTCATTTTTGTCTACACGTAGGCCTTAAAAGCCATCTTGTCTGTTAGTCACCTCGAACTCATCTAACCTATTTGATATTCTATGAAAGTGGTTTACGCTTTCCTTACTCCTTTACTGAGTCAAATGGTCAGATGCTGCCTCGTTTGTATATGAATGAGTAGGTGCTTTGGATGGAATATGTCAAGTGGGGCATTTACATGGGGAACTTTTTGGAGATTCTTATATTGCTTCTTACTAAAATAGAAAAAAACCAATGGAAAGAAGATAAGTGAATATGTACTCTTTCTCCTCTCAATAGTAGTTGAAACTTTAAGAGAAACTACACATTTTCTTTGTTGGTGGATGTTAGTCATTGAGTAAAGAGTGATCTTAGAAGGACCCACTTCTATTATTCTGATTTCCACATTATGGAGCCTGAGCCTAACCTTGAAATGTACTTATTTATCTATTCTTATGTCATTTTTCTAGTTACTAGAGGAAAGGGTTTGTGCTTTGATTAGTTTCATCATCCCTGTAATATGAACAATATTGAAATTCCATCAATTAGCAAAGAAAAAATGGGTATTTTTTCTTTTTATTTGTCACCTTTTATAGAACTACTTGGATCAAGTTATAGATTTTCACCATGACATCAATGTAAAACTAAGGAGTTGGATCAATTTTCCAACTTGGAAAGGTTAGGAAGCATACCAAGTCTAGAAAGGATGGAGTGTAGAATCATAGGCCTAGAAGGGAACCATAGAGAATATATAGTTCAATAATGAGCTAAGTGGTTAATATAAAACATGACCTATACTTAGACTATAATGGAGCAATGGCATAAGTGACAGAAGTACACATGAATACCTAGCCTAAAGACTATAATACAAGTGAGAAAGAATAAGTATTTTACTAAGGATCAATATATGCTAAAGATTCCTAAGTGAATGGAGTATGTACTCTTATACCTTATGAATAATGGTTACATAAGGAGGGGAAATATACATTTAAACCTAAGCGGGTGATGGAGGAAGGAAGACTAATGCATTGGTATGGTGTATGTTAACCTAACGTAAAAATTGCTATACGTGTATAATAAAGAACATACACCAAGCTAGCATGTATAAATTGTAATGATGATATTAGGAAAAGGTGTGGGGAACTACAAATGTTCCCACACATGAACTACCATGGTGGCAGCTAGCATGAAGTTGTATGGTGATGTGAATTTTAATTATTACCACATTTGCATGGTTTTATTGGAGTATAGACTAGCAAATACAGGTCGATCCATGATGACTCTTTGATAAATGGATTTAATTAAAACCTAAGTTACTTTATTATAACCTATCCAACATTCAAGGAAAAGAAAGAGCACTAAAATAAAGCAAGTAAACTAGAACAAGGAAATAAGCATGGAAATAAACAAGGAAAGTTAAGAAACTAATTTCATTAATGTAATGTTACAATTACTTGGAATACAATAAAGAAAGAAAAGGCATAAAGCAACTAAATTGAAACTTCCTTGGAGTGTCCACTGTAGGAATCCTCAGTTGAACTAGGATCTTTACATGTCCGCTTCCTTTCCCCGGATTGAATTCCACTTTACAACCTTCTTTGTTTAGTCACTCACCAAGGGATTATACACTTCTCTTCTACCCATAATACACTACATCTATTGCGAAGCTTTTCTCATCTTTACCCCAACTTGTCATTTACCCATAGTTCAAATTCTAATCTAATGATCCTTAGGAATGAAGTGTTAGGGCAACCAATGAAAGAAGCTCCTAACTACTTTTCCTAAAAGATCACCACCCTTTAAAATAAGGGAAGGAAGAGATAGAGTGGAAGAGTAAAATAAATGTTTACTTTTACTTAGCTAGATACTCTTATATAAGAGTGTAGCTTTAGTTAGGAGAGAGACAGAGAGGGGATTAGAGGTTATTCTTCCTAAGGAAAAAGGGAACATGTGCCATTGTAAGTCGAAGGGGTGTGCGTGTAAGGGTGTGGAAGAATGGAAAGGCTAATGTGTGTAAGAAATATAGGATGGATGATAGTGGGACGTGAAAATGCCTGGAAGAAAGAGGCTCACGTGTAAATATAAGGAAGGAAAGCTAGCATGAAATGAATGATGAAAAATGAGTGTGATACATGTAGAATAGAGATGGAATGAGTGTGTGTAATCTAAGGCGGTGGAGGTAAGAGGTGACGGTGTGTAATGGTGAAGTGTAAGGAGTATGCTTGTAGGCTAAGGGGGTGAGGCATGGAAGAGAGAATGTAACATGCAAGGGAAAGGCAAGGGTGGAGGGATGCATGGAAAACAAGAATGGAGAAAGGAGCTGTGTAAGGCAATAGTGAAATAGAGATGGTGTGAAAGTCAGATGATGTAGGGTGCATGTGATTGGAATAGTGAAGAATGTGTGCAATGTCTATGGAAGAGAATAATAAAGGAAATGGGAGAGAATGTGAGAAGAAAGAAGGAAAGATGGGATTGGTTGAGACTCGTACCCCTTCTTTAAGGGTGTGGACATGTGGATCTTGTGGAGATTTGGTAAGAGTGATCTCTCTCCCTTTGTTTCTGCAAAATTTAGCTTTCAAGTCTAGGGAAAAGTAAGAGAACCCTTGTTCTATCTTTCTTACATCTATTTAAAGATTTTCTAAGGTGAAGCTCTAAGAAATGGATGGCTGAGATTACAAGGGAGAAGAATCAAGGAATGGTTGAGATGTAAGGATGGGAGGAGTGGGGAGGATTGAATTCACTTAGAGGAAGGTGAATGAGATATGGAGATGGGGAATGAAGAAGATAAGGGTGGAAAGGAAGGAGATAGGGGTGGATGGGAAGGAAGATATGCTAGGAAGGAAAGAGATAGAAGGAAAACGTGTAGTAAATGAAAATATATGGGGAAGGAGATGTGGAATCCATGGGTGTGTGTGTGCGTTAAGTGTTTAATTTTGTCCAAAAGACCCCTAATTTAGCATTTAATTAGACCATCTAACTCATTAATTTGGTCATTTTTGAATAAAATATAAAATTAAGCTCAAATTGACCATCCAATTGTAAATTATCAAAATTAATGGTCAGATGATCAATTGAGTTAATCAGATGCTTAATGTACAGGTTAGATGACTCTAATCTAGTCTTTGGCCTTGCATATCAACTAAAGGAGGATTGGATTGCTCAAATTAATGTTTAATGGTGCAGATCGATTAAAAGAGGAATTGATGGATCAGGGTGAATTTCAACAGTGTAGAAGAGTCAAGAGAGCAATGAATGGACCAGATATCTAACAAAGTAGAATTTGAAGGTTTCTTAATAGAAGAGGAGTCCTAATTTAGAAGAAGAGAAAGTTTCCTAATAAGAAACTAACTCTTAAAGGAAAGGGGGAGAAGATAAGTAGAAGGAAGAAAAGGTATAAAAGGAAGAAGTGTGGAGCCTAAAGGGAGTTTTTTGGAGTTTGAAGTTTTGGGTTGGTTTTTCCATTTATTTTTGCTTACCTCTTTTCCAAGTTGTTGTCGTTGTCTCTTATTGCCAATTTCTTTCCCATTTTCCTACTTCTCCCTTTAGATTCCAAGTTTTGTTCATCCCTACCTCCTCTTTCCCTCTCCCAGCTTTTTCTTCTCACTTACTCGATCTACCCAATCTGTCTCTCTCACCCAGCCGCCTTCCCTGTTTGTCCACATCATCTCAACTCCCCCATCACTAGCCACCCAGTCCAGCTTTTCTCCATCGCCTTCACCCCTACTTCTATTCATTGTCACTGCCTAAAGTTTCTACTTCCTCATCTCAGCCGGACGCCCAGAAGCCTGGACGTCATCTTTCCCAGACGCCCAGATCAAGGACGTCGCCTACTTCTGTTCAGCCACTAGTAAACACCAACAGTGTCAACCCAGGTCATCTCCATTGGCCCACATCTTCTGCTCTTCATCGGCCAGCACGGCCAGTGGACAACACCCAGATCTCTTCCATGCAACAGAACCATATGACACCCATTCGTGCTGCATAACAAGGTGTCGTTTTTCGTTTTGTTTCACCTGCTTCTCCACCAATCCAGAAGCCGTGCTCCTCTTTTCCCCATAGGAGAAACCCAGTTTGGGTTTTCCCCTGAATCCACGCCTTCCCTGCATCTCCATCTCCGTCACCGTCTTCTTCGTCATCGAGGTTCTTTTCTGGCTTTTGTTTAAAATCAAATTTCCAGGAAAATTCCTGAATTGCCCTCAGGATAAAAATTGAAAACCCATTTGCATCCTTCTTTGTCTTTTAGTCTATTTTGTCTTTTTCCTTATTCATGTTTTGCTTATCTAGGTTTTATGCTGTTCTCAGATAATTCCAGAAATCAGATTTTGGTTGATTTAAGCATAATTGGATCGACGATTTAGCTTAAATCAATAGGTTAACATTAATTCCTCCTCTGTTTTAGTTCATATTTTCAATTAATTTTTTGACATCATTCCGAGGACATCCATTAGTGTGATTAACGTTGTTGATCTTTAATCTGAACTCTAGAAAGTGATCTAAATTGTCCAATTTCAAAAATTCTTATCTAGCCCAGATCTCTTAGAATTTCTGAAATATGCCTAATCCATCCAATGGATCATCAAGCAGGAGTGCCAGAAAGATGTTGATGGAGTATGATATACAAATCAAAATACCATCCAATCCTTTCCGCAATAGTACATAGTCTTGATCAATAATATGGTCTTCGTCTTCCATTGTTGTATCCCTCCATTCTTTTCCTTCTGTATATAAGATATTATAAACATTCAAACATTTACAATATCTCAGCAAGCTATGCTTGGTAAGGGATTCAAGAAACATATGGAATCGTATAATTCAAAAGTACAGTATTCATAATTATGATATTCCATCTGACTCACATAATTCAATTTCCATGAACCATACCATATATGATCATTCTATCATATAATTTATCATGTATCATCTACTATGATAATTCCAAACCACCCACCACTATATTGTAAGTATATATATATATATATATATATATATAGTCAAAAACCGTGAAAAATAGTTAATATCTCAAACATCAATAATCATACTCAGACACATTGAGTTGATAAATCATCCAGCCTCCACTAGGAAAATACTCCCTTACTTGGGCAGTATCGGTATCTCATCATGCCATATCATAAGGCATTTCACTATGTCACTGCACCATAATGCAAAAATACTCAAAGGACTACTATGCATGCAGTCTGATCTGTACAATGAGCCTAGATAACTACCCAATAATCCACTCATACCTTTTTAGTGGAAATGTAATATCCATGTCCGTATGGGGGGACCATGGCTGTCATAGTGATGGCCTTCCCATAATTGCCCCACCTGACTTTCTACCTCTCTTAAGGCAAGGTTCTCATATCATAACACGTTGCAAAGAGTGGGTGGCCAAACCCTACTAACTCTCCTAGCATAGCATCCCTAGGCTACGCCTGTTTAAAACAAAACCACAAGCCTCCATGCTTGTATATAAAGTACTTCTTGTACATATCAGATGATTTGTTTGTTTATATCATCATCCTTGTATTTTGTATACTTGTATCAAGGATATGATCTTACTTAAATTTAGGGATCACCATTTAATATGAATGATACCCATGTTCATTCACGGATAATCATTTATTATGAATGATACCCATTTTCTTTGATTTGGTATTCATATACCAGAATTGATATTAAGTGTAAGGATAATAATTTAATACAAATGATATCCATGATTATTATTTTCTTCTCCAAGTTTAGGGGTAATCATAAATGATACCTAAGTATTTATCATGTATTCCATTTAATTTCAACAGTTTATTTCTATCTCATATATATTAATTATGATTTAAATGCAACTAAGCTTATTATCATTCTTATGCATTCATAATAATTCATTTCTATAATTTTATGCATAACAACAACTCCATAGACCATAGGTCTTGTATTCTTAAAGTTCCACCTACCTTCATGTAGTGATCTATTCCTTTAGATCCTCCATGATTGACGTATGTAATATGTAAATACATACATACTGTCATTATCTATACAATTTTGGACAATCTCCTATTTATATTCCTTATCTAATCTTGTCCTTTGATATAAAGGATCTAGATCTGTCTTATGTTCCTATCATCCATATAATCTATCTTCCTCAGATAGTATTTATCCTATTGATCAATACATCTGACGGTTAGAATGATCTTCTAATCTTTTAGATCAAAGTATTTTGCATCTTTAAGTCTTTGTTTATCCATCTCTTTGATCTTGATCTTTCATAGATCCTTTGATCAACAATCTATACTTGTTGATAAAGATCAAGGGCCCAGATCTTCTATCATTTAGTTCTTCTTTGATCTAAGTTTAGTTATTTCATCATCTTTAAGGAGGATGATCCTGGTTCTTTTCCTTGAATCATATTTGATCAGGGGTTTTGATTATCTAATCTAATGATTTAGATTTGTCTACAACATACATACATGGATACATAATAAAATACAACGTTAGGATTCTTATTGTTCTTGATCATTCAAGATCCCATAGATCTTATTTGATCATCCTTATCTTACTTACAATTTCTATTAGGATTAGATAATTTACTAACCTTTTATTCTCTTATTATTATTATTATTATTCAACCAGTTAATATTTTACTAGTGGAAGATAGCTTATTTCATCCTAAGTCTAGACAGCTCCTCTTATTTCCAATTGACTAAGGCTTACTAATTGAATGGCTAAACACAATGTGGTTACTTCAATCCTTATGTAAGGAGGCGTTTAGACCTCACAAGCGTCAGCAAAAGGTAGGGGGAGAGTAAGGCTCTACTAGAAAACCCCCTTAATCACCATGTTCAGCATTCACTAGAGTGACCTTAGCTCAATCTTTCATAAGATTCCAATAAGCATTTTAACCTTAACTGCTCTTTCTAATTGATTTTAATTAAATCTATGAACATTTAAAATGTCTTTCATGGGGTTTATTATTTTCCTAGTTTGGGCTAAGGAATTAATAATCCTTATATTGTCCTACGAACTATAGCCCTTACTGTTATAAGTCCATGCCCTTTATTCATTGTAAATGTCCTTCATATCTATATTTCATTAATTACATTTTTCCATGCAATTTAAATAACATAATTATTAAAGCATAAATAAGTAAATTTAACAATTATATCTACTAAGCAATAAAAGACATTTATAATAACATTAATAATTCAAATAAATACATTTAACATATCATCATGATCTAGCAATCATCTTTCATTTCTAATCATTTTTCACTCCATTAAGGTTTTAGATTTTGGTCATTTATTTTTATTAGATCTACTCATTTTGTTAAAGTAATCTCATCACTAGATCATTGATATCATCTCATCACATGATCAAATCCTTTTTGATCCAACTAATCAAGAAGATCTTAAACCATTTTATCAAAATTAAGGGCATAGATCCCCATCTATCCCAAATTAGACTCATTAGGTCTATCAATCCATATGATATTAACTTTATATCATCATCCAAACTCATTCATAATGTCTGATCATCTTTGATCATACTAATCAGGATGATTATTATGTATTTTTATTGATTTTACTACTTTTAATGGTCAAGATCTTAAGCTCTGCTAAATCAATTACATTAAACCCATAAAATCATGTTATAATAACATTATATCATCATCCAAACTATTTTGAAAAGTCTGATCGTGCTTGATTACTTAGGTCAAGAAGATCCATGCTCATTTTTATGAATTTTCTTCTATTAGGGACAATTCTCTTAATAAATCCAAGATGAGGCACCTCCAACTATTTATTACATGTTAATTCATTACAATATAATCAATGGATTAGAAATCCAAAGTTTGATCATGCCAGATTTGTTTGATCATAGGAATTGGAAAGACTTTTCCTTATTAACAAAAATTTACATGCATCAAACCATCAATTTTATGAGTTTAGTACATTCTACAAGTCACAAGAAATCTATAAAAACTTATAGATCTGAATTTGGAGCTAAAATGAGCTCTAAATTGAGAAAACAAGATTTCAGCACATAAAATTAGACGACTGAGATCCTTCCAACAGAAAACGATAAAACGAAGAGCGGCCGCTCCTGCCCCTGTTACCTTCATTTACATGTGATCTAAGAAGGTTGACCGGCTATGGGTGAGACAGTCCAATCTGGACTGTCAGATCACCTTGCCTTGAATCACCATTCATCTCTCAATATCAAGGGATGAGATCTCATCTATTGGGGTTTTTGGCTCTAGAAAATCATCCAACGGCTTAGAAATTGCATTTGAGCCATCAAAGATGAGATCTCACTCTCCATTGCTGGATCCATCATTTCCGATGGATTAATGACCAGGGGAGACCATCTGGTGGCTGGAAAACCTAAGGGGAGTGCCGGAATGAAAGGGGGTGAAGTGGGAGCACTTACCTGGTATGGTCTGGTGAAGAAATCTTCATCGGAGGGAGAGAAATATGGCTAAGAAAACCCTAATCGCCAGAATGATATACAGTCAAAATTTTCTCCGATGACATTGCCTGAGAAGGAGGGGAATCATAGGGGTTTTGTAGATTTCATGTTCCTGAAGAAATCCATCGGTTTAAGATTACTTTTCATCGGCTAGATTGGCCAAAATAAGATGCATAAACTGTCAAAGATGGTGATGGTGCCAGTCTTCATTTTGATTTTTTCTGTGATTAGAAAGATGGATCATAAAACTTTCTTAGGGCTTTAGTAGATCAAGTTAGTTAGAACACATCTGACGGTTAAGATTGAAAACGTACATTTCAATATGGATGGGTAATTCATTTAGGGTTTCCTAGGCGAAAACCCAGACCTCACAGGGATGACGCATCCCTTGACGTGCTCGATGGCAGACATGAGTTTGTCTACCCGGTGCGTCTAGGGACACGCCCTTAGGGAATAAGAAGAAAGGGGGAAAAGAAAGCAAATTGGGGAGGAAGGGGAATTTGGAACTGAAACTCTAGGGGAGGTTTGGGTACTTCGTGGGCAAGGTTGTGAAAATTTTTGGAATTGATTTATAACCAAATTTGAATTTTTTATTATATCTTTTATTACTTTAGAATATTTATTTGTGTATGCATTCTCCACTCCCACCAAACTCCCCACTACAAGATTCTAGTAGTGTGATTCATATTTTCATTTACAAGATATTTTCTAGTTTTGTGGGTCCCACATTTATGTGAAAAGACCCTTTTACCCTTTTAATTCCAAAATTGGAGAAAAATAGAAAATTTCCATCCTAACTCGGAATTGAGTATACTTATTGTCGTTGGACTCAATTTTTCAAGTACATTTGAAATATTCATGTCTTAGATCTTGGTTATGAGTAAAATTACCATTTTACCCTTTTTATTCCAAAAATAGAGAAAATAGATATTATTTATCCAAACTAGAATTTTAGTGTACTTAATGGCACTGGTATTGATTTTTCAAGTACCTTTCATTTTTTTGAGTATATTTCAAGTATTCAAATTTTAATTCTTGGTTATGGGTAAAAATGATGGTTTACCCTTTTATGTAGAAAATAGAGATTTTTTATTCTAACTCAGAATTTAACGTGATTAGTGTCATTTGATTCAATTTTTCGTGTACATTCTTAATTTATAAGTTTTCACTCATGATTTAATATCTATAAAAAGATATTTCCTTTTAACCTAATATTCCAGCCCTAATCTTCTGAATTTTCAAACTTTCATTGATTTTCTTAATTCAATTTACAAAAATTAGGGTTATTACACAAATCCCCTCCAATTTATCATCGCATGATCCCATTCAAGTATACTAATTATCACATGTCAAAGACCCATTTCCTTGCAAGGTTTCAAGGCAAAAGCTCAGGATTTCTAGCTTGGCCTACATAACTTGAAAAGCTGAGTTTCTCTGAGTGTCCACGAACCTGGTTTTGCAATGTAAGCACAAAAACACAAACTTAATTTAATGGTGTAAAATGTATAAGAATCAATCCATGATATATAATTAGAAGCAACCCAAATGGGATTCCATTTGAAAGTGAACTTTATCATGTAAAGCATGAAAATTGAGATTTCACCAATAGAAACTGAGATGCACTGATAAAACTAAAATCAAAACTCCTAGAGCATAGCATCATGTCAACTACCTAAATAAGCTTAATCATTCAACAATAAACATATAACAAGTAATTAGGGATAACCCCCATGCGAATTTTCAAGCAAACTATAAGCATAAACCCTAGAGCATGAAAATATGAAAATTTCTGATATGGGCTACAACAGAAATTTCTTCAGAAATTCTAACATGCTTACAATTTCCAAGCTAGGGTAGATAGTATTACTCCATATTCCAACTTAAAATACCTACCTATTTGATGATTAAGCACTGCCCTTGATTTCCCTTTTGGACTATTCTCAGTCCAAAATGAGTATGGATTTAGAGGTGAAATTTATGTTCCTGCAAGTTGTGTAGTATACAAACAGGAGCTACACTCTCCCTCCAAGTCTTAGCCCTAAATCTTTCAAGTTTCACCCCCTTATTTCACCTAAACTTTGTCTTCAACTTATCTCTACTTGCCCTCACTCTTGAGCACCCAAAACAATCCCATTTTAGGAAAAAACTAGCCTGTGATTGCTACACTCCATTTCCTACAGTCCACAGTCACATGAGCCTCCTCCTTTTTTTTGGTCAAAACCCTTCTTCTGCTCTTTCCTTGATTGATTTCTCCCATATCCCATTACCCTCAATCAAGAGTCTTCAAGGTCAAGTATTTTAGGGTTTTTATCTCCAACTTCCTCTTCCATGCTGCAAATCTACATCATCCTCAAGATTTCCACATCTCCACTTCAATGTTCCTTTCAACCAACCTGAGTTCATATGTATGGGAAAAGTGAAAGGAGCTCCATAGTTTTTTTAACAACCTTATTTCCATTTTAGGGTGTATGGGAATGCAAGCATGCCTAAACTAGCCCTTCCCCCCTTAAGTTCCACATGAGTTGGGGATGGTTGCATGTGCATAACTCTACCCAAGTGCTTTCCCTCTGATACCCTTCATGCTGATGGCTTTTGTCATTTACCTTTACACTTTATTTGTCTATGGTTTGTTATTAAGTGCCTGGAAATCCTTACTCTTTTGTTCTAACCAAAACTATTAAGTAATTCCTCCCTTGATTTACAAGGTTAGTGTCTTCTTAACTACATTTTTCTTAAAGTTATAATGAATCAATGCATTAATCCCTTACTAAGGCTAAGGTGGTAAAAGCAAAGAAGAATGAAATAAAAAATCCCTTGCTTTTTTTGTAACTTTCATGTATATTATAAGGGATTTACATTGTTAATGGTATTACACATAGGGAGCTCCAGCCTTGTTTATGAAGAAGAAGGATGGCTCCTTGCAGTTGTGTATTGAATATAAAGTGCTGAACATGGCCACATCACAGTGAAGAATAAGTGTCCATTACCTCATATTGATGATCTCTTTGACCAGTTACAATTAGCTAAAGTGTTTTTTAAGGTTGATCTAAGGATTGGCTACCATTAGCTTAGGATACTAGATGAGGATATTCCTAAGACTATATGCAGGCCTTGGTATGGTCATTACAAGTTCTTAGTGATGTCATTTGGGTTATCTAATCTACCCTCTACATTTATGAATTTGATGAATTGTGTATTCAGATGTTATTTGGAGAAGTTTGTGATTGTCTTCATCAGCGATATCTTGTATACTCTAGCAGTGTTGAGGAGCATCACACTTAAGGATGGTGTTGAGCACATTATGAGCTCATCAGTTGTATGCTAAGTTCTCCAAGTATGAATTTTGGTTGGAGGAGGTGCATTTTCTTGGTCATATAAAATCCATAGATGGAGTCACAATTGGTCCTAAGAAGGTAGAAGCAATTTCTATATGGAAGAGACCTAAGATTGTGATGAGGTGTGTAGCTTCCTCGGTTTGGTAGGTTATTAGAGACACTTCATGGAGACATTCTCTTAGATTACACAATCAATGGTTGGTCTAACCAAAAAGGATCAAAATTTTGTTTAGATAGATGATTGTGAGAGGAGCTTCTAGTAGTTGAAGGGAAAGCTCATTTCTGCACTAGTGTGGTCTATAGTGATGCGTCAAGTAAAGGACCAGGGTGTTAACTCATGTAGAATGGTAGGATGATTGCATGTGCTTTTAGACAGTTAAAAAAACCAAGAGCAAAACTACCCCACACATGACTTAGAGTTAGCTACAGCCATGTTTGCTTTAAAGATTTGGAAGCAGTAATTATATGGTGAGAAGTTTGATGTATTCACGGATCATAAAAGTCTTAAGTACATTTTCACACAAAGCAACCTCAACATGAGACAAATGCACTGGCTAAAGTACTTGAAGGACTTTGACTTTACCACTAAGTATCATTCGAGCAAGGCCAATGTGATTGCATATGCACTTAGTAGAAAGTCAAGTGGCATGATCTCTAACACCACCATCCGCTTAGCTTTCTTAGATTAGATATTGCAAGCACACTAGTAGTGTGGTGAGACACATGCTTTGTCTGGGAAGAATGGATTTGATAAGGGTACATATGGCTGAGTAAGGTTCCAGGGGTATACTTGTTGTGTTAAGTAGTGCAAGGCTAAGGCAACACAACATTCTAAGTTCACCTTACATCCATGGGGTGCAAAGATGTGCCAAGACCTAAAGCCACATTTTTTGTGGTAAGGAATTAAGAACATCATTGGTGACTATGTGACATGATCCATTACATGTCAACGGGTTAAGTTAGATCACCAAAGTCCTAAAAGATTGCTACAGACTCTAGAGCTTCTAGTTTAGAAGTGGAACCACGTGACTATGGACTTTATGTTTGGATTGCACGGGACATCCATTGGTCATGATGCTATATGGGTCATCATTGATTGACTCAAAAAGTTGGCTTACTTCTTACCCATTTAATAGAAAAACCTTTAGAGAGCTTGGCAAAGCTATATATCAAGGAGATAGTGAGCCTATATGGTCTTTCACTTGTGAATATTTCAAATAGGGACAACAGGTTCACTTCTCACTTTTGGAGGAGTGTGCAAGAAGGATTAGGTACTTCTAATATCTCAGTTTGAAAGGACTATTTAGACACTAGAGGACATGTTAAGGTCTTGCGCACTAGATTGGAAGGATTGTTGGGATGAACATCTACGCTTAGTGGAGTTCACATACAATAACAACTACCACTCTAGCATAGCATGGCTCCATATGAGGCACTCTATGGGAAACCATGTCTCAAACCGATGTGCTGGAGTGAGGTAGGAGAGAGATAGTTCACCAGGTTTGCGTTGATAGAACAGTGTGTTGGGAAGGTTAGACTAATTAGATAACACATAATAGGTAGAAGACCTATGCTGACTTGAGGAGATGAGATGTAGAATTTTAGTTGATGACTATGTCTTCTGAAAGGTCTCACCAACCAAAGGAGTGATGAGGTTTGGCCTCAGTGAAACTTGACCCAGATATGTGGGTCCATTTGAGGTTTTGGAGAGGGTTGGCATAGCCTATCGATTGGCAATACCCCTCACTTGTCAGATGTACACAGGTATTCCACATCTCAATGTTGAGGAAATCTGAACCAGACCCCACGCACATCCTGGATTAGGTACTGGTAGAGCATTAGCTAGATCTTGTGTTTTAGGAATGATCGATAAAGATTTTGGAAAGAAAGGAGAAGACCCTAATGACTAAGACAATTACTCTTGTCAAGGTTTTGTAGCAGCATCACTCACACAAGGAAGCGACATGGAAAGTTGAGAGCTAGATTCAATAGAGATTCCCTGAATTGTCATCCACTTGATGTACTTGTATAGTTTTGAGGAGAAAAATTGGAAGAGTTTAATATGAAAAATATCGAAATTCTATTATATTATCAAAGAAAAAAATGGTGTATTTTTTCTTTTTATATGATACCTTTTATAGAATTACTTGGATCAATTGATAGATATCCATCATGACATCAAGTGTAAAACTAAGGAGTTGGATCAACTGGCCAACTTAAAATGGTTAGGAAAAATTCTAAGTTTAGAAAAGATGGAGTGTAGAACCCTAGACCTAGAAGGGAACCATAGAGAATATATAGTTCAATAATGAGAAGCTAAGTGGTTAATGTATAATATAAACTAGACTTAGACTAGAATCGAGCAAAGGCTTAAATAATAGAGGTATTATATGTGAATATCTCACTAAAACACTATAATACAAGTGAGAAAGAGTAAGTACTTCACTAAGGATCAATGAATGCTAAAGATCCCTAGGTAAATGGAGTATGCACTCTAAGTTATACCTTATGAATAATGATTACATAAGGATGGGAAATATACATTTAAACCTAAGTGGGTGATGGAGGAAAGAAGACTCATACATTGGTATGTTGTATGTTACCCTAAATTAAAACTAGCTATAGGTCAATAATAAAGAACATAAACTAAGCTAGCATTTATAAATTGTCACAGTGACATTGGGAAAAGGTGTAGGGATCTACCAACACTTCCACATGTGAACTACCATGGTGGCAGCTAGCATGAAGTTGTTTGTTTCCTAGGTAAATCATTTTAGTAAACCCACGCTACAAAATTACAAATGAAAGATACATTAGGCCAGTGTCTAAATGATGTCATACGAATCTAATTACAAACCTAGGATAGGAATCTATCCTAGAGCATGGTGGCTACCATTAGCCCTCATGCAAGAGTTTGGAGTTAATGGGGGCTAATGGCAGACACATGCATGAATTTGGAGCAACACGTGGAGGGCCAAATCTCATGCTTGGAGGAAGTTGGTCAAGTCAATGATGAAGCCCCATGTTTCCATGTGTTGGTAGAGTAAAAAGAGTAAAGGACAGGACTTCCCCAGGCTAAAAACTCCATGCAACCAGCATAAGGAAGCCTTCCAAAACCAAATGTTAGGAGAGTGAACCAAGATAAGAAAAGAAAACCTTGAGGGAATAAGGAAAAACCAAAGGAGAAGAAGGGAAAGCAAGGAGAGAAATTGAAGAGGAGAAATGGTGAAGGACAACTAGAGGAAAGAAGGCTAAAATGTTGGAAGAGTGGAGTAGTCCAAGTGCTATGACACTTTCAACTTTGGGGAGCCTAGCAATACCACCAGGCTTTACCATTGTCAAGCTTAATGTTTGTACGCTTCCTCTAAGAGCTCTTGTAGGTTAAGTGAATTAGCCATCTAAGAGCTTTAGTAGCATGCTTCCGCTAGGACACCCTTAAGAGCATGTTTGTATGCTTCTTCTTATGAATCTTTCTTACTATTATAGCATGGTCTTTTTTCTCATTTTGGACTAGATTTTCACCAATCGTGCTTAATTTTTTTCATTCTTGATTCTCATGCATAAAGGATATGTTTATGATGGGTGAATTTTAGGAGAAAAAGGGTGAAGTGCTTGCTAACATGAATTTGATGGGTTTTCCATGATAGAAATCTTGCTAATTTTTAAAGATCATGATATTTATGTTGTGGGTAGTTTTATCAATAATATATCTCCTACAATAATTCCATTCAATATCTATGTTTTGTTCTAAAATTTCCAATGATTTTGAGTTAACAAAATGATGCCATTTCAACTATGGAAATGGTGCCATTTTGCTACAATTTGGGTGAGTGTTTGCTCACTGTAGGATGTCCTAATTATGACTAATTTCTTTGGGGATTATTATCACATGATGACACATATGTTTTAGTACTTTTTTTTTTCCTGAAAGTTTTGCTTAAAGAGCCATGGATTTGATGTGTTTCTAGGTTCAATTCTAAGCTCAGAAATGGACCTAACATTCTATTAACCATTATCAAATTAGCTTATGACCCAATCATTTCAATGATGAAAACTAAAATATTTTCATATACTTCAGATGCTCCAAAGTTGGGTCATTTTATGCAATTCTTGTAGAATATAATACCAATAACAGGGCATTTTGAGCCTAATTAAGTGATGATAAAACATGAAAATCTCTCTAAAACTTAGATACAGTTATGATACTCCAAATATCTAGTAAACTAGGAATTAAAATTCCAAATTTAAAACCTTTAATTTCATAGGTTTTGAAGTGTAAAACCTAGGGAAACTCCTAGGAACACATGAACTGTTATTGACACCTAGGAATGTGCTAGAAACCACCAAGTATGGGATCAATGTAGCACCATGCCACAGTGTTTTTTGGAGTTTAAATTTACATTTTAAAAGATGATCTAAATTAATTCCAATATCAGTAGCAATGGTGGTATGGTTAAGCCTTGAAAATGTGTTACTCATTCACTCAAATCGGGTGAAATTTGGACTTAGAGTCATAGGCCATTGTAGTGTGAGATTTGGGGTTGACTATCTTCTTGACTATGTGTCCTTTGTCAAATGAATTCCACCAATACTAGACCATGAAAAAGAGACCTTAGAACATAATCTAAGGTTGAAATGATGAAAACATGATTAAGGACTTAAGCCCTAAAGGAAAGTAAGTGAATTTCCCTATGTAGCACCTATAATTTAAAGACTAGTAACTTAATGTTAAGCAAGTGGCCATTATCACTTAATTTCCTTGAGAAGGCTATGTTAATAGTAAATTAAGGCTAAGGAATTCTTTAAGTGATACTATGAATGTGTCATGTGAGTGCTACTTGAATTCTACATGAAAGCCATGGGAATGTTATATTGATGTCATAGTAAAGCTACAAAATGCTATAAGTAATGAATTGACTTACATATTTATGATACTTGAATGCTATGTAAAGATCATGGAAATGATATGCCTTAGTGATGCCATAGAATGCCATATGTATGCAACTTTAAATGCTATGCAAGGACATTGGACATGCCATGTTAATGCCTTATGAATGCAATGGGATGGTATAGATGGCAGCATGCATACATCATGTGAATGATACTTAAAAATGCTATGTGAATACCATGTGGATGCCATATGGTGCGATAGAAGATAACATGTATGTGAAATGGGAAATGTTATTTGAAATAGTACTTGAATGATATGGAAATGTCATAGAAATGGTGTGTTAATGCTATGACTATGCCATGGAAATTGACATGAAAACGAACTATGGAAAATGTTTTAAAGTAACATACAAACACTATGGTAAGCAATGGAAAGTTATGGCAATACTCATACTATGCATTAATAACCAACAAACTTAACTTGAAACACCATAACATTAATTATATAAGTGGAAATTAAGTTAACATGGTTGATTGGACAGTCATCATCTTACTTGAACTTGAACTTGGAAAACTTGTTCACTCATACCTAACATATTCAGCTAGAGATTAATAGATTCACCATATGAAAACTTCATAAAGAACCGTGGTTCCATGCCCTTGAAAAGCTATACATAGAAGAACATTGAAAAGAATAACATTAAAAAACGATGCATAGAAAAAGTCTCCAAAAGGAAATACATGGAAAAGAAGCTAAAATGAAATACACAAAAAAAGTCTTGGAAAGAAATGCATTGAAAAGCTTTGAAAAGACATGTGTTGAAATGGCATGGAAAAAGGATGCATCTTAGATGCTCTAGTTTTGAATAAGTAGAAATATAAAAGACAATATGGCATGTTGGTCGTTCTCAAGACTTAGACTAGAGCCCCTGGTAGGATGGTTATGGTGCTCAATAGACACTAGAACTTGATTTGGGTTTTGACTGACAAGTTGAGCCAACATTCACAGATATGATATAAAATGAGGAGCTCCTAGAGTAAGCCACAATCCATTATACTATTTTGATGAGACAGATGTGATGATGTTTTATCAATAGATAGTATTTTTCATTGATACACTTTAACTAACATGGTTTAATTGAGATGGTTTTTATTGACTATTGCATTCTTACACATGCATAAGTTGCCTATAGTAAAGATTGAAGTATTATGTGAGACATATACACTTGGATACCTTAAAACATTGATACTAGACTTGCATAAATAGAACTCATTAACATGCCCTTACTAGCTCATTTCCTTATCCGCATACACTTGCTTATATGATATGTCAAATTGTGTTTGGCATACTCTTCTATTGACCATGGTAACTTTCTTCCAACTGAGCAATTGTCCTAACCACCCACCAAAAATTTAAGGAGTGAGTTCAAAGAGATTGAACATTGAGGAGAAGAGGAAGGCAAAAGTTACATCTACTTGACATGGTTATAGGACCAAGTAGAGTTGTTAATTTAGTTTTTAGACTTCTTAATAGAATTATGGATGACATGAATATATAACTTATATTGACACTTAAATTTTGGATGTAATCTTTAAGCAAGACTTTATTATGCATGACATGACAGTAGACTTAACTGTGACCCATGGATCCTACTCCATGATCACCTTATGCACGCATTATCACTCTTAATTTATTTTTATTCATATGGAGGTTTAAGAGGTGGCCCTGATAAGGATTGTGGAATTAGAGAAATTACATGTATACTTATGGGTTTTCCACACTTCATTTGCATATGCTCTTAGGAAGGAATTCTGCTACATTACTCAATTTTCCAAAAATGTTTTAAAAATTAGAATGACATAGTCGCCCCTTAGAAGCTGTTAGTGGTTGGGGTTCTTGTGGGTCAATTTTAGAATTGTTAATGTTGTTTGGATTTTTTTTGCTTGGAAAGGATTTTCTTTAAAATATCATATCTTTTGATCTACATGTAGATCGATTCTACTTCATGACTACATAATAATGTTTTTCTAACACTATGTAATGGTAGTCATTATCTATGTAAAGAAAATATTGTGTAACTAATTTGGACCACATTAATTCTTTATTAAGAACCTAATTATATGTTATTTATTTTTCTAGTAAAAAAGGCTTGAGCCATGAAGCATGCTAACCATGTAATAAATGTTGCATAAAAAATAAAAATTATAGTATAGCTAATATTATATTTATGTTGATATTTTAGTGTAATTTACTATTGATGTCTGATATACTAGTTTTATACTCTACATATACAAAGTGCTTGTACTATAATGTTTGTATGCAATGTCATGTACTACTAATATTACTAATTTTCATTGGTTATTTAGTTTGAAGGTAGTACTTTAATATAATACCTGAATATGTACTTCATATAAATTTGGCTACTATAATAACAATTGTACAAATATAGACATTGTAAACTTGGTGTGTGTATGTATACATGTGTGTATATATATAGTTCATTTATAGTACCACATAGACTTATAGTATAGTTTGAAGTATTAATGTTTGCTTGTCTCTCTTTGTGGTGTCAGAGATTATTATTGTGTTGTCCACTCCATTATGCAGGGAGTTTTGAAGGATCTGAATACACAGGAGGGAAGGTAAAGAAGTTTGAGGATATCAACATGGATATGATTGGAAAACTCAACTTTCATGACATGGAAGATGAAACAAGCATTGACACTAGTGTCGAGCTAAAGGGTTTATGGATAGACATAGTAGGAGTGAGAATAGTTTAAACTAGTACAAACTAATAAGGATTTGATAAAGATGGGGAAGGAGTTGATTAACAGGAGGCTAATGAAGTGCATGTCTACATAGAGTAGAAAGGTATTGATGTTATAGAGGACATTGACTATTTAGAGATATTGGATGATCTTGAACCTACTATAGATATTGAGTGAATTAAGCAACTATGTGCCCTTCTAATTCCCCTTCAAAGTATTTTTTTTTTTTTTTTTTTAATTAGTACATTGACTATATGGGAATTTCTATTGAGGATATTCATGCTAAGGCTAATGAGTTCATTTAGGCTCCTTCACACTGATCAGATTGAAGTGATTGCATTTATATTAAGTTTCAATTTTGGTCAAAATACCCTAATTTAGCATTCAAACAGAGCATCTAATAGATCAAATTTGCAATTTTTAGCTTGATTTTTAATTTAGATCCAATTGACCATCTAATATTAATTTGTCAAAATTAATGGTCAGATGATCATCTGAACTAATTAAATACTTAATGTATGGTTTAGATGACTCTAATATAGTCTTTTATCTTGCAGATCAACTAAAGGAGGCTTGGATGGCTTAGATCGATATTCAACGGTGTAGATCAACTAAAAGAGGCATGGATGTATTGGATCAAATTTTAACTGTACAGATCATCCTAAAAGAGCATTGAATGGACCAGATCACTCATAAAGATGGATAGGATAGTTTCCTAAAGGAAAATTGATATAAATTGGGAATTATGGAGAAGATTTTATCAAAAGGGAAATAACATGGGAATGGGAAGGTGCAAAATTGAAGGAATCCCATGTTGGAAAGTCTTAACCATAGTGGAGACATGGATTTGGAAAGAAGGGAAATTTATACAAGAGGAAGATTCCTCTCTCTCCACCTCTTTTCTTCTTAACTTCCCTCTTGGCTAACCCATAGGAGGAGGTAGACCCCTTCCCTTCTTCTTCTCACCTTATCTCATCTCTCTCTCTCTCTCTCTCTCTCTCTCTCTCTCTCTCTCTCTCTCTCTCTCTCTCTCTCACTCTCTCTCTCTCTCTCTCTCTCTCTCTCTCTCTCTCTCTCTCTCTCTCTCTCTCTCCACCTCTTCTTTGCTCTATACACACAACAAAACAACACAACCTACCTTCACCGCACTCTCCCTCTTTGTCTCACTCTCCCTCTCTATTCTCTCCCTTGGTTTCTAGTAGGAAACTGGATCTCCTCACCCCATCACTGGTCCAACTCTTCTTCTTTCTCATATCTTCTCACTTGCCTAGCACATCGTCTCCCTCTACGTCTCATCTTTGTGTCTCCTCTAGAGTCTATAACACCCCTAATTTTTGGTAAAGAAATTAAATAAATATTAAAATTGAGAATTTCAATGAAAATCAGGCTGGAATATTAGGTTTATGAAATATACACTTCTCATAGAAGTGAAATCAAGGTATAAGACATGTATAATTAAAAACATATGCAATGAATGCTTCAAAATGACTGTAAGCATCATAATTTTTGAATACGGATGAAAAATTTGTATTTTTCTTCATTTTAATGACTAAAAGGGTGAAATGGTAATTTGAAAATTAACTAAGACTTGAGACATTAAGATCTGGAATGTCCTCAGAAATATTAATCCAATGCCACTAAGAACGCTCAATTTCAAGCCCGGGAGAATAAAACAGATTTTTCTCTATAAAAGGGCAATTTGGTCTTTTTATACATGTGGGGCCCACAAGGGACCCACAAAGGGATCCAACGTCTGGAAAAAAACAGCCATCATTAGTCAAACCACTACCACCTACTAGTGGAGAAGGAGGTGGTAGTGGGAATCTAATATACATTAAATAATAAAAAGGAAAAAACATACTCATTACATGTCATTATGAAAACTACTCAAAACACCTATAAATAGACCTCAGAAAAATGTTCATAAAATCATTCATGAGGTCCCCTAGCATGCTGCAAAATCTCAGCTCTAGAAACCTCCCCAAACTCCCCCAATTTTCCTTTCTTCTTCACTTGTTTTTTTCCTTGAGGGCATGTCCACAGACGCACCGACGCTCCAGATCCAATGGAGCTGTTGGGCGCGTCCCGGGACGCATCATCCCCGATGGAACTGGGTTTTCTCCTAGAAACCTTATTTCAATTAACCATCCCATTTTAACCATTGAAACTCCATCTTTACCATTGGATGGAGTCAAAAAAGGGTGATTTACAAAAGCCCTTTGATTTTAATATGATCCACTGCCTAGATTTCCAAAAAAGGCAAAATGAAGGTTAACCCAGTAAGGGTTACCATCTCCGGCATGTTCTTCAAGATATTATGGCCAATCCGGCCTTCTAACAGTCATCTTACACCGTTGGTAATCTCTGGAATGGAGTGATTTACTAAAGCCCTAAGGTCCCCCACATTCTCTGGCAACGGCGGCGGAGTATTTTGAGACTGTATGCGTTATCTGGCAATTAAAATCATCTTCAGCTTCACCCTTGCCGACTGGCTACTTGACGCAAGGGTGGCCATATTTTAAGAAGCTGAAGATGATTTTCATTTCTTCCTCACAAACTAATATACAAATGCATATTTATTTATAAGAAAGAAATAATAGAATCATCTTCAACTTCCCCCTTGTTGGTTGGCTACCTGACACAAGGGTTGCCATCTTTTAAGAAGCTGGAGATGATTTTCATTTCTTCCTCATAAACTAATATACAAATGCATATTCATTTATAAGAAAGAAATAATAGAATCATCTTCAACTTCCCCCTTACCGGCTGGCACCTGATGCAAGACCCTCCTCCTTTTTTATCCGGGCTTGGGACCGGCATTGGCGACCTACTGCATCGGATCCCGGATGTGGTGAAAAATAGGCAAGGGTTGCTAGGGCGTTCTCCCAGAAGCGACGTGCTGCATCAGAACCTAGGTGTAGTGAAAAGTAGACATGAGTTCATACCATGGAGGTCGAGAAAGGCGATAGTAAATAGGGTATCTCCAAAACATAAGATTCGCATCGCTACATGGAATATAGGGACATTAACAGATAAGAGTTTGGAGTTAGTAGACACGATGAAATGTAGGAGAGTCAACATCGCTTGTATCCAAGAAACCACGTGGAAAGGGGCTAAAGCTAGAGAAATAGATGGGTATAAATTATGGTACGTAGGAAAGGAAAATAATCGAAATGATGTAGGAATAATAGTGGATAAGGAATTAAAGGATAAAGTTGTGGACGTTAAAAGAATCAGTGATATAACTATAATAATAAAAATGATTCTAAGAGAGCAGATAATAGATATTATAAGTGCTTATGCACCACAAGTAGGGTTACAAGATATAATTAAGAGACAGTTTTGGGAAGATATAGAGGGAGTCATGCAAGAAATTCCCAACACAGAGCATATTTATAGGAGTAGACTTAAATGGCCATGTAGGAAAAGATAAGGAAGGATATGATAGAATACACGGAGGGTATGATATAGGTGAACGAAACGAGATGGGGGAGAATATGCTCGATTTTGCTTTGTCATATAACCTATCCATTGCAAATACACTCTTTAAGAAGAGGGATGAACACTTAATAACCTTTAAAAGTGAACTTCATAAAAGCGAAATAGACTTTTTTCTACTTAGGAATAATAAACGATCTATATGTAAGGATTGTAAGGTGATACCCAGTGAGAGTTTAACCTCACAACATAGGTTAATGGTTATGGATATTCATATCAAAATATGGAGTAAAAGAACTGAACTTAATACACATCCAAAAACTAAGTGGTGGAACTTAAAAGGAGAGAAAATAACCTCATTCAAAAATAAGTTGATGGTCGAAGAAAATTGGAACTATGAAACAGAAGTAAATACCATGTGGACTAATATGGCTGAGTCCATTAACAAAGTGGCAAAAGATGTCTTAGGAGTATCTAAAGGTAAAAGGCTATTAACAAAGGAAATATAGTGGTGGAATGAAATAGTGCAAAAAGCTATTAAAGAAAAACGAATGCATTTTAAAGCATGGCAGAAGATTAGAAATAATGAAAACTATGAACAATATAAGAATGCTAAAAACGTTGCTAAGAGAATAGTAAGTGAGGCTAAACTTAAAGCATATGATGAGCTCTATAATAGATTAGGAACAAGAGAAGGTGAGAAAGAAGTGTTTAAACTTGCAAAAGTAAGAGAACAGAAGGGTAAGGACTTAGAGCATGTTAGGTGCATTAGAAGCGATGATCAAAGGGTATTAGTCAAAGATAATGAGATCAAACAAAGGTGGGAAATATACTTTCAAAAATTGTTAAATGACAATGGCCTTGAGAATATAGGGATTGAAAATACTATAAATCTAAATAACACTGGATATTATAGATATGAACGTAGGATTAGAATGCTTGAAGTAAAAGAGGCCTTGAGAAAGATGAAATCAGGAAAGACCATGGGGCCTGATGGTATACCAATAGAGGTTTGGAAGCATATGGGAGATATTGGGGTAATTTGGTTGACTAAGTTGTTTAACAAGATTATAAAATCAAAGAAAATGCCTCATGAGTGGAGGAAAAGCTCTATTGTACTAATCTATAAGAATAAAGGAGACATTCAGAGCTACACTAATTATCGAGGGATTAAACTTATGAGCCACATCATGAAACTTTTTAAAAGAGTGATTGAGAAGAGGCTATGACATGAAACAAGTGTATTTGAGAATCAATTTGGTTTCATGCCTGGGAGGTCTACCATGGAAGCTATTTTCTTACTAAGACAATTAGTAGAGAAATATAGGGAGAGGAGAAAAGACCTACACATGGTCTTTATTGACTTGGAGAAAGCTTATGATAGAGTCCCTAGAGAGTTAATATGGAGGGTGTTGGGTGTTAAAGGGGTTTCTCAGGGGTATATAGACATAATTAAAGATATGTATGAGGGAGCAGTAACAAATGTTAAGACCACTAGTGGCGTAACTGGTGATTTTCCTATCACTATCGGATTGCACCAAGGATCGGCATTGAGTCCATACCTTTTCACATTAGTTATGGATGAGTTAACAAAACATCTGCATGAGGAGATTCCCTGGTGAATGCTATTTGCAAACGATATAGTCCTACTTGATGAGACAAGGGAGGGTGTAAACATAAAGCTAGAGTTATGGAGAGAAGCATTAGAATCGGAAGGATTTAAAAATAGCTGAACTAAGATAGAATATATGGAATGTAATTTTAGCAAGGAGAGTAGGAGTGGAGCACCATTCAAGATTGATAACCAAGAGGTCCCCATGAGAGACCACTTCTGATACTTAGGATCATTGATCCATGAGAGTGGAGAGATTGAGAGGGAGGTTACCCAGAGAATCCAAGCAGGTTGGAACAAATGGAGATGTGCATGGGGTGTTTTATGCGATCGGCGGGTGCCACTCAAACTAAAGGGAAAATTCTATAGGATGGCTATAAGGCCGGCCATGCTCTATGGATCAGAGTGTTGGGCAGTTAAGGAAAATCATACTCATAGGATGAGTGTCGTGGAAATGAGGATGTTGAGATGGATGAGTGGTAAGACACGAAACGATAGAATTAGAAATGAAAATATTAGAGGAAATTTAGGGATAGCACCAATAGGTAACAAGATGAGGGAGATTAGACTTAGATGGTTTGGACATATTCAAAGGAGGCCAACAATGACACTAGTTAAAAGGAGTAAGGCAATACAAGTTGAAGGTTCTATAAGGTCAAGGGGAAGGCCCAAAAGAACGTGGATAGAAGTAGTGAGGAAAGATTTAAGAACTTTGGGACTAAATGAAGCCATGGTATTTAATAGAGTGGAATGGAGGAATAAGATTCATGTGGTCGACCCCTAATTGGGATAAGGTCTTGATGATGATGATGATGATGATGATGATGATGATGATGATGCGTTATCCAGCAATGCTAGGGTTTATGATTTCTCCGGTGGGTTTTCTTCTTGCTCCGGTGAGTTCCTCCTCCGTAGACCGGTACAGGTTGGTGCACCTCTCCTTCTACTTCCATTTTTGGCAGGCAAGGTGGGTTTTCCAGCCACCTGGAAAGTTCCCCAGCCGTTGATCTATCAGAGACGATGAATCTGGCTTGGGTGGTGGAGATCTCATCACAGACAGCTCAGATGAATCTTTTGAGCCGTTGGATGGATTCCTGGGGCCCAAAAACCCCAAGACATGAAATCTGGGCATCGTATGTTATTGGATGGAGGAGATCTAGCAACAGGATATCTGACGGTCCAGATCGGACCGTCTCACCTGTAGCCAGTTATCCCTGCTTGGCCACCTGGGATAGGCGGTAACATGCGCGGGACGCGGGTCACCCTGTACCTGTAACCCAGATCTGATCTAGGCCGTCCATTCTATTAACTGAAATCTTAGATCCTCAATTCAAAGCTTGATATAGCTTTGATTTTAGATCTAGAAAATGATATGGACTCTGTATCATTTATAATGTACTGAACGTAGTAGATCTATGTTTTAATTTGTATTTACATAAGTTATTTAGAAAAATTAGTACCCATGATCTTAGATCATGGCCCAGATGAATTTAAAAGACAAATCTGAACCGATGGATGTCTTTAGAGAGCCCCTAAAACTTTAGGATTATGTTCACAGTCAAATTTGTGTTTATATATATGAAGATATTTACCCAAAACTGTAAAGATGAAATTTAACCCTTAAAATGGGCTGAAATATTAAAATCTTAATTCTAATTTTAATTGACTTCCAAATTTAGATCATAAACTTTCCTTGGATTTATATTTATGATAGTAATCCACTGAATAAGTTAGATCTTATTTTTAATTAGTACTTACATGATCTATTTTGTAAAATTCGTGCCATTGATCTTGGATCATGGCCCACATGACCCCAAAAATAAAATCTGAACCGTTGGATATGTTCAGAAGGTCCCAAAATTTTAAAAAATATGTTCACAGTAGAAATTATATGTCTCTAGATGAGTAATGTGAAATTTAGCCCTTAAAATGGGTTGAAATGTAAAAATCTCAATTACGATCTCAATTGAGATCCAAATTAAGATCAAAAAGTTTTGATGGATTCATTGTGATAATTATAATGGACTGAACTTATAAAATTTTAATTTTAATTAATTAAATTTTCTGTAATTAAGTGGATAAGTAACTAACATCCTTGATATACAAGATCTAGGATGATCAGACCAATAATACCTTTTTGGATGATGATTTTATTATTTATTAAATAAAATTAGTATCTTAAATTGAATTAATTAGGCAGACCTTAAGAGATCTAGCCCTAAGAGTTACTAAAATCCCTAAAAATGAATAGTATCTCCTAGATCAAGATGATCCAGGATGATTGGACTGTATGAATGTATTTTTATGATGATCTTGAGATAATATCATATGGATTTAATGAATGGATGATGAGGATTTGGGATAGATTAAGATCTATGCCCTTAAATGGTATAAAGTAACCTAAGATCTCCTTGATCGGGTAGATCAAGGAAGATCAAATCAATGGATGAGATAAATCAATGATTTAATAATTAAAGTACATCAATATAAAATGTTTGATTTAAACTAAAATGAAGGATCAAGATCTAAATCCTAAAGAGATAAAAAATGAATATGGATCAATTAAGACCCTTGGATCATGATAACATGTTGATTTCTATTTGAATTATTGAATATTATTGTCTTTCATTTCTTAGTTGAGTTAATTATAGAATTGTTTATTTAATTATTTAATTATTCTTTTATGCTTTAATGCTTATGTAATGGAAATTTTATTTAAATTGTAATTAAATGAAATTAGAAGGAAGGGACATTCACATGGAATGTATGACATGGACTTAATATAGTAAGGATCATAGTTAGTAGGATAATATAAGGAATATAAATTCCTTGGTCTAACTTAGGAGAATAATAAAACTCCATGAATGACATTTTAGTTCATGGATTTAATTAAAAACAATTAGAAAGAATACTTAAGATTAAATGCTCATAGGAACCTTATGAAGAGTTGAGTTAGGGTCGAGCTACTGAATGATGGATATAGTGGTTAAGGGGGTTATCTAATAGAGCCACGCTCTCCCCCCACCTTCCATTGAAGTTTGTGAGGTTTAAACGCCTGCTTACATGAGGATTGAAGTAGCCACTTTGTGTTCAACCATTTAATTAGTAAGCCTGAGCCAATTGGACATAAGAGGAGCTTCTAGACTTAGGATAAAATAAGCTACCCTCAACCAATAAAACATTAATTGGTTGAGTAATAATAATGAGAGCATAAAATGTAGTAAATCATCTTATCCTAATAAAAATGGTAATTAAGATAAGGATAATCAAATAAGGTCCATAGGATATTGGATGATAAAAAACAAATACTAATGTAGTATTGTATTACATGTGTATATGTATAGTATGTATGCGTATGTAGAAGAACATAAATAGAGAATCCAAACCCTTGATCAAATTTGATTCAAGGAAAATTAGGGTGTCATCTATAAGAATACATACTTGAATAGAGAAATAACTGTATACATGTGGTTTGATCCAAAACATGGATCTAACCAAATGATCAAACTAAGTGATCCATAACATATGATCCAACTAAGTGATCCAAAACATGTGATCCAATTAAGGGATCCAAAACATGTGATCCAATTAAGGGATCCAAAACATATGATCCAAATAAGTGATCCGAAAACATACGATCAAATTAAGTGATCTAACCAAAGGATCAAACAAAGTGATCCAAAACATGTGATCTAACCACATGATCAAATGAAGTGATCTAACCTCATAATCTAATCCACTTGATGTAATCTATTGATCAAGCCTAATGAGGTGAAAGTAATGAGATATGGAGACTAAGGAAGCCCTAAGAATAGGGTATGTACAATATTCCAGCCTTAATTAAACAGACAGATCGTCTGATATGTACAATTTATTTTCCATACAAGTATGGAGGCTTGTGGTTTTGTTTTACACAGAGATAGAGACTGGGGATGCTATGCTAGGGAAGTTATGAGGGTTTGGCCACCTGCTTCTTGAAACTTATATGATGAATACCATGCCCAAAGAGAAGCTAAATGTCGGGTGGGGCAATAATGGGAAGGCCCCACTGTGACAGCCATGGTTCACCCCATGAGGACATGGATTGATTATTCCACAGTTGGTGTCAGTGGAGGATTATACAGTTATCTGGGCACTCTGTACAGATTGAGACTGTAAGCATAGTAGTCCTAATGTATTTTGCATTATGATGCACATATGATAGGCATAGTATGATGCCATGGCATGATGATATGCTATTACATGAGTTCCTAGAATGAAAACCCCGTATAAGGATTGGTTAGGTATTGCTCTCCTAAGTGGGAGTATAGCCAGGGGAAGGAAAAAGTGTTGAGTAATCTTTGGCTAGGTATTGCTCTCCTAAGTGGAGGCATAGCTAGGGGATGGAACCAGTTTTGAGCAATCTTCACTATATTAATTAATTTGTCATGTACTACATAAATAGTATATATACTCTATGTGGAGAGTGCTCATGAATGGATAACCATGATGAAATAAGTACTGAGGTATGCATTCTTATATTGATGAAGTGGTATGTTTTTGTATTCCCCTACCAAGCATAGCTTGCTGAGGTATTGTACATGTTTCCATGTTTACAATACCTCAGATGCTGAGAAGGAGGGTTAGAAGCTCAAGACTGTAGAAGACTTAAGAAGATATTGATGAATAATCAATCAAGATACATCCTCTTGAAGTGATGTATTTTATTTGAGGGAATTGTATTGTATTGAGAGTTTTAATGTATGGTGAGGTTTGCAAATTTTGAATTATGTAATTTGGACAGGTATTGTACTGGTACTGGGCTATACTGTGAACCATTAGATGGATTCTGGAAATTTAATGAAATCATATTCCTTCAATGGAATTTTATTTTGTACACAAATTGTATTTATATTATGTATGAAGTGGTGACTTGGGTTTTCAAAACAAGTTTAAAAGAGAAGAATTTTCATTGCTTTGTTTTGCGAAATTTTTTTACTAAGGAGATGCCCTTGCCTATGAAAAATGTATTATAAAACGTGTTTCAAAAACCTGGGTTCTTACAAAGTCGACTTGCCAAACCCCCCTTCTCTTTCATTGCGCCTGCTTCATCCTCTTGACCCCGACCATCATCGGCTTTGTCTCCTGTCCAACACCGTTCCCCTCTCTTCTCCACGTTAGCTGCCAATTTTAGAAGCCAGAAGATGCCCCAACTCCACCTTCTCCTATTCTCAGATCACCCAAGACATCGGCTTCTCCAACTACAACATTGCGTCCTCCCATCACCCACATTCATCATCAGCAAGCCCATAAATGGAAACCCAACATGGGTTTCCTCTTTTCTTTCCTTTTTCCTCCCACTCTTCTTCTTCCTTCTCCCCCATCTCCTCCTCCGGCTCCCTCCTCATCGGGTTTTTATTTTTTTGTTTAATCTATTTTCTTTCTTTAATTCCAATTCTACCCATTAACCTTTAGTTTAATGCCTTCTGTGTCCTCTTCTTAATTCCCTCTGTATCCCTACTGTAAGTATCCCTCACTCCTTTTATTTCCTAGATTAGGGTTTTCATTTAGAAAGCATTTTTAGGGCTTTGCATTAGTTTACTATTTTAATTGCATTCTTAGGGCACGTTTAGTGCTTTAAGGGTGAATTTGATCACCACTCCTTAGCCCACCTAGGATAATGACCTCAAGCATGCAACCTTACCTTTCAAATTAATTTAAAATCAATTAGAAGAGACCTATAGGTCCATCACATGCTTGTAGGATCCTCTTACTAAGATGCAATCTATTGACACTAGAGTGACTTTTGAGAATTGTGGTTATAGTGGGTGTCTTAAAATCCAAGTGATTTTTCCATGCCTTATGTTGACATTTGTTGAGGTCTAAACGCCCCCTTACATAAGGATTATATTAACGACCTTGTACAGAACCTAATTGGTAAGCAATAGTCAATTATGAAGGAGAGGAGGAGTGCTAGATTAGGTTAATTTAAAAGCATTGTCCCTACACAAATTCAAGAAAATCAAAATATTGTTGCTCATTGAACTTAAGGATTATATTGTGCCCTTTATTTGTGCATCATTTTAGGAAGTTATGTTGCATCGTGTACGTTAGTTTTTCCTCTTAAAAAAAAGAAAAAGAACTCAACATTATATAGAACAATTTGTTTAATTATATACAAAGTTGAGAACAAAAGCCTATTAAGAAGGGGATAGATATCATAAATTAGATGCATCGTTGGATAGGTTAGACATTATGGAAAGTCAATTGCTTAGAATAATAACTTCTAGGCAAGTTGGGCCACATACCATAATGACTATACCTATTCTGAGCATCCTTATTCCACTCCTTCATGGCCCCCATCAAGCTTCACATACAATGAATACTATCAGGAACTAGTCGACGCACCTAATGCATTTTTACACCTTAGCAATTATTATTTTGAGAAGAATTACCAAGATTATAATAGATGGGCTAGGCATCATGAACAACCATGGTTTCAAGATTATCGATAATAGGAAGAACTAAAATGGTCCCACCTTGGTCAACACCACCATGATTATTAAGAATATCAGGGTCAACCATCATGTGTTTAACTTGCTTAATCCTTTTTCAATACCCCATTACCACATCAATACCAACCTTATGAGTCGTTTCCTTTACAACATGAAGAACCACCATTAGAAGAGCAACAATTTTTTAAGAGAATAGAACAAGTCATAACTGCTAGCCAAAAGGAAATGAACAAGAGATGGAGAAATGGGTAAAGGAAATGAAACCACTATGGGAAAATACTGACAGAAACATTGCTGAAATTATAAAAAGGACTAAGGAAATGAAACAAATTGAGGATAATGAAGAGTCATTTATTACTAGGGAGGAAATTTCTTATGATCCAATTGAGCCACAAAGGCCACAACCATTCTTAGAAACCTCCAACTCAGCTCTACTCAAACCATGTCTTGCTCCTTACGATTATGATGAAGAGACTTCCATTGATGAAGAAAATAAAAATTTAGAAACATCCAAACCAAAACCTCTTGCTCATTTTTATGACTGATGAAGACACATCTATGTAGGAGGTGAATCAGTTCTTGGATAATGTACCTTTGATGGACACTTTCAATGGCAAATTAGAGTAAAATTCCCTATAGAGCTTGATATTCCAATTGAGCCTTGTAATGTAGAAGATGTACCTGATTGGGACCTACAGACCTTATTTGAGCAACCATTAGACAATAATTTAGGTCCATCTAAAATCTTATATGTTCCAGAAGAACAAGAAGAGAAAGAGTCTATTGATGTACTAGCCCTACATCAACCAACTCTATGGCACACATTAGAAGATAACCAGTGTTTAAGCCAAACCTTGTCCCTATCTTTAACAATACAAGAAGAACCTTTTAGGGAAGGGCAGAGTTAGTTATTACCCTAGTTCAAGACAATGTTAGGGAAACAAAGGAAAGAGTTAAACTAAATACAATGGTCACTGTCATCCCTCAATTTGGTCAAAAAGAGGACACTTCATCTCCAAATGGTCCAACAAAATGCACGGTAGTACACGAAGTCATTGTGTTACTATCACCTTAATTTTTGAGGTGGAGGAATTATATTGACTACCGTGAAATTTTGAAGATGGGGGATCATCAATATGATTCCCCACAATTAAAAATCATGGTGATCTTCATTGTTTTAATGTTACCACCACCAAAAATTTTAGGGTGGAGGCAATATATAGATTACTGCAAGATTCTAAAGTGGTGTGAGAAATCTCACCATTTCATCTTAGGGTTAAGATTAGGACAAATAAGCTGACCCATTTAGCTCTAGGTTTAGAAAGTTGGGTTAGGCCATATCTGATGTTTTTCAAATTTCCATCTTCTACATTCTTCCATTATCATATAGATCCTATGCTTTCCAACAATGAGGACAATATTTCATTTAGGTTGGGGGTTGTAGATGCACATAAAGATTTTGAATTTTCTTGATTCTTATGAAAAAAAAAAAGTTTTTAAGGTAGAGTTCCCTGACTAATAAGAACTGTATGTTCATAATTTAGTAATTCCACTATTTTCACCTCTTAATGGAATGCGTATGATTAGTTTTGCATATCATTCATGTGTTAAAGTATTTTATAAAAGTTAATTCTCAGAAACCATTTATACACAACACATAATCAAGACTAATAGAGAGGTATGACTCAGAGACCCTAAGGAAAATTAGTGGATACTTATGACCCAATGAGTTTAAAGAATTAAGTAATTCCACAATTTCTTTAGTGTATATTACTTAGTGTGATCTTGTTATCTTTGTTTTGGTTAAACATTAAGAATAAATAGGAGTAATAGTTTTAATTTTAGAAAATTTATTGAATCTAATAGGCTTTAGGAAACCTAGGAAATGATATAGGCTATCCTTGCTCAGCCTAGAGATATAAAGCCTACCCAGTATATTATACTAGTAGTTAGCCCCTTTGAGCATATTATTAAGCCATTGTCTTCTTAACGCCCACTCACCTTAACCTAGAATAAACTAGTAAAATAAATATCCATTACCCATTGTCAAAATGAGTAGAGCTAGTAGAGAAAGTTCAAAATAGAACAAAAAGTCAATGAAGTGAGAAAAACGAGTAGTCTTTCTTCCAA
Organism: Warburgia ugandensis; assembly: GCA_035236585.1. Lineage (NCBI taxonomy): Eukaryota > Viridiplantae > Streptophyta > Magnoliopsida > Canellales > Canellaceae > Warburgia > Warburgia ugandensis. The sequence continues at coordinate 51,208,515 of CP141130.1, forward strand.
AGAAGTCAAAGGAAAAAAATAAAAAAAATTGAAAGACAAAAATATGAAAGAGTATTCACTTCAAGTACGATCCAAAAGAAAAGTTGTCCTAGTAGATATTTATTAAAGACCTCTACTCAATTTTGAACCTTTAAAATCCTTATACCCTTCTTTTCTCAACATGTCCTAGGTCTACATTTCATCCTAGTTAAAGACCTATTGATCTTAGGAGGAACATAGCTTTAAAGAGGAGATAAAAAGAAGAACTTAAAGTAAAAGACTCCTAATATTCTTGGAGATAACATCCACTCTTAAGGATCACTTTTCCTTTGGATTTAGTCACATAATAAGAGAAATATGTTTAACCCCTTATTTGAGAGTTTCAATTATGAGCATATACATGTGAGGATTTGAGGTCAAGACATATTTTTAATGGAATTTAAGCATATTCAGTTAGAAGTCAAGATTTATGTGGCTATACACACACATGCACTCCGAGAAATAGCTCAAATAGAATGTCTTTAATATGTTTATGATGTGTAGAATTGTTAAATCCTCTTTAGTAAGTCATGAAAACAAGTAGATTGCTCATGAATGAGAATTCTTAGAGATAAAATAAGGGCTCAGCCTTATTGAATTTTGTGGGTATATTCACTGCAAACCCTCACAAGGCCTAACTTGTCCACTGGGGGTAACCTAAGGGTTCACGGGCTTGTTGTATATGCTAAATACAATTGTGAGTACCTACAAAAGTGGCACTTTGTACCAGTTTTTGCAAAATGATTTTCTGCATATTTTACTCTAGACTCACAAAATGCTAGTTGGGGGGTGTTAAGTGTTCAATTTTGGTCAAAATGCCCCTAATTTAGCATTCAATTAGAGCATCTAATCAATCAAATTTATAATTTTTAGCTTGATTTTTAATTTAGATCCAATTGACCATGTACTCATTAATTTGTCAAAATTAATGATCAAATGATCATTTGAGATAATTAAATGCTTAATGTACAATTTAGATGACTCTAATCTAGTCTTTTGTCTTGCAGATCAGCTAAAGGAGTCTTGGATGGCTCAGATCAATATTCAATGGTGTTGATCAATTAAAAGAGGCATGGATGGATCATATCAAATTTCAACAGTACAAATCATCCTAAAAGAGCATTGAATGGACTAGATCACTCACAAAGATGGATAGGATAGTTTCCTAAAGGAAAATTGATGTCAATTGGAAATCATGGAGAAGATGTTATTATAAAGGAAATAACATGGGAATGGGAAGGTGCAAAATAGAAGGAACCTCATGTTGAAAAGTCTTAATTGTAGTAGAGACATGGATTTGGAAAGAAGGGAAATTTATATAAGAGGAAGATTCCTCTCTCTCCCCACCTCTTTCTTCTTAAATTCCCTCTTGGCTGACCCATAGGAGGAGGTAGACCCCTCACCCTTCCCTTCTTCTCAACTTATCTCATCCCTCTCTCTCTCTCTCTCTCTCTCTCTCTCTCTCTCTCTCTCTCTCTCTCTCTCTCTCTCTCTCTCTCTCTCTCTCTCTCTCTCTCTCTCTCTCTCACCTCCTCTTTGCTCTATCCCCACAACCAAATAGCACAACCTACCTTCACTGTACTCTCCTTCTTTGTCTCACTATCCCTCTCTATTCTCTCCCTAGATTCCTAGTAGGAAACCGGATCTCCTCACCCCATCATTGGGCCCACTCTTCTTTCTTATCTCTTCTCACTTGCCTAGCACATTGTCTCCCTCTCCTTCCCATCTCTATGTCTCCTCTTCCAGTTGACCCGCCAAACCCCCCTTCTCTTTCACCGCACTGGCCTCATTCTCTCCAACACCGTTCCCCTCTCTTCTCCACATTGGCTGTCAGCTCCAGAAGCCGAAAGATGTCTCAACTCCTCCACCTTCTCCTGTTCTTAGATCACCCAGGACGTTGACTTCTCCAACTATAGCATCGCATCCTCCCATCACCTACGTTCATCACCAGCAGGCCTAGAAATGGAAACCCAACACTGGTTTCTTCTTTTCTTTGCTTTTTCCTCCCCCTCCCCCTCTTCTTCTTCTTCCTTCTCCCCATCTCCTCCTACGTCTCCCTCCTCATTAGGTTTCTATTTTTTCATTTAATCTGTTTTCTTTCCTTAATTCCAATTCTGCTCATTGACATTTAGTTTAATGCCTTTTGCATCCTCTTTTCAATTCCCTTTGTGTCCCTGTCTATTCCAATTTTATTTTATATTCACTCTGTTTATCCAAGAATTGCCCAATCCGAGCCAGATCAATTAAGGCTTAACCTAATCAATGGGTTAGCCTTAAACAACCAAAAACTCTCAATTTCTCCTCAATTTCTTCTCTGATTTTCAATTAAATTTTAGATTTCATTCTTAGGACATTCCTAACTTAATTAATGTATTTGATCTTTAACCTGAAATCCATAAAGTGATCTAGACTGTCCAAATCCCAAAATCACCATTTACTCTAGATCTTTACAATTTTGAGGAATCTGACAAATCCAACTAGCATATCTTTAATCAAGGACATTTTGTAGACATTGATGAAGGCTAATCAACTCCAATATGATCATATTTGAAGTAGTTTTCTCTATGTTATTTGGTTTATTTTCTTTCTTTTTGAACTAGAAATTTGGTAACGTTTGGTAGTTGAATAGATCTGAACCTTTATTCCATTTCTAATAATTTTTTATTATTTATTTTGAATTTTTGGCCATTAAAATTTATTAAAACTCCAAATTCTTAAAGCAAGTCCTTGTAGGATCAACCTGTACTTACACACACTACACTCCAATAGCCCGTGCATTGGCGGAAAACAACAACAATCTACATCCCATTTAATTGATTGTGCAAGTGTTCATCATGAAGCAGATTGTGAAAATGAGTTTGAAGATGAAGATATTATGTTTGGAAGGGGAGAAATAAGCTAATAACACGATGTGAGATAGTAGATGAATGAGAAAGAAAGATTGTGTTGTAAGATAGGTACTATGCAAGATAAACACAATGTAGGCATAGGCATATGTAGAACAATGGCCTAGAAATCAAAGCCTAAGGTGCGACAAAGATACAAGGGGCAATAGTCGAGTAGTATAGGATGCTCCATTACTATGCCGAGGAGATTGTGGATAATAATCACGGTAGAGTAGTCAATTGTAATGTCATTTGTCCACACAATGATGACTTTCCTCTTTCTCAAAGGATTTATGTATGTTACTCGATAGCAAGGGAAGGATTCATTAGAGGATGTAGGCCAAAGGAGATATAGTAGGAGTCCTAATAGTAGTCTCTGGTGTTGATAGTAATAGTGATGTTCACCATTGCCATTCTAATGGTAGAGAAAAAGAGGATTAAGTCTAGTAAGTGGTTTGGTGGAACATTTATTAAGAGATATAGGAAAATATCCAAAAGTAGGTTGGACTTGGATATCAAACAAGCAAATCTATATATCAAGTTATACTTTCACTTTACGGTTGATTAATATTTATTATGCTACACAACTTCATGCAAAATATAGGTTCTGTGTGAGGCATCTCTATTAGAATTTCATAAAGCAATTTAAAGGCTAATAATGAAGGAAGAGAATTGTGGTATTTGATATACTTAAAAATATTATATGGGATACCTCTATATTTAGCATTTTTAACCATATAATTCACTTAAATATCACTAAGTAGGGTTTATTTCATATTTTACAAAATTAGGGTACAACTTTAAAAAAATCCTATTTTTAGTATTCAAAGCCTTAAAAAAGAGCAAGACTACTATCCAAGCAATGTCATGGGGCCACATTCCATAAACCATGATGTTCGATGGATCATAATGTTATGGGAGTGTTCTCAATAAAGTTAAAGTAGTAAGAAACCCTAAAGCATTGCTAGACCTTATCCGTACTATAAAGGGTGTTCTTTTCAAAAGTAAAGGTGACAAAAATTCCATGCATACATGCAAGCAATCTACCACCTAGGGGAGCATTTAAGAAAAGCTCAAATTGCATATAATGGATGCAAATATATAGGAACTTTTCTAAAACAAAACAAGTCGGAGACCATGGCCTACATGAAGACTTATTCCACTCACTCTGTCTCCTACTCAACCAAAATAGGGTACTACACTATGGTGTAGAGGATTTCCTGATGTATAGTGGTGCATTTCCCTTAATTCAACATTTTCATGTGATGGAAATAAGAAAGAAAGAAGGAGAAAATAAAGTAGGTGTGGAGAGAGAGACAATTTACAGGAAATCTGTAGTCAACATTCATTCTTATTTTTGAAGTGCTCAATGGCCAAGATCTATCCTTGTTTATGGATATCTTGAGCAACCAATGAGAACTTACTCAAACGAGGATAGACCAATGAGAAAGAAGATTACAATGAAGACTAGAGTTGAACCCTATTGGTGGAGATTTTTTTTGGTGGGCAGCCCACCTTATTTTTAGGAGAAACACCTCCCACTCTAGTGGGGATACATCCTCCACTATTTGAAGCCCATTGAAAAAATATAAAAAAGGTGGACTAGGAAGGAAATAAGGAGGATACTTAGAGTGGATAAGGAAATCTCAATGGAATCTATTCCATTCAAACCATGGCATGCCAATCTAGTAGTGAAGAGAAAATGAGTTACAAAAGAGATCCTTTTGGATAAGGAAACCTTAATATAATCTCATCTCATCTCATCCATTTAGTATTCATTTCTACCTGCATTCTACCTTTCTTTCATACCTTTTGAACTTCCACCATACTCCAATAGAGTTATATGCCTCCTCAACCATTCGTTTCTATTTCCTACATTCCTTCCTTTATTTTTCCCATTTCCCTTCTATCTCTATCTCTATCTCTATCCTTCCTACCCTATCTTCTTTCCCCACACGCCTTTATCTCATTCCACTTAACTCATTTCCATATCTTTCCATCACTTTCACTCTCCATTCCACATCCAACACTTCCTTCCCATTGAATTCCACTCCCACCTCTTTCCTTTCTCTCTTATCCCTTCCATCCTCCAACCCATCTCAACCATTCTTCACTCTTTCCTTCTTATGATGTTAACCAATCACATCCTAGGGATTCCACCTTAGAACTCTATAAATAGAGGTGAAAAATAAGGAGAATGGATCTATTACTTTTTCCTAGAGCCTAAAGATAAGTTTTGGAGAAATAAAGACAAAGATCAATCTCACCATCTCTCCTTTGGAGCTCAATGTCCATTATAAGGAGAAGAGGTAAGAGACTCAACCTACCATTGCTCCGCCTATCCCTCCTCCCTATCTTCTCTCATTCTATCTTTCCTTTCCTTTCTCCCATTCATAGACCTACACACCCTTGCATGCACCATCCTTGAATTCCTCTTTGTTATATGTCTTCTCCACCCTTTCATTCACATGCACCCACCTTCCACTTTCATTCCATGCTTTTCACCCTCTTACCTACATGCCCAATCCTGTCTTAGATTCACACACACCAACCCTAATCACATTCTCTCTCTCTCTCTCTCTCTCTCTCTCTCTCTCTCTCTCTCTCTCTCTCTCTCTCTCTCTCTCTCTCTCTCTCTCTCTCTCTCTCTCTCTCTCTCTCTCTTCCACATGCAACCCCTTATATTCCTACTAATCACGCACCCCTACATTTTACCTTACATGCACACTCCCCCTCCTTCATTAGATTTACATGCACCACCTTCCTTTCCCTTCCACCTATAACACCCCTAACTTTTGTAATAAAATTGAATAAATAATGAAATTGAAATTTCAAGAAAAATCAGGCTCAAATATTAGGCTTATTAAAAATACAATTCTCATAGAAGTATAATCAAGGTATAATGCATGTATAATTGAAGACATACTCAACAAACCCTTCAAAATGATTATAAGCATGACAAATTCCGAATTCGAATGAAAAATCCTTATTTTTCTACATTTTTATGAATAAAAGGGTAAAATGGTAATTTTACTCAAAACTGAGACCTAAGGCTTAAAAATTTGGAACGTACTTGAAAATATGAATCCAATTCCACTAAGTATGCTCAATTCCAAGTTCATGGGAATAAACACTATTTTTCTTCATTTTTGGAATTAAAAGGGTAAAATGGTCTTTTCACACCCATAGCGCCCACAAGGGACCCACAAAGGAATCTGATGATCAAAAAACGTGTAATTATGAGTCAAACCACTACCACCTGCTAGTGGAGAAGGAGGTGGTAGTAGGAATCCAATGAATATTGAATAATAAAAAGAATAAAACATAATAATTACACATAATCATGAAAAACACCCAAAATGCCTATAAATACCTTAGAAAAAAATTCACAAAAATTTTCACAAAATTCCCTAGCCTCCCCCAAAATCTCAGATCAAAACTCCTCCCCCTTCTCTCTCTTTTCTTCCTTCTTTTTCCTTTTTTTTTTTCTTATGTTAGTGCGTCTATAGACACACCCAAGGGAATATTCCACCTTGAATCATTGGGCGCGTCTGTAGATGCGTCGTCCCCGATGAGTAGGGTTTTCACCCTGCTATGGTTTTTCAATTAGACATTCTTTCTAGATCGTTGAAACCTTAATCCACACCGTCAAAAAGGTTTAGCACATCCATATACACAAAAGCCTTATACTTTTGCAATGATCAGTGGAATATTCATTGGCCAAATCATTGGAAAATAGTAGCTCCAATGACTTATAATCAAGCATGGATTTTTTTATTTTTCGGCCAAGTTTTCAAACTTTGAACACTCCAGGTAGGTGCATCTCCCTCCCCTCTTTCTATTCATATAATTAGGTTGTGTTTTTCGGCCTCTAGGAAATCTCCCCAGCCGCTGATTTGTTAGAGACGATGGATCCGGCAACAGGGTTGAGATCCACCATCTTAGACAGCTCAGATGAAATTTTTGAGCCGTTGGATGGATTCCTGGGGCCCAAAAACCCCAAGAGATGAAATTTGGGTCGTTGATGGTCAAAGATGGAGGAGATCCGGCCATAGGTGATCCAACGGTCTAGATTTGAACCGTCTCACCTATAGCAAGTCACCTGTGTCAACCACCTGCAATAGGCGGTAACGGGCCTGGGCAGCTGATCGCCCTCATTCCCGTAAGCCCAGAATTGATTTGGGTCGTCCAATTTTGAACTGAAACTGTATTTTTTCCAATTAAGAGCTCAATATAGCTCTGATTTTAGATCTGAAACTGCTTGTAGATTTGTTGTCACTTTTGTAAGCTACTGAACTCATGAAATGTATGTTATAAATTGTATTTATTTGAGATTATAACAAAAATTTGTAGTAATAACCTTGGGTCATGACCAATATGATCCCAAAATTTAAATATGAACAAATGGATGGGTTTAGAGGATCCCAAAACCTTAAGCATAATGATCATGGTAAAAAATTTGGGTTTCTAGATCAAGTAAATCAACAAAAACAGTGAGATTAAAATTCAGCCTTTAAAATGAGTTAAAATCCCAATTTTGATATCAATTTAACTCCAAATTGAGATCGAAAATTGGGTTGGATTCCTTTTGATGAGTAGAACCTATTGAACTTGGAAAATTTATGTTTTGATGCATGCAAAATTCTATTAACAAAGAAAAGTATTACTAATTCTTATGATTAGTGAAATTTGGAATGATCAAACCATATAATTATGATCCTTTGATGATCTTGTGACTTTAAAACATGGAATAAATGGTCATAAGTGATTGATCTATGTTTAATTAAGTGATTTAGCCTTAAAAAGTAGTAAGATCCATACAAATGAATGGTAATCTCCTTGATCAAATTGATCAAGAATGATTGGACAGTATGGATGTGTTTTGATGAAGATATGAAGTTAATATCATATGGGATTATGGACTAGATGATGATGATTTGGGATAGATCAAGATCTATGCCCTTAAATTGGATAAAATGACTTAAGATCTTCTTGATCGATTAGATCAAGAAAGATCAAATCATATGATGAGATGCATCAATGATCTAATGATGGAATCACATCAAGAAGATATATTAGATCTAAAGGAAAATGAAAAGATCAAGATCTAAACCCTAAAACAGATGAAAGATGAATAATGACCATTGAATCATGATGAATAGTTATGGCATGTTAGATTTTTATTTGAATTATTTAATGTTATTATAATTTTCATTTATTGCTTAGTAGATTTACTTGTAGATTTATTTATCTATCTATTTATGCTTTAATACTTATGATATGAAAACTACATTGAAAATGTAATTAAATGAAATCAGAATTGAAGGACATTTACATGAAATAAATGACATGGACTTGATGATAGTAAGGGCTATAGTTAGTAGGATAATATAAGGAATATCATTTCCTTGGCCCAAATTAGGAGAATAATGAAACTCCATGAATGACACTTAAATGTTAATGGATTTAATTAAAATAAATTAGAACGAGTACTTAGGGTTAAAATGCTCATAGGAGCCTTATGAAAGGTTGAGTTAAGCTCACCCTAGTGGATAATGAACATGGTGGTTAAGGGGGTTATCTAATAGAGCCGCGCTCTTCCCCCACCTTTCGTTGACGTTTGTGAGGCCTAAATGCCTCCTTACATGACAATTGAAGTAAGCACTTTGTGTTCAACCGTTCAGCTAGTAAGCCTTAGCCAATTTGACATATGAGGAGTTGTCTAGACTTAGGATGGAATAAGCTATGCTCAACTAGTAAAATATTAACTAGTTGAGTAATAATAATAAGAGCATAAAAAGTTAGTAAATTATCTAATCCTAATAAAAATTGTAAATAAGATAAGGAAGATCAAACAAGATCCAAGAGAGATATTGAAAGATCACAAATAAAAAGAAAATAAATATAATGTAGATTGTAGTATTTTTCTATGATTTTACTTATAGTGTAGATTGTGAACTTAGAAGATTTGAAACCTTGATCATATATGATTTAAGGAAAGTTAGGGCATCCCTCATAGGATAACCCCATGTAGAAAGAATACCTATCTTGAAGAATAACTTTATATGTATGGTTGACTGATTTATGAATCAAGATTATGATGGACAATATGGAGTTGAGAAGTATGAATCAAGACCATGATACCACTTTGAGGTAGGTGGATGTACAAGGATGTATTAAGGATTCATGTGTATATATACATGATCTTTTGTCTAAGAATTATAGACCTTCACGATACAAGTATGCTTAGTACCTTAGCATATTCATGATCTAATCACACAATCCAACTAAGTGAACCAACCCCATGATCCAATTCAACTATCTAATTACATAATTAAATGAGGTGAAAGTAATGAGATGTGTAGACTAAGGAAACCTTAAGAATAGGGCATAGAAAATATTCCAGCCTTAGTTAAACAAACACATCGTCTGATATGCATAATGTATTTTACATACAAGCATGGTGGCTTGTGATTTTGTTTTACACAGTACTAGGACTGGGGAGACTATGCTAGGGAAGTTATGAGGGTTTGGCCACCCGCTTCCTGAAATTTATATAATGGATACCATGCCCAAAGAGAGGCTAAAAGTCAGGTGGGGCAATAATGGGAAAGCTGCCGCTATGACAACCATGGTCCTCCCTATGTGGACATGGATTTGTTATTTCCACAGTTGGTATCAGTGGATTATTATACAGTTATCTAGGTGCACTATACAGATTGAGACTGTGGCATAGTTGTCCTAATGTATTTTGTATTATGATGCACATATGGTAGGCATAGTGTAATGCCATGGTTATAAGGTGGAATTCAAGCCTAAAAAAGGAGGTAGACTTGTAAAGATCCTAGTTGAGTGACACAATTAAGGAGTCCTACAACAAACACTTCAAGGGAGTTTACTTTATTTTCTTTGTTTCATTTCCTTTCTTTATGTACTCAAATTAACTGCAAGAAAAAGTCACATTAATGAAAGAAGTTTTTAGTTAGTTTGCTTTACTTTTCTTATCTTATTTACTTACTTTAAATTAGTGCTTAATTTTAATTGCTCTCTTTAATTGATGGCTAGGTTATAGTTTGGTTTTAATTGAATATGTTTATTAAAAAGTCTCTATGGGATCAACTCGTATTTGTCTTGTCTATGCTATAGTGGACTCGTGCACTTGCAGTATAATTAAAATAACATAATATATTTTATGCCATTTCCAAGGACTTGTAATAGAGTTTTCACTTAAAGCTAGGTTGTAATACTTTACCATTAGTTGTAGTTTTAGGGCTGCATATAGAATATTTACATTCTTGCTTGTTTTCCTTATTCCTAAAGATCTTTGATACTTCTCTTTTTGTTTGTGCATAATTTGGAGAAGGATTTGGAGGAAGATTTAGGATAGTTTCACATATTTTTTAGTTGAGTGAATTGTAGTGAGGCCATGAATGTTCTTTTTTATATTGTGATTCATATAAATTAAAAAGAGTAGTAATAATATAGCTCAAGGCTAGTCCATCTTAACCTAGAAGAGGAGGTGGCATATACATGAACCCACCCTTGTATGAGAAGACTATTTCCAAGACCACACTGTGAGTTATTCTAACCTTCTTTCCAATTCCTAGATTAGGATTACATTAATTTAGTTGCATTATGGATGGTAGTGTAAAGTATATAAAAGGAACTTTATTATTTGCTGTATTCTAACAGTTTACAATGTTTTTCTGCTGTCCTTGCATATTAAGGCACATTTAAATACTTTAAGGTTAATCTAATTTGGTTGAATTGTTGTGGGAATGCTTAATTCATTAGTAAGGGCACCCTCCCCTTGTAAGATCAAGGGTGGATTTCATCACTATCCCTTGGTACCACCTTGGTTAATCTTCACCTTATGTGAAACCCTAGCCTTTAGAAATTAATTAAAATCAAGTAGAAGAGACTTATAGTGGTCCACATGTTCACAGGACCCTCTTCGAAGGAGGCAGATTACTGTCACTCTAGTGGTCCCTATCTAATCAGCTATGTTGGTATTTAAATGGCTAGCTCTACCAACACACTCAATGACTCAGATAAGCTACAACTAACTAAGGACCATGTGACATGGTTGATTATGGTCAAGATCTAACTAGTAAGTAACAAGACAATTCTGAAAGAGAGGTGGACTTAGGTTTGAAATAGCCTAAAAGCCTCTCCCATAAAGAAATTTAAGAAAAAAAATAGAACATTTAATTTTTCTATTATAGGGTTGGCATTATTGTGTATCCTTTGACTATTTGGTTGTGCATCAATTTTGCATTTAGGTTATATTATCTAGTTTAGGATTCTCTGGACTAGTAAAAAAAAACTTTCATTGTATACAAGGACTTAGTTTCATTGTATATAAAGTTAAGTACATTGCACTAACTAGTGGTGTATTGACAACCATAGATCCCTCAATCTAAGTTTAGTAGATTTAGACTAGAAGATCAAATAGACCATTAGGCAAGGACTTAGGAATCAAGAAGAACTAAAAACCTTTCCAAAGACATGGCCAACGAGGATATAGAATTCAAGCCATTAAAGGATTATTCTACTATTATCCTATGCAACTCGTTGTCTTGAATATCTTTACCTAAGACTAATGCAAACCTCTTTGAGTTGAAACTAGGGTTATTCAACTCCTACCGACTTTATAAGGTCTAGCTAAGGAGGACATGTACTATCATGCCAAGGAATTCCTTGACACTTGATCTACCTTTAAATACAACAAATTTTCTGACTACTCTATTAGGTTGAGGCTATTTTCCCTCTCTTTGAAGGATAAAGCTAAAGTGTGTCTCAACTCTTTAGAAATAGGGTCCATCATCACATGGGTTCAACTATCCAAGAGATTTTTGAATAGGTTTTCCCAGTTCATAGGATCAATGCCCAGAAGCGAGAAATAACAAATTTCCAACAAAAGGAAGAAGATCATTTATATGAATGTTGGGAACATTGGAAAGACTTAATGTTGAAATGCCCACATTGTGGCTTTGAAAAGAGACAACATGTCTGATATTTCTATGAAGGTCTGATCCCACAAAACCAACGTATGATTGATGCCATAAGCGATGAGGCTTTCATGACTAAGAGTGATGTGAAGGCCTTAAATTTTTTTGAGATACTTGCAAAATATTCCTAGCAATGTGATTACTTAACCAAGAAGGAGAGAAATTTACTACCTCCAAAGAAAGGTGGTCTATATGAGATAGGGGTCACTACAGATCTGTACAAAAAAATTGATGTGTTGGCCCACAAAGTGGACAAAATAGATTATCTTACCCAATGGTTAGATGCTTTCTTGATGACTAATTGATCTTCTATGCAACCTCATACGATCTGTTCAATCTGTTCTAGTCCCACCATCCTATTGTCTCATGCCCATCCAACTCTGCATTTCCTGAATATTCCTTGGAGCAAGTGAATACATTGAATGCATTCAGAAACCCTAGCAACAATAATCGCTTTTCTCAAACTTACAATCTTGAATAGGCTAGGAATCTCAATTTTTTTATGGTCTCAGAGTAATAATGGAGGACCATCTGGGAACCCCATAATCAACCTTTCCTTAGAGCCCCAATTCAAAAGCAACCTTTGCCCCAGTAGCAATTTCCTCCACAATAGAGGAAACTATCATTAGAAGAGACCCTTAGTTTGTTTATGTAGGTTGCATTAGATATCCAAAATGATATTAAACAAACAATGTAGGCCTACTCACAATATATTGGGGCATTGGAATACCAAATGGGTCAAATTTCTACTACACTCATTGAGAGGGAAAAGGTAAATTTCCTTGTTAGCTAATGCCAAAACCTAAGGGTTAGTATGTGATTGGCATAACATCTAATGAATAGACATTTCATGAATAGACCAAATGCATATCAAAAGGGAAAAGAAAAGTGTTAACAACATTCTACTTCTACTGATCATAGCACATTATATTCCAAAGGCTTCATATCCTTAGTGTCTCAATATGTGTAAGAAGGGTATTTATTTTGATTAAGCTAATGGACTTGTTTAAGCAAAGTTAATATAAATATTCCATTACTCAACCCAATTAAGGACATACCTTCTTATGCCTAATTTCTAAAAAACCACTGCACACAAGAGAAAACTTTGGAACATTTCAAACTGAGCAAGCAAGTTCAATCATACAACACAAAACTCCACCAAATTATAGAGATTTAGGGTGCCCCACTTTATCACGTGTGATTGACGAACACACAATTCATATACCTCTACTTGATTTTGGGCAGTGTTAACATATTACTTTATTTTGTATATATGGAATTAGGTTTAGGCAAGATGAAAAAGGCTACCACCACACTACATTTGGCAAATAAGTTAGTTAAAGTTTCTCATGGTGTGGTTGAGGATGTACAGTTTGGGTTGATAAGTTTTTATTCCCATAGACTTTCTAGTCTTAGATACCCAACCTGTAGCAGACCTTATTAGTCAAGTTCCAGCCATCTTGGGACAACCATTCTTAGCAAAATCGCATACCATTATCAATTATAGGAATGGTATAATGAATTTGTCCTTTGGGAACATAGAATTGATTGGACGGTCCAAAACAGACTATTTGATCTTCCCAATGAGATTGAATCTAGGGACACGTTGCGAGACGCCGCACAGAAACGTGCCCTAAGGGGGCGTCTTTGCCCCTGCGCTCCACGTGCTACGTCATCCTAATGGAATGATTGCACGACAGCGCAGGTCTTGGGGGAGAGCATTACCATGCGCATCCCAGTGATGATCGTGCAGCAACTATTCCACCTGACCGGATTCGTCTGAATGATTGGATCATCCATTCTGTTGAGCCTAGATCAAATATGGGCCCTCGAAACGACTGTGAACTTCAAAGTTCAATTGTGGAGTCATCTGAGCTCCAAATTGAGATAGGAAAGAAGCTATGGAAAGCTCATAATGTCTATTTTCGTTTGAAACCATAATATTGATAAAAACATTTCAAAAACTTTCTTTTTCCAAGAATTAAGCTTCTAATTTTCATGATCTTCAAGATCTGAGATTATCAGATCTTAGGGATTTAATTTACTGATGATATAATGTTGAGATAAAGTAATATCCATGATTTATTTGGACAGATCTAAGATAAATTGAAGGACCTACCCTTTATGGTAGAAAAATCCTAAAAATGCAAAGGGACCCACTCGATCAATAAGATCAAGTATGATCAAACCCTTGGGATGGATTGAATGAATGATATTATGATGGAATCCATTGAGATCATGGATTGAATATGACAAAAACAAAGGGATATGATCTTTGTACCTTAATGGAGTAAAGGCCCTAAAATTAATTAAAACCCTTGATTAAAAGGAAAAGATCTAAGATCTAATGGTTGGATCATAAGTAAAGTTTTTAATAATCTTAATCTAATTAGTTTAATTGTCTTTTATTTGATAATAGAATTGTAAATGTGATTTATGTTATAAAGTAGGAAGCATGATAGTGTAATTCTTAAATTTTGGCATGCTATGCTCTAAGTGTTATTAGTTTTTTATTAGGTTGGCAAATTTAATTATCTTAGGGCCATGCTAGTTTAAATTTGAGATTTTAGCATGATTCCATTAGATTAGTAGTAAAATTTCATATATTTCATAACTTAGGATCACATTAGTTTAAGTGTAGTTTTATTTCATTAAGTTAAGTTACATAGGAAGCATGTTAGTGTAAAATGTTGTTAAAATTATATTAGATTTATGCTTTAAAGTTTATGATTTATTCATTGTCAAATTTTATTAGTAGATTCAAATGTTAAGATATAATGAGAATAAATCACCAAAAATGTAAACTAATGGAATATAGAGATTCATGGACAATTAAGATGAGTGAATGACTTTGACTTATATTAGCAAGGGTTACAGTTAGTAGGACAATATAAGGATTATCAAATCCTTGACCCAAATTAGGAAAATAATAAATCACATGAATGACATTTTAAATGTTCATGGATTTAATTAAAATCAATTAGAAAGAGTACTTAGGGTTAAAATGCTCATAGGACCCTTATGAAAGGTTGAGCTAAGGTCACTCTAGTGAATGCTGAACATGGTGGTTAAGGGGGGTCTCTAGTAGAGCCTTGCTCTTACCCTACCTTCCGTTAACATTTGTGAGGTCTAAATGCCTCCTTACATGAGGATTGAAGTAACCACTTTGTGTTCAACCATTTAGATAGTAAGCCTTAGCCAATTGGAAATAAGAGGAGTAGTCTAGACTTAGGCTGAAATAAGTTATGTTCAACTAATATAGGTGGATTATTGGGTAGTTATGTGGGCATGTTGGCACAAATTTTGACTACATGCATAGTAGTCCTTTGAGTATTTTTTCATTATGATGCATGGCATAGTGAAATGTCTAATGATATGGCATGATGAGATGCCAGGTAATCATGGATTACCAATACTACCCAAATGAGGGTGTATTTCCACTAGAGTCTGGATGATTTATCAACTCAGCATAAGCTAGGTATGATTATGTTTTGAGATATTAACTATTTTTCACTGTTTTGACCGTATGTATATATCTATGCACAATATACCATATGTATGTGTAAGGATGTACATATATGACAAAGTAAAGAGATTGCTCTATGGGTATGAATAATGGGATTATGAAGTATTAGGATTACACTGTCAAATTATTATGCTTCTTGAATCCCCTACCAAGCATAGCTTGCGGAGATATTGTAAATGTTTCAATGTTTATAATATCTCAGATATAGAGAAGGAAAATTAGGAGCTCAAGACTTAAGAAGACTTAGAAGAATAACCAGTCAGGGTATATCCCTTGAAGACATGTATTTTTATGTGGGAGCATTGTATTGTATTGAGAGCTTTTATTGTATGGTTAACTTTGAAATTTGGATTATGTAATTTGGGCAAGTATTATAAAGATGCCCAGGCTGTACTGTAAACCACTGGATGGATTCTGGAATTTAATAAAAGTATATTCTTTCAATGGAATTTTATCTTGTATAAAAAATCTACTTATGTTATGTATGAAGCGATGACTTGGGTTTTTCAAAATAAGTTCTAAAGAAAAGAATTTTCACTACTTTGTTTTGCCCAAATGTGTTACAAAAACCCAGGTCATCACAAGTACATGCTAGGACAAATAGGCACAAACATTAGAACAAGAAAATGCAAAAGCATTGGCCATAATGCATAGGGGTGCAAAGTCCCAACTAGTTATTCAAAAGCATATGGTAATATTCTCTTATCCCTATGTGTACTTATAGACTATATGACTTATTGTCATCGAAAATCTCACACGTACTCATGTTTAGTCCCAAAATGTACCAATATATGGGGCCTTGATGGGCTTTGTCGCATCACTCGATTTAGTTGTAACAACCTAGGTTTTTAAATCACAATTTTATTAGTTTAAATTCATTTTGAAAGGTAGAATCCTTATTTGAAAATTTCTTTTGTAAAATAAGTCATGCAGAAGACTCTTTTTCCATATAAATTGTTTAAAACAAACTCGAGTCTTAACCATTCAGAACACTACATAAAAAAATACTAGGCTCATCCCTAATTCCCAAATCATTACATTCCATTTTAAAGCATTCCCAAGGTTTATCAGTCATTGCCCAATTATAATGTAAAGTTCAACAAAATATAATCAAGCACTTAGTGTTTGAATACTTACATAGTTAATAAAATAAATTATTTAGAAAATAAAATATAATTTTTATGATGTTGCATTTTTCTACTTCACTTTTGAACTTTGGAGTCTCTCACTCCTTGCTCCTAATCTTTCTTTTGGTCACGCTTATTTGTGGTGTGATAGAGTTAGTTTGTAGGGTGTACTAAGTAGATATAATTAAAACTATAAACTCAAATTTCGCAGCATTACAAAATATGTTGCATATGTGCACACTCATATAGTTTGAAACATATTTCTAATGTTAGAAAACCATATGACTAACTTCTTATTAGTTGTACTATGAAATGCATCATAACCACTAAATAATATTCATACAACACACGTCTAAATTTCTATGTATGTATAGAGAATGAATATCACCACTTTATAATTCAAATATAAAAGATGATGCATCAACTATTGTTAAAATAATAAAATATTTTCTCATTGGCAATGCCTACCAAAATGGTCATGAGTACTCATCTAGTGACCAACACAAGTTCATCTTTTAAAACATCATCCTGCTCCCCATGAGCATCAAAACAAAATCTCATGGATCAAACATGCTCACAAACATCCTATCCAAAATATGTGCCCGCCAACACCCAATAGGAACTTCCACCGCATTCATGATGCTGGCTACATATATTCATCTATAGGAAACCATGAACACCATAATCGAAAAAATGCCACTCTCTGGGTGTTGTGTATCTACCGCCTCTTGTGGTTGGAGACTAGGGTGCCAACCCAATCTTCCTCCTAGCATAGCTCCCACTAGGTGGTGTAGGTTTAAAATTACTCGCAATGCAAGAATCAATGTAGTATTTTTATGCAAGCGAAGTAGATCCCACAAGGAATCTCATAGATTTGCAATGGATTGGATCTTATCTAAATTATTTAGCTTCAGCCAAAAGAGAAGGGTTTGGATTGGATTAGGAGATTAAAATGTTCAAATTAGAAACATGTGTAGAATTAGAAACTAAAACTAAAAAGGAAACTTGTCTAAATTAAAATAAAAAATAAAAAATGGAAACTTACCTAACTAATATTCAATTAACTAAAGGAAACTACAACACTTTAGAAAGATTCATACTAAGCAATGAAACTTATGGAAACTATTAAATTAGAAAATTTCCTAAATTAAAACTTACCTAACCTAAAACCTTCTAAAAAAAACTTTCTAGAATGCAAAATAGACACTTTCTATATGTAAAACAATATTCAAGCAGCTATTTAACCATATCTATGACAAGATCATGAGCTAATTTATTCAAAAATCAAATAGGCAAGTGGTCTAGTACTATGTGCATGGTCCATGGACTATGGGCATGGTTCTATGGCCCAAAAGATGACTATTTTTCATTCCTTAATAGTAAACTAACAAAAAAAATTAGATATGGAATTTATAAACAACAAGAAAATCTACATGTGTACCCACATATTCAAGCAAAAAAAATGTTTAGATGGCTGGAATTAAAGCAAGTTAAGGGAAAAATAGTTTTCAGATTTTAGTACTTTAGAACATTCAACAAATCTCACATTAAAAAGCTATAGAAAGAACAAATTTTATGCAAGTAAACAAGCTAGATCTCATTTAATTTGATGAAATAATTAATCCATAACAAGAACTTCCATAGAACTTTATTCAATCATGTCCACATTACACAAAAAATTAGACGCATAAAGCTATCTACAACATTTGTAAAGTGTGCACTATTCTTGCTTTCAAATGTGAATCTAAACAACAACAAAACTTCATTCTAAAGCTCCCAAACTAGGTTATAATGACATGCAATGAAAAGCCATGAAGTAATTTAAGAGGAACAAGGGCTAAGTGGGTGCACTAGCTAGGGAAAAACTGCCCAAAACTAAGATGCAAAATAAGGAGAAAAATGTGTAGCACAAAGTGGAAACTCATGGCTCTAAGCTATATGCTCTCTTGGATGTCACTATTAGAAGAAATTTAACTTAGATCTTGAAGGAATAAGCAAATAAAACTAGAGATTTGGAATCAAGAAAGAAGGGGAAAAGGGTGAAACTAGGCATGGAATTCAAAGAAGTAAAAACAACATGAAACAACCATGAAAGTAAGCTATGAATGTAAATCACTAACTTGGAATTGGAGAGAAAATAACTAAGAGAATAATTAGAAAACTAAAGGAAGAAAAACACAAAAGAATTTCAAAGATCCAAACTTCAAAATATCCAAGCTAAAGTGCTCCTTTCAAGGTTGTCTCACCCAACCTCTACTTAGAAAATTCACATGGAACATGGGGCTATATATAGATGAGTAGTTTCCTAACTTGGGAAGGGGCTAAAACATAATGAAAGTTGCCTAGGGTTGGGTTATTGAATGAGGAAGGTTAGTTGGAAGATGAATTAGCAAGATGATGTAAGAAAGAGAAATGGAAAGATGACATAAGAGAGGCATGATGGTTAGTTTCTAAATATAAACAAGGGGTACGCATCTTTTGTTGGTGGAGCACTTTCCTTTTAAATCTTATGATGTTTGATTGATGGAAGGTCATGGAAGTGGTAACGAATGGGGTTTAGGAAAGATGTGAAAAGATTTGGGGTTTGAAATTTGTTTGGATTGAAGTAGATCTAGGGTTTTCTATTCAGGAAACCCTTAATCACTAAATAGGAAAGTAGGGGGCATCTATTTCCTAAGGAGGCGTGTTGTTGTTTAAATTAAAACTCACAAGCACACGAATCACTTACATTATAGTATACTAGTGAGGTCGATCTCACGAGGAGTTGAACTAATGTGATGATAGTGGTCCCTACCTTAAACAATCTAACCAAGTCAAAATTCAAGAGATATTTTTAACCTAAACTAGAATTGGAAATTAGCACATGAAATCGGAAAGTAAGTAAAAATTATAAGCATGCCAAAATTCTAAACTTTCCTAAAATATGCACTTTCTCAAATTAAACTTTCCTAAATTGAAGAGTTTCTAATTTGATGACTTTCCTGAAATAAAAAATATCCTAAAGTGAAACTTTCGTAATTGCAATAAAACACTTTTTTAAAGTAACTTTCCTAAATGTGAAATTAACAACTAATCTAAACAAACATGCTTTAAATAATACTTTTTTAATCATGTAATTTTCTAAAGAATACAATGGAAATTAAGAGGATGAACTTTAACAACTAAGAACATACCAAACAAGATCAACTTAATTACTTTTCCCCCACTTGAATGAATACCACAACTTGGAATCTGCTTGCTCACTAAATCACTCAAACTATGCATTCTAGCCATGACTGAATGCATAGTTCCAACATGATTTGATAATTGCATTTCAAATCAATTGATATGGAATATTAAACTATGTATCTACAAGTAAACAAGAAATTCAACAAGACTTTCCAACTTCAGCCGTAAAGCCCCACAAACTCATGTGTTCCATCCTTGGATTGTACGCATGGTTTTAGCAATCTTTTAATTAGATCGCTAGAAATTTCTGAATTGAAGATTCACTTCCTTAATATCCCACCAACATAAAGCAAACAATTAAGAAGAAGCATGGTCAATAATCACGTACAAAGCATTCTAGTAATCATCAAAAGTTTATAGCACACAATTGATTACATGGAAGATTTCTATCCACTTTTGAATGAAACACACCACTATTCCTTCTAACTTGAACCCAAAAACAAAGAATAACAATGATTCCTCCTCTAACAAAACTTGATATTCAAAGGAAATCTTATGGCATATAAATAAAGACCAATGGAAACTAATGAAAAATGAAGTTAGAATTCAATGGAATCTAAAGAGAACTCAAAAGCTATGAAAGGAAAAGGGTAAACTAGATTCAAGATGATTTCCCTTGGCTATGAATCCAAGAGAAAAACAGCCTTGAATCTTAGTTTCTAAGGCAAGGAACAACAAAAGAGGACAAGGCAGGAACTAGCATGAAAGAACTAAGGTAAATAAGAAAAGAAACAAGAGAAACCAACCTTGAAAGCTGAAGTAAACACTCCCAAAACCAGGTGTGGAGTACTTCTAGAAGATGTCCAATACTTGTCATCCTATCAACATCTTTGAAGGTGTCATTGTCTCTACACTACCATTAAAGTCTCCCTTCTTAAAATGATATGGATGGTCTCTATGCAACCATCTTTTGTGCCCAAGGAATGCTATTTTCCTACCATGTTTAAGTTGTATAGCACATGTTTGATCATTACAAATAGGATAAGCATTACATCTTTTCACGGTGCATCTAGAAAAATAACCATCGGTATGGAAGTTGCTTATTGTCCACAACAGTATACCCTTTAAGGTAAACGAGTCTTTCCTGTATGTGTCATACGCTTCAATGCCTATATCCCATAATGTCTCAAGATCATTGATCAAGGAACACAAGTACATGTCAATGACATTCCCTAACTGCTTTGGACCTGATATCAACATAGTTAGGATCATGAGCTTCCTCTTCATGCATAGAGATGGTGGGAGGTTGTAACAAACTAATATAATGGGCCAAAAACCATACTTGTTGCTCATAGAACCACGAGGATTAATCCCATTTGCAGATAATGCAAGTCATAGGTTTTCAGGTTCTTCACCAAAATTAGGCCACATGAAGTCTACAAGCTTCCATGTTGGTCTGTTTATTGGATGGCATGAAAAGCTATCAACTACTCTATCATTGGCATGCCATACTAATTTATTTGTGTTTCTATTATATAGAACACTCTTTTGAACCTTGGAATAGGGGAGAAGAACCATAGAACCTTTGCAGGAATGTATGTAACTATCTCAGTTGAATTCTTCTCTAACTTCCATCTTGATTGTCCACAAGTTGGGCATGTAGTTTTATCCTTGTGCTCATTCTTATACAAGATGCAATCATTGAGACACACATGTATCTTCTCATACTTCAACCCTAGTGTAGCTAGAGTTTTCTTTGCCTCCCATGTAGGCCTCGCCAATTTATTATGGTTCTGTAGAATCTTACCACTACTTTCAAGACTTCTGTAAAACCTTGAGCTGAAAAACCAAATCTTGATTTCAAGTCGTAAAGTTCGTAGACCTACAGATAGCTTGGTATAATCCTTACACTTAGGGTACAATATCTCATCAACTTCCTCTAATATAGTATGAAATTGTTTAGGGTCATCTTGGAAGTCATCATATATATCTCGAAACATTGGTACAGCTATACTGTTTCCAACACTTCCTACAGTTACTTTAAGGCCTTGTCAAAGGCTTATGAAGAAGTTCTTCTCCATGCCAAATCCATGAGTGGTAGTTTTCATCAAATCCGTTGAAGTACAAGTGTTCTCTCAACTCCCCTATAGTTACTTTTTTCAAGTTTCCACATTTTGAGCACGGACAATGCATGTGATCACGATCAACACCTGCCCTAAGTAAGAACTCTATGAAATTTTTTATTCCCTCATATTCTTTTGATGTTCTTGTCACAATCATCTAAGCATATTTGTTCATTATTATAAGAAATTGAAGAAAATCTACATGGAGACTTGATAGAAATGAAAAGATTAGGTTAGGCATTTTACCAAACACTATGTATATAAGAATGAGAAGTATTTGAAATAACTACAATTCATGGAAATTTTCAATTAACAATGAAAAAGCAAATATGACAAACACATTCAAGAATAAAATTAACTTTAAAAAGGAAAATTTTTAACCCATAACCTTGTAAAAATTCTTCAAGTATGCATAATACATATGAGACTAACAAAGAGATACTAACCAACACTCAAAAATCGATATCGACCCTGAATTTGTGAATGTAGTTCCAATTCATGGGTAGGTTTTGGTTGAGGGTAGTCAAATAGAAATCCTGCTTAGTTTTTGTGTATAGATCATGAACACAGTTCTAAAAGGCATGGAGAAAGTTGATGAAATAACTCTTAAAACAGACTTGTTCAATTGAAATCGTTTACTATAAACGACTATAAAAGTGTAGACTTTTAAAGTTGTTTACAGTTAAATGATTTTAAAAGTACGGACTTTTAAAGTTGTTTACAGCAAACGACTTTAAAAAATTTCAAAATTTTACATTAAATATATATTTATTTACTTTTTGTACATTACAATATCTTACATGAATACGCAATGAAACCAATTTTACACACACCAACATATATAATATATATACATAAACAAACACACAAAACAAGGAAATCAAATTATTTTTTTATTACATCCAATGTTACATATATCAAATGTCACATGTTATTAGATCTTATTAATACAAGATCAAAGAGTGAATCTGCTCTTTTTCATCAAAATCTGACCTCCTAATATTTAGGTGACACCCATTCTGTGGAGAGAGAGTGTGTGTGTGTGTCTTATAATTTTCTCAACCAAAAGTTGATGGTATAACCACTAGTCTTCATCAAACTCTAATTTCGGATGAGAACCACAAATTGTAATGTTCTCCCTCTCTCCAATAGTGAGGGTTAGAGAGAGAAGTAGTTGTCATTTGCAATGAAATCATATGATTTTTGTGAAATCAGAATTATCTAACACACTTCTTAACACCATCATCTATAATGTGAAAACCCACATGATCTACAAAATGAAAATAGAGAGAGTTAGTAACAAGAAAGCAATTCATGATCAAAAGAGGTTATGGTTTACTTATAGGTTTTTTCATGACACAAACATTCAAAATATCCAAAATGGAAAAGCAAGAAGGGAAAAAGAGAGAAGCATAAGGACCAGAGGAGGAAGCCATCATGCCACACATCAAAACAAGAGGATATAGGAAAAAAAGATATGCGGTCAGTTATTTATAAATGAACAAGGAGTTTAAAAGTTATTTAGTACTACACGACTTTAATAAATAGTAACTTTTGAAGTTGTTTAGTACTAAACGACTTCAAAAGTATATGCGAGAATAGACTTTTAAAGTCATTTGACTCAAGCAACTTCAAAAGTGACTGACTTTTAAAGTCGTTTATGAGTAAATGACTTCAAAAGTTACTCATAAATGAGTTCAAAAGTTATTAACATTTGAAGTCGCTTAGAGTCAAATGACTTTAAAAGTCCATTCTTGCATAAAATAATCTTCATGCCAAATTTATTAGCATACTTTTGAAGATGCTTAGACTAAAAGACTTCAAAAGTTATTAACTTTTAAAGTCATTTAGGTCTAAATGACTTTAAAAGTAAACAACTTTTGAAGTCATTTAATTATAAACAACTTTAAAAGTCCTTCCTGCAAAATTTTTCCTCTTCGCTAGGCTTTTAAAGTTGTTTACAATTAAATGACTTCTTAAGTCTACATTTTTAAAGTTGTTTATTGCTAGCTGACTTGTAAAATATTTACAAAGTTGGTGGTCAATATAATGACTTCGTTATGCTGACTTTAAAATCCTCACGTGTAGTAGTGCATGCATCTCGAATATCGATGCAGTTGTACTGTCTACGACACTTCCTTCAATGTCTTCAAATCTAACTACCCTTATTGAGGGTCCATGCAAAAGTTCTCCTCCATGCCAAATATATGGGCAATGGCTTTCATCTACTCTATCAAAGTGGCAATGTTCTCTCAAGTCCCCTACAATTACCTTTTTTAAGTTTCTACATTTTGAAGATAGATAATACATGCAATTACAATCACCCCTATCCTAAGTGTGAACTCTATAAACTTTTATGTTCACTTTTCTTATACTTTTGATATCTTTGTTGTGAGCAATCAAGTATGCTTGTCCACTTTTTCAAAAAGTGAATCTTAGATGTGTGTGATGACTTCTTAGACATGAAAAGATTAGTGAACTCAATTAGGCATTTTACCAAGTAGTAGGTGTATGTGAATTATAAAATGTTAGAAAAAACTAAATTGCATGCTAACACACATGAAAATTTTTTAGTTAACAACAAAGATGAATGCAAAACATGAATGATCCATTCATAGGGAAAATTAACTTCAAAAAAGGAATTTTCTAACCATAATCATGCAAAAATATAAAACATGCGTGAGATAAAGAAGAAAGATACTAAACAACATGCAATTTGATATTAGCCAAGAATATATATATATATATATATGTATATATATGTAATTCTAGTTCAACAATGGTGATTTAGTTCAAGCTAAATTATTTTCTTAACCGACTTTGAAAACTTTCTTGCATGTCTTTTTAGAACTATCTTTGGTTTTCTATTTTCAACTACCTTCATCTAAACACAATCTAAAGCTCATTTACGTGCATTTTTTATTTGACTAGCTTCAACTAAATCAACATTGTCAAATTGGAAGTACACACACACACACACACACACACACACACACACACACACACACACACATTCTCGGATAATATTGAATTAAGTGTTAGTTAGTATCTTTCTTGTTTGTCTCTATATATGAAAGTAGTTGAAAATGAAAAACTAAAGATAGTTGTAAAAAGATATATGTAAGAGAGTCTTTTAAGTTGGTTACAAAACAATTTTAAAAATACAACTTTTAAAGTCAGTTAGAGAAAACCATCATTAAAACTTTAAAAGTTGGAGTTTTAAAGATGTTTTTCCCAAGTGGTCTTCTTCAGTTATTCCCGCAAGAAAAAAAAGATAAAAAAAAATCTACCAAACTAAAGAAGATGGTTCAACCATCTTCTTAAGTATGATTTTTAAAGACATTTTTCTAAATCTGTCTTGTATATTTTAAGGAATATGATTGACTATAATTGTCTTCTTTTTATCGTCTCTAAAAGCCCAAATTTTAGAAGTGATTGTAACAACCAAGGTCTTACATATTATCCTCCAGTCGCAACTATCATAAGTCATATATTAGTTAATCAATACCTTTCAGACTATTATTGCATGGTGAAAACAAATACCTTTCAGTCGCAACTATCATGAGTTGCAACATATTGTCACACTAGTGAGCTTGTTAAAATGCACCCCTTTAGGTTAAAAATTTGTGATCTGGAAAAAATTAAATTTGAAAATGCCAAGACATTTATTTTCATTGAATCAATCCTACAAGAGTGCTAATATCGCTTAGTAATCAGTCAATTGAGAATCACAAGATAATATATGCCATTTCCATGCACTTTTCATTGTGAGAAATGCATTTGACAAACAAAGAGAAAGATAAGGCAGATAAATCACTTTTTGTAACAAATCAAAAGGTCATTGGCTTAAAAAAACTAACATATTTATAGGCATAAAAAACATCATGTTCACCACATCAATCACCATCAAGCACACCATTCACATCTCCAAAAACGCATGCATGGTGCCTTGTGTGCCTGATACACTAGTGCACTACCATGTGCATTGTGTGCATCATCAATGCACCATTCACATTGCCATGTGCACTATGAGCATTGCTCAATAAACTATGCTTACTATTTTGTTCCCACACAAACATCCTGTGTGCCATAATCACAATCCAACACACTATGCTCACTGCTCTGTGCACCATGTGTACTATCCTGTGCACCATGGTCACTACCTAGTGCACATTGCATCATGATATAGAGCCAAAAGCACTGCTTAGTGCATAATGTGCCAAGAACACTTTTGGTTTACTACTTGTTAAAGACACTCCATGCTGCGTTGTGTGCCACAAGAATTGTTAGTGTTGTATTTATGATGACTTAGGTTTTAAAAGTTCTTAAATGCAAACAGTAAAAGAATTTTTCTCAAAATTTTAAGTGTCATTTCTATCTAATAAAACACATTTCTTAAGTTCTAAAATGGTATGAATTTATAATTAATGCATTCTAGGATTTATCCAGTCACAGCTCATAGTCCAATTGAATAAATGCATATATGAAATGAAAGTGTCAGTAATTCTAAACCAAGGATTTAATGGTAAAATGAAAATACCCTAATTTTTAATTATTCCATGTTTTTTTTTATATCTATTTTGATGTGAAATGAAATGAGAATATAGAATTTCCAACATTTAACTCTGAGAAAAATAAGACTTTTATAGACATCAAATTAAGTGTTGAAACCTCAATATTTGGATTGCATATTGAAAGAGCTCTCCAATGGCACTGAGAATGCTGAAATTGGAGTCTGGAAAAGAAAGTTTGAATACCACAAATGGGGATGCAAATTTGATAACAAAACCCTTGGGAATTTAAGGTAAATTCACTTCATGGACCCCATTCATAAAGTTTGAAACTAAGGATTGGTTAGACTCCATCATGATGAGAGCATGAAGATATTTCTAACTAGATTAATACAAAAAAGAAGAGAGAAACAAAATTATTAAATTAAAGCATAAAATGTATAACTTAAAATAACAAACTAAAGAGGAGAAAATTAAGTATAAGAAATGCTAGTTGACTTAAACTAGTCAAATTTCTAAGGGAATTGAGAGAAACAAAAAAAGAAGAAGGAAGAAGAATAACAAAGGAGGAAGAAGTAGGAGAGAGAGAAGGAGGAGCAAAAACCCATGAGGAAAACAAATTCTTCCTCGGGCTAAGAGGAGCAGAAGCCCTTGGTTAATCAACGATCAAACAAACTCTTGCCCAAAAATAGTATGATCCATCTTCTCCACCAATGGAAAATGGTTGAAAGTCAACAAAAAAGGTAAAAATTGTCTCTATTCTTCTCATTGATTCATATGGATTACAAAGTTGAAGCATTTTTGTTGGCTTTCTATTTGAAAATAGTGCATTAACGACTATGAATCTGTTCAACACTAGAATTCATCATCTCTAGTAGAGATTTTGGTTGAAAAACGCATGTGAGGAAACATCATGCTCTTTGTTCTACACTATTTCAATTATTGGTTATTGATCTACAGCAAGAAGTTAGATCAAGGTTTCAACAACTGATATGCATTGATCAATGGCCCAAAAAATTCATATCTAGATTATATAGCTCGAATTTACAAGTTGAACTAGTTTAGCAACATCAGATCACAAAAAAAAAAAAACAAAAGACAAAATCTGACCACCATCTACGGCTTGCAATGTGCTAACCATGTATCTAACAACTGAAAACTGGATCAAAGCATCAATTAGCGGTTAGGGATGCCAATCCACAAACTAACATTCTCTATTTACTTGAATCAATGATTCTAGAGGTATGCACATGGATTTGGACAGTTGATTGATAATCAACAATGTGGTACTACGTTTTCATCACTTATTGAATATCTAATCAATGATCTATGGCCAGGAAACATTTTCATCAGCAACCTCAATGGTTGTGATCACACTACTCTATGTTGATCGACGATGGAAAAGTACTTAATTTTCGATCTTGATTTGTGGGTGAGCCTGGAAGATCTCATGACAATTTCATAATGAAAATTTAGTAATATATTGTATGTCATAGATTGATGATAAATTACCAATCTATATAAGCATTGGATAATTACTAGTCTCGGTAGATCTAAATCATCTAATCGAATGGGTGTAGTTAAGACCTCCAAGTATTAGATTAAAGATTTTGATGTTTATTGTGAATTATTTGAGAAATTGAATTATCCATGAATTGACTATGTGATTTAAGATTTTCCATGTGGTGCGAAACTGGTTACAACTTGACTTATAGATCATAATTTTTTTTTTAAATGAGTTATAAATTGTCCTTAAATATTTGGACACATTAACGATATACAATGAATTTGCAAAATAGTCTTGACATATCAATAAGTTAAGGATGAGTATCAAATTGCATAGTGAAAACAATCTCTACACCTCAAAGCGAACAAAAAAGCTATTCTAATAAGAAATGTAGGGGAATCATGTGTTTCTAAGGAATTCTCTAATTAAAGGAGTTATAAGATTTGGAATAGAACAAAAGCACAAAGAAATTTCTTTATTTCTATTTTCCTTGTAAAATCATTTAGTTGAAAAGATAACTTGAAACTAAAATTTGTGATGGATGAGAAAGACACATGCAAAATTGTTTGAGGAGTAACATAGAAAGAATTTTGAGAATCAAATTCCTTTAAGGGGAGAAGAATGTAATACCCTTAATTTTTTAATTATTCAATGTAATTTTTTATCGATTTTGTATTGAAATGAAAATGAGAATATGGATTTCCTAGCTTTTGAGCTTTGAGAAAATGATATTTTTACAAACATTAAATTGAGTACTGAAACCTCAATATTTGGAATTTACATGAAAAGAGCTTCTCAAAAACACTATAGATGCTAAAATAGGAGTCTGGAGAAGAAAGTTTGAATGCAATGAACAATGGTGTAAAATTAATAATGACACCAATAGGCATTTAGGTTAATTCACTTTGTGGACCCCCTCACAAAGTTTGAGACTAAAGATTGGTCAGGCTCCATCATGATAGGGGTGTGAAGATATTTTTTACTAGAATAATACAAAAGAGAGAGAGAGAAATAAAATGATGAAAACAAAGCATAAAATATATTACTTAAAGTACTATAGTAGGGAAAATTAAGTATAAGAAATCTTGGTTGACTTAAGTCAGTCGATATGCTTGAGGTAATTGAGATAAACGAAGGAAGAAGAAGAAGAAGAAGAAGAAGAAGAAGAAGAAGAAGAAGAAGAAGAAGAGGGAGAAGGAGAAGGAGAAGAGGAAAAAGAGAGTAGAGAGAGTGATAAGTGTTTAATTTTGTATAAAAAGTACCCAATTAGTAGCCCATATGTTATAACTTATAGTAAATTAGGGTTTTTGGCTGAAATTTTGTAACACATGCATTTCTGATCCAGAGTAAGTAGGTGAATGATCATAATTTGTTAGAATTTAATTAGGATTTTTCTTCTTTTAATGGATATTGATAAGGTAATCCAAAGGCCAAGCTTGATCGAGATAAGAATTGAGGCCATTCATGAGGTTTCTTAGTCTAACTAGGAAATCTAAGTAAGCCAAAGCCCAAATGTTATCAATCTAAAGTGTGATGAAGTTTTAAGATCATCTTAGGGTGAGCAAGAAGGAAATTGACGAAGAAAAAGGTAACTAGAAATGGACCCAAGCCCAAGCCATGCATTTCCACCACCTTATCATTGGAACCATTCAAGCTACTTATCCATTAAAGTTATGAAAAAGGATGATAAGCCACATATGCTACTAGAGCCTTAAAGCTACATAAGACACCAAGGAATGAGTCATCAAGCCAAGAAAGAGTGCCATTTGGAGCCACACCATTGGAGAATCAATTCAAGCAACTTTCCTATGTTAAAAGTGTGACTTTTAAGGGATTTTGTCAGATTAATGTAAAAGGTAAGATGATCATACATTAGGGGACCCATCAAGAGAGAGAAATCTACTTTCCTAACGCATTTCACATCCCTGATCCACCATTCATCTCAGGGTTCCATGTTTTCAAGTCAATGAAGGAGCCACCAGCCAAGAGGAGGATGCACCTCCCCTTGCTTAGTTGGCAAAATGAAGTGGTTTCCTAATTGGGAAGCCCTAGATCTAAGTTTATACATGCATGTAAAAATCCTAGGTTTTCTTCCAAAATTTTCTCTTTACTTTCTTTCATATTTTTCCACTCTTCCCACCATTCGAATTCCATCCAATTAGGAGGGTGGAGAGCCACTTTCATTCCAAAATTAATAACCAACCAGCCCATCACCTCCTATCTCTCTTATATTATCTTTATGACACCATTCCTACGTAAATTTCCTCCTCCAAAACTCCTCTCAACTTTCCTCATTCAATACCCTAACCCTAGAGCCACTTTCCTCATGGATCCACTCTTTCCTAAGTTAGGAACCCACTCATCTATGCATACCTCCACGGTTCATACAAATTTTCCAAGTAAAGGTGAGTGAGACACCTTGAAACATAGCTCTCTTTTGTGCTTAGATGCTACTAGACTTTGGGACTTCTTTGGTGTTCTTCTTCCTTTAGTTTTCTAGTTATTGTTTGGTTAATTGTTCTCCAATTTAGCTTAGTAGTTTACTTATTTTGATTTAGTTTCATTGCTCTAAGTTTTTATTGTTTTGTTCCTTAGATTAAATTCAACTTTTCAGCCTTCAATCCCCCTTCTTTCTTGCTTCAATTCTTTAGTTTTTCTATAATATTTAACCAAGATTTAAGTTAGTTATTCTCTAGTAATTACAGCGAAGAGAATAGCTGGCTTAGAACTTGGAAACTCCCTCTTGAATTCCACCTTTTTTTCCTTGTTCACCACTTTAGTTTAAGCCCATTTTCCCTTAGCTAGTTCACCCTTTTATCCTTATTTTCTCTCAAATTTATTTCTATATTTTCTTTGCATATTATTATAATTTATATTGAGATTTTTATATTAAAGTTTACTTGTAGTTTAGATATAGTTTTGCAAGGTTGAACAATGAACAATCTCCAGAATTTGGAGACAGTTTTATGCACATGATTTTGGTGTAATTAGTAAGTGAATCAATAGAGTTCTATGGGAATTCTTATTATGCAATGTTTATTTGATCAAGGTAATTAAGATCTGAATTTTTTTTTTACATAAAAGTTGTGGTTTTAATTTCATCCTTCTGCTTGAATTGTTTGATGTACTCAAGTAGTTGAAATGTGGAATTTTTCTGCTCTTAACTTTGTGCTTTGTTCCAGCCATTTAAACAACTTATTTGCTTAATTGTTAGTAAATATTTTATATTTTAAATTTTTTTATTAGATCCATTAATTATTTTGTGTGATAGTTCACTTTAGATTCATCAATTCTAATCACTTTTGCACCCTAGAACCATGCGTACAATCCATGGATCATATGCATGGTACTAAGTCACTTTTGTTTTTGGTTTTTGCCTAGTTTAGTTGCATAATATTATTTTGGGCATAGTTAATTCATTTTTTGCCTCTTATTTTAGGTTTAGAAAATTTTCTAATTTGGTTTTAGAAAGTTTTACTTTTAGAAAATTTCTAATTCTACTTTAGGAAAGTGTTAATTTAGGAAAGTTTCTAATTTGAGTAGTTAACTAATTTGATCCATTCTAATTTAGCATTAGTTTCTTTTCTTTTATTTTATATTAGTTATGCAAGTTTCCATTTTAATTACTTGGCTTTAATTTTAGAAAGTTTCTTTTAATTCTAGTTTCAAATTCCATGCACGTTTCCTTCTTAGTTTGTTTCATTTCCTAGTTTAATCACATCTCTATCTCTTTGGCTAAAGTTAATTGATCTAAATAGAATCAAATCCATTGCAAATATGTGACATTTCTTATGGGATCAACCTCATTTGCATGATAATACTACATTGATTCATACACTTACAAGTAATTTTACAGTTACACCAGAGAGAAGGAGACCCACAAAACATTCTCCCCTTTCATCATTGTCCCCACTAGTGAGGAAACAAAGGAGATGATGGTGTTTGTCACCAAACAATGAAGAAAGATAGTGAAAATGATGGTAAGGATCAAAGATCCAAACCATCATCTTCTTCCTCCTCAACCCAAGGCAAGCAAAAGCTCCTTGGTTAATAAGACAAGTCGTTACTAGAAAATAGTACAATCCATCTCCTCCAGCAATGGAAAATGGTTAGAAGTTGATGAAAAATATAAAACCATCCTTGTCCTCCTCCTTTAATCATGTGGGTTATGAAACTAAAGTATTTTGGTCAGGTTTTAACTAAAAAAAATAGTGCACCAGCCACTGTGAATCAGTTCAATGCCAGAATTCTTCTTCTTCGATAGAGATTTTGGTCCAAAAGCATGTGTGAGGTAATATTCTGCTCTCTTTTTTACTCTATCTCAATTATTGATGGTCGATCTACCCTTAGGCAACTAGATTTAGGTTTTTGATGACTGCTATGTGCCACTCAATAGTCAGAAAAACTAGATCTAGACTCTATGGTTTAGATTTACCTATTGAAATAGTTGAGATGTTAAATTATCAAAAAACCTCCATTTCTAAGGAAGTTTACTTTATTTTCTTTGCCTTGTTTTTCTTTATGTACTCAATTTCATTGTACAAAGTTAATATCAATGAAATTCCTTGCTTCATTTCAAGATCCTAGATAGTTTTGATGTTTATGCTTAAGTTCTCTCTTTTGGTTTATTTACTTTGTTAGTAGTTCTTTATTTCTTTAAAGTCATTGATTAGGTTAAAGTTGGATAATTTATCTTTTAATTGAATTCATGTTAAATCTATGCTACAATAGACCTGTGCACTTGCAAGAAGTAAAATTTAAAGAACATTAGAAACCAATAAAAAAAAATATAGAAAGCTCTTGAGCTCATTATACTCACAACAAGATTGTTGCATCATGTGCTTTTTGATTTATTTAAAAGACTTCAACCCATCTTCATAGGGCCTGTAGACTATCTTAAAAGGGTGTCACAAGTCACCTACTGTGGGCTCTCCCATTAGTCAAGAAATATGCCCTTTTTTGGATATTGGATATCATCCCACCCTTTGATGGTGGGAGCCCAAGAGGCCAAATCCACACTATCTCCTAGCATAGTTCCCTATTAGGCCTTTGGTCTATCAAATACATGCACTAGGTATTTCATACCCATCACCTCAAGATAAGATTAAATATATGATAATAATATGAGGTAAATTTTACCCATCAAATTTATCAGCAATATATCATGAAAATATAGTATACCAATATGCATATCTAGAAGAACAAGTCTATAAATCTACTAGTTATAGATAAAATCAAAATAGAAATTCATCCATGTGCATCATACTAAATCTCAACCATTGATTCTTTGTTATATTTGAGGATCAATGACTATTATTTTTTTATCAAGTCCTTTTCATATGACTAATAGTCATAGATCATGTGGTCATAGCAAAATCTCCAACAAGTCATAGATCATATGATCATGGATTATGCAATCATGGATCTAACCGACGATATAAAACGAAACATAGATAATCAGAACATGGATCATGCGATCATAGCCAAATATCAAAGAATAATAGATCATGAGGAGGTGGACATATGCATGAAATCAATGATCCAAATAATTGGGTCATACACACGATGACAACGATCACATATATGGGTCTATGCTCATGGATTAAAAGTTCAATTGCATGGTCTATATGCATGTTAGATAATAAGGAAACATGCTTCCAAAGGCTTGGATTTTTAAGTTGAAAAGGTGCTTAAGGGAATGGAAGTCCCAAAATAGAAAAAGTTGGTCATGGCTATCTTTGTAATGATAGGAGAGGAGGCTTTTTGGTTGTAGGCAAGAAGAGGAGCCACTTTGCGGGTGTACATGCTAAATGATTGTAAGATTACCTTTGTAATGATAGGTGAGGTAGCCTGTTGGTGGTAAACAGTGGAAAGGACCAATTTTGAGGGTGTACATGCCATACCAAGGGAAGAGTTCAAGACTCTATTTTTCAATAAATACTTCCAAACCTCACATGAAGAGGAGAAAGGAGAAAGAATTTCTGAGCCTTTGATAGGGTGACATGATTGTCATTTAATATGAGAATACTAAGTGTGCAATGTATGGGTGAACAATGAGCAAGGAGCATAAAAGTTGTTGATGGATTGGTTGGTAGATTTAGTAAGAATTTGGGTGTTCCACCCACTACTATTGCTAAAGCAATAGAGATGGCTTATGTGTTTGAGGAAGACTACAAGAGAGCAACTGAAGAAATGAAGGAAAAAGAAAAGGGTACTAGCTCAATAAAGGAAAGAGGCTCATGCAATCTCTAGGGTTTCAATCCTCACATAAACATTAGCTCAATCACTAAAATAGGGCACCAAAGCCCTGACCTTGCTCATGATGCAGGGGGTAGGAAAATTGGCTAGAAATATCCCTAAGAATAAGCGCGAGAGCGAGGGTAAAAAGCAAAGAGAACCACTTCTTAGAAGCTAGAGTTGGGTCTTAGGATTGATCAAACCATGGGATGTTAAGTGTGTAATTTTGGCCAAACGACCCCTAGTTTAGCATTTAATTAGACCATCTAACTCATTAATTTGGTAATTTTTGGATAAAATATAAAATATAGCTCAAATTGACCATCCAACCATAAATTGTCAAAATTAACAGTCAGATGATCATTTGAGCTAATTGGATGCGTAATGTATGGTTTCGATGACTCTAATCTAGTCTTTGCTCTTGTAGATCAACTAAAGGAGGGTTGGATTGCTCAAATCAACATTTAGTGGTGCAGATAGATCAAAAGAGGCATGGATGGAGCATATTGCTTTTCAATGGTGCAGATCATTTTGAAGATCAATAAAGAAGGATGAGATGATTTCCTAAAAGAAGATGAGTTCTAATTATAGGAATGGAAATTATGGATGAGATTTCTTATATAGGAGAGAACTTTGGAATGAAGAAGTTTCCAAGTGGAAACAAACTCTTTCCTATAAGTAAAGGCATATGGCAAAATAGAAGGAATCTCTTCCTTTTGGGGATTTTCCTTTGGCTGACCCGCAGGAGGAGGAGTCATCCCTTTCCTTGTTATTCTCTTTCTTATTCCTCTCTCCTTTTCATGTTATTGCTCTCAGCCTCATCATTCTCTTTCACTCTCCCACTTCTCTTCTTTGCTTTTCTCTCTCTCTCTCTCTCTCTCTCTCTCTCTCTCTCTCTCTCTCTCTCTCTCTCTCTCTCTCTCTCTCTCTCTCTCTCTCTCTCTCTCTCTCTCTCTCTCTCTCTCTCTCTCTCTCTCTCTCTCTCTCTCTCTCTCTCTCTCTCTCTCTCTCACGTTCTTCTATTTTTGTCAAGCACTCTCCCTCACCTACATGCTCAAACTTAGATTCCCACATTCCCTCTTTATCTCCCATTCTTGTCCCTCTATTACAAGCGTCAATCTCCCTCTCTCGATTTCTCTTCTATTGCACACCTTACTTCCCAGCACCATTCCCTCTCATGCATCTGTACTTTCCTGGCTCCCGTTCTCTATCGGTCTCCATTCTTCCATTGGTGAACTGCCACAGCTCTTCTTCACTCCAACTCGACACCCAACTCCTAGACTGACCACGTCCTTTTCCTGGCTACTCTATTCACCGCACTCCCCTTTCTCCAGTGCCCCTTGTCGCACTCACTCCCCATCTCTCTTAGCTCACTTTCTTTCATGCTCCTTCTCTCACCTAATCTCTGTTCATCCTCCTCTACTCCACAAGCCAGACCAGGCTGTCCCCGTCTTGCACCCACAAGCGCAATGCCCAGACGACGTCCTTCTCTAGCCCTTCACCACATCAGACAGGCTCCTTCTTAGACGACGCCTCCATCTCACCTATCCTCAATCGCGCATCAATGTATCCATAGCCGATGTGCATACAACATTTTCATCCAATCCCTCTCCATAGGCCACTCTTAGCACCGCAAATCCATCGCACCAGAGTTGGCGTCCTCCTCTACTTCTAGCCCTCCATCAGCCATGCCCAGTTTAGTTAATCAGGCAAAACTGCACTACCATCTGTCCCATTTGCTTCACTGATCGGCATCTGCATCTCATCTCCTCAGGCATATTCTCCAGTGGAATTGATTTGAGTTTACTATTTTGCAGGAAAAAGAGGGAACTTTTAGCGAAAATTCCACTTTTGCCCATAGGAGGATATTTTAAATTACATTTTTGTCCTATTACTGTTACTATTCGCATTCTATGTTATTTCAATTTTGGTTATTCACGTTCAATGTTATTCCATAGTTAATCCAGGAACTATCATGTCTATTCCTATTTAACCAAATCAAAGGTTCTAGTTTAATCATGAGAAATCTCTTATTTCTAGTCTATTTTAATTTAGAATTTTAATTAACTTTTATAACTTATTTTTATGACTGTTTCCAGTTTGATTACTATTCATGATCTTCAATTTGAGTTCTAAATCAGATCTAAGCCATTAATTCTTAACTTTCTTAATTAGATTAGATCTTTGAAAATTTGAAGAATTTGACAAATTCATCCATCAGATCATTAATCAAGGACATATTGAATGTACTGATGAAGTCTGATTAAAGTTTGTGATAACAAAATTGAAGAATTGGATAGTACTTAAGCTAGGGAAGTAGATTTTTCTTCTTCTTTTTTTCCTACTTGTAGTTTTAATCAAGGTTCTGTTTTTTCCCCCCTTTTCTTTCTAGAATTAGGCCTCTGTAATTTCATTGATTAACCACATCTGAAGTCTGATTTCTCTTTTTGTTAATTTTTTTTCATTTAATTTTAAATTTTAAATAATTAAATTTTATTAAAACTCCAAATTCTTAAAGCACGTCTCTATGGGATCGACCCGTACTTGCATTAGCTATACCACGATAGCCCGTGCACTTGTAAAAGACATCAACATGAGACATAACTAAAAGGGGCATATTTTCTCCACTAGTGTAGAGACCATAGTAGGTGACTCATAGCTCCCTTTCGAGACAGTCTGTAGGTCCCACGAGGATGTAGTCGAAGTCTTTCTAGGATATTAGAAATCACATGGCAAAGTGAGATGATTGTGAGCATAGTGAGTCCCATGATATTTTTATTTTCTGCTTGGTGCCCAAGGATCCATGTTTGTGTTCTAAGATTAGAGCCATGGATGATTGATTGATGAGTGATTATAGCCACCTAGAAGGAACACTTGTGCAAATAATTCTTGTTTGGTTAGATGCCAATGATGAGATTTTCATAGAATTATTCTCTCTAATGCTTTTGACAATTACATTTATCTCTCAAAAACATGATTAACAATTCCTAGATTGTGGATGCATGAGAGATGCACTGCATGGAATGACTCAAGTAAGAAAGTCATGATGTTTTATAGCATTGATAAACCAATTTCCAAAGAATATGTATGATGAGCACCATAGTTATATACTCAACCTACAATATTAATGTAGAGCTTCTTGCAAGGTTAAGAGCAAGGAGTAGAGGACCTGATCTTGCACCCTATCAAATAAAGTGAGGAGCTGTCTTTTAGATTAAAGGATTTGCATAATGACTGTTCATGCATTTAAGGCACAAAGTACTAAACATTTATTTAAGTTTATGGTGCTCTAGTAATATGGTTGTGATAGATTTGTCTTGGGAAATGTTTTGTTTGTGATTTGTGTGAGTTGTAATGGGCTCATACACGGGCCAACTTTTGAGAAAATTAGATTTTCTAAAAAAAAGAAGCACTCGAATTTTTTGGTAAGATGATTTTAAAAGAAATTTTGACATTTTGTATTTTCAAAATATAGGAATCGATCTCACCTTTAAAAAGTATTTTGAAACAGATTTGACAAAATTGTGCTTTAAAAATTTAGGTCACAATAGTTTGGTATCATAGCCCAAGTTATAATCACTTGCAGCCATGTACTAGATGGAAAAAAGGGGATAATAAAAATAAGAACTTAGGTTGTAGTGTGAGCAACTAGAGAAAATGTTTACATAGGATTACATTGTCTTGAAACTGATTCCACCTAGAGGATAACGTAAAGCTAATGATGGACCTTCTAATGTTCCCTCTAGTTCCACAAGTAGAGGAACGTGGCTAGAGATACTATCCAGCAGCTAGTGCACCAACTATGTCAATTTTTGTAGAACTAGCCTTAAGGAGCACCAGCTAGTGGAGCAAGAGCACTAGGAGGAAATGTAGGCAGGCCTAGGACTCTGCTTGATTGATTTAAGAAGATGGCTATGACTTTCTATTGTGAGAATGAGGTGGATATTGGAGGTCTTAGAACAAAAAATCGTGGTCATGGCTACCTTTATAATGACATGAGAGGTAGCTTTTTTAGGGCAGATAGCAAAGAGAACCCACTTTGAGGGTGTACAGGCTATACCATGGGAAGAGTTCAAGACTATGTTTTTCAATTAATACTCCCCTCCCCACCTGAAGAGGAACAAGAAGAAAGAGTTTTTTAGCCTGCGACAGGGTGACAAAATAGTTGTTCAATATGAGAATAAGTTTACTTGAATAATTAGCAACCATTTGTCAATGGACTGGCTATTGGATTGAGGAGTAGGCTTTTTAGTGTTCGACCCATGACTATGGATGAAGCTATATAGTTGGCTTCTGTGTTGGAGCAAGACTATAAGAGAGCAACTAAAGAAAGGAAGGAAAAAGAAAAGGGTACTATCTCAAATGGATGTTTCAATAGAAGAAAGAGGCTCATGCAGTCACCAGGGTCCCAATCCTCACATAAATGCCAGCTTAATCAATGGAATAGGACCAAAGCCCCAACCATGCCTACAATGCAAGAGGCATCATCCAGGAAAACCTTTTGCTGGACCAACTTTTTGATGATTTAGTTATGGAGACGTAGGACACATGGCTAGAAATTGCCCTACGAGTAAGAGCAAGGGAAAAAAACAAGGAGACCCACTTCCCAGAAGCTAGGGCTAGGTCTTTGCCATTATTAGTAGGCAGTTGCAAGTTTCCACTGCAGTGGTAGAAGGTACAATCCTTATTCATGAGAACCTTATTAAAGTTTTATTTAGATCCTAGTTCTATCTTTTCCTTTATTTCAAATAATTTTGCATTATTATGAATGGCCTTGTCCAAAACTCAGAGGTTTGCTTACATATCATGACTCCTTTGGGAAAATCCTTGTATACATATAAACTCCTTCTAAATGTACCTATTATGATAGAGAATAGGCAAATGGATGCTGACTTAGTCCTCATTGATATGGTAGACTTTGATGTTATTATGGGCATGGATTGTTTGGTGCCATATTGGGAAGCATTGAATTGCCAAAAGAATAAGGTCATATTTAGCATGCTAGGGAGCAGTGATCTCCTTTCGTAGGAAATAGTATTATGCAGGAGCAAGTGTAACTTTAGTATTCAAGGCAGCCAAATATATCATCAAAGGATGATGGGCCTTCTTAACCAATGTTGAGCTTATAGAGATTTAAAAGCCAGTAGAGGAGGTGATGGTGGTTCAGGAAATCCCAAACATCTTTCTCAAGGAACTACCTAAATTGCCACCCTATCAAGAGATAGAATTTACCATTGACTTAGTTCTAGGTATGACCTCAATCTCTAAACTATCATGTAGAATGGCTCCAACAAAATTGAAGTAGTTGAAAGAACAGTTGGAGTTATTGAAAAAGGATTAGTCACCGCAGCTCCATATTGATTATAGGATGATGAATGGGGTCACACTCAAAAATCATTATCCATTGCTTGAAAGGATAATTTATTCATTCAATTGCATTCAGCCAAGGTGTTTTTATGATTCATCTAAGGTCTCAATACCACCAACTTAGGATCATAGAAGAGGATATATAGAAGATGACTTTCCAAACCAGGTACAAACACTATGATTTTAGAGTCATGCCATTTAGGTTGACAAAAGCCCTAGCCACTTTCATGGATTTGATGAATAGGGTGTTTAGAACATTTTTGGACAAGTTTGTAACAATGCTCATGGATGACAGCTTTTGTGTATTTAGAAAGCTATGAGGCACGTAGACATCACTTGCACATAGTCTTAGGCATGCTCAAAGAACACTAATTATATGAGAAATTTAACAAGTGTGAAGTTTGGTTGGAGGAGGTTAAATTTTGAGGCCATATTATTTCTAAGAGCGGCGTTGCACTGGACCTAGTAAAAATGGAGGTAGTAGAAAAGTGAAAAAAGCCAAAGACGATGATAAATATATGAGTTTCCTAAGACTTGTAGAATATTACCATAAGTTCATCATATGATTCTCACAAATTACCTTACAACTAACTAAGCTAACCTAGAAGGATGTCAAGTTCATATGGAATGACGCATGCAAAGAGAGCTTTTAGGAATTACAAAGAAAACTAACCACTATACCAGCACTCACCCTACCTTTGGGTAGTGGAGGATTTGTAGTATAACATGATGCCTCATGAAAATGACTAGGATGTGTATTAGTTTAGAATTGGAAGGTAATTGCCTATGCTTCCTGACAGTTGAAAAAGCATGAGGTAAATTATCCGACCCATGACTTAGTGCTTGCAGTAGTAGTCCTTTCCTTGATATGGAGACATTATCTGTATAGGAAGAAGTTTGAGGTGTTCACTAATCACAAAAGACTCAAGCATAGTTTCTTATAGCAGGATCTGAATATGAAATAGAGGAGATTGATGAATACCTGAAGGATTATGATTTCACTATCCAGTACCATATAAGAAAGGCCAACATGAAGGTAGATTCATTAAGTTGAAAGGCACAAGGCACAGGCACAAGCAAGCTATCACAAAGATGGAAACTACTTTAGGAATAATTGCCAAAGTGCACAAAGTTCTTTATTGGTTAGACAAGTCCATGATGAGATTTGTGTAGAATTATTTCTCTAAGGCTTTTAATGATTATGTTTACCTCTTAGTAATATGATTAACTATTCCAAAATTATGGATGCATGAAATATGCACTACATGGAACAACTCAGGTCAGAGAGTAGTGATGTTTTATACATTGATAGGCCAATTTCCAAAGCATATGTGTGTTAGATACCATAGTTTTAATTTTTATGGTTCAGGTTTATCTACTGGGTATAGTATATACTCAACTTACAATATTAATGTAGATCTTCACTCAAAGGTTAAGAGTGAGGAGTGGAGGACCTGATCTTGCACCCCTAGCAGATAAAATGAGAAGTTGTCTCTTTTGGATGGAAGGATTTGCATAATGATTATTCATGTATTTAAGAATAAAGTGCCAGACATGTATTTAAGTTGATGGTACTCTAGTAATATGGTTGTTATACATTTGTCTTAGGAAATGTTTTATTTATGAATTATGTGAGTTGGCAATGGGCTTAGACATGGGCCAACTTTTGAGAAAAATCAATGTTCTTGAAAAATAAGAGCTTATAGTTTTTAGTAAGATGATTTTCTTCAAAAAAAATATGTCTTTTGTATTTCAAAAGATAGGGATCAATCTTGCCTTTGGAAAGTATTTTGAAATTTTTTATAAATTTGTACTTTAAAATTTTGAGTTTGGACAAGTGGTGGGATAATAGGACAATAAATTATTGTATTTGGATTAGGAGAGTATGATATTTTTGGAGATGTACTGATAGCTTGATGAGTTTCCATAGGTATAGGTAATTCAAGGGATATCTTAGTAGCCTTTTCTTCCCAAAGGAAGAAGTTGGTGTGTGTCGCAACCAAAGAACATGAGCAATGTTTGTATTTGAAACATGACAATGATATCTATGAGAAAAAGAAAACCTTTTGCAAAGCACGCATTTATGTAAGAATATGGCACTGTGCTAAAGCTTGTGTATGTTATGTATTATTCTATTCATCTTCTCTTGGGCATTTCCATCCTTTCATATCTATTTTGTCATGCAGAATTTCAAGACAATTTTGAGCATGGTATCTCATTGAGGAAGGTGTTATATCTCCTACATGCACGTTGGGTAGTATTTGGGTTGGTAAGAAGGGTCCTTATTGCATAGAGTGTCTTAGTCCTCTCAACAATTCCCTATCAAGGAATACAACTATATAGCTATAGATCAAAGTGTCTCTGTTTCATATATCACGAGGGTATTAACAATTGAGTGGAGATTGTTTCCAAAGGATTACACAGCCCCCACAGGCTGGCTACCATAAGGTATTAAACCTATCAGGGTCTAGAATGGGATGACATGAGCGTACTAAAGCAAAATTGAATGAATGCCTATTCCTATTATGCTCATCCATGGACAACTTACAACTCCAAAGTCACCAAACCCAAAAATCCATAGATAACAATTCTGTGAGTAAGAAAAGCCATAATTTTATCATCAAAATATACAAATGGGCCATAATATAGACATTCCGTAGAATAAAAGAAGAAGCATTCCATAGAACAAATAGTAAGTTAAGATGCAAAAAGCCCTATGTTAAAGGGAACAAGATAATCTAGCATTATGCAAATAGTTCAAAGATAAGAAACCTCATATAGAACTATTGGAGGATGCTGCCCCAACAGTGTAGCCAAAATTTTGTGGCACCTTTTAGTGTTAATAGAGATATAGATGCTTAAAGTTATTGTTAAAAAATGCTATGAAAGTTACAGATTAGAAGCCAATTATCTAGATGTCTAAGACACTAAGATAGTCATTGATTAGGTAACCTATAAGCAGCCACCACTTGTAGAAAGAGGACTACAAATCCCATTTTGACTTATCACCAATCTACTTAACCAAAGCCTTAAATCCATATCTACTAGTGGGAAGAACTCATCACCCACTAGATCTATGAAAAAATACAGATAATAGTTATAAGATTTATTAAAATTTAAACTATTAGAAAACAAATCACATTTACTGAAAGTTAATTTCCATTTGCATGGTGCTAAGCTTCTAGGAAAAAACTTGCATCATGCAAATAGCATAGTTGGTCTTGGAAACAAATGGCTAGAGAACCTTAAGGAGAAGTAACTACAAAAGAGCAAAAACTAGAGTAAAAGTAAAGAAAAAATTATATGAGATGATTAAACTAAACATGTAAGGCTTGAAAGAGAATTTTTTTCTTAAGTAGAAGCTAAAATAAACTAACAAAAGAACTAGAAACTAAAGACTTAACTAAAGCAAATGAGAAATAAAACTAAACTAAATTAAACATGAGTACTTGTAATCTAAAGAAGATTAGACTAGAGTAAACTTCAGAAATTAAAGTAACAGTAACCTCAAAGATTTTCTAAATTCTTGTCCTTATAATGAAGACTTCCTTTAAGCTTTCCAAGCTCCAAGGTTGGTACTTCAACAAGAATAATTTAATCCACCTTTAGTTAAACTAACAAAGGTACTTTCCAAATTCTTCTTCAAGTAGTTGTTGTCACGACATCTCTTCTTATAGTCCTAGGAGTGAAGTCTTGTCGTTGTTCAAGTCGAAGTGGACTAAATTGAAAGAATGGATGCATGTTTTTCTAGGTGGTTTGTAAATAGAGATTATTAGCTCATGCTAATAGTTGATGGTTATGTGTAGAAACATGGCTGTTTAGCTAGGCACTAGATTGATAGAGGTCTAAATTGTGTAGCACATCCTATTGGTTGATAGTAGCTCTTGCTTATTCATCATTGGGAAGTAAAGGTTGGCTCTTATCTAATTGGTTTGATCAGAATTAGGTATGTATAGGTGGTCCATCATTTTTTAGGCTCTATTTGGGCATTTCTCTATTTTTAGGCTCTATTTGGTTATGTGTAGAATCATAGATAGAATGATTTAAACAAT
Organism: Warburgia ugandensis; assembly: GCA_035236585.1. Lineage (NCBI taxonomy): Eukaryota > Viridiplantae > Streptophyta > Magnoliopsida > Canellales > Canellaceae > Warburgia > Warburgia ugandensis. The sequence continues at coordinate 51,252,047 of CP141130.1, forward strand.
AGAATAAAATAGGCCTAACACTTTGGGCCGGTTGTTCTTGAAGAAATTATTCGCATTGGAAGATTGATAATCGCATAGTAGGACAATTTATTCATAAGTTATCGTTCTTGTGCTAGGAAATCAACTAGTAAAAATTTAGTCTAGCTCACAACTCAGCATCTCTCTTAGAATATTCTTAATTACTTTTCCTTTGATTAGTGATTAAATTACTATTAAATGTAGGAATGTGTTAATAGTGTTTTTTGTATTTCTTTTCTCGTTAAGGATAAGAAAATCCATTAAATAGAGTTTCTATTGCGTCTCCTGGGATCATTTATAAGTCGGAAGTTACTCTTTGTATGTGCAGGAACTTATTTTTTACACGGTATTAATGCAGACACATGAACAAATAAATAGACGTACTAAATAAATGTTCACACTTTATGGGCCGCATTATATACAGGACATAAATGACAAAGCTTCTCCACTGGATGATCCTAATCACTATCATGCTGGGGCTAAAAGTTTGTAAACATCGGTAGGAAATCTTTAGCCAATTGATTGGTTAAGATCATCGATCCAATAGAAAAGGCTTTCCGGTACTGAATATCTAGGATAGAGGGCCCAGCAGACGGGGCAGTGGGTAGCCATCTGTGGATGTGGCCCCACATGTGCTCGTGTGTTGCACAAGCCCACGATACAATCTCTCTACCTAATGTCGGTTGTTGGAGGAATGAAACAAAACAGTCACAAGGGGAAATTTTGGGAGAACTCCCAACGTGTGCGCCTGATAATTGCCTCATTATGCCAAGCTAACCTAGATAGCATGACGTCAGCTCTTATCTTTTAGCATCAGTGTCCCCACATTATTAAGGCTCGAAAACTTTTTGTAGTCCCACACGGACAATGTTAGTGACTCGCTACCATTCAAAGTAATATGGCCACAAGTTTGTCTTATCGGATGATCACAACAATCCAAACAAGGTCATGGGAAAGACAAGAAAAGTTTAAACAACTAAGAAAAGTTTAGACAGTGATTTACAGAAGAATGGTTGGGATGCGAGAAAAGCGTTACTTTCATGTTTAGTCATCTCCATGCGAAGCTCTTCTAGGAAAGACATATATCATTTCAGTGGACTAGTGTCAAGTTCTATTATCGTAAAGCCATCAGCCAATGGCAAAACAGTGCAAGAACGTCACTCCAACTATGATAATTCAACAGCACGAGAAACATATAACCGCAAAGAGGTCTGTACGGAGCTGGCCGCTAGCGAAACTCAAAAGTAAATCATCAAGACAAGAGAACAAAATACAAGAACAGCCTTAGATTCTGTTTGATTCCAAAAGAATATGGGCCCATCACCTAGCACTTGCATAAATCTATTATAATTTATTCATAAGAAAGGCATATATGATAATCTATTTCTAATCGGGGTGCAGCTCCTCAGAAAAGGTAGCCTCTGGTGGAAAAATCTAAACAAAGCCAGATGACATTGGATGTTAGACGCCAAAAGGAATAGCTTCAAATCTTGGCTCCTCCCACCGTCTCTGTTTTATTTTATTTTTTCTCAGCGAAGAATTATTATCCCAATTCTTAAAATCCACTTGAAATCTTCCTAGTAAGGGGGAAAATGTCATGTTGAACCTCCAATTAAAGCATAGTGAGGCGAGACACCTTATTGTCCACAATCGATTGCATTAGATGGTTTTTAGCAAATAGGGGCTCCTTGTTAGAGGAACAAGTTCTATAAGTCTTTTAAAACTTGGTTTCTTTTCCTGGACTACCAAAGTAGGATAAAAAGAACAAGCTTCATGTAACATCTATACTCCTCTTCTTCTTTTGTTTTTTCTTTCTTGTGTATGTAACACCGCTAATTATTGATAAAGAAATTAAATAAATATTAAAATTAAGAATTTCAATGAAAATTAGGCTGGAATATTAGGGTTATTAAATATGCACTTCTCATAGAAGTAGAATCAAGGTATGAGAGATGTATAATTAAAAACATATGCGACGAACGCTTTAAAATGACTATAAGCACGACAATTTCGGAATACAGATGAAAAATCTGTATTTTTCTTCATTTTAATGAATGAAAGGGCAAAATGGTAATTTTACAAATAACCAAGACTTGAGACATCCAAATCTGGAATGTACTAAGAAATACGAATCCAACGCCACTAAGTACGCTCAATTCTGAGCTCGGGAGAATAAAATGGATTTTTCTCCATAAAAGGGCAATTTGGTCTTTTCACACACATGGGGCCCACAAAAGGACCCACAAAGGGATCCAACGTCTAGAAAACATGCAATCATTAGTCAAACCACTACCAACGTTCTAGTGGAGAAGGAGGTGGTAGTGGGAATCTAATATACATTAAATAATAAAAAGGAGAAAACATAATTATTGCATGTTATTATGAAAACCACTCAAAACACCTATAAATAGACCTCAGAAAAATTCTCAAAAATCTTCATAAAATCATTCACGAGGTCCCCTAGTATGCTGCAAAATTTCAGATCTAGAAACCCCCCCAAACTCCCCCAAGTTCTTCTTCTTTCTTCTCTTATTCTTTTTCACTCAGGGAGTGTCCACAAACGCACACAGCTGTCCAGACTTAGTGGAGATGCCGGGCGTGTCCAGGGACGAGTCGTTCCCGATGGAAATGTGTTTTCTCCCAAGAAACCCAATTTCAATTAGCCATGGAGTTATACTGCTTTAAACCAAATATTACCCGTTGGATATTGTCAGAAAGAATGGATCTATTAAATACCTAAGATATCACGATGATCCAACGGTTTGATCGTGAAAAACATCAACACGAAGATGGAAACGATACTGTTTACCGTCTCCGGGATGTTCTTCAGTGTATTCCGGCAAATTTGGCCGAATATTGGTGATCTTTCACCATGGAAAATCTTTAGGACTATGGGATCTTCAAAAAACCCATGGTCTCCCTCATTTTTTGGTAATAGCAATGGAGAATCAGCCCTCTGTATATATTGCCAGCGTCTAGGGTTTTCTCTACATTTCTCCGGCTGGTTTTCTTGGTCTTCGGTGAATGTTTCTTCCCCAGACCGGCTCAGGTAGGCCAGTTTCTCTTCCTCCTTTCAATTCTGGTAGGCATGGTGGGTTTTCTAACCATCAAGAGATCTCCCCAGCTGTAGATCAGTCGGAGACGATGGATCCGGCTTGGGTGGTGGAGATCTCATCACAGACAGCTCAGATGAATCTTCTGAGCCACTGGATGACTTCCTGGGGTCCCAAAACCCCAGGAGATGAAATCTGGGCCTTTGATGTTAACAGATGGAGGAGATCGGCTCACAGGCGATCCGACGGTCCAGATCGAACCGTCTCGCCTGTAGCGGGTCACCTCTGCCTAAACACCTAGAATGGGCAGTCAAAGGTGCGGGACGCTGGTCGTCACACACCCGTACCCACACCCTCACCCGCACCCGCACCCAGATCAGATCTGGGCCGTTCTCTTTTAAACTGAGATCTTATTTTTCTAATTCAGAGCTTGATAGAGCTCGGAATTTAGATCCGAAAGTTTCTACATATTCCTTGTCACTTGATCTATATATTGAATTTATTATATCCATGGTTCAAAATTTTATTTTATATGCTATTTGGTAAAATCAGTATCCATGATCTTAGATAAACATTATCATGGATTGTAACAATCTTCAGAATATTGTTCTGAATATAAGAAAGAGATAACAAAAGAGGATAAGATCATATGGATTTAATGAATGGATGATGTGGATTTGGGCTAGATCAAGATCTATGCCCTTAAATGTTACAAAGTAACCTAAGATCTCCTTGATCGGGTAGATCAAGGAAGATCAAATCAATGGATGAGATAAATCCATGATTTAATAATTAAATTACATCAATATAAAATGTTGGATCTAAAATAAAATGAAGGATCAAAATCTAAACTATAAAGAAATGAAAAATGACTATGGATCAATTAAGACCCTTGGATCATGATAGCATGTTAGATTTCTATTTCAATTATTGAACATTATTATAATTGTCTTTCATTTCTTAGTTGAGTTAATTCTAGAATTGTTTATTTAATTGTTTGTTTATGCTATTTATGCTTTATATTTATATTGATGCTATGCTTAAGTAATGAAAATATCGTGGAAGTTGTAATTAAATGAAATTAGAATGGAAGGACATGGACATGGATATATGACATGGACTTAATGTTAGTAAGGACAATAGTTAGTAGGATAATATAAGGAATATAAATTCCTTGGTCCAACTTAGGAGAATAATAAATCTCCATGAATGACATTTTAGTTCATGGATTTAATTAAAAACAATTAGAAAGAATACTTAGGATTAAATGCTCATAGGAACCTTATGAAGGGTTGAGTTAGGGTCAAGCTAGTGAATGATGGACATAGTGGTTAAGGGGGTTATCTAATAGAGCCATGCTCTCCCCCCACCTTTCGTTGGTGTTTGTGAGGTTTAAACGCCTCCTTACATGAGGATTGAAGTAGCCACTTTGTGTTCAACCATTCAACTAGGAAGCCTTAGCCAATTTGACATAAGAGGAGCAATCTAGACTGAGAATGAAATAAGCTACCCTCAACCAATAAAATATTAATTGGTTGAGTAATAATAATAAGAGCATAAAATGTAGTAAATCATCTAATCCTAATAAAAATGATGATCAAGATAAGGATGATCAAACAAGATCCATAGGATCGTGGATGATCAAAAACAAATACTAATATAGTATTGTATTGTATTACATGTGTATCTGTATAGTATGTATGAGTATGTAGAAGAACATAGATAGAGAATCCCAAACCCTTGATCAAATTTGATTCAATGAAAATCAGGGTATCATCTATAGGAATACATACTTGAATAGGGAAATAACCTTATACATATGGTTTGACAGATGGATGAATCCAGACCATGATGGACCATGATGGACATTGTGGAAGAATACACTGGAGATGTATGAATCAAGATACTACTTTGAGGTAGGTGGATATACAATGATATATTAGAGATTCATGTATAGATATACATGATTATCTGTCTAAAAATATAGACCTTTATTATATTAGTATGCTTAGTACCTTAGCATAGTCATGATCCAAACAAGTGATCCAAAACTTATGATCCAAAACAGATGATCCAACTAAGTGATCCAAAATACATGATCCAACTAAGTGATCCAAAATACATGATCCAACTAAGTGATCAAAAAACATATTATCAAACTAAAGCAATCAAAACATGTGATCCAATGAAGGGATCCAAAACATATGATCCAATGAAGGGATCCAAAACATGCGATCCAATTAAGGGATCCAAAACATATGAACCAATTAAGGGATCCAAAACATATGATCCATTTAAGTGATCCAAAACATATGATCCAATTAAGTGATCCAAAACATGGGATCTAACCAAATGATCAAACAAAGTGATCCAAAACATGGGATCTAACCAAATGATCAAACAAAGAGATCTAACCTCATAATCTAATCCACTTGATCTAATTTAATGATCAAGTATAATGAGGTGAAAGTACTAAGATATGAAGACTAAGGAAACCCTAAGAATAGGGTATGTACAATATTCCAGCCTTAGTTAAAAAGACAGATCGTCTGATATGTACAATATATTTTCCATACAAGTATGGAGACTTGTGGATTTTGATTTACACAGAGATAGAGACTAGGGATGCTATGCTAGGGAAGTTATGAGGGTTTGGCCACCCACTTCCTGAAATTTATATGATGGATACCATGCCCAAAAAGAGGCTAAATGTTGGGTGTGGCAATAATGGGAAGGCCCCACTGTAATAGCCATGGTCCACCCCATGAGGACATGGATTGATATTCCACAGTTGGTGTCAGTGGAGGATTATACAGTTATCCGGGCACGCTGTACAGATTGAGATTGTAAGCATAGTAGTCCTAATGTATTTTGCATTATAATGCACATATGATAGGCATAGTGTGATGCCACGGCATGATGATATGCTATTACATTGGTTCCTAGAATGAAAACCCCATATGAGAATTGGCTAGGTATTGCTCTCCTAAGTGAGAGTATAGCCAGGGGAAGGAACAAGTGTTGAATAATCTTTGGCTAAGTATTGCTCTCCTAAGTGGGAGTATAGCCAGGGAAAGTAACAAGTTTTGAGCAATCTTCACTATATTAACTAATTTGTCATGTACTACATAAATAACGTATATACCCTATGTGGAGATATCTTATGAATGGATAACTATGATGAAATAAGGACTGAGGTATGTACTCTTATGTTGATGAAGTAGTGTGTTTTTGTATTCCCCTACCAAGCATGGCTTGCTGAGGTATTGTACATGTTTCCATGTTTACAATATCTCAGATACAGAGAAGGAGGGTTAGAAGCTTAAGACTATAGAAGACTTAAGAAGATGTGGATGAATAATCAAACAAGATACCTCCTCTTGAAGACATGTATTTTATTTGAGGGAATTGTATTGTACTGAGAGTTTTCAATGTATGGTGAGGTTTGTAAATTTTGGATTATGTAATTTGGACAGGTATTGTACTGTTACCGTGCTGTACTGTGAACCACTGGATGGATCCTGAAAATTTAATAAAATTATATTCCTTCAATGGAATTTTATTTTGTACACAAATTGTACTTATGTTATGTATTAAGTGGTGACTTGGGTTTTCAAAACAAGTTTAAAAAGGAAAGAATTTCCGCTGCTTTGTTTTGCGAATTTTTTATTATTGAGGGGACGCCCTTGCCTTTGAAAAATATATTATAAAATGTGTTTCAAAAACTCGGGTCGTCACAGTGTAGTTTTCTTTTCTTTTATGTGAATGGTGGACATGTGCATGCACACTCACACACACCTCTAAGGAGTCTCAAACTCGTGACCTTCATGATTAAGACTCACTCTTGTGCCAATGTACTACATCTGCACCCACATCTTTTTTCTTTTTTGAACAAGCCAAGAATCACAAAGGAATCCACTCACACTCTTACCTAGATATATCCATCTCCTAATGGGATGGAGTGTGCCGGCCTTGAACCTGTGATCTAGGATCAACAAGAGTAGCACCACTTTTTACCATTAGACTACTAGTTTTCTAGCTTATGCATTCTTTGGTTTGCTATTACATACATACATACATATATATATATATAATATTTTTTCCACTACAAGTCAAGAATTACAACCCAGACTATTTACACACTCTCACTTACACACTCTCTCAAATCTAATCTTCAATCAAAGAGGAAAGAAGTTACTCGAACCTACGACATGGATATTCCAAAGGAGATGCCAAGTTGTTTATGACCAACTATGTTATAAATTGTTGGCATAAAAATTCCAATTTATTTTTATGGATAATTTTCAAAAGAGCTAAAATGTCCTTGTCCAAAGGGAGAGTGTGAAAAACTTTATCATTCTCATAGGTCCTTTTTCTTTCTTCCAGACTTCAAGTAGGATTTCATTTAATTTAATACCAAAATTTATTTATTCCTTTCTTATTTCTTCATAAAAATGATTTCTTCTAGTCTTCAAGTAGAATCTCATTAGTTTAATACCAAACCTATTTTTCCTATCTTATTTCTTTGTAAAACTGATAAGGAGAATTGAGGCACTAGCTTTTTCTTGGAAGAAGTACACTTTTTAGGGCCTAAGTGTGTCATTTCATTAGGATCAAATCCCCTACTCATAAACAATGACAAGCTCATCCCATCAATAGTAAATTTGTCTTCATCAAACATTATTAGGTCCTTCATACAAAAAGCACTTTAAGGATTTTGGTAAGTATATTTGAATTGTTTGTCTTTGGTGCATTATAGCATGATACGCAAATAAGTTGTGCATTACTGGGTGTGCAAGTTTATTAGTGTGGATGCGCATGTTGATTTTCCATGTGGGCCTAGAAAGTGTTGCTATTCCTTCATTGTGAAAGGGCCTTGCTTAGTAATGGACTATATTTCCCTTTGAAAATTATTTAAAAGGAAAATTTAGAAAAATTTCAACATTAAGGCTTCCTTATCTGAAGTACTTTTAAGAAATAACTACTCAAGAAAATTTAATTGACATATATTACTAATTTTTGTTGCTAAAAGATTTGTCTTACTACTTGGCTTATCTTATTTCAATATTATCCTAAAATTTTTACAATTTTCAAACAAATTGAGCTACAATGTACATGGAAAATTTAATCTATGTCTTGTTATTGATAATTGTCTCCACATTCAATATCATCCTCATTGCACATTGATAACTTCTCATGAACGAGGAGTTTCTTGTTCACTTCATTGATCGTGCTGTAGAAGTCTATGATCCTACCATTACTGATATAGCACAAGTTCTCTTTTTCTTGTCTCTCTATTTTTATAGCGAGACTACTCTATTTGTTCTAATGTTTGCTTGACTAATACCTCTCAGTAATTTGATAAACAAATAAGTAAACTTGGGGGCCATATAACATTTAATAGCTTCTCAAAAAATATAAATTAAAGAGAGATTCAAGAATAGAAATAAAGGAGAGAAATACATCATTGCAATGATGAGCTTTCTTATCTTATATTGGGTACCCTTATATCCCCATAAAATTTATTGTTTCCTATTGCTTTATGGCATAGTTGTTAAGACATCTTTTACCATCATTAGACTAATGATTTGGTTGTAGTAATACACATTTCAATGACATTCATAAAGGAGTTCACATCTTATCATCCTCTGTTGAAGTAGACAAATAGTAAATTATCAAACGTATCAATCTAGCCTTTATATATGTATTTTCATTTTTAGTGCTTAAAATTTTATTAGTCAATATAGTTATGATCTACACCATCCAAAAGGAAGAGTATAAAAAATTAACATTAGTAGAATTTGAAAAGATTCCCTCTCTTTCCATAGCTTGATTATGTCATTAACTTGTCAAAGAATAGGTAAAATTTCTATCTAAAATTCTTGATCCAATGTAATATTTGGTCCACCAAATCCCAAAATCTTAAGGAAGTTGGCACTTTCTTTGGAGCCATTGATGAACAGTTTTTGAATCTCCTTGATCATATTAGAAAACAATGATGTTCCCTCTTAATATTAATTGCCATTCAAATCGTCTTCGCTTAAGTTATATTAGAATCTTGAAGATTGACTAGTCCAACAAATTCAAAGATCACATTTACTAAAATCACCTGGATTTCAGAAACACATAATGTTTTAGTTCAATTTTACATTTTTGTAGCTATCAAGCCTCCTTATCATTAAATAAATGGCAAAAGAAATATCCTAACTCATGGCTTTGATTCTCATTAGCCCCTTAAACTCCCATTTTAGTATGCAAGTAGGCCCTAAACTCCATTTTGTATGTAAGTCACCTCTAACTCACCTAACCCTTCTGCAAATAGCCCCTTTGGATGGAATCTATTAGCTAGGATTAAATGGGGAGGGCATTTCTGGGATTTTGTTCCTCCTTATTAAAATAGGAAAATCTCAAATTTTTTATTTTTTATTTTCTTCCTCTTCTTCTTCCTTGCGAGGGTTCCATTTGAGCCTAAGTGACAAAGAAGAAGAAACTTCATATGAAACCATTGATTAGATATCTCCAAAGAAATCTTTCTAAACCCATCATTTACATGTCACCCCAAAAATCTAAAGCCATCATTTAAAGCTTGCAAATAAAATCCATTTGAACCCACGGTTTACATCTTGTTGAAGAAAATCCACTTGCATAAAAATAAAAATGAAAAAATGTCATGCTATACAAGCTCCAGTTAAGTTCTTCAATGGATCTTTTGCCCACTTGACCTTGGGGATATGATGATCTTTGACTCTCGAACCTCCACAAAACCTAATAGAGCTTTCTATAAATTCCCTCACTAGATTAAGGTAGGATTTAAAAGGGTTTTAATTTTCTAGTATTTTTGTTAACTAGTTCTACAGTTTACGAAGATTTGAGTGTTATTTTGTTGAAAGGTAAAGGGCAATGCAGATCATTCTCATAGATGGGTGAATCCCTAGCTAAAACTAGGTTGATTGACACAAATAGACAAAGATTAAGGAATCGAAGGGATCTAGGGGAAGGAATCAGTGGTGAAATAGTGGGAGAAGTTTTGAGAGATGATGGCAACTTTGTTGAGCATAGCAAAAGGAAAACCATGGGATATGGTAATGATGCTAAGCACCATAGCATCATTTTCTTGCATCTGGTTGTTATAATTATCATGGATCAAAACATGTTAATGGTGGTGGTTGTAATTCTAGACAATTGGGTGTAATTTTCATGTCGGATGTAAAAGTCGTTGATCAATACTAAGCTTAATAGCATCATTTTATATAAATTTTGTTATATAATTGGTATGAGCAATGTAATTAATGACTATTGTAACTTATTTAATCAAATGATGAAACTTTTGATGTTTTAAGTATTGATGAGTATTGTAACTAATTACTAGTGTAGCAAATTACCTGATGCATGTTTGTCTACATTCTTGCTTACAACAAGTTAATTGAATCTAGTTCATACATAAGAGTGCCTTTAAATCCAAAATCAAGACTAACGAAGTTCATAATGCACCTTTTTCTCATATATGAGTACCAAATCCTTAAAATCCCAAGATGTTAAAGAAAATGTCCTCCAAACAGACATCACAACATAATCTAACACGAGGGTTGCAAATCCCTTGACGCTATCCCAAGTAAGATACGTAGATGTTTATCTAAATAATGCATCACATCAGGCAACTTGAATAACATTTACTATCTCTTGACAAAAACTAGTAAATAGAATAGTTCTTTCAGGCCAACAATGGCAAAGGATGCACTAATGACCTTCTTCACTACTTGAAAATACTTAAGGGCTACGTTGTTCTCTTTAGTAATGTCCCCAACAACCTAAAAAATTTGAATTTTATAAGCACAAGTTTGAATATGTAAGTTATAGATAATGTGATACTCATCAGATTATTATGCTTTGAAGGCCACTTACTACAACTAATTGCATATCTTAAAAGAGTAGTTAAGTTAATATGATTCATTTCTATGACAATTATTGATAAATTATCTAGAAAAGATAAACTATATAAATTGTAATTGTATAATTTAAAGATTATGGAACTAAAGCCACTGGCTTGTAACATAAGCTCTACATACGAAGAACCTAATCCATAAAAAAAATAAAAAGAAGAAGAAGAATTTAGTTAAACACACACACACACACACACACACACACACACACACACACACACACACACACACACACACACACACACACACACACACACACACACACACACACACAACTGATTTGTCATTTAAATAACTTTAAATTATATATAAATTAGTGAAATTTTCTTACTATAATAGTGGGTATATCTCCTTGGCAACAAATCCTAAATTTTAGCCTTGGGGAGCTTGTCAAGATTTCAATAAACTCCTCTGCAACAACATTACTCCATAATTAAAATAGTCCATGATTGGCTTCTTTCAAGCTTTTCATTCTCAATATATGTTAATGTTTAGAGTTAGAAGTATGAGTTTGAATTTTTGCTTCTTCTTGAGAGAGATTAGTCTCCTTGCATTCTCTTTATGTTTATATAGTCCTTTCTTTACAACTAATAGCTTGCCATCCATCTACAAGATTTTGGAATGAAAAGGAGATTCCAAGTAGAATTATAATTGAGATAAGTCCTACATGTGAATAATCACAACCAAATTAAAGGCTCTAGTATAGTTATCCCTCTTTTGCCCTATTTCATAGTCTCTTTCATTTCTCATAATTTTCAAAACCCTATTCTAAAAAGCATATGGGGCTTCACTAATGAGTGATCTTTTAGTTTTTAGGCAGCAATAAAACCTTGAGCTCAACTTAAGCCACTTTTATTTCTTCTGTTTCCTTATAATATTTTCTTAATTAGAATATAATTCATCAAATAATTGTAGCTTATTGAAAATCTATTCAACAGTCATCAAGAAAAGCATTCCAAAAGTTCTTTCCATCAGGAGGTAAACAAAATCTACATAGTAGAAATTTACATGGCAGTAGTTACTCATGGACAATTCTAGTTGTTAGATTATAACAACTTTGTATATCTCCATAGAAAACCAAAAATAATTATGCATGAGATCAGTCAATAAAACTATAATTATTTGCAATAAAACTATAATTATTTGGAGCCTATAGATGAAATGAACAAAATTATGTGTCTGATGGCTTTTGCAGCAACATTACAATGAGCACCAATACTAGGGCAAGTAACTAGGTGTTTAGTAAGATTGAAATCTAGAAGGTAATGATAAGTGTTTAATTTTGGGAATTTTGCATAAAAACCACCCAAAATTTGCAACACATGCATTTTTGACCTAATGACTAAAAAATTTGATATTTTGTAGGTCTAGAGGCTAATCTGAGATAAGTATGTGATTAATTATATTCTTTTAAAATTTAATTAGAGTTTTTGCTTTTTGTAGGGAGCGAGATGGTGATCTGACAGTAGTGATCAATTGGGATGAAAATGAAAAATTAAGATCAAAAGATCCATTTCGAGCCTAAAATTAAACAATCAAACATGAGATCAAAGTCAATATCATCTTTAGGACAAGCAAATGATGCAATTAAAGGAGCCAAATTGGGCCCATGCACAAGTCATGCAAAGTCCACCACCTTTGCATGGGTTCACTTAGGCCACTTAGCCATATTCAAGACATGAACAAGAGGACAAGCTAAAGAGCGAGCCAACTATAAAATTTAAGGATTTGAACAATCAAGATACACTAAGAAAGCCATCTAAGCCAGCCATGAAGCCAAGCCAATGAAGCTCTCAAACTTAACCATCAAGCTACATAAGCTAAGCTAAATGAAAGGCCATGATTGGTGGAGAATCCAAAGAATTATCCTTGAGATATATGGAGATATTTTGAAGATAATTGAGATAAAATTCACTACGATAAGATAGCATGTAGACCAATAGGAAGAGACCACCTCCATTTTTTATGTTTTTCTATATTTTTTCACTTTTTTCTCACTTTCCACCTCACCACTAAGATGCACTACGAATTTCACTTTCCTTTCTAGAGTCCTACCTTTCTAAGACTTCTCCATGTTCCTAAACTCCAATCCAAATCATCCAACCAATCCCCACTTCTTAGGAAACCACCTAACCAATTACTTTTCTCTCTCTCTCTCTCTCTCTCTCTCTCTCTCTCTCTCTCTCTCTCTCTCTCTCTCTCTCTCTCTCTCTCTCTCTCTCTCTCTCTTTCCATATTCCATGGGTTTCAATGAATTTTCCAAAGGTGGAGACTACTCCTCCTAAAAAAAGGGTGCTGCCCACCTTAAAGCATTTCAAAAGGGCAGCCCACTCATTCTTCTTGAAAACCCTAGATAACCACTCATCCTAGCCATCCAATTCCCTTTATTTTTTCATCTCCACCCTACTTTTACCTTAGGGCACCCCAGAAAACTTAGGAAATGAATATAAAAGGGAAAAAAGACATCAAAGAGGGGACTTTTGGGAGCAAAGAAGATAACACCTCCTCCAAAGTGAGGAGGCGTCCTCTTCCTTCAATTGTTACCTTAACTTTTTGCCTTGAATGTTCTTCTCCTTGGGTGGATTTCTTCTTCTCCTAATGTCCCATGCTTAATTCCAAGCCCTTGGTTCCTATAATTCTTCTTTGAAAGGTTTGTTGGTTCTCCTTGTGATCTCTGTCTCCCTTGGCTTGTTCTTAACTTCAATTTTTCTTAGTTTAATGCTTTTCCATTTCATTAGTTCCTCTTGCTTGTTTATTCTAGATCCAAGGTTGCTTTTCCCTTAAAGTGATAGCCAAAGGAAAGCCACCTTGAGTCTATCCTTTCCCTTGTTTATTTCATTGCCTTTAGATTTTCTTTAGTTTCATTGAAATCCCTTCTTGCTTTTTTTAGTGTTCCTTAAGTTTTCCTTTAATTTCTAGTGGATTTTCTCTTGATTTCTATGCTTGCTTATTCATGAATGGTGTTGAAACATTGAAGAATGAATTATCTTGTAGTTTTAGGTTGATTAAGATCAAGTAACATTCATTGTAATAGGATTTAATTTTCAGATTTGGATAACATGTATTGTGGGCTTTATGTTGATGGATTGTAATGTAATTCAATGAAGTTTATAGGAGTTTTCAATTCACACTTGTGTCTAGCAGTTATGAGTCTTCATTCTTAAATGTTTGCTTGCTATTAGTCTTCATTCTTGAATGTTCACTTGTATTAGAATTGCTTAATTCCATGGTTTTCATGCTCCATTAAGTGAATGGTCAAAATAGTGTGTAGTTGGAATTTTTCTTTATGATTTATTGTGTTTTATTTCAGCACCATACACTTTGTTTTCACATGATTTTTTAAGAACCCAAGTAGATTATTACATTACTTCTTTGATGCTTGAATTAGATTGCATGTTCTAGGTTTTCAAAGTAGTTAATTAGATGCATTCCAACCCAAGAAATCATGTATACCATTCCATGGTCATATGCATGATACTCAGGTAGCTCTCTATCTTTGCTTGATTAGTAATTGATTTAATTAGTTTGGTAGTTTAGTTTAGATGTCATTATTTAACTAGTTTGCATCTGAATTAGTTGTAATTCTTAGTTAGGAAAGTATTGATTTTGTCATAGTTGATAAATTTCATGTTTAGAAAGTTAAAGTTATGAATTTGTTGTTTAGTTTCCTTAGACTTGCAAGATTTAGGAAAGTTTTTAGAAAGTGTATTTTTTGGGAAGTGTTGATTTTAGCATGCTTTATGTCTTAACAAAATTCCATGTTTCATATGCTTAGTTTCTATCTTTAGTTTAGGTTAAAGATCTCATGATCATTAGCAAGGTTAGATAATTTAAAGTAGGGATCACTAATATCACATCTGTTAGATTCCACGTGGGATCGACCTCCTCGTGTGAATTACTACAATTGATTTGTATGCTTGCAAGTTTAACTTAAAATCACAATAGGTAAGATAAATTTGGATAGTAGTAATTACTCATGGCAATCTAGTTAGAAAGAACAAGATTTCATAGAATTAGATAGTTAGCAGGGACCATTTAGTTAATAAATGTTGAGAGGGATTGAGAACTAGAGATACGTTGTTAACAAGTGATAGTTAGAATGATGCTTACAGAGTCAGACCACATAATGAATGAACAACTAATTGAGAAGTAGAAAAATTCATATTCATATATACACAAAAATAGCTTTCTAATTACAAAAAAGTTCTTCACATCTGCACTACCATCATTAAAAGAATACATGTCTTCTAACATCATCCCAAAGTGTGACACTTCTTTTTGTCTTTCTTACAAATGCCCCAACTGTTATATGTTCAATCATCATCCTCTGATAAAGCTCCAATGATGCAATCCAAATAGCAAAATCAACCAATGCTTATGTAGATAAGTTATGCTTCAAAATTAGCTATTGGAACTTCAATTTATGCAATAACTTGATCACTTATAGAACTTGAGTTTTCCAATAACTTGATCACTTATTTATAGAACTTGAGATTTTGCAAAATTGCTAGGAACTGAGCTTTTACAAAGTTGAAATCTCTTACTAAGTTTCTTGATTGCTTAGTTCCAAAATTAGACATTTATTTTTGTCATTTTCAAAAATTTCGCACCATGCTTGTTTGGTAATAAGTTTGGAACCTTTGTAAGGCACTTAGACAACTTTCACTACCACCCCATGTAGACCATTCACTCCCTCTTATCCTCCATTCCCACCACTCCTTCCTCTACCGCTCCCCATGCTTCTTCCTTTGGGATCTTTCCTTGGCTCTTCCTCCACCTTTGGCCATGAATTAACTTCCCCCAAACCTCACCACTACACTTGAATGTGTTGAGACCTACACATTAGCGTTCAAATTAAATGCTTAAGACAATATTTGCATAAGATAGTTAAAAATCACATGACTACTAGACTAATTACCTCATCTACTAATGTAATAACTTAATTTTTTGTAACTAATTTTACCATTAATGAAAAATAGAATTTTTCCATGGCTAAGAAATTTTCACACAAAAATCTAATGATGAGAATATAACAGATGTATAGAGATAGGAATTTTTTTTTAAAGATATAAAAATGCCATAAATCATATTAATGGAGTCACATATCATATGTGTGCTAAGTATGGAGAATGATAATGGCACCCCTCTTAATCTAGTTTAGACATTTTATAATAGATGGGGCCCATAACTAGATGACACTCTCATATGGTTTAGATGTTTTTAATTGACGGACTTATAACATAGTATCTCTTACCTTGGGAAGCCAAGCAACCAAGGAAATATTGATGTCTATACATTAGGGAGGAGTATTAGTTGCCCTTGGATGTCTAGGACTTTAAGGAAGGAGACTAGGGTGTTGTATTTAGGAAAGTGGTAAAGTGTGGAATTAGTAGGAAGACATTGAGGGATGTAGGCTGCCTTGGATGCAAGGAATTCTAGGTAGAAACAATATAAGAAAGGAGAGAAAGGAGAAGAAAGAAAAGAAAAACATGAGAGAGAGAGAGAGAGAGAGAGAGAGAGAGAGAGAGAGAGAGAGAGAGAGAGAGAGAGGTGCCCCCCTTGTGCTCTGAGAATAAACATTGAAAGCTGAGGAAAAACAAGGGAAAACTACATGAAATCATCAAAAAGGTAGGTGGCTCTAGAATTATTAAGTTTTCAATAGTTTAAATTTTTTATATATATTAAAATATGGTATTTTCTTTAGATATTTTGAATGATTGAAGTTCATTAAGTTTATGTGCAACTATAGGGACATTAATCGCATGTTTTCATACCCTTTTTATTGGACATTTTCTAGCATGATTTCATGTTTTCTCATGTTCAATTTTAGAATGGTCTTAAAATGTAACCTGAGAAGATATGGTTTTGGCATGTTAAAGTGTGCATGTATTCAACTTCCTATTTTGGTTTTCAATGGAGACTTGGTATGTGTTGTTTTAGTATAATTTCAAGCTTCTTTCATGTATAAGTTTTTACTCAAATTGATGCCTAATGAATGATGTTTCGAGTTTCTAAAACAAGTATTCAATGATGTTTTTAAGCTTGTTGATATTTGGCCAATTGAACGTTCTATAGAGGATGGTTTCTGGGTTGAAGTTATGCATGATAAATCATTGTTTTGAAAACCTAAATTCAGTTGGCATTTAGCACATTGCTTTACATTGTAAATCATAGTTTTGAAGTCACAAAAATAATGTTTTGACTATCTAGCTTTTATCATGTTGATATACCTGGAAGATGGTGAGTTTTAGACTTTGAATTGATGCTGAGAAGTTTGGTTTTGAGCACGAAATGGTGCCCTGAATTTTATATTTTGGTTAAGCTTTCAAAACATTACATCAACGCTTGATTTTAGTTTGAAAGTGAGCTATTATGTAAATCATGTTTAGACATTTATTTTAGCTTGAAAAAGAGATTCCATATGATTTATGTTTTGATTTGCATGATGAGTGATCTTATTTTAAAAAGAATGCTGCAAGCACATGGGTTTATTGAAGTTTAGATATGCAAATATAGGTCTATCCCCACAAGACTCAATGTTGAATCTAAGAAATATTAATTTGAATCAAACTTAAAATTATCCTAACCTAGCGAAGTGACGTTAAACAAATGGAATGATCAAATTTACTACTAACTACTCTAAAATGAATAAATTCACCTAATTATGAAATTAAAGGATTTGGATCCACCATATTACTAATTATGTACATTCATATACAAGTACATCATTTTAATGCAACACATTAAATAACAATCATGAAAAAATAACATGGAAGATGTATGCATTAAAAATCCAAATTCTTATACTTTCTTGATTGGAATGATTTTCCAATCTTAATCTACATGTATCTAAATTATAGCTCATATTTTTTAAGATCACAATTGATCTAAGAGTGCCTATATTTCAAGCTAATTAATATGCTATAATGAGTCCTTAAACTATAAAAAGTACCTCGTAATTTTATGAAAAGGGTACTAATCATGTATATTAAGTTATATGGTATGTTATAAGAATTAATAATTCAAATTATTAAATCTGATGATCACTTATACATGAACAAGATTATTGATTTAATGTGGTTTCATTCTTACCCTAGATGGATAATTTATCTACTCATAATAATGTAAAAATGCTGAGTTTTTTGCAAGTGTACGACTATTGTAGTTTAGCTAGTGTAAGTCCGGGTCGATTTCTACAGGGACTCGACTTAGATGTTGGAGTTAACATAAATTTTAACTGCAATTTGGCAGAAATAAAATTGAATTTCATTAACCAACTCATGAGTATATTGTTCTAAATTTAAAGAAATTAAATACAATAACTATGTTAATACAAATTTCCTATCTCGATCATTGTGTCACACAACAATAAGGTTGGAAATTGTATAGTAAGGGGTTAACTTAGAATAAAATAAAACATAAATTAAGAAAAATCCAAAATAGGCTAAAGAACAAAAGGGGTACATCTGAAATTAAAATAGAGAGACAATGGGCGGAAATGGAATTTAATGAAAAAATTAAAGTTTGAAATAAAAACACTCTTCTTTAAATATAATAAATTACTATTCATGAATAGTAACTGACAAAGAAAGATGCTGATAGAGAAATCGATGTAAAGAAGAAAAAGATGATGTGGGAGAAGGGGAGAGGAAGAAGAAGATGGGGGAAATGGGAGAAGAAGCGGAGGAGGAGGGGGAAAGAGAAGGGAGGAAAACCCTGATCTGGGTTTTCTTCTCCTACCTAGCCGGTAATGAGGAAGAAGGCCAATGCGGTGGAGATTTTGGTGATTTGAGCAGTGCTAGAGTGGTGATGAAGGAGGGGCAAGAAGAGAGGAAACTAGGCATGTTTGGCCAAGCTAGTGAAGGAGAGTCGAGCCAAAGGTATAGGGAGCAGAGGCAGAGGAGACTGGGGTAGCACGGTGCTAGTGAGCTTGTCTGGCCAAGCCGGTGAAGCTTAGAAAAGGAGGAGCAGTCTGTTCCAAGTGGAGCAAAGGCGTGCTAAGGTAGAGGTGGTGTGGGAGTGATGGCAGGGAATAAGAGGGAGACGGGGGTGTGCAGTTCTAGAGAGAGAGAGAGAGAGATGAGAGGGATAGAAGGAAGAGAGCGTGGAGGGGTCTGCCTCTACAATTCCAGCCCAGGGGTAGGACGTGAGGTGATGGGAAGAGAGTAAGGGAAAGAGAGTGAGAGGAGGGAGATGGTGAGTGAGGCAAGAGCGTGGGGGAGAGGGAAGTATCAAGAGGAAAAGAGAGAAGAGGGGGTCGAAGAGGAAAAAGGGAATGAGGGAAAGAGAGTGTCCCCCTTTTTTTTGGTGAAACACACTTATATGAAGAGCGGCCTATCAAGGCAGCCAACTCCTTGTCTCCCACTCAAGTTGCCTTCTCCTCTTAACATGGCTTTGTGTTGTCCACCTATGGCCAGCTGATTTCCTTAAAATATGGGATCCATTATTTAACATCTTCAAAGCTTCCTTATAAGGTGGGGTCCAAGCCTTTGATGATCTAATTCAATCAAATCAATCTGAAGCCGTCCAAATTATTTTGGGTTACCAACAAAACAAAATACTAAATTAGAATTATCTAAACTATTTATCTAATTAGCTGTAATGATCATCTGATCGTTAACTCTTTTGAATTAATAGTTGGATGATCGATTAGAGTTAAAATTAACTTAAAATTACAAAATTACTTAATTAAATAATCTAACAAAATGTTAATCTAAGGTTATTATAGGCAAAATTAAACACTCAACACACCCCCAACTAGCATTTTGCTAGTCCCTAGCAAAACATTGAAAAACCATTTATTAAATGTGACCTAAATTGCCATTTTCATAGGTACTCATAGTTGTATTTTGCATATGCAATAAGCCCTTAAACCCCTAGGTTTTCCCTAGTGGACGAGTTAGGCCTAGTGAGGGTTTGTAGTGAATCTACCCACAAATTTCTCAAAAATCCTTTAATCATCTTAGCAAATTTTCTCCTATTCAGCTCATATTAAATCCTAAACTTTAGATTATTAATAAAGATGAATAAAAAGGTTCAAAATCCTATCATTTATGCTAAAGATATCCCATTAATTCATTAAACTTTGGAAGGTGAGTATGTGTGTCATAGCTAATATATAATAATAGGTTTTGGAGTTAAATATAACCTAAATTACTGTCCAAATGTATGCTTTAACTTTAATTCTCACAGGATATAGTTGTCACTCAGAAAGGTGTACTCTCATTAATATGTGAGCAGAATATTTTTCATTAAGTCCAAGTCTTACTCATACAGAAGAATGATAATGTAGAAAGAATGGTAATAGTCTCATGAAAGGAAATCAACTATTAAGAATGACATACGATACCCAACTTCCTTTTCATTTATAACCATATCCAAGCCATACTTCTCCTAAGATCAAGTACGGACTTCTATTTAGGACGAAATGTAGGCTTAGGTAAGGGTTATCAAAAGGATGGATATAAAGGTAAGCAAAGGTTGTTTGAAAAATATGTATAGATATTCTATCAATGTATTCACAAATTTTCTATTTATCCTTACAAGAGTGAACATTCTTCTTTTTCACTGGCTATTTTTTTTTTCTTTTTCACTTAATTTTGTAGCCTTTTTGAACTTTTGTTCTTTTCCACCTTTTTAATGTTCATCTCTTGAATTGTATTGTTCATACTCTTTCTCAAGATATTCTTCAATCTTCTCTGCATATTTCCAAAACAAATGTGTGATGGATATTTTTATTGGGGATTAATATAGGTAAAGGTTATTTGGGTAACAAAGAAAAGGTTGACATTTAAAAGGCTCAAGAGGCTAACTAGCAAAAAATAATATAGGAAAGGCTAGAGGCTCTAGGTTTTTCCAAGGATAGCCTCTATCATTTCCTAGGTTTCATATGACTTAAATATGATCATAAACTTGTGAGATGTATGGTATATTCTTTTGATATTTCTCAATAGTCAACCAAGATGAAGAATAATGAGACTAACTAAGAAATAATGTCTGTTGAAGAAGATTTTGAACTTATGTATAACCCTCAAAAAAGGAAGAATGGCTCAAAAACTCACTTGGGTTATAAGTCTCCACAATTTTTCTTTAAGATCTCTAAGTTATATTTTCTCTTCAACTTAATTATATATAGCTATTTTGTGCAATTAATATTTCAAATTTAATTTTTCATGAGACACTTTTAGAAAAAGAATAAAATAGTGAAATAATTGTATACAACTCTATTAATCAACTAAAGTTAAAAAAATTAAGCTGAATATTCAAAAAACCTAACTTCTCATCTTTATAAAGGACTTATCAAAACTCTCTTTTTTTATTTTTTATTTTTTTTAAAATTATGTGAAAAGAATTAACAAAAACTAGAATTTGATAGAATTCTACACCCCCAACCTGAAAGAAGCATTGTCCTCAATGTTTAAAAAGCATTTTCTGAGATCCTTTCGATGACCTATGTTGTATTGAAGGGATATCTATATGATCCGATCGATTGCGTAAGGTCGGTAGCAACGGAACCAGGGAAAGTATACATAAAAGACAGTTCTTTTCTATTATATTCTTTTCTATTATATTAGTATTAGTTAGTGATCCCAGCTCGGTGAGTCCTTTCTTCTGTGATGATAATGCATTGAGAAATGGAAACATAATTAGGAGATGCATAAAAAAAAATTTGAAAAAGAAAAGAAAGAAGAATAAAATAAATAAAATAATGTACATAATTATTACAGATGATAATTTTTTAGAGGAAAAATTTTTTTTAATGAGTTCGAAACGTCCCTAGGTCCCATACAAAGTGAGATGGACAGGCCTCTAAAAAGGACTAATTAGTGAATTTATCTTGCAATTTAAAAATTTTCATTTTATCACCATGCAAGATGAGTTTATCTTCAGGTTGCTTTTCATAACTAAAGACACTTGTAGGAGCTCGATGTAGCCTTTTTGGAAATGGAGCAAGGATGTCATATTGCTCAGTGGGTGTGACAATTTCTTGATCAACAAATTTGTCTCTTTTCTTACAGGTTTGAACACTAATTCAGCCTTTATAGGAGTAAATTCATCAATTATGTTACCACTATGAAGAATGGTAACTACCTTTGTTTGTTCCATGCTTGTGAGTGAAGAATTAATCTCACCTACCACATTCGTATCATCAAGGTTTTCATTTGGTGGAGTAGGACATTGCCCTTGATCAATGGTATGCAGTATTTGAGACATCATATCCTTCAATTCAATCATAAAATCTATGTTCTGTTTTAATTGGGCTTTAATTTGGGCAATTTTCTTCTCCTGGTATTGCATGACTTGATGGAAATTGTCCTCCACTTTCCTCTTATGTGGAGGAAGGTAAGGTCCAATAGCAAGTGGTCCTTGTTTTTGGTGATAGGGTTAGTACTGGGCCTTGTGTGAGACATTAGCATTATCTTCATTTCTCCAACTGACAGTAGGATGATTACTCGTGTTGGGACTATATGTCTCTGAAGACAGGGAAAAATGTTTCTCATAAGAATATGTCGGTTCATAAAGCACATCCTGAAATGTTGGAGCGATAGGACATTCCTGAGTGGGGCGCATATTACTTTCACAAGTATCACACACCTGTTCGACTTTCTTATAGGAAAAACTTCCCATTTCCATGGCCTTTGTTCTAGCTAGGGATGCTATTTTCATATCATCTTTTTTAATCGTAGCATATATTTCTCCCTTAGTAGATGGGGTGGTGAACTTAGGCTTGTTTGAGTAACTTACTTTTTCTGAATGAGCCCAAGTTTGTGCACTCTCTGCCAGCCATTCCAAATACTCTTCTACCTCTTTTGATTATTTCAACAAACTAGCGCATATCATAATGAAGTCCTTCATAAAAGAAGCTAATGATACGCTAAAGTTTGTATCCATGATGGGGACAAGTTAACAAGAATTCCTTGAATCTTTCCAAGCATTGATAGAAAATTTCATTATCCTTTTGGGCAAAATTCATTATGTTTCAGCGAAGAGCATTCGTCTTATGTATAGGAAAGAACTTATTCAAGAACTTCCTAGTCATTTCTTGCCATGTTTGTATGGAATCTATTGGCAGTGAATGAAACCACATCATAACTTTCTCCTTTAAAGATAAAGGAAAAATTTTGAGTCTTACAATATCTAATTGATGTTTTGTGTATGTTAGATCATGCACACTTCATCAAATTATTTTAAATGACTGTAAGGACTCTCACTATCCAACCCATAAAATTTTGGAAGTAATTGAATTACTCCTACTTTTATTTTAATCATACCAACATATGGAGGTAATTTTATACATGGAGGTATGTTGGTATAATTAGGCTATAAATAGTCTTTTAATGTTCTTCTAGGAGAATTTTGGTTACGCCAATTATCCTTCTGTGATCTGTGTTGGTCCCCCTGCTTGTTATAATTCCTTTTCCTATTTCCATGTGGTTGAGAATGGTTCCTCCATTGATGTATATTATCAGTGAATAGAGGTGGAGGATCATTAGCATCAAATAGAGGATTATTCGTCCATGAAGAAACATTATCGTTATTCATGACGTGAGGTGGTTCATCATCATTAAAGAGGGGATTATTTCTCCATGGGAGAAATATCTTCTCTATTAATGCTGGGGCACCAACTATCATTTTGGTCAGTGTGCATATTTTCAATGAAACTGACCATGTGTCTTTTCTTTCTTTATTTTTTTTGTAATAAACTTTTTAATGGAAAAACTACCCTAACTAATTCAACCTAAATGCTAAATGATATGGCACAAAGATTCAAACACCCCTAAGGCTAGCAAGCAAAAAATTTGTTTGTCTTGAAATTATGTGGGGGAGAAGCTTTTAGATTAACCTAATCTAATGCTCCTCCCCTCTTTCAGACTTGTCCCACCGCTTACCAATTAGATCCTATCTAACCAACCACTTCACACCCTTGTCAGCTAGCCATAGGTAGTCTGAGTCATAGAATATGCTAGCAGAGCTAGTCATTTAAATACCAGCGCAGTCGATTAAAATAAGAACCACTGGAGTGGCAATAGGTCGCCTCCTTCTAAGACGGTCCTATGAGCATGCTGTGGGCCTTATAAGTCTCTTCTAATTATTTTTGAAGGTCGGGTTACGTGCTTGTGGTGATTATCCTAAATGGGACAAGAGGTGGTGATAAAATCCACCCTTGATCTTGTGGGGTCGGTGCCCTTACTAATTAATTTTTCCATTCCATGGAAAATAGGTCAACATATAATCACCTTAAAGTAGGTAGATGTGCCCTAAAATGCAATAAGAATAACAAACCAATGCGATTCCTAAAAATGCAACATATATCAAATGTATTCTATATGATTTTTATACTAACAACCAATGCAATTTTATTCCATAATGCATAACTTAAACTAAAAATTTTAAAGAGTTTAGAAATTTCTCATAGAGGGATCCTGGAAAATGTCTTCTCGTACAAGGGTAGGACTATTTACATTCCACCTCCACTTTTAGGTTATGATGGCCTACCCTTGACCCATAATATTGCAGCCTTTTAAATGAATTGTGAAAATAAAATAATTACATAAAATCCTCACTACAATTCACTCAAAAATAAATTGCAATTATCCTAATTAAACTCCTTGAATTTCTCCTTTATTTTCCAACTTTCCTGCAAAATAAGAAATTATCAATAAGTACTAAAAATTAGGAGAAATTGAATTTATGCGCTAACAAAATTTTAAAATGCACCTAACATATTAAAACAATTCAACTCCTAAATTTTTTTTATTTTATGATTTTTTTGAATTTTTAATTAAGATTTATGAAAACACCATTGCTTGTCCCTGGAAACAATGCCAAAAACTTGTTGAGTTTTTTACAAGTGCACGACTACTATTGTCTAGCTAGTGCAAGTTCGGGTAGATTTCCATGAGGACTCAACTTAGATGTGGGAGTTTACATAAATTTTAAGTGCAATTTGGCAGAATTAAAAATCAATTTCATTAACCAACTCATTAGTGTATTGTTCTAAATTTAAAGAAATTAAATACAATAACTATGTTAATACAAATTTTCTATCTCAATCGTTGTGTCACACAACAACAAGGCTAGAAATTATAAAGGGGTTAACTGAGAATAAGATAAAACAACAATAAAGTAAAACATGAATTAAGAAAAAGCCAAAATAGGCTAAAAGACAAAATGGATACATCTAGAATTAAAACATAGACAAGAGCATGGGGGAGAGGGAAGTATCAAGAGGAAAAGAGAGAAGAGGGGATCGAAGAGGAAAAAGGGAATGAGGGAAAGAGAGTGTCCCCTGTTTTTCGGTGAAAACACACTTATATGAAGAGCAGCCCATCATGGCAGCCGACTCCTTATCTCCCACTCAAGTTGCCTTTTCCTCCTAACATGGCTTTGTGTTGTCCACCTATGGTCAGCTCACTTCCTTAAAAGATGGGATCCATTATTTAACATCTTCAAAGCTTCCTTGAAAGGTGGGGTCCAAGCCTTTGATGATCTAATTAGATCAAATCAATTTGAAGACTGTCAAATTATTTTAGGTTACCTGCAAAACAAAATACTAAATTAGAATTATCCAAACTATGTATCTAATTAGCTATAATGATCATCGAATCATTAAATTTTTTGAATTAATAGTCAGATGACCGATTAGAGCTAAAATTAACTTAAAATTACAAAATTAAATAATCTAACAAAATGTTAATCTAAGGTTATTTTAAGAAAAATTAAACACTCAACAGAAAAACATGCCCAAAAATTAATGGAAAACTAGCATCCTAAATTTATGTTAAAACAATGAAAAATAATGTCTTAAAAATATGATAAAAATGTCCCAAAAATTTACTGGAAATATAACCTAAAACTATCATGCAAGAAACTAGAGAAACATATCTAGAAATTAGAATAAATTAACTCCTAAACTAAGCTAAGATAAAACGCATAAAACGTACTAAAACATGAAATTAAATATACTTATAATAGCTAGAATAATGCATAGAATAGTAGCATTTAAAATTGAAACTAAGCATAAGGGGAATGAAATTTAATTGGAATTAATCCTTAGAACATTGCAATAATTTGATGAAACTACAAAAAAGAAAAACTAAATTAGATCTTCAAGGATTAGATCGATGTCCAAAAGCCTTTTTCCTTGATGTGTCAGCCATCAAGCTTTACAACCTCTAGGATCTACTCCAAACTAACCAAGAAAAGTGCCTTCCTCCTTGATGTGTCACTGACCATGGAAGAGATGAACTCCAAGATAAAAAATAAAAATAAAAATGAAAACTAGGAAAGCTCAAGGAAAAGCTTCTCTTGTTTAATAGCCTCCTTCCCTTCATTTCTCATGAATATAAAACGTCTAAGCCCTCTCAAATGTAAAATATGTTTTCCACTGGAAAGAACCCTCCAAGTCAAGCCTAGAACAAACCAAAAAAATATAACATTCAAGAGAGAGCCCTTTCTCCACAAGATGTCTCCCTTTAAATCTTTTTCTTCTCCAAGTCTCATTCTTCCTTTAGAATTTCATTAAAACCTTTTGTTCTACCTCTTTATAAAATGTGTTTATTTCTTTTTTTAAAACCTCCCTTTAAAACACATTAAAACTCCTTTTAGAAGTGAGGTGCTCTTCTCTAAGATGTCTCCATTCTTCTATCTCTTGCTAAATAGCATATGTTTCCTTCTTTAAGCAAAATATTTCCCAACTCCCTTCTTAAGAGACCAGATGTATTGCTTGGATGAAAATAATTCCCTCTCTATAAAAGAAGTCACTCCTTATAAATACACTCCTCTCTCCTACCAAAACATGTCCTCTTCTTTCCTTTTAATATTGCACTTCTTTTTCCTATATAGAAACATGCCCTAGACCTCTTTTCTCCTTCTATTTCTAACTGAGCCTCTCTTCTAAAATACCACATTCTTCTTTCAAAACCAGCTAACCAAGAGAACATGTTATATTCCCTTTCTAAAACATGCTTATTTCATAATTAAAGTAAACTCCTTTTTAAAAGGAAAACTCTCATCAATCCCCCTTCCAAGTAAAACACGTCCAAGCTCCTTTGTGCTCAAGTGAAACATGTTTTTCTCTACATAAAAATCAAGGAAAAAATGTGTAAGCTTATGTGGACCATGTATGCATGTGACAACGAGAGGAAAAGATGGTGAGCAAGCTTCTTGTGTGACTCAATTGCATGACATTTTTTATTTTAAAAGTAAAAAAACATGTGACTCTCAAGCTAGCATAACTTCACTTAGAAGCTTAGTGGGGTGGTGAGTGCATGCATGCAAAAACTTACTGCATCGCTTTTAATCATGACAGCCCATCTTGCGTGGATAAAGGTGGTTGCATGCATGGGGATTTTTACTACTTTGAAAGTGGTATGGAACTCACATTGTTCTTTAAACACTTCCACTCTTTGTTTTTAAAACATAGGCTTTAGGCTTTGCTTTGACAATGGATTGACTTCTTTTTAGGTTTCCAAAATGTTGAAAAGTGCTTAAATTGATCCATGTAACTCTAATCGTGCAAATGCAAAATAAACCCTAATTAATGGCAAATTGAGTGATTCAAGGGTTTGCAAATGTACTTTATAAAGGTATAATTGTAATAATTATGTGTATATCAAGTTTTGCCTGATATTTTGTAAAACATATAAGAGTACAGTGATACCCAAGATTTCATGTTAGATATAGGTGGATTAGTGATGAATAGGGATGAGTGTTCAATTTTGTATAAAAAGTACCCAATTAGTATTTCACATATTATAAAATATAGATTATTTTAGGGTTTTTTCTGGAATTTCAGATCACATGAATTTCTGACCATAATTATTAAAAAATATAGCATTTTGTAGGTTTAGAGGATAATCTGTAGTATGTAAATGACCATAATTTTTTAGGATTTAATTTTAATTTTTCTTCTTTTGTAGGTCTTGAAGAGATGATCTTAATTAGGTTAAGAATTGAAGATCAAGATTAAGAGATCAAGCCAAAAGCTCAATTGTCATCATCCAAAGGTTAATCAAGGATCAAATGAAGCAATTAGAAGAGCTAAAGGAGATTAAAATGGGCTCAGGAAACAAGCCATGCATTTTTGCCATCTTTGCATGAGAGCCATTCAAGCCAGCTTAGCCATATAAGCCATGAGAGAAGGTGACAAGCTAAGGAATTCAAGCCATTAAAGCCAAGGGTGTGAGCCATGAAACCAAGCCAAATAAGCCCTCAAAGTGAGCCACATAAGCCAAATGCCACATGGGTCATACAATTGGAGGAGAATTCAAGGAATGAGCCACTTTCTAAATTTGAATTTTCAAAGTTTAGTTAGAAGTCTTGAGGGAATTATGTAAAAAGTAAGATGATTATGCATTGGTGGACCCATCAAGAGAGAAACCCTACTTTCCAATTCCATCTCCCACTCTTTTTCTACTCAAATTGACCTAAGGTTACAAGTTAAAAGGGGGAGCCACCTTGATAAGTGTTTGATTTTGCATAAAAACCACCCATTTAGTTACCCATTTATTACAACTTATAGGGTTAAATTAGGGTTTTTAGACCAAAATTCGTAACACATGCATGTTTGACCTAATGAAGCAAAATTTGATATTTTGTAGGTCTAGAAGCTCATCCAAGGCAAGCATGTGATTAATCATGTTTTTCTAGAATTTAATTATTTTTTTAACATTTTGTAGGAAGTAAGATGGTGATCTAACAATCAAGATTCATTGCGATGAAATTGATGATCAAGATCAAAAGATCAAGTCAAAGCCCCAAATTCATCAATCCTGCATGAAACAAATGTCAAGGTCATCTAGTGTACTAGAAATGGACGTAATTAAAGGAACTAAAGATGGCTAAAGTGGGTTCGTGAAGTAAGCCATGCATTCCCACCACATTTGCATGGAATCCATTTAAGCTACCTTAGCCATATAAGACATGAGAGAAGGTGGCAAGGTAAGAAATTCGAGCCAAACCATTCATGTCACTCAAGCTAAGGGAGTGAGCCACGAAGCCAATCAAAAGAAGCTTCCAAATCCAGCCATGAAGTCTAGCAAATGGAGCCTTCAAAGTTAGCCATCTAAGCTATCAAGCTAAGCTAAATGGAAGGCTAGTATTTGATGAAATGCAAGAGAATTATCCATGAGATTTTAAGGAATATTTTTAAGATAATTAGGAGAAATATTATTAGGATAAGTTGGCATATGGACCAATAGGATGAGAGCCTTCCAATTTTGATTTTTTCCCACTTATTTATCACTTTCTATCTCACGAATTTGCCAAAGACCACTACGAATTTGCCTTTTCATTCAAGAGTCCTACCATTCCATAATATTTTACCTTCTTAAAATCCCATCCTAATAACCCAAACAATCCCAAGGCCTTAGAAAACCAATTAACCAATAAAAAATTTCCATCTCACCTCTATTTCCTAGGGTCTTTTTTTTTTTTTCTACACCTCACTTTCCTCTCACCTTCTTTCCCTACTCCTATCCCAACCAACCACAATCCTCCACCTCATTCTCTCCCTCTCTCTCTTATTCACCCCACCCACTTTCCTATTTTTTAGAAGCTCCAACGATTTTTGAAGGGGGAGACATCCCTTCCTAAAAAGTAGGCATCTCCCACCTAACCCAACTCCTTAAAACAGCCACCATCTCACCCTTGTTTCAAAATTGGAAACCCTAGCCTTTCCCCATTCCTTGCATCCAAATTGAATCATTTTCATCCCCACCACACCTTAGCATTAGGGTATCTTAGAAAAAATAGAAGAACAAGCATAAAAACCCAGCAAAAACCTAAGCTAAGGACACTTATACACTTAGGGAAAAAGACATCTCCTCCCATAGAAGGAGACACCCTCTTCCTAAGCCTATCTCTTCAATGCTTTTCTATTATTTTGTGGACTCCTTGGGTAGACAGAAGAATTCAAGTAAGTGTGTAGGTGAAAGCAATTGTAGTTGTTGGAAGAAGAAATCAATATTCTTTAGGCTAACATACCGAAAATCACTGCATCTATGTCACATGCTTGATGTCATGCACATGGAGAAGAATGTGTGTGAAAGCTTGACTAGTACTGTGTAGGTGAAAGCAATTGTAGTTGTTGGAAGAAGAAATCAATATTCTTTAGGCTAACATACCGAAAATCACTGCATCTATGTCACATGCTTGATGTCATGCACATGGAGAAGAATGTGTGTGAAAGCTTGACTAGTACCTTGCTTAATATCCCAAGAAAAACAAAGGATGAACTTACAGCTCAAATGGATCTTATGTACGTGAGTTTGAAGAGGAGGTTGCACCCAAAGGACAGGGGAAGTCGAGGAACATACCTACCTAACACAAATTATATGCTCAATAGAGAGGAGAGGAGAATAATGTGTAAAACCCTGTTCAAGCTCAAAGTCCCAGATGGCTACTCTTCAAACTTTAAAAACATTGTCTCCATGGAAAAGCTAAAATTGTTGTGGATGAAGTCCCATGATTTCTATGCATTGATGCAATAACAACTACCCATAGCAATACGTTCAGTGTTACATGACAAAGTTAGGGGAGCTATTACAAAATTCTACTAATTCTTTAATACTTTGTGCAAGAAGGTGGTGGATGTATCAAAATTATAAGAAAATCAAGGTCATCTAATGACAATTTTATGTGAGCTTGAGACAGTTTTCGCACCATCCTTCTTTGACATCATGGTACACTTAACAGTGCACCTCAATGATGAGGTCAGATGCTATGGGCTAGTTTACTTGTGATGGATGTACCCATTTGAGAGGTACATGAAAATTAGAAAGGGTATGTACATAACCACAATTAGTCAAAGGAGTGTATAGCAAATGTTATATTGCAAAGGAAGCAGTGGAGTTACACATTGAGTACTTTGTAGGAGTGGATGCAATTGAAATCCCAAGAAATAAATAATTAGTTGCATTTTATGATCCCAAGGTTGGTGAACCTCTATTGAGTGGTCATGTATCGACCGTTGACTATAAAGAACAGGACTAGGTGAATCTTTATGCGTTGCCAAATGTTGATGAACTCTAGCCATACATTGAGTAAGTTGATCATGCATGCACTTATGCAAAATTTAATTGTTGATGGTTAATTGGGTGGAACACAACAAAGACAACATCAAAACTGATGCCCTTGGATTAACATAGTTGACCTCAATAAGATTAGGTATAAAAATGATGAATTTATTTTGGCATCTCAAGCAAAACAAGTATTTTACATGCAAGACAAATGTGATAAGAGATAGTCAACTGTTTTATCATCCTGTTTGAGAGAATTTTTATGATGAAGGTGACCTAAGAGATACTAAAATAGATTACCCTTCTATTACTAAAACAATCCTATCAATTGATGTATATTTGGAGAGAATGAGGATTATGTGCGTGACAATGGTGAGGAGGGTTTGGGTTTCAAAACTATATGTAGTTGGGGGTATGTGAATTGTATTAGTGAGTTGAAATATATATATATAATATTTCATATTTATAATTAGCTCTTTTTTCATGAGCTATATGGATTGAAAAGTGTGCTATATGTGTGTACAAAGAATGCATGAATCAATGTTGACTATCATAAAAAATTGGTTTCATTGTGTATTAATTGTTAGATATTGTAAAATACTAACATAAGATATATATATATATAATTTATAAAGTCATTTAGTATAAATGACTTTAGAAGTAAAGACTTCTAAAGTCGTTTATATGTAAATGACTTCATTATGTACAACCAAATTTAGCAGCAAAAATAATCAACCAAATTTACACTAATCATTATGTAACATCTTTGATTTTTAAATAACAATTAAATTTTTTTTTGAATTATGTGACATTTGTGTCAAAAGAAAATGAATTTGAAATTCTCAATTTTTGGAGTTCTAAAAAGTTAAAATTTTATAGATATAAATATGATGTTAATACCTCATCATTTGATTGTACTCGAAAAAATGATTCCACCGACACTAAGTTTACTGAACTCGAAATTTGGACAAATACTTTTTGATTTTCTTGAAAAGTGCAATTTGGTAAATTCATATAGTAGGCCTCACTTTCAAAAATTTGAGAATTGAGTAGGTCTCATTTAATTTTTACTATGATTATATAACTAAACAAGTAAGTAGTAAAAAAAATATAATTTCTAAGTGTAAAATTTTCTAAAGTTAAATTTATTCAATAAATAAAGGAGGGATTTTGATATTGGCACTCCCTCCCACTTAAGTACTCTTTAGTCTGCAAAAAAAAGATCAGACCAAATATGTTCTAAAAAACCCAACAGGAGAGGAAAAACCTTAGCAATGCTGGCCTAGAGAGAAGAAAGGAGAGAGAAGAGAGGGGAGAGGAAGAGAGTAGCCAATGACGCCCGATCGACACTGTTGGATGCCGATTGACAATGCCCAAACCAGCATACGTAGCTGAGGACAACCGGCAGCAAGAAGAAGGGTGAGAAGGAAGACGAGAATAAGAATAGGGAGAAGAAGAAGAAGAAGAAGAAGGGGGAGAAGGAGAGGAAGAAAGGAGGAGAAAGGGGAGCCGATCTAGGTAATCGGTGGTGTTCAACGCTAACGACGCCCAAACCAGTGCATGTAGGTGAGAAAAAACCTATGGTGATAAGAAGGGAGAGAAGAAGGGGAAGAATAAAAAGAGGAAAAAGAAGAAGAAGGGGAAAAAGGAGAGGAGGAGATGGAGGGGCCAAAGAGGTCGCCGCTGTTGATGCTCAGATCGATGTGCGCAGGTGAGAAAAACTTGATAGTGAGAAGAAGGGGGAGAAGAAAAAGAGGAAAAATAAGAAGAAGTGGAAGAAGGAGAGGAAGAGAGGAGGAGGGGCTGACCATGGCACTATCGACTACCGATGACACCTAGAATGGTGTGCACAGGTGAGAAAAACCCAATAGTGAGAAGAAGGGGGAGAAGAAAAAAGAAGAAGAAGGAGAGGAAGAGAGGAGGAGGAGGGTCTGCCCAAGCCACTGTTGACTAGGCTGTAGACGCCAACTACCAATGACACCCAGACCCTTGCGTAGGTGCAAAAATCCAATTTGACAAAAGAAGGGGGAGAAGAAAGAGGAGGAAAGGAAAAGGAAAGCCTTTTTAGGTAGGTATTCCAAATCTAATTCATAATTTTGATGGATTTGTGCATGGATGAGTATGATCAAAATGTTTCTGATTTTGTTTGGATATATGAGCATGATTTGAGTAGATGATATGTGATTATGTTTGGATGAGATGCATGTTTTATTAGGGATTAACTAAAGAGGACATTGAATAGATTGTCCTAGTATGTTTTATTATGATAAACAACATAATTGCACAAAATCAATGATATAAGCAAACCTAACATCATGCATGATTTAAACTTGGAAATTACATGAAATAAAGTAACCTAAAGTCCATGAATTAAGCATGAACCAAGATGTAAACTAACTAAACATGGAATGCATGGAGCTAATCTACTAATGCATGGAAACCTAAACTAAACAAGAAAAATAAAGTATTAAGAGCCAACTAATAGGCACTAATCTAAAGTGGAATGTGAATGATTCATTACATTGATAATGCATGAATTACAAGTAAGAATGGAAAGCATGGTGCACATGATTATGAGATCTGAAAGCATGGAATAAGATGCAAACTAACCTAAATAGATTACATGAATGAAATGCATAGACAACTAACCAAAACAAACTAAAATTTTAAGGGGAAACACTTCAAAACTATGTGCATGAACCATGGGAAGTGCATGAATTAAGCATGAAAGTATGCACGAACTAAGATGAAAACTAACCAAACATGGAATGCATGAAATTAATTGACTAAATGGAAACCTAAACTAAATAAGCAAAATAAAGTATTAAGAGCCAACTAATATGCACTAATCTGAAGTGGAATGTGAATGATTCATTACATTTATAATGCATGAAATATAAGTAAGAATGGAAAGCATGGTGCACTTAATTATGAGATCTAAAAGCATTGAATAAGATGCAAACTAACCCAGATAGAATACATGAATGGAATGCATGGACAACTAAACAAAAAAAACTAAAATTTTAAGGAGAAACACTTAAAAACTATGTGCATGGACCATGGGAAGTGCATGAATTAAGCATGAAAGTATGCATGAATCAAGTTCTATACTAACCAAACATAGAATTCATGAAATTAATTGACTAATGTGTGGAAACCTAAACTAAACAAGAAAAATAAAGTATTAAGAGCCAACTAATATGCACTAATCTGAAGTGGAATGTGAATGATTCATTACATTGATAATGCATGAATTACAAGTAAGAACGGAAAGCATGGTGCACATGATTATGAGATCTAAAAGCATGGAATAAGCTACAGACTAACCTAGATAGAATACATGAATGGAATGTATGGACAACTAACAAAAATAAACTAAAATTTTAAGGAGAAACACTTTAAGAACTATGCACATTAACCATGAGAAGTGCATGAATAAGCATGAACCAAGATGTAAACTAACTAAACATGGAATGCATGAAATTAATTGACTAATGAAAGGAAACCTAAACTAAACAAGCAAAATAAAGTATTACAAGCCAACTAATATGCACTAATCTAAAGTGGAATGTGAATGATTCATTGCATTGATAATACATGAATTACAAGTAAGAATGGAAAGCATGGTGCACATGATTATGAGATCTAAAAGCATGGAATAAGCTACAAACTCACCTGATAGAAAACATGAATGGAATGCATGGACAACAAACTAAAATTTTAAGGGGAAACACTTCAAAACTATGCACATGAACCATGGGTTTGTGCGCATGGTTCATGTGTCTCCTTTGTATGAGATTCAATTGTAACTAACCTAGGATAAAACACAAGTAACTAATCATGAAAGGAACAACTAACATACATGAAAAACTAATTACAAGCATGATGCACACCCTCCAAGGGGTGTGTGCACCCTACGTAGAACTAATTATAATCCCCCAAATCAACTTAATCTATCTTCAATTATCCAACTATCAAGTAATAATGAACATGCATGTAAAGCACAAAGTCGCATATGAAAAACAAAGGGGAAAAAATGGGAAAAGAAAGCATGAAATGAACGTGGAAATTTAAGGAGAAAGATGGCAACGTACTTAATTTAAGAACTATGTTCTCTCTCTCTCTCTCTCTCTCTCTCTCTCTCTCTCTCTCTCTCTCTCTCTCTCTCTCTCTCTCTCTCTCTCTCTCTCTCTCTCTCTCTCTCTCTCTCACACACACACACACACACACACACACACACACATATTCCCACCTCATAATTTAATCATCTTATTTTGCTTAAAGTTCTTTTATTACTACATGTTTTGTACTTCTTTGGTTATCACATTTCTTTAGTTCTATAGGAGTGTTTCTATAATATTTTATGGCACAAGTAAACTTTGGAAGCTTAGTATCAATCAAATACATATAGCCATTTAGAATTAAGAAGTTCAACCCTTAAGAAATCTTATGAATGACCATTAGTAACCTATGTTCACAGACTCAATGTGGGATGCATCTTTCCCACTGAGAGATTTGAACTCGAATCAGTGGAGTTAAAGACTAGTGAAAGGTCTATGAGATTTGTAGCCCTTTTACAAATATCTATACTAAGTAGGCATATATTTTCATGCATCCTTTATCTGTTTTGCTTTTGTTTTATTTGCCACATATGTTAGATATTGTATCTTTATGTGAATGGATGGAAATGGAGTCACCTTTATTTATTTTTTACTTAACCTGTGTTTATCAGGGGCATCGAATTCGCATGGGTAAAATGGGTAAGTCCAAAAAATAAAGGAGACTCTATCGGATTTTCAATATAAATGTAGTGCTCATTTCTCTAAAAATCTTAATTTTTAGAAAAGAAACATGACACTCAAGATTTTTAAATGCCATTTCACCTAACCTATTTAAGAATAAAAGATGGATGTGTGTATGTGCTTGAGGACAAGCGGTAACTAAATTCTTAAGAATATAGATGGATTAAAAGGATTAAAACTGAAGCAAATACATGCTTGTTTCCCATAACTAATTAATAAGTGGTCCTAGTACACGCTTGATCATTTTGATAAGAATGACTTATAGCACGTTTTTGGAAATGAGCATGAATAAGATGCAACAAGGCATACATGTAGGTTTACTAGTAAATGCTTTAAGATGTATCTCTTGATTGTCAAATGGTAGCAGTTGTTTACATAAAGCTAAATTGTTTCAGTTGTGTTTATATGAGTGGAAATGAATGTGTATATGCATGTGCTATGTGATGGCTATAATCATGCAAGTTAACATTGCTTTACTTACAATCATGCAAATTAGTTTCTAGGTTTAGTTTTAAGAAAGTTTAATTTTAGAAATATCTGTACTTTAGAATGTTTCTATTTTGATGCATGTTTTATCTAATTTGTTTTTGGTTTGCTTTCTTTAAATGAATTATATGGAACTTTTTATGTCATTGTTTGAATATCATTGTGTTCTTCTTTGTGGTAATGATGGAATAAGAAAAACATCTAACTAAAGATTACAACCACAATGAAGAGCACGATCAAGAGGCCAACATGAGCACTACTCCAAAGAGAAAGGGCAGAGGGTGAATAGTAAAGGAAAAGGTTATTAAGACAAAGTCTAAGCGAAGTTAAGAAATTGTTGAATACAATAGTACAAGGCAAGAGATTGGTGAGAGTGCAGCTGCTTGTAGTAGTTTCCTCTACTCTACAGTAAGAGGCATGGTTCCTATCACATTTGAGGATTGGAGACTTGTGCCATCCTCGACAAAAGATTCAACATGGGAAATGGTGAAGGTATGTAAACATTAAGTACATGTATTATATAATTTGTAACTTATATTATTTTTCAAATATAGTAATTTGCTGTGTACTTAGCAAACTGCCTATGACGTGCCTAGTGACAAGAAGATGCATACTTTACAAGGGGTTGGTGAGTAATGGAGAAAATGGAAGAATTACCTTGTTCACAATTACTTAGCTCCATATGTCAACAATCTATCAGGCTGCGCACAGTGTCTGCCATTTACTTCGACGTCATTAACTAAAAGGTTAGGAATGTATTTGTACAAAACCACACCTCCACCAAATTTGAGGTATGTGCAGCAACAATGTTTCATTTAATTAATTACATGTAACATTTGATTATTACACTTGATAACATCGGTACAAATGTGCAAGGGAAGAATGCAAGGGTAGAAAGGTGCATGAAACAAATATGAAGCACCACCTATCCAAGTTAGGCTATGCTCGTTTAGAAGAGTGCAAACTAAGCATCTGTTACAATTTATCCCTTTCAATTTAATGCTACCACAGTTATATACATGTTGTTCTCTAGCTGTAGTGTCTTTGCTTAATAGTAAAAGGAATATGGGACTATGAAACCCATTGATTGCTTCATCCTCTAGAAGATTACACATTTGGTGGGCCGTACTAACAACAAGTTCTTAGATGAAAGTACTATGCAAATTGCTTCTTGCATAGTAAGTGGTTCCATCTGTCTATAAATTTTATACAATTAATTAGATGACATAATCATGTCTTTCTAATTAAATTATATAGGACATTCTTACCCAAGAAAGCACAATTACAACAACTCTAAGCAGCACTGCTACCAATGAGGACATCCTATATAGGGCTATTGGCAATAAGAAGGGCCATCCTAGTCAAGTTAGGGGCATGGGTCACAGTGTTGTTCCTTCTAAATTGTTTGGTATAGGAATTTACTTAAAGTTCAAGATGATGAGGAGACCCACAATGAGCTCGGTGAGAAAGCAAAGACTGATATATTTAGTTAGTTACATGAGGGAGGTTTGATTATTGTTACTCCATCCCCTGCACATAATTCTCACAGTGCCCTTGTACCTCCATCAAATGCGAGATACAATTCCCTAGCTGAAGAAGATAATGAAGGACATTCAACGCCCTTAGAAAAGGAAATTCTTGCCCAGGTGGTATATATATATATATATATATATATATATATATATATATAACTGGAAATTTCCATTGTCCTTCTGTAATAATTCTCTATCTCGACCTCTCTATTGTATATTTGATTTGTAGGTGGGTAAATGCCTGCTGGCCCCTGATTCTCATCAAAACATCATGGAAGTTGGTTCATGCTATGAGCATGAATCAAATGTTTTTCATAGAATTAGTATGCCACCACATACTAAGTGGGTGTCCATTACCATGACTTTGAATTCTAATGCCTACTTATCATTCCCATTAGAAATGGAAAATATTATAACCGTTGGGTAGTTAGTTGCACATCATGTCACTTGGCCAGAGGCACTAGTTATTCCCATAGAGTCCAATGTATGTATCTTATCATACTACCTTCCGCATCAATATGTTTTAACTAGAGACCTTAATTAATTGTTTAATAACTTTATATGGTTAATTAGCAATAACATGGGACATCGAGGTCAGCCACCTTTGCAGTAACACCTATTGCTGTTGCACCAATGAAATAGGTACTTATATATATGTTTTTTTTTTTTTTTTTACCATCATAAATTAGATCCTCTTCATTGATTAATATTATTTAGCTAAATTTTTTTACATCTTTTATAGCAGCTGTCCAAGGAGAGTGTGAAAGTCCCACTTAATATCTCTCAATCCTTAAGGTTAATCTATGGTCTCACCAATGATGATATAGCAATCAACCCTGTACGAATCAAGAAGGGAGTGCTTCCTGAGGACATTGTTGAAGTACCACTTATGGTAGAGGACCTACTACAAGTTTGCCTATAGGATCAACTCGAGCACCCTCACATTGTCTCCAACATGGAACACATGTACATACTTGCTTATAAAATATTTGATATTTACATGTTATATTTTCATGGTATAGGTAATAATTATTTCTTTTATGAAGTTTCCTAAATGATGCGACTAGCCTTTTTGAGGGTGATGGTACACTTTACCAATTTCTTGACTCTGGCATCATTTCTAGAGCAGTGGAGCAATGGCCAATAGAGAGGTATGTTCAGGATATTTTACTAGGCTTCTTTTATTGCTCTCAGCGATAGGGCTTAATGATTCCCTACAATAGCGGGTAAGTTTTAATTTTCTTGTTTTCTTGCCAACTTAATCTATGCTTAGAGATTATCAACTTTCATTATAATTCATATTACTGTCTACATAGGTCTTATTGGATGTTGCTCATTTTGGATGTGCATAGTAGGCATGCTTTCTTCTTTTATTCTTGTGAATCGCACATCCATCTCACCCTCACAGAAATTATAAATAAGTAAGCTTTTATTTTTTCATGTGTTGTGTAGATAAGTAATTTGTTATTTATCTATAATGCATTTAAATTTTAAATTTGTAGAGTGTGGTTCGAATGAGCTAATATCACCGAGGCTGTACAACCACCAAAAGTCACTTAGAAGAATATCAAGGTATAGGAAATAGTTAATAACTCTAAGTTACTACTGATTAAACCTACAATATTACAAATGATATTTGTGTTCTTTTTTGTTGTCCTTGTTGCATAGTGCCCTAAACAAGTATTCCTATATCCCATTTGAAAAAGGTACGACACTTTTTTACTTTTGATATGGGTAAACAAGAAGAGTTACTCTAGAGTAAATCTCAATGAAATACAAACTGAATGGGCTAAGTATGTAATGAGTTTCAATTAGATCATTTGGAGTAACTACATGAACTAGAAATACTTAATAAAGTATTTTTTTCATTTACATATGTGTGTTCTTTTAGATTTTATTATTTTCTTTGAAATATATATATATATATATTTTAAATAATGAATGAGTGGAAACTTAGAGTGTGGGAATAAATGAGTATGGATGAAGTGGATTTGGAGCTTGTACATGAAGTGAATATGTGACAATTGTGTTTCAATACATTCATTGAATTATATAACTTTTATGAGATGATGAATGAGAGGGTTATTTAGATGGTGAAAGTAAATTCGAATGTGTATGGATTTGCAAATGAAGTGAATGTGGATGTTATAGAGAATGCATGTATTGTAGTTTCTTTTATAAAGTATGATAGATGTGGATGGATGATAATGAATTTAGATGTTTTGTACCCATTATGGATGTATTAGGTGTTATATTGTAAGAATGATTTGGTGTATTAAGAAAAATGTGGATGCATGTTGTATTGGATGTTGGTTTTTCATGTTTATAAAGATTGTTTGAAGTATCAGGGGTATAGGATGCTTATTATTTATTGTATACACAGGTTGTAGTGTATTAAGAAAGATGTGGATAGTGGATGTTGGTTTTTCATGTTTATAGAGATTGAAGTATCAGGTGTATATGATGTTTGTTATTCAATGTATACAAGTGGTATTATATCAAGAAGTGGATGCATGTTGTATTGGAACATGTTTTGCATGTTTATAAAAATTGTTTGAAGTATCAGTCGTACATAGGATGTTTATTATTCCATTGTAGACAAGTGGCAGTGCTTGGATAGAAAATTGAAAAATAAAAAATAAAAAATTGGAAGTTGTTTAGCCCTAAATAACTTTAAAAGTTGAGCCTCTTAAAGTCATTTAGGGCTAAGCGGCTTCAAAATTTTAGGCTAAGAGACTTCAAAAGTTGTGACTTTTGAAGTAGTTTAGGGATAAGAGACTTCAAAAGTCGTGACTTTTGAAGTAGTTTAGGGATAAGAGACTTCAAAAGTCGTGACTTTTGAAGTCATTTAAAGATAAGGGACTTCAAAATTTTGTAAATTTTGAAGTCGCCTGGCCTACATGACTTCAAAAGTTAAGACTTTTAAAGTCATTTAGTGTAAGCGACT
Organism: Warburgia ugandensis; assembly: GCA_035236585.1. Lineage (NCBI taxonomy): Eukaryota > Viridiplantae > Streptophyta > Magnoliopsida > Canellales > Canellaceae > Warburgia > Warburgia ugandensis. Next base: position 51,292,846 of record CP141130.1, read on the forward strand.
TTAAAAGTAATTAAAAAAGGTCAGACTTTTTGAAGTCACTTAGTCAAAAACAACTTTTAAAGTCATAAAATTTTGAAGTCATTTGTTCAAGTGACTTCAAATGTCCTTAATTTTTAAATTCGTTTACCTAAACGACTTTAAAAGTTGTCAACTTTCCAAGTTGGCTAAATAGAAGTCACTTATTAAGAAACTTTGATTATCCCGTTTAACTGATTTTAAAAGCCCCCCATCTAGTAGTGATATGATGACTTCTAAGATGACCTTGAACTATTCCATACTACATTAGAGGATGCTAATGATCCATTGCAACTTGGGTATAGAGATTATACCAAGATGTTTGTATTTATAGAACTTTACAACATAAAATCAAGATTTGGTTTTTCATATCAAGGCTTTATAGAAGTCATGAAAATGATGGATAAAATGCTATTGAAGGAGAACAAACTGGTGAGATCCACATGGGAGGCAAATAAAACCCTAGTTATACTAGGGCTGAAGTTTGAGAAGATATGTGCTTGTCCCAATGATTGCATCTTGTGAAGGAAGGAGCACAAGGATAAAACTATATGCCCAACTTGTGGATAGTTAAGATGGAAGTTGAAGAATAATTCAATTGAAACAATGACAAAGGTTCCTACAAAGGTCTTTTGGCATTTTCCCTTTATTCCAAGGTTTAAAAGAATATTTCATATTAAAGAAATAGCAAAGAAACTAATATGCCATACCGAAGAGAGAATAGTTGATAACTATTCACGCCATCCAGTTGATAGCTTAATGTGGAAGCTTGTAGACTTCTTTTCGCCTAATTTTTTACAAGAACCTAAAACCTCTGACTTTCATTATCTACAAATAAGATTATTCCTCATGGTTCTATGAGCAAGAGGTACAATTGTCGGCCCATTATAATAGTTGTTACAACCTCCCACTATTTCCACGCAGGAAGTAGAAATTTGTGATGTTAACTATGTTGATATTGGGTCCTAAGCAACTAGGGAATGACTTTAACATGTACTTGGCTCCCTTGATTGATGATCTTAAGACATTATTGGATGTAGGTATTAAAGCTTACAAGACATATAAGAAGGTCATTCATCCTAAAGGTTATACTATTATAGATAATAAGAGACTTCCTTGCATATGGTATTTTTTCTAGATGTATCATGAATGGATACAATGCTTGTCTTGTCTATAATGACCTAAACGTGGCACGAAAATGGTATTCCTTGGCCATAGAACGTGGTTGTATAGAGAGCATTTATACCATTTTAAGAAGGAGAAATTGAATGGTAGTGCAAAGACTAGGACACCTCCAAAGTTGTTGATAGGACTATAAGTATTGGAATAGGTTAAAAAGATTAATGTCTTATGGGGGAAGAAGGAAGCAACTAAACGTATAAGCAAAAGCAACTCTAAAAGTTGTTGAAAGAAGAAGTCAATATTCTTTCAACTTGCATAACAGAAATTTGTGCATATGTGTCATGTGCTTGATGTTATGGACATTGAGAAGAATGTGTGAAAGCTTGACCAATACCCTCCTTGACATGCCAATGAAAATAAAGGATAGACCTACAGCTCGAATGGATCTTATGATGACAGGTTTGAAGAGAAGGTTATATTCATGCTTGCCTAAAGAAAATTAAATGCTTGAAAGAAAGGAGAGAATAATGTGTAAAACCATGTTGGAGCTCAAAGTCCCATACTAATACTCTTTAAACTTCAAAAACATTGTCTTCATGGAAGAGTTGAAAGTATTAGGGATGAAGTCACATGATTTCCATGGATTGATGCAACAACTCTTAACTGTAGCAATATGTTTGGTGCTATTGGACATAGTTAGAGGATCTATTGCAAAATTTTGCTACTTCATCAATGCTTTGTGCAAGAAGGTAGTGGACATTTCAAATGATAAGAAATTTGAGAACATCTAGTGACAACTTTATGTGAGCTTGAGACAATCTTCATGCAATCTCATTAATGAGGTCAGACTCTATGGGTAGTTTACTTATGATGGATATACTCATTTAAGAGATACATAAAATTTTTAAAATGTTATGTACGGAATAACATTCAGCTAGGGGAATGTATAGTTGAATGTTACATTGTAGAGGAGGCTTGAAGTTTTGCACAGAGTACTTATCAGGAGTGGATATTATTGGAATCTTGAGAAAGAAATGATTAGTTGGATTTTATGATCCCAAAGTTGGTGAACCTCTTTTGAATGATGGTGCATTTATCATTGACCACAAAGAATGGGACCATGCACATCTTTATGTGTTGTAAAACAATGTTGATGAAGTCTATCCATACATTGAGTAAGTTGATCATGCATGTTGACTCTCCCTATCTCTCTCACTTATTGTTTTCACTTTTCCCTATGTTTTATATATGTGTAAAAATTAATTAATTGTTTTATTTTCTTTAATCTCTCTATTAATTTGTATATATATAGTTCACATATGGACTTCCTAAAAGTGAAGTATTTAAGTTATGCAAAGAAACAGAAGTGGCTGGAATTTAAGCACTATGTCGCTTTCAATACTTGGCTCTATTAGAAGGTAAAATGAATTAATTTGCACTTCTTATAAATTTCATATGATATATATGTTATACTCAATTACAACATATACATAAGTTCAAGATTAGCGAGATGTTCAGGCAATGGTATATCCAAATCTTTGGGCTGGGTGAAGATGGCACCACGACTAGAAGTAATAAAATATGCTAAATTTTTCATCTGTGACTAACATTTTACGCAAAATACTATGGTAACTCAATAATCTAATAGAATATTGAGGTCAACTTACTTGCCAATGTTACATTCTCTTTCATTGGATAACATGCCAATAGTGGTAAATGATACTTGTTACAGGGTTATAAGAAAGATATGTGCCTTGGATTATACTTGTAAAATTGTGGTTATTTTTTAGTGCAATTGAGTGGCACACAACAAAGATAAGATAACTAATGTCCTTGGATTGACATTGGTTGACCTCAACATGATCAATTATAAAAATAATTAGTTATTTTTGGCATCTTAAGCAACACACAAATTTTATGGGCAAGACAGACATGATAAGAGATAGTCAAATATTTTATTAGCCTCCTCGAGCAATTTTTGTGATGAAGACGACCTAGGCAATATAGTAATAGAATACCCTTGTATTACTAAAACAATTCCATTGATTGATGTACGTGGTGAGAATGAGGATTATGTGTGTGATAATAGTGAGGAGGGTGCTTGAGGTGTAAACAATATATGAGAGGACAAATTAATATGTAAAAACTTAAATATAATAGGAGTTATCCCAAAATTTGAAAGCCATATATCTATAGTTATATATGATGCAGGTACATAAGGAACAAGCCAGCCCAAGACTATTATGCATGTTGTATGACAATATTTTTAAATTTGGTTTTGTAATGACCATCAATTTTGAGTCATTTTTGTGCATTATATTATATTTTAAATGAAAAAAATCAAGAATTGAATTTCTTGAAAAATTGAATATCAAGGTTGGGACTTTAAAAACTCCAAATTTGGACTTGAGACTATTAAAAATTAAATATATGCATTGATATGATTCTAATGACGCTAACTTGGTGTGAAAAAGTGATTGGGGTGGGAAAACCTAAAAGTTTTACTAATTTAAAAGGGACCAAAATTGATAATGGCACCCCCCATTTTGCCGGTTGTGGGCTACAGTGATTGAAAACAGGGCAAAATACATTAGAATGGGGGAGACTGAAGAAGAGGGGAAGAAACCCTAACATTCACCTGCCCCCACTTCTCCATTCGATCTCCCTCCCCGATCTCCAATTTTTGTAGACAAAGTAGCCTTCTCTAACACCGACGAGCATCGCCTTTCTGCTACCTCTATAGAAGGGTTACAAACAATGACCAAGTAGTGGCCACCATAGAAACCCCTTACCATTTAGTCCACTTATGTTGAAACCCTCCCCCTTTCATACCTTATTTTTCTCTGGCTTGCGCATACACTAGAGCAGACATGCTGGCACAACAACCTTTCAATGTTTTTCCTCTCCAGTGCATGCTCTTGATGCTATGTCAATTCTAAATGGCAGCATCGATATACCCTGTCCCTACATCCTCTTTTCCCTGTAGGGTTTCCCCTAGCACAGCCAGCTGACATGCCAGTGTGCATAGTCCGATTGCATGGGTTGCCTTCCCTCCCCCTGTCTTACTTTCTCCTTCTAGCCTAGTTTGCACCATTTTCCCTTTTCTTGGTGATAGACATAGTCATGCGTGTACACACCGACCCTTTGTTCCCTTTGTCTTCTTCACATCACCAACACGACCAAGCCGTTAGTCGTGTCTCCTTCCATCTCTCTTCTCTTCCCCTCTTATGCCATTGGCACCATTAGTGTGCCTGATCTCTTCCTCTCCTAGTTTCACTTTTCTCTAGTGAGTTAAGTTAACATGATGGGCCCCACTAACCCTTAAACTTTGACCCCTTATTGTGCCCAATCTAGGAAGGCTTTGGTAGATCTGAGACTGCCGTTGTTATCCTTGCAATGTGAGGAGCAATACCCATTTTCTTGTTTATTGATTGAAGAGGAATTGGACATTGATCATGATCAAAACATTGGTTAGACATCAGATCATTAGATCTGTGATGATCTTACCTTACTTTATGATATGAACCATTCATTACAATCCTTGTGGCACGTAGATCAAGATATATATTAGAGATCTTTGATCTGGAGTATTTTGAGGTAATCTAACCAATCTTGATCAACAACTAAGCTCAATAGAGGTATATAGATATGAAATTGGATCAAATTCAACTATCCATACCATTGAAATGATTCATTGAGATAGTTTAATCATAGTTACTAATTTATTCTTTGATCTAGGATGATCAAGGGGATGATCGTGGCTAGACCATTACAAATAGTGTAGATAGGATACCTTAGAGACGATCAGTTGGCAATCTGATGGCACAAATAGTTGGATATCCTTTATATTGACTTACACAAGGTAGGATTACCATCTTAACTATTTAATTTTGTTGATTTGGCTGTTATTAGAGAAAGGTGTGCATGATTTGCACATAATTGTACCTAATTAATTAATTAATTAAACGATAGATTACATAAAATTTACCTGATCTGAGTATGATAACTTTGGAATACGTTATGATATGATTAAGAAAGGAACTTGATAGTTATTAATGGGCCTAATTGAGCATAATCTGAATTATCAGCCAACCGTGATAGGCCCTAGCTTGAGATCCAATGGTTGTGAACCATTGGATTGTATTGAAACATAGTATATTAAGATATGGAAATATAATGTTTACTTTATAGCTAAGAATCCAACTTGGATAGCTTGGATTCTAAGTTAGACCTGGATGTGATGTGTATCTAAGAAGCGGGATTAACGTGGACTAAGCAAGACTAGAGTCTGATCATGATTTCAGATGTACATACGAGTGGTCCCTCTTTTGAGGAAGGTGATGACAATAAATAATAGGCAGTTTCTATTTTAAATTTACATATTTTAATCACATCATCTTAGTGTTTATAAATGAATTTTATGCATATATCATTATATTGTGAATTTTATTGAAGTATCTATTTTAATTGTAAATGATACGCATGTGGATGATTTCAGTGATTATTATTGTTTCATGGATGCATGATTTGAATATGATAAATCATATTTTATATGCAATAGTGAAAATACATTAATTTGGTACAATTTTATGACTATAAAGTTATTAAATGTTGATTTGATTTACTATTGCATATTAAGGCATGTGGGCACCCTATTTTGTCACTTGTTTTATTGCAAACTTGGTGGAGGAGGCTTGGTGGCTGGTCCTCAAGAGGCTAACCTCAGGATGAAGGGCAGTTCCTAGGGATGGCGAACCATAAGTGCTCTTGGTTTTCATTATTTCACCAGAGTATTGTATATCTATTATATCAACCATGAGATGTGTGATTTTCATGTTTTGCAAATTTATGACAGGTGTTTCTACTCCGTGGATGCTATGCTAGTAGGGATGTAGGGTTGGCCACCTACCCTTTAACTTTGCAAGATGATTAGATACCTGCCCCATAGGAGGGCAAATGCGCAAGGAGTTGTATCATGTTTAGTCTCTACTAGTCAAATCAGTCTCCCATGCATGATGGACATTGTCTCCCATTCTGGTGTCAGAGAGGAGAGGTAGTTGGTAAACCAAGGAGTTGGTTACCATTGTGGCATAGTAGTCCATGTATTTCTTGATGATTAATTTTATCATATTGTGTAGTGAGAACCCCAAGATGGATATTCCTTATATACCCATGATGTGACGATGAGTAGAGGAGTGGTATGAGCACTCATGACTAGAGATTCAAGTATATGGAACACTCGCTGTACCTGTGTGTGAGGGTGCCATTGTTGATGACTTGCACATTTATTGATATATTCTTCAAGCTTTTGAATCTCTGTTTTAACGTGGTTTGGGCATATTTATGAGCCTTAAAAGCTTAGTTGATTTGGCATGTTTTTAAACACGCTGTTGGCATGAGTTATATAGATTTGATGTTGGCATTTTGACGAGCTTAAGAGGTATTGTTTACTTAGCATGTTTTGGAAACACGCAGGTGGCTTGGATGGATTGCCTTATTTTCAGAATTATTGTAAGCTTTGATGCCTTGGCTATTGTAATTGATTTAGTTGGTTTTTAATGTTAATTATGCTATACTTCATCACTATTTATTCTCATATTTGATATCTTACTAGAACTATTTTCATGAGTAATATATTTATCACATGCATTGAGTTTTGATACATGATCATTTCATATTATATGAAATATGTATAAATTATTATTATTGTTGTCACCTACACAAGCATGGTTTACTGAGGCATTGCATGTTTTTGCAATGCCTCAGGTATAGAGAGAGATAGTAGGTAATGCAAGCAGTTAGAGAGCAAGGGAGGGCATTGGATGCCTTTAGCTATGCATAGAGGAGATTTCAATGATGTATATGGTTTATTCAAAACCTTACCCTAAATATTATTTATGGATTGTATATGTGTATAGTAGACACTATTGTGACATGGATGCATGGGTATCTTTTGGTTGGATGTGATGGCTATGTATAGACAAACCTTGGGTAGCATCATTGTTTCTTTTTTATTTTTACTCCACTATTGAGATATATGGTTTTAGTAAAAATGTGTATGATCTAGATGAATAGATATAGAGATTGAGTCTCCCAGAATTTGTATTTATGTTTATTGTATTTATCAAGTATTGTCACATCACATGCATTAAATGCATTGGTCAAATACAGAGGAGACTATCAAATTTTGAGTAGAAATGAGAAGATCATTTCACTATTAAATCCATATTTCGGGGGTCATATGACTCCTGAGGTTTTGAAATGAATGATTTTTATTTGAAGTTTTTCCTTTTAGTAGATTTTAAAATTAAAAAATTTAACCAAGGATTTAGACTTTTTAAAAATTGGTATTTATGCGTGTGTAAAGCTCGAGATGTCATAGATTTTCTCAAATCAACTTTAAAAGAAATTTTTAAAGTTAGATTTGGAATACCAACTTTAAAAGTATTGTTGTTCTTTATAAAACGTCAACATCATCTCATTTTTTCCTATTTTCCCAATCCATGCTCTTCATCTAATGGGTAAAATGATAGCCTCCTCCTTTAGTTCTCCTATCTCTCATCTTATTGCCCCCTTGCCATCAATTTCTTAGATTATGAATGTTGGTTACATGAAAAACATAGTAAGAATAGTAAACCTACTTGTTATCATCCTTACAATTTTCATGTTACTAATTCCATGTAGCATATTAAGGATGAAGTGGGTTTTATCAATGTAGATGTTGGGGTTAAGATTTAGGTTGGATCATCGTGATTTGAACAAAAATTGTATGATTTCAATGGAAAAACCAACTACTTCTCAATCTAGCCCTCATATGAGAAAGGGAGCACGTGTTCCCATCCAAAATTAGGGTTTGATGCTGAGAAATATATTTTGTAATGAAAGAGCTAATTAGTTGAGCATAAATGGCTATACAAACTTGGAATCATGAGGCAATGGCTCTCAAAACCTCTTCTTGGTAGAGGACGTCAACATTGAAGCTTTACCATCTCTCTCCCCTGTGAGAGTCTAGCATGAGCTACATACTAAGAGATCAAATTTCATGAGATAGTTCCAGATTAGGTCCTTGATCATGTGCTAGCTTGCATTAGTGAGATTAAATAGTATGTAACATTTGATATATGTAATAAAAGGATGATAAATGAGGGGTTATCCAAAAATTACTTGATTTGCTTGTTCTTGTGTTTGTTGTTATTTATATATATGTGTGTACCAAGTCATGCATCTCTCTCTCTCTCTCTCTCTCTCTCTCTCTCTCTCTCTCCTCATCAGTCATGCATGGCTGGAAAAACTAGCCATGCATTACCCCTCCCCCTCATGTGCTAGCTTGTATTAGTGAGATTAAATAGTATGTAACATTTGATATATGTAATAAAAGGATGATAAATGAGGGGTTATCCAAAAATTACTTGATTTACTTGTTCTTGTGTTTGTTTTTATTTATATATACGTGTGCAAAATGTGTGATTCAATGATGAATTGTATGAAAACTCAGTGTCATTCTTAGTAGGGGTTTTTAAAGTTGGAAAGAAAAGTTGACTTGAAAAACTGTTTTTAAAGGTAAAAAAATGGACTTCGAAAACATTTATTAAAGTCAATTCTTTTACTTTAACAGCATTTTTTAAAATTAGTTGTTTTTCAACTTTAAAAATCTCTGTGTGAATTGCTATTGTGCCCCATTGGTACAGAAACTATGTGTTCACTATCGATGAAGTAAATCTCCTCTTTCTGTCTCTCTCTCTCCCCTTCAGTTGTACATGGCCCAAAAAACAAGTCATGCATCTCTCTCTCTCTCTCCTCATCAATCATGCATGGCTGGAAAAACTAGCCATGCATGAACCCTCCACAACCCCCTCCCTCTCTCAATCCCTGTTGATTGAGCACAATGGATTCCATTTTCTGTTATTTTTTATGACTATTAAATTGTCATATGTGCTGATTCTTTTGCAACCAAATTAGATCTTTGTTAATTTATTGAATTTTCCAAATTGAGAGTAAAGAATGATGCTTTTACAAATGTTCTATATGGATATTTACATGAAAAATGTATTTATGCTAATGTAGAAAATTTTTACTAGTTGGTATAGAAATTTACTAGGTTCATGTTCATTATGAAAATGGATGCCCTAATGATTTTGATTGGATATTTATTGGAAATAGTTTGTAATTTGAATTCTTATATATATATATATATATATATATATATATATATATAAAGGCTCTTTCTTCCATTACAATTGAAGTGTTCATGTGACTAATGGAAATTGGGCATGATTTAGTGATGTAGAGTTCTTTAGTTTTGCTCTTGGAATTCTCTTGAAACATGAACATATACAAATGAATAGATTAGATCTTGTTTGCACCATATCTAGATAAGAAGTGTACAATAGATGTATGGGTTAGGCTGCATAAATACTATAGAGAAAATGAGATATGGTTGCCTTAGCCCCCCAACTATAACAGTCATCAAACCATAATAAGAGGGCAAGAAGAAAAGGAAAAAATAAATAAAGAAAACACATTGCACATAATTATTAGTTTTTTTTTTTTTTATATAGAGCTCACTTTAATGCTTTGGAATATTCTTTAATTTATTTTTAACTACACCATTCATGAAACAAAAAAAATATGCATTTGATGAAGCTTTTGAGTAGTACATTAATTAGGAGTGAGCCTTCTTTTCTAATTAGCCAATACACTGGTGGATGCTTCATTTCATTACCTTAATTAGGAGTGAGCTTTGTTCTTTTGAAATTTTGAAAATAGTAAAAATTAACTTGAAAATGTTTCCCAGCCTTGAATAACATAGCATATCATATTCATTATTACATGCCTAAAAACATTAGGTACTTATCATATTCATTTTACAATCTTATGCTTGAGATATTGCCATAATGACTAACCAGTCTCCTCTTCAACCCTCAAACTGAGTTACTAAGGAGTTAAATATGTTTGTTTGAGTTGTGCTTTAAGCTTGCATTTCAAACATTATTATGGTTTAGATGTTTGAAAACATCATATCGAAAAGAAATGTACAAAATAAGTTAATTTATTTTCCTTTAGAGAATAAGTCACTTTCTTTTGATTTAGAGCCTAAGTATTTGCTATTTACTAACAGCTTCAATTTAATCTCAATAGGCCTTATTGTTTGCTATATTATTGTCTCTCATTTCCTCTATTTGTTTTTCTCTTACTTCCTTACTTGCCATTGGTTTTCCATTGATTTTACGCAATTGTACACTAAGTAAAGTTTCAACACTCATCCATTTTGAATTCCCTATTATAGGTCTCCATTCTTCTTCCTTTAGCTTTTTTTGAACACCATAATGTCAACATTTTTGTTGACCACTTGATCTCATTTGGATTCGAAATAATTATAGTAGGTACTATGGATAGATTCAATTTTCAAATGAAAAGAAGTCATCCAATGTCATGGCTTGATCCTTCCATTTGAGTTTATTTCAAACTTTAAATTGTTAGATTACAATATCAAAATGGACAATTGATGTTTATGCCATGGTTTCCATTTAAATACCACCATAAATTCATATTTTAAAGCCACTTTTGTACTAAAAAAATCATGTTTCTTATATTTTGTTCTACTTTGTGTTCTTTAAATGCATTGCATGGACTATTTGATTTCATTGTTTTTTTATTTACAGTAAAGATGGAATATGAACAACATGAAGAACATGATGAAGAGGTCAACTTGAGCACCAATCAAAAGTGAAAGGGTAGAGGGTGAACAATGATGGAAAAGGTCATTAAGAGAAAGTCAAAGAGAATCAAAGAAACTAGCCAGTACATTAGTAAGGGGCAAGAGATAGATGATAGTGCAACATCTTATAGTAGTTCCTTTGCTCCATATCACAATTGATGATTGGAGACGTGTCACCAACAATCAAAGATTTAGTATGGGAGATGGTGAAGGTATGTAAATATATTGTGTAGTATATAATATATAACATACCTTATCTTCTTATTTCCAAATATAGTAACATGCTTATTTGTACTTTGTAGACTACCTTTTGAACCTAAGGAGAAGAAGACACATGCTTTGCAAAATGCTGGTGAGCAATGGAGAAAATGAAAGAACAACCTTGTTTACAGTTACATAATTTTAGATGTTGATGATTCCATCGAGGTTGTACATAGTGCCTGTCATTTATTTCAATATCATTGACCAAGATGCTGAAATGAATTTGTAAAGATCTACACATCCACCAAATTTGAGGTATTTGCTAACAAAATGTTTCATTATATTAATTATATATAACAGCTGATTGCACAATTACATACATACAAATGTGTAGGCAAAGAGTATGAAAGGGAGAAGGGTACATGAAACCAATCATATGCTGCACCACCTCTCCAGGTTGGGTTATGTGAAGAATATGAAGTATTTGTAATTTAAAATTATACCATAGTTATATATGTTTCATTACCTAACTATAATGTCTTCCTTAACAATAAAAGAAAGATGGTACTATGGATCCCAATGACCACACTGCCTTCTACAAGTTGGACTATCCATTGGGCATATGCCACTTCATCGACAAAGCTAATGCAGAAGTTGCTACTTGCATTGTAATTCACATGTATACCCTTGACTACCTTGAATTCTATGCAATAATTAATCAAATCAACCATGTCCTTCTAATTAAATTTTGTAAGATATACTTACTTAAGAAAGCACAACTATAGGAGCACTAAGCAGTACTGATGTCAATGATGATACCCTGTAGAGGGTTATGGGTAATAAGGACTACTATGGCCTACTAAGGGGCCAAGGGCACAATGCTAGTCCTTCCAAATACTTTGGCCAAAAAATACCTGTAGTTGATGATGAGGAGGCCTATGAAAAGATGTGTGAAAAGATAAAAATGAATGTAATTATGTAGTTGCAAGGAGTTTTGAAGTGTGACACTCCAGGTTTTCTAAAACCTTTTTGCAATATATATAATAATAATAATACTATGTTTAATAAAATAGGTGGGATCCTTGACATAGAAAACTTGCATTTAGTATAAATACTATAATTGTTTCAATGAAAATTCCCAAAATGAAAACCCCGAGGGTCATCCAAGTTCAAAACCATGGTGATAAACAAAACCAAAGTGTCAATACATAGAGCATGCTCAATTTAAAACCACATCTGATCAAGAAATTAGTCATGAAAGAGGTAGCAATAATGGAAATATCTATAATCCTTAGGGTTCCATCCATGATATCCATATCCACACACAAAAAGTGTAAGCATATATACACTATACAATAGTGACAACCCAATACCATCCACATAAGCTATCTCTGTACAGCCTAGAAGAAGTCTAATCATAAGTAAAAGAGACATACACCAAGTTAGTCTCTGAAGTACTAGATGGTAGATGGTCCTCATGGTCCTCATTCAATCAATGCTGCTCTACCTGCTTTCCTTTAATGCTTGCCTCAGTAAGCTATTGCTTGTGTAGGTGATTATAGGCAATAAAATATGCGATAAAATAGTTTGCATAGGATATCAACATCATGGTGGGTCTCATAGAGTAAATCATTTACAAGGCATGTTAAATCATCAAGCATCCATAATGAATAAAGCATGAAACTCATAAGTTTGAAAGAAACAATAATAATCAACGCATGCTTTTTGCCTGAATAAAACAATATCAAATCTAATCACCATGGGATGTAAAGCATGAGTAATACATGGATATGCATCCATCAAAAGTAAATAAGAATCCATGTCCACATCATAATATAAATGCATGTCATGATGAACATAGCAGCGTGCATAATCAAGCCCTAAGAGTGTCCATTACACTCAAATCACTAGCAATGAGTACTCATTCCAATCCTAGGGTTCCTCACCTATAGCTCGCACAGTAGGTAGCTCGCTCAACCCATAGGCCCACCCACATTTGACTGCCCACATAGGCTTCACCCAATATATCCATACCACATCAGCATATAGAATAAGAATATGGGCTACTATGTTGTAGTGGCACAACTCCAGAGTCTTAACCATTGCCACTCGCTGTCGACACCAAAATGGGAGACTTCCTCCGTCTCACATGGGGGGACGGACACATAGTGGGGACTACCTATGATACCACCTCGTACATACATTGCCCCCTTTTGGGTAGGTGTCTAATCATCATCATCATAAAGTCTGAGAGTGGGTGGCCAACCCTACAACCCTCTTAGCATAGTACCCACGAGCAGAAATACCCATCATAAAATAGCAACAAATACAAGATAAATAATAAGAGTTTCCATGTGTATTCAATCTCGAGAAGATCAAATCAAGACATGCTAATACATTATAAATCGTACCTTAAAACAAGTTATAAACCATGTGGAGCAAAAGGCCATAAAGTTAATCATGTACGATGTAATCTCATGAAAACATGACAGGACATAAAATCCACGCTTCAAAGTTTCCAAGTAATTATGTCATGATCCATGAAATTAAAAAATTACTAAATGCAATCACCTAGCTCAAATATGCGGAACTCCTAATCAGATGAGTAAATTGTCTCAACTTGTGTGCTCTAAAGTACTCGTTAAACCATAGTATCACACTAGGTCATCACTCTCATGGAGTCTTCATTATTCATCTAGATCTTTATCCATTCACTAAGTATTCTTAAATCCCCAAAAGTATGTTAATCTAAGTGATGATCTCTCTGATATGGTAGTTATTCCTAGATTAATAGCCCAAATCATCTAATTAACCCTTAATCAAGCTAATCCTAAGCTAGATGTTTGTTTTTCTAACATCTAGACAATCATATATCATCTTTGATCATTAATCTAATTTATGATTTATCAATTAGTGTCCCTTGATCACTAAGGAAGCAATTTCTTTTATCTTATAAAGTTTGAAGATGATCCCACCATTGGATCATTCTTTATCACTTAGATCTAACATCATATCATTAATTCTAGTCTTTCTCATCATAATGAATCTAATATCTATGTTTATTTAGTGATCTATGTGTATATCCATGATTACGTGTCGATCTAATGGTCAAATCGCTCTCTAATCGGCTAGTCCTAAGGCACACGATCAGATTAATGGTCATGATCACTTTTCTTACTAAATACTTGAGATCTATCCTTCAAATTCACTAGATCATCTCATAATTAATGTATACATTTAGTATCTAAAGCTTGATCATCAATTGATTGGGCTGCTCTAGGTAATTAGATAGGATTTTGTGATTTGATCTATTTAGAAGTGTACAGATTGAAGTTTTAATGCTAAATCTAAGTTTGTGTCATCGAGACAAACTCAACGGTTGTCTTGGATCATGATTTGGACCTCTATAGCTTACATAATTGAGATTTCAGTGTTTAGACCAAATAAACGATCCAGATTTATGCTAGATTAATTAAATCCAAAAACAATGTCACAGGGACGCATGCAGCATGACGCACACACGGAATGTGTCTCGTGTGTGTCTCCATCACTGGGACACACGTGCATGTGACGCACACTCGAAATGTGCCCCACGTGCATCTCCGTCACCAAGACACACGTGCTTTCCATTGCGGCTGGGAACAACATGCACACCTCCCATGTGTGCAATTGCACTCAGCGCGCATGTTACATGGCACATCTTTGACTACTGTCCCAATTGCCTATTACGATGTCACTGTTGTTGGAGAAGATGGCCGAATTTTAGTTGTCACTGGCAATGCATAAAGTCTCCAAATTTGATGATTTTTATGTCATTTTGATTGGATTTTCATGTATTTTTGTTTTATGACACTTTCATTAACCAATTTTGCCTAAATTCAGGGTTTTTAACGTTTTATGAAGTTTAAGACTGTCCCCCTTCTTAATGTTTCTTTCAGTTTTTTTCAGCTTCATCCACTATTAGATCTTCATGAAATTTGAAGGGTTTGTTCTTAGGTTCATAATACACAAGATGAACAGTTTAGACGACCAATCTAACATCATTATGGGGACTATTTTCCATAGAAATAGTAAGTTTCATATTTCATTAGAAAATGGCATCCCATCACCATTTCCGGAGTTTTCAATTAGCAAATATCATTGAAACACCACCGAAAAAGAAAGGAGAGGGAGGTGCACTGGCCTACCTCATTGGACTGGCCGGTGACACCAAATCTCATCTTTGAACATGGAAAGGAGAAGCTCCACCAGTGTTAGGTGTCATCTCTAGTGCCATCATCTGTGGCACCCAAAATGAAAAGGTTTTAATGGTAGGGGAAGTTCGAGAGAGGGGAAATAAATGGGGGGAGGTGCATTTAAAGTCCTCCATTAATCTATTTTCTTATTTTAAAATCTAATTTTTATTAATTGCTAAAATGATTACCAACATTAATGGCTGGTAATCATCTCCATACCCATTGAATGCCTGTCAAATCATTATTTTCAGAACTCGATTTTGTGCACCCCACTTCTAAAATTATAGTTTTACCATTTCCATTTAATTCATTAAATACAAAAATTAAAATAATTAGTCAATTTTCATCCAGTCTTTGATTTTAGTGTTCATAGTGTTGTTGAATTCCATTTCTCTTGTACATTCCAAATATTGAGGTTTTAGTCATCAAACTGTCATCATTATTGGTTCATGCTATGATTTTGAATAAATTTTTTTGCACAAAAATAGTGTGCATCCACATACTAAGTGTGTGTCTATGTGACGACCCGGGTTTTCCCATGCATTTTTAAATGCAAGATCTAAATTCCTAAGGTGGGATGCATCCCTATTTGAAAACCATTTTACAAAAACCATGCAGTGCAGTGGAAAATCTTTTGTTTTAAACTCATTTTGATAACCCCGAGTGTCATTTGCTTTCACAATACTCAAAGTAGTTTTTGAAAAACATCAGAAATCATAAATGTTTTTCCCCAGGTCTATCTAGTCACAACACACAACCCAAATGTAAATAAATACATGTCCAAAGGGTTGAGAGTTTACTTACATGTATAATTGTCTCCTTTTTAATTCACTTGCTCGTAGCACTAATATCTCCTGAGGCGTCGTCTATTTGTGAGTGGAACTATCCTGAAAAATGTTAAGGATAGGGTGAGTATATACTATGCTTAGTAGGAGTCTATCACTACTAGTTTTGCAATGCAGGCTATGTTTAAAATCATATGCTCTTAAAAACATGTGCATGTTCGAACAATCATGTTCAATATCAATATTAAAAATCACTGTCGAACTGGAATACTGACGACTTAAAGAATAGCATAATTCAAGTCGAAAGTATATATATATATATATATTATAAACATAATGATATCCATAAGATGCTCAACTGAATCCAACTCATGGATATATGGTATGGTCGACTAATCTCATGTCATGTCATATGCAGTGCAAGTAAATCCTCAAACCATAGGGCCCACTATGCCCACTACCTCACCGCCGTGTGGTCCCCAGGTACCTAGGGACACAGGGTCATATACCTCCATGGGGCATATGACACTTTGACCCAGTGCTGTGACACCAGTGGTAGCCCCCTGTACCACATGCAGTCGAAGCAGGGACATGTCCTTTTTTGGCGTGGTACCCATCCACCTAATAGTGGTAGAGGCTGGGAGGCCACCCCAGACCTCTTGGCATTGCACCCACGAGCTTATTAGCCTAAATCATATACGATCAAACAAGCCAAAAACCTCTTTTTTCAAAACCTGTCCTCTTTGGGTCCCTCACAACTGCCTGGCCCTCACAGCTGCCTACCCAATGTCTTTTGGGCACTCCAGTGTCTTTTGGTAACTCTCAAGGACATGCAATCTTTCAAAAACTCAATGCTCACAAATCATACAATATATGCCCCATGTCGTGCCCGCACCTGAAGGCTGCACCTGGGACAGTGTACGCACTGTCGTACAACTGGAACCCATCCCAGGGACCCAGTCCCAGGTGCAGGCGGAGCATGGCGTCCCTGGGACGCCTTTGTTCGTGCAGCGCAGGATGAAACCGGTCTTCGTCTTCTCCGGCTAGAAAATCCGGCTGGGATAGGCCCAGATCCGGCATGGATCTTGGCCTGGGGGAAGCTAAACGGAAAGGAAGGGGAAAAATGGCTTACCTGGGCAGCCATGGAGACGCCCTTTTCCTGATGGGCGTGCTTGCTTGCTGGAAAACTCAAAGAAGGGGGGGGAAACCCCATTGCTAGACCGGAAAGAAGAGAGGGAATGGGGAGATGGGTATGGCCGGCCTGACTTGGCCTGGCCGTTGCCAGAAAAATGCAGAGAAGCTGGTTTGAGAAGGATTTCTGATTTTTCCAGAAAACCCAGTCCCAAAATCGCCAGAAAATCACGTTTTTAGAGAGGGGGAGATGGGGCTTTTTATAGCCCTGCTATGGCGGTGCCGCCCTTGGCGGTGGCAGATCTCTCTGGAAAAATCGTGAAAGAGGGTTTCTAGAGAGATCTGGAGGTAGAAGACAACAGAGGGTGCCGTTATCAAAATGGCCCCTACATTTTTCATCTTTTTCGTTTTTCTGTTTAAATTCCAGAACTGCCCCTGATCTTTAAACAACCGTAACTTCTTCATACGAACTCCGTTTTGGGTGCTTTTTGAGGCATTGGATTCCATTTTTTGAGTAGAATCTAATGGTACCAAGTTTTATCACAAATTCCTTCATTTACTATTTTAAATAAAGTAAAACATTTAACTCAGTTCATTTCCTCTAGAATGTCCAATTTTTGTTAAAATAGAGTAAATTGCTCGGGCATTACATTATTACCCCCTTAAAATAATTTCGTCCTCAAAATTCCATAAATTATCATCTTCAAGCTATTTTGTCTCTTAAATAACTTCTTGGTGAATGCATTCCCCCCTTAGGAATCAAATCTAGGATCAACCTCAATTTATCATTTCTTTTATTGTTCCTTCTACAAGGCCTTACCTATAAGGGCCGCTTTCGCTGTGTACTCTAATGCATAGTCTCATACGTGCCAGTTTAACGATATTGGTTTCTAGCGGTAATTCATCTATCTTGAAATCCTTAGATGCCTATACTTTTCTCATCGTGTATAGGATAGTCTCCTCGTAGGATCATGCTTCTTTATTCATGTATATATTACTCCACACTTCTTTGAGATCATATGATCTTATTTCTCCTATTTCATTTTGAATATCATAGGATAATCCCTTTTTCTTCTTGTGTCTCATCTAATGATCTCTTCATCATCCACATCTCCTTCTAATGGTTGGTTATATGTCATTAGTAAGAGTCCAAAAATTTACCTTCTTTCTCTTGTGTCTAACTTTGTTTCTTATCTTTTATATTTGTCCCCAAGATACTTCAATAACTGACATGGTATCATGTGCTCTATAGCCAAACCCTTGATTAACTTCGAATTTCAACTGTCTGTCGTTTTCCATATGTGACTTGATTCCTCGACCAAAGTTACATTCAAAATAAAATCATGAAAGCCAATTAGTACCATCTTCCATCGAGGACCTTATCATATACTGAAAGTAAAATGTCCTAACTCTATATCCAGTGTCATAATTATTGAATTCATTAAACGCTTTTCTCCATGAAGATTTTATCCAAACTCATGTCAAATGTTAATGGTCGATTCATCATCATGGGTCAAATATTCTCGTCCAGAGGCCTATCTCACTATTCACATCAATTTGTCATTAGGATTTTCAATAATGTTCCCTATTTATGCAAAGCAAAAGGTCTCTTATTCATAACCGAGTACCCTTACTAGGTCATGGTTGAATCCTTTGTCATCATCCTCTTTGTCCTTTCTTTGCTTGATGGTTTTCTTCGTAACCTTTCAGTCCAAAAGTTCTATACTCAATCTGGTAGGGTTAGTCCTTAGGAAATTCCTTCAATTGATTTTTTGTGCTTGGTATATACACGTAACAACTAACTATTTGTCTAAAGGCAACGTAACATTAAATCTTCACCTTATAGTGTGCTAGTCATCTCACCTTTTCTCCTTCCATCCCCTATGTCAATATATTGTTCAATCTTTTATTCAAGGCTTTATTGTTAACCATGCAATCTGTATTGTCAGGAGGTATCCTCATAAGTAGTGATTTTCTTAATTCCTCAAATTTTATCTTTCAAGTGCCTCCTCATACTTAGCTTATAATAGCAGTTCTCGTTCAATAGCTACTACATCAAGTTATTGTGAAGCTATTAAATCATCAAATTTGAAAAACACTCAGGTAAGCATGGAACATTTTCGTAGACATATAGAAAGACTTTATTTGATTACCTATTGATCTCTTTCCAGATATATCTTTGTCATAAGCTCAAGGGTCTCTTAAAGTGATTGGTGCTTATCTACCTTTCTTTTCAATCCAAGTCTGCAGTATTTTTCAGACTCAAAGTAATTTCTTCACCTTGTCATGGTATCTATTCAAGTTTGAAAAATCTTTCACATTGGTTTAGATCACTTCTTATTTTTGCTCCTATCTCAGTTGCAATTATCCTCATCAACTGACCTCATACCCTTAAATAACTTAGTCTAACAAGTACTTCTTTCAAGGAAAACTCAAGTCTAAAGACTTATAGCATCCCTCTGAGTATATAACTTCGACTACTAACTCATAGATACTAAAATACTTGATTAATTAGGGTGGGATACCTTTAGTCAATAGTGCTCTAAAGGTAATGGCTAAATAATCGTCTTAAGATTTTTGGTTTCCCAATCTATGATAGTAAGGCCTCAATTTGATCCTTGATGGTACCCTATTGCTAAATGGACAAGTTACTGTCCCTGCTTAATTCCTTTTTCAATATACTTTATTCACAAGGTGGGATATCACCAAATTTTCCTTTTTATGGTTTATATCCATTGGCGTTCCTCATAAGCTACAGGATCCGATAAGAATCTAATTGCAATATAGACATCAAACCATTGTAGAATTTAATTTCTAGTTGGTCACCATTCCTCTTCGAAAATTTCTTGTTGCATAATCTCCTAAAATTCGATACTCTACTCAAAGTCTTAAACCCCATATGCTTTCTCTCTTTTATACTCCTTTACAATAAGATCACCAACTCATCTAGTATTATTCCTTTGCATTGTTTGGTTTACCTTCCTATAGGATTCAAGATGATAGAATTCTATGTATCTCCACAAAGTCATGATCTTCTTCTTTTGAACATTCAATATAAATTGAATACTGGTGGTTACATCTCTATCTCTTTCTTTCTTTTCTTCAAAATCCTTATTTGGTCTACCTGGATCAATGTCTCTATATGCTTTGTTGC
Organism: Warburgia ugandensis; assembly: GCA_035236585.1. Classification (NCBI taxonomy): domain Eukaryota; kingdom Viridiplantae; phylum Streptophyta; class Magnoliopsida; order Canellales; family Canellaceae; genus Warburgia; species Warburgia ugandensis. The sequence goes on from CP141130.1 coordinate 51,313,207, forward strand.
ATATAATTGATACTTTATCTATTCCTTTACGTAACATATATAATAAACTGAATGCTTCTCAGAATTGCTAAACTATATTAATATCATTAAAATCCTTAATTGCCTATAGCCTCAATAAAATTCATACAATGTCTTAATAATGGCATTGATGTTTTGATCATGCTATACTTCTCTTACAAGTTCATATTAGGACCGATCTATTATCATCCTTAGTATTATCATCAAAATCTTTTGATAACTCGATCAAATTCATTTCCCTATCATATTCGTGTTATGTTTCTCTTAATCACATAATATGTCACTTGTATACATCTTCTGATTTGCTCCATGATACTCTGGTAGTTATTATTCGATAGCACTTTACTCTTCATAAGACTCCAATGAAGTTATCAAAAATCGAGCTAAGTCCTTCAGGATCCATACCTTTGTGATCTAGTACGAGTCATAGTTATTTCCTAATATTATCTTGCATTCTCATCCCTCTTAGATTATTATCAAAATCTTCTCAAAGTCTGTCTTTTACATCCCTTCTCATACTCATATCATATCCCTTGTGATAGTGTGCTCATATTCTGATATTCTTTATGATGGTAAGATAGCTATCTAGGTTTTTCGATGTTCTCACCTTTGATGAGATTACTTTATTGCAGGTCAAATCTATCTACTAACAGGTCCACTAACATCCTCATTCATCATTATCATAATATGGTCCATATATGAGTTTTTATATTTGCACCACACAATAATCCTTAATCCTTAAGTCATCTTAGACTAGATTTTGGATAAGGGTTGCACTATCCTCTGCCTAATTATTTGTTAAACCAAGCTGGGTTTCACCTATTTATTCATGGTGAATTGCCTTGTGCATTAATATTGTAATCCTCAAATAGAAGTAGTCATCTCTACTACTCCTATTTATACTACTTCTTCTTGATTTTCTCTATTGTTTAGGACCCTTGGACATGCTGGACTGGCTGTGTAAGGATAAAACCTGAGCTCTGATACCAACTGTGATGACTCGGGTTTTCCCATGCATTTTTAAATGCAAGATCTAAATTCCTAAGGTAGGATGCATCCCTATTTGAAAACCATTTTATAAAAACCATGCAGTGCAACGAAAAATCTTTTGTTTTAAACTCATTTTGAAAAACCCGAGTGTCATTTGCTTTCACAATACTCAAAGTAGTTTTTGAAAAACTTCAGAAATCATAAATGTTTTTCCCCAGGTCTATCCAATCACAACACATAGCCCAACTGTAAATAAATACATGTCCAAAGGGTTGAGAGTTTACTTACATGTATAATTGTCTCCTTTTTAATTCACTTGCTCATAGCACTAATATCTCCTGAGGCGCCGTCTATTTGTGAGTGGACTTGTTTTATATACCTTGAGTTTTGAATTGGACATGATGACATTAGTGGGAAAATTAATTTTGACTAGAGAATATCTTTTGGGTATGCATTTTGATCATGTGTGAAAGGATGGATGTTGACCGTATTCTCCTTGATGTAGATAATTTTGAAATTATCTTGAAGATTAATTGATTGATAGTACACTAGTGACAATGGATTGTGCAGGTAGTTTATGTTTGGTGTCTCACGACAACCAATGATCTTATTCAAGGTAAGAAGAGTATCATAAGAGATTATGTTATTTCTATCGTAAAGACTACACAACACTTGTTTGAGGAATGTCAAATGTTCTTAGCAAGTGAAATTATGGTAGAGGCTCAGAAGCTACAAATTGAGAAAGTAGAAGTAGTCCAAGAGTTTCAGGAATTTCCCCAAAGGAGTTTCCTAGATTATCGTTGCAAATAGAGATTTATGTTATTCTTGGGATTGTAGCAACGTCAATCATAAATTTAAGGCACTAGTCCTCTTAGTGAAGAATGGATCGATGCAGCTATTATTGTTTCAGGGTTTTCAAGGATTTCATTACCCCTAATGTCATTGATGAGGAGGCAATGAAGAGGGATGCTTGCAAGGTGAGTGTTCAAGAGCTAAAGAGGAGACTTAACTCCACACTAGTGTTGACTTTACTAATAGGTAGAGATGGTTTGGATTTATTATGGTACCTCTAATAAGGGGCTTGGAGGGTAACCAATGTAGCATGGATAACATTGTATGAATTTATTGTAGTTACCCATACCAATATTATAAGTATACAAGACCAAAGTTTGATCTCTCATTAGATTTGAGACTTGATGGTGGGTCATATCTTAATGCAAGATTAATTCCTTATATGAAATTGAAATATGGCTCATGACTTATATTGTGGGTATCTAATGAGAGCAGTCTAAGAGGATGACCAATGAGGGTGGGTGTAGGTGTCAGGCTTCTAGGTGCTCATAGTATAGTCGTGGTGTGAGATGAGACAATTGGCATGGAAATGCCTCCTTCATGAGCTGATATGCTCAGAGTTGATTTCGCATGGGTATGCCTATTTTATGAGCTATATGTTTTGTAATATTTGGGCGTGAATTTGTTGTTTTGAGATTCTAATTGATTGCATCTTCATTTTATTATTACTTTATGTTTCTAATTGTTGGGTATTAGAATGCATAGCGAAAGTGGAGCCTTAATTCTGAAAGTAGACCAAGTATATATATATATATATATATATATATTACACTACTAAACAACATAAATGTTTAGAGTTTAAAGTTAGAATTAGGTGATTTTTAAGGATTTCATTGGTTAAAGAGTTGTGAGATTTAGAAATGAAATGAAAGAACAAAGATACGTCTTGGTTGAACCTTGCTCATAAGAATCATTTAGTCAAAGTGCCCATATGGAATTGGAATACACTATGAGATGAGGATATTTCTGGGAATGTTTGAAAGATAACATGAAGAGAACTTCAAGGATGAAATTCCTGTATAGGGGTAAGAATGTAATAATCCTAATTTTTAAATTCTATTTTAAATTATTATAAATTAATTTTGATAAATGCAAATTAGAAAGTTTTTATGTTTAGGTTCCACAACATTGACCTTTTGAAAGACACCTAATAGAAACCTAGAAACCTTAAAAATTGGATTGTACTCAAGAAAACGAATCCAACTGCATAAAGAAAACTAAAATTAGAGTTTGGATGAGGAAGTTATGAACTTTTGAAGGTGGAAGTTGTTTTAGAAATAAAAGAAATATTTTTTTAAAGGAGGGTTCATTTTGATAATGGAACCACTCCCACTTAATTTAAATTGAGAATAGACGGTGTATTCCTGAACTTAGCACACACACGCAAAGAGGAAACTCGACAGGAGAGAAAGAGGAAGAAGGAGAGAGGGAGACAAAGAAAGACAAATAGGCCACCAAAGAGGGACTATCACGCTGTGAAGGAAGGAGATAGGACTACGATTGGTAGAGTTGTAATCATTGCCTAAGAAGACAATGGCTTAGATCTACAATCTAAGCTGATCATTCCACTCTTCACAATGAGATAAACCAGAACCCCAAGTTTATTGGGTGATCCAAGCTATTTTTTGCCAGTCAATGGAAGAAGGGATCAACACTTGATAGACTTGAAGATCATCACCAAAAAACAATGATCAATCGGACAAATCCATTAAAGGAAGAAGGTCAGATACCCATTGTGAGGTAGGAATTCAAAAATCTGACTTGTGAATTCCATGTTCTAGCTAGATCCATACCGTTTTATGTTAGATTTGAGGTTTTGTGATGGTCCAACCATTAAATTTTAAATCCATGCTTAGATAAGTGTGAACTGGGTTTGAATTATCTTTGATCCATTTGAAATTTGTCAATTTTGGTTCTAAACCGATTGGACAATCTTAGTTGTCCAATTTATTACTGTATAAATTGTGTCTGGCAACATCTAATCAATGATTAGACCTTGCTAGTAAGCTTTCCATCCCTGAATTAATAAAATGAGTCAAAATTTTATGATCCTAAAGTGAAATAGATCAGATGATTTAGGCCATCTGATCTATCACTATTTAAACAGTGATCAGACACCACAATGAGTTCCTAAACCTTGAATTAATTAGGATATGATAGAAATTGAAAAATCTAGAACCTTGATTTTAAACTGAAGGTCTGAATAGTTAGTTGATTACCTTGACTGCCTATTCATGACTCTAAAACACAAATCTAATAGACTACATGAGGTCATTTATCAATAATGAAACATATTGTTCAGTCAATATAGAACCTCTAAGTATTGTTTATACCAAATAGATTGAAAACTGACCATAGGATGGTTTGAAGTAAGATTTTCATCCAACAGTTGAATCTTGGAAATATGTATCTAAATCATTGAATGATAATCAATGGCATAGATTTAATAATCTATGATAATAAATGGCTCATATTTAATAATTTATAACTTGATAGAAGTCGGATCAAAGAACCATGGATGGAAACATAGATCAATAGCTGAAACGGTTGAGATCGTATGATTTGGATGGTTGATTAGTGATGGATTACTAAAACCTAATGGTTTCACGATTAATAGATGATCTCGACTACCATATCATGGTTAAAAGACTATTATTAGCTTACAATTTGACATTGATAGAAAAATTTGGAATATCGACAAGTTGACTAGATTGACTGGTAAGTCGAGTTGAACAAGGGACATAGCTGAACTTAGAATTTCACCTATGAGGAAGATAATTTTAACTTCGATATGCTTATGTGAAACATGAAAATTATTGATGATTATTCTATCATGTTTGAAAATTGTTAAAATCAAGATTTTTGGTTTATATAGTGAGTATTCTTGTAGTTCATGCAATCTATCACTTTGGAATGCCATGTTAATTTATTATTAAATTGAAAACTTGTACATGAAAATGTATTTGGAATTATATGGAATTTGTGATTTATGAAATGATGAGTGAAATCCTCACACCCAACCCTCGTGAGGGTTTCTTTTGCATGGTTATATCGTATCATGAGATTGACTTGAATGATTTCACTAGTGCATGGATTTCTATGGTTTTATATGATATGGTGGCATGTAATGATGCCTAGTATTATTATGTTATGGCAGGCATATGGTGACCTGATGGACGTTGTGCTAGGAGGGTTGAGAACTGATCACCCCCCTCCAAAATTTTATATATATGATACCTAGCTACAAAAGGCCAAATTCAGATCGATGACATCATGGGTAGGTCGTGGCCTTGCATACCTGCTCCCCATGCACATGGTGCAGGGAGTCTATCTGTCTTGGTATCAGCATGATAACTACGAAATTGATTGGGTCTTGTATGCTGCACAGATGGTCCATTATTTTGAGATTCATATGTATATAGTGTGATAGAGCAGGTGCATGGCACCTTGGGATTTTAGTTCTATAAGGAGTACTCATGACCAATGTCTAACAATTGAATTTCAAGTGGTACTAAACTTGTAAGACCTCAAGGAGGTTCAGATGGTGTTATATACATACATACATATACTTATTGAGATACATTGATTGTCTTTAAAAATTTCATGATTTAAATGCTTTTCGGCGATTGATTTTGATGGTGATTCATTATTCAGTTTGAATGAGTATACTTTTGAAGTGATGCATGACATCAATTGTGGTGACTACTCATATTTTGTAAATTGCCTTACAAAGGTTATTATTATTGTCCTTGAAAGACCATGCTTGGATATTGAAACTGATAAATTGAATTGGTTTGGTATGACATTGATTTATAAAGCATGATTGATATTTCAGAGTTATATTATATTGCTCATTGTGCATCATATTTTTCAAAATTGCATAACATGTGATTGTGAATTCTTTTTGGATACAAAAATGTACAAACTTTCATATTTCAATGATGAAACTACCTACATAAGTGTAAGCTTGCTAAGACATTGTAAATTGTTTACAAAGTGTTAGGTGTGAAGAATTAAGACAAAGGAGCAAAAGACTATACTAGAGATCTTAGGAGAAGGACATAGAAGGGTATATCAAGCAAGGTTACAATATAGTTGATAATTTTGTGAATTGATGTAATACTTTGACTTAATAAGACTTTTGCTTTATTGATGGTGATGTGGTTATCATTGGATTGACCTTGGTCTTGAACTCATCTTTTAGTTCAGTTAAAACTTGATTTCTTATACATGTTTTGATGTCGTGTGTTTATGTGAATGGATGGAGACAGAGTCTCCTTTATTGCTATTTGACATAAATTGTGCTTGTCAGGGACATCACATTTGCATATATAAAATGCATTAGTCCAAAAAATAGAGGAGACCCTATTGGATTTTTAGTAGAAATGTAGTGTTCATTTCTTTGAAAATCCTAATTTTTATAAAAGAAAATTGATACTCTACATTTTTAAAAGTTTTCTCATGAAAATTGTTTCTCATTGTTGTTTTCCAAACTTGGGGCCCCACATTTGTAAAAGATTTTGTGTAAAAGTATTATAAAAACCTGGGATGTCACACAGCGCACCAACACAGGCCTTAGTGCACCAAGCACATTCTTGCTTAGATATTGTTTTGTTTACAATATCTCATATTAGAGGAGTTTCATTGAAAGACAATTTGTTCAATTTGGAAGGAAAAGGCATAGTAATGTTTATTAAGTGACTACAGGAACAGAGATTTCATAAGAGAAAAGGTGAGTTTCAGTATGGTTTGGAGTTTACTCCTTTTATTAGAATCAAGACTTTAATACTATGTATTTTGAAACAATGTACATATATGTAATGTGATGTGTGGTTATGGCTAGAAGTTTTAGAAATTGTGAGAAATGAGTTTTAACCATGTTTAAAATAAATGACACTTAGGATTTTTAGAAAAATGCTTTTGTTATTTGTTTTCAAAAGAAACTTTCAAACTAAGGGCCCCACATTTGGAAAAAGTATTTGAAATGCTATTCTAAAAACCCAGGTCATCACAATTAGTATCATAGCCAGATTCAGTCCACTCATAACCAGACACAATGAGAAAAGTCACAAATAGTCAACAAAATAAGGAGACTTAGGTCCTTGTGTGATTAAAAGAGAGAGTATTCTCATGGATTTGGTATAATTTTTATAGTATAGAACTAGGTTATAAGATTATACAAATTCGTGTCCCCAATTGATAGCTCTTGTATATGATAGATCTATTGACATGACAACTTTGGAGAATTTAGCTCCAACATGGATGTAAGGCATAGTAGAAGAAAGTCATATAAAGAAGCCAACTATAGAAGTGACTTATATAGGGATTGTTGTTGACTTTGAAACGAGTTAGCCTAGGAGGCAAATCTTGAGATTTATGAATCCTTCTACTAAGAGCTTCAATGAGCTTAAAAATTTGAGTAACTCATTTGAGTTTTGGGAAAGAAGAAGGAGAACACGAGAAGTTTGAAGGAATGGATGTCAATTCATATGATTTTTGGTTGGAGACTTAGTTGGATGACTAATACATCTATACTAAGATAGTTAGTAGAAAATTTCAGATTTTCTATTATTGGTGAAATTAGTTATTTGGCATAGTTCAAATTGTGAGTTGTTAGATATAGTTATGTGACACAAAGTCTGAGAAGATTTTCATTCAGAGTAAAAAATCCTTTCTACGACATGGTAAAGATAATGTCTTTATATGCTGAAATTTGATCTTGAAAATTATTAGAGATTGATTATGATTTTAGTAGTGTTTGGCTACTGATGTAACATTATAAATTATAGTAAGAGCTCCAAAATGTTCAACATAGGATTGCTTATCTGCCACTACCAATATTAGTATATGTCCATGGGAGTTAGGCTTATTTATGATGAAATTCATGGATAGAATACAAAAAAAATCCACAATATAAGTCTCATGAATTTAAGAGGATTTTTCCATAAGCATGAACATGTTGATGGGTTTTTTTTATTGAGTTCTTATAGTACTATAAGAATTTGATGAAACTATCGATACTAAAAGATTCTTGTGATTACTTTAGATGGAAGTATTTGATGTATAATGTTAATTTGATTATAGATCATGAATTTAGATATAATTTTGAATAAGTTCTTGAGGTAAAGAACTATGGTGTAGAAGTAATAGATTGTGAATATGTTTGATTTATTTCTTAAAGTATTACAATATTCTATGGAAATATAAACTTCGAAAGAATCTAATGATAATCATGTTGTTAAACTGATAGTTATGGTGTCTGTCTTAAATATCTAGAGGCATTAGATATATGGGTAGAAGTTTTAGAACAATGTTAACTTATTAGCTAGTTAAGGCTGAGCATTTGAGTTCACAGTAGAAGAGGTATTTTATAGCAAAGTAGATATAAAAGCTATCTTAATAATCAATGTAAAGACTTAGAGTTTGAAGTTTGAAACCCTATATCTAAGGATTTCATTGATTTAAGGAGTTATAAGATTCAAAAAAAGAAGAAGAAAGGAAACTTGAGAAATAAAGTAATTCCTTTACTTAAAGTCATATTTTAAACTCATACAGTCTATGTGTCAACTTAAAATTGAAATCTATAATGAGATTAGATGAACATATTTAGAATTGTCAAGTGATGACATGGAAAGAATTTCAAGGACAAAATTTCTTTGATGGGGGAAGAATGTAATAACCCCAATTTTTGAAATCCACTTCTCCTAATTCTTGACTAATGTTTAATTGAAATGGTGACCTTGGGATTCTATGTTTTTGGGTTTCATGAAAAATGAATTTTTTTAAATGCCTAGTTTACCTTCAAATTTCAATATGTACAACAAAAAAGTTTTCTAGCAACACTAAGAATGCTAAAATTAGAGTTTGGATGAGAAAGTTTGAATATCATAAATGGGGTTGCAAATTTGATAATGACACCTTGGTGTATTTTGGTAAATTTATTATGTGGAGTCCACTAGCAAACTTTAAATCTAAAGTAGGAAAGACTTCATCATGTAAGAGCATGTGACGACCCGGGTTTTCCCATGCATTTTTAAATGAAAAATCTAAATTCCTAAGGTGGGATCTCGATTTGAAAAACAGTGCAATGCAGCGGAGGAATCTTTTGTTTTAAACTCATTTGAAAACCCCGAGTGTCATTTGTTTTCACAACAACTAAGGTAGTTTTTGAACAGCTTTAGAAATCACAAATGCTTTTTCCTAGGTATGTCCAGTCACAGCACACAACCCAACTGTAATTAAATACAAATACATGTCCAAAGGGTTAAGAATTTACTTACATATATAAGTGTTTCCTTTTTGATTCACTTGCTTGTAGCACTAACATAGATGTCCTCTACTCATGGATGGAATCATCTTGAAAAATGTTAAGGATAGGGTGAGTATATACAATACTCAGTAGGAGTCTATCACTATTAGTTTTATAATGCATGCGATGTTTAAAATCATGTGCTCATAAAAACATATGCACGTTGTTCGAATAATCACGTTCAATATCAATATTAAAAGCCACTGTCAAACCAGAATACTGACGACTTAAAGAAATATCATAATCCAAGTCGAAAGTATCATATATCATAATCATAAAAATATGCATCAGATGCTCAATTGAATCCAACTCATGGATATCTATCATGGTATGGTCGACCAACCTTATATCATGCCATATGCAATGCACATAAATCCACGAAACCATAGGGTCCCACTATGCCCACGACCTCACCACCATGTGGTCCTCGGGTACCTAAGGACATAGGATCATATACCTCCACGGGGCATATGACACTTCAACCTAGTACCGTGACACCAGTGGTAGCCCCCTGTACCACATGCAGTCGAAGCAGGGACATGCCCTTTTTTTTGGGCGTGGTACGCATCCACCTAATAGTGGTAGAGGCTGGGTGGCCAACCCACACCCCTTGGCATAGCACCCACGAGCTTACCAGCCCAAATCATGTACGATCAAATAAGCCAAAAACCTCTGTTCAAAACCAGTCCTCTTTGGGTCCCTCACAACTGCCTGGCCCTCGGCACTCCAGCGTCTTTTGGCAACCCTCAAGGACATGCAATCTTTGCAAGTACTTAAATCATGCAATGTATGCACTTGTTTGCAAAACATATATGTGCATAATGTATATGCAATCATTTACGAAACATGTCTATGTACAAAACATTTATCACATGCATGCTGAATCAAGTCATGCTAATCAAGTCATATATTTAAAACATATATTCTCAAAATAATAATAGTTCTTTTAAAAGAATCTAATAGTGCTAGAGCACCTACCTGGCTAGGTCGCGCTAACCCTTTTGTCCTCGGACGCTCCTGATCATGGTTTGGGTAATCAAGGTTAGTTTGACCTATCTTTTATAGGTTTTAGAGTAATTGGTCTTTTTACTTAGGCATTAGGGGTCCATCCCTATGCCTATGGGTGTCCTAAGGTCCTAATTGGGCCTTGGTATCCTCAGTTTCCCAACGTTCTAGTGGCCATGCGCCACCATCCTATTCTAAGGGTCATGCCCACCTTTGATTGGGCCTTGATCAAGGATTTTATAGTTTGGATGTGTCTGCGTCATCGACACGGACACAACACCTTTTGCAGCGCCTCAATCAGAGCTCTAGATCTCAAGTTACAAGCGTTTTAGTGTCGTATGTACATAGAGTCTTAAAGACAAAAAGACGGAATGCTAGGGCGCTGCACGTCTGCGACGTGCGCCCAGCTTCCTTAAATAACCAAAATTTGACGCGCTACTAGCGTGCTGCATATCTGTGGCATGCGCCTTAGCAGGCGCATCGGCAGACGCCCTGTACGCTCCGCCCGTTTTCCTCTTTAGAGGGCGCGTCCCTGGACGCGCCCGTTTGGTTTTTCAAACGGAGACGACGTGGAACGTTCCGTCGTCTGGGGGACCAGGGCATCCTCAAGACACCCTGGTTCAACCCCTGTCAAACCAGTGCAGCCCAAGGAACGTCCCTGGGTCCTTGGTGGCTCTCCTGGGCTCCGTTTTGCATGGTTTTTCATGCAAAAACTTAGGGAAATTGACCTTGGAACTATGGGGGAGATGGGTTTTGAGCGATCTCGGACGTACCTGGCTCGTTGCTGGGTTTTTCTCCTTATTTTCCCCTCTAGGTCACTGCTTCACAACTGGTTTTCTCCAACGTTTTGGGCTGCCATTAGAGGCATCCAAGAGCTCTATTTATAGAGCTAAGAGAGGGTTCTGGAGGGGGCTCTCACTGCCTTTGAATGGCGGTGGAGAAACCTCCAGAATGGCGGTGATTTCTCCTCCAATCACAGTCGTTCTAGAACCCTCTAGAGGTTGAAGACGATGGGGTACCCGTATCAAAATGGGCCCCTGTGTTTTTCAGGTTAAGTCGTTTTTGTAAAATTTACAGTTTTGCCCCTGTACTTCAAATAGTCATAACTTGCTCATTTTAACTCCGTTTTGGGTGATTTTGGTCTTGTTGGATTTATTTTTCTGAGACGCATCTAATGGAACCATTTTTAAGACCAAATTCCTATGTTCAATCAAGGAAACTAGTGAAATGACCAAAATGCCCTTATCTTTAAAACTGAACTTTTCATGGGATTTTAATATTACAAAAATTGGGGTCATTACAGAGCGTGATGATGTCTCTAACCAAAATAACATGGTTTAAGAGAAGAAACAAAATAATTAGATTAAAATATAATTATTAAAACTTTATTATATATATATGTATAAGAAAACATTAGTTGAGTTAAGTTAGTCAGTAATTCAAAATAGAAACCGAGAGAAAATGGGATGGAAAACAAAGAAGAAGAAGAAGAAGAAGAAAAGAAGAAGAAGAAGAAGAAGAAGAAGAAGAAGAAGAAGAAGAAGAAGAGGAGGAGGAGGAGGAGAACCAGAGAGATTGAGGGAGGAACCTGATGTGCCACCCACCTTCCTCATCATTCTCTCACTGCCGTTTTCATTGGCAAAGAAGAATGGAAGGATAAATGTGTTCATAGACAAAAATGAAGAGGACAGAGATGAAGATGGCAAGGATCAATGATCCAAACCGTTTACCTTTTTTCCCCACACGAGGAGTAAAAGACCCCTTGTTATTCAGCAGTCGGCAAAGTTTTGCCAAAAACTTTAAAGAAAATAATGGGTACATTCACGATCCATAGGAAAATCATCCACATACAGGAACAATAACTCATACTTTTGAGAAGCAATGCGATCATAGAAGATAAACAAAATCTCACAATTGGTCTATCCAATCAATAAGTCCAATGTACTTTGGCACATTGGAATATAATCCAGCTATCAAAATCCATGAGTGTTAATCCACCACTCATCTATGGTTCTATCTTAGAACTGGAAAATTAGGTTTGATTGGAACCAAATAAAAATATTAGAAAATCACCTTGGATTCACTATTTTCACGACCAGATTGCTACATTGTGTGCTTTTCAATATTCTAGAAAGACTTCAACGCCATCCTCATGAGGCTTATGGACTATCTCAAAAGGGCACCGTGAGTCACCTATTATGGCCCCTACCACGAGTCAAATGGTCAAATCTGTGCTACTCCTAGCATAGTTCTAATTAGTGCTTCTGTGTATCAAATCCTATACTCTGGGTATCTTGCTCACATAACCCCAAGTAAAAATAATGAGTATATAGTAATAACATGAGGTATAGTTAACCTCTCAAACCATCTGCATTACATTATAAGATCATAGTATACTCATGTGCAGGTTACTAGATCTCAACTGTTGATTTATTTCCTAATTTTAAGCATAAAAAATTGTTTTCTTTTTTGCATATTAAGTCCTTTTTCCATTTGACTAATTTTCATAGCTCATACAATTATAGATCATGTGATCATAACAATATATCAACCAATCATAGGTTCTGTGATCATGGATCATGTGATCAAAGTGAAATATCAACCAATCATACATCATATGATCATGGATCATGAAAACATGTGATCAAAGTGAAATATCAACCAATCATGGGTTGCATAGTCAAATAAGATGTATTTATACACACTAGTCAATGGCCCATGAGGAAGGGTTTGTGCGCATGGATCAATTTTTTGGAAATGTTAGATCATGTGCATTGATTAAAAGTCCAAAAAGATGGGTCTATTCACATGAATTGATGGAATAAAAATGGTGGATCTAGGTGCATGGATCAACAATCTAAAAGAAGGGTGTGTGCATTAATCTATGGTCAAAATTTCTGGATCTATGCATACATATCAATTGCCCAAAAAGGAGGATTTATGTGCATGGATCAATCGTCCAAATTGTTGGATCTATGCACTCATGTATATGATCCAAAATGTTAGATCTCTATGTACAAATTTATGGCCAAAGTAATAGATATATGTGTACCAATCTGCCCTCCAAAGAGATAGATCTATGGACATGGATAGATAATCCAAGTAAGAAAATTCATATGCATGGATTTAATGACCCAAATGGGATAGACCATGCACATTGATCAATAATCTAAATAAGATAGGCCATGCACATGGATCAATAATTCAAATAAGATAGACCACAGGCATGGATCAATAATCCAAAAAAGATAGACTGTGTACGTGGATCATCATATGCACATAACTATTACATTTATTATTCCGAAAAATTACATTTTAACCCTGAAATTGCTCAATTTATTACTAATTGAGGTTTATTTTTGCATTTGCAGGATTAAGTAGAATTGAGAAAATTTCCCAATTTTGGTGTTTTGGCCCTTAAAAAGAAGCTAGTCTACGATCTATGTAAAATCAAGGGTGCACATTTCATCGATCAAGATTAGTGGAGCTCAAAATGCAATGGGGGTGCCCTTAGCAAATTTAGAGCATTCAGAAACCCCCTACATGTAACCAACCTTATCCTCACGTTAGAGGTTGTCAATACCAAAAGATGAGGTGGTCAGCTTCTCATGAATGCATGCAAGACACCACCTTGGGGAGCCTCTAAGTGAAGCTATATCCACACACAATGGAACCATACATTCAAAAAAAATTCTAAATTAAAACAACTCAAAAAATAGAACCCATAACCTTGAACCCTAACCCTGAACCCTAAGGAAGAATTAAACACCTAAGGCAGTTTGAACACTTTAGGAAGCAACAACATAGCCTGGAAGGGAATAGCAGCCACTCAATGGAATCCACAAAGGATAAGCAAAAGAGGGTAAATGGGCTGTAGGAAGAGGGTGTCCTCCTCCCTAATGGAGGGGGCATCGTTTTCCTAAGTGGGAAAAAGTGTCTTTTGCATAAGTTTTGGGCTGGTTTTATAAGTCTTCTTCTACTTTTCCTAGGATAACCTAATACTAAGGTGTGGTGTGGATTCAGGTATGTCAAATTGAATGGCTAGGATGGGAAAAAAGGGTAGACCTCAATTAGGAAAGTGTGGAAGGGGGTTGCTTGCCTTAAGGAGGGGAGTAAGTTAGAGACACGACCTTTTTAGGAAGGGTCATCTCCCCCCTTCCAAAGTTGTTGAAACCTTAATGAAGTAAGAAAGTGAGTGGGGAATGGTTGGGAAAAAGGTGGAGGGTGTTAGGTGGAGTAATTTGGTTGGTAGGGAAGTTTCCAAAGTGTAATGAGATAAAGTTTTGGAAATTTGTAGTGCATCTTTAAGTGAGGTGGAAATTAAGCAAAAAGTGAGAAAAACAATAAAAATTGAATGCTCTTATCCCATTGGTCCCTTTGCCATCTTATTCTAATATATTTTCCATTGATTATCTTCAACATATCTTATGGATAACTCTTTTGAATCTCATCCAATCCTAGCCTTCCATTTTGCTTAGCTCGATGGCTTAAATGGCTAACTTTGAAGGCTACGTTTGTTAATCTTCATGGCTGGCTTGAAAGGTTTTTTGGCTTCATCCCTTGACTTGTATGGTTTATCTTGAATTCCTTAGCTTGACACCTTCTTTCATGGCTTATATGTGTAAGGTAGCTTAAGTGGCTTCCATGCAAAGGTTGTGGGAATGCATAGCTTCTTCATGGGCCCACTTTGGCCATATTTAGCTCCTTAAATCACATCCACTGCTGGTCCACAAGATAATCTTGGCCTTTGGTTTATGTTGAAGTGGTGATTATGAGGCTTTGACTTGATCTTTTGATGTCAATCTTCAATTTCATCTTGATCGATCTCGACTGTTGGATCACCATCTTACTTCCTAAAAAAAGTGAAAAATACTAATTAAATACTAGAAAAACATGAATAATCACATACTTACCTTATACTTGCTTTTGGATCTACATAATATCAAACTTTTAGGTTATTAGGTAAAAAAATGCATGTGTTACAAATTTTGGGCTAAAAGCCTTAATTTACCCCTATAAGTTGTAACATATGGGTGACTAATTGGGTAGTTTTTATGCAAAATTAAACACTTATCACACCCCCAACCATCATTTTTCTAGTTCCAAGAAAAACATGCAAAAACAATTTATACAAAAACAAATACAAACTGCCACTTTTGTAGGTACTCATTATTCCAATTAGAACATGCAACAAGCCCTTAAAACCTTAAGTTACCCCTAGTGGATGAGTTAGGCCTCGTGAGGGTTTGTAGTGAATATACTCACAAAATTCTCAAATTTTTTGTGAAAGTCCTTTATTTATCTGAGAAAATTTTCCTTTATTCAACTCATCCTAATTCCTAACTTTAGCTTACTAATAAAGATGAATAAAAGGCTCAAAATCTTACCCTTATGCTAAAGATATCCCATTATTTCATTAAATCATGAAAGATGAGTGTGTGATATAGCTGATATATAATTATAGTCTCCAAGTCAAATATAACCTAAATTACCATTCAAATGTATGCTTTGACTTCAATTCTCACAGGATATATTTGACACTTAGAAAGAAGTCACTCAAAAAGGTGTATATCTCTCATTAATATGTGAGTAGAATGTTGTTCAATAAATTCAAAAGTCTCACATATTTCATCCAGAAGAACAATAACTTAGAAAGAATGATAATGGCCTCATGAAAGGATATCAACTACTAAGAATGTTACACTCTACCAAAGTTTCTCTTCATTCATAACCGTTTCCAAGCCATAGTACTTCTAGGATCAAGTCAGGACTTCTATTAGGATGAAATGAAGGGTTATCAAAAGAATGGATATAAAGGTAAACAAAGGTTTATGGAAAATATATATAGGTCTTCTATCAATGTATTCTCAATCCATTTTTCCTCACTAGAGTGAACATTCTTCTTCTTCATTGGCTATTTCATTTCATTTCATTTTTTTTTCTTGTTGTACTTGACTTTATATATAGTCCCCTTGAATTTTTCTTCTTTTTGCACCCATATTGATATTCATCTCTTAAATTGGTTTGTTCATAATTTTTCTTCAATCTTCCCTACATATTTCCAAAACAAATGGGTAATGGATATATATTATGGATTTAATATAGGTAAAGGTTGTTTGGCTAACAAAGAAAAAGATGATATTTGAAAGGCTTAAGGGGTTAACTACCAGAAAATAATATAGGGAAGGTCAAAGGTTTTGGGTTTTACTCAGGATGGCCTCTATCATTTCCTAGGTTTCATATGACTTAAGAATGATCATAAAATTAAGAGATACATGGTATAGTCTTTTGTGATTTCTCAATAGTTGACCAAGATAAAGAATAATGAGATCAACTAAGAAATAATCTCTGTTGAAGAAAATTTTGAATTTATGTGTAACCCTTAAAAAAGAACTAATGGCTCAAAACTCGTTTGGGTTATAAGTCTCTGCAAATCTTCTTCAAGATCTTTAAGTTATATTTTTCCCTTCAACTTAAATTACATATAGTTATTTTGTGTAATTAATATACTGAGTTTAATTTTTCATGAGATATTTTAGGAAAAGAATAAAATGGTGAACTAATTATATTCAACTCTATTAATAAGCTAAAGTTTAAAAGTTAACTAGATATTCATAAAATTTAATCTCATCTTTATAAAGGAACTTATCAAAAAAAATTTCAAAAATGTATGAAATTTTTTAGAAATCTCATTTCTATACCCCCAACCTGAATGAAACATTGTCCTGAATGTTTTGAAATATAGAACACCTAATTAATGAATGGGTAATACAGTCTAATAATTCTTTCTAAAAAAATTCCTAGGATTCCTCCCAATAAGCATTAAGTTTAACGTCTTCAGCCAGACATGGTTTATAACTAATCTATCCATCTAAACCTAGACCTAGCTAGTTAAACTAATTTTTCCTAATCCTAATCCTAAGAATGAAATGGTAAGATTTCTTACGCCACTTTAGAACTTCATGGTAGTCTATATATTTCATCCACTTTGAAATTTTAAGTGGTGGTAACAACATAACACAGTAGACCACCACAATTTTGAATGTTGTGGGACCATATTGATGATCCTCCATTTTTAGTATTTCACGTAGTCAATATAATTCCTTCACCTTAAAAATTGAGGTGGTGGTAACATGATGACTCATGTACCGTCGTGAATTTTGTTGGACCATATGGAGATGAATGGTCCTCCTTTTGACCAAATTGAGCTATAACATTGACTATTCTATTAAGTTTATCTTTTTCCTCCATTTCCCTTACATTATCCTAAACAAGGGCTATAAGCTGACTCTCCCCTTCCCAAAAAGGTTGTTTTAGTATTATTGGAGGCAAGGACATGGTTTTGCTTAAACCCTTATTCTCTTCTGATGTGTACCCTAGGTTGATGTACAACAACTAACTCTTTTTCTACCTATTTTATGGGCATAGGTAAGGTGTCAAATGGGCCTACATGATTATCTTGTAATTGTTCAAATAAAATCCGTAAGTCCCAATTAAGTACATCTTCTACATTGCAAGGTTCAATATGAATTTCAAGTTCTATAGGGAGATCTACTCTAGCTGCCATTGAGAAGTGTCCATTAAAGGCACAATATCCAATAGCTCATTCACCTCCTCAATGGATGTGTCTTCATCAAAGTAAAAAAAATAAGTAGGACAGAAATTTAGAGGATTTGTGTTGGATGTTTCTAAAGCTTTATTTTCGTCATCAATGGACGTCACTTCATCACAATCGTAAGGAGCAGGATATGGCTCTAGTAGATACAAGTTGGTGGGTTGTATGGCTGGTTGTGGACTTTGTGGCTCAAAATGATCATAAAAGATTTCCATCCTATTATCAGTAACAAATGGCTCTTTAATATCCCTAATTTGTTTTATTTCCTTAGTCCTTTTTATACATTCAGCAATGTTTCTATCAATTTTTTCCCATATTGGTTTCATTTACTCAATCTATTTCTCCCTCTCTTGTTTCATTTACTCATGCGTCTTTTCACTAGTAGCCATGGTTTGTTCTATTCTCTCAAAAAATTACTACATATCCTCTTTTAATGGTTATTCTTCATGCTATAGAGGAAATGACTCATAGGATTAGTATTGATGTGGCATTGGGGTACTAAAAAAGGGTTAAGTAGGTTGAACCCATGATGGTTGACCCTAATATTCTTGATAATCATGGTAGTGTTGACCAGGATGGGACCATTGCGCTTCTTCCTAATATTGGTAATCTTGAGACCATAGTTGTTCATGATGCCTAGCCCATCCATTATAATTTGTCCAAGGATGCTAATCATTGCTTGGGATGTAAATGCATTAAGTGCATCCACTAGCTCCTGATAATAATGATTGTATGTGGAGCTTGTTAACCATGAAGGAGTGGGATGGGGATGCTTAGAATAGGTATAATTATTATGGTACTGAAGTTGTGGTGCAACTTCCCTAGAAGTTATTATCCTAAGCAATTGACTTTCCATAATATCTAGCCTATCCATTGATGTATCTATGAAATCTTCACCTTCTTAATAGGCTTATGTTCTCAAACTTGTATACAATGAAACAAATTGTTATATACAATGAATGATTTTTTTATTTTCTTTTAAGTATGAATAAAAAAACCCTAATTACATGAAACGTAAATGCTAGTCTTAAGCTAAATAATGCACATTAAAATCCTAATATCCACCAATAGAGTAGTGTCTTGATTATCTTTGCTTAGTACATAGGTGATAGCTTCTTAGACCTATATCTAGACAGCTCCTCCTATCCAAATTTAACTATTGCTTACCAATTAGGTTCTACTCAAAAGTGGTTAATATAATCCTTGTGTTAGGAGGTGTTTAGACTATACTTAACATCAACAAAAGGTGTAGGAAAATCACTTGGATTTTAAGACACTCACTATAACCACAGTGCTCATAAGCCACTGGAGGGACAATAGATTGTGTCCTTCTAAAAGGGTCCTATGAGCATGATACCCTAAGTCTCTTTCTACTTGATTTTAAATTTAAATTCAAGGGTTGGGATTGTTGCATATGAGGATATTGATTGATTTCTAGGTGGGCCAAGGAACTAGTGATGAAATCCAGTCCTTATTCCCTTACTAATATTATTTCCATTCCACCATAAAGCTATAAATATGCAATACAATACAAAAACAAACTAATGCAACCTGTATGCTATACAAAAAAGGTTAGATAGGTGCTCTAATGCAATAGTCTTAAGTAAAGATGTAACAATTATCAATGAATGGTCATATCACTAACATTCAAATGCAATTTATACTAAATGCAAATTATCCTAAAAATTAAAAATTGAGTGAAAGAAACTTATAGTGAGGGGTTCAATGATGATCAAGTGTGGACCACCATACCCACACTTTCCCTATATTATTACAACCCATTTAAGATTGAATAATAAAGAAATCAGAATTTACAATGGGCTTCACTATAAGTTTCACTCAAATCCTAATCTAGGAAAGTAATAAAACCTAATCTAAGATGATGAAGCTATGGCCCATAGGATTACCGCAGCTCTTTTGCCAATTTCCCTTGCACAACAATTAAAGAGATATGATCAATAAGATGAAAATAGAAAATGCAAAAAGTAGGTAAAATTATGCGAAAACCCTAATCTAATGAACCCTATGCCTAGACTAGAGGAAAATAACCTAAAGTATAGAACACTACACAAATTGTTACAACTCCTCAGAAATGGTGCCAAAAACTTCTTGTTGTTTTAAATAAAACTCACAAGGGCATGAATTATTTGCAATATAGTACACTAGTTGATGTCGATCCTATGAGGAATTGAACTAATGTGATGCTACTGGTCCCTACTTTAAATTATCTAACCTAGCCAAGATAATGGGATTTTAATCTAAGCTAATGATGGAAATAAAAAATTGTATGAGATTAGAAACTTTCTAAACCTAAACATGGAAACTTTATTAACTAACTTAACATGCAAAATAAACCTAAAACAATGATCTAACTAATAAATCAAAAGTTGTACTACTTATGGAAACAACTAAACAAGTGGTATGTATGGAATTAAGCTAGAAAGAATGCATGAAACAAAGCAATTAAGATGCATGGATGAACATGACAATATGCATGGACTATGATGCAAAACTAATCTAACATGGAATGCATGAATGGGACTAGAATTTGAGCATGAGAATTTAATCTAAACCAAGCAATTTGTCTAAGAGAAAACACCTTCAAACCATGTGCATTGACCAAGAATTTATGCACATGATTTATGGGGTAAACATAGACTGAAATCAATGGACCTCTAGCTAACTAATGCAATCTACTATAAGAAATAAACATACAACTTAAAAGCTTAATTGATTTTCTAAAGAATAACTTAGACTAGTAGTAAATAATGTGAAGAATTAAGCATAAACAAGGTGGTAGTTGTATGTTGCTGGAAATTCCAGCACTATGATGTTTCCGATTTCCAAGTAATACACACATAAAAGCACAAATTTATATGTATCAAAACATTCAATTCAATATTTCTTCACTACTGGAAACAAGTGTAAACAAGAACTTTAAGTGATTTCATTGAAATAGTACCAATTACATCCAAAAAGTTGAATGTATAAAACATATACATAATGCTGGAAAATGCATTCAATTCAAGTCATGAAACTTGATTCAAATCAATTCTAAAACACCTTCCAAAACCATCAAACTGATCTCCTCTGATATACAAGTGGTTTCGAAGAGAAAAGCAAAAGAAAAAATGGCTGGACTAAAGAAGGAACTTGAGGAAAGGAAAACCTAAAACTATGTCTATCTCTAAGAAGAAAGCATCGACTGCAAAGAGGGAACTCAGAGGCTCAATTCACTTCTTCTCTTGGCTGTCACTACCAGGGAAGAATTAACTTGTTTCTTTGAGGAATAAGGAAGGAAAACATAGAAATTGAAGGCAATTCAACAAGGTAAACAACAAGGGAAACTAATGAAAACAAGGCTGGAATTCAAGGGAACCAAAAGGAGAACTAAATGGCAATGAAAAGAAGGATAAGATTAGGTCCAAGGTGACTTCCCTTAGCTGTCACCTCAAGGGAAAACCAAAATTAGACCTTAATCTTTTGGCAAGGAAAATTAAGAGAATTAAAAATAAAAAATTAGCAACAAAGGGAGTAAAATCAAACAAAAGAGAAGCAAGGAGACTAACGAACCTTCAAGGACAAATCAAACACCCAAGCATAGGTTTGAACACTTGAGGAAGCAACAACACACCTTGGAAGGGAATAGCATCCACCCAAATAAATCCATAAAACAAAAGCAAAAGAGGGTAAATGGGCTGTAGGAAGAGGGCATCTTCCTCCCTAATGGAGGAGGCATCTTTTTCCTAAGTGGGAAGAAGTGTTTTTTGCTTAAATTATGGGCCAGTTTTACAAGTCTTCTCCTATTTTTCCTAGGGTAACCTAATACTAAAGTGTGATGTGGATTGAGGTATGTCAAATTGAAAGGCTAGGATGGGGGAAAAGGGTATACATCAATTAGAAAAGTGTGAAAGGGGGTTGGTTGCCTTAAGGAGGGGAGTAGGTGGGAGATGCCACCATTTTAGGAAGGGGCATCTCTCCACTTCCAAAGTCATTGATACCTTAATGGAATAAGAAAGTGAGTGGGGAATGGTTTGGAAAGTGGTGGACAGTGTCAAGTGGAGAAATTTGGTTGGTTGGAAAGTTTCCTAAGAAGTGAAATGAGATAGAGTTTTGGAAATTTGTAGTGCAACTTAAGGGTGAGGTGGAAATTAAAGAAAAAGTGAGAAAAAAACTACATGTTGAATTCTCTTATCCCATTGCTCCCAATACCATAATATATTTTTCCTTAATTATCTTCAAAATATCTCATGAATAACTCTCTTGAATCTTTTCCAATCCTAGCCTTCCATTTAGCTTAGCTTGATGGCTAACTTTGAAGACTCCATTGACTAAGCTTCATGGCTGACTTAGGAAGCTTTCTTTTCTTGGATTCTTGGCTTCATCCCTTTTCTTGAGTGTCTTGTATGTTTTGGTTTGAATTCCTTAGCTTTCCATCTTCTTTCTTGGTTTATATAGCTAAGGTGGCTTAAGTGGCTTCCATGCAAAGGTGGTGGGAATGCATGGCTTAGTCCATGGGCCCACTTTGGTAATCTTTAGCTTCTTTAGTCACCTTCATTTATGGTCTACAAGATGATCTTAGCATTTGGATTATGTTGAAGTGATGATTTTAAGGCTTTGACTTGATCTTTTTATCATGATCTTCAATTTCATGCCAATTGATCTCAATTGTTGGATCACCATCTTACTCCCTACAAAAAGTGAAAACTCTTAATAAAATCCTAGAAAAACATGATTAATCACATACTTACCTTGTACTTGCTTTTTGACCTACAAAATATGGGTTATTAGGTCAAAAAATGCATGTGTTACAAATTTTGGTCTAAAACCCTAATTTACTTCTATAAGTTGTAACACATGGGTAACTAATCAGGTGGTTTTTATGAAAAATTAAACACTTATCAAGTAGAATGTTGGGTTAATGAGAAGTGAAATCTTGTTTGTAGATTAGGGTACTTTGGGTTGAATGTAAGTGTATAGGCCCTAGTTGAGTGACATAACAAGAAGACCATAAAGTAGAGTTCAAGGCCTGCCCCCCCCCCCCAAAAAAAAGGAGGATGTATAAAGAGCCTTGTTGAGTGACAAAACAAAGGACTCCTATAGTAGACACTTCAAAGAAGTTTTTTATTTATATTTTTTTTTTTCCTTTATTCATGTCTTTACTTTCCATTGTAACCAAAGTTAGATTAATGAAAAAGTTGTTTTCCTTTCCTTAGTTAGTTTAGTTCTTTACTTCTTACTTATTTCCTTAGATAGTTTCCTTACTTTGATTTTATGTAGTTTCTTAGTTTAGCTTATTTAGTTTAGAATTCTTCCCTTTCTTTGAAGTTGGGTAGGTAAGAGTAAAGTAACTTAAGTCTTAATTAACTCCCTTTATTAAAAGTCCTCATGGGATCAACCCATATTTGCTGATTGTATACTCTAATAGGGAAATGCACTTATGGTAATTATTAAGACCCAACAATAGCCTTTTTCTGAATTTTTCTTCCTTTCTGTCCATCTCTTGAACTGTATTTTGATCATTCTTTTCTTTAAGATATGTATCCATCATCTCCACATATTTTCAAAAACACTTAGTAATGGATATATTATATGGATTCATAAGGGTACTAGTTAATGGGATCACAAAGAAAAGGCTCAAGGGGTTAACTAGTGGTAAAATTACGTAGGAAGGCTAAAGGCTTAGGGTTTACATAGATGGCCTCTATCAGTTCCTAGGTTTCATATGACTTGAATTGATCATAAACTTAAGAGGTAATTTGTATAGTCTTTCATATGATTTCCTAATAGTTGACCAAGACAAAAATAATGAGACCAACTAATAATTATGTCCAATAAAGAAACTTTTGAATTTTTATATAACCCTCAAAAAAGAAGAATGTCTCTAAACCTCATGTGGGTTAAAGTCTTTACAAATCTTCTTCAGTATCTTCAAGTTATATATTCTTTTCAACTTAAAACTATATGCATATAGCTATTTGTGTAATAATTATTTTGAGTTTAACTTTCATGGAATACATTAGATAAAGGGTAAAAACATGAACTAATTGTATACAAATCTATTAACAAAATAAAGTCCAAAAATATACTGAATATTTAAAAAATCTAAGTTCTTATCCTTGTAAAGGAACTTTTCATAAGTTTTTATTCAAAATTTTCAACTTTTCTTTTTTTTACTTCTTTTTTTTTTTTTTTTTAGGAAAGACTAAAAAATAACTAAGAAAAACCAAGGACACATCAAAATTTAAATACCCTACCCCAAGATTTAAATTAAACATGTCTCTAAAGTTTTAAAATGAAAGCATAGACAAATGAAAAACTGGGTAGAGGGAAGAGAGAAGGATATTACTTGCACTCTAGTGATGGTGCATGCATCTATGAGTGTGGCTCAAAAGGAAAAAGAAAGATGCAAATACTAATACAACTATACTAGTCCTACCCTATGATATAAGTGACATGTTGTGGTAGTTAGTCTTGATAAACAGGTTCTTCTAATAGAAGTTCCTCCTATTCATTAGGATTTCTCTCTTCAAAATACGATTTCAATCGCTCTCCATTAACTTTGGAAAGTCAGCCATCTTTCTCAATCCTGATGGCTGATAAGTGTTCAATTTTGTATAAAAAGTACCCAATCAGTAGTCTATGTGTTATAAACTATAGTGTTATTTCTAGGCTTTTTCAAAAATTTATAGCACAAGCATTTCATACCAAATAATTCAAATTTTTGATATTTTGTAGGTTTAGAAGTAAATGCAAAGTAAGTATGTGAATTGTCATAATTTTCTAGTATTTAATTAGAATTTTTACTCTTTTATAGGCAACAAGATGATGATCCAATGGCTAAGATTGGATTTGATGAGCATTGAAGATCAAAATGAAAAGATCGAGCTAAGGCTTAAAATCAACATTCCAAAGCTAAATCAAGGTTCAAGATAATCTAAGACCAAGTAAGAAAGCAATTAGAAATATTAAAGGTGCCATAATGGACCTTGTACAACCCATGCATTTCCACCACATTTTCATGGAAGCCATATAAGCCATCTTAACCATTTAAGCCATGATAAAGGGTAACAAACTAGATGAGCCATGAAGCTAGCATTCGAGCCACTCAAGCCACCAAGGAATAAGCCATTAAAGTGAGCCATCAAGTCACATAGAGCCATGCAAGTGGATAGTTAGAAGGAATTTGGGAGATTTATCAATAGGGTAAGATAGCGTGCAAGGTGGACCAATAGGGGAAGAGCCTTCTCTTTCCATTTTCTCTTTTTTCTTTCCCATCTCTCTCTCCTCTGATAACTAAGGGGATTCCATGATTTTTACAAGGGGCAGATGCACCTCCTACCTTTCCTAATCTCCAGTTTGGAGCCCCAATATCTCCAGCTACTTGCCACCTTCTAATTCTATCTCAAACTCCCATTCTTATCTATCTTTTTAAGTCCCACGTTAGTATAATCTTTCACTAAGTGACCCACTTTTTAAAACCTATCCCATGTTTCCCAAAACTCCTTGTCAATTCCCACGGATGAAACATGATTTTTACCTTCTTAAAAGTCCCACTATATTCACCTTCTAAAAGTAGTTCTACCACTACCTAATCACAAGGTGATCTTATTTCCCATTATTATCTTTCTTTCCTCACCACTGGTTTACATCTTCACAAAATTTAGAAGGAGAAAAACATTCTTTATATAACAACATTAGGGCACCACAAAAATCAGAACTTACAGAAGGGGAAGATGCCTCCTCCTGAAAGGATGGCACCTCCCACCTTCCTTCAACCCTAGGGTTCTCAACATCTTCTCCTTAGCTGGTGTTTATTTTGATTTTTAAGTTAAACTCCCAAGCACATGAATCAATTTTAGTAATTCATGTGAGGAGGTCAATCCCATGAGAAATCATATGGATGTGAACTAGTGGTCCCTACTTAAACTATCTAACCTAGCCAATGATCATGAGTTTTTTAGCCCAAACTAATGATGGAAACAAAAATCCATGAAATTAGAAGCTTTCTAAACTTAAACATAGAAACTTTCTTAACTAACCTAACATGAAAACTAAACCTAAACAATGACCTAACTAAGAAATCAAAACATGTAATACTTATGGAAACAACTAAACAAGTGGTATGTGTGGAATTAAGCTAGAAGGGATGCATGAACTAGAATGCAACTTAGGCTAACATGGAATGCATGAAATCTAAAGCATGGAAGCAAGATGCAAGCTAATAATTAATGGAATCTAAGCCAACATCAAACTACAATTAAACAAGAAAACTAAATGGAAATAATAGCTAATCAAACACTTAAAAGAAAGCTACCCAAGTGTCATGTGCATGATCCATGATCCATGAAATGGTGTACATGATTCATACAGTAAACATAGATTAAAATAGATGGACCTATAGCTAACCATCATGAAATATTATCTAAGAATTAACTCAACATTATAAAAGTCTAACAAAATACTTGGAGAATCATACGAACCAGTAGTAACATATGCTAACATCAAGCACGAATCATTCATGATTACTATGTTGCTGGAAATTCTAACAACGTGCTATTTTCAATATCCAAGTGGTTAGCGCATGAAATAAAGCACTTTAAATACCATAAAACATGCAAAACTAAAGTGCATAGCTATTGGAAATAAGAAGCAATAATAACTCTCAAATAAATTCATTGATTGAATGTCAAATTACATAAAATAATAGAAGCATAAACATGTATACAATTTCAAGAAATTGTGTGCTATTTCTAGACATGAAACTTGATTCAACTCAATTCTAAAACACCTTCCAAACCCTCATACTAATTTTTATGATATGCAAGTGGCTTCCAAGAGAGATAAAAAAAATAAAAAATTGGTTGGAATGATGAAGGAACTTAAAGAAAAGAACACTAAAAACTATGTCTATCTCTAAGAGGAAAACATGGAATGCAAAGAAGGAAATCAAGGACTTAAGCCACTTCTTCTCTTGGATGTCACTACTAGATAATAATTAACTTGATTATTTGAGGAATAAGAAAGGAAAATCAGAATTTGAAGGCAATTATTCATAGCAAAACAAACGAAGCAAAGTAAAAGATATGGTAACAAATGCAAAGAAATAAGGAATTAAAATAGACAATAAACTAACCTAAACATTTTGAAGAAGGAATCATCAATGAAAACACCCCAAGGATGAGATGTGGAAGGGTTGGAGAGAGATGAGCAGCACCTAAGGAGATCATTCTTCAAAGCAGGGAGGTAAGAAGAGGGTTGAAGGAAAAGGACATACTCCCCAAGGTGGAAGAGAGATGTCCTTTTTCTTCCAAAAGGTGTCCCCTATTCTTCTCTTCCTATCTTGTTTTATAGGTTCTTTCCTAAGCTTTCTAGGGTGTACTAAGGTTAAGGTATGGTGGGAATGAAAAATGAAACGTAAAGAGAAGGATGGTTATGATGGGTGGTTAACTAGGGTTTTCAAGAGATGCAAGTAGCTGCCCTTTTTCTTTCTTTCTTTTCTTATTAAGGAGGGGAGACACCATTTTTTTAGGAGGAGGTGTTTCTCCCCTTCATTGTGTGAAAACTCCAATTTTTTTGGAATTAATTAGAATTTTTACGAAAATCAAGGTGGAATATTATATTTAATATATAATATTAATTTTTAAAAAAAGAATTAGGTCTTGAAACATAGATATTTGGAATCATTCATTAGAAACAAGTCAGAATGACTATAAGCACGGTGAAATCTAAGCTTGGGTGAAAAATTCCTATTTTTCTTAATTTTGTGAATTTACATTTATCCATAAGGGTAAAATGGTCATTTTACTTTTTGTGTGGGGTTCACAAAATTTAGGTGAGCTAGTGGACACCAGCTCAGGGAATATCAATGATGAAGAATAAACATGATGAGGAATATGCTTTTAATTTTATAAGAAAAGTAGAAAATCATTTAACCTTCTCAAGACTCCACAAAATTTCACAGATCCCAAGACTCTCCCTCTCTCTTTCCCTCTTTCCCTCTCTGTTTATTTTTTTCTTTATTTTTCTTTTCTTTTCTCTCTCCTCTCTTTCTAGCGTGAGCAGCGATCCCAACACACGCCTGGCACAAGAACCAGCCTATCCTCGGCTGGCGTGTCCTCAAACTCGCCTTCCAGCTCAACACATCTAAAGAACTGCTGACTAGGGTTTTTCCCCAACCCAGCAATTCCTCCACAGAACTCCGCTTTTAGGCAAAATCACCAAAACTGGAACCAGATTCCGATTCCCCTTACCTTCCTCTTCAAAACCCCTCTCCCATTTCTCTTCCCCGACACCAGCAAGCACTCTGGCGACAAGCATTTACAGAAACCCAACCGTCCAGCCAGGGCTTCAAAAATTTGGTAAGAAACCCTCTCTCTGGCTCATTTCTCTGCTCCAAATCAGATCCAGGTAGGTTCCCTCCTTTTCCCCTCTATTTTCTAACCAAAACCCTGAGGATTCATCGTTGAATCTGCTTCACCAACAACTGGTTCACCGGTGAAATAGATATGGTGAAGCCTCATGGGAAACCAACTATACGGGGCTCAGATTAGATATTTGAGCCGTTGGAGGAGACGCTGGGGCCCAAAAACCTTAGGGGATGAAATCTGGGCCCTTAACGTGGTTAAATCAGGGAGGATTGGGGAATGGGTGATATGACGGTCCAGATCGGACCATCCTGCCTATCCCAGGCCACCCTCTCCATACACTAGCTATCACTGATGGAACGTAGAGGGGCGGACTGCTGATTGATCCATCGATTTGTGAACTCAAATTGAATATGGGCCCTCATTTTGACTGAAAAATTAAAACTTTAATTTTGGGCTCATTTTAACTCTAAATCAAGATTAGAAAAAACCTCTGGATTCCTGGTGAAGAGTAGAATCTAATAGAGACATAAATTTTAGTTTTATTCATTGTAAAATTTTGTAAATTACAAAAAAATGTACTAATTCCCAAGATCAGACAAATCTGACATGATTAGACCTTAGATTTCTGATCAAATAGTGATCTAGTGATGAGGGAACATGGAATCAATATTTAGATGTGACTGATCTGGGATGAATTAAGAAATTTAACCTTAGTGGAAGAGAAATCTTAAAAAAATGATCATGGATCTACTTTATCTGAGTAATCAAGCATGATCAGACCATTAAAATCAATTTGAATGATGATATAAAGTTAAGATCATATAGATTGATGAGCCTGATGTGGCTAATTTGGGAGGATTGAGATCTATGCCCTTAATTTTGATAAATGGCCTAAGATCTTCTTGATTAGTTGGATCAAGAAAGATTAAATCATATGATGAGATGCATCAATGATCTAGTGATGATATCACATTAAGATAATGTGATAGATATGAATAAAAATGAAAGATCAAGATCTAAACTAAATAGAAATCAAAATATGATCATTTGACCAAAGTGAATAAATAAGATGTATTCAAATGAGCATGTGAATTATTATAAATGTTGTTTTATTTTCTTAGTAGATTTACTTGTTAGATTTATTTATTTACGCTTTAATTGTTCATGTTTTGTAAATCACATGGAAAATGTAATTAAATGAAAATAGATATTGATGAACATTTACAATGAATATGGATATGGAATTAATGATAGTAAGGGCTATAGTTAGTAGGACAATATAAGGAATATCATTTCCTTAGCCCAAATTAGGAGAATAATAAACCTCATGAATGACAGTTTAAATGTTCATGGATTTAATTAAAATCAAATAGCAAGAGTACTTAGGGTTTAATGCTCATAGGAACCTTATGAAGGTTGAGCTAAGGTCACCTCAGTAAATGCTAAACGTAGTGGTTAAGGAGATTCTCTAATAGAGCCTTGCTCTTTCCCAAACTTTTGGAGACGTTTGTGAGGTCTAAACACCTCCTTACAAGAGGATTGAATTAACCACTCTATGAGCAGCTTTTAAGTAGTAAGCCTTAGTCAATTATGAAATAAGGAGGAGATGTCTAGAATTAAGAGTGCATAAATTATCTTTAATCAATAAAACATTAACTAGTTGACTATTGATAAGATCATAAAAGGATAGTAAACAATCTAATCCTAATAACAATGGTAATTAAGCAAAGATCAAACAAGATTCATAAGGAGATCTTGAATGATTAAGAATAATAAGAATCATAATATTGTATGTATGTTTTCAAGTAGTATAAATATTAGATTCAAATGTAGATCAATAGATTAGACCCTTGATCAATATGATCCAAGGAACAAGATCCAAATCATCTTATGTAAGGATGATCAAAAGAAAAATTAGGAAGTATAAATGAGTTGAGGAATGATTGTATACATATGATTTGACAGATACATGAAGGATATGATGATCAGGATCAATGAGAAAATGAATGGTTGAAAGTAAAGGTAGGTGGACCTTAAGAATATATTCAATATAGAAGATACATGTATTTAACACATGATCTTATCTTGATAATTATAGATTGATTATAATTTCCTTAGAATTGTTTATGAATCAACAAATGATGTTGAAATGAATACAAAGTGATTAATTAAGTAATTATGAAATTACTTAAGGCGACAAATGATGTGAAAATGAATATAAAGGGATTGATTAAGTAATTATGAAATTACTTAATGGGTAGAATGAGAAGATTTGAACTATATAAGTTGGACCCCCAAATCTTAAGGAAATAAGTTATAGGCATGTCCTATTATAACCAGACACACAATCTGTAAGTGTGAAATATTATTTTCCATACAAGCATGGAGGCTTGCAGTTTTGTTTTACGATAGGCTTATGCCTGGGGGTGCCAATGCTAGGAGAGTTATGAGGGTTTGGCCACTTGCTCTCCAAAACTGATTATAATGATGATATCATGCCCAAAGAGAGGCAAAACATTGGGTGGGGCAATTATGGGAAGGCCGCCACTGTGACCGCCATGGTTCCCCCATACGAACATAGATTTGTATTTTCCACTATGGTATCAGTGGAGTATTAAGCAGTTATCCAAGCACGCTGTACGGATTGAGACTACAAGCATGGTAGTCCTTTGATTATTTTGCATTATGATGCAATTGATTATGGCATGATGAGATGCCTTATTTTATGGCATGATGAGATGCTTGGTAAAAGTTATTACCAATGTTGTATTGGAGGATGTTTCCCAATACGGTGTGATTATATATTAACACCTAGTGTTAATATTCAAATTAGTTTGGAAATGAGATATTATTGATGATATTGACTATATTCACAATTTTCAATGCTTTTATTTATATGTAGTATATACGTATAATTCATATGATGAATGAAGGATAAAATTCTTATTCAATGTATAAATTGATTTATGTCATATATATAAAGAATTGTTGATTTTGAGACATATTGAATATATTTCTTAAATCCCCTACCAAGCATAGCTTGCTTAGATATTATAAATGTTTGAATGTTTACAATATCTCAGATACAGTTAAGGAAGATTAAAAGCTCAAGACTTGAGAATAATCATCACCAAACTACTACTCAGGGTATTTACTTTGAGGAAGATTGTATTGATGGTTTTGTAATTTGGATTGTAATATTTGGATAAGGTATGTAACGACTACAGGAGCCATGTATGTGAACCACTAGATTGATCTTGATTTTAATAAAAGTATTTCTATTGATATTCAATACAAATTTTATTTTATACAAAAATCTATGTATGATAAGTAATTTGAGGTGGCACTTGAGTTTTTGACAAATTAATTTCAAAGAAAATATGTTTTCGCTGTTTGAATCTTAAATTTTTCAAAATCAGGCCCCTACCTTTGCAAATATTTATGAAAATGTGTTTTAAAAACCTGAGTCATCACAATTGGCATCAGAGCAGTTCATCCAGTCACTCACAACCCCTATATGTCCAATATGAAGATGACAATCCAAATATAGGTTAAGTATATCATAAGTGAATATAAGAGTAGGATAGCATTAGCTAAAGTATTAAGATAGAATGATTTAATGTAATTAACTCATATAAGAATAGTAATATAAGAGTTTATGCCTGGGAGGGCAGCTCAGTAAATTACTGATTCCAATATAGGAAATAGTAAGCCATGGAATCAAGTAATAAAATAGCATTATAATATATAATGGTGTAATGTTTAACTTGAAGTCTTAACCAAGATATCTATTTAGAGATAAAATATTGTACCACTAGTATATGGTCATTATACTGAGTCTAATAGTGAGAAGTTCAAAAGGAATAAGTGATAAATTGGAAAAGATGATGGAAGGATTTGTGAAGATTAATATAGGATAATTCTTCACCTGTACGTACTAGAGTAACTGAAATTTCTCAATTATCACCGGAGAAGTTAGACAAAATGATAGAAAGATTTCAGAAAATGGTGATAGGCTATAATGAAAAGGGTGACACCGAAAAAGCCGAAGAATGGATATATGAGGTTGAGAAAACTTTTGAAGTTTTACACACTTCGGAAGAGGTAAAAGTCAAGATGGCCACTTATATTTGGAAACAAGAAGCTGCCTTGTGGTAGAGATCTATAAAGAGGAATTTCTTTTCAAATTCCAAAAATATCTCTAGAAGAATTTAAAGAGGTCTTTAATAACAAATATTTTCCTCTTCGTATTCAAGCAAGAAAGGAAAAATAATTTTTGGATCTACAACAAGGGAGTATGTCTGTTGTAGAATATGAAAACAAATTCATATAGTTGAAGAGGTTTGCGAATAAGCAGACCGTTGGTAGATTCCTGGGAGGAGTTCATCCAAGATTGAGAACTAAAGTGTTGGGTACCAAACCCACAACTTTGGCAGAATGTGTAGAAGTGGCCTCCATATTTGAGGAGGATTTTAATCAAAATCAAAACGGGAAAAGAGTAAAGATGGAAAACTTTAATTTGAGATCTTTTAAGAAAGGCAAGGGGCCCATGAATAATTTTAGGCCACCAAGAATTCAAGAAAATCCCACCTTTGGACATAATCAAAGGCATTGTCCCAAATGTAGAAGATTCCACCCTAGGAATATATGCCATAATCCAATACAACAACGACTTCCAATCCAGTGTTATAAATGTGGGGAACTGGGACACATGGCAAATAATTGCAATAAACAACTGGCAATCTAGGATACTAAACCATAGAATGTCCCTAGACAACAAGGGAGGATATTTGCTATTACTAATGGACAAGCCCAAACCTCAAATGCGGTGATTGAAGGTACTTTGCTTATATCTGATAACTATGCAATGGTACTATTTGATTATGGATCTATACACGCTTTTATCTTCTGAGAATCTGCATCAATTATAAATCTACCATTCAAAGCTTTGAGGTATAACTTAGATGTGATAACTTTAGTCAGTGAGTTGGCAAGGGTAAGAAAAATTCCAACCTTTATAGGAAAGGTAAAATCAAAATTTCTGAAGAATAGAAATAGAGATGATATTACTTGAGAAGAATTCAAGGACATAGTGAGCATTTCTCTCCAAAATCAATAAAGGAGACGAAATTTGATAAATAGATAATTAATTTCTAGAGTAAGAAGGAATGATTATTTTACACTTGAGGAAAAATTTAGAGATAAATCAGACAAAGAAGAATAGTGAAAGTGGGAAATCACAATCCCAAATTTTTTAGAAAAACAAGTTAACCATGATAATATATGGTTCACAATGAGATCATAGCCATACATCTTGTACATCAAATATGAATTTACTAAGATAACTTAGTAGATGAGTCAGCACAAGAGATCATCAGAATTAAGATGTATATTGATCTTGTAATACTGATATGATTGATTTTGGTATATTGGAATAATTATGGACTATAGTAAAAACAAAGATACATTTTTTCACATTGGTGAGGAAATAGTCATGGTATATGAGAAATAAAACCCTGTAAACAAATATAGGAAGCTAAACATATTGTTTTGAAACTCAAATATTTTGGATAAATGTGGCAATTATAGAGGATGAATAATTCAAGATTATGGAGAAGGATATAGTTAGAAAATTTCAAGATATATTGAGGAGTTTTCAAGATTTTCAATCTAATACGAGATTGAGTTATTATTGAATTATTACTTATTACAGCTCAAATTGTTTATGGTATTTTAGAAGATGGTATAAGATTATCTGAATAAATTGCAAAGTCAAGGACTATTATACAGAGGATTTATTTGACCAAATAAGTTATTTTGGAGAACATAAGAAATATTAGAAAAAGGATGGATTAGTGTTATTACGCACTAATTAAAATAATGAATAATGATATGGAGGAGGTTAAGTAACCTTAACTCGTATAAAATATGAGTTAGAAATGAAAGACATCATTCAAAACACAATATAAACTTTAAGTTATACTTTTGGGATAAATGATATTTATGAATTTGATGAAGGTACGTTTTCTTGGATAAATGAGAAATAGTATTTATTGAAGATATATGGATTTACTTTGAAACATCATGAATTAAAATGTTTACCAAATTTGGTGAGTGTAAAGAATAGCTAGAGAAAGTAAATTTCTATGACTTACGAATTCTGAGGATAATATTGATGTTGATCCTTAATTAGAGTAAAGAGAGTTACTATTTCATATAAGAACTTCGAAAGGATATAGAAAAGTCATTGTGGATGCTTCATAATGATTTTCAAGTATACATTTTAGAATGTGCAACAATAGTGTTACCTATACATAAAAAAGTAAATAACTGATTATGAGAAACTCAAGAATATTGATATGACTCAGTGATATTAAAAGAAGAGATTTTACAAAAGTTATGACAAGATGATAGTGAAAATTTGAGGAAATAAATATCATCAGAAGAATTTTTTTTTTTTTTAAGAAAATGAGATATGGAAGTATGAATATTTTGAATTGAGAAAAAATATTTACTTCCAAATATTGGAAGATTATACAAAGAACATTAGTTACTTCTATTGAAATTTAATATAATGATTTATCTTTGGTTGATAGTCAAAGAACTATCCACACCTTGAAATACATATTAAAGAGTATTTCTATTGAATGAAATGTGAAGTAACAGTATGATGAGAATTACTTATGGGTAAAGTAAAGATTGATGACACCAATCAAAGAAAATGTGAAATTTAAACAAGAGGATTACTGAGACGAATTAGTCATTTTGAAATGTTAAGAAATGTTAGGTTAGTAGTTATGATTTAACCTGGATGGAAAAATTATCCTATAAGTTATATGACTTTGATAAGTCTACCTTTAAGGAAAAGCTAATATCAAAGGGGAATAAAAGATTTCCTTAAGTGTCCATATTTCACAGAACAAGCTAGAGGAGAAAAATTATAAATGAGATGATGATAACTCATAAGAGAGTTGTTATATTAAATTTTGAGGACGAAATTTCTATAAGGGGGAAGATTGTGAAAACCCTAATTTTTTTGGAATTAATTGGAATTTTTATGAAAGTCAAGGTGGAATATTATATTTAATATAATATTAATTTTTAGAAAAAGAATCAGGTCTTGAAACATAGACATTTTGAATCATTCATGTGAAACTAGTCAGAATGACTGTAAGCACGTTGCAATATGAGCGCGGGTGAAAAATTCCTATTTTTCTTAATTTTGTGAATTTACATTTACCCATAAGGATAAAATGGTCATTTCACTTTTGTGTGGGGTCCACAAAAGTTAGGTGAGCTACTAGATAGCCGGCTCAAGGAATATCAATGATGAAGAATAAACATGATGAGGAATATGCTTTTAATTTTATAAGAAAAGTGGAAAATCAATTAAGATAAAAAATAATTAAAATTTTAATTAAAATAATTCACAAATAACCCTATAAATTACCCTCCTATAGTCTCCATGAAATTCCACAAATCCCAAGACTCTCCCCCTCTCTTTCGCTGCCTTTTTCTCTTTCTTTTTCTTTTCTTTTCTCTCTCCTCTCTTTCCAGCCAGAGTGCTAGTCCCCACATGCGCTTGGCATAGGAACCAGCCTATCTCAGGCTAGAGTGTCCTCGGACTCACCTTCTAGCCCTACACGTCCGAAGAACTGCCAGCTAGGGTTTTTCCCTAGCCTAGCAATTCCTCCACAGAACCACCCTTTCCAGCAAAATCATTGGAATTGGAACCCAAATTCTAGTTCCCCTTACCTTCCTCTTCAAAACCCCTCTCCCATTTCTCTTCCCCAACACTGGCAAGCACTCTGGCAACAAGCATTAATCGAAATAGTAGCCATCTGGCTAGGGCTTCAAAAATCTGGCAAGAAACCCTCTCTACGGCTCATTTCTCTACTCCAAACCAGATCTAGGTAGGTTCCCTCCTATTCCCCTTTGTTTTCTGACCAAAGCCCTAAGGATTCACCATTGAATTTGCTTCATCGATGACTAGTTCATCGGTGAAACAATTCCGATGAACCCTAATGGGAAACCAACTGTACGTAGTTTAGATCAAAGATATGAGTCATTGGATAAGACGCTGGGGCTCAAAAACCTTAGGGGATGAAATCTAGGTCCTTAGCATGGTTAGATCAGGAAGGATCAGGGAATGGGTGATCCAATGGTCTAGATTTGACCGTCCCACCTATCCCAAGTCACCCTCCTCGTACACCGGCTATCATCGGTGGAACGTGGCAGGGGCGGGCCACTGATCGATCCGTCAATCTGTGAACCCATATTGAATATGGGCCCTTGTTTTGACTAAAAACTTAAAACTCTAATTTCGAGCTCATTTTAACTCCAAATCGAGATCAGAAAAAAGCTCTAGATTCCTGGTGAAGAGTAGAATCAAATAAAAACATAAATTTTAGTTTTATTCATTATAAAATTCTGTAAATTATAAAAAATTGTACTAATTCCCTAGATCAGACAAATCTGACATGATCAAACCTTAGATTTCTAATCAATCAGTGATCTAGTGATGAGGGAACATGGAATCAATATTTAGATGTGACTGATCTGGGATGAATTAAGAAAGTTAACCTTAATGGAAGAGAAATCTTAAAAAACTGATCATGGATCTACTTGATCTGAGTAATCAAGCATGATCAGACCATTAAAATTAATTTGAATGATGATATAAAGTTAAGATCGTATAGATTGATGAGCCTGATGTGGCTAATTTGGGATAGATTGAGATTTATGCCCTCAATTTTGATAAAATGGCCTAAGATCTTCTTGATCAGTTGGATCAAGAATGATCAGATCATATGATGAGATGCATCAATGATCTAGTGATGATATCATATTAAGATAATGTGATAGATCTCAATAAAAATGAAAGATCAAGATCTAAACTGAATAGAAATCAAAATATGGTCATTTGACCAAAATGAATTAATATGATGTATTCAAATGAGCATGTGAATTATTATAAATGTTCTTTTATTTGCTTAGTAGATTTAATTGTTAGATTTAATTATTTGCACTGTAATTTTTCATGTTTTGTAAATCACATGGAAAATGTAATTAAATGAAAATAGATATTAGTGAACATTTACAATGAATATGGATATGGAATTAATGATAGTATGGGCTATAGTTAGTAGGACAATATAAGGAATATCATTTCCTTGGCCCAAATTAGGAGAATAATAAACCTCATGAATGACATTTTAAATGTTCATATATTTAATTAAAATCAAATAGCAAGAGTACTTAGGGTTTAATGCTCATAGGAACCTTATGAAGGTTGAGCTAAGGTCACTCCAGTAAATGCTGAACATAGTGGTTAAGGGGGTTCTCTAATAGAGCCTCGCTCTTCTCCAAACTTTTAGAGATGTTTGCAAGGTCTAAACGCCTCCTTATAAGAGGATTGAATTAACCACTCTATGAGTAGCTTTTAACTAGTAAGCCTTAGTCAATTCTGAAATAAGGAGGAGTTGTCTAGAATTGGGAGTGCGTAAATTATCTTCAATCAATAAAACATTAACTGGTTGAGTAATAATAAGATCATAAAAAGATAGTAAACTATCTAATCCTAATAAAAATTGTAATTAAGATAATTAAAGGTCAAACAATATCCAAAAGGAGATCTTGAATGATTAAGAATAATAAGAATTATAATAATGTATGTATGTTTTCAAGTAGTATAAATATTATATTCAAATGTAGATCAATAGATTAGACCCTTGATCAATATGATCCAAGGAACAAGATCCAAATCATCCTATATAAGGTTGATCAAATGAAAAATTAGGAAATATAAATGAGTTGAGGAATGATTGTATGCATATGATTTGATAGATACATGAAGGACATGACGATCAAGATCAATGAAAAGATGGATGGTTGAAAGTAAAGGTAGGTGGACCTGAAGAATATATTCAATATAGAAGATACATGCATTTTACACATGATCTTATCCTAATAATTATAGATTGATTATAATTGCCTTAGAATTGTTTATGAATCAACAAATGATGTTGAAATGAATACAAAGTGATTGATTAATAATTATGAAAGTACTTAAGGCAACAAATGATGTGGAAATCAATACAAAGGGATTAATTAAGTAATTATGAAATTACTTAATGTGTAGAATGAGAAGATTTGAGCTATATAAGTTGGACCCCCAAATCTTACAGAAATAAGTTATAGGCATGTCATATTATAACCAGACACAGTTTGTAAGTATGAAATATTATTTACCATGTTCTAAAAATTGCATGCTATTTCAAGACATGATACTTGATTCAACTTAATTCTAAAACACCTTTCAAAACCCTCAAACATATCTCTTATGATATGCAAGTTGCTTCCGAGAGAGAAACAAAAGAAAAAAAATGGTTAGAATGATAAACGAACTTAAGGAAAAGAACGCATATAACTATGTCTATCTCTAACAAGAAAACATGGAATACGAAGAAAAAAATCAAAGACTCAAGTCACTTCTTCTCTTAGCTGTCACTTCCAAAGAAGAATTAACTTGATTCTTTAAGAAATAAGCAAAGAAAACTTAGGAGTTGAAGGAAATTATTCATAGCAAAACAAACAAAGCCAAGCAAATGACAAGGCAATAAAAGTAAAGAAATAAGGAATTAAAATAGACAATGAACTAACCTAAACTTTTTGAAGAAGGAATCAGCCATGAAAATACCTCAAGGATGAGGTGTGGAAGGGTTTGAGAGAGAGGAGTAGAACCCAAGGAGATTATTCTTCAAAGCAAGGAGGTAAGAAGAGGGTTGAAGGAAAAGGACATCCTCCCCAAGGTGGAGGAGACATCCTTTTTCTTCTAAAAGGGGTCCTCTATTCTTCTCTTCCTATCTTGTTTTATAGGTTGTTTCCTAAGGTTTCAAGGATGTCCTAAGGTTAAGGTGTGGTGGGGATGAAAAATAAAGAGAATTGGATGGTTAGGATGGGTGGTTGACTAGGTTTTTCAAGAGATATAAGTAGCTGCCCTTTTCTTTTTTCATAAAGGTTGGAAGACGCCATTTATCTAGGGAGGAGGCATCTCCCTTCAAAGATCATGGAATGCCTTAAAAATGGAAAGTTAGGTACTTGGTATGAGGTAAGAAAGATAGAGGAAGAGGGGAGGAAAGAGAGGGATAGGAAAAGTTAGGAAAGAGGGGTGAGATGGAAAAAACTAATTGGCTAGGTGGTTTCCTAGGAAGTAGGGCTTGGTTGAGTGGTTTGGATGGGAGTTTAGGTTGGTGGGAAAATCTTAGACAGGTAGGAAACTTGACTAGAAAGTGAAATTCATGGTGCATCATAGTGGTGAAAATGGAAAGTGAGAAAAAATTGGGAAAAACATGAAGGGGTCTCTTCCCATTGGCTGACATGCTACCTTATCCTAGTTAAATTTTGCTTGATTTTTTCAAAATATCCCCATAAATTCCAAAGATAATTCTTTGGGTTTTTCTCTAATCATAGCCTTCCATTTAGGTTAGCTCATGGGGGTTTGATGGACCACTATGAGGGCTTCATTGGCCTGGCTTCATGGCTAGCTTAAATGGCTCTCTTGGCTTAGCTTGATAGCTCAATTCCTTAGCTTTGGTGATTGGCTTTGGCTCCTTAGCTTGTCACCTTGTTCATGGCTTCAATATGGCTAAGTGGCTTAAGTGAAGCCCATGCAAAGGTGATGGACTTTGCTTAGCTTGTGTATGGGTCCACTGTGGCCACTTTTGGATCCTTTAATTGTATCCATTGCTTGTCTTAAAGTTGATCTTAATATTGACCTCATGCTGGATTGATGACTTTTAGGCTTTGACTCAATCACATTCTTACCTTGAATTAGCATCTGAACCTACAAAATATCAAAAATTTCAGCCATTAGGTCAAAAAACCCTATTTTAACCCTATAAGTTATAACACATTGGTAACTAATTGGGTGGTTTTTATGAAAAATTAGACACTTACCACTGTTCGTAGTTTATCCATGTGCCTCCCTTAGTTCTATAGCATTCCAAGTTGTTTCATTTACGTTCATGATGGTTTTTATGCATCTTTGAATTCCTTGTTGGTTATTTTGATTCTTAGTTTCTTACTCTTAGTCCTTCCTTTAACTCCTTGAGTTCATTTGCTTGTTTGCCTCTTGCTTTAAACTTTAGTTCCTTGTATTCAAGGACCACAACTCTCTTGTGGTGACAGCCAAGTGATTGTAGGCCTTGGGTCAAGATCTTTTTCCTTAAATCCTCCTTAAATTTTATTGCTTTCCTTGATCCATTCCATCTCTCTTTCCCTCTCTTTTTCCTTGCTTCTCTCTTTGATTATAGTCATGCTAGTGAGAATTGATAGTGGAATATTTTCAGGAAGATTGAAGTTAGTAGCTTCTATTTGAATGCCTAAATAATACACCAATTTATTTTTATAATGTTGCCCGTACCTTTTTGTAAACTTTCCAATGCAATGAATCATTTTGAGCATTGCATGCTTCTTTGATTGGTCCTAAGTCTTTCAAGTCTTTAAATATTTGTTTTTATGTTCTTTTAATCATGCACATCACGTTAGTTTCCATGCATTAGTCTAGGTAAATTTCATGCATACTATTCATTCTGGGTTCCCATGCCCATCAATGCTTTGTTGTTGCAGAGTCTCCACATCCATTCATGCATCAATTTTAGTTAAGTTTCTATGTGCAACCTTCATATTCTATGTAGGAATTTTTATCATCTTATAATTATTGCACCATGTTAGTTAAATTTGCATGTTTTGATTACTTAGTTTAGGTCATGTTGAGATTTATGTGCTAATTGTTAAGTTTAGTTGCATGTTAGATTAGTCTTAGGTAGTTTCCAATTTTAGTTTTAGAAAGTTCTTTTCATGCATGTTTTATTTTCCTTGTTATTTCAATTCTTAATTTAGGATAAAAACCATCTTCTTGGCTTTAATCAAGATCTAATCAAGATACAAAACTGTGATATTCCTCGTGGGATCAATCTCTCTTGCATGCAAAGTACTATATTGATCCATGCACTTGTGAGTAATTTTAAAGCTACAGCAAGTTTTTGGTGTTGCCATGGAATCATAATGGATTTGTGGTTAAATCTTTATTTAAATTTTTTATCTCTAGTCGTAGCCTTAGATTGCATTAGACTAGGGTTTTTACTTCATTCTTGCATATTTTGCTAATTCCTCACAAATTGACCATCTTTCTTTATTTTTGTGCATAGGGAATTTGGCAAAAGCAGTTGCGATTATCCTATGGACCAAAGTTTCATTAGTTAATTAGGATTTCCATGCTTTCTTAGATTAGGTTTTGAGTGAACTTATAGTGAGACCCCATTGTAATTTGTAATTTATCATTTAATTTTAAATGAGTTGTAATAATACAAGGCAATTGTGGAGTATGGCAGTTCACACTTGCTTTATCAAAAACCCCACTATAAGCTTCTCACACTTTTTTATTTTCTTAGTGTATTTTGCATATTGGTTGGAAGTGTAATTCATATAATTCAGGGTCATTCATTATACTTGTTGTATCTTATTTAGGGTTGTTGCATTAGATTATACCTATTTAACAAAGTTTAATTTGTTGGATAGAATATAGTATTAGTTTCCATTTCCTTATATTGCATTGCATGTTTATTGCTTTATGGTGGATGATACACATTGACAACAAGGGCCCCACAAGAACCCTCATAAGATAAGGACTAGATTTCATCAACAGATCCTTGGCCCACCTAGGTAATCAAATCAATACCTTATATGTTTGTGATCCCAGCCCTTAAAGCTTAATTTAAAATCAAGTAGTAAGAAACTTAGGGCATCAAGCTTGTAGGAACCTTTTTGAAAGAGGTGATCTATTGTCACTCCAGTGCCTTTTGAGCATTGTGATTATCGTGGGTATGCAAAATTCAAGTGATTTTTCCATGACTTCCATTGACATATGTTTAGGTCTAAATGTTTACTTCCATGAGAATTGAATATACTACCTTAGGCAAGACCGAACTGATAAGAAATAGTCGAGCATAGATAAAAGGAGGAGCTATCTAAATTTATGCCTAAAAACTATAATCCTATACACTATCAAAATTATTTTAAAAAAAGGCTTGTTAGAGAACCATTAGGGATTAATTTTATGTCATTTAGAGGTAGGAGTCACATTTAGTTAGGTTGCATCATATAGTTAGTTTTTTCCTTTAATTTCTCATAAAAAAAGTACCCATTCATTATGTACAATAATTTGTTTCATTGATTATAAAGTTGAGTACAATGAACTACCAAGTAGGGGTCAGCTAACTACCACTTTCATACTATTTAACTTCTAGGCCCTTAAGCTATGAAGATATGCATGAGATAGAACCAACATATAACTTGATTTGTCTAATACATTTGATAGATGACCACTATGATGTGTAGGATGGAAAATCTAATGAATAGGTTAAATGCTTTTAGGCAAGATACTGAGTCATTTTAATGGCTTCAATATAATAATTCATACACCTTTGGACCAAACATACCCCACTACTTCATAGCCATCAAGCCCCACCTACAATGGATATTATTAGGATTATGTGGATGTAACCAGTGCATTCCCTAAACCTATAACTTATTATCCTAAGACAGATTATCAGGATTATAATGGATGGGCTAGGCATTACAAACAACCATAGTCTCATGAATATCAACCATATCAAGAAAAACTATCATGGCCCCAACTAGATCAACCCTACTAAGAATATCAGACATATGAGGGAGAACAATCATGGTTCTATCCTTAAAAACATTTCCAATACCCAATGCCACAGTGCTGAGCCATATAAGTATGAAGAATCATTAGAAGAAACCTGAATTAGGGAACGTGTGGACCTACTATCATTAAAAATAGATCAAATGTGCACTTACGTTATACAATGGACATGAAATGGCATAAACAACGAAGAATAGTGAGAAAATCCTTGATAGAATTACAAAGATGGAGAAAACCATATGTTCCTTTTGAGCTACAAGATTTCCCATTATCCTTACAATCCTCCAACTCATATCCACTCAAGTCAAGTCCTACTCCTTTTTCTAATTATGATGAAGAGACCTCCATTGATGAAGTGAATGAGTATATGGATACTGTGCCAATGATCCCATGAGGATAGACAGTTCTCATGACATATGGTTTGATCCATCGAGAGATTAACCTTTTTGGAAAGAGATGTAGACGAGAATTATAAAGAAGGAATTTCTGGTCTGGTTCAAATATTTTGTGCGATATGGTTTTTTCATGAACCATCTTCATGCAATCCTTGTACCTTTTGGCACTATGATATGCATCTCTCCTAAGTCCTTCCAACTTTTGAAGTTGGAATTTCCCGTCGAACCCAGCTTTGTCATGATCAAAATTGGGTTGTTTGATTGCCCAATATGCCTTATGTTCAAGCTTAACGATAGATGATAACGTTTCCCAAAAACTAAACAGTATGGTGACATACCAATAGGGTCTTATATGCTATTCTATAAGCCTAGAGTGCATCATTAAGTTTAAGATATCAATCTTTCCTAATGGAGTTTGCTGTTTTCTCCATCATGTGTTTAATTTCCTATTTAGATACCTCAACTTGCCCGCTAGTCTGGTGATGGTAAGGCGTAGCAACTCTATGGGTAACTCTATATTTCTTCATAAGGGCTTCAAATACCCAGTTACAAAAATGTTTACCTCCATAACTAATAATAGCATGTGTAGTGCCAAGGCGTGAGAAGATATTATCTCTCAAAAATTAAACCACTACTTTGTGATCATTAGTCTTACACGCTACTACCTCTACCCACTTGGATACGTCTAGGATGTACAAGTTTCTAGAAGAGTTAGGGAAGGGACCCATAAAATCGATGCCCCAAATATAAAAAATTTCAACAATCAAGATTGGGTTTAGTGGCATCTTATCCCATTTGCCAATGCTCCCTAACTTTTGGCAATGATCACATGGTGTACAAATAATGCAAAAATCATTAAAAATCAAAGGCCAGTAAATTCCACATTACAAAATCTTTGTAGTGGTCTTCTATGCAATGTAATGGTCCCAACAAGCATGGTCATGCCAAAAAGAGATGATTGTATTGTGTTTGTCATCAAGAACACATCTCCTAATGATTTGATCGGGACAGTGCTTGAACAAGTATGGATCGTCTCATGTAAAGTACTTGACCTTGGCTAAAAAGTTGGAGATATATTATTTTGACCAAATGTATTGGCAATTTATCGGTCACAAGATTCTTGATTATGTCACCATACCAAGGTAACTAGGGAACTTGAGTATGTTTCTCATCTGGAAAAGTTTCTTTAATCAGCACAAGTTCACTAGAAGACTCAACTATCAACGTGAACTAGTGATATGCTACTACATTCTTAGAGCCTTTCTTGTCCTAAATTTCTATGTCAAAATCTCAAAGCAAAAGAATCCATTGAATGAGACATGGTTTAGTGTCTTTCTTGTAATAAAAGTATTTTGATGCCACATGATCCAGATTGATAATCACTTTAGACCCTAAAAGGTAGGACCTAAGCTTGTCCTAGGCAAAAACTACAACCAACAATTCTTTCTCTGTAGTAGAGTAGTTGAGTTGGGCATCATTAAGAGTCTAGTGTTAAGAGTTTATTCTTGGCCAAAATACCTCTAATTTAATATTCAATTAGATCATCTAACTGATCAAAGTTGTAATTTTTAGCTTAATTTTGAA
Source organism: Warburgia ugandensis (assembly GCA_035236585.1). Lineage (NCBI taxonomy): Eukaryota > Viridiplantae > Streptophyta > Magnoliopsida > Canellales > Canellaceae > Warburgia > Warburgia ugandensis. The sequence continues at coordinate 51,358,076 of CP141130.1, forward strand.
TATAGTTCTAATTGATCATCAAATCATTAATTTTTCAAAATCAGCGATCAGATGATCACTAGAGTTTATCAAATGCTTAATGTACGATTTATATGACTCTAATTTAGTCTTTTATTTGGCAGATTAACCAGAAGAGGCATGAATGGCTCAAATTTGATTTTCATTGATGCAAATTATCTTAAAGGGCAATAAAGAAAGCTACGATAGTTTCCTAATTGGGAACTAAACTACAAAGGAAAGCATGCTAGGATGGAAAATGGAAAGCTGCAACAAAAGAAAGGAGAGTGGGGAAGTTTCCAAAGGGGGAGACCAAATTAGGAGGAAAAGAAATTTATAAGAGAAAAGAAGCAGCCATAGGACTCTTCTAGCACCCCCTTTCCTTTTCTTTACTCTTCCCTTCTCATCCCTCTCTTTTCAACTCTCCCCTTGGCTGAACCATACGAGGTAGCCAGATCAACCCTCCATCCCTTTTCTCCCTCTTCTTCTTCTCTTATTCTCTCCCTCATCTTTCTCTCTATCCCTCCTTTCTTCTATGTCCTCTACCACCCCCTTTCCTTTTCTTCTCCTTGTCTCCATCTCTCATTCCAACTGACACACTCCAACACTCGCTCCTCATCATCCCCTATCTCTTCACCAGGGCAACGACAAGGAGAAACCAACCACCTTGCTTTTCTCCCTTTTCTCTCTCTGCTATCTCTCTCAATTCCCTTCTTACTCTCCCTCTCTTTCACTCTCGCACTCATTCCCTCTCTCTCATTCCACTGCAAACACCCCATCAAGGCAACCTGATCACTGCACTTCCTCTCTCTTTTCCTTACTATCTCCTCAACCAAGATCACTGCAACACCACCCCTTCTCTTTACACCTTCTCTTTCTCGTTTCCCCACTCTATTCTGCACCATCACATCCCACCTACAATCTCCTTCACTTCTCCTCTTTTTGCTATCACACGGCATCTCTCTCCTAGTTTGCTCACTCTTCTCTGCATAGCCCAGTCAGCCCTCCTTTATTTTTCCTTTACCGCCCAGGCATCTCCACCTCTCCACCCATCTACCCCTCTATTCTGACTTCACCCTGTTCATAGCTAGCACAGCAACTTTGCCTTCCATTGACAATCTGAGACAACCACTACCATAGCATTATCGGTCTAGCATTGCATTGGCAACCCAACACCACAGTCCATCACCACCGTCTCTGGCTCTCTCTCTCTCTCTCTCTCTCTCTCTCTCTCTCTCTCTCTCTCTCTCTCTCTCTCTCTCTCTCTCTCTCTCTCTCTCTCTCTCTCTCTCTCTCTCTCTCTCTCACCACCAACACCGGCTGGTAGTCCTCTGCTCCAGCTCCACTACCCAACACTATCAGTCAGGCAAGACCAGCAACCCAATCTCCTTCCCAATGTCTCCTCTACCCATCTGGCTAGGCCACACAGATCTAGGCATTCACCACTTGTCACCCTAGGCTCAGTTGCTCGACTCACCTCCACCATGCCGTTCTGCTCCACATCCAAGGTTCCCTATTGCCCTATGCCAAACACTAGATCTCCATCTTCTCTGACTTACATCTCCTCCGTTGGGTTTTTATTTTTGAAAAAAAAAAAAAAATTTCTTTAAATTCCATTTCTACCTTATACAGATTTCCTTTAATTACATATGTGTCCCTGCTACTATTCCCATTCTATTTTATCTTCATTCTATTATCCAAGAATTGCCCAATTCAAACCTGATTGATTAAGGCTTAAACCAATCAATGGGTGAGCCTTAACAGACAAGAATTCTTAATTTCTCCTTTATTTTAGATTATATTTTCAATTAACTTTCAGACATCAATCTTAGGACATCCCTAAGCTTAATTAACATCTTTGATCTTTAATCTAAAATCCAAAACTTTAACTAAACTATCCAAATACCAAAATCATCATTTACTCCAGATCTTTAAGATTTTGAGGAATCTGACTAATCCAACCATCAGATCTTTAATCAAGGACATAATGAAGATGTTGATGAAGGTTGATCAACTTCTAGAAGGCCAGATTTGAAGAAAATGATGATAAGCGGTCTAAGGAAGTGAAATTTTCTTATTTTTTAGTTAAATTTCTTATTTTTTTTGGATTAGACCTCTATAATTTCATTGATTAAACACAGCTAAAGTATAATTTCTCTTTATGATAATTTATGTAATTTAATTTTAATTTTTAAATAATTAAATTTTATTAAAACTCCAAATTCTTAAAGCGAGTCCTTGTGGGATCAACTCGTACTTGCATTAGCTACACTACAATAGCCTGTACACTTGCGAAAAACATCAACATCTAGCTAGCATAATAAATGACATGGGGGAGTTTAGCTATTTGTGCCCCAAAACAGTGTTGATCACATAATCAAATGCATCACACACTATCTCAAATGGTGCACTCAATCTGAAGATCCTATGATGGGCTTAGAGGTGAGCTTGGCCTTTAGATGTTTGAAGGCCTTCATATAGTCCTCATTAAAGTGAAAATTTGCCTACTTTGCTACCAAATTGTAGTACAACCTAGAAATTTTATTAAAATCTTTGATAATGCATTGATAAAATCCAGCATGGTCCAGAAATGAGTGGATTTCCTTCATCGTCCCAGGAGGGGGAAGATTAGAGATCAGATCCACTTTCACCTTGTCAAACTCTATGCCTTAGAACTATGTTACTTTTTACCATGAAATGGCATTTCTCCTTGTTAAGTACCAAATTCTCTTCTTGACACCTCCTTAACACTAGAGCTAGGTGGGCCAAGAACTTATCAAAATTAAACCCAAATACTGATATGTCAACCATAAACACCCCAAGGAATCTCTCCATCATATCTAAGAAGATACTCATCATACACCATTGAAAGGTTGCTGGTGCATTGCATAGCCCAAAGGGCATGCATCTGTCAGTGTAGGTTTTGAAGGGACAAGTGAAGGTAGCCTTCTCTTGATCCTTTAGTGCTATAGGAATTTGGTTGTAGCTAGAACATCCATAAAGGAAATAGTAATATTCATGACTAACGAATCTTTCTAGCATTTGGTCTATGAAGGGAAGAGGAAAGTGGTCTTTCCTTGTGATTGAGTTCAGTTTACAGTACTTGATATAGACTCTCCATTCGGTGGTCATGCAAGTGGGAACTAACTCATTACCCTCATTCCAAACTACTGTGACTGTAGATTTCTTTGGGACAACCTGAATAGGGCTTACCTAAGTACTAATTGAAATTGGGTATATGATACCTACATCTAATAGCTTTAGCACCTCTGCCCTAGCTACCTCCTTCATGTGAGGGTTTAGCCTTTGTTGTGATTGTTGTTTTTGCATATTCTTCTAAGTGGATTTTGTGCATGCAACTAGTTAGGCTGATTCCCTTCATGTCTAAGTTGGACCACCCAATTGCTGCCTTCAGCAGCTTACCTCATGTTCTTAATCAAGATCAGCAATGATGATTATAAGCCAGGTTTCAAAGTGACCTAAAATTAATACTTTAGGCTTTCTAGTAATGGTTTTAGGTCTAAAGTGTGTGTTTTCTTAGGTGGGTCATGATCAATGGATTGGAATATGAGGATGATTCGAAAGTGTCATGAACTAGACTTTTTATAACATTTGTAGTAAATTATTTGGCAAGGTCCATCTATTCTTCTACATTGAATATGTTGAACTCTAGTATCATGTTTCCAAAAGAAAGTTTCATAACACCACTCTAAGAATTTATGATGGCATTAGATGTGGCTAGGAATAATTAGTCCAAGATAATAAGAATCTTATCTAGATTTGATATAGGTTATGTGTCTATGACCAAAAATTCCACTTGAAAGAGAATTTGATCTACCAATATTAGGACAACTTCTACCACTCTTCTATGAAACTTGACTAATAGGTCTGCTATAGGAGTGTGGTAAAGGTAGGTTTTGTCTCACCTAAACCTAGTTGCTCATAGACCGAATCCAATGATAGATTAATATTAGCCCTTGAATCTAGGAGTGTATTACCTAATCTATGTTCCCCAATAGCACATGAGATTGTAGGGCATCCAAGATATTTGTATCAGTCTGTTAGTTGGAGTGTGGTAGAGGCAGGTTTTATCTCACCTAAACCTAGTTTCTCATAGATCAAATCCAACGATTGATTAACATTAGCCCCTAAATCTAGGAGTCCCTTACCTAATCTATGTTCCCTGATAACACATGAGATTATAGGGCATCCGAGATATTTGTACTTGGGAGGGGTTTGGTGTTACATAATGGAACTTATTTGTCTAGTGAGGAAGGCCTTTTTCTAGACATTAAGCTTATGCTTACATGTGAATAGATCCTTTAATGTTGGTATTAACTTTCTTAAAAATATCCATTACCTCATTATAATTGCTCCCCTTCTTTGCTATATGGAATCTTTGGAGAAAAGAGCCTTTGGAACATATGGGGCATCAAGAAGGGGTTTGGATTAAAAGGGAGGTGGCTGAACTTTTCCTTTTCCCCTCTGATGTTGGGTAGGCATCTCTTTTTTCTCAGTTTATGGGGTTGTCCTAGTCTGGCCTACCTAATTGTCAATTTGTTTTCCACTTCTGAGGGTTGTGATTGACTTGGCTTGATATAAAGATAATAAACTAACCCCATACCAACCCTTAGGGTTTGGCACTAGCTGACTAGGGACTTTCCTTTTTTCCTTTCTTGAAGAGCAACAGATAACTAACCCATCTTGATTTTCTATAAGAGGGGTAGCTAGCTTTTAGATTAAACTAATCTAGATAGCTCCTCCTCTTTTTCAGACTTGTCATACTAGTTACCAGTTTGATCCTTGTTAAATCAAATATTTCACACCCTCCTTAGTTAACCGTAGGAAATTTAAGTCACATGATGTGTTGGCAGAGCTAGTTAATTAAATACTAACATAGTGATTTAGCTTAGGACCACTAGAGTGATATTAGTTTGCCTCCTTCCAAGAGGTCTCTATGTGCTTGAAGGCTTTTATAGGTCTCTTCTAATTGACTTTTAGATTAAAATGGAAGGCTAGGGTGAACAATAGGTGATGATTAGCCTAGGTGGACCAAGAGGTGGTGATATAATCCACCCTTGATCTTATAGGGTATGATGCCCTTACTAATTAATTTTCATTCATCATGGTACAATAAATCACCCTAAAGCATATAAGTGTGTCCTAAAAATGCAAGAAAAATAATAAATTAATGTAACAACCTAGAAATTATGCAACAATTATAAGATGAATGCTATCTATATGAATTATGCTATCAGACAATCAAGCAAATCTACTTCACTAATGCAAATCCTAAATGCAGGAAAAATAAAAGATTAAGTAGATCCTACAATGGGGTACTGGAATTAAATCTTCTCGTATAAGGGTAAAGCATTTACAAAACATCTCCACTTTTAAGCAATGATGGTTTACCCTTGACATATATTGTTAGAACCCTTTAAATTGAATTTGCAATTTAAAATAAAATATAGGTCGACCTCACTACAATTCCACTAAAAAGAAAAATAACCTAGTCTAATTAACCTAAACCTAATTAGATGGCACTTTGGCCACACGATCACCTCCCCAGCAACAATGCCAAAAACTTGTTGAGAGTTTTGCTTCAAGTGCACAGTTAGTCAATTATAGTGTTTCAGCGTTAAATTCACAACGAGGATCATCATCAAGACCTTATCCCAATTAGGGGTTGGCCACATGAATCTTATTCCTCCATTCCTCTCTATTAAGTATCATGGCTTCATTTAGTCCCAAAGTTTTTAAATCATTTCTCATCACTTCTATCCACCTTCTTTTGGGCCTTCCCCCTGCCCTTTAAAACCTTATACTTGCATTGCCTCACTCCTAATCGGTGCCATTTTCAGTCTCCTTTGGACATGTCCAAACTATCTAAGTCTAATCTCCCTCATCTTGTTACCTATTGGTGCTACCCCTAGATTTCCTCTCATATTTTCATTTCTAATTTTATCTTTTCTTATCTTACCACTCATCCATCTCAACATCCTCATTTCTACTATGCTCATCCTATGATGTTCCTTAACCGCCCAACATTTTGATCCATAAAGCATGGCCAGCCTTATGGCCATCCTATAGAACTTTTCTTTTAGTTTGAGCAGCACCTGCCGATCACACATAACTCTAAATGCACATCTCCATTTGTTCCAACCCACTTGGATTCTCTGGGTAACCTCCCTCTCAATCTCTCCACTCCCATGAATCATTGATCCTAAGTACTGAAAGTGGTCGTTTGCAAGGACTTCTTGGTTATCAATCTTGACTGGTGTTCCACTTCTACTGTCCTTGCTAAAATTTCATTCCATATATTCTGTCTTAGTTCTGTTGATTTTAAATCCTTTAGATTATAATGCTTCTCTCCATAACTCTGGCTTTGTGTTTACACCCTCCCTTGTCTCATCAATTAAGACTATATCATCTGCAAATAGCATGCACCAGGGAATCTCCTCATGTAGATGTTTTGTTAACTCATCCATTACCAATGTGAAAAGGTATGGACTTAATGCTGATCCTTGGTGCAATACTACAGTGATAGGAAAATCACCAGTCTCGCCACTAACGGTCTTAACATTTGTTACCGTTCCCTCATACATATCTTTAATTATGTTTATATACCCCTGCGAAACCCCTTTCTCTCCCAACACCCTCCATATTAACTCTCTAGGGACTCTATCATAAGCTTTCTCTCAGCCGCTAAAGACTATGTGGAGGCCTTTCCGCCTCTCCCTATATTTCTCTACCAATTGTCTTAGGAAGAAAATAGCTTCCATGGTAGACCTCCCAGGCATGAAACCAAAATGTTTCTTTGATACACTTGTCTCATGTCGTAGCCTATTCTCAATCACTCTTTCAAAAAGTTTCATAGTGTGGCTCATAGTTTGATCCTTTGAAAATTAGTGCAACTCTGTATGTCTCCTTTATTCTTATAAATTGGTACAATAGAGCTTTTCCTCCACACATCCAACATTTTCTTTGATTTAATAATCTTGTTAAACAACTTGGTCAACTAAACTACCCCAATATCTCCCATATGCTTCCAAATCTCTATTGGTATACCATCAGGCCCCATGGCCTTTCTTGATTTCATCTTTTTCAAGGCATCTTTCTGTGACAACCCAAGTTTTCCCATGCATTTTTAAATGCAATATCTAACTCCTAAGGCAGGATCCATCCCTATTTGAAAACCATTTTATAAAAAAAATGCAATGCAGTGAAAAATCTTCTCATTTAAACTCATTTTGAAAACCCCGAGTGTCATTTGCTTTCACAACAACCAAAGTAGTTTTTGAAAATTTCAGAAATCATAAATGTCTTCCCAGGTCTATCCAGTCACAGATCACAGCCCAATTGTAATTAAATACAAATACATGTCCAAAGGGTAGAGTGTTTACTTACCTGTATAATTGTCTCTTTTTTATTTACTTGCTCCTAAGGTGTCTTCTACTCGTGAGTGGAGTTGTCCTGAAAAATTATATATTTGGGTGTCTTCTGTCACGTGCGTATCCAATCCTTAAGTGCTTACTTGTGTCTGAAAAATGTTAAGGATTGGGTGAGTATACATTATACTCAGTAGGAGTCTATCACTACTAGTTTTACAATACATGCCATGTTTAAAATCATATGCTCTTTAAAACATGTGCATGTTTAAACACTCATGTTCAATATTGATATTAAAAACCATTGTCGAAATAGAATACTGACGACTTAAAGAATCGCATAATCCAAGTCGAAAGTATCATATATATCATAAACATAATGATATGCATAAGATGCTCAATTGAATCCAACTCATGGATATATGGTATGGTCGACCAACCTCATGTCATGCCATATGCAATGCAAGTAAATCCTCAAAACATAGGGCCCACTATGCCCACGACCTCCTCGCCGTGTGGTCCCCAGGTACCAGGGGACACTCGGTCATAGCCTCCACGAGGCATATGACACCTCGACCCAGTGCTGTGACACTAATGGTAGCCCCCTGTACCACATGCAGTTGACATAAGGACATGCCTTTTTTTTGGCATGGTATCCTTTCCACCTAATAGTGGTAGAGGCTGGGAGGCCACCCCAGACCTCTCGGCATAGCGCCCATGAGCTTACTAGCCCAAATCATATACGATCAATCAAGCAAAAACCTCTTTTTCAAAACCTATCCTCTTTGGGTCCCTCACAACTGCCTGGCCCTCACAACTGCCTACCCAGTATCTTTTGGGCACTCCAGCGTCTTTTGGTAACCCTCAAGGACATGCAATTTTTCAAAACTCAATAACCACAAATCATGCAATTTATGCAATCGTTTGCAAAACATGTCTATGCATAATGTATTTATCATACGCATGCTGAATTCATTAAGTCATGCTAAACAAGTCATATAACTTATACTTAAAACATGCATTCTCAAAACAATCATGGGCTCTTTTTAAAAGTCTAGTAGCGATAGAGCACCTACCTCGAAGTTTCCTGGAGTCACGTCCTTCATTACTCAACCCAACCCTGGTCTCATTTATAAAGTATTGGATATGAATGGATAACAAGGAGTCCTTATCAATTTCGATCTATTTAGAAATTAGATTGCTAGATCTGCCTTTTAGGGTCCATGGGTCCTTGCCTAATTCAATGTTAGGCTAGATCCTATGATATGGATCTACTATTCAATGGTTAGACTCAATAAATTGTCCTATAATCCTAATTTTATAGTCCTATTAGGTCTGCGCATCATGGTTTCCAAGACGTGTGCGTGCCCTGGTCGAGCCAAGACCCAAGCCTGCATGTCATGCTCGCCCAAAAGCCATGCCAGGAACCGCGTTTGCACGTGCACATGCATGCCCAAGCAACGCACTATGTTGCGCATCATGGATGGCATCGCGCCGATGCGTCTTTAGCGCAGGGGTGGTGCACCTCAGCTCCCGGGCGCTCATGTGTCCCGATCAAGCCAGGACCCATGCCCCACGTCGCACGTGCACCCGAAGGTTGCACCAAGGACCATGTACGCACTGTCGCATGCCTGGAACCCTTCCCAAGGACCCTGTACTAGGCGCACATGAAGCATGGCGTCCTTAGGACGCCTTGTTTGCATAGAGCCGGATGGAACTGGCTTTCCCCAACATGTTTTCCAGCTGGGAAACACCAGATCCGGCACGGATCTAGCCTGGAAGAAGGAAAACAGAGAGAGAGGGGGGAAAACCTACCTGGGCAGCCCCAACATGGTGCCCTCTTCCGGTGGTGCGTTTCCCTCTATGCCTGCCGGAAACCCCTATTGTCCGGAACCCACGACGAAGGGGGAAAACCCCAACTTCCGTTGAGGTCAGAGGAAGAAGAGGGGATGTGAAGAGATGGGAGTGGCCGGCCTGTAGGGACAACTCGGGCTTGGCCGTAATGTGCAGGGAAAACCGTTGTGGAGGTTTTCTGATTTTTTTGTCGGAAACCCCCGTGTCAAATGGCCGAAAAAATCGTGATTCGAAGAGGAGGGAATAGGGGCTTTTTATAGCCTGACTATGGCGGTGGTGGAAACCTCTGGAAACTAGGGTTTCTAGAGTAATCTAGAGGAAGAAGAAGACGGGGTGTCCTTGTCAAAACGGCCCCCTATGTTTTCTGCCTTTTTTGTTTTTAATTTTAATTATAGAAATGCCCCTAATCTTTAAACGGCCGTAACTTCTTCATACGAACTCCATTTTCGGCTTTGGATTCCATTTTTTGAGTAGAATCTAATGGTACCAAGTTTTCTTAAAAATTCCTTCGTTTACTATTTTAAATAAAGTAAAACATTTAACACAGCTTATTTCCTATAGAATGTCCAATTCAATAGCATAAATTGCTCGGGCATTACATTATTACCCCCTTAAAAGAATTTCGTCCTCGAAATTCCACAAATCATCTTCTTCAAGTCAGCTGTCTTCTTGATAAGACATATTCAAGACTCCCTCAAACTAAGAAAATTCCCATACTTCTGTTGTGGACAAATCCATTATTTCGTTATCCAATACTGTAATTGGGTTAATACTTGGAGAAATGTTGTCCTTAAAATGCTAATCATACTATCTTGTATCCAATCCTAGGCACGTTCTCAATTTATCCTTGTTATAATTCCTTCCACAAGGCCTTACACATATATATCGCGTCAATATATCTCATCTATTTTCTTATATATGGGCTGCTTCCGCTGCGTACTCTGATACATAGTCCCATGCATGCCAGTTTATCATTACAGGTTTCTATCTGTATTACCCATCCTTAGATGCTTATATTCCTCCGATCATGTATAGGATAGTCTCCTTAGATGACCATACTCTCCTACTCGTATATAAATTACTTCATACTTCTTTGAGATCATATGATCTTACTCCTCCTATTTCATTTCGAATAGCATAGGATAATCCCTTTTTCCTCTTGTCTTCCATCTAGTGATCTCTTCATCATCCAGATCTCCTTTTAATGGTTGGTTGTATATTATTAGTAAGTTTCCAACAAAAAAGGTTACATTCTTTCTATTGTGTTTAACTTTGCTTCTTATCTTCTTTGCTTTATATTTTTCTTTCCCCAAGATACTTCAATAGCTGATATGGTATCATGTGTCCTCCAATTATATTAATGATAAAGCCAAACCCTTGATTAACTTCGAATTTCACCTGTCTGTCACTTTTCTACTATAACTTGTGTCCTCAACCCATGTTATATTCAAAATAAAATAATTCAAGTAGCATCCTTGATCAATAATACTATCTCATATTGTAATTAGGATATCTGAACTGTACATTAAGTTTCATAGAAGCTGAAGTCATCAAATGCTTTTCTCCCTGAAGAGTTTATGCAAACTCATGTCAAATGCTTTATGGTTAATTCATCATCATGGTTCAAATGTTCTCGTCCAGAGGCCTATCTCACTATTCACATCAATTTGTCATTAGGATTTTCAACAATGTTCCCATTTATGCAAAGCAAAAAGTCTCTTATTCACAACCGAGTACCCTTACTAGGTCATGGTTGAATCCTTTGTCATTGTCCTCTTTGTCCTTTCTTTGCTTGATGGTTTTCTTCATAATCTTTCAGTCCTAAAGTTCTATACTCAATCCAGTAGGGTTAGTCCTTAGGAAATTCCTTCAATTGGTTTTTCATACTTGGTATATGCACATAACAACTATCTTTTTGTCTAAAGGCAACGTAACATCAAATCTCACCTTATAATGTGCTGGCCACCTCAACTTTTCTCCTTCCATTCCCTATATCAATATGTTGTTCAATCTTTTATTACTGCGTTATCATCAACCATTCAATCTTAATTGTCAGGGGGTATCATCATCATAAGTAGTGGTTTTCTCAATTCCTCAAATTTTATCTTTCAAGTGCCTCCTCATACTTAGCTTATAATAGCAGTTCTCGTTCGATAGCTATTACATCAAGTTATGCTGAAGCTGTTAAATCATCAAATTTGAGAAACACTCAGGTAAGCATGGAACATTTTCGTAGACATATAGAAAGAGAATTTATTCGATTACCTGTTGATCTCTGTCTAGATGTATAGGTTATGAGCTCAACGGTCTCTCTAAAGCGATCAGTGCTTATCCAAGTCAGCAGCATCTTTCAGACCCATAGTGATTTCTATGGTTTGTCATGGTATCTATTCAGGTTTGGAAAAATCTGTCTCATTGGTGGAGATCGCTCCTTATTTTTGCTTTTGTCTCAGTTGTTACTGTATTCATTGTACTTGTAACTCCTCCATGATGTGGCCTAACCAACTAACTTCATACCCTCAAATGACTTAGTTTAACAAGTAACTTCTTTTAGGTAAAACTCATGTCTAAATACTTATAATATCCCTCTGAGTATATAACTTCGACTACAAAGATATTTGATTAAGTAGGGTGGGATACCTTTATTGAGTCAATAGTACTCTAAAGGTAATGATTAAATAATGGTCTTAAGGTATTTGCTCTTCCAAATCTATGATAGCAAGACCTCAATTCAATCCTTGATGGTACCCTACTTGCTAAAGAAAGACAAATGGACAAGTCATTGTCCCGACTTAATTCCTTTTTCAATATACTTTATTGGCAAGGTAGTATATCACCAAATTTTCCTTTTTATGGACTATATCCATTGGTATCAGAGTGTTGGGCAGTTAAGGAACATCATACTCATAGGCTGAGTGTTGCAGAAATGAGGATGTTGAGATGGATGAGTGGTAAGACAAGAAAGGATAGAATTAGAAATGAAAATATTAGAAGAAATTTAGGGATAGCACCAATAGGTAACAAGATGAGGGAGATTAGACTTAGATGGTTTGGACATGTTCAAAGGAGGCCAACAACGGCACCAGTTAGAAGGAGTGAGGCAATACAAGTTGAAGGTTCTAAAAGGGCAAGGGGAAGGCCCAAAAGAACGTGGATAGAAGTGGTGAGGAAAGATTTAAAAACTTTGGGACTAAATGAAGCCATGGTATTTAATAGAGTGGAATGGAGGAATAAGATTCATGTGGCCGACCCCTAATTGGGATAAGGTCTTGATGATGATGATGATGATGATGATGATGATGATGGACTATATCCATTGGTGTTCCCCATAAGCTAATGGATCCGATAAGAATCTAATTCCAATAATTGATATAGACATCAAATCATTTATAGAATTTAATTTCTAATTAGTCACCATTCTTCTTCGGAAATTTCTTGCATAATCTCCTGAAATTCAATACTCTACTCAAAGTCTTAAACCACATATGTTTTCTCTCTCTTATACTCTTTTACAATAGAATCACCCACTCAACTAGTATTATTCCTTCGTATTTGTTTGGGTTACTTTGCTATAGGATTCAAGATGAAAGATTTGTATGTATCTCCATAAAGTCATGTTCTTCTTCTTTTGAATATTCAATATTCATCGAATACTTATAGTTACATCTCTATCTCTTTCTCTCTTTTCTTCAAAATCCTTATTTTTGTCTACGTAGATGAATTTCTCTTATAAGTTCCTATTAGGATCAATCTATTGTTACAAATCTGTCACCCCTAGTATTATCATCAAAATCTTTTGATAACTCGGTCGAATTCATTTCCCTATCATATTCATGTTATGTTTCTCTTAATCACATAATATGTCACTTGTACACATCTTCTGATTTGCTCCATAATACTCAGGTAGTTATTATTCGATAGCACTTCACTCTTCATAAGACTCCAATTAAGGTATCCAAAATTGAGCTAAGTCCTTCAGGATCCATACCTTTGTGACCTAGTACGAGTCACAGTTATCTCCTAATATCATCTTGCATTCTCATCCCTCTTAGATTATCATCAAAATCTTCTCAAAGTCTGTCTTTTACATCCCCTATCATACTCATATCATATCCTTGTGATAATGTACTCATATTATGATATTCTTTATGATGGTAAGATAGCCATCTAGGTTCTTCGATGTTCTTATCTTTGGTGAGATTACTCTATTACAGGTCAAAACTATCTACTAACAAGTTCTCTAACATCTTTATTCATCATTTTCATCATAATCTAATTTATATATGAGTTTCCCTGTTTGCACCACTGCACAACAATAAGATTTAAGCCATCCAATATCTAAGTATTGGCTAGACCCATCTCCTTTTTCACCTATTTGTTTATGGTGAAATGCCTTGAGCATTAATAGGCTAGTCATCTCTACTATTTCTATTTCTACTACTTCTTAATTTTCTCGATTGTCTATGACCCTTGGACATGCTGGACTGACTGTGAAAGGATAAAACTGAGCTCTGATACCAACTATGATGACCTGGGTTTTCCCATGCATTTTTAAATGCAATATCTAACTCCTAAGGCAAGATGCATCCCTATTTGAAAACCACTTTATAAAAACAATGCAATGCAGTGCAAAATCTTCTCATTTAAACTCATTTTGAAAACCCCGAGTATCATTTGCTTTCACAACAACCAAAGTAGTTTTTGAAAATTTTAGAAATCATAAATGTCTTCCCAGGTCTATCCAAATACAACACAAATTTCAACTGTAATTAAATACAAATACATATCCAAAGGGTAGAGTGTTTACTTACATGTATAATTATCTCTTTTTGATTTACTTGTTCCTAAGGCGTCTTCTACTCGTGAGTGGAGTTGTCTTGAAAAATTATATATTTGGGTGTCTTCTATCACGCGCGTATCCTGTCCTTAAGTGCTTACTTGTGTCTGAAAAATGTTAAGGATTGGGTGAGTATACACTATACTCAGTAGGAGTCTATCACTACTAGTTTTACAATACATGCCATGTTTAAAATCATATGCTCTTTAAAACATATGCATGTTTGAACACTCATGTTCAATATCGAAATTAAAAACCATTGTCGAAATAGAATACTGACGACTTAAAGAATCGTATAATCCAAGTCGAAAGTGTCATATATATCATAAACATAATGACATGCATAAGATGCTCAATTGAATCCAACTCATGGATATATGGTATGGTCGACCAACCTCATGTCATGCCATATGCAATGCAAGTAAATCCTCAAAACATAGGGCCCACTATGCCCACGACCTCCTCGCCGTGTGGTCCCCGGGTACCAGGGGACACTCAGTCATACCCTCCACGGGGCATGTGACACCTCAACCCAATGCCGTGACACCAGTGGTAGCCCCCTGTACCACATGCAGTCGACGTAGGGACATGCCTCTTTTTTTTGCATGGTACCCTTTCCACCTAATAGTGGTAGAGGCTGGGAGGCCACCCCAGACCTCTCGGCATAGCGCCCATGAGCTTACTAGCCCAAATCGTATACGATCAATCAAGCAAAAACCTCTTTTTCAAAACCTGTCCTCTTTGGGTCCCTCACAACTGCCCGGCCCTCACAACTACCTACCCAGCGTCTTTTGGGCACTCCAGCGTCTTTTGGTAACCCTCAAGGACATGCAATTTTTCAAAACTCAATAACCACAAATCATGCAATTTATGCAATCGTTTGCAAAACATGTCTATGCATAATGTATTTATCATATGCATGCTGAATTCATTAAGTCATGCTAAACAAGTCATATAACTTATACTTAAAACATGCATTCTCAAAACAATCATGGGCTCTTTTTAAAAGTCTAGTAGCAATAGAGCACCTACCTTGAAGTTTCCTAGAGTCACGTCCTTCATTACTCAACCCGACTCTGGTCTCATTTATAAAATCCTGGATATGAATGGATAACAAGGAGTCCTTATCAATTTCGATCTATTTAGAAATTAGATCGCTAGATCTGCCTTTTAGGGTCCATGGGTCCTTGCCTAATTCAGTATTAGGCTAGATCCTACCATATGGATCTACTATTCAATGGTTAGACTTTATAAATTGTCCTATAATCCTAATTTTATGGTCCTATTAGGTCCACACATCATGGTTTCCAAGATGTGTGCGTGCCCTGGTCGTGACAGGACCCACGCTTGCACGTCGTGCACGCCCAAAGGCCGTGCCAGGAACCGCATTTGCACGCGCACATGCATGCCCAAGAGACGCACTATGACGCGCGTCATGGATGGCATAGCGCAGAAACATATTTGGCGCAAGGGTGGTGCACCTCAGCTCCCGGGCGCTCGTGTGTCCCGGTCGAGCCAGGATGGATGCCCCACGTCGCGCGTGCACCCAAAGGCTGCACCAAGGACCGTGTACGCACTATCGCATGCCTGGAACCCATCCCAAGGACCCTATCCCAGGCGCACGTGAAGCATGGCATCCCTGGGATGCCTTGTTCGCACAGAGCCGGATGGAACCGGCTTCCCCGGCGTGTTTTCCGGCCGGGAAATGCTAGATCCGGTATGGATCTAGCCTGGAAGAAGGAAAACAGAGAGAGAGCAGGGAAAACCTACCAAGGCAGCCCCAACATGGTGCCCTCTTTCGATGGTGCGTTTCCCTCTATGCCTGCCGGAAACCCCTGTTGTCCGGAACCCACGACGAAGGGGGAAAACCCCAACTTCCATTGAGGTCAGAGGAAGAAGAGGGGAGGTCAAGAGATGGGAGTGGCCGGCCTGTAGGGATAACTTGGGCTTGGCCGTAATGTGTAGGGAAAATCATTGTGGGGGTTTTCTGATTTTTTTGCCAGAAACCCTAGCCTCAAATGGCAAAAAAAATCGTGATTCGAAGAGGAGGGAATAGGGGCTTTTTATAGCCTTACTATGGCGGTGCCACCATTGGCGGTGGTGGAAACCTCTGGAAACTAGGGTTTTTGGAGTAATCTAGAGGAAGAAGAAGATGGGGTGTCGTTATCAAAATGGCCCCCTGTGTTTTCTGCCTTTTTCGTTTTTAATTTAAATGACAGAAATGCCCCTAATCTTTAAACAACTGTAACTTTTTCATACGAACTTCGTTTTCGGCATTCTTTGAGGCGTTGGATTCCATTTTTCGAGTAGAATCCAATGGTATCAAGTTTTCTTCCAAATTCCTTCATTTAATATTTTAAATAAAGTAACAAATTTAACACAGTTCATTTCCTATAGAATGTCCAATTCAATAGCGTAAATTACTCGGGCATTACACTTTCACTTTAGGTATTCTAATCCTACGTCCATATCTATAACGTCCAATGTTATTTAGGTTTATATTATTTTCGATCCCTATATTCTCTGAGCCATTGTCATTTAATAATTTTTGAAATTATGTACGTTTGTTTAATCTCATTATCTTTGACTAATACCCTTTGATCATCACTTCTAATGCACCTAACATGATCTAAGTCCTTACCCTTCTGTTATCTTACTTTTGCAAGTTTAAACACATCTTTCTCACCTTCTCTTGTTCCTAGTCTATTATATAGCTCATCATATGCCTTAAGTTTAGCCTCACTTGCCATTCTCTTAGCAACCTTTATAGCACTCTTATATTGTTCATAGTTTTCATTATTTTTAGTCTTCTACCATGCTTTAAAACACATCCGTTTTTCTTTAATAACTTTTTGCACTGTTTCACTCCACCACCATGTTTCCTTTACTAATTGTCTTTTACCTTTAGATACTCCTAAGGCATCTTTTGCCACTTTTTAATGGACTCGGCAATATTAATCCACATGGCATTTACTTCTATTTCATAGTTCCAGTTTCCTTCTACCATTAACTTATTTTTGAATGAGGTTATTTTCTCTCCTTTTAAGTTCCACCACTTAGTTTTTGGATACATATTAAGTTCATTTCTTTTCCTTCATCTTTTGATATGGATATCCATAACCATTAACCTATGTTGTGAGGTTAAACTCTCACCAAGTATCACCTTACAATCCTTACACATTGATCATTCAGTATTCCTAAATACAAAGAAGTCTATTAGGCTCTTATGAAGTCCACTTTTAAAGGTTATTAAGTGTTCATCTCTCTTCTTAAAGAGTGTATTTGTAATGGCTAAGTTATAGGACAAAGCAAAATCGAGGATAGTTTTCCCCATCTCATTTTGTTCACCTATACCATATCCTTCGTGTATTCTATCATATCCTTCCTTTTCTTTTCCTACATGGCCATTTAAGTCTCCTCCTATATATATATCTCCTCAGTGTTGGCAATTGCTTACATGACTCTGTCCATATCTTCCCAAAACTCTCTTGATTATATCTTCTAACCCTACTTGTGGTGCATATGCACCTATAACATTTATGATTTGCTCTCCTATAACAAGTTTTATTATTATAATTCTATCATAAATTCTTTTAACAACCACAACTTTATCCTTTAATTCTTTATCCACTATTATTCATACTTCATTTCTGTTATTATCCATTCCTACATACCATAATTTATACCCATCGATTTCTCTATGTTTCATCGTGTCTACTAACTCCAAACTCTTACCTATCAATGTCCCTATATTCCACATGGCAATATGAATCTAATGCTCTGGAGATATCCTACTTACCAATGCCCTTCTCAATCTCCATGGCATGAAGCCATGTCCACTTTTCACTGCACTTAGGTTCTGATGCAGCACGTTACTTCTGAGGGGACCCTCTAGTAGTCCTAGCCCATTTATCACTATGCCCAGGATCCAATGTAGAGCATTGCTTCTGGGAGAATGCCCTAGCAACCCTTGAAAATTTTTCACCACACCCAGGATCCGATGCAGCACATTGCTTATGAGGAACGCCCTAGCTTGAGGTAATGTCAGTTTTTGATTCATGTCATATTAAGGTTGCCATAATTTTAAGAAGTTAGAGATGATTTTCATTTCTTCCTTATAAGTAGGAAAGAAATAACAAAATCATCTTCAGCTTCTCCCTTGCTAGCTGGCACCTAACGCAAGGGTTGCCATATTTTAAGAAGTTGGAGATGATTTTGATTTCTTTCTTGCAAACTAATATACAAATGCATATTCATTTGCAAGAAGGAAATAAATAACAAAATCATCTTCAACTTCTCCCTTGCCGGCTAGCACCTGACACAAGGCCTTCCTCCTTTTTCATCTGGGCTTGGGACTAACATTAACAAAGTTAAATCCACAAGGACTATATAGTGTAAATTTAAAGAACTAAAATTATTCTACTATCATGATCCAAAGGAATTTACACTAAGAAAGATTATAAGATGAGGTGATAAAATGATCAAATGGATGGGATTGATTTTAGTGAATTAACTCTAATTGAATGCTAGGATTAGAGATCATCTAGGCTAGCATTAGGGTCCACCACTAGTTATTCCTCTTTATAACCCAAGAAGTAGATCAAAATTACAATCATTTTCTCGTAATGTGGTTTCTTTGAAATTTTAACTTAAAAATCATTGATCATTAGAAACTAGATAGATTATGAAATCCTAATTATTCAATGTAAAACGAAATTATAGTAAATCAAGGATTAATTCTAAGTATTCACTATGAAAGGCAATGACATTGAATCAAAGAATTATACTGAGACAATTCTATCTTTTTTAAATTAAGATAAATTTCAAATTAATTTTTCTAAGACATTTAAGATACTAGGAATTAATGATTGGTGTCCGCTAATCTTATGCTAGGATCACTCTAATCCTAGGAAAAAATAAAGTAGCTTAAATAATTTTTAATTTAAG
This sequence comes from Warburgia ugandensis, assembly GCA_035236585.1. Lineage (NCBI taxonomy): Eukaryota > Viridiplantae > Streptophyta > Magnoliopsida > Canellales > Canellaceae > Warburgia > Warburgia ugandensis. The sequence goes on from CP141130.1 coordinate 51,377,099, forward strand.
ATAAATTAATTAAATCTATATTAAAGTAATGAAAATTTAAATAAATAAAACTAACATATTACTAAAGAAATGAACCACTATGCTAAATAGAATCTAGTTTTCACTATTTTTCCACTTACTTGAATGTTACAATGATTGAGAAAGAGAAGAATTACAAAAAAAGAGTAATAAAGAAATAAATAACATTAAATATTTCTAAGTTCTAAGAGGATTTTTCAAGATTTCCTTAGTTCATCATGTGTCAAGTGCATCAAAGAGCCTCCATCTCAAATTTCACCCACATCCAATAAGAAATTAAAGACAAACATGTGCCTACAATTAGTTCAACTATAACTTTAGAGAGAGAGTTTAACATTTTCTTTAAAAAATAAAATTCTAAAACAAGTGACTAAAGGCTATGGATTCACATGCCAAATTTCTCTTTTCTTAACTAGATTCAAGACAAAATATTATATACTAAAATTAGATCAGAATCGAATGAGATATAAAGATGTAAAAATCACAAACGAGTGTCACTAGCAATTGGGAGTTGTGGGAAATTTCTTGCCAACGAACCAGTGAATCCATGATGAATAGAGTTACTTTAGAAAATTATTTTCTCACCTTAAAGATATAAATTTTTTAGTGAAACTAGTTGTGATTTTTAACTTAAATTCACAAGCACACAAATCAGTTATAGTAAATTCACGCGATGGAGGTCATCCCAAGAGGAATCGAATGGATTAGTGAGATTAGTGGTCCTTGCTTAGATTACTTAACCTAGCCAAGATAATGATATTTTAACCTAAACTATGATTGGAAACTTGAATTAAATGTAAGCATGAAATATGAAAATTAACTAAAGCAATCTAACAAATATAGAAACTTTCCTAAAAGCTTTCTAAAATTAAAACTTTCCTAAATTTAAAGTATTCTAAAATTTCCTAAAACTAAAATTAGGAACTTCCTACCTCTAAACTAAGATGCAAACTATGATTAACTACTTCTACGTGAATATTTAGTAAGTAAATAAAGCAAGAATCTAAAGGAAATTCAACCTAGTACCATACACATGATTTTTTAATGGTGTACATGGTTCATCGATTGAACATAGACTAAAATCAATGGACCTACAACTAACTACCATACAACATAATATGAGTATTAAACACATAAATTAAAAATGTAATCAAGTTCCTAAAGAATCAATCAAACTAGCAATAAGCAATGTTAAAAATTAAAAATAAATAGATATTTCTATGTTTCTGGAAATTCTAGCACCATGTTGTTTTCAATTTCCAAGTAATCCACACATAAAAGAAAGATTTTATATGCATTAAAATATTCAATTCAACACATAAAAGAAAGATTTTATATGCATTAAAATATTCAATTCAATAGTTCCTCACTACTATAAATATGTATAAATATGTATAAATAAGAGCCCCAATTGCTTTCATTGAAACAGCACCAATCTACATACAAAAAGTTGAATGCATAATACATAGACATGGTTGGAAATTGCTCTCAATTGAAGAACATGAAATTTGCTCTAAACATCCACTTCAACACACTCTCATGCTTATAGACTCAAGTATATTTGCATGCCAAGAGAACATAGGAAAGAATCTAAGAGAAAAGATGCTAGATATGTTGAACTACATAAGGAAAAGGAAAATAACTCTTAAACAAGATGGATCTAAAGAGTAACAAGTTGTAAATCAAAGAATGATCCAAGTTTTCTCTTCTCTTGGATGTTACTACCAGAGAAGAACAAACTTGGATCCTTTATAAAGGAGCAAGAAAATAGCAGCAAGATCTTAAGGTAATAGCAAGAAAGATAAAGCAAAGGAAGGTGAAAGTGAAGAAAAACAAAGTAGAGAACAGAACACTAACCTGATGTCCTTGAAGGCAAGGTAGGGAACGCAACTCCAAGGAAGAGAGCTATGGCTAGGACAATGAAGGAAAAAGCCATTCCTTAAAGGAGGAGGTGTTGAAGACCTTTTAAAGAGGACTAAATAGTTAGTCATTGAAAGGAGAGGGGAGAAGATGGGGGATTTCAAGAGGAAGGAGGGGTGGAGATGCCTCCTTCAAAGGAGGATTCGATCTCCCCTTCCCCAAGATTATTCTTTCACGTCAAAGCCCTCTTGTTTTATCTCTTTTGAGTATTTCCTAAACTAGCTTATGGGTGATCCTAAGGTGGAGAATAAAGAGAGGAAATCTAAGGGTCAAGATATAAGAAGAATCTAAGGCACCATACATGAAAAAGAATCAAGAGCAACCATACATGAAACTTAAGTGAGAGAGATGGGAGCATTATTAACAATTAACATCATGGATAAACACTGAATTGAAGTCGAGCAAGGGAGAAATCTGAAGCTTTGTTCCTACACACCAATCAGGGTAGTAGTAATTCAACAGGGGTGGAAAACTTTGATTTCACCCTGCTTTCTTACTTTCCCCCAGAGAAAATCATTTGGGAGAAGGCTAAAAAACTTTTTTCTAACTTCCCCTCTATCAAATTTGTAGATTTAACCTCTAAATTGCAATCATTCATATCATTTAAAGGCTATGATGATAATAGTAGCAGGTGAAAGAGATGAACCAATAAGTATCATACAATCTACTATGAGTGAAGTCATAAGACAAGATAACAAAGAGAGAAACTTTCAAAGAACAATTACATTCATTTAACTCTAAGAAATTACAAAGAGAAAATCATACAAAACTACAAGAATCAGTAGGAATAATGTACTGCTATCTAATGAATCTAATCAAGGAGTTCAGAGTTTGCTCCTCCCTTCAACTAATCCAAACCTTGCTCTCCTATATCCGCCTTATTCTTGCTCCTCTCTCTCACACATTGGATGTCCAAGCCTCTTCCTCTTATAAAGAGTGAGGAATAGCTACTACTTCCTATCTCCTTTAGTCCGCCACTCACCTACCATTAACTCTCTCTCCTCTAGTCACACCATCCATTGATGAAAGTAGAATGGTTCTAGATGCTTTCTCTCCATAGCATTAGCAACTCCATCATGTTTGCAAGAAGTCAAGCAATTAGCTTTCTTCTAGCTAGCAACTCTCCTTATGACACATAAATGAACATAGATCTACAATCCTTAAGATCTCCACCCTTCATTCATTTATCCATCTAATTTCTTGTTTTTTACTTGCTCTCCACTCCAAGAACCCTTCATCTGAGTTCCCTTATCATCTCATGTTACACATTCATCCTTATGGGCCCTCGATGTGTATAAGAATGAAAGAATAAGTAAGGCCCATGTATGAATTTTCCACTTGCACACCATAGTGTGAGTGATCTAGGCTTGCATGAGCTTGTGGTGAAACATGTGAAATGATCCTAAAAGACTTGGGCTTCTACTTCTTCAATTGATCAAGTTCTTCAAAATTTCATCCTAGACCGATCTAAACCATCCATTTACAATAAAGCTTGATCGTCTAGATCTCTCCACTTGGATCTTAGCATACTCACTAGAAAACATAAATAAATAAATAAAATCCTAGTTAGTATTATTTCATAAATAATTTTAAACATATTTACCTTTGGATGATGATCTAACCCTACAAATACACCAGATTATGATTTTAGTGCAAATCCATCATATGAGTGTAAAAATGATCAATCTAATGCACTAAAATAATAAACTTAGAGTTTTTTGATACAATGTTGAGCACTCAACATATATATGAAATGTAAATATATGATATTAAACTACCATCCACAATGCAAGAATAAAGTACTTATGCAAAACCTAATCTAGGAGTTGAAAAGAAGATAGAAAAACTTACAGTGGGGTCCTAGAATAAGTCTTCTCATACAATGGTGGGTCCATGTACATTCCACCTCCTCTTCCAAGTTAGATGGTCCACTCTTGACCTATATTATTGCAACCCTTTTTCAATGAATGAATCAATTATAAAAATTACAAATTTGATCTCACTACATGCCACTCAAATAAAATAAAAAAAGAAATTACCATAAGGTCTTCCTCCAAGTCTTTATTCCTTTCAAAATTTATGCACACAAAGAAGGCAAGTATCAAATTTGTAGGAGTAAGGAAAGTGTAATAACCCCAATTTTTGTAATTGATTGAGAAAATCAATAAAGTTTGAGTTTCAAAAATTTTGGGCTAGAATATTAGGGTTATTTATAATGTATTTCTTATAAAAGTATAATCAAGGGATGAGGCATGTATAATTGAAATTGAACTCAACAAACCCTTCAGAATGACGATAAGTACGACAAATTCTGAATTCGGATGAAAAATCCTTAATTTTCTTTATTTTATAGACAAAAGGGGTAAAATAGTAATTTTACCCAAAATTGAGATCTGGGACATCAAAATTTAGAATGTGCTGTGAAATACGAATCCAACACCACTAAGTATCCTCAATTCTAAGATCATGAGAATAAATACTAATTTTTATACATAAAGGGCAAAATGATCTTTTTACACTAGTGGGGCCCACAAGGGACCTAAAAAGGAATCCTATGGCCAGCCCATGTGAAATCATAGTCAAAACACTACCAATTGGTCATGGAGAAAAAGGTGGAGGTGGAGAATCCAATGCTAAATAAATAATAAAAAATAAACCATCATCATTACACATAATCATGAAAAAAAGACCCAAAATGCCTATAAATACACCTCCAAAAATCCTCTAAAAATGTTCATAAAATTCTCGTGAAATTATCTTGACTTCCCCTACAAAACTAGACATAGATCCATTCCCAAAATCCCAAAACTCCCAAAAGATCTCTCTCTTTCATTTTCTCTCTCCTCTCTCTAAATTAGAACAAGAGACCTAAATTCAATTAGGCACTCTATTCTAGATCAAATATCACAGATCTCATCGTCTAAAATCTCCTACCATACCTTAGCCACAAAACACCCAAAGAAATTTCAAGATCCAACAATTCAAACAACGAAAATCACAAGATAAGTGGATCTTCGGCTATCTTATCATCAAAACTGGTATTCTCTTAAATTGGACTATATAACAAATGTTTTTCTCCAATCAGGTAGGTGGAACTCCTTCTTGGACATATTTATTATTGTTTGATGAAATTTCTATTTTATTGTAATTTTATTTGGGTAAAAAATTGTAAAAATAAAGTAAATATTATAACCTTCAATTCATGATGATTGAGGGCTTAGATGAAAAAATCTGACCCTACCAATCGATCCAAAAGGGTCCAAAACCCCTAGGGTAAAAGTTTCACAAAATTCTATTAAGTTTTGGGCCCTCAATTGAAAGGGATTGATTGGATGGTCCAGAATGGATTGTCCAATCTCTCAATTGGATCGAGGTCCCTAGGACAGCATGTGAAACACTGCACAAAAATGCCACACGCAGCAGTGTTTCCACCTGTGCGCCGTATGTGCGACGTCATCCCAACGGGAAGACCGCGCGTAAGCGACAGTCCCAGGCGGGAGCGTCTATCATGCATCCTAGTGACGGGCGCGCGACGACTAGAGCTTTTGCCTAGCCTGTTCCGCCTGAATGATCTGGGCCGTCCATTCTGATGGGCCAAGATCATATATAGCCCTAAGAATGGACTGTGAACTTCCAGATTCAATTCAGGAGTCATATGAACTCCAAATTGAGATCAGAAAGAAGCTATAGAAAGCTTACAACCTCTAGCTTCTTATGAAATGATAAAATGGAGAAAATATCTTATGAAACTTTCTAGATTTAAGAAATAAGTTTCCAATTTTCAAGATCTGAGGAGATAAGATCTTGGTAATCTATTTTGATAATGATATACTATTAAAATAAAGTGATATCTATGGTTTATTTGGACATATTCAAGATATATTAAGCGATCTACCCGTTATGGTAGAAAAACACTAAAAATACAAAGGGACCCACTTGATCAATGAGATCAAATGTCATCAGATCCTTGGGATGGATTGAATGAATGTTAATATGATGAAATCCAAGGAGATCATGGATTGGATATGACAAAAACAAAGCAATATGATCTTTGGACCATAATAAAGAAAAACCCTAAAAAAATACAAAGGGACCCATTTGATCAATGAGATCAAGTGTGATCAGAACCTTGGGATGGATTGAATGAATGTTAATATGATGAAATCCAGGGAGATCATGGATTGGATATGACAAAAACAAAGCAATATGACCTTTGGACCTTAATAAAGAAAAACCCCTAAATGTAATTAAAACCCTTGATTAAAAGGAAAAGATAAAAAATCAAATGGTTGGATCATAAGTAAAGGTTTCTAAAAATATTAATGTAATTAGTTTCATTTTCTATTAATTGATAATAGCATTTTAAATGTGATTTATGTTATAAAGCATGCTAGTGCAACTTTTAGAATTTAGCATTATATGTGATTAGGTTGTTATAATAGGTTGCTAGATTTAATTATCTTAGGGGCATGTTAGTGTGATTTTATGAAAGTGTAACTTAGGATCAAGTTAGTATGATTTTATGCCATTGTAACTTAGGACCATGCTACGATTTCATGTCAGATTATACTATAGTATGAGATTGTACCTTAGGACCATGTTAGTTTAAATTGAGTTATTAAGGTATATTCGTTGAAAATCATGTTAGTGTAACTTTAAGTACCTTGTATCATTATCATTAAGTTGTTTAATTCTGCAGTTTTATGCTTTGAATTTATAATTCATTTATGGTTAAATTTCATTAGTAGATCTACTTGTTATGAAATAAAGAGCATAAAACACAAAAAATGGAATCTAATGAGAAAGTAGAGTTTCATGACACAAATAAGAGTGGATTATTTTGGACTTAATTAGTAAGGGGTATAGTTAGTAGGACAATATAAGGATTATCAAATCCTTGGCCCAAACTAGGAGAATAATAAACCCCATGAATGACATTGTAAATGTTCATGGACTTAGTTAAAATCAATTAGAAAGAGTACTTAGGGTCAACATGCTTATAGGAACCTTATGAAAGGTTGAGCTAAGGTCACTCTAGTGAAGGTTGAACATAGTGGTTAAGGGGGTTGTCTAATAGAGCCTCATTCTTCCCCTACCTTCCGTTGATGTTTGTGAGGTCTAAACGCCTCCTTATATGAGGATTGAAGTAACCACTTTGTATTCACCCATTTAACTAGTAAGCCTTAGCCAATTGGAACTAAGACGAGCAGTCTAGACTTAAGCTGAAATAAGTTACCTTTGACCAGCAAAACATTAACTAGTTGAATGATAATAGTAAGAGCATAAAAGGTTAGTAAATTATCTAACCCTAATAAAAATTGTAAGTAAGATAAGGATGATCAAACAAGATCCATTAGATCTTAAATGATCAAGAACAATAAGAATAAGAATATTGTATTATAGCTAGTATACATGTTTATTAGTATGCATGTTATAGATCAAATCTAGTTCATTAGATTAGATAATCCAAACCCTTGATCAAAGATGATTCAAGGAAGAAAACCAAGATCATCCACCTTAAGGATGATCCAATAACTGAACTTAGATCAAAGAAGAACTAGATGATAAAAGATCTAGGACCTTGATATTTATCAATAAGTATCGATTGTCAATCAAAGGATTTATGAAAGATCAAGATCAAGGAGATGGACACACAAAGAGTTAGAGATAGAAAATACTTAGATATGAATGATTTAACGATCATTCTAAACATCAGATCTAGTGATCAATAGGATTGTTCATAATTTATATATATTGACAGTATGTATGGATGTATAGATTGCATACATCAGTCAGGATCATGAAAGATCTGGGAAAAAGGGATCATTACTTGAAGGTAGGAGGATTTGATGAATGCATTTACATGGGATATACATGATTGAACCTATGACCTTATGTTGACAAGAGTAATGTTAATACTTGTATTAAATCCCCTGAAACCCTTATGATCCAACCAAACACATATAAAATGGTTAAGGACTAGACTCTAACTGAATGGGAAACTAGAAGATATTTCAACCCTAAGTAAACAGACAGATTGTCTGATATGTATGAAATCTATTTTACATACAAGCTTGGAGGCTTATGATTTTGTTTTAATAGGCATAAGCTTGGGGATGCTATGCTAGAGGAGTTATGAGGGTTTGGCCACCCGCTTCTTGAAATTTGATGATTTGATGATACCTTGCCCTATGAGAGGCTAAAAGTCGGGTGGGGCAATTATGGGAAGGCCATCACTGTGAAAGTCCTGCCTCCCCATATGGGTAGTGACATAATATTTTCCACCGTAGTATTAATGGTGAACAGGGCAGTTATCCGAGCGCACTAGTACGGATCAGACTGCCGCATGGTAGCCCTTTGATTATTTTGCACTATGATGCATGTGAGAGTAGGCATAGTGAAATGCCTTATGTTTTAGCATAATGAAATGCTAGGTAATTGCATATTACCAATATTTCCTAAGAAGAAAAATTCCTAGTGTAGGATTAGCTGAAATATTGAATTCTCATAATAAAGAGAATTGATCAGCTTACTTGGGAATGATATTTGACTACTTTTATAAATTTAACTGATTTACCCATGTATAGCATGTATGTATATGGATGTACATATATTACAAAGTAAAGAATAGAGACATGAATATGTTTAGGGATAATAGGATTATGAAGTATTAGCATTATATTGTCAATTATTATGCTTCTTGAATCCCCTACCAAGCATTGCTTGCTGAGATATTGTAAATGTTGCAATATCTCAAATATAGGGAAGGAGAGATAGGAGCTCAAGATGATAGAAGACTTGAAGAGAATAATCTTCAAGGTATACCCTTTGAAGACATGTATTTTCTTTGTTTGAGAGTATTGTATTGTAATGAGAGTTTTATTGTATGGTGAGCTTTGAGTTTGGATCATGTAATTTGGACAAGTATTGTAATGGATTTAGCTGTACTATGAACCACTAGATGGATTCTAGAATTTAATGAAAATATATTCCTTCAATGGAATTTTATCTTGTACAAAGTTCTATTTATATTATGTATGAAGTGATGACTTGGGTTTTACAAAACAAGTTCTAAACAAAAGAATTTTTGCTGCTTTGTCTTGGAAATTTTTTTTACTATTAAGGGCCCTGCCTTTCAAAAATATAATACAAAACATGTTACAAAAATCCAAGTCACCACAGAAAGTATGCAAAAATTAGAAATGCTACTATATACAATCCTAATGGTAAAGCATTATAACCTAAGTCTTGTGAGTCCCTAGCAATAGCACCAAAAACTTGATATACTTTAATATTTACCACAAGTGCATGGTTCAGTTGAAGTATAGACTAGAAAATACTTGTTGAGCCCATGAGAAATCTTTTAAAAATACCTAGATTGTTTCTAGTTTAACCTAGCCAAATCCTTTTAGGAAGGAAAGATTCTAACTAAAGAAAATAACAAGGAAAGTAAAGTAAGAAATAGAGTAAGGAAAGAAACAAGTAAACAAAGGAAAAAATCAAAAAGGAACTAACTATGGAAATAAAGCTATAAATAACTAACTAAGCAAATAAAGTAAGTAAGAAGTAAAAGGAAAAATTGATTAATTCATTTAGTACAAGGAATTCTTACATAAGCAAATAAAGAAGTACATAAAAAGAAAGGAAAGCAAGTAAAGGTGCTTCAACTTTAGGTTTTAACTCTGCTATAGGGTTCTCTTCTTGTATCACTCAATAGCAGCTTGTTCATATCCTTCAATTCATATTATACTAACTTACCAGCATGCTTTCGTCATCTCCTTAACCTGACATGCCATAACCCAAAAGTCAAATCCTTTTCAATGATCCTTAGGAAGGAAGTGCTATGGAAGCCAAGAAAAGACCCACCTAACACCTTTCCTAAAAGTTCACCACTCATAAAAGAAGAATGAAGGAAGATGGAATGGAAGCTATAAAATAAATTTTTACATCTCCTTAGCTAGATAGTCTTAGATAAAAGGATAGCTTCTTAAGGAAAGAGGCCAGAGAGGATAAGAGGTCATTCATCTTAAGCTAGGGATACCAATTGAGTAGGCTTCCAAATTTAAAATAAAATAAAATAAAATAAAAAAATAAATGTTAGATAATGGCCCCTGACTTAGGACTCACCTATTCTAGCCTTAGGAGATAGGTACTTTACCTTGGAAGTGGTCCTACTCTTCAACATGATGCCCTTAGCTCGAAATTTGAGTGGCCTTGTGGAAGCATTTGGTTTTCTCTCAACCATTAATCTAGGAGTGGAAGGACTCCTTGCTGCAATAGAAGGGCACGAGGCTTCATTCCTTCTCTTATTAAGCCCAAATCCCATAAAAAAAGATATAAAAATAGAGAAAAAGAAAGGAGAAGAATGCATGAAGGAATGAAGCATAAAGTATGCGTGTGTGTGTGTGTGTGTGTGTGTGTGTGTGTGTGTGTGTGTGTGTGTGTGTGTGTGTGAACGTGAAGTGAGATGGAAGCGTGTGCGTGGAACTTAAGGTGGTTGGGGGCTAAGATGGGATTGTGCAAGAGTGAAGGTTGGAAGGCATGTATAGAAGAGTGGAAAGGTGGAGTGCAAGATGCGTGTAGTAGAAAGCAATGGACAGAAATGTGGATGAGATGGGGAACGATCCTATGAGTGCTTTTTAAAAGCATGCAAGTAAGGTGCATGCTATGCTTAATGCATTTAATTTCTAAAGAAGATATGATGCATGAAAGAAGAAAAGGCAAGGCAAAGATGATGGAGGTGTGCTACTCTAAGGTGGGGAAGTAAGGTAAGGAAAAGAGTTGCATGCAACTGTTAACGTGTGTAACTATGAGGGACGATGCGTTCCATGAAGAATGAAAAGAAGATGTAAGACATACTAGATCTAAAGGTGATACATACATGCATGCAAAGAAAGGAAGAAAGAAAGAAAGAAGTAAAAGGTGGCTTATGTGTGCAAAAAATACTAAGATGAATGCTTGGAATGCAATGAAGATAATTAAGAATGAAAATGAAAATGAAAATGGAAAAATAAAAGAAGGGAAATGGGTTGGGTTGAGAACCCTTACCTTTACTCCAAAGAGTGGGATGTATGAAGCTTGTGGGAGCTTAAGTAAGTGTGATCTTCCTCCCTCTATTTTCCTAGCTAACTCTAGGGAAATTTGAAAGATGGAACTCCCTTGTAAAGCACCCCTATTTATAGATTGTTTTGGAGTGGAAGCCAAAGGGAGTGGAGGTTGAAGATCATATGAGTTAAAGGAAGGATATATGGGGAGGATTAAATTAAGGAAAACAAGATAAAAAAAGGGGGACATGGAATCCATGGGGATATGGATGAGATGGGAAGGAAGATGACAAGGGAGGAATGCAAGGTCATATGAGAGAATATAGAGAGTAGGAAGGAGGATAAGTTAGGGAAGGGAAGAGGCTAGGAAGGAAGGAAGGGAGAAAATCTAGGAAAATAAGTGAGAGGAAGGAAGAAGAAGTGGGAAGCGTGGAATCCACTTTGGTTGTGTGTGGAGTTCAAAAAATTTGAGGTGAATGTAAGAATTCTTGGCCCTTAGATCATCATTACCCTAGCTTGAGTGGCTGAGATTAGGTTGGAGTGTTCTTATCCAAAGAGATCTTCTTTAAGGGCTTCTTTGCTTTCCATTGTTAGACCAGGATGCTTTAGAGTGGATGGCCTTGATTCCATTGAGATTTCCTTATCCACACCTGGTTTTCCCTTACTTTTCTCCCAACCCACCATAATTTTCTCCATCAAATGAGCTTCAAGCAAGGTGGGATGTCTCCCTCTTTAAAATTAGGTGTTTTTCCTTTAAAATAGGTGGGCAACCTAGGGAAAAAAACTCCACTAATGGGCTCTTAGTCTGGTCTTCACTGTAGTCTAGCTTTTCATGGTCTATCCTTTCTTGATTTTTTATTTATTGGTTTCATAGGATATGCATCTACAAGTATAGATCTTGGCCTTTAAGTGCTTGAAAAGTAAATTGGATTTCAAATATAGGTTTTCAATAAATTGTCTTTCTCTTCTCCTCACTATTTTTCTCCACCTATCATACTTATTTCTCCTTATAATTAGTGTTGAACCAAGTAGGAATTTGGCATATTGCATGGAAATTTCATGCACTCCCTTAGGTGGTTCATTCCTTTGGTTGAGTAGGAGAGAGAGTGAAGGAGGAAGTCTCTAGTAGGCCCTCACTTTCAAACTTAGTTTATTCAGAAAGCTCTTGTTGTATACGATTCCATTGTAAATGAATTGTGATTCCCTTAGAAGCTTGCCAAGGTGGTGGATAGCTCTCATGCATGCATGGAAAGTTCTGTCACCTTACTTTTGAAAAGAACACCCTATTTTGAATGAATAAGGCTCGATCTTTGACATAGGGTTTTTGACTTCTTTGACTTTGATAATGGCACCCAATTCTTAGTTTGAACTCTCTCATATTTATCATGTGTAGGTCCACAATGTAGTTTGGAAGGTAAAATTTCTCTTTTAGGGGTAAAATTGTCAAAATTATGCATTTTTTTCCATTTGTATTGTGGACCTACAAAATGTAGAATTAATCTTAATTAGTGCTATAAAAATTTCACAGGTATGTGTGTATGCTTCTAAATATATCAACAAGCACTGGTTGCTTAACCTAGTTTCACTCGAGAGACAAATGGTAATGTATGAATGCATGGAAAACTGTGGTTCCAGTAAGTGCTGAATTTAGGTAAGAGATTACTCAGTACGCTATTCAATTCTGGTGGCACAAAGATGTACTAAGACCTGAAGAGGCACTTCTGGTGAAAACGTATGAAGAGGGATGTGCAAGACTTTGCAGAGTGATGCTTAGAATGTCAGCTAGTTAAGGCCAAGCATCAAAGACTGGTGGTATTTTGTTAGCCTCTTGAGCTTCTCAGGTGGAATTGGGATCACTTTACTATGGACTTCATAATGGGATTGCTAAGGATGGTGGGAGGATATGATATGATGGAAATAGAGTATCTACAATTTGGCATGATTGTATATCAAAGAGGTGAGAGTTTACATGCGATACCCTTTACAATTACTTCTGATAGGGATAGCCTATTCACATCTCAGTTCTAGAAATGTGTACAGGAGTCATTAGGATCATCGTTGAGCTAAATATGATATTTCATCCTCAAATGGATGGTCATTTTGAGAAGATGCTTAGACTCTAGAGGACATGTTGAGAGCAAGTGCCATTGAGTGAAAAGGTAATTAGGATGAGAACTTACCATTGCTGGAGTTCTCATATAACAATATTTTTCATTCGAGTATTGGGATAACTCCCTACGAGGCACTATATGGAAGACCCTTCCACTCACCGACTTGATGGGATGAAGTTAGAGAAGACAAAATCGTACAATTTAAACTAGTAGAACAATGTGCCAACAAGGTGAAGCTTATTTGAAAGAGACTCTAACACATAGTAGATGGAAGAGCTATGCTAATATGAGATGTAGAGACTTGAAGTTTGAAGTTAGAAAACATGCATTTTTTTTAGATTTCCCCAGCAGAAGTAGTCATGGGATTTGGAGTAAAAGGGAAATTGAGTCATTGACACATTGACCTTTTGAGATTTTGGAAAGAATTGGTGTAGTGGCATACCAATTGCTGTTACTCATGTAGTTGTCTAAAGTTCATAATATCTTTTATGTGTCCATGCTACAAAGGTACATACGGATCCTTCTCACGTGTTGGACCAAGTACCAATAGAGTTACAACCAAACTTGATATTTGGGATGAAGCCAATGTGGATCACAGATAGGAAAGATCAGAAACTAGGAAATAAGGAGATTTCTCTTGTCAAAGTTCTTGGCAAGGACATTCACTTGAGGAAGCCACATGGGATGTGGATAGGATGTGGAATCTCATATGAGATGAAGTGTCTAGAGTTACATGTAACTAGTGTTGAGAAGAATTTTAGGGAAAAAATTCCTTGAAGAGGGAGATAACATAATACCTCTAACTTTTCTACATTTTCTAGTTACGAATAAAATGAGAATCATTTTCAAAATGTAATGAGTGGATAGGACATTATATTTAGCATTGCTTAGGTGATGAAATAGAATAAATAATGAGAATCTAGAAATACAAGGGTTAGACATCACAACATACATAGAAATCTAGTTAAAATGACCTAGAATTGAGGCCCAAATAGTGGACATGAGATGTCTCACAACATGGACTTAAAGTCCACTTAGGACAGCCCAAGGCGGATGGAAGGGGCTAGATTACTAAGCCCCTTACTAAGTCTAATTAAATTAAGACCTTTTGGGCTAAAAAATAGGTCCATGAATTGGATGACTTTTCCCTTGAATTTAGCTCCAATGAGACAAGCTTGAGTCCATAGCTACAATGCATGGGAGCCTCCTAGATTGATTAGGACTCTTAACCAACACTTAAACCTTGCTAGATGAAAACCTAAGTTGTGATAAGAAATGAATCTAGACCTATTGGCTAAAACATGTCCACCCTAAGTGTTAAATACAATGAATTTCGGCTCCATAATATTAGGAATGAACTTGGACTCCAAATGGTGCATGAAATGTGGTACAACCCTAGCTAGCACTGGGTCATAAACTAGCCAAGAAAAGCTAGAATGAACTTCAACTAGTAAGTAGGTAAAAGATGTGTCACGACCTTGGAGAATGGACTCCTAGGATGAATTGGAAAGGTGCACAATTGGTTTATACATAAGACGTCTAGCCCTTCTTCTCCCTTCTTAGAAAATGTGAAAACTAGCAAGGAAGAGGAAGAGAAAGAAAGGAGAAAAGAGGAAGAGAGAAAGGAGGAGGGAAAAAGAGGATTTCCTGCATGCATGACTAGACTACAAGTAGGTGATCCTGTGACTGTAAGGTTTGCTAAAACTATTCCATGAATTTTGTAGAGAAGAACACCCTTTTTTCTTACTATTTTTATGTTTGAATGTTTGTGTCACACCCCGGGTTTTAAAAGACAATTTTATAAAATTTAAATGCAACTTTAGAAAAAGTTGAGAATTCCTTAAACATTTTTTTAAATACTTTTCTTTCCATAAACATTGTTTCTAAATACCCAAAGGCCAATTACCAAATAAAAAGTGACCCACATTTGAGTCAAACTATACATCAATTTCTAAAATAAAATCCCAAGGTCAACCATATATAGTCCAATTAACCACAATAAAACATCCATCAATGTATAAAAAGCATCCATATGTGCTTTACATCAAATAGCCATAAACTAAGAAAGTAATTAAATAAAATATCTTAGTTGCTAGTCCTAACATCAACTGAGCTGCATGCTCCTTGCCTTAATTTTTTTTAGTTAAATGGTTCCTTCTTTATGCATATGATCCTCTAATCTCAAATATTATAAAATGAGATAGAATATCTTAGCAAGTTATGCTTATGTGGGTGAAAAATAGATAATATTTATGAGAAATAGCATGCAATCATAAATATGATTTAAATATAGTTTCCTCATTATTAAGAACACATTTCTTAATAATTTTAACACATTCATAAATGATATAAGAAAACAAATAAGGTGACACTCTTAAGTGTTGATGGAAACACTATCTCCATCTAATCATACATGTGCAAAAGCTCGCATACCTATCTAGCTAGCCTCTTGAGCTTAATAACAACAAAGTAAAAAATAAACAATAAATGTCATGGAACACCTATGCTCATGTCAAGTTCACTATCTTGTGCCCTACAATATCTCATAGAGGGACTCCCAGTGCATCCTCATGGGCCATATGGTTGTCTTAGAAGAGTATTGTGAGTCACCTATTGTAGAATCCATCACCAATTAGGAATTATTCTACTCTTAGCATTGGATACCATTCCACCTTAAGTGGTTAGAGGCCGGAAGGCCAACTTGTCAAACCTCTTAGCATAATGTCCTTAGTCTTGATAGCATATTCTATAAATGTTTAAACTAGTGTATCTCTACACCCATATATTACTTGTAAATCACATAAGTAATAGAATAAAAGTAACTTATATCTTTCCAAACTACCTCATCGTAATTCAATTCTCATGTCATATGGCTGCCACCAAGCACATTGTATAGCAGTCCTAAAATGATATGTTTTTCCTAGAAAACAAGCTAATAAACCTTCCATAAATCTATATATATAGCAGTTAATAATACTTTCATAATCCATATATTTTTCATTGAAAATGAATCCAAACAAAAATGATGTAACTCTATGTACATGGCAAACCAAAGATCTCATATAAAGTAGTACCATAACAAGAATGTATGGTAGTTTAAAACATGGTTATATGGCTGTCCAAATACATTCTTATATAGCTATCCAAAAATATGATATAAAATAGTCCCAAAATGTGACAACCTGGGTTTTTATAACACATTTTATAATACATTTTGCAAAGGCAGGGCGCCCTCAGTAAAAAAAATTTGCAAAACAAAACAACAAAAATTCTATTCTTTAAAACTTGTTTTGAAATACCAAAGTCATCACTTCATACATAACATAAGTAGGATTTTTGTACAAGATAGCATTCCATTATGGAAAATATTTTTATTAAATTTTAGAATCCATCCAGTAGTTCACAGTATAGCCCAGTATCAGTACAATACTTGTCCAAATTACATAATCCATATTTCAAACCACACCATACATTAAAAAATCTCAATACAGTACAATGCTCTCAAAATAAAAATACAAGTCTTCAAGGGATATATCCTGATTGATTATTCTTCCAAATTTTCTTAAGTCTTGAGCTCTGAATTCTCCTTTTCTACATCTGAGATATTGTAAACATTGAAACATTTACAATATCTCAGCAAACTATGCTTGGTAAGGGATACAAAAATATACTACTTCACCAATATAAGAATACATACCTCAGTCATTATTCCATCATGGTTACCTACTAATCTTTTCATTTTCCTTTAGATCTAATACATCTTCTTGATGTGATTTCATTATTAGATCATTGATGCATCTCATCAAATGATCTGATCTTTCTTGATCCAACCAATCAAGAAGATCTCAAGTTATTTTATCCAATTTAAGGGCATAGATCTTGATCTATCCCACATCATCATTATCCAGACCATAAATCCATATGATATTAACTTCATATCTTCATCAAAACACATCTATACTGTCCAATCATTCTTGATCAACTTGATCAGGGAGATTACCATTCATTTTTATGGATCTTACTTCTTTTTAAGGTTAGATCTCTTAACTAAACATAGATCAGTCACTTATAACCATTCTATATTTAAAAATCACAAGATCATCAATGGATAAGAATTATATAGTTTGATCATTCCAAATTTCACTAATCATAAGAATTAGTAATACTTTTATTTATTAACAAAATTTTACATGCATCAAAACATAAATTTTCTAACTTCAGTAGGTTCTACTCATCAAAAGGAATTCAACCCAACTTTTCAACTTCAATTTGGAGTTAAATTGATATCAGAATTGGGATTTTATTATTTCAGCCCTTTTTAAAGGTTGAATTTTAATCTTACTATTTTTGTTGATTTACTTGATCTAGAGACCCAAAAATTTCACTTTGATCATGGTCCTTAAGGTTTCGGGACCTCTTGAACCCATCCATCAGTTCAGATCTCAATTTTGAGATCATCTTGATCATGATCCACTACTATTACTATGGATTTTTGTGATTATTATCAATAAATACAATTTAAAACATACATTTCATGAGTTTAGTACCTTACACAAGTGATATGGAATCTACAAAATCTTTTAGATCTAAAATCAGAGCTATATCGAGCTCATAATTGAAGATTTAAGATCTCAGTTCAAAATTGAATGGCTGAGATCAATTTTGGGCGTACTGGGCCCAAATCTAATCAATTCATGAGACCTGGCAGCTCGTACGTGAGCGTAGGTGCATGGGTGGCCCACAAGTAGTCTTCAGCGTGCTAGAACCCTATCTATTGAGATCAGTTGAGATGGTCCAATCTAGACCGTCTGATCAACCTTTCTCTTGATCTCCTAAATTAGACAACATCAAGGGCTAAGATATCTTACCCTAAAACTTTTGGGCCCTAGAAACTCATCCAGTGGCTTAGAATTTTTAACTAAGCTAGAAAATGAGGAGATCTCAACCCTCCATTGCAGATCCATCATTTCCAATGGATCAACAGCTAGAGAAGATCTTTAAAGGCCGAAAATCTTAAAGGAATTGCTGGAATGAAGTTAGGAAGGAGGGGGAACACTTACCTAGGCCAGATGGTGAAGAAAACTTCACCAGAGATTAGGAATATTATCAGAAACCCTAGCTTTGTCTGCCTATAGTTGCGAAATTTGCCCTTGCCGTTGCCAAAGAAGGTCTGGAACTATGGGGCTTTTGAATATTCCATCATCCTGAAGATATTCAACAGTTCTAGATCTTGTTCCACCAATTAGATTGGCCAAAAAAAGGCATAGAACTTGCCGAAGACGGAATTAGTACCGTGCTTGAACTTCCTTTTGATTTTTCCAGATATCCAACTATTGGATCATCATGAAATCTTAGGGGGTTTTGTAGATCCCCTCATTCCGAACAGATCCACCGGTGGAAATTGGATTCTGAAATGTAGAATTGGATGGCAAATTGAATTAGGATTTCTTGGGAAAAAACCCTAGTTCATCGAGGATGACGCGTTCCTGAACATGCCTAATGCAGACATGGGGTCGTCTGCCCAAGTGTGTCTAGGGACATGCCCATAGAGAATAAGAAAGAAAGAGGAATTGGGGGAGATCGGGAAAGCTTTTGGAGTTGCAATTTTGGAGCATTCTAGGGGAACTCGTGAAGAACATTAGGAGAATTTTTGGGAATTTTTTGAGCTATTTATAGGGGTTTTTGTAATTTTCCATGATTAATTGTAATTATCATGTTTGATTTCTTTTTATTATTAAATTGTCTTTGGATTCCCACTACCACCTCCTTCTTCACTAGCAGATGGTAGTGGTTTGAGCCATGATGACTTGTTTGCTGGCCGTTGGATCCCTTTGTGGGCTCCACAAAGGTGTGAAAAGGCCATTTTGCCCTTTTATGGAGAAAAATCCATATTATTCTCCCAGACTCAGAATTACGTGTACTTAGTGGCATTGGATTAGTATTTCTGAGTACATTCCAAATTTTGATGTCTTACGTCTCGGTAATTTATAAAATTACCATTTTACCCTTTTATTCTTAAAAATGAGGAATTTTCATCTGAATTCAAAATTTGTCGTGCTTATAGTCATTCTGAAGGGTTCGTTGAGTATGTTTTCAATTATATATGTCTTATATCTTGATTCAAATTTATAAGAAGTGCATTTTTAATAACCCTAATATTCCAACTTCATTTTCCTTGAAAATTTCAATTTCATTATTTATTCAACAATCTCCTTACAAAAGTTAGGGGTGTTACAATCTTCCCCCTTATAAAAATTTCGTCCTCGAAATTTGCATATCAACTCACTTATGAGTTTTCATAGCTCTTTCATATCTTTACTTATGTGGCCTTGCCACTTAAGGAAATCCTTTCATTCATTTCTCATACTACCTCTCCTCAAAGGTATAAATTAAATGGTTGATTCATATTAAAATGCTCACACATGACTAACCTTGCTTATGCACCATTCACTTAAGCTGATTCTTGCTAGACATTCCAAAAGGATTAATAACTCGTAACTGAGTTATCCTTTTGTTTCAAAACCTTCTATTTCACTTGATTGGTATACTAAATTTCAACTCCTCATTTTCACCAATCTTTCAATACTTCATATTTTTCCATTCTAACTTCTATACCCATCCTCATTCCTTTTCAACATATATATAGTTTGGACATAGATTTCCTAATATGTATAGTCCATAGACTATCCATCAAGATAACATATTGATTGGATTCTGTAATTTCAACTATTGTTCTTTGTAACAATCTTCCAATATTTGGAAGTAATTATCTCTTTCCTTGTTCTTCCATTATTTGGAAGTGATTACTTCATTTCTACTCTACAATTCATACTTCTTTACTATTTCCTTCTATTGACAATTTCTTTTCAAATTCTATCATGGGATAATAGTTTCCTTTGTAATGATTCTTTCCTCATTCTCATCTCATCCATTGTTTTTGTACACCCTTTGTGTGTCATTTTATTCATAATACTTGACTTTCTATATTATTCCTTCCAAGATCGTGTCATTTAAATCTTCATATATATTCCTTATCCTCTTTTGTTATCTCTCTCTCATATTCAGAATAATATTTTGAACATTCTTACAATCCATGATAATATTTATCTCTTTCCTTTTCATATATATATGTGTGTGTGTGTGTGTGTGTGTGTGTGTGTGTGTGTGTGTGTGTGTGTGTGTGTATCATTGGCTTCAAAAAATTTAGACTATGCATTTCCTCATGCTTCTTTCAAGCATACCTCATAACCCTTTTCTTTTTTTTTCATATTGTACTACCCCTTTATTTGAAGTATTCTTGATAACTCCAATTAAAAGAGTCCATATTGACTTTGTAGTCATCCATTCTCAAGCCTTTAAAAAATCCATAATTTATAATATATTCTTCAATTCCCAACAATCTACCATAAACTCTTTAGGGTTTATGTAATCAGTGCCAAGATTGCACTAAAAGAATGTCCTGATGTTATACAATCAGTAAGAGATAAATTTCTCTAATTGTCATTGTCATTTCATATTTTAGTATCATATTCCACCCTTGTTTGGTCACATTCCATATCATCCTTAAAATTTATATGACGCTATACTTTGCTTTCTTTAATCTCCATGTACACTTATCAGATAATTGACAAGTTTTGTACGTGTCTAACATATATCCTATAAATGCTCTTGATTTCCTTAAATCCATTTCCATATATCATCACCACTTCATCTAATATATTTCATTCTCCTCAAATTCATGAATATCCTTTATCCAACTCATATAACTTAAAATTTGTTTTGATTTCATACTATGATGTTTCATTTTCAATTCCCAATTGGTGATAATAAATTGGAAAATGCTCATCCTTATAGAGTAAAAGGGTACTTAATTTCTTCAATAACATCATTTATGTTCAATGCATCCTCACATTGATTCTTCCTTTTTCTTTTCCCAAAGAAATTTGTTACTTTCATAATGTAAATTTATATAATCACTTCTAATCCTTAAAATTTGTTCTTTCAACTAATTCAAATAATTTGATGTTCTTTTCTTCAACCATTATAGATATTTCCTCATTCAATCTCATGTAAAATTGAACATCTTCAAAATATCTTAAAATTTCTAACCACTTATTTATCCAAATTTTGGATTTATACCTCATTCATAATCATGTTTAAACTTAAATTTAGCAACCAATATTTGTTTATAGGTCTTCATGTCTCATGTTTTATTTCACCATTCCTCCAAAATATATTTATCCTTACTATATTTCTTAAATATTTCAATATCACCAACTTTATTATGTAAGTGGAATTAATATCTCTATTTATATATAGCTCTTCATTTGCCATGATCAATATGATGTACTCCTCTTTATGATAATCAATAACCATATCTTCCCAAGTCATCATATTAATATTTCTCTTTTATTTTCCATAATTGTTTCACCCTCCATGCCAAATGTACTTCTCTTTACTATAGTCCCAAAATTATTTTCAATATCACCAAAGTTATCATATCACTATCCCTTGATAATCCTTTTGTGCTAATTTTCACAATTGATTTATCATACCAATATAATTTCTAACTTAGTGATTTCATATTTGTTGTACCATATATTGGGCTATAATTTTTTATTTTTTTTGTTAACCATAACTTCTCATGGTTTAATTATCTTTCTTAATAAGTTTGGGATTATATTTTTTACCTTTTGGCATATCTAACTCTCTTCTTCCTTTTCATTTTATTCTAATTTTAAAGCCCATCTCTTTATTAAACCCTTTGCCTTTACTAATTTTGGAGAGAAAATACTTACTTATCTCCTTATTCATCTTTATTTAAAACTATCCACATATCCTCATTTACAAAATTTTGAAATTTCTCACTTATCTCCTTAAATTTCTTTCAAGTACTATCATCTCTATTTTGAAGATTAAATCCATTTAACTAATTGTCATAATACTATATATGCAGCAATTATAACTCTTACATTTATATTTATTATAAATTTTGAATTTTATAATAATTCCAAGGTTTCATCTTTAGCACGTATTTCTCATAAATTTCTATTTCACTTTTCCTATAAAGGTTGAAGTTTTTCCTTCTACACTATTTTCCTCATATGTTTCCAATTTATCCCTTCTTTCTCCTTCGTTATATACATGCTAGTATTGGTGTATTTTATTTCTTTATAAGTATGTTTATCTATTGTAATGTTTTCCTTATTGATTTCTATATCTTACTTTTCCCTCTATTGGGATTCTTATTTACTAATTAGTATTTCTAGTCATTTCCCTAAGTAATATCTATTTGTACTATACTATTCCTTCATTACACTAATTCTTTCTATACTCATCCTCAACTAATGAGTTTAACTCTTTCTATACTCATCCTTCACTAATAAGTCAACTCTTTCTATACTCATTCTTAACAAATGAGTTTAACTCTTTCTATACTCATCCTTAACTAATGACTTGATCACATAACTCATTCTCATCAAATAATAACTTATTCATTCACTATTTCTCATCCTCTAATTGGATTGCCATCTTCATATTGGACATAAGGGTACTATATTGTGACTAAATGAATGGCTCTGATACCAACTGTGATGACCCGGGTTTTTGTAACACATTTTATAATACATTTTTCAAAGGTAGGTTCCCTTAGTAAAAAAAATTTGCAAAACAAAACAGCAAAAATTCTTTTCTTTAAAACTTGTTTTGAAAAACCCAAGTCATCACTTCATACATAACATAAGTAGGATTTTTGTACAAGATAGAATTCCATTAAGGAATATATTTTTATTAAATTCCAAAATCCATCCAATGGTTCACAGTATAGCCCGGTATCAGCACAATACTTTGTCCAAGTTACATAATCCATACTTCAAACCTCACCATATATTAAAAACTATCAATACAATACAATGCTCTCAAAATAAAAAATACATGTCTGAGATATTGTAAACATTGAAACATTTACAATATCTTAACAAGCTATGCTTGGCAGGGGATACAAAAATATACTACTTCATTAAAATAAGAATACATACCCCAGTCATTATTCCATCATAGTTATCTATCATGAGTCATCTCAACATAGAGTATATATGTTATTTATGTAGTATAGGATAAATTAGTTAAAATAGTAAAGATTACTCAAAACTTGTTCCTTCCCCTGGCTATACTTCCACTTAGGGGATCAATATTCAGCCAATTCTCATACGAGGATTTTCTTTCCAGGAACTCGTGTAGTGGCATCTCATCATGCCATGGCATTTCACTATGCCTATCATATGCGCATCATAATGCAAAATACATTAGGACTACTATACCATAGTCTCAATCTGTACAGCGTGCCTGGATAACTGCATAATCATCCACTGATACCAACTGCGAAAATAACAACTCCATGTCCGCATGGGGAGGAGCATGGCTGTCATAGTGGTGACCTTCCCATGATTGCCCCAACCCACATTTAGCCTCTCTTTGGGCATGGTATCCATCATATAAATTTCAGGAAGCGGGTGGCCAAACCCTCATAACTTTCCTAGCATAGCATCCCCAGTCCTAGTACTGTGTAAAACAAAGTCACAAGCCACCATGCTTATATGTAAAATACATTGTACATATTAGACGATGTGTCTATAAGAAGTGCATTTTTAATAACCCTAATATTCCAGCTTGGTTTTCCCTAAAATTTTCAATTTCATTATTTATTCAACAATCTCCTTACAAAAGTTAGGGTGGTTATACAAAACATGAATGTTTGGCAGTCCAAAAAATGATTAAATAGACATCCAAAATGTTTTTATTTTGTTGTCCAAAAATTTGATATAAAGTAGCCCAAAAAATGAATTTTTGGCAATCCAAAACATGATTGAATGGATATCCAAAACATGATTATATAGCTGTCCAAAAACTCTGATATGAAACAATCACAAAACATGAATGTCTGGCATTCCATAATATGGCTATCCAAAACATGCTTATACATCTATCTAAAAATCTTATATAAAGTAGTCATAAAACATGAATGTATGGTAGTCCAAAACATAAACTATGGCTATCGAAAACATGCTTATATAGCTATCTAAAAATTTTACATAAAACACTCACAAAACATGTATATATGGAAGTCCAAAACATGACTATATGGCTGTCCGAAATATGCTTATATAGCTATCTAAAAATATGAAAACATGACTATCTAAAACTATGAAAACATGACTATATGACTATAATAGTACCAAAACATAATGTATGGTAGTCCAAAAATTTGCTATAAAGTAGTAACAAAACATATTGTATATCAATTGAAAATTTTGATAATGGTACCAAAACATAGTTTAAGGTAGTAAAAAAATCTGGTATAAAATAGTACCAAAACATACTGCATAACAATCCAAAAATATTATATATAATGGTATTGAAAAATAGTGTGCAACAATCCAAAAATCTATTATAAAACAGTACCAAAACATATCATCTTTCAATAAAAATCTTATCAAAGAACTACGCTAAATAGAAAGAAACACTCAATACTCATGGTATAACATAAATACATGCAAGTTTCACCTACCTAAAATCTCTTTTCCGTTGGTATCCTCCTCCTTTCTTTCTTTCCTTCTCTTTTCTTTTCTTCCTTCTTCTTCTTCTCCTTTCCTTTCCTCCTTTCTTTACTTCTCCTTTCTTTCTCCATTCTCTTTTTCCTTTCCTCTTTGGCTGTAGCCCAACATGTCTCCAATTTGTGGACGTGTTGGGGAGCTAAAAAATAAGAAACATTAGATGTTGATTTTTTCCTCCTTTCTTATCACTTGTCTAGATGGACCAATTAGGTTCTTTCTTTCATATTTTGCTTTTATATAAATAGAATTTCCATGTTATCTTAAATAGATCATTACAAGTTAAATCCTAACAATTCATTCCATCTTTTTTTTATAAAAGTAAGATCAGAGTTAGTCTCATCCCTCCATTCCTAATTAATTTGAGATACAATCTTTATTATTCATCCTCACATCCTAATCTATTGAAATCTAAGCGTCCATTCAAACACTGCCAATTTTCAAAAAGAAGAATATACAATTGCTAGTTTGGTGATTTGAACTTTGGCATGGAAGCTAATACACTTAACATATGACCAAATGAGAAAACTTAGTTTTATTGTCAAACTTGAACAAAATAATTTATTAATATAATAAAACAATAAAGTTTTGATTAAGTTTTTCTTGAGCTTTTAGATGTTTTTTAACCCTTGAATACAACATCTAGTTACTATTTTTCATATTGTTTTGGGCAATAATTATGCCTTGTTAAGAACGTTTAAACTTATGATATTCATTCTTAAATTGGGCACTTAGTTGGTTACTAAGCAATATAAAAATTTCCATACGTTATATTTCAAGTGATTGTGTTGATATTCAATGTGTATACATGCTCACTACTAGTGGTACTTGTAGCCCAGGATTATCACTAATTTAGATACAAAATTTTCCAAAATTTTCTTGAATGTTATAGGAAATTTAAAACTTGATTAGATGATTGATTTTAGTATTTTCCTAGTATGGATATTTGGTTGATAAAACATTGGGATTTGATGAGTTTTATCAATTAATTTTTTAGCTCAAACAGCATGCTCATGCATTGTATTGAACAAGTTTTTCAAAGGTGCATAGACATTTTTCTAAATTGAGTTTATTGTCATCCTAATGAAAATTATTTGCACATATTATTCTTGAAAAATTCTGTTCAAAAGGAGGTTGGAAAAAGGCATTTTATGAGGAGGAAAATGGTGCATAGGAACCTAGGTTTATTACATTATAGTATGTTGACTGTCTTACATGTTTTTCTTAGGTTTTCAAATTTAGCTTTCATCTTAATGGTTCAAAATTTTAAATATTATTCTTTTGGCTTGGTTTTTATTAACTTAAAATTCCACAATACTAAAGTTTTCATAGAGTTTTTGTACGCATGAAAGCAACAATTTAAACATGACTTTTGAAAAGAAGATCAATATTTTATTTGGATTGTTTTTTAATGGAAATTCCTATCATGTTGGTTACTATTCTAGATTGAAAACAATACTAGAGAATCTTATTTGTGAGACTAAAGTTGAGTCATGAGAAATGGACCATTAGCAAGTTTTCTAAGTTATTAAAAATGTGATCTTTAAGAGTTTATGTTGAGCTGATTTTGAGCATGTTTCCTACCTGAAAAATGGTTAAGTTTAGAACATGATTTGAAATTAAATCATGTATGGTTTTAGCATAAAAGTCTGCTACAGATTTGATGTTTGAGTGTGTTTTGAAAACAAAGTTTGAACTAAAGGATACTTGAGTTTTGGCCTAAGTGTTGCCATTAAACTTATTTTTTCAAAGTCATTTTCAAAACTAGATGTGGACATTTAGTTTAGATCAAGAGTGAGCTATGGCTATTGTCATTATATGATTTTAATAAGTGCATGGATGAATTTTACATAAGGTTATGCAAAATGTATGAGGGTATAGTGATGCCTGATATTTTCTCAATATATGAGATGGACTACCAAGCCTAATGGGAGCTATGCTGGGAGAGTTTTGACAAGTTGGTCACCCGGTCTCCAACCACTAGAGGTGGTAGGGTATGCATGCCCAAAGAGTGGTACTTTTTCCTTGATTTTTGAGGAGGTACAGCCACTAGATGTTATCATGACACCATTTTGAGACATATACATATGACTTTTGTGTGGATACAATGGTAATCCCTTTAGGATACTAAAGGGCACACATTGTAGTAGAGATGATGTAAGAATAGCTAACCCATGAGATTGTTGAGCTTGCTTGGTTCTGATGAGGGAGGAGACTAACTCAATGATGGCTTGTAGAGTGGCTTACAACTCAAAACCGAGGTATCAATCTTTGGCCAAATTAGTTGTGCCTTTTTTCAATGCTGATTTGGAATGCATGTGTGAGGTTGATGGGCTCTCTATCCACCTTGGATATGTCTAAAAAGTGACTGTTGAAGGGAAGGAATGTGTCATTCTACCAGGATATAGCTTCAACATTTGATGTCATGACATGATGATTATTTGCATTGTTTTCATATAATGCCTTGTAAAAATTTAGAGATTCAACAAGTGTTTACCCTAATGATGATAATGAGCACTTGGGCCTATTCTAGAAATTAGTACTCAAGACTTTCCGTAGTCATGTGAACCATTTCTACAAATTTTGGTTCAGTCATAGTTTGGGTATCCTAGTGGGGTGCCAGTGCTAATGATTGGAACCAAGACTATTTTTGCTAGCTGTAGGACCATGGTTGATCATGCTGTTAGTATTAGGTTGTTGCTAATGGGTATTTCAATAATTTTTCATGTAGCCTCATCTCTCAATTGAGGAATGAGAATTTCATCTTCAGCATCTCTCATAAGTGACAAGGTTTTTGCTATTTTTCTTAGGTTTTGTCCTTTTATCAAGAAACTCACCCTTATTTATAGTAAAAATATGTTGACTTGGCATGCTTAGGTGGCATAGGAACACCTTGCTCCCCAAGCAAGAGAGGGACAAGTGCTCTTAGAGCTACACTAGTAACCCCTCCCATTTGCAAGCCTCTATGCGTGATATATCATGGAACCCCACCCCCCTTCCCGTCATTTCATTGGTTACTCAAGAGTGGGCCATGCATCCGCATGATGTCATATGGGTGACATCATGCTCATGATGCCACCTAGCTCAAGCACCTTGCAAGAGCTTTCCCCTTGATTGCATGTAGATAGCGAGCTTACTTAATGGCCATTTGGGGGTACCTTCTCCTTGATACAAAGAGACAAGCTCCCATGGGTTGTCACGTGACATCTTCTAGAGAGAATGTGCATGGCCTCTAACAATAGATTAATGTTTTCTTTGTGTGGCTGTGACATCTGATCTTCCAAGGATAAAGTGGCTGTTTCATTATGCTTTTGGCATTGTGCTACGACCATACCAAAGATTTCCAACTTTTGTCATGTCAATTAAGGAATGACTTAATGTATTTGCTCAGTACTTCCTTGGCGGTGAGTATATTGTATTGGCTAAAACAAAGTGTCCACACCATCTTACTATGAGCAGAGACGAGGCTCTAAACTCTTTCTGATATTTGCTATGATCTCTTTCTACCTCAGGGGAAACTTCAAAGGGGTACCTACTTGTTCTTCTCTCTATATTCTTAAAAAAAAAAGAGTTTCTTTTATATGGATGCTGGTAGGAAATCAAAATCAGGACATTCTTATTATTGCAATTTGATTTGTAAAGTAGAGATGTTATTGCAATTTGATTTTAATTTACAAATATTATTATAATATGATTTTTAATTTAGAGTTGAAAATAACATATGTAAATTATATGAATTTCATCCAGAATAGTTGCAAGTGGAATAGAAGATCTTTTAGAGTGAGAAAGGAAGAGAAAAGAAGGAAAATAAGACATGGGTTTTGAAGAAGACAAGCCAAAACAAAAAGCTCATAGCTTGGATTGAAGCTTTAAGGTTAAGAGTAGAGAAAGTGATGAAAGAGTTCCATTTAAAATTTATATAGTGGTAAGACTTTGTAATTTTAAAGTGATATGGGGATACTTTTGTCATTTGAAAATCCCCTAATTAGAAGATAGAAAAGCAATATAAAGGTAATAAAATAATGCATCATGGGCCCTAGAAGCAGTTTCCATTAGTTTTTGTCATGGATGGCTGACGGAAAGGATCTTTGTAATGCAAAGTTGGTAGTTGTGCAAGCACTCTAATAGTTAGAGAGATAAAATTGATAGATTCTTAGGGGGTGTTCGTACATTTTTCTTGCATTAATTTCCTTTCTATTATCCACGTTTACTAGTATTTCTTCGCTTAAGTTTATCAATCAACGAACCATGAAGTAGGTTTTTTGGCAATGGAAGGAGTTAATCTATAGAATGAAAGATTTTCTTAGACGTCTAGGACGCCCTTACTTGTTTTTGTTTTGTGGGTCTTTTTCCTTTTATACCTTTTCTAATCCATCCAAAGGAATGTTTTGTTTCCCTAAATCAATAATATGTTTAAAAAAAAAGAAGTCAAGAAATATGCAGTAAAAGTCCAATAAATTAATAGCCCAAGGCCAAAGGTTTTCTATTAACTTAGCCTGATTTTAGTTTATCAAAAAAAATTCATAGATATAATGTATAAGAATACCTTGTTGTTTATATTATTTTACCAAAAATATTAAGAATTTTTTCCTTTTTATTCAAGACACTCCCAAATTTATCTATGATGTCTTTCCTTCTTGGCTCAACATGCATTTATCCCCATTTGTTCCTCCTTAACTCAACTCAATTTTCACGACCATAATCCTCAAAATGAAAATTATTAATTTATGTAACCATTGGCCCTTTTCAAAAAGTGGAACCAAAGCTTCTTAATGTAGTGGCACAAGAGTCTCTCACTTGGGTGACTGGAGGGTTTGAAATTGCATTGGTCAGTGTATCGTTTTATAAGTTTCATGTGATTATAAATTAGCACATTGGCCTTAAGATAGATCAAAGACATTATATTATCTTAACACAGTTTTTTTAAAATCAATCTTCTTCTTTTTTTCCACAGAAAAGACTTATGAAGCATACTACCTAAAACTTATTATCCTAATTCATAATATGCTTAAAATCTCCCAACAAAGGGCACTGCCACCTCAAACTTCCAACCAAACATAATGGGAAGAGGCGCTTTGTTGTCCACAACTGTGGGACTTTCACTGTAATCATTTGCGAGAATAAATACTTATTTCTTTTGGGATATCACAGGATGTCTCCTCCGCTTTTTGCAACGGCATGTAAACAGAGGGCATCAGGGCAGGTTGGGATAAAATTTCTAGCTTAATTCCACACAACTTTGAATTATCAGAATTGAAAATTGTAGTCCTATTATTCACAGATGCGTTCCCAGACATGCAACTAGCATCTGCATGCACACACACAATCCATTATTCATGATGATAGATGAGATTTTTTGTGATGGTTTTCAACCTAGCGCCTAAAGAAAAGGGGCGAGCATGATAAATGACTTAGATCTAGATGAAAAAGAAAACGGGATTGCACGTGTGCAGATGCTATTCAGGCACCTGGAATTACTATTGGCTGAAGTTTGTTGCCAATGGTGACAGATGGCAAAGCACAATGAAATTATGAAACTGCTCCTAAGAATACGAGTTCAATAGTTACAATCTTGAAACTTACTGCATTGAAATCTACCACAAATCCTTTCATGACTAAGCTTTTCCTTCTTGTATCTTGTGCTACCCGAAGCACGTGTATCTTGATATTCAGGTGGAGTAACAGCCTGGCATTGCATTGCTCTAAAACGAGATTCGCAGGCGGGTGAATTGACAAAACATAAGCTACTTTAATATTTCATATACATTTAGAGAGCTCTCAGGACATTGGGACCTAGAGGAGAAAAATTGCCTGATCCTAGGCGGATTGCAAAGGAGCTGTACCTTTCACATTTAGAGTGTCAAAAGAAATACTAAAAGTGCGTATTTCCATCGGACCCAACTCCACCACCAGCTTAGACGGATCAACGGGCCCTCCTCTTAAAATGCTTTCCTCTTCCTCAGGGCCTTGCACTTTCCAAGCCAGTCTCTTCTTTTCCATCTCCGTTCTTTCTTGATTAGCAGACAGGCTCATCTCTATTGCTTTAATAATCTGCAAAAGAGAAAAGGTGGGAGAAAAAGAACAGCTTGGTTTCATAAATGCACTCCTCGGCAGCAGGAAATTTTTTGAAACAGACTCATGTCAAACGCCAGCTTATGGGATGAGAGCTTCATTTATATTTATGAGCTATTATGATTATTGTTATTCTGTAGTTTATATAGGTAAATCCACCTGCCAACCTATCAACCTATTCCGCATTTTATACTTGTCAATTCTATAATTAGGAGCAAATCATCATATGAAGCAGTAAAATCAATATAAACAATGTAATGATTCACAATTTCTATATACTTGCAAAGTCTATGTTTACAACTTATAATCACCAATATGTATATAGCTGACCTGGCACTACATATGGGGCCTAACAAATACTTTCTATCTCTTGATTTGGGTTTCTTAACAGCTTTGTTTCTCGGTTATGCAACAAATCTTGTTTACGCACCAGTTTTTCATGACCGGTCCCGCTCATTCTCCAGATTTGGATGTCTAGCAACTCAATGATCACCTCAAATGAACGGCGGTTGTAGTATCTAAAAAAATGTGCTGCTTATTTCTCAACATTACAGCTGTCTCCACAACCCGTTGCAGTTTACCTTTTGGATTCCTACACATCCTTCAAATTTTTTATAGACTGAACCCAATATGTCAGTTTGTCATTTAGCACCATAAAAGGCGGGTCTCAAGTGGCACGTTACAATCAATTACTCACAATTCAACGGCAAAATGTTAAGATACCCAATTAGTCAATCTCAACAACAACAAAAAAGGCAGCCCTGTGCAGGAAGCTCCAGCATATGTGGGGCCCAGGAAAGGGGCAAACCACAGAGGGTATATAGAATGCAGCCTTATCTTGCATTTTTGCAAGAAATTGTTTCCACACCTCCAACCAGTGACCTTTGAATCACACGGCTAAAACTAAACCATTGTGCCAAGGGTCCCCATCTAGTCAATCTCAACAACAAAGACATCATAATGAAAAAGAAAACAAAAAGGTAACTTTTCAGTCACAATTCTTTCCAGAAATGGCTTAGAAACAAATCTTGATACAAGAGCTACATGCTAATCAGAATGCTATCAATGAAGTGACTATTAGGTAAGCGCTGTGTAGAAAACTAGTAGCTAACAGGGAGGTTTTGAGAGGGATTATGATCTTAGATGAATTCAATGGTGGACGAGGTCATCCTCCAAATCCTGAACCTCCAGATTCTGGCGATGCTGGGCAGAGTCAACAACCACAGGTTGGAACCCAAACAAAGAATCCTTGAAATTGAGATCAGTGTGGGGAGGTAAACAAGAGCTTTTCTCAGAGATTATAAAGAAAAACCTACTCCAATGGAGTATGTTTGGACAGAGCAGCAGTCATGACATGAAGAAGAAGAGCTGTGGCACAATTAGTTCAAATTCTTTCAAAAGCAAATACTTTGGAATATTCCATTCTTCTAGCAGCCACCGCTTTGGATCCTGCTTCTTAAGAATATATTTAGCATGGATGGCAAATCAACACATGCCAATCATGTTTCATTTGACGGGGATGATGTGCCAAAGGGCATCCAGCAACAGAAACTGACCCTGAAAGGGAAGGTAGTGGATCAAATAGTGTTCAAGAGATTCATTGGAGAGAGGGTCAAAACATTTATGGCATCTCAAGGGAGACCTGAAAGGGTATAACCAGGGCATGCATATCTTGCATTTACGCTGCTTAATCAGGAAGACTTCATCAATGCCCTCACTAAAGATCCATGGATCATTGGAAACTCTTACCTTGCCCTACAGAAATGGACGCCAACTTCTTCGTCTGTCCATAAGCAAATCACTCAGAACATGGCATGAGCAAGGGTGGAGGGTCTTCCTATGGGATATTGAGCTGTAGAGGCTTTTTAAGCAATTGTGCTTAAGGCTGGTAAGCCTCTTAGAATTGATAGTATTTCTAGTCAAAATGACTGAGGACTGAGAAAATGCTTGTGAAGCCTTTGCTCGATGCTGTGTGGTGGATATGACTAACCCATTGTAGTCAGGTACTTGGCACTTCAGAGAATGCTGCTTGGCAACCTTTTGGATACAAATCGTTTCCAGGACTGTCCAACATGCGGCAAAGTTGGTCATACTCATGACTCATGTGAAGCTGATAATCATACTTCAGGAAGAGGAAATTGCTAAAGAAAAAGATAGACAAGCTCCAAAATCATTCTTACCAAGAGGAATGGAGCAGAACTATGTGAAATAGAATGTGATATAGATTTAAAGAAGACCAAACCAAGCAGCAGCTGGATCCCAGCTTCAATCTACCACCAGACTCAATCCATTAGGAAGGTAGCAGGAAATAGCATAAAAACCAAACAACCAGAGTACATCAACTTGTCCAACTATAGTGAGGCCAGCCAAGTTATGGAAATGAAGCTACCATCCCACAGAGTCCTTCAACTCAGGCTATATTAAATGCTGATGGAAGAAAGTAGAAAAAGAAGAGCAAAATCTAAGGAAAAAGAAGAAATGTCCTAGGAGGTCGGCTCTGCTAAATTCAAATAATAAAGGAAAAGCAAAGGTGTAAACTAACATTCCTAATGGTTCAGCAAACCAGCATTTAAACTCTTCATGTCTCTCCAGGCAATCTCGCAGCTACGCTTTCAAACAATGCTTCTTCAAATCCAAGGTCCACCTTTGTGGGACCAGGAGAAAATCTTGAAAGCTCTAGTGTTAATGATGTTGAAAGTAGGGATATTGACCATCTTGATTCCAATCTTTGGGATCTTGACTTTAGTCCTGGCAGGATCCGAGTCTTATTGACCATCATGTTTAGGATCATATCTAGTGGGTACCACAGTTTCTCAAATCCAATGACGACACCGCTGGGTCAGCAGTCTCCTTCAAGAAATTGCAGTCTCAATTTATCAAGTTTTGAGATGTGGCATGAGGCTTTCAGTAATAAGTAATGCCAGCACTCCTCTTGCCTCAGTTACTTCCCTTTCTCATTAACAGCATTAACTGCTGCATCTCCCTCAACAGATCCCAATGATACCCTTTCACCTCCTTCTTCTATCGCTATCAACAAATTCCTCTCTCCTAAAGCCTACCAAAGTCACTTTCACCCAGGTTCACACTTATTTTTCAGCAGCCTTCTCACAACCTTTCCTATCTTTTCTTGAAGCCATGGCAAGTTACTTGAATTCCACTGCCTACCATTTCTCAGACTTGGACTTGGACTTGAACTCAGACTCAGACCCAGACGTGATTTGGGGTGAAGTGATGCAACCTATTGGTTTAATACCTACCCTAGACTATCTCCAGGTGAGTCAAACCCCTCTGAACCTAGTCATCCTGATCCTTCAGAAGAAGAGGATGACACCTTGGACCAACTTTCCCCAACAAAGAGCAATTCTGAGGAAGAAGAACAGCAAGAAGGATCAAAAAACATATTTAGTTCATCAATTCCCTTTCTTTGCATGATAATAGAAAACAAACTACCAAACAAGAATGATATCAAAAGAGAAGTCCATCTGAAAACTCTAACCAACAAAACCTAAATTCTCAGCTGAAAACAAATTGATGGTATAAACAGAAGCACATAAAATCATAGAAAAGAAATCCTTTAATCACATGACTGCCTTTCCAGGACTGATAAGTTTTAGGAGCAGGTGCATTTGTAGCTCCGACAGCAGCATTCAGATTGGTGCCAGGACATGGAGGAACAACATACATTGAAAACTAGGGTCCTAAAAACTGGTAAATAATTCCAAATGATCTGATAAATTGTTGGCTGGAAACCCATCTCTCTTCCTAGAAAGCTTGTGATACCATTTTTCTCTCCCCATGCAAGGCAACAGCTGATTGCTTGTATTCTGGTTAAAGTAGAACAGTGAAAGGGTGGCCGGATTGAAATAGGGGTATTAAGGGGAAGGAGAGAAATGGGTCCAACATGGTGAAAGAGTTTTTGCTATTTTATTAAGAGAGAGAGTGGTGGGTACCATTAAATGTCACGTGATATAAATAACCTACTTGACTGAACACTTGGCTTTTAAGTTAACATAAGGGGTGGCCTGAGTAAAGAAAAGAGGTGCATATATCAGAATACCGCTCCAAAAGAGCACATTGGACAATAGGTTTACACCCTTGGTTTTCATTCTTTTTTCCCCTAGAAAAAGCTCTTTTAAATCTAATTTTCGTTGTTTAAAACCCTTGTTTAGGTTGGAAATTGAAGGGCTAAATTGTAAAAACATAAAAATAAAATTTCAGTTGCAAAAGTGAATAGATTTAGGCCTTTTCCCCAGTTTTCTCTATAGAAGGTAGAGAGTCTAGAATAGTAGAATCTCATGAAGAAGCTGAGTGGATAACTGGATTTTGTGGAGAAATGCGACCAAGGATTGAAGGCACCCTATTGTTTTCCTTTTTTGGGCAAGATCTGGTTTATAGAACGTAGTGATCCTATTTGACCTCCTTCAAAAGCACATCTCCATTAGAAACAGTCAAAAAGGATGAAAACCCAGATGGATTATCTGGTTTATGATATTGTAAGCTCAGTTGATGATTTTCTTGTCTTTAGATGTTGGCTCCAACCTATTTCCATGAATCTCAAACCAGACAGTAGAAAAAACAGTGCTGCCCTTTTTCTGATTTTTCCCTTTCTCTTGGCCAACCGACCTGTACTATATTTTTTCATTTTTTCTAATATTTTTATTCATTTGATGTAAATACCACCCAGTACTGTATTTACTGCTGGTACATATCTTGCCAAACCGACCTGTGCTATACACCATAGAGCACCTACTTAACCATAGAATTATTTTATGTAGTTCAGCAGACATTTAATATAGAATACATCTTTCCTTTATTTCGAATGTCAACTTTCAACATTTTACACTCACAATTGACTTTTCTAGATGCCTACTGCCCAAGCACTATCAAATAGTTTGCAGTTTCTAGATGCTTACTGCCCAAGCACTATCAAATAGTTTGCAATTTCTAGATGCTTACTGCCCAAGCACTATCAAATAGTTTGCAGTATAGATTCCTCAAACAGTTGGTGAGGTGCAGATCCACTTAAGGCTTACAGTTGCCTTGCAGATGACAATTATTTGGTGTCATATATCCTGGCTCATTTCCTTTACATGATAGTACATCTTTTTTCACTACATGTTTGAATATGAAGGTTTGTTCGGTTTCTGACAAGAACAAATCTGACTCATCATGCTGAAGTCCAACAATGAAAGATAACGTCAAAGTTTATAGATGCTTTGTTCTTACCTTTTTTTGTGGAAACATCTTTTTCAGGTCAATTTGTGCCAGCGCTGAGAGGTCCTTATCCTCGCCAATCTAATGAATTGGTATACATATGAGAAAACATGGACTTAAGCATAAAATAGAAGATGGCAAAAGAAATGCCAAAATGGTTTAAACCATCCTAAACTTTTCCATACAGCAGCAAATAGAAGAGGGTGGTACTGTTTCTAATGGTTAGCTAAGGAAGGTCAGAACTAATACCTCATATAAGTGTGCTAACCGCAGGAGAACACTTTCATCTGCAAGCTCCTGCATAAACACGAAGAAAGATGACAAGCAATGAGGAGTTGAAAAATGAATTATTTAAAGTAGGGACCCACTAACTGCTGCCTTGATACATTTCTCGAGGTTTGCACTTGTTAGGTACGTAATGACAATGGATTTTTGCAACCGCAGTTATAGCCCGAGAAGAGGACTGTTACTTGCAAGTGCAATGCTCAAATACTTGATACTGAACTCTCTACAATGCATTTTTTGACAATTTTGTTTAGCAGATTATTTGGAAAATTATTGTATAGCAACTGTTTCTGTCATCTTAAACCATCTTCTTGGTTAAGAATCTTTTGCAAAGCATGATAAGCTTTCATCCCCAGCGACATGCATTAGCAGTGGATATAAAGTTCACAGAGGACATAATCAAACAAACTTAGGTAAGATAATTGGCACCAAAAGGGTAACAAAAAAAAAGAGTCATGTTGAAAAGCCATATCAGTCAGGAATCAGTATAGTCTTTCTTACAATGAAACATGACACAATAAGATAACTGACAGCAAATGGGTAATAATTAAAGTGATTCATCTTTTACGATAAACATGTTGTAAATCTAGGGAACTGAGCATGCTGGAGCTCCAACACCAAGGTCTAAAGAAGTAACCACTCAAACTGCATGAGGAATGTCTGGTTTTTGTTGCAGCAAGCTATGGGGGAACTGTCAATCTCCTTCCATTTGCTGTTCATGACAAACTACAAGAGTCGTACGAACCGAAGTTGCCAGTGTGGGAAATGGAAAACGGGACATGAGATAAGTTGAAATGGAGACATGAGTTTCCCCAAAAAATATATAAAAATTATAAAATTTACAAAAATATGGGGGGCAGCCCTGGTGCACAACGCCTATGTAGGGTTCGGAGAAGGGGCGGACCACAAGGGCCTAAAGTACACAGTCTTACCTTGCATTTTACCGTTGCGCCAAGGCTCCCGTTCTAAAATTTACAAAAATATGAAAAAATTGCCAAAAAAAGGAGAAAATGATAAAAAAAATGAAAAACATAGTTTCGTAGATCAATTAGATACAAATATATCTGAATATAGAAGCATAAAATGAGTATTAAGTCATCAATACAATTGCGAACCAAAAGCAAGATTCATATAAGAGCATAACAAATCCCATCCAACCATACGCAACTTGGACAATCCAGATTTAGAGTTCAAGACTAAATTTAAAGATAATCCATGTATCTAACAATCAAATACCAAGAATCAAGATTCTAAGTTTCTAACTTCACCACATGTAAGAAAAGTGTTTGCCATTACAAGCCAAAACAAGCACAATTACAATCTAATACTCCTAAGTTTCCAAGCAAAAACATGTAGTGATGAAGCTCACCTCCTCTTAAGTAGAGTTTCTTATAGCACATTCTTTCCCTTGCCTTTAAATTGGAAGAACTAGCACTTGTCACGTAGGTATATTTAATCATCATCATCAAGACCTTACCCCAATTAGGGGTTGGCCACATGAATCTTGTTCCTCCATTCCCCTCTATTAAGTACCATGGCTTCATTTAATCCCAAAGTTTCAAAATCTTTTCTCACCACTTCTATCCACGTTCTTTTGGTCCTTCCCCTTGCCCTTTTAGAACTTTCTACTTGCATTGCCTCACACATTCTAATCAGTGCCATTTTGGGTCTCCTTTGAACATGTCCAAACCATCTAGTCTAATCTCCCTCATCTTGTCACCTATTTGTGCTACCCCTAAGTTTCCTCTAATGTTTTCATTCCTAATTCTATCCTTTTTTGTGTTACCACTCATCCATCTCAACATCCTCATTTCTACGACACTCATCTATGTTCCTTAACTGCCCAACACTTTGATCCATAGAGCATGGCCGGCCTTATGGCCATCCTATATAATTTTCCTTTTAATTTGAGTAGCACCCACTGATCACACAAACTCCAAATGCACATCTCCATTTGTTCTAACCCACTTGGATTCACTAGGTAACCTCCCTCTCAATCTCTCCACTCCCATGAATCATTGATCCTATGTACCAAAAGTGGTCTTTTACGGGGACTTCTTGGTTATCAATCTTAACTGGTTTTCCACTCCTACTCTCCTTGCTAAAATTGCATTCTATATATTCTGTCTTAGTTCGACTGATTTTAAATCCTTTAGATTCTAATGCTTCTCTCCATAACTCTAGCTTTGTGTTTACGCCCTCCCTTGTCTCATCAATTAAGACTATATCATCTGCAAATAACATGCACCATGGAATCTCCTTATGCAGATGTTTTGTTAACTCATCCATAACCAACGTGAAAACGTATGGGCTCAATGCCGATCCTTGGTGCAATCCTACAGTGACAGGAAAATCACCAGTCTCGCCACTAGTGGTCTTAACATTTGTTACCACTCCCTCATACATATCTTTAATTATGTCTAGATACCCCCGCAAAACCCCTTTCTCGCCCAACACCCTCCGTATTAACTCTTTAGAGACTATTATAAGCATTCTTTAAGTCAATAAAGACCATTTGGAGGTCTTTCTTCTTCTCTCTATATTTCTCTATCAATTGTCTTAGTAAGAAAATAGCTTCCATGGCAGACCTCCCAGGCATAAAACCAAACTGGTTCTCCGTTACACTTGTCTCATGCCATAGCCTCTTCTTAATCACTCTTTCAAAAAGTTTCATAGTGTGGCTCACAAGTTTGATCCCTTGATAATTAGTGCAACTCTATATGTCTCCTTTATTCTTATAAATTGGTACAATAGAGCTTTTCCTCCATTGATTTGGCATTTTCTTTAATTTTGTAATCTTATTAAATAACTTGGTCAACCAAACTACTCCAGTATCTCCAATATGTTCCAACCTCTATTGGTATACCATCAGGCCCCAAGGCCTTTCTCGATTTCATCTTTTTCAATGCCTCTTTCACTTCAGGTATTCTAATCTTACGGTTGTATCTATAATGTCCAATGCTATTTAGGTTTACAAAACTTTTAATCCCTATATTCTCAAAGTCTCTCTACATTTTGGGAGCAAAGCATGCAAAATCAAACAAAGGATCTTAGAAGAATTCCACTTTGAACGGCATTGAAAGTAAGTTTCCTACCTTTGTTTGAGCTCATCATATTTGACTAGTGCCCTTCGATCATCACTTCTAATGCACCTAAAATGGTCTAAATCCTCACCCTTTTGTTCTCTTATTTTTGCAAGTTTACACATCTTTCGCACCTTCTCTTGATCCTAGTCTATTACAGAGGTCATCATATGACTTAAGTTTAGCCTCACTTACTATTCTCTTAGCAAGCATTTTAGCATTTTTATACTGTTCATAATTTTCATTATTTCACTCCACCACAATGCTTCCTTTACTAATTGTCTTTCACCTTTAGATACTCCTAAGACATCTTTTGCCACTTTCTTAATCGACTCAACCATATTAGTCCACATGGTGTTTACTTCTATTTCATAGTTCCAGTTTCCTTCTACCACCAACTTAGTTTTTGGATACTTATTAAGTTCATTTCCTTTCTTCCATCATTTTTTTTTTTAGGTAAAACTCTCACCGGGTATCACCTTACAATCCTTATACATTGATCTTTTGGTATTCATAAGTAGAAAAAAAATCTATTTGGGTTTGATGGAGTCCACTTTTAAAGTTTATTAAGTATTCATCCCTCTTCTTAAAGAATTTATTTGCAATGGCTAGGTTATATGCCAAAGAAAAATCGAGGATAGTCTCCTCCATCTCAGTTCGTTCTCCTATACCATACCCCCCATGTATCTTATCATATCCTTCCTGTTCTTTTCCTACATGGACATTTAAGTCTACTGTTATAACTATCCCCTTAGTATTGGGAATTTCTTGCACGACTCCCTCCATATCTACCCAAAAATGTTTGATTATATCTTCTAGCCCTACTTGTGGTGCATATACACTTATAACATATATGATCCACTCTCCTAAAATAAGTTTTATTATTTTAATTCTATGACTCATTTTTTTAACATCCACAACTTTATCCTTTAATTCTTTATACACTATTATTCCTACGTCATTTTTGTCATTATCCTTTCCTACGTACCATAGTTTATACCCATCGATGTCTCTAGTTTGCCCATTCCACTTAGTTTCTTGGATAAAAGCGATGTTAACTCTCCTATGTTTCATTGTATCTACTAACTCCAAACTCTTACCTATCAATGTCCCTATATTCCATGTGACTATACAAGCCTTATGCTCTTGAAATAACCTATTTACCCGCTCACTGTTCGACCTCCATGGCATGAACTCATGCCACTTTTCACTGCATCTAGATTCTGATGCAACACGTCACTTTTGAGGGAACGCTCTAGCAGCCCTTGCCCATTTTGCACTACACCTGGGATCCGATGTAGCGCATCACTTCTGGGGGAACGCCTTAGAACCCTTGCCCATTTTCACTGCACCTGAGATCCAATGCAGCATGTCGCTTATGGGGGAGACCCTAGCTTAAGGAAATGTCAGTTTTCGATTCATGTCATGTTAGGCTTGCCATACTTTAAAGAAGTTGGAGATGATTTTCATTATCTTCTCTTCTTACTTACAAACTAATATGCAAATGTAGATTCATTTGCAAGTAGGAAAAAATAACAAAATCAAAATCATCTTCAACTTCTTCCTTGCCAATTGCCATCTGACGCAAGACCCTCCTTTTTCATCTAGGCTTGGGACTAGCATTGGCGGAGTTAGTAGTTATATTTAATATTAGTTTTTTTTTTTTTGTAATAAAAATTACCTAAAGTATTGAAAAGAACACTAAGCATAAAGAAGTTTCACTCAAATTGCAGTATTAGGATACCTTCATTTATCCTTTGCTTTGACGACTGTAAGTAGTAATGAAAAATTGGCTACTGGCTTAAACATCTCTAGCATCTCTACCTCTAC
Organism: Warburgia ugandensis; assembly: GCA_035236585.1. Classification (NCBI taxonomy): domain Eukaryota; kingdom Viridiplantae; phylum Streptophyta; class Magnoliopsida; order Canellales; family Canellaceae; genus Warburgia; species Warburgia ugandensis. The sequence continues at coordinate 51,418,285 of CP141130.1, forward strand.
TAAGGAGACCCTCAATTAGAACACTGGTCATCTTCCTCTTCCCCTTCCTCTACTTCATCATAAGGCATGAAAGGATGCAAGAGAGAGTGGTTATCAAAATTGGAAGGTACGCACTCAACATTATCAACATCATCATTATCCTCATTACTTGAAATATCATCTATTCCCTACCATTCAATTTCTTCTACTTCTATGGCTGGTACATCAGATGATGGGAACTCAGGATTAACCTGCCAATGTTTGTGATCAGCACCTTCATATTGCATCTTGTTAAATCTAGAACATTCAAAAAATTCATAGAGACCAAGATATAAGAAAGTTAAAAGGTCTAGGTAAGCTAATGAGCTCAGCCTCAAGTTTGAATGGATAAAGGCCTAGGTATCAGCAAGGTTGGAGCTTAATTTGTTACATTTCAAGCTATGGATATAGTTGTAAGAATTCTGTATTCTCGCGGCTGAAGAGGTACTAACAGATTGAGCAAGGACTTCCAATGCTATTGCGAGCAACTCACATGCTCTATGATGTAGGATAGCATGCAAAATGACCTCATCTATATGTTGAGATCAGATCAGAATTAATGTAAATAAGAAAACATAAATTAAACTACAGTGAACACTTCAACATGTAGAAAATCAGTCTTATAGCATGAATAGCCTACTATGAGTTATAGGATCTGCAGATGGTCCCAGATCTCTACTGATTAAAGTAAGATCGAAGTTTCAATCCGAACCATCCCTCTAATTGACGAACAGTCCTAATTAAGCTTCGAATTTAGGGTTTAGAAATTTTATGCAAGATAAGAATTCTAGGTTATTACTTTTGCAAATCACGTAACTATACGCAGATCAGAAATCTTCCTTTAAAAGACAAGGTAGAAAAGTACTAACTTACAGAATAGGATGAAACAAAAGTGATTCGGCCTTGTACCGAATGCAGCTTCACATTACAGGAAGAAAGTTAGAACGAGGAATCTACCAAGTCTAAAGAAATTTTTATTCATTATTCATCAAAAACTACTTACACAAAAAAGAAAAAGATCTTAGGTACGGGAGATCCAACCCTAAACTAGAAAAAGACAAAATTTCCCCTACTCAAGTCACAATACACTAAGAAACCTAATACCCTCAGTGGTAAATATCCCAAGTAAACTAAACTATAACATAACATTTTAAAAAATGTGGGATGATGGTCCCCATCAATCTCCTCAACTGAAAAGATTTCAACCTTGTCGAAGTAGGAATATCGAAACTCCAAGTGTATGTGTGCCCAATGCGAGGTCTTCAGATGCCTATACATACACTTGAATCATCAGTAAAAATCCTCCATATATGTAGCTTCCCAATACATATATGCGTCTTCAATCATCTCTTACATGTACATCTTCCCAAGGTGGGGACCTCACTGTAGTGCATATGTATGTGTAAGAGGTATTCCGCTCTTAAGGACTCGGCAAAATAGAGGCCCTCCTCCATTGCCTTTGATATGTCCTGAAGTCACGTCCAAGGTGGTGATCATCATCATGACCGCCTCATGGTGAAGGTGGGGGTCCTGGTGTAGTAAACTATTGATAATAATCTAGAAGGTTTGGATCTAAGTGCAGAAGCTCGTACTCTGTGATTCGGGTACAATCAAAAGCAGGCCTGTCCTCTATTTGACAAGGAATTTTCGATAACCCTCGTCTAGTGGACACTATCTAATTGTCAAGTACGTCCTCTACCTGCTCTTTTGCAGGACAAACCTGTGTTTGCTGAGGTAATGGCTATATGGGTAGGGCATGGAGCCAAGGGCTCTGGATGGATTGGTTGGGATTAGTGCTCGAGTCAAGGTTAGGTTTAAGACTAGGATCAATGGGTGAAATGATGGGGTGAAAGGAACTAGATCCTCCACATTAAATGTTGAACTAATTCCCCAATCAGGAGGAAGATCCAAGATATAAACATTCTCCCCTACCTCCTCAGTACTAGAAAGAGATCGGCATTGTAAGCCTATAATTTCTATGCAACTCCCTGTAGAAATCATTAAGGTCTCATGCAGACCATGACATGATCACCTAACTGAAATTCCTTATATTGTCCGTGCAAGTCAGCAACAAAATTATATTTATCGTTACTTAAACTAATCTTTCGTTAGATCTTAGAATGTAAATCATGTATATGCTGTGCAAAGGATTGGGCTCGCTTAGATGGCCTATGTGATGCAAACATAAATATGAGATCTATAGGCATCCTAGGCTTGTATTAGTGAACAACTTCAAAAGGACTCATACTAGTTGTCCTATTAACAAAATTATTATATGCAAACTCAGCAATTGGTAAAACGAGATCTTAACTCCTAACGTGCTCCCATTGAGCACCTTAACAAATTTCCTAGGCTTCGATTTACAACTTCTGCTTGACCATCCTTTTATGGGTAGTAAGCAGAAGAGAATTGAAGCCTAGTGCCCATCATGTGCCGTAGTGTCTTCCAAAAATAGCTAACAAACTTGACATCCCTATTAGACATTATGGACTTTAGTAGCCTATGTAATCGAACTACTGACTCAAAAAAAAAATACAGGCAATCCTAGACGTATCAATAGTCTTAAAGTAAGGAATGAAGTGGCCAATTTAGAAAAACGGCCGGCAACAACAAATATGAAATCATGCTTCCTGATAATCTTGAGTAGTACTAGCACCATGTCCATGCTCAAATCTTGCCACGGGACATGTGGCACTGGCAAAGAGATATCCAATCCTATATTCTATTTGCACTATGTTGCTAACTGACAAGCACAGGATTGTCCAATGATATTGGCAATATTCCGTTGGAAAATAGGCCAATAAAACCTATTAGAGATGAGCAATCGTCTTTGTCACAACCTAAATGGGCAGCGACCCTGCCTGCGTAGAGCTCCCAAATGAGAAAATTTCTCAAGGAAGTGTGGCAACATAAAAACGAAGGCCTCTAAACAAATATTCATCTTGCAAGAGGTAGTCCTTAACACTCTGTATTTGACCGTCAGTCAATGATGTATAAACCTCTCCAAAATCTGGGCACGATGGACAGTCCTCTCTCAAACACTTAGACCTGGTGACCTCAACTTGTAAGGTGTGTAGTAACCTATGTAGTCGCAAGCGTGACTAGTCGCTAGGCGCATGGCATGCGAGTCGACATAACCAAGTCGCAACGTGACTAATCGTGACTAGTCACGCGCCTGGATGCGACTTGCGCCTTGCGCCTAATGCACCCCCAACTCCAGACGCATCGACAGTCACTTAAACATAAAACCCTAGTTACGAGTTTTTTTTGTTTTTGTTTTTGTTTTTGTTCATTCTTCTTTTTCCCCACTCGACTACTTCCTTTTTGAACCTTTGATCTTCCATCCAACTCCAAGTAATTGAGGTAGGAATCGTAACATTGTAACTTCTATTTAGTATTTACTTTCATTGTTTTGTTTTTTTGTTTTTCTGTAAAAAAACAGTAAAACCAGTATCGTTTTTTCATTTTTTCTGCATAATGCTTCTTTTTTCTTTGAAAACTCAACATATGTATACTCTAAAGGTAAAAACGAAAACTCCATTTCATTCTTTCCATCCGTTTTCATTGATTTAGTGTATTATGCAGTAAATTTGTAGTTTTTTGAAAAATTTTACCTGAAAATGATAAATACATCAGCAATCCTTATTTTTTTCATTTTTTTTAAGAAAATATGCATATCCTCACCATCATAATGCTAAACATGATTGATCCATGAGCTTAGTTGATTTTTTTTTTTTATTGTCTTTTTTTTTTTTCACAGAAACCAATAAAAAACAGCAAGGTTTTTTTTTTTTTTTTCCACATTTTGTAGCAAATGTGAAGTATCATCATAGGATGATACTAGGAATGCTAAAAACAACTTATCAATACAATGTTTTGACGGTTTTTCTTACTTTCTTGTTTTCACTAACAACAGTATTTTTTATATTTTGTTGTTCCATTTGTTTGTAGGTTTCCTCTTCTAAATCTTTGATTGCTTGATTTGATTCCACTCCAAAGTCTCCAATAGTTTCCTGTATTCCTATTAATACATCAAGTCTACAATATGTCATCATCAAGGGGCTCCATAAATGCTTCTTCTAGAGTAATGGATCCGGGGTGAGAATATGCAGAGACACGAGATCCAAATGATAAAAATTTGGTATGGTGCAAGCTATGTGGGAATAGATATAGTGGAGGAATTTTTAGATTAAAGCAACATTTGACAGGTGGGTATAGGAATGCCAAGAAATGCTCTCTAGTTGCTCCTGAAATATCTAAAAAAAATTTAGATTATATGAATGAAACAAAGAAGAAGAAAGAGACTAGAGAGAGAATAATAAGGGAGATGGGATAGCCAGAAAATTTGTTTGGCTTGAATGATGATGAGGAGGAGGAGGAGGATGAGGTGTAGGAGATTGATAGCACCAAGTGCAGGAGATTGACAGCATCAGGTCTGCTGGTATTTCTATTGGGGCGGATAAGAGGCGTAAGATGCTCGCACAACAAACAAAAGGGCCTATTGATTATTTCTTTGCTCCCAACCCTAAGGCCCAGGGTAAGAGTAAGGGAAAGGCACCCATGCAGCAAACGACAATGAATCGAGCATACATGAAAGAGTTTAGAACAAGGGCATGCAATTACATCACCTCTTGGTTCTATGAACATAGCATTGCATTCAATGCTGCTCGTAGTCGTTCATTCCAGACCATGTTAGAGGCAGTTGCTCAACATGCTCTAGGTATATATCTTATATTTTTTATAATAAATAGTTATATATTTGTTTCAGCCTTTTACCTAATCTTATATTGTATAATCTTATGTGACTAAGGTTTCAAGGCACCCTCGTATCACGAGTTGAGGGTGAATTTTCTTCAGAAGTAAGTAAAGGAGACAAAAGAGTATATAGATCAGTGTAGAGGTGATTGGATTAGGTATGTGTTTAGTGTCCTTTTTTGCAACCTTGTCTATTACTTTTAAGTCTTAAGGTGACATTGATACTAACAATAAGAGTGCTCCATGGTATTATTCCTTTATAGGTATGGGTGCTCCATCATGTCAGATTGGTGGACTAATGGCAAGGGTCACCCTTGTCAACTTTTTTGTGAACTGTCCAACTGGGACAGTATTTTTGAAATCTATTAATGGGTCTGCACATGTCAAGAGTGCAGCTTAATACTTGACATGTTGGCGGAGGTGATTGATGAAGTTGGAGAGAACAATGTGGTTCAAGTAATAGTTTAAATTTATATCTATAAGTTGTTAGGTGTTTTAAATTGCTTATAAGCATATACTGTAAGTTCATCTTATATAATTTGACCTTTTTTGTATTTTAGGTCATAACTGACAATGCTTCCAACTACGTTGCTACGGGAAGGGAGTTGATGGTGAGGAGGCCGCATTTATATTGGACCCCCTGTGCAGCTCACTGCATTGATTTGATGTCGGAGGACATAGGAAAATTACTAGTTGTGAAGAAAACTAGGCAAAAGCTAGGGCGATGATGGTTTTTATATATAGCAATAGACATGTCCTTCATCTTATGAGGAGGTTTATAAAAAAAGGGATTTGGTTAGACCTGCAATGATGCGCTTTGCCACCAACTTCTTGAGCCTAGAGAGCATCCACAATTTCAAGGCAGAGTTAAGGGCAATGTTCCACTATTCATAGTGGATGAATAGTAAATGGCCAAAAAGGCCTAAGGGTAAAAGAGCTGAAAAGATTGTATCGCGCACCAGCTTCTGGAACCACATCCTATTATGTTTGAAGATTATGGCCCCACTCGTAGAGGTGTTGAGGGTGGTGGATAGTGAGGAGAAGCCAGCGATGGGATACATCTTTGAGGCTACAGTCAGGGCCAAAGCCAAGATTCAAGGCAATCTAGCAGGTGGAGTGCCACGCCACTCATGTTTGGGGGATTATCAACAGTAGATGGAGTTCTTAGCTTCACCAGCCTTTGCATGTAGTGGGATATTACCTCAACCCGTCCATCTATTATGACCATGACATTGAAATTGAGCGTAACGGTGATATCAAGAATGGTCTAATGCATGTCATTAGTAGGTTATATGATGGAGATGAGGCTGACATGGTGGTAGATCAGATATCTCTTTATAGACATGCTAGAGGCTTGTTTGGCAATGACCTGGCAATACGCAAAAGAAAAAACCCTAGCCCCTTGTAAGTATTTTATGTTATCCTATGTTTTAACTTTTAACTTTTATTTATTTTTCTAACTTTAATTTTTTTCCAAAATGTAGGTGAGTGGTGGATTACCTTTGGGGCTGAAGCCCCACAGCTTCAAATATTCGCCATTAAGGTCCTCTCCTAGATATGCAGTGCATCTCCTTGTGTGCGCAACTAGAGTGTCTTCGAGAACGTAAGCTACTTAGATATTAAAATGTAGTACAGTACTAATAACTAGTTATTAGTTATTAGTAATTTAGTATAACATTCATTGTATTCTAAATTTATATTTACTTTTTTTTTTTCTTTTTTTTTTTCAGATCCACACTAAGAAGAGGAATAGGCTGCACGCTAAGAAATTGAACAATCTAGTATTTCTTCAATACAATCAGCGCCTTTGTTGTCGACATGAGGATCGTTTGAAAATGCAAACGTATACAGATCCTATTTTGTTACGAGAGGTTGACGAAAGTGATGAGTGGATTATTCCAGAAGATGCTGGAGATGATCTGGTGCATCAAGGTGATGACCTCACCTGGTTAGATGTTGAGCTTGTCGAAGGATCAAGTGAACACGATGCTCCATCTACTAGGTAATACCAAAGGTGAGGAAGGGGGCAGAAGGGGAGCCACATTTCTCAGTCTCAAGCTCATGCTCATCAAGAACCAGATGAGGATGTTGGAGAAGAGCAGGGCAGTAAGGAGACTGAGGAGGAGGGTGTCAACATCTCTCAGTGAGATGATTTTGATGATGGTCTTGATCTTCTTGATGAGGAAGAAGAGGTGCAGGAAAATGGCTCTTAAGTTTTAATAGTTAACTTTAACATTTGCTTTACTATATTTATAAAACTATTGTTTATTGTTCTTAGATTTACAGGAAGATGATGACGAGACCACAACAGATTGAGGGAGTAATCCCTCGCTGTTAGGCTGCTACTCCCTGTTATTTCATTGTTTATTATATTTGTATGTTTCTCAAGACTCAACTTACTTCTATGTGTATAATTGTATGATTGATTGTTTGATTTAACCTTTAGCTCCTTACTCCTTAGGCTGCTAACTTTTTATTGTATTGTTGACAAGTATTTATTCATATCTTCATATTTCTATGCCTTTTTTATTTTTTTGGATTTTTTTGTTGCAATTTTTTAGATTTTTTCTGATTTTTTTTCTTTTTTTAAATATTTAAAATTCTTATTTTTGTGCCTTGATGCCTAGTTGCGTGACTAGGCGAGCTTAGTCCCTCTGGGCACAAGGCACACCCCTTGTGCCTGGGTGCGCCTTGTGCCTGTGACTACATAGGTAGTAACGCCACCTTACAACTCAATACATTAGGTGGTTTGTTCTCGAACATTGCCTTGTGCATGAGCACAAATGAATATTCCTAAAGATATTCACCCATTTGGTATGCCACAGATTTAATTTCTTTTCGGAGCTAAGGTATCTAGGGAAGGGGAGCCTTGGCGCAATGGTAAAAGTTGTCGTCATGTGGCCTTGAGGTCACGAGTTCAAGGCGTGGAATCAGCCTCTAACAAAATGCAAGCTAAGGCTGCCTACTATAGGCCCTTGTGGTCCACCCCTTCCATGGACCCCGCATAGGTAGGAGCTTCGTGCACTGGGGCTGCCCTTTTTCTAGCTAAGGTATCGCAGGGCCTCATAGTCAGATAATAAGACATTCGATAGGCAATAAGTAATGCCTCCAATGTCGTAATGCCTGAACGACTGCATAGAACTCCTTGTCATACATAGAGTATTTTTGCCGTGCATCATTTAATTTCTCACTAAAAAATGCCACGAGGTGACTCTCTTAACTTTGAACCCCTATACCTAAACCAGATACATTGCATGCCACTTCAAAAACCTTTGAGAAGTTCTGTAGGCACATCATCGGAGCTTCAGTCATCCGATCTTTGATTTCTTTGAATGATTTGGATGCAGCATTCAACCATTTAAACTCCCCTTCTTCATGCACTCAATAATGGGAGAAATAATGTAGCTGAACTCACAGATGAAGCAACAATAGAAGGTTGCTAACCCATCAAAACTGCAAACCTCGTGAATATTTTGTAGCTCTCTCCACTCCACGGTGGACCTCACCTTCTTTAGGTCTACAGAGATGCTCTAAGAAGAAACCACAAATCCTAAGAAGATACCCTGTTGGGAAGCAAATGAACATTTAGTAAGATTTGGGTATAGCTTCTCTGTCCTTAGCGTCTCATAGATCTGCCTCAAGTGGATGAGGTGCTATTCTTGCATTTGACTATAGGTCAAGAAGTCGTTGAAGTACACAACCAAGAATTTGCTAATAAACAGCCTCATCACGTGTGCCAAGATCCTCATAAATGTACTAAGGCATTCAAAAGCACAAAAGGCATGACCATCCACTCATAAACCATCCTTCGTCTTGAAGGCGGTCTTCCACTCATCCACTAGATGAATATGAACCTTGTAATAGCCACTCTTATGGTCGATCTTTGAAAAGATCGTGGCACCCACTATCATGTCCAATATATCATTAAGCCTCGGTATGGGAAATTGATACTTGATTGTGATTTTATAGATAGCTTGACTGTCCACACACATCCTCCATGACCCATTTTTCTTGGGTGTGAGCAATGCAGGTACAGCACAAGAACTCAAGCTCTCCCGAATGAAAACTTAATAATTCATCCACCTGTTTCTTCAACTCAGCATGCTCGGTGGGATTCATTTTATAGTGGGGAAGGTTTGGAAGACTCGATCTAGGGATCAGATCAATACGGTGCTGAACATCCCTCATAGGAGGTAACCCATCTAGTAAATCATCAAGAAAAATATCCTAATACTTATGTAGAATAGGTGCTACCTCACTAGGGTACTCAAGAGCTGGCTTCTCTTTTGCCACTAAAGCATAGAAGAAAGGCTCATCTTTAGTGTCCCTTGCAAATGCAGCAACGCCAACAATGTGTAGGCCTTTTAGCTTTCGCCTTGCCTACCATGATTGCTTTGTTGTAGCCTTTTTTTCGCTTAGGTGGCGCTTTAGGTGGTAGAGGATTGAGTCGTATCCTCTTGCCATCACGCAAGAAAGAGCACGGATTAGACCATTCGTAAATAGTAACTTCCATATCATAAAGCCATGGCCTGCCTAAAATAATGTGACATGCATACATAGGTACCACATCACAGCACAAGGTGTCTTTATATGTTAGAAATTCAATGGGAATGTGGTACCTTTGAGTAATTGGAAGTGATGAAGAAGCATCGACCCACTCTATGTAGTCGCAGGTGAGACTAGTCGCGAGGAGCACGAAAGCGTAGGGCATGCGACTCAACTTAGCCCAGGCACAGCGACTAGTCGCGCGCCTGGATGCGACTTGCGCCTTGAGCCTAATGTGCCCCTGACTCCAGGCACGCGCCACTTACCCAGTAACGTATAAACTTCAGTTTTTTTTTTTCGTTTTTCACCTTCTAACCCTAATTTCAATCTTCCAACCTACTGAGAAGGTGAAAACGACCATTCCTCTTCGATCTTTCATAGATCTAAGCAACAAAAGGTGTGGATTTACAAATTTTAGCATTTGTTTACAGTTTCTGTAAAAAACCGTAAAACCAGTACCATTTTTTCAATTTTTTTGTTTTTTGTTAACTATTTTCCATGGATCTTGATGGGTTTTAGTTCTATATGTATAAGAAAACATTCCATTTGAGTTTTATACTACTTTGCTCTAGATTTGAGTTTGTTTTTAGGTTTTTTACTATTTTTCTAAAAAAATTAGTTACGGAAATATAAAAAAGTCTTCGTTTTTTCATATTTCTTCTTTGAAACGTATTTCTATTCACATATATAGCTTTCCCATGCTTGTGTCTTCATGTGTGATAATTTTTTCATCTTTTTTTTTCTGTAATTTAGGGTTATTTTTTTAATTTTTCAGAAAATAAAAGTTACAAAAATTAGAAAAAAATTGTGTTTTTATATTTATTAGGTAATACCTATTCTTATCCACATATATAGCTTACCCATGCTTGTATCTTCATGTATGATGTATTTTTCATGCTTTTTTTGTATTTTAGTGTTATTTTTTTCAAATTTTCCGAAAATAAAAATTAGAAAAATATAATTTTGAGCCTCATGTTTCTGGCGCACGCCTAGGCGCCTCAGGCTCCAGGCGCACCCCTTGCACCTGGGTGTGCCTGCAACCACATAGGACCCACTTAACTTTGTAAGGTCTAGGGTGGGGAAGGGGCAAAAGTCCTAAGTAGGAGATAGCATGGGTGAAAATTATATTTGGGCAACTCCCACTATCAGTGACAACTATACAATTCTTTTCGCCACTCTTGACATATGTATGAAAAATGTTCGTCCTATGCCAATCATCACTACCATTTGGGTATGTGAGAGCACACGTGACTAACATTACACATAGGGTATTACGCTCCCCATAGGGCTTACAAGTCTCTCGCACCATGGCAACTCTCTGACTATTCAGCTAATAGGCCTCCTCATTGCTGGCCTCACCAATGGGCTCATAAACCTTCTCGGGCCATCCTCATACCCATTGTCGACATCCTCACCTTCTATAAACAGGAATTTAGAGGGGGTCCTAGAAGGGCATTGTGCAACAATATGTCCAAATCCTTGACATCAATAACACCTAGTGTTGCTGTTTACTCTTGAACTCTCTCCTAGAACAACCATTCCTTTATTGACATTAGATGCTGAAGTCGCTTGAGTTCTAAATTGTTGATTTCCATCTGTAAATTTAGCCTTGGATTCATATTGCTTAGTGGGTTGTGATTTGAGATACCGCTCTAATTCTTGCACTATCCAATAGGCGTGATCTAAGTAATTTATATCATGAGGAATGAGTTTTTTCTGAAGCTCAGGGCGAAGGCTAATCCTAAACCTAAAAAAGTCACAAAGGGATTCTCCCTAACATTGCACCTCATCATAAACTCATCGAACCGAGCAATGTATTTAGTGACAGATAGACCTCCCTGGCGTAAGTTCTGCCACTGATCTAGTAACCTAAAATGGTAGGATAAGGGAACAAATGTCTCTGTCAGCCTGTCCTTCATGTTCTCATAAGTGGAAATGGTTGGACGTGTGGCTGCAGCTCACTGACGCTTCAAATTAGTCTAATAGAGCCTTGCTTGACTAATCAGTTTAGCCTTAGCAAACTAGACCTACTGCTCTTCAAACATTTTATACCTACCAAAGTAATGATCCCTGTCCGAAAGCCAATAAAGAAATCTCTTTGGATTCAGTTCACCATCATAGATAGGGGCCTCGAGTTTGATAGATTTCAGGGCCCAATTTTTACTGATACATGGCTCATAATAGCAATGATGGTGATTACCACCTTCTCTATAGTTACCTAACTCCTGCATGGCCAGTCCAGCATGCGCAATACCTATGAGAGGTTTAGGTCGAGACTCTTAAGCCCACAATTGCAGGAACCTTGATCATCTAATCGCACTATTAGTTCAGCATGTTGGTTGATTACATGATCATTCAACTCAGCCAACTGGGCCAGAATTTCTTAAAAGATTTTGCTAAGTTGTGAATCCATTGGCTGGTAGGACTAACCACTACAAATAGACATATACTAGGATGCCTTCACCTGGGCAACACCTTGGCTTCCCTCCTGGTGCCAAAATTCATAAATATCATCATCATCATCATCATCATCATCATCAAGACCTTATCCCAATTAGGGGTCGGCCACATGAATCTTATTCCTCCATTCCACTCTATTAAATACCATGGCTTCATTTAGTCCCAAAGTTTTTAAATCTTTCCTCACCACTTCTATCCACGTTCTTTTGGGCCTTCCCCTTGCCCTTTTAGAACCTTCAACTTGTATTGCCTCACTCCTTCTAACTGGTGCCGTTGTTGGCCTCCTTTGAACATGTCCAAACCATCTAAGTCTAATCTCCCTCATCTTGTTACCTATTGGTGCTATCCCAAAATTCATAAATATGCGAGCTCATTATATTTAGGGTCAACACATGAGCCAGGCAATGAAGAGGCACATTCATTCTTCAATCATACCTTATGTCCACAATTACTTCAATCTTCCTCTTCAATTCAATTTAATCATTTGCCACCATAGCATCTGGAATTTTGCCCAACATATTGTCCATGCCCTCATACATCTCTCCTATCACAACCCTCTCTCTATCAAAATATCTAATTGTCAAATAGATTGGCTTGGCAATGTCCAAAGCCAACTTTGCCTTTTTCCAAAACTCTTCTTCACTGGTAATGATTCCTTCAACTTCAAATGCTACATCCTTAATGTTAAGCTCTTTGACTCCTCTCACCCACTTTCTCCATGAGTCCATATTCACACAAAATTTCAACCGTTGCTTCACTTTTAGTATTCTATGCATGGTGACATAAATTATTAAACCTAGTCTCCTTCACCTGTATAAGTTCAAGATGTGAAATCCTCCTAAAGCTGGCAAGTGCATGAGAGTGGTAGTTGATCACCTTAACTACTTTCTTGCAAGTGAGGAACAATTCATGCATCCATTGAAGCTCCTGATTCAAGTATTTGAAAATCAAGTTTAGAGTATGAACCACACGTGTAGTCCAATATTCACAGCTGACTTATCTACTCTAACAAGTCTTCGACATAAGGAGGACACTGCCATCTATATTTGATGTTAAGACATTAATTAGTATTCAATTCCTCAAGTTTGTGTAGCCATAGAGCACAATTGATACACTAAACCTTGGCCAAGAATTTTTTATTGGCTGCAACTCCCTATTTTCAGCCTCTCTTTCACACTATCAAGCAAGGTAACTCTTGCCTTCCCGTACCCTAAACTCTTGCATTTTGCAATCCTACTAATTGCTTCAATCATATCTCACCAATATGGAAACTTCAATAGATTGAACAGAATTCCTTTGGCAAATAAACATCTCAAAACTTTATAGCCCATATCCTCTCTTTCTTAAGCCTTTACAATAGAGTTAAGTTGTCCCCCTGAACCACCATATATGAAGATTTACTCTCCAAATCAAGATTTGGCTTTTTATAAGGCCATACAATTGGTTGTAGCTGCCCCCTTTTTCCAACTTTCTTCAGTCTTCTTCTCAATTCTGGATCTACTTTCAACTTATCACAATATCTTATGCTTTTGCTTTGTCCCTTCTCATGTCCCATTAAGTGTCCATAAACCTATAATAAATTCCAAATATGTGTCCCCACAAAACCAAGGTATGAATGTCTTTGAGCCCCTTATTTTTCTCCAACTTTCTTTTGTACCTTAACAAATTGCCACAATGGTGTGTTTGGATCCATCCTCATCCTTGCACTACTAAAAAAAGGTTTTTCAGCTACTTCATCACCTAAATCAAGCATATAATCCTCAAATACCTCTTCATCATTGATCATTTCATTGATGGATGCTGTGATTCACCTAAAATAGAAAGAAAGCAACACCTAGAAATAGGTGAAAAATAAAAAGAATATCATAACACAAATAAAAAAATCAGAAAAAAATCACAACCGCTAACTGTGCACAATACACCTAAGATGCTTATGTATATAACACTACAACACTATGATGCTTATTTATATAAAATTACGTATACATATTAGTATAGAGTATAAGTTAGCATAGACATCATAATAAACTAGCTATTTGTTACATACTTATAGCTATTGCTAGCTATTTGTTACATCTACTTGTTAGGGCTATTTAGCATTGGAATCATAGAAATCATCCTAAACCAGCTATTTGGCATAAAAAATACAACACAAACTGGAAATTTTGGAAAAAAAAGATACAGCACAAATTACAGCAATAAAGTTGTTATTGTGTGACCTCAAAGTCACGGGTTCAAGGCGTGGAAACAGCCTCTTGCAAAAATGCAAGGTAAGGCTGCATACTATAGACCCTTGTGGTCCGCCCCCTTTCCGAACCCCACATATGTGGAAGCTACATGCCCCAGGCTGCCCTTTTTGTTTTTCTTACATGTTATAGCACAATATCAGATATTCAGACGGGAATAGGATCATTGAATCAAACTAAACTAGGAATCACATCTGGAATCAAATTTTTAGAATATCAGAATCATCATAAAACTGAAAACTGAAATAATCAAGAAAAACTGCATCCAATGGATGGTCACCAGAAAAAAATAGAAAAGAAATAATGCAGAAAAACTGGATGGATGAAGTAAACTAGAATTAGTTGAAACTGTATTAAACAAACTGTTATCAAACTAAACTAGAGTCAGTTAAAACTGCAAGGAAATAATCAAGAAAAAAATCGAAAAGAACGCTAACCAGACAATAAAGCCGAAAAAAATGAATGGTCACTGAAAATTACAGGGTTCACCAGCTTTGGTGAAAAATGCATAAGGGGGGATGGAAATGCTAAAAAAAGAGCTGAATAAAAAAAAAAAAAAGAGGATGCAAGTGATTGAAATGGGCAGAATCAGAGACCCCCCTGTTGAAGGCATAGATTACAAAGAGGATGTTTTGCCAAGACCATTAGAGTTATGGGTTAGGAGCTAAATTGGGGGAAATCCATCGAAAGACTAGTTTTCCTGCCAAAATCATAAAGAAATAGAAAAGACCCCTCAAAATCTCATTATTTCCAAGAATCCCAGAAAAGGTAACTTGTAAATAATGGAAAGTGAAAACCTAATTTGATAATAATAATGAAAAGGAATTAAAAAAAAAAAAAAAGGAACTTGATGTAGGACAGCATGCAAAATGACCTAATCTATATGCTAAGATCAGATCAGAAAAAAGTAAAGAACCATAAATTAAACTATTACCAGCACATTTAACATGCAAAAAAACATCCATAAAGAGCATGAAATAGCCTACAATGAATCACAAGATCTGCAGATCGTTCCACATCTATGCCTATTAAGGTAAGATCTAAGTTTTAATCCGGATCATCTCTCTCTGTAATTGGTGAACAGTCCCGATTAAGCTTCGGATCTTGGGTTTATAGGAATTTAGCGCAAGATGATAATTAAGGATTAAAAAAACAAAAGTCACTTAACCAAATTTAGCATAGAAAGTATCCAATAAAAGATTAAGTAAAGAAATACTGAATGATAGATAAGGATGGAGCGATATTACCACGACCTTGTACTGAATGTGGCTTCATGCCCAGGGGAAAGAAACAAGAACAAAGAATCTGCCAAGTTTAGAGTAGTCTTAATTCATCATCCATCCAAAAACTAATTACAAAGAAGAGAAATGGATCTTAAATAAGGGCGTCCAACCCTAATCTAGAAGAAAAGAGAAAATTGCCCAAACTTAAGTCACAACACAATACCCTCGATGGTAAATATCCAAAGTAAAAAAAGCTAAACTATAACATAAATCATCATCATCATCATCAAGACCTTATCCCAATTAGGGGTCGGTCACATGAATCTTGTTCCTCCATTCCACTCCATTAAGTACCATGGCTTCATTTAGTTTCAAAGTTTTTAAATCTTTTCTCACCACTCCTATCCAAATTCTTTTGGGCCTTGCCCTTGCCCTTTTAGAACCTTCTACTTGCATTGTTAGACATGTCCAAACCATCTAAGTCTAATCTCCCTTATCTTGTTACCTATTGGTGCTACCCCTACGTTTCCTCTAATGTTTTCATTCCTAATTCTATCCTTTCTCATCTTGCCACTCATCCATCTCAACATCCTCATTTTTGTTATGCTCAACCTATGAACATGATGTTATTTAACTGCCCAACACTAATCCATAGAGCATGGCCAGCCTTATAGCTATCCTATAGAATTTTCCTTTTAGTTTGAGGGGCACCCTCTAGTCACACAAAACTCCAGATGCACATCTTCACTTGTTCCAACCGGCTTGGATTCTCCAGGTAACCTCCCTCTCAATCTCTCCACTCTCATGAATCATTGATCTTAAGTGCCAAAAGTGGTCTTTTACAGGGACTTCTTGGTTATCAATCTTTACTGGTGCTCCACTCCCACTCCTCTCCTTACTTACAATTGCATTCATATATTCCTTCTTAGTTCGGCTGATTTTAAATCCTTTAGGTTCTAATGCTTCTCTTCATAACTCTAGCTTTGTGTTTATGCCCTGCCTTGTCTCATCAATTAAAACTATATTATCTGCAAATAGCGTGCACCATGGAATCTCCTCATGCTTTTGTTAACTCATCCACAACCAACGTGAAAAGGTATGGGCTCAATGCTGATCCTTGGTGTAAATCCTATAGTGATAGGAAAATCACCAGTCTCTCCACTAGTAGTCTTAGCATTTGTTACTGCTCTCTCATACATATTTTTAATAATGTCTATATACTCTCGCGAAACCCCTTTCTCGCCCAACGACCTTCATATTAAATCTCTAGGGACCTTATCATAAGCTTTCTCTAAGTCAATAAAGACCATGTGGAGGTCCTTCCTCCTCTCCCTATATATCTCTATCAATTGTCTTAATAAGAAAATAGCTTCCACAGTAGACCATCCAAGCGTGAAACCAAACTAGTTCTCTAATACACATGTCTCATGCCGTAGCTTCTTCTCAATCACTCTTTCAAAAAGTTTCTTAGTATTGCTCATAAGTTTGCCCCCTCATAATTAGTGCAGCTCTATACGTCACCTTTAATCTAATAAATTGGTACAATAGAGCTCTTCATCCATTCATCTGGCATTTTCTTTGATTTTATAATCTTATTAAATAACTTGGTCAACAAAACTACTCCAGTGTCACTCATATGCTTCCAAAACTTTATTAGTATACCATCAGGCCTCAAGGCCTTTCCTGATTTCATCTTTTTCAAGGCCTCTTTCACTTCAGGTATTCTAATCTTATAGTCGTATCTATATTGTTCAATGTTATTTAGGTTCACAGAATTTTTAATCCCTATATTCTAGGGCAATTGTCATTTAGCAATTTTTTAATGTAACTTTCCCACCTTTGTTTGATCTCGCCATCATTGACTAGTACCCTTTGATCATCACTTCTAATGCACTTAATGTGGTCTAAGTCCTTAGCCTTCTATTGTCTTATTTTTGCAAATTTAAACACATCTTTCTCACCTTCTCTTGATCCTCGTCTATTATAAAGATCATCATATACCTTAAGTTTGGCCTCACTATTCTCTTAGCAACCATTTTGGCGTTCTTACACTGTTCATAGTTTTCATTATTTCTAGTCTCCTGCCATTCTTTAAAACATACCTGTTTTTCTTTAATAACTTTTTGCACTATTCACTCCACCGCCATGTTTCCTTTACTACTTGTATTTTACCTTTAGATACTCCTACGACATCTTTTGCCACTTTCTTAATGGACTCAGCCATATTAGTCCACATGGTGTTTACTTCTGTTCCATTGTTCCTGTTTCCTTCTATCATTAACTTACTTGTGATTGAGGTTATTTTCTCCCCTTTTAAGTTCCACCACTTAGTTTTTAGATACCTATTAAGTTCATTTTCTTTCTTTCATCCTTTAATGTAGATATCCATAACCATTAACCATTTGTGATTGAGGTTTTTCTCACCGGATGTCACCTTACAATCCTTACACATTGATCTTTTGGTATTCCTAAGTAACAAAAAGTCTATTTGGCTTTTATGGAGTCCACTTTTAAAATTTATTAAGTGTTCATCCCTCTTCTTAAAGAATGTGTTTGCAAGGGCCAGGTTATATGCCAAAGAAAAATTGAGGATAGCTTTCCTCATTTCATTTCATTCTCTGATATCATACCCTCCATGTACCCTATCATATCCTTCCTTTTCTTTTCCTACATGGCTATTCAAGTCTGCTCCTATAAATATCTCCTCTATGTTGAGAATTTCTTGCATGACTCCCTCCATATCTTCCCAAAACTGTCTCCTGATTATATTTTCTAACCCTACTTGTGGTGCGTATGCACTTATAACATTCATGATATGCTCCCCTAGAATAAGTTTTATTATTATAATTCTATAATTGGTTCTTTTAACATCTACAACTTTATCCTTTAATTTTTTATCCATCACTATTCTTACGCCATTTCTATTTTTATCCTTTCCTACGTACCAAAGCTTATACCCATTGAGTTCTCTAGTTTTAGCCCCTTTCCACTTGGTTTTTTGGATACAAGCTATGTTGACTCTTTTATGTTTCATTATATCTGCTAGCTCTAGGCAATTACCTATCAATGTCCATATATTCCATGTGGCTATACAAACCTTATGCTCTTGAGATAGCCTGTTTACCCATGCACTTCTCGACCCCTATGACATGAACCCGTGTCTACTGCCCATTGCACCTAGGTTCTGATGCAATGGGTCACTTTTGAGCGGACACTCTAGCAGCCCTTGCCCATTTTCACTACACCTGAGATACGATGTAGTGAGTCGCTTATGTGAGACTCCCTAGCTTAAGGGAATGTCAATGATTGATTCATGTCGTGTTAGGGTTGCCATACTTAGAAGAAGCTGAAGATGATTTTCATTATCTTTTTTTTTTTTTTTTTCTTACTCACAAACTAATATACATATGCACATTCATTTGTAAGTAGGAAGAGAAAATAACAAAATCATCTTCAACTTCAACTTCTTAAAAATGGTTTTACTGGCCAACTAGCGCTAGAAGTAAAACCCTCCTTTTTTTATCCCGGCTTGGGATCGGCATTAGCGGAGCTTAGAACATAAATCATAAGGAAAAAAAAAAAAAGTGGGATGGTCCCCATCAATGTCCCCTGCCAAAAGACTTCAACCTTGTCAAAGTAGAAACATTGAACCTCCCAAGTGTATGTGTGCTCAATGTCAGGTCTTCAAATGAATATACATACACTTAGGTCATTAGTAGTAATCATCCATGCATGTAGCTTCCCAAGGTGGGGTCTTCAAAGAGTGCCTATATAAGTGGATCTTCAATCATCTCTTACACATACATCTTCCCACAGTGGAGTCCGCATTGTAATACATATGTACGTGCAAGAGATCATCCACTCTTAGGGATCCAACGAAATAAGGACCCTCCACTGTCGCCTCTAATATATCCTAAAGTCAAGTCCAGGGTAGCAATCATCATCATGGGGCTCTTGGTGCCGTAAATTGTCATTACAATCTCAAAGGTTTGGACCTAAATGATAAAGCTCGTACTCTATAATCTAGGTACAATCAGATGTAGGCCTATCTTTCCACTCAACAAAATTTTTTTGATAATCCCTTTGTCTACTGGACACTATAAGATCGTCAAATATGTCTTCTACCTACTTTTTCGTTGGACAAACCTATGGCTGCAAAGGTTATGGCTGTGTGAGTGGTATGGCACCAAGGGCTTTGGACGGGCTAGGTACAATCAATGCTAGGGTTAGGGCCAGGGTCAAGACTAGTATTAGTGGGTGGACTGGTGGGTTGAAGAAAAGGAACTAGATCCTCTACATTAAATATGAAACTAATCCCCCAATCAAATGGAAAATTCAGGATATGTGTTGTCCCCTACCTGATTAGCATTGCGAGCCTGTAACTTCTGAGCAACTCCCTATGGAAATCACTCAGGTCTCATGGAAACCAAGATACGATCACCTAGCTGAAATTCCTTATATTCTCTGTTCAAGCCAACAGCAAATTTATATTTCTCATTACTTAAACTAATCCTTTGTCTGATCTAAGAATACAAATCATGAATATAGTGTTACAATGTTACTGGCTTAACTTAGATGGCCTAGGTAATATAGACATGAGTATGAGATCTACAAGCAAACTAGGCTTGTACCGATGAACGACCTCAAGGAACTGACATCAATTTTTCTATTAACAAAATTACGACATATGAACTCGACAACTAATAAAGCAATATCCCAACTCCTAATGTGCTCTTCCTAAGCACCTCAACAAATTCCCTAGGCTTCGATTCACAACTTCTGTCTAACCATTCATCTACATGTAGAAAGCAGAGGAGAAGTGAAGCCTTGTGCCCATCATATGCCACGGTCTCTTCCAAAAATAGCTGATAAACTTAACATCCTTGTCAAACACTATGGACTTTTGTAACCCATGTAATTGGACTATTGACTCAAAAAAGTGCTGTCAATCCTACACGCATCAACAATCTTAGAGTAAGTAATGAAGTAGGCCATTTTGGAAAACTGGTGCAGAATGACAAATATGGAATTGTGTTTTCTGATAGTCTTAGGTAATCCAAGCACAAAGTCCATGCTCAAATCTTGCCACGAGGCATGTGGCACTAGAAAAGGGGTGTACAATCCCATATTCTGTTTGCCCTGCTTTGCCAATTAATAAGTACGACATTGCCCAATCATGTTAGCAACCTCTAGCTGGAGACTAGGCAAATAAAACCTATCAAAGACAAGGAGAATTGTCTTGTTACAATCGAAATGGCCAGCAACTCACCCACGTGGAGTTCCCAAATGAGAAAATCACTCAAGGAAGTGCATGTAATACACAAATGGAGGCCTCAAAATAGATATTCATCTTGCAAGAGGTAGTCCCCAGCAGTCTGTATCTGACCTTCATTCAATGACATGTAAATCTCCTATATCCGGGCACAATGGATAATCCTCTCTCAAATACTCATACCCAGTGACCTCAACTTGTAAGGTATAGTAGCACCAACTTATGAGTGAACGAATCTACAGGTTAGTTCTAGACCCCTACCTTGTGCTTAAGCATAAATGCATATTCCTAAAGAAACTTAAGCCATTTGGCATGTCTCGGGTTTAATTTCTTTTGGGAGCTGAGGTATTACAGGGCCTCATGGTCAGAGAACAAGAGAAATTCTGGAATAAATAATGCCTCCAATGTTGTAATGCATGAAAGAGCGCATAGAACTCCTTATCATAAGTGAAGTATTGCTACCATGTGTCGTTTAATATCTATCTGAAAAACACCATGAGGTGACTCTCCTAACTTAGAACTCCTATACCTAAACTAGATGTATCGTACACCACCTCAAAAACCTTTGAGAAGTCTAGTAGGCGCATCACGGATACTTTAGTCATCCGCTCTTTGATTTCTTTGAACATAGTAGAAACAATGTTCATCAATTTAAGCCCTCCCTTCTCCATGCAATCAGTAATGGGAACCATAATGGAACTGAACCCATGATTAAAGAGACAATCAAAGGTAGCTAACCCATGGAAACTGTGGACCTCATGAATATTTTGTTGTTAGCTCCACTCCAAGATAGACCTCACCTTCTCTAGGTCCACAGAGATAGCTTGAGCAAAAACCACAAATCCTAAGAAGATAAACTTGTTGGAAAGTGAATGAACATTTCTTAAGAATGCGTATAGCTTCTCTGTCCTTGGCATCTCATAGATCTGCCTCAAGTGGATGAGGTGTTGTTCCTGGGTTTGACTATAGATTAGGATGTCGTCAAAATACATGACTAAGAACTTGTTGTGCACAAAGAGAGATAAGAAGTTTACATGGTTCAGCTATCATGCCTACATCCACGGGAGAGGAGCAATCCACTATTTGATCAGATTACATAGTGAGGAGGCTAAAAGCCTCTCCTACCTTCCTCTATTTCTCTACATCTCAATCTTTCTCACTACCTTTTCTCTTCTTTCCTATTTTTTTTCTTTTTTCTTTCGTCTTCTCTTCCTCTCTCGACTATGATTTCTTCTTCGGTTGATCGACAGCTGCTCCTTCCTTGCAGCCAACCTGTCAATTCCTTCTTTTTCCCTTGGTCGACTGTCTCCTTCCACCAGCGATAGGTTCGACTACATTGACGACGGTCATCGATGAGAATCTCTCTTTGTGGCTTCCCTTGGCCACTTGTCTGTTGCTGTCGCTGTCTTGGTCATTTAGTTGTTTTGGCGACTAAGAAGCAGTAAATCGTGTTGGCTGCCTGGTTTTCTTTTGCCTACGATGAGCGCAACTATCGCAGTTGCCCGATCCCCCTCCTTTCTACCTTTTTTTCTTTTTCACTGTCAGCATTTTGCTGGGGAGATCTCGTCAACTGCTCGGTTTGGTTTTCTTCTCTGGCGATAGTTGCACAGCCCTCAATCCACCTTTCCTTGGTTGATCGGCTGCTACTTCACCAAAATAGGGGATGCTGCAGCCTACCGCCTATATTTTTAAGATCTGCTGTTCAGATCTCTATGGACATCCAAAATTTCTCATTTTTCTAATAGCTTTCACAATCCAGTACTCCTTGTTCCCCGTCGTCGTTGATTTTTCAATGCTGAGTTTGCTCGCTGGATCCTTATTAGTCATTGGAGACTCTCTGACGCCAAATGTACTCCTGCCAATCACAAGAGGTTTTCCAAAGCTTGATCTATTCCTGGAATCCTTGTCCTTCATTGGAGATTTTCTAGATTGAAGTCATCCGGTGAGCTTTCATCAAAATCTAGAGTCTTCTTCCAAACCATTTTTCTTCTCTCTCTCTCGTGAGAACTGGCTCTCTCTCCATTAGATGATCCGCCACTTATTTCTCCCTCCCCAAAACTGTATTGCTCTCTACCAAACCCAGAGCAAGAGAAACCTAATAGATGGATGTGCCAAACAACATGACAGAGATGACGCCAGATCTAGTGCCGAAATCTAGACTTCTCCAAAATGGACAATCCGATCAACAACGTCGCTTGATACCACTTCTTGTGCCGGACCTGCCATGGTTTGACAGATTTGACAATCAAGATCGATAATCTATAAGGATAAGCACACACATGAAGAAAGATAAGAAATTACATGGTTCGGCTAGCATGCTTATGTCAAGGGAAAAGAGGAATCCACTATTTGATAAGATTATGTAGTGAGGGCTAAAAGCCTTTTTCAACCCTCATCTACTTCTCTACATCTCAATCTCTCTCCCTCACCTTTTTTCTCACCTTTTTTTTCCTTCTCCTTTCCTCTTCTTCTCTGGCTGTGTTTTCATCTTCAGTTGATCGATGACTGTTCTTTTGTACCCTGCCAGCCGATCCCCTTCTCCGTAGGGTCGTGCGATGTCTCCAGCACCTCTCCAATTGGTTGGTGATCTCCTTCCTCGCAATCCACCAGTCGATTCCTTATTCTTTTCCTCGGTTGACTGTACCAACTGATGCAACCTGGGTCAACAGCATGGATATTATCTGCTTTAGGGCAGCTCCACATAACCCTCTTCCTTAGAAGATGCCAGTAGCCCTCTCACCTCATGGTTTTGCTCTACCTAATCTAGGAAAAATGCATCCATGCTGTGAGGGAAATTCATCCTCATAACCGACCCAAACCACTTCTCCTCAAGCGATGTGTAACTAAATTCAGGCTACCCGCAGCCTACCATCTGGTAGCTCACCACAATCCTCCAGGACCACGCACTCAAACTACCCATAAGACACTCTCCTTCACACAAGGAAAACACCCCCCTGCTTGCAAACCCAATCTAGAGCCCACCAAGTGACACGTGCAGCCTACGACCACACCATCCTGGGTCTGGTTCTGATACCAATCTTGATGCAAGACAGCATGCAAAATGGCCTAATCTATATGTTTAGAACATATCAGAATCAGTTTAAATAAAAAAACATAAATTAAACTATCACTAGCACATTTAATATGGAGAAAAACAGCCGTAATGATCATGAAATGGCCTACACAGGATCTACAGATAGTTCCGTATCTGTACCGATTAAGGTACATTCAAAGTTTTAATTCAAAACATCCCTTTGATTGGTGAATGGTCCTGATTAAGTTTAGGATCTAGGGTTTCTACAAATTTGGCATAGAATGATAATTAAGGATTAAGAAAAACAGCAGCTATGCAACCAAATGCAGCATAGAAGCTATCTAATAAAAGATTAAGTAGAGAAATGCTGAATGACAGATAATGATGGAATGGTATTACCTTGGCCTCGTACTGAATGCGGTTTCATGCCCACGAGAAGGAAACAAGAACAAGGAATCTACCCAGTTTAAAGTAATCTCTATTCATCATCCATCAAAAACTAATTACAATGTAAAGAAGAATCTTAAGTAGGGGAAATCTAACCCTAATCTAGAAGAAAAGACAAAAGATAAAATAGCTCTCATTTAAGTCACAACACAATAACAAACCCAATACCCTCAGTGATAAATACCCATTGTAAAAAAAAACTAAACTATAGCATAGATCATGAGGGGAAAAAAAAAATGAAAAGTGGGATGGTCAATATTGAAACCCTCCTTCCAAGTTACCTGGAAACTCATATCCTCAAATGGGGAGACGAGAATCACATTTATGAAGCACATTTTCCAAGGCACTGGGGAAACCAAACCTTTCTCGTTTCAAAAACGCATCTGGAGAAAATGTGTTTCCCCACCTCTTTATGCACTTCCTGCAACTTAGGCATGAATTTTTATTGTACTTCCATTTATGTTTTAATTTAAATATGCATCTTCCAACCTGCAGCCCCATCTACCCCACCAAAAAGAAAAAAACTACCATCAAACTGTACATGGCAAGCTTGGACACTATAGTATTACCTAGTGTCTGCCACAAGGAAAATGTCAGGGAAACTGCATAAATAGGTGTGCATCCTTGACTTGTAACAACCAGGCAGCAAGCCTGAGCTCCAGCTCAGCAAAAACATATATGGATTATTGTGCGTAGGTGGAGCATGAGAGGTGCAACACTCTGTCATTTTCCTCTCTTATAACAGAGACAACACATGAAGTTCTTTGGAATCCCAAGATCCAGTGTGCAACCAATCCCACAAAAAACAACAGGTGGCAACTCACCAACATTACAAAGAAAACTATGCTATAGTAACTATATCTATTCATGTTTTGCCAATTAATTAGTTTGTCTATTCACTAAATCACCGAACCATGACAAATCAACCCTAGCATAAGTATTGTCGAACGACAGATGGCTGCACCCAGTACAACATGGCAAAAGAGTATGTCCATGACTTGCTAATTCCCATAAGCATTAGGTTTTTCAAAAATTATATGCAGTGCATTGTAATCAGCATAACTCAAGGTTGGAGTGATAGGCTTTACCAAAGATATCATTCAAGACATTCAGCAAGATGTAGATTTCTGTTTGATGAAATCTGATACTGGATTCTATTTTATTCATCTTTTGCAATGTGTTTTCCAACTAATTAACCTAGAAAGAATGAGTTACAATATAACATTCTTAAAGTAAATATAAGGAACCAACACAAGTATTTAGAGTGAAATTGGAGATTTGCCACACAAAACTTCCTTTGAATCAAATTTTTACACAGGTAGTAAATATCAAACATGCAAGAGAAGTTTTCTATGTGACAGAATTGCACATGCCTCGAGGGTGATTACTGCAACATTATCGGGTAAGCTGTAGGACTCCATGGCTGAGAAAGTTGATACATGAGAACTTATCCAGTTATCTTCCTCCTGCAAGTTGAGAACCAATTTCTTTACTGTATGAAATCAACAACAATAATCAAATAAAGTCTTTCACCTGTTCTGTGAATGCCAGAAGCAGTGGAGAATATATCTCCTGGCCAACTGACCGGCGCCACTTAGCACCCTCTCCTAACGGATTAATCCTAAGATAAAATTTTCCTTGAACCTGCCAAGATGTTATTGAACCACTAAGTTAACAAGTCTGTGCTAAGGCTTCCTATATATGGAAATTGTTTATGTAAAAATTCATATCCTGAAATACGTGAGGTTAAAGCTAAAAACACATGCATACATTGAAATCATGCAACTTTTATCCAAACAATAAACATATAAGAAAAATAAAAATATCAAAAGGTAAATCATGCTCCACCATCCTTGTTTAAATGTAATTGGGATTCCCCTTCTTATGATGCCATGATTTCCCTTTTGAACTATGAAAATCCAAAATCAAATGATTAAGCTTCCTTATGGGAAAAATGTAACCCTAATGCACATATTTGAACAGTGAGTGGTTATACACGGTTCAGTTTATATATGTCATAAATAATTATAGAACTTCAAAAAGTTTCAAATTTTTTCAAAGAGAAGTCAGCACAAGAATGTCATAACCCAATACCTACAACTGACAGATTATTTTGTCATGGGTAGAGTGGTACGACAGTTCCAGCAGAGACTCAGTTATCCAAAAGAAAATTAGGATGCCAAAAATTGCAGAAACAGTGAAACATATGGGAAATGATGGGCAGTGATGGGCAGTGGTGGTGCTATCACAGATCTACTTCCACCATGTCCACAATAGGTTAACATTATTTTAGTGCAGAACTTCTATTTTTTATATTTTTTTAAGAAAAGAGTACTCACAATCCAATGCCTAGACTAAGCCTGTCTAAGAACCAAAGAAAAACCACCACTTGAGAGAAAAGAAATACTTGGAAGTAATAGAAAGAACTGCAGTCATGCTTAGCAAGAGAACTGGCTGCTGCAGCTAGCATGAGCTACTCATAAGAAAGCTACAACTACAGCACGGAGTAGGATAATTCATTGAAAAAAAGTTATCCCTAATAGTATCAGTCTAATCCTAGTTTTATGCAATAATTTGATGAATGCACACGCTGATGGTTGAGCATGTTAACGCGAACTTCGTAAGAACTTACTGTTAGTCCTGTGCATTCATCAAGGACACAAACCACTTCATTTAGGGACTCTCCAACACCTCTAGCATCATCATGAAGCAGCCTCCTGTAACAAGAGAAAGCTAGAGATTTTAGAAATCTGGAACAGAAAAGGTAATTATTAAGAGTTTCTTGGAAAAATATTGCATTAAATTGACAAATCAATTGTTGATAAATAAACAACTAACCGGTGAAGCATCAGCTCTATTTGTCCATCCAATATGCTTGACCCACCTACAGAACGGTCTACAAGTAGCGAGAGCTCTGTATTGTTATCTTCCATGTATATTCCAAGATTAATCTGACAAAAAGATGATGTTCCCTCTGTTATACTCCGAATTCTGAAATAGCACAACTATGAAAAATACAAACCTGAAGTACTCAAGGAATATAATGTCAGTATCAGTCATCATCATGGCTGGAGGCCAGATCTTTATGCATCAGCCATACTGGCAAAACACATTGATCCAAATTCTGTGATATGCAATCACAGGGCTACAAAATAGAGTGATATTCGATTCTTTGATAATGCATTTGTGTTTAGATGAATGTCTTAGATCTTCTAAAGATTACGCACATCACCATGAAAGGGGGGGTCGTGGCATAGACGCTATTTGAGTGTTTAACAATAACCATTTGCCTTTAAGCATGTATTACTAGTTTATATTACTATTAATTTGATCACTTTACTCGTTCATGTTATCGTAGATACATAACCAATCACTATCATGTCACATCAACAATTTGTGATGAATCATCATCATCAAGACCTTAACCCAATTAGGGGTCTGCCACATGAATCTTGTTCCTCCATTCCCCTCTATTAAGTACCATGGCTTCATTTAGTCCCAAAGTTTTTAAATATTTTCTCACCACTTCTATCCACATTCTTTTGGGCCTTCCCCTTGCCCTTTTAGCACCTTCTACTTGCATTACCTCATTCCTTCTAACCAGTGCCATTTTCAATCTTCGTTGGACATGTCCAGACCATCTAAGTCTAATCTCCCCATCTTGTTACCTACTAGTGCTACCCCTAAATTTCCTCTAATGTTTTCATTCCTAATTCTATCCTTTCTTGTCTTGCCACTCATACATCTCAACATCCTCATTTCAGCAACACTCCTCCTATGAAACATGATGTTCCTAGGACGAATAAGAGTAATTATTATCTAAGTTTCATTAACTATAATTGAGTTAGTATTTAGAAAGTAATTTTATAAGTCATAACTTAGTACAAAGAAATTATATGACACATCCAAGTACCATCAAGCCATGGCCTCGACACATGTTATAGAGTAAGGAGCAATTTTACTCTTTTTAAAATGGTGAGGATAGTTTGTCATTTAAAAATGTGTTTGCATATTTTTCTACAGAAATTGCGGATGGGGCTATTAGCTGTACACTTAGGTAGATGGAGTATTTAAGTTATCTTCCTTGAAATGAAGCACCGGAAAGGAGGTTTTTTTTTTGGTAAGGAAAATGGGAAGGTTTGAGTAATGGAAACCCTAGGTGGTTGATATTAACATATGCTCCTCTTGGCTCTTTTAATGTCTTTCTGAGAATTAAAAATGAAGCCACAAGTCCATGCTGAACAATGCAAAACCTCGACGGGCTAATCGACTTAGACAAGAAAATAGCAATCTTTTTGATGGGTTAGCTACCGAACAACAGCTAGAGAGTAGGTAAGGAATAAGAATCAAAGTGCAGAAATATTATGCTTTTCAACAAGTTTTATATATACTAGAAAATATCCAAAATTCAGATAAAATAGGAATATACGTATGTATTGACTGTTACAGAAAGAAAGGGCCAATATAACTGCCATATAAGAAGCTGTTTTCAATCAATACAGGTGTGGTTTGTTGCACCCAAAATATATTGCCAAAGCATGGGTCAATATCGTATGTATCAGCTGATATTCCTGTTATGTGACTGTTATTTTGTTCACTTGAACTACTAAAGCAAAAATGGATCTACTTCTTTCTAATTAAATAACTTTGTTTCACCAAAATTACTTGCCAAGCAACCAAATATATTTTTTGTTTCCGAATTGTCACCGGTTTAGGAGGAAAGGTATGATCATCATCATCACCATCATCAAGACCTTATCCTGATTAGGGGTTTGTCACATGAATCTTGTTCCTCCATTCCCCTCCATTAAGTGTTATAGCTTCATTTAGTTCAAAGTTTTTAAATCTTTTCTCACCACTTCTATCCACGTTCTTTTGGGCCTTCCTCTTGCCCTTTTAGAACCTTCTACTTAGAGCACCCACTCCTTATAATTGGTGCTCTTTTTGGTCTACGCTAGACATGTCCAAACCATTTATGTCTAATCTCCCTCATCTTGTTACCTATTAGTGCTACTCCTAAGTTTCATCTAATATTTTCATTTTTAATTTTATCCTTTCTTGTCTTGCTACTCATCCATCTCAACATCCACATTTCAGCAACACTCATCCTTTGTACATGTTGTTCCTTAACTGCCCAACACTCTGATCCATAGAGCATGACCAGCCTTACAACCATCTTATAGAATTTTTCTTTCAATTTGAGTGGTACCCTTCGATCACACAAAACCCCAGAGGCGCATCTTCATTTGTTCCAACCACTTGGATTCTCTAGGTAACCTCCCTCTAGTCTCTCCACTCTCATGAATTATCAATCCGAAGTATTGGAAGTATTCTTTTAGGGGGACTTCTTGGTTATCAATCTTTAATGGTGCTATACTCCCGCTCTTCTCCTTGCTAAAATTGCATTCCATATAAGTTGTCTTAGTTCGACCAATTTTAAATTCTTTAGATTCTAATGCATCTATCCATAACTCTAGCTTTGTATTTATGCCCTCCCTTGTCTCATCAATCAACACTATATCATCTGTAAGTAACATGCACCATGGAATCTCCTTGTGTAGATGTTTTGTTAACTCATCCATAACTAACATAAAAAGGTACAAGCTCAATGCCAATCCTTAGTACAATCCTATAGTGATAGAAAAATCACCGGTCTCTCCGTTAGTGGTCCTAACATTTGTTATCGCTCCTTCATACATATCCTTAATTAAGTCTATATACCCCCGTGAAGCAATGGTAAAGTTGTCGTCATGTGACCTTGAGGTCACAGGTTCAAGGAGTGGAAATAGCCTCTTACAAAAATGCAAGTTAAGGCTGTGTACTATAGACCCTTGTAGTCTGCCCCTTCCTCGAACCCCGCATACGATAGAGCTTCGTGCACCGGGGCTGCCCTTCTCTTTAACCCCTGTGAAACCCCTTTTTGACCAACACCTACCATATTAACTCTCTAGGGACTCTATTATAAGCCTTTTCTAAGTCAATAAAGACCATGTGAAGGTCCTTCTTCGTCTCTCTATATTTCTCTATCAATTGTCTAAGTAAGAACATAGCTTCCATGGTAGACCTCCTAGGCATGAAACCAAATTGGTTCTCTGATATAATTGTCTCATGCTGTAGCCTCTTCTTCATCACTCTTTCAAAAAGTTTCATGGTATGACACATAAGTATGATCCCCTGATAATTAGTGCAACTTTGTATATCTCCTTTATTTTTATAAATTGGTACAATAGAGCTCTTCCTCCATTCATTCGGCATTCTCTTCGATTTCACAATCTTGTTAACAATTTTGTCAAACCAGTATCTTCCATATACTTCCAAACCTCTATTGGTATACTATCAGGCCCCAGAATCTTTCCTGATTTCATCTTTTCCAAGGCGTGTTTCACTTTAGGTATTCTAATCCTATGGTCATATATATAATGCCCAACATTATTTGTGTTTACGGTACTTTCAATCCCTATATTCTCAAGGTAATTGTCATTTAACAATTTTTGAAAGTAACTTTCCCACCTTTGTTTGATCTCGTCATCTTTGACTAGTACCCTTTGGTCATCACTTATAATACACTTCATGTGGTCTAAGTCCTTACTCTTAATTTCTCTTCTGCGAGTTTAAACACATCTTTCTCACCTTCTCTTGTTCCTAATCTATTATAGAGATCATCATATCCCTTAAGTTTAACCTCACTTATTACTCTCTTAGCAAAATTTTTAGCATTCTTATATTGCTCAAAGTTTTCTTTATTTTTAGTCTTTTGCCATGCCTTGAAACACACGTATTCTTTAATAACTTTTTGCACTTTTTCACTCCACCACCAAGTTTCCTTTGTTGGTTGCCTTTTACCTTTAGATACACCTAGAACATCTTTTGCCACTTTCTTGATGGACATGGCCATATTAGTCCACGTGTTTACTTTTGTTTCCTCTTTCCAAATTGCTTCTACTATCAACTTGTTTGTAAATGATGTTATCTTCTCTACTTTTAAGTTCCACCACTTAATTTTCGAACACCTATTAAGTTCATTTCCTTTCTTCCATACTTTAATGTAGATATCCATAACCATTAATCTATGTTATGAGGTTAGACTCTCACTAAGCATCACCTTACAATCCTTACATCTTGATCTTTCAGCATTACTAAGTAGGAAAGGGTCTATTTGCATTTTATATGGTCCACTTTTAAAGGTTAGTAAGTGTTCATCCCTCTTCTTAAAGTATGTGTTTACTATAGCTAGGTTACATGCTAAGGCAAAATTAAGTATAGCTTCCCCCATCTCATTTCTTACTCCAATACTATACCCCCGTGTACCCTATCATATCCTTTTTTTTCTTTTCCTACATGACAATTAAAATCAGCTCCTATAAATATCTCCTTTGTGTTGGGAATGTCTTGAATTTATCTTCTAACCCTACTTGCAGTGCATATACACTAATGACATTTATGATCTTCTCCTAAAACAAGTTTTTGGAGTATAATTCTATCATTGGTTCTTTTAACATTTACAACTTTATCCCTTAATTCTTTATCTACCATTATCCCTGTATCATTTCTATTATTGTCTTTTCCTATATAGTAGAGCTTATACCCATTGATTTCTCTAGTTTTAGCCCCTTTTCACTTGGTTTCTTGGATACAAGCAATGTTGACTCTCCTATATTTCATTATATCCACTAACTCTAGAC
Organism: Warburgia ugandensis; assembly: GCA_035236585.1. Classification (NCBI taxonomy): domain Eukaryota; kingdom Viridiplantae; phylum Streptophyta; class Magnoliopsida; order Canellales; family Canellaceae; genus Warburgia; species Warburgia ugandensis. The sequence goes on from CP141130.1 coordinate 51,449,967, forward strand.
TCTCACATGTCAATGTGCCTACATTCCATGTAGCTATACAAATCTTGTTCTCTTGCCTAGCCTATTTACCCACGCACTTATTGAATGGCACGAGACCCCGTGCATACTTTCCAATGCACCTGGATTCTGATGTAGCGCGTCACATCCGAGGAAACATTCTACCAGCCCTTGCCTATTTTCCACTACACCTGAGATCTGATGCAACACGTCGCTTCTAGGGGAAGGCCTAGCAGCCCTAGCATGAGGAAATGTCATAAGTTGATTCATGCATGAGGTCTACCGTGGGTTTTCCTTACCAGCTGGCACCTGACGCAAAACCCTTCTCCTTTATCCGGGCTTAGGACCAGCTGCGATAAAACTATATAGAACTAAAACCACACAAGCGGAGTTAGGAAAGGTATGATACATATATTTAAAATCTGAAGCTTCTTCAACAATATTCACAAGAAAATTCACTTCCATGACCAACGTCCTACTTCTTACACATTTGATAGTGTAGCTAGTAGACATGCTGCAGAAACACAGTTTTCACTATAAGAAAAATTGTGGACTAGATTCCATTAGAGAATTATCACTAGCAAAGGAAAACTTACTGGGTAATAATTTCCAGCAATGGGTTGATTCACTTGCAGGTTCCAGTCTGATCTGTAATCTCGAATCTGCAAATAAATATAGAAGTTCTCTTTCAAGAATGAGGATAAACAAATTCTCTATTGTAGCCTCTCTAACATAATCATCTCCCATTCTTTGTATTTATTTTAATCTTTTAGTCAATCTAGTCTGATGCATATGCTTTGCATATTGGAGCAGAAGTTTATCATAAAGTAATAAATGTGAGCTCTTGATGCATTATTAACCACCAGAGGAAGTTAATTGTCTATTTTTGTAATTTATGCAATATATTTCAGTTATAATTTTCTTTGCTAGAACAACACTTAGCATGAAAACAAATGGGTGTCCACATATACAGAAATACAGACTGAAAGTAGGCTAAATTGCAATTTTCATTGAACAACTTCTATCTGTTGAAGTTGGATCCAGTTTATGTTTTGATTGATCGGAAGTCTTTACCTTAATTGGAAGCTGTTCCAACTGGTAATACCTGCGTGAGTGCATGTGTTTAATTGAGCTTAACTACTATAACAGTTGTATTTTCAAACTTTAACCAGCCCTAAAGAATTTAAACAATTTTTTACTTTCTAAACTGTTATGTTGACATTTTAATTTATATCATCAACCATGGGTTAAAACCTCTTTTACTTATTTTTTGGACCTCAATTAAACTTTTAAAGTGTTCTACACAGTTAAGAAGTACTTCCATTTTCCAAACATACATAAATTTACCAAATGCAAGGTAAGGCTGTGTACTATTGACCCTTGTGGTCTGCCCCTTCCGTGGACCCGGCATATGCAGGAGCTTTGTGCACCAAGGCTGCCCTTTTACATAAATTTACCAAAATTAAAGTTAGTGATAATTACAAATTCTCATAAGTTTTTGTCAACTACCTCATAATTTGGATGCCATTAGTCAAGAGGTGTTGAACTGATTGAGAATCACAAGATTACTGTATAGTGTTCTTGGGTCTAGTAGCCATAGAGGATGTTGAGCTCGACTTAGAAGGGCTAAGATGCACATTTGTGAAATAGCAAGATATATACTTTGATCCCTCGAAAAGGACACATTTGCTATTGATACAAGAGTTTTAGGTAGAATAACATTTTCAAAATGGGGAATACAATTCCCACACACCTATAAAACTAATGCACACCCTCATTTGGGGTGTATTTTCACCTAACCGATCCACCTTGTTGTTAATTTTAATTGTTAAAATTAATTAGTTTTCCATGGATGATTCCTCATCCAAAAATTAAACTGTTGATTGTTCGACCATTGTTTTTCCTAAGCTAATTTGAGTTCTAAAATGCACAACAATAAGACTAATGCCATTGAAGACCACTCATAAAAATCATGGCAGGATTTGCTAAAGTATGTGATTTGAGGAAGGTTAAACTAAAGTGCTCTACACCTTTGGCAATCCAATCATTCATCAAATTATCTCCTATTTTGGATGCCTAGTAGTTCAAAAAGCATCCTAATTGAACGACTCAAGCATGGAATAAGTTTTACTTTTGATAACAATAATAGACAGTTAGTACTTCATTAAAATAATGACATAAACTCAATGTCCAAAAATACATTTTTAAGATGCTAGAATCGTTCAAACCTAGTGATTCTTTGGTTAGGAGATATCTGAAGCAAGTAAAATTAGAGGAGCAGTTCAAATCATTGAAAGGTGAGAGTGTTCATCCAAAAGTGAGCATATTGGCTTTAGCTTTTCATTTGAGTTCTTTGGTTTATCATTATCCATGTGATTTACAGGATATGGACCCTATGGCAAGATGGTTTACATCATTAAAAAAGTCAGGCTACAGCTGTAGCTATAGCACAAAATTGAGGGTGTGATATTTAGTCTAAGAGGAATGCTAAACAGACAGACATATGAGGCACGTGGCGCACCTCCAATGGCTGCAAATCATTTTGAATCACTTTTCCATGATGGGGTCGCATCTTTGGATGATCTGATCCATTCATCTAATTACTTTGGATTTGGGTACCTCATAAATAAGAAATCAGAATGAATGGATGATTCTCACAACCCAAAACTTGTGTTTTTGGGAGCTGAATCTAGGTTAGTGCTTTACAAAATTTCTAACCCTTCAGTTTCTTGTGAGTAGAGGTACATTTTTTAGACATTAGAAGAATCCAATCCACATGGTTTTGAGCCACCTATATCAAAAGCTAGAACAATTATATGGAGTCAAATCATCCAAAGGTGGGCCAACTAATTATGGTCAATCTCGCATTCTTCTTAGTCCAACAAGGTGTGGGAGTATTATTTTTCCATCAGAATATAGAAAATATGCAGGATGAAATGAGCTTGAAAAAGTGGCACAATAGCATTTAAATATGTTTTATTAAATAAGGTTAATTTGTAATTAGAAAGAAAAAGGATGTAACTGAAATTTATGCCAAATATGAAGGGAAAAGCTGACATTTAAGAAGAGATAGGATAAAACTAAGATTCATGCAAAACAAAAGGGGCAAAAGAGGGCACTTGAAAAATCCAGATGGGCTAAAAAGCAAAAGTTGTTTCGGCCTTTAGAGTAAGTTATAGATTAAATAGAAAGGTTATTGTCTTGCAATGAATAAACTACTCCATCTCAAACATAGCAAGTATTAGGATCATTTTGCATGTTTGTTTAATTAAAAATATTATGAGAAGAGTTCTATGACAGTTAAAGATGACAAACATAAACAATGTGAAGATAGGATACTTTTAGGACCTATTAACAAGTACCAAAGAACTGGACAGAAAATTCAAGTTCAAGTTCTTCAATTTGAATGGACAATCTAGTTCAAATTTGATGCTGAAAGAACTGAATTACAAGAACCGAGAACCAAATAATTAGACTACAATGTCTCTATAGGTTTATATTTAAGTCATATAAACTAAAATTTTGTTAGACTAAAATAGCCATCATATAAACATATATTAATAGAAGGGGAGCCTTGGCGCAACGGTAAAAGTTGTTGTCATGTGACCTTGAGGTCACGGGTTCAAGGCGTGGAATCAACCTCTTGCAAAATGCAAGGTAAGGCTACCTACTATAGGCCCCTGTGGTCTGCCCCTTCCCCGGACCCCGCATAGGCGGGAGCTTTGTGCACTGGGGCTGCCCTTTTATAAACATATATTAATAATGGCAAAATAGTCTTGTCCTTCTCAATCTCTTTTGAGGGGGGCAGGGGAAAAGGAAAAGGTATAATTTTTGTGCAGAAATCCCATAGTTTACATGCCAAACCTAGCACCCCACCCCCCTCTCTCTTTTGTGTAATGCTTCAGCAACGTAGACCAAGGACAAAGGATTGGGATCAGGGTTCTGAAACCGTGTTTTGGGGTTTACAGAATTTAGGAAACTAGGGTTTCAAAGAAAATTTCTAAGGTTAGGATTAAAGACACACAAATTTATTTTTTGGTTCTGAGATTATAGTGCTACAATAAGTGGCAACAAGACAGGTTTGCAGATTTTCGATGGATTTTATGGACTGTGCACACTTGGAAAAGTGCAGGATGATTTATGGTTTTGATATTGGACTTCGAAAGAATGATTGTGATGACTAGAGTTTGAATGTTTGGGATTTTAAGGCTGTACGTTTAGGGATTGGAAACAATATAAGGGCTAGAAAGTGAGAGTGTGCTTAAAGGATAAGAGAAGGGGCTGGAATTAGGGTTAAAAGAGTGGGATATGAGAAAGGTATTGAGAGTAGGAATGGCTATAAATAATAGGATTTGTGAACGCTAAAACAGTGCAACCCAAAAACCAACTAGTTTTGGAGAAAACTAGTTGGATCTCTCAGGTATTCTTAACAAAAATTGCCTCAAAAAGAAGTAGATATTTTGGAGTTGATTTAAACAATATCAATCCAAAAGAATCACCAGCAATAAAATGAATATTGTCCACTCCTTGGAGCGGGTTTGAGGCACCAGCACCTGGAGCGTGCATTCAGACGTGCCTTTGACTCCCAGGCGTAGGTGATGAACTGCTATGACACCTACTTTGATTTTTTTCATCTTCCAACCGTATTTTCTCTTGTTCTGAGAGCTAATATTTGGAAAAGATCATTCCTTTTCAATCTTTTATAGATCTAAGCAAAGAAAGGTATGGGTTCATGAATCTTCCTCTTCAAGCCACATTTTCTATTAAGAAAAGTAAAAATCAGTACCCTTTTTCTAATTTGTTCATTTTTTGCTTACTATTTTTGATAAATGTTGATGGGTTCTTATTCTATAGGTATATGGAATGTAATTTTAGCAAGGAGAGTAGGAGTGGAGCACCAGTCAAGATTGATAACCAAGAGGTCCCCATGAGAGACCACTTCCGATACTTAGGATCATTGATCCATGAGGGTGGAGAGATTGAGAGGGAGGTTACCCAGAGAATCCAAGCGGGTTGGAACAAATGGAGATGTGCATCGGGGGTTTTATGTGATCGGCAGGTGCCACTCAAACTAAAGGGAAAATTCTATAGGATGGCTATAAGGCCGGCCATGCTCTATGGATCAGAGTGTTGGGCAGTTAAGGAACATCATACCCATAGGCTTTGTTTTGTTTTGTTTTTTTCTTAATGTTTTTAGGGTTTTTCTCTATTTTCTGAAATACAATTATAGAAACAATTTTTAATTATTGTTTTTTTACATTTACTCAGTCAAACTTATTTCCATTCACATAAATAGCTTCCCTTTATTTGCGAATTGTGATTGCATAAAAGCACTAACTCTTTTCTGATTTCTATTTCTAGGACTAGAATTCAAAGATGTCATCATCAATGGATTCAAATTCAGATGTTTCATGTTCATCGGCTCTTCCCAAATCTGCAAACCTGAGGTGGGAGTATGGAGAGCTAAGGATTTCAGGTGAAAAAACACTGTTTCATGCAAATTGTGTAGATAAGTACAGTGATGGGATTTATAGATTGAAAAAACCTTTAGTTGGACGGCATAGGAATGCAAAAAAATGCAACAAGGTCACTCCAAAGATATCAAATCGAATGTGTTTATATGATTGAATCAAAGAAGAAGGATGAAAGAGAGAAAACTATTATGTAGCAAACACGACCAAAGAACTTGTATGGGATTCATGAAGACTATTGTTGTTCTTGATGTTGATGCTAGGATACCTACTACTTCTGGTAGTGGCCAAATGGGATTGTTATTGGGAGCAACAAGGGGTCTAGGAATGGTATAAAGGGACCTCTTGATCTTCACTAATCCCAAAAAGGCCCCTTTAGAGCAGACAACAATAAATAATGCATAAAAGAAGGAGCTCAGTGTGAGAGCATGCAATTATATCACAAGTTGGTTTTATGAGAATGGCATTGCCTTTAATGCCACCCGATGTCAATCATTTCAGACCATGTTTGAGTGGGTTGTGCAACATGGTCCAGGTATATATTCCTTTTTTATTTTCATTTACATACTAGTACTTATTATGTATGTTTTTTTAAGTTGAGCAGTATTTAACTCTCTTTTTTTTTCTATGTTGAGGTTTCAAAGTACCCTCTTTCCATGAGTTGAGGTGCCACTCTTTAAAAAATATGTTGAAAAGATGAACGAATTAGTTCAAGAGTGCAAAAAAGATTGGGCACGATATGGGTGCTCTATAATGTCAGATTGGTGGACCAACGGCAAATGTCGCACCTTGATCAATTTCTTGGTAAAATGTCCAACTGAGACAATTTTTCTAAAATCAATTGATATATCAGAGCATGTAAAGAGCTCAGATGTGATTGTAAAGATGTTGGATGATGTCATAGATGACATCGAAGAGGAAAAAGTTATCCAAGTAATCCCTCCTCTCAACCTCAGTTTTGTTTTTATTAAGAATTTTAATATTTAAAAATTTTAATAGTTACTCTAGAATGTCATTTCCTACTATAAGTCATCACGGACAATGCATTAAATTATATAGCTATAGAGAGATATTTATAAATAAGAAGGAAGCATTTACTTCGGACATCCTGTACAGCAAATTGTTTGATTTGGTACTAGAGGACATTAGAAAATTGCTGAAAGTAGAGCGTACCATGAGAGAAGCAAAGGCAATGACTATTTTTCATATATAGTAACACTCATGTCCACCATTTGATGAGAACAATGACCAAGCAAAGCGAATTGGTCAGACCTACAGTCACCCATTTTGCCACCAGTTTCCTGAGCTTAGAGAGTATTCACAATTTGAGGGCAAAATTAAGAAAAATGTTCACCCAATTCCTCCATTTGATGAGAACAAAGACCAAGCATAAAGAATTGGTCAGACATGCAGTCACCAATTTCACCACCAACTTCCTGAGCTTAGAGAGTACTCATCCACTTAGTAAAATTAACGCAAGACTATTTCCACGTGTGAATATCCTTTAAATCCCAAAGTAACTTCAAGATTATATGACAGGACATTAACATGGAAACGTAATTAAATGGATCGACTGACTCCACCTGTATCTTACCTTGCAATCATATCAAACATCCAGTATCAAAGGTTTTTTGATAAAAGGTAAGATGAAAATTCAGTGTCAAAGTTAATTTGCAGACACACACGAAAAGGCATGATGAAGCATACCCTTTTAATAAAATCACGTCCATTGGAATCTGTGTAGAATGTTTTATTGGTCATCATTGCAGTTGTGATCTGAGTAATTACTTCTTTCCCAACTCCATCATCAACTGGTATTGGCCCAACCTAGAATTCAGTTTTGCAAGGATATTTTTAAAGAAAACCCGAAAATGGAAAAATTAGTTAATGGATGACCTACAGACTCACATATAGGCAGTGAACAAGATGTAAAACTGTTGTCGATGACACAAATATTACATAAATCTATTATATGCTTACAGTGAACTCAAATTCAACATGGTCTCTTCCCTTGTAGACTCTTGTGATCTGCACATGGTCTCACCGTATCACTAATTTTCACAGTAACCTTACAATAATCTGTTAGAAGATAACTTTACAAGCACAGGATCTTGTGCAAGAATATAAGGTCTCGAGGTTTCTATGTAACTATCTTTGCTTGAGAAGTGTCATCCATGAAAAGCATGATTAAGAATAACAAAATAACTAAAATACAATGCACCACTATCTTTTTCATCAGAAAACAGAATCACATAATCAATGAAGCATGTATGTGCACGAATGGCAAGTAAGCATGTGCACAAATGGCAAACAAGCAAAAAAAAAAGGAAGAAAAGGCACAAACTTTTGAGAGAGAAGTTGTGTTAAAATGCACCAAGCTGGAACGTTGTAGGCATATTGTGGCCATAAATTGTTCAAGCAAGCCAGATATTCCTTAGAACTTATGGACACATCGACAAACAAAAAGTACAAATGATTTACCAAACTGAATCTTACATAATAAGAGACAAGATCTCGGTAGAAGGTCCTTTTGTGCGGATGAAGTGCCATGTTGAACTAGTAACTGATTTAAATAATTAATCATATATGATAACTGAAGGGGAGCCTTGGCACAACAGTAGATTTGTCGCTGTGTGACCTCGAGGTCAGGGGTTTGAAACATGGGATGAGCAGGAGCATCGTGCACAAGGCTGCCCTTTTAATCATATACGATAACTGCATGGAACCACAAGATGTGAAACCTGTTGCCAGGGTCAACATTATATTGAATCCTACAAATAAGAACAGATACAGGCTGAAATGTACCCATATCAATGGATCTTACACCATTAACAAAACAAATTCACCCATTTCAGCCGATATATTAAATGACAAGCACATACATATACTAATGACATTTCCATAGTGGCTAGTCATTTGTTTCTTATTTTAGTTGTGACACACCATTTTACAAACATTGAAACACCTCTTTCTACATCTCTTTGTCATTCACATTATCAATTCATGAGATCATTGTCACAAGAAACAGGAATCATTCTTCCACTTTCTGAAAAGAATCTTAGCCAAGGAGGCTTGGATGGAGTGTTCTTCTTTTGAGGCAGGATCTAACAGTTGAATGAAGGATTTTATGGCGTAAAATGGAGCATGTACATGCAGATGGAGTCTCAGTTTTACTGGCTGCAAATCAATTTTACTAATATTCTCCAAAACCATAAATGGATTCAAACATAACACTGGATTTGTTGGAGCTACTATGAATAGGGAGATGATCGCCAAAAATAAAGAAAAGGTCAGCCCGGTGCATGAAGCTCCCAAATATGGGAGGTCCTGAGAAGGAGCGGAGCACAAAGGGTCTGTAGTATGCAGCCTTGCCCTGCATTAGGATCCCAATTACAGTGGATTTACTGGAGCCAGCATGAATAAGGAGAGCATTACAACTTAGCAGAGAGATGAAATTTTGTTGTTCAAGGTACGGTACCTTCATTCCAATCATATCCTCAGGCAAATAAATCCATTGACTAACAGACTAGAAACTTCAGCTCAAGTATGAATGAGTTGATGCCTTGAGACCATATGCTTTGTACTATAATTACTATCCTCTTCCAATTTGAATTTGACTAATGAGTGAAAGACAAGTTCAGATGAATTGTGTTTAATTCAGATAATTTCTAAACTACATCCACCTACTCCAATTATTTCTTGAAATTCCTGGGGATCATATCAGTCAGTGCATTAGTGGACATTTTCCCCTCCAGAGACTCTTAAGACCTTTTTATTAATATACTTAATTTGAACTTTTGTTTTAAGAACATTTCACTGTGTCCTGAATTGAACTTCAACATACTTCCACCGATCTTTTTGTGTACCCATACCCAATTGACTGATGGAAAACCTTATGCCTTGAAACTTAATTTGTTAAAGAGCTCATATTAACATGATGAGCTTACCTTCAATACTTCTAGTTCAACATAGTCAGAGACCTGACATTTTTATATGCATTTATTTGGCAGTTGTTTCATTTCCATAAACTAACACTCTTTTGAAACAATGAGCTTCAGAAGCGTGCACTTTGTCAGGTTCAAAAGGAAATTATGTGCAGTCCCCATCCAGGGCACCATTCCTTTTTGTGCAAATTCTTCCTGTTTGAAGTGAGTACAGATCAACTCACTGATCTCTCTCTATGACCCCAGGACATTGAACTCGGCAGACAGTGACCAGCATTTACAGAGCATAAGCTAGAAGCTGTAATTATGTTGAACATTAAGATGAAAATGGCTACAATAATTGCACACACTGATGCAATGAAGAAAGCACAGCCTACCACACAGAACAGGCACTTCAGAGACATCACATATAACTCGGAGCAGAAGTAAGGACCTGAGATATCCATGGATTGACTCTTTGATGTACTTCATCTAATAGTGGTCCTCGGTAAACAGTAAATGGCAACTGCAACAGTAAAACTTTCTGATAAGATAAAGACAATAAATCTCTGATTATTTTCTTGATATCTCTTCAAGACAGCATATTTAAGTTATCCAGATAGCTTGAAAGGTTTACCTGCTCTTCAGATTTTAATGGAAAAGTACTATTTGGACGAAAGACATAAGCTCCAGAAGCCTTCAGCAAGGAACAAAGAACTTATATGTTAATGAATCTCCAAAGCACAAGAAGAAAAAAAACTAAAATCTGGCTTTTCAAGCAAATTTATTGCTTAGAACAAAAAGAGTACCTGAGGATCAGTACCACTTCCATCATCTGCAGAATAATAACCATAAGACTGTTCTAATGCTGCTTCTAGCTTGAATAGTAAACAAAAAAAATATTAGGACTATGAAACTCCCAGAGAAACAACTACAACGAACAAATAGTAATAACAAACGAATAGCAGATTCTTGTTGCATTGAGAAATACAAACAGGAATGGAGAAAATAAACAAACAAACAAGAAATATTCCCAGCAAGAAATTCAAATAAAATAGCCTAATGAAATGTCACAGATACACAGCATACCAAGCTTCTGTTGTCAATATAATGAGTCAGTTTGCCTGCAGCATAGATAAGCCTTAAATCTCCCTGCCCAACCTCTGTGGTACCATTTTCACTTCCCTGTAATGTGTATGCTGTTGACAAGGTTGACTTAGGGCCTACACGGAAAACACAGAAATTTTAGCATGTGCAATCTCCTACAGTAGAACTGAAGGGAGGTTAATCAGTCAATCTGATAAGTAATTTGCTGCTTGTTCCACCTTTTGCAGGAATATTAGTACTCTTATATGTCACAGACATCTTAGATGGCTAACCTGTCCGCTCCGCTCCAGAGATAATATAAGTGCTAAAACCAAGAGGTGGTACAGATACTGGAAATGCAAGCCAAAAGTGGGGTGTATCACTTGGGGAGATACCCAAATACAGCCTAACATGGTAATCTCGTAGGCTAAATGTGGCATTTGCCACAGGTAAGAGCTGTGATTCAATTTTTCTGCCTTCTGAATCCCAAACAATAACTGAGTCACTGATAACCTACAGAAAGTGAAACAACGGAATCAGGAGTCTATCAAAATATTATCTGTAAATTTCAACAGACAAGCCAGAAAAGCTCTTCTAAATAGGGCAGCCCAGTCCACAAACTCCTGCACATGCAGGGTCCGAGCAAGAGTCGGACCACAAAGGATCTATAGTATGCAGCCTTACCTTGATTTTTGCAAGAGGCTGTTTCCACGCCTCGAACCCATGACCTCCAAGTCACATGACGACAACTCTACAGTTGCGCCAAGGCTCCCCTTTAGAAAAGCACTTCTGAATAACAATCTAAATGACTTTATCAGCTCAGAAACCAGAATTATCTGGATATCCCCAGTTTTGGGCATGCTGCAACCAGTACAAACAGACCTAAATATTTCCCCACATGCATAGAAGTGAAGTGCTGATCCTTGACACAGAAATTGGAATTTTCCACTTGCTTGTGTACCTGAACGAGAAAATTCTTAAGCTTCCAACAATCACAGTGTAAGTCAATGAGTAAAAGGACTGACTTTATCAACCACATCATTTTTTTACTTTCTTCATAGCGTATTGCAGCTGCTCTCTATTCACATTTCTCTCTTCCCATTCCCTATGATACTGTTTGTGAAATCTCTGATGAAATCTTCACAACCAAAGATGTTGGAGAAGCTTCCAGTGAAGAGGAAGCCAAATATAAGAAGATGCACACATGGATAAAAAGAGGACCGAATCGGAGGAGGAAGTTCACAGACCAAAGAAGCCAAAGGACTCCAAGAAGAAAAGGAAGTCTTTAAAGAAGGAGACTAAGACAGTATGACGAGAAAAACAGCAAGGAGATGAAGAGGACAACCTCGATGTTTGGTTTGAGTCCAAAGAGAAGTAGGCAGAATTCTACAGCATGTGGAGTTCAAGGCCTGTTATTCCTGGTCATCCTGTTTTATTTGAAGAGTTGAAGATCTTCTCAATCTAGTCAATGCTAGAGAAGGCCAAATTGATCGAGCTAGTTACTTTGAAACTTACTACAAAATATGGTGAGAGATTTTATTGTAACTCAGAAGTTTTGGAAACTCGAGACATGAGATCAATCATGAGGGGATCAGAAATCATCTTTGATTCCAAATATCTCTCAGATCTGATTGGTTTGACAGCAGAGGGAGACCACAATGAGGTCTCTGAGAAGAAGCTCAGCAGAGAGGAAGCCTTAAAGTTTGTGGATAGACTAGGCATTTCACTAAAGCATGACATTAAGATGAGTGAACATTCACCTCAAAGAGTGGTAGTTTGTAATAGCCCTAATTTCTTATATTCATTTCATGTGATTTTGTTGAATTTTGAATTGAAATGAAATGTGAATCTGAAATTCTATGTCCTGGGTTTCGAGGTAATGAACACTTGAAGAAAGCACTAAATTGACTATAGAAACCTCAAATTTGGAACGTGCTCAAAGAGAGCTTTCCAACGGCAGCAATAACACAAAAATTCGAGTTTGGAAGAGAAAATGCGAATACCATGAACAGGAGATAGAAATTGATAACGACACCCCCATTATGTTATTAAAAGGGGTATAAAAGGAGAGAACAACCAACTGTACGGCCAGCTGATTTCTCTCTTTCCCTCTCTCATTGGCAACACAAAACACCAACAGAAGGGGGATGTCTCTCTGTCTCTCTCTCCCCAAAAAATGCAAAGAATTCCCATCTCATCACGTGCAACCAATCTGAGAGAGAACCAAAATCGATGTTGTTTTCAAGCAACCACAAACATAAACTGACGAGATTTTGCCACAAATATGTTGCAACAATCAGTGAAATGAAGTTTATACGATAGATTGAAGAAAACCCAACCCAAATCTACCATCCACGACTAGAATCAATGTGATTTCATGTAGATTGGATGAAAAAGCAAGTTTTTGGGGACTGTGCAGCAATCTGACGACAGTTTTTCTATGTTTGTTTGGCCAAAACGAAGATGGAAAGCTTCCAAATATTTGTGAATGAAGATAAGGTTCAAATCTACATTTTCCTAAGTTTTTATGCATTTTTTCAAGATTTTTGCACAATTTACCTATCCCTGGGGGACGACTGTTTTAGTGTCATCTTTTTCAATGACAACGAGCCATTCCAGCTACTGTCAGATGGCAAAAAACATAGATGTCGGATCCTTTTCACCCGATCTATGCTCTTGTGATGTCAGAAGTCAAATCAGGGATCATCCAACCGTTCCAATGTTAAATCTGATCCAATCTATGGCTGTCAGTATATGATCTACAGATTTAACCATTGGGAACATGATGGCCAGTAGATCCATAGATTTGATGATCTCGATTTAACAATTAGTGACTAGTTTGCTATGGTCTACTAAATTCGACAATTGAAACTATTATCAAACCATAGATCTATGTGTTTCATATCTAGATTCAAAGTTCCGAATACTAGAATGACAGATCGAACGTTTTATACCTAGCTAAGGTCAAATCCGGCTAGATCGGCCACAAATAATGGCCAATCAACATGATCTGTGATAAGAAAATGAAATCTAAATGTTGATCCATGACTTTTATCAATTGAATGCTTAGATTTGCATGATCTAAGGACTGATTAACTGATCGAGCATTTCAGGACAATAATTAAAAATGTTAATTCATGAGTTTAAATTATTCAAATTCTCAAATCAATACGATCTACAGTTTAGGATGATGGATATGTAATTATCCAACCATCTATTTTAGAACTTGATATATATAAATCTATTATTTGAATATCAGTTAGTGAAATTATGTCTATTTTTCTTAGATCTAACATCTATAACTACTCAGATCGGTGAATCCAGATCGATCAACAAAAGAATTGGATATTTATTAATCTCGACTAATCTAAACCATATGATCAGAGGTAGGTAGTTTTGAGATCATTTAATTTTCCATATATTCGGATTATAAACAGATTATCAGTTTTATTTAAATGCATGTTATGGATGGATTTTTGATGAATTAATAAATGTCATAATGATAAATTTGAAATGCAACAACCTTTATGGATTTTCAGTAGAAATATAGAATTTATTTCATTACTAACACCTATATTTAATATATGCATTATGTCGATTTGATTTCTCATATAGATTTGATGCATAGCCATGATTTGGCCCATGCTTTATATTTAAATTTGTCTTCTTACATGTAATTGAAGTTTGATTCACGTTTTATACTTGTGGGCAACCGATGAGAGCTGATACCAGAGGCACTAGCAAGCTTCTAAGTGCTAGGCTTATAAGTGGCATGCTTCTACTTGACAGGCTTATAGGTACTCATGGTATAGTTGTGATTGGGGCTGAAATGATCTGTGAGATGTTTTTACATGTATGATTCAAGTTGTAACTTGGTTTTTTGCATAGATTTGCCTATTAGTAAGCTGACATACTCCAAGTTGACTTGGCATGGATTTGCTTACTTTAGAAGCCAGAATGCTCTGAGATGATTGGGCATGGATTTGCTCGTTATTGAGTTGAAATGTGATTTTAGTGTCGTATTACTTCATTGCCTATTTATGTATCCTAATGGCATGGATTTTTCTTCATATCGATATATTATGATTTTTACTTATACTTGTGTTGTATATTGATTAGTTTAGAATCCTGCAATTTATAAATGTCTTTTAATTCCTTTTGGATTGGATTTACATCAATTGTCAAATTTAAAAGTTAATACACCTACACAAACACAAGCTTGCTAAGATATTGTATTGTTTACAATATCTCAAATAAAAAGAATTTGACTTGAAAGAAATGCAACTCAAGCTAAAAGGAACCTTGGACGAGGACAGCAGTAGCACAAGACTTAGCTGACAATGTAAGTATATGATTTCTAATTGATCTTTCTGGACATGTATGTATACACGTTTATACAATTACAATATGAGCTGTGACTGGATAAATCCTGAAAAATATTAAGACATTATTTGAACTGCTTAAATATAAACTTTTGGCATTTCAGAACTTCTAAAATATGTTTTATCTAGCAAAATGACACTCGAGGTTTTCTTTGGAAAATCTCTTCATAGAAAAATGTTTCTGCAGTTTGCATTTCAAAAATTGAGGAAAGTTGTTTAATAATCTTGGTTGTCATACAATTATTCACTTGTGAGCAATTTGGAGTTGCATCTCATGAACAACACTGCAACAAAGAAGTCATTAGATGCAACTCATCTTATCATTCAACAAATGCTAAAAAGCTAAGATGAAAGATTATAGTCGTCTTTCTTATGGCAAAGTTATCATCAAACTAGCAAAATTTCAAAGTGGTATCAGGGGCAGAAAAAGAGATAAAACCCAAGGCTGATATTGGAGGAAGTGTTTTGAGAAAAGTGCAACATGTTCCTTTAGAATGGGTGTGCATAAGAGATTCACAAGCACCTCCAATTGTTCACGAAGAAAGAGAGGCTGCAAAAGAAGACGGATGAGTACAAGAAATCTAAGCAGCAGTAGGAAAAGCCATAGATGTTGGTATGGCTGCAACTGAGAGGACAAGAGAAGGTGTTCCAGTACCATTACTCTTAACACAGTTGGAATAATGAATAGAGTTTTGGAAAATCAGACAGAAGAAGTATTTGGCGTGAAGAGAACTTCAAAGACACAAGCTGCATCCCTTGGTGAGAAGCTTGACCAAGCAGTGAAAGATCATCCGCAAATGAAGGAAGAGATCAAAAGCTTGGGATGGAAAGCAGATAGGTTGAAAAAAGGGCAAGATGAAATCAAAACAAATCAGAATAGATCATGGATGCCCTAGAATTCATAGGTGAAAATCATTTTCTAGAATTGACTAGTGAGATGGTTACAGCAAGTCCTAAGGGGCAGCCCCGGTGCACGAAGTTCCCGCCTATGAGGGGTCCGGGGAAGGGGCGAACCACATGGGCCTAAAGTACACAGTCTTACCTTGCATTTTGCAAGAGGATGTTTCCACGTCTGAACCTGTGACCTCAAGGACTTGCATGTTGCAGCAAGTCCTAGTGCAACCTAATTTGCCACAACATAGCAGCACCTCCATCACAACCATTAGATTATCAAGCCCCACCAACCCCAGATCCAACTTTTAGTTTGAAGAAAGCTGAAGAACAGAAGAAAATGAAGAAAGAATATGAGGATAAAAAGAAGAAGCAAAGAGAGAAGCCACCTCCCTTCATCCCATTAATAAGCGCAAGAAGAAATTTAAGACCATTGCCTCCAGACAACCAGAGGTACGATTTGAACTTCCTGAAGTGCCACCAATTTCCACGACTCCTACCCTACAACCACAAAACCAATCCTTTGATTCTCTTGCACCGCCATAGACTAAGCAATCAAACCCGGTGTGTCCTCCCATGCACCCTAAAGAACCATCCAAAGAGGTCACTCAATTTGAAGCAGCTATTGAACCCAAGCCTTCCAATTCCCAACCAAAGCAGCAGCAGGCGCTTGAATGATGTTTTCACGTTTTCTTTAGTAGTGTGTGATTCAAGGCATGTAATGCAATTCTAGATGAATTTCTAAAGTGTACTTCTCTCCATCAATCAATGAAATTCACTTTAACGCCTCGTATATGATTGTTTACTCAACTCTTTCTTATCTCTTAATATGTGAGCATATTCTAAGAGAGAGCATAACTTTAGGGGGAGAACCATCTGCATTCACCTATTTTTTACATATTTGTTTGTTCCTCCACCCTAACCATTTTTCTTTTGACAAGAGAAGGGGAAATACTTGCATATGCAAAAAGAACATGTACTAGATTGAAATTTTTACTTATCTTTTCACAAGGTTTGGTTATCACCAAAGGGGTATATTGTTAGCCATGCCTCCTTAATTTTTTATGACCTAACCACGTCTGTGAATGTGGATGAGATATCTCAAAGGATTAGATCAATTTGAAGTGATTTCAGGGATGGAAAGTTCATAAATTGTCAAAGTCAAGAAGTTCAACAAGTTCCAACTGACAGATAAATAGAGCCCAGTCTGCCGAGGAAGAACAAGTCAAGTTTCTAAAAAACTTAACTAACAGACCAGCCAGTTTTCAAGTTGCCAAAAATGCATGTTTTGGTTCAAGGCATACCAACCGGTTCCTGAGAACACTCAAGCCAGTTGCCCCAAATGGTTATTATTTATTCGAGTCAGCTTCTAAGTATTGTTTAGCCAGCTTTGCACTCTACAGAAAGGAAAAAATGTTCTCTTGATGTTTCAAGTCGGTTTCCATGTTTCATTAGTTGAAGAAATTTCAAGCTGAAGATGAACCAGCCAGTTGCTTAAGAAGATCTAACAGACTATCCAATGGTCAAATTAGTTATTGAACATCTAGGTTAAAGCATGGCAGAAGACTAGAACTAATGAAAACTATAAACAATATAAGAATGCTAAAAAGGTTGCTAAGAGAATAGTAAGTGAGGCTAAACTTAAAGCATATGATGAGCTCTATAATAGACTAGGAACAAGAGAAGGTGAGAAAGATGTGTTTAAACTTGCAAAAGTAAGAGAACAAATGGGTAAGGACTTAGATCATGTTAGGTGCATTAGAAGTGATGATCAAAGGGTATTAGACAAAGATGATGAGATCAAACAAAGGTGGGAAACATACTTTCAAAAATTGTTAAATGCCACTGGCTCTGAGAATATAGGGATTGAAAATACTATAAATCTAAATAACACTAGATATTATAGATATGAACATAGAATTAGAGTACTTGAAGTAAAAGAGGCCTTGAAAAAGATGAAATCAGGAAAGGCCAGGGGCCCGATGGTATACCAATAGAGGTTTGGAAGCATACGGGAGATATTAGGGTAGTTTGGTTGACCAAGTTGTTTAACAAGATTATAAAATCAAAGAAAATGCCTGATGAGTAGAGAAAAAGCTCTATTGTACCAATTTATAAGAATAAAGGAGACATACAGAGCTGCACTAATTATCGAGTGATCAAACTTGAGCCACACTATGAAACTTTTTGAAAGAGTCATTGAGAAGAGGCTACGACATCAAACAAGTGTATCGGAGAATCAGTCTGGTTTCATGCCTAGGAGGTCTACCATGGAAGCTATTTTCTTACTAAACAATTAGTGGAGAAATATATGGAGAGGAGGAAAGACCTCCACATGGTCTTTATCGTCTTAGAGAAAGCTTATGATAAAGTCCCTAGAGAGTTAATATGGAGGTGTTGGGTGATAAAGGGGTTTCTCAGGGGTATATAGACATAATTAAAGATATGTATGAGGGAGGGGTAACAAATGTTAAAACCACTAGTGGCGTGCTTGGTGATTTTCCTGTCACTGTAGGATTGTACCAAGGATCGGCATTGAGCCCATACCTTTTCACATTGGTTATGGATGAGTTAATAAAACATCTGCACAAGGAGATTCCCTGGTGCATGCTATTTGCAGATGATATAGTCTTACTTGATGAGACAAGGGAGGGTGTAAAAATAAAGCTAGAGTTATGGAGAGAAGCATTAGAATCTGGAGGATTTAAAATTAGCCAAACTAAGACAAAATATATGGAATGTAATTTTAGCAAGGAGAGTAGGAGTGCAATACCAGTCAAGATTGATAACCAAGAAGTCTCTGTAAAAGACCACTTTCGGTACTTAGGATCAATAATTCATGAGAGTGGAGAGATTGGGAGGATAGTTACCCAGAGAATCCAAGCAGGTTGGAACAAATGGAGATGTGCATCTGGAGTTTTGTGTGATCGGCGGGTGCCACTCAAAATAAAAGGAAAATTCTATAGGATGGCCATAAGGCCAGCCATGCTCTATGGATCAGAGTATTGGGCAGTTAAGGAATATCATACTCATAGGATGAGCATCGTAGAAATGAGGATGTTGAGATGGATGAGTGGTAAGACAAGAAAGGATAGAATTAGCAATGAAAATATTAGAGAAAATTTAGGGGTGGCACCAATAGGTAACAAGATGAGGGAGATTAGACCTCGATGGTTTGGATATGTTCAAAGGAGACCAACAACAGCACCGGTTAGAAGGAGTGAGGCAATACAAGTAGAAGGTTCTAAAAGGGCAAGGAAAAGGCCCAAAAGAACGTAGATAGAAGTGGTGAGAAAAGATTTAAAAACTTTGGGACTAAATGAAGATATGGTATTTAATAGGGTGGAATGACCTGTTGACTGTCAAGAAGAATCCAGGCAAATGACACATAATTGAATTTCAAAAGGACAGATTTCTCCAAGGACAATCAGCAGTTGGAAGAACCATCTGGCTGTAAATGTCTATTTGTATTAGTTGTTTACCATATTTGGTGAATTTGATTTTCCGAAGGATAGCTTCTCACTCCAATGGCTAGAAATTCAAATACAAAAGATCTATTGGCTTGAAGGCTATAAATAGAAGACTCAAACAATATTTTAAACATTTTTACAATGTAAAGCAAGCATTTAAGCCTAGTTCTCCAGCAAAACTATTTTAATTGTTTCAATCTCTTGATGTAATCTCCTCTCTTTAATCATTTTAAGCTGTGCATTAACACTAGAAAGGGAAATCTTCTTCTTGCAAAACTTCTTTTGTATTTTGAGCGAGTGGTATAGCTCTCTTGTTCTTGGATAAAAATCCAAGTGTCTATAAAAAGGCTAAGCTTGCTATAAGCGCTTCTCCTTCATATTTGAGCAGCATAGTATCAATTGGTGGTGTAAAATCTTATTAGGTGAGAGTAAAACTCAAAGTAAGTGTTACTTTAAGAGAGTGGAAGTAGGTGCCTTGGTTGGTTGGTTGGTTGGTCAACCACTATAAAACTCCAATCTCTACCTTCTTGTGTACCAACATTTTCATTTCTGAAATTGTTTTTGTTTGCTGAGCACTTCTGTTCAAAGTTAGCAGAAGTTTTAAAACTTGATTAAGGCCTAATTTAAGCCCTCTCTTGGGACCTCACATTTGCCATCTCAAGCACAGCAAAATCAGCAAGAAACAGAGACAAATCAGCAAACAAATCCTTACATTGTTTCCAAAGAAGTATGTGCTATTGATGTGAAGAGAAGGGGCACATCTCCAACAATATGCCACAGCCATGTAACTAGGGGAGTTAACATTGTGGTTCAGCAAGAAGATGACCAACTTAACCAGCAAACAGATGGTTGATGAAGGCCCGAAGGAAGAAGAAGAAGACCTAATAGGCGTAAGCAGAAGAAGACAAAAACTTTTGAATTGTTGAAGACTTCAATGCACCACAAAACATTGTGGTTCCACAACGGTTTGGAACAAATGAAGATGTGACTCTGGAGTTTTGTGTGATTGGCAGGTGCCACTCAAACTGAAATGAAAAATCTATATGATGGCAGTAAGGCCAGCCATGCTCTATGGATTAGAGTATTGAGCAGTTAAGGAACAACATGTACATAGGATTAGCGTCACCAAAATGCAGATATTGAGATGGATGAGTGACAAGACAAGAAAGGATAGCCTTAGAAACGAAAACATTGGAGCAAACTTATAAGAAACACCAATAGGTAACAAGATGAGGGAATTTAGACTTAGATGGTTTGGACATGTCCAATGGAAACTGAAAACAGCACTCATTAGGAGTGAGGCGATCGAAGTTGAAGGTTCCAAAAGGACAAGCGGAAGGCCCAAAAGAAGACGAATAGAAGTGGTGAGAAAATATTTTAAAACTTTGGGACTAAATGAAGCCATAACACATAATAGAGGGGAATGAAGGAACAAGATTCATTTGACCTACCCCTGATGGGGATAAGGTGTTAATGATGATGATGATGATGATAACATGTTCCACAATAAATGCACAATGAAAGGATTAGTCAACAGTCATGACTCCCATAGCAAAAGTTGTGGTTGAAAAACTAGGCCTACATGCAACACCTCGCCTACAACATTATTTAGCCACTTGGATACAAATAGAACACCAAGAGAGGATGATAAACCAGCATGGGAAGAAGATTGTCCTTGCTCCTATAGGAATCAATGATCGGAAACCTCTCAAGTAGAGGGGTCATTCCTTTCTTCCCCCGAAATTTATAGAAGAGGCATGGAGATTGGGAGAATTTATTGCTCGATTAATAGTGTTTATGTTGTTGACATTACTCTTGAAACTTCTCAAGCAATCTTGAGGATGAGTTCCTCCAAGTGGCAGGGATTGACATAGAGGAGCATGGCCAAGCCCATTTGGACCCTTTAGATCGATCCAAAACCATGAAGAAGAGGGTTGGAAGTGGAAATAACAGCATTTACAGGCATCTTTTACATTATTTTTATAGATTATTTTGTAAACAAGAGTCTTTTGGACATTCCTATCCTCCACATGTGGTCTTAAGTGTAGGTAATTTGGTCTTTAGCTTAAGTTTTCATGTTTATATATCACAATTAGGGTGGAAAACAGGATTCTTCATTTCTAATAGGAGGAGCTGCCTCAAGGCTTTTCTCAGGTTTCTTTGTGCATCCTTTTGAGATTTCAGTTTGTAGCTCTCTTCTTCAAATCTTCATAACCAATTATGTAATAACAGCAGCGTTGATGTGCTTGGTCTACACACTGGTTGCCAATTGACCAAGTGATGCTAACAAAGTAACAATGTTGTTTGAAATCCCCTAATGGAATCTTCTTTGCAATAATTCAATTTTCATGATGACTGAGGCTGTGCACAAAACAAAGATAAGAAACAGGTAGGAATGTTTCTAAGAAATGATTTTAACAATGTTTCTAAAGATAAGCAGTTCCTCTTCCAGGTCAATAGCTTTTTCTCTAATCTTTTGATAACTCAATCCCAAGCAGCTTTCCTAGGTCTGCTAATCAATAAAGGCAACCAGAGTTAAACAGCGGGAAACAAACAGACTTTGCAACCAATAGCATTAGCAAATAATTCTACTTCATTTTGCTGCAATTAGAACCCTGTCACAGCTGAATTAGAAAAGTTAAGTCATTGGCCAGAAATAACCTCGCAAGCTCTCATAATTGCTCTAAGGTCAAGGGCTTCATCAACTTCTTTTTCTACAAATATCACAAGGTTATTAGCAAATTGAAGTTGGTTAATTACAATGGAAGGGGATCCAACTTGGACTCTTTTTATCCAGCCAAGAGAAGCTTCTCCACCAATCATTTTGCTTAAGCATTCACCCACCATGACAAAGAGAGAACAGGATACAAGGTCTGATTTGGATAAGACCATAAGATCCAGATAAACCTTTTAGAACACCATTATTGATAATGGATGTGAAGGAAATTTGAATGCAGCTCATAATCCATTTCAGAAATTTACTACCAGAACCAAGCCTCTTCATCATAGGATCTTTTGAAGTTGATCTTGCAAATACGACTTCTGCTATGACTTTAAATGATGCCATAATTGCCTCCTTAGCAATAAGGGGCCCATCAAGAGTTTAATGCTACTCAGCAAAAGTGAATTGCGCTGAACCAATAACTTGACTAAGAACCTTTTATAGCCATTTCAGCAAGAAGTTTAGTAATGATTTTGTATATAAAACCGATAAGGGAAATGGGCTGATAATCCTTCATATATTCTGCCCTTACCCTTTTAGCTATTCGAATAGAGATGACAATAGATCAGGTTTTTTGGGAGACCCAATCTGAATTAACCCAAATGGGTCAATGTTAGGGGCAGAAAATTTTTGACCTGGGTTAGGGTTAGAATGAAAGCATTACATTCGAGGCAGGGCCCACCAAAATTTGCCCCAACTAGCCTCGTTGCTGTCCCTACTTTTGGTAGATGACAAAGCCACATTACTACTGAGGTGACAAGAACTTTTGGTCATTTGGCGCAGCAGTACCTTTGGTAATTGTCAGGATGATCAGATTTCTCCTCTGATTTCCATAATATTCAACAGCTATTATTCTCAGTGAAATGATTTCCATGATAGTCCCTGACAGTATTAGTAGGAGAGAAAGACACAACATTCAACATGTGGTGGGCTTTCGGACAAACCAAGTTAAGCAAGACTAAGGAAAAAACTGGCAAAAACCCTCTCTCATGAACTCATAAAGTGGAGTTCAGATTGCCTAAAGTGATTAGTTCCAGAAGGCAGACTCCATAACTTAATTGTTGAGATTCTTTTCTAAAATGGCAGCAGCATTGTTGGCTCCTTACTGAAATTGTTGATAAAAAATTTATAGAATCTTATTATATAGAAACATGATTTATTTATGATGAGATATGAGTATTGTGTTAGAATCTTATTATATAGTAACATGATTTAGTTATGAAGAGACATGAGCATTGTATATCACTGTTATATATAGTTTTTATCATGCCAATGAGATCAATTTTTTTTGGGCATCCTAACCGATTTACACAATCGAAATTTCACACTTGTTTACTGTAGGATGTGTAGGCAGGCCTCTTAAGGATTCGACCTGAATTGACAAGTAAAATAGTATTTAGGTAAAAAATCTATGACCTGAAATCAGTATGGTTGGGTTAGGGGCAGGATAAAAGCATTAGGGTCAGGGTAGGGCCAGCCAAAAATCTGCCCCAACTTACCCCAATGTGATCCCTCATTAGGACTTTCCAAAAGAACGGCCTTCTAGGAATAATAATAACACATATCAAAAGTATATTATAAGAAGCTCCAAAAATGTTGATAAAGGACTGCAAAATCCATTCGGCCTGAGTCCCATCAGCTTTAATCGAGAAAATCACTTTCACCAACTCTAAAGAAAAGAAACTTCAAAATTATTTTTACTCTCTTCAAAATAGAATGAAAGAGGATGCCATCCGGAAATGGACTATCAAAGAATCTAATGAATAGAGATCAGAAAGGAATTTTCACAATTTCTTTTCAGTTTTTACATGATCTTCGACCTATTATTCTTCACTGATTTGTAGCTTCTGAATACCATTAACTCTCCGCCTAGACAAAGCAGTTGTATGAAAGAAGCAAGTATTTTTTTCATCTTCCTTAATCCAATGCTGCAGATAATGTTGCTTCCACTTAATCTCCTAAGAAATAGCTTTCATTTCAATTCTTCTTTGAGGACACACCTTTTCGAAATTAAATCTTCTGAAATATAACCCAATGATTCAAGAAGAAGTACTAGAGATGATTTGTCTCTCTCTTTAATCTGGATTGCCTTCTACAATGATTCCATTGCTTCATTTTAGTCTTCAAATGTTTCAACTTAGAAGAGAAGGCTTGCAAAGCTTTGCCTAAATCATCAACTCCCTCTCACCAAGTCTTAATCAAATCATCAATCCGGACTCCACTCCAGTTCATGTTTGAACCTGTATGGTTTGAAACCCAAATTGTGTCTGTTAAAGTAGAGCCAAGAGAGAGAGATAGAGAGAAACCCTTAGAATGGGTGAATGTGTGTTGGTGATTTTGCACCTCACACTTAACACATATATATACTAAACAAGGATAGTTACATGCTCCTAACTGTCCAATGTACGACTAAAAATAAACAAATCTAAGACTAAGGCTAAGTAAAGCTATACAATACTATGCTATATTCAACACTCCCCCTCAAGCTAGAGCATATAAGTCATATGCACCAAGCTTATTACAAATGTATTTAATACGAGGTCCTTTAAGAGATTTTCTAAAGATGTCTGCTAGTTGATCATTTGAATTGACGAAGCT
Source organism: Warburgia ugandensis (assembly GCA_035236585.1). NCBI lineage: Eukaryota > Viridiplantae > Streptophyta > Magnoliopsida > Canellales > Canellaceae > Warburgia > Warburgia ugandensis. The sequence goes on from CP141130.1 coordinate 51,474,507, forward strand.
AGTAGCAATACATCCTAACGAGATCTTTTCTCTAATAAAATGACAATCCACTTCTATGTGTTTGGTCCTTTCATGGAAAACGAGATTAGATGTAATATGTAAAGCTGCTTGATTATCACATATTAGCTTCATACTTCCATCCTCTCTGAATTTCATCTCCTGGAGTAGTTGTTTCAGCCATATAAGTTCACATGTTGCAATAGCCACAGCTCGATACTTAGCTTCTGCACTTGATCTGGCAACTACATTTTGTTTCTTGCTTTTCCAAGATACAAAGTTACCTCCAACAAAAACACAATATCCCGAGGTAGAACGCCTGTCTGAAGGAGAACCAGCCCAGTCAGCATCTGTGTACCCAACAATTTGAGTGTGGCCTTTATCTTCATATAATACACCTTGACCTAGTGCTCCTTTAATATATCGAAGAATGCAAACCACAGCATCCCAATGACTATCACACAGTGACGGTAGGAATTGACTAACTACACTGACAACAAATGAGATATCTAGTCGAGTAATGGTGAGATAATTCAGTTTGCCCACAAGTCGTCGATATCTTCCAGAGTCTGCTAGAGGCTCCCCCTGTCCTGGTACAAGCTTAACATTCGGGTCCATGGGTGTGTCCACGAGCTTACAATCTAACATACTAATCTCTTCCAAGATGTCTAAAGCATATTTTCTTTGTGAAATGGTAATACCTGTACTAGACTAAGCTACCTTAATTCCCAAAAAATACTTCAGTTTTCCCAGGTATTTAGTCTGAAAGTGATGGAAGAAATCTTGTTTAAGTCTCTGAATGCCATCCTAATCACTGCCTGTGATGACAATGTCATCCACATAGACTACTAGATAGATACACTAACCCGAAGAGTTGTGCTGATAGAAAACAGAATGATCTGCTTTACTCCACAGCATTCCAAATTCCTGAATAACAAAGCTAAATCGTCCAAACCATGCTCGAAGAGATTGTTTTAAACCGTATAAAGAACGGCGCAATTTGCACACTAAACCAAACTCCCCCTGAGCAACAAAGCCAGGCGGTTGCTCCATATAAACTTCCTCTGCTAGATCACCATGAAGAAAAGCATTTTTAATATCTAGCTGGTAAAGAGGCCAATGCCACATAACAGCCATGGAGAGGAATAATCAAACAGAGGCAACCTTCGCAACTTGAGAAAAGGTGTCACCATATTCAAGACCATAAATCTGAGTATAGCCCTTAGCAACTAGGTGGGCTTTAAGTCAATCAACTTGTCCATCAGGACCCATCTTAATAGTATATATCCAATGGCAAGCCACTATAGTTTTACCAGGTGCCAAAGGAACCAAGTCCCAAGTACCATTCGTATGCAAAGCATTCATTTCATCTACCATGGCCTGTCTCCACCCAGGATGTGAAAGAGCCTCACTGGTGCTTTTGGGAGTAGAAATAGAGGACAAGGAAGAAACAAATGCATAATAGGGTGAAGATAATCGATGGTAACTCAAAAAATTATAGATAGGATGAGGATTACGAGTAGATCGATCACCTTTTCGAAGAGCAATAGGCAAGGTATCAACCTAATGTGAGGGCGAAGTAGGTGAAGCCAGTGGGACAGGGAGATTGTCGTCAGGGACTTTAGTGGGACCTGCAACAGCTTCAAGAGGAGGCCGGTGATGATAAACTTGAAGAGGACGAGAGACATCATCTGCAGGCATGGAAATATAGGGAAGAGGTAAAATTTCAGAAATGGAGAGTGGATCAACAATGGATGAGAAAAATGGTGACTGCTCAAAGAAAGTTATATCTGCTGAGAAAAGATATAGATTAGTGTCAAGAGAATAACAACGATATTCCTTTTGAAGCTTGGAATATCCCAAAAAGATGCATTTTGTGGCCTTGGCAGAAAGCTTATCTTGCCCAAGTGCAAGGTTGAGTACAAAACACGTACATCCAAAAACACAAGGAGGAAGAAGATAAAGAGGTTGTGTGGGGAACAGAATGGATTAGGGAATTTGATCATGCAACACAGAAGAAGGCATACGATTAATTAAGTAGCAAGCAGTGAGAACAGCATCCCCCCAAAAATGAAAAGGAACTTTATGAGATGACGATTTTTGCGTTCAGCTACTCCATTTTGTTGAGTGTGGGCACACGATGACTGGTGAAGAATTCCTTGTTGAGACATAAAAGAAGAAAAAGGTGCAGAAAAATATTCTCATGCATTATCACTATGTAAAACATGGATAGCAACATTAAATTGACTTTGAATTTCAGCACAAAATTTCTTAAAAATTGAGAATAATTCAGATCGATTCTTCATAAGGAATAACCAAGTACATCGAGAATAATCGTCAATAAAAGTTACAAAGTACTGAAAACCCAAACTAAAAATAGTACGACTAGGACCCCAAACATCAGTGTGGACAAGTTCAAAGGGGGACATAGCCCGATTATTGAGATGCTTTGGAAACGAAACACGAGTATGTTTTCCAAGCTGACAAGACTCACACTCAAGAGACGACAAAGTAGAAAAATGTGGGGCCATCTTTTGAAGTTTGGAGAGACTAGGATGGCCGAAACGATTGTGAATAAGAGCAGGAGAATCAGTGGAGATGCAAGCGGCAGGAGCTACAGGTGATGTGAGATGGTAAAGACCTTGAGACTCACGCCCTGTACCAATCGTCTTCCCCGTACCTCGGTCCTGCAAGATTACAATTTTATCAGAAAAAGTGAGAGAGCAATTAAGAGTGCGGGTCATTTTACTAATGGAAATAAGATTAAACGGGCACTCAGTTACATAAATTACAGAGGTGAGAGGAAGAGTAGGAAGGGGATGAGCCAAACCAATTCCATTAGCTACAGTTTTGGAACCGTTGGCTAGAATGACAGTAAATAAACTAGAAGAACAAGAGAGGAGAAAAGGTGTTTGTTACCAAATATGTGATCAGAAGCTCCAGAGCCTAGAATCCACAGCCCAATAGAAGAAGATTGAGTAAAGCAAACACTGGGATTACTAGTCTGAGAGACGGAATCAATGGAAGATGACTTGGCTGCCTCATACTAGAGGTACGCATCATAGTCTAATCAGGGTAATATTTTGAGATGTGGAGCCCTCAGATGAGTCAAGTAACTGGGTGTCAGATGACTGGACGATGTTAGCAGTGCGAGGAGGTCGCCCGTGTAGTTGGTAACGCCGATCCCGAGTGTGCCCAATCTTATTACAATATGTGCACTGAGGACACTGTCCTCGATTACAATCACCACCACAGCCGCCTCTAGTGTTTGCCAGAGAATCCAAAACTGAGGAATCTAAAGGGCCATCAAAAGTAACTGTTTGAGTAGAGGAAATACGCAACAAGCGAGCAAATACTTCATCCAATGAGGGCACTAAAGGGCTAGCCAAAATTTGATCTCTGACGGATTCAAGGTCAAGGCAGAGCCCAATGAGATCAACACCATGAAAAACTTATTGGTCTATGTTTCTGGGCTTCTACACCATCAACAGGAGAAATTAGAGACAAGAACTCCTTAAGGGACACAATCTTTGCTATCTAAGTCGAAAGATCCATGTCCTGTTGTCTAACATGAACAATTTCAGAAACAACTTCGTAAAAACATTGAAAATCATTCGTGTATAAGCCCTAGGCCTGGGTCCAAAATTTGAAACATGTTTTATAGGCGCGAAGATGATGCAAAACTTTGGGATCCACAAATTGCCATAATAGGCTGCATAATTGTGCATCAATCTTTTTCCATTGCACTTTTTCTACAACAAAAATATCTTCCTCTTTCTTGACCAAATGGTCTTCATAACCTTGACCCGTAAACCATAATTCCACAAAGGCAGACCAAGACAAATAATTTTCACTACCAATTAATTTCTTCGACGTAATAACAGGAGATCCAGAAATTACAAAAATGAAAATACCATTTTTAGAAGCCATGATTACTTATCTGGGTGGTCTGCGGCGAAGATCGGCGGCAACAATAATCTGGTGGCAATAGCGACGATCTGGGAATGCCAGAGATGATAGAGGGGTGACCGGTAAAGAAGCACGGTCGCCAAAAGAAATGCCGGAATGGATACACTGCCAAACCAAAAGGAAAAAAAAAAAAGAGAAGGTAGATAATAAGGGTTTCTCTTATGGCTCTGATGCCATGTTAGAGTAGAGCCAAGAGAGAGAGAGAGAGAGAAACCCATAGAATGGGTGAATGTGTGTTGGTGATTTTGCCCCTCGCACTTAACACATATATATACTAAACAAGGATAGTTACATGCTCTTAACTGTACCATGTGGGACTAAAAATAAAACAAAACTAAGACTAAGGCTATGTAAAGCTATACAATACTATGCTATATTCAACAATGTCCACTACATCTAAGCCAAATGGGCCAATGATCCAATGCAACCTTTTTCCAATAAAAATTGCTGAATTTGAGGATAAAGTTCTAGGCAAGGGCTATAAACTAGAAACGGACCTAGTCTAGCAAGAGGTGTCTGGTGACTTACCTAAGTAAAAACTCCACTAGAATATAGGAAGGAAGATCCACCAATTCCTCTTCCTCAATAAAGCCACTAAATGTTTCCATGCTTGCACTGCCAGAATCATTAGAATTTCAATCATTCATCTACCTCATAACATTGAAGTCACAGCCAAGGACCATGGTCCATTGATCCTTGGCCTGATGTTTCTCAATTCTCTCCATAGAATTACCTTATTAACTTCATTGTGAGGATCATAAGCACCAGAAAATATTCACAAGATAATAACAAGTGGAAGTAAAGGGACATTCTTGTGCAGAAGGACATTCCAGAAAGTACTTGTAGCTAGTGCACAAAAAAGAAGAGTTTGTACAAAAGTAACAAAAACTTCAATTTTGGGTATGAACTTGAGATTGCAAGATTTGATGACAAATGTAAATTCACTCTAACTAAATAGAAAGTATAGCTTCAGGGGAGAAGAGACAAATATCGCATAAAGGAGAAAGAAGGAAGGAGGCAGGAAAAGAGAACTAGTTCTTCAATATTAATAAATTATTGAATACATCATAACGTCTAGCTTAAATAGGGTATTAACCTAATGAAGCCCTAGTGTCTAACCACAAAGTAGTGCCTAGAGCCAAGGATCTACATCTCTGTGCAAACACACATATAATGGGTGGAATGAGGTTAGTGTCAGCACTCCTAGCATTGGTAAGATGGGCATCTCATAGAGGAGATGCCTGGTGACTGCAGTAATACTCCCACGTATCAAGATCCAGCTGCTGCAAACTGCAAAGTATCCAGAAAATCCAAGTGCAATCAAACTATGGTGGCCCTAGGAGTTGCTGAACTTCACCATCCCTTGTAAAAACAACCTGCTTCTAAAATAGCATCAATATGTTCTTTTTGTGCTGATGTCACATGTAAAGGAATAGGGTTCAAAGGCGTAGCTGATGAGATGTCAAGTGAAATGTTGGGAGATAGAGCAGGATCAATAAGGTCACTAGAAAATGGGTCAGTAGGAATGGTGAAGTATCCTTTAAATGTAATCAAGTTCTCAACATTAAAAGCTCAACTAATGTCATAATCATATAGAATATCAATAACATTAGCAATAGGCCCAATTCTTTGCCCTACCTTGGAAGGTCCTACACTATAAGCTTGCAATTTGCAAACGACGCCCGAGGAAAACTGCTCAGGTCTAATTTGAATCATGACACAGTCACCTACATCAAATTCAATATGATGTTTATGTACATCAGCTCTAAGTTTGTGTTGGGCATTACTGGCTTGAATTCGCTAAGCAATCTCAACAAGCAAATCCTAAACCATACGTGCAAAAGACTCAGCTAACTCGAACATCCTAGCGTGAGATTACATGGGAATAGGATCTAAAGGCTTCCTAGGCTTGTAACCATGGACAACTTTAAAGGGACTCATGCCTGTAGACATATTCACAAAAATATTATATGCAAACTACGTTATAGCGAGAAGCAAATTTCCATTTCTATGGTGATCACCAAAGAAGGTTGCCTAATGTCACGACCTTGTTGTGACCCCATAACACTAAGCTCTTCTTAACTATCTAGGTCTGACCATCAATCTAAGGGTGGTAGGCAATAGATAATTTCAATCAAGTGCCTACCATGTGGTCACGGGTTCAAGGCATGAAAACAGCCTCTTGCAAAATGCAAGGTAAGACTGTGTACTTTAGGCCCTTGTGGTCCACCCCTTCCCTAAACCCTGCATACGCAGGAGCTTCGTGCACCAGGGCTGCCCTTTTTTTGCCTACCATGTGGCAGAGGGTCTTCCAAAAGTAACTCATGAAGCATACATTTCTATTAGACACAATGGTTTTGGGGAGACCGTACAGTTTCATAATCTCATAAAAGTAAAGCATTGAAATCTTAGAAGCATCAGAAGTTTTGACACAAGGATAAAATGGGCCATCTTAGAAATACAATCAACAAAAATAAAAATGGAATCATGTTTCTTAACAGTGCATGGAAGCTCTAAGACAATGTCCATACTAACATTCCAGCCAAGGACACGCAGGGGTAGGTAGGGATGTGTACAGACCCATGTTCTGCTTCATATGCTTAGCTAACTAGCACGTCCTGTGCCGCCCATTAACTTGGCAATGTCTCTCATTAAACTTGGCCAATAGAATTAGAACTCAACTTCCTCAATAGTTTGGTTACAACCAAAGTGACTAGACCAACCTCTCGTGTGGACTTCCCATGTCCATGGAATGCACAATTTACCCCCGGGAAACAAATACCCATCTCGTAGCTAGAAATAATGAGAAGTAGAGCGTAGTCTTTCTCACAAACTACCTAAGATGTCCTCCAGTCCAAGACAAGACTCATAATCCACTTTGAGCTTCTCAAAACCCATTACTTTAATACTCAAAGAAGCTAACGAACTAACTCTATGACTTAACACATCTACCACCTATTGTCGACCCCCGATATATGCTGTAAGACAAAGAGTGTTCCTATAAGAACTCAACCCACCGACCATGTCTATGATTCAACTTCCCTTGGGATTGCAAGTAACAGAAGGCCCCGTGATTGGAGTATAAAACAAACTCCTATGGTAGCAAGCAATGGCATCAATGATATAAAGGCATGTACTATAGCATAAAACTCCTTGTTATAAGTGGAATACTTTTGTTTGACCTCATTAAGTCTCCCACTATAGTATGCTATGGGGTGTCTATCTTGACTAAGCACTCCACCTATACATATACATGATGCATCACATTCAACTTCAAACAATTTAGAAAAATCAAGAAATCTCACAACGAGTGCCTCTATCGTGCTTTGCTTAATCTCAATGAAAGCCCTGGATGCTACTTTAGACCATGCAAACTGACCTTTTTTAATACTGTAATGGGAGATACAATGGCCCTAAACCCCTTAACAAATCGGCAGTAGAGCGTAGCAAGACCATGAAAACTACACACCTCATGCAGAGTAATTTGGTTTGGCCACTACATAATTGCCCTAATTTTCTAGGGGGCAACTGAAAACCCTATCAGGTCACTAAAAAACCCAAGAAAACCACATTATCAGTGAAAAATGTATACTTCTTAAGGTTAACATAGAGGCTTGCTCAGCTAAGGGTGCGACAAACCTAAGAAAGATTGTCCAAGTGTTGCTCTTTCGTTTGGCTATATATGAGAATGTCATCAAAATAGACCACTAAAAATTTTCCCATAAGCAGCCTAAGGATCTATATCATTACACTCATAATGGTACTTTGCACATTAAACAATTCGAAAGGCATGGCCAGCCACTGGTATAATCCATCCTTTGTCTTTAAAGTAGTTTTCCACTCATCTCCAAGACATGTCCGAATCTGATGGTGGCCACTTTTGAGACTGAGTTTGATAAATATTATGGCACCAGTCATCATATCTAACATATCATTTACATGAGGAATGGAAAAATGATACTTAACTGTGATCTTATAAATGGCCTACTATCCACACACATTCTAAGAGTCATCCTACTTAGGGATCAATAGAGCAAGCACTACACAAGGACTTAAGCTTTCTAGCATAAATTCCTTCTAGATAAGCTCTTTCACCTGCTTCTGTAGCTCTGCATGTTCTGTGATGCTCATTCTACAATGCGGAAGGTTAGGTAACATAGCCCATGGAATCAAATCAATGGCATGTTGGATGTCACGTATAGGGGTAAAGCATCAGGGTGTTCTTGAGAAAAGATATCCTAAACTCTCCAAGAATGGCACTAAGCTCTGGGTGGTGCTCTATTGGACCATCAGAAGAAACATCTTTGGACTACAGCTTAAATGACTGAATCATTCTTAAACTCGTGCTCGAGTTCCTTAGGAGTGATGATATGCAAACCCCTAATCTTCTTATTGTCCTAGCTCCTGCCCTTGGTGGCAAGGGCCTGAGTTGGATGTATTTTCCCTTAAAAGTGAAGGAGCAAATGTTAGAATGCCCATGAATAGCAATATCCAAATCATATAGCCAAGGTCTAACCAAAATAATATTGCCTTACATCCATAGTAATGGCATCACATCATATCTCTTCCTTGTATTCAGCGAACTTAATAAGAACTAAACACCAATCCTTAACAGAGATAGATGTGGTGTGAATCAAGGAGACACTACAGGATGCAGGCAAGGAATAGAATTTAGGCTTAACTAGGCTACAGAATGGGATGAGACTGCATTAATACAAATACCACCATCAATAATGACCCTATAACCCTTTTCACCACATCAGATGCATGTATGAAAAATAGTGGTCCTACACTAGTCAACTAACTCTTTAGGTTGGGTCAAGATGCACCACACAACAATCATCCTACGAACTGAGGTGGTCCAAATGTATCCTACATGATCTAAGTCATCCCTACCAGTCTCATCTAAAGGCTCGAAGTCCTCAGGGTTAAGTTAGTAGTCTACATGATCTTATGCCTCATGCGAGTACTCTTAGTCATCCATAATGGGTGCCCTGGTACTACAGTTAGATGCAATATCCCTATACACATGAAACTTATGGCACCAAATCCTAGAGGTCATTTTAGGGACATCCTGTCTAGCATCTTTGCTAATACTTTCGACAGTCCAATCTGTCCTTTGTGACGGAGGCCCTAACAAAAACTTCTTCTTATAGGCAGAGTGGAACATGTACGGGACCAAAAGGATACACCACAAGTGTCCAACTCACAATTCATTTGGGGTTTGGACACTAACTCATAGCATCGGCCTCATCTAAAGTGTTAATACCCTAAAGCAATAACTCCCTTCTAAGGTCAGTGTTAAGACCCTATCAAAACCTACTCAAAGTCACAGCCTCATCCTCTAGGACTGCACACCTCATTTTATACTCATCAAATTGGGCAATGTAGTCAGCAACTGACCTACTACCCTGCCCAAGGTTACACCAGTGGTCTAAAAGAGTGTCCCTATAAGATGGCAGAAGGTATTTAGACTGCAACTTAAGTTTCATCTCCTCCCAATGAGTTATGGAAGGGTCTCATCTGCTAGCAATAGCCTTCTCACACTTTCCCAAAAGAGTTGGGTCATCCTCGTCAATTCATCTTAGCAAACCTAAATTTCCTATCGTCAAATAAGTAGTACCAATCAAAGAACCTATCCACATTACAGAACTAAGAGGAGAATACCCATGGATCGAGATGACCATCGAATGCGAGGGCCTCTCCCTTAATATGCTTCATCACCCTATCATCAAGGTCTACTTGCCAATGATGGTAGGGGACAAGATGCCTAAGTGGTGAGAATGGACACTGCTCATGTTGGGCCAATTTCTCTTCCTCATAATCTTCCTCTTTTACCTTCTTAATTTCTAAGCTGGCAACTCGATCAGTGAGGAGTGTCTCTTGTGTCCTAAGGGCATGCAACTCATCTAAGATTTGTTTCTGCACATTATTTTGGCTGTCAAGGGCAGAGGGTGAGGCAACTTCGAACATGATGCAACCACTATGTAACCACATGCAGTACAAAATTCTAGCAAATAAATCCAACACAATCTTGAAACAAATAGATTTTTTTTTCATGACCAACTGCAATTCCAATATGCAAATTGCAAACAAGGAGGCAAAGTCCTAAAGTATAAAGAATATGCCAATGACAGTCACAATATCCCACAAATATGACACACTCACCAATTAAAATCAAGGATGATCAACAAAAGACAACAGGGTTAAGGCTGTTTCTTTTTCCTTTTTTATTGGACGTAAAGGCTGGCTGTAAACGACCGAAGACAAGAAAATATCAAAAACCATTTTAAATGACAAGAGAAAACCAACAGGAAGAGTTTAAAAACAACAAAACGTAGACAGCTTGCTAGACTATTGTAATCCAACATCGCATGATCAATGTTGCAGGTCTCTTTAGGGCCTCCTCTCACTTTTACTTTTCTGGAAAGATAAATAAGCCCGGGATTTTCTACATTTTTATTTCGCAACACTCACTTTCAAAACAAAGAGCTGGTGAGAGAGAAATCTTCAAGGAGACAGGTCGCCGAAGATTTGTAGCCATAGCTGTCACCCATCGCCAATGAGAGAACTGTCAAAGAGACAGATCATGGAGAGAGATGATCATCAAAGAAGAATCGTCACCCGTCACCTGTGAGAGAAATTGTCTAAGAGGGAGATCAGTGGAGAAATGCAGAGAGAGAGCTACTTAGCATGAGATAAACTAGGAACTCTAAGTCTAATTAGCCCATCCCAAGAAAAATGCCTTCTCTGTCTACTTCCCACACCAAGTCATCACCTGACAGAAATTCGGCCAAGAAGTAGACTAGAAAAAAGCTGATTCTCAATGATTCGGCACTTGACAACCCCGATCTAGGTCCATTTTCTACTGAAACTCCACGAGATACAATCAGCACCAGTGATAATGCGAATAAAGCTTTAGATTTTGCAATCCAAGTGTTGAGGGCGTCTGACCGATGCGCAGTGGAAGGAGAGATGAGTTTTCTGGTGACCTGTTTGCACATTGTTGCGACGGCAGTTTGATGAAGTCTAGAGACAGGGAGACCTGGAGAGCGATGGGTTTTCTGCTGTGGGTTTTAATCGAGAGACGGGAAGAGGGATGGGTTTGGCAGTTTGTTGATGGGGATATGGGGGTTGTTTTCTTAGAGTTATGAAATGCAAAGATTGGACCTTCTGCTATTGGATTGCTTTCGTTCCTTGGTGACACAATAGGAGAAGATGTTGAGTTCACATATAAGAACGACAAAGTGGATACAATAATCCGGTGATGATTTTCAAACCATGTTTGACTTAGATACCAAATTTGATGCAAAACTGAATATAAGTATAGCTTCAAGGGAGAAGAGAAGAGAGAAATATAGCATACAGGGGAAGGACGGAAGGAGGCAGGAAAAAAATAAAAAATTAGTTCTTCAATATCAATAAACTGCTGAAAACATCGTAACATCTAACTTAAATAGGCAACTAATCTAATCGAGCCCTAAAAAAACATACCTAAGATAAGAACTACTAAAAATGAAATTATAAAGATGTTACAAAGATGTCCCCAATACAAAGACTCAGGGTGGAATGAAGAAAATAGTATCAAGTATTAACCCAAGTTTGATTGGGTAATATTAATTGGAATAGATGTTCATATGCACAATGGCATCCTGGAAACTACTTGAAAGTAGTACACACAAATAGAAAGTTCATAAGATGGTAGTGAAAAATTCAACTTTGGGTGCGAAATTCAAGATTGAAAGATTCGGTGGTTTCTGCCTTCATTATTTGGCAACCAATGGTAAAGGACTTACTTGTTCGTCAAGGATTGATTACAACATTGTATGGGAAGGCAGAAACCATAACCGATGACTCAACTTGGAATGGAGAAATATATACTATTTCTTTTCATTGTTGAAGACACACCCATGAGCACCTCAAGCCCATGACCTCTAGGTACCTCAAGCTAGAAGGCATATATACTATTCAGCTAGAAAAATAAAAAATAAAAATAAGAGAGAGAGAGAGAGAGAGAGAGAGAGAGAGAGAGAGAGAGAAGTATCTTTACATACCGAAGTTTTTGCCTAAGGGCCTTACAAATTTTATGAACATAAAACAAAGTTTAAATTTTAAATTGAAATTTAAAAAGAAAATGAAAGGAGAGATGCCTTCTCTGCGGTTTATCCCAATTAGTAGTAATCAAGCAGTGAAAAGCATCTCTGATTCAAGGTTTGCCGAACAAAGAAGAACAAGCTCAACATGAATATGCAATCTCCTTAAGACATACAGCAGGGAAATTATAAACATGAAACATCTGGCTCATAATGATCCAGGTAAGTTTGGTTCATTACAAACAACATGCAGAGCTAAGATGTAAGGTTTACATGAGGACTTGAAACATCCAAAGGAATGACATGAATATTCCACAACAAATGTGAAAAAGAACTAAACACCATTAACCATAAAGAAGAAAGTAAATACTTACAGGCACCCGTATTACATCCTCTCGCTTCCATCCTAGAGAATTATAGACAACAACAACCTAGAGAAAACAAGATTAGAAATAGTGATAAGTTTAGGAAAATAGAAAAGCACTATTTGTTTTTCTAGTTACTGATGGAAAAAGTAAGTCGTACAAAAAAATGGACTTTACCAAGCCTTTCCTGTGAGAGAAATCAACTGATGATGGGGGACAGTAACTTATGTTCAGAAGAGGACACTGAAAAAGAAATCAAATATCAGGATTCAGTTGAATTTTGACATTAAACTTAACAAAGTAATTTTGCAACTAGACATATATTGGAGGGAACATCTGTTAGAATGCATAGCAAAATCAGTTGCAAATCTTCCTATATTCTTAATCAGTATTGAGATGATGCAGAACCAGGTTTTCAAATAGTCCTTTTGATCTTTTCTCAAGAGTAAAATATGGATTAATAATATTTTAACAAAGTGAAACAATATCCAAACTTTCATGCCTAGACAATGCCTTTCTTCACTTCACCATAAACATTATAGATCGGATGCTAATTGCATTGCTTGAATGGTAAGTTTGTAACAGTCATTAGCAGGTGATCAGAAAAGATAATAAAGAAGCAAGAACTTTAATTAATAAAAAAAACACTGATCTTTCCCTTTAAGAAATTATAAGAAGAAAAGAAAAAACCTAACTTTTGTCACTGCTTAGTTTTATTGTTACAGAAGATGCACAATCTGCTAAAAGCCCAAACCCGTCAATATTGCAACAGTTCAAATCCACAGCAATCATATGAGAGAAAAAGGTAGAGACTACTATGATATGTATGTTGTACTGCCATATACAAAGAGTCTACACTGCACCTCGCAGCTTGTTCACTTTTATTTATTTTCTTTATTGTGGTAACTATATAACATATTAAAGGAAAGAATCACAGAAACACACACGGAAAACAAAATGCCACAGCCTAAATATACATAAAGGCTCCATTTCATGCATATGTGTTCAAGTTCCACACCTTAAAAGTTGGAGTCATAAGATGCCCACAGCTATCACTTGTTGGTATAATGCATCATATTTTAAGAAACAGAAATGATATCCAAACTCCACTGTGTAGATAATGGCACTCTTAACTTTATTAGAAACTTTTGCAGTTTGTTGTTGATAGCTTCTCTGCACAGCCGTAACAGGTAACCAGAAATGATCAAACAGAACAGATGACTGCATTGTTGAAAAAATGTGCTCAATTCTGTTTCTCCTTAAGTAATTGCACAAGTAATGCAAGAAGAAAAGACAAAGAATGGTCTCGATCACTGCAAGCCATATCCAATTGTACTTTCTGTGAATAACTCATAGATTTTGCAAGTTTTGAAATCCATTTCTATGAAGAGATGTCTAAATACATGTGCATGCACTGCACTGTCATTTACGACAGTGTTTAGTTACATCCACAAGTTGTATACTCTGTAGATATGTGCAGGCTCTACATTTCAAATAGTAGAATCATCATGTTGCCATTTGCTGTTAGAATGGAATATGAATCAACATGCTTAAAAAAAGGGAAATAATAACCACCCTCCCCCACTTCAATAATGAAACTTTTACTTTATTAAACATGTATTTGGTTGTTGATAGCTTTCCCTAAATTGTACATTTGCAATAGTATTTGACAGGAAACTAAAATGATCAAAGCCAAGAGGACTCACTGTTCATACAACAGAACTAGATATAATTTCCATTTAAAAATTTCATAGAAAGAAAAGAAGAAGAAACAAGAGACTTAGGATGCATGGCTTTGTCATTAAGGTGAACAATCTGCTAATAACTCATAGACATTACCACACAAATCCATCTGCAGTGTGTACACGTCTTTATAATGTATGCAAGTTTGTCCACATTTTACTACAGGCCAAGCACTTAATGCCTATATGTACGTCAAAGTTTAGAGCAACTAAATACCACATGGTTGCCTTTTCATAGCAATTGATATCTTTACCACTTTTCATTTAGTTACATTATCTTAGAAATACTTTTCAACTTGAGAGGTGTATTTTTCTTTCTTATTTTCACTATCATTTTGAAAAGAAATGTGTTAGCAATTATCCTTCCAAAACAGTGTTAGAAATTACTGGAAAAGGAAAGTAGCAGGTGGAGTAGCTACAAAAGGTGGTGAAATAAATTTATTTATCACTTTATTGTAAGTTTTAATCTTCTATTTCCAAGAAGTATCCAGTGTAATTCTTCAAGATCAGCCTGACACAAGATGAGTGGGGAAAGGAAAAAACACCCATATATGGGACAGGATGAAGAGTATATTTGTGGAGTATGAACAGCCACTGACAAAAGGGGGCATAGCTTTTACCTGTTCAAACTTGGTCGTTGGATTATTACATCCAGTATTTGATCCTGACTTTATCAAGCAAGACAGTGAGGAAGCAACCACCTCTGACGCCTGCAGTGAGATAATGAGAAAAGGACCATGTCAAGCCTAAATGGAGTACGAATTTTGTAAAGGCATATGCTAAATGTACCTCTGAATAACCAATAAAGAGCCGTTTTGCATAGTCATCAGCGACATGCTGCCTTTCTGTTCCACTAACTCCATCATGATGTTGAGCAATGGCCAAAGCATCAGCCAAATTGTGTGTCGTCAAGCCCTGACTATTCCTCCCTTTGAGAAGTTCTAACTGCCTTGCTGCCTGATATTCATGGAAAAATCAGTTAATACATATTTGAAATTCAAATTAGATTTACATGGAAGCTCTCAATATAATTAAGGAGTGCAAAAAGTCTCACCAAATAGTAGCCACTCATTATTCTCACATAGCCTTTAAAGGAGGGCCTACTAGTGAAGTATCCAGTCCAATATGCATTTGCATGATCTGCATACCTGAAACTTGAACAGCTAAACGTCAAGAACACAGCAAAAATAAAACTATTAACCAAAGAGAAAGGTTGCAGCTATGTCCTTTTTTTTCCCTCTCTTTTTAATTTTCGCATTACAAATCTGTAAGATTTTCTGAAATACTGCGTACGGGAAAAAGTCATCGGCCTTGAGTTGCCAGGACTCATTCGCTGCATATTTTGCATCAGTGTAAAGGGATGGTGTCGAATACAAGACATTTACACGTCCATCCTATACGCATCCAAATCACAAACAGTCATGCAATTATGAATCGAAAGAGAATAAGAGCACAAAACTATGAAAGGAATATAACTCCACTTTGATTACTTTTAAAAAAAAGCAGAACACAGATAAAACAATCATAGAATTAAGTATATATCCAAACTCCCGTTCCCAAAATAAAGAGAATAGCCTCAATCAACCTTCCAAATAGAATGAAGGCCTAACAATTAAGATTATTATGGATACCATCCTTGACACAGGAGTGCCTAATGCTTTTGAGATCGATGACCAATCAAAGAAGATCAACAGAGATCTAAGCGATCCATCTTTGGACGGCCAATATCAATCTCAAAATCTCTTGAAATGTGATATCATGTGCATGACTGGTCATGGATGCATGGACATCATTGCCAAGTTAAGGTTCAATTGTTTGGATCGGCCAAAAGAGGTGTTTTAAGCCAAATTAAAAAGATGCCTCATTCTAGCACTATTGGACATCTTAGATCAAATCTGATGGGATGCATGGACTGTGAAAGCTTGGATGTTCTAGATGAAGCCTTGGAGGCCAAGCAAATACCAGTCAAAAGTTTTTGAGCTCAGGAGAGTCAAAAAAACTTTCCTACAAGGTTTGCTTCGTCAAGAAGTTAATGGTTGATTAGTCAAAGATTCAAACTCCTTTGATTTGAAAAGTCTTAGCTAGCGAATTTGACAAGTTTAGAAGCTTGCAAATGTCTCTTATAAGCAATTAGAAGTTACTTAGACATAATTAATAACAGTCCAAATAAGGTTTAGCAAGTGAAAAAGTTTCAAAAGTCTTGAAGGTTAAGAATTACATAATTAGAAAGTTTGCATGGGCTAGGCAACAACTGTGTTTAGTAGGGTTCTTTGGTAGTTTGTAATTGCCTAATGTGAGAAGGATGTTCTCATGCATAAATACCTAGTTGTACATCAAGTAATGAAGGTTAGTTCAATTCTAATTTAAGTGCAAAAAGACATTTTCTTTCCAGTGTGTTTTGGACATTTCTTCCTGGTGGAATTTGGATGTGTTTTACTTTAAAGCTGAGACATGCTAGAGTGCATCTTAGTTGGAAGTTTCTATATCACTTGTGGACTCAAGTGTGGTGAGATATCTGGAGCTTCTTGTCCTCAAAGTGGTGCATCTATATCATTGTAGAGAGCCTAATTTCTTCCCTAATAGTTCTGTATCTCTTGGTGGTGGAGTCGTATACAAGAATGGTGAACTTTCTTGCACTTAATTACTACAGTTGGTGAATTTGTATCCATAACTAATCTCCACTTAACACTATGGTGGCAATTTTTGTATTCACAGAAAATATAGGACGATTTTGCTATTATTTAACAACATATTCCACACTTATCTTTACTACCCCATTATCTAGTGTCAAATTGGTATTAGAGCAAGGCATGTTCCTAAAGTTCTATCATGGCATATCATAAAAAGCATATTAGTGCAACAAATAAGGATGTTAAAGATCTAGAGATACACAATTTCCAGAGACAAGTTGAAAGATTAGAAGAGCGCCTTGAACAGCTTAACAACCAAGGACAAAGAGGTGAGAAATCTAAACTTGTTTCTTCTAACCATTCCTTGAACAATGCCTACTTGGTTTCTTCCAAAAGCCGAGCTTCAAGTTAGAAATCGTCATTAAGCATTGCTCCAAGGAGAAGACAACAAGATTTTCATCTTTTTGGAGTAAGAGTAAAGGTCCCGAATTTAAAGGCAAGATGCAGCCCAACGAGTTTCTTGATTGGCTACATACAGTTGAGCATGTCTTTAAATATAAAGATTTCTGGGAAGAATCCAACATAAAGCTCGTAGCTCCAAAACTAAGGAAATATGCTTCACTTTGGAGGGATAATTTAAGCGAGATGGGAAAATAAAATAAAAGGTTGGGACAAAATGAAAAAGGAACTGTTAGACCTCCCATACACCACACATATTCCAGAAAGAAGATATAATTGCAAGGAAACAAAAATACATCTGTTGGCAAAAGATTTTCAGATTTCTCTAGAAGATGATCCAGGGCAGTAGTTGGTTAGGATGTAATTAGTTGTGATGTAGTCAGTTAACAACCAAGTGATGTAGTCAGTTCATGAAGTCAGTTAGGATATACAGATATCCAGTCTGTTACAAAGTTAGGATATACAGATATCCAGTCTATTACAGAAGGAGGCGGGAATGGAAGGAAAAAGAAAAGATAAAAGGAAGTGAAGAGGGAGTGAAGGGGGAGGAAGAAGAAAAGGAAGTAAAAGGGAGTGGGAAGTGCAAAGAAGGAACTGAGGTTCCTACTTCCTACTTTTTCCAGTAGTTTGTGTTTTGTTTGATTGATTTGTAAGGTTCCTTGTAATTCATCCACCTCATCAATAGAAGAACTCCAGTTCCTTCTGAAAAACTGCTTATTATCAAGTCTCATTTCTTCCTGGCCCAACAATGGTATCAGAGCATAGTTTCATTCTTGGGACATGGCAAGGACCAGATCAGAAAAAGTAGAGAACATGGAAAAAGATTTAGAGAATGTGAGATCGGAAGTGGGCAGCATGAAAGAAGACCTAGGAAGGTTGCAAACCAACGTCGCAGCTATAGGAGAGTACCTGATGGAGATCCGGGCTTGGATGAGACAGAAGCAGGATGGGGAAGAAACGCCCTTGAATCAAGCTGGGGATAGAGGACGACAAGCACCGGAGGCAGGGGAGTCATCGGGTGGGGATAACCAGGTCCCGCCGGTGATGCCGAAGAACCCTAGGCTCGAACCCAGATGCCTGGACCTCCCGATCTTCAACGGCAACGACCCTCATAGCTGGCTTTGTTGAGCTGAGAGGTATTTCCAATTAAACCGACTCCCGGACGGGGAGAAGGTGACGGCAGCGTCTGTGTGTTTGGAGGGAGAAGCCCTCCACTGGTTTCTCTAGACCGACGCCCGATCACTGGTCCATTCTTGGCAGATTTTCTGGACTGCCCTTCTCCAAAGGTTCCGGCCATCGCAGTCTGACGACAAATACGAGGCGCTGTTATCACTCCGGCAGATCGTCTCCTTTGCCGACTACCGCAAGGATTTTGAGCTGATGTCGGGCCCCCTGGTTGATCTGCCCCACGACCTACTGAGGGGAGCTTTTCTAAATGGGCTACGGGAGGAGTTAAAGGCCGAGGTGAAAATGTTCCGGCCCGCTTCGTTAGCTGGGCTGATGGACCTAGCCCAGAAGATCGAGGAAAAAAATGAAGCCCTTGAACGGGTACGAGCCCAAGGGAACAAGGGTGGGTCTAGACCTCGCACATCGTGGGGTCATGGGCCTTCCCAAAAGGGCCCTGCCGTTGAAACTAGCCCACAGGGGCATGTTCGTAATTTTCCGATGCAAACCTACGCCCTATCCCTAGAGACAACGAAGGAGCTAGGGTTTTGGGGAGAACGGTCATCCCGCATGGGAGAACCTTCCCCGGCCAGGCGTGACACTTTCTGGTGACTTTCAGAGAAAGAGCTCCAGCAGAAACGGGCTATGGGGCTTTGCTTTAGATGCGACGAAAAGTTTTCTCCGGGGCATCGATGCAAGAATCGCCAGTTGCAGGTCCTTCTAGGCGAGGATGGCGACGAAGGGGAAGATCTGGAAACCCAGAACCGCTACGATGACGGCCAGTGCAAGGAGGAATCGACCCGACTCAAGCTATCCATGCAAGCTCTAGTCGGGATGTCAGTTGCCAACGTGATGAAAATACACAGGGTTCTGGAACACAGGGAAGTTGTTGTCCTTGTCGACACGGGGCATCCCATAATTTTATATCTCGGAGGTTGGCTGATGATTTGCACCTCCCGATCACCAACACCAGGCCGTTCAGAGTGCAAGTTGGAGACAGATTTTGCATCCATGGATCTGGGGTATGCCAGAACCTAGTCCTGCGCCTTCCTGGGTTGGTGATCAAACACCATTTCCATCCTTTCAAATTGAGCGGAATAGACCTGGTTCTTGGCATGGCATGGCTGCGTACTCTCGGCAACGTTTCTGCCAACTACCTCGAGCTCACCATGGAGTTCCTCGTGCAAGGCCAGAGGGTCACTCTTAAGGACGACCCATCCCTGTCCCAGTCACTCTTATCCTTCAAAGCTCTACAACGTGCCATCCCCTACTCAAGTGCAAGCTACATGGTTGAGTACCAAGGCCTTCAGCTAGAGATGGACACGCAACCACCACCTTCAAACCACCCCGGGCTAAAACTTCTCTTGGACCAGTACGCCCATCTCTTTGATCAGCCGTTGAAATTGCCTGTTAACCGACCACAAGACCATGCCATCAGGGTCCCAGACCATACTACACCCCCTAATATCAGGCCATACCTTTATCCACACTGCCAAAAGAACGAGATTGAGCGGATCATCAAACAACTGTGGGAGGCGGGCATCATTCGGGCAAGCACTAGTCCCTATTCCAGCCCAGTACTCTTAGTTAAGAAGAAAGACGGAGGTTGGCGTTTTTGCGTTGATTACAGCGCCCTTAACAAGATCACCATTCCAGATAAATTTCCCATCCCAACAATTGATGAACTATTGGATGAACTAGGTGGAGCTACTGTTTTCTCTCAACTGGATCTTCAATCCAGCTACTATCAAATTCGCATCAACGAAGAGGATGTTCCCAAGACAGTGTTTAGGACGCATGAGGGCCACTACGAGTTTTTGGTCATGCCCTTTGGCCTAACCAATGCACCCTCCACTTTTCAGGCTCTTATGAACGACATCTTCCACCACTATCTCCGTAAGTTCATGCTGGTTTTCTTTGATGACATACTTGTTTACAGTCCTGATATTCACCTACATTTAGAGCATCTGGAAATGGTACTGAAATTGTTGGCCTCTCATAACTTAGTTGTTAACAAAAAGAAGTGTTGCTTTGCCCAATCTCAATTGGAATATTTAGGCCATATAATCTCAGTAGATGGAGTCGTCACTGATAACTCAAAGATAGACTGTATGCTCCACTGGCCTACTCCACAGGATGTTACAGCATTAAGGGGTTTTTTGGGACTCACCGGGTACTACCGCAAATTTGTACAGAACTATAGCGTTATCGCTGCACCCCTTACCATTCTTCTCAAGAAAGATAGCTTCCAGTGGTCAATGGAGGCACAACAAGCCTTCAACAACTTAAAGCACGCCATGACGACGATGCCAGTACTAGCTATTCCCAACTTTAACGAGCCGTTCATTCTGGAGACTGATGCTTCGGGTAAAGGCATTGGAGCAGTTCTCATGCAAGAGGGAAGGCCAATTGCCTTCTTCAACCAAGCACTCTCTCCCCGTGCTCAGTCCAAATCTGTATACGAAAGGGAACTTATGGTGGTTGTCCTCACTGTTCAAAAGTGGCGTCATTACTTGTTAGGCCAGAAGTTCACTATCTTAACAGATCAACGGAGCCTACAATTCCTCCTAAACCAGAGCGTCCTTAGCAGTGAGCAGCAGAAGTGGCTCATCAAATTGCTGGGTTTCAACTTTGACATTCACTACAAACCAGGCAAGCATAATAGGGCAGCAAATGCCCTCTCTAGAATAGATAACAAAGGCTTCACTGATGCACGCAACACCTCTACCCCTGAGGATGCATCAGACCTGACACACACTTCTCCTTTCCTTGCCCTTTCAATAGTCCAGCATTCAGCCTTACAAGCTCTACTAGATGAGATCAGACAAGATGGGACTTTAGGCCCCATCCTCCAGGACTTATTGGCTGGCCTGAACCATCACAAAGGATTCTCTCTTCGTCATGGCCACTTGCTCTTCTATGACAAACTCACTATCCCCAAAACTTCTGTTCGAATTCCCACCTTACTCAGGGAATTTCACTCCACTCCAGCAGGTGGACATTCAGGGACCTTTAGGACATTCAAAAGGCTTTCTAATGTGGTCTTTTGGAAGGGAATGTGAAAGGATGTGCAGCAATTTGTGGCTTCTTGTGAGGTATGCCAGCGGAATAAATACCAAGCACTTAAACCTGGAGGTCTACTTCAGCCTTTACCCATTCCCAAACAAGTCTAGGATGACATTTCTATGGATTTTATTGGCGGCTTACCCAAATCTAAGGGGCTGGACACTATTCTGGTGGTAGTAGACCGTCTTTCTAAGTAGTGCCATTTCCTTCCATTGGGCCATCCGTTTTCTGCTCACGAGGTGGCTGCTCTCTTTATCAAAGACATAGTGCGGTTACACGGTTACCCACACTCCATTGTATCCGACAGGGACCGTCTCTTTATTAGCCAATTTTGGGCTGAACTATTCAAAATGGCAGGGACTGAGTTAAAGATGAGTACTGGTTACCATCCTCAAACGGATGGCCAAACGGCAGTCGTCAACCGCTATCTCGAAACCTATTTGCACTGCTTCACCTCCCACCATCCTAAGCTCTAGCCCAAGTGGATTCCTCGGGCCGAATTATGGTATAATACTACATTTCAAGGTGCTGCTGGCATGACCCGTTTTAAAGCACTTTATGGGCATGATCCTCCTATTGTGTTACGGCTTTCGGATGAAGGGTCAGTCGTGGAGGAAGTCAACAGGCAACTTCATGACAGGAATACAATTTTACAAGAGCTTAAGAGTAATCTCTTAAAAGCCCAGGCCAGAATGAAATCCCAAGCAGATAAAGGCTGCAGGGACATCCAGTTCCAAGTAGGTGACAGAGTTTTTCTGAAACTCCAGCCCTTTAAGTTCAAGAAACTGGCTAAGCGACCCAATGAAAAACTTAGCCCTCGGTTTTACGGTCCCTACAGTATTTTGGAGCGCATTGGCGCAGTTGCCTACCGCCTTGATTTACCCTCCACCACCCGGATCCATCCTGTTTTCCACATCTCCCAACTGAAGGCCACCCTGTCCAATTCAGCCCAATCTCAACCCCTACCTCCTGGACTCACTGAGGAAATGGAACTTGTCCTGTATCCTGACTCCATCCAGAACATCAGGTCATTGCCAAATGGATGCACCGAAGTTTTGGTGAAATGGAAAAACCTACCTAAGTGTGATAGCACATGGGAGCTCTATGAGGTGTTGGACACTCAATTTCCCTCCTTTCACCTTGAGGACAAGGTGAAACTACTTAGGGAGGGTAATGTTAGACCTCCCATACACCACACGTATTCCAAAAAAAAGATATAATTGCAAGGAAACAAAAATACATCTGTTGGCAAAAGATTTTCAGATTTCTCTAGAAGATGATCCAGGGCAGTAGTTGGTTAGGATGTAATTAGTTGTGATGTAGTCAGTTAACAACCAAGTGATGTAGTCAGTTCATGAAGTCAGTTAGGATATACAGATATCCAGTCTATTACAAAGTTAGGATATACAAATATCCAGTCTGTTACAGAAGGAGGCGGGAATGGAAGGAAAAAGAAAAGATAAAAGGAATTGAAGAGGGAGTGAAGGGGGAGGAAGAAGAAAAGGAAGTAAAAGGGAGTGGGGAGTGCAGAGGAGGAACTGAGGTTCCTACTTCCTACTAGTTCCAGTAGTTTGTGTTTTGTTTGATTGATTTGTAAGGTTCCTTGTAATTCATCCACTTCATCAATAGAAGAACTCCAATTCCTTCTGAAAAACTGCTTATTATCAAGTCTCATTTCTTCCTGGCCCAACAAGAACTCAATAAACATTTTTTGTTGGAAAACTATCAGATAGACACATTCTTTAATATCCAAAATTTGAGGCAAGAGAACTTGAGCATAGAAGACTACAATGGAGTTCGAACACCCCATGCTTAAGAGTGATGCGGTTGAGCCAGAAGAGTAAACCATAACACGTTTCTTAAGCATTTTGTAAAAAGACATTGGAGACATGGTACGACTCCATAGTACTGGTCATTCAATGATGTTAGAAAACTAACCTTGATTGTTCATAAGTAACAAAAGAAGTCAATAAAATAGGCATTTCTAAAACCTATGGAAAAAGAAATACTTTTAATCTGAGGGTGCTTCTAACTCTAAGTGGATTCCCAATAATAAGACTCACAAAATCAAGTAAAGAATGAAAATGACAAGCAGCCAACCCTCTAATGCCACAGCTAGAAGATGCTTCAAAATGCCAAGGTCTTGGAGACTTAGCCTTTGATTGTCCAAACTGAAAGGTGGTTGCTCTTGCTGAGGAAGATCCACAAGCAGGTTCTAAAGAAGAAGAGGATGCTACCCCTATTGACCAAGGAGATATGTTGGCAGTACAATGGTCTAAGTCACATACACATATATGACGATGATTGGATTCGCTACACCATCATTTATACACGTTGTACTTAGCATGGTGGGGTGTGAAATGTAATCATTGATGGTGGTACATGCAAGAATGTGGCCTCTACTAAACTCATGAACAAGCTAAAGTTGAAGACGGAGCCTCATCCTCAACCCTACAAACTGACATGGTTTGCAAAAGGTCATCAAATAAAGGTAACCCGCAAATGCCTTCCATTAGAAATTACTATAAAGATGAGGTTTGGTGTGATGTTATTCCAATGGACGACCATGGTACTATGACAAAAGGGCCCAACATGATGGGTTTAAAAACACTTATTCTTTTATGTTCCATGGTGAAAAGATAATTCTTCTACCCTTAAAGCTTGAAATAATTACAAAACCTTCGAAATGTAATTGATTATAGCAGCAAAAAAGGGTATGAATCTAAATGTTGCATGCAATGTAAATGAGGCAGAAGAGACTGATGTAGAGACTGAAACTATTGTACAACCTTCAATTGTACGTCCTTTGCTAAGATAGTATGAAGATGTATTTCTTGAGGAGATCCCCAGTGGATTACTCCTTTGCGAGACATACAACATTGTATTGACTTCATCTCAGGATCCGTAATTCCTAATAAAGTAACTTATCGCATGAGCCCCAAAGAACATGAGGAGCTGCAAAGACCAACTAAAGAAATGGTGACCAAAGGTTTGGTGCACGAGAGCAAAAGTCTGTGTGCATTACTTGCCCTTCTTTTGCCAAAGAAGGATGGTTTGAACAAAACGATGAATAAAATCACAATCAACTACCGTTTTCCTATTGCACACCTGGATGACTTGCTGGATCAGCTACATGGTGCGACGACTTTCTCTAAGAGCAACCTTCATAGTGGCTACCATCAGATTCGCATGAGATCAGGTGATGAGTGGAAAACTGCATTCAAAATGGCCAGTATGAGGGGTTGATAATGACCTATAGGTTTTGTGGTTGGACTTCCACAAACACAACAAGGACTATATTATTGTCTTTGTTGATAGGTTTTCTAAGATGATGCATTTTATTGCTTGTACTAAAACAATTGTTGCTGTAAACTTCATGGTATCCCCAAAACCATAACCTCTAATGTGGTGGATTTGTACTTCAGAGAAGCTATAAACTTCATGGTATCCCCAAAATCATAACCTCTAATTGAGACCCGAAGTTTATGAGCCGTTTTTGGAGGACATTATGGAGGAAACTAGGAACTCGTTTGCAGTTTAATTCATCATGTCACCTTGAGACGGATGGGCAAATGGAAGTCATTAACAGGAGTCTGGGAAACGTACTAAGAAGTTTCACCAGGAAGAATATCCATCGATGGGATTTGTTGCTAGTGCAGGTGGAATTCGATTCAACAATTCCAGCAATCAATCAATTGGGTGTAATCCTTTTGAGGCAGTTTACAGTAAAAATCCTTTAAGCCTTATGGATTTAGTACCCTTGCCACTG
The DNA here is from genome assembly GCA_035236585.1 of Warburgia ugandensis. Taxonomy (NCBI): domain Eukaryota; kingdom Viridiplantae; phylum Streptophyta; class Magnoliopsida; order Canellales; family Canellaceae; genus Warburgia; species Warburgia ugandensis. The sequence continues at coordinate 51,499,761 of CP141130.1, forward strand.
ACTGGTAAGCTTCAGCAGAGATGTCGAAGAACAAGCCAAGCAGATTAGAAAGATGCACGAGCAAATCCGAGTAAAACAAGCTGACAAGCGCAGAAAACCAGCAAGTTTTTAGGAAGGAGAGCTGGCTTGGGTACACTTAAGGAAGGACTTTTTCCTCAAGGACAGCACGCAAAGCTCAAACCTAGAGCTGCAGGTCCTCTGAAAGTTTTAAAGCAGAATGGTGATAACGCACAGAAGATAGAACCACAGGAGGATTATGAGGTTTCAGACACCTTTAATGTAGCACATCTTTCACTATAATTCAAAGCGGACATTGCTAATGACTCGGTTGGTAGTTCTTTTCAACCCAAGGAGAATGACACTGAAGTGTCTAATGCTTCTAAGATTGATGATCGATCAAAGAAGATCTCAGCAATCTAGCTTTGAAGGACCAAGATCTATCTAAAAATCCCTTAGAACGTGATATCCTGTGCATGACTGGTCATGGATGTGTATACATCACTTCTAAGAAAAGGACCAACAGTTTGGATTACCAAACGAGGTGTTTTAAAGCCAGAGACGCCTCATTCTAGCACTATAGGACATCTTAGATCAAATCTAATGGGATGCGTAGATTGTGAAGGCTTGGACATTCTAAATGAAGCCTTGGAAGACAAGAAAAGACCAGTCAAAAGTTTTTGAGCTTAGGAGAATAAAAAAAAAAAAAACTTTCCTACAAGGTTTGCTTGGTCAAGAGTTAATGGTTGATTAATCAAAGATTCAAACTCCTTTGATTTGAAATGTCTTAGCTAGGGAATTCCATAAGTTTAGAAGCTAGCTATTGTCTCTTATAAGCAATTAGAAGTTACTTAGATGTAATTAGTAACAGTCCAAAGAAGGTTTAGCAAGTGAACAAGTTTTGAAAGTCTTGGAGGTTAAGAATTACATAATTAGAAAGTTTGCATGGGATAAGCAACTAATGTGTTTAGTAGGTTTCTTTGGTAGTTTGTAATTGCCTAATGTGAGAAGGATGTTCCCATCTGTAAATACTTAGTTGTACATCAAGTAATGAAGGTTAGTTCAGTTCTAATTTAAGTGCAAAAAGACATTTTTTTTCTAGGGTGGAATTTGGACATACTTTAAAGCTGAGACAGGCAGAGTGCATTTTAGCTAGATGCTTCTGTATCACTTGTGGACTCAAGTGTGGTGAGACATGTTGGAGCATTTTGTCCTCAAGGTGTTGCATCTATATCCTTATGGGGAGCATCTAATTCATTCCATATAGTTCAGTATCTCTTAGTGGTGGAGCTGTATCCAAGAGTGGCGAACTTTCTTGCACTTAATTACTAGGGTGTTACTGAATTCGTGCAATAACTAATCTCAACCTAACCTTGTGGTGGTGATTTCTATATCAACAAAAAATATTGGACAATTTTTAATATTATTTAACCACATATTTTGTGCTCATCTTTAGCACTTGGTTATCCAGTGTCAACCTAAACATACTGATTCGAAAATGAAATTAAGGACTTCCCAGTAAAATGTAAATCACACAAAATAACATATTAAAACATGGTTTTGCATCTGAGCTCAAATTTCTTAAAGCAGTTCTATTTAGCCTCTTTATTTGACGTATTAGAAACAACTCCGCCAATGCCGGTCCCAAGCCCGGATGAAAAAGGAGGAGGGTCTTGCGTTAGGTGCCAGCCGACAAGGGAGAAGTTGAAGATGATTTTGTTATTTATTTCCTTCTTGTAAATGAATATGCATTTGTATATTAGTTTGCAAGGAAGAAATGAAAATCATCTCCAGTTTCTTAAAATATGGCAACCCTTGTGTCAGGTGCTAGCCAGCAAGGGAGAAGCTGAAGGTGATTTTGTTATTTCTTTCCTGCTTGTAAGGAAGAAATGAAAATCATCCTCAGCTTTTTAAAACTATGGCAACCCTAATATGACATGAATTGAAAACTGAGATTCCCTCAAGCTAGGGTGTTCCCCATAAGCGATGCGCTACATCGGATCCCGGGTGTAGTGAAAAATGGGTAAGGGTTGCTAGGGCGTTCCCCCAGAAGCGACGCACTACATCGGATCCCGAGTGTAGTGAAAAATGGCAAGGGCTGCTAAAGCATCCCCTCAGAAGTGACACGCTGCATCAGAACCCAGGTGCAGTGGTAAGTGGACATGGGTTCATGCCATGGAGATTGAGAAGGGCACTGCTAAATAGGAGACATACAGAGATGCACTAATTATCAAAGGATCAAACTTATGAGCCACACTATGAAACTTTTTGAAAGAGTGATTGAGAAGAGGCAACGGCATAAAACAAGTGTATCGAAGAATCAGTTTGGTTTCATACCTGAGAGGTCTACCATAGAAGCTATTTTCTTGCTAAGACAATTGGTGGAGAAATATAGAGAGAGGAGGAAAGACCTCCACATGGTCTTTATCGACTCAGAGAAAGCTTATGATAGAGTCCTTAGAGAGCTAATATGGAAGGTGTTGGACAAGAAAGGGGTTTCAAAATTACACTAACATCTACATATAAGGATGAGAATAGCTTAGATGACCCTTGTATAGAAGTGAAGACATAATAAGTAACACAATCATGGAAACCATGATCCTAAACATGTCGATTTAAAAAATGAAATTTGGATTTCCAAGTAAAATGTAAATCAATAGAAATTACACATAAGAGAAGAATGACGAAGCTAATGAGAGCATGGTTTTGCATCCCAAACTTCTTGTCGAAGTTTTATTAGCCTCGTTATTTGACAAATCAGGAAAGTGAAAAGTAGTCTCAAAATTACAAGAAGGAATACAAATGTCAAGGTTGATTTCATCAACCCATGAAGATTTGTCATAGCTGTCAATTTCATTCCATTATGGCGGAACCGGATTATTCCATTCCAACTAAGAAAAAATTAACAAAAGTAGAGTCAAAACTTTCTATTTTGGTTTACAAAGTATATCTAGATATTTAGGGATATATCGCGATTGACGATATTTTGCAATATGTTTGAGACATTGAGAACATTTTAAAGATAAACAGCCCAATCACCTTCTATTTTCACTTTTTGATATTTGCACCTCTTAATATTTTTTGAAGAATTTTTTTGAAATACTTGGCACAAAGGTAGAGTTGTCTTCATGCAACCTTGAGGTCACAAGTTCAAGGTGTGGAAATAGCCTCTTGCAAAAATGCAAGGTAAGGCTACGTACTATACTCACATGCTTGGTCCGCCCTTCCCCGGACCTAGCATACCCAGGAGCTTCGTGCACTAGGCTGCCCTTTTTAATTTTTCGAAATACTTTACTGAAACAGAATGCTAAAAATTGGCAGAAAACCAGATCATTCCATTCCAATAGACAAAACGGAATGACCATCGAAACAAAATTGATAGCAATAAGATGTATAGACATAATAATACAGAGTCATACAGATCTCTACGCATTATATCTGGCTACCTATTCCTAAGTCCTAACTGATGCACCTTATTATAGCAAGCATCTAGTCATGCAATTGCTAGACAACATTTCACTTAAACTGATAAGCATGGATGGCCTTAATTTTTTACCCAAAGAAACACAGGCTAAAAGCATCGAATGAACATGCAATTTGGCTATCTAAGCCATCCCAAACATGATGAATGGCTTAGATCTAGAAAACACAATCACCATGAGTAAAACAAGGCAGCGTCTACTTCTTAGGTCACTTATGAGTGTCAGTTTGGATAATATTGATAAGACTGATACTATCATAGAACTCAAATAAGTGATATAGTGCAAAGTTCTGCTCATAAAAGTTGGTACGTTATCTCACTATTCTTATTCAATAATATTCATAGTCCCCAATCATCTAAGTGTGTAAGCTTGCACTTTGATATCTGCTTGGATAAATTGGCCCATCTCGGACTATCAAAGAAGATGAACAGCTTGGATCAAACAAACATGTTGCTCTTGGATACAGCTCCACCACTAAGAATGATGAATTCTTGCATGACTTGTCAGTAGCATGGTCACTAGACAAATGATTTTAGTCATTAAGATAGTGGGCCCCACTTATCCTTTTATTTGTTCATATGTTCTCAGTGAAAAGAGCATGTACCATATAACTTTCCATTTGCCATTCTGTGGAAAAAACAAATGATAAACCTACTTAGATGAAGAAGGGAATTTTAAAAGTAAAGGACGGATGTACCATGTTTTATGAAAGAGTCAAAAGAAGCAAGAAAAAGAGGGCAGCAATTCCAAGGCAAGAAAGTGTGGTGGCATTTTAAAGAAGAGAGAAATTCAACTCCCACCAGATGGGTAATTTTGTCCAATAAACTGCTAAAAGGTCATCTCAATGTATCAGGAGTTCTCAATAGGAATTTTACAAGATTAGAGCCCCAAATTGCCCATAACTTCCATGAGAAGCCCAGGAAAAGAACTTCCCCCATATAATAAAAATAAGGTGGGGGTAAACAAATCAGATCTATTCTAACTGCATCCTCCATCTTTCTCTTTCTTCTTTTCTGCATGTCCTAGTCTCTTTATTCTGAATTCCCTTTTACCTATTTTCAATTATCTTCATCTAATTTTAAAACTACCAAGAAGTTACACCTCCTACTTGTGGGTGAATTACATCAGCCTCACTAATCAAACTGAAGTAAAAGGAAAGGGAAAACGTGAAAGGAAAATGCCAAAATGAAGTTTCAAGCTTTGGAACCCAGTAAAAGAAAAGAAAGAGGGGGAGAAAAGGAAGAGAAAACACAAGAAGAATAGGGGAAAGGATAGGGACATCAGACCCTAGACATTTAATTGTACTCATATTTAAGCGAAACAAGAACCACTTGAAGATGCAAGTATAGTGGCAATTATTGCCATGGTAAAACAGTTTCACTTCAACCACCTTCAGGCTTCTTTACTTATTTATATAGGGAAGGAGTCCAAGATTTAGAAAACAGATTTGAACTTAGACAGACAATGAGTTACAGCATAAACTTTTGTGCATTAAACACTGTAAGGTTAACCGAGTAAATAATAATAAAAGCTAAATAATGATAGAGATAGTCAAGTTATCATTTAAAGCTCAAGCATCTGTAGACAGCCATTCTTGAAGGAAAAATACCTGGTTAACATAATGAATAAGCTTGTCCATCTGCCTGAACCATGTATTTGCATACTGATAGCGAAAATCTGTCCCCATGGTCCACATTACATGATTTGTTCGAGTTACATTAGCCTGAGAAGGAAAAATGTAATTAAAGGCATATCTCTAGCTTGAAGCATGTAAATACAAATAGAGTATGTGAGTAAAATAAAATAGGGAGAGAAGGCAAGAGAACGTCAATGCTATGTGATTACAATATATTAACAGTCTATGAATCATATATCAGAAAAGTCAATATGTCAAACCAACAACTTAGTCACCCAAAATAAGATGAATCTGGTTCATAGGAATGATAAATACAATAAGGAATCTTGCATCAATAGAAACTGAGGGGATTGACTCGGAATGACTTTCATTGACATGTACATTCCATGGTTTAAACCAAGCCATTAATAGAGAAGCTATGGGAATGACAGAACCTGTGATTGCAGAAGAACAGCTTGAAAACAAACTACAAAATAATTCATTCAGCTCCTCATAGATGAGGAACCACAAGAATCATTATTGATTCAGCCTTGACAGGGTTGCTTGAGGCTTGTCTAGCTGAAGAAGACTGTTTTCCAGCAAAGACTGTGGGCACATCGAGTTGCAGCCCATGCGATTTGATTAGGGGAAGTCGCCAGGGGACAAGTTGCTGTGCAACTATTTGCGACTAGTGACTAATGGCTTTTGCACCCCTAACTCCAGTCGCTAGTAAGTTATTTAAAACCCCTTTTCTTTTCTTTTTTTCTTCTTCTTCTTCCTACCAGAGCTCTTTCCCCTCCCTTCCAAGTACTCTTGTGACCATTCCTCATCTTTCATCACCGAGTGAAGCCTAATTCAAGCAATTGAAGGTAAGAAACTAAGAATTCATCTTTCCTTTTTACTATTACCTATTTTTCTGAAAAAAGGGTAAAACAGTACTCTTTTTTCATTTTTCTTGTTTTATGCTTGTTTTTTGTTTGAAATCTCAATTTATCTACATTATAATAGTAAAAATGAAAACTCTAATTCATTCTTTTCATTTATTTTCATATCTTTCATGTTATATTTACTTTTTTTTATTTCTCCTGTATTTTATACTGAAAAATGTGAAATACATTACGACTTTTTACTATTTCTGTAATTTTTCTGCAAAAATTAGATAAATACAGTATTTTTTTTGTTCTTTTTTTTTCATTTTTCACAGCCAAATCCTTGGAAACTATTTGTCTTTAAAATATGTATCTTCCCTTCACTTTTATTTCTGTTCTTTTTTATTGCTTTTCATTTTTTCTTTCTTTTTATTTTTCTTTCAATTTATCTACATTATAATGGCAAAAATGAAAACTCTAATTCATTCTTTTCATTTATTTTCATATCTTTCATGTTATATTTACTTTTTTTTATTTCTCCTGTTTCTCCTGTATTTTATACTGAAAAATGTGAAATACATTATGACTTTTTACTATTTCTGTAATTTTTCTGCAAAAATTAGATAAATACAGTATTTTTTTTTGTTCTGTTTTTTTTTTTTTCGTTTTTCACAGCCAAATCCTTGGAAACTATTTGTCTTTAAAATATGTATCTTCCCTTCACTTTTTTTGTTGTTCTTTTTTATTGCTTTTTATTTTTTCTTTCTTTTTATTTTTCTTTAATGATCTAATATATGTTCTATACCATTAGTGTCTCCATCGTTGATATGAGGATCGTTTGAAAATGCAGGCATATACAAATCCTATTATGTTACGAGATATTGTCAAAAGTGATGAGTGGGATATTTAATCAGATACTAAAGATGGTCTGGTGCATCCAGGTGATGAACTGACCTGGTTAAATGTTGAGCTTGCTGCAAAATCGAGTGAACGCAATACTCCATCTACCAGGCAGTACCAGAGGTAGAAGAGGAAGAGGGCGAGGGGTGGCCACATTTGTCAATCTCAACCAGAACTAGAGAAGGAAGTTGCAGACGAGCTGGACAATGACACTAAGGAGGAGGATGTGTATGTGTATTGGGAGATGACTCAAATGATGATCTTGACCTTCCTAATGAGAAAGAGGTGCAGGAAGATGACTCTCAACTCTAATGTTAAACTCAAATATTTGTTCTATGATAGAATCTTTAGTTCGAATTCAAACTCACAAGATTACACACAGAGTTTCCACTGATAGAAACTTCAATTGAATTCACTTCAAAGAATTAGAATACAGAGTTGAAATTACAATCAGAACGAAAAAAAGATGCCAACTCTGTAGGTTATGCTCTGTATACTATGTTCTGGAATTTTATAATTGCTGGAATGCTTTTCTATCTCTTACAATTTCTAGCTTTCGAGGAGCTAGAGCCTCCACTTCAGTCCTTCCAAAAAACCCCCTCCTTTCTGTTCTCCTCCACCTTCTCATGTCCTCCTCCTTCCATTCGTAACAACCTTTTGAATTATCCAACAAAGTAACTGCCTCTACAGCTGGTAAACCAATATAACTATATGTTGCTTATGTTTGTTCTTTACTTCTTCTTGTGTAATATCTGCCAAATCTCTTTTCTTTAGGTTTTGTTGATGTAACAATAGCCCCCCCCCCCTAATAGTGGCACCTTGTCCTCAAGGTGGAAGTCAGGGAATTGCCTATGAATGTCTTCCAATGGCTCCCATGTGCTGTCATGGTCTGGAAGATTTTTCCACTGGATCAGTACTTCATATTGTCCATTAGTAGCCTGCCTAATCTCTTTGATGGCTGCTGGGTATGCATTCACTTCAAACTCTTCAATCAAGGTCTATGGTATGGGTTGAGGCTTTATAGTAGGTTCACAAGCTGGTCTAAGTTGGGATACATGAAAAACAGGATGTATTTTAGCCTGTGGTGGTAGCTCCAATTTATAAGCTACTTGTCCAATCTTTTCTAGGACAGCATAGGGGCCATAATAACGAGGCCTTAGTTTCTCATTGGACTTTGTTGATAGTGATTTGAAACGATAAGGTTGGAGCTTCAAATAGACATAGTCTCCTAGTTGGAAATGGAGAGGATGTCGATGTATATCTGCCTATCTTTTCATCTTCAATTGAGCTGCCTCTAAATTGTTCTTGAGTTCACTTAGAAGGGAATCACAGTTAGCCATCTGTTGATTAACTTTCTCCACCAATGACTCTCCCCCTGTATAAGTCAGCAACTTGGGTGGTTCTCTTCCATATAGAGCCTAGAATGGTGTCATTCCTGCTGAATGTTGGTAAGTTGTATTCTACCAATATTCTGCCCAACAGATCCATTTGGGCTAGGACTTTGGTTTGTTACCAATGAAACATCGTAAATATGTTTCCAAGCATCTATTTACCACTTCTATCTATCCATCCGTTTGAGGATGATATTAAGAACTCATCTTGAGGGCAGTCCCTGCCTGTTTAAACAGTTCAGTCCAGAATTGGCTAATAAAGACCCTATCTCTATCAGATATAATAGACTTAGGATAACTGTGTAGTCTAACCACTTCCTTGTTGAAGATGTTGGCTACCTCTTTGGCTATGTAAGGATGACTGAGGAGAATGAAATGGCTGTACTTAGTTAAGCGATCAACAACTACTAACACCGTGTCATAACCATGAGCTCTAGGTAACCCACTGATGAAATCCATGGATAGCTCACTCCAAACTTCCTTGGGAATGGGAAGAGGCTGAAGAGGACCTGCTGGTTTATTAGCTATATATTTGTTTCTTTGACAGACATCACAATCAGATATGAACTTCTAAATATCCTGTCGCATTCCTTCCCAATGAAGCACCCGGGATATGCGTTTATAAGTACGTGTAATCCCTCAATGCCCTCCACCTGGTGTGGAATGGAATTCATGTAATAAGACTGGAATGCGAAATGAAGATCTGGGAATAACCAGCTTTCCCTGAAATAATAAAAGACCTCTTTTGATCGTATACCCTGGCTGGCTATCTGGATTTGCCAATATGTTCAGAGTAATATGACGAATGTGAGGATCGTTTTGTACTTCAGCAACTAAAGAGTCAAAATCATCACATCGAACTATGGATAGGGCAAGATGATGTAATAGAAGATCGTCCTCTTCTCCAAGCTGTGACTCACTAGAGGTCGCTTCTTTCTCCATTGTTTTGCTGTTTGAATTTTTCATAGTGGTGTACTCATGTCGCCTAGACAAAGCATCCACTACTCGATTATCTGATCCTGGCTTATATTGAATGACAAAGTCATACCCAATGAGTTTAGTCAGCCACTTTTGTTGTTCTTCATTTAATAATTTTTTATCCATGAAGAACTTTAGACTTTTCTGGTCGGTGTGAATGATGAACCTTCTACCCATGAGGTAATGTCTCCATTTCTGTACTACAAGGACTATAGCCATCAATTCCTTTTCATAAACTGATTTGGATTGTGATCATAGAGAGAGGGACTAGCTGAAGAAGGCAATTGGTCTACCCTCTTGCATGAGGACAGCTCTAATCCTTTTTCTTAATGCATCCGTTTCCAGCACAAAGACTTTTGAAAAATCGGGTATGGCCAATACAGGAACTGATGTCATTGCTTTCTTCAATGTATCAAACGCCTCCTGACTTTCTTTAGTCCAACTGAAACCATCTTTCTTGAGTAATCCAGTTAATGGAGCAGCAATGATTCCATAGTTTTTGACAAACCTTCTATAATAGCCCGTGAGACCAAAAAATCCACGTAGTGCCTTGGCGTCTTTGGGGTTGGGACATTGTAACATACATTCTATCTTGGACTCGTCACATTCGACCACTCTCTCAGATATAATGTCCTAAATACTTCAAAGAAAGTTGTGCAAAAGAACACTTCTTTCTATTGGCAATAAGCTTATGTTCTTCTAACAATTTTAGGACAATAACAATATGATCCAAGTGAAGAGAAAGAGTTCTGCTATATATCAAAATATCATCAAAGAAGACCAATACAAAGCTACGGAGATGGGGACGAAATACCTCGTTCATCGGGGCCTGAAAAGTTGCTGGTGCATTGGTTAGCCCAAAAGGCATAACCAAGAATTCCTAGTGCCCTTCATGAGTTCGAAACGTAGTTTTGGCTATGTCTTCCTCTTTGATTCGAATCTGATAATAGCCTGATTTTAAATCCAGCTTTGAAAAAATGGTAGCACCACCCAATTCATCCAGCAATTCGTCTATGGTTGGAATTGGAAATTTGTCAGGCACTGTCACTTTATTTAAAGCCCTATAGTCCACACAAAACCTCCAACCCCCATCTTTCTTTTTGCCCAACAGCACTGGACTAGAAAAAGGGCTTTTACTGGGTCGAATGATACCGGCATTCAGCAGCTCCTTTATGATCTTTTCAATTTCATCCTTCTGTGAATGGGGATATATGTATGGTCGGCTATGAAGAGGCTGTGTTCCCTCTACCAACCGAATAGAATGGTCATGCGAACGGGCGACCGGCAGCCCTAGAGGTTGATCAAATACCTTTGAAAATTGCTGTAGTATAGAGTTTATAGCTGAATTGATACCTTCATGCTGCTGGTCTTTATCCAATTCCATACCTCGATATTCAAGTATACACCCAAACTCAGCTCTAGGAATGATCCAAAGGATGGACTTAAAGGAGACTATAGAACAAGATAGATTCGGATCTCCTCTTAAGATTATCTATAGACTGTCTACTTTGAAACGCATGGTGAAGTCACGGAAATTTGCTGAAATATCCCCCAATGTCTGTAACCATGCTATTCCCAACACGAGATCGGCTCTACCTGAGTCGAAAGGGTAGAAATCTTGGACCACTTGGATATTGTCCAGATCTACCCTTAACTTCCTGCATATACCCTCTCCTCTAATGCAATGGCCATCACCCACCTGAACCCCAAATCTTTTTTATCAATCAACTTCTAACTGGAGTTCTTGAACAAGTTGAGTTGATATGAAATTGTGGGAAGCCCCACTGTCTATCAGAACTATCACTTTCCTTTTCCCAATCCTCCCTTTCACTTTCATCGTCCCGCCGGAAGTAAACCTGGAAATAGAGTTAAGGGACAATTCAAGTTCTTGATTTTCGGTTTCCCGGTTGTCCTCCCTTTCAATTGGAGAGAGGAGGTTTGGGTTTTCCTCTTCTTCATCATCTGCGAGGATGAGGACTTGCAAGAGTCTGTTCTTACAAAGGTGCCCTGGGTGATATTGTTCGTCGCATTTATAGCATAGTCCTTGAGCTCGTCTTTGTTGGAGCTCGGCATCAGTGAGCCTCCGTACCTGGTCTCTTTTTCTGGTAGGTTGTTTGATGGCCTGCCTCTCCCATTCCGGTTCTAGTTGGAAACCGTTGTTCCGATCTGCCATGGGGAAGACAACTGGTAAATGACGGAATTGCCCTTGCAAACCCACTTCCATCGATCCATTCTTCAAAGGAATATGGATGGGCCCTAATGTTCTTGGCCCAACATCAGCTCTTACTGGGTGGGCCCATTGCCTATCCAAAGCCTGGTTCTTTTCTTTGATTTTGTGGGCTAGCTCCATCAGCCTAGAGAGCAATGCAAGCTTGAATATTTTGATTTTTGCCTTAATATCCTCCCGAAGCCCATTCAAGAAGGCTCCTTTCAGGACTTCGTCAGAGAGGTCCCCCAAGTGGCCAGAGAGGAGCTCGAACGACTGGAGATAGTCCAAGACGCTACTGTTTTGCCTCAAAGCCAAGAGGGCTTCGTAGTCATCGTCCCATTGGGACGATCGGAACCGCTGTAGCAGAGAAGATCGAAAGAACTCCCAAGATCGGAAAGGAGTTCGATTCTTTGCCCACAAGAACCAATGGAGGGCATCTCCCTCTAAGTAAACGGAGGGTACCTAAATCCTTTCAGAATCTGCGATTCCGTTAACCTGGAAGTATCTTTCCGCCCTACATAGCCAACCGTAGGGTTCTTGGCCGTCGAACACTGGTAAATCCAGTCTCTGGCCATGCCATTCTTGATGATGATGGTTCCCCGACGGAAAGGGACTTCGTTTGGGGTTTTCTGAGGGTTCCCCCATCTCTGGGTTTCGATGGCTACTCCTACCTTGGTCCAACGACTCTTAGTTCTTGATCCATTCTCTAATTTTGACCAGGTATTCTCCCAGTGCACTGACATTAGTTTGCAATCTCCCCAGATGCTCCCTCACATCTCCTATCTCTCCTCTAACTCCTTCTATCTCCTTCTCCATAATCTCTGTTCTTTCCATTCTGGTTCTCACCATTCCCTTGGTTTGAACCAGCTCTGATACCACTGATAGAATCTTTAGTTAGAATTCAAACTCACAAGATTACACACAGAGTTTCAACTGATAGAAACTTCAATTGAATTCACTTCAAAGAATTAGAATACAGAGTTGAAATTACAATCAGAAAGAAAAAAAGATGTCGACTCTGTAGGTTATGCTCTGTATACTATGTTCTGGAATTTTACAATTGTTGGAATTCTTTTCTATCTCTTACAACTTCTAGCTTTCGAGGAGCTAGAGCCTCCACTTCAGTCCTTCCAAAACCCACCCTCCTTTCTATTCTCCTCCACCTTCTTATGTCCTCCTCCTTCTTCCATTCGTAACAACCTTTTGAATTATCCAACAGAGTAACTGTCTCTACAGCTGGTAAACCAATATAACTATATGTTGCTTATGTTTGTTCTTTACTTCTTCTTGTGTAATATCTGCCAAATCTCTTTTCTTTAGGTTCTGTTGATGTAACATTCTACTTCTATCAAGTAACTGTTATTTGATTGTTTATTGTTCCTAGATTGGCAGAAAGATTGCAACTATGACGAGGGTACGAGAGAGTAGCAAGGAGACTAGGGAGTGGGGACAGGGAGCGTATTATGTCATATGTAATGTGTTATGAATCTAAACAAGGAGAAATGTTGATGTTATTCGACCTTAGGTAGTTTATTATTTAAGGATTTCACTTATTTGACTAATATTTGTTCATGTAATTATGTGTCTATGTTTTTCTTATTTTTTTGAAATTTCTAGATTTTTATTGTAATTTTTTAGATATATTTTGAATTTTTCTTTCTTTTATTTTTAATTGATGATTTTCACGACTAGAGTACTAGTCAAGCAACTAGTCCCACTAGCTGCAAGTCACACCCTTAACGCCTAGGTGCGACTTGAACCTGGGTCAGCATAGAAGTCGTCATTCAAGTTTTATTGACGTGTTGTGGTAATGGAAATCACGAACTAAAAGTGGGATCAAAGAAATAGAGCCTTCATGTTTCCTTTGTATGATTGCTTACATCCATTACACACAATGTGAAATTTGATACTAGAGACTTTCATTTAGAACCTTTGCATCAATTGGATAGCATTTGATCTATGTTTATCTCATCCAAACAAAAACAAAACTAAGAAAGTGAGAGCCCTATGCTACAATGCGGCAGATGTGACTGTTACTGTTGTGTTACTTGTTCAATCTCCACAATCTACAGCAACTTTGACCAAAATAATGTAAATATAGGGAATTAGTTCAAAACAAAGATCCAAGTGATTGCACCAGCATTGACTTCCAAGACACTCAAATGGTGCACAACAGTGAAATTCATGCCAATACATTTTGGTTCCCATTTTAATCCAAAGACCAAAAGAATAAAACAAAAGTAAAACTTCTCCTCATGTTAGAGGTAGGTGCCAACTCCCACTTCTATAATATTAATCAAACCTAGATAGTTCTCAGTCTGCTGGCATATTTTTTATGATGAATCAAGTTAAGATACAGGATTATCCAGCATCAAGCAGCCTATCTGTTGGATCATATTATAGTAGTTAAATCTCTCTCAGAAATTTAAGTTTCAGCAGGATTAGTAAGTCAACTGAAAAATCATACAGCACTTGCCTGTGCTACTGCTGCAGCTACGAAGTCATTCACCCGCTCTTGAACATTGAAATCAAACAAAAGAACATCATCCTTCAATCCAAGAAAGAATTAATAATGAATAGATGGAAATTATTCATGAAAAATCCATTATATAGAAAATATTCAACCTCATTTTCCATTTAGATCTGACAAACCTGCACAACAGGAGAGGCATCATTGACTTCAAAGTAGAAACCAGGTGGAGGTTCATAATGCACAGGGAAAATACCAGTGAAAATCTGAAAACAGCATAAATTATACTTCAATAGATGGTTGCAACTCCCTGGAAAACTGAAACTAATAAAGTGCGCATATATGACAACAGTAATGAAGGCTTGAATCAAGAATTCAATGCATCAGTTAAATCAGGTTACTAATCACTAACCTGTGAAGATGAGCCAAGGGTCCTGGAACCACGCCATATAACCTCAAGATTTTTCTCGTCTTTTCGCTTTGCTCTATCTTGATAATCAATCCGAGCAAAGAAAAGAGAGTCGAATCCAAGCTACAAATCAGTCAGTCGTGTGAGAATCATAGAATTCAGAGGAAAGGAAGTACTTATGCAAGGAAACTGTTCACTTCTATTTCTGAATCTACACTTCATACCTTCTTTCTTTTGATAAAATACAACCTTCAAGCGAGTCAAGCCACCAAAAACGAAATTATAACTGTCCTGTACTTATGATATGGTGCATCTTCTCTGTATATGTACTTATGTAGCTGCAATAGATGTACTTGAAGTGGATCTTGTGTATTTGTTTTTTTAGTGGACATGTACAGATTCTCCGGATATTTAACAGGAAATGGAAATGGATCTTTTCTTTTTCTTTTATTATCTTTTACAGTACATGTACACTACACAGACAGACAGCTATTCAGAGCCAGAAATACAAGTATCATTTTTTCTCTACGATAAGCATTCCCTTAATAAGTGATGCAAGAGCACCTTGATGTCATTTTATATGATGTATGAAACTGAATTGCCTCAGCTATTTATGTATTCCGGTGATTCCAAAGTTCTGATTAACTCATTGAGTGGACCATTTCCTCTGCCATAGAAGCAAAGAATTATAGAACTTGTTGTTCTAGTGAGTTCCATTATCCCACATCAAAGTAATAATGAAAATCGGTTACCAAAAGAAAAAGGAAAATCCCCAAAAACATCCATTCCAATTCTTCACAAACCTCAAAAAAAATCACCTACAAGCAGATAATCTATCAACAAACCGTGAATATAGAGAAAGCATACCTCTGCACCAAGTAAGTAAGCTTGTACTGCTGAATGTCCAAAGGGATCAATTTGCCAGCCGACTCTTGGAACCTGACCAAATTCCTGTTTAATAAACCGATGCCCGAGAGCTGTCTGATCGATCATGTCAATGTAATGCGGCGCCGCCTCATCATGCATGCACATACCACCATTTCTACAAACCAAAAAATGGACCCATTTCTTAAAAAGGAAATCCAGCAATTGTTATCAATGTACCATGAATCCAAATATTTTTATAGTTATACCACCACTGAAAACCATAACTTGTTCAAAGCAAGAAAAAGGAAAAACAAAATACCGCCTAATTTAGTCTAGTTCCTTCAAAATCAATTTCACTGAAGACTAGAATTAAAGTATATGAGATACATGAATTCTAGTTGGCCAGAGTTAACGAGGTCCTTCACTACTTTTTGGAGTGCATCACTCTGTTGCCTCCACCATCGTTGGAAAAATGCCTGCATGAATCAAAAAATGACCTCGAACATCAAGAAAGAAACCAACCAATTTTCCAGCTCCAAAATATGCAAAAGAAGAAAACATAATTTCTTGCCTGTTCCACATAGATGAATTTCCGATTCTTGTCCTCCAATAGTGCCGAAACAACAGAATCTAACACGTTTTGAACACATGCTCCCTATACAGTGAGAGTGAAGAAGGAATTCAATACTTTGCAACAAATTTAATTAAATTTAAGCTAGAAAAAAGCGGAGAACGTAAGCAGACAAGGAACGCGCAAGGAAGATCGAAATGCGAGTACAAAAACATACTCGGATCGAATTGTTTGCGCCAGCATAATACTGATCGACGGTTTTCAACCATCCTACATCGTCGTGCGAGTGCGGAACCAGATGAACATTGAGTTTCCCAGGTACTATACCCTGCGAAGTGTTGTAAGCGATATACTCCGATTCTGCCCCAATTACAACTGCTAAAAACACTAAAAGAAACGTTCCGATCGCCATGGAAATTTCAGAATCGAGCTTCCAAGGTCCAATTTAAGAAAGAGCTGGTCAACGAAATGGATGAGATTGGAGCAGAACAACCAATGACCAGAACTGCAAGCTCTCTTTAGATTAAAATACGGTAAAGGTTGGAAGAAAAGTCGCTTCCAGGAGCATTGCGTAGAGAGAAAGTTGAGGTTTAGCAACGGTTGGTAATGCGGGAAGTGGCTTCCAGTTATGGGCTTTCCAATGCTTGGTGGCGTAGGTGGATTGCGGAAGTGGACTTTGTCAACGGTTGTGTCAAAGTGGCTTCTGAAAGGTGATTGAGAAGCTCCCCACATCCTCGTCCACCCGCTTAGGCGCGATTCACCGGGCGTCAGAGGTCTAACCCTCCACTTTCTGCGAAAGGACCCACGTAGCATTGATTTCAGCCGTTGATCTGCTTATCTTTGGCAGTGGTGCATAATCTTTAATCTAATATAAAACAATGTAAACTAGGACCCATTGACTTACAGATCACGAATCTTCTTTACCCCTAAAACATCAAGTAACAAAATGTTTCTTGTAAATTGCGGAGGAGATCCAAATCATATGTACATTCTTCGATGACTGATAATTTAATTAGCAAGATTTGAGTAGCACCGTTAGCTTCCCAAAAACATGCACAAATTGGACGGATTGGAATTTCTAATGCAGAAGGTTATGTATTCTCCTCATATGAAGAGTATGAGGAATGAGATTTATTAAAGCATGATATATTATTCCAGTTTCTAAGCATAGGATTTGTTCGGGCTTCGCCAAGATACTTCTTCTGCATAAGTTGGCGACTTCTGCCGTTAGGATGATCCAGTGGATCTAGCTCACCTACTTTGCTTATGTAATTCTCAAAAAATTATGCCAAAATTACAACATCAATTTTGGCAGGCCAACTCGTTGGACCCTCGGCCTGCACCCATATTAACCTAGGCATAGATTGGGCTTTCACGTTTAATTCAAAATTACCCATAATAGGCCTGTCTGTTTAAAATGTGGTTTGGGTTATTGGTAGCCACAATTCTGCGAGTTTTGCCCGTTTACGAGCTCAAAAAGTCAAAAGCCAAAACCAGAGAGTAATTCCAAAAATTTAACGTCAATACTGAAAGGAAAACCTACCTAATCTGCAGGTTTGCACCACTCACCTCCCCCTTGTGCATCTCTTGTATCTCTGTGAACCACACCTCTCTCTGAACTGCTCACTCAAACCGCTTCTCACAAAAAATCCAGACACTCAATGGCCAACCCTTCTCTCACTATCTCACTATCTCACCTTCAACGTATCTTTCTATATTTTGCTCCATTTGATTTAGCCATTGTGTGAACTAATAAGCAGATACCTCAATGACTCAATCAAAAATTTTCCTTAGCCAACCAACCTAATTAGGAACTGAATTATTCAAAATCAATTAGTGAAGGATTATAGTGCCTTGCAATCCTTTAAAATGCCAAGCATATATCCTTGAGGCAAATCCATGCAGATTACTTCCTCAATATATCCATTTTGGAAAGTAGTTTTCTCATCTGTCTACCAAATTTCATAATGAAAGTGTGCTGACATGCCAAGTAATATTCTAATAGACTTCAACATAACTATGATGACCTCGGTTTATAAATTGATTTTCAAAATAATATTTTCCAATTCAAGATTTTCTCAAGGATTTAAAAAAACATTTGGAAGCACGTATATTATAATATATTTCAAAAATCACACTTCAACCTAGTATCTAGCTATCAAATCTCCTGACATAGGCTAAAATATCAAGTAATATCATAATTGTTGCTAGGAGTGATAGTCATAGCCAAACAAAAGAACTTGCCATAAATAAAATGACAAGATATCATGTCTTATTACATCAATGTTTGTGCAAGTTTAAACTTTCAAATTAGCTAAACAAGATAAGCTAAACAAAATCACTCTTATTTCTACCTGTACTTTTCTCAGAAATTTTCTAAGTTTCACATGCCTTAATTTGCTCCCTTTCCTAAAGATTCACCTGAAATTGTTGATAGAGGTGAGTACAAGCACTCAATTGAAAACCCTAAAGACATGTTACAATTTCACAAACACATGCATAGTCATTTGAAATTAATGCTTTCATTGAAATGTAAACTAGTTTTCAATCCTAAAATCTGATAAGAGGTAGAATATATGTTCAGAATCAATTCATTATAGGAAGTGAAATAAACAGAATGATAAACTAGTACATTTACTACTAGAGCCACGAAGGCTAAGTTACATATACTATATCAAGAGCTACAAAGACTAAGCCACATAGGCTATAACTCACCAATGTGCCAAAATACACTTTATACAATTTCACAAAAGCCAGTAGGTAAGAGTTCCACATATAGATAAAGGCAATAAGTTACATCCAATGGTCCAAATTGCCAATTAATAGTTTCAGAATCCACTTAGTGTATACCTTCAAGAATGGTTTAAATTTTTGTGGATACTCACATCTCATAATAGTCAAATTTTGGTGTTAAATATCCAAAAATTTAAGCACTAATCACCAAACAAACATCGTAAAGCTATAAGTAGATAAGGTGGAAAGCTAACCCAATGATAGTGGCAAAACATGAGGTATAGTAGGGGTTCATGGACTATTTTCTCATATATTTAGATGACCAAATAATGATTTCTTTCAGGTGAGGTTTCTACAGGTCACTATGAGTTTATCAATGAAGTATGGACTATTTTCTAGTAGATTTCGATGGCCGATTAATGTCATCTTTCATGTATGTTTTTTCTATAGGTCTCTGTGAGTATGTCACTGTGGTACGGACTGTTTTCTAGTAGATTTCAATGCCTAATGAGTGAGATCTTTCATATGTGGTTTTTGTAGGTCACTATGAGTATGCAGTGAGGTGTGAACTATTTTCGATAGAATATCGATGTCCGATTAATAAGATGTCATATACATGTTTTTTAAAGGTTTCTACAAATATAACAATGAAGTTTGGACTACTTTTTGGTCTAATTCAATGGCCAACCTAAAGGGTCATATGAAGCTAACCCTACAAGACATTTGAGTAGTAAAGGGACTATCCAAAATGTTCTCTTCAAAGGGAGGTAGGTCTTGATACATATAACAAGGTGTATGCATAGTAGGTGGACTATCCACACATGTTCTGTAGGTGTTTACAGAAGTGTGCCTATGGGGTGGAAAGCATGGGAAATGATTAAGAGGTTTTTCTACTAATTCTAATCACTCATTCTAGGTTACATGACTTATTAAATCTCCAAGTTAGAGTAGGCCATTTTCTATAGTCTTTGCAAAAATATTTTGTCAAAGTTATATGCAAACAATTGTGATGAACTGTAGTAAATTTCCTATAGTTGTGCACAATCCTTAAAGGCATTACACCTTAATTTGGGGAATGATCGAGGAATGATTAAAATAGTGTATCTTTAGGTTGTAATTCTAGCTAGGTATCATTCATACTTGTGTAGTAAAAGAATACTACATTCATCATTTTTCTAGACTAATCAAAAGTGAGACATGGATGGATTCTTCAATCATAGAATCACAACTGTATCCATCTTCTTAAAATTTTGATTAAGAGTGAGACCAAGATTATTTAGGCAATGAAACATGCATCTATTTCAAGAATGGATCAATGACCATATGCATATTCATAACAGAAGTGTAGAAGCAAAAAAAAAAAATGATACACATTCACAGATGAAATCAATGACCAAACACTCATGATTCAGTCGTGTAGACTAGATAAAAGAGTGTGTTCATTCCATATATCACTAAGTAACTATAATGAATCATGTAGACAAGATAAAAGAGTGTGTTCATTCCAAAGATCACCAAGTAACTGTAATGAATACATCTTAGTATGCATAGAAATGGATGTATTGAAAATCCTCAAATCAAACCATTAATACGAACCACATATCACCAAAGTGCTAGAGGAAATTGAAGTGTGCACTTTTATAAAAGTTACAGTTAGAGGTATGCTAAAATAAAACACTATTTCTTAGTAAACCATGCATGATTCTTAAAAGCATCCTACGCCCTTTACCTCTTCAAAGTGTTGGATTTCTTTCAATTGTTCTTCTAAAATGCAGCTAGGTGAATAATTGCAAAAGTCCTCCTATCTTCCTCTCCCTTCTTCTTTCTCTCCTTCTCCCTTCTCTCTCACATCCTCTATCTTTCTCTTTTTCTTTCTTTTCTTTCCCTCTATCTCTCCTATGTCCTTTCCTTTTGCCCTTCTGAGCCCTTCCACATTTCTTTCTTTTTCCCCAACTCTAACCTAAGATGTCCCCTTATAGTTGGGGTGTCTAGGCTATATTTCCTAATGGGTATTGGTCTAACACTTCTATATCTACATGGGGAGGAAGTATAATCAATTCCTCACCTTTGTTTTGAATTCTCTTACTTAAACTAACTTTTAACTAAGTATGATCAATGTCCTCTTTCTCATATGACTTCCACATTAGGATTTATGTCCATTCTTGGACTCCTTGTAACATTTCAAAAGAAATTACTGTAATTTTTACTATAAAGCATAACATATATAGCAATCCAAAATTTGATTGAAAACTCATCTATTTATAGCAAATTAATTACTATAATTTCTAATTTAAAGAATTAGATACAACATTTCAAACATTATCAAAAACTCATTTATTTACAAGCAAAATTGTCACTATAATTGTTATAATAAAGCATAATATATACGAGTCTCCAACTTGATTAAAAACTCATCTATTTACAAACAAAATAGTCATTATAATTTTTACTATAATGCATAACATATAGTAGTCCAAACTTGATTGAAAATACATCTATTTATAAGCAAAGTTCTATTAATAAATTTATTTGTGCAAATTTAACAACAAAAGCAAGTTGCCTAACTTGGTTATGAGTCTAATGTACTAGATTCCACACTTGAGTTCAAAACAAACACTAGAGTGCAAAACACTAAATGAGAAACTCTATTTTATTTTATTTAAAATTTTTATGATATTGAAATGAATGCTTAGATTTCAAGAAAATTGATTAAAGGAAGTATCATCTCAAATTAAGTAGTAATGGATGGATTAGATCAATTATAATCTTATTTTTATTAAAAAGATAGGAAGGACGATTAAGAATTATTCTTTCATGATAATTATCTAAGAAGACCATGATAGCTAATGGATTTAAATCAGAAATTGAGTGAAGTCCTGTGATTGGTCCATGCAGACTAAAGATAAAAGAGGACCTAACGGCTCTCATCTCCCCACCTTTTTAGCTCCAATGCATCCACAATTTGAGAAGTGTTGGCCTGATGCAAATAGAAAGAAAGAAAGAGGAAAGGAGAAAGATGTGGAAGAGAGGAGAGAAAAAGAGAAAGGAAATAAAAACTATGGAGGAGAAGGGGAGAAAGAAAAGAAGAAGAAAGAAAAGAAAAGAAAGGAAGAAGGAAAGGAGGAGGATTTTGACAAAGAGATTCGACGAAAAAAGCAATTCCAGGTAGGTGAAAACTTGATATATCTATGATTTTATCATTAATGATACTAATGATGTTTAAATATATATCTAATTATTTTACAAATTTTCTAGGTAGTAAAGATGAGTTTTCAATCAAGTTTAAGACTACTATATGTTATGCATTATAGAAGGAATTATGGAGGCTATTTTGCTTGTAAATAGATTAGTTTTCAATTAAGTTTTAAACTGCTATATGTTATGCTTTATAGAAAAAGTTATATTAACTATTTTGCTTGTAAATAGATGATTTTTTAGTAAGTTTTGGATTGCTTTATGTTATGCTTCATAAAAAAAATTACAGTGACTATTTTTCTTGTAAAAAGATGAGTTTTCCATTTAGTTTTGGACCATTATATGTTATGCTTTATAGCAGAAGTTATAGTGACTATTTTTCTTATAAATAGATGAGTTTTCAATTAACTTCTGGACTACTATATGTTATGCTTCATAGTAGAAATTATAGTGACTATTTTGCTTGTAAATAGATAAGTTTTCAATTAAGGTTTGGACTATATGTTATGCTTTATAGTAGAAAATTTAATGACTATTTTACTTGTAAATAGAGGAGCTTTGAATCAAGTTTTTGACTACTATACATTATGCTTTATGGAAAAAATTATGGTGATTGTTTTACTTATAAATAGATGAGTTTTGGGCTGCTACATGTTAGGCTTTATAGCATAAAGTATGGTGAATGTTTTTCTTATAAATAGATGAGTTTTTAATCTGATTTTGGATTACTCTATGTTATGCATTGTAGTAGAAATTATGGTGACTATTTTTCTTGTAAATAGATTATTTTTCACTTAAGTTTTGGATTATTATATGTTATGCTTAATAGCAGATATTATAATGACTATTTTCCTTGTAAAAGGATGAGTTTTTCAACATGTTATGGACTACTGTCTACTATGCTTTATAGTTACAAGTATAAGGACTATTTTTCATGTAAAAATATGAGAGTTTCAACATATTATGGACTACTGTCTACTATGCTTTATAGCTGAAAGTATAGTGATTGTTTTATATATGAAAGTATAGTGACTGTTTTCCTTATAAAAAGATAAGTTTTTCAACATGTTTAGGATTGCTATCTACTATGCTTTATAGTTGAAAGTATAGTGAATGTTTTCCTTATCAAAATATGAGTTTTTCAATATGTTATGGACTAATATCTACCATGCTTTATAGCTAAAAGTATAATGACTATTTTTCTTACAAAAAGATGTGTTTTTCAACATGTTATGGACTATTATCTACTATGCTATATAGCTGAAAATATAGTGACTATTTTCCTTGAAAAAAATGATTTTTTCAATATGTTATGGACTGTTGTCCACTATGCTTTATTGCTGAAAGTATAGTGACTGTTTTCCATGTAAAAAGATGAATCTTTCAATATGTTATGGATTGCTATCAACTATGCTTTGTAGCTAAAAGTATAATGAATGTTTTCCTTGTGAAAAGATGAGCTTTTCACCATGTTATGGACTATTTTCTACTATGCTTTATATCTGAAAGTATAGTGATAGTGTAAAAAGATGATTTTTTAAGCATGTTATGGATTACTATTTATTATACTTTATATCTAAAACTATAGTGATTGTTTTGCTTGTAAAAAGATGAGGTTTTAAGCATGTTGTGGAATGCCATATATTATGCTTTATAGCTAAATGTATAGTGATAGTTTTTTTTGTAAAAGGATGAGTTTTAAAGCATGTTATGAACTGCCATCTATTATGCTTTATAGCTGAAAGTATAGTGACTCTATTTTATTGTAAAAGGATGAGTTTTTAAGCATGTTATGGACTGCCATCTATTATGCTTTATTGTTAAAGTATAGTGACTATTTTGTTGTAAAAAGATGAGTTTTTAAGCCTATTATGGACTGGCATCTATTATGCTTTATAGCTAAAAGTATATTAAATGTTTTGCTTGTAAAAAGATGAGTTTTTAAGCATGTTATGGATTGCTGCCTATTTTTGCTTCATAGTTGAAGTATACTGACTATTTTGCTCGTAAAAAGATGAGCTTTTAAGCATGTTATAGACTGATATCTATTGTGCTTAATAGCTGAAAGTATAGTGACTATGTTGCTAGTAAAAAGATGGGGTTTTTATTATATTTTTGGATTGATACCTACTATACTGCATAGCTGAATATGTAGGAACAACTTTTCCTAATGAAAGGATGAGTTTTATAAATGTTTTGGACTACTATTTATCATAAGATATGCTTATGGACATCCATGATATATGAGATTTAATTTACAATGTAAAAGTTAAAAAAACATGAGTTACTTGTATTTCAATGTTTTGAGAGATTTACAGGTAACATGAGGGTATGGAAGTACCTCAATTTTTGTCTCATATATGATAGTTTGTGGAGCTTAAGGATGCTATGCTAACCACTTAAAGTGGAATGGTATCTAATGCCAAGAGTGGCATATTTCTTTGTTGGTGGTGGATTCCATTCTAAGACAATCGCAGGCTATGCCATTCCAGTTTCCCTACCTCTTTCCCTCATCTTCTCTCCCTCTGTTCCTTTCTGATGGGTGTAACCTGACTTGTAGACCACGCAAGTCCCACTCCCTCCTTTGTCCCACCTCCAGCCGGTGCAGCCTAACAAGCGCTAGCCCTACCTTTCATCCTTCCCCCTTCTCCTTCCTCCTTCGCCTGGCTACCTAAGGTGGCCACCATGCACCTGGTGTTTTCCCCCCATCTAGCTTGCTCTGTGGGATCAGGCTTTGGCCACTCGCGTAACTCCCCCATCGCATTCATCCATGACTCACTACCTATGTGCCAAGTTGACATGGATGCGCCCCATTACACCCTTAGACTTTGACCTCTTATTCTACCCAATCTAAGAAGGATTTTGCAAATCCAAGACAATTGTCATGATCCTTACAATGCGAGGAACAAGACCAACCTATTCGTTCACTAATTAGAGAAGATCCAACTATCAATCATGATAAGACCCTCAGTCAAACTATATCATTAGATCTATGACCAATTTGACCATTTGTCGAGATCAAGTCATTGATCTATCTTTGAATGATGGATCAGTGACTGATTTTATAGATCATGCTGTGATCCAACTGTCGATCTACCTCCAAAGGAAAGATCTAAATCTGTCTCTACCATTCATCATGATCTAACCCCAGATCTATCACAAAAACATTAGATCTTTAACTGATCCATGCCTCAGATATCATCCGATCATTAAGTAACCTCTTAGTATCAAGATTTGCAATTAATAAGAGCTCCCCTTTAGGTCTAAATGTAGATTCAAACTAAATCATTTGATATGTGATTAGATCTAGCCATCCATCTCGATCTGATCGTATATTAGAGAACATACCCTTAGATTCGTATCTAATTCAAGTATTTATTTTGATCTGACTAAAGATCTATCACAAAACCCCTAGAACAATGTCATATCCAGCTCATTCCAAATATCTAACCATTAATTGACCATCCAATGCCAGATCTGTGAGGTTAGGCACTGGATCTATTTATGATCTACAGTGTTCCATGATTGGAGCTACTATCAGCATATCTTTACTTTCCTGGTACACAATAGAAACATGATTGGAGCCATCCGTCAATGGATCGACAATGAAACCTACAAATTGGTCAATTAATAGATCAAGTTAAAGGAGGGACACATGCAAACCAAGGATAAATGTTGTATGAGGTCGGTGGATTAAGATTGCTATTTTGGAAAGTTAAATAATTGCCATGTCTTTATAAGAATGATTGAATGCAAATGATGATTTACAAAGTATTGTCTTTAATTACTAAAATTATGCAAGCATGCCATAAATTTAGAAGTAATCTTGTGACAACTTTTAAAATATCAAATAAAAAATGGACTAATTTAAATAGAAAATGTTACTGTTACCCTAGTTGTAACTCTAAACAAAAGAATTGAAACCATACTCATTGATTGGAACTTAGCATTTATATACATTTAGGCGATGGTAGTACTTAGAAACTTGATATACACGCGGATTGGCTATAGATGTGAAATGAAATTAAAACACTTATTTTATCCCAATTATAACATTAAGAAAAATGAATAATCTAAGTACCTACCTTGATTTTGAACTTATGCTTATATCAAATGGACATTGTAATACCTTAAACAAGGTTTGATCTTATGCATGCTACTAAAACAAGGTTGGAATGCACCAAACATTAGGAAATATTAATAAGCATATTAGCAATAAAGTAAAGATTTCATATTAGCATATAGGATTTTGAATTATAGGAAGAACTAAGGAAATGTGCTAGAAGGTGTCATACTTGCAACTTAACGACTTGAGAATGATGAAATGATTCACATTTAAACAAGGAAAGAATATTCTAAATGCCATGGACATAAAATGGATATTTACAAGCCATGACCTTATGTTGTAACATATGTGTCTTTACTAATAAAGGCTTTATCACCAGTTTAACTATTGTCCACTTAGCGACAAGTGCTTTTAAGGTATTATTTAAAGATTCATCTTTTGTAATCATTATGTTGGATGAATACTTTTGGGAACTGAAAGATCATTATCTACATCATGAATAAAGACTGCATGTTTTGAATGCTTTTGAAGATATGTTTTTACAGCTTGTTGAGAATATGGGTTAAAAATGAATAGATTTGATTGGTTTCTCATAAAACTTTGAAATAGTGGATTTATTTTCATGAAATCATTTTGGAGATGTGTATGATTTATGATTTAGGCAGGCACTTGATTAGAAACCTTAAGTCTTGATGGATGTAGATTTGTCGATGTTTAGGCAGGTGCTCTACAAGCAGTAGTAAGCCTTAATGATTATGATTTTATTGATGTTTTAGGCATTCACTCTATGAGTAGCCATAAGTCCTTCTGGGTGTAGATTTGTCGATGCTTAGGCAAGCGCTCCACGGGTAGCTCTATGTCCTTATGGATATGGATTTCATTGATGTTTTGGGCAATCACTCTTGGAGTGTCCTAAGTCCCAGATCACTTAGCTAGTGCTCTACGAGTACCGTAAGACCTGGAGGCTTGCGCCCTTAGGGCATCAGTAAGACCTAGAGGTAGGCATGCTAAGTGTCGCTATAAGTCTTAGAGATCCTATGTTATAAGGTGCGGTTGGCCATTGACCTTTGAGATGATACTGATACCAGACCTACAATGGAGACGGTGAGAAATAAGAGTACATTCTCATGGGGAAGTACTGTGAGAGGTAGCCAGGTAGTCCCCATGAGTTTCAGTGAGTCATGGTTCATGCATGTATCCACAAGTAGACATAGAAGCCACAGTAGTTGCCAGTGGGTGATGGTAATGTCCTATGAGCATGGGTGTTTGTGTGTTGTTAGCATGATGACATGCTTGTCATTCTCAAGATTTCATACTCATGGTCTTTGGTGGTAGGATTGTATGCCACTATGATTGGAGTGATCAATTTTCCACAGCCATGGATTTGTGCATTTCAGATTGAAGGCTATGAGACTTCGTTCAACCTCATTTGTTTTGAGTACATTGGTTTGATAGACATATTAGATTCTTTTAGATATTATGGATGATTTGAGATCACCAGTCTTTCCTTGTGGATTTTCACCTCAGTGTTTGAGACTGATTTTCACATTTATGATTTTAGTTTGATTCGATGTAGAAAGAATTATTTGTACTTATGAAATGATGATTATACTTTTTAAAACTTCGAAGAGCTTTTGGTTTTCCCAGATCAAAGATTTCTCAAATGTTGGTTTCTAATGGCCAGACTTTGAGCATATAAATTATTTGACCTTATTGACTAACTTCATCTTTTGTTAGTATAGTACTTTGATGCTTACACCTAGCTAGTGGCTTTGCCATTAGCGTTATATGTCATGTTGATTTTTCCTTAACCGATGGTTTTTACCCATGGTCAGCATACTATGGTGCCAGATTACTTGAATATTATGAGTATTTTTGCATGATCACATACTAATTTATTCTTGTAAATGAAATTGCACTAGGTTCTTGAAGAAAAAAATGTTAAATATCTATCTTTACACATCATAATGGAGAAATTAGATACTTTACTCTTCGGAAGTTGATTTAACTATCAAATGACAAACAATGTAGGCATTTATAGGGTAACTTGAATAATCATGTATGGTGAATGATCTTGAAGAACTGAGTGCTATGAATAAATGCAGAATACTTATCTGTCTATTAATGGAAAATGATCTTAGTATCAACTAAACATACTTGAAACTATAAAAGCTTAGAATGCTTGAATCCTCAAGAAAAGATAAGGTAATGATATTCGTTTAAACCATGAAAGACTGATTCATAAGCTATAATGAATTGCACACTTAAACTAATTCCATAATTGTACGATGTAAGAACTTATAATTTCGGCATGACTACTTTGAAAAGAGCATGAGGTTTGTTCAAGTATGATATATTCTCACAATGCATTGATAATGTAAATCATGAACTACATGACAAAATAGCTTCTTATTCGACCTACACAAGCGCAAGCTTATTGAGACATTGATTAGAAATGAATAGGTCAAACATGAGAGTAGCTGTGGAGTTTAGAATTTCAGAAGATGGAGCTTTTTTAGTATTTAAATGGTGAGCGTTTGTAACATCCTCTATTTTTAAAATAAATAAAGGAAAAATCAATTAAACTAACTAAAAAGGGGGCTCGGTTTGATAACGACACCCTCTCACTTAAACGTAATTGAGAAATAGACGTAGGTTTGTTTCCCAAACTCGATGAAAAGGGGGAATCCAATGGGAAGAAAAGAAAGGGGGAAGAAAAAGAAGGAGAAGAAGAAGAGGGAAGAGAAGAGGAGAAGAGGAGAAAAGAAAAGAAAGGAGAAGATGAGAGAGGGAGAGATTGTGCGCCGGAGAGTAGAGCCTAGCCATGAAGGAGGAGTAGAAACATAGGGTTTCTATTTTTCCAGAGTTGCATAGGTCGTCAGAGAAAATGGCGGCATGAATTGATGCTCCAAGCCGTTCGTTCTCTTCAGTATGAAGTTGCGAGCAAAACCCCTTTAGATTTGTTGCGATCGGAGAAGAAATGAATGATGAGTGATCCATGAACAGTGCGCGTGGCTAGGGATGGATCGTTTCACAGCAGATCAGAGCCAATCTAGCATGCCTAGGTAAGATCTACAAAACCCTAATCTTGATTTGTTGAGATTTTGATAAATTCGTGAGTTTTGATCTTAGATCTAAATTTAAAGATGATCCAACCATTAAATTGTTAATCCATGCTTAGTAATGGGTAGATCGATGCCTGAGATAAGTCATATTTGATGGAATTCGCGATCTGTGCTAGAAAATAGATCAGACGATCTGGACCGTCTGATCGGTTACTATTCACACAATAACTTCTGAACGTCGGATGAATAAGCAAACACTACGGATGACTCCTACGACCCTAAATTAGCTAAGAGGTGGTTAGATTATTATAATTTGGATGAAAACTATCAAGAAACCTCAACTGTTCGATTAGTCACTATTCAAACAGTGACTGGTTGATGTTAGATCGATGATCGGACCCCACAGATGAGTTCTGATCGTCAATCCAAAACTAGCAGTGGTCCATCCAACCACTGTGCATTCTTAAATTAGCAGGATATGACCAACTAGAGTAGATCTTAACCATCGGATTGCCTGAAAAAGGTAGATCTGACCACTCTTAGTAGATATGTATAGTCAGATCACTTGAAAAGGGTGGATCTGACCACTCTTAGTAAATGTGGACCATTGGATTACCTAAAAAATGTGGATTAGACCATCTTTTTCCAATCTTAATATATGGATAATTTATAAATAGTTGATCAGTCATTGTCATCTTGTGGAAAATACTAAATTTAGAGGTTCACATAAATCCAACCCTTGATATAAGGACATAAGACCAGATAGTTAAATCATAACTATATGTAAGTGAAGGCATTAAGAAAAGATTTTTTATGTCTTGTATAGATTGAAGCGTACGGGGTCGATCAACTAATGGATAATGGATGAACTCACCACACGAGGTAGGTGATTTCATTCAATTACTTAGTGATTTCAGTAACCATGAGTGGATTTTTAAAGTTTTTGAGACATGTGTTTTATGTCTTCTCATGGCACATAAATAGATCCTTATTTTCGTGTTGTAGCATGACATTTCAATTTGTTAATAACTATGTTTACATGTGATGCACTATCTTGACATGGGCTTTGATCGTATTTATTGGGGTTATTTATAGCGCCTTTACATGATTTATATCTTGTCGATGATTTATGATGGGTGTTTCCACTGGGTGGGTACTATGCTAGGAGGGTTGTAGGGTTGGCCACCCGCCCTCTGACTTTGTGATGATGATTAGATACCGTCCTTGAGTGATACAGGGCCAGGCACGTAGGTGGTGGTATCATGGGTAGTCCCTCCTACAGGTCTGTTTCTTCCCATGGAGACGGAGAAAGTCTCCCATTTGGGTGTCGACGGCTGTAGTGGTTTAGATCCTGATGGGATTGCCACTACAGCATAGTAACCCATATAGTTATTTTGCATGTTCATATGGCTTTATATGTGGGGTGAACTGGGGCAAGCCGGGCCTAGGCCGTGAGGGACTTCGGGGGATGATGCGGACTGCATAGGAGGGACCCAAAGTTAGTATGGGTACACATCAACAGTGATTGAGTATCTTGAGACATTTTTGGCATTGTTTTGATACAGTGTCTTGTTTATCATGATCGCATGCATACTATCCTATGGATATAGACTTGTATTGTTTTGATGCACATACCTTTGTATTTTGATCATGCCTTGCATGCCATCCTGATTTTACTCGATACTTGTTTTGTGAAAGTTTGTAATTCTGAGCGTTTGGTTATTTGACATGTCTTAGGTATGTTTCCTTCATGAGAATCATATTGTAAATTTTGTTAAACTTTATTTGAGTATAATCACCTACACAAGCATAGCTTGCTGAGGCATTGCTTTGTTTGCAATGCCTTAGATACAGAGAGTGACAACAGGTTGATGTGCTAACAGAGCAGGTAAAAGTGATGGCAGCTTCCAGCGAAGCACGGATGATGTTCAGAGATGACCAGGTTTGCTCAAGACCTCACTTTGGGTTTTGAGTATGGGTTGTACTTTAATTAAAAATGTAATGTGACCTGGATGTCAGAATGTGAATTTATGTCAGATGTGATGGCTGTATGGAGGGACCCTGGGTATTTGGTAGTGACTATATATTCTTATCCATTGTTGGAGTATATTTGATTGAAAACAACATTTGGTTGTGGATGGGTGTGGAGACTGAGCCTCCCTTATGATATGTATTATACATTATTTATCAGGTGGTTTTGTATTGCACTGGTCATGTGCAATGGTGCAAATTACAGAGGAAACTCTGTCGGATTTTTGGTAGAAATGGTATTTCATTTCACTGTTAAATTCATAGTTTTGTGGTTGTATGACTCCTCGGACTTTGAAAGAAATGCTTTTATTTAAGTTTTTATTTTTGGTCACTTTAAAAATCAAAGTTTTTAAAACAGGGATCCCGATTATTTTTATATTGTGTATAAAAACCCGGGGTGTTATAGCCTTGCAAGCTTAGATTAGCTTTCTGATTCAGTGGGGAATATGAATGTATATTTTCATTTTGGGGATTCAATTGTATTTGATGGAATAGGTTGTGATATGATTGTGATTGGAGGTTCTAGGAAGTAATAAGTCTTGTATATTTGTTTTTAAAGCAATGAAAAATGATTTATATTATCTATCAGGTGTTTCGCATGCATGCATCAAATGCGCATATATTCAAAAAAGAGAAGAAACTCTATCTAACTTTTGGTATAAATGAGACACTCATTTCACCTTAAAATCTTTGTGTTTTTGTGAAAAAATGATACTCGAGATTTTTAGGAAACTTTTAAAAGAAGGGTTTTGTGAAAAAATTATGGAAACTTGGTTAGAAGAATAGACACTTATACAAAGATAATTATCGAACCTTGTTTTGTGAAAAAAGGGTTTGAATGAAAAGAATATGAAATTGCAAGATTTTACATGGAAACTGGGTTAGAAGAATAGACACTTATGCAAAGATAATTAGAAGAGAAACATATAATAAAAAGGGCAAAAGTAAAGTAAAAAATTATGATTCTAATAAGTGAGAAATAGTTACAATAAAAAAATTTCAAAGATTTGGAACTTAATATATATAGAGCGAAAGTGAGAAACAAAAAAGGAAACCCTTGGTTAAACTAAGTGATGAAATCATTCTATCCTAGATCCTAACTTTAAATAGAGATCAATAAATAGAAGATACGAATATCCATCTAAAGTTATTGGTGAATGATATAAAGAAATTTGGGGAATGAAATGCATTTAGAATTACCTGAGGAATGATGTGGCACAATTTCTAGGATGAAATTTCTATAAGGACGGAAGAATGTAACAACCAAAAATTTTGAGTTAATTTCTATGTAATTATCACATATTTTAATTAGAATAAGAATAGAAATTAATTTGCTTCAAAATTGAATTTCAAGGAAGTGACCCCCTTGAAAACTCAAAATTTGAATTTGAAACTATAAAAAATAAAAACTATGAATCTAGATGATTCCAACAACACTAATATTGCACAAAACAGAGATCAAGGTAAAAAATCCCTAAAATTTTACTAATTTAGGAGTGTCCAAATTGATAACGGCACCCTTAGTATTGTTCGTTTGCGGGTTACAATAAGATACACCATTCAAGGTGGAGATGTAACACGCAGACGACCCATGTGCTACGTATTGGCTTGCTCCCCCTATGAAGGGTTGGTAGCTGATGAGATTGCGATAAAACGAGGGGAACACTAAAGAAAGGGGAAAACCCTGGCATTTACCCCCTATCTGCTCAGACACCCATTGGCATCACCTAGTCATCTGACCCGGAATCCACTTCTCTCTCCCCTAGTTGGCACTCCCAACCAAAAACCCCTCCCATCATTTTCATTCTTTAGCGTCAACAAGGGTGATCAACCTACCTAAACCAGACCTAATGTCATCCCTGTCCTCCTGATAATGTCCCTCCATTTAGACCCCTCTCCAACAATCTTCCTTTGATCAGACCCCTCTCTCATTAACAACTAGGATTGCAGCCTACACAAAAGGGCCAATGCATTTCTCCACTTCCCTTCTCCCCTGCTTCACCCACCGGGGATAGTGCAGCCAATCAGTCTCACCAGTCCCTCTCCCTTCCCCCTCTTTCCCCTTTGACTGGTGCAGCCCGACTAGCCGTGCCAATCAAGTTTCCCCCCTCTTTTCCTCTTCTTCTCTATTCCTTTTTGATCAATGCTGCTTGACTGGTAGCCATGCTAGTCCCACTCCTTCCTTCGTCCCACCTCTGGCCGGTGCAGCCAGATAGGTGTACCAGCCCCACCTTTCCTCCTTCCCCTTTTTTCCTCATCCAGTTAGCTACCTAAGTCGGCCACCATGCACCCTGTGTTTTTCCTCCCATCTAGCTTCCTTTGTGGGATCGGGCTTGGGCCACTTTCCCAACTCGCCTATCTCACTCGTCCTTGACTCGCTATCATGTGCCAAGTTAACATGGGTGAGCCCCATTACCCCCTTACACTTTTACCTCTTATTCTGCCCAATCCAAGAAGGATTTCACATATCCAAACAACTTTGCTATCCTTGCAAACGTGAGGAATAAGTCCCATCTATCCACTTGTTGATGGGAGAAGATCCAATCGTCGATCATGACAAGACCTTGGATCGGACCAGATCACTAGATCAATGACCAATCTAACCATTCGTTGAGATCTATTCATTGATCTATCTTTGAAAGATGGATTTATAATTGATTTTGAAAATCTTGCCATGATCCAACTATCAATTTGCCTCCAAACAGTAGATCTAAATCTGTCTCAATGATTCATCACAATTTAACCCAAGATCAATATGAGCCCCCCTTTATGTCTGGATGTAGATTTCATACTAGATCATCAAATCTAGCCCTTCATCTCGATTTGATCATATTTTAGTGAAACATACCCTTAGATCCATATCTGATGTAAGAATTCATTCTGATTTGAAGGAAGATATATCACCAAACCAATGTCAGATCTGTGAGATTAGGCACTATATCTTTTTCTGATCTGTAGTGTTCCATGGTTGGAGCTACAAATCAACATATCTTTACTTTTTTGATACACTAAATAGCAACAGAAACATGATTGGAGCCGTCCATCGATGGATCGACAATGAAATCAACAAATTGGTGAGTCAACAAATAGAGTTAAAGGGGGGACGATAAATGCCATACGAGCTAGGTGGATTAAGATTGCTATTTCAAAAAGTTTGATAATTGCCATATCTTTATAAGAATGATTAAATGTAGATGATGATTTACAAAGTATTGCCTTTAATTACTAAAATTATGCAAGTATGTGAAAAATTTAGAAGTAATTTTGTGACACCTTTTAAATTATCAAATTGAAAATGGAATGACTAATTTAAATAGAAAAATTATTGTCACCCTAGCTATAACGCCCAAACAAAAGAATGAAAACCATAATCATTGACTGGAACTTAGTATGTATGTACATTTGGCTGATGATAATTCTTAGAAACATGATATACACCCAGATTGGCTACAGATGTGAAATGAAATTAAAACACTTGTTTTATACCAATTATAACATTAAGATAAATGAATAATTGGACTACCCATCTTGATTTTGAACTTATACTTACATTAAATGGACATTATAATTCCTTAAACAAAGTTTGATCTTACGCATGCTACTAAAACAAGGTTGGAATGCCCCAACAATAGGAAATATTAATAAGCACATCAGCAATAAAGTAAATATTTTTTTATTAGATTACAAGGTTTTAAATTGTAGGAAGACCTAAACAAATGTGCTAAAAGGGGATGTACTTGTAACTTAATGACTCAGGAATGATGAATGATTCACATTTAAACTAGGAAAGCATATTCTAAATGCCATGGGCATGCAATAGATATTTACAAGCCATGACCTTAAGTTGAAACATGCTGTCTATAGTGATAAAAGCTTTGTCACTAGTTTAATTATAGTCCACTTAAAGACAAGTTCTTTTAAGATATTGTTTAAAGATTCATCTTCTATAATCATTACATTGGATGTATACATTTGGGAATGAAAGAGAATTATCTAATTTATGAATCAATGCTGCATATTCTGAATGCTTGAAAAGATATGTTTTTACAGCTTGTTGAGAATATGGGTTGAAAATGAATAGATTTAATTGGTTTCTCATAAAACTCCGAAATAGAGATTTTATTTTCATGAAATGATTTTGGAGATCTATATGATTTATGATTTAGGTGGGCTCTCGATGAGTAGCCACAAGTCCTGATGGATGCGGATTAGTCGATGATTAAGCAGGCCCTCTAGCCTGATGGTTATGGTTTCATCATTGTTTTAGGTAAGCACTCTATGAGTAGCTGTAAGTCTTGATGGGTGGAATTTGTTGATGCTTGGGAGGCGCTCCACTAGTAGCTGTACATCATTGTGTATATGGATTTCATTGATGTTTTGGTTAGTCACTCTTGGAGTGTCCTAAGTTCTAGATCGCACGACAGGTGCTCTATGAGTATCGTAAGACCTAGAGGCTTGTAAACTTAGGGTGGCAGTGTAAGAGCTAAAGGCAGGCATGTTATGCACCATTGTAAGTCCTAGACACTCTATGCTACAAGGTGTTGTTGGCCACTGACCTCTGAGATGATATTACTACCAAACTTGCAATGGAGACAACGGGAAGTAGGAGTACCATCTCACAGGAAAGTGCTCTGAGAGGAAGCTAGGTAGCCTCCATGAGGTTCGGTGAGCCATGGTTTGTGCAAGTATCCACAAGCAGATGTAGAGGTCACGGTAGTCGCCAATGGGTGATGGTAAAGCCCTACGAGCTTAGGTGTCTATGTGTTGTTAGCATGCTAGGCATGTCAGTCATTCTTGAGAGTTTAGGCCATTGGTCCCTAGTGCTAGGATGATATGCCATTGATGGTCCTTGGTGGTAGGATGATATGCCATTGATGGTCCTTGATGGTTGGATGACATGCTACTGATGGCCCCTAGTGGGAGGACAATATGCCATTGATGGTCCCTGGTGGTAGGACTATATGCCACTGTGATTGAGTGATAAGTTTTCCACAACGATGCAGGCATGGATTTGTGCATTTCGGATTGAGGGATATGTGCCTTTATTCAGCCTCATTTGTTTTGAGTATGTTGGTTTGATAGACTTATCAGATTCTTTTGGATATCGCAGATGATTTCAAATCACCAGTCTTTCCTCATGGATTTTCACCTCAGTGTATGAGACCAATTTTCACATTTATGATTTTAGTTCGATTCAATGCAGAAAAAATTGTTTACACTTATGAAATGATGATATGCTGTTTAAAACAAGGAAGAGCTGTTGGTTTTGCCAAATCAAAGATTTATCAAACATTGGTTTGCTGATGACCAGACTTTGAGCATATAGTATACTCTTTGACCTTATCTAATGACTTCATTTTTCTTGGCATCATACTTTGATGCTTACACATAGCTTGTGGCTTTGCCATTAGTATCATACTTCATGTTGATTTTTCCTTAACCTGTGATTTTTACCCATGGTAAGCTTACTAAGGTGCCTTGAGTGATTTTTACATGATCACATATTGATATATTCTTGCATATGAAACTACATTGGGTTTGTGGAATAAAAAGATGTTAAATAGCTATCTTTACACATGATTATGGGGCAGTTAGATACCTCACTCTTTGAGAGTTGATTTAATTATCAAATGACAAACAACTTAGGCATTTATAGGGATAACTTTAATAATCATATATGGTGAATGATCTTGAAGAACTGAGTGTTACAAATAAATACATAATACTCATGCATCTATTAATGGAAAATGATCTTAGTTCCCATTAAACATACCTGAAATGATAAATGCGTAGAATGCTTAAATCCTTAGGAAAAGATATGGTAATGATATTCATTGAAATCACAATAGACTATGATTCATCAGCAATAATGAATTGCACACATAAACTGATTCCATAATTGTACAATCTAGGAACTTATAATTTCAACATGAA
The DNA here is from genome assembly GCA_035236585.1 of Warburgia ugandensis. NCBI lineage: Eukaryota > Viridiplantae > Streptophyta > Magnoliopsida > Canellales > Canellaceae > Warburgia > Warburgia ugandensis. Next base: position 51,536,543 of record CP141130.1, read on the forward strand.
TACTTTGAAAAGAGCATGAGGTTTGTTCAAGTATGATATATTCTCACAATGCCTTGATAATGTAAATCATGAACTGCATGACAAATAGCTTCTTATTCCACCTACACAAGTGCAAGCTTGTTGAGACATTGTAATTATTTACACTGTCTTAGATTCGAAGAATTAGACTAGAAAGATGAATAGGTCGAACATGAGAGTAGCTATGGAGTTTAGAATTTCAGAAGATGAAGATTTTTTAGTATTTAAATGGTGAGCCTTGTAAACATAGATTAGCTTTCTGATTCAATGGGAAATGCGAATGTATATTTTCATGTTGGGGATTCAATTGTATTTGACGGAATGTGTTGTGATATGGTTGTGATTGGAGATTCAAGGAAGTGATACGTCTTGTATATTTGTTTTCAAAGCAATGAAAAATGATTTATATTGTTTATCAGGTGTTCAGCATGCATGCGTCAAATGCGCATATGTTTGAAAAAGAGAGGAAACTTTGGTATAAATGAGACACTCATTTCACCATAAAATCTTTGTGTTTTTGTAAACATATGATACTCAGGGATTTTAGGAAACTTTTAAAAAAAATTTGCTGTTTTGTTTTTGAAATGTATTTCAAACAAGGGATATCCTAAATGTTAAAAATAAGTTTTCAAAAAGTATTTTGATACCCCAGGGTGTTACAATTTGGTATTAGAGCCCATTTTCAATCCATTCACAACCAATCACAAGGAGTTGTTGAGAGTCCACAAAACAAGGAGAGTATCATCACGGAGTAGTGTGAGTCTTAGAGGAAATGATTGGAATGAGAAGAGCATGTGGGTTAGTATTGTTAAGTGAAATCATTGGTATGTGATGGAAGATCCATTTACATGGAAATTTCAAGAGAGTTCAAGTTTTAACTTGGATGGTGAGTATAGAGCTTTGGAGAGTACAATAACTATCACTTAGTACTAAGTTGAGAATCATTATATAAAGGATTAAGAAATGGTTATAATAACAAAAATCCCTTGGCAACTTGGAGTCATAGGATTAGTTTGAATACGTAGTGGACTTTTTCTATTAATAAGTGAGGAGTTATGGAAGATCTGTAGCAAAAATTTTAGCTATGAAACGTGGTAAGGTTGATGTAGAGGAGATAAACGAATTATAATAGTAACCTAAGTCTAAATAATGAATTTAGACCAACTTAGAAAAATAAGTAGAATTTCATTTAGTAAAATATAGTTAGAGAATAATGGAAATGGGGTAAAGGATAACCATTGTGAGAGGAAGTGGATAAAATAAATAAATAAATAAATAAATAAAACAAGTGAGATAGGGTGACCGTCTAAATATAAATTTTAGAAATAATTGAAATTAGGATTGATAATGACTTTGAATCAAGATCTTTCTAAAAGGATAAACTTGGAAGTTACTAACTCTCTATAAAGTACTTAATTAAACTACGTAATCTAACAATTCAATAGAATTTTGATGAGAAATAAGATAAAAAAGGGTTTGAATGAAAAGAATATGAAATCGCAAGGTTTTAAATGCAAATTCACTTCGAAGAATAGACACTTTTATAGAGATAATTATAAGAGAAATATATAAAAAGGGGGCAAAAGTAAAGTAAGAAATTATGATTCTAACAAGTTGGTGAGAAATAGTTATAGTAAAAAATTTTCACAGATTTGTGACCTAATATATATAGAGTAAAAGTGAGAAATAAGAAAGGAAACCCTTGGTTAAACTAAATAATGAAATTGTTCTAGACTAGATCATAACTTAAAATGGAGATCAATTAATAGAAGAGAAGAATATTCATCTAAAGTTGTTAGTGAATGATATAAAGAAATTTGGAGACTAAAAAGCATTTAGAATTACCTAAAGAATGATGTGGCACAATTTTGAGGATGAAATTTCTATGAAGAGAAAAGAATGTAACAACCACAAATTTTGAGTTAATTTTTAGATAATTATAACATATTTTAATTAACATAAAAATAAAAATTAAATTATTTGAAAATTAAATTTTAAGTAAGTGACTCATTGATAACTCAAAATTTGGATTTAAAATTATTAGAAATAAAAACTACGAGTTGGAACAATTTCTACAATATTAATTTTGCTAGGAATGGAGATGGAGGTAAAACATCTCTAAAATTTTATAAATTTATGGGGATCCAAATTGATAACCGGACTCACAAGTGTTGTTCGTTTGCGGACTACAGCAAGACACCCATGTCGGGTACGGACATGATACGTGGACGTCCTGTCTGCTACGCGTTGCCCAGCTGTCCCTAGGATGGGCTAGTAGCTGGAGATCCGGACAATACGAGGGCAACACCGGACAAAGGCAAAAACCCAAGTGTCTATCCCTTATCGCCTCGGGCACGCGCCGGCGTCACCTAGCTACCTGGCTCGGGACCCACTTCCCTCTCCCTCTCCCTTGGCCAGCACGCCCAACCCAAAACCTCTCCCATCATTTTTGTTCTTTGATGGTGACAGGCGTGATCTGCCTGGCTGAAACACGCATGAAGTTCTCCCTGGCCTCCCCGCACGTCTCTCCATTTTGACACCTCTTTGACAATCCTCCTTCAATCCGACCCCTTTGTTGTCGGCGATAGGATTGCAGCCTACTCGATAGGGCCAGCATATTTCTCCTCTTCCCTTCTCCCTTGCTTCAACTCACCCAAGGGCATTGTAGCCAATCGACTGGGCCAGTCCCTTTCCCTTCTCCTTGTTTCCCCTCCGACTGGTTTCCCTCCCTCTTTCCCTCTTCTTCTCTCCCTCTGTCACTTTCTGACCAGTGCAACTCTACCATTAGGCTCCGCCAATCCCGCTTCCTCCTTAGTCCAACCTCCGGCCGGTGCAGCCAGACATTCATGCTAGCCCTATCTTTCCTCTTTCTTCCTTCCCCCTTCTCCTCCCTCGTTTGCTTGAGCCAGGCACCATGCGCTTGGTGTTTTTCCCTCCGTCTGGATTCCTTTGTGTGACTGGGCTTGGACCACTCGCCCATCTCACTTGTACCGAACTTGCTACCTGTGAGCCGAGTTAACATAGGTGAGCCTCGTTACGCCCTTAGACTTTGACTTCTTATCTTACCCAATGCAAGTAGGATTTCACATATATGAGACAGTGGTTAAGATTTTTGCAACGGGAGGAACAAGATCCATCTATCCATTCATTAATCGGAGAAGCTACTATTGTCGATTGTGACATGACCCTTGATTGGACCAGATCACCATATCTATGACCGATCTGGCCATCTGTCGAAATCTATTCATTGATCTCTAAATGATAGATGTGTGATTGATTTTGCAGATCTTACGATGTTCCAACTATCTATCTGCCTCCAAATGATAGAATCTATCTCAACCATTCATCATGATCTAACCAAAGATCTGTCACTAAAACGTATCTTTGATTGATCCACCCCTGAGATATGATTTGACTGTTAAGTAACCACTTAGTACTTAGATCTACTATCAATATGAGCCCCCTTTTAGGTCTGGATGTGGATTTCACACCAGATCATTTGATATGTGATCAGATCTAGCCCTTCATCTTGATCTAATCACATATCAGTGAAATATGTCTTTAAATCCATATCTTAAGTATTCATTCTGATATGACCAAAGATCTATCACCAAAGCCCTAGAATAACATCATATTTAGCCTGTTTCTAAGATCTGACCATTGATTGACCATCCAATGCAAGATCTTTGAGATCAAACATTGTTTCTTTTTCTAATCTATAGTGTTCCATGGTTGAAGCTACAAATCAGCACATCTTTATTGTCCCCTCACACTAATTAGCGATAGAAACACGATTGGAGCCATCCCTCAATATATCGATGATGAAACCTACATATTGGTTAGTCAATAGATTAAGTTAAAGGAGGAACACATGTAAATCAAGGATAAATGCCATATGAGGTAGGTGGATTAAGATTGCTATTTCAGAAAGTTTAATAATTGCCATGTCTTTAAAAGAATGATTGAATGCATATGATGATTAACAAAGTATTTTCTTTAAATTACTAAAATTATGCAAGTATGTGATAAATTTGGAAATAATTTTGTGACACCTTTTAAATTATCAAATCGGAATGATTAATTTAAATATAAAAATTACTGTCACTGTAGTTGTAATGCCCAAACAAAAGAATGGAAACCATACTCATTGATTGGAACTTAGTACACACACACACACACACATTTAGCAGATGATAATAATTAGAAACATGATATACACCTAGGTTAGGTATAGATATGAAATGAACTTAAAACACTTGTTTTATCCCAATTATAACAATAAGACAAATGAGTAACTGGACTACCTATCTTGATTTTGGACTTCATACATCAAATGGACATTATAATTAAACAAAGTTTGATCTTACGCATGGTGTTGAAACAAGGTTGGAATGCCCCGAATAGTAGGAAATATTAGTAAGCATATCAGCAATACACTAAAGATTTTAGATTAGCTTACAAGGTTTTTAATTATAGGAAGACCTAAACAAATGTGCTAGAAGGTGTTATACTTGTAACTTAGTAACTCGAGAGTGATGAAATGATTGACATTTAAACTAGGAAAGAATATTCTAAATGCCATGGACATGTAATAGCTATTTACAAGCCATGACCTTAAGTTGTAACACTTGTATCTTTACTAAAAAAGGCTTTATCATCAGTTTAACTATAGTCCACCTAGAGATAAGCACTTTTAAGATATTATTTAAAGATTCATCTTCTGTAATCATTGCATTAGATGTAAACTTTTGGGAATTAAAATTGCATTACCTAATTTATAAATAAAGACTGCATGTTTTGAATGCTCGTAAAGATATATTTTTATAGCTTGTTGATAATATGGGTTGAAAATGAATAGATTTGATTGGTTTCTCATAAAACTTTGAAATAATGGTTTTATTTGCATGAAATGATTTTGGAGATATATATGATTTATGATCTGGGTAGGCACTCGATGAGTAGCTGTAAGTCTTAATGGATGCAAATTTGTTGATGTTTATGTAGGTGCTCTATGAGCATTCTTAAGCCCTGATGGTTATGGTTTCATCGATGTTTTAGGCAAGCACTCTATGAGTAGCCGTAAGTTATGATGGGTGTGGATTTATTAATTCCTAGGTAGGCACTCCATGAGTAACTTTACATCCTTGTGGATATGGATTTCATCGGTGTATTGGACAGTCACTCTTGGAGTGTCCTAAGTCATAGATCACTTGGCAATAGTAAGACTTGGAGGTAGGCATGCTACATGCGCTGTAAGTCCTAGAGACCCAATGCTAAGAGGTGCAGTTGGCCACTCATGTCTGAGATGATGTAGATACCAGCCTTGCAATGGAGATGGTAGGCAATAAGAGTACCTTCTATTGGGGAAGTGCTTTGAGAGGTAATCGGGCAGCCCTCATGAGGTTTGATGAGTCATGGTTCGTGCAGGTATTTACGAGTAGACATAGAGGCCGCGGTAGTCGCCACTGGGTGATGGCAGGGCCCTATGAGCATATGTGTCTTTGTGTTGTTAGCATGCTAGGCATGTCGATCATGCTTAAGAGTTTAGATCATTGGTCCTTGGTGGTAGGATGATATGCCACTAATGGTCTCTGATGACAAGACTGTATGCCATTATGATTAGAGCAATCAACTTTCCATGGTAATGTGTGGATGGATTTGGCATTTTGGATTGAGGGCTATGTTCCTTCATTTGGCCTCATTTGTTTTGAGTATGTTGGTTTGATAGACTTATCAGATTCTTTTGGACATTACAAATAATTTGAGATCTGCAGTCTTTCCTTGTGGATTTTCATATTAGTGTATGAGACCAATTTTCACATTTATGATTTTAGTTTGGTTCGGTGTATAAAGAACTATTTGCACTTATGAAATGGTGATTATGCTTTTCAAAACCACAAAGATCTTTTGGTGTTGCTAGATCAAAGATTTATAAAATGTTGGTTTGCTGATGACTAGACCTTGAGCATATAGTATACTCTTTGACCTTATCAACTGACTTATTCTTTTGTTGGCATCATACTTTGATGCTTACACCTAGCTACTGGCTTTGCCATTAGTATTATATTTCATGTTTGATTTTTCCTTAATTGATGATTTTTACCATGGTCAACTTACATATGAAACTACACTAGGTTCATGAAGAAAAACATATTAACTAGCTATCTTTACACATGATAATGGTGAAGTTAGATATCTCACTCTTCAAAAGTTGATTAACTATTAAATGACAAACAACTAAGGTAGTTATAAACATAACTTGAATAATCATGTATGGTGTATGATCTTGAAGAACTAAGTGTTATGAATAAATGCTGAATACTTTCAATTTATTAATAGAAAATTATCTTAATATTAGTTAAACATATTGGAAGTGATAAAAGCTTAGAATGCTTAAAGTCTCATGAAAAGATAAGGTAATGATATTCACTAAAATCATGATGGACTATGATTCATCAACTATATTGAAGTGCACATGTAAACTAATTCTATAACTATAAGATCTAAGAACTTATAATTTTAGCACGAACACTTTGAAAATAGCATGAGGTTTGTTTAAGTATGATTTATTCTCACAAAGCATTTATAGTGTAAATCATGAACTATGTGACAAAATATCTTCTTATGCCATCTACACAAGTGCAAGCTTGCTGAGACATTGTAATTGTTTACAATGTCTTAAATTCAAAGAATTAGATTAGAAAGATGAATAGGTTGAATGTGAGAACAACTGTGGAGTTTAGAATTTCAAAAGGTGGAGATTTTCTAGTATCTTAAATGGTGAGCATTGCAACCTTAGATTAGCTTTTTGATTTAGTGAAGAATGTGAATGAATATTTTCATGTTGTGGATTCAATTGTATTTAATGGGATATGTTGTGTTATGGTTGTCATTGGAGGTTCTAGGAGGTGATACTTGTTTTATATTTGTTTTTAAAGTGATAAAAAATTATTTATATTGTCTATCAGGCGTTCTGCATGCATGCATCAAATGCGTATATGTCTGAAAAATACTAGAAACTCTGTCAAATTTTTGGTAAAAATGAGACACTCATTTCACTGTAAAATCTTTGTGTTGTGTGTAAAAATGACATTATAGTTTTTTAGGAAAAGTTAAAAAAAAAAATTCATTGTGTTGTTTTCAAACTGAACTTCAAATAAGAGATATCCTGAATTTTGAGAAAAGATTTCAAAAAGTATTTTGAAAACCCAAGGTGTCACAAATGTCCTCTTGGTGGTAGCTAAATTTTTAAAGGAAAATATATTTGCATGGTACCCCAAGGGCCATAATTAGTGATGGGGAGAACACTTTTAGAATGGAGTGTTTGAGAACTTAATTAAGAACTATGTTGTTACCCTTAGAAATGTTACTTCTTATCATTCTCAAACAAGTGGATAGGTAGGAGTGTCAAATAGGGAGATAAGGGCAAGTTTTAGAGAAGAGACTCAATCCAAATAAGAAAGACTGGTATGTAAGACCTAGCAATACTTATGGGCCCATCGTATTGCATAAAGACCCCTATGGGCATCTCACTTTATTGCTTGGTGTATAGAAAGGTTTACTACCTACTAGTAGAACTTGAGCATCAAGCATATTGGGCTATTAAAAACTTAATTTTGACCTAGATACTACTATAACCCACAAAAATTCCAACTCAATGAGTTTGATGAACTAAGAAAAGATACATGTGAGTCTGCTAAGATAAACAAGGACCGTATGAAAAGCCATAATGATAAAAACATTTTGCGTAAGTCCTTTACCCTAGGACAAAAGGTCCTTTTCTATATTCCTAGATTACATCTATATCCTAAATTTTTTTGATCTTGATGGTCTAGACCCTACATAGTACGTACTGTTTACCTTCATGGGCCCATCAAGATAGAAAAGGATGGAGAGATTTCCAATGTGAATGGACAAAGGTTTAAACCCTATATAAAGTTGGACAACCCTGAAGTAGAAGAAATCTTGTTAGAGGATCTAGTCTACCATAGCCCACCTTAACGTATTTCTTGATACCTACATCCATCAAAAGATTTGCATTCATCATTGCATTTTACCATAGCATTGTACATCTAGTTGAAGATGTCAAATTTAGCACTCACTAGAGGCAACCCAGGGTTTTCAAAAAGTCTCATTGTTCTACAGCATCCATTCATCATATAGGAGTCCTATATTTTCAAACATTGGGGACAATGTTTAGTTTAGGTTGGAGGCGTCTAGTTATGCATGAGATTTCAAAGTTCTCTTTATTTAAATTATTATTATTATTATTATTTCTTGTACTTTTTGAAAAGGAAAATTTAAGGTCAAAGCTCCTTTACTGTGATGAGAATGGATTTTTCGAATCTTAGTATTTCTTTGACTTACACTTCTTAATAGAAATGCATATGGTTTTCATGTCTTGAAGTATTTTATAAAGATAAATCTTAAAATGTACTTACATAGTACATAGTCTAGACTAATAGTTGGTTATGACTTAGAGACCATTTGAAAAATCAATGGAGATCTATCAATTTTCTAATGGATATATCTAATTCCATATTTTCTTTAGTGTATATAAACTTTGAAAAGATATTAGTATCTTTGTTTTGGTCAATTACCAAGAAATAATAAGAGTACTAACTTTCTTTCCTAGACATTCTGTGAATCTGATAGGCTTTAAGAAACTTAGGAAATGATATAGGCCATCTTTGTTTTAGCCCAGAGACATAAAGCCTAGCTAGTATGTTAATACCACTAGTTAGACCTTTTGAGCCTCTTGGTAAGCATTTTCTTTTGAAAAACCCCATTTACCTTAACCCAAAGAAACCTAGCTAAAAATGACAAAAGTCTGACAAGTGAAAAATATTAAAGTGTTTACAAAGAAAAAGCCTTTCCCTCAAAGAAAAAAGAAATGCAAAAGTCAAATAGAATTATCAAAGTAAAAGAAAAGGAGAGAGAAGGAAAAATAGAAAAGATATTCACTTCAATACAATTAAAAGGAAAGTTTTCCAACATTTATTGAAGATCTCTACTCGATTCAAAACTTTGAATCCTTTTTACCCTTTCTTTCAAAACCATTCCCAAGCCTACGTTTCATCCTAGCTTGAGATGAAAGATAGCCTTAATGGGGATATAAATATGAAGGAATTAAGGTGGACTATTCTTACTGGTCTTAGTAATGTCATCTATTCTAAGGGATCACAGTCCTTTGTCTCATTTGTGCTTATAAAATTATATGAACCATTAGTATGTCTAGATTCAGTCAAATAGTGAGAGAATTTTGTTTTACCCTTTTCTTTAAAAGCATTAATTCTAAGCATATACTGTTGAGAATTTGAGGTTAAAATATTATTCCAATGGAGTATAAATATATGTATTTAGAAGTCTAGACATATGTAGCTAGTACACACATTACACTCTTAGATATAATTGGAATCAAATGACTTTGGAATATGGGTTACTTGTAGAATTTTTCATTCATCTTTATTAAGATGTTAAAGCCAATAGAGTGCTAATAGATGAGAATTCTTTATGATAAAATAAATGGCTCAGCCTTATTGAATTTTGGGGGTGTATTTACTGCAAACCCTCACAAGCTTCACTAGTACACTGGGGGTAACTTCGAGGTTAAGGGCTTATTGCATATGCCACATGAAATCATGAGTGCCTATGAAAATTACAACCATTTTTGTTTTCATAAATATTCACATGTTTTGCTTGGGACTAGCAAATTCTGGCTCGTGGGTTTTATAAGTGTTGAATTTTGTATAAAAAGTACCCAATTAGTATCTCATGTGTTATAAATTATAGGCATTATTCTAGGGTTTTTTCAAAAATTCATAACACATGCATTTCTGACCTAATGATTCAAAATTTCTAATATTTGATAGGTTTAGAAGCTAATCTAGAGTAAGTATGTGAATTATCATAATTTTTTAGAATTTAATTAGGGATTTTGCTCTTTTGTAGGTGTTAAGAAGATCCAACGACCTAGATCAACTAAGATGAGAATTGAAGATCAAGATCAAATCGAAGAGTTAGGACCTATATTCATTATTCCAAAGCTCAATCAAGGTTCAAGATCATTTGAGGGCAAGCAAGAAAGAAATTGGAAAGATCAAAGGTGATTAAAATGGGCCAATTCATGAACCATACAATTTCACCACCTTTGCACAAGAACCATGCAAGCCACTTAAGCCATTTGAGCCATGATAGAAGGTGACAAGCTAAATAAGCCATGAAGCCATGGACTCAGTCCATCAAGCAAGGAGTCATCAAAGTGAGCCACCAAGCCATATGAGCCTTGTTGCATGGAGTCACACTATTAGATAAAGATTTCAAGCAATTATCCTTGCTAAAAGCCATGAACTCTTTCCATATTTCTCTCTTTCTCCCTCTTTATCCCCATCTCTCTCTCCACGAGCCAAAGAAGGTATTCCACGTGAAAGACTTAAGAAGGAGATGCCTCCTTTTAAAAAAAAGTGTCATCTCCCACCTTCCTTAAGGTTTTCCCACTTCCACTTTCCACTTTCCACTTTCCACTTTCCTTTTCTCATCTTTCCCTCTATTTCCTCTCTCTTTCCTACCCTCTATGTGAAACAATTGTAAGGGAAGGAGTTCCATGCCATCTTCCTTGAAAAGTGGCTCCTCCCCCTTTCTAGTTTCTGATAGTTCTACTAACTCCACCTTCTAGTTCCATGTAGATTCTATCCTGCATTTCTTATTTCCTCTTTCCTTTTTCATTAAGTTAGATTCTTATCATTCTTAGAAACCAAAAATGCCAACAAAGTTAACATGGGATCCCATGCATGAACCTAATGGGAGGGCCACCACTTTCTCCTTGAAAAGTGGGAACTCCTTCCTCTTAGCTGCTGGGGTTTTGATGCACTCATCTTGGATAATTCTCCCCACTTGTGTTCTATGCCTCCTTGAAGCCTTCTTTCCATTTGGTTTTCAAGCTTTTTTTAGGTTGTTCTTCACTGTTTGTTTCTTTGTTGGCTCTTCTTGCCTTTTACTTTCATGTGCATAATGATAGTTTGATTTCCCTTGTGTTTTTCCTCCAATTTGCTTAGTCCTCTTACTTAATTTTCCTTGATCCATGGCCTCTTATCTCTTATAGTGACTGCCATGAGAAAAGTAGCCTTGAATCCTCTTTGTTTACCTCTCATTGTTTTTCATATTCCTTGCTTCGTTTTGGATTTATCTTTGCTCCCTTGTTGAATTGTTCCTGTCATCTTTCACTCTCTTTCTTTTGATTTTCTCTCTTGGGTTTCACACGCATGATATCTTGGAGTGGATGATGATCATTGGATGGTGTTGAAGAATATCAAAGCATTTCTTGAATTAAGTTTATGCCTTGCAATAGTGCACATCTTTTTATTTCTAAGTTCCATGTAGTAGGCACATCTTTTATGCAACAACTTTAATCCAATAAAGCTTATGTTTGATGCAAAGTTTCTCTTTCTAGAAGCCCTATAAATTTCTTGTTTTATACTCATGTTACATGCATTGAATCATACACACCATGTCTCTTTCCATGCTTCAAGTTCACTTAGCATTATGTGCACCATGCTAATATAGTTTTTACTTCAAATATCATGCGCATATTTCATAGGTTCATGCATGTTATTTACTTGATTCCTTAGCAACCTATTTAGCTTTTTAGGTTGTTTAGTTAATGCTTTGATTAGATTTCATTTGTACATGCTTTTAGTTCATGCATATTAGCCTCTTTCCCACCCCATGGGCCATGTGCACAACTCCATGGGTCATGCACGTGGTGATTGAGTTGGGTTTTCTTGATTAATTGCTTGTTTTATAGTTTAGATTTCATTGTTTAATTGCTTTGCATCTTAGATTTGTTTAGAAAGTTTCTAAGTTAGTTTTAGAAAATTCCACATTTAGGAAAGTTTTATTTTTAGTAAGTTTCACTTTTACAAAGTTTCCATTAGAATAAGCTTCCTAGATTAATTCATTCTAGTTTTGCATTAGTTTCTTTCATTGAATGCATGTTAGTTAAGAAAGTTCCTAATTCCATTGAAGATGTTTATTTTTAGAAAGTTTCCATTGAGTTCATGTTTCTAATTCTAGGAGATTTCTAGTAGGATCATCCTCTCTCTGGTGTAAATTACTGCATTGATTTGTGGGCTTGCAAGTGATTTTAAAGTCATGTTCCTAAAATGTAATATGATTATGAGGGTTGCATGTTATCTTGAGAATTGACCTTTTAAATGCATTTGAAGTTTACTAAGAGATAAGATCAATTGTTTTGATATAATAAAAACTTATGGTTGAATTTATGTGAGACTTGGCCTATCTATAGATGACATCTAATGGTTGATTTGGGACTGATATTGTAGTAAAGTTATTTCCTAGTGGGAGCAGGTAATTCATGTGAGATGTTGCTTTGTTATAACGATTGTCATTCATATCTACTAGTTTAAATTATTATATCTATATGATTATTTTTCATTTGGGAACAATAGTTTGTCCTAGATGGAGTGATAGTTGAATATTTTTATCTTTTAAGAACACACTTTGACCCAGATGTTTGAATTTGCAAAAATTTGAAACATGTCATGTTATCCCTGAGAACAACAATATGACTTAGGTGATATAATTTATAAATCTATGTTGTCTAATCCTGAGAAGGGTAATGTGACTTGGGAAATAGAATTTGTAAATGCTATGTTATCCTAGGGAATAGAAGTATGGCTTGGGTGATAAAATTTATAAATCTACATTGTCTATTCACAAAAATAGCAATATGACTTGTGTAATAGAATTGATAAATACTATATTATTCCAATAATAATAGTATGACTTAGATGAATGAATATGTGATGATGTATCCTCTCTGTTGAAAATAGCAAGATGACTCAGTTTACTGAGGGGCAAAACAATGTGAATTACAAATGAAAGGATACTTTGAATATTTTCATGAATGAATGTTTGTTGTTGCCACCATATTGTGTATTGAACTTAATATCATTATGCCACATGGTTTGTCGTAGGAGGTGATTATGGATTTATCCTTTTTTACTAGTGATGCTATTCAATTTTGACTTGTGACTTTATGATTGTGGAATGATGGTAAGTCTAAAATGAATGATAGTAAACCTTGTGTCGATTGCTTATGTGAAATATATTGAGGGCTTGATTGATGAGCTTTTATTGGATTTAAGATTTCTCTCTCTATTCAACTTAAACAAACTATAAACTTGTTGATGCATAATATGTTCATGACAGAGTGGCTTCTGTAGGGGATTTTTGAAGAGATTTTGTTCCACCAAATGGAAATGTAGTAAGGAATGCCCTTTATTTGATAATTAGATTTATCATGGAAAAGAAATGTTTTAATGGAAGTGTATATCTATGGTATTTGTTAAGTTTCGACACTAGTGGTCACCTATGAATTTTTTGGGGGATTCGAGCTCTTATATTTTCAAGATTTTCACTCTCAGCAATGATCTCATATGACCTCCCCCCAAAAATTACTGCATGTTGTAGGAGATTCAAGCACTGCTAAGTCCTGCTACTCTTGCTTGCTAGTATACAGAGGATCTAGCTTGTTGTGGAGCTCAGCATTCTTAGTAGAAGATTTATATTTCTTTGTTCATTCATATGGTGCTGGGATCATTATGTTAATGTATGAGCAGCTTACTTGAAATCGAATATCGTACTGGAAATGTATAAACATTTATTTATTACGATACACAAGCTTAGGATCAAAAATTTTTCTTGTGATATGTGAATGCCTAGTAAATTGTCTTGAAATTTATTGAATTCATGTTTATGGTTGAAGGTTTAATTTAATTGGTTGTGGGAAGGGTGAAATACATAAAGATGGCACTGATCATGTGAATGACAACGATCCATACTTGGGAAGGAGCTCATTGAAGGGATGTGTTCTTGCATTTCCAATTTTCATTCTATGCTTCTAGTTGTTAGTTCCATGACCTTTGTTTCTTGCATGCTCAAAACTGCTGAAGTATGGTTTTAGTTTCTAGTGTGGATCTTATTTCTAATATTTTGTCTGAGGTTCCACTTTTCTAATTTGAAAGCACAGTTTTTTTTTCATGTTTCAAATACAATATTTCCTAGCACACCCAATCACTCATTTTTTCCAAACCATGCTATAGCATGCTTCTAGTTTTTAGTTTCTGGTTTCTAGTTTCTAGTTTCTAGTTTCTAATTTCTAGTTTCATGACTTTGGTTGAATTCATTTAATGTTCATGATTTCTAGACTAAAGTGTATACCAAGTTTGTGAAGTAATTCATGTTTATGTTAATGCCTCTAGCTTTTGATTAAATTCATCCTTCCAAGTATCAATGTTTCTTATTTCTTGATCAATGCATAATCATTTTCTTTCATTCAATTTATGCCTCATGTTTAGTTCTTGTCATTTTTATAAATCCTACTTCATTTCAATTCAAGCTTTTAGTTTTTACTTCCTACCTCATGTTTCAAGATTCTAGTTTCATTCATGCCATGCTTTATGTTCTATTTATATATAGTTCAATTCTATATTTCTAACTTGTAGTCAACGTTTCATTTCCATGCACATTGCTTTGTAATTTAAGTGTTTGATGTAACGTATGCATTACCCATTATAGCCTAAGATGACTTGTCTTATTTCTTTGAGGTCATTCTATTAATTCTCCAACCCTAGACTACCAAATTATTTAGTGGCTTAGCTCAAATTAGCTTGTGTTTTGAACCTAGAATGTCAAGGGGACAAAGACTGCTTGCATTCTTAGTCATCATAGTCCATGGAGATGTCCAAAGCTATGATCTTTAATTTAGTGGACTCCCTTGAGTCATTAGGACCTAAGGCCTCTCCTATCTTAGGTTGCGACTCGCATAATCTACTTAGGTTCTCATGAACTTGGTTAGAAACTTGAAAAAAATTATTAGTAAAGATAAATATATAGTAATGTTCCTCCCATCCATAGTTATCTTAACATAAGGGATTAGAAGATGGGTGGGATCAGGCATTATAATGGGTTATACAATAGCAAGTTTAAGTTCCACCTCTAGTTCCTTAAAGGAAGGGGTCTTGAACTTCTTCTCTCATTTGAGACTAGGATTGAATGGTTTTCCTCTCTCCTCTTCTTTTTCTATTAATTCTCTCCATCTTTCTTATTAATTGCCTCATGAATGAGGTTCAGCTTAGTAGATGGATCAACAGTTTATTTTCCTTGTGAATGTGATGGTTGAGGTGGAGGTTAGTAAGTTTGTGGTAGGTGTGGTTGCACTAGGCCTACTTTAGCCTTCTCCTTTGTCAAATCCGGAAAAAGGTTGCTACCAATGAACTCCAATGAATCTGTAATCTATCATTGATTTTGCTAAATTTGTTCTTGGACTTCTCTTAACCTATCCACTTTCCATCTCATGCCTCTTATATCCTCCATCATCTAAACATGATCTTTCAAGACTTGGTCAACTTCTCTCCCAAGGATCCTTCTTGTGAATTGGAAGTTTTCTCCACACCAAACACTTCTCTTGTTTGGTTCTCTAGAACTCTATCAAACAAATGATCAATATTGGGAATAAAGGTGCTTGAACTCTGATCTTCTATACTCTATTGTAGCCACACCAACATGAATGGCTCATTCATCACCTTCTTCGCTTCCTTCCTCTTTAACAACATCTCTTTCTTGAATAATCTCAAGTGCTTATGGATCTCATAGCCACACACCATTTTGAAGAATGTGCTACATTTTCTTACACTACCTCTAATTCCTATCTTGTGCTTCATCTCCTTCTCTCCTTCTAGTGGCAAATTGAACCATTTTTTTAAATTGTGATTTTTGGGTTCACCTCTATTATCACTCCTAATGGTTGAAATTTGAAAACCTTTTTCATTTTATGCTTTCTTGCAATTTTTCATTCTTGTTTGAAAAAAATCTAACCCATTTAAGTATAGAGAAGTTATCAATGATAGTTGAATAATATCTCTTTCCACCTAGGCTAGAAATTTTAATGGGACCAAACAAATTAAGGTGTAAAAGCTAGTTGTTTTTCAATTGAACCAACATTTTTTGCCTTAAAAGATATCATGTTTTGCTTGCCATACCAACAAGCATCAAAATGCTTATCTTTTCCCCAACTAAAAGATTCTTCCTAGCTAATTTCTACAAGTAACCATATTGATATGTTCTAATCTTCTTTGCCAAAGCCATGATTCACCATTATGAAAAACATGGAGTTTAGGATAGGAACTATTTGAACTAATGAAAAACCTTTGGAAGCCCAACTACAAAAAATGATGAAAAAACCAAGCTTGCATCCCATTTTATGTTCATAATTCTAAAAAATAAAAAAGATATAAGGAAAAGTGGAAAATTTAGAATGAATACTAAACTCTAGAATATACCACTTGCTGTTCAAGGACTTGCTAGCGATCAAAGTTTTGGTGCGCTTATCTAGCAAATAATGATATGCACATCTTCCCATTCATACTATAGAATGGAATCAACATCCTCCACCATGTGCACATGTTGGTGCTTTAGATTGAAGCGTCAATTAGAGATGACCAAGCAAACCCTTGCCTAAAAGTGTAATCCTTTGACATTTACATGAATAATAAGGAAGAAGAGTTGAAGGAAAATTTTGTCTTACCCTAGGTTTGAAAGATAGTTGTGGGTTGGCATGATTATCAAGTACTTAACGGAAGTGGGTATTTTATTTTGAGTTGGAACTAGTTAACTAGGATGGAGAGATTTACTATGATCTTATTGAGCTTTACTAATGATTTTTAAAGTTTCTACCCTAAGTTCATGTGAACCTAAGTAGAGTATAAGAGTGGAGTTGCCACTTAAGATGGGGAAGGGCTTAGCTCCCTAATAATCTAACAGGTCTAGTAAACCAAAGATTCTAGAGTTCTAGCATCTCCAAAGTTGTGGACTAATAAGAATGCATGTAAACTTAAAGGCCTCTTGACTTTCTAAGTTCAACATGCAAGCTACTTTAGGTTTAGCCATTCCTTGGTTTAGAACTCTAAAATTAGGAAATTGCAAATTCAATCATAAAAGAAAATAAATCAAGTTATCTTTAAATCACTCATGCACTTTGATAAATGCTTAAACTACCATATTAGAAACATGGAATGAAGATCTTAAAACATATAACATGAAGCAGGAGTAGAAACATGAATTGAATTAAGAACATCATCATCATCATCATCATCATCATCATCATCATCATCATCATCATCATCATCATCATCATCATCATCATCATCAAGACCTTATCCCAATTAAGGGTCGGCCACATGAATCTTATTCCTCCATTCCACTCTATTAAATACCATGTCTTCATTTAGTCTCAAAGTTTTTAAATCTTTCCTCACCACTTCTATCCATGTTCTTTTGGGCCTTCCCCTTGCCCTTTTAAAACTTTCTACTTGTATTGCCTCACTTCTTCTAACCGATGCCGTTGTTGGTCTCCTTTGAACATGTCCAAACCATTAAAGTCTAGTCTCCCTCATCTTATTACCTATTGGTGCTATCCTTAAATTTTCTTGAATATTTTCATTTCGAATTCTATCTTTTCTTGTCTTACCACTCATCCATCTCAACATCCTCATTTCTGTGACGCTCATCCTATGAGTATGATGTTCCTTAACTGCCCAACATTCTGATCCATAGAGCATGGCCGGCCTTATGGCCATCCTATAGAATTTTTCTTTTAGTTTGAGTGGCACCCGTCGATCACACAAAACTCCAGATGCACATCTCCATTTGTTCCAACCCGCTTGAATTCTCTGGATAACCTCCCTCTCAATCTCTCCACTCTCATGAATTATTGATCCTAAGTACCGAAAGTGGTCTTTGATGGGGACTTCTTGGTTATCAATCTTGACTGGTATTCTACTCCTCTCCTTACTAAAATTACATTCCATATATTCTGTCTTAGTTCGACTAATTTTAAATCCTTCAAATTCTAATGCTTCTCTCCATAATTCTAGCTTTATGTTTTACACTCTCCATAATTGAATTAAGAACATGAGGAAAGTAATTGCACATGGAAATTGATACTAAGTCGGCATGAATTATGATATGAACTAGAACATAGAACATGACATTAATCTAGGAACTAGAAATACCATGAAAATATGTAGAAACTAGAAGTATACTAAACATGAATGATGAAGCTAGAAATCAAAGCTAAAAGGCTAGAAACATGTTATGAGATTTTTGGAATTTTGACAAGTAGAAGACTAGAAAGACACTCCTTCCCAAAATCCAGCAACTACCTAAAAATTGAAATATGAAATATGCTACTAACTACCTAAAAATTGGATTAGAAATTTTTTGTAAAAGATGATTCAAACAAAATGCTATGAATGCCAAAGAATCATTGTAAATACTATGAATGTTAGAAAATGAATAAAAAAACTATGTATGTGACCTCTTTTTTTTTTAAAAGGAAATATTACATTAAGGATTTGTGAAATAAATATCATAAGCTAATAACTAAAATTCATGAATTGAAGAGAAATTAAATATATCCTTTCTTTTTGAAATATAAAAATAAACATGTAAGTAATCATGCTAAAATGAAACCTTAAACTAGAAATCCAAGACGCATGAAATTAGCAAGCTGAATGCATTTCTATCACTAACTAGTAACTTTATACTTTATAAGCTGGGATGCTTAAGAAAACACACACACACATGGAGAGAGAGAGAGAGAGAGAGAGAGAGAGAGAGAGAGAGAGAGAGAGAGAGAGAGAGAGAGAGAGAGAGAGAGAGATCCTCATGGAAAAAGCTTTACAATTCTAGGATTGTCAAGGTTGCTTTCTTAAAACCATTCTCAAGCCACCAAGTTACGATGGGAGGAATTTTCCTTTCCTAAGCCTTGACATGAAACTTTGAAAATCATTAAATGAAATGTTTCATTTGGGAATTATCTATCACATACATCACACTAGGATCAATCCCATCTTAAACTTTTGATTTTAGTACACTCTTTTCATGAAAAACTCAAGGAAAGAAGTTTCCCTCTCTTTGAGATGACCATTCATGAAATGTTAAAACAAACACATGAAAGAGGCATATGGGCTATCCTAAAAAGCCCTGCACAAGAAAGAAATGCCCTTGTCCTTGGATGACAAGTCTCCAATAAAGCAAACTCACAAAGGATTATAGGAGACCTTCTTCTCCATAAGATATTAGGAACTCCACCCGTAAATCCTTCTCCTTTAGACTAGAAACCACCAAGGCTTGGTAAGCATCCCATTGGCCAAATTTTTTGAAATCCCCTATCATCTTACTTCCTATAAACAATGGGCATCTTTGTTGGAAGCCTAGAAGAAGATAAGAAGTGAGGTTTCTTTTACTTGGTAATTTCTTTCTAAGAAAAAAGGGTGAGAGAAATAGCAAAAAGTGGAATAGAAACTAATGGAAATAGGAGGAAAAAGTCTAAGGGAAGCCTTCTTTCCATCTTTCCTCAATGGGAGATAATCTTAGGGCTTGGAACATAGTAATTCCATTGCCCAAAATTGCTTGAGAATCCTTAGCATCTAATTCCATGTAGACAATAGGCACATCCATTGAATGCCTATAGGGAGGAGAGATGTGTGATCTCTTCTGCACGGAGATATTTTCTAGAGAGGGAGGGAGTGTGACGACCCGGGTTTTTATATGATGCAATTTTGATAAAAAGGCTAGATCTCTTATTTTATAAGTATGAAATGCATGAAAATATTTTTCATTTGGAAAACAATCTTTCATAAAAACCCCGAGTGTCAAAACACATTCTCAAATTATCTAGCCATGGCAAAGTTTTAAATCAACATTATTCCCAAGAAAGTGTTAGTCATAGCCTCAGCTATTAGAGAGTAACTACAATCAAGTAACATTGAAAGATAAGGTAGGGGTTTACTTACTTGCACTTAGTCTGGGTATCTTCTGTCACAAGCATTCCTTGCTCTTAAGTGTTTACTTTGTGTCTGAAAAATGTTGAGCATTGGGTGCGTATATACTATACTCAGTAGGAGCCTATCACTACTAGTTTTATAATGCATGAGATGTTTTAAAATCATATGCTCTTTCAAAACATGTGCATGTCTGAATACTCAAGTTCAATATCGATATTAAAATCCATTGTCAAACTGAAATACTAACGACTTAAAGGATCACATAATCCAAAATCGAAAGTATCATATACATATATATCATAACATTATGATATGCATAAGATGCTTCATTGAATCCAACTCATGGATATCTAGTATGGTATGGTCGACCAACCTAATATCATGACATATGCAATGCAAATGAGTCCACAAAACCATAGGGTCCAACTATGCTCATGACCTCACTGCCGTGTGGTCCCTGAGTACCTAAGGACATAGCGTCATAGCCTCCACGGGGCATATGACACATCGGCCCAGTGCCGTGACACCAGTGGTAGCCCCCTGTACCACATGCAGTCGATGTAGGGACATGCTCTTTTTGGGCGTGGTACCCATTCCACCTAGTAGTGGTAGAGGCTGGGTGGCCAACATAGACCCCTCGGCATAGCACCCACGAGCTTACTAGCCCAAATCACATAAGATCAAACAAGCGAAAAACCTCTTTTTCAAAACCTATCCTCTTTGGGTCCCTTACAACTGCTTGGCCCTCGGCACTCCAGCGTCTTTTGGTAACCCTCAAGGACATGCAATTTTTGCAAGAACTTAAATCATGCAATGTATGCAATTGTTTGCAAAATATATCTATGCATAATGTATATGCAATCATTTACAAAACATGTCTATGCATAAAGCATTTATCACATGCATGCTGAATTAAGTCATGCTAAACAAGTCATATGCTTAAATCATGTATTCATAAAACAATCATAGTTCTTTTAAAAGAATCTAATAGCGATAGAGCACCTACCTGGCTAGGTCGCGCTAACCCCTTTGTCCTCGTATGCTCCTGAACATGGTTTGGGGAATCAAGGTTAGTTTGGCCCATCTTTTATGGGTTTTAGAGTAGTTGGTCTTATCACTTAGGCATTAAGGGTCCATCCCTATGCCTATGGGTGTCCTAAGGTCTTAATTGAGCCTTGGTATTATCAGTTTTCGAAAGGTCTAGCGGCCATGCGCCACCATCCTATTCTAAGGGTCATGCCTACCTTTGATTGGGCCTTGATCAGGGATTTTATAGTTTGAATGTGTCTGCGTCGTTGACATGGACACAATGCCTTTTGCGGTGCCTCAATCGGAGCTCTAGATCTCAAGTTATAAGCGTTTTAGTGTCACACGTACATAAGGGCCTTAAGAGTGAAAAGGCAGAATGCTAGCGTGCTGCGCGTTAGTGGCATGCGCCTGCCTTTTCTTAAGGAGCGAAAAGTCCTGGTTCGCTAGCGCTGCGCACCTACATCATGCGCCTCAGGGGGCGCGTCTGCAGACGCGCCGGGTTTTCCACCCATCTTTCCCTTTTGCGGGCGCGTCCCCAGACGCGCCCATTTGGTTCTCTCAGACGCGGTCGACGCGTCTCATTTGGGTGGGACGTTCTAGTCATTTGGGGGACCGGGGCATCCTGAGGATACCCTGGTTTGACCTTGTTGAACCAGTGTGGCCCAGGGAACGTCCTTGGGTCCTTGGTGACTCTCCAGGGCTCTATTTTGCATAATTTTTCATGCAAAAACTTAGGGAAACTGAGCCTAGGACTACTGTGAAGACGGGTTTTGAGGGATCTTGGGCATACCTGGCTCGTTGCTAGGTTTTTCTCCTTGTTTCCCTTCTAGGTTGCTTCTCCAAAACAGGTTTTCTTCAAGCTTTTGGGCTGCCATTAGAGGCGCCCAAGAGCTCTATTTATAGAGTTATAAGAGGGTTCTGGAGGGGGCTCTCACTGCCCTTGAATGGCGGTGGAGAAACCCCCAGAATGGCAGTAATTTCTCCTCCAATTACCGCCGTTCTAGAACCCTCTAGGAGGTTGCAGATAAAGGGTGCCCGTATCAAAACCGGCCCCTTTGTTTTGCAGGCTAAATCCGTTTTTTATAAAAATTATATTTTTGCCCATGAACTTCAAAGGGCTATAACTTGCTCATTTTAACTCCGTTTTGGGTGATTTTGGTCTTGTTGGATTCCTTTTTCCGAGACACACCTAATGGTTCCATTTTCAGGATCAAATTTCTGGGTTCAGTCAAGGTGAATAGTGAAATGACTAAAATGCCCTTATCTTCAAAAACTGAACTTTTCATTGCTTAACTTGGAATTTTAATATTACAAAATTGGAGTCGTTATAGGGAGAGAGTGGGGTAGAAGGTATGAAATCAAGAAAAGATGAAAAGAAGAAACAAAGGAGAGAAGGATAGGGATTTACTTGAGGAAAACTCTCAAATTCTCTCTCTAAACTTTTGAACCAAGAATACATAAGAGATACTCTCAAGAACAATTCAAAAATTTCTCTCAAACTTGTGAAAACCAATGTTTTGAAGTGAAGAACGAAGTTATATTTGTAGAGGGCACCCATGGCAATGTAAATATGATACAAAGAAAGGGCCAAGTTGAAAGAGTTTGAAAAAGGTTTTTTGGCACTTGAAACACATGATCATGTGCTTTAGTGTCCTAACAACACACAAGCATGTGTTCCAGGTATTATGCTACACATGATCATGTGTTGTAGAGAGCTTAGATCACATAATTATGTGATCAAGGCCTATAACACATTTTTGACATGTTTTTTTATCCCTATAAGTTCATTTTGAAAGAAATTTTAGTGTCATTTGAGTTTCTATTTTTGGAATTCAAGTGGAATGCAACTTTGAAATAAGATTTTAACCAAAGTGGGAATGACATTGGAATTAAAAAAAACATTTGAAACTTTAGGACACTTCTTAAACTATTTAGAACTTAGAAAATTTGTAAACTATTCAAATAATTAAGGAACTTTGCAATGTTTAAGAGATGAGAAAATATTTTGAAAGCTAAGGGTACTTTGAAAACAATAGATTAGGGGCTTAAATGAGTTAGGATAATTAGGTTTAAGATTATAGAAGCTTTGTAATCTTTGGAAAACTTAGGAAAGTTTTAAATAATTTGAAATCTTAGGAAAACAAGATTCACAACCTTTCTCTAGTCTTAAGGTTATTTATGGGGTGTCAAAAATAATCAATTGGTACAAATTATGGTTTCTATAGGAAGTCCCTCACCTCTACTCAAGGGACTTTATCAGCTAGTTGCTCTAGTATCTCTACATTAGGACCCTTTGAAATGATTCCTCGATAATCTAAGTAGTGAACAATCCTCTACTCGAAAATCACCAAAACATCTCATCCACAATCCCTCCTCTAGACAATGTCATCCACCAAAACCTGTGGCCCATCAAATATGAAGTTACTCAATAAGAAAATTCAGATAGTGAGATTCTAACCTTAAAGTTCAGCAGATGTAGAAAGTTGACATCAGCTCATACCTCTTGATCAAGATAGCCTAATGCCTTAAAGATCTAGCAATATACTGGTGATATACACATAATTATTGCAACTAATACTTAGACAAATTGCATTAACAAACCATTGAATCACTTAATTAATCACTAATTAGGGTTTATTTTGTATATGTAGATTAAAATGAAGCAATTTATGCATTTTTGGTGATTTGAAATTGGCGTACCTTTAAAATTACTAGCAAGTGCACAAATAAAAGTATTATTGCACATGAGAGAGGTGAAACCAATGAGAAATCTCTCAAATTTGTATGTTGGATGGATCTTATTGAAAGAGCTTAACTTTAGCCAAAGAGAGAGATTGATTGGATTTGAATTCAAACTACAAAAGTAAAGGACAAAAGAAAGGAAATATGCATGAAACAAGAATCTATAATTAAAATAAACTCTCTAAAATTAAATTTATGCAATGGAATTGGAAACTAACATGCATTCAATAAAAAAACTAATGCAAAACTAGAATGGATGAAACCAAGAAACTTAAACCAATGGAAACTTGCTAAAAATGAGACTTTCCTAAATTAACACTTTCCTAAACTAGAATTAGAAACTTTCTAAAAATAGAACTTTCTAAAACCAATTTAGAAAACTTGTTAAAGCTAAACTAACATTAAAAAAGAAGAAGTGACCAATGAAATCTAACTAGATTTAACAAGAATTTAGAAACATGTATGTAAATGGAAACTACACTTAAGGAAACTTTCTAAATTTAACACTTCCTAATCCTAAAATGTTTTAAAGATGGAAGTTTCCAAAACTCAATTAGGAAACTTCCTAAAACTAAAATAAGATTTAAATAATGAATTAACTATAGTAAATTGGGATTAACCAACTAGACAAAGCAATAATCAAAGAGGCTTCACCCTAGTACCATGTGCATGATCCATAGGATGTTGTGTATGGTTCATGGGTGGGTTCAAAAAATGGCTAAAACTACTGAATACAAATTTAAATAACATGTGACATAATCAAAGTGCTCAATAAAAAACCTAAAAAACTAAAGGAGTTCCTCATGAATCAAGCAAATAAGATATACTGACTGCTAGAAATTAAGCATGAACTTTGAATGAAAAAATTTCAGATTTTAAGTACTCAAGATACTTAAATCTAACCAAGCATGGAAAGAAATTGAACTAGCACTTTTTGTGCATGATAACACTCAAGATCTACATTCAATACTAGAGTGAGCATGAACAATGAAATTCAACAAATTTTAGTGATTAAGCAACAAATTACATCCAAAAGAGCACACATATTACATGGATTAGAACATGAAAAGTACACACTTTTCCCATACTTGAAACTTGATTCAAATCAAACATCCAATAGATTACAATGCTCTCAAACTAAGCTAAGTTGACATGTAAGTGAAACCCAAAAGAGAATTCAAGATAAAGGATGGCTGGACTAATGGGACTAATTAAGGCAAAAACGTCGAGAACTAATTCCAAATTCAAGTAAGAAAACATGAAATTCAAGGATTCAAGCTACTTCCTCTCTTGGGTGTCCTTACCAGAGAAGAATTAACTTGGATCTTTGATGAATAAGCTAGAGGAACAAAGAAGATGAAAGCAAATAATCAAGGGAAAACAAGGAAGCTCTATGGATTAGAACTAAAGAAACAAATAAAAAACAACTAAGCAATGAAAACAAGAAATTGAAAGCAAAGTAATTGAAAGCAAAGTACTAACTTGGAATTGAAGTGAAAAAGAAAGGAAAATATTAAGAATCTAATGGAAGAGTAGCCCAAAAGAAGACAAAGTTCAGAGCTCCAAAGATGCTAAGCAAGAGTGCTAATTTCAAGGCTTTCTCAAAACCTCTACTAAGAAAAAAAACAAGGAATGTTTGGGATTTATAGATTTTTGGGTTTCCAATTGGATAGAGCTCATTCTAAGAAGGGAAAGTGGATCTATATCTAGTATTTCAATGAGGGAAAGGAGTGAGGTAATAGGATGACATCATGCTGGCTGTCATGTAATTAGAAAGGGAGGAGGCGTCACTAGGTGGTTTGGAGCTCCTTTCCTTATTATTGCATTGCATTTTGGTTGTTAAAAAGAGGGGAAAATTGAAAGGAAAATGATAGGAAATGTTGGGAAAGATTTAGGGTTTCAATATGCTTTGATTTGAAGTAGTTCTAGGGATTTCCTAATTCGAATCCCACTTAAGATTCCAACTAAGCAAGAAGAGATGTCACCTTTTTAGGAACATGGCTCCCTCCTTAAGTCAAAAATGTGGAAAGGATGGAAAATGGAAAGCGGATAGTAGGATTCTCTTGATTGGTCCACCTATGCATGATCATCTTACCTTTTACAAATATCTCTTAAAACCTTCTAATTATCCCTTAAAAATCAAATTTTTAACATTAGATCATTGCTTAAAATGTCTTTGCCAATAGTGTGACTCCATTGGCTTGATGGCTTATTCCTTGATGGCTTGAATGACTAAATCCTTTGGCTTCAAAACTTGAATGGCTTGGCTTCCTTAAGTTTCTTAGTTAGATTAGAAAACCTAATATATGGCTCCAATTCTCATGCAAAGTGGTGAAAATGCATGGCTTTTTCCATGGGCCTATTTTGATCACCTTTGATTGCTTTCTTGCTTGATATTGGATAATTTTTAGAACTGTTGCAATACAATATAACATGATTTTTATAGACCTTTTGGGGGATCTTGTCTCGGGCTGGGGCACGATGCCCCCAGCACCCTTGGTGAGTTAACTGCATAGCTTGACTCATGAAAAACCCTGTGAGGTGCAATATAGCCTATTGGATCATCTTCTCACTTCCTACAAAAGAGTAAAAACCTTAATTAAATTCTACAAAATTGTGACAATTCATACACTTACTCTCGATTAGACTCTTCATCTACAAATATCGAACTTTGGAATTATTAGGTTAGAAATGCATGTGTTATGAATTTTGGCAAAAACAACCTAGACTTTTATACTTTTATTTATAATACATGGACTACTAATTGTGTACTTTTTATACATAATTGGATACTTATCACACCCCCAACCAGCATTTTGCTAGTTCCAAACAAGACATGTAAAAACTCACAATTGTGTTTAGCATATGCAACAAGCCATTAAAACCCTAAGTTTCCATTAGTAGACGAGTTGTCTAGTGAGGGTTTACAGTAAATATACCCACAAAATTTGATAAGGCTAAATCCTTTATTTTATCTTAGAGAATTCTCATCCATTAGCACTCTACTAACTTTAACAACTGTAACATTGCACAAAAAAAGAAAAAAGAAAAAAGAAAAAAGGGAAGGCCTAAATAGAAGGGGGGCCAGATTTGATACTGGCACTCCCCTCTCATTAAATGAACTTGACAAACGTCAGGTCTATCTTCCCAAAAGCAACAGAAAGAGAAAGAAAGAAAAAAAAAAAAAAAATGAAGATGAAACTGGCGGGCAAGGAAGAGGAGGAAGAAGAAAGAGAAGAAGGGAGAGGAAGAGAAGAAGAAGAAGAAGAAGAAGAAGAAGAAGAAGAAGAGAAGGAGAAGGAGAGAAGAAAGGGGGAAACCCGGGGCACCTGGAAACCCTAGGTTGTGCCGGCAAGAGAGAATGACTCGAGGGGGAACAGTCGGAGAGAAGAAGAGAGGGGGAAGAAGAAGTAAGAAGAAGAAGAAGAAGAGGGAGAGAGAGAGAGAGAGAGTTGAGTGTAGGCGAGGAAGGGAAAAACCGCCGGATTCTAGGCCGTCGCCGGAGACGACGCCGGCTCGGATCGACGATCCGACCGGTCATGTTGTCCAGCACGACGCGATGAACAAAACCCCCAAGGTTATTGGGGGATCCGACGTGATCTTGACCGTTGATTGAAGAGGGGAACATCGCACGGCTAAGATTGGAGGTTTTGCGATTGATCTGAGCCAATCCAACCCATCCAATGGTGGAAAATGCATGGAAATGCATCTAGAAGGTAAGATCTACAAAACCCTATTCTTGATTTCAAGATTTTAGCTAAATTTGTACCATTCATGCTAGATCTATGTTTTATGGATAATCCAACCATCCATTTTTAAATCAAAGCTTAGGGATAGGTAATTTAGGGCATGATGTAGCTTGGATCACACAAAAAACATCAAATCTAGGCTGAAAACTGATCGGACAATCTCAGCTGTCCGATTGGGTACTGTTCACACAGTAACTTCGTGATGTCTGATTTACAATCAGACACCACAAATGAGTTCCTCGTCATAAAAAAAATGATAGGATGACTAGAATTATATGAATTTGAAGTGAAACAGATTGGATGATCTAGGCCGTCCGATCTATCACTATTCAAACAGACACCTTATGATGTTAGATGAATGATTTGAGGTCACAGATGGATTCCTGAACCCTAAATTAGCTTATATATGATATAAAGTATGGAAAATAACATCTAGCTCCAACCTAAGAGTTGATCTAGATAGGAATCATGGGTTCAGACCCCTGTACAGTGAAAGTGACTTACAATCACTTAAGAAGAGTAATGAATAGCCAATCCAAGGCCAATGGCGTGGATTGGAAATCCAGTAATTGTTTGCCATTAAATTAGCTATCAACCAATAGCTAATGAAATGCCTTTTGCACAGTAATGAACACTGTCACTTTGTCTTATGCCAAATAGTGTTAGGGAAGCTAGGAGAAGTCCTAGAATTGTATAACTGAACATGTGTTTGTATTGTTACAGAGGTGACTGATAGGGAGCGCGTACGTGAACTGAATGAAGTACTCGCGTCAGTGAATTAGAAGATCTCCAATTGAGGTAGGTGGAATTAAGATTTCCATGATTTTAGATATATATGCATGTGTGTGTGAATTTCAAGTATTGAAATGAATCTTTTATGTTTATATGAAAGATAAGATGAATGTGCATGCTGAAATTGAATCATGAATAAATGGTTTATGTATAAGCTATGCATTATTGTAAACCAAGTGTGAGAAAATGTAAGACTGATACCAGAAAATTGTGAAGTGGCTCATAAGATTGAAAGGGGTTGTTATGATGTGGGCGGGCCTTCGGGCTGGATGAGCTACAGGTCCCTGGGATGTAGCCCCATTGTTTGGGGAGTTTAATGCATTCTGAGAGGTCGTTATGATGTGGGCGGGCCATGGAGTTGTTATGATGTGGGCGGGCCTTTGGGCTGGACGAGCTACCACTCTCTCAGGAGCAAAGCCTTGAGGTGTGTCTTTGAGTTTGGTGTGTCTTTGGGTTTAACCCACTGCGCTGACTCACTGCGCCAAAGAGGATAATATTGTTTGCTGTGTACTTGATACATACAACGACATGTTGGCATTTGATATGTGAAATGGCTCATAAGAGCGAAGACTAGTATCAGGAAAATGTAAATGAGTTATAAGTTTGACATGTAACTACATAATTTGCATTTCAAATGTGTTTTGTACTAATGCATTGGCATTCTTTCCATCTTAGCGCAGATTCATGATTTTGATAATGTTAAATGATTTCAAGTTAAATGATAATTGAATTGTCGTTTGCATGATTCAGCATTGCTAAATTGATCTATATATAATTATCATGATTTCTGTTTATATAAAATATTGCATCTTACTCTACCTACACAAGCGATTGCTTGCTGAGGCATTGTTGTGGTTTGCAATGCCTCAGATATAGAGAATAGTAGCAAATTTGGCATGTTGATAGTGTCTCAGAACAAGGGGTTTCCAAGGAATAGGAGCTGCTTACTGACAGGAGCGTGCCAACGGAAACTTTGTAAGAGGACAGGTAAGAATTGGTCTTTCAATTGAAGTTATCATATTATAAATGAGGAAGAGACTGTATTGTATGTAATTATGAAAATTTGGAAGAATTATGTGACTGAGTTGTGCTGTGGAGGTTCAGGGTGTGTTGTTTTGAGGTAAAATGTTTTTGTCTTGTTAGATATATGAAAAGGAGACAGAGTCTCCATTTATATGTTAAAATAGTCAACAATGTTTATCAGGTACTTCGCAATGACATGCGTTAAATGTCATATGTCCGAAAAATAGAGAAAATTCTGCAGGATTTTTGGTAGAAATGAGCGCTCGTTTCACCGAGAATCCTTGTTTTTATAGAAGAAAAATGATGCTCGGGGTGTTTCAAAGTGAATTTGAAAGAAAAGATTTTCCATTGCATTGCACTATTTGACAAAAATTATTTCAAATTGGATCGATCTTGCATTAGAAATTAGTTTGTATTTAAAATTTCATTTGAAAACCTGGGTCGTCACAACAACTTAATAAATATGAACAAAAAATTATAATATTTATCCACATACCAAAGCCAATTTACTACAGTTATAGCTTGAAGTACATGTGTGTATAGGTATATAAGTTAGGGCTTCTAAATAGATATGGTTATTGATCCATTGGAAATATGTTTTAACCTCAAATTCTCATTGATATACACTCATAAATAAATCTCTTATTGAAAAGGGGTCAAACAAAATTCACTCACTATGTGACCGAATCCAATAAGACTAATGGTTCACATAAATTCTTTTAAGCATAGATGAGACAAAGAAATGTGATCCCTAAGAATAGATTCCATTACCAAGATCATGAGAAATAGTTTACCTTAATTCCCTCTTATTTATATCCTCATTAAGCAGAAATAGTTTACCTTAATTCCCTCTTATTTATATCCTCATTGAGCATATTTTCTGTGTTAATATCAAACAGTTTTCAGATAGGATGAAACATAGGCTTAAGATAGGTTCTGAAAAGAAAGCATAAAGGGATTCAAAGGTTCAAATTTGAGTAGAGGTCTTCAATGAATATTTGTTTGGACAATTTTGCTTTTAGGTTCAATTGAAGTGAATATCTTTTTCTCTTTTTCCTTTCTCTTCTTCATACTTATCTTTTTCTTTTTCTTTTCTTGATATTTCTTTTTCTTTGAGGAAATGATTTTTCTTTCTTTGTAAATGCATTGATATTTTTTGCTTTTTAAAATGTTTCCCTTTTGTCTTTTTTTCTACTGTGTTTCTTTGTTTCTACTATGTTTAATGGATATTTACTTTACTGGGCTTTTGGGTTAAGGTAAATAAGTTTCAAAAGAAAAATATTTCTAAGAGGCTTAAAGGGTCTAACTAGTGGTATAATATACTAGGTAGGCTTAATGTCTCAGGGCTAAAATAAGGATGACCTACATCATTTCCTAGGTTTCTTAAAACTGATCAAATTCGGTAAATATTCCGGAAGAAAGTTGGTACCCCTTTTAGTTCTTGCCATTTTGACCAAAATAAAGATACTGAGATCTTTCTAAGTTGATGTTTAGTGAAGAAAGTATGAAATTATTTATAACCCTCAGAAAGATGATACTGTATAATACTCACTTGGGTATATAGGTTTCTACTGATTTCCTCAGGGTCTTTAAATCATACCCATCTATTACTCTAGACTTATGTGTTGTGTAAGGTTTTTTGAAATTTAACTTTCATAAAACACTTTAGGACATGAATAAAATGTAAAACTAACCATATTCATTTCTATTAAGAATTTAAAGTATTGGCAATACTAAGCTTTGACGTTTGTTGTGATGTCAAGCATACGAATCTATTATAGTAAATGCATGCAAGTGAGGTCAATGCCACATGGAATTGAATAGTTTGTGTGTTAGGTGGATCCATATTTAAATTATCTAACCTAGCCAGAGAAATTGGTTTTTAACCTAGACTAAGGATTTAAACTAGCATGAAAACTAAATATGCATGGATTAAAAACAAGGACTACTAAAACATGTTAAAGGTAAGCAAGCTCAAACTTCCTAAACATGCATTCTAAAACATTAACTATTGCAAAACTAAGATGAATTACTCTAGGGAACATGAACTTAAAGAACTTACTACAAATTTTAGGGTGGAGTAAATGTATAGACTATCACAATGTTTTGAAGTAGAGTGAGAAATCTTGCCATTTCATTATTAGGATTAGGATTAGGAAAAATTAGTTTAACTAGTAGTTCCACAAGAAATTAGGTTAGTTATAGGCCATGTTTGGTTGAAGATATTAAACTTAGCACTCAGTAGGAGGCAAGCCAAGATTTTCTTTAGAAAGTCTTATTAGTTTGCATTGCCCATTCATCATTTAGGTTAAGTATATTTCAAAACATTAGGGATAATATGTAGTCAGGTTGGGGGGTGTAGAAATGAGATTTTTAAAATTTTCTTACAATTTTGAATTTTTTTTGATAACTTCCTTTGTAAAGATGAGAATTTAAAATTTTTGAATATTTAATTATATTTTGAACTTTAGCTTCTTAATATAGTTGTATATAATTAGTTCACTACTTCATTATTAATATAGTTGTATATAATTAGTTCACTATTTCATTATTTTTCTAAAGTGTCTCATGAAAAATTAAACTTAGAATATTCATTGCATAAAATAGCTATATATAGTTTAAGTTGAAGAGAAAAATATAACTTAGGGATCCTAAAGAAGATCTATGGAGACTTATAACCCGAGTTTTGAGCCATTCTTACTTTTCTGAAGGTTATACATAAATTCAAAATTTTCTTGAGCAGACTTTATTTCTTAGTTGGTCTTATTATTATTCATCTTTGTCAACTATTGAGAAATCATAAAAAACAAAAATGTATCACATATCTCTTAAGTTTATGATAATGTTTAAGTCATATCCAACTAAGGAAATGATAGAGGCCATCCTTGGAAAATGTAGAGCCTTTAGCCTTCCCTATGTTATTTTCTACTAGTTAGTGCATTGAGCTTTTAAAATGAACCTTTTATTTGTTAGCCAAAAAACCTTTACTTATATTGAACCCCTGATATATATGCATTACCTATTTGTTTTGGAAATATATAGAGAAGATTGAAGAATATCTTGAGGAAAAAATATGAATAATACAATTCAGGAGATGAACATAAAAAAGGTTAAAAAGATGAAAAAGTTCTAAAAGGCTATATATAAAGTCAAGTGAAAAAGAGATAAAAGATAGCCAATGAAAAGACAAATGTTCACTTGTGTGAAGAAAAATGGAAAAGTTGCAAATACACTAATATAAGACCTTTACATATTTTGCAGACAACCTTTGTTTACCTTTATACCTATTCTTTTGGTAACCCTTACCTAAGCCTATGTTTTGTCCTAATAGAAATCCTAACTTAATCTTTGGAGAATTGTGTCTTCGATATGGTTATGAATAAACAGGGAATTTGGCAGAGTGTAACAATCTTAGGAGTTGATATCC
Source organism: Warburgia ugandensis (assembly GCA_035236585.1). Classification (NCBI taxonomy): domain Eukaryota; kingdom Viridiplantae; phylum Streptophyta; class Magnoliopsida; order Canellales; family Canellaceae; genus Warburgia; species Warburgia ugandensis. Next base: position 51,569,191 of record CP141130.1, read on the forward strand.
TTTCATGATATCATTACCACTCCTTTTAAGTTATTATTTCTTTTATGTGTGAGATTTTTGGATTTGATGAACAATATTCTACTCATTAATGTGGGTTTAAAACTATTCTAATTGACTTCTTTCTGAGTGTCAAGTATATCCTATGAGAATTGAAGTCAAAGCATACATTTGAATAGTAATTTAGGTTATTTTTGACTTGGAGACTATAATTATGTAGTAGCTATAACACACATTCACCTTTCAAATTTAATAGAATAATGGAATATCTTTAGCATAAGGGTAGGATTTTGAACCTTTTTGTTCATCTTTATTAGCAAGCTAAAGTTAAGTATTTAATACAAGTTGAAAGGAGAAAATTTTCTCAGATGGATAAAGGACTTGCAAAAAAATTTGACAATGTTGTGGGTATATTCACTATAGACTCTCACAAAGCATAACTCATCCATTAGGGGTAACATGGGGTTTGAAGGACTTGTGGCATATGCTAAATGCAATCATGAGTAGCTATGAAAGTGACACTTTGTAATAGTTTTTGTAAAATGATTTTTTCATGTTTTGATCATGATTAGCAAAATGCTAGTTGGGGGTGTTATAAGTGTCTAAGTTTGTGCTAAAACTACCCCATTAGTTACCCAGGAGTTATAACTTATAGCATTAAATTAGGATTTTTGGCAAAAATTTGTAACACATGTATTTCTGACCTAATGACTCAAAAAATTTGATATTTTGTAGGTTTAGAGGCTAATCCAAGGTAAGTTTGTGAATAATCATAATTTTTTAGAATTTAATTACAGTTTTAGCTTTCTGTCGGAAGCGAGATGATGATCTGATGGCCAAGATCAATTGAGATAAAAATTGAAGATCAAGATCAAAAGATAGAGTCAAAGCCTAAAATTCATCAATCCAACATGAGATCAAGGATCATGATCACCTTAAAGCATGAAAAATATAGAATTGAAAGTGGGTGCATGCACAAGCTATGCAAAGTCCACCACCTTTACATGGGATTCACTTAAGCCCCTGGCCATATTCAAGCTATGAAGAAGGTGACAAGCTAAGAAGCCTAAGTAGCTACCAAAGCCAAGGATTTAATCCACCAAGCTAAGTTAAGAAAGACATCAAATCCAGCTATGAAACCAAGAAGTTAGCCATCAAATCACATGAGCCAAGGTACATAGAAGGCTATGATTGGAGGAAAATCCAAAGAAATATACATTTGATTCTAGGGGTTATTTTGAAGATAATTGAAGAAAAATCCAATTAGTTAAGGTAGAACAAGGACCAATAGAAAGATACCACTTGATTTTTACTATTCTCCCATGATTTTTCCACTTTTTTCTCTTTCCAATGGGACACTTCGAATTTTTCTTTCCACCAAGTCCTAACTTTCTAAAACTCTCCCACCTTCCTAACTCCATTGTAGATCAACCAATCACCTTTGCCCACCTCAAACCTTCTTTCTTATCTCTCTCATCATCCTCACCATTCATCCTTCATCCAAGGGTAGTCACCTCATCCATTCTTTACTATTTTCTTTTCCTTTCCCATTTTTCTCCCTCCTTATCTCCTTTCAACTTGAACTACTCTAAAGGGAAGTTTTTCCCCATGAAACTCCTACAATAAGATCTTCCTTCCTTCCTTACCTCATCCACTAGTCCACCTTCCTAATTCTCTTCTAGCCCTACTAATCACCTCTTTCCACCTCAACTTTTTTCTCCCTCCAACTCTACATTCCATGTCTTTCTATTTTTTAAGGAATTCTACGTGAAACACCATAAAGGAAGGGAGTTCCATGTCAAACTCCAAAAAATTAGGAGCCTTCGCCCACTTTCCCAAGGCCTCCAACTTTGATTCCATTTAAAACACCACTTGTTACCCTAGAATCTTCTTGATCTTAATCTCCTATCTTTCATCTCCACCTTAGGATCACTTGTTAATTAATTTAGGAAATGCCTAAAACACATTAAAGATAGGGGTTTTGACGTGAAAAACATATTGGGAAGGGGGAGATCGCACTCTCCTTTGAAGGAGACGTCTCCACCCCTCCTTCCTCCTAAAAACTTCCAACGTCTTCTCCCTTGTCACTGCTTCTTTTTCTAGCTTTCCACATCTTTTTCTTGGGTGGTTTCTCTCTTTGACGTCTTCTAATTCTAGGTTAGATCCCTTCTTTAATTCCTTGCTTTTTTACTTTGTGTCATTGCCTTGCTTCCTTGTTCTTTGCTGCCTTACCTTCATATCTTTAGGGTCTTGATTTCCATGAATCTTGCTTTCACTCGTCTTGTTTTCTTGCTTCATTCTCTTAAGATCTGAGTTACTTTTTCTTTAGTAGTGACCACCAAGAGAAACAGTAACTTAAATATTTTGAGTTCCCTTCATCTTTCATGTTCTTTTTGCTTAGTTATAGCACTCATTTGATATTGTTTTTCCTTAGAATAGTCCCCATCCTTCTAACCTCTCTTCTCTTAATTTTCTTTTGGGTTCCATTGGAATTTCATTTGAGCTTAATTTAATTTTATTATAAGGTGCTTTATATTTCTATTGAATAGAGTTTCTTGCCTTGAAATTGCATGCAAATTCCAGAAGTTATGTACATGTTTATGCATTCTATGTTTGATGTAATTTGACATTAAGTCAATGAAATTCTTTGTAGAATATTATTGTTGCTTGTTTTTAGTAGTTAAATACTTTAGATCTTGAATATTTTAATACATAAATGGTATTATTTATGATGGTTTACATGTCTAACTGATTGAATGTTCAAAAACATCAAGCGCTGGAATTTGTCAATGGACTATACATGCTTTATTTCCAGCACTATATACTTCTTGTTTGCTAGTTTTCTTAAGAACACAATTATACCATTAGAATTTTTAGCTAATGGTTGAAATAAATTACACATTGTTAGGATTTAAAATTTAGCAAACAACTCATTTTCTAATCCATAAATCATGTTGAGATTTTTAAGTTAAAACTCACAAGCACATGAATCAGTTATAGTATTCTCACACGAGGAAGTTGATTGGACAAGAAATCGAATGGTTGTGACTCTAGTGGTCCTTACTTTAAATGATCTAACCTATAAAAAAAATCATGAGATTTTAAACCAAAACTAATGATGGAAACTAAAAATAAATGCAATGCATGAAAGATGGAAATATGCTAAAAGTAAACAAATTAGAATTAATAACTTTCCTAAATAAGAAACTTTCTAAAAAGTAAGATTGAAAACAATTGAAACTATGCTAATATGCAACTCAACCTAAAGCATGAAGAATTAAATCTAACATGATCTAAACAAATCAACTACAATGAGCAAAATATGGTGCTTGTGGAATTTGAGATTTATGCATGAGAATAACTATGGAAAAAGTGCATGTACGAAGCATGGGAAGGACTCATTGTCTAAGGGATGAACTAAATTATCATGGATTATATGAAACTAACTTAACTATAGCTAGGAATTCTAATCAAAACAATCACTTACATAAAGAATCACAACTCAAAACTATGCACATTTCCCATGGGATTGTGTGCATGGAATCATGATGTGTTTCTTTGAAATAAATTATTCTAAAAAATGTACCTAATCTAAAGTGAATGATGTATGGATGTGAATATGCAAAACTAAATAAAACAACAATGAAATATAAAATTTAGGCAAGTACAATGAACATTAAAATAAGAATTGAATGTCAAAATTACAAGTTAGGTGCACATTCTCCAAGGGGTGTGTGCACCATACTAAAGTACAAATCAACCAACTAAACTCCTCTGATCTCCATCCATGTAATCCAATCTAAGATAGGAGATATGTCATTCCAAAAGAGAGTAAGAGAAGACTATGGAGAATATAAAAATGAAAGCAATGGTAATGCAAAGATCTTAAAAATGTGTTGAAGTGAGTAACTTGATCTAAAGCTCCTTATCTCTTGGTTGTCACTTCAAGAGATTAATGGCCTTTAAACTCAAGGATTTAAGGCAATTCAACAAGGTAAACAACAATTGAAATAAGGAACAAGCAATAAGGAAAACAAGGAAGTTCAAGGAAAAAGGGCTTTGATCCAATAGCTAACTCTTTTGGTTGTCACTACCAAAGAGTTATAGCTTTTAAATTAATGGATTATGAAACTAAACTCAAATCACACAAGCAAGGAAATCAAACTAACAACTAAGCTTGGAATCAAAAGCAAACAAGGCAACAATGGAAAAGCTAAGGGAAGAAAGAACAAGAGGAGTCAACCAACCTTCGAAGAAGAATCAACACCCAAGTTCTAGGGGTGGAACACTTGAGGAAGTAGAGCCCCACCTTGGAAAAGGTGACAATACCCAAAAGAGAAGGAGGTTCAAAGAAAAAGTGTTAAAGAAGGGGAGAAGGAAGAGGATGCCTCCTCACTTTGGAGGTGATGTTCTCTTCTCGCTTCCAAAAGTCCCCCTTTGTTTGAAGTCTTTTTGGCTTTTTATACCCCTTTGTTTGAAATATTTTTGGCTTTTTATATTATGTTTCCTAAGTTTTCTAGGGTATCTTAAGGTTAAGGTAGAGTTTGGATGAAAAAATAAAGGGATTGGATGGTTAGGATGAAGTGGTTAGCAAGGATTTTAAAGTGGGATGAGTGGGCTGCTCTTTTTTGAGTGCATGAAGGTGGGAGATGCCCTTTCTTTTTAGTGGGAGGTGTTTCCCCTATTCAAAAGTCATTGAAAATCCTTTGAATAAGGAAATTAGGTGAGTAGGATAAGGTAAAAATAGAGAGGAAAGTGGAAGGAAAGAGATGGGTAGGAAAAGGATAGGAAAGTGAGGTAAGGTGGGAAACTTTGATTGGTTAAGTGATTTCCTAAGAAGTTGGGATTGGTTGGTTGGTTGGGATGGGAGTTTAGGAAGGTGGAAGCATCTTAGAATGGTTAGACTCTTGAATGGAAAGTGAAATTCGTGGCAATATTTAGTGGTGAGGTGGAAAGTGAGAAAATAATTGAAAAGCATGAAAAATAGAAGGGTCTCATCCTATTGGTCCACATGCCATCTTATCCTAATGAATTTTTTTTTAGTTCTCTTCAAAAGGTCCCTTAGAATCTCATGAATAATCTTTCAACTTCTCCACTATTATATGTTTTAAATAAAACTCACAAGCACACAAATCATTTGCAATATAGTATACTAGTTAGGTGGATCCCATGAGGAATCGAACTATTGTGATATTAGTGTTGTGATGACCTGGGTCTTCATATGCATTTTTAAATGCAAAATTAAGTCTTAATATGGGATTTATCCCTATTTGAATGCAATTTTATAAAAAATGCAATGCAATAGAAGAATCTTTCATTTTAAATTCATTTTGACAACCTTGAGTGTCATTTACTTTCAATGAAAACACAATAACTAGGAATTTTTTTATAAAACTAAAACAAAAATATATGCACCCCAGATCTAGCTAGTCACAGCTCACAATCCAACTGCATAAATTACATATACATGTCCAAATGGATAAATCATATACTTACATTGATTACATTACGCTATTTTCTTCATCCAGATTTGCATCCACCTTGATTTGCTTTGCCTCAATTCAAATTCTTTGGAAACCTGATATATTGTAAATAATTGACAATATCTTAGTAAGCTTGTGCTTGTGTCGGTAGTTTCACATCTATTATACCAAATTTGAAATCCAATTCTAAATAATATTTTTAAATAATTTTTTCATGCAGTTCTAAATAATATAATGATAAGTTAAAAGGTAGGAAACATAACTGAAATCACATGTCAACCTCAGTTTACAGTTTCATGCTAAAACATTTCAAATAATATCAACATAAAACTTGAACGACTTTAAATATATATTCTTCAAATAATCAAGTCTTCATGGTAAACTCACATAAATTGTAACATATAATATATGACAAAACTACATGAATGCATAACTTGAAAATTATGTGAAAGATCCTCCATTTAACTTGATAATTAAAATGCCATAAGATCCTTAAATTATTAAAATAGTAATCAGTTAAACTGTGAACGTTGGCAATCCCAAACTGATGACATCATCATCACATGCACATATGTACCCGGGCAAACACATTAGCCAGTTGGTCGTGAGTACTCATCTAAAGACCATCATCATGGCCATCTACGTGGGTTCACAAAAAGGAAATGTCATGGAACACTATGCTCACGACCATTTAACTGAATCATGTGTCTTCGGTATCTAGAGACCAGCCACCACAGCCTCCATGACAATTGTAGATTTGTCTTGAAAAGGGTGCCATGAATACCTCTAGCGGTCAGGTGCCTCTTTGGGCATAGATACCTACCACCTTTGGTGGTTAGAGGTTGAGAGGCCAAACCCGTACAACCTCTTAGCCTAGTGTCCACTAGGCTCATTAGCCTAAACAAGCATATATCTCAATCCAAATGTCATTAAATCATATATTGTATGTCTCATACAAAACCATGCATTTCCTTGACTCATTTCAAAGCATGGGATTAATGCAATTTCAAGTATAATTACTTTTTTCAAAAACATACAATTGTGTGTAATAGAATGAGCAACATTGGTTTCACTTTTCAAATAAAAGTATGTATCATGGTTGTGAAGGTACATATATATATGCCTTACTTACAAATATTACATTCTTCAAAAGCTAATGTAATGCAACATAACAAAATATTAGTTTTATGATAGTCAAGTAGTCTAAAATCAAAAGCATGACAATAAAATGATTTGATTATTTGAAATATTCTTATTTTAATAAGGTTGATGACATGCTCAAAATTTGAATGGGAAATAGATGTTAAAACTACCTACCTTAAACACAGTTGTCCCAATCCTCGAAATGCTCAATAAGCTTAGTTTGTGCCAGTTAGCATCTTTGTCAACGCATGTACATTACAATGTCATTTATCTTATTTATGATTTCTTAATTGTGACTTATTTAGTCTTTGATCACCATTAACATGGTGATTCTGCTTTACCACTTTCTGATCATATGTATTCCTCTTTATTTTTGTTGTAATGTCAAATCTTGGCCGTTGATTAAAGATCAATGGTCTAGATCATTTAATTGTCCTCAATTCCCATTAATCTCTAACTTTTAGATAGTTTATTTCATATCTAAATTTTTGATCTATTGATCTAAGAGTCATATTAAATACTGATCGATCAAATTGATAGTTCCAAGTTATCATGGCATCAAAATTTTGAATCTATGGTCATCAGAACAATTTAACTAGTAGATTAATCTAAATACTAACGTTAATGGTTCAATTGTTCTTATTAAGGTTTAATGCATTCTAGTCTTGTTTATTTTCTAAATTTTCTATAAATTATTAGGCATAACTAAGATAATATGAAATTTAACTTATTTTAAGTAAGACTTGGTAGCAGTCTTACCTCTAATTGCTTAAACCATTGCATGATGTTGTATTTGATATGGCTTAATTGGGTCTGATCACTTTTGATAAAAAAAATTGAGAATGAATGGCTCATATCAAGTGCTAGATCTATGGTCGAATCTAAATGGAAGCTCAAATTAGTGGATGATCAAGGTGTTAGGTAGTTGATCATGGGTTAGATCATCTTAAAAGGAAGGATTGGTTGCATATCTAGCATTTAGTGGCTAATTGACGATTGGATCATGATGAAAAGGTTAGATCGATAATAGATCTGAGTTTTGGTGACAGATTAATGTTGGATCATGTGGGAGTTTGTTGATTTGATCACAAATCAGACATTAGTTGATAGATCATGGGCTAGATGATGATGGATGGTTGGATCTAATTCTAATTGATCACTTCTTGGGGTTTGATCATCTTTGATCTTATAGATATATGAAATTTTTATAGTTTCTAGGTCATGATTAGTTAAAAATTTCCTTTGATCCTAATATTTATTGTATAATTAGGTTTGTGTCATTAAGATGAATCCAATGGACCATTTTGATCATAAATCAGACTTGTATAGCCTTCTAAATTAAAGATTTTGTGTTTCAGATCTTTTAAAATAGTCTAAATTTAAATTCTGGATCAAAATGCTTCAAGATGGGGTTATCATGACATACTAGAATGAGGCGTACTTTTTAGAATGCACTGATGCGTCTTGGTGACTGTAACGTGCAAGTTGCGTCTCAGTTCCCAGGATGCAGTGCCATCCTGATCGAATTGTGACCGCGCTCGCACGCTTGCGCACACATGGGGACATGCCAAGTGGGTGTGTCTCTGTCATGCGTCACTAGGGAGCATCCTGGTCGCTTGATCCGACTGATCTGGATGAGACTATCCGATCTGGACCATCATATCATTCATTCACAGATCATTGTCTAGGATGACTCTAAATTTTACTGTTTTTGAGGATTTTAGGGTTTTGGGGTCCCACAAACTCATCGGACGGCTCAGATCTCCCATTTGAGCTGTCCTTGAGTGGGTACCATCTTAGATCCATTGAATCAATTTTCACCGTGAGTTGCCTGCCGGTGAGAGCAGATCTGAGGGAAAATGTCAGAAAAAGGGAGGAATGGAGAGAGAGTGGAGGGGCTTTACCTGAGCAGCCAGAGGAGGTGGATTTGGGGACTTCCAGTGGATATAGTTGCTTTTTGTGCCTGCCAAATCCCTAGGTCACTATAAATGGTGGAATGAGGAGTTAGCTGGTGGGAGAAGGAGGGGAAAAGGAAGAGGGAAAGAAGATGGAGCCTAGGGAGGAAAAGGCGAATGGAATGGGGAAAGGGGGAAGGATTTTTATCACTTGTGATCTGTCTTCCTCGTAGGTGGCCTAGTCACCAACCTTTTTCCCTAGCGAAGGAGTCAGAGATGGGGGTTTCCGTTATCAAAACACCCCTGCATTTCGAGTCTTTTCTATTTTGAAAATCAGTTAAACTGCTCAACTTAAAAGATTGTCAAAATACTCTTATACTTAAAAACTATGTTACTTTCTCATCCAAACTTTGTTTTTAGTGTTCTTAGTGTCGTTGGATTCCATTTTTTGAGTAGAATCTAATTATTAAGGTTTCAACACTTTATTTGAATTCTATAAAAATCTTATCTATAACTTTCTATTTTATCCCCTTTTTTTAATAAAAATTGCTTTTAAATTTTGGGTTATTACAGGAGGTCCCTACCTTAAACTACTTAACCTAGAATGAGATTGTAATCTGAACTAATGTTGGAAATAAAAAATGTATGAAATTAGAAACTTTCTAAACCTAAACATGGAAGCTTTCTTAACTAACCTAACATGCAAACTGAACCAAAACAATGATCTAACTAAGAAATCAAAACATGTAAAACTTATGGAAACAACTAAATAAGTGGTATGCATGAAAATAAGCTAGAAAGAATGCATGAAACAATGTAATTAAGATGCATGGATGAACATGACAATAAGCTTGAACTATGGTGCAAAATAATATAACATGGAATGCATGAATAGAACTAGAGTTTGAGCATAAGAATCTAATCTAAATTAAACAATTTGTCTAAGGGAAAACACTTTGAAACCATGTGCATGGATCGAGGGCTTATGCGCATGATTCATGGGGTAAACATAGACTGAAATCAATGGACCTATGACTAACTATCATGAAATCTGATCTTGAACTAAACGCACAAGTTAAAAACTCAATTAGGTTCCTAAAGAATAAATCAGACTAGCAATAAATAATGTGAAGAATTAAACATGCACAAGATGATATTTCTATTATGCTAGAAATTCCAGCACCATATTGTTCCAATTTCCAAGTAATCAACACATAAAAACATGACTTTATATGCATTAAAATATTCAATTCAGTAGTTATTCACTACTATAAACAAGAACTTCCATTGGTTTAATTGAAATAATACCAATTATATTCAAAAAATTGAATGCATAAAACATATACATGATGCTGGAATTTGTGTTAAATTTAAGAATATGAAATATACTCTAAATATCCACTTCAACACACTCTCATGCTTGTAAACTCAAGTATATTGGCATGCTAAGAGATCCAAAGAAATAATCTAAGAGAAAATATGCTAGTTGTGTTGAACTATGGATGGGAAATAACTCTTAACAAAATGGATCATAGAAGTAACAAATTGTGAATCAAAGGGGAAGGTTAATGGTCGAATCTTCCTCTTCTTAGCTGTCACCACTAGAGAAGAACATGCTTGGATCCTTGATAAAGGATCAAGAAAATAGTAGCAAGATCTTAAGGAAAAAACAAAGAAAGATAAAGCAAAGCAAAGTGGAGAACAATATACTAACCTAATCTTTTTGAAACCAAGGCAAGGAAAACAAATCAAAAGAAGAGATCTTGGAGGGTGGAGAAGATGGGCTGCCCAAAATAGGAAACATTGAGATGCTTTGGAGGAAGAAGGGGTGGAGACGCCTCCTTCCATGGAGGGTGTGTTCTCCCCCTTCCCAATTGTTCTTTTCAAATTGAAAACCCTTGAGCTTTTATTTCATTTGGATACTTTCCTGAGTTGGATTTAAGAGAAGGTTTGGTGGAGATCAAATGGATGGGATCTAAGGGTTGAGATAAAAGACAAACCTAGGGCAACATAATGAGGAATCAAGGTCGGAGGCACCACCATTTTAGGAGGGAGCATCGAAATTAGAAAGATGAGTGGAAAGGTAAGGTGAGAGAGAGAGAGAGAGAGAGAGAGAGAGAGAGAGAGAGAGAGAGAGAGAGAGAGAGAGAGAGAGAGAGAGAGAGAGAGAGAGAGAGAGAGAGAGAGAGAGAATAGAATGCATGATGATTGGTTAGCATAAAGAGAAATAAGATGTTGGTGGAGTGGATGAGGCAAGGAGGGGAAAGAAACTCCTAATTTATAGGAGTTTCTTGTGGAAATCCTCTCCTTGAAATGTTTCACATTGAATTGCTATGGAGTAAAAGAGATATGAATAGATGAATATGATGGCAGCCTTTGGATTAAAATTGAATGGTGAAGATGATGAGATGAATAAAAAAGAGGGGTTAAGTGGAGAGTCTTAGAAAGGTAGGACTCTTGAATGGAAAGTGAAAATTGTAGTGCATCTTAGGAGTGAGGTGGAAAGTGATAAAAAAAGTGAGAAATTAATGGAAAACCATGAAAAAGAAGGGTCTCATCCTATTGGTCCACATGCCCACACATCCTAATAAATTTTCCTTAATTATCTTTAAAATATCCCTTAAAATCTCATGGATAATCCTCTTGAATTTTATCTAATCCTAGCCTTCCATTTGATGGCTAACTTTTAGGGCTTCATTGGCTAGACTTCATGGTTGGCAAGCTTCCTTAGATTGACTTCTTAACTCCATCCTTTAGCTTGAGTGGCTTGAGTGGTTTGGCTTGAATTCCTTAGCTTGCTATTTTCTCTCATGACTTATATGGCTAAGGTGGTTTAAGTGGCTTCCATGCAAAGGTGATGGGAGTGCATGCCTTACTTCATGGGCCCACTTTGGCCATCTTTAGCTCCTTTAATCACATCCACTATTGGTCCACAAGATGGTCTTGCACTTTGGTTTCATGTTGGAATGATGATTCTTAGGTTTTGACTCAATCTTTTGATCTTGATCTTTAATGTTCATCTTGATTGATCTTGGCTATCAGATCATCATCTTTCTTCCTACAAAAGATAAAAAATTCTAATAAAATCTTAAAAAATTACGATTAATCACATACTTATCTTAGATTAACCTCTAAACCCATAAACTAATAAATTTTTACTTCATTAGGTCAAAAAATGAATGTGTTACGAAATTTGCTCTAAAAACCTTAATTTACCCCAATAAGTTGTAATACATGGGTAACAAATTGGTGGTTTTATGCAAAATTAGACACTTATCACACCCCTCAACCAGCATTTTGCTAGTATTGAGCAAAACATGTGAAAATTATTTTACAAAAATAAATATAAGTTGCCACTTTCACAAGTACTCAAAATTGTATTTAGCATGTGCAAGAAGACCTTAGACCCCTGAGATACCCTTAGGGGAGGAGTTAGGCCTCGTGAGGGTTTACAGTGAATATATCCACAATTGTTTCTTCTTTTTTTTGGTAAAAGTATTTTATTCATCTAAAAAATTTTCTCTTATTCAGCTTATATTAAATGCTTAACTTTAGTCTACTGATAAAGATAAACACAAAGGTTCAAAATCCTACCCTTATGCTTAAGATATCCCATTATTTCTTTAAATGTCAAAAAATGAGTCTATGTTATAGCTGATATATAATTATAGTCTCCAAGTCAAGTATAACCTAAATTACCATCGAAATGTATGCTTTGACTTCAATTTTCACAGGATATACTTATCACTTAGAAAGGTGTTAATCTCTCATTAATATGTGAGTAGAATGTTGTTCATCAAGTCCAAAAATCTCAAATATTAAATATAAAAGAATGATAACTTAAAAAGAATGATAATAATGGTCTCATGAAAGGATATCAACTATTAAGGATGTTACACTCTACCAAATTTCCTATTCATTTATAACTATATGCAAGTTCAAATTTCTCCTAAGACCAAGTTAGGAATTAGGACAAAACACATGCTTAGGTAGGGGTTATCAAAAGAATGGGTATAAAGATAAACAATGGTTGTCTTGGAAATATGTAAAGGTCTTCTTGCAGTGTATTCATAACTTTTACATTTTTCCTTGCAAGAGTGAACATTCTTCTTTTTCATTGTCTATCTTTTTTCTTTTCTTTTTCTCTAGACTTTATATCTTGTCTTTTTGATCTTTTTCTTCTTTTTCAATTTTTAATGTTCATCTCTCGAATTGTATTGTTGAAACATTTTCTTAAGATGTTCTTCAATATTCTGTACATATTTTCAAAACAAATGGGTAATGGATATATATTAGGGGTTCAATATAGGTAAAGGTTGTTTAGCAAACAAAAAAAAAGGTTGATATTTTAAAAAGCTCAAGGGTCTAACTAATAAAAAATAATATAGGAAAGGTTAAAGGCTATAGGTTTTACCAAGGATGGCCTCTATCATTTCCTAAGTTTCATATGACTTGAGAATAATCATAAACTTAAGAGATATATGGTGTAGTTTTTTTGTGATTTCTAAGTAATTGATCAAGACAAAGAATAATGAGACCAACTAAGAAATAATGTCCACTCAAGAAATTTTTAAATTTATGTATAACCCTCAAAAAGGGAGAATGGCTCCAAACTCACTTGGGTTATAATTCTCCACAAATCTTCTTTAGGATCTCTAAGTTTTATTTTCCTCTTCAACTTAAACTATATCTAGTTATTTTGTGCAATTAATATTTTGAGTTTAATTTTTCATAAGACACTTTAGAAAAAGAATACAATGGTGAACTAATTGTATTCAAATCTATCAATAAGCTTAAATTTAAAAAGTTAGCTTAATATTCATAAATTTTAAATTCTCATCTTTTTAAAGGATTTAATTTTTTTTCTTTCTAATTTTTCAAAACTACAAGAAAAGTTAGAAATCTCATGTATATCTACGACACCCCCTAACATGAACTAAACACTATCTTCAATGTTTGAAATATAGGACATCTAAATGATGAAAGGGTAATGCAGACTAATGAGAATTTCCAAAAATTCCTGGGTTGCCTCCTAGTGAGTGCTAAGTTTAACATCTTCAACCGGACATGGCCTATAACTAATTGAACCATCTAAACTTAGACCTAGCTAGTCAAACTAATTTTTTCTAATCCTAACCCTAAGAATGACATGGCAATATTTCTCACTCCACTTTAAAATCTCATGATAGTCTATATATTTCCTCCACTCTGAAATTTTAGGTGGTGGTAACAATATGACACAGTAGACCAACATAATTTTGAATGTTGTGGGACCATATTGATGATCCCTTGTTTTCAGTATTGTATGAGAGTCAGTATAATTCCTCTACCTTGTATTTGGAGGTGGTGTTAACATGATGACTTTGTGTACTACCGTGCATTTTGTTGGACCTTATGGAGATGAATGGTCCTCTTCTTGACCAAGTTGAGAGATAACGTCAACCATTATATTTAGTTTAAATTTTTCCTCCACTTCCCTGTCATTGTCCTAAAATAGGGGTATACATTGACTCTTCCCTTCCCTAAAAGGTTTTTCTTGTATTATTAAAGGCAGGAACATGGTTAGACTTAAATTGTTATTCTCTTCTAAGGTGAACCCTGGAGTAGGTTGATGTACATCAACTGACTCTTCTTCTTCCTGTTTTGTGGGCATATGTAAGGTGTCAAATGGGCCTGCATGACTATCTTGTGATTGTTCAAATAAGGTTTGTAGGTCCCAAACAGGTATGTCTTCAACGTTGCAAGGCTCAATTAATATTTCAGGCTTTATAGGGCTATTTACTCTAGCTTGCCATTGAGAAGTGTCTATTAAGGGCATAGTATCCAATAACTCATTCACCTCCTTAATGGATGTGTCTTCATAAAAGTTATAAAAATTAACAGGACATGATTCTAGAGGATCTGGGTTGGATGATTCTAAAGCTTCATTCTCTTCATCAATGGAAGTCTCTTCATCATAATCGTAACAAGGATTAGAATATGGCTTGAGTAGATTTGAGTGGGAGATTTCTATGGATGGTTATGGACTTTGTGGCTGAGAATGATCATAAGAAATTTTCATCTTAATATCTATAATAGGTGGCTCTTCATTATCCCTAATTTGTTTGAATTCCTTGGTCCTTTTTATAAAAGCAGCAATGCTTCTTTTAGTAGATTCCCTTATTATTTTCATTTTCTTTTCCCATTCCTCCCATTCTTGTCTCATTTCCTAAATTTCCTTTTCAAAGGTAGCCATGGTCTGTTCCATTTTTCTCACAAAATTGTAGCATATTTTGGGGTATTGAAAAGGGGTTGAGCAAGTTAAACCCATGATGTTTGACCCTGATATTCTTAATAATTATGATAGTGTTGATTAGTGTGGGACCATTGTGGTTCTTCCTAATATTGGTATTCCTAACACCAAGGTCGTTCGTTATGCCTAGCCCATCCATTGTAGTCTTAGTAATTTGTCTTAGAACAAAAATTTTAGGGAATGTAAATACATTTGATGCATCCACTTGCTCTTGATAGTATTCATTGTATGTGGAACTTTATGACCATGAAGGAGTGGGATATTGAAGTTCAGAATAGGTATATTCATTATGGTGTGGAGGTTGTGGAGCAGCTTGCCTATAACTTATTATCCTAAACAATTAACTTTCCATAATATGTAACCTATCTATCAATGCATCTAACCTATGAAATCTATCCTGTTCTTAGTAAGCTTTTGTTCTCAACTTTGTATACAATGAATGATTTTTTTCTTTTTATGGAAACCGCAACTATATGATGCAACCTAAATACTAGTCATAAGCTAAATGATACACAACCAAATCCTAGTATTCACTAATGGAATAGTGTCTTGATTATCTTTTCTTATTGCATAGGTGGTAGCTTCTTAGACCTAAATCTAGATAGCTCCTGCTTTTATCTAGATTTGACTACTGCTTACTAGTTAGGTTTTGCTCAAAAGTTGTTGATACAATCCTCATGTTAGGAGGCATTCAGACCTCGATTAATGTCAATGAAAGGCATGGGAAAATTATTTGGATTTTAGGAAACCCACAATAACCACAATGCTCAGAAGTCGTTGGAGTGACAATAGATTGCGTGCTTCTAAAACGGTCCTATGAGCTCGATACCCTAAGTATCTTTCTAGTTGATTTTAAATAAGGTTCAAGGGTTGGGATGGTGACATACAAGGATGTTGATTGATTCCTAGGTAGGCCAAGGAGCTAGTGATGAAATTTAATCCTTATCTTATAAGGGTTCCTGTGGGCCCTTACTAGCATTAATTCCATTCCATCATAAGACAATTAAATATGCAATGCAAAACAAAAGCAAATTAATGGCTACCTACATGCTACTTAACAAAAGGGTTAGGCACCTTAACAGACGATACACTATAACTGTGTAGCCTGTGCTTTGGTTTTAGCTGAGCTCAGGCTAACCTTTGTTAAGTAGGTGCACAACTAATGCAACAATCCTAAGTAAAGATGTAATAATTAAAGTGAATGATCCTAATCTATATGAATTATACTACCATCCAAATGCAAAGTTATACTAAATGCAAATTATCTTAGCAATTAAAATTTGGGTGAGGATTGTTCACAGCAAGTGTGGGCCACCATACTGCACACTTTCCATGTATTATTACAACCCATTTAAAAATTAAATAATAAATAAATTAAAATTACAAATGGGTCTCACTATTATTTCACTCAAATCTTAATTTAGGAAAGCAATAAAACCTAATCTAAGATGATAAAGCTGTGGCCTGTAGGATTGCCACTGCTCTGTAGATTTTTCTTGCACAAAAATTAGAGAAATTGGTTAGTATGAGAAAAATAGCAAATATATGCAAAAATAAAGTAAAAAAATACTAATCTAATGCACCCTAATCATAGATTAGAGCAAAATATTCTAAATCATGGAACACTACACAAAATGTTGTGAATCCCTGGCAGCGGTGCCAAAAACTTGTTGTTTATTTTAAATAAAACTCGCAAGCTCACAAATTGTTTACAATATAGTATGCTAGTGAGGTCGATCCCATGAGGAATCAAATGATTGTGATGCCAGTGGTCCCTACCTTAAACTTCTTAACCTGGCCAAGATAATGAGATTTTAATCTAAATTAATGATGTAAATAAAAAATGTATAAAATTATAAACTTTCTGAACCAAAACATGGAAATTTTTTTAAATAACATAACATGCAAATTAAACCTAAACAATGATCTAAATAAAATCAAAACATGTAATACTTATTAAACAACTAAACAAGTGGTATGTGTGGAATTAAGCAAGAAAGAATGCATAAAACAAAGTAATTAATATGCATGGATGAACATGACAATAAGAATGAACTATAGTGAAAACTAATACAAACATGGAATGCATGAATAGAACTAGAATTTAAGCATGAGAATCTAATCTAAATTAAGCAATTTGTTTAAGGGAAAACACCTTGAAACCATGTGCATGGACCATGGGCTTATGCACATGATTCATGGGGTAAACATATATTGAAATCAATGAACTTATAACTAACTACAATGCTATCTGATCCAAGAACTAAACACACAAATTAAAAACTCAATTAGGTTCCTAAAGAATAAATCTGACAAGTAGTAAATAATGTGAATAATTAAGCATAAACAAGATGATATTTCTAGGTTGCTGAAAATTCCAGCACCATGCTATTTCTGATTTCCAAGTAATCAATACATAAAAACATGACTTTACATGCATTAAAACATTCAATTAAATAGTTATTCACTACTGAAAACAAATTTAAACAAGAAGTTCAATTGGTTTCACTAAAACAGTACCAATTAAATAAAAAAAGTTGAATGCATAAAACATATACATGATCCTGGGATTTGCTTCAATTTAAGAACATGAAATCTACTCTAAATATCCACTTCAACACACTCTCATGCTTGTAAACTCAAGTATATTGGACTTCTAAGAGATCCCAAGAACAAATCTAAGAGAAAAGATGCTAGTTGTGTTGAACTATGCCTGGGAAATAACTCTTAACAAAATGGATCTAAAGAAGTAACAAATAGTGAATCAAAGAGCAAGGTCAATGATCCAAGTTACCTCTTCTTTTGGATGTCACTACTAGAGAAGAACAAGCTTGGATCCTTAATAAAGGATCAAGAAAATAGAAGCAAGTTCTTAAGTAAAAAATAAAGAAAGATAAGGCAAAGGTAAGTGAAAGAAAAGAAAAGCAAAGAAAAATACATACATTCAATAGGGAGGCATGGAAGGGTGGAGAAGATGGCTGCTCAAAGGAGGAAATGTTGAGGTGCTTTGGAGGAAGAAAGGGTGGAGACACCTCCTTCCATGGAGGGTGCATTCTAACCCCTTCCAATTGTTTTTCTCATGTTGAAAACCCTTGAGTTTTTATTTCATTTGGGTACTTTCCTAAGGTGGCTTTAAGAGAAGGTGTGGTGGAGATCAAATGGATGGGATATAAGGGTTAAGATAAAAGGTGAACCTAGGGCAACATAATGTAGAATCAAGGTGGGAGGCACACCTTTTTAGGAGGGGGCATCTCCCCCTTGTAAAAATCATTGAGACACCCTTGAGAATAGAAAGATGAGTGGAAAGGTGAGGTAAGAGAAAGATGAGTGAGGTGGAGAGTAGAATATGTGATGATTGGTTAGCATAGAGAGAAATAAGGATATTGGTGGAGTGGATGAGGCAAGGAGGGGAAAGAAACTCCTAATTTATAGGAGTTTCATGTGGAACTCATCTCCTTGAAGTGTTTCTCTTTGAATTGCTATGGAATGAGAGAGATGGATAGATGAAGATGATGATAGCCTTTGGATTAAAATTGAAGGGTGAAGATGATGAGATGAATAAGAAAGAGGAGTTAAGAGGGAAAGTGGTGATTGGCTAGTTTAGGATGGAGTTTGGATTGGTTGGATGGTTGAAATGGAAGGTGGGAGAGTCTCAGAAAGGTAGGACTCTTGAATGGAAAGTCAAAATCGTAGTGCATCTTAGGAGTGAGGTGGAAAGTGATAAAAAAGTGGGAAATTAATTGAAAAACATGAAAAATAAGGTTCTCATCCTATTGGTCCACATACTCACTTATCCTAATAAGATTTCACTTAATTATTTTCACATATCACTTAAAATCTCATTGATAATCCTCTTGAATTTCATTCAATCCTTGCCTTCCATTTAGCTTAGCTTGATGGCTAACTTTGAGGGCCTCATGACCAGCTTTAGAAGCTTCCTTGCTTGAATTCATGGCTCAATCCTTTGGCTTGAGTGGGATTGAATGGTTTGGCTTGAATTGCTTGGCATGCCACTTTCTCTCATGGCTTATATAGCTAAGGTGGCTTCCATGCAAAGGTGGTGGGAATGCATGACTTACTTCATGGGCTCACTTTGGCTATCTTTAGCTCCTTTAATTGCATCCATTGTCGGTCCAAAAGATGATTTTTTTCTTTGGTATAATGTTGGATTGATGATTCTTAGGTTTTTCCTTAATTTTTTGATCTTGATCTTCAATATTCATCTTGATCGATCTCGCCCATCAGATCATCTTCTTTCTTCCTACAAAAGATAAAAAGTTCTAATTATATCATGCACATACCTGAGATTAGCCTCTAGATCTATAAAATGACAAACTTTTGCTTCATTAGGTCAAAAAATGAATGTATTACGAATTTTGGTCTAAAAACTCTAATTTGCCCCTATAAGTTGTAACACATGGGTAACTAATTCGATGGTTTTTATGCAAAATTAAACGCTTATCATACGCTAGTCATGGCCTTCCATTTAGCTTAGGTTATATGGCCTTGATGGCTAATTTTGAAGGCTTCATTGGCTGGCTTAGATGGCTCTCTTAACTTGGCTTCATATCTCAATCCCTTGGCTTGAGTGACTTAAATCTTTTGGCTTCAATTCCTTAGCTTGTCACCTTCTCTCACAACTTATATGGCTAAGATGGCTTAAGTGCAACCCATGAAAAAGCAATTGCATTTTATTTGGAAGTTTTTTGGATGTTAAATACCATTGGATGGGTTACTTTTTATTGCCATTAGAAGCATATCACACTATGGAAGGGTAGCGTTTTACAATTTAATGAATCCTCCACTTATTTGATGGGATGGTTAAGAGATTATCTATGGTTAAACTCTTCACAACTTATAAATGGACTTTGTATAGCTCATGCATGGACCCACTTTGGACACCTTTGGCTCCTTTAATTGCATCCATTGCTTGTCCTAAAGATGATCTTAACCTTGATCTCATGTTGTATTGATACTTTTAGGCTTTGACTCGATCTTTTGATCATGATCTTCCGTTTTCATCTCAATTGATGTCGATCATCTGATCACAATCTCGTTTGCTATAAAAAGTAAAAAACTCTAATTAAATCCTAAAAAAATATGATTAATCGCATACATACCTTGGATTAAACTCTGGATCTACAAATATCAAAATTTTGAGTCATTAGGTAAAAAATGCATGTGTTACAAATTTTAGTCAAAAATCCTAATTTACTCATGCAAGTTATAACACATTGGTATTAATTGGGTGGTTTTTATGCAAAATTAAATACTTATCACACCACCCAACCAGCATTTTGCTAGTCTTAAGCAAAATATGCAAAAAATTATTTTAAAACATAGGATACAAAGTGCCACTTTCGTAGGTACTTACAATTGCATTTAGCATACTCAACAAGCCCGTAAACCCGTAGGTTACCTTAGTGGATGACTTATGCTTTGTGAGGGTTTGTAGTAAATATACCCACAAAATTGTCAAAATTTTTATGACAGTCCTTCATTCATTTGAGAAAATTTTTCCCTATTCAGCTTATATTAATTCTTAACTTTAGCTTGCTAATAAAGATGAACAAAAAGGTTTAAAATTCTACCCTTATGCTAAAGATATCTCATTATTTCATTAAACTATTAAAGGTGAGTGTGTGCTATAACTGATATATAATTATAGTTTTAAAGTCAAATATAACCTAAATTACTACCCAAATGTATGCTTTGACTTCAATTCTTACAATATATATTTATCACTCAGGATGAAGTCACTTAAAAAGGTCTAAATCTCTTGGTAATATGTGAGTAAAATGTGTTTATCAAGTCTAAAAGTCTCACATTTTCCATACAAAACAACGATAACTTAGAAAAAATGTTAATAATGGTCTTGTGAAAAGATATCAACTACCAAAAATGTTACACTTTACCAAACTCCCTATTCATTTATAACCATATCCGAGCCATACTTCTCCTATGATCAAGTAAGGATTTCTATTAGGATGAAACACAAGCTTAAGTAAGAGTTATGAAAAGAATGGATATAAAGGTAAACAAAGCTTGTCTAGAAAATATATAAGGGTCTTCTATTAGTGTATTTGTAACTTTTCCATTTTTCCTGAACATTCTTCTTTTTCATTGGTTATCTTGTATTTCTTTTTCACATGACTTTATATATAGCCTTTTTGGACTATTTTCTCCTTTTCTCCTTGTTAATGTTCATCTCATGAATTTTTTTGTTCATACTTTTTCCAAAATATTCTTCAATATTCTCTACATATTTCTAAAACAAATGGGTAATGGATATATTATAGGGGATTAATATAGGTGAAGATTATTTGACTAACAAAGAAAAGGCTTTCTTTTTTAAAGGATCAAGGGTCTAACTATAGAACAATAATTTAGAAAAAGCTAAAGGCTCTAGGTTAAACAAGGATGGCTTCTATCATTTTCTAGGTTTCATATGATTTAAAAATGATCATAAACTTAAGAGATATATGGTATAGTCTTTTGTGATTTCTCAGTAGTTGACCAAGATGAAGAATAATGAGACCAACTAAGAACTAATCTTCGTTGAAGAAAATTTTGAATTTATGTATAACCCTCAAAAAAGAAAGAGTAGCTCAAAACTCATTGGGTTATAAGTCTTCACAGATCTTCTTAAGGGTCTCTAAGTTATATTTTTCTCTTCAACTAAAATTTTATATAGATATTTTTTGCAATTAATGTTTTGAGTTTAATTTTTTATGAGATACTTTAGAAAAAGAATAAAATAGTGAACTAAATTTATACAACTCTACTAATAAACTAAAGTTCATAAGATAGTAGGATATTAAGAAAATTTGAATTCTCATCTTTATAAAGGAACTTATCAATTTTTTTTCAAAAATGTTCAAAGATGCAAGAAAACTTAGAAATCTCATTTATAAACCCCCCAGCATGAACTAAACATTATCCTCAATGTATTGAAATATAGGACACCTAAATGATGAAAGGGTAATGCAGACTAATAAGACTTTCTAAAAAATTCCTGGGTTACCTCCCAGTGAGCAATAAGTTTAATGTCTTTAGCTAGACATGGCCTATAACTAATCTAACTTCTAAACATAAACCTAACTAGTTAAACTAAAATTTTCTAGTCCTCAGAATGAAATGACTATATTTCTCACCTAGAGATTTTTGGTGGTGGTAACAATGAGACACAATAGACCACCATGATTTTGAATTGGGGGAATCATATTGATCATCCCCCATCTTCAAAATTTAATGATAGTCAATGTAATTCCTCTGCCTTGTAGTTTGAGGTGGTGCTAACATAATGACTTCATGTACTACCATGCATTTTGTTGGACCATGTGGAGATGAATGGTCCTCTTCTTCACCAACTTGAGGGATAACATTGACCATTATATTCAATTTATCCTTTTTCTCTATTTCCCTTATTTTATCCTAAAATAGGGTTATAAGCTGACTCGACATGTCCTTAAAAGTTTGTTCTTGTATTACTAGAGGCAGGGACATGGTTTTGCTTAAGCCCTAATTATTTTCTAAGGTGTACCCTAGAGTAGGTTGATGTAGGGTAAATGTATCAACTAACTCTTCTTCTTCCTGTTCCATGGGCACATGTATGGTTTCAATTGGGCCTATATTACTATCTTGTGATTATTCAAATATGGTATGTACATCCCAATCAGGTACATTTACATTGCGAGGATCAATTAGTATTTCAAATTCTATAGGGGGTTCTAGTATTTCTTATCATTGAGAAGTGTTCATTAACAGCACAATATCCAACAACTCATTCTCCTCCGCAAATGAATGTGTCTTCATCAAAGTCATAAAAATAAGTAGGATACTATTCTAGAGGATTTGGGTTGGATGTTTCTATGACTTCATTCTCTTCATCATAATCGTAACAAGGAATATGACATGGCTTGAGTAGATCTGAGTTGGAGGCTTTTATGGATGGTTGTGGACTTTGTGGCTTAGAATGATTGCAAGAGATTTCCATCCTATTATCAGAAATAAATAGATCTTCATTATCCATAATCTATTTTCTTAGTCCTTTTTATAAATTTAGTAATTTTTGTCAGTATTATCCCATATTGGTTTCATTTCCTCTTCTCGTTCCTCCATCTCTCGTATCATTTCCTCATTCACCTTTTCAATAGTAGCCATGCCTTGTTCTATTATTTTACAAATATGCTGCATATTCTCTTGTAATGGTGGTTCTTCATGCTGTAAAGGAAACAACTCATAGTTTTGGTATTATTGTGGCATTTGGTTCATGAAAAAGGCTGAGCGAGTTGAACCCATGATAGTTGAGCCTAATATTCTTGATAATCGTGATAGTATTGATCAGGGTGGGACTATTGTGGTTCTTCTCGATATTGGTAATCTTGAGACCATGGTTGTTCATGATGCCTAGCTCATCCATTATAATTTGTCTCAGGATAGTAGTCATTGCTAGGGTATGTGAATGCATTGGTTGCATCCATTAGCTCCTGATATTATTCATTGTACATGGAGCTTGATGATTAAGGAGTGGGATATGTATGCTCAGAATAGGTATAGTCATTATGGTATTGAGGTTGTGGCATGGCTTGCTTAGAAGCTATTATCCTAAGTAATTAACTTTCTATAATATCTATCCTATCCATCGATGTATTTAATGTATGAAATCTATCCCCTTCTTAATAAGCCTTTGTTCTCAACTTTGTATACAACAAATGATTTTTTTATATATAAAAAACCCTAATTATATGATGCAATATAAATGCTAGTCTTAAGCTAACTAATGCATAATCAAATCCTATTATTCACTAATCCAGTAGTGTCTTGATTATCTTTTCTTAGTGCATAGGTGATAACTTCTTTGACATAGATCTAGACAGTTTCTCCTTGTGTCTAGAATTGACTATTCCATACCAATTAGGATCTGCTCGAAAGTGGTTAGTACAAGAACCTCAACTAACATCAACGAAAGGTGTGAGAAAATCACTTGAATTTTAAGACACCCACTATAATCGCAGTGCTCAGAAGCCATTAGAGTTACTATAGATCACACCCTTTAAAAGGTTTTATGAGCTCGATACCCTAAGTCCATTCCTACTAGATTTTAAATTAAAGTTCAAGGGTTGGGATTACGACATACAAGGGTGTTGGTTGATTCCTAGGTGGGCTAAGGAGTTGTGATGAAATCCAGTCCTTTCTTACAAGGGTTCATATGGGGCCCTTACTAGCATTAATTTCATTCCACCATAAAGCTATAAATATGCAAGGCAAAACAAAAGAAACTATTACCTGCCTATATACTACTTAACAAGGGGTTAGGTACCTTAATAGATGGGACATTATAACCATACAACTTATGCTTTAGTTGTAGCCGAGTAGGCAAATCTTTGTCAAATAGGTGCTTCACTAATGCAATAATCCTAAGTATTATACAACAGTTATAAATACATGACCCTAATCTATATGTATTATACTACCATCACAAATGCAAAATTATATTAAATGTACTTTATCCTAAAAATTAAAATTTGGGTGAGGATTGCTCATAGTGAGGGGTCCGATGATGATCAAGTGTGGGCCACCATACCCCACACTTGCCTTGTATTATTATGACCCATTTAAAAATTGAATAAAATTAAAATTAAAATTACAATGGGCCTCACCTAATTTCACTCAAATTCTAATCCAAGATAGTAATGAAAACCTAATTTATGTTGATGAAGCTATGGAAAACAAGATCATCACTGCTCTTTTACTGATTTCCCTCACAAAAAAAAAACAAAGTTAATATGAGGAAAATAGTAAATATATGCAAAAAATGATGCAAAACCCTAAACTAATGCACCTTAAACCTAGACAAGAGGAAAATAATTTAAGGAATGGTCCACTACACAAAACATTGAGACTCCCTGACAATGACACTAAAAATGTTGTGATTTTTAAGCTAAAACTTGCAAGAGCTCGAATTGATGAGGAATCGAACGATTGTGATACTAGTGGTCCTTACTTTAAATTATCTAACCTAGCCAAAAATCATGAGATTTTAAACCAAAACTAATGATGGAAACTAAAAATAAATGCAATGATGAAGGATGCAATTATGCTAAAAGTAAACAAATGAGAATTAATGAATTTCCTAAATTACAAACTTTTTAAATACTAAGATAGAAGACAATTGAAACTATTCGTACATGCAACTCAACCAAAAGCATGAAGAATCAAATCTAACATGTACTAAACAAATCAACTACAATAAACAAAATATGGTGCACATGGAACTTGAGATTTATGCATGAGAATAACTGTAGAAAAAGTGCATGCATGAAGCATGGGAAGGACTCATTGACTAAGGGATAAACTAAACTATCATGGAATATATGAAACTAACTTAACTAAATCATTGAATTCTAATCAAAACAATCACTTATCTAAAGAATCGCAACTTAAAACCATGCACATGACCCATGAGGTTGTGTGCATGGAATCATGGTGTGTTTCTTCGAAGTAAATTATTCTAAAAAAATGCACCTAATTTAAAGTGAACATGTATGGAAGTGAATATGCAAACTAAAGTAAAAAACCTTGAAACATAAAATTTAAGCAAGTACCATGAACATTAAAACAATAATTGAATTGATTGAATGTCAAAATTACAAGTTAGGTGTGCATTCTCCAAGGGGTGTGCAGCAAACCAAACTAAATGCCAAATTAACTAACTCAACTCCTCTAATCTACATCCATGTAATCCAATCTAAGATATTAGGTATATGATTCCAAAAGAGAGCAAGAGAAAACTATGGAGAATATGTAAATAAAAGCAATGGTATGGAAGAGATCTTAAGCATGTTTCGAAATAAGTAACTTGAAATAAAGGTCCCTATCTCTTAGTTGTCACTTCAAGATATTAGTGGCCTTTAAACTCAAGGATTGAAGGTTATTCAACAAGGTAATCGACAAGGGAAACAAGGAATAATCAATAGGGAAAACAAGGAAGTTCAAGGAAAAAGAGCTTTGATCTAATAGCTAACTCTTTTGTTTGTCACTACCAAAGAGATATAGCTTTTAAATCATTGGATTATAAACTAAACTAAAAGCTAGCAAGTGGGGAAATCAAACTAATATCTAAGCATGGAATCAAAAACCAAACAAGGCAACAATGGACAAGCTGAGGGAAGAAAGATCAAGAGGAGTCAACCATGCTTTGAAGAAGAATCAACACCCAAGTTCTAAGCATGGAACAACTGAGGAAGTAGTAGCTCCACCTTGGAAAAAAAAGCCAATACCCAAAAGAGGAGGTTCAAAGAAAAAGTGTGAAAGAAAGAGAAGGAAGTGGACGCCTCCTCACTTTGGAGGAGATGGTCTCTTCTCCCTTCCAAAAGTCCCCTTTGTTTGAATTCTTTTTGGATTTTTACATTATGTTTTCTAAGTTTCTAGGGTTTCCTAAGGTGAAGGTAGGGTTGGGATGAAAAAATAAAGTGATTGGATGACAAGGATGAACTGGTTAGCTAGGGTTTTAAAGAGGGATGAGTGGACTTCCCATTTTCAAGTGCATGGAGGTGGGAGATGTCCTTTTTAGGGGAGGCATCTCCCCCCTTCAAAAGTCATTGAAAATCTTTTGAATAAGAAAAGTAGGTGGGTAGGATAAGGTAGGAAAGGGAGAGGAAAGTGAGGTAAGGTGGGAAACTTTGATTGGCTAAGTAATTTCCTAAGAAGTTAGGATTGGTTGGTTGGTTAGGATGAGAGTTTAGGAAAGTGGAGTATTAGAATGGTAGGACTCTTGAATGGAAAGTGAAAGTTGTGGCAATATTTGGTGGTGAGGTGAAAAGTGAGAAATAATGGAAAAACCTAAAAAATAGAAGGGTCTCATCCTATTAGTCCACATCCCATCTTATCCCAATGAATTTTCCCTTGCGTCTCTTTAAAATATCCCTTAGAATATGATGGATAATCCTTCAACTTCTCCACCAACCCTAGTGTGACGACTTGGGTTTTTATAATACATTTTCATTACTTTTTATATTACTTTTTATATAATTTATTTCACAAAATCCAAGTGTCAACTCCACTAACTAACAAATTATACATTTTATAGGTTCTAAAAACTGATGAGTTTATATTTTATATTTTCTAAGATTCTATCCAGTCACAGCTCATAGTTCAACTATATAAATGTATATATACATATATGTCCAAAAAGATAAAATATAGATCATATATTTACATTGGCAGTAAAGTCTCACTCTATTATTGTCCTCGTCCATGGTTCCATCTACCTTTAGTTGTTTATTCTTCAATTTACTTTTCTCAAAACCTAAGACATTGTAAACAAATTACAATGTCACAGTAAGCCTATTCTTGGTAGGTGTTTGAGCATCTAGTTTGGCAATATACAAAAAGCCAAATATAATGGAATTCTAAACCATTTATAAATAAGCTCAAAGGAACATTATATGGTTCTATAGTCTTAAGTATACAATGATATCCATATCACATACATCTCAATTCATTTCAAGTAATTTCATATCATATCATTTCATCAGATATCAACTCATGATGTACACAAATATATGTCAAATCACCTCAAACTTTAATACCTCATAATCTATTTAGAGTTTGTTATAAACATATGCAATGCAATTAGCATAATAGAAATCCCATCCAGGATTTATTCTATCCATGTACGACATTAGTACATGTAAAATCATAAGATATCCATATAGAGGATAATACATGTTGTCAATATGCACAAATCTAAGATAAAATAATAAAACAACTAAATCACTTTTTGATTCAATCAAAGACAAATCAATACCACATTGAATCAGAGCATATCAGTTCACCATAGGCAAATCCATGCCAAATCCATAGAAGAGCATATCAGCTCACCATAGGCAAATCCATGCCAAATATACATCTGAGCATATTAGTTCACTATCGACAATCTATGTTCTCAAGTCAAATCATGCATGTAAAAACAATCTCACAATTCATCTCAACCCAACCGATGATCATACCATGAGCACTTAGAAGGCTGCTACCTAGAAGTCTGCTAGTGCCACATGCACCCACCCTCATCGACTTCTCAAAAGTATAAATCATTAATCAAACTTCAATTATATGCAAGAAAACAAAAACACAATGAAAAACAAATCATGTGTCAAACCACGATTACGTATCAAACCAAAATGAGAGATTAAATTTACGAAAGGCATAAATGAAATGCAAGTGTTAGTAATTCTAAACTAAAGACCTTGGATACTCCACATCTACATTATTATCATTCACATATTATTATAATCTACATACTAAAATAATCATCTAGTATCATCATCATCAAAGGAAGATATATACCATCTCATTTAATCCTTGAAAAATGCTGCATTCATAATTTGTAATGATATCATCTATCAATTCATTAAAATTCATCATAACATGTATTTGAATAAATACATGTTATTTGACTAGAGCAATAATTTGGTCATAATCTGAATATATGGACAAATTGAAGATGTTAAACAACCTACCTGGAATTGCAGTTCCAATCTTCTGAAATCGATAGGGGTCATATATGAAGTTGATCAACTATCAAGATTCACCTATCTCAATCTTTATCATGCAAATATGAGAAAACATGTGTTTAACTTCATTAATTTATCTTCAACATATATTAATTCATCAAATCTAACACAATTCACCATTAGATCTAGGTTTGGATGGCTGGATTGCAATATATTAACTCTATTAACAGCTGACAAAATAATCTATTATACTATTTGCGAGATCAGATCTATGATCTATGTGTTTCATGATGAATTGTGGTCAAATTCCCAATTTATCGGTGATCAATACTCTAATCCTAAAATTTTTCAAAGTATCTTTACTAATTGAATGTAAAAAAACACAATGGTTGCATCAAATCATCAATTTGAAGTCACAAGGCCCTTTTTCATTATTGTCTGATTGATTGGCTAAGATTATCAAATCAATTTCCATCCAAATTTCACAATTTCAGCCATATCCTAGTTAATTCAGTGTTTGCAATTCATCTATGGCCTCTGATCATTGATCAAATGTCATAGGGGTCACTGTTTGAATAGTGACAAATCGAATGGCTAAGATTGTTTGATCGGTTCTAAACCTACATGGTCAATCTCAATCAAATCCAACCTACATCAAGTAGGTATTTACCCATTTCTAATCATGCATTTAGAGATCAATGGTTGGATCATAAAAAAATAATAGATCTACTCATTTTGGAAAATTAATATACACATTTCAATTGTAAAATGATGTTTAGTAGAAAACAAGGGTCCAAGCTTACCAATCTATGTTTGACAAGTTTCCATAAATTTGGATAGCTATTGGATCATCGTGGATCATCACAGATCAGTGAAATCATGGTTGTACATTATTGTTGCATCCATATCTCCATCGAATCAAGCTAGATGATCAAATCAGTAAAGGAGTTTTGTTCCTAATGGTGAGAGGAAGTAGATGAATGGTTCAGATCATTGGTTACAGTCATCATTTCCTCTAATCAATTAAAACCCTTATTTTACTATTTTTCCCTAAGTCTATCATTGTTTCTTGCTCGTTCTTGACTACTTTTGAGGGCTTTTACTTCTCTTATGATGGGGAACAAGTTGAATGGATCGGATATTCAAAATGATCCTCTTTTTCACTATCAATAGTCCACCCCCTTAGTCAGTCTCCACTATTTTTTGGCATTTTTTCTGGTGAGATTATGTCAAGTCAAGGACTAGACTAAGGAATTTGGACCATTTCGTCATGGTGGAGATGATGAACGAATTGGATCTTCCAATTCTTTGTGAATTTTCCAGCCTTGAGTCATCTTCTTTGTCTATTAAATCCACAATATGTCATTGCTTTTCTCCCTTACTGATGTTAATGGTGGAAATCAGGTGGTGGGTCTTTCCTCTTCTCCTCTTTTCTCCTCCTTTTCTTCTCTTTTCTCCTCCTCTTCTTCTCTTTTCTCCTCCTCTTCTTCTCTTTTCTCCTCCTCTTCTTCATGCTTTTTCTTCTTCTCCTTTTTCTCTCTCTCGTTTTCTTTCCATGTGGCTGGTTTTGGGAATAGACTTAATGGTCTATTCTCAATCACTAAATGGTCGAGGGAGGGGGGTGCTAGTATCAAAATGGCCCCCCTCTCTTAATTATTTAAATTAATTTTAAAATGTTTGATTTTTATTCTAACATCATAATTTTGGTAAAAAAGGGTCATACTAATGACTATTTTTCAACTCCATTGACTATCAAATATTTATTCCAGTAAATGGGGCCTACTTAGAAAAACTACAAAATTTATTTTCGTGTAAAAAATCACAACTTATTCATCCAAACTCCGATTTTAGCAAACTTAGTATCGTTGGAATTTTCTTTTCAAGTACAATTCAAATATTGATGTCCCGACACGTGGTTTGATGTCTATAAAATTTATATTTTCTAGAACTCCAAAATTTACTTAAATTAAGAATTAAAAATTAGGGATGTTACACATGGCCTTCCATTTATCTTAGTGTATATGGCTTTGATGGCTAACTTTAAGGGCTTCATGGCTATCTTAGATAGCTCTCTTAGCTTGGATTCATAGCTCAATCCCTTGTCTTGGGTGGCTTAAGTGATTTGGCTTGAATTCCTTAGCCTATCACTTTCTCTCGTGGCTTATATGGCTAAGTTGGCTTTAGTGCAACCCATGCAAAGGTTGTGGACTTTGCATGGCTTATGCATGGGCCCATTTTGGCCACCTTTGGCTCCTCTAATTGCATCTATTACTTGTCTTAAAGATGATCTTGACCTTGATATTATGTTGGATTGATGACTTTTAGGCTTTGACTCAATATTTTGATCTTGATCTTCCATTTTCATCTCGATTGATCTTGACCATCAAATCACAATCTCATTTCTACAAAAAGAAAAAAAATCTAATTAAATCATAGTAAAATATGATTAATCATATACTTGCCTCGGATTAACCTCTAGACCTTTAAAATATCAAAATTTTAAGTCATTAGGTAAAAAATGCATGTGTTACAAATTTTGGACAAAAACCCTAATTTATCCCTATAAGTTATATAACAATGGGCACTAATTGGGTGGTTTTTATGTAAAATTAAATGCTTATCAAACCATTCACACAAACCCATTGTTCATGCCTCTAGTTTTGGATGGTTGGTCCCTTAGATCACTTGCTTATTTTGTGCCATTCTTAATTTAAAATTTCATGCATTAGTTGATTACTTCATGCATTCTAGGTTAGCTTAGGCTGCTTCCTAGTTTAGATACAAATCCATGTTCAATTCATTTATTTAAGTTTACTTGATTCCATAGACTTTGATAAGTGTTTAATTTTTCATAAAAACCACCCAATTAGTACCCATGTGTTACAACTTATAGCGTAAATTGGGACTTTTAGACAAAAATTCATAACACATGCATTTTTGACCTGATAAAGCAAAATTTTGTTATTTTGTAGGTCCATAAGCTAATACAAGGTAAGTATGTGATTAATCAATATTTTTTATTATTTAATTAGAATTTTTTGCTTTTTGTAAGAAGTAAGAATTTGATCCAATGCCGAGATCAATTTGGATGAAATTGAAGATCAAGATCAAAAGATCAAGTCAAAGCCTCAAATTTATTACTCCAACATAAACCAAAGGCCAAGATCACCTTATGGACCAGCAAGGGATGAGATTAAAGTAGCTAAATATGGCCAAAGTAGGCCCATGAAGTAAGCCATGTATTTCCACTACCTTTTTATGGAAGCCACTTAAGCCAGCCATATAAGCCATGAAAGAAGGTGGCAAGCTAAGGAATTCAAGCCACATCATACAAGCCATTCAAGTCAAGGGTTGAAGCCAAGAAATTAAGCCAAGGAAGCCTCCTAAGCTAGCCATGAAGCTTTCAAAGTTCACTAAGCCATCAAGCTAAGCTAAATGGAAGGTTAGGATGGGAGGAGATTCAAGAGAGTTATCCATGAGATAATGAAATTAAAATCTATTAAAATAAGAGGCCTTGTGGATCAATGGGATAAGAGCAACCCATTTTTGGTGTTTTTCTCACTTTTTCCCAGTTTTCTTCAATTTTCACCTCACCACCAAAGACCACCATGACTTTGACTTTCCATCCAAGAGTCCACTATTCCATAACTCTTACACCTTCCCAATCTTCTATCCTAACCACCCAACCAATCCCAAGTCTATAGGAAACCATTCAACTAATAAAAAATTTCCAAATCACTTCACTTTCGTAAGTTTTGCTATGCTCCTCTTTGCTCCTACTTTCCTTTGTTCTTCCCATCTCTTCTCCACCTTGTCACTCCATCCCACTTTCCTAACTTTTTGGCACTTCAACAAATTTTGAAGGAGGAGACGTCACTTTCCTAAAAAGAAGGTGTCTCCCACCTACTCCACTTCAAAAAAGGGCAGCCACATTTACCCACTTTCCTCCTTTGAAACCAAATTCTCCTACTCACCTAACCATCCAAAATGTCTTGATTTCATCCCCACCATACCTTAATATAAGGGTACGTAGAGAAAATAGGAGAAAAAGTATAAAACTCCACAAAAACATAAGAGAAGGGACAACTTTCACAAAAGGAAAAGTATGCCTCCTCCCTTAAAAGGGTTCTCCATTCTCCTCTCTTTTGTTTTGTTTTGCAGATCTTCTTTGGGTGCTACTTCTTTTCCTAGGGTGTGAGAGTTCTCTTTAAGCCATTCCACATATGGTTTTAGGGTGTTTGATCTTCTTTAAAGGTTGGTTCTCTTCCCTTGTTCTCTCTTGTGTGATCTTAAACTTTCATGCTAGCTTTTACTTGTTTTCCTTTGATCTTACCTTGCCTTAAAAACAAGATTCAAGGCTGGTTTTTCTTTGGACTAACAGCAAGGAAAATCATCTTGAATCTACTTTTCCCTTTTCTTTTCATAGCTTTTGAGTTCTCTTTTAGATTCCTTGGAGTAACAGCATTATTTTTCATTAGTCTCTATTAATCTTTGCTTATATGCCATAAGATTTCCTTTGAATACCAAGCTTTGTTGGAGGAGGAACCTTTGTTTGTATTTTTTTTGGATTCAAGCTAGAAGGAATAGTGGTGTGTTTCATTCATAAGTGGATAACAATCTTCCATGTCATGCATTGTATTCCATTAAACTTTTGATGAGTAATGGAATGCTTTGTACTTGATTATTGACCATGCTTTTTCTTAATTGTTTGCTTTATGTTGATGGATATTAAGGACATGAATGTTTACTTCTAGAATTTCCAGAAATCTAATTAAAAGACCTCTAAAACCATGCATCCAATCCAAGGATGGAATGCATGATTAAGAGGGGCTATAGTGCTGAAGTTGGAAAACCTTGTTGAACTACTTGTTTAGTTGTAGATCCATAGTTTATTTGAAATGCACTTATCAAAACATGTTGGAACTTTGCATGTAAGCCATGGCTAGAACACATAGCTTTGATTGATTTGATGAGTGAATAGATTCCAAGTTATGGCATTCATTCAAGTAGGAAAAAGTAATTAAGTTGATCTTATTTAGTTTGTTGTTAGTTGTTAAAGTTTATCCTCTTGATTCCCATTGCATTCCTTAGACAATTGCATGATTAAGAAAGTATATGTTCAAGCATGTTTTCCATATATTATTTCATTAATTTCATGCTTAGGAAAGTTAGTTCAAGAAAGTTGTTAAATCTTCACTTAAGGAAAGTTTTCACTTTAGGATAGTTTTTATTTTAGGAAAGTCATCAAATTAGAAAATATTCATTTAGGAAATTTTAATTTTTGATAGTGCATATTTTAGAAAATTTTCAATTTAACATGTTTCTTATATTGGCATAGTTTCCAATTTTTATGTTGTAGTTTCCATTCTTAGTTTAGGTTAAAAATCACTTGAATTTGGCTAGGTTAGATAGTTTAAAGTAGGGACCTATACTAACACATTAGTCCAACTCCTCATGGGATTGACCTCACTAAGCGTGCTATATTGTAAACGATTCGGGTGCTTTCAAGTTTATTTTAAACAATAGCACACTTTCTGTGATGACCCGGGTTTTCGAATGAGATTTTAAATACAAACTAATTTCTAATGCAGGATCAATCCAACTTGAAATAATTTTTGTCAAATAGTGCAATGCAATAAAAAATCTTTTCTTTCAAATTCAAAAGCCTCGAGTGTCAATTTTCTTTTATAAAAAACAAGGATTCTTGGTGAAATGAGTGCTCATTTCTACCAAAAATCCGGTAGAGTTTCCTCTATTTTTCGAACATATGATATTTAACCCAAGTCATTGCGAAGTACCTGATAAACATTCTTGACAATTTTAAAATATAAATGGAGACTCTGTCTCCTTTTCATACATCTAATAAAACAAAGACAATTTACCTCAACACAACACCCCCAGAACCTCCACAGCACAACCTAGTCACATAAGTCTTCCAAATTCCCATAATTACATACAGTGCAGTCTCTTTTTCATTTCTAATATGACCCTTCAATTCAAAGACCCATTCTTACCTGTCCTCTTCTCAAGCTTTTGTTGGTGTGCTCCTGTCAGTAACCAGCTCCTATTCTTTGGAAGCCCCTTGTTCTGAGACACTATTAACATGCCAAATATGCTACTATTCTCTGTATCTGAGGCATTGCAAACCACAGCAATGCCTTAGCAAGCAATCGCTTGTGTAGGTGGAATAAGATGCAATGTTTTATATAAACAGAATTCATGATAAATATATAAAAATTAATTTAGCCATGCTGAATCATGCAAACAACAATTTAATTATCATTTAACTTAAAATCATTCAACATTTATCGAAATCATGAATCTATGCCAAAATAGAAGGAATACCAATGCATCAGTATGAAACACATTCTTTGAAAAGCAAAGTATGCAATCACATGTTAAACTTATAAGTCATTTACATTTCTTGATACCAGTCTTCGCTCTTACGAGCCATTTCACATATCAAATACCAACGCGTTGTTGTGTATATCAAGTACACAACAAACAATATTATCCTCTTTGATGTAGTGAGTTGGTGCAATGGGTTAAACCCAAAGACACACCAAACTCAAAGACACACCTCAAGGCTTTACTTCTGAGAGACCGGTAGCTCGTCCAGCCAGGAACCGGTAGCTCGTCTAGCCCGAAGGCCCGCCCACATCATAACGACCTCTCAAAATGCGTCAAACTCCCCAAACAATGGGGCTAAATCCTAGGGACCGGTAGCTCGTCTAGCCCGAAGGCCTGCCCACATCATAACGACTCTGTGACCTGCCCACATCGTGATGACCCCTCTCGCTCATACGAGCCATTTCACAATTTCCTGGTATTAGTGTTACATTTCTCTCGCATGGTTCACAATAATACATAGTTTATGCATAATAGTTTAATCATAATTCAAATTCAGCATGCACATTCATCTTATCTTTTGTATAAATTTAAAAGATTCATTTCAATTCTTGAAATTCATATACACATGCATATATAGCGAAAATCGTAGAAATCTTAATTCCACCTATCTCAATTGGAGATCTTCTAATTCACTGACGCAAGTACTTCATTCAGTTCGCGTACGTGCTCCCTATCAGTCACCTCTGTAACAATATAAACACATGTTCAGTTATACAATTCTAGGACTTCTCCTAGCTTCCCTAACACTATTTGGGATAAGGCAAAGTGACAGTGTTCATTGCTATACAAAAGGTGTTTCATTAGCTACTGGTTGATAACTAATTTAGTGGCAAATAATTATTGGATTTCCAATCCACACCATCGGCCCTGGATTGGCTAGTCACTACTCTTCTTAAGTGACTGCAAGTCACTATTACTATTTAGTGGTCTTAACCCTTGATTCCTATCCATATCAACTCTTGGTTTGGAGCTGGGTGTTATTTCCCATGCTATAGTCTTTAATACAACCTATAATTGTATTCTTAAATCAGACTGATATAATGAGCATCATGAATAGTTCATATCACTCAATTTCTTTCTGTAGTTTATCAAAATTTCATACTTTATATCATATCTAAGCTAATTCACAGTTCAGGAGTCCACCAGTGACCTCTAATCATTTATCCGACATCACAAGGTGTTTGTTTCAATAGTGATAGATAAGTGGCCTAGATCATCCAATCGGTTTTACTTCAAACTCATATAATTCTAGTCATCCTATCATTTTTTATGACGAGGAACTCATCTGTGGTGTCTAATCATCAATCAGACAACACAAAGTTACTATGTGAATAGTACTTGATCGGATGGCTGAAATTGTCCGATCGGTTTTCCACCTAGAACTGATTTTTTTTTTTTGTGATCCAAGCTACATCATTCCCTAAATTACTTATCCCTAAGCTTTGATTTAAAAATGGATAGTTGGATCATCCCTAAACTTAGATCGCATGTAAAACCATATGAATTTATCCAAAAATTAAAATTCACAAATTGGGTTTTGTAGATCTTACCTTCTAGCTGCATTTTCGTGCATTTTCCACTATTGGATGGGCTGGATTGGTTCAGATCAGTTGCGAAACCTCCAATCTTAGCCGTGCGATGTTCCCCTCTTCAATCAATGGTCAAGATCATGTTGGATTCCCCAATAACTTTAGGAGTTTTGTTCGGCTCAACGTGTTGAACAAAATGATCGGTCGGATTGTCGATCCGAGCCGGCATCATCTCCGGCGACCAAGGAAAACCCTAGTTTTCCCTTCCATGCCTGCACGCAGCTCTCTCTCTCTCTCTCTCTCTCTCTCTCTCTCTCTCTCTCTTCTTCCCCCTCTCTCCTTCTCTCTGGATGTTTCCCCCTCGGTTCATTCTCTCTTGCCAGCGCGACCTAGGGTTTCCCCCTTTCTTCTCTCCTTCTTCTTCCTCTCCTTCTCTCCCTCTTTCTCCCTCTCCCTTCTTCTCTTTCTTCTTCCTCCTCTTCCTCTTCATCGGGTTTTTTTTTTCTGTTGCTTTCAGGAAGACAGACCCAACATCTGTCGGGTTCGTTTAATGAGAGGGGGGGTGCCAGTATCAAATCTGGCCCCCTTCTATTTAGGGTTTTTTTTTTTTTTGTGATGTTACACTTTCTATGTTTAGTTCATACATCACATTCAGGTTACTTAATTTCATTTCTTAGATCAGGTCATGTTTAGCATTATTTGATGATTGTCCATTTTAATTTGCATGTTGGAGTTGTTTAGTAAGTTTGAATGTTTAGAATTAGAAAGTTCTAAATTTAGAGAATTTCCAATTCCATGTATGTGTTAGTTTTCATGTTAGTTAATTTCTTAGTATAGGTTAAAACTACCTTCTTTAGCTAGATTAAGTAGTTAAGTAAGGGCCCACTAATCACACAACCACTCAATTCCTCATGGAATCAACCTCCTTTGTGTGAATCACTACAACTGATTCATGCGCTTGTGAGTTTAACTTAAAAATCACAACACCTAGCAACATGTAACCTAATTAAGACAATGACTAAATAATATAAAGTTCTAATTGGGTTCTTAAGAAAGCAAGTAACAAAATGTATATGGTGCTGGAAACTAAACATGATTAGTCCATTAATAAATTCCAACATGCTCAGAAGTGTTCAACTACTAGAAACAAGCAACAATAGTAATCCTCAATGAACTTCATCGAGTGAATGTCAAGTTACATCAAGAATGGAACACATAAACAAGTATACAATTTGTGGAATTTGTGTGCTATTTCTAGATGTGACTAATTCCAATCACATAAAAAACACCTTCTAATAATAGTAAACCAAGCTTAGCTAACATGCAAGTAGAACCCAAAATAAAACCAAGAGAAGGGAAACTAGAGAGATGGAACTATTCTAAGGAGAAACAATGTCAAACTAGTGCAAGAACTAAGAAAAAAGCGCATAAAAGGTGAAGGGAACTCAAAATAATTAAGCTACTATTTCTCTTGGTCATCACTACCAAAGAAATAAGAACTTTGACCTTAAAAAAATATATTCAATAAAAACTAAGGAGATGAAGCAAAGATTCAAATGAAAAAGAGTGACAATAGGTGAGTAAGAGTAATGGGAATAGATGAATCTAAGGCACCCAAAAATCACTTGATCTAAAGACCATTATCTTTTAGTTATCACTACAAGATATTAGTGATCATTAGGAAAAAGGATCTAGGGTTGAAATCAAAGGCAACAAGCATGGAAGATTAAGGAAGAAGGCATGAAGAATAAAGCATGGAAGCAAGGAAGATAGCAAGGCAACAAAACAAGGAATAAAAGCAAAGCACTATTGAAATAAAATCATCAAAGAACTCACCTAAAATCAAAGAAATAACTAGAGGAAGACAACTAAAAGGAGGGATGGAGGAAGATGGCTGCTCCAAGGGAGGTGTTGAAGACTTTTGGAAGGAGAATGATGGGATTGCATTGGAGAAGAAGAAGAAGAGGATGAAGGGTGGAGACAGCCTCCTTCTTGGGAGGGGGCATTCTCCCCTTCTCCAAAAGAAATTTTCACATGGAAATCCCACTCCAAAATTTATGTGTTGGATGCTATCTAAAAGAAATCCTAAGGGAGAGGTGTGGTGGTAAGGAGAGATTGGTTAACCTAGGACAGCTAATAAGGGACTTAATAGAGGGGCAAGGTGGGAGATGCCTACATTTTAGGAGAGGGCATCTCAGCCTTGTAAAAATCATGTGGCACATTGTAGAATTGGAAAGATATAGGGATAAGGATGGAAAGACAGAGGGAAAGGGAGAGAAAGAGATAAGGAGGAAGAGGAAATAGAAGGTGGGTGGTTGGCTAGCTAAGAGGAGCTTTAGGAAGGTGGGAGATGCCTACTTTTTAGGGTGGTGCCACTCCCCCTTAAGTAAAAATCATGGGAAGGAGACAAAAAAGTGGGGAAAAGATGAGAAAAATAAAAATAAAGTGGACTCTTCCCATTTTTCCACATGCATGCTTACTTGTTTTGACTTTTAGCCCAAATATATCTTAATTATCCTCTTAAAAACACACATTTTAGCTTAGGATAACTAAGTGAAAATCTCCTCAAATAGCATCACTCCATGTATCTTGGCATAATTGGCTATGATGGCTTGCTTTGAGGGTATATTGGCTCTACTGGCTTGCTTTGGGGGTATATTTGGCTTGGCTTCATGGCTCATACCCTTGGCTTTGATGGTTTTGCTATACTCCTTGGCTTGTCACCTTCTCTCATGGCATATATGGCTAAGGTGGCTTAAAGGGATCCCGTGCAAAGGTGGTGGAAATACATGGCTTATACACTAGTCCATTTTAATCACCTTTAGATCTTCCAATTTAATCCTTTGATCCATGATCTTGCATGAGATGATCTTGACCCTTGATCACACGTTGGGTCTATGCCATTTAGGCCTTGGCTTCCTTAGGTTTCCTAGTTAGACTAGGAAACCTCAATTGGTTGATGTAAGGACATGGTGAGGCTTAAACCCTTATTATCTTCTAATGTGTGCCCTAGAGTTTGTTGAAGTAGGGCCAGTACTAGGAAACCCTTATTACTAACTAGTGTTTGTTCCAATAAGGTTTGCCGGTCACATCTTCCATATTACAAGGCTCATTTGGATTTTCAAGTTTTGTAGGGGGTTCTACTTTGGCTTGCCATTGAGAAGTCTCCATCAATGGTGTGATATCTAATAAATAATTCATTTCATCAATTGATGTGTCTTCATCAAAATTATAAAAATGATATAAACATGCCTTGAGTGGATTTAGGGTCATGGAGGATTGCAATGATGATTGTGGACTTTGTGGCTTTGAAGATCATAAGATATGTCCATTCTATTATTAGTAACAATGGTTAAAAACTTTGGGGCTTAAGAGTTTCATAAGAAATTTCCATCCTATTATCACTATTAATGGGTAGGGATGGCTAAAACTCTATAGCTTAGAAGGATCATAAGATAATCCCATCATATTATTAGTAATAAATGGATCCTCATTATTCCCAATTGATTCAATTTCCTCAACCCTTTCATGTAGCAATGTTCCTTCTAATATATTCCCTTATTGGTTTCATTTTCTCATCCTAGTTCTCCCTCTCTCGTCTCATTTCCTCATTTCCTTTTTAAATGGTAGCAATGGTTTGATCTAGTCTTTCACAAATTTGCTACATATTCTCTTCTAATGATGGTTCCTCATGTTGTAAAGGAAATGACTCATATGGATGGTATTGATGTGGCATTGATGTACTCAAAAAGGATTGAGCAAGTTGAACCCACGATGATTGACCCTAATATTCTTGATAATCATGGTAGGATTGTTCACAGTAATACCATGTTGGTTCTTCCTGGTATGTTTGATAATCCTAAGACCATGGTTGTTCATGATGTCTAGCTCATCCATTTTGATAATCTGTCTCAGGATAGTAGTTATTGCAAGGGTATGTGAATGCAGTGGTTGCATCCATTGGCTCCTGGTAACATCCATTGAATGTGGAGCTTGATGGCTATGAAAAAGTGGAATATTGAGGTTCAGAATGGGCATAGTCATTATGGAACTGAGGTTGTGGAGTAGCCTGCCTAGAAGCTTTCATCCTAAGCAATTGACTTTGCCCACTATCTATCCTATCCATCAATGTATCTAATCTATCAACTTTATCACCTTCTTGATAGGACTTTGTTCTCAACTTTATATGCAATGAAATACATCATTGTTGTATAAGGAATGAGCACTTCTTTTTTTGTTTTTTGTTTTTTGTTTTTTTTTTATGGAAAACCCTAACTATATGATGCAACCTAAATACTAGCCCTAAGCTAAATGATGCACAAGCAATCCTAATAGTTTGCTAATGAGCTGCATTGATGATTTTTAAATAATGTGTAGAGTGGTAGTGTTTAGACCTAAATCTAGATAGCTCCTCCTTTTATCCAAGCTAGACTACTACTTACTAGTTAGGTTCTACTCTAAAGTGGTTAATACAATTCTAATTCATGAGGTGTTTAGACCTTAACTGATGCCAACAAAAGGTGTGGGAAAATCAAATGGATTTTAATACACCTACTATAACCACAATGCTCAAAAGTCATCGAAGTGATAATAGACATAACAGACATGACACTATAACCATGCAGCTTATGCTTTGGTTATAGTCAGGCTTAGGCTAACCTTTGGTAAATACATGCACAACTATTGCAATAATCCTATGTAAGATGAAACAATTAAGAATGCATACTCTAATGTATTTTGTTACAGCACTATCAAGGATGCAAATTATAAAGAAAGGGCAGCCCCGATGTATGTGAGGTCTGAGGAAGGATACAAATTATACTAAGTGAAATTATTACAAAATAAAATAAAATAAAATAAAGTGAAGATTGCTTACAATGAGGGTTTCAATGAAGATCAACGTGTTGGCATTATACCCCACACTTGCCTTGTGTTATTACAACCCATTTAAAAATTGAATAAAATGAAAACTGCAATGTGCCTCACTACAACTTTCACTCAAATCCTAATCTAAGGAAGT
Organism: Warburgia ugandensis; assembly: GCA_035236585.1. Taxonomy (NCBI): domain Eukaryota; kingdom Viridiplantae; phylum Streptophyta; class Magnoliopsida; order Canellales; family Canellaceae; genus Warburgia; species Warburgia ugandensis. Next base: position 51,610,478 of record CP141130.1, read on the forward strand.
AGTAAAATCCTACTCTAGGTTGCTAAAGATTTTCCCAATAGGATCATCACCACTCCTTTGCCAATTTCCCTTAGCACAAAATCAAACAAAATATGGTCAACTTATGAGGAATTAACAATAAATGCAAAAAATAATGAAAAACCTTAAACTAATGCAACCTAAACCTAGACTAGAGGTAAATAATCTAAATTAAGATCCACTACAAATTTGTTGCAAATTCTCAACGATGGCACCAAAAATTTGGTGTGATATTTTAAATAACTCATAAGTGCACAAAGTTATTCTAGTAGAGGCATGCAAGTAAGGTTAATATCACAAGGAATTAAATGTTTTGTGTGATATGTGGATTCTTATTTAAATTATCTAACCTAGCCAAAGAAATTGGTTTTTAACCTAGACATGGGATTTAAACTAACATGAAAGCTAAATATGACTGGGTTGGAGCCATGGAATGATAAAACATGCTAAAAGTAAACAAGCTCAAACTTAGAAGTTAATATGAATTAGTCTAAGGAACATGAACTTAAAGAACTTGCTACAAATTGAAACTTTTCTAAACTAAGACTTTCTAAAAGTAATACTTTCCTAAACTAAAATTAGAAACTTCCTAAACTAAGATGAAAATAAATAATTAATGGAATCTAAACTCAAATCAAACTACAAATCAAACAAAAAAACTAAATACAAATGACAATTAATCAAGAATTTAAAAGAAAGCTACCCAAGTATCATGTACATGATCCATGAAATGGTACTCATGATTCATGTGTTAGAAAATGACCTAAATACTTAACTTAAAGACCTAGCAACATGTAATTTAATTCAAAAAATGGCTAAATAATCTAAACTTCTATTTTGGTTCTTAATAAAGCAAGTAACAAAATGTATATGGTGCTGGAAATTAAACATGAACAGTCCATTAATAAATTCTAGCACATGCTGTTTTTGAACATCCAATCAATTAGGACTTGGAAAGCATTGTAATTGACAATTTTTTGGAAATAAGTATTTATGCTCTAAAGTATTCAACTACTTGAAACAATTAGCAATAATAATCCTCAATGAACTCCATTGATTGAATGTCAAGTTACGTCAAGGATAGAACGCATAAACATGTATGCAATTTGAGGAATTTGTGTGCCATTTTAAGGTGTGAAACTTGATTCCAATTACATATAAAACACCTTCTAACAATATTAAACCAAGCTCAGATAACTTGCAAGTAGAACCCAAAAGAATACCAAGAGAAGAGAGATTAGGAAGATGGAACTATTCTAAGGAAAAACAACATCAAACTAGTGCAAGAACTAAGCAAAAAGAACATAAAAGGTCAAGGGTACTCAAAAGAATTATGCTACTATTTCTCTTGGCTGTCACTACTAGAAAAATGATAACTTAGATCTAAATAAAATAATCAATAAAAACTAAGGAGATGAAAGAAAGATTCAAAGGAAAAAAGAGCGATAATAGGCGAGAAAGGGTAATGGGATTCAATGAATCTAAGGCACCCAAATCTCTTCATCTAATGACCACTATCTCTTGGCTGTCATTACCAGAGATTAGTTATCATTAGGAATAAGGATCTAGGGTTGAAATCAAAGGAAAATATCATGAAAGATTAAGGAACAAGGCATGAAGAATAAAGAATGGAAGCATGGAAGTTAACAAGCCAATAAAACAAGGAACAAACACACAAAAACAATGAAGTAAAACCATCAAAGAACTCACCTAAAATCAAAGCAATAACTATAGGAAGACAAACAAAAGGAGGTGTGGTGGAAGGTGGCTTCTCTAAGGGAGGAGGTATTGAAGACTTTTGGAAGGAGAATGATGAGAGTGCATTGGAGAATAAGAAGAGGAGGAAGGGTGGAGATGCCTCCTTCTTTGGAGGGGCCGTTCTACCCTTCTCCAAAAAAAATTTCACATGGAAACCCCTTCCTAAACTTTGTATGTCTTTTCTGCTATCCAAAGTAAATCTTAGAGGAGAGGAGAGGTGGCAAGCAGCGATTGGTTAACCTATGACAACTAATGAGGGATTTATGAGAGGGGCAAGGTGAGACAATGTGGGAGATGTCTACATTTTAGGAGAGGGCATCTCCCCCTTATAAAAATTGTGGATGACATTGTAGAATTGGAAAGATATGGGATAAGGATGGGAAGAGAGATAATGAGGAAGAGGAAATAGAAGATGGGTGATTGGCTGGCTAAGAGGGGCTTTAAGAAGTTGGGAGATGCCTGCTTTTTAGGGTGGTGCATCTCCCCTTTAAGTAAAAATCATAGGAAGGAGGGTGGTGAAATGGAAAGAGAGAAAAAAGTGGGGAAAAGATGATAGAAAGAAAAGTAAAGTGGGATCTTCCCATTTGTCCACATGCATGCTTACTTGTTATGACTTTCACCCCAAATATCTCTTACTTATCCTCTTTAAAACTCACTTTCTAGCTTTGGATAATTAAGTAAAATTCTCCTCTGATAGCATCACTTCATGTAGCTAGGATTAAGTGGCTTTGATAGCTTACTTTGAGGGCTCATTTGTCTAGGTGTCATGGCTCACACCTTTAGCTTTGATGGTTAGGCTAGAATCCTTGGCTTGTCACCTTCTCTCATGGCATATATGGCTAAGATGGTTTGAATGGCTCCCATGCAAAGGTGGTGGGAATGCATGGTACACATGAGCCCATTTTAAGCATCTTTATCTCTTCCAATTTCATTCTTTGATCTATGATCTTCCCTTGAGATGATCTTGACCCTTGATCACACTTTGGTTTGATGCCATTTAGGCCTTGGTTTCCTTAGGTTTCCTAGTTAGGCTAGGAAACCTCTAGAATGGTTCCATTTCTTATCTCAATCAATCCCAACAATTGGATTATCTTCCCATCACCTATAAAAGGTCAAAAATACTTACTCTAGATTAGCCTTTGAACCTACAAAATAGCAACCTTTGGAGTCATTAGGTCAGAAAATGCATATGTTATAATTTTTAGCCAAAAACCCTAATTTTACATTATAAGTTATAACTCATGGGCAACTAATTGAGTACTTTTTATATGAATTTGGACACTCATCACAACCCCCAACCAGCATTTTGTTAGTCCCGAGCAAAATATGTGAAAAATCATTAAAACAAAATGGTTGTTGTTATCGTAAGTTCTAATAGTTGCATTTAGCACATGCAATATGACCTTAAACTCCTAGGTTGCCCCTAGTGGATGAGTTAAGCCTTGTCAAGGTTTGCAATGAATATACTCAAAAAATTCTTGAAATTTTTATGAAAGTCCTTTATTCATCTGAGAAAATTTTCTTTTATTCAGCTTATTAATTCCTAAGTTTAGTGTATTAGTAAAGATGAAAAAGGTTCAAAATCCTATCCTTATGCTTAAGCTATTTTATTATTTCATTAAACTTCGGAAGGTGAGTGTGTGCTATAACTAATATATAATTGTCAGTTTTCAAGGCAAATACAACCTAAACTACCATCCAAATGTATGCTTTGACTTTAATTCTCACAGGATATAGTTGTCACTCAAAAAGAAGTTGCTTCAAAATGGGTACAAATCTCTCATTAATATGTGAGGATAATATTGTTCATCAAGTCCAAAAATCTCACATATTTCATACAAAAGATGATAACTTGCAAAGAATGGTAATGGTCTCGTGAAAGGATATCAACTATTAAGAATGTTACACTTTACCCAATTCCCTACTCATACATAACCATATCCAAGCTATACTACCACTAAGATCATGTTAGAACTTGTATTAAGACAAAATGTAGGCTTTAGTAAGGGTTATAAAAAAAATGGGTATAAAGGTAAATAAAGGTTGTCTGGAAAATATGTAAAGTTCTTCTATCAGTGTATTCACAACTTTTCCATTTTTCCTCACAAGAGTAAACATTCTTCTTTTTCACTAATTATCTTTTTTTTTCGCTAGACGTATATGTAGCCTTTTTTTATCTTTTTCTTCATTTTAACCTTTTTGATGTTCATCTCTTGAATTGTATGGTTCATACTTTTTAAGATATTCTTCAATTTTTCTACATATTTTCAAAACAATTAGGTAATGGATATGTTATAGGAGTTCAATATAGGGAAACATTGTTTGGCTAAGAAAGAAAAAGCTTATTTGTTAAAGACTCAATGGGCTAACTATCAAAAAATAACATAGGGAAGGCTAAAGGCTTCGGGTTAAACAAGGATGGTCTCTATCATTTCCTAGGTTTAATATGACTTAAAAATGATCACAAACTTAAAAGATATATGGTATACTCCTTTTAAAATTTCTCACTAGTTAACTAAGAGGAAGAATAAAGAGACCAACTAAGAATTAATGTCCGTTGAAGAAAATTTTGAATTTATGTATAACCCTCAAAAGAGGAAGAATGACCTAAAACTCACTTGGGCTATAAGTATCCATAGATCTGCTTTAAGACCTCTAAGTATATTCTCCCTTCAACTTAAAATATATATATATATATATATTGTGCAATTAATATTCCAAGTTAAAATTTTCATGATATGCTTTAGAAAAAGGATAAAATAGTGAACTAATTGTATGAAACTCTATTAATAAGTTAAAGTTCAACTGATAAAGAAATATTTAGAAAATTCAAATTCTCATCTTTATAAAGGAACTTATCATAATTTTTTTTTTCAAAATTTTCAAAAATGCAAGAAAAGCTTAGAAATCTCATGTATATGTACACCCCCATCTTGAAGTAAATATTGTCCTCAATGTTTTGAAATATAGAACACTTATATGATGAATAGGTAATGAAGAACACTAAGACTTTCTGGAAAAAAAACCTTGGGTTGGCTCTTAATAAGTGCTAAATTTTACGTCTTTGGCCAAACATATTCTATAACTAACCTACTGTGTCATAGTCTATACCTTACTAGTTTGACCTAATTTTTCCTAATCCTAACCCTGATAATGAAATGAAAAAGATTTCTCATGCCAATTCAAAATCTCATGGCAGTCTATATATTTCCTCTACCTTGAAATTTTTGGTGGTGGTAACAATATGATACAATGTACTACCACTATTTTAAATTTAGTGGGGCCACATTGATGCTCCCCCATTTTTAGTATTTCATGATAGTCAATATAATTCCTCCACCTCAAAAATTGAAATGATGGTAACATGATAACATTGTCAAATACTATGAATTTTAATTTTTTTGGACCATATGGAGTTGAATAGTCCTCTTCTTGACCAAATTGAGGGATAACATTGACCATTGTATTCAATTCATCTTTTTCCTCTATTTCCCTTACATTGTCCTAAAATTGGAGTGTAAGCTGACTTTGTACTTCACCAGAAGGTGGTTCTTGTATTATTAAAAGTAGGAACATGGTGAGGCATAAACCCTATTTATTTTGTATTACAATGCAAAAAATTTCTATGATATTTTAAAGTAACTCATAAGTGCTTGAAGTTATTGTAGTAGATGCATGCAAGTGAGGTCAATCCCATGAGGAATTGAATGGTTTGTGTGTTAGGTGAATCCTTATTTCAATTATCTAGCCTAGCTAAAGGAAGTGTTTTTTAACCTAGACTTGGGATTTAAACTACCATGAAAACTAAATATGCATAGGTTGAAAACATGGAATGGGAAAACATGCTAAAAGTAAACACACTCAGACTTGAAATCTTTCCTAAGCATGCATTCTAAAACATAAAGTAATGCAAAACTAAGATGAATTACTCTAGGGAACAATAACTTAAAGAAATTGTTACAAATTGAAACCTTCCTAAACTGAGACTTTCTAAAAGTAACACTTTCCTAAATTAAAATTAGAAACTTCCTAAACTAAGATGCAAATTAGTAATTAATGGAATCTAAACTCAAATCAAACTATAAATTAAACAAGAAAATTAAATGCTAACAGCAACTAATCAAGCATTTAAAGTGTGACAACCCGGGTTTTCTCATGCATTTTTAAATGCAAAATCTAATTCCTAAGGCAGGATGCATCCCTATTTGAAAACCATTTTATAAAAACCATGCAATGCAATGGAAAATTTTTAGTTTTAAACTCATTTAGAAAACCCCTAGTGTCATTTGCTTTTACAACAACCAAAGTAATTTTTGAAAAACTTTAGAAACCATAAATGTTTTTCCCCAGGTCCTTCCAGTCACAGCACACAGCCCAATTGTAAATTAATACAAATACATGTCCAAAGGGTAGAGAGTTTACTTATATGTATAATTGTCTCCTATTTGATTCTCTTGCTCGTAACAATAATATCTCCTGAGACGTCTTCTATTTGTGAGTGAAACTATCCTGAAAAATGTTAAGGATAGGGTGAGTACATACTATACTCAGTAGGAGTCTATCACTACTAGGTTTGCAATGCATGCTATGTTTAAAATCATGTGCTCATAAAAACATATGCATGTTCGAATAATCATGTTCAATATCGATATTAAAAACCACTATCAAACCGGAATACTGACGACTTAAAGAAATATCATAATCCAAGTCGAAAGTATCACATATCATAAACATAATGATATGCATCAGATGCTCAACTGAATCCAACTCATGGATATCTGGTATGGTATGGTCGACCAACCTCATATCATGCCATATGCAATGCAAATAAGTCCACGAAACCATAGGGTCCAACCATGCCCACGACCTCCCTGTTGTGTGGTCCTCGGGTACCTGAGGACACTCGGTCATAGCCTCAACGGGGCCTATGACACGTCGACCCAGTGCCGTGACACCAGTAGTAGCCCCCTATACCACATGTAGTTGACGTAGGGACGTTGCCCTTTTTTGGGCGTGGTACCCATCCAACTAATAGTGGTAGAGGCTGGAGGCCAACCCAAACCTCTTAGCATAGTGCCCACGAGCTCATCAGCCCAAATCATATCAGATCAAACCAGCGAAAAACCTCTTGTTCAAAACCCGTCCTCTTTGGGTGCCTCACAACTGCCTACCCAGCGTCTTTTGGGCACTCCAGCGTCTTTTGGTAACCCTCAAGGACATGCAATCTTTTAAAAACTCAATGCTCACAAAATATGCAATATATGCATTTGTTTGCAAAACATATCTATGCATAATGTATATGCAATCATTTGCAAAACATATCTATGCATAAAGCGTTTATCATATGTATGTTGAATTAAGTCATGCTAAACAAGCTATATAATTTGTACTTAAAACATGCAAAAAACAATCATGGCTCTTTAAAAAATCTAGTAGCGATAGAGCACCTACCTCAAAGTCTCTTGGAGTCACGTCCTTTATCGCTCAACCCGTCCCTGGGTCTCATTTATAAACTCCTGGGTATAAATGGATACAAGGAGTCCTAATTAATTTTAGTCTATTTAGACATTAGACCGGTAGCCCTGCCTATTGGGTCCTTGGTTCTTGCCTAATTCATTGTCAGGCTGGATCCTATGATGTGGACCTACTATTCCATAGCTAACTCTATAAATTGTCCTTTAATCTTAGCTTTAAAGTCTTGTTGGGTCCACGTGTCCCAGTTCCCTCATGTGCGTGCACGCCTAAAGGCCGTGTCAGGGACCGCGTTTTTGCACACGCACATCCATGCTCAGGTGACGCACTATGACATGCATCATCGCACGGGCGCACCTTGTATCATGGCGCGTCTCAGATCCCAGGGCACCCCATGCACCTTGGTCGAGCCAGGACCTGTGCCCTATGTCACGCACGCACCCGAGGGCCGCTCCTGGGACAGTGTACGCATTGTCGTACGCCCGGAGCCCATCCCTGGGACCCTATCCCAGGCGCACATGGAGCAAGGTGTCCCTAGGATGCCTGGATCGTGCAAGGTCATCTGGACCTGGCTCGGGGCATTGTGTTCGTGCAGGGCCGTCTGAACTGATTGGGAACATCCTCCAGCCCAGAAATTCGGCTGGAAAAAGGTCAGATCCGGCATGGATCTTGGCCTGGGGGAAGTGAAATGGAGGAAAGGGAAGGAGGGTCTTACCTAGGTAGCCTGAGGACGCCCTTTTTCGGGTGGTGTGGCTCCTCCTTTCTGCTTGAAAACCCTTGGTTGCTGGAAACTCGAAGAAGGGGAAAACCCCATTGCCAAGACCGGAAAGAAGAGACGGGAATGGGGAGACGGGAATGGCTGGCCTGACTTGGGCCTGGCCATTTCCAGAAAACTCAGAGAAACTGGGTTTGAGATGGGTTCTAGTTTTGCCTGAAACCCTAGTCTCAAACGACTGGAAAAAACGCGATTTGAAGAGGGGGGAAGATGGGGTTTTTATAGAGGAGTGAAAGGCGGTGCCCCTCAATGGCGGTGGAAGATCCCTCTAGAAAAATTGGGATTTAGGGTTTCTGGAGGGTTCTTGAGGTTGAAGACGATAGGGGGTGCCGTTATCAAAACGCCCCCCTTCGTTTTTCGCCTTTTTTTGTTTTAAACGTGTTCTGTTTAAATTATAGATATGCCCCTGATCTTTAAACATCTGTAACTTCTTCATACGGACTCTGTTTTGGGTGATTTTTGAGGCGTTGGATTCCATTTTTCGAGTAGAATCTAATGGTACTAAGTTTCCTTAAAAATTTATTATTTTACTATTTTAAATAAAGTGAAACATTTAACTCAGTTTATTTCCTATAGAATGTTCAATTTTCGTTAAAAATAGTGTAAATTGCTTGGGCATTACATAAAGTTACCCAAGTATCATGTACATTATCCATGAAATGGTATGCATGATTCATGGGTTGGAAAATGACCTAAATACTTAATTTAAAGACCTAGAAACATGTAGTCTAATTCAAACAATGAGTAAATAATCTAAAATTCTAATTGGGTTCTTAAGAAAGAAAGTAACAAAATGTATATGGTGCTGGAAATTAAACATGAGCAGTTCATTAATAAACTCAAGCACATGCTGTTTTTCAACATCCAATCAATTAGGACTTGGAAAGCATTATAATAAAAAAAAATTATGCAATAAACATTCCCACTCTAAAGTATTCAACTACTAGAACCAAGCAGCAATAATAATCCTCAATGAAATCCATTGATTGAATGTTAAGTTACATCAAGAATAGAATGCATAAACATGTGTACAATTTGAGGAATTTGCATGCATTTCAAGGCATGAAACTTGATTCCACATAAAGCACCTTCTAATAACCGTAAACCAAGATTATTTAACATGCAAGTAAAATCCATAAAGAAAAACAAGAGACGTGAAACTAGGAAGATGGAACTATACTAAGGAAAAACAGCATCAAACTAGTGTTAGACCTAAGAAAAAAGCACACAAAAGTTGAAGAGAATTCAAAGAATTAAGATAATATTTCTCATGGCTATCACTACCAAAGAAACAATAACTTAGATCTTTAGAAAATAATCAATTAAAACTAAGGAGATAAAGCAAAGATTCAAAGGAAAAAGAGCAATAATAGGCAAGTAAGAGTAATGGCAATTGATGAATCTAAGGCACCCATATCACTTGATCTAAAGGCCACTATCCCTTGGATGTCACTACCAAAGACTAGTGGTCATTAGGAAGAAGGATCTAGGGCTGAAATCAATGGCAACAAGCATGAAGAATAAAGCATGGAAGCAAGGAAGCTAACGAAGCAATAAAACAAGGAACAAAAGCAAAGAAATAGTCAAATAAAACCATTAAAGAACTCACATAAAATTAAAGCAATAACTAGAGGAAGACAACCAAAATGAGGGCATGGAGGGATTGAGGAAGATGGCTGCTCTAAGGGAGGAGGCGTTGAGGACTTTTGGAAGGAGAATGATGGGAGTGCATTGGAGAAGAAGAAGAGGAGGAAGGGTGGAGATGCCGCCTTCTTAGAAGGGCTGTTCTCCCCTTCTCCAAAATATTTTCATGGTGAAACCCCTCCCCAAAATTTATATTATTGGCTGTTATCTAAAGGAAATCCTAGGGGAGAGGTGAGGTGGCAAGGAGAGATTGGTTTACCTAGGACAACTAATGAGGGACTAAGAGAGCGGAAAGGTGGGAGATGCCTACTTTTTAGGAGAGGGTGTCTCCCCTTTGTAAAAATCATGGAGGACATTGTAGAGTCCGAGAGAGAGAGAGAGAGAGAGAGAGAGAGAGAGAGAGAGAGAGAGAGAGAGAGAGAGAGAGAGAGAGAGAGAGAGAGAGAGAGAGAGAGAGAGAGATAAGGAGGAAGAGGAAATAGAAGGTGGGTAATTGGCTGGTTAAGAAGGTCATTGATGCCTACGTTTTAGGGTGGTGCATCTTCCCCGGGAAGGAGGATGGTGAGGGGGAAAAAGGGAGGAAAAAGTGGGAAAAAGACAAAATAAAATAAAAATAAAATGGGCTCTTCCCATTGACCCTAATGCATGCTTACTTGCTTGGACTTCCACCCCAAATATCTCTTAATTATTCTCTTAAAAACTCACTTTTTAGATTAGGATAATTAAGTAATATTCTCCTCCAATAGCATCACTCCATGTAGCTTGGCTTAAGTGGCTTTGATGACATGCTTTGAGGGCTCATTTGACTTGGATGTAAGGCTCACACCCTTGGCTTTGATGGTTTGGCTAGACTCCTTGTCTTGTCACCTTCTCTCATGGCATATATGGCCAAGGTGGCTTGAATGGCTCCCATGCAAAGGTGGTGGAAATGCATGGCTTAAGCCCCTTTAGCTCTTCCAATTTCATCCTTTGATCCATGATCTTACCTTGAGATGATCTTGACCTTTGATCATACTTTGGTTCGATACCATTTAAGCCTTGGCTTCCTTAGGTTTCCTAGTTGGACTAGGAAACCTCGTGAATGGCTCCAATTCTTATCTTGATCAATCCCAACAATTGGATTACCTTTACATCACCTACAAAAGGTAAAAAATATGATTATTGTCATACTAGCTTTGGATTAGCCACTGAATCTACAAAATATCAAACTTTAGAGTTGTTAGGTCAGAAAATGCATGTGTTGTAATTTTTGGCCAAAAACCCCAATTTTACACTAAAAGTTATAACACATGGGCAACTAAGTGGGTACTTTTTATACAATTTGGACACTCATCAACCATAAAACTTTGAAAAAGACTTAGAAAATATATTTTTTTCCAAAAGAAAAACTCAAATCTCATGCATATCTACACCCCTAACCTAAACTAAACATTGTCTCAATCTATTGAAACATAGGATTCCTATATGCTAAATGGGTTATGTAGAACAATGAGAATCTATAAAGACCTGGGTTACCTCCAAGTGAGCACTAAGTTTAACATCTTTATCTAGACATGCTATATAAATGAATGTAGCTCTTATGATATATGCATGTGTTATAGGGCATGCTGAGGTGGGTCATGATATATTGGTTCCTCAAGTAATGTTCCTTCCACTTTACGGTTTACCAACTCTAGATATGGTTTCAATCTTTCCCCATTCACAAGATTTCTCCATCCTTTCTATCGCAACAGCCCCATAAGGATATGTAGTACATACAATGCAGGGTCTAGTGTATTGAGATCTAAGTTTTCCAGGGGATAGATGCAATCTAGAATTATACAAAAGGACTTTTTGTCCTAGGGTGAAGGACTTTCACAAAATAAGTTTATCATGATTGTTCTTCATTCAGTCTTTGTATATCTTGGTAGAGTCATATGTATCTTTCCTAACTCATCCAACTCATTAAGTTGGAGTTTCCTATGGGTTCCTATGACGACCCGGGTTTTCCCATGCATTTTTAAATGCAATATCTAATTCCTAAGGCGGGATGCATCCTTATTTGAAAACCATTTTATGAAAACAATGCAATGCAGTGGAAAATCTTTAGTTTTAAACTCATTTTGAAAACCCCGAGTGTCATTTGCTTTCACAACAACTAAAGTAGTTTTTGAAAAACTTTAGAAATCATAAATGTTTTCCCAGGTCTATCCAAATACAGACTCACAAATTTCCCAACTGTAAATAAATACAAATGCATGTCCAAAGGATAGAGTGTTTACTTACAAGTATGATTGTCTCCATTTGATTTACTTGCTCGTAGCACTAACATTTCCTGAGGCATCTTCTACACGTGAGTGGAGTTGTCCTGAAAAGTGATATATTTGGGTGTCTTCTGTCATGCGCGTATCCTGTCCTTAAGTGCTTACTTATGTCTGAAAAATGTTAAGGATTGGGTGAGTATATACTATACTCAGTAGGAGTCTATCACTACTAGTTTTACAATGCATGCTATGTTTAAAATCATATGCTCTTTAAAACATGTGCATGTTTGAACACTCATGTTCAATATCGATATTAAAAACCATTGTCGAATTGGAATATTGACGACTTAAAGAATCGCATAATCCAAGTCGAAAGTATCATAGATATCATAAACATAATGATATGCATAAGATGCTCAACTGAATCCAACTCATGGATATATGGTATGGTCGACTAACCTCATGTTATGCAATGCAAGTAAATCCTCAAAACATAGGGCCCACTATGCCCATGACCTCACCGCCGTGTGGTCCCCGGGTACCTGGGGACACTCGGTCATAACCTCCACGGGGCATATGACACATCGACCCAGTGTTGTGACACCAGTGGTAGTCCCCTGTACCATATGCAGTCGATGTAGGGACATGCCTTTTTTGGTGTGGTACCCTTTCCACCTAATAGTGGTAGAGGCTGGGAGGCCACCCCAGACCTCTCGGCATAGCGCCTACGAGCTTACTAGCCCAAAGCATATACAATCAATCAAGCAAAAACCTCTTTTTCAAAACTTGTCCTCTTTGGGTCCCTCACAACTGTCTGGCCCTCACAACTGCCTACCCAACGTCTTTTGGGTACTCCAGCATCTTTTGGTAACCCTCAAGGACATGCAATTTTTCAAAACTCAATAACCACAAATCATGTAATTTATGTAATTGTTTGCAAAGCATGTCTATGCATAATGTATTTATCATATGCATGTTGAATAAAATTAAGTCATGCTAAACAAGTCATATAACTTATACTTAAAACATGCATTCTCAAAACAATCATGGCTCTTTTTAAAAGTCTAGTAGCGATAGAGCACCTACCTCAAAACATCATGGGTTCTTTTAAAAAGGCTAGTAGCGATAGAGCACCTACATCAAAACATCATGGGTTCTTTTAAAAAGTCTAGTAGGGATAGAGCACCTACATCAAAACATCATGGGTTCTTTCAAAAAGTCTAGTAGTGATATAGCACCTACATCAAAACATCATCAATTCTTTTAAAAAGTCTAGTAGCGATAGAGCACCTACCTCGAAGTCTCCTAGAGTCGCATCCTTCATCACTCAACCCGACCCTGGGTCTCATTTATAAACTCCTGGATATGAATGGATAATAAGGAGTCCTTATCAATTTCAATCTATTTAGAAATTAGATAGCTAGATCTGCCTTTTAGGGTCCATGGATCCTTGCCTAATTCATTGTCAGGCTAGATCCTATGATATGGATCTACTATTCAATGGTTAAACTTTGTAAATTGTCCTCTGATCCTAACTTTATAGTCTCATTAGGTCCGCGCATCATGGTTTCCAACACGTGTGCGCACCCTGGTCGAACCAGGACCCATGCCTGCATGTTGTGTGCCCCAAAGGCCTTGCCAGGGACTGCGTTTGCATGCGCACATGCATGCCTAAGCGACGCGCTATGACGCGTGTCCTGGATGGCATCGCACGAACGCACCTTTCGTGTAGCATGGCGCGTCTCAGCTCCCAGGGCACCCTGTGCATCCTGGTCGAGCCAGGACCCGTGCCCCACATCGCGCGCGCACCCGAAGGCTGCACTAGGGACAGTGTAAGCACTGTCGTACGCCTGGAACCCGTCCTAGGGACCTTGTCCCAGGCACACGTGAAGCATGGCGTCCCTGGGACGCCTTGTTCGAATAGAGCCGGATGAAACCAGCTGGAAAAACCAGATCCGGCATGGATCTGGCCTGGGGGAAGTAAAATGGAGAGAAAAGGGAGAGAAAATCTTACCTGGGTAGCCGGGGACGCCCTTCTTTCGGTGGTGCGTTTCCCTCTACACCTGCCGGAAACCCCTGTTGTCCGGAACCCACGAAGAAGGGGAAAACCCCAACTTCCGATGAGGCCAGAGGAAGAAGAGGGGAGGTGGAGAGATGGGAATGGCCGGCCTGACTCGGGCATGGCCGCAATGTGCAGGGAAAACCGTTGTGGGGGTTTTCCGATTTTTTTTTCGGAAACCCCAACCTCAAATAGCCGGAAAAATCGTGATTCAAAGAGGAGGGAGATAGGCTTTTTATAGCCTTGCTATGGTGGTGCTGCCAATGGCGGTGCCACCATTGGCGGTGGTAGAAACCTTTGGAAACTAGGGTTTCTGGAGAAATCTAGAGGAAGAAGAAAACGGGGTGCCATTATCAAAACGGCTCCCTGTGTTTTCTGTCTTTTTCGTTTTTAATTTAAATTATAGAAATGCCCCTAATCTTTAAACGGCCGTAGCTTCTTCATACGAACTTCGTTTTCAGCGTTCTTTGAGGCGTTGGATTCCATTTTTTGAGTAGAATCTAATGTTACCAAGTTTTCTTACAAATTACTTCATTTACTATTTTAAATAAAGTAAAACATTTAACACAGTTCATTTCCTATAGAATGCCCAATTCAATAGCGTAAATTGCTCGGGTTATTACAGTTCCAGCAATATCTATGTCAAAATTGAACTTTGTTGGTGATCTTTGTTAATCTGTGAGGTTGTAGCTGTAAACCTAAAGCTAGACTACTCCTCCTTCAATCTAGACTTTACTATTGCTTACCAATTAAGTCAAATAATCCCTATTTCTAACGAGATGGTTTTGTGATCTTTGTTAATCTGTGAGGTTGTAGCTTTAAACCTAAAGCTAGACAACTCCTCCTTCAATCCAGACTTGACTATTGCTTACCAATTAGGTCTTAACCAAGGTGGTTAATAAAATTTTCATGGTAGGAGGCATTTAGACCTCAACAACCATCAACAAAAGGCATGAAAAAAATTACTTAGATTTTGAATACCCATGATAATGATAAAGTTTAAGAGCCACTAAAGTGACAATAGATTGCCTCTTTCAAAAAATGTCCTATGAGATCAAAACCCTAGGTCTCTTGCTACTTGATTTTAGATTAAGATTAATAGTTGGGATCACAAGCATACAAGGGTCAATTTAATTACCTAGGTGGGCTAGGGATTTGGTGATAAAATACAATCCTTATCTTATGATGGATCCTATGGGGCCCTTAATATTAGTGTGTTCCATCAACCATAAAGTAGTAAACATGCAATGCAAAATAAGAAAAGGAAACTAATGCTTCCTATATGCTATCTAACCAAGGGTTAGAGCAAGTGCACAACTAATGCCACAACCCAATATAATATGCAACAATTATAATGGATGACCTTAATCTATATTAGTTACACTACCAACCAACATGCAAGCTACACTAAATTCATATACATTAAGAAAATAAATGAGAGTGAAGAAGGCTTATAGTGAGGTTTCTAACGAAGATTAAGCGTGGGCCATCATACCTAACACTTGCCTATTTTTTTACAACCCATTTAAAATGAAAAGAAGAATTGCAAATTATAATGGGGGCCTCACTACAAGTTCACTCAAAAACCTAATCTAAGAAAATAAAATTTGATGAAGCTTTCACCCAATTCCCTTGGCACAAAACAAGTAAGATATGTCAACTTTTTAGGAATTAACAAAATATATAAGAATGATGCCAAAAACCTAATCTAAAGCAACTTGAAGCTACGAATAAAGATAAGCAATCTAGAAAAGAATCCAACCACAAATCCATTGCAATTCCCTGGCAACAACGCCAAATATTTGGTGTAGCTTTAAAATTATTCGCAAGCATACAATTCATAATAGTATTACATGCAAGAGAAGTCAAACCCATGAGGAATCTCACAAATTTGTATGTTAGATGAATCTTATTTAAAGTAATTAACTTCAACCAAAGAGAGAGATTGATTGGATTGGAAATCAAACTAGAAAATAAATGACAAAGAAAAAAAGGAAATATGCATAAAACTAGAAACTATAATTAAAAGAAACTTTAAAAAATTAAATTTATTTAATGGAATTAGAAACTAACATGTATTTGATAAAGAAACTAATGCAAAACTAGAATGAATGAAACTAAGAATTTTACACCAAAGAAAACTTACTAAAAATGAGACTTTCCTAAATTAAAACTTTCCTAAACTAGAATTACAAACTTTCTAAAACTAAAATAACAAGAAAAAATAAGTAACCAATAAAATCTAACTAGATTTAACAAGAATTTAGAAACATGCATGTAAATGAAAACTACACTTGAGGAAACTTTCTAAATTTAACACTTCCTAATCCTAAAACTTTCTAAAGATGGAACTTTCAAACTCAATTGGAAAACTTCCTAAAAATAAATTAAGATGTAAACAATGAATTATTACTGCTAAACTAAGATTAATCAACTAAACAAAGCAATAATCAAAGAGGTTTCATCCTAGTACCATGTGCATGATCCATGGGACGATGTGTATGGTTCATGTGGTAAAAAATGGCTAAAACCACTATATCAAAATTAACTAACATAAAATTTAATCAAAGAATTTAATAAGCAACCTAAAAAGCTAAATGGTTCCTAATGAATCAAGCAAATAAGATGTATTGATTGCTGGAAATTAAGCATGAACTTTGAATGGAAAAATTCTATATTTTAAACACTTAAGATATTCAAATCTAACCAAGCATGGAAAACAATTGAGCTAGAACTTTTTATTCAAGATAAAACTCAATATCTAAATTACTTCACTACTAGAAACAAGGATGACCAATGAACTTCAACAAACTTTAGTGATTAAGCAACAAATTACATCCAAAAGAGTGCACATATTACATAGGACATAAAAAGTACACGCTCTTTCCAAACCTGAAACTCGATCCAAATCAAACATCCAACACATTCCAATGCTCTAAAACTAAGCTAAGATGACATGTAAGTGAAAACCAAATGATAAATCAAGAGAAAGGGTGGCTAGACTAATGGAACTAATTGAGGAAAAAATACTTAGAAGAAATACAAGGATGGAATTCAATTCAAGACACTTCCTCTCTTGGTCGTCACTACTAGACAAGAATTAACTTGGATCTTTGATGAATAAGCAATAGAATAAGATGGAAGCAAAGATTCAAGTGAAAACAAGGAAGTTCTATGGTCTAGATTTAAAGAAATAAATCAAGAACATTCAAGCAATGAAAACAACGAACTGAAAACAAAGTACTAAGTTGGAATTTTGATTCGTAAAAAAAAAAGAGAGAAGGAAAATACTTAAGAATTCAAAGGAAGAATGGTCTAAAAGAAGTCCAAAGTAGAAAGCTTCAAAAGATCTCAAGCAAGAGTGCTAATTTCAAGGTTTTCTCACAAAATCTCTACTTAGAAAAAAACATGAAATGCTTGGGGATTTATAGATTTTTGGGTTTCTAATTGGATGGAGCTCATTCTAAGAAGGGAAAGGCTAGATATAAGGTTTCAATGAGGGAAAGTTAGGTGGTGAGTGAGGTAAGAAAGTGGGGTAATAAGATGACAACATGGTGGCTGCCATGTAATTAGAAAGGGGGAGGCATCACCTTCTTAGGAAGGTGGCTTGAAGCTCTTGCCCTTGTAATTGTGTGATGTTTAGGTTATTGGAAAGAGGAAAAAATAGAAAGGAAAATGGTAGGAAATATTAGGATAGATCTAGGGTTTTGAAGTGCTTTGATTTGAAGTAGATCTAGGGGTTTCCTACTTAGGAAACCACTTAAGATGCTAACTAAGCAAGGGGGAGGCATCACCTTCTTAGGAAGTTGGCTGCCTCCTTAAGCTAAAAAATTTGAAACCCTAGTTAGATGGGTGGAAAGGTTGGAAAGTGGGATTTCTCTCTTGATTGGTCTACCTATGCATGATCATCTTACCTTTTACAAATATCTCTCAAAACCTTCTAATTATCCCTTAAAAATCACATTTTTAACATAGGATAATTGCTTGAAAATCTTTTCCAATAGCGTAACTCCATGCAGCTTAATGGCTCACTTTGATGGGCATTCCTTGATGACTTGAATGGTTATGTCCTTTGGCTTCGAAGCTTAAATAGCTTGGCTTCCTTAGGCTTCCTAGTTAGACTAGGAAACCTAATGTATAGCTCCAATTCTCATGCAAAGTTTTGGAAATGTATGATTTTTTGCATGGGCCCATTTTATTCACCTTTATTGCTTCCTTGCTTGCCCTAAGATAATTTTTAGGATTGCTGCAACACAATAGAAACAAGATTTTTGTGGACCTTTCAAGGGCTCCACCACCTGGACCCCTGGCAAGCTAACTGCATAGCTCAATATGTGAAAAACTCGGTGAAGTGCAATATAGCCCATAGGATCATCTTCTCACCTCCTACGAAAGAGTAAAAATCCTAATTAAATTCTTAAAAATTATGATAATTTACATACTTACTCTGGATTAGCCTATTAATCTTCAAAATATCAAACTTTGGAATTAGTAGGTCAAAAATGCATGTTTTATGCATTTTGGCAAAAAAAACTTAGACTTTTATACTCTAATTTATAACACATGGAATAATAATTGGGTACTTTTTATACAAAATTGAACACTTATCAGAAATCCTAAGAGGAAGCTAGTCTATCATCAAAGTAAGTGCTTGGGCCACATTTCAAAATCTAAGAGTGAAAGAATTCAAAGTGCATTTGGATCTGCCCATATCACTTTTTATGCAGTCAAAAGCCTCATATATGTGACAACTCTTATCCACACAAGTTAAGCTATCATTATCATTTGCTAGGAAAACAAATTTTTCATGCATGCATGCATTCACCACCTCACCAAGCTTTCACATAAAGTTATGCAATCCAAAAACAATGTCACACACCCCATATTTTTTCGAATTTAGAAAAGCCATACAACTAGATCCCACATGCAGCGTACCATCTCTCTCTCTCTCTCTCTCTCTCTCTCTCTCTCTCTCTCTCTCTCTCTCTCTCTCTCTCTCTCTCTCTCTCTCTCTCTCACACACACACACACACACACACATGCACAAGGGGTCCACATAAGAACACATTTTCCACACTTATTTAGATAGGAGGAACACATGTTCCCATGGAGAGAAAATAAGATCTCAAAAGATGTTCTACTTTGGCAAAAAAATTATTGCTTAAAGTCAATGAGCTAAGGATGCATTAGGGTCAAGATTGATGTATAGTTAGGGCACTCCTATTCTTACTAAAATGGATGGTTTTAATTGGAAAAGGATTGGCTAGAGTGAGGATTTTTAGGAGAGGCTGAAGAGAGAAAAGGAAAGAGATTCTAAGAGAAATTTTAGGATCTTGGAGAAGCATAAGATATTCTAATGTGGACCAATGATAGTGGACCACACAAGGGAAAATAGGAGGAAGCAACCTAAGAGAGAGAGGCCTATTTAGAAAGAAAAGGATGATTTTCTAATGTGCTGGAAGATAAACTTTTTTTTTCCTTCTCCTTGAACTAAGGTGACATACAGCAAAGAAGGGAGCTCTAAGTCGGATGTGGAGTAGATCCAAGAGAACTTCAAAATTTTGGTGTGTCACACATCAAGGAGGTATATTGGGTGTCCATCTCCAATCAGGATTTAGAAGTCTTGTTTTAGGTTTTTTTTTTTTTTTTTAATTAATTTATTTATCATGTTTTTATAATGATTTAAGAATTGATTTCAATAAAAATCATACTTACTTTTTTCATCTTAAAGTTTAGTTAATGCTTTGATGCTATGCATTTTGTTCTAGCTATTTGATGCGGATTCACTTTTAATTTCTAACCATTGCTCATTCATCCTAGCTTAGTTTAAGAGTTACTTTATTCCAAGTTTATCATAGGATTAAGCATAAGTGTCATACATCCTAGGTTAGATTTTCACCAACCCTAAACATGGCTAGAAACCTTGCTAGTCTAAGCTAAGTTAGGACACCATTTTATAATTTCTTTCATGTACTTCTAAGTTAAATTTATGTTAATCTTTGAACATGTTTTTCCATACTTTCCATATTTATGTTAATTCATGCAGCAGTTTAGGACTGTTTTACAGTACATTTTAGGGCCATTTGATCATCTTATTAGGGGACTATCATTCAACAATTTTAATATTGAAGTTTTAGTCAAATAAACTCAATAATCTAGTGTTTAGATTGATGAATTCAATAAATGAGATCTGACCATTTAACAAGGGCTATTAGGAGTTAGATTTGCATGGTAGAAATAGATATTTTTCACTATTGATTAGCTATCTCACCAGTTGTAGCTAAACTTTCCATCTAGGATGAGTATGAAGCCTGATTAGATCAACAATTCCCTTCATGTATTAGTTATCATTAGATTTAAAATATTGAATTATCATTCCTTATGGTTTGTTGTATAGTTTAACATGCATAATTGATACTCCTTTCATGAAAACTATATGTAATTTCCATAGTTTAGGGGGATTGGTTTATCCATGTTATTTAGCATGACATTTGAATAATAATTATGCATTCATAGATAGTTTGTGATCTCATGGCATACAAGCTATGCTTTGCGATTCATTTGAATTGAGAAAATGGTTAAATTAGGTCTTTCATGCACACATCTTCCATGTTGATATTTCATCAGTGCTGTGCTAATATATAATATGTTAACTAAATGATACTTATTTATAAATGTTTATAATAAGTAATGTGATGGATTTCAAAACCCTAGATTTTATAACTTGGTGAATTGATCAATTTTTAGTGTAATTCATAGTTAATTTGATATTTTTAGTAGTTTCACATTGCTTAGCTAGACTAGGACAATTTAATTAAGATTATAATTAATATCTTTGTCCCAATGGGAGTCCTTATGGGTTCAACCCATATTTGCATGTCTATACATAAACAAACCCTTGCATTTGTGGTATCATTTTAAAAGCAAAATCCACTGGCACGACAATAAAATGATCCATGCTAAATATCATTTGGAGGAATCAATAAGTACTTTTGAGAACTCAAAATGTGAAAAGAACTTTTAAAAATAGATAATCATTTATGCATCAACAATTCATTCAAATTTTGTACATTTTCCAAAATCACTAGCCATTAAATTGCATGCATGAATCCAAAATTTTTCTAACATTAAAATTTTTTCACCTGTTCAAAAAAATAATAAAAAAGGCTTGAGTAAATAGAGTTTTTCTAAGCATCTAACATTCATGATTTCAAAAGAAAACTAGAGTCTATCAAGATTAGCTCACATCTCCAACTTGAACCTAGTAAAAAAGATGCTTTCTATGGGTAGTTTGCAAGTGGATACCCTTTTAATGCTCCACTAAGGTTGTAAATGGTATGCATAGCTTAGTAAAACTAACAAGAGTCAAACCAAAAAATTAGGATATGTATATTCAATTGGAACTGAAAGTATGATATTGGCTTTCATTTTAAAGAACAAAATTGTATTATTATGGTATTAATTTTATGTTTGAGTGTTGGCATTGAAACTCATATTAAAAAATATTAATTAGTGTATAGAAATAGCCTTGTAATGTATTATAAACTATACTATTTTAGAGGGTAATATAGTAATTTAAGTCCAATAAATCAATTCTTGGGTGCATCCATGAACGTGAGCGTGATGCATCTTAGCAGTTTCTATTGTGCATTCTTCTTAATTCATGATCTCAATATATTACATATGTGTATTCTTGGGTTTTAAAAGTTTTCAATAGTTCGTTTTCCCTTTCTATCTATACCATTTTCTCCTCCTATTGCAACATCAGAAGATTTTATATTGAATATCTCGAGAAGGTTTAATCCTTTACTCATATTACACAACTTGCTTTTCATAGTGAAACCTAGACTACCTACTAGAAATATTTAAGTAGGTTAGATAACAATGCTCCAACTCCTCATTCTTATGAATCCTTTTCAAATTTTTACATTTATTATGTTGATCAAATGTTTCCTTTTATTATACACTCACATGATGCTTCTCTATTTTGACGTATCAAAAAGTTTAATATTTTCAATAGCTTTCATGTTGACTCTCTCTATGCATTCTCAAGTATAGTTGCTTATTTATTTTGAACTATTATCATAGTTAGCTTCTATATGCTATAGGTCCCAGCATGATATGTGTTTTTAACTTATTTTGTATATTGTAATCTTACATGCCTATATAGTAATTAAATAACAACTACATAACTATCTAGTATAAAAATAATTAAATAAAAAATAATGCATAACCTAACCTCTAGCATATTAATTGTTTGTCTTTTGCATGTTTTCTCCTTTATTTATTTAAACCACTTAATGCCCAAGAACCAGATTAGAAATGGTGGTATCAGAATAGTCTTTAGAAAAGAAAGCAAACTCCATAATGATATGTTACAAAGAAATCTAAAATCTCAATGGTAGAGTTCTTATTTTCCATGGAATTGGACTATTTACACTCGCACTAGTAGTCTATCTAAGGATGCTGCCTACACCACCTAACCTTCTCTTCCCCTTGTTTGTCTCTCTATGTTGGCCACTTCTCCTCCTAGGCAGCTTTGCATCCTACCCCAGCACCTCCTTGAGTAGGAATCTCAGCCCCACCAACCTCTTCCATCATTCACTCTAAAGAAAAATTAGAAACCAATAAAAAACACCTTATTTACTTCCCACTCTCCTCAAAAGATTGAACACATGAAAAATGAGGAACCCAAGATCCCTATTTATAGTTTTTTTATATCAAAATAACCATTCATTAATTTTGAATAAGACTTATTAATCTCACCATCAATTTTAATCTTTTCATTGGATCTTGCCTATCTTACCATCAATTTTAATCTTTTCATTGGATTTTGTTAATTTGACCATCAATTTTAATCTTTTCAATGGATCTCATCAATTCAACCATTAATTTTAATTATTTCATTCAATCACATCAATTTAACCCCAACTTTGATCATTTCTTCAAATCTTGTTGATCCAACCATTAAATTCAATTATTTTAATAGATCTTGTTAATCTGACCATCAAAGATAAAAAATTCAAAAATCAAACAGAAAACTTTATAAACCTAAATTAATTTTAAATATTTAATTAAATACTGTTAAAACTAAATTAAGCAACTAAACTAATCAAAAACCAAAAATGAAAGTGATTTAGGACTTTGTGCATGATCCATGGATTTTACGCATGGGTCTTGCAAAAGTGACCAGAATTGATGAATCTAAAGTAAAATATCATATAAAATAATTAATTGATCTAATGAAAAATATTAAAACGTAAATGGGTTCTAAGGATTCAAGAAAATAAGGTGTTTAGATGGCTGGAAACAAACCACATAGTTAAAGGGAGGAAATTTCTATATTTCAACTACTTAAGAATGTCAAACAATTCAAGCATGAGAAAGCAATTGAAACCACAAATTTTATGCAAGGAAACAACCTAGATCTAATTTAGAAAACCAAGGGTTTTTACATTTTTATATGGGCTTAGATCTAGGGTTTCCTAATTATAAAATCACTTGATTTTGCCAATTAAGCAAGGGGGCGTCCTCCTCTTGGATGGTGGCTCCTTCCTTGACTTAAAAACATGAAACTCTAGTATGAATGGTTGATTAGGGATGGGAAATGGGTTAGGAAAGTGGATTTTTCTCTCTTAATGGGTCCCTTAATGTAAGATCATCTTACCTTTTACATTAATCTCACAAAATCCCTTAAAAATTGCACTTTTAACA
The DNA here is from genome assembly GCA_035236585.1 of Warburgia ugandensis. Taxonomy (NCBI): domain Eukaryota; kingdom Viridiplantae; phylum Streptophyta; class Magnoliopsida; order Canellales; family Canellaceae; genus Warburgia; species Warburgia ugandensis. The sequence goes on from CP141130.1 coordinate 51,634,161, forward strand.
TAGGAAAGTTGCTTGAATTGATGCTCCAATTATGTGGCTCCATGTTGCATTGCTCCTTGTCTTGATGGCTCAGTTTGATGGCTCATTAATTGGTGGCATAAGTGGTTTTAGTGCTTAGCTTTAAGGCATGAGTAGCTCATATGGCTTAGCACCCGTTTTCATGGCTTTAATGGCTAAGTGACTTGGATGGCTTCTAAGCAAAGGTGGTGGGAATGCATGGATTTTTTTGTATGGATCATTTTAATCACCTTTGATTTTTTCCAATTTCTTCCTTACATGCCCTTGGATGATGTTAAACCTTCATCACACTTTGAATTGATGACAGTTAGGTTTTGACTTTCTTAAGTTTCTTAGATAGGTTAGGAAACCTCATGAATGGCCTCAATTCTTAACTCAATCAAGATCGTCCTTTTGATTACCTTTTGAACATCTACAAAAGAAGAAAAACCCTAATTAAATCCTAAAAAATTATGATCATTCACATACTTACTTTGGATTAGCTTCTCACCCTATAAAATATCAAACTTTTGAATTATTAGGTCAGAAATGCATGTGTTATAAAATTTTGGCCAAAAAACCTAATTTAACACTATAAGTTATGACACATGGGCTACTAATTAGGTACTCTTTATATATAATTGAACACTTATCATTCCCAATTAGGATTTTCAGGAGTACATCTCAAATAAGTCATCTTTTGTGACTATCGTCAATCTGATGGAATTGAAATCAACTAATCTCTATCGACATTTGCATGGAGCCAAAAAACCCAAAATGAAATCTAACTGGAGTCAAAAAGTGGGAACAAAATAACAAGCAGAAATTTATATCTATTCATATTTCAATGAAAAAAATAGTGCTACTCACTATCACTTTGAACCTTAGATTTTCTTTTAATTTTGTAATCATAAATGGAAAACTTTTCACTTGAAACATATGATTTTTATTGAAATCGTTTTTTTATTCAATATGAGTCTAAAACTTTGTCTCTTTATGAAAGATAGAAATCTTGGTAATAGGTCATCCAATCATAATTCATTTCATTATTCACTCAAAAGAAGTAATATTAACTTATTATAACAAAATTCTATTATTTAAAATACTATAAGAACTAACATCCTTCGTAAAGCTAATTTGTTCATTTAAAATATAATAGAAAACATGAATAATAAATTTAATATATTATAACAAGTTGTTAGATTGTTTAGAATCACAATAACTTCTTCAACCTGTGCTGAATTTTGTCTTAGGGTTCACTTGTTGTTCCACTCAACAAGAGCTTGTACACATCTCTTTAGCATACACTAGATTACCACCATTATTTTCTCATCTCCTTAACCCAACATGATATAACCCAAAAGTCAAATCCTTTTCCAATGATCTTAGGAATGAAGTGCTAGGGTAGCCAGGGAAGGATGTGCTTAACACCTCTCCTAAAATATCACTACACATGAAACAAAGAAAAGAGGAAGATGGAGTGGAAGTATAAAAAGAAAATTTTGCATCTCCTTAGCTAGATACTCTTAGAAAAGATGGTAGCTTTAGTTAGGCAAGAGGCAAAGAGGAAATTAGACGTCATTCTCCTTAAGGAAGGGTTAGCCATAGAAGAGGCTTCCAACCTTAAGAATGAACTAGAAGAAAAGAAAAAGAACAGGAAAATAGTGGCTCTTGGCTTAGGACTCACCAATTCCAGCCTTAGGAGATGGTGAAAGAACTAGGCACTTTCCTTTGAAAGTTCTCCTACTCGTCGACATGATGCCTTTAGCTAGGAACTTGGATGGATTTAATTTCTTCAACCATTACTTTATGAATGGAAGGAATCCTTACTTCCATACAATGGCACAAGGATTTCTTTCCTTATCCTTTTATTCCCAAATCACACACACACACACACACACACACACACACACACACACACACACACACACATATGAAAGAATGAAGGAACTATGTGTGTAACGCGAAGGAGAATGAGAGGGGTGCATGTGATAGAAAGAGGGTAGCGTGTGAGCGAGAGGGTAGATGTGTGCGTGCGTGTAGGATAATGGAGGAAGGTGGGGCGTGTAATGAAAGTTGATGAAGGGTGAGGCATGGAAGGTTGAATGGAGGGGAAGAGGTGTCATGATGAGAAGGAAATAGATTCATGTAATATAAAAGGTGGAAAGTGAGGCTAATGAGTGGAATGCTTTGGTGGTGAAGGGCATGCTAATCTAAGGATGAAAAGAGCATGCAAGTGTGCATGCATGCAATGGTTAGACGTGTAAGCGTGAGATGCACACAACTTAAAGACTAATGCATATAAGGTAAAGAGGAAGAGGGGGTGTTATGGAGGATGCATGCAATAGATGAAAAGGTAGGATTTATGCGTGCAACTCTGTAATATCTATGACTATCTAAATCCCTTATAATATTCATGGAGATTTTTTTTTCATTTTTCCATTCCTTTCCTCCTGAACCTTTTTAGAAATTCAATGCATGAATTCATTTCCAAATATTAGCATTGTAGTTAGGAGAGTAGTAATGATACAACTAAGGAGAGAATTGATTGAAAACATTAGGTAGAAGAAAGGCTTGGTGGGTTAGAATGTAAGGTAGAAGAGTATGGTAGGGTTCAATTATACAAATCAAAGTAAGGTGGGAGTATAAGTGAAAATTTAAGAAAAATAGGTAAGGGTAGATGGGGGAATTCCTTCTAAGGGCTGTATAGGGGAATTCCTTGTAAGGGCTGTGTTATGCATGCACGCTACCAACCCCATTTTTGCGATGCATTAGGGGGCTGTGTTGGCTGCATGCTCCCTGCGTGTGATTCTTTTAAGACCGAAGAGAGCTTGGTAAGGTGAAAGCAACTAGTAAGAGAACAAAGAGATCTCCAGCCCAGAAACAATGGAAGATGGGCTAGAGATGAGGACCCAACGAGGGATCCTATGAGGGTTGAACAATGAGCTAGGAAAAACTAGTGGAAGGGAAGAAACAATGCAGTGATTGAAGGGGCAATTCAAGCTAGAGAAGAGGGACTAAGAGTGATAGGAGTGGTAGAGAATGAAACTAAAGGAAGTTGGAAAAAAGGGAGATGCAGTAGGGCGGAATTCCATGCCCACCCCTACACCAATCGGAGCAACAACAGTAGCAGGAACTGGGTTTTTTTCGTGGGACTGAACCGTCTGGTGAAGGGCTGTGAGAGACAACTTCAACAAGAAGAGAGGGTTCGAATAGAAATCCAGGGGTTAAAAGAACTGGAATTGTAAGCGTTGCAGGAAGAGCAAGCAGACGCCTGGAGGCTCTTCGCACCTGCAATTTCTCACTTGGGTTGGAGCCTGGAAGATCGCCAATTAGGGTTGAAGAATCATGGGACTCTCCCTAAGAGGTAGGGGTTTCTTGGAATTAGTTAATGCAACTTGTATCATAGACTTATAACAGTAAATCTTGCTTGTATCTGGCTTTAAATTTCTATTTGAGATCCATCAATGAATCCCAGTTTAGTGCGTCCTATTTATTATGCCTTGTTAGTGCCTTGAATTCTTTCATGTTAGCCTTTGATTTCCTTCCATCTATTGAATGTTGAATGATTTAGTGGTAAAATTCCAAATTTCTTAAGTTAAAATGATGAAATTTCTACTTAGTCCATACTTGTGGAAATGGAGGACCAGTATCCTACTGATGATCCGTGCATTTTCCCCCTTGGTTGAGCACTAATTTTGCTGTGACTATAGTCTAAATGTATGTGATTGAATGATGGAGAATGGTGGACTAAATGAGGGAGGCCTTTGGGGGAAATTGATGAAGGGAAATGAGCAGGAGTCATACATATTTTTCCTGCTCTGTTAGTGTAGGAAAAGGACGCCCAAATTTCCCTTGCTAAAGAGGCAATGAATTGGCCTTTCTTTTAACCTCTGCTACGGTTGAATGTTGAAGAATTTCGATGGTGATTGAATGTGATTGAATGAATGTGGGAGATTGAAGTTGAAAACCTATGTAATTTCTTGCAGGTTTCTATAGGAAATTGGCATCCTATTCATGCTTGGTAAAACACCCTTAAATGTATGTTATATTGGCCTTTGATAGAATGATCTGAATGGACATGTGGTAATGACAAATAATGAAGTTAAGCAAATTCCCACCTAAACTTTGCTCCAAAGGATGATCTAAGGGAGTGGAAATGAGGCTACATTTATAAGCTGGGTATTGGCACCCAATTCCCTCACTTTTGGGGGATTAAAATTATAATGATATTGTATAAAATAAGTAATTAATATGAATACACTTTAATCAGGATCAAACAGTGACTAAGTCTAGGTGAAAAACAATATACCACTATTAGGAAAGGAGTGTCAAACGCTCATGAATGAAGGTCGTTACATTGTAGAAAAATTGCAGGAAATAGCATGACTTTAACTTAGGGGGAAGTGGAGAATTTAAAATTTATCAAGACCCAAACAACACACTTTAGTTGTCATAGGACAAGCAGCTAATTAGCTTTTGGTTGGACCAAGGTATCTCAACCTATTCCCTTGCCTTTGGTTAGCTATTCTTCACTTGGCAAAGCACGCTGCTACTAGAAACTGCAGGACACATGTGGAAACCAAGCTTGGAAAAATACCTTAAATGACTTGAAAACATGAAGAGAAACTTCAACAACCACACTCAAGCCAGGAGAAAGGTGAGTAGTTGAAACAGGGAAAGAATTGGATCTGTTGGACTGTACATGATCCAACACTACATTGAAATTCTGCTACAATTCCTGCAAAGCAGCAGGAAATACTAGTAAGTGCATGGACTATAGCGTAAGTGGAATTGTCTAAGTACTAATTTGAGATGTATGTATTGTAAATCATAATCTAATCTAGGTGAGGGACTTTTAACCATCTTGATAGTAAATGTATAAACACCCATGGAATTGGAGTTTAAGGAAAATTCAAATTCAAAAAGACACTAATGTTTTATGAGAAACAAGGGTCAGATTGTGGCCCTAAGTTAGTAACCAAGCAAGTTACCCTACTAAGTCTTAAGCTAGAACGCTATCATAACAAAAGCTTCTAACGTGCTGCTTGTAGAGGAGTGTGAGTAAAACAAGCCAATGCATCATTCAAACCAACAAGCAAGCTACTCTATGACTTGTTCTCTAGTTACTTGATTATTTGTTTTCTTCACTTGTGGATGTATGAGGAAGTTTGTAGGTAACATGGGATATATGAATTCATGTGCTTAGTCTTGCTTATGACAACAAGTAAATGAAAGAAATGTATGAACATAAAAAATAAGTTGACTACCTGAAGGACCATGATTGAAAATGTGAATCCTTATGAAGCATGACATCATTGATAGAAAACTCCATGCATCCCATTTTTGAGAATCTTACTTATGCATAGTAAGATTAGAAGTTGTATTTTTTCAACGGGTTATGGTGCACTTGATTGACAATGCAATTTGTCAATTTGATTGGAATTTTTAGGCAAGTGCTCATGCATAGCTATAAGGCCTTGAGATGTATTAGATTTGATATGAGGGGGAACTACTCTACAGGTGGTTGGAGAAGGTTGACCCCAAGGCAAGCACTTACTGAGTAGCTGTAAGGCCTTCTGATGGATTTGATTGATGTTTTGGGGGACCACTCAGCATACAGGTTGAGTGCGAAGGATCCCCAGAGGCAAGCTTTCTCAGTGCAACTGTAAGGCCTGAGACTCTGTGCTAGGAGTAGCTGGCCCCTATCCTCTAAGATGATGATAGATACCAACTCGGAATGAGGTTTTAGAAGTGTAGTTGGCATGGGGACTACTCTAAGTGTAACTAGTTAACCACGTATGAGGATTGGTGCACATGACCATGTGGTATCTATTGGAACATAATACACAGTAGTTTCGAACGAGTAATGGTACCGCATTCGAGCATAGGAGTCTATGAGATATATTGAAGTTCATCTTGGTCATGCCAGATGGTGTGTTTAAATTTACTCCAAGCATACAGATCAATTGTAGTAGATATACATGAGTAAGGTCGATCCCACGAGGAATCTCACAGACTTTCTATAAATTGGATCTAGTTTGACCAATTTATTTCTTAGCCAAAGAAGATGGTATTTGATTGAATTAGGAAAGTAAACATGCATAAATTTGGAAAGCACAACTAAGAAAACTTAAAGAAAATAAGTACTTCTAAACAAAATTTCTAAACATTCTAAACAACCTAAGATGCAATGATTTAAGTAAGGAAACTAAACTAAAACAACTTAAACTAAGAAGATTCAATTCAAGTACCTTGTGCATGCTCCATGGAGTTGTGCGCATGGTACTTATAAAAGAAAAGATGAATGGTGCTTTTGACTTTTGAGTTTATGTACATGTAATCTAAAGAAAGCAAGGTGCAACATGTGTTCTAAGAACTAAGCAAATTATTCATGGATCTAAGGGAATTTGATTGTGTGAAACTTATGGAACTAAGAATGATTAATTAAGTAGGAATGATGCACATAATACATGGTTAATTGAGCATGGAATATGCGTGTTTATTCAAGAAGTCAACTAATAAAAAATTTCAGAACTTAAAGGTGTTAAAATCTGCATAAACTATGAACTTTTCATTGAATGGAAAGAGTTACAATTTAAGTGTGCATACACATGATTGATGCATCATTTTCAATCGCATTAAATTCATCCAAAAACTTATCTTTAACCACTCTAAAATAGTCCAACAATCACCCTTAAAACATGTGTGTTCATCTAAGAAGAGTAAAGAGGAAGAGAGCAAAAGAGATGAAGTATGGAAGTAGAAGATGGAAAGGAGTAAGCAATTAAGCAAAGGAAAAACAAGAAGATTCAAACACGAATAGGCAATGAAACAAAGTGGATTCAATGGTTGCTTTAACTTAGCTGTCACTACAAGAGCTAGCAATCTTTGAATCAAATAAAACTAAGGCAAAAAAATGAGCAAAGTTCAAAGGAAACTAAGGCTGAAAATTGCACCTAGAATAAGGAATTAAACAAAACACTTAAGGAAAGAAAACAAGAGGAAAAACTAACCTTAAAAGTTTTGAACTTAAAGGAGAATTGAGGCTTGAAAGGCAACTAAGCATCGATAGAAAAAACATTAAAGGCTTGAAGATGGCTGGAATTTTATGAAGATCAACCAAGGAGGAAGCATGATGCTCCCTTGACTACTAAGGTAAAAAATGTGGTAAGCCTCTTCTCCTTGATGCATGGTTTGCCTTGGGTTTTTATAGAAGATTTTAGCTTTTCAGGTTTTCTAGAACTCTAATCCTAAGAGATAAGAGAGAAGAGATAAGGTATGCTTAAGATAAGATATGGTAGGAGACTTAGGATACGATAGTTAGAAGTAGGATTCTAGGGAAGTGCTAGGAAGGAGAGTGGAAGGAGTTGGACGTGGAGACCTTAGAGGTATATGAGGAGAAAATGGTAGAGGGAAAGTATGACGACTCGGGTTTTCCCATACATTTTTAAATGCAATATCTAATTCCTAAGGCAGGATGCATCCCTATTTGAAAATCATTTTATGAAAACCATGCAATGCAGCCAAAAACCTTTAGTTTTAAACTCATTTTGAAAACCTCGAGTGTCATTTGCTTTCACAACAACCAAGGTAGTTTTTGAAAAGCTTTAGAAATCATAAGTGTTTTTCCCCAGATCTATCCAATCACAGCACACAGCACACAGCCCAACTGTAATTAAATACAAATACATGTCCAAACGGTTGAGAATTTACTTACATGTATAGTTGTCTCCTTTGTTTATTCACGTGCTCGTAGCACTAATATCTACTGAGGCGTCTTCTATTTGTAAGTGGAACTATCCTAAAAAATGTTAAGGATAGGGTGAATATATACTATACTCAGTAGGAGTCTATCACTACTAGTTTTGCAATGCATGCTATGTTTAAAATCATATGCTCTTAAAAACATGTGCATGTTTGAACAACCACGTTCAATATCGATATTAAAAACCACTGTCGAATTGAAATACTGGCGACTTAAAGAATAGCATAATCCAAGTCGAAAGTATTATATATCATAACCATAATGATATGCATAAGATGCTAAACTGAATCCAACTCATGGATATCTGGTATGGTATGGTCGACCAACCTCATGTCATGCCATATACAATGTAAGTAAATCCATGAAACCATAGGGCTCAAACTATGCCCACGACCTTGCCGCCGTGTGGTCCCCAGGTACCTGAGGACACAGCGTCATAGCCTCCACGGGGCATATGACACATCGACCCAGTGCCGTGACACTAGTGGTAGCCCCCTGTACCACATGCAGTCGACATAGGGACATGCCCTTTTTGGGCGTGGTACCCGTTCCACCTAGTAGTGGTAGAGGCTGGGTGGCCAACCCAGACCCCTCGGCATAGCGCCCATGAGCTTACTAGCCCAAATCATATAAGATCAAATAAACGAAAAACCTCTTTTTCAAAACCTGTCCTCTTTGGGTACCTCACAACTGCCTAGCCCTCACAACTGCCTACCCAGCATCTTTTGGGCACTCTAGTGTCTTTTGGTAACCCTCAAGGACATGCAATTTTGCAAGAACTCAATGCTCACAAGTCATGCAATATATGCAATTATTTACAAAACATGTCTATGCATAATGTATTTATCATATGCATGCTGAATTCATTTATATGCTAAACAAGTCATAAAATAAGTCATGCTAAACAAGTCATATACGTATACTTAAAACATGCAATCTCAAAACAATCATGGCTCTTTTTAAAAGTCTAGTAGCGATAGAGCACCTACCTGGCTAGGTCGCGCTAACCCCTTTGTCCTCATACGCTCCTAAACATGGTTTGGGGAATCAAGGTTAGTTTGGCCTATCTTTTATGGGTTTTAGAGTGGTTGGTCTTATTACTTAGGCATTAGGGGTCCATCCCTATGCCTATGGGTGTCCTAAGGTCCTAATTGGGCCTTGGTATCCTTAGTTTTCCGAAGGTCTAGCGGCCACGTGCCACCATCCTATTCTAAGGGTCATGCCCACCTTTGATTGGGCCTTGATCAGGGATTTTATAGTTTGGGTGTGTCCGCGTCGTCGACACGGACACAATGCCTTTTGGGCGCCTCAATCGGAGCTCTAGATCTCAAGTTATGAGCTTTTTAGTGTCACACCTACATAAGGACCTTAAGAGTGAAAAGGCGGAATGCTAGCACGCTGCGCGTTAGTGGTATGCGCCCCAGCTTCCTTAAGAAGCGGAAAATCCCAAATTGTTAGGGTGCTGCGTGTCTGTGGCATGTGCCTCAGCGGGCGTGTCTACAGATGCGTTGAACTTTCTGCCCGGTTTTTTCATTTTGCGGGCACGTCTGTGTTCTCTTCGAACGCGGTTGACGTGTCCTATGCGGTAAGGAGCGTTTCGCTCGTTAGGGGACCGTGGCATCCTCAAGACACCCTGGTTCAACCCTATTGAACCAGTGCGGCCCAGGGAACGTCCCTGGGTCCTTGGTGACTCTTCAGGGCTCTATTTTGCATGATTTTTTGTGCAAAAACTTAGGAAAACTGAGCTTAGGACTACTGTGAAGACGGGTTTTGAGGGATCTTGGGCATACCTGGCTCGTTGCTGGGTTTTTCTCCTCGTTTCCCCTCTAGGTTGCTTCTCCAAAATGAGTTTTCTTCAAGCTTTTGGGCTGCCATTAGAGGCGCCCAAGAGCTCTATTTATAGAGCTATAAGAGGGTTCTGGAGGGGGCTCTCATCGCCCTTGAATGGCGGTGGAGAAACCTCTAGAATGGCGGTGATTTCTCCTCCAATCACTGCCGTTCTAGAACTCTCTAGGGGGTTGAAGATGAAGGGTGCCCGTATCAAAACGGGCCCCTGTGTTTTGCGGGCTAAATCCGTTTTTTGTAAAAATTACATTTTTGCCCCTGAACTTCAAAGGGTCATAACTTGCTCATTTTAACTCCGTTTTGGGTGATTTTGGTCTTGTTGGATTCCTTTTTTTGAGATGCACCTAATGGTACCATTTTCAGGACCAAATTTCTGGGTTCAGTCAAGGTGACTAGTGAAATGACCAAAATACCCTTATTTCCAAAAAGTGAACTTTTCATTGCTAACTTGGGATTTTAATGTTACAAAATTGGAGTCATTACAGAAAGTGAGATAATTAGAAGATGAGAATTCTTAAGGAAGATGGCAAGGTGGGAGACGTGACTTTTCAAGGAGGTACCCCCCCCGCCCCCCCTGTTCCCGCATTAATTTCCTTAAAATTAGGGATAGAGAAAGTTAGGAGGAAGACAGGGGATGGCTCTTCTTTGATTGGTCTATGTAGTGTGCTATCTTACCATGTTTGATTTTCATCCAACTACCTTCTAATTATCCTCTTAAAAATTTCACCATTTTTACATAGGATAATTGCTTGAAATCTTCATCCAATAGTGTAATTTCATGTAGCATTGGCTAAGTTGTCTTGATGGCTCACTTTGATGGCTTAAATGGCTTCATGGCTTCAGTAGCTTGTCTTCCTTTGGTTTCTTAGTTGGACTAGGAAACCTCGTGAATGGCTCCAATTCTCATGCAAATGATGGAAATGAATGTCTTTGGCCTGAATATTTTTCATCACCTTTGATTTCATGCCATTGCTCCCTGGGGCTCCTCCCTCTCACGCACAGCAATGATACGCCTACCCCTACATCCTCCAATGAGCTAACTGCATAGGTCAACCTACAAAAAAATCTATGAAGCACAATATAGGTCATTGGACCATCTTCTTACTTCTTATAAAAGAGTAAAAATCCTAATTAAATCTTAGAAAATTATGATGATTCACATAATTACTTTAGATTTGCTTCTGGACATACAAAATATCAAACTTTTGAATTATTAGGTTAGAAATGCATGTGTTACAAGTTTCTTAAAAAACCCTAAAAAGAATACTACAATTTATAATACATGGGCTACTAATTAGGTACTTTTATAATAAATTAAACACTTATCACCAGGTCACTCTTGAGAGTTGGATGATTCACAATGGTTCGACAGTGTGGGATGTCTTTGTTGGGAGGACAAGATTTTCCATCGTCCATGTGACAGGACTAAATTGCCATCCCATATGTCATGTATGGGTTCTTTCCAAATTTGGCGAGCATATTTGAGAAGCCATTACTCCTTTCTCAACAAAGCATGATATGTATTGCATTAAATTATCTTGATTTTACTATTGGTTTTACATGAGAACCGATATTTTGAACAGCACTCATTTTGACATTACAAGTGTCATATTAACATGCTAAATATGAATGAGTTTATCCAGGTAAGGTACATATGACTATGACATGCATTAAAAATTCAAAACACATCATACTGTTTGGATTATTATCTCTCTTTTATAGATTTGACTCATGCATGCTTTAGTATCTTTACAAATATATATTTATGTGTGTGTATCTATAATGTTTGACTACTTTGTATTTTGAGCAAACTTGTGGTATTATATTTATTCCATGGTGAGAGTTTTATGCTCACCCCCCTACAAAACATTTTGAGAGAGACGTCGATGAGGTTCAAGGTAGGGAAAGAAGCACTAGAGCAGCTGAGTGACTCGTATTGTTTTTATATGTATGTGAGCAATAGATCATTTACTTATGTTGGAAGTTTGATTTTGTAATAGACTGTGTTTAGGAGTTCGCGTTGTAAATCTAATGTGTGATATTTTTGACATTATAATTTTTATGGACCATTAATGTGTGTTTTTAATAGTAGTTCATGTTGTAACAAGCAGGTCCTGTGGCATGATAATTTAATTTAATGCACTCTTCCTATTTTAACTTATGCGAGAAAATTTTCAATAGTAGCACCCAATTTGAAGGTGGATATTTTTGAAACATACTTATATTATACTTTTCCCAACTCTTTTTTTTTTTTTTTTCAAAATAAAAGAAATTTTCCAATATTGTTTTAGAAAATTTGGGATGTTACAAACTTCTACAATGGAAACTACCATGAGTGTAGCTTAAATGCATGCAAGAGAAAAAAAAAAAAAAAGCAACTCAAGATCTAAGTTTAAAAAAGAAAGGATGCATGCTACCTAAAGAATGTAAGCAAGGAAGAAAAGTTAAGTGGGTTCAATAAAGGATGCAAGGAACGAAGTGCTATGGAGATATGATGCATGTGTTATGAATGATCTAAGCATAAAAGAAAATAAATGCTTGCAGCCCTAGGTGGACGCGTGCAAATCTATAAATTAAAAGAGAAAAATAAGAAGGAGAATGAGACAAATAAGAACAGGAAATGAGTTATGGTCAAGAACCCTTACCTTTTCTCCATGGCTAGGGCATGTACATCCTAGGAGCTTAGGTGAAGGTGATCTCTCTCCCTCTATTTCTCCAAGGATGCTACTCTAAGACCTAGGAAAAGTAAGAGATAGAACTTCCTTCTCCTACATCTCTATTTATAAGTTTTCGGAATGGAAGCCCTAAGGAATGGAGTGTTGGGATCATGCTTGGATGAATGATTGAGATGAAAGGGAAGTGGAAGTGGAAGAAAGAAAGAACGTTTTACAAGGGGGGATGTGGAATCTATAGTGGAATGGATGGAGATAAGAAGGAAGGAGATGAGGGTGGAATGGAAAGAAGATATGGGAGGATGGGCTAGGAGAGAAAGAGGAAAGAAGGGAAGGAGAAAATCTTGGAAAAGTGGTGAAAATGGAAAGGTAAATGGGTGGGAGATGTGAAATTTATCTTTATGTATTTGGAATTCAAAAAAGTTTGAAATGAGTTTGGACCATTAGATTGAAATGGGTGGTGGAGATCTTTCCTTCCCTAGGGTTTTGTTTGACTTTTTAACAAGGGAATGGTGGCTAGGGTTTGTGAATTTTTTCTTTTTCATTCTTGGCCCTTGGATCATTATTACCTTAGCATAAGTGAATGGGATTTAGTTATAATGTTCTTATTCACAAAGATCTCTCTTTAAGGGCTCTTTTTCTCTCCACCGTTAGATTAGGATGCTTTAAAGTGGATGGCCTAGATTCCTTTGAGATTTCCTTATCCACTCCTAGTTTTCCATTAATTTTCTCCTAGCCCACAATAATTTTCTCCAGTCAATTGGATTTAAGCAAGGTGGGATGTCTCCCCCTTTGAATTTGGACATTTTTCCTCAAAAATAGGTGGGTAGTCAACTAAAAAAATCTCCACCAATGGGCTTTCAGTCTAGTCTTCATTGAGTGTAGCTTCTCATTGGTCTATCTTTAATTGAGTGAGTATCCATTGGGTGCCTAGAATATGCATGAACAGGGATAGATCTTGGCGTTTGAGTGCTTGAAAAGTAAGATGATTTTCAATAGTATATTTCCTATAAGTTGTCTCTCTCTTCTCCTCCTTATTTTTCTTCATCAATATTACTTATTTCTTCTTATAAATCATAGGGAATTGAGCGGGGGAGTACCACCTTGCATGAGAAAATTGTGCACTTCCTTATCCCCTTCTTTGGTTGAGTAATAGCGAGAGTGTAAGGAAGAAGACTTATGTGGACCTCAGTCTTTTGACTTGTTTCATTTCAGAGAAGCTTTCATTATATCAAATACCTATAGACTTAAAATTTGTTAGTCCTCAAGCAAAACTACTAAAAAGAAAATCTAAAATCTAAAAAAAATTCTAACCACTTTCACAGGTGCTCTCGTATCCATTTAGCATATAAAAAAAGCATTTAAGTCCCTAGGTTATCCCTAGTGGATGAGTTGTAGTCTCGTAATGGTTTCTAGAAATGCTATCCATAAACATTTTCAAAAACTATTATGAAAGTCCTTTATTTCTCTTAGAGAATTTTCTTGCATTCAACATTGATCAAATTCCTAACTTTAAAATGTTAATAGAAATGGTCAACAATTCAAAATCCTATCCTTATGCTAAAGATATTACATTTAGATCAATCATTGGAGTGTAAGAGTGTGATTATAGCTAATATATATACAATTATTGGTTTCTAAGCAAAATATAACATAAATTATCTTCCAAAAATATGCTTTGGCTTCAAATCTCACAGGATATTCTTGACAATAAAAGAGAAGTCACTCAAAAGTGGTTTAATCTCTCTTCAATATGTGAGTAGGATAATATTTGTCAAAGCAAAAATTCTTGCATATTTCATACCAAAGAACAATTCCTTAGAAATGAACTAATATAGTCTCATGAAAGATATCAACTATTAAGAATATTTAGCTTTATCAAAATCTGTATTCATCCATAACCATAACCATATCCAAGACATACTTCTCCTAAGATCAAGTTAAGACTTCTAATAGGACAAAACATGGGCTTGTGACAAGATTATCAAAGAAATGATATACGGGACTTTGGAAGATATGTAAGGGTCTTCTACAAAGTATTCTCAAACTTTCTTTTCCACCCATAAGATTGAACATTTTCCTTTTTATTGACTATCTTTTTTCCTTTTTCTCCTTATCCTTGACTTTTAAATATAAACCTTTTTCTAAATTTTTCTCTTTTATGTTCATCTCTTGAACTATATTGCTCTTATTTTTTCTCTTCTCCATATATCACTACAGATTTTCAAAACTATTGGGCAATGGGTATATTATAAGGATTAATAAGGGTAGTGTTCAATGGGTTCACAAAGAAAAGGCTCGAGGGGTTAATTAGTCGTGAAATAGCATAGGAAGGTTAAAGGCTTTGGGTTCACAAGGAATGGCCTCTATCATTTCCTAGGTTTCATATGCCTTGAATTGACCACAAACTCAAGAGATAATTGGTATAGTCCCTCAAACATTTTCTTAATAGTTGACCAAGATAAGAATAATGAGATTAACTAAGAAATTATGCGCGCTAAAGAAACATTTGAATTCTTATATAACCCTCTCAACGAAAAATTGGTTCTAAACTCCCCTGGATTATAAGTATCAACAAATCTTCTTCAAAATCTCTAAGTTATATTTTCTCTTCAACTTAAACTATATATATATATATATATACATATATAAGATTATTAGTGCAATGAATATTTTGAGTTTAACTTCCCATGGAAATTTTTTAGAAAAAGGATAAAAAGATGAACTATTGATACACAAATATATTAATAAGCCAAAGTTTGATTCTTATATTTGTAAAGGAACGTTTCATACATTTTCAAATATTTTGATTGTTTTATAACAAAAAAGAAACTTGAAAAAAAATAAGGAAAAGACTCGAAAAAGACTTTGGACATAAATTTGAAATACCCTTCCCCTAGACTCAAATTAAAAATTATCCCCAATGTTTCCAAATAAAAGTATGGACAAATGAAAAACTAAGTAAAGAGAGGGGGGTTAGATAGATATTACTTGCACTCTAGAAATAGTGCATTGATCTATTGATGTGACCATAGAAAAGAGAGATGCAAATTCCTACTACAACTATACTATATCTACATTATGACACAAGTGACTTGCTATGGTTTTAGTCCTAATAAACAGTTCTAGTGGGAGTTCCTCCTCTTCATCAAAGTTTCTCACATCAAAATATGGTTTCAATTGCTGGCCACTAACTTTGTAATGTTCACAATCTTTCTCAATCTTGATGGTCCCATGATGATATACAATTCTTATAATATAAGGTCTAATCCATGAAGAGCATAACTTTATTAGAAAGAGATGTAGATGGGAATTGGAGAGAAGGACCTTCTAACCTAGTTCAAACTTTTTGTGCAGTATGGTTTTGTCATTAACCATATTCCTACGATCCTTGTACCTTTTGGCACTATCGTATGCATCCCTCCTAAGTTCTTCCAACTCTTGAAGTTGGAGCTTCCTATGGGACCTAGCTTTGTCATTATCAAAATTGAGATGTTGTATTGCCCAATATGCTTTATGATTGAGCTCAACAGGTAAATGACAAGCTTTTCCAAAAACTAGACAATATTAGAACATACTAATAGGGTCTTGTAAACTATTCTATAAGCCCAAAGTACATCATTTAGTCTAAGAGACCAATCTTTCCTATTGGAGTTTACCATTTTCTCTAGTATGCACTTAATTTCCCTATTGGATATCTCAACTTGCCTATTAGTCTAAGGATGGCAGGGCATTGCAACTCTATGGGTGACTCCATATTTCTTCATAAGGGCCTCAAACACCCAATTGCAAATATGTTTTCATCAATCTCTGATAATGGCAGGTGGAGTGTCCAAGCATGAAAAGATGTTATCTCTCAAAAATTGGACCACCACCTTGTACCCATCTGGACACATAATACACTCCCACTAGGATGTATTAGTTTTCAAAAAGAGTTTGGGAAGGGACCCATGAAATCAATGTTCAAGACATTGAAAATTTCAATGGTCAAGATTGGGTTTAGTGACATTGTGTCCCTATTGCCAATGTTCCCTAACTTTTGGGAGAAATCACATGCTTTACAAGACATGCAAGAATCTTTAAAAATTTGTGGGCCAATAAAATCCACATTGCAAAATTTTTGCAATAGTCTTCTTAGCATTGTTATAGCCCCCATAGGCATTGTCATGGCAAAAGGAGATGATTTTATCGTATTCTTTGTTAGGAACACATCTCCTAATATTTTATTGGGACAGTACATGAATAAGTACAAATCGTCCCATATAAAGTACATAGCCTTGTATAGATAATTAGATGTATCTTGTTTTGACCAAAATGCTGGCAGTTAATCTATTACAAGATAGTTGATTATGTTAGCATACCAAGGTAATTAGGAAACATGCATAAGTTGCTCATCCAGGAAAGTTTCTTTGATGGGCATAGGTTCACTAGTGGACTCAACTATCGACTCAAACATGTGATCTACTACTATGTTTTCAAAACTATTCGTCTCGAATTTCTATATTAAATTCCTGTAGCAGCAAAATCCATCAAATGAGTCATGGTCTAGCATACTTTTTCAAAAGAAGGTAATCCAAGTAGATCATCACCATAAACCCTAAAGGATAGGACCCAAACTTGTCCAAGGCAAAACTATAGCTAACAACTCTTTCTTTATAGTGTGTAGCTGATTTAAGCATCATTGAGAGTCTTACTAGCATAATAAATCACGTGGAGAAGTTTAATAGTTTACTAACCAAGAGCAGCACTGCTCACATAATCAGAAGTGTTAGACATTATCTCAAATGACATGCTCCAATCCGGTGGTCGTATGATAGGTGCAAAGGTGAGCTTGGCCTTCAGAAAATTCAAAGGCCTTCATGCATTCTTCATCAAAGTAAAAGATTGCCTCCTTTACAATCAGATTGCAAAGGAGCCTAGAAATTTTGCTAAATTTTTTATGAAGCATTGATAGAAACCAGCATGGCCTAAGAATGAGTAAATATCCTTCACAATCCTAGGTGGGGGAATATTAGAGATGAGATCCACTTTTGCCTTATCAATGCCTTAGAACTATGCCACTTTTCAACATGAAATGGCATTATTCCCAATTAAATACTAAGTTCTTTTCTTAGCACCTCCATAATGCTAGAGCTAGGTGGTGTAAGCACTCATTAAAACAAGACCCAATACTGAGAAATCATCCATAACTACTTCTAAGAATCTCTCCACATATTTGAGAGGATACTTATTATACACAGTTGAAAAGTTGCATGTACACTACATAACCCAAAAGACATGCATCTGTAAGCGAAGGTTCCAATAGGACAAGTAAAGGTAGTCTTCTCTTGATCCTCTGGTGCGATATGAATCTAGTTGTGACCAAAATATCCTTCAAGGAAGCAATAATATTCATGTCCAACCAACCTTTCTAGCATTTGGTATATGAAGGGAAGAGGAAAGTGAGCTTTCCTTGTGACTGAGTTCAATTTACAATAGTTGATACAGACTCTCCACTTAGTTATCATGCAAGTGGGAACTAACTTGTTGTTTTCATTTCTAACTACCGTGACACTAGATTTCTTAGGGACAACCTAAATAGGACTAACCCAAGCAGTATTAGAAATTGGGTAGATGATGCCTACATCTAATAGCTTAAGTACCTTTACCCTAACTAACTCCTTCATGTAAGGGTTTAGCCTCCTTTGCAATTCCCAAGACAATTTTGCATTCTCTTCTAAATGGATTTGGTGCATGTAAATGGTTGAGATGATTCCCTTTATGTTTGAGATGGACCACCCTATTGTTGTCTTATCTATCCAAAGGACATTAAGCAACCTACCTTCTTGATTTTATTGAGACCAGTCACAATTCTCACATGCAAGTTTTTAGTGGGATCTAAATATTCGTACTTTAAGCTTTTTGGCAATGGTTTAGGTCTAATGCGGGTATTTTCTTGGGTTAGATCTCCTGAGTGGTGGAAGGTGGTGTTAGGGGCTCTATTTTAGGCTTCCATTTTGAAGTGTCCACTACCATTATAGCTTCAAGTAATGGTTTTACTTCCTGAATGGAGATGACTTGATCCATGATTGGATCATACTTGGAGAATGAAAGAAAAGTGTCATGAACTAAGTTTTCAGTAATATTCACAGCAAAAGATTCTGCATGGTGCATTTGTTGTACTACGTTGAAAATATTGAACTCTAGTCTCATATTGCCAAATGATAGTTTCAAAACACCACTCTAACAGTTGATGATAGCATTAGATATGGCTAAGAATAGTTGGCTTAAGATGATAGGAATCTCATTATCTAGATTAGATACAGCTTCTATGTTTAGGAAAGGAAAGTCCACTAAAAAATGGAATTGATCAACTTGTTGTGACATCCTAGTTTTCTAAAAATGATAATTGGAAAAAAAAATTATTTTAAAAATAAGTTTGAAAGAGGCATAATACATAACATACATACATACATACATACGTATATACATATGTACATATATATATGTTTAAAAACAATCTTTTCAAAATTGGTTTTACTATGGAAATCTTCTCAAATAATCTAAAATAGGAAGAACACACTAACTCGAATTTCTTTACCATAGGATTTGCTAGTCACAACATGAAATACTATTAAAAACACACTCCATTTGATAGTCCATTCAATTTTAAATGTATCAAATATCAACCTTATAGTCCAAGCTGTTAAACACAGTCTACTACAAAAATTAACTTCTAACATAAGCAGATGATTCTTTGTTCACATACAGCCAAAAGTGCTACGCGAACCACTCAACTATAGAGGCGCCTCCTCTCCTGTGCCATGCCTTGTCGATGTGTCTCCTGGAATGTTTTATAGGGGGTGAGAATAAAAGGCTCATCATGGAATAAAGCTAATAACACCAATCCACCTAAAATACATGACAACCAATAGTATAGTTACATATGTAGATAAATAGTAAGAAGTATTAAGGCATGCCCTAATTGAATTTGTAAAAGAGATAATAATCAATTAGCATGAAGAGTTTAGATTTTTATTTTTTATTTTTACTAGAGCATGTATGATCACATGTATACTTTAATTTAACAAATAAATTTGAGTCTAATATAATTAACATAATACTCAAAAACCCTATGCTCATATGTGCTGTAGTCACCTCCAGGCAACTATCGTCATCATATGTTTCCCATAGATAACACGTGGTAGTCTCTTAAAAATACAGGTTCTCAAAGAAAAACCTCGATAGGTGAATCCTTGATAATGAAATGCACTATGAGAGATGCTCTATTGAGGAAATATAAGGGTTTTGCAAATATGCTCACCAAATCATGCAAAGTAGCCGCACATAACATATAGGTCATCATTTTAGTCCTACCACTAGGACACTGGCAACTTTTGTCCTACAAGCAGAGACCTCCAATGTCGCTCCTGAACTATCCAATGCTTGAGAGTGACTTGACATAAATCATTATGCACCACAATATCTCATCACACAAACTCCCATGCTCGTATGTCGTACCGTCAGCTCTAGGCAACTAACATCATCATACATTTCCCATAGATACCACATGGTAGTGTGCCCCAATCCCCATGGTCGATTAACTAGCTATACCCAAAGTAATCCCCATACTAATTACCATCCCAAAAGCTCATCCTAAGTTAAAGCCCCTCACCGAGCTTGTAGTAATCATAATCTAAAAGGGTAGGATCCAACTACATCCTCGCATAGAATCTCAGGCCTTATAGCTGCATAACGAAACCATGCCACTGGAGCACCCACCCACTCAGCCTATATACTAAGTGGTCCCCCAAAACAAATTGATCAAATCAAATAGGCAGGCCTTATAACTACTCAATGAACACTTGCCTTAGGGTCTACCTACTTGAGTGTTGGGCAGTTGGCCTTAACATCAAATCAAATACCTCATAGGACTTACAGCTATTCCATGAGTGCTTGCCTTAAAAACTCTAATCAATTTGGTAAATCACTTTCTAAACCAAGTGTACCTTGAAATAAAGAAAGGTTTAAGTTGCACACTATCTAGAACATGAGCAAGAAGTCTCAAATGATTTGCAAAGTATGGGTTTTCCATATACCATGCTATGATCCATATGGCATCACAGTTTCAAAATCAAAGTCCTGCAAGTAGGAGACTCATTATCATGTTCACACCTTCTCTTAATTTTCTTTATATATATATATATATATATATATATATATATATATATATATATATATATATAAGCATGACTAAAAGCATGTAACCCAAACATCACAAGTTACCCCTACACTTCCACACATAACCACAACTGAACAAATAGGATCCATTAGTCAAATAACATGAGTTCTGATGACTATATTACAAGTCGTAGAGGTGCTTACCCTTTAGGTTAAAATAAAAAAAACATGCATTCATTTATTTTGTTCATGCTATTTTATAAGAGGACATTAGGAGCTTTCCTTACAGAAATATTCAGACTTATTACTTAGGGGTATGCCTCACTCAGTTTAGAGTTTAAGGTCTCAATTTGGTCCTTGTTACTGTCTTTATTTCCACATGGGACTTATGATCTTTTAGAGCTTAGTTGTCCTTTGACTTCTATTCTATGGTTGGTTACAAGTCTTACGGTAACTTGATGGAGGTCGCCAGCCTTCACTAGGTTAAGTGTTTCTATGTTTACACTTTAGGTTTGCATTTAGGTCTATGTGTTCCTTAGAATGTTGCCCTTAGCTTGTAAGATATTTATCTAAATTTGCAATCATGAGTTAGTTTGCATGCCATTCTAACTCTATGTCTTTCCTCTTCATGATTCATGCTTGTTGAAATATCTTTTCTAACTTGACTTCCACACATGCCTTTGCAGTTTCTAGCAGGGGCGTGCTTCGTCAAGCAAGGAGAAGTCATCATCAAACTTGCTAATTTAGTCCTATCTCATGAGAATTTCTCCATGATATTTTTATTTTGGAAGTCCATGTATTAATTACTATTTTACCAGTTTTCATATGGCTTTACACCTCTTAAGAAGAAGGAGAGTTTTGGGCATCAATATCTTGCTATAACTGCCAAAAATTGCACTCCTCAACCCTATGATCGTAATGCCCGAGCAATTTACGCTATTGAATTGGACATTCTATAGGAAATGAACTATGTTACATGTTTTACTTTATTTAAAATAGTAAATGAAGGAATTTGTAAACCATTAGATTCTACTAAAAAAAAAAGAATCCAACGCCTCAAAGAACGCCGAAAACAGAGTTCGTATGAAGAAGTTACGGCCGTTTAAAGATTAGAGGCATTTCTGTAATTTAAATTAAAAACGAAAAAGACAGAAAACGCAGGGGGCCGTTTTGATAACGGCACCCCGTCTTCTTCTTACTCTAGACTTCTCCAGAAACCATGTTTCCAGAGGTTTCTGCCACCGCCAATGGCGGCACTGCCTGTGGCGACCCAGGTTTTTATAACACATTTTATAATACATTTTGTAAAGATAGGGCCCTTAAAGTAAAACATTTTCGCAAACCAAAGCAGCGACAATTCTTTTCTTTAGAATTTGTTTTGTAAAACCTAAGTCACCACCTCATACATAATATAAGTAGAATTTTGTATAAGATAAAATTCCATTGAAGGAATATACTTTTATTAAACTTCAGGATCCATCCAGTGGTTCACAAGACACGTACCCATTGTATCCTTACAATACTTGTCCAAATATACAATCCAAATTACAAAGTTCAAAATTCAATACATGTTCTAATACAATGTTTCAAGGGATATACCCTGATTACTTATTCTTCAATTGTTCTTCAAATCTTGAGCTCCTAAGTCTCCTTCTCTGTATCTGAGATATTGTAAACATTCGAACATTTACAATATCTCAGCAAGCTATGCTTGGTAGGGGATAAGAATGTAAGTTATTGACAGTATAATCTCAATATTCAAGTATCCCATAATTCATTCTATCATAAACACATTCATTAATAACTATTAGTTATAAGGACATCTCATTTCCTTGTCATTTGTGTTTACCTTTATACATACATATTGTATAAGGACAAATCTATTAAAAATGTAAAAATAATCAAGCATCATTTCTATACAAAGCTGATCAACCCTTTTCATTATAAGAGATTTGTATCTCAGCCAGTTACTATACAGGGAATTTCCCTTCTTGGGAAAAATATTGGTAATATACAATTACCTGACATTTCATCATGTCATCCCTTAAGGCATTTCACTATGCCAATTTCATATGCATCATAGTGCAAAATAATCAAGGACTACTATGCTTGCAGTCTGATTCATACAGCGCGCCCGGATAACTGTTCAATAATCCACTTATACCATTCTCAGTGGAAATTACAATATCCATGTCCATATAGGAGGACCATGGCTGTCACAGTGGTGGCCTTCCCATAAATGCCCCACCCGACTTTTAGCCTTTCTTAGGCTTGGTATTCAATATCATCAAGTTTCAGAGAGTGGGTGGCCAAACCCTCTTAACTCTCCTAGCATAGCATCCCCAGGCCTATGCCTGTTTAAAATAAAATCACAAGCCTCCAAGCTTGTATGTAAAATAATACTTATACATATCAGACTATCTGTCTGTTTATCTAGGACTGGAATATTTTCTACTTTCCTATTCACTTAGGGTTGTTCTCAATTCTCAACTTGACCATTTAATACTTATTTTCCTCATCATTTGGTTGGATCATATTTCAATTTGAGGTATTTACCTTAATATATTGGTATCATACATGTCAATACTTCAAAACATAAGATCATGTATTAGACATGTATCTTCATGTAAAGGCATTCTTAATAATCCACCTACCTCAATAAGGTATTCTTACTCCTTGAAATCTGCCATAGTCTCGATCAACATATATATGTCAAATCATATGTATAATGTCATTTTTCTAATCAAGTGTACATACTACATGGTCTTTTGATCATCCTTATGTAGGATGATCTGAATCTTTCTTCCTTGAATATCCTATATCCATGGGTTTAATATTATCTATACAAATACTATCTATATCATACATAACAATCTAATTTACATTGATGTTTCTTTTTCCTTATTGTTTTTGATCATACAAGATCTCATCTTGTTTGATCATCCTTATCTCACTTACTATTTTTATTAGGGTTAGATAATTTGCTATCTTTTTATGTTCTTCTTATTATTATTCAACCAGTTAGTGTCTTACTTGGTTGAAGATAATTTATTTCTTCCTATCACTAGACAACTCCTCATTATTTCAAGATGACCAGTACTTACCAGTTAAAGTCTGCTCAAAAAGTGGTTAATACAACCCTCATGTAAGGAGGCGTTTAGACCTTTCTTACGTCAATGGGAGGTGAGGGAAAAGCACTTGGCTCTTGTATACCCCCTATAACCACAATGGTCAGAGTCCACTGGAGTGGTACTAGCTCAACCTTTGACAAGGTTCCTATGAGCTCTTTACCTTAAGTCCCTTCTCTAATTGATTTTAATTAATTTCCATGGATATGCACAATGTCATCCATGGATGTTCATTATTTTCCTATTTTGGGCCAAGGAAATGATAAATCATTCCTTATATTGTCCTACTAACTATAGCCCTTATTAAGTCAAAATCATTCATTCATCTTAGTTGTCCATGAATTTCTATATTTCATTAGTTTACATTTTTGGTGATTTATGTTCCTTATATCTTAACAATTACTTAACAATTGAATTAAATTTGACAATAAGTAAATCATCAACTTGAAAGCATAAATCAAATATAAGTTTAACAACTATATACTAACATTCTTCCTATGAATATAACTTAAGCTAGTGAAATAAAACTAACATGATCCTAAGTTATGAAACACATCTTCTATCATAATGAAATCATGTTTAAATCCTAATTTACACTAACATGATCCTAAGATAATCAAATCTACTAACAAATTACTCATTTAGGGCATATCATACTAAAATTTAAAGATTACACTATCATGCTTTCTAACTTAGAACATAAATCACATTTACACTTCTATATCCAATAAAAGACAATTAGAACTTAAAACATAAATCACATTTACACTTCTATATCCAATAAAAGACAATTAAAATAATTTTATTAAGATTATTATAAACCTTTAAATATGATCCAATCATTAGATCTTAGGTGTTTTCCTTTAGATCAAGGGTTTTAATTACCTTTAGGGCTTTTAATCCATTAATATCCAAAAATCATATCCACTTGATTTTGTCACATTTCATCCATGATCTAACTGGATTCCATCATAATATCATCCCTTTAATCCATTCCAAGGATCTGATCATACTTGATCTCATTGATCAAGTGGGTCCCTTTGTATTTTTTTATTTTTATTTTAGGGTTTTTCTACCATAAAGGGTAGATCCCTTATTTTATCCAAGATCTGTCCAAATTAACCATAGATATTACTTTATTATATTATTATATCATCACTAAAATAAATTTCCAAGATCTGATCACCTCAGATCTTGAAGATCTTAGAAATTGGACACTTATTTCCAAAATACAGAAAAATACAGAAATAAATTTTAGAAATATTATGACTTCATTAGAAACTAGACATTACAAGCTTTCCATAGCTTCTTTCTGATCTCAATTTGGAGTTCATATGACTCCACAATCTTAAATTGAAGTTTTCAGCCATTCTTAGGGTCCAGATTTGATCTGGGCCCACCAGAATTAATCTCTCTCAATTGAGGGTCCAACCCTTGTTAGATTTTCTTGAAAATTGTACCCTAGGGGTTTTTGACCCTTATGGATTGATTGGAATGCTCAGAATTTCCATCTGAGCTCTCTATCACCATAAATTGAAGGGGCTGGTATTTACTTTATTTTTACCATTTTTCATTCAAATTAAATTATAGAAAAATAAAAATTACACTAAAACATATTAAATATGAATGGGAAGTAGTTCCACCTACTTGATTGGAGAAAAACAATATAATTGATGCCCAATTTGAGAGAATTACCAGTTGATGATAATATAGCCCGATTATCCACCTTTTTGTGATTTTCTGTTGTTGGAACCGTTGGATCTTGAAATTGATTTGGGGATTTTATATATACTGTAGTATAGTATGTTATGGACGGTGGAATTGATGAAATTCTTCCTGGAACGGAGTGCCTAATTGAATTTAGGTCTCTTGTTCCAATTAGAAAGAGGAGAGAGAAATAAGGAAAAGAGAGTTTGGGGAGGGATGAAGAGGAATTTGGGGCTGAAATTACAGGGAAGATTTGGAAATTTCGTGGTTAAGGTTGTGAAAATTTTTGGAAATTTTTGAGACATATTTATAGCCAAATTTGAATTTTTTATCATTTCTTTTGATAAGATATTTTAGAATTTTAGAATTTTTAATTACTAATGCATTCTCCATTCCCACTACAATCTCCACTACCAGAAATAATGCATTGAGCAATTATTGGTGCTTCTAGAACGTTGGCCCACTTTTATGTGAAAAGACCTTTTTGCCCTTTTTAAATCCAAAATTGGAGAATAATAGGCAATATTTATCCGAACTCAGAATCGAGCGTACTTAGTGGCGTTGGAATCGTATTTCTAAGTAATTCATGAATATTGAGGTCTTATTTCTTGGATATGGGATATGGGTAAAATTACCATTTTACCCCCAAATGGAAAAATTAAAGAATTTTCATTTTAACTCAGAATTGAACGTACTTAATGTTGTTTCGATCAGTTTTCCAAGTACATCCATAATTTCTATTTTTTAATTTATAATATAATCTCTATAAAAAGATAATTTTCAATAACCTAATATTCCAGCCCAGAATTTCTAAAAATTCAAACTTTATTAATTTTCCTTAATAATTTACAAAAATTCGGGGTCATTACACTGCCATAGCAAGGCTATAAAAAGCCCTATCTCCCCCCGTTTAAATAACGATTTTTCTAGCTATTTTGGGGCTGGGGTTTCCGGCAAAAATAGAAAACCCGTCTCTAGCTTTCCCTACACATTTCGGCTAGGCCCGAGTCAGGTTGGCCATTCCGTTTACCTGTCTCCCCATTCCCCTCTCTTCTCTTTTCCGTTCTTGCTTGACATTGGGGTTTTTCCCCTTCCTCACGATTTCCGGCAACATGGGGTTTTCAGGCAGAAAAGAGGGAGCCACACCACCCGAATGAGGGTGTCCCTAGTTACCCAGGTAGGTTTTCTCCCCCTCTCCCTAGTTTTTCCTTCTTCCAGGCTAGATCTGTGTCCGATCTAGCATTTCCAGCCGGAAAACACACCAGGGAAGCCGGTTCTAGCCGGCTATGTGCGAACAAGGCATCCCAGGGACGCCATGCTTCATGTGTGCCTGGGATAGGGTCCCTGGGACAGGTTCCAGGCATACGACAGTGCGTACACTGTCCCTGGTGCGGCCTTCGGGTGCACGCGCGATGTGGAGCATGGGTCCTGGCTCGACCGGGATGCACGGGGTGCCCTAGTAGCTGAGACGCACCATGCTACACCAAAGGTGCGTCCGTGCGATGCCATCTAGGATGCGCGTCATAGCGCATTGCTTGAGCATGCATGTGCGCTTGCAAAACACGGTCCCTGGCACGGCCTTTGGGCGTGCACACACGTGAGACGGTCGCGGTTCAACCACGATGCAAAGTGTCCTGGGAACTGGGACACGCGGACCTAATGAGACTATAAAGTAGGATCAGAGGACAATTTATAGAGTTAACCATTGAATAGTAGATCCACATCATAGGATCTAGCCTGACAATGAATTAGGCAAGGACCCATGGATCCTAAAAGGCAAATCTAGCGATCTAATTTCTAAATAGATCGAAATTGATAAGGACTCCTTGTATCCATTCATATTCAGGAGTTTATAAATGAGACCCAGGGTCAGGTTGAGTGATGAAGGATGCGACTCCAGGAGACTTCGAGGTAGGTGCTCTATCGCTACTAGACTTTTAAACAGAGCCATGATTGTTTTGAGAATGCATGTTTTAAGTATAAGTTATATGACTTGTTTAGCATGACTTAATGAATTCAGAATGCACATGATAAATACATTATGCATAGACATGTTTTGCAAACGATTGCATAAATTGCATGATTTGTGGTTATTGAGTTTTGAAAAATTGCATGTCCTTGAGGGTTACCAAAAGACACTTAAATGCTCAAAAGATGCTAGGTAGGTAGTTGTGAGGACCAGGCAGTTGTGAGGGACCCAAAGTGGACAGGTTTTAGAAAAGAGGTTTTTGCTTGATTGATCATGTATGATTTGGGCTAGTAAGCTTGTGGGCGCTATGCCGAGAGGTATGGGGTGGCCTCCCAGCCTCTACCACTATTAGGTAGAAATGGTATCACGCTAAAAAGGCATGTCCCTGCTTTGACTGCATGTGGTATAGGGGGCTACCACTGGTGTCACGGTACTAGGTCGAAGTGTTATATGCCCCGTGGAGGCTATGACCCTGTGTCCCTAGGTACTCGGGGACCACACGACAGTGAGGTCATGAGCACAATGGGTCATATGGTTTGAGGATTTACTTGCATTGCATATGGCATGACATGAGGTTGGTCGATCATACCATATATCCATGAGTTGGATTCGGTTGAGCATGTTATACATATCATTATTTTTATGATATATATGATACTTTCGACTTGGATTATTCGATTCTTTAAGTCATTAGTATTCCAATTCGACAATGGTTTTTAATATCGATATTGAACATGAGTGTTCAAACATGCACATGTTTTAAAGAGCATATGATTTTAAATGTAGCATGCATTATAAAACTAGTAGTGCTAGACTCCTACTGAGTATAGTATATACTCACCCAATCCTCAACATTTTTCAGGACAGCTCCATTCACGAGTAGAAAACGCCTCAGGAAATGTTAGTGCTACGAGCAAGTAAATCAAAAGAGACAATTATACATGTAAGTAAACACTCTACCCTTTGGACATGTATTTGTATTTATTTATAGGTGGGCTGTGAGCTGTGACTGGATAGACCTGGGAAAAACATTTATGATTTCTGAAGTTTTTCAAAAACTACTTTGGTTGATGTGCAAGCAAATGACACTCGGGGTTTTCAAAATGAGTTTAAAACAAAAGATTTTCCGCTGCATTGCATTGTTTTCATAAAATGGTTTTCAAATAGGGATGCATCCTACCTTAGGAACTAGATATTGCATTTAAAAATGCATGGGAAAACCCGAGTCGTCACAGTTGGTGTCAGAGCCCAGGTTTTATCCTTTCACAGCCAGTCCAGCATGTCCAAGGGTCTTAGACAATGGAGAAAGTTAAGAAGTAGTGTAAATAGAAGTAGTAGAGATGACTAGCATATTAATGCTCAAGGTATTTCACCATAAACAAATAGGTGAAAAAGGAGATGGGTCTAGCAAATACTTAGATATTGGATGGCTTAAATCTTATCAATAAGGATTGTTGTGCAGTGGTGCAAACAGGGAAAACTCATATATAAATTAGATTATGATGAGAATGATGACTGACGATGTTAGTGAACTTGTTAGTAGATAGTTCTGACCTGTAATAGAGTAATCTCACCAAAGGTGAGAAAATCGAAGAACCTAGATGGCTATCTTACCCTTCTAAAGAATATCAGAATATGAATATGATAGGGGATGTAAAAGATGGACTTTGGGAATATTTTGATGATAATCTAATAAGGATGAGCATACGAGATGATACTAGGGGATAATTGTGACTCATACTAGGTCACAAAGGAATGGATCCTAAAGGACTTAGCTCAATTTTGGATACCTTAATTGGAGTCTTATGAAGAGTAAAGTGCCATCGAATAATAATTACCTGAGTATTATGGAGCAAATCAGAAGATGTATACAAGTGACAGATTATGTGAATAAGAGAAACATAACACGAATATGATAAGGAAATGAATTCGACCGAGTTATCAAAAGATTTTGATGATAATACTAGGGATGATAATAGATTGATCCTAACATAAACTTATAAGAGAAGTATAGCATGACCAAAATGTCAATGCCATTATTAAGACATTGTATGAATTTTATTGAGGCTATAGGCAATTGAGGATTTCAATGATCTTAAGATAGTTTAGAATTTCTGAGAAGCATTCAGTTTATCATATCCATAAGTAAAGGAGTAGATGTAGTATCGATTATATGCAACAAAAGACATTGATCTAGGTAGACAAAAAATGAGGATTTTGAAGAAAAGAGAGAAAGAGATAGAGATATAATTACCAGTATTCGATGAATGTTGAATATTCAATGGAAGAAGATCATGACTTTATGGAGATACATACAAATCTTTCATCTTGAATCCGATGGGAAGGTAAACCAATCAAATTCAAAGGAATAATACTAGCTAAGTTGGTGATTTTATTATGAAAGCGTCTAATAGAGATAAAGTAGATGGGATTTAAGACTTTGAGTAGAGTATCGAATTTAAGGACATTATGCTACCGAAAATTTTCAAAGTAGAATGGTGACCAACTAGAAATTAAATTCTACAAGTAGTTTGATGGCTGTATTTACTATTCCATTAACGCATAAGAAACACTAGTGGTTGTAGTCCAAAAAAAGGAAAATTTGGTGATATCCTACTTTGCCACTACATAAAGATCTATTGAAAAAGAAAAGAAGACAGGACAGCGACTAGTCCATTTGTTTTTCCGCAACTCGGGTGTGATCAAGGATCAATATGATGTCTTAGAGGAAGAGTGGAAGAGCAAGTATTTTAATGCCATCAATGACAAATAAGTACTGATCACTCTAGAGACCCTTGAGCTTATGACATAGATATATCTGGAAAGAGATCATGAGGTAATCAAATAAAGTCTTTCTATGTCATAGAAAATGCTCCATGCTTACCTGAGTGTTTTTCAAATTTGATGATTTAACAGCTTTAGCATAACTTGATGTAGTAGCTATTGAACGAGAACTGCTATTATAAGCTAAGTATGAGGAGGCACTTGAAAGATAAAATTTGAGGAATTGAGAAAACCACTACTTATGATGATGATACCCCCTGACAATTAAGACTGAATGGTTGATGATAAAGCATTAATAAAAGATTGAACAATATATTGATATAGGGAATGGAAGGAGAAAAGTTGAGGTGGCCAGCACATTATAAGGAAGATTTAATGTTACGTTGCCTTTAGACAAATAGTTAGTTGTTATGAGCATATACCAAGTATAAAAAATCAATTGAAGGAATTTCCTAAGGACTAACCCTACCGGAGTGAGTATAGAACTTTTGGACTGAAAGGTTATGAAAAGCAAAGAAAGGACAAAGAGGATGATGACAAAGGATTCAATCATGACCTAGTAAGGGTACTCGGTTATGAATAAGAGACTTTTTGCTTTGCATAAATGGGAACATTATTGAAAATCCTAATGACAAATTGATGTGAATAGTGAGATAGGCCTCTGGACGAGAACACTTGACCCATGATGATGAATCGACCATTAACATTTGACATGAGTTTGGATAAAATCTTCACGAAAAAAAGCGTTTAATGAATTCAATAATTATGAAACTAGATATAGAGTTAGGACATTTTACTTTCAGTATATGATAAGGTCCTCGATGGAAGATGCTACTAATTGGCTTTCATGATTTTATTTTGAATGTAACTTTGGTTGAGGAATCAAGTCACATATGGAAAATGACAGACAGTTGAAATTCGAAGTTAATCAAGGGTTTGGCTGTAGAGCACATGATACCATGTCAGTTATTGAAGTATCTTGGGGACAAATATAACAGATAAGAAGCAAAGTTAGACACAATAGAAAGAAGGTAACTTTTTTTGGACTCTTACTAATGACATATAACCAACCATTAGAAGAAGATGTGGATGATGAAGAGATCACTAGATGAAAGACAAGAAGAAAAAGGGATTATCCTATGATATTCAAAATGAAATAGGAGAAATAAGATCATATGATCTCAAAGAAGTATGGAGTAATTTATACATGAATAAAGAAGCATGAACCTACGAGGAGACTATCCTATACATGATGAGAAAGGTATAAGCATCTAAGGATTTTGAGATAGAAGAATTACAGCTAGAAACCAGTATTGTTAAATTGGCACGTATGGGAGTATGCATCAGAGTACGCAGCGAAAGCGGCCCTTATAGGTAAGGCCTTGTAGAAGGAACAATAAAAATGATAAATTAAGATTGAGCCTAGATTTGATTCCTAAGGGGGGAATACATTCACCAAGAAATTATCTAAGAGACAAAATACCTTGAAGATGATAATTTATGGAATTTTAAGGACGAAATTCTTTTAAGGGGGTAATAATGTAATGCCCGAGCAATTTACGCTACTGAATTGGACATTCTATAGGAAATGAACTATGTTACATGTTTTACTTTATTTAAAATAGTAAATGAAGGAATTTTTAAGAAAACTTGGTACCATTAAATTCTACTCGAAAAATGGAATCCAACGCCTCAAAGAACGCCAAAAACGGAGTTCGTATGAAGAAGTTACGACTGTTTAAAGATTACGGGCATTTCTGTAATTTAAATTAAAAACGAAAAAGACAGAAAACGCAGGGGGCCGTTTTGATAGCGGCACCCCGTCTTCTTCTTCCTCTAGACTTCTCTAAAAACCTTGTTTCCAGAGGTTTCTGCCACCACCATAGCAAGGCTATAAAAAGCCCTATCTCCCCCCTCTTTAAATCACCATTTTTCTGGCTATTTTGGGGCTGGGGTTTCTGGCAAAAATTGGAAACTCGTCTCTAGCTTTCCCTGCACATTTCGGCCAGGCCTGAGTCAGGTCGGCCATTCCGTTTACTTGTCTCCCCATTCCCCTCTCTTCTCTTTTCCGGTCTTGCTCGATATTGGGGTTTTTCCCCTTCCTCACGATTTCCGGCGACATGGGGTTTTCAGGTGGAAAAGAGGGAGCCGCACCACCTGAATGAGGGCATCCCCGGCTACCCAGGTAGGTTTTTTCCCCCTCTCCCTAGTTTTTCCTTCTTCCAGGCTAGATCCGTGCTGGATCTAGCATTTCCAGCCAGAAAACATGCCAGGGAAGCCGGTTCCAGCTGGCTCTGTGCGAACAAGGCATCCCTGGGATGCCATGCTTCACGTGCGCTTGGGACAGGGTCCCTGGGACAGGTTCCAGGCGTACGACAGTGCGTACACTGTCCTTGGTGTAGCCTTCAGGTGCGCGCGCAACGTGGGGCATGGGTCCTGGCTTGACCGGGATGCACGGGGTGCCCTGGGAGCTGAGACGTGCCATGCTACACCAAAGGTGCGTCTGTGCGATGCCATCCAGGACGCGCGTCATAGCGCGTCACTTGAGCATGCATGTGCGCGTGCAAAAAGCAGTCCCTGGCACGGCCTTTGGGCTCACGCACGTGAGGCGGTCGCGGTTCAACCAAGATGCACAGGTGTCCTAGGAACTGGGACACGCGGACCTAATGAGATTATAAAGTTAGGATTAAAGGACAATTTACAAAGTTAACCATTGAAAAGTAGATCCACATCATAGGATCTAGCCTGACAATGAATTAGGCAATGACCCATGGACCCTAAAAGGCAAATCTAGCGATCTAATTTCTAAATAGATCGAAATTGATAAGGACTCCTTGTATCCATTCATATTCAGGAGTTTATAAATGAGACCCAGGGTCAGGTTGAGTGATGAAGGATGCGACTCCAGGAGACTTCGAGGTAGGTGCTCTATCGCTACTAGACTTTTAAACAGAGCCATGATTGTTTTGAGAATGCATGTTTTAAGTATAAGTTATATGACTTGTTTAGCATGACTTAATGAATTCAGAATGCACATGATAAATACATTATACATAGACATGTTTTGCAAACGATTGCATAAATTGCATGATTTGTGGTTATTGAGTTTTGAAAAATTGCATGTCCTTGAGGGTTACCAAAAGACGCTGGAGTGCCCAAAAGATGCTGGGTAGGCAGTTGTGAGGGACCCAAAGAGGACAGGTTTTAAAAAAGAGCTTTTTGCTTGATTGATCATATATGATTTGGGCTAGTAAGCTCGTGGGCACTATGCCAAGAGGTCTGGGGTGGCCTCCCAGCCTCTACCACTATTAGATGGAAAGGGTACCATGCCAAAAAGGCATGTCCCTGCTTCGACTGCATGTGGTATAGGGGGCTACCACTGGTGTCACAGCACTAGGTCGAAGTGTCATATGCCCCGTGGAGGCTATGACCCTGTGTCCCTAGGTACTCGGGGACCACACGACAGTGAGGTCGTGGGCATAGTGGGCCATATGGTTTGATGATTTACTTGCATTGCATATGGCATGACATGAGGTTGGTCGACCATACCATATATCCATGAGTTGGATTCAGTTGAGCATCTTATACATATCATTATTTTTATGATATATATGATACTTTCGACTTGGATTATGTGATTCTTTAAGTCGTCAGTATTCCAATTCGACAATGGTTTTTAATATCGATATTGAACATGAGTGTTCAAACATGCACATGTTTTAAAGAGCATATGATTTTAAATGTAGCATGCATTATAAAACTAGTAGTGCTAGACTCCTATTGAGTATAGTATATACTCACCCAATCCTCAACATTTTTCAGGACAGCTCCATTCACGAGTAGAAGACGCCTCAGGAAATGTTAGTGCTATGAGCAAGTAAATCAAAAGAGACAATTATACATGTAAGTAAACACTCTACCCTTTGGACATGTATTTGTATTTATTTACAGTTGGGTTGTGAGCTGTGAATGGATAGACCTGGGAAAAACATTTATGATTTCTGAGGTTTTTCAAAAACTACTTTGGTTGATGTGCAAGCAAATGACACTCGGGGTTTTCAAAATGAGTTCAAAACAAAAGATTTTTCGCTGCATTGCATTGTTTTCATAAAATGGTTTTCAAATAGGGATGCATCCTACCTTAGGAACTAGATATTGCATTTAAAAATGCATGGGAAAACCCAGGTCGTCACAATGATCAATGTGCTTGACAAATGTTTTCCAAAGGAAGTTAGTTTACCTCTGTTTCCTATTCATACCTATATCACACTACGTTCAAGTTACCACACCCAAGTCTACACAAGCATAGTCACCACTGTATGCACACCTCATTGGGATGCTAATTTCATGCAGGAAATTGCCTAAGTTTTCTCCCCCTCTTGCCTTACATTCATTTTCCATCCACAATAGGATGGAGAAGTGCATCCTTCACAGGCAACCTTGTACGTCAATTTACTGCATAAATCTATAGGAAATTGCCTTAGGTTTTCTCCCCATTTCCCCTTGGAAATTTCCTATCATGCAACAATTTCAAACATGGGAACATCACCCAAACTTCATTTACATTCATTGACAACAAAAAGAGGAAGATTAATCTCCAATTACCCTGGCCTTTACTCAAGAAAAATCAGGTCTTTACACCATGCAAATCAGGCATCTAATTCCTTACCCAATAGGCCAAGAAAAACATGCCTGATCCGCCATCAATCCCTTCAACCAATTCCATCTGCAAACCCTTCCAAATTATATTCCATACACCTTCCTTCAAATGCCTTTAATTCATACAAATTCACAATCATTTCCATGAAAGGTTTTTAAGGGGAAACAGAGGATTTCCATTACTATAGTAATCCTGCGTTTTCCTCACATTTGGTCAATTCATGTGCCCCCCGTTTCAAGTGATTAATTGTGTTTCATAACTCAAGCGAAATGCATGAGAGAGTTGGGTCATTCAACATTAAATATATGATAGGTAAATAGATATAACCCAAATGGAATTTCAAACAAAATCCAAGCATAGCATGCAGAACATGAGAAACTAAGATTCACAAATGAACTAAAAATTAGAATTTCTAGAACATAACAACATGCTTGCTATTTTTTATGGCTACACTAACTAGTCTTAACCAATCCCAATTTAAACCCTATTTCTAAAGGAACCACCCTTTCTTTCCCTCTTTCAATTGATGTCTCTTCCAATTCCAACCAAAGAGAGATTTGCAGTTGACAAGAGCCCCTACATAGTGCATGCTCTTCCAGCAGCGGTTGTAGTTTCCCCCAAGCTCCAATACTAGCTTCCTTCAAGCAATCCTTTCATTGTTGATGCCACATCCTTCCCTCAATTCTTCAACAAATTTTCCAACCAATTGTGCACCTAAATCAGCTCCAAACTACAACGATTTTAGCTTCCCTTGCATGTAGGAGTGGGTCATGGAGTTCTAACCAATTGCACTCAATTTTCCCCACTCAAAACCTTTTTTCAATATTAAATCTCCCATGAAAAACCCTACTCTTACCTTCCTTTGCTACTAGTTTTTCCCAACTCCCTTCATGGCAATGTATTAGTTCTCAAGATCAAAGAATTTCTGGTTCAACACCAGCCAACCTTCATTGTCCTTCTCATTAAATCCCATGCCTCCAGTAGCCTTCTTCCTTGCCTGATCACTGTTGGTTTCTCCTTCAATCTCGAACTGGTTTGGTGAGGTGGTTTACCAGCCTGATAGGTGGTTTATGTGTGGGATCAAGGAAGCATAAATGACCCCTTGTAAAACCCATTTCCTCTTGCTCGGGACTGCTACTGTGCGTGCATGTAGCCAACCCACAAATAGTGATTCACATGAATTGGGCTGGTTTGCATGCATGCATAAACCAACCATTTACTTCCTCTCATAATTGCATTCCCCATTACATTCTTCCTTTCAATTAAACCATCAATTCAAATCTTTGCTTGTAATCATACCCCCAGTCTCACTCCTTATTACTCTCCCACTCTATTTGACTTACTCATGGCATATGTCTTGCTTTAGTTTAGTTACTAGGTTACTTTTCTTAATTAGATTTGATTGTAATTGTCTTGATTAATATTCTTGCCATGCAGATTTCACATTGATTCCGCATTCCCACCTTGTATACTCTAATGTTTCTTATGTTCACCTTTCGTGACCCTAATTATATTATCTCCCTATCCTATGCGTTCTAGTCAATGTTTCTAGTCAATTCCCCATTCAATTGAAATGCCAGTGCTCTTTTAACTACATTTTACTAGAATTTAGAATGAATTAATGCTTTGAACCACCAAGAAGCTAAGGAGGAAAAAAAATGAAAAATGAAAAAAAAAAAAAAAAAAAAATCCTCCATCTTTTTGTGACTTCAATGTATATCATAATAGGTTTACATAGTCATTGGTATTATACCTGTACTAAGACATCTTTTACCACTCATCTAGGAATTTTAATAGATTTGTATGCTAGTTGGAGAGTGGTAGAGGTAGGTTTTAGCTGGTCCAAACTTAGTTGCTCATAGATTTAATATGGTAACAAGTTAATACTTACACCTAAATCTAGAAGTGCCTTTGATGAGTATTCAATTTTGTATGAAAAGGACCCAATTAGTAGCCCATGTATTATAAAGTATAGTATTATTTCAAGGGTTTTTCAGAAAATTAATAACATATGCATTTATGACCTAATAATTCAAAAGTTTGTTATTTTACAGGTTTAGAAGCTAATTCAGAGTATGTGAATCATCATAATTTTTTAGGATTTAATTAGCTTTTTTTTACTATTGTGCTTTGCAGAGTAGTGTAGCAAGGAATGAGCCATCAAAGTGAGCCATCAAGCCAAGGAGGAGAGACACATGGAACCGCATGATTGGAGCATCAATTCAAGTAACTTTCCTATACTAAAAGTGTGATTTTTGAGGGATTAATGTAAAAGGTAAGTTGATCATTTATTAAGGGACCCATCAAGAGAGAAAATCCCACTTTCCTAATCCAATTCGTAACCCTAATCCACCATTCACTCTAGGATTCCACATTTTTAATTTAGGGAGGGAACCACCTTCCTAGAAGAGGACATCCTCCATGCTTAGTTAGCAAAATTCAAGTGGTTTCCTAATTAGGAAACCCCTTAATCTAAGTCCATTCAAAGCACATCAAAACCCTAAAATTTTCCCATCTATTTCCTAAGATTTTATCTCCTTTTTCTCTCTCCATTACATCCTCAATCACCATTTAGTTAGAAAGGAGAAAACTTCACTTACCTAACAAGAAAAAAGATGCCTCCCTACTTCCAAATTAGGGAACCAACCGAAGCAGCCCACCCACCTCTCTTTCTTACCTCACCATGTTTACCTCACTATTCACCTAACCTTCATTCAAAACCCTAGATCTAGATCTAGCTTCCTCCTTTATTCAGTCCTTGCTTAAGTTAGAAACCAAAGTATCGATAAATCCCTCATAGTTCCAACATTTTTTTCTAAGTGGAGGTGGGTGAGACACCTTGAAACATAGCTTCATTTGGTGCTTTGTTGCTGCTCGACTTTGGGTCTTCTTTGATGCTTTTCATCCTTTGGATTTCTAGTTATTCTTATTATTATTGTCTCTCCTATTCAAGTTGGTTGTTTGCTTGTTTCGGTTTAGTTTTAGTTTTTAATGCTTGAGTCTCTCTCATTTAACTTTCTAGTTTTGTACCCTTCTTTCCATATAGTTTTCCCTTTCTTCTTTACCTCAATTCTACTAGTTTTTTCTTTGCTATTCATTCAAGATTTACATTAACTCTTCTCTGGTAGTGGAATCCAAGAGAAGAGCTAGCTTAGCACCTTGAATTCCTCCCTTGAAATTCACGTGTTTCACCTTATTACCATTTAGTTTTAGGTCCACTTTCCACAGTTAGTTCACCTATTTAGTTTTCTTTTCTCTTGAATTCCTTTGTAAATTTTCTTTGCATGTCATGGTACTTTAGTTTAGAATTATATTTCATTGTTGGTATTGTTTAGATAGGATTTTATGCTTAGGCACAAGGCACAATTTTCAGCTTTTGAACATATATCATGTGCCCAGTTCTGGGTGTAATTTGATGTATATTTAATCAAGTTCTTTTGAGGTTTCTTATTATGGAATATTTCCTTCATCAAAGTACTTTGGATTTGGATTGTTTACTTGCATAAAAGTTGTGGTTTCAATTGCTTTCTTATGCTTGAATTGTTTGATGTTCTTAAGTAGTGAAAATATGAAAATTTTCTCTCCTTAACTTGTGCTTTATTTTCAACTGTCAAAAACCTTATTTGCTTGAATCCTTAGGAACCCATTTAGATTTTTAGGCTGTTTTTTTAGTTCCTAGAATAGGCTGAATGTTTGTTTGAATTAAAAGAGTCAAATCTAATCACTTTTGCACTTATGAACCATTCACATAGTCCATAGATCATGCACAAGGTACATATGGTGATTCACCCTTAATTCTTCCTTAATTTAGTTCTAGCAGTAGTTAATTCATTTTTTTCATCTTTGTTTAGCTTTAGAAAGTTTCCTTTTTGATTTTTTTGGAAAGTTCCATCTTTAGGAAGTTTCAGGAATTAGAAAGTGTTAAATTTAGAAAGTCACCTTAATTGTAGTTTTCGTTCACATGCATGTTCAAAATTTCTTATTAAATTTAGTTAGATTTCATTGATGATTTGTTCTTGCATTTTAATTTAGTATTAGAAAGTTTCAAATTCTAGTTTAGGAAAGTTTCTAATTCTTAAGATTAGTTACCTAATTTTATTTATTCTAACTTCGCGTTAGTTCCCTTTAGTTGCTTGCATGTTGGTTAGGTAATTTTCTATTCTAATTGTTTAGCTTTACTTTTAGAAAGATTCTTTGAATTCTAGTTTCTAATTCCATGCATGTTTCCTTTTTAGTTTGTTTTAGTTTCCTAGTTTAATCACATCTGTATCTCTTTGGCTGAAGTTAATTGATCTAAATAGAATCCAATCCACTACAAATCTATGAGATTCCCTATGGGATTGACCTTGCTTCTGTGAACATACTAGATTGATTTGTTCATATGCAAGTAATTTATAAAGCTACACTAGCCTTACCAAATCTGTTTTCCCTAATGACACATGAGATTATAGGGTATCTAGGATCTTTGTATTTGGAAGGGGTTGGGGGTTGCAGAATAGAATTGGCTTGTCCAGTAAGAAAGGCCTTTTCTGCATATTAAGCTTATGCTTATGTGTGCGCAAGTCCTTCAAGAATTTAGCATAAGGAGAGAACACTTTGATAGCACTGAGTAATGGAATGTTGATATTCTCTAGTTTAAAAATGTCCATTATCTCAATAAAATTGTTCTTCTTCTTTGCTGCATTTAGTCTCTGAGTGTAAGAAGCCTTTGGAATATAAGGAGCACTAGGAAGAGGTTTAGATGAAGAGGTAGATGTTTGAAATTTTTCTTGTCCTTTCTAAGATTGAGTAGGCTTCGCTTTTTCCTTAGTTTGTGGGGTTGTCCTAGTTTGACCTACTTGATTATCAATTCGCTTACCACTTCTAAGGGTTGTAATTGACTTGGCTTAATCATTTGATGCTAAGCCAATCTCAAATTGACCCTTAGGGCTGGGCACTAGCTGAATAGGGGACTTTCCCTTATCCCGTTCTTGCATAGCCATAAATAACTGACCCATCTAATACTCCAACTTTGTAATAGACCACAAGTTGGCTTGTAAGGTCTTCTTGGTGTCATTCTGGAATGAACCTAACATAAAAATATTTAGTGTCTCCTCTAGTGCTTGTTGCCTTTGTTGTTGTGGAAACTGTTGAGGAGACTGTTGCTATTATGGAATTAGGTTCTAAGAAAAAGGTTGTTGAGGGGGATTCCTGATGGACTCCCTTGATGGTTATTCTTCAACCATGAGAAGTTTAGATGCTTAGCCCATCCAAGATTGTAGGTCTCAAAATAAGGATTATTGTTAGGTTTGAGATATGCATTCATAGCATTCACCTGCTCTGAAAAGAACTCGGGAAAACCAAAGCTATATGAACGCGATAGATTAGAGTGATTGGGAATGAAATAGATTGAGCAAACCTCAGATTGAGCTAACATAGAAGATCTATTCATCCTGAAAGCATCTAACTATTGGGTTAGATCATCTATTTTGTCTACTTTATGGGTCAATATTTTTATTTTTCTATAAACATTTGCAGTGACCCCTACTTCATATAATCCGCCTTTCCTTTGCAGCTATGAATTCCTTTCCATTTGGATAAAGTAATCACATTTCTAGAAATTTTCAGCAAGTGAATGGAAGAAATTTTAGGTTTTCACATCACTTTTAGTCATGAAAGCCTCATTACTACTCACTTCTATCATATGTTAGTTTTACAGTGTCAGATCTTCAAAAAAATACTAAACATGCTGCCACTTTTTAAATCCATGGTGGAGAGATTTCAAAAGCAAGTCCTTCCAATGTTCCCATCATTAGTAAAAGTGCCCTCCCTCTTTTGTAGGAAATTTATAATTTCGCACATGAGGGGATTAGTTTTGTGGACTGGAAAAAACTTATTCAGGAATTTCCTAAAAAGTTGATCCCATGTGGTGATGAACACTACTTTTAGTGAGTTGAGCCATGCCTTCACTTGTCCTTAAGAGGATATGGGAATAGCCTCAACCTAATAAATTCATATGAGAATTTGCAAAATTAGAAAGTAGAACAAAT
The DNA here is from genome assembly GCA_035236585.1 of Warburgia ugandensis. Lineage (NCBI taxonomy): Eukaryota > Viridiplantae > Streptophyta > Magnoliopsida > Canellales > Canellaceae > Warburgia > Warburgia ugandensis. The sequence goes on from CP141130.1 coordinate 51,674,880, forward strand.
GTCAAGAAAATCCTTAATAGGTGGTATGGATCCTCCTTGTCAAACCCATATAAAGTAGGAAGGAGTTGAATAACTCCTACTTTCAACTGAAAGTGTTCTATGTTAGTTGTAAGTAAAGCTATACAAGATGATGAGTTGGATCGGACCAAAGTAGAATAATCTTCCAACATTTGCACTTCTACTACATTGGTGACCATTTTGACAGCAAGGATTTCATGATCTTCATGATTCACCTAGCCTTGCCTAACAATTCATTCGATCTCAGTATCTAAGGGTACAAGATCAGCATTGAGTGATTGATGACCTTGTATACACCAATAGATGGTTCAGTGGACTTTGTTTTATGTATAATGAAACTAAGTTGTTGTATACAACAAAAGAGACTTCTTTTTTTCTTCCAAGTCTAAGGGAGACATATTAGATAATGCATCCTATATGCTAAAATAAACAAATAAGCAAGGACACATGATTAATCTATTTATAAGAAAATAAGGTAAAAGGCTTTTTATCTTGAATTTCTTTAAAGGAAGGCCTCTTAGATTATTTCTAATCCTAGGTATCTCCTCTCTTTCAAATTTATCCTATTGCTTACCAGTTAGATCCTAATTGTAAGCAACTACCTCACACCCTTCTCAGTCATTCGCATGTGATTTGAGTCATAGATGTGACGACTTGGGTTTTTGTAACACATTTTGGAATACATTTTCAAAGGCAGGGCACTTAGTAGTAAAAATAAATTTGCAAAACAAAGCAACAAAAATTCTTTTCTTTAGAACTTGTTTTGAAAAACCCAGGTCATCACTTCATACATAACATAAGTAGAATTTTTGTACAAGATAAAATTCCATTGAAGGATTATATTTTTATTAAATTTCATAGTCCATCCAGTAGTTCACAGTACAGCCAAATCCATTACAATACTTGTCCAAATTACATAATCCAAGACTCAAAGCTCACCATACAATGAAACTCTCATTACAATACAATACTCTCAAACAAAAGAAAATGCATGTCTTTAAGGGGTATACCTTGATGATTATTCTCTTCAAGTCTTCTACGGTCTTGAGCTCCTAACTCTCCTTCTCTGTATATGAGATATTTTAAACATTGAAACATTTACAATATCTTAGCAAGCTATGCTTGGTAGGGGATTCAAGAAGCATAATAATTGATAGTATAATTCTAATACTTCATAATCCCATTATCCATAAACATGCTCATGTATCTAACTCTTTACTTTGTAATATATGTACATCCTTATACATACATACTATGCATGGATAAATTCGTCAAATTTATGAAAGTAGTCAAATGTCATTCCCAACTAAGTTGATCAATTCTCTCCACTATGAGAAATCAGTATTTCAGCTAGTCCTATACTAGGAATTTCCCTTCTTGAGAAATACTGGTAATATACAATTACTTGGCACTTCATCATGCTAAAACATAAGGCATTTCACTATGCCTATCTCATATGCATCATAGTGCAAAATAATCGAAGGACTACCATGCTGTAGTCTGATCTATACTAGCATGCTTAGATAACAACCCTGTTCACCACTGACACCATGGTAGAAAATATTGTGTCATTGCCCATATGGGGAGACAAGACCTTCAAAGTAGTGGCCTTCCCATAATTGCCCCACCCGACTTTTAGCCTCTCATAGGTCAACATATCATCAAATTTCTAGAAACAGGTGGCCAAACCCTCATAACTCTCCTAGCATAGAATCCCCTAGGCTTATGCCTATTTAAAACAAAATCACGTCTCCATGCTTGTATGTAAAATGGGTTTCATATGTATCAGACAATTTGTCTGTTTACTTAGGACTAGAATATCTTCTAGTTCCATATTCACTTAAAGTATAGTCCTTAATTCTAACTTAACCATTTCATATGTGTTTGGTTGGATCATAAGGGTTTCATGGGATTTAATACAAGTATTAACATTACACTTGTCAACATAAGGTCATGGGTTCAACATGCACATCCCGTATAAATGCATTCATCAAATCCTCCTACCTTCAAGTAGTGATGCATCTCTCTTGATCTTCCATGCTCTTGACTGATGTATGTAATCTATACATCCATACATACTGTCAATATATATACAATCTGAATAATCCTATTGATCAATAGATCTGATGGTTAGAATGATCTTCTAATCTTTCATATCTAAGTATTTTCTATTCTAAGTCTTTGTGTATCCATCTCTTTAATCTTGATCTTTCATAGATCCTTTGATCAACAATCTATTCTTGTTGATAAAGATCAAGGGCCTAGATCTTCTATCATCTAGTTCTTCTTTGATCTAAGTTCAGTTATTTATCATCCCTAAGGAGGAGGATCCTAGTTCTTTTCCTTGAATCATATTTGATCAAGAGTTTGGATTATTTAATCTAATGATCTAGATTTGATCTATAGCATACATACTAATAACACATGCATAGTAAGTACAATACAATGTTATTATTCTTATTGTTCTTGATCATTCAAGAGCCAATGGATCTTGTTTGATCATACTTATCTTATTTACAATTTTTGTTAGGGTTAGATAATTTACTAACTTTTTATGCTCTTATTATTATTATTATTCAATCGGTTAATATTTTACTGGTTGAAGATAACTTATTTCAGCCTAAGTCTAGACTGCTCCTCTTATTTCCAATTGGTTATGAGTGAACACAGTGGTTACTTCAATCCTCATGTAAGGAGACGTTTAGACCTCTCAAACGTCAACGGAAGATAGGGGAAGAGCGAGGCTCTATTAGAAAACCCCCTTGACTACCATGTTCAACATTCATTAGAGTGACCTTAACTCAACCTTTCATAAGGTTCCTATGAGCATGTTAACCCTAAGTACTCTTTCTAATTAATTTTAATTAAGTCAATGAGCATTTAAAATGTCATTCATGGGGTTTATTATTCTCCTAGTTTGGGCCAAGGATTTGATAATCCTTATATTGTCCTACTAAATATAGCCCTTACTAATATAGTCTAAGTTAAATAATTCACTCTTATTTGTGTCATGAAACTCTACTTTCTCATTAGATTTCACTTTTGGTGTTTTATGAATATTAAGACATAACCACTAATTAAAAAATTATATCTATTATTAAAATTTAAATAATAAAATTTAAAGTAGAAATCTAATATAATTTTAACAACATTTTCTACTAACATGCTTCCTATGTAACTTAACTTAATGAAATGAAATTATACTTAAACTAGCATGCTCCTAAGTTATAAAATACATAAAATTTTACTACTAATCTCATGGAATCATGCTTAAACTTCAAATGTAAACTAACATGCCCTAAGATAATTAAATCTATCAACCTAATATAATAATCTAATAACATATAGAACATATCATGCTAAAATCTAAGAATCACACTAACATGCTTTATAACATAATTCATATTTACAATACTATTATCAAATAAAAGAAAATGAAACTAATTATATTAAGATTAGTAGAAACCTTTGCTTATGATCCAACGATTAGATCTTAGATCTTTTCCTTTTAATCAAGGGTTTTAATTAATTTTAGGGCTTTTACTCCATTAAGGTCCAAAAATCATATCCCTTTGTTTTTGTCATATTCAATCCATGATGTCATAAAATTCCATCATAATATCTTTCATTCAATCCATCCCAAGCATCTGATCATACATGATCTTATTGATCAAGTGGGTCCCTTTGTAATTTTAGGGTTTTTCTACCATAAAGGGTATATCCCTTAATTTATCTTATATATGTCCAAATCAACCATGTATATCACTTGATTTCAACATTATATCATCATTAAATTAGATCCCCAAGATCTAATCATCTCAGATCTTGAAGATCATGAAAATTAGAAACTTAATTCTTGAAAACAGAAAGTTTCATGAAGAATTTTCTAAATGTTATGATTTTAGAAGAAAATAGAAGTTATAAGCTTTCCATAGCTTCTTTTCAATCTCAATTTGGAGTTCAAATGACTCCACAATTGAACTATAAAGTTCACAGTCATTCTTAGGGTCCAGATTTGATCTAGGCCCAACGGAACGGACGGCCCATATTTGATCTGGCAAAGCGATCGCCTCGCGCCTGTCATTGGAATGCACGCGTAACATTCTCCCTTGGTGATCTACGCTGTCGTGCGGTCATCCCGTCGAGACGACGTTGAACGTGGCATGCACAGGCAAAAATGCTCCCACAAGGCCCGTTTCTGTGCCACATTTCACAGCGCGTGCGGGGTTCCGACTTGATTTCGGGAGATCGGACAGTCTGTTTGGATCGTTTAATCAATCCCTTTACAATTAAGGGCTCAAAACGCTATAAAATTTCTTGAAACTTCTACCCTAGGGGTTTTGGACCCTTCTGAACAGCTAATATTTTTCTTCTAAGCCCTCCATCACCTAGAATTGAAGGGTTCTAGTCCTTACTTTATTTTTATAAATTTTAACCTAAAACTAATTACAGACAAATAAAAAATACATAAAAAAAACTTGAAATAATTATAAGAAGTGGTTCCACCTACCTGATTGGAGAAACAAAGTAGATTTGAAGCCCAATTTGAAATAAATATCTGTTGATGATGATATAACCTGATAGTCCCTTGTTTTGTGATTTCCTTTTGCTTGTACTTTGGATCTTGAAATTGATTTGGGGGGTTTTGTAGATAAGGGAGTCTAGGATGGTATGGATGGTGGGATTTGTGAGATTCAACTTGGAACAGAGTGCCTAATTGAATTTAGGTCTCTTGTTCCAATTAGAGAGACAAGAGACAAAGTGCAAGAAGGGAGATTTTTGGGAGTTTTGGAATTTTGTGAAGGAATCTAGATCTGGTTTTTTAGAGTAAGAAAGATGATTTTGTGGAAATTTTAATAAACTTTTTTAAAGGATTTTTGGAGGGGTATTTATAGGTGTTTTTCATTTTTCATAATTACATGTAATAATTATGTTTTAATTATTTTTATTATTAAATGGTCCTTGGATTCCCACTACCACCTCCTTCTCCACTGGTAGGTGGTAGTGGTTTGACTAATAATTGTACATTTTCTGGCCATTGGATTCCTTTGGGGGCCCCTTTTAGGCCCCACAGGGTGTGAAAGGACCATTTTGCCCTTTTATGGAGAAAAATCTGTTTTATTCCCCTGAACTTGAAATCGATTGTACTTAGTGGAGTTGGAATCATATTTTCAATTACATTCTAAATATTGAGGTCTTAGTTCTTGGTTATTGGTAAAATTATCATTTTACCCTTTTATTCATAAAAATGGAGAAAAATAAGGATTTTTCATCCAAATTCAAAATTTGTTGTGCTTACAGTCATTCTAAAGGGTTTGTCGAGTATGTTTTCAATTATACATATCTTATACTTTGATTGTACTTCTATTAGAAGTGCATTTTTAATAACCCTAATATTCTAGCCAAAATTTTTTGAAAACTCAAACTTTATTGGTTTTCTCAATCAATTTACAAAATTGGGGTTATTATAATAGAGTGTGTTAGCAAAGCTAGCTATTTAAATACCAAAGTAGTCAATTACATAGGGGCCACTAGAGTGACAATAGTCTACCTACTTCCAATAGGGTCCTAGGAGCTTGAAAAGCTATTATAGGTCTCTTAGATGTGATTTTTAATTAAAAGTTGGAAGGTTGTGGTGCCTCAAGTGCTATTTAAACTAGGAGAGCTAAGCCATGGTAATTAAATCCACCCTTGATCTTATAGGGATAAGTTCCCTTACTAACTTTTTAAATGATCCCACTGTTTGATCAACATATAAAATACCCTAAGGTGATAAACGTTTCCTATTTATGCACGAAAAGTTGGAAATCTGTTGCAACTATTGATATGCTACTTAACAAAGGGTCAAGGCCTCAACAGATGGAACACTATAACCTTGATAGCATATTTGCTTGGGTTATTGCTTAGCTTAGTCTATCCTTGTTAATCAATTGCTTTCTAATGCAACAACCCTAAATAGTATGCAATAAGCAAAATAATGATGCAACTACATGCTATTATACTACCATCCACAATATAAAAATTAAAGTACTTATGCAACCTAATCTAGGAAGTGGAAAGAAGAGAAAAATAGCTCATGGCGGGGCCCCTTAATTTAGTCTTCTTGTACAAAGGTGGGTCCATGTACATGCCACCTCCTCTTCCAGGTTAGGATGGCCCACCCTCGACATGTGTTATGACAACCCTTTATTTAAATAAATGTGTCACATTATAAAAATTACAAATTTGATCTCACTACAACCCACTCAAATAAAAATAGAACAATCTTGAGGTCTTCCAACAAGTCTTTGTTCTTCTCCAAATTCCTACACAAATAAGAAAGTATCAAATTCATAGTAAGACTATTAGTAAAGCATTACAACCAAATCGTTAGTTAAACTTTGTTGTGAGTACTTGATAATGGAACCTAAATTTGATGTGCTTTAATAATTAGTGTAAGTGCACGGTTCTATTGGAATATAGACTGGAAAATATGGGTCAATCAAATGAAGACTCCTTTAAGGAGTTTTAATTAAGAGTTAGGTTATTTCACTTTAACCTAGCCAATCTTTTAAAGTGAAAAAAGAACGTTTCACATTAAAATATAACAAGTTAACTAAAATAAGTAAATAAATAAGAAAGAAAGCAAGTAAATAAAGGAAACAATGAAACTAAGGAATAAAACAAATAAAGTAAGAATTAAAAGACACTACTTCATTAATTGAATGATTATAAGGAATTGATACATAAGCAAATAAAGAAGTACATAATCAAACTAAATAAAAGGAAAGAAAATAAACTATGAATTTGGGCATGAATTCTCCCGTAGGGCTTTCTAGTTGTGTAACTCCATAGGTGCTTGCACACATCTTTTCAACACATATTACATTAGATTACCACCATTCTTTTCTCATGTCTATAACCCAACATGCCACAACCCAAAAGTCATATCCTTTTCCAATAATCCTTAGGAAAAATGAAGTACTAGGGCACCTAAGAAAAACGGCACCTAATACCTTTCCTAAAAGATCACCACCCATAAAAAGAAGAAAATAGGAAGATGGAGTGAAAGTATAAAAGAAAATTTTTGCATCTCCTTAAGTAGATACTCTTAGAAAAGAGGGTAGCTTTAGTTAGGTGAGAGGTAGAGAGGAGATTAGAGGTCATTTTCCTTAAGAAAAGGTTAATCGTAGAGTAAGTTTCCTACCTTAAGAATGAACTAGGAGAAAAGAAAAAGAATAGGGAGACAGTGGCCCTTGGCTTAGGACTCACTAATTTTAAGCTTGGGACATGGTGAAGGAACTAGGCACTTACCTTTGTACTACTCTTCAACATGATGTTTTTAATAAAGAACTTGGATGGCTGCATGGAGGGATTTGGTTTCCTCAACCATTATTTTAGGAGTGGAAGGAATCCTTACTATCATAAAAGGGCACAAGGCTTTCTTTCCTTATCCTGTTATTGCCAAATCCCATTAAAAAACATAAAAATCAAAGAATGAAGGAACTATGCTTGGAATCTAAAGGAGAATGAGAGGTGCATGTGATAGAAAGAGGGAAGGAGGGTACAAGTGTATGTGTAGGATAATGGAGGGAGGGTACGGTGTGTAATAAAAGGTGATCAAGGGTGAGGCATATAGATGCATGTAATATAAAAAGTGGAAAGTGAGGGTAATGCATGGAATACTTTGGTGGTGAAGAGTGTGCTAATCGAAGGATGAAAAGTGCATGCAAGAGTGTATGCGTGCAATGGTTGGATGTGTAAGGGTGAGATGCATGCAACCTAAAGACTAATGCATATTAAGCTAAAGAAGAAGAAGGGGTGTTGTGGAGGATGCATTCAATATATGAAGGGAAAGATCTATGTGAGTAACTCCTAGGATGGAAACTACCATGCATGTAACTTAGATGCATGCAAGAGCTAAAAATGCAAAGATGCAATGCTAGATCTAAGCTTAAAAAAGAAAGGACTGCATGCTACCTGTGGAGTGCAAGCAAGGAAAATAAGTGAAGTGCATTCAACAAAATAACGTAATGAAGGAATTGCTATGGAGATGTGATACATGTGCCATGAATGATCTAAGCATAAAAGAAAATAAAATGCTTGCAGCCTCAAGTGAAGGTGTACAAATCTATAATGTAAAAGAGAAAAATAAGAAGGAACAAGAAAGGTAAATGTGTTATGCTCAAGAACCCTTTCCTTTTCTCCATGGATTGGACATGTAGATCTTGAGATCTTGGGTGAGGGTGATCTCTCTCCCTCTGTTTCTCCAAGGATGCAACTCTAAGACTTAAGGGAAAGTATAAGAGAGAACTCCCTTCTCCTACACCTCTGTTTATATGTTTTTGGATTGTAAGGCCTAAGTAGGACTAGGATCATGCTTTGTTGAATGGTTGAGATGAAAGGGGAGTGGAAGAAAGAAAGAAGTATTTAGAAGGATGCACGGGGGCATGGAATCCACAGTGGAATGGATGGAAATGAGAAGGAAGGAGGTAAGGGTGGGAAGATATGGGAGGATAAGCTAGGAGGTAAAGTGGATAAAAAGGAAGGGAGAAAATCTAGGAAAATTGGGGGACATGGAAAGGTAAAGGAATGGCAGGTGTGGAATTCATCTTTGTGTATTTGGAGTTCAAACAAATATGAAATGAGTTTGGACCATTGGATTGGAATGGGTGGTGCATATCTTTCCTTCCCTAAGTTTTGGTTTGACTTTTGAACAAGGGAATGGGGGCTAAAGTTTGTAACTTTTCTCTATTTCATTCCTAACCCTTACATCATCATTACCCTATCTTGAGTGGATGAGATTTAGTTGGAATGTTCTCATCCGCAAAGATCTCTCTTTAAGGGCTCTTATTCTCTCCACCATTGGATCAAGATGCCTTAGATTCCTTTGAGACTTCCTTCTCCCATCCCACCATAATTATCTCCATCCAACAAGATATAATAAGGTAGGATGTCTATGCTCTTGAATTTGGACAATTTTTCTCCTTAAAAATATGAGGGTAGCCTACTAAAAAATCTCCATTGATTGCCTTTTGGTCTAGTCTTCATTGTAGTGTAGCTTCTCATTGGTCTATCCTTACTTGAGTAATCATTTCTTTCTTAGAATGTGCATGAACAAGAATAGATCTTAGCATTTAAGTGCTTAAAAAGTAAGATGATTTTCAACTATGGATTTCCATAAATTTTCTTTCTCTTCTCCTCCTTACTATTCTCAATCAATCATACTTATTTCTTCTTATATATCACATGGAATTAAGTGGGGGAGTAGCACCTTGTAGGAGAAAATCGTGCTTTCCCTTAGGTGGTCCTCCTTTGGTTGAGTAGAAGAGAGAGTGTAAGGAAGAAGTCTTATGCAGGCCCTAGTCTTCTAACTTGTTTTATTTCAAAGAAGCATTCATTGCATGTGATTTCAATGTATGTGATCTAAGCTTCTCTTAGAAGATTTCCAAGGCTGTGGATATCTTGCACGCATGCATGAGAAGTTTTGTCACCATACTTTTGGTAAAAGCACCCTCTCTTGAATGGGAATTCTACATGGGGCATTTGTAACTACTCTGACCTTGATAATGGAACTCAATTTTTAGTTTGGATTCTTGAACTTCATATTTAGCATGTGTGGGCCATGATGTAGCTTGAAAAATAGTCTTTCTCTTTTTTGGGGTTAAAATTACCACAATATCTTTTTTTCTCTTTTGTACTCTGGACCTATAAAATGTAGAATTGACCCTAATTAGTGTTGTCTAACTTATTTCTAGGGATAAAACCTACTAAATATAGTGTACTGCATGTAATATTTCTATGTATACTAGGAGACAAGCTCAATGACCAAGGCAAATGTGCAGGTGTCTCTGTTATGGTGTAAGGCATCCTTATTATAGCTGATTTTTCATGTTATCTATGCAAGGTTATGAAACTATTCTTGGGGCACAAAATGGCTGGAAACACTTGGCCTAATTGCTTGGGGTTTCTCACAGCTAACCATGGCATTCTCTATCAAAGGATGCTAGGTCTGTCTTCATGGTTTAAACTCTCCTAACAAGTGTGTTCATGACTCTCATATAGACAAGGAATCTTAGGATTGTAAGGGAGGACTATTGGTTCTACTCCATGAAATCTATGGCACACTAGGCCCATCTTAGCCGTCAATAGACTCATGTCTTCAGCAGTTGTTGGAGTCCTATGCAGATTTATTTTCTAAGTCACAAGGATTAACACCTCTCTGCAACTTGAGATCACAAAATTTCGTTAAAGCTAGGCAGTGCACCTATTTGTATTCGACCTTACAGGTACCCTTATTACAAAATAATAATAATAATAATAATAATAATAATAATAATAATAATAATAAAGAGATTGAGAAACTAGTTTCTAAAATGCTAACATCTGGCATCGTTCTATCAAGCCATAGCCCATATAGTTCCCTAGTCATATTGGTAAAAAAAACAAGATGGCTTTTGGAAGTTGTATATCAAAAATTGCACTCTCAACACTCAAACTATTAAAGATAAATTTCCAATTCCATTGGTCGACAAGTTCAATGACCAAGGAAAATGTGTAGTTGTCTCTATTATGGTACAAGGCATCCTTATTTAGCTGATTTTTCATGTTATCTATGCAAGGTTATGAAACTACTCTTGGGGCACAAAATGGGTGGAAACACTTGGTCTAATTGTTTAGGATTTCTAACAGCTACCCATGGCGTTCTTTATCAATGGATGCTAGGTTTGTCTTCGTGGCTTAAACTCTCCTAAGAAGTGTGTTCATGACTCCCATATAGACAAGGAATCTTAAAATTGTAAGGGAGGACTATTGGTTCTACTTCATGAAATCGATGGCATAGTAGGCCCATCTTAACCTTCAATAGACTCATGTCTTCAGCAGTTGTTGGAGTCCCATGCAGATTTATTTTTTGAGTCACAAGGATTACCACCTCCCTGCAACTTGAGATCACAAAATTCAAATAAATCTAGGCAGTGCACCTATTTGTGTTCAACCTTAGAGGTACCCTTGTTACAAAAAAAATAAATAAATAAGAGATTGAAAAACTAATTTCTAAAATGCCAACATCTGGCATTGTTCTACCAAGCCGTTGCCCATATAGTTCCCCGATCATATTGGTAAAAAAAAACCAAGATGGCTTTTGGAGGTTGTATATTGACAATTGTGCTCTCAACACTCAAACTATTAAAGATAAAATTCCAATTCCATTGGTGGATAAATTGCTAGAAAAACTTCATGGAGCAAAGTTTTTCACCAAGCTTGATCTACAATCTAAATATCAATAGATCAGAATGCATCCATTAGATATTAAGAAGATTACTATTAGGAGTAAAATCTTAAAGGGCAAGTACTATAGTGCAAGATTTAGTATTGTGTGCTATCTTGAGAGAACTTTCAAAAAATCAGAGAATGAGAATGGAATTCTTTGAGGGAACCTAACCCCCAAAGTAAAACATGATAAGTGTAACTAAACTAAATAGGATATCCACTTTATTCAATTGATAGTCCTTAAATAATTTACAACCAATTACACATAACTCCTACAAAGACTTTGTGATTCTAAAATATAAGATTCATGTTAAACCAACTTAGATTCAATAAGAACATAACAACTCTCTTAAGGCTAGTGTATAAAGAAAACAAACTCCAGGAGACTAGACCTCTTACTTTGAAAGCAGCATGTGCTACTTGCTGAGTCACTTGTGAAATAGAAGTGTCTTAGACATGTAACAACTCATCCCCACCTAAACCACCCTTATCCTCAATGATGAATGAAAGAATATGTAATTTGAATTCATCAAAGTCCTCCATGTGGCTTTAGCTGGGAAGTAGGTCCTCAAATGCATGTGGCCATTTTTCATGCGCTTTTATAGAACAACTTGAGGGACAATAGGTGCTTCTGGTGCTTCAAACATTGTAAGGACAGAAGACCCAGCTTGTCCATCTTGATTGAGGCCTTTCTTTAGTAGGGATAAGTGAAAGACAAGGTGAATTTTAGATCCCTTTATTACATGTCTAAGTTTCAACTTCGTAGGTGACTCAACAAGCAGCACATGCTCCCTTCAACCATGATCTATTCATGGGTCAATAAGAGTCCTAATGTCAGCTCCTTAGCTCTTAGGATAGTAAGGGAGGTGTGTGGTGGCACCTTGCAGTCATAGCACCCAAGAGGGACTTGGCCTAAAAAATAAGGCTAAGTGGCACCAAGACATAATGACAAGATAGTTATGGATGGTTCCAACACATGACACCTAAAGGAGATGGCTCCAAGGTAGTTATGGATGATTCCTAGCACATGGAAAATGGAAGATGCTCCTGAAGGGAGTTGTGGATAGTTTTTACTATGTGGCAACAAGGAGAGATCACTCTCAAACCAATTATGGGTGGTTTCATCATGTGATAGTAAGGGAAGATGGCTCCATGTAGTTATAAACAAGTTGCCAAGCTATGATTGGTAATAAGACCTAGGGTGGTTGGGTTATGCTAAACAGTTTTTGTTGTAGCCTATTTAAAGGCATGCCTAGGTGCATAAAGGGGAGTGTGTGAGACACCTCATATTGTGTGTGCAACCTAAGGCTTGAATCCTTGTATTCTAGAAGTGAATATAAAGGTTAGGCAGCTGCCTGTAAACTGTGTGTGAAACTTGGGTTCTGTTGCATAAAGTGTTTCTGTCCCTTTTTGTTGTCATAAAGAAAATTGGAAGGCTAACTAAGTGAGCCACTTAGTGCGGCACAGAAGGCAAAAATTTGTGTGAGAAAGTTACCCCTATGAAAGTTGGTATCAGAGCCAGTTGTATGTGAATGGCTAGTGGATTTGCAATGGAACAACTCAAAGAAAGAGTTTCCAATCCTGAAGATTTTGTTGGAAAGCCTCCAATGGTTTCTAGGGTTACTCTTTTTGTCCAAATGGAATATTTTATGGAGAGCTTGGAGATCTCAAAGAAATCTTTTGAGGATTATGTTGTCACCAATGAGACAAAGCAAAAGCAAACTCAAGGTGATTTGCTTGCCTTAGCAAATGTCTTCAAAGGGAGATTCCATACCACGGAAGATGATGTGGCCCCACTCAAGAAAGTGGAGCTAAGTAATCCATCCCAAAATTGTGAGTCTGCAACAAAATACAAGGTAAAAGTTCCTCACTCAAAGTCATTTACTGGACCACGTAATGCCAAAGATTTGAAAATTTTCATGTGGGACATGGATTAGTACTTCAAAGCTGCTCATGAGCCTGAACCAGAAATGGTGACTATTTCAACAACGCTCCTTTATTCAGAACTCATTCAGAGGGCGATGCTGATGCTGGACGTCCTAAAATTGATTCATGGGATACGCTAAACAAATAACTCAAAAGATCAATTCCTACCCACCAATATTGCATGGGTTGCATGAGACAACTTGAAACATCTTCACCAAAAAAGTGGCATTCATGAATATGTCAAAGAATTCAGTTCGTAGCTGCTTGATATCAAGGATATGTCTAAGGTATATAAGTTATTCAACTTTATGTCTAGATTACAACCTTGAGAAAAATCCAAACTCTGTAGGTAAGGAATTTGTGACCTTCCTACTACAATGGTTGTGGTTGATGGTTTGATTGACTACAAATTTAATAAATCTTCTTCCTCTTTTGTTAAAAGTTCCAAGTTTGAGAAGTCTATGTTAGAGAAAAAGGCAAGACTAAGTCCTAAAAAGATAAGAAGTGGAATAAGAGAAAGAAAGAAGATGGTAGGAATAGAGCCCTAGTGTAGAGGAACAATCAAGCAAAGGGAACAATAGATCATCTAGTTGCTTCATTTGTGATGGATGTCATTGTGCAAGGGACTATCCAAAAAGAGAAAAACTGAATGCAATTGTAGTAGAGAGAAAGGGAGAACCTTCAAATTTGGGTGGTAGTGTGAGAGTTAAACCATTACAACTTCTAAATGCTTTACAATATGAGAGAAACCCTCATAAGGGATTGATGTATGTTGAAGCCAAAGTAAATGAGTTGATGTGTTGGCCATGATCAATAGTGGTGCAACACACAACTTTGTTGCTAATAGAAAAGTACTCACCTCAACCTAAGGGTTGTATAGAGCACATGCCAAATAAAATTTGTGAATTCAAGGGCCCAAACCATCTTAGGGATGGCTAATGATGTTGATATCCAGATTGGTGACTAGAGAGGAAAGACAACCTTCATGTCTATGCCTTTAGTTGAGTTTGACATTATACTGGGTATTGAGTTCTTTCTGCAAGCCAAAGGGGTGTTGATGCCACACCTTGGTGGATTTTTGTCCAACAATGAGCATCAACCATGCTTTGCTCCTACGATAATGAATAATAAAGCAAAAGTAGATGAGAAATGCAAGGTGGAAAGGCTCTCAACCCTTCAAGTTAAGTCAAGCTTGAGAAAGGGACATGAGACATTTTTAGTTACTTTGGTGGAGATCCAGGAAGGCAAAACTATGGAGGTGCCTCATGGGATTGCAGTTCTACAACATTATGTGAATGTAATGTCTTTGAAACTACTTGAGGTTCTTCCACCTCGATGTGCCATTGACCAAAAATTGAGTTGCGGCCTAGTTCTAAACCCCCTGCACAAGTTCCCTATAGAATGTCCCTGCCAAAATTGGTTGGATTGAGGAAGTTGTTGGGTGAACTACTTGATGTTAAATATATTCAACCTTCCAAAGATCCATACGGTGCATTGATTTTGTTCCAAAAGAAGTTGGACGGTTCCTTGTGAATGTGTGTAGATTATAGGGCCTTAAACAAGGTAACAATAAAAAACAAATATTCAATTCCTTTAATGGCTAATTTATTTGATTGTTTCTGCAAGGCAAGGTACTTCGCTAAGTTGGACCTATGGGCTAGATATTGGCAAGTTAGAATTACAAAAGGTGATGAATAAAAGACTAGTTGTATGACTAGGTATGGGTCTTATGAGTTTCTTATAATGCCGTTTGGGCTAACTAATGCACCTGATACCTTTTTTTATTTAATGAATGATGTATTTTATGAGTATATCTACCAATTTTTGGTCGTTGCTTGGATGATATTGTAATGTATAGCCATAACCTAGAGGAATATGTAGAGCATTTGACCAAGGTACTGGCTCAATTGAGACAATACCAACTCTACATTAAAAAGGAAAATTGTGAGTTTGCCCAAAAAGAAATAATGTTCTTAGGCCATTGGATTAGTAAAAGTAAGATAAGTTGGATGAACAAAAAGTTTAAGCCATTCTCGAGTGGCCGATTCCTACCAAGGTAATGGAGTTAACATCCTTCCTTGGGTTGGCTAATTACTATGAAAAATTCATCCAAGGTTACTCCAAGAAGGTGGCACCATTGACAAATCTATTAAAAAAAAGAATGAAAATGGGCTTGGATTGATGTGAGTAGCCAAGCTTTTGAAAAGCTAAAGAAGGCTGTAGCACCTGAATCAGTGTTGTGACTACCAGATTTTGAACTACCCTTTAAGGTACATTGTGATTCCTTAGATTGTGTTATTGGAGGCGTATTGATGCAAGAAAAACATCCAAGAGCCATTGAAAGCTAGAAATTGAATGATGCGATGCAGCATTATTCAACACATGAGAAGGAGATGACTATCGTTGTTCATTGCTTGCATACTTAGAAGCATGATCTAGTTAGGAGTAGATTTGTTATTGTAATAGATAATGTTGCTACCACTTATTTCCAAACTCAAAAGAAGCTAACCTCTAAGTAGATTTGGTGGCAAGAATTCTTGGTCGAATTCGACTACGAGTAGTAGCATAAACCAAGAAGGAACAACAATGTTGTTGATGCATTAAGTCCTAAGAAAATAGTGGGGATTGTGGCAATCCTTTGTAAACTCAAGTTTGACTTCTTTTCACATCTTAAGGAAGTTTGTAAAACAATGAAACTTATGTAAAACTAGTTAGAGAAGGTTGTATAAGGAGATATTGGCTTGAGGATGACATTCTCTATGCCAAGGGAGGGAGGCCTATGTTCCTAATGGCGAGTTGCATAGAGAATTACTCAAAAAGGTCCATGATGTGGAATGAACTGGTCATCTAAGAGTTGAAAGAACTCTTGCTTTACTATCACAAAGTTTGTAATAGCCAAAAATAGAAGACGATATAGAAGTCTATGTTTAGGCTTGTTTCATGTGCCAACAAGACAAGAGACAGAGAAAGAAAGAAGTAGGACTACTACAGCCTGGACTGATTCTAAAACAACCATGGAGGAGGGTATCCATGGACTTCATTAGAGGACTAACTAAAGTTAATTACAATCAATCTATTTTTGCTATTATTGACAAGTTCTCCAAATATGCAATCTTCATCCTAGCAACATTGACGTGCTCTGCAGAGGAGGCAGCCCAATTATTCTTCAAAAACGTGATTAACTATCTAGGTCTACCAGAAGACATAATCAGTGGTCGTGATGTAAGGTTCATTAGCAGGTTCTCGATGCAACTCTTCAACAAGATAGGCTCCAAACTAAAGTTCTCTACTACAAACCATCCTAGACTGATGGTAAAATAAAGTAGATCAATGCTTTGTTGGAAGATTACTTAAGGCACTATGTCACATCAAATCAAAAAAATTTGGTGGACTTCCTAAACTTAGCGCAGTTCTCCCACAGCCTACACACAAGCTCTTCTATGGGGAAGAGTCCATTTGAGTTGGCTATAGGCCAATAGCCTCTCACTCCATATGAAGTTATTAAGCAGCACACACGTGGTAAGGGATAGTCTTAAAAATGTTGTCCACCTCATGAAGTAATATGCAGAGCAAGGCAGAAGGTCTTTGGAGCTCCAAGTTGGGCACAAAGTAACACTACCACAGAGAGTGGTTTATAAGATGATTAAAAATGGCTATAGAAGACTATTAAAAACCATCTTATAAAATGAAAACAAATATAAAATGGTTCTTAAACCATCTTATATTAAAAGTCTTATAAGACGATTCTCAAGAACCATCTTATAGGGTTTAATTTACATAAGACAGTTCTTGAAAAGCCATCTTATAAATATATAAAATATAGGACAAATTTTCAAAAACCATCTTATAAACCATAGATATTACATGATGATTTTTGAAAAACCATCTTATAAATCTGTGTAATATATGATGATTTTTCAAAATTCATCTTATAGACCATGCATATTACATGGAAATTTTTGAAAAATAATCTTATAAATATGTGTAGTATAGGCTGGTTTTTCAAAAGCTGTCTTGTTTTTTAGCAGTTTTATAAGACAATTTTTCAATAACCGTCCTATATGGCATATACTTCCTACATAATTTGCATGTTCCTTTATTGGTTTCTATTTATACATTTCTTTTGCAATTTTTGTAGTTCAATATACGTTCAACATTTCATATCTAGAGGTTATAATCATTCTACAAAAAACAATCATACACATTCAACACTTCCAACATACCACATTGAACTTCTCCATACACACTTCTCAATGAGATAAAAACAAACAAACATAGACTTCAACAAAAAAGGAACACATCCATAATAGTGAAGTTATAAATTTTATTTTAGTGATAAAAATGTTTTATGTTCAATAACATCATTGATCTACAAATTAAAAGTCAAAAGATACTCAGTCCATTCTATTCTAATGTCATCTAGATCTAATTAGGAGTAACTCTTGCTACCCAAATTAGCATGCAAGACAACAAATATTAAATCAATTGAGACATTATTGGAGTCATTTAAGGGGTGTAGAAAACTATAAGATTGAAGTTCAGTCAAGTAATTGAACCTTTCTAAATTGGGAGATTATAAATTCTTCATAAATGAGTGTTCTCATATATCCAAGAACGTAATACTCATAGTCCCAATCAGATTTTGTCTAGGGAACTACACAATAAAGTCAATAGAAAAGGTTCATTATAAGTTTAGATTATAAGGTTATATTAAAGAACTAGTAAACATTATCTTCACCCTTTTCTAAGTTAGTTTTGCTGGATGGTTAATATTTTTCATCTCAACACATGTATACCATGCACTGCACATATATAAGTAAGAGCATTACATATGACTAAAGAGGATAGTTATTAGTTATCCAACTATTATAATGAATGAAATAAAAGGCATACTTATTGATGATTTCCATAAGTAAGCGTCAAATGCGCACTCCAAGAATAAAAAAGCATTGCATGCCCACCTTGCACATCCAAAGCTAGCAGCATCCAATGAGACCTTTATACATAATTAATCAATTAAAATTTTAAAAATGTATTTTATATACATATTCATGTTTATAGAATGACATAATTTAGCAAGACACGTAATAACTCACCCTAATCCTTACCCTTTGGATGTAATTTTTCAAAAATTAGTAGTGAATATATATAAGAAGAGTCAAAGAGATTCAATTTTATCATAAAAATTGGCATAAATACCTAGGATGAGGCAATCAATATGCCAAAATTTGTGGAGGGGGGGCGGGGTTATCTTCAATGCACCTTGGGCTTCTTCTGGGTAACATTAGATGCAAATATCATTTAAAAATTTAGCTTAGGCCTTATAGTTGTTGTTGAATATGATGTTATGATACCATATACATACTTGGAAATCATTGTTTTGATATACTTCTCTGGCCAAGATACATGATATCCAATCACATCCCCAACAGTATGAATATCTTCTACTTCTATAGGAAATTATAAGAGGAAATCTGGTTGGAGTGCAACAGTAATACACACATGCTTAGTGTGTGGATGAATCAACCTATCATGCAGCATGAAAAAAAACAAAAACCTCATACAGTATAGCCACATTGACATAGTTCTCCGCTATATATAGCTGCAGCATGCATTAACCCACTTGTAAATCAGAAATCACCTATACATAAGAATGAATGACGATTATTAAGACATGGAACATTGAAAAGGTAAATATGTCAATACATACCTCCTTCAT
This sequence comes from Warburgia ugandensis, assembly GCA_035236585.1. NCBI lineage: Eukaryota > Viridiplantae > Streptophyta > Magnoliopsida > Canellales > Canellaceae > Warburgia > Warburgia ugandensis. The sequence goes on from CP141130.1 coordinate 51,693,793, forward strand.
AGGGGCATCTACTTCAAAGAGTTGTTCCTCCATCTCTTCTTCAAATGGAGGACTTCAACTATTATGAGATTGGGGTCGAAGGGCAACATCTTGACTTAGACCTTTGAAACTTCGAAGGTCCTTATAGAAATCATTTCTTTACCTTAGCGTATAACTCATTTAGCATTTCCATGCTTTCATGTCCTCTATTGGAAGATTCTTTTAATTATGGAAAAATTTAGAAGGAAACACACTGCGGACTTGGGACGTACTTAGCCAAGGTGCTCGTCCTTACCCATGGCCCTATATAGGATGTCCCCCTTTGCAGTAGTGCTACTCAAAATCCCTGTAGTGGCACTTTCTTAGGTCAACTCTTCCTACACATGTAATTATTAGAACATGACCATTTCCCCATATATATTATAATTCAAGAGATACAAATATAGACATGTGGAAACACTTACAAATTTTTAAGCAACCAAGGCAACATTTTCATCAGTGAAGATCTGGGAGTTATGAAATTGTGAATGTGCCATTTTCAAAAGAAAGGCAATCAATGGTTTCTGTAGTCCCAACCTTCTTTTGCTATTAAGAGATATTCAGAGGTAATGAAATAAAAGTTAGGTATATTTAGATAGAATTGAACTATCAAATATACTTAGTACTTATTCTTCTAACCTTGCATAACCAATCTTGGAGTGGAAGTGTTGCATATGATTAGTCACACGAACCATTTGTACTTTCATATGCTTTGCATACACATCAAAGAAACACATAATTAAACATAATTGACTTTTATAATTAGAGGAATCAAGCTTTGGGCTAGTCGTAACTACCTCAAAATAAGAAGACAGGTAGGTTTGTGCAAATTGATTCCATGTATCTTGGTCAATGATGCTAAAATACAACTCAAGGACAGTGTGGAGTATAGATGGATCATGAGCATTTAGATGTATGTACTTTCTTGCAACCTCATTCTTCCATTCCCTTCATTGTTCACTGGCCCCACATAGAATATTCTTCTTATACTCATCAGAGACGTAAAAAGCAAACTACAAAGTAAAAATAAACATTAATTTATCTAAAAAAAACAAGAAATGGCACATATTATGTTGTATGTAGCAAGCATTTACAAACCTTAACCATCTCCCATATTACACCCTTGATTGATGGCGGCACAATATAACATCCCCAATTTTTAAATCTCAATTTAAGCACATTTTGGATTATATTAAATACAGATGAAAAGTGGATATTGAATTTTCTATTTTGGAGTTCTAGAAAGTGAAATTTTTATAAATATCAAATCAAGTATTGAGACCTTCATATTTGGATTATACTCAAAAAGGTGATTCCAACTAGACTATGTTTGCTAAAATCAAAGTTTAGGTGAATAAGTTGTGAATTTTCTCGTAAAGAAAAATTTGGTAATATCATCAAGTAGGTCCCACCTTGTGAAATATGAAATCCCAAGGGGACCCATACTTATTATTATGCCTTGGATTGAAATAATGGTGTTCCATTGACCAAGAGACACCATCATTAAGTAAAACATATAAAATATGGTTAACACTAATTAATTAGTAAAGAAATGAATAAAAAAAGAATAATTACAGGAGGGTGCGATTTTGATAACTGCACCCCCTCCCAACTTAAGTAAAACGAAATAAACCAAACCATATGTTCCTTCCCGAACTTGACACACAGACACAGAGGAAACTAAGGAAGAAGAAGATAGAAGAGGGGAAGAAGGAGAAGAGGAAGAAGGAAGGAGAGGAGTAGAGGGAGAAAGGAGAGAGAGGAAAAGGAGAAAATTAGGTTGCCGAAGGAGACTGGCATGTTGGTGAGAACAAAAAGGGGGTTTCATTCACCGGAGATGACAACAACTCAGATCATTCATCCGAGTCAGTCATCTTCCACGGCATGCCCACAAGATAGTCTAGATTGGAGGAGTTTTGGTGGATTGAACAGGTAGGAGATCACCACAGTGAAAATGGGAAATTGTGGTAAAAAAACAACAGTCAATCCACTTTATCTGGCAATCAAAGTCGAGTGAAAGTATGATTCAGAGGTAAGATATAAAAGCCCTATTCTTGATTTGAAGTCTTTAGTTAGATCCATGCAATATCATGCTAAATTTATATTTTAGAGATGATCCACCTGTCCATTTCTTGATCCAAGCTTAGAAATAAGTAAAATACATACCTGATACAGCCCAAATCTGACTGGGATTATAGATCTATGCTAGAAACCGATCAGACAATCTCAGTTGTCTGATCAGTTACTAGGGAAATAGTATTTAATAGCATCTAATCAATGATCAGAAGTTACCAAGAAGATCCTTGACCCCAAATTTATTTCGAATGGATCAATTGCACTAATCTAGAGGTGAAACAAATCAAACAATCTAGGCCATCCAATTTGTTACTATCCAAACAATGACTTTGTGATGTCTAATTGATGATCAAACACCACAAATGAGTTCTATAACACTATATTAGCTAGTATATGATGGAAATTGGAAAAAAAAAAAAAAAAAAATCTATATGGAAATTGATCACTTAATCTCAACTATCCAATTGGGCAGTAAAGGAATAAGGACCTGGCAATGTTTGATTGGTGATTAGATGCCACCATTATGTACCTTGACCTTTGTTAAGTGAATATACTCTAAAAAATTTTAAGATCAAGGCACTGATTATTAGGAAACTGATGGATTGAATGAGGACCATTGATTTACCACTGTACACATTGTTCAGTCAGTGATCAAAACTCTAATAACCTTTCTAGGGTTCTAATTAATGAGCCTTAACCCTTAATAACCAATCCAATCACTCGAAGAACATAGTATCAGACCTTGAAACACTAAGTCAAATGATGGTGGCTTTTGGGTTTAAACTTTTAGATCTGGATCATTCATCAATGGGTTATTTGAATTGTAAATGCCAACATAAACAATTGGACCACTAATTGGTCAATGGATGGCGGATCTGGGACCAAATTGATCATAAATACCCATATGTAATCTTTGATTAGTGAAAAATTAGATAGTTTATGATGATATAAAGCACCTAGTTTTAATTAAAAAATAGATCTCTTATGTACGTATTAATCTATGATTCAACATTGACAAGAACTCTAGAACATCAATAGAGAAGGTTGATTGACAAGTGAGTGGAAGAAGAGATATAACTAAATCAAGGAGCACGTCAAAGGAGGTAGGTAGTTTTAACTTCGATATGCTTTTGTGAAACATAAAAACTATTGATGACTATTTTATCATGTCTGAAAATAGTTAAAATTGAGATTTTTGGATATTTCTAATTTATATAGTAAGTATATTTGTATTTCATGCAACTCATCCCTTTGGAATACCATGTTGATTTAATTATTAAATTGAAAATTTGTACATGAAAATGTATTTGAAATTGCATGGAATTGTGATTTATGAAATTATGAGGAGTGAGGAATCCTCATACTCAACCCTTATGAGGGTTGCTTTTACATGGTTATAGCATATCATGAGATTGATTTGAATTATTTCACTACTGCATTGAATTCTAAGGTTTTATATGTTATGGCATCATGTAATGACACCTAGTATTATTATGTTATGGAGGGCATATGGTGGCCCAATGGACATTGTGCTAAGAGGGTTGAGGACTGATCGTCCCCCCTCCAAAACTTTATATATGTGATACCTGGTAGCAAAAGGCCAAAATAAGGTGAATGACATCATGCGTAGGTCATGGTCTTGTGTACCTTGTTCACCATGAACATAGTGCAGATGTCTATCTGCCTTGGTATCGATGTGATAACGAACTTGATTAGGTCTTGACAGCACATAGAGGGTCCATTATTTTGAGATTCATATGTATATAGAGTAATAACGCCAGTGTGTGGAACCCTAGAATTTCTGGTCTATAATGAGTACGACGATAGATGGCTGGATTACGAGTGTTTCTACACTAGTGAGACCTTGAGGGGGTTCTGATGGTAATATATATGTGTGTTTATTGAGATACATTGATTATATTGAAGCATTATATGATTCAAATATTTTGTTTAATTGATTTTTTACGATGATTCACTATCCAATTTGAATGAGTATATTTATGAGATGATGCTTGACATGAGTTGTGGTGATCTTTCATATCTTATAAAACACCTTGTAAAGGTTACTATTGTCTTTGAAACAACATGCATGGATATTTAAAACTAATAATTTGAATTGGTTTGGCATGACATTGATGTGTAAAGCATGATTGAGATTTAAGAGTTTTATTGTATTGTACTTTATGCATCATATTTTACTGAACTGTATAACATGTGATTATGTATCCCTTTTGGATTTGAAACTACATAAACTACATATTTTGATGATGAAACTACCTACACAAGCACAAGCTTGCTAAGACATTGTAAATTGTTTACAATGTCTCAAGTTTGAAGAAATAAGACAAAGGAGCAGAAAATTGTGGTAGAGATCTCAAGAGAATGGCATAAAAGGTATATCAAACAAGTTTGCAATGTAGTTGATGATCATGTGAACTAATGTAATACTTTAACGTAATATGACTTTGCTTTATGGACATGTGGACAAGTAAATTGAAGTTATGGTGGTGTGGCTATGACTGGATTGCCCCTGGTAATGAACTATTCTTTTTATTTAGTTAAAAACTTAATTTTTAAAACTATACATATTTAAATTATGTATTCATGCCAATGGATGGACACAAATTCTCTTTTATTATTTATTTGATTTAAACTATGTTTATCAAGGACATCGCACTTGCATTCGTAAAATACACAAGTCCAAAAAATAGAGGAGATTGTCGAATTTTCAATAGAAATGTATCGTTCATTTCTATGAGAATCCTAACTTTTAGAAAAGAAAATTGATACTCTGGATTTTTAAAAGTCTTCCCACAAAAAATATTTTCCGCTATTGTTTTCCAAATAGTTATCCAAACTCAGGGCTCCACATTTGTATAAGATTTTTCAAAAAAGTGTTTGAAAACCTAGGATGTCACAGCTGGTATTAGAGCTTAGTCAATCCTTTCACAACCAATCCAACATATCTAAAGGCCATATAAAGTGAATTAGTGAATGTTGGTTGATAAGGTATGAGTTATAGGGATAACTCATATAAGCAATGTCAATGTATGTGGAAAGTGATGCCACTTATGAGAGCTGGTAAGTTCTAAGAAACCAATAGATTTTTAGTCCTGGTATGAATAAGAGGAGTACTCTTACGAAATTAGTATAGTTCTTAGAGTAAGAAATAAAACATTAGAGTATAAAATTAGTATATCTAAATAAAAACTTTTTCAAATGATAGATCTATTCACATTGGTGACCTTTTGAGGAATCAAGTTTTAACCTTTATAGTTTGTATAAACCTTCAAATATTATGATAACTATTGCACAATAATATGATGATTATAATGGAAAAGGGATCAGAAAACAGTCACAACTGGAGAGGTCTTAGGAAGGTTAAAAGAATTATAGCATTAGCCTATTCATGCAGTGGATATCTTCGTTGGAAATATATATATATATATATTGCAGTATTATGAAAATCAATGAAAATATGATAGAATGAAACTTTAATGTAGATGAATTTTTTGATCTATGAGGTGAGAACGAGTTAGTCCTTGTATATACAAAGATGATGATAGCCAGTCATCACTGAGAAATGAATTCCAATTTAATAATCCTTAAGCATTCTAATTATGAATTAGATGTGAATAACATTTGGAAGATATAGCAACTAATTTATAAGAATGATTATTAAATAGCAATAAGGATCAGGAGACAAATGGAGAATTGAAACAAGGATACAAGAAATTTAATGAATAAGTTCACATGATTTAGTTTCATATTGGAAGGAAACATAAAGAAGTTTATTTGGATGTTATGCTACATGGAAGTGTTTGATATTGTTGTTTATTTGACTTTATATCAAAAGTGTTTATTACATGTTGTGAGTCAAGTAAAGAGAGAAACAAACTGAAGTGGATAAGGAGAAAGGATTATATTGCGAGAATAACGTAAGATGAAGATAACTATAGTTGACAAACATTGAACAATGAAAGTGTGATGGTGCGATTTACAACGACTAGGGAGAGGATAATCCTAAAGGATTAATTTTATGGGAGTGAGTTGCCAGAGTTACAAATAACTTTTAATCGGTGTGATCATGAAATAAATCAATCAAGGGAAACTTAATGAGGATAATGGGGATGGATCTGAACATGAACATAGTGAATGAACTATTATATGGATAAGAGAATTTTAACATGGGTATGAACATGTTGGTAATCCTAATGTAAACCTGATGAAAGTATGTGTACTAGAAGATTCTAATGCTAATCTAGATGAGAATGTTTGATTTATGATGATAATTTGATCATAAATTTTAGATATGATTAAAAATGAATTATTAAAGTAGAGGATTATTTGAAGATATTAGAATCCATAGAACATGATATATTGTTATGAGTCTTTATAAGTATCAAAATACCGTAGCAGATGTCTACTATCATTGAAAGAAGATGCTTCATAGTCTCTTAGGAATTTTAGCTCAAATATGAATGTGAATCTCATTTGAGGACATAACAGCCATTTTATCAAATAGTTCAGAAATAACAATGGGAATAAGTAGATAGATAGAGAACTAAAGCATGAGCATAATCAATATATTGAAATCATATTGAAAAGATTTGTGAAGATGTTGTATCAGAAAATTCTAACATTTCTTTTTCTGGAAGTATTTGATTTATAGACCAAAAGTGTGGATGCAGTGACTATTATATAATGAATGATTTTGAGAGAGTGATTGTAGATTATAAAGAAGAAGGATTTTATAAGAAGGAATTTATGGTGTCTATGATGATCAAGAAGAAGATAATTTTGAAATATTAATCTTATATGAAGTGAGTTGTTCAAAATTTGAAACATATATTACTAATGTCAAAATGACTTTCAGTGAATGTGATCAGGAGATAAATCATGAGTGAAATGAAACTTGATGAAGAGGATGATGACGTTTCTATATATAGTTTCAATTACCACTGATGTAAAACTATTGGATTAGGGGCGAGTGTTCACTATTACTTCTAGGTAGGTGAAGACTTCAAATATGGTTGTGGGAGTACACTTAGGTTATAGATATGTATATTATAGTTTTGTTGGACCCAGGTTCCATACACTCATTCATGTTCATTATTCTTACATCTTGTGTGGACTTGCTGTACATACCTTAAGTTTTGAGTTGGATGTGATGACGCTAGTAGGAAAACTGATTTTGATTGGAGAGTTTCTTCTGCATATGCATTTTGATCATGGGTAAAAGGATGGATGTTGACCGTATCCTCCTTGATATAGATAATTTCAATGTTATCTTGAAGATAAGCTGATTGATAGTATAGTGGCAACGATGGATTGTAGTAGGTAGATTATGTTTGATGTCGATCTTATTCAAGGTAGGATGGGCATCACAAGGGTTTATGTTATTAAGTTATAGGGGCAGCACAACACTTCTCTAAGGGATATCAAGTATAGCTGACAAGCGTAGTTGTAGTGAAGGCTGAGAAGCCATAGAAGGAGGAGATAACTATGATTTAAGAATTCCAAAACATTTCCCCGAAGGAGCTTCCTGAATTACTATTGCCGAGAGAGATTGATATTATAATTGAGTTGCTGCTGAGCATAGTTCCAAAATTTAAGGTGCCATATTGAATGACTCTAATCGAGCTGAGAGAGCTCAACAGACATCTATAAGAATTATTGGATAGGGATTTCTTTAAATCCAGTGGACCCCCTATGGACGTCAATCTTCTTCGTGAGGGATAATTCAATGTGACTATCATTGTGGATTTATTTGTGTTCTTAGACTTTACATTACCCTTGACCTCATTAACGAGGAGGCATATGAAAAGTGATACTTGCAAGGCTAGCCTTTAAGAGCTAAAGAGGAGATTCACCTTTGCACCCATTTTGACACCACCTTTAGGCAATGATGGATAGATGACTTATTATGATGTTTTTTATATGAGGCTTAGAGGTATGCCACGTAGGATGAGAGTCTTACTATCTACACATCTATATGGTTGAAAATGCATGAGAAGAATTATCATACTAATATTATACAGATGTAATACCTAGATGTGATTTCTCATTGGATTTGAGACGTGAAGGCGATTCATATTTTTTTTGCAAGATTACTTCTTTACATGTAATTGCAATAAGACTCATGACTTATATTGTGAGTAACTAATGAGGGAGGCCTATGAGGGCGACCAATGAGGATGAGTGCAAGTGACCTTGGCCGGCTTTGAGGTGTCATACTTTTAGGTGGCAGGCTTCTAGGTGCTCACAGTATAGTCGTGGTGTGAGATGAGATTATCGGGATGGAAATGCCTCTTTCATGAGCTGATATGCTTAGAGTTGATTTGGCATACATATGCCTATTTTACTAGTGGTATGCTCTATGATATTTGCAAGTGCATTTACTATTCTAAGATGCTAATTGATTGCCTCTCCATCTACTATTACTTTATGTTTATAATAGTTAAGTATCAAAGTGCATAGCAAAAGTGGCTCTTTAATTCCAAAAGCATAAATATATATATATATATGCTATTAAGTTGCATAAATGTTTATACTTTAAAGTTGTAAATTAGGTACATCTTGAGGACTTTTGTTTCATTAAAGGAATTAAGAGAACTTGAATTCATGATGAGATGATGATGTCTTTCTAGAATTGTTTAAAAGATATCATGAAAAGAATTTGCAGGACAAAATTCCTCTAAGGGGGAAGAATGTAACATCCTTGATTTTTAAGTCACAATTTGAGTACATTTTTGGTTTATATTAAATACAAATGAAAAAAGGATATTGAATTTTCTATTTTGGAGTTCTAGAAAGTGAAATTTTTATAAACATCAAATCAAGTATTGAGACTTTCAAATTTGGATTGTACTCAAAAAGACGATTTCAATGAGACTAAGTTTACTAAAATCGAAGTTCAAACAAATAAGTTGTCAGTTTCTAGTAAAGGGAAATTTGGTTATTTCATCAAGTCTCACCTTGTGAAATATGAAATCCTAAGTGGACCCATGCTCATTATTATGCCTTCGATTGAAATAATGGTGCTCCATTGACCAAGAGACACCATCATTAAGTAAAACATATAAATATGATTAACACTAATTAAGTAGTAAAGAAATGAATAAAAATATAAAAAGAATCATTAAAGGAGGGTTCCATTTTGGTAACGGCACCCCCTCATCACTTAAGTAAAATCAAATAGACCGAACGGTCTGTTCCTCCTCAAACCCGATAAACACACAAAGGAAATTGAGGAAGACAAAGAAAGAAGAGGGGAAGAAGGAGAAGATGAAGAAGGAAGGAGAGGAGAAGAGGGTGAAATGAGAGAGAGGAAGGAGAAAACCCCACTGTCGGAGGAGACTGGCATGTTGGGGAGGAAAAAAAAGGGGTTTCCTTCACCAGAGTTAGAGCTCACCAGAGACAATGATAGCTTAGATAGTTTATCTAAGCTAGTCATCTGCACAATGAAAATGGGAAATCATAGCCAAAAAACAAAGGTCAATCCACTTTATTCGGCAATCAAAGTCAAGTGAAATACAATTTAGAAGTAAGATCTAAAAACCCTATTCTTCATTTGAAGTCTTTAGTTAGATCCATGCAATTTCATGCTAAATTTAGATTTTTGAGATGATCCAAGCATCCATTTCTTAATCCAAGCTTAGAAATAGGTAATACATACTTTGATATAGCTCAAATTTGACTGAGATTGTTGATCTAGGTTGGAAAAGGATCGGACAATCTTAGTTGTTCGATCAATTATTGTGGAAAGAGTATTTAATGGCATCTGATTGATGATCAAATGTTACTAGGAAGATCTTGACCCAAAATTTATATAGAATGGATCAAATATGCTGATCTAGAGGTGAAACAAATTACATGATCTAGGCCATCTGATCTGTCACTATTCAAATAGTGATTTTATGATGTCTGATCAATGATCAGACACCACAAATGAGTTCTAGAACACTAAATTAAATAGTATATGATAGAAATACAAAAAAAAAAAAAAAATCTAAAAGGAAATTGATTGAATAATCTCAACCATTCAATCAGATAGTAAAGGAATAAGGACTTGGCAGTGTCTGATTGGTGATTAGATGCCACCATTGTGTGCCCTGACTTCTATAAAGTATACTCTAAAATTTTTTATGATAGGGCACTAATTATTAGGAAACAGATGGATCGAATGAGGACTGTTGATTTGTAGTTATACACATTGTTCAGTCAATGATCAGAACTCTAATAACCTTTCTAGGGTTCTAATTAATGAGCCTTAACCGTTAATAACCAATCCAATCACTCGAAGAACATAGGATTAGACCTTGAAACACTAAATCAGATCATCATGACTTATGGGATTAAACTTTTCGATCTAGATCATTCATCAATGGGGTTATTTGAATTATAAATGCAAACCTAATCCATTGGACCACTGATTGGTCAATGGATGGCGGATCTGGAAATGAATTGATCATATATTCCCCTATGTAATTTATGATCAGTGAAAAATTAGATGGTTTATGATGATTTAAACTGTTTAGCTTTAATTAAAAAGTAGATCTCATCTATACATATTAATCTATGATGCAACATTGACAAGAACTCTAGAATATTAACAGAGAAGGTTGATCAGCAAGTGAATGGAAGGAGATATATAATTAAATCAAGGAGCACGTCAAAGGAGGTAGGTAGTATTAACTTCAATATGCTTTTATGAAACATGAAAACTATTGATGACTATTCTATCATGTTTGAAAATAGTTAAAATCAAATTTTTTGGAAATTTCTAATTTATATTGTGAGTATATTTGTATTCCATGTAGCTTATCAGTTTGGAATACCATGTTGATTTATTTATTAAATTGAAAACTTGTATATGAAAATGTTTTTGAAATTGCATGGAAGTGATTTATGAAATTATGAGGAGTGAGGAATCCTCATACTCAACCCTTGTAAGGATTTCTTTTACATGGTTATATCATATCATGAGATTGATTTGCATGATTTCACTAGTGCATGGAATTCTATGGTTTTATATGTTATGATGGCATGTAATGATGCATAGTATTATTATGTTATGGAGGGCATATTGTGGCCCAATGGATGCTATGCTACGAGGGTTGAGGACTGATCATCACCCCTCCAAAACTTTATATATATGATACTTGGCCACAAAAGGTCAAATTTAGGCCGATGACATCATAGGTAGGTTATGGCCTTACATACCGTGTTTTATATGCGCACAGTGTAGTGAATCTATCCGTCTTGGTATCAGCGTGATAGCTATACACTTGATTGGGTCTTATCAGCGTGCAAAGGGTCCATTATTTTGAGATTCATATGTATATACCATGATACCATAGGTGCATGGTACCCTGGGATTTCGAGTCTATAATGAATAGTCATGACCAATGGCAGATGGCTGAATGACAAGTGTTTCTACATGTGAGACCTCAAGAAGGTTCTGATGGTAATATACACGTGTGTTTATTAAGATATGTTGATTATATTAAAGCATTATATTGATATGAGTTGTGGTGATCTTTCATATCTTATAAAATACCTTGCAAAGGTTACTATTATCTTTGAAATATTATGTATGGATATATAAATTGATAATTTGAATTGGTTTGGCATGACATTGATGTGTAAAGCATGATTGAGATTTCAGAGCTTTATGATAGTGCTCTTTATGGCTCATATTTTACCAAACTACATAACATATGATTATGTATCCCTTTTGGATTTAAAACTACACAAACTACATACATTGATGTGTAAAGCATGATTGAGATTTCAGAGCTTTATGATAGTGCTCTTTATGGCTCATATTTTACCAAACTACATAACATATGATTATGTATCCCTTTTGGATTTAAAACTACACAAACTACATATTTCGATGATGAAACTATCTACACAAGCGCAAGCTTACTGAGACATTGTAAATTGGTTACAATGTCTTAAGTTTGAAGAAATAAGACAGAGGAGTAGAAGATTGTGGTAGAGATCTTAAGAGAATGGCATAAAAGATATATCAAAACAAGTTTGCAATATAGTTGATGATAGTCTAACCCGATGTAATACTTTGACTTAATATGACTTTACTTTATGTACATGTGGACATTTAAATTATAGTTTTGGTGGTGTGGTTGTGACTGGATTGATGCTGATCATGAACTATTCTTTTTGTTTAGTTAAAAACTTGATTTTTAAAACTATACACATTTAATTATGCAATCTTGCAAATAGATGGAGACAAAGTCTCCATTATTATTTATTTGATTTAAACTATGTTTATCAAGGACATCACACTTGCATGGATAAAATGTGTAAGTCCAAAAAACAGAGGAGACCAGATTTTCAATAGAAATGTAGCACCCATGTTAAGTGTTTAATTTTGGTCAAAATAACCCTAATTTAGCACTCAATTAGATCATCTAACCGTTCAAATTTGTAAAATTTAGCTTGATTTTGAATTTAACTTCAATTGACTGTCCAAACCTTAATTTGTCAAAATCAACGGTCAGATGATCATTAGAGCTCATTAAATGACTAATGTACGGTTCAGATAATTCTAATTTAGTCTTTTCTTTTGCAGATCAACCAAAAGACGCATGGATGGATGCGATTAAAAGTTAACAGTGCAGATCATTTTAAAAAGGATTGATGGATCAGATCACTCATAAAGAAAGATGGGATAGTTTCCTAAAAGACAATTGAGCTAAATTTTGGAGGAGTTTCCAAAAGGAGTACCCAAATTAGCAAGGAGCAAAAGGCAACCCCTTTCTCCACTTCTTTCCTTCCTTTCCTTTTTCCTCCTTTTTCTTTTTCCTTCTTTCCTTCCTTTCCTTTTTCCTTCCTTTTTTCTTCTCTTTCCTTTCCACTTTACTCTCACGTTCTTTCTCTTCTTTCTCACACTTCTCATAATGCCTATTCGTTTTCCCTTCTTCTATTCTCTTCTCCCCCACCTTCCTCCTCTTTCGGACTTCCTCACATCCATATTCTCTCCATTCTCTTCAATCGAGGAGCCACAGCCCTTCTCCTTATCATATTTCCCTCTCCATTCTTCCAACTCTCCCTTCTCCTCCTCTTTCTCCCCATCTCTCTTTCCCACATCTATATCTCCCTCCTTTTCTTCTCTACTGCATCACCCCTTCCTCTTACCTCACTTCACCTCTTCTTTCTCTCTATCTTTCCCTCCCTTGTTCTCTCTTCCTGTCAAGCACCTACTCTCTCTCCAACTCTGGCATCCAGCTAGGTTGGCCTAGGCGTCGTCTTCACTGGCCCAAAATTCCTTCTCTTTCCCCCCTTCGGTTGTGAACCCAGAACCTCCACACAGCCAGGCGTCTTCTGCTCAACCAGCTGCCCCACTACTTCTTCGACGATTTTTTTTTCACCTCCGGACGTCCTAGGGAAGGAAACCCAAGTCAGGTTTCCACTCCCGCGTCTTCCCTCTCTTCCTCTTCCCTTATCCTTCACCACCAGCTCCTCCTCCGTTGTCGGGTTCTGGTTCAGACGCCGGAAAACGGCATCTCTGCATCTCCAGTTGGATGGTCCCGGGAAAGAAAATCCAGATTGGGTTTTTCTCCCCATCCTTCTTTTCCTCTCCCTCCTTCCTCCCTTCTTCTCATTCCCCTCTTCCTGTCCAACTAGTTTCTTTCCCTCTGTTTACCTACCACGCACCGAATGATCTAAGGGAGGAAACCCAAATCAGGTTTCCACTCCCGCAACCCCACTTCTCTCTCCCTCCTCTCCTCCTTCCTTTTCCTATCTTCCTTCTTCCCCCTCCCTCTACATTCTACGTTTTTCCCCTCAACGAGTTTTCCTAGTTTTTCATTAAAAACCAGAACCCCAGAAAATTACAATTATGCCCCTAGAAGATTTGAGGAATTCCACCTCTGTCCTTTCTCTGAAATACCATTTGGGTCTCCAAATTAATTTCGTCTAGGTCCCTAGTTTATTTACTTCTGTGTTCCTGTGCTATTCTGGTTCTACATTATCCTCATTCTGCTTATCCAGGACTACTTATTTAGTTGCATTTTCTGTTTTTTTGGAATAAATAATTGTGTAAATTGCAACAATTGAATAAATCTAGATTTTAGTTTATTCTTAGTTTATTTCTAGTATAGTCTTTGTTTTGGTTCTTTTATTAATTGAATTTTATTGAAAACTCCATCATTTTAAATCAAATCCTCGTGGGATCGACCCGTACTTGCATAAGCTACACTACAATAGCCCGTGCATTTGTGCTTAAACAATCAACAAGTTTTTAGCGCCATTTTCGGGGACTTGAAATGGAGTTTTTATAAATTTTAATTAAAAATCCCAAAAAAAATTAGGAATTTCCATTTTTAGCATTTTAGAAAATTTTAGGTTCAGGTTTCAATTATTTTTAGGTCATAATCACCTTGTTTCCTGCATTTGGTACTCATTTCTAATCTTATTTTTTAGGAAATTGGAAAATGAAGGAATTGGGCAAGTGGATCTTCACCAGAATGGAAACTTTCCTGCTTTCCTAGAATAGGATTTTCTTTTTTCTTTTGAGTGAATCTTGTAGTGAGGATCCTTGTAAATTGCAATTTCCATTTTAAATTTTAAAGGGTTGTATAATACAGTGCAAGTGTGGGATAAGGTGGCCCACACTTGATCTTCATGAGAAACCTCACTGTAAGTTTCCTCACTCATTTATTTCCTAGATTAGGGTTTGCATTTAGAATAATTTGCATTGTTTGGTAGTGTAACTCATATAGAAAGCATCTTTTATAATTGTTGCATTTTAGGATTTTGCATTAGTTTACTGCTTTTAATTGCATTCTTAGGGCATGTTTAATGTTTTAAGGTGATTTATATGCTGATCGAATTTCCATGGTGTGTGAAAATTAATTAGTAAGGGCACCCTACCCCCATATGATTAAGGGTGGATTTCATCACCACCTCTTGGCCCACTTAGGATAATCACCTCAAGCGCGCAAACCTTCCTTTCACATTAATTTAAAATCAATCAAAGGAGACCTCTATCACATGCTCGTAGGACTCTCTTAATAGGACACGATTTATTGTCACTCCAGTGGCTTTTGATCACTGTGGATATTGGGGGTTATCTAATAGAGCCTTGCTCTGCCCCCACCTCCTATTGATGTTTGTTGAGGTCTAAACACCTCCTTACACGAGGGTTGTATTAACCACTTTGGTTAGAACCTAACTGGTAAGCAGTTGTCAACTCCTAAAGAGAGGAGAAACACTAGTTTAGGCTAATAAAAAACATCGTCCCCACAGAAAATCAAGAAAATCAAAATATTGTTGCTTATTAGCCTTAGGATTACTTGAGTGTGCCCTTTTGTTTGCGCATCATTTTAGAAGTTAGGTTGCACCTAATGAAGAAAACAAAAACAAAAACAAAAGAAGAAAACAAAAACAAAAACAAAACAAAAGAAGAAAACAAAAGAGAAAGACATGATCAATTGCACCTAATGAGTAATTTACACCCCAACATTAATAGAGAAGATATTTCCCCTTGGAGAAATAATCAACTCTTTAATAATGATGAACCACCTTTCATCTTGGATAGTGCTGATGTTTCCTCATGGACGAGCAATCCTCTCTTTGATGCTGATGATCCTTCACCTCTATTTAATGATGATATGCACCAATGGAGGAATCATTCTCAACCACATGGAAATAGGAGAAAAACCCAACATAAAACACATGAGGATAATTGGCATAACCAAAATCCTTGTGAGAAGACACTAAGAGACTATTTACAGCCTAATTATACCAACACACTTTCATGTATACTTTTACCTTCAAATGCTAATATGTTTGAATTAAAGGTGGAAGTAATTCAATTACTTCCCAAATTCTATGGGTTGGATAGTGAGAGTCCTTACATGCATTTAAAAGAATTCGATGAAGTATGCATGACCCAACATACACAAAACATCGAATTAGATATGGTAAGACTCAAACTATTTTCTTTTTCCTTAAAAGAAAAAGCTAATATGTGGTTTCATTCATTGCCATCAGGTTCCATACAATCATGGGAAGAAATGACTAGGAAGTTCTTGAATAAGTTCTTTCCTATACATAAGACAAATGCTCTCCATCGAAATATAATGAATTTTACCCAGATGAATAATGAAACTTTCTATCAATGCTGGGAAAGATTTAAGAAATTATTGTTAACTTGTCCACATCATGGATAAGAACTTTGGCATATCATTAGCTTCTTTTATGAAGGACTTAAATCTGATATGCGCCAGTTTGTTGAAATGATGTGCAATAGTAATTTCTTAAACAAACAACCTGAAGAGGCACAAGAGTATTTGGAATGGTTGGCAGAGAGTGCATAAACTTGGGTTGATTCAGAAAAAGTAGGTTTTCCAAACAAGCCCAAGTCTACCACCACATCCTCTAGGGGAGAAATATATGCTATGACTGAAAAAGATGATATGAAAATAGCATCCTTAGATAGAATAGTTGAGGCCATGGAAATGGAAAAATGTCCCTCTGAGAGAGTCAAACAGGTGTGTGATATTTGTGAAAGTAATACACACCCCACTCAGGAATGTCCCATTGCTCTTGCATTTCAGGATGTGTTCCATGAACAAACCCATTCTTATGAGCAAAATTTTTCCCCATCTTTAGAGACATATAATTCCAAATGGAGTAATCATTCTACTATTAGAAATGAATATAAGGCTAATGTCTCACAAAAGTCCGAACATCAACCCTATCACCACAAAGGACTACTTGCTTCTAGACCTTACCTTCCTCCGCATAAGAGGAAAGTGGAAGATAAATTCCATCAAGTCATGCAATATCAGGAGAAGAAAATTGTTCAAATTAAAGCCCAATTAAAAGAGAACATAAATTCCATGACTGAATTGAAGGACATGATGTCTCAAATGCTACAGACCATTAGTAAAGAGGAATGGCCTATCCCACCAAATGAATATCTTGATGATATGGATGTAGGAAATGATATTAATTCTTCAATTATATACATGGAACAAACACAGGCAGCTACCATTATTCATAGTTGTAACATAATTGAGCAATCTGGTCTTAAAAAGGCTGAAATAGTATCAAAACTTGTAAAAAAAAAAAAAGATGAATTTATTTATCAAAAAAATGTCACACCCACTGAGCAATATGACATCCTTGCTCCATTTCTAAAAAGGCTGCATCGAACTCACACAATTGTCTCTAATTATGAGATGTAGCCTGAAGATAAATTTATCTTGCCCTGTGATAAAATGAAAAACTTTAAATTGCAAGATAAATTTATTCATCATTCCTTTTCAGAGGCCTGTCCAGCTCATTTCGTATGAGACCGAGGGAAGTTTTAAACTTAGTAATAATTTTCCTCTGAAAAAGGTATGTCGCTTAGTTTTTACTTTCTTCTTTTTCTTTTTCAGTTTTTTTTCATATCTCTCAATTTTTACATTTCTCAATGTATTTTCATCATCCTACTTTTAAACATTGAGGACAATGTTTCTCTCACGTTGAGGGGTATAGAATTCTAGCAAATTCTAGTTTTTTTTTTAGATTTTTAGGTGATTTTCTTACTTAGATAGAGAGAGAGAGAGAGAGAGAGAGAGAGAGAGAGAGAAATTTTTTGAAATTTGTTTTGTCATCTCCTTTACTGTGATGAAAATTGGATTTTCTGAAGTATAATCTAGATAACTTTAGCTTATTAATGGAATTGAATATGATTAATTCATCTTTTTTACTCATTTTCTAAAGTATTCTATGAAAACAAAGTCTCAGATCACATCTGTACACGCAGTTGTATATAGATAGTCTAGATTGATAAGTAGCTATAACTTAGAAATTCTGAAGAAATTCAATGGACACTTATAACCCAAGTAAGTTTTAGAGATATTCATCCTTTTGGAGATGTTATAAATATGTCTAATTTTCTACAGCGTGCTTAAAGAAAATTGATCCCAAATTCTTAATTTTGGCTAATTACTTGAATAATTAGAATATTATCTTTAAAATTCTAGAAGTTCTTTGAATTTTATAGATTATAAGAAACTTAGAAAATTATTTAGGCCATCCTTATTGTTAACCTAGAGACATAAAGCCTAACCAAAAGTATTTTACCACTAGTTAGCCAAGTTGAGCCTTTTATATAAAGCCTTTTCTTTTGCCAACCAAATTACCCGTTACCCATATTAACCCAATATAAATTATCCAATACCAATTTTCGTTGAAAAATATGTTAGAGAGGAATGAAGAAATACCTTTTAGTTGCAATAGAAAAGTGGATATCAAGTAAAGAAATATTCTTCAAAGTGATTCAAAAGTGTGAAAAGAAAGGAAAGAGTCTGGAAAAAAAAATTGAAGAATACAAAGAAAAATAGAAAAATAAATATTTACTTCAGTAAAGGAAAGAAACAATTGTCAACTTTAATAGAAGACCTCGACTTATTTTTTTGAAGAATCTTTGAATACCCTTATACCCTTTCTTTGATACCGTATCCTAAGCCTACGTTTCGTCCCGTTAAAGACTTATTGATTCTAGGAGAAATATAGTCTTGATGAGGCGCTGAATGTATAGGATTTAAAAGACTGGTATTTCTAAATATTCAAAGGTAATGGCATCTATTCTAAAGGGATCGAAACAATGACATTCCTTAGTAACTCCCATTTTTCATGAGTATATGTGAGATAATTTTGCTTTTATTGACTCAACTCACATAATTAAAAGAGAGATATGATTGACCCCTCTGTCTGAGAGATTTTGTTTATAAGCGTTGTCATTTGAGGATTGAGGTCAAAACATATTTCGGATGGAGTTCAAAAGTTAAATGTCGACTTAGAGATTAAGATTATTCTACCTGTAAACTGTACATACACACACTCACTCGGAGATCTAAGCTTAAGTGGAATGACTTTGGCATATGGGTAGGGTTTTGAATTCTTCAGTCATTTTTATTAGTATGCTAAAGTGATGTAATTTATTGAAGATAATTCTCTGAGAATAAAAAGGAGTTGACTTAAAAATAACTTTTGAAATCTTGAAATTTGGTTTTTTGCATGTTTTGCTCAGGACTAGCAAAATGCTGGTTGGGGGGTGTGTTAAGTGTTCAATTTTGGTCAAAATAACCTTAATTTAGCACTCAATTAGATCATCTAACCCTTCAAATTTGTAAAATTTAGCTTGATTTTGAATTTAACTTCAATTGACCGTCCAAACCTTAATTTGTCAAAATCAATGGTTAGATGATCATTAGAGCTCATTAAATGACTAATGTACGGTTCAAATGATTCTACCCTTTGACGGTTCAGATATTGCTAGTAGTTGGATGTCTTTTTAAATGAAAATTAAAAATATAAGAGATGGGTCTTCTTATTCTCAATGTCCTCTATCTAGCATTTAATTTCAAAGACATTCATTAATGGAGTAGAAAATCATGCACAAATTTAACTAGAAGGTAAGCAATAAACTGTTAATATTCACACAAACAACTATATGGCTTTACTACAAGCTACTAGTTGGACTTATTTTTGAATAAAAATAAAAAATCTAAGACATGGGTCTTCTTATTTACAATGTCCTCTATCTAGAATGATCAATTTCAAAGATTTCCATTCATTAATGAAGCAAAAAATCACATACAACTTTAACTAGAATGTAAGCAATATATTGTTACTATTCTCGCATACAACTACAAGTAGCATACTTCAAGCTAATAGTTGGATGAATTTTTGAATGAAAATGAAAAATATAAGACATGGGTATCCTTATTCTTAGTATCCTCTATCTAGTATGATTAATTTCAAAGATTTCCATTCATTAACGAAGTAGAAAATCACGCACAAATTTAACTAGAAGTTAAACAATATATATTTGTGTGGACAACAGTTTTACTACAAGCAACTAGTTGGATGTCTTTTAAAATAAAAATTGAAAATCTAAGACATGGGTCTTATTATTCTCAATGTCCTTTATCTAGAATGATCAATTTCAAAAAATTTCATTCATTAACGAAGTAGAAAATCGAGCACAAATTTAACTAGAAGGTAAGCAATATATTGTTAGTATTCATGCAAACAACTACAAGAAGCAGATCATGAAAACCCAAAGCATGAACATAAGAAAATCAAGAAAAGGGAGAGAGACCTAAGGGATAAAAATGATGACAAGTATGGTGGAGAGTGGGCGTGCATTCTCTTTCTCTCCTCCTTCTTCTTCTTCTTCTTTATTTCTCTCCTTGCATTGGGAAGTGAGGTGGGGTGCATATTCTCTCTCTCTCTCTCTCTCTCTCTCTCTCTCTCTCTCTCTCTCTCTCTCTCTCTCTCTCTCTCTCTCTCTCAAAGGATTTTGCTCTTGATGAGGGAGAGGGTTTTTGAAATTTTTGTGGTGGAGAGGGGGGGTGGGGTAGTGTTTCTAGGGGGGTGGGCATTTGGGGTTTATGTGGTTAGGAATATAGGACAATTTTTTTCAAACCATCTCATATTCAATCCAATAATAAATAGTTTGCAAAAAAAAAAAAATCATCCCATATTCTACGAATATAAGGGGTTTTTTTAAATCATCCTATATTCAATAAAATATAAGATAGTTTTGAAGAAATAGTCTTATATTTTAAAATATAAGATGGTTTGTTAAAACGGTCCTATATTTATATAATATAGCATGATTTTAAAAAATCATGCTATATTATTAAAATAGAAAACGGTTTTCAAAAAAACATCTTATATTATATGGTTGGCTTTCTCGCCAACCCCCTTTGCCTTAATTTTATTTGAATAATATAAGATGGTTTATGAATAAGTATCTTATATGTGTTAATATAGTTTTCCCTGTTCTTTGGATCTTAAAAACATGTGAAGTGCAGAGGTTACCCCATCCCTTATTTCCTTGATGTGTAACTAGTGTTTGGCACAACACATGATGTGTAAACTTAATTGATTAATTCATTTTTCATACATTAGATGTTACAAACATTTTAATTTGTCCCCTCATATACAATTTAATCCAACCCAAGCACCCACCTTACCAGCATCACGCACATAATCCATTCCACTCTCCCCAATTAGATCAATTGATGACATTGTTGAAATGATTGAAGGGTTAATCAATTGTTGTGCTATCTAGGTCGTCTCCATCATAGAAGTCCCTTAGGGAGGATGATAAAATAGTTGATCATCTCATACCATGTCCATCATGTATATAAAACACCTATTTCACTTAACATGCCAAAATAAATTGGTCATTTTGATAGCCAATTTTATTGAGGTGAACCAATGTCAAACAGAGGGCATTGGTTTTGATGTTATCTTTGTTGTGTTCTACCTAATTGCATTTAAACACAACCACAGTTCTGCAAGTATAATCTAGCTCCCATATCTCACATATGACCCCGTAGTAAGTATTGTTAGCTATAATTGGGTTGTTCTCCTTTGAACTGGAAAAGAAAGTAGCTTTAGCAACTAATCTAACATAGCTTCCTTGTTGTGGTCTTAACTTATCATGGTCTTTTGTGTGAAAGTGGTAACCATTGATGGCATACCATACTTTATTACTTCTAGTCGAGGTCCCATTTTCATCCAACCCAAGCATTCAAAAATACTATGACATGGAACATCTCATCATCATCATCATCAAGACCTTATCCCAATTAGGAGTCGGTCACATGAATCTTATTCTCTATTCCACTCTATTCAATACCATGGCTTCTTTTAGTACCAAAGTTTTTAAATCTTTCCTCACCACTTCTATCCACGTTCTTTTGGGCCTTCCCCTTGCCCTTTTAGAACCTTCTGCTTGTATTACCTCACTCTTTCTAACTGGTGCCGTTGTTGGTCTCCTTTGAACATGTCCAAACCATCTAAGTTTAATCTCGCTCATCTTGTTACCTATTGGTGCTGGCCCTAAATTTCCCCTAATATTTTCATTTCTAATTCTATCCTTTCTTGTCTTACTACTCATCCATCTCAACTTCCTCATTTCTGCGACGCTCATCCTACGAGTATGATGTTCCTTAACTGCCCAACACTTTGATCCATAGAGCATGGCCGGCTTTATAGCCATCCTATAGAATTTTTCCTTTAGTTTGAGTGGTACCTACCGATCACATAAAACACCCGATGCACATCTCCATTTGTTCCAACCCACTTGGATTCTCTGGTTAACCTCCCTCTCAATCTCTCCACTCTCATGGATCAATGATCCTAAGTATCGAAAGTGGTCTTTCACGGGGACCTCTTGGTTATCAATCTTGACTAGTGTTCCACTCCTACTCTCCTTGCTAAAATTACATTCCATATATTCTGTCTTAGTTCGGCTAATTTTAAATCCTTCAAATTCTAATGCTTCTCTCCATAACTCTAGCTTTATGTTTACACCCTCCCTTGTCTCATCAAGTAGGACTATATCATTTGCAAATAGCATGCACTAGGGAATCTCCTTATGCAGATGTTTTGTTAACTCATCCATAACTAATGTGAAAAGGTATGCACTCAATGCCAATCCTTGGTGCAATCCGACAGTGATAGGAAAATCACCAGTCACGCATCTAATGGTCTTAACATTTGTTACTGCTCCCTCATACATATCTTTGATTATGTCTATATACCCTTGAGAAACCCCTTTACCACCCAACACCCTCCATATTAACTCTCTAGGGACTCTATCATAAGCTTTCTCTAAGTCAATAAAGACCATGTGGAGGTCTTTTCTCCTCTCCCTATATTTCTCTAATAATTGTCTTAGTAAGAAAATAGCTTCCATGGTAGACCTCCCAGGCATGAAACCAAACTGATTCTCCAATACACTTGTTTCATGTTGTACCCTCTTCTCAATCACTCTTTCAAAAAGTTTCATGGTGTGGCTCATAAGTTTGATCCCTTGATAATTAGTGTAGCTCTAAATGTCTCCTTTATTCTTATAGATTGGTACAATAGAGCTTTTCATCCACTCATCAGGCATTTTCTTTGATTTTATAATCTTGTTAAACAATTGGTCAACCAAACTACCCCAATATCTCTGGTATACCATCAGGCCCCATGGCCTTTCCTAATTTCATCTTTCTCAAGGCCTCTTTTACTTCAGGTATTCTAATCCTACATTCATATCTATAATATCCAATGTTATTTAGATTTATAGTATTTTCAATCCCTATATTCTCAGGGCCATTGTCATTTAACAATTTTTGAAAGTATATTTCCCACCTTTGTTTGATCTCATCATCTTTGACTAATACCCTTTGATCATCGCTTCTAATGCACCTAACATGCTCTAAGTCCTTACCCTTCTATTCTATTACTTTTGCAAGTTTAAACACATCTTTCTCACCTTCTCTTGTTCCTAGTCTATTATAGAGCTCATCATATGCTTTAAGTTTAGCCTCACTTACTATTCTATTAGCAATGTTTTAAGCATTCTTATATTGTTCATAGTTTTTATTATTTCTAATCTTCTGCCATGCTTTAAAATGCACTTGTTTTTCTTTAATAGCTTTTTGCACTATTTCATTCCACCACCATGTTTCCTTCGTTAATAGCCTTTTACCTTTAGAAACTCCTAAGACATCTTTTGCCACTTTCTTAATGGACTTAGCCATATTAGTCCACATGGTATTCACTTCTGTTTCATAGTTCCAATTTCCTTCTACCATTAACTTATTTTTGAATGAGGTTATTTTCTCTCCTTTTAAGTTCCACCACTTAGTTTTTGGATGTGTATTAAGTTTAGTTCTTTTACTCCATCTTTTGATATGAATTTCCATAACCATTAACTTATGTTGTGAGGTTAAACTCTCACTGGGTATCACCTTACAATCCTTACATATAGATCGTTCATTATTCCTAAGTAGAAAAAAGTCTATTTGGCTTTTATGAAGTCCACTTTTAAAGGTTATTAAGTGTTCATCCCTCTTCTTAAAGAGTGTATTTGAAATGGATAGGTTATATGACAAAGAAAAATCAAGGATATTCTCCCCCATCTTGTTTCGTTCACCTATACCATACCCTCTGTCTATTCTATCATATCCTTCCTTATCTTTTCCTACATGGCAATTTAAGTTTGCTCCTATAAATATCCCCTCAGTGTTGGGAATTTCTTGCATGACTCCCTCTATATCTTCCCAAAACTGTCTCTTGATTATATCTTGTAACCCTACTTGTGGTGTATATGCACTTATAATATTTATAATCTGCTCTCCTAGAATAATTTTTATTATTATAATTCTATCATTGATTCTTTTAACGTCCACAACTTTATCCTTTAATTCCTTATCCACTATTATTCTTACGCCATTTTTGTTATGTTTCTTTCCTACGTACCATAATTTATACCCATCTATTAATCTAGCTTTAGCCCCTTTCCACTTGGTTTCTTAGATAAAGCAATGTTGACTCTCCAACGTTTCATTGTGTCTACTAACTCCAAACTCTTACCTCTCAATGTCCCTATATTCCATGTAGTGATGCGAATCTTATGTTCTGGAGATACCCTTTTCACTATCGCCTTTCTCGACCTCCATGGTATGAACCCATGGCCACTTTTCATTACACTTGGGTGCTGATGCAACGCGTCACTTCCGAGGGGACACTCTAGCAGCCCTTGCCCATTTTTCACTACACCCGGGATCTGATGTAGCGCGTCGCTTCTGGGAGAACGCCCTAGCAACCCTTGCCTATTTTTCACTGCACCCGGGATCTGATGCAATGTGTCGCTTATGGGGAACATCCTAGCTTGAGCAAATGTCAGTTTTTTATTCATATCATGTTGGGGTTGCCAAAGTTTTAAAAAGCTGAAGATGATTTTCATTAAAATCATCTTCAGCTTCACCCTTGCCAGCTAGCTACCTGACATAAGGGTGGCCATATTTTAAGAAGCTAAAGATGATTTTCATTTCTTCCTCACAAACTAATATACAAATGCATGTGTATAATATTAATTCATATGATTAATGTATACATGCATATGTTATTACAAATCAATTAATTGAATGAAGCATTATTTCATTATAATTAAATACCTTCTAATGAAGCTAAGTAGTGAAGGAATGACAATGTTCATATTGCAGCCACTTCTCTTTCTTTGCATCTCTTAGATACCTCTCTTTTAAGAAGTCTGTGTGCATACTATACAATGAAGAGATGAAAATTATATATAACATGCTTGCATTAATATATAATGCATATCGTACCCTTCAACATATATATATGGCAAACTTCATCAACATTAATATTTCACAAGACATAAAGATGTGCTTAGTCCCGTTCCTTATGATCAACGGTCGATACATGACCACTAGAGAGATGTTCACCAACTCTTGGATCAATTAATGCACATAAATGTTTCTTTCTCGGGATTCTAACATCTACTTCTTGATAAATGCTCAGTGAAAAACTCCACTGCTTCTTCTGCAATATAACATTCAGTAATACACCCCTCCAGATGATTGTAATTTTGTACATGCCCTTTTAACACCTTCATGTACATTTCAAATGGGTACATCCTATGATGACCTAGGTTTTTGTAATACATTTTGTAATATATTTTTGAAAGGCAAGGCCCTTAATAGTAAAAAAAATTCGCAAAACAAAGTAGCAAAAATTCTTTTCTTTAGCACTTGTTTTGTAAAACCCAAGTCACCACTTCATACATAACATAAGTAGAACTTTGTATAAGATAAAATTTCATTGAAGGAATATACTTTTATTAAATTCCAGAATCCATCTAATGGTTCACAATACAGCTAAATCCATTACAATACTTGTCCAAATTACATAATCCAAAACTCAAAGCTCACCATACAATGAAACTCTCATTATAATACAATACTCATAAACAAAGAAAAATAAATGTCTTCAAGGGGTATACCTTGAAGATTATTCTCTTCAAGCTTCTATCATCTTGAGCTCCTAACTCTCCTTCTATGTATCTGAGATGTTGTAACATTTACAATATCTCAGCAAGCAATGCTTGGTAGGGGATTCAAGAAGCATAATAATTGACAATATAATTCTGATACTTCATAATCCCATTATCCCTAAACATATTCATGTCTCTACTCTTTACTTTGTAATATATGTACATCCATATATATACATATTGTACATGGGTAAATTAGTTACATTTATGAAAGTAGTCAAATATCATTCCCAACTAAGCTGATCAATTCTCTCTATTATAAGAATTCAGTATTTCAACTAATCCTACAATGGGAATTTCCCTTCTTGGGAAATATTGGTAATATGCAATTACCTAGCATTTCATTGTGCTAAAACATAAGGCATTTCACAATGCCTACTCGCATATGCATCATAGTGCAAAATAATCAAAGGGTTACCATGCTGCAGTCTGATCCGTACTAGCGCGCCCAGATAACTACCCTATTCACCACTGATACCACGATGGAAAATATCATGTCACTACTCATATGAGGGGACAGGACTTTCACAGTGGTGGCCTTCCCATAATTGCCCCACCCAACTTTTAGCCTCTCATAGGGCAAGGTATCATCAATCATCAAATTTCAAGAAGCGGGTGGCCAAACCCTCATAACTCCTCTAGCATAGCATCCCCCCAGGCTTATGCCTATTAAAACAAAATCACAAGCCTCCAAGCTTGCATGTAAAATAGATTTCATATGTATCAGACAATCTGTCTGTTTACTTAGGGCTGAAATATATTCTAGTTCCCTGTCCACTTAGACTCTAGTCCTTAACCATTTTATATGTATTTGGTTGGATCATAAGGGTTTTAGGGGATTTAATACAAGCATTAACATTACTCTTATCAACATAAGGTCATGGGTTCAATCATGTAGATCCCATGTAAATACATTCATCAAATTCTCCTACCTTCAAGTAGTGATCCCTTTTTCCAAATCTTCCATGATCCTGACTAATGTATGTAATCTGTACATCCATACATACTATTAATATATATAAATTATGAACAATCCTATTGATCATTAGATCTAATGTTTAGAATGATCTTTAAATCATTCGTATCTAAGTATCTTCTATCTCTAAGTCTTTGTGTGTCCATCTCCTTGATCTTGATCTTTCATAGATCCTTTTGATCGATAATCTATACTTGTTGATAAAGATCAAGGTCCTAGATCTTTTATCATCTAGTTCTTCTTTGATCTAAGTTCAGTTATTGGATCATCCCTAAGGAGAAGGATCTTAGTTTTCTTCCTTGAATCATCTTTGATCAAGGGTTTGGATTATATAATCTAATGAACTAGATTTGATTTATAACATGCATACTAATAAACATGCATACTAGATACAATACAATATTCTTATTCTTATTGTTCTTGATCATTCAAGATCTAATGGATCTTGTTTGATCATCCGTATCTTACTTACAGTTTTTATTAGGGTTAGATAATTTACTAACCTTTTATACTCTTACTATTATCATTCAACCAGTTAATGTTTTGCTAGTTGAAGGTAACTTATTTCAACCAAAGTCTAGACTGCTTCTCTTATTTTCCAATTGGCTAAGGCTTACTAGCTGAATGAGTGAACACAAAGTGGTTACTTCATTCCTCATGTAAGCAAGCGTTTAGACCTCACAAACGTCAATGGAAGGTAGGGGAAGAGCGAGGCTCTATTAGACATCCCCCTTAAACACTATGTTCAACCTTCACTAGAGTGACCTTAGCTCAACCTTTCATAAGGTTCCTATAAGCATGTTGACCCTAAGTACTCTTTCTAATTGATTTTAATTAAGTCCATGAACATTTACAATGTCATTCATGGAGTTTATTATTCTCCTAGTTTGGGCCAAGGATTTGATAATCCTTACATTGTCCTACTAACTATAGCCCTTATTAATTAAGTCCAAGACAATCCACTCTTATTTGTGTCATAAAACTCTACTTTCTCATTAGATTCCATTTTTGGTGTTTTATGCTCTTTATCTCATAACAAGTAGATCTACTAATGAAATTTAACCATAAATGAATTATAAATTCAAAGCATAAAACTACATAATTGAACAACTTAATGATAATGATACAAGGTACTTAAAATTACACTAGCATGATTTTCAACTAATATACCTTAATAACTCAATTTAAACTAATATGGTCATAAGGTACAATCTCATACTATAGTATAATCTTACATGAAATCCTAGCATGGTCCTAAGTTACAATGGCATGAAATCATACTAACTTGGTCCTAAGTTACACTTGCATAAAATCATACTAACATGCTCCTAAGATAATTAAATCTAGCAACCTATTATAACAATCTAATCACATATCATGCTAAAGTCTAAAA
This sequence comes from Warburgia ugandensis, assembly GCA_035236585.1. Taxonomy (NCBI): domain Eukaryota; kingdom Viridiplantae; phylum Streptophyta; class Magnoliopsida; order Canellales; family Canellaceae; genus Warburgia; species Warburgia ugandensis. Next base: position 51,722,152 of record CP141130.1, read on the forward strand.
GTTGCACTAGCATGTTTTATAACATAAATCACATTTAAAATGATATTATGAATTAATAGAAAATGAAACTAATTACATTAATATTTTTAGAAACCTTTACTTATGATCCAACCATTTAATCTTAGATCTTTTTCTTTTAATCAAGGGTTTTAATTACATTTAGGGGTTTTTCTTTATTGAGGTCCAAAGATCATATTGCTTTGTTTTTGTTATATTCAATCCATGATCCCCCTAGATTTCATCATATTAAAATTTATTCAATCCATCCCAAGGACCTGATCACACTTGATCTCATTGATCAAGTGGGTCCCTTTGTATTTTTAGGGTTTTTCTACCATAACGGGTAGATCCCTTAATATATCTTAGATATGTCTAAATAAACCATAGACATCACTTTATTTCAATAACATATCATTATTAAAACAGATTACCAAGATCTGATCACCTTAGATCTTGAAGATCTTAGAAATTGAAAACTTATTTCCTAAATACAAAAATTTTCATAAGATATTTTCTCCATTTTATCATTTCATAAGAAACTAGAGGTTGTAAGCTTTCCATAGCTTTTTTCCGATCTCAATTTGGAGTTCATATGACTCCTGAATTGAGTCTGGAAGTTCACAGTCCATTCTTAGGGCCCAGATATGATCTGGGCCCATCGGAACGGACAGCCCAGATTGTTAGAGCGGAATTGTCGGGCGCACCTCTGTCACCAGGATGAACGTGTGACGCGCTCACCCAATGACTAGCACTCGAGCGCGGTCGTCTAGGTGGGACGACGTCGCCCGCACAGCACGCGCAGAAATGTTCCCGGTGCCGCACAGCTCGCACAGTGCATGCAGAAACGCTGCCGTCCCGGGGAAACCCGATCCGATCAGGAGATCAAACAGTCCATTCTGGACCGTCCAATCAATGCCTCTCAATTGAGGGCCCAAAACTTAATAAAATTTCGTGAAACTTTTACCCTAAGGGTTTTGGACCCTTCTAGATCGATTGGTAGGGTCAGATTTTCTATCTAAGCCCTCAATCATCATGAATTGAAGGTTCTGATATTTACTTTATTTTTACACATTTTCACCCTAAATCAAATTACAGTAAAATAAAATTTTCATTAAACAACAATAAATATGTCTAGGAAGTATTTCACCTACCTGATTGGAGAAAAATGTTGGTTATATAGACCAATTTAAGAGAATACTAGTTTTGATGATAAGATAGCCCAAGATCCACTTATCTTGTGATTTCTGTTGTTTGAACCATTGGATCTTGAAATTTCTTTGGGCATTTTGTAGCTAAGGTATGGTAGGAAATTTTATACTGTGAGATCTATGATATTTGATCTAGAACAGAGTGCCTAATTAAATTTAGGTCTCTTGTTCCAATCTAGAGAGAGGAGAGAGAGAGAGAGAGAGAGAGAGAGAGAGAGAGAGAGAGAGAGAGAGAGAGAGAGAGAGAGAGAGAGAGAGAGATCTTTTGGGAGTTTTAGGATTTTAGGAATGGATCCATGTCTAGTTTTGTAGGAAAAATCAAGACAATTTTGTGGGAATTTTATGGACATTTTTAGAGGATTTTTGGGGGTGTATTTATAGGGATTATGGGTCTTTTTTCATGATTATGTGTAATGATTATGGTTTTTTTTTATTTAATTAGCATTGGATTCTCCACCTCCACCTTTTTCTCCACTACCAGCTGGTAGGGGTTTGACCTATGATTTCACATGGGATGGGCATTGGATTCCTTTTTAGGTCCCTTATGGGCTCCACATAGTGTAAAAAGACCATTTTGCCCTTTATGTATAAAAAAATTAGGATTTATTCCCATGATCTCGGAATTGAGCGTACTTAGTGGCGTTGGATTTGTATTTCTTAGAACATTCTAAATTTTGATGTCTCAGGTCTCGATTATGTGTAAAATTACTATTTTACCCTTTTGTCCATAAAATAAAGAAAATTAAGGATTTTTCATCTGAATTCAAGATTTGTCGTGCTTACAGTCATTCTGCAGGGTTTGCTGAGTTCAATTTCAATTATACATGTCTCATCCCTTTATTATACTTTTATAAGAGTACATTCTAAATAACCCTAATATTCCAGCCCAGAATTTCTAAAACTCCAACTTTATTGATTTTCTCAATCAATTACAGAAATTGGGGTTATTACACATCCATCACAAATAAATAGGTCCACACAACCTAATCTCATCAATGAGGTGCACTGTTAAGTGTACCATGATATTGAAGAAGGATGGTGGAAAGATTGTCTCGAGCTCGCATAAGGTTATCACTAAATGCTCCTAGATTTCTTGTAATTTTAAAGTATCCACCACCTTCTTGTACAAAGCATTAAAGAAGTAGCAGAATTTAGTAATAGAGCCTCTAACTTTACCTAGAAACACTAAACGTAATGCCATAGGCAAGAGTTGTTGCATCAATGCATAGCAATCATAAGACTTCATCCCTAACAGTTTCACCTCTTCCATAGAGACAATGCTTCTAAAGCTTGAAGAGTACATATTTGGAACTTTGATATCTAACAAGGTTTTACACACAATTCTTCTCTTCTCTCTACTAAGCATATAGTTTTCTTTAGGCAAGTATGTTCGCCGGCTACCCCTATCTTATGGATGCAACCATCTCTTTAAACTCATTGTCATCAGATCCATTCACTCTGCAAGTCCATCCTTTGTTTTTCCTGACATGTAAAGTAAAGTACCAATCAAGCTTTCACAAACATTCTTCTCAATGTGCATGACATCAAGCACATGTTGTATATGCAGAGATTTCCAGTATATAAGTTCAAAGAATATTGGCTTCTTCTTCCACAGCTTTTAAAGTTACTTTCACATGCACGTGAAGTTGCCTTCTTCTTCTTCTTTTCCCATGATATATTAAGGTTCTCAACTTGTTCCAATACTAGTCATCTAGTCAACCTCTTTGGAGGTGTCCTAGTTTAAATGTCCCCATTTTAAACTGGTATGGATGGTTTCTATGCAACCAACTTTTGTGGCTTAGGAATGCCATGTTGAAGTCATGTGGCACATGTTTGGTCATGAAAAATAGGATAGGCATTGTATCCTTTCACTTTGCATCTCGCCAAATTGCCATATGTAGGAAAGTCACTTATCATCCATACTTGTACAGCCTTAAGATTGAATGTCTCTTTCTTGTATGTATCATAAGCTTCAACCCCTACTTCCTACAATGTCCTAATATCATCGTTCAACTGAGCCAAGTACGTATCAACACTACTACGAAGAACAGTTTTATAATACAGTTAAAAAATACTATAGAAAATGGTTAAAAAACCATCTTATACCAGGCTATCTTATAAAATGAAAACAAATATAAGGCAGTTCCTAAACCATCTTACATTAAAAGTCTTATAAGATGATTCTAAACAACTGTCTTATCAAATTTAATTTATATAAGATGGTTTCACAAAAACCATCTTTTAAATATGTAAAATCTAGGATGGTTTTTCAAAAACCATCTTATAAATATGAGTAGTATTGGATAGTTTTTTAAAAATTGTCTCATAAATCATTAGAAGTTGTGTAATATAGGGAAATTTTTAAAAACCCATCTGTATAATATAGGATGGTTTTTCAATAACCATCTTATTAGCTATATATATTATAAGATGGTTTTTGAAAAATTATCTTATATCAAAAACAACACGAATATTATAGGACAGTTTTTCAAAATCGTCTTATAAAGTTGTGTAATTTAGGATGATTTTTCAAAAACTATCTTATAAACCATGGATATTACATGACAATTTTTGAAAAACTATCTTATAAAGCTGCATAATATATGACAGTTTTTCAAAAAATTGTCGTGCTTTTTTGAAGTTTTATAAGATAGTTTTCCAAAACTTCAACACTTCATTCTTTGAGGCTACAATTATTTTACAAAATGCATTCATACACATTCAACACTTCCAACATTCCACATTGAACTTCTCCATACACACTTCTCAATGAAATAAAAAATACACACACAAACTTCAATAAAAAAAGGAACACATCCATAGTAGTGAAGTTGTAATTTGTTTTCAATGATAAAAATGTTTTATGTTGGAGTCATTTATGAGATGTAAAAAATTGCAGAAATGATGATCAATCAATTAATTGAACCTTTCTTAATTGGGAGATCATAAATACTCATGAATGAAAGTTCTCATATATCTGAGAGCGTAATACCCACACTCCCTATCAAATTGTTGTCTAGGACTACACAATAAAGTCAATAGAAAAGGATCAAATATCATGTGCAATTATTTTAGGTTATAGGGTTATACTAAAGAACTAGTAAACCATATGTTGTCCCTTTTTGAAGTCAATTTTGCTAGATGGTTAATACTTTCCATCTCAGCACATTTATACCATGCACTACACATATATAATAAAAGCATTATATGTGAATAAAGAGGATAGTTATCAGTTATCCAACTATTATAATGAATGAAATACAAGGCGTAATTATTTATTAGTTATCCAACTATTATAATGAATGAAATAAAAGGCATACTTATTTATGATTTCCATCAATGGGCCTCGAATGTACCCTCGAAAAGAATAAAAAAGCATTGCATGTCCAACATGCACATCCAAAGCTAACAGCATCCAATGGGACCTATATACATAATCAAACAATTGAAATTTGAAAAGCATAACTTATATACATATTTATGTTTATGTGGAATGACATAATTTAGCAAGATATGTAAAACTTACTCACTATTATAGGGAATCAGTAAGGCATGCCCCTTCTCACAATACAAGAACCCAAGTGTAATATCTTCTATTTGTTTATCCTTGGGTAAATGGTCCTTTGGTCAATAGATGACAGTAGCGTCAAGGAATTTGTAAATCCCCTCAATTACATTGTGGGCAAGCACATCGACATCTCTCCTTACAGGCCTGATTTCCTTATCTTCATTGATTTGCCTTATAGTTTTCTCAAGAAAGAAGACATGTTAAGTGGAACCTACACCCTACACTGTAGATATAATTTTCTAGAAATTAGTAATGAATATATATAAGAAGAGTCGAAGAGATTCAATTTTATCATAAAAATTGACATAAATACCTAGGATAGGCAATCTGCATGTCAGAATTTATTGCTGGGGAGGGGGTCACCCTCAATGGCACCTTGTGCTTCTTCTAATTAACATTAGATGAAAATTGTATTAAAACTTTAGCTCATGCCTTAAAGTTATTGTTGAACACAATGGTGTGATACCATATACATACCTTGGAAATCATTATTTTGATATACTTCTCTGGCATAGCTACATGATATCCAATCGCATCCCCAACAATATGAATATCATTTGCTTCTATAGGAAATGGTCGAAGGGCATGTGGTTGGAGGGCGATAGTAATGCACACATGCTTAGTGTGTGGATGCATCAACCTACTGTGCAACATGACAGAAAAACCTCATACAATGTAGCCACAATGATGTAGTACTCAACTATATATAGCTACAACAAGCACTGGCCCACATGCAATTCAAGAATCGCCTATACAAAAGAATGAATGAAGATTACTAAGACATGGAACATTGAAAAGGTACACATGTCAATACATCCCTCCTTGATTGGGACATCTTCTTGGAAGAGCTGCTCCTCCATCTCTTCTTTAGATGGAGCACTACAGCAATTATGAGATGGGTGTCAAGGGGCAACATCTTGACTTAGACTTTTGAAACTCCAAACATTCTTATAGAAATCATTCCTTACCTTCACATATAACTCATTTAGCATATTCTCCTTCCACACTTCCATGTCCTCTGTTGGAGGATTCTTTGAATTATGGAAGAATTTGAAAGGAACCACACTAGGGCCTTGGGCCCTTACTCAACCAGGGTGCTCGTCCTTGTTGCCCATGGCCATATACAGGATGTCCCCCTTTGCAGCAATGCTACTCAAAGTCCCTATAGCAGAATTTTCTTAGATCAACTCTTCCTGCACATGTAATTATCAAAACACAATCATTTTCATATATATATATATATATATATAGTATAATTCAAGAGATACAAAGATAGACACATAAAACTACTTAAAATTCTTAAAGGAACCATGGCAACATTTTTATTAGTGAAGGTTTGTGAGTTACATCCCTGTGAATGCACCATTTTCCAAAGAAGGGACCAATCGATGAGCTCTGTGGTCCCAGCCTTCTTTTGTTATCAAGAGAGACATTAATTCAAAGTTAATGAAAGAAAAGTTAGGTATATTTAGATAGAACTAAACTATCACATATACTTACTTCTTGTTCTTCCAACCATGCATAATCAATCCTGGAGAGGCAATGTTGCATATGATTAGTCGCACGCACTATTTGTCCTTTCATACGCTCTGCCTACACGTCAAAGGAACACATACTTAAGCACAATGGACTTTTATAATTAGAGAAATCAAGCTTCTTGTTAGTTGTAATTACCTCAAAATCAGAAGATAGGCAGGTTTGTACAAATTGATTCCATGCATTTTGGTCAACGATGCAAGAATACAACTCAGGGACAGTGTGCAGTGTAGATGGATCATGACTGTTTAGCAATATGTACTTTCTTGCAAGATCACTATTCCATTTCCACCATTGTTTATTGGCCCCATGTAGAGCATTCTTCTTGTACTCATTAGCGACATCAAAGACAGACAACAAAGTAAAACCAAACATTAGTCTATCCAAAATAAAACAAGAAAAGGCACCTAATATGTTGCATGTAGCAAGCATATACAAACCTTCACCATCTCCCATATTGCATCCTTTTATAAATGGTGACACATGTCTCCAATCAGTAGTTGAGATTAGCATCTTGATTTTAGCAATGAAGCAAATGAAACTAGAGTAAGAATGTGCACTCCCACCTATCATCTACCCTTTACTATTAAACTGTACCATCTCTTTTATTCCCTTTGCTTTCTCTTAATGATATGCTCCATTTTGGTTGGCCATCTACCCTTTCTCTTAATAGGTGTAACTATGCTAGATTGTTCTTTGTGATGCTAACTTTCTTCATGTTCCATGATTCCTGTACAAGTGAGAATAATACATTTAGAAAACAAAAACATATATATATATATATAGGTTTAGAAAAAAAAAAAACACAATCTATGTGCAGAGTTAGTGCACTTAAAAAGGACAAAATGAAGAAACCAATTATGTCTTAGGAAAGTAGCCCTAGAATAATATATTAACTCTTGACTAATTATGCCAGAGAAGGACATAATTAAGACTACTCTTGAATTTGTAGCTACATAGATTCTCTAATTAAGATTACTCTTCAAATTGTCATGCACTGCTTACACATTTAATGCATGTGATGTGATTCACCTAATAAATTATTTATTTAAATAGTAGAATATATTCAAAAGACGCTATCTCATCACACCCTCATAATTTATTATAATGAAACAAGGTAAAAACTTATATAAAATTATTCCTAACACAAATTCAAACTAGTAGTTGGATGTCTTTTTGAATGAAAATTGAAATTTTAAGATATGGGTGTTCTTATTCTCAATGTTGTCTATCTAGAATGATCAGTTTCAAAGATATCCCTCCATTAATAAATTAGAAAATCATGCACAGATTTAAGTAAGAAATATGCTATTACTATTTACACGAACAACTACAAGTAGCAAATCTTAGAAACTAGAAGCATGAAATAAGAAAATCAAGAAAAGAGACAAAGCCAACCTTAAGGGAGAAAACTGCTTCTTGTTGTTGTTGTTGGAGGTGGAGGGTGATGGTTTTTTTAAGCTGAATTGACATAAGGCAGTTTTTTAAAAATCATCTTATATTAAATTGAATATAAGATGGTTTTATAAAAAATATCCTGTATTATATTTAATAAAGTATAAGATAGTTTTGAAAAAAATCATCCTGTATTTTAATCACATAATATAAAATGATTTTTAAAAATATTGTGCTATATTATTAAAATAGAAGACAGTTTTCAAAAAACCATCTTATATCCGATTCGTCAGCGCCTTAATTTTGGTTTGAATAATATAAGATGGTTCATGAATAACCATCTTATATTATTAAAGTAGTTTCACCTGTTCTTTGGACTTGAAAAATCTTTAAAACCTATGAATTGTATAAGTTACCCCATCATTTATTTCCTTGATGTTTAACTAGTGTTTGGCATGACACATGATGTGTAAACTTAATTGATTAATTAATTCATTTTTCATACATCAGAGGAAACAAACACTTTAATTTGTCCCCTCATATACAATCAAATTCAATCCAAGCACCCTCCTCACCAACATCATGCACATAATCCATCTTATTCTCTCGGATTAGATTGGTTGATGGCATTCTTTATGTGATTGAAGGGCAATCAATTGACATTTCACCTAGGTCATCTTCATCATAGAAGTCCCTTGGGGGGGCTGATAAAATAGTTGACCATCTCATATCATGTCCATCTTGCACATAAAATACTTGTTTTCCTTAACATGCAAAAATAAACTGGTCATTTGATAGCCGATCTTATTGAGGTCAACCAATGTCAAACCAAGGGCATTGGTTCTGACGCTATCTTTATTTTGTTCCACCCAATTGCACTTAAACACAAGCATAATTCTACAAGTATAATCTAGCTCCCATATCTTACATAGAACCCTATAATAAGTATTGTTAGTTACAATTAGGTTGATGTCCTTTAAAATGGAAAAGAAAGTAGCTTTAGCAACTAAGCTAACACTGCTACCTTTTGTGCTCTTAACTTATTACGGGTGTAAAAGCGATAACTATTGATTGCATATCCAACATACTTTGTTACTTCTGGTGGAGGTGTCATTGCCATCAAATCCAAGCATTCAGAAAAACTATGACCTAGAACATCTCACTAGTCTAAAACATGTATATAATATTAATTACCATAATTAGTGTATATGCACATATGCTATTACAATTGCAACACCCCTAACTTTTGTAATGAAATTGAGAATTTCAAGGAAAAATTAGGCTGGAATATTAGGGTTATTAAAAATACACTTCTCATAGAAGTACAATCAAGGTATAAGATATATATAATTGAAAACATACTCAATGAACCCTTTAGAATGACTATAAGCATGACAAATTTTAAATTCGGATGAAAAATCCTTATTTTTCTATATTTTTATGAACAAAAGGGTAAAATGGTAATTTTACTCAAAACCGTGACCTAAGACATAAAACTTTAGAATGCACTCAGAAATATAAATCCAATGCCACTAAGTACACTCAATTCCAAGTTCATGGGAATAAACACTATTTTTCTTCATTTTTGAAATTAAAAGGGCAAAATGGTCTTTTTACACCTGTGGGACCCACAAGAGACCCACAAAGAAATCCAATGATCAGAAAATATGTAATTATAAGTCAAACCACTACCACCTACTAGTGGACAAGGAGGTGGTAGTCGGAATCCAATGAACATTGAATAATAAAAAGAACAAAACATAATAATTACACATAATCATGAAAAAACCCAAAATGCCTATAAATACCTCAGAAAAACTCCTAAAAAATGTTCAAAAAATTCATCACTAAATTCCTTAGCCTCCCTCAAAATCAGCTTAAAACTCCTCCACCTTCTCTCTCTTTTCTTCCTTCTTTTTCCTTTTTTTTTCTTCTATTAGTGCGTTCACAGACGCACCCCGAGGAATATTCCACCCTAAATCATCGAGCGAGTCTATAGACATGTTGTTCCCCACAAGCAAGGTTTCACCCTACTATGGTTTTTCAATTAGACATTCTTTCTGGACCATTAAAACCTTAATCCACACCGTAAAAAAGGTTCAACACATCCAAATACACAAAAGCCCTATACTTTTACAACAATCAGTGGAATATTCACCTGCCAAATTGTCGAAAAACAATAACTCTGGGGCTTTATAATCAGGCATGGATTTTCTTATTTTTCAGCCAATTTTTCAGTCTCTGGACACTCCAGGTAGGTGCATCTCCCTCCCCTCTTTCTATTCTGGTAGTTAGGTTGTGTTTTTCGGCCTCCAGGAGATCTCCCTGGCCGTTGATCCGTCGGAGACGATTGATCTGGCAACAGGGTTGAGATCCACCATATTGGATGGCTCATATGAAATCTTCGAGCCATTGGATGGATTCGTGGGGCCCAAAAACTCCAGGAGATGAAATCTACGCCGTTGATTGTCAAAGATGGAGGAGATTCGGCCATAGGTGATCCAACGGTCGAGATATGGACCGTCTCACCTATAGCCAGTCACCTCAATCGACCACTTGCAATAGGCAGTAATGGGCGCGGGCCACTAACCTCCCTAACACCCGTAAGTCCAAAATTGATCTAAGACATCCAATTTTGAACTAAAATTGTATTTTTCCAATTAAGAGCTCAATATAGCACTGATTTTAGATCTGAAACTTCCTATAGATTCCTTACCACTTTTGTAAGCTACTGAACTCATGAAATGTATGTTTTACATTGTATTTATTTGAGATTATAACAAAATTAATAGTAACAACCTTAGATTATGATCAAGATGATGCCAAAATTTAAATCTAAACCGGTGGATGGGTTCAGAGGATCCCAAAACCTTAAGGATAAATATCATAGTAAAATTTTTGGGCTTCTAGGTCAAGCAAATCAACAATAATAGTAAGATTAAAATTCATCCTTTAAAACGGGCTGAAATCTTAAAATCTCATTTTTGATTTCAATTTAACTCCAAATTGAGATCGGAAAGTTGGGTTGAATTCCTTTTGATGAGTAGAACCTACTAAACTTGGAAAATTTATGTTTTGATGCATGTAAAATTCTGTTAATAAAGAAAAGTATTACTAATTCTTATGGTTAGTGAAATTTGGAATGATCAAACCATATAATTATGATCCATTGATGATCTTGTGATTTTAAAATATGCAATCAATGGTTATAAGTGATTGATCTATGTTTAATTAAGACATTTAGCCTTAAAAATAGTAAGATCCATAAAAATGAATGGTAATCTCCTTGATCAAGGATGATTGGACAGTATGGATGTGTTTTGATGAAGATATGATGTTGATATCATGTGAAATTATGGATTGGAAGGTGATGATTTGGGATAGATCAAGATCTATGCCCTTAAATTGGATAAAATGACTTAAGATCTTCTTGATTGGTTAGATCAAGAAAGATCAGATCATTTGATGAGATGCATTAATGATCTAATGATGAAATTACATCAAGAAGATATATTAGATCTAAAGGAAAATGAAAAGATCAAGATCTAAACCCTAAAAGGGATGAAAGATGAATAATGACCATTGGATCATGATGAATAGTTATGGCATGTTAGATTTTTATTTGAATGATTGAATGTTATTATAATTGTCATTTATTGCTTAGTAGATTTACTTGTAGATTTATTTATCTTTCTATTTATGCTTTAATGCTTATGATATGAAAACTACATTGAAAATGTCATTAAATGAAATTAGAATTGAAGGACATTTACATGAAATGAATGACATGGACTTGATGATAGTAAGGGCTATAGTTAGTAGGTTAATATAAGGAATATCATTTCCTTGGCCAAAAATAGGAGAATAATGAAACTACATGAATGCCATTTAAATGTTCATGGATTTAATTAAAATCAATTAGAAAGAGTACTTAGGGTTAAAATGCTCATAGGAACCTTATGAAAGGTTGAGTTAAGGTCACCCTAGTAGATGATGAACATGGTGGTTAAGGGGGTTATCTAATAGAGCCTGGCTCTTACCCCACCTTCCATTGACGTTTGTGAGGTCTAAATGCCTCCTTACATGAGGATTGAAGTAACCACATTGTGTTCAACCATTCAGCTGGTAAGCCTTAGCCAATTTGACATAAGAGGAGCTATCTTGACTTAGGATGGAATAAGTTATCCTCAACTAGTAAAACATTAACTGGTTGAGTAATAATAATAAGAGCATAAAAGGTTAGTAAATCATCTAATCCTAATAAAAATTGCAAATAAGATAAGGAAGATTAAATAAGATCCAAGAGAGATCTTGAAAGATCACAATCAAAAACAAAAGAAATATGATGTAGATTGTAGTATTTTTCTATGATTTAACTTATAGTGTAGATTGTGAACTTAGAAGATTTGAAACCTTGATCATATATGATTCAAGGAAAGCTAGGGCATCCCTCGTAGGATAACCCCATGTAGAAAGAATACTTGTCTTGAAGAATAACTTTATATGTATGGTTGACAAATGTATGAATCAAGATCATAATAGACAATATGGAGTTGAGATGTATGAATCAAGACCATGATACCACTTTGAGGTAGGTGGATGTACAAGAGTGTATTAAGGATTCATGTGTATACATACATGATCTTTTGTCTAAGAATTATAGACCTTCATGATATAAGTATGCTTAGCACCTTAGCATAGTCATGATCCAATCACATAATCCAACTAAGTGAACCAACCCCCATGATCCATTTTAACTATCTAATTACCTAATTAAATGAGGTGAAAGTAATGAGATGTGTAGACTAAGGAAACCCTAAGAATAGGGCCTAGAAAATATTCCAGCCTTAATTAAGCAGACACGTCGTCTGATATGTACAATGTATTTTACATACAAGCATGGTGGCTTGTAATTTTGTTTTACACAGTACTAGGACTGGGGATACTATGTTAGGGAAGTTATGAGGGTTTGGCCACCCACTTCCTAAAATTTATATGATGGATACCATGGCCAAAGAGAGGTTAAAGTCAGGTGGGGCAATAATGGGAAGGCCACCACTATGACAGCCATAGTCCTCCCCATGTGGACACGGATTTGTTATTTCCACAGCTAGTATTAGTGGATTATTATATAGTTATCTAGGTGCGCTGTACGAATTGAGGCTGTGGCATAGTAGTCCTAATGTATTTTTCATTATAACACACATATGATAAGCATAGTATAATGCCATGGCATGATGAGATGCCACTACATGACTTCCTCGAAAAAAAATCTCTGTATAAGAATTGGTTGACTATTGATCTTCTAAGTGGAAGTATAGCCAGGAGAAGGAAATTTTTTTTATCAATTTTTACTATTTTAACTGATTTATCCTATACTACATAAATAACGTATATACTCTATGTTGAGATAACTCACGAGTAGATAACCACGATGGAATGATGACTGTGGTAGGTATTCTTATATTAGTGAAGTAGTATATTTTTGTATCCCCTACCAAGCATAACTTGCTGAGATATTGTAAATGTTTGAATGTTTATAATATCTCAGATACAAGGAAGGATACTTAAGGAAGTAAAGCTTGAAGGCTTAGGAGCTCAAGATGGTAGAAGACTTGAAGAGAAAAATCAATCAGGGTATGTCCCTTGAAGACATGTATTTTTATTTGAGAGCATTGTATTGTATTGAGAGTTTTGAATGTAAGGTGAGGTTTGAATTTTGGATTATGTAATTTGGACAATGGTTTGTAATTATAATATAGGGGCTTTGTAAGAGTGAACCACTGGATGATTCTTGGTATTCAATAAAAATTTATTTTATACAAAATGTCTATGTGTATTATGTATCTTGAGGTGAGACTTGGGCTGTGCTACAAAAGAATTTCTACTTCATTGTTTGCGAATTTTTTTTACCATTAAAGGCCATGCCTTTGAAAAATGTTTTACAAAATGTGTTACAAAAACCCGGGTCGTCACAATAAATCATTAAATTAATTGATTAGAGCATTATTCATTGTAATTAAATACCTTATGATGAAGCCAAGCGGTGAAGGAACAACAATGTTCATCTTGCAGTCACTTCTATTTCTTTTCATCTCTTGGATACCTCTTCTTTAGGAAGTCCATGTGCATAGTATACAATAATCAAAGATGAAAATTATATATAACATGTCTATGTTAATAATACATTTTGTACCCTTTGACATATATGTATGGTTAAACTTCATCAACATTAAGGTAAATTAATATGAAAGAAACCAAAGAGAGAACATTAGTTACATACTCAATGTATGGCTGAACTTCATCAACACTAATATTTAGCAACCTAGTCCCGTTCCTTATGATCGATGGTCGATAAATGACCACTAAAGAGAGGTTCATTGAATCTTGGAATAATTAATGCACTTGAATGTTTCTTTCTCAGGATTCCAATAGCATCCACTTATAATAAATATTTAGTGCAAAACTTCATTGCTTCCTCTATAATGTAACATTCAGCAATACATCTCTTCGACTGATTGTAATTTTGTACATACCCTTTTAACACCATCATGTACCTTTCAAATGGGTACATCCATCACAAATAAATAGGTCCACATAGCTTAACTTTATCAATGAGGTGCACTGTTAAGTGTGCCATGATATTGAAGAAGCGTGGTGGAAAGATTATCTCAAACTCGCATAAGGTTGTCACTAAATGATTCTAGATTTCTTATAAACCACTTTACACAAAGCATTAAGGAAGTAGCGAAATTTAGTAATAGATCCTCTAACTTTATCTGGAAACACTGAACATATTGTTATGGGCAATAGTTATTATATCAGTGAATGGCAATCGTGAGACTTCATCCCTAACACTTTAGCTCTTCCATGGAGACAATGTTTTTAAAGTTTGAAAAGTACCCTTATCCTATGGATACAACCTTCTCTTCAAACTCATTGTCATGAGATCCATTCGAGCTACAAGTCCATCCTTTTATTTTTCCTAGCATGTAAAGTAAGGTACTAGTTAAGCTTTTATAAACATTCTTCTCAATGTGCATGACATCAAGCACATGCCACAAGCGTAGGGATTTCTAGTGTACAAGTTCAAAGAGTATTGACTTCTTCTTTCAACAACTTTTAGATTTTCTTTCATATGTACTCATAGTTGCCTTCTTTGTCTTCCCCCATGATACTTTAAGGTTCTCAACTTGTTCGAGTACTTGTCATCTAGTCAACCTCTTTGGGGGCGTCCTAGCCTCCAAACTACCATTAAATTCCCTCTTTTAAAATGGTAAAGGTTTCTATGCAACCATCTTCTGCAGCCTAGGAAGGCCATCTTCTTACCATGTCGAAGTTGTGTGGTACACGTTTGGTCGCTACAAATAGGACAGGCATTATATCCCTTCACTGTGCATCTTGCCAAATTATCATATGCAAGAAAGCTGCTTATTGTCCATCGCAATATAGCCATAAGGGTGAATGTCTCTTTCTTGTATGCATCATAAGCTTCAACCCCTACTTCCCACAATGTCCTAAGATCATCAATCAATGGAGCCAAGTACACATCAATGTCGTTCCTAGGTTGCTTGGGACCTGATATTAACATAGTTACCATCATGAACTTCCTCTTCATGCACAACAATGGTGAAAGGTTATAACAAACTATTATAATAGGCCAATAACTATACCTACTGCTCATAGAACCATGAGGCCTAATCCATCTCTAAAAATG
Source organism: Warburgia ugandensis (assembly GCA_035236585.1). NCBI lineage: Eukaryota > Viridiplantae > Streptophyta > Magnoliopsida > Canellales > Canellaceae > Warburgia > Warburgia ugandensis. The sequence continues at coordinate 51,737,576 of CP141130.1, forward strand.
GCTCATATGAAGTCTACAAGCTTTCACGGAGGGCTAGATGGCATAAATAGTTATCACCTACTCTCTCATTGACATGCAACTGGTTTCTTTGTTGTTTTATTTAATAGGAAACATTCTTTGGATCATGAAATAGGAGCGAAATACCATAGGACCTTCACTGGAACATCTTTCACTTTTCAATCACTTGAATTCTTCTTTATCTTCCATCTTAAATACCCATAAGTTTTACATGCTCCTTTCTATATAAGATGTAGTTATTAGGACATGCATGTATCTTTTCATACTTCAATCCTAATGCAACCAAGGTTTTCTTTGCCTCCCATGTTGACCTAGCCAATTTGTTCTCCATGGGAAGCATTTTACCAACACTTTCAACAATTCTATAAAATATTGATTTCACTTTGTAAAGTTCTACCACTGCAAACGACTTGGTGTAATATGTACACCCAATGTACAATGGCTTGTCCACTAACTCCAATATAGTATGCAATTATTTTGGGTAATCTTGGAAGTCATTGTATACATCTTGAAACATTGGTGTAACTATAATACAATCTGCAACACTTCCTATAATGGCTTCTTTTTATATACACATTCAGCCCTTACCAAGGGCCTATGAGGTATTTAATCTCTATGTCACATTTAGGGCCGATAGCTTTCATCAACTCTATTGAAGCACAAATGTTCTCTCAACTCACCAATAGTAACCTTTTTCAGGTTTCCACATCTCGAGCATGGACATCACATTCAATTACAATCACCACCTGCCCAATTGCAAACTCTATGAACTTTTCTATTCCCTCCTCATATTCTCTTGATGGTTTTTATGCACTCATCCAAGCATATATGTCCATTTTGTCTAAAAGTTGATGTTCAAATCATTGCAAAGACTTTTTAGACATGAAAAGATTAATAATATGGGTTAGGCATTTAACCAAACATTGTACATATATAGTTAGTAAAAACATATATAAAATTTATTCCAGGGGTCAACTTTTTAAGTTTAGGATTGGGAAAAGTAAGAATGATGCAAAAACATGACTGATCCATACAAATAAATGAACCACACATTGATCCATATATATGAATGATCACACACATGTAAGAAGAAAAAAGATTCTATAGAAAAGGAATTTTATGCCCATAAACATAAAATTAAGTAAACATATGACAAAAAATAAGATTGAATACTATTAAACTAATATCAATCGAGAAAATACAAGTTCTGGACAAAGTGTATGTAAATCCAACTCAATGTTCAATTTTTCATCAAAGTAGCCAAGAGTCAAAAATTAAAGGTTGAACTTCATGTATTAAAAAGAAGATTTAAAGGACAGTTCCTAAAAATTGTCTTATAAAACATGACAATATAAGATGGTTTTCAAAAAATCATCTTATATTGTTTATGATAATATAAGATGGTTCTTGAAAATCATTTTATAAAATATGAAAATTTAAATTGGTTTTTTAAAACTGTCTTATATTGTTCATAATAAAAGTGATTTTCAAGAATCATCTTACAAAACCATTTTATAAGATGGTTTTTAAAACTGTCTCATGTTATTAGACAATTTCATAAGACAATTTTTAAAAATCATCTTATATTCTTTTGAAAATATAAGACAGTTTTTTAAAACCATTTTATATTCTTTTAATAACACAATATAGCTTTCCGAAACCTCTTATATAATGTTTTATATAAGACGGTTTGACCATGATAATATAAGAAGGTTTTTGAAAACTGTCATATAAATTGTTTTTACAAGACTATTATGATAAAACTGTCTTATTATATTATATTATACAAGACAGTTTCTCAAAACTATCTTATAAAAAATTTTACAAGATAGTTGTATTTAAGCCATCTTACAAAACCCAAATTTTAGTAGGGCAACATCATTCCCAAGTTGCCTGGGACCTAAGATTAACATAGTCAACATCATGAACTTCCTCTTCATGCACACAATGGTGGAAGGTTGTAACAAACTATTATAACAAGCCAACAACTATACCTACTACTCATAGAACCATGAGGACTAATCCCATCTACAAAAATTGCAAGTCATAGGTTTCTAGATTCTTCTCCCAAATCAGGCCACATGAAGTCTACAAGCTTCCACGCAGGGCTATCTACTGGATGGCATAAATAGTTATCACCTACTCTCTTATTGGCATGTCATACTAGTTTCTTTGTGTTTCTTTAATAGGAAACATTCTTTGGGATCATAAAATAGGGGGAAAATACCATAGGACCTTTGCAAGGACATCACCAATCACTTGAATTATTCTTTATCTTCCATCTTGAATGTCCATAAGTTGGACATATAATTTTGTCTTTGTGCTCCTTTCTGCATAAGATGTAGTCATTGGTACATGCATGTATCTTTTTATACTTCAATCCTAGTGCAGCCAAGGTTTTCGTTGCCTGCCATGTTGACCTAGCCAATTTGTTCTCCTTGGGCAGCATTTTACCAATGACTTTCAACAATTCTATAAAATCTTGAACTGAAATACCAAATCTTGATATCACATTGTAAAGTTCTATCATAGCAAACAACATGGTGTAATCTGTACACCCAATGTATAATGGCTTGTCGACTTCCTCCAATATAGTCTAAAACTATTCTGGGTCATCTTGGAAGTCATTGTATACATCTCAAAACATCAATATAGCTATACTACTATCAGCGACACTTCCTATAATGGCTTCTTTTTTATATACACATTTAGCCCTTACTGAGGGCCTATGAGGTATTCACTCTCTATGTCACATCTAGGGCCGATAGCTTTCATCAACTCCATTGAAGCACAAATGTTCTCTCAACTCACCAATAGTTACCTTTTTCAGGTTTTCACATCTCGAGCATGGACATCACATTCGATTACAATCACCACTTGCCCCAAGTGCAAACCCTATGAACTTTTCTATTCCCTCCTTATATTCTCTGGATGATTTTTCCACACTCATCCAAGCATATTTGTCCATTTTTTCTAAAAGTTGATGTTCAAATCATTGCGAAGAATTTTTAGACATGAAAAGATTAATAATATGGGTTAAGCATTTAACCAGATATTGTACATATATATAGTTAGTAAAAGCATATATAATATATATTAGAGTCAACTTTTCAAGTCTAGGATTGGGAAAAGTAAGAATGATGCAAAAACATGACTGATCCATACAAATAAATGATCTCCATACTAATCCATACATATGAATGATCACACACATGCAAGAAGAAAAAAGATTCTATAGAAAAGGAATTTTATACCCACAAACATCAAATTAAGTAAACATATGACAAAAGATAAGAATGAATACTGCCCAACCGATAGCAACCGAGAAAGTACAAGTTCAGGACAAAGTGTATGTAAATTCAACTCAATGTTTGAGTTTTTGTCGAAGCAACCGAGAGTCAAAAATTAACGGTTGAACTTCATGTTGTATTGAAAAGAAGATTTAAATGATGGTTCTTAAAAATCATCTTATAAAACATGACAATTTAAGATGGTTTTCAAAAAAATTTCTTATATTGTTGATGGTAATATAAGACGGTTCTAGAAAATAGTATTATAGAATATGAAAATATAAGATGGTTTTTTAAAATAGTATTAATTTTTTCATAATATAACTGATTTTCAAGAGCCATCTTACAAAACCATTTTATAAGATGGTTTTTAAAACCATCTCTTAATTTAGACTATTTCATAAAACTATTTTTAAAATTGTCTTATATAATGTTTTTATAAGACGGTTTGTCCATGAAATAAGACAATTTTCAAAAAGTATCATATAAGTCATTTTTACAAGATGATTATGATAAAACTATCTTATAATAATATATTATGCAAGACGATTTTTCAAAACTATCACATAAATTTTTTAGAAGACAGTTGTATTTAAGTTGTCTTATTTTTGCCAACTTATAAAACCCAAATTTTAGTTGTGCAACATCATTCTCAGGTTGCTTGGGACCAAATATTAGCATAGTTAACATCATGAACTTCCTCTTCATGCACACAATGGTGAAAGATTGTAACAAACTGCTATAATAGGCCAACAACTATAACTACTACACATTAAACCATGAGGACTACTCCCATCCGTAGAAATTGCAAGTCATAGGTTTCTAGATTCTTCTCCTAAATCGGGCCACATGAAGTCTACAAGCTTCCACACAGGCTATCTACTGGATGGCATAAATAGTTGTCACCTACTCTCTTGTTGGCATGTCATACTAGTTTCTTTGTGTTTCTTTAATAGGAAACATTCTTTAGAATCATAAAATAGGGGGAAAATACCATAGGTCCTTTGTAGGGACATCGCTGATCACTTGAATTATTCTTTATCTTCCATCTTGAAATGTCCACTAGTTGGATTTATAATTTTGTATTTGTGTCCTTTCTATATAAGATGCAGCTATTGGGACAAGCATGTATCTTTCCATAGTTCAACCCTAGTGTAGCCAATATTTTCTTTGCCTCCCGTGTTGACCTAGCTAATTTGTTCTCCTTGGGTAGCATTTTACCAATGACTTTTCAACAATTCTGTAAAATCTTAATCTAAATGCCAAATCTTGATTTCACGTTGTAAAGTTTTACCACTGCAAACAACTTGGTATAATCTGTAAACCTAATGTACAATGGCTCATCGGCTTCCTCCAATATAGTCTGAAATTATTCTTGGTAATCTTAGAAGTCATTATGTACATCTCAAAATATCAATGTAGCTAAAATAATATCTACAACACTTCCCATAATGGCTTCCTTGTTATATACACATTCAGCCTTTACCAAGGGCCTATGAGGTATTCACTCCCTATGTCACATCTAGGGCTAATAGCTTTCATCAACTCCATTGAAGAACAAATGTTCTCCCTACTCACCAATAGTAACCTTTTTTAGGCTTCCACATCTCGTGCATGGACATCGCATTCGATTACAATCACCACGTGCCCCAAGTGCAAACTATATGAAGTTTTCTATTCCTTCTTCATATTATGTTGATGATTTTTCAGCACTCATCCAACCATATTTGTCCATTTTGTCCAAAAGTTTATGTTCAAACCATTACAAAGACTTTTTAGACATAAAAAGATTAATAATATGGGTTAGGCATTTAACCAAATCTTGTACATATATATAGTTAATAAAAACATATACAATAAATATTAGAGTCAACTTTTCAACTCTAGGATTGGGACAAGTAAGAATGATGCAAAGACATGACTGATCCAAATACATAAATGATCTACACACTGATCCATATATAAGAATGATCACACACATGGAGAAAGAAAAATATTCTATAGAAAAGGAATTTTATACCCATAAACATCAAATTAAGTAAACATATGACAAAAAATAAGAATGAATATAACCCAATCGATATCAACCAAGAAGGTACAAGTTTGGGACAAAATGTATGTAAATCCAACCCAATGTTTGAGTTTTCATCAAAGAAGCCGAGAGTTAAAAATGAAAGGTTGAACTTCATATTGTATTAAAAACAAGATTTACAGGATGACTCTCAAAAATTGTCTTATATTGTTCATGACAATATATCATGGTTCTTGAAAACCATCTTATAAAATATAAAAATGTAAGACAATTTTTTAAAATAGTCTTATATTGCTCATAATATAAGCAATTTTCAAGAACCATCTTACAAACCCATTTTATAAGATGATTTTTAAAACCATCTTATACTTTTAGACAATTTCACAAGACAATTTTAAAAAATCGTCTTATATTCTTTTGAAAACATAAGATAGTTTTTGAAAACCATTTTATATTCTCTTAATAATATAAGATGGTTTTCTGAAACCGTCTTATATAATGTTTTTATAAGACGGTTTTCTGAAACCATCTTATATAATGTTTTTATAAGACAGTTTTCTCATGACAATATAAGACAATTTTTGAAAATTGTCATATAAATTATTTTTATAAGACAATTTTGATAAAAATGTCTTATAATATTATATTATACAAGACAGTTTCTCAAAACCATCTAATAAATTTTATTATAAGACAATTGTATTTAATCAGTCTTGTTTTTGTCACCTTATAAAACCCAAATTTTAGTAGTACAACACCATTCCCAGGTTGCTTGAGACCTAATATTAACATAGTTAACATCATGAACTTCCTCTTCATGCACATAATGGTGGAAGGTTGAAACAAACTATTATAATAGGCCAACAACTACGACGACCCGAGTTTTTATAACACATTTTGTAATACATTTTTCAAAGGCAGGGCCCTTAGTAGTAAAAAAAATTCACAAAACAAAGCAACAAAAATTCTTTTCTTTAGAATTTGTTTTGAAAAACACAAGTCATCACTTCATACATAACATAAGTAGAATTTTTGTACAAGATAAAATTTCATTGAAGGAATATACTTTTATTAAATTCTAGAGTCCATCCAGTGGTTCATAATACATCCCAGATATCATTACAATACTTGTCCAAATTACATAATCCAAATTTTAAAGCTCACCATACAATAAAAACTCTCAATACAATATAATGCTCTCAAATAAAAATACATGTCTTCAAGGGGTATACCCTAATGATTATTCTCCAAAATCTTCTTTAATCTTGAGCTCCTAACTCTCCTTCTCTGTATCTGAGATATTATAAACATTTAAACATTTACAATATCTTAGCAAGCTATGCTTAGTAGGGGATTCAAGAAGCATAATAATTTGACAATATAATCCTGATACTTCATAATCCCATTATTCATACTCATGGATCAATCTCTTTACTTGGTCATATATGTACATCCTTACACATACATATTGTATACTTTGCATAGATATATATATATACGATCAAAACTGTAAAAAATAGTTAATATGTCAAAACATAATCATACTCAGTTTATACTTAGTTGATAGATCATCCAGATTGTACTGGACATACTCCCTCATTTAAGCAGTATCAGTAATCCACGATTACCCGGCATCTCATCATGCCATATCATAAGGCATTTCACTGTGCCATGCATCATAATGCAAAAAAATTCGAAGGACTACTAAGTCATTGTGTATTCCTTTCTTTGATCTTAATCTTTCATACATCCTTTGATCAACAATTTATACTTGTTGATAAAGATCAAGGGCTTAGATCTTCTATCATCTAATTCTTCTTTGATCTAAGTTGAGTTGTTTGATCATCCCTAAGGAGGATGATCTTTGTTATCTTCCTTGAATCATATTTGATCAAGGGTTCAGATCTTCTATTCTATTTTATCTAAATTACAAGCAATATATACCATACATCAAAAAGTATTTATTTCTTTTATTGTTCTTGATCATTCAAGATCCCATGGATCTTGTTTGATCATCCTTATCTTACTTACAATTTTTATTAGGGTTAGATAATTTACTAACCTTTTATGCTATTATTATCATTATTATTCAACCAGTTAAAATTTTATTGATTGAAGATAGCTTATTTCATCCTAAGTCTAGAGAGCTCCTCTTATTTCCAATTGACTAAGGCTTACTAGCTGAATGGCTGAACACAAATTGGTTACTTCAATCCTTATGTAAAAAAGCGTTTAGACCTCACATACATCAACAGAAGGGAGGGGGAGAGCTAGGCTCTATTAGAAAAACCCCTTAACCACCATGTTCAACATTCACTAGAGTGACCATAGCTCAATCTTTCGTAAGATTCTTATGAACATTTTAACCCTAAGTACTCTTTCTAATTGATTTTAATTAAATCCATGAACATATAAAATGTCATTCATTGGGTTGATTATTCACCTAGTTTGGGCCAAGGATTTGATAATCCTTATATTTTCATACTAACTATAGCCCTTACTAATATTAAGACAAAGTCATTCATTCATCTTAATTGTCCATGAATCTTTATATTCTATTAGTTTACATTTTTTGTGATTTATGCTCATTATTTCTTAATAACTACTTAACATTTGAATCTACTAATAAAATTTGACAATAAATAAATCATAAACTTTAAAGCATAAATCCAATATAAATTTAACAACTATTTATACTAACATGCTTCCTATGAATGTAACTTAACCTAATGAAATGAAACTATACTTAAACTAGCATGATCCTAAGTTATGAAATACATGAACTTTTACTAGTAATCTAATAGAATCATGCTAAAATCTTAATTTCAAACTAACATGGCCCTAAGATAATTAAATTACCAACTTATTATAACATTCTAATAACATATAGAGCATAGCATGCTAAAATTTAAGAATTACACTATCTTGCTTCCTAATTTATAACATAAATCACATTTACAATTCTATTATCAAATAAAAGGCAAGTAAACTAATTAGATTAAGATCATTATAAACTTTTATTTATGATCCAACCATTGGATTTTAGATCTTTTCCTTTAGATCAAAGGTTTTAATTACATTTAGGGCTTTTACTTTATTAAGGTCCAAAGATCATATCCATTTGTTTTTGTCACATTTAATCCATGATCTAACTCGATTTCATCATAATCCCATTCATACAACTCATCCAAAGGGACTGATCATGCTTGATCTCGTTGATCAAGTGGGTCCCTTTGTATTTTTAGGGATTTTCTACCATAAAGGATAGATCTCTGAATTTATCTTAGATCTATCAAAATAATATTACTTTATTTCAATATTATTTCATCATTAAATTGGATCCCTAAGATCTGATCATCTCAGATCTTGAGGATCATGAAAATTGGAAGCTTATTTCCTAAAAACAGAAAGTTTCTTGAAGATTTTTATCAATTTTATTATTTCAGAAGAAAATAGACATTACAAGCTTTCCATAGCTTCTTGATCTTAATTTAGAGTTCAGATGACTGCACTATTGACGAATGAAGTTCACAGTCGTTCTGAGGGTCCAGATTTGATCTGAGCCCAGCGGAACGGACGGTCCTGATCGTTCGGGCAGAGTGGATCCTGTCGGGAGGACCGATCATTGCGCTCATGTCACTAGGACACACGTGGTAATGTGCTTCTTGCGATTTTGGACCATTCTGGATAAATTTGACGGCTCAGATTTTCCATTTGAGCCCTCCCAATAGAAATGAAGGGTTCTTATCCTTACTTGATTTTTATAATTTTTAACCTAAACTTAATTTTAGAAAAATAAAAATTATATAAAATAACATGAAACAAGTATGAGAAGTGTTTCCACCTGCCTGATTGGAGAAAAATGTAGGTTTTGCAGCCCAATTTTAAAGAAATATCCCAATGATGATAAGATCACCCGATAATCGCTTGTTTTGTGATTTTTTGTTGATTGCACCGTTGGATCTTGAAATTTATTTTGGGATTTTTTAGATAAGGTAGTATAGGACAATATGAATGGTGGGATTAATGAGATTTGATTTGGAACAAAGTGCCTAATTGAATTTAGGTCTCTTGTTCCAATCTAGAGAGAGGAGAGAGAAAGTGAAAGAAGAGAGTTTTTTGGGAGTTTTGGAAATTTGGGAATGAATATAGATCTAGTTTTTCTAGGAAGGAAAGGTGAATTTTTGGTAAATTTTAATGAACATTTTTGGAGGATTTTTGGGTTGCATTTATAGATGTTTTTTAATTTTTCATAATTACTTGTAATAATTATGATTCAATTCTTTTGAATATTAAATTAACATTGGATCCTCCACTACCACCTCCTTCTCCACTATCAGATGGTAGTGGTTTTACCACTCATTACATGTTTACTAGCTGTTGGATTCATTTGTGGGCCCCTTGTGGGTCCATGGAGGTGTGAAAGGACCATTTTGCCCTTTTATAGAGAAAAATCTGTTTTATTCTCCTATACTTGAAATTGAGCGTACTTAGTGGCATTGGAATCGTATTTCTGAGTACATTCTAAATATTGATGCCTTAGATCTTGGTTATGGGTAAAATTACCATTTTACCCTTTTATTCATAAAAAGAAAGAAAATTAGGGATTTTTCATTTTAACTCAGAATTGAACTTACTTAGTGTCATTTCGATCTGTTTTTTGAGTATATTCATAATTTCTAAGTTTTAAATCATGTTTTAATCTCTATAAAAAGATAATTTCTAATAATCTAATATTCTAGCCTGGAATTTCTGAAAATTTGAACTAAATTTATTTTCTCAATGAATTTACACAAAATTGGGGTTATTACAAACTTCCCCCCTTATAATAATTTCATACTTGAAATTCACATTTCAACTTACTTATGAGTTTTGATTAACTCATTCATAAGTTTGCTCATGTGGCCTTGCCACTTAAGGAAACCTCCATTTCCTTTCATAATTCATGTTACCTTCTCCTCAAAGGTAAAATCACATTTTTGGGTCATAAACACACATCTCACTAATAATGCTAATGTATTAATTACTTAACCTGATTCTTGCTAGACTTTCCAAAAGGATTAATAACTCTTAAACTGAGTTATCCTTTTGTTCAAAACTTCCTATTTCTCTTGACTGGTATAATAAATTTCTACTCATTTCCACCAATCTTTCAATACTTCATATTTTTCCATTCTAATTTCTATTGCTCATCCTCATTCCTTTTCAACATATATAGTTTTGGCATATCTTCCCTAATATGTATAGTCCTTGGACTATCTACCAAAATGACATATTACTTTTATTCTACAATTTCAACTATTGTTCTTTGTAACAATCTTCCAATATGTGGAAGTAATTATCTCATTTCTGTCCTAGATAATGATACTCCTTTACTATTTCTTTCCACTGAAAATTTCTTTTCAGATCCTAATATTAACAGATAGTTTGCTTGTAGTAACTTCTTCCTCAACTTTCATTACTATTCTTGTACTATGATTTCCTCTTTATTCATAGCACTTGATTTTCTTATTTCTCCTTTTTAAGATTATGTATTTCCTCATGCTTCATTCAAGCATACCTCATAACTTTTCCATATCATACTAACCCTTTATTTGAAGTATTCTTGATAATTCTTATTAAAAGAATCTATATTGACTTTGTACTCATCCACTCTTAAGCCTTTAAAAACATCATAATTTACCATATAGTCTTCAAGTCTCAATAACCTATCATATATTAAAAGAATGTCCTTATAGTATGGTATATAATCAATAAGAGATAAATTTCTCTAACTATCATAGTCATTTTGTATTTTAGTATCATCTTCAATCTTTGCTGGGTCAACTTTCATATCATTCTTAGAAGTTATATGACCCTAAACTTTGCTTTCTTAAATCAACATGTACACTAACCATATAATAGACAAGTTTTGTAAGTGTCTTAACATATTCTCCAATTGGTCATGATTTTCTCATAATAATTTCACATGTCATCACCACTTATCCAATAACTATCATTCTCATCAAACTTATAACTCAAAATTGGTTTTGATATGTCACTATAATTTTTCATTTCTAGATCCCCATTGATGATAATAAGTTGGGAATAACTCATCCATGTGGAGTAAAGGGTACTTAATATCATTTATGCATAATCTCATTGATTCCTTCCTTTTTCTTTTTCTAAGGAAACTTGTTAATTCCCAATGTAAACTTATTACTATGATCACTCCTTTGTCTACTAATCCTTAAAATTTGTTCTTTCCACTTATTCAGATCAATTGATGTCATTTTCATCAACTACTATAGATATTTCCTCATTCAATCTTATGTTAGATTGAAAATCTCCAAAATATCTTGAAATTCCTAACCACTTATTTCTCAAAAATATGGATTCATACCTCATTCATAATCATCTCATTTGTCCAAAATTTCCTCTTAAGTTTAGTTGCCTATATTTGTTTATAGGTCTTCCTCTCTCATGATTATTTTTCATTCCTGCAAAATGTATTTCTCCTCACTTTATTCCATAATTATTTCAATATCTCCAAATCTATCATATAGGTAAAATCAATATCCCTATTTGTGTATAGATCTTTTATTTTCCATGTTTATTTTACAATCAATCTCAAATGTACTTCCTTTCACTATAGTATCTATTTCACCTTTCCTATTAAGGTTGGATTTTATCCTTCTTCATCCTTTCCATCATATTTTTCCAATTTATCATCTCTTTCTCTTAATCTCCATTATTTCTCCTAATAATAGTTATATTAATGTATTTTATTTCTACAAATATCTTTACTTAAGATTTCAGGTTATACCTGAATATCATACATTACATCTTCCTCTATTGTAATGTTTTCCTTACTTGTTTCTAAACTTACTATTCCCTATATTGATATCATTAACTTACTAAGTAGTACTCCTAGTTATTTCACTAAGTAATATCTACTTATATTCCACCAATACTTCATGAGTTAATTACATTAACTCCTCACCTGATGAGTTAATCACATAGCTCTTCCTATACTCATTCTCAACTAATGAGTTAATCACATAACTCATTCTCTACTCATTCCCATCAAATACTATCTTACTTCTTATTCACTCACTATTTCTCATCCTCTATTTGGATTGTCATCTTCATATTGGACATAAGGGTAATGTACTGTGACTAGATGAATAGCTCTGATACCAACTGTGACGACCCGGGTTTTCGTAACACATTTTGTAATACATTTTTATAGGCAGGGCCCTTTGTAGTAAAAAAAATTCACAAAACAAAGTAGCAGAAATTCTTTTCTTTAGAACTTATTTTGAAAAACACAAGTCATCACTTCATACATAACATAAGTAGAATTTTTGTACAAGATAAAATTCCATTGAAAGAATATACTTTTATTAAATTCTAAAATCCATCTAGTGGTTCAAAGTATAGCCCGAGTATCATTAAAATACTTGTCCAAATTACATAATCCAAATTTCAAAGCTCACCATACAATAAAAATTCTCAATACAATACAATGCTCTCAAATAAAAATACATGTCTTCAAGGGGTATACCCTGATGATTATTCTCCAAAATCTTCTTCAATCTTGAGCTCCTAACTCTCCTTCTCTATATCTAAGATATTGTAAACATTCAAACATTTACAATATCTTAGCAAGCTTTGTTTGGTAGGGGATTCCAGAAGTATAATAATTTGATAGTATAATCCTAACACTTCATAATCCCATTACTCATACTCATGGATCAATCTCTTGACTTGGTCATATATGTACATCCTTACACATACATACTATATACTTTGTATAGATATATATATATACGATCAAAACTATGAAAAATAGTTAATATTTCAAAACATAATCATACCCAGTTTATATTGAGTTGATAGATCATCCAAACTCTACTAAACATACTCCCTCATTTGGGCAGTATTGGTAATCCACGATTACCTGGCATCTCATCATGCCATATCATAAGGCATTTCACATGACATGCATCATAATGCAAAAATACTCAAAGGACTACTATGCATGCAGTCAGAATCTGTACCAATACACCCGGATAACTGCCTAATAATCCACCTATACCATCCTTGGTAGAAATCACAATATCCATGTCCATATGGGGGGCACCATGGCTGTCACAGTGGTAGCCTTTCCATAATTGCCCCACCTGACTTTTAGCCTCACTTAAGCTTGGTATCCATATCATAACAAGTTTCGGAGAGCAGGTGGCCAAACCATACTTACTCTCCTAGCATAGCATCCCCAAGCATATGCCTATTTAAAACAAAACCACAAGCCTCCATGCCTGTATGTAAAGTAATTCTCATACGTATCAAACAATTTGTCTGTTTACTTAGGGCTAAAATATCTTCTAGTTTCCTATTCACTTAGAGTTTTTTCCTCAATTCTAACTTAACCATTTCATATGTGTTTTGGTTGGATCATAAGGGTTTTAAAGGGATTTAATACAAGTACTTACATTACACTTGTCAACATTTCTAGACATAAGATCATGTATTCAACATGTATATCTCATATAGATGCATTCATAAAATCCTCCTGCCTTCAAGTAGTGATCCATCTCTTCGGATCTTCCACAATCCTGACTGACGTATGTAATCTGTAAATCCATACATACTGTCAATATTTATACAATCTGAATAATCCTATAATTTTTATCTTATCTACATTCTTTGTTTAATCTTGTCCATTGGTATAAAGGATTTAGATCTTTTGTCCTATCATGATCTATCTTCCTTGTTGATAAAGATCAAGGGCTTAGATCTTCTATCATCTAGTTCTTCTTTGATCTAAGTTCAGTTGTTTGATCATCCCTAAGGAGGATGATCTTTGTTCTCTTCCTTGAACCATATTTGATCAAGGGTTCAGATCTTCTATGCTATTTGATCTAAATTGCAAGAAATATATATCATACATCAAAAGGTATTTATTTCTTTTATTGTTCTTAATCATTCAAGATCCCATGGATCTTGTTTGATCATCCTTATCTTACTTACAATTTTTATTAGGGTTAGATAATTTACTAATATTTTATTCTCTTATTATTATTATTATTATTCAACCAGTTAATATTTTATTGGTTGACGATAGCTTATTTCATCCTAAGTCTAGACAGCTCCTCTTATTTTCAATTGACTAAGGCTTACTAAGTGAATAGTTGAACACAAAGTGATTACTTCAATCCTCATATAAGGAGGCATTTAGTCCTCACAAACATCAACGAAAGGTAAGGGAAGAGCAAGCCTCTATTAGAAAATCCCCTTAACCACCATGTTCAACATTCACTAGAGTGACCGTAGCTCAATCTTTCATAAGGTTCCTATGAGCATTTTAACCCTAAGTACTCTTTCTAATTGATTTTAATTAAATCCATTCATGGGGTTTATTATTCTCCTAGTTTGGCCTAAGGATTTGATAATACTTGTATTGTCCTACTAACTATAGCCCTTACTAATATTAAGTCAAAGTCATTGACTCATCTTAATTGTCCATGAATCTCTATATTCCATTAGTTTATATTTTTTGTGATTTATGCTCATTATATCTTAACAACTACTTAACATTTGAATCTACTAATAAAATTTGACAATAAATAAATCATAAATTTAAAGCATAAATCCAATATAAATTTAACAACTATCTATACTAACATGCTTCTTATGAATGTAACATAACCTAATAAAATAAAACTATACATAAACTAGCATGATCCTAAGTTATGAAATACATGAAATTTTACTAGTAATCTAATGGAATCATGCTAAAATCTTAATTTCAAACTAACATGACTCTAAGAAAATTAAATTACCAACCTATTATAATAATCTAATAACATATAGAGCATAGAATGCTAAAATTTAAGAATTATACTATCTTTGTAATAATCCCAATTTTTGTAATTGATTGAGAAAATCAATAAAGTTTGAGTTTCAGAAATTTTGGGCTGGAATATTAGGGTTATTTAAAATCTACTTCTTGTAGAAGTATAATCAAGGGATAAGATATGTATAATTGAAATTAAACACAGCGAACCCTTCAGAATGACTATAAGCACGACAAATTCTGAATTTGGATGAAAAATCCTTAATTTTCATTATTTTATAGACAAAAGGGTAAAATAGTAATTTTACCCATAATCAAGATCTAAGACATCAAAATTTATAATTTTCTAAGAAATACAAATCCAACGCCACTAAGTACGCTCAATTCTGAGATCATGGGAATAAACCCTAATTTTTATACATAAAGGGCAAAATGGTCTTTTTACACTATGTGGGGCCCACAAGGGACCTAAAAAGGAATCCATTGACCAGCCCACGTGAAATCATGAGTCATACCACTACCAGCTAGTAGTGAAGAAAAAGGTGGTGGTGGAGAATCCAATGCTAATTAAATAATAAAAAGAAAAAACCATAATCATGAAAAACACCCAAAATGCCTATAAATACACCCCCAAAAATCCCCTAAAAATTTTCATAAAATTTTCAAAAAATTATCTTGACTTCCCCTACAAAACCAGACATAGATATATTCCCAAAATCCCAAAAATCCCAAAAGATCCCTTTCTTTCATTTTCTCCCTCCTCTCTCTAGATTGGAACAAGAGACCTAATTCAATTAGGCACTCTGTTCCAGATCAAATATTATAGATCACACCATATAAAATTTCCTAACATACCTTAACTAGAAAACGCGTAAAGAAATTTCAAGATTCAACGGCTCAAACAGTGGAAATCACAAGACAAGTGGATCTTGGGCTGTCTTATCATCAAACTGGTATTCTCTTAATTTGGACTACATAACTGACGTTTTTCTTCAATCGAGTAGGTGGAAACTCTTTTCACACTTGTTTCATATCAATTTACGTAATTTTATTTTTTCTAAAATTATGTTTAGGATAAAAATAATAAAATTCAAGAAAGGGTATGAACCCTTCACATTAGGACGATGGAGGGCTCAGATGTAAAATCTGAGCCGATCAATCGATCCAGAAGACTCCAAAACCCCTATACTAGAAATTTCATATCCATTAAGGCTCTCAATTGAAGAGAGATTGATTGGACGGTCCAAACGGACTGTCCAATCTCCAGATTGGATCGGGTTCCCAAAACATTTTGCGAAACACGGCATGGAAACACACCATGCAGCAGTGTTTCCACACGCGCAGCATGAGTGCGACGTCGTTCCAACTGGACGACCGCACGTAAGAGACAGTCCCAGGCGAAAGTGTCCCTCTTGCATCCCGGTGACAGGCGTGCGGCGACCCTAGGAATGGACTGTGAACTTCCAAACTCAATTCATGAGTCATATGAACTCCAAATTGAGATCGGAAAGAAGCTATGGAAATCTTACAACCTTTAATTTCTTATGAAATGATAAAATGGAGAAAATGTCTTATGAAACTTTCTGTATTTAAAAAATAAGTTTTCAATTTCCAAGATCTTCAAGATCTGAGGTGATCAGATCTTGGTAATC
Source organism: Warburgia ugandensis (assembly GCA_035236585.1). Lineage (NCBI taxonomy): Eukaryota > Viridiplantae > Streptophyta > Magnoliopsida > Canellales > Canellaceae > Warburgia > Warburgia ugandensis. The sequence continues at coordinate 51,754,409 of CP141130.1, forward strand.
TGTTTTAATAATGATATACTATTGAAATAAAGTGATATTTTAGACATATCTGAGATATATTAAGGGATCTACCCGTTATGGTAGAAAAACCTTTAAAATACAAAGGGACCCACTTGATCAATGAGATCAAGTGTGATCAGATCCTTGGGATAGATTGAATGAATGTTAATATGATGAAATCCGGGGAGATCATGGATTGAATATGACAATAACAAAGCAATATGATCTTTGGACCTTAATGAAGAAAAACCCCTAAATGTAATTAAAACCCTTGACTAAAAGGAAAAGATCTAAGATCCAATGGTTGGATCATAAGTAAAGGTTTCTAAAAATATTAATGTAATTAGTTTCAGTTTATATTAATTGATAATAGCATTTTAAATGTGATTTATGTTATAAAGCATGCTAGTGCAACTTTTAGACTTTAGCATGATATGTAATTAGATTATTATAATAGGTTGCTAGATTTAATTATCTTAGGAGCATGTTAGTGTAATTTTATGCAAGTGTAACTTAGGACCAAGTCAGTATGATTTCATGCCATTGTAACTTAGGACCATCCTAGGATTTCATGTAAGATTATACTATAGTATGAGATTGTACCTTAGGTCCATGTTAGTTTAAATTGAGTTATTAAAGTATACTAGTTGAAAATCATGCTAGTGTAATTTTAAGTACCTTGTATCATTATCATTAAGTTGTTCAATTATGTAGTTTTATGCTTTGAATTTATAATTCATTTATGGTTAAATTTCATTCGTAGATCTACTTGTTATAAGATAAAGAGCATAAAACACTGAAAATGGAATCTAATGAGAAAGTAGAGTTTTATGACACAAATAAGAGTGGATTATTTTGGACTTGATTAGTAAGGGTTATAGTTAGTAGGACAATATAACGATTATCAAATCCTTGGCCCAAACTAGGAGAATAATAAACCCCATGAATGACATTGTAAATGTTCATGGACTTAATTAAAATCAATTAGAAAGAGTACTTAGGGTCAACATGCTTATAGGAACCTTATGAAAGGTTGAGCTGAGGTCACTCTAGTGAATGTTCAACATAGTGGTTAAGGGGGTTGTCTAATAGAGCCTCACTCTTCCCGTACCTTCCGTTGACGTTTGTGAGGTCTAAACGCCTCCTTACATAAGAATTGAAATAACCACTTTGTGTTTACCCATTCAGTTAGTAAGCCTTAGCCAATTGGAAATAGGAGGAGCAGTCTAGACTTAGGTTGAAATAAGTTACCTTTAACCAGCAAAACATTAACTGGTTGAATAATAATAGTAAGAGCATAAAAGGTTAGTAAATTATCTAACCCTAATAAAAATTGGAAGTAAGATAAGGATGATCAAACAAGATCCATTAGATCTTGAATGTTCAAGAACAATAAGAATAAGAATATTGTATTGTATTTAGTATGCATGTTTATTAGTATGCATGTTATAGATCAAATCTAGTTCATTACATTAGATAATCCAAACCCTTGATCAAAGATTATTGAAGGAAGAAAACCAAGATCATCCTCCTTAGGTTTGTCCATGGATTCATGACACTAAAAACCCTATTAAGGACGTTATATAACTCCGATTGACAATCCGAAAGAACCGTTGCGTTTGTATTGACGACGCAGACCTAATGAGACTATGAAAATTAGGATCATAGAACTATTTTATATGACTATGGTCCATAAACTATAGAATTTTCATAGATCTACCATGTCCAAGATGATCAGATCTCATGACTTGATCCATTAGAGGTGTTCGGGGAGTAATAGCTCAGGATTAATGTGACGACCCGGGTTTTTGAAAACATGATTTGTAAAGTATTTTGAAAGGCAGGGCCCTTAAGAGTGTAAAAATTTTTCGCAAAACAAAACAGCGGAAATTCTTTTCTTTAGAACTTGTTTTGAAAACCCAAGTCACCACTTCATACATAACATAAGTACAATTTGTGTACAAAATAAAATTCCATTGAAGGAATATACTTTTATTAAACTCCAGGATCCATCCAGTGGTTCACGATCTGCCCAAATTTTAGTACAATACCTGTCCAAATTACATAATCCAAAACTCAAGCTCACCATACAATAAAATTCTCAACAAAGAAAAATACATGTCTTCAAGGGTATACCTTGAAGATTATTCTCTTCAAGTCTTCTATAGTCTTGACTCCTAACTCTCCTTCCCTGGATCCGAGATATTGCATAAAGTACAATATCTCAAGCAATCTTGGTAGGGGATTCAAGAAAACATAATAATTGACAATGTAATTCCAATCCTTCATAATCTCATTATCCTCAAACATACTCTTTACTTTGTAAGTTATGTATATCTATATACATACATACCCTTCATGGGGAAACCCGCTTAAATTCAGTGAAAATAGTCAAATATCATTCCCAACTAAGTGATCAATTCTCTTTATTTTGAGAATTTAGTATTCTGCCTAATCTCATACGGGAATTTCCTTCTTGGGAAACATTGGTAATATACAATTACCTAGCATTTCATTATGCTATAATGATAAGGCATTTCACTATGCCTATTCCATATGCATCATAGTGCAAAATAATCGAGAAAGGTTGCTATGTCATAGCCGGTCGATCCGTACTAGCGCTCGGATAACCGCCTGTTCACCACCGATACCACGGTGGAAAAATATTATGTCACTTTGCCCGTATGGGGGCAAGACTTTCACAGTGGTGGCCTTCCCATAATTGCCACCACCCGACTTTTAGCCTCTCATTGGGCAAGGTATCATCATATCATCAAATTTCGAGGAGCGGGTGGCCAAACCCTCATAGCTCCTCTAAGAATAGCATCCCCTAGGCTCATGCCTATTAAAACAAACTCACAAGCCTCCATGCTTGTATGTAAAATAGATTTCATATATAGACCATACGTCCGTTTTACTTAGAGCTGAAATATTTTCTAGTTCCCTATTCACTTATAGTTTAGTCCTTAACCATCTTTATAGGTGTTTGGTTGGATCATAAGGTTTTCAAGAGATTTACTACAAGTATTATCATTACTCTTGTCAACATAAGATCATGAGTACAATCATGAATATCTCATGTAAATGCATTCATCAAATCCTCCTACCTTTAAGGATTGATCTCTTTTCCCCAATCTTCCATGATCTTGAGCCGATGTATGTAATCCGTACATCCATACATATTGTCAATATATAAATTATGAACAATCCTATTGTTCACTAGATCTGATGTTTAGAATGATCTTTAGATCATTCATATCTAAGTATTTTTCTATCTCTAAGTCTTTGTATGTTCATCTCCTTGATCTTGATCTTTCATAGATCCTTTGATTGACAATCTACTCATGTTGATAAAGATCAAGGTCTAGATCTTCTATCATCTAGTTCTTCTTTGATCTAAGTTCAGTTCTTGGATCATCCCTATGGAGGATGATCTTGGTTTTCTTCCTTGAATCACCTTTGATCAAGGGTTTGGATTATCTAATCTAATGAACTATAACAAGTATACTACTAAACATTCATACTAAGTACAATATAGTGTTCTTATTCTTATTGTTCTTGATCATCCAAGATCTAATGGATCTTGTTTGATCATCCTTATCTTACTTTTGTTTTTATTAGGGTTAGGTAATTTACTAACCTTTTATGCTCTTATGATTATTATTCAACCGGTTAATGTGCATGGTTGAAGGTAGCTTATTCAAGCCTAAATCTGGGATCGCTCCTCTTATTTCCAATTGGCTAAGGCTTACTAGTTGAATGGGTGAACACAAAGTGGTTACTTCAATCCTCATGTAAGGAGGCGTTTAGACCTCACAAACGTCAATAGAAGGTAGGGAAGAAGCGAGGCTCTATTAGATAACCCCTTAACCACTATGTTCATCATTCACTAGGATGACCATAGCTCAACCTTTCATAAGGTTCCTATAAGCATGTTTACCCTAAGTACTCTTTCTAATGGATTTTAATTAAGTCCATGAATATTTATAATGTCATTCATGGGGTTTATTATTCTTTCTAATTTGGGCCAAGGATTTGATAATCCTTATATTGTCCTACTAACTATAGCCCTTACTAATTAAGTCCAAAGTACTCCATTCTTATTTGTGTCATGAAACTCTACTTTCTCATTAGAATACATTTTTGACGTTTTATGCTTTTTATCACATAACAAGTAAATCTACTACTAACATTCCACTTATAAATGAATTATAAATTTAAAGCATAAAACTACTTAGTTTAACATTCAATGAAAATGAGGCAAGAGTACTTAAATTAACTCTAGCACCTTATGATAAGAATGAACACATAAACTCTAAATGTTATACTAGCATGCTTTATAACGTAATAACATAAAATGAAACTAATTAGATTTACATTTTTAGAAACCTTTCCTTATGATCCAACCATTTGATCTTAGATCTTTGCCTTTGATTAAGGACTTTAGTTATATTTAGAGAATTTTCTCTATTAAGGTCAAAAAGATCACATTGATCTATTTTTATCATAATCCATCCCTGATTTCCTTGGATTTCATCATATAAGCAGTTATTCTTTCCATCCCAAGGATTCGATCACACTTGATCTCATTGATCAAGTGGGTCCCTTTAATATTTTTTTGGGTTTTCAATCATAAAGGGTAGATCCCTTAATATATCTCATATATATCCAATTTAAACATAGATATAACTTTATTTCAGTATTAGATCATTATTAAAACATGTTTTAAGATCCGATCATCTCGAATCTTGAAAATCTATGTAATTGGAAACTTAATTCTTAAATACAGAAATTTTTTATTGAATAACATGTCATTTTTATTATTCTATAAGAAAATAGAGGTTTTCAAGCTTTCCATAGCTTCTTTCCGATCTCAATTTGGAGTTCGGATGACTCGAATTGATCTGAAGTTCACGGTCCTTCCTAGGGCCTAGATTTGATCCGGGGCCCAAGGAAAGGACAGCCCGAATTAGTCGGGCGGAACGACAAAGGAACGAACCGGCGGAACGAACCAGGCGTCGTCGGGCGCGTCCGCTGGGACGAAATCCCGACGCGCGCTGCGGGACGTCCACGACGCGGACGGACGAGGCGGAACGCCCGTCCCGCGCGCCCCGCAAACCGGCCGTCGGCGGGCGCGTCCGCTCGTCCTTTGGACGGACGCGCCTTCCGTGCGCTGAACAGACGCTCCACGCGTATCGCCGCACGCGCCGGCTCAGAACGGTGCGTCACGTGGGCGTCGTCGATCCGGAGATCGGACGGTCCCATTCGGACCGTCAATCAATCCTCTTGCAATTGAGGGCCCAAAAGGTCTCTCGATTTTGATGAAACTTCTACCCTAGGGGTTTTGGACCCTTCTGGATTGATTGGTACAGTCAGATTTCTCATATGAGCACTCCATCATTCCTAATTAAGGGTTCTGTTGTTTACTTTATTTTTATCTTTTTATTATCAAAATTAATTAAGCAAAATAAAAATTACATAAAACAATACTAAAAATATAGAAAAAGGATTTCCACTTACTTGATTGAGGAGAAAACTTGATTTACATGCCCAATTAAAAAATACCTCGTTGATGACGATATAGCCTAAAATCCACATTTCGCGTAAATACCAGTTGTTTTGAACCGTTGGATCTTGAAATTTCTTTGGGGGTTTTGTAGAATAGATGTGTTGGGATGTTTTGGACGGTGGAATTGATGAAATTAGATCTAGAACAGAGTGCCTAATTGAATTTAGGTCTCTTGTTCTAATCTAAAAAAAAAACAAATTGGAAAAAGATTTAGCTCTTGGAAATTTTGGGGTTTTGGGAGGGATCCTAGATCTAATTTTTCAAGGGGATTGAAGATAATTTCGTGGGGATTGTATGAGGATTTTTGGAAGATTTTTGGGGTTGTATTTATAGGCATTTTGGGTCTTTTTTTCATGATTATAATATGTATTTTTTTAATATAAAATGGCATGAAAGTCTTTAATGCTCCCATACCTAACCCATGACTAGCTGATCTTTGTTGACCCATGTTTCACATGGGCTGCTGATCAAAGTGGTTGTTGGGGACGTGGTGGTCCCCATGTGGGCCCCCTTGGGGGCCCCCAATGGGGGAAAAAGTCCGTTTTGCCCTTTATGCATAAAACTTTGGGTTTTATTCCCATGATCTCGGATTTGAGTGTACTTAGTGGCGTTGGATTCGTATTTCTCAGTACATTCTAAATTTTGATGTTTCATATTTTGATTTTTGGAATATTTTGATTTTTGGGTACAATTACTATTTTACCCTTTTTGTCCAAAAAATGAAAAACTTAAGGATTTCTCATCCGAATTCGAAATTTGTCGTGCTTACAGTCATTTTGAAGGGTTTGCTAAGTTTAATTTAAATTTTACATGTCTTATGATTTGATTATACTTTTATAAAAAGTATATTTTAAATAACCCTAATATTTCAGCCCGAAATATCTAAAACTCAAACTTTATTGATTTTTCTCAATCAATTTACAAAAAAATGGGGGTTATTACAATTAACCCCAAAGAACATGTATCAAGCTAGATCTCTCAGCATTGGGACAGGCGATCTATGAGATCTGACCATTCAATTACATGATCTTGATGACATGAAGTTATTGAAGGCAACCTAACCATTAAACATTAGATCTATATGAGAGATCTAGCCTGGAAACGCATTTAAGCAATGACCTATAACCTAAAAGGCAGGTCTAGATGTTAATCTATAAGTCTAAGTAAGGATTTATAAAGTATGGAAATGATACTTGAATCCTTGCTATCAATTAATATCCAAGGTTTTACAAACGGACTCGGGGTCGAGTAATGAAGAGCACGATTCAAGGAACATCGAGGTAAGTAGTCTGATACTACTAAGTTTTCAAATGCATTCCAAACTCTAAGTGATTTACTTGACTTTATTACCGTATTTAGTGTGCTTTTTGAAATATGATGTTCTTATACAAGCATGCAGAATTGTCTTCATGATTTATGGCCTTGAATGCGATTACTGGCATGAACCGATTTTATGCATTGCTCGCATGTTTTGAAAATAATTGCATAAAATGCCTAATTTACGATGATTGAGATTGAGGATTGCCATATCATATAAAACATCTCATAAAGTCCTCATATGATGCATAAACTTAAGGGTTGCCAAAAGACGCTAGTTAGGGAGTTGTGGGGGCTAGGCAGTGTGAGGGACCCAAAGAGGACAATATTTTTATATTTTTCTGGCAAATGAGCCTGGTGGGCACTATGCTAAGAGGTTGTACGGGGATGGCCTCCCGGCCTCTACCACCAAAGGTGGATGGTATCGCTGCCAAAATGGCATTGTCCCTTCCCTGACTGCTATAGTAAATAGGGATGACCACTAGAGGTGTTCACGGCATCCTTTCAGGGACATATCCATAGTCGCCGTGGAGGGCTATGGTGGGTGGTCTCTAGATACCGGAGACACACGATTCTAACTGTGTGCTGATCATGAGCATAGTTGGCCCTATGATTCCAGTTTTATCGATATGCATATAGCATTGAGATGGTTGTAGACGAGTACTTGTGACCAGTCGACTTGATGTGTTCGCTGAAAGACCATGTGCATGATACTTATAGTGATGCCAGCATTTGCTTTAAATGATGACTATTTTGAGAGTTTCGTGATTATTATATTTGACTCGTTGGTTTGATATATTTGCCGAGATCTTCTTACATAAATCAATTGATTCATACTTTATGATTTTAGTCATATATAGAAGACTAGATTTGCATACAGATTCCATGGTTGAATTTGCATCAATGAGCTTACGTTTTATGCATAAACATGCATGTTTACACAAAAAGGAATCGCTAATGTTTTGCATAGAAAGCTCCTTGAATTATGCATGTTGCCTGCTATGTTTTCAAATTAGTAGTATCAGATCACCTACTAAGTATGAGGAATACTCACCCAAATATATTATTTTTACATATTAGCTCTATACAGGAATAGAAGAAGTATTAGAAAATGTTAGTATTACGCTCAAGAGAATGAAGAGAAGACAAGTATAAAGGTAAGTGTATGATTGTAATGACTCGAACATTTGACGCTATTTTTGCATCACTTTTACTAAATTGAGAGAGAAATTGATTAATTTGGAAATTTATATAGAATTAACTATATTAAATGTTATATTTTAATTAAATTATGAAACAAAGGAATTTGAGAGAAAAATCAATACCATTAGATTCTACACTCAAAATGGAATCCAACACCTCAAAGAATGCTAAAAATGGAGTTCGTATGACCAAGTTATGGACATTTAAAGATCAAGGGCATTTTTGAAATTTACCCTTAAAACGAAAAAGGTCTGAAAACACAAGGGTCGTTTTGATAACGACACCCCCTGTGTCATCCCCTTCCTCAAGCCAAGCAGTGCACAGCACCACCATAGCTATACAGAGCAACAAAAAATGGCAGCACCGCCTTCCCCCTCCAATAAATTCCTCCACTCCCCCTCTTCCAAATCAAGTTTTCTCCACTCCAAACGATCCCAAAACCAAATCTGGCAACAAGGGTTGCAGCTACGTTTGAAGCCTCTGATCAGGCTACAAGGAGAGTTTTCCAAGTACGATTCTCCTCCCCACAATACTCCTCTCGCTTCCCTCTCCCTTTTGCCCCAGATCTCGACCAGATCTGGTAGTTTTTTGGCTAGAAATCGTCGGAGGAAGATGGGTCCAAAACCAGACCCATCATAGACGACGCAGGGAATGCTGCGCATGACGCGCGCCTGAGGTGCACTCCCTGGGGCAGTCTTCACGTGCTCGCTGCATGCGGGAGTGGGTCAGGCTCGACCGGGACGCACGGGGTGTCTTAGGAGCAGGGGAGCTGAGACGCTCCGCACCCACGTCGAAGACGCGTCTGCGTGACCCCATCTGGGACGCACGTTGTAGCGAGCCACTTGGGCGTTCGCCAATGTGCGACTACGGTCGCTGCTCGACTGGAATGCGCGCACGTCCTAGGAACAGCAACACGTGGGCCCTACGTGACGATTCTGGTTCGTCCTTTGATGTGCAAAAGTTAAAAATGCAAGTACGGAGGCTGTAGGACTCCGATTGATGATTCAAAAGAATCGTTGCATCCGTATTGACGATGTGGACCTAATGAGACTAAAAAAACTAGGGTTATAGGCCTATTTAGTATGATTATAGCCTAAAAATTATAGAGATATTCTATATCTACCAGATCAAAGATGATCAAACCTCATAGATTGGTCTATTGGATCTATTGGAGGATCAACATGCCTAGATCTACTCTAAATTTCATATATTAACCCTTGAAATATAGTCTGGCCATCCAAGTCAAGTATAAACCTATTCTAAGCATAAGGACAGGCGATCTAGGAAATCTGACCGTCCAATTACACAATTTTGATGACATAAATGTTAGTAAAGGCAATCTACCATTCATTATATAATCTCTACGTGAGATCTAACTCGGTTGTGAGATCAAGCCTAGAGATGCACTAAGCAATGATCAAAAAGGCAGATCTATCCGTTAATCTAGAAATCTAAATAGTGATCTATAAATGGATAGAAAATGATATTTGATTCCTTGTTATCCATTAATATCTAGGGTCTCTCAGAAGTGATCCAGGTCGAGTAGTGAAGAACGAAATTCAAGGAACATCGAGGTAGGTAATCTGATACTACTAAGTTTTTAAATGCATCTTAAACTCTAACTTGCCTTTATTACCGTGTTAAGCATGTTTTTGAGATAATGCTTTTCTTATACTAGTATGCCGACTTGTCTTCATGTTTTATGGCTTTGAATGCGATATTAGCATGAACTGATTTTATGCATTGCTCGCATGGTTGAAAATAAATGCATAAATTGCATGATTTTGATGATTAAGATTTAGATTCATCTATATATGCTTTTTGGGCTATTGAGCCTGGTGGGCACTATGCTAAGTAGGTAGATCGCCGAATGAGGCAACCTACGATAGGAACAAACCTTGAGTTCCAAGAGGGTAGATCGCCGAATGAGGCAACCTGCGGTGGGAACAATACATGGAATTCCAAATGGGCAGATCATCAAATGAGGTAGCCTACAGCGGGGACAAAACCCTTGAGTTCCAAGTGGGCAAATTGCCGAATGAGGCAGCCTGCAATGGGAACAAAACATGGAATTCCAAGTGGGTAGATCGCCAAATCGCCGAATGAGGTAGCCTATGGTGGGAACAAATCATGGAATTCCAAGTGGGTAGATCACCGAATGAGGCAACCTATGGTGGGAGAAAAACCCTTGAGTTCCAAATAGGCATATCGCCGAATGAGGCAGCCTGTGGAGGAGCATAGTTGGCCCTATGATTTCGGTTATATTAATATGCATATAGCATTTAGATGGTCGTAAACGAGTACTTGTGACCAGTCAGTTTGATGTGTTCGCCAAGAGACCATGTGCATGATACTTCTAGTGCTACTAGCATCTGCTTTGAATTATGACTATTTTAAGGGTTTCGTGATAATATTTTACTCGTTGGTTTGATGGGTTTGCCGAGATATTACTACTTGGTTCTATGAATTTCTACTTCATAATTTTAGTCATATTGCTATCATTGAACATTGCATGAGCCGACGTTTATGCATGTTTACACAAAAAGGAATCACTAAGGTTTTATATGGACAACTCCTTGAAATTATGAATATTGCATGCTGTGTTTTCAAAATAGAAGTATCTGATCGCTTACTGGGTGTGAGAAATACTCTCCCAAATGTATTATTTTTGCAGATTACCTTCAAAAGGATTAGAAGAAGCATCAAAAAATGTTAGTGTTACGATCAAGTGAATGAAGACGAGACAAGTATAAACTGTAAGTATATGACCTACCCTTTGGACATGTATCTGTAATAACTATAGTTTGAATGTGTGCTGTGACTAGATAAACCTGGGAAATATTTATGTTTTCTTTATCTGTCAAAATTTCCTTATTCACCTTGGAAACAAATGACACTCGAGGTTTTCAAAATGAATTTAAAACAAAAAGATTTTTCGCTGCATCACAATGTTTTTTAAAAGTGTTTTCAAATAGTGATCGATCCCGCCTTAGGAATTAGTTTTGCATTTAAAATGCATATGAAAACCCAGGTTGTCACAATGATCTACCTTTTGGACATGTACCTGTAATTATTACAATTAGGCTATGAGCTGTGACTGGTTAGACCTGGGAAATATTTATGATTTTTTTATTTTTCAAAATTTTCTCATCCGTCTTGAAAGCAAATGACACTTGGGGTTTTCAAAATGAATTTAAAACAAAATATTTTCTACTGCATTGTGTTGTTTTTGATAAAATTGTTTTCAAATAGGGATCGATCCTGCCTTAGGAATTACTTTTGCATTTAAAAATGCATGTGAAACCCCAAGTCGTCAGAGTTGGTATCAGAGCCCAATTTTATCCTTTCACAGCCAGCTCAGCATGTCCAAAAGGTCATATATGACTACAATAATTAAGAAAAAGTAGTCTAAATATACGTAGTAAAAGTAACTACAATAAGAAATAATAGTAAATCACAAATAAATAGGTGCAAAGGAGATAGATCTAGCAAATACTTAAGTACTGGATGACTCCAATCCTATTAAAACTCTAGTCTAACATACTTAGGGTTTAAGGATTGTTGTGCAGTGGTGCAAACAAGGAAAAACTAGTATATGAGCTTAAGACTGAGGATTGAGAATACAAGATAATACTAGTAGAATCCTTAAAAGATAACTTTGACTTCTAATAAATCAATCAAAGGTTGGACTTCTGAAGAACTTGGCTCAATTCTGGATGACTTAATGGGAACTTAGGAAAATCAAATGGCTATCTTACAATAATAGAGAAGATTAGAATATGAGCGAAGATATATTATCAAGAGAAATACAACATGAGTATGATAGGGGAATATAAAAGAATGCAGTTGAGGAGAATGACAAAGGATTTGAGTATAACAGAGTTATTAGAAGATTTTGATGCTAAATCTCATGGGGGCGACAAATAGGTGATAATATATTAATCATAGCATGAACTTATAAGGAAAGGATTGTATGACACAAACTGTCAAGGCAATTGTTTAGACACTGTATGATTTCGATGACATTAGAAAAGCTTAACATTTCTTGGAAGTCCTTAGTCTATCATATTTATTGATCAAATCTTGGAAGTCCTTTGTCTATCATATCTATTGATCAAAAGGATGGATGTAGTATCGATTATATGCAACAAATCAAATGGAGACATTGATCTTAGTAGACAAAAGGGGGATGGTGACTCAAGAATAAGAGGGAGATATGTAACTACAAGTATGTAATGGATGTTGTACTGTCAAAAATAAGAAGACCATAAGTTATGGAGGTTAGAGAAGTGTGGAACCAAAGATCTTTCATCTTGAGTCGTATTGTCAAATTGAAAGATGAGACATTCAAAACTGAAGGACTAATAGTGATTGAGTTGGTGATTTTATTGTGGAAGAGTATAAGAAAGATAAAGCAGCATCAAATACTGTCTTTGAGTATGAGTGTTGGAAAATTAAGGACAGTGTGTTACAAAAACTTCTAAGAAAGGATAGTGACCAACTAGAAATTTAATTTGACAATAAGATTGATGCCTATATCTAGAGGTGATATTGGAGTTTTATTAGCTCCATTAGTTTATGAGGAAACACCACTGGCTGTACTCCATAAGAAGGAGAAGTTGACAATACCCTACATTGTCATTTTATGATTGAGTGAAGTTATAGTGAAAAGTAAAGAGCAAGGATAGTGACTTGTCCAATTGATCTTCATTGCTGAGAAAATTATCAAAGATCAACTTGAGGTTCTCATATCATTAAGGAAAGTTGAAGGAGCAAGTATCTTGACAACATTATTTAGCCCTAGATGTAAGTGTCAGTACCTATAAAGCAATGTTGATTGAACTAAGGTATTCAAATCATATCGAATTAACCATGATAGCATCTAGTAGATAGTAGCCTAAGTTATGAGGAATTTTACAGGTACGTAGACATGAGTTTTTCCCTAAAACAAGTCAATTGATTTGACCAAGTCATTGGAGGACCTAGGAGCTCAATAGATTCAGTAACAACTGAGACAAAGGTGAAATGAGAAATGATCCAAAACAATGACTAAGATTGCTAATATTCCCAGACCGTACTAGATTCTATGACAAGCTATGGAGGTCAATGTCATAGCAATGGAGGTCACTTTGGGTCTGGACGATATGTTGTTGATTGGATTAAAAAGGAAAGGTGGTTAAGCACCGATTGCTTTAGAGACCTTTGAGCTCATAGCCTGTAAATTTGGGAAAGGATATACAAGTAATCGGACATAATCTTTGTCTATGTCTAAGAAGATGCTCGATACTTACCTATGTGTATATGACAACTATTGGATGGTTAGTGTTGTTATAAAATAGGTGGTACTTGAAAGATGAAATTTAAGGAAATGAGATAATTGCTACTTATAATGATACCTCCTGACCATTAAGACTTAGTGACAAAGCCTTGATAAATGATTACACAATCTATCAATATAGGAAATGGAAGGAGAAGAGTTAAGAAAGTCGTCACACTATATAGTAATAGCTGATGTTTAATTGCCCTTACATAAGAAGGTATTTGTTATATGTACATATCAAGTACAAAGGCCAATTGAAGAAACCGAATAGAAGTAAATGTTATTAGGGTTAACTTTACTGGATTGATATAGGACATTTGGTCTGGGAGGTCGCAAAGAGAATCAGCAAGCAAGGAAACCATGAAACATAGTAAGTGGACTCTATTAGAGATAAGAGACTTTTGACATAAGTATAAATATGGCTGGAAATTCTAATGACAATTCTAGGTAAATAATGAGAGAAGAACATTCGATCTATGAAGATAAATTCACCATAAACATTTGACATGATTTTCAATAAATTCTTCAAGGAGTATATTTGATGGAAATCAGTAATAGTTAGGAGATCTTAATTGTAGTATGTATTAGTATCATTAAGGGAAGATGCTATTTGATTTGTTTTCATGGTTCTATTATGAATGCAAACATTGGTTGAGGAATCAAATCACATATGAAAAGTGAAAGACAGTTGGAGACTAGGATTAAAACACCTTTTCGACTAAAGGAGTTGGTATGAAGAAAACTCTTAACATTGATATTAAGAGATGAGAAGTGATACTGTATCAATCACTGAAATCTCTTGAAGAACATCTGAGCTAAGTCGCATTGAATTTTCTTAACGAACATATGAGCCAAGTGAGACTTGATAGAAAGAATGTAAACTTTTGGGACTCTTACTAGCAAGGTACAGTCAACACTTAAGGAACAAACTTTGATGATTAATAGATCACTAGGTGGAAGACAAGGAAAAAGAGACTATCCTATACTATTCAAGATGAAGTACAAGGAATGAGATGATATAGGATCAAAGAAGTGTGGAGTAATTTATACATGTTTAGGGGAGCGTAGTCATTCTAAGGATTTGTAGATAGTAATTCTATAAACTCGATAGAAATTATATGCACTGATAAACCAGTATTGATAACTTAACAATTAAGAGACTAAGTATTAGAGTACGCAACGGAAGCAGCTCTTATATTTAAGGCCTTTATGGAAGGCATTATGAGGGAATTATGAGGATGATAATTTTAGGATGTGCTTAGATTTGTTTGCAAGGTAACATGAATAGAACTTCAAGAATGAAATTTCTTTTATTTATTGACCCAATTGAGGTATTGGATGAGAGATTTATGGGATGAAGAAAATAAATTTTCTTAGTCAAAGTCCTAAGGGAGAATGCAGTCACCAAGAGGTTGTCTAGGAGACAAATAACTTGAAGATAATAATTTGTGAAATTTTGAGGACAAAATTCTTTGAAGGGGGTAATGATGTAATGACTCAAATTTGTCAATGCTATTATATCACTTTTACAACCATGATCAATCATGGTGTTTGGTTTGTTTATTTTGGGAATTAATATACGTTTAAAACACCTTAATAGGTGGGTAGATATTTTATTTTAATTAAAATATGAAACAAAATAATTTCTGAGAAATGTGCAATCATTACATTCTACGCTCAAAATGGAATCTAACGCCTCAAAGAACACTGAAAATGGAGTTTGTATGACCAAGTTATGGGCATTTGAAGATGAGGGCATTTGTGTAATTTGAACTTAAAAACAAAAAAGGGCTAAAAAGGCAGGGGTCGTTTTGATAACAACACCCCCTGGTCGTCCCCTACCTCCAGCCCACCCTAACAACACCACCTCTACAAGGCGGCGCCAAAAGAAATGGCGGCACCGCCATTGGGCCGCACCACCTTCACCCTCTTTAAAAAGCCCTTCTCCCTCTTTCTCCGATCATCCCTTCTCCTCCTCCTCCGGCTGCTTCGAGCTAGGGTTTCAACAAGGCTTACATTGGAAAACCCCTCCTCTAGCTTCCTCTGTGATTTTTCGACACCAGCCCAGGTCTTTCCTTTGAGCCGGCCATTCTCCCTTCTGTTTTTCCCCATTTTTTTTCTAGTTTCACCAGAAACTGGGTTTTTCCCCCTTTTTCGTGTTTTTCAGGGTTTAAGGTTTGGGCGACCCAGAGAAAACATGGAATCTCTGCCTCTTCCACCACCCAGGTACCCTCCTCCTCTTCCCTTCTCCTTTCCCTTTTCTTCCCCTTCATTTTCCCTCTCTTCCTGCCCAGATCCATGCTGGATCTGGCATTTTCCAGCCGGAACATACCGGAGAAGACAGGTTCGTTCCTAAACCCTTGAACCAAGGCATCCCAAGGACACAATGCGTAACAGGTGCCCGACATGCTCCCCCTAGGAAGGACTTCGGGCGCGCGCCACATACAAGTGCAATCTCGACTCAACCGGGAGCCATGACATGTGCGCTCGCACTGAAGACGCCCCCGAGTAACGTCGTCCAAGATGCGCGTCCTGGCGTGTCGTTCAGGCATGTGCATGCGTGCGAAGGCGGTCTCGATTCGACCGGGACGCGCATGCATCCTGGGAACTATGACGCGAGGGGCTGGTATGGACGAATCTAGTTCGTCCATGTATTCATGACACTAAAAACCCTATTAAGGAGGCTATATAACTCCAATTGATGATATGAAAGAACTGTTGCATTCTTATCGACAATGCGGACCTAATGAGACTATGAAAATTAGGATCAGAGAACTATTTTATATGACTATAGCCCAAAAACTATAGAATTCTCATAGATCTAGCATGTCAAAGATGATCAGATCTCATGACTTGATATATTAGAGGTGTTAGGGGATTAATAGTTCAGGATTAATCCCAAAGTACATGTATCAGCCCTTGAATGATAGATCTAGCTATTCAAATCAAGTACAGACCTGTTCTAAGCATTGGGACAGGCGATCTATGGGATCTGACCATTCAATTACATGATCTTGATGACATGAAGTTATTGAAGGCAACCTAACCATTAAACATTAGATCTATATGAGAGATCTAGCCTGGAAACGCATTTAAGCAATGACCTATAACCTAAAAGGCAAGTCTAGATGTTAATCTATAAGTCTAAGTAATGATTTATAAAGTATGAAAATGATACTTGAATCCTTGCTATCAATTAATATCCAAGGTTTTACAAAAGGACTTGAGGTCGAGTAATGAAGAGCATGATTCAAGGAACATCGAGGTAGGTAGTCTGATACTACTAAGTTTTCAAATGCATTCCAAATTCTAAGTGATTTACTTGACTTTATTCCTGTATTTAGTATGCTTTTTGAAATATGATGTTCTTATACAAGCATGCAGAATTGTCTTCATGATTTATGGACTTGAATGCGATTACTGGCATGAACCGATTTTTTGCATTGCTTGCATGTTTTGAAAATAATTGCACATAATGCCTGATTTATGATGATTGAGATTGAGGATTGCCATATCATATAAAGCATCTCATAAAGTCATCATATGATGCATAACCTTGAGGGTTGCCAAAAGACGCTGGTTAGGCAATTGTGAGGGCCAGGCAATGTGAGGGACCCAAAGAGGACATTATTTTTATATTTTTTGGGCGGATGAGCCTAGTGGGCACTATGCTAAGAGGTTGTACGGGGTTGGCCTCCTGGCCTCTACCACCAAAGGTGGATGGTATTGCTGTCAAAATGGCATTGTCCCTTCCCTGACTGCTGTGGTAAACAGGGACGACCACTAGAGGTGTTCACAGTATCCTTTCAGGGACATATCCATAGTCGCCATGGAGGGCTATGGTAAGTGGTTTCTAGATACCGAAGACACGATTCTAGTTATGTTCTGATCATGAGCATAGTTGGACCTATGATTTCAGTTTTATCGATATGCATATAGCATTGAGATGGTCGTAGACGAGTACTCGTGACCAGTTGGCTTGATGTGTTTGCCGAAAGACCATGTGCATGATACTTATAGTGATGCCAACATTTGCTTTAAATGATGATTATTTTAAGAGTTTCATGATTATTATATTTGACTCGTTGATTTGATATATTTGCCGAGATCTTCTTACATAAATCAATTGATTCCTACTTTATGATTTTAGTCATATATAGAAGACTAGATTTGCATACAGATTCCATGGTTGAATTTGCATCAATGAGCTTACGTTTTATGCATAAACATGCATGTTTACACAAAAGGGAATCACTAATGTTTTGCATAGAAAGCTCATTGAATTATGCATGTTGCCTACTGTGTTTTCAAATTAGTAGTATCAGATCACCTACTGAGTATGAGGAATACTCACCCAAATATATTATTTTTACATATTAGCTCCATACAAGAATAGAAGAAGTATCAGAAAATGTTAGTATTACGCTCAAGAGAATGAAGAGAAGACAAGTACAAAGGTAAGTGTATGATCTACCTTTTGGACATGTACCTGTAATTATTACAATTGGGCTATGAGTGTAAGAACTTTGAAAAAAAACAAAAAACAAAAAAATACGACTTAAACTAGAGGGGGCCGTAATTGATACGGACACCCCCCCCCCACTTAAAGAAAAAAAAGAACAGACCTCACGGTCTATTCTCCACGCGATTGAGAGAGGGAGAAGAAAAGAGGAAGAGAGAGTGGGGGAGAAGGAAAGAGGAGAAAGGAGGGGAGGAAACTACCCATCCTCCACCCTCCATTTCTCCCATCAACTAAGGGAGGAGGAGATCGACGGTGGAGAAGAGTTGATGGTCGCCGGAAAAGACAAAGTGAACGGCGTCATTGATCGACGATCGGTGCCGTTCATTATTTTTCCCTTGCTACCACGAGCAAAAGCCCTATAGTTGCTCGTTGATTTAGCAAGTTTTGGTGGGGAAAAAAGGGGGGGAAACAGTACCCACGACGGGATTTGCCGGCGACAGGAAAATCAACGGCAATCTTGTTCTTTGGTGACGATTGGAGGTTGAAGACACTCCTTAAGGGCAAGATCTAGGATACCCATCTCTTGAATCTTGGTAGTTTGCAAAATTTATGCATTTTTAACCTAGATCTATAATTAAGGATGATCCAACCGTCCAATCCCTAATCTAAGAGTAGGGATGAAAATTTAAAGAATTGATGTAGTCTAAATCACACTAGATTGACAGATCTAGGCAGGAAATCGATCGGACAATCTCGGCCATCTGATCGGGTACTATTTGCATAGTAAATCCTTGATGTCTGATTGATGATCAGACATCACCGATGAATCTTAAGACCTTAAATTAGCTAGGATATGACAAAAATTGGGAATGGATGGATGAACTAGCTATCTTGATTTGGAAATGTGTAAATTTACTTGAAATTATGAACATATGGATTTGTATTGACAATGAATTCAAATTTTGATTTGGTTAGGTGATCGATAAGTGATTAAAGGAAGGATATAGCAAAAATTGTGGAGCACAAAAGGGAGGTAGGTAGTTTGGAATCAACATGCTTGGAATTTACTTGAAACTTGAGATTTTGATCTTTTTAGTTTATGCAGCTATCAAAAAGGTATATTCATGCAATTTATTTAAAATGACAGGTTTACTTTACTATCAGATTGAAAAACCAATGCATGAAATTATATGGTTTTATCAGTTTTATAGGCATGGGATGCTGCCTAGTATTATTATATTATGACGGACATATTAGGGCCGGTGGACTCTGTGCTAGGAAGATTGAGGACTGATCATCCTCTTTCTTCTGAAAATATATATATATATATATATGTATGTATGGTGGATACTTGGCTAGAGAGGCCTAATGCAAGCTTATGTCATCATAGACAGGTCATGACTTGTGTGCCGTGTTTTCCATGAACATGGTGCAAAAGAGTATCCGTTTGGTATTGACGTGATAGCCACGGACTTGATTGGTTCTTGTCCGTCGCACAGAGGTTCTATTATTTTCGAGTTTATATGTATATTGCGTAATAGCGCAGGTGCAGGGCACCATGGTATTTCAAGTCAATAATGAGTACTCATGACCAACGACAGGTGGCCAGATTTGAGTGGTTTTATACTCGTAAAATCTTGATGAGATTTAGTGTGTGTGTGTGTGTGTGTGTGTGTGTAGGTATGCGTATACACTGGTTGAAATACTCTTTATTTACATTTAAGCATTTCCTTATTTAAATGCATTTCTCTATTGGTTTTGAGGCATGCAAAGAGTCGTGACTATCTTCCATATCATCTAAATATTTTACTAAGGTTATTATCATTATTTGGAAACAGTAAGCATGGATGTTAAATTGACGATTCAAACTGATTGGACATGGAAACTATTTGAAATGGCATGGTATGAATTTTGGAATATATTATACTACTTATTTGGCATCAAATGACACAAAATTTCACAAAGTATGATAAATTGTTCCTTTTAAAGTTAGAACTGCATAAACTTGTGTGTTGATGATGAAACTACCTACACAAGCGAAGACTTGCTGAGATATTGTACTTGTTTACAATATCTTAGGTTCGAAGGACTACATCAAAGGGAAAGACACATAATTTTGACTTGGAAGCTACAAGGAAGCTATTTTGAGTAAAGGTGAGGTATAGGTAAAGATTTCTTAAGGTTCTTACAACTCTTATGTAATAAAAATTATTTCATGACTATTAGAAATGGACATGTGAATGTGTATTCATTACCGTTTGACACGAATGGCTATGACTGGAGTGATCGTGGGTATACAAGTCAATTACCTAGCCTTTTTGGCATTACCAAAATGTTTCATTTATTTTAATTAAACGAAAATGTGTATGTTGGTATTTGGAGGGAGACGGAGTCTCTATCATGGATATTTATATGTACATGATGATTATCAGGTGTCGCATTGTATGTGTTAAATGCATGAGGTCCGAAATACAGGGGAGACTCTGCCGGATTTTTGGTAGGAATGTGATGTTCATTCCTCTAAAAATCATTGTTTTTAATAATAATAATAAATAAAAAAAGAAACACTCGGGATTTTTAAGGTATTCTTTTCAAAGTTATTCTTCTGCTATTTGGTTTTGAACAGTTTTACAAAGTATTGGGGCCCCACAAAGCAAAAGATTTATGAAAAAGTGTTATAAAAACCCAGGATGTTACAATGAGCTATGACTAGATAGACTTAGGAAATATTTATGATTTTTGTTTATTTTTCAAAATTTCCTCGTCCGTCTTGAAAGCAAATAACACTCGAGGTTTTCAAAATTAATTTAAAACAAAAGATTTTCTATTGCATTGCATTGTTTTTTATAAAACTGTTTTCAAATAGGGATCGATCCCGCCTTAAGAATTAGTTTTGCATTTAAAAATGCATGTGAAAACCTAGGTCATCACACTATCACTCTCAAAACAATAAGGATTGGATGAGTATCAAGAAAAGGCAGCCCTGGTGTACAAGGCTCTCCCTATGCAAGGTTCGGGGAAAGGGCTGACTATAAGGGTCTACAGTATGCAGTCTTACCTTGCATTTCTGCAAGAGGCTGTTTCCACACTTGAACCCGTGACTTCAAATTCACACGACGACAACTTTACCGTTGCACCAAATGGACAGCTTGAAGGTTGTTTGAGGAACAGTCCATAATCAACAACTAAGAAGTGCTATTTCACCTTGAAAATCTGGACGCAAGATATCATAACTGGGAGGACTAAGATGGACAGGTCTGATCAGCCATAGACAGGAGCATAGCAACTCATTATAGTTGGGAGAATGTTGGTTTAAAACTCAATGGAACCCCCACAACAATGAAGTGCTTCCACTTTTCTATGGTGGGCCCCTAATACCACTGATCCATGCTATTCATCTGACATCCTAAGTTTCATCACTCAAAAATCATTTCAAAAGAAAGTCATTAGCATCCAAAAATGGTGTTTTCATCCTGCTAGATATGGATTGTTAATACCTCTATAAAAGCAACAATGTGCATTCAATGAACTAAAACACAATTAGATAGAAGCCAATAACTTTCTTTTGGGGTGATTTTTGGGTCATAAGATATCCAACATTAGTTGTATTAGATTAATGGATAGATCACTGGTATGTGGGGCCAGCCATGAAAAAATGGAGGTGCTTCACCGTTGTTACTATAGGAGAATGCTGATATAAAGCATGACAGCAACCCATAACAGTGACGAGCCTCTACATTTTCATAGGGAGCCCCGTATACCATTAATCCAAGCCATTTACCTAGACAAATGACTTTGGATGTTTTAAGTCCCAAAATTCATTCCAAAAGAAAGTCATTAGCATCCAACAATACGGATAGTAAGACACTCTAGAAGCAATGGCTTGCATTCAATAGACTAAAACACAATTAGTTGGAAGCCAATGACTTTCTTTTGGAATGAATTTAAGCCATGAGATATTCAAGGTCAATTATGTCAGAGGAACAGGTTGGATCAATGATACTTAGGGCCACCATGAAAAAGTGAACGCACTTCACTGTTCTTTAGGTGCTGTTGTGCTTTACACAGCATTCCCGCTTAAGTTACAGCTTGCCTCCTCTCTCTTTTTTGTATATCTATTAATGCATTACCAGACTCAAAGGTCATCCCGTCCTTTCTATTTCATAATAAAGTTACAGATGCTACTTTTTATAAAAATCTCTCTTTTGAGTAATTTATATCATACAACAGGTAGTATCATAGGCTTATGAAATAAAAATTCAGGTTTACTTTTTCAGCTTTTATCAATGATCCAAGACCTTCATTTGATTTGCTTCATCTCAAATAGCCTAACTACCATATCATGTCTTTTGCGTGTTTCTAGGTCATCCATTTTTAAGACATTCTAAAACCAAAGAAAAAAAAAGACAAACACAATACCGTTTATTTATTGGCTTCAAAGGTCCTAAATCAGACGACCTAGGGACATCCAAAAGACATGATATTTGATAGCTAGATTACCCGAGATGAGGTGAATCAATTGAACATCTTATATCGTCAAAAATGAAAAAGCTGAAAGAAGTGGACCTAATTTTCAATTTCATAAATGCCTATGACACAACCACCGTACAACCAGTTGTAGCTACAGTTACTCCTCCCCCTGCCTCTCCAAATTGTTTACATTTGCACATGCATATCTAACAGTTTTATCATATAAGTACTCTCTCCAACAGCTCAACTTTGCACGTATATGTGCACGTGTGGGTTAATCTATTCCACGCCGGGAGCACAAGTAACAACATGAATGTCTCTTAAGCAAAATCTCGCAAATTACAAAATCCTAACTTCTCGATTTGCCCAAAATAAATGCACGACTGATATTATCAAAAGAATGGCAATTTTTCTTTTAAATGTGATAATTTATTAATAAAAATTTGCACAATTAAAACATAAAATTCTCCTTTCTTGGAAACTTCTCCACATGGAGTTCCTCGGCTTTAAAAGAAAATGTATTAAGAGTCCCGGCAGCAGTAGACCCTAAGAACATTCCAGGAAACAATCCCAGTATTAGTTGACACTCAAGAGCGTCCCAAGAAAAAAACGCTTCCTTTTGGGATATTTAGGCCGATAATCAGATTTAGCAGTAAAAATTAGGTGACTCACGAAAAATCAATGCATTTTGGATGACCTTAATCACTCATTTTTTGTCTTAGAACAAATTAATTAAAAAATTAAAAATAAAAAGGTAAACCTCAAAAAACCAATGCATTTATATGATCTTAATCACTCATTTTTTGTCTTAGAAAAAATTAATAAAATTAGTTAGTTCTAATCGTTTACCCTATGAAAATAGGCTAAATGCTTCCTATGGGCATGAAATCCGATGTCTAGCCTAAGGCATTCGGAACATGAAAATTACTTAGATCTAATAAAAGTATCATAAAAAGGCAGCATCTACTTAGGACGCTCTTAAGGAGAAGAAAGAAAATCACCATCATGGCACCACAATCAAATGAATAGATAAATAAAATCCATAACGGCAAAAACAAATTCAAATATGGATTATAGAGAGCAAAGAATAGCAGATGAAATAGTACTGTAAACTTACGAAGACCATGTATATCCCAGGAAGCACATGCTCAATTACCATGAAACAGCTCAGACAATTTCGGATATGGATTATCAATAGCAAAAGCCTAGTAGATTAATTAGCACTAGATAACCACAAAGACCGACATATGCTCAATTACCAGGAAACATGTCCAGGAAAAATATGCTCAATTACCAGGAAACAGCTCAGATATAGATTAACATACTACTTTTTAACAATGAACTATCTATGCCGCCAATGGTCTATAACATTCCATGAGAACAATATACATTTAACTTCTAAATTAAATGAAAATTATAGATATATTTGATATCAACCACATTGTTCGAGTCCCTCTAAATTGAAATTATAGTTAGGTTCTGTACCTTCTATTGGAATAACCCATTTCATTTCGTCTTTGTATAAGCATCTTGGGCGCCCAATAGGTTTCCTTCCAAAATTTTCTGCATTTGAGTTACCTTAAACCTTTTACCAAGATCAATAAGACTTCGAAGGGGGCGAAAACCTGCATCCTTAATAACAATTTCTCACCAGTTGGTTAGAACATTATTCAAAGTCATCATCTTCCGACTGAACATGGAGTGGACTCGATGGAGAATCCTCTCCTTTCTCTTTTGCCTCATTGGAATTCTTGCCTTCCTTGGCCTTTTTCCCGGCTTTCACTGCAGAAGTCTTCTTCCTCTTGTTTGTTATTGCCGGTTGGTTTTCATTTGGAGGAATATGAGCATTCTCTTCACCAACTTCTGCTGTTTCGGGATTATCAAGAGCAACTTCAGTATCAATGCTTTCATCAGCAGCATCAAGCTTGCTCTTCTCTGCATCATCATTACCTTCCTCAGTCAACTCCATGCCTTCCTCCTCAGTTTTACGTTGGAGAGACTCAATTACATCCATCAAGTCTCTGTTAACCTGTAGACAGATAATTCATTCAATTCAAGTACAAAACCAAGCCTGTTGGTTTAGAAGCAAGCAATTGCATTTCTAGTTCGATAAACCAATTGATGCTCACCTGAGGATTTTTTAGGAAGTCAGAGATATCATTTGAGCAGGAAGGGCATTTCATGACATTTTTCTGTGCTCGAAGGGTCCGTCCTCCCTCACGAGTCCTCTCCCGTACAAAGGTCTGACCAGCAAAAGCGACTTCCAAACATGCCTTGCAGAAGTTATGAGCACATGGTGTTGTGAGCGGAAGTGTCATCACTTTGCGACAGATCAGGCAAGTGAACTCTGTGTGATAAAATACCAAAACCCTCGTTAGAATTTATTATATCACAAATTTAAGCAATAAAATGACTGCAACCAAAATTTAATGATCATTAACCCAGAAACTGTGAGATCATTAAACCACAAAATTAGGCAACTGATTTGGTGTGAATCAAGTATGGAAACCCCAATTGAACTAATTAGGATCATAAACAATTTAAGCAATACAAGGCCTGCAACCATGATGTAATGATTATAAACCCAGGAACTACCATCAGTAACTTCAGAAGGGAGCCTTGGCACAACGGTAAAGGTTGTCATCATGTGACCTTGAGGTCACGGGTTCAAGGCATGGAATCAGCCTCTTGCAAAATGCAAGGTAAGGATGCCTACCATAGGCCCTTGTGGTCCACCCCTTCCCCGGACCCCGCATAGGCGGGAGCTTCGTGCACCGGGGCTGCCCTTTTTACCATCAGAAACTTCAACATGTATTATGATTGAAGCTATGAAAGATTTGCATGTTAACACTACTGGAAATACAATTTTAGAATCAAGATCTGAGAAAAAGGTGAAATTTGACATAGACTTGATGAGGGTTCAACTTTACGTTGACACAGATCTCATGAACATGATGTGGAAATTACTATAAGCTGAACCAAAGTATGCCTATGATGGCACAACCAAGATTGCAAACAGAAAAAACACACAATTGTTGGAGAACATAAAGAAGACACAGAACAAGTCAGACCTTTCAGAAGCCTTTCTCTCACTGACAAGTTCTGTGCTTGCTTGATGGCAATCCTTGCTTTCTGCCTGTCTTCAGGATTTGCAGTATCCACCTGTTTTCGGCTCATAGGTGGTGGTTTTGCCCATCGCCAGCCTTTCTCTTCCTGTGGGGGAAATGGTAAGTAAAAGTTAGAATATACAAATACCTAAAGCATACAATCACTACTTCTGCAACCCTGAAACGAGACAACTCAAAACAATGGGAAATAAAAGTAACATTTGTTTACATTAACAACCGATGCAGCAAATGAGAAGATAAAAACCAATACTAACAAGTATAGATTGCAGTCTGAAGTTCCAGCCAAGAAGATGATGGCATTAGCAAACCGCATTTGGCATCATGACATGCATTTTGACACCATGTTCTTGTGACATATTTTTTTACTTAAAAGATGCAGAACTACAAACTTAGACTAATACAGTATGGTAAATACACTATTCATCCATGAAAGCTTACCATATTGCAAAATTTACACAGTGCTGTCTCAGATAATACAGCAAATACATTACCAAATTGAGATGTCAAAAGATCTATACCAGAAACGATGATTCATTAAATGCAAATCAGTAATCTTCTAGTCGGCTTAATTTAAACATGGACTTGTCAAGAGAACTTCCAACGAGTAATCATAGACAACAGGAGCAATGCAACTGAAAATTCACTCAAGGAAACATAAAAAGAGAGAAATATACATACATCATAATCCCAAGCTGGGCTCTCCTTTCTTTCAGTAATGTCAGTGGCCTTCTTAAGCTCTTTAATGGTGGGCAAAGGCCTGGGGCGATCCCCTTGTTCATCACTGTGGCATAAGTTACATCATGAAGAAAGGTAAGCTACAGAAGAATGTTGACTAAAGCAAAGTACAAAAGAAAACCAAAATACATACCTCGTCCAAGGTGCAGGTTCATTATCACAACGGACAAATAGGTAACGGCAAACCTTGAAGCCCTGCAACAAGTTCAACAGAGCATTAGTTCTAGAAAAACAAGTAATTTTGGACTCAGAGCAAAAACAGCTGATTTGGAGACATTCTTCAGGAAGGAAAAAAGAATTATTATAGATCTTTCACTCAGAGAAGCTTATTTGACATATAATTCAAATATTACAAGCTCGCTGAAATACCACACAAGCAAAGGTTTTGTAACATCAAAGTTGAATAGTATTAATATGTTCAAATAAGTATTAAGACTGGGACTTCGAATCTATCTAAGAAACACCTAAGACATGAAAAAGGCAATCTACTAAGTACGGACAAACCAAAACCTCAAATTCCTGGTCACACAAAACATAGTTAAAACATCTCAATTAAAAGGAAAGAAAATACCTGAATTCCAACTTTCCCCCAGCACTTTTCAATTCTGTAAATGCCATCATAACGCACCCCAGTTTCTGGGGCATAGGATGACCTTTTCTCTTTATGTGACCTGCTTCAGTAGAAAGCTTACATAATTGAGAGTGTAACAAAAGATGTCGTGTTAAGTTTCAGTAACAATGGAAGGGCATATCTAAATGCAAACCAGTAACTGCACCACATAGAGAAAATGGCATAAAGTTTTAGAGAACCTAGAATGACCAATATTGTCAGGTTCATAGTCTCTTAGTGTTAGAGGCATTATACAAACTAACATATACAATGTACTTTGTAAGGGCAGAAACAGTTATGCTAGGAGTGCATGTTAATGGATTGAACGTCATGAGTTGAGACTAGGTAACATTAAACCATTGCCATGACATATCTTAAAAAATCTATGAGATAACATGTATGGGTAACCTGATGATATAAAATATCTCAAAAGAGTCTTCAGATAATATGGAAGCCGATAATTCCATTCCCTTCTTCTAGATATCTGCTACATCAAGGTGCTGCTCCACTTAGGCTTTGTTTCTTCAAACAATTGCACTGCAAGCTATCACCATTGCCATTGAAGCCACTTTGGATCTTTTCTCCCAGAAGCCTCAAACTTGTTCCACTTTTGCCCCTCCTTCCCGCACCCTCCATCTCATACCCAACAGCACACTTCACACCATGAAATACACCACTTCTACTCCTGTTGAGTCATAGGTCCATCCATGTAAGCTACTATCCCATACTGTTTGTACTCACCAAGGTGCTAGTCAAATTCCAATCTTATCCATGATCTATCATTGCTGCAGAAACAACCCATCTCCAATAACCGAATGAAGGACCTTATATAGCTATCGTGGTGGACTGAAGATAAAAATCAGGAAAACAACTATTGCACATACCATTATTTAAATGATTTGCAAACAGCAAAATAGGCATTTTGGTCCATTTGGAGAAAGAAAAGACACTACAAAAATAAAATTCCTGTTTTTTAATCCTAATTCAACTGTCCAATTAAAGGAAAAACATTTTTTGAGAATACTACAAAACACGAAAAAGTACAACCTAAGAAGAAAAAGGTAGAAAAATCCCTGAGCTCAAAGTAAACAATTAAACAAGATTGCATTAAGTGGTATTTTCAAGTTGATTCAGCTGTTAAATGAGGAACTTCCTTCTCGCAAAAACTAAATATGTAAGGGCCAGGTTTTTCCATGTCTCTAGGGCTCTAGGCCATAACCTGTTTGCAACTATAGAATCAGCTTCCACTTGCTGATGCAACAAACCAGCTGCTTCTTGTTTTTAATGGTATTACTGCAGATAGCCTTATCTTATTCTTCTTGACGGAATGTTACCCAAGAAAAAAACTTTACTAAAATATTACTTTGTAAAGTAAAAATACAATTTCTTTATAAATAAAGGGCAGCCCCAGTGCCTCAAGCTCCCGCCTATGCAGGGTCTGGGGAAGGGGTGGACCACAAGGGTCTATAGTATACAGCTTTACCTCAAGGTCACACAACGACAACTTCACTGTTGCGCCAAGGCTTCCCTTCAATTTTTTAGAATTGAATTATTAATTTTCTTAAAGTCTTTTTGACATCTTTCAATCTTTAAGAACTGATTCAAATAGTTTGACATCCCTGCTTCTATCAATCCATCACCAGCAGATTCCACATACATCCTGAACCGTGTGTGCCAAACGTCTCTGCAAAAATTTATCTTCCTAGCATATTTTCATGATCTATACTTACAATCAATTGGTTAAGATTATGTACTATCTATAGATGACTAGCCTGCAACCGTAACTAGTTTTGGTAAGTTTGACTGGCAGGAGATTTCCCCGTCAATAGAACATCCGGTTTCATTATTTTGTTCACCAAAAGGCTTCCTAACCACTTAACAAGAGCTGATTATGACTCGGAACAGACAAGTATTTAATTGTTTAATGGTGAAGCCCACAAGAAGAGGATTGACTATCCTTCAACTTTCCTTCTCTGCCAATTCCATGTGCTAGCCAAAATTGAGCACTAGCACACAACAGAACAGACAGCCAAAGCAAGCAGAGCAGTCTCCTTTCCCAAAATTAATGGCTAGAGAATGAACAAACATTTCCTTGCACATTTTTGCTCTATCAGCAAGAAACCTGGTTTCATTATTTTGTTTGCCAAAAGGCTTCCCAACCACTTAACAAGAGCTGATAATGACTTAGGACAGACAAGTATTTAATTGTTTAATGGTGAAGCCCACAAGAAGAGGATTGACTATCCTTCAACTTTCCTTCTCTGCCAATTCCACGTGCTAGCCAAAATTGAGCACTAGCACACAACAGACAGCCAAAGCAAGCAGGGCAGTTTCCTTTCCCAAAATTAATGGCTAGAGAATGAACAAACATTTCCTTGCACATTTTTGCTGTATCAGCAAGAAACCTGGTTTCATTATTTTGTTTGCAAAAAGGCTTCCCAACCACTTAACAAGAGCTGATAATGACTCAGGACAGACAAGTATTTGATAGTTTAATGGTGAAGCCCACAAGAAGAGGATTGACTATCCTTCAACTTTCCTTCTTTGCCAATTCCAAGTGCTAGCCAAAATTGAGCACTAGCACACAACAGACAGCCAAACCAAACAGGGCAGTTTCCTTTCCCAAAATTAATGGCTAGAGAATGAACAAACATTTCCTTGCACATTTTTGCGGTATCAGCAAGAAACCTGGTTTCATTATTTTGTTCCCCAAAAGGCTTCCCAACCCCACTTAACAAGAGCTGATGATGAATCAGGACAGACAAGTATTTAATAGTTTAATGGTGAAGCCCACAAGAAGAGGATTGACTATCCTTCAACTTTCCTTCTTTGCCAATTCCAAGTGCTAGCCAAAATTGAGCACTAGCACACAACATACAGCCAAACCAAACAGGGCAGTTTCCTTTCCCAAAATTAATGGCTAGAGAATGAACAAACATTTCCTTGCACATTTTTACTGTATCAGCAAGAAACCACACACAACTCTTTTCCTTGGAAGGTATTCTAAAAATATTGGCAAAGGCACATCTTTCACAGATCTAATATTAAAACATTGTAATGTTTTCAGAAGGAAAGAATGCTATACAACCATTAAAAGGAAACATGAGAAATGCATTAATATTCCACATCTATGAACATTTATTACAAGGAAAAGCATGCACCCAACTCATTTGTTGAACCACACTTGCAACACCATGTCTGTAAGATAAAAATCATTTTTTTCCTCAGGAGTCAAACCTGTACTACAAACCTGGACCCCTACACTTAAGAATATTGCAAGTTTTATTTATTTTGTTTGATAATATGGTGGTTTTGGAATTGCTAACAAACAGATCTTATCTATTTTATCTTACAACAGAAATGACAAAAAAGAAGGGGATATACTAGTTGAGTAAGAAAGTTTACTTTCCACTCCTAAACATTTTTGAGGTGTACAAGTTACAGAGAATTGGAGACATTACATTCCATTACCAATCCAGTTTGAAATGCAGCATAAGTTATTTCATTTCATTTATTAGATGTAGTCCTACAAATATAGAAACATGCCTCCTTAAAATTTCTAAATTTAAAAGTGTTACCATGACCAATACAAAGGCTAAAAGAGCAGCCCGGTGAACGAAGCTCTTGCATATGTGTGGTCAAGGGAAGGGCAGACCACAAGGGTCTATAGTAAGCAGCCTTACCTTGCATTTTGCAAGAGGCTGTTTCCACTCCTCAAACCCATGGCCTCAAGGTCACACGAAGACAACTCTACCATGGCACCACAATTGCTTACCATTTAATTCATTAAAAGAGACAAGTTAAACTAGTCAGCAAAAGGATTCTAGCTTGCCAAAATTGCTGTCAGATATGTTGGCAAGATAAATACATCACCATAATAATGCTTTTTATTACCAGAAGGTGGAAGCAAAATCCATTGAGATATTCTTCTGACTTTTGGATTGGTCATCTGACATGTCGAGAGGTATCATCCAGGCCTGTAAGTATCACAAGGTCCGATCTGATGGAGTGTGAGAAGGATACAAATGTTCCTCCATGAAAGAATCAAGAAGGCTATTTAGTTTCCATTATCACCTATAATTAATGTAAAAAAACATAATGTAGTAACAGCTAAGTTGGGGACATTGATACGTGTAAGATTAAGTTTATATGGCCTACACATCAGACTGAGGGAAGGATCCAAATAAAAAGGGCAGCCTGGTGCACGTAGCTCGTGCATATGGAGAGTCCAGGGAAGGGGCGAACCTTAAGGATCTATTGTACACAAACTTACCTTGCATTTTGCAAGAGGCTATTTCTATGCCTCGAACCCATGACTCAAGGTCACATGACGACAACTCTACCGTTGTGCCAAGGCAGATAGTACTTTTATTGTCTGACTATTAACAGAAACACATCCAAAATAGTATAAAGGTCAATATTAATAAACATATGCAAGACCCTCCAGCTATTAAAATATGCAGGACTCTCCAGCCACTAAACCACATGCAGACAAACTCCTGATCGACTTTCTAGTCAATCCACAAGTGACCAATGAGCTACTGAATAAACATTCGGCTATCCAAACCACTTAATGCCCCATCTGATAGCTCAATCCCATTCTCCAAAATCAAGCAGCAATGCCTTCCTTGTCCAAGAAAATATTTCAATTCCACCCTTAGGTAATGGATACAAATTAAGCCACTGACCTCACCACTCGAACTGGATAACCCTTTAAGCAGCTCACTCGCAGAGCTTCATTCAGCTTCTCAAACTTCTGGTCAAACGACTGATCCTTGTTAGTACGTTTGTTCCCACTCAAGTCTCTTCCACCACTGCATGAAAAAACAAAAAAATGAAAAATAAAACACTCAATGTCATTGTACAGAAAGATATATAGAAACCCCCATTATTATCGTAATACAAGATTGAATATTAATTCATACTTTGATTAAACACCTTACAAATTCAGCCCTGGACCGAGACAGGAGTTACAATGCTAGAATTCACCCAAATTATGTCGTCATGAATACATTGCATTTAAGTTGAGAGCTTTTACATAAAGATAAATAGATACCCCTATTAAAAATGTATACAAGTTTGAATACATAACTCATACTTTGATTAAACACCTTACTAACACAGCCTAGGACTGAAACATGACTCAGCCAAGGTAGAAGTCACCCAAATCATGTCAACATGAATAATGTTGCATTGAAGTCAACACTGAGTCAGCCAAGGTTGGATACATAACTCATATTTTGACTAAACACCTTACTGACACAGCCTAGAACTGAGACATGACTCAGCCAAGGTAGAAGTCACCCAAATCATGTCAACATGAATATCTTGCATTCATCAAGTCAAGACTGAGTTTGCTCGCACAAGACTAAACCAAGTTTCAAGCAAAAAAGATACAGAGAAAATCATCATGATCAAGTGGAATTCTAAAGAATGCACGGAATGTTGCTAAAAGAAACCTTTTGGAAGGGAAGGTAAACAACAAAGTTTCTAGTAGAACAGGATCATGTAAAGGAAATGCACTTATTGACATTACGGAGACTCAACCATTCAAATGTCTACCGATTACATATGAAACAGTGTTAAATCCATATCAGAACAGTTGGAAGAAAAAAATGACAAGATTTAGAGCCTTCAGAGCTAAAGTGGAAAAAGACAAACACGAAATGGATGTGGATTACATAAGTGGCCAACTCTCAATATGAATGCCATATATAGATCACCACAGAAATTTTAGAATAGGAAAACATAAGAGAGAAAATATATATATATATATATATATTTAAAAAATCAAAAAGCACTATAACTCAGTCAAGAAGGTGGATGAACGAGAAATTGTGAAATGTCAATAAACAAACCTTCCAGTATAGAGAAACCACTCGCCATGATCCTCATCATCCTGATAGCCTCCTGAAAGTGCCACTGACTGTGCACCATACCCAGACTGCCCAGCTATCCCAGCAACATGCGGGAGGTGTGCACCCCATTGCCTGCATTCCATTCTGTCCTCCCAAGACTCACCAACCAACACACCCTGATTCCGCTCAGGGTCATTATCAGCTAGGATGGGGCCAAAATGATCAGGAGGCACTGTGACAAAGATCTTTCCACTGCATGCGTTTGCCTTCCCAGTCCTTTTCGCACGCTCCGTTGTAAATGGCTTTTCAGGCCGACTTTGGTTGTGTATAAAATGGTAGACCTTTAAGGGGCCCCCCGTGGTTATTGATTTTGCCGTCTTTGCCATTCGAATTGCAACGACAAGCGCTGAATTGATCCTTGGTTGGCTTGCCATCTTTGGTGGAATTCCATTGCGGCATTTTGCACAAGTGCGCTTTCCCTGACCGACCCACTTCTGGAAGCATTTCAGGCAGAAGTTGTGTCCGCAAGGTGTCTGGAACAGAAGCGTAAACGATAACTCAACTCAGATCGCCGCAAAGAGGGGAGTACAGATTCGCCAAAATTACCATAGTGACGAAACGACCATATGATTGATTTGTGATCCAAGCAGCAGTCATGCCAGGGGCATTTTAGTCATTGAAAAGTGGGTTGCGGTAAACTTTTTCAGCAAAAAAAAAATAAACCCCCTAAGCGAGGACAGAGCAATTGAAATTCAAAAGCCTGAGAAGATGTGAACAAATAAAAGAAAAGAAAGAAAGACGGAAACCGCGCCCCCAGGAAGCCGAGCAGAGTCAAATTTGGGTCTCCATAAACAAATAAAATATTAAAGAGACCGAAAATACTGACCTGTACCAATGCGAGAAAAACAAATAAGCGCAGAGATCCGAGCAATTTATTTTCGGAAAAGCAAGAAAAAACCCCAAAATCAGTTGAGATTGACGAATAAGAAGAGCGATAAAGAAATAAATTAAATAAATGAAGAAGCTCCACTGAAGCAGGGCTAAAGACCAAACCCTCAAGTAAATAGAAAAAACAGAGCATCCATAGCTAAAGCTTCTAAAAAATCAATGCGTTTTATTCCCGGAAACTAAATCCCCAAATAAATAAAAAGGCCAAACAACAGAGCAAAGAGCTCGAACTAAAAGCATCCCAATAGGGGAAAACCTTTAATGAACTGAAAGTTATCCCCACCCAAGTTAATCCTCATCTACTCTCCAGATTTTTGGACTAACAAGCAAGGATGGTCAAATGAAAACCTTCAAAGAACTCCATTAGAGAAACATCAAATCGAAGTTTCAAACCCCCTCAAAGTGGAAAGAAGCAGCGGTTCAGAATCTAGAAAACCAAAAGAAAAAATGACCCTGACGGACCTTCCAACTTATCAAATAAACAAAGACTGCAATTGCTTCAAACCTATACACAAAGCAACATGAACAGACTACCACCATCAAACACAAATCAGAACTCCAAAGCAAAAAGAAACATCTGCATGTCTTCAAAAATCTCTCCCTACACCATCAAAAACAAGAAAAGAACAAAAATGAGAACATCATATACGCAACATACAGTAACAGGTCTCTCCGGAAGCTGCATACAGAAGGAACAGTTCAAACTCCCATCAAGAAGATCAAGAACATCATTATCATTCTTCTTCTTCTCATCCTCATTCGCCTCATCAAGATCCGGAGGGCAAATACCAGACAACAGTTCTTGTCGAATCTTCGCCTTCTCCATCTCGGAAAGCGATTCATCCGCCTCGATAGCACGGATAGCCGCAATCAGGGCGCCGGAAGCCGAAGAACCAGATTCCTCTGATTTAACAGCGGAAGGAACCGGAATCCCGTCCAGCGCCGGAAAACAGTCCGGGCATTCCCAGGAAAGAGTGGAAGATAGGGTTTCCGGAGGAGAAGAAAGGCAGGAAACATGCCAGGGCGTTGCGCAGGTTTTGCAGAGGAGCTTTTCCTCGTCGGAAGGCGTTTTCCGGCACTTCATGCAAGCGCCGTCAGCGTCGCATGGGAGGTTGCTATCGTGCGCCATGGTGGTGAAGGATAAGAGATGGAGTCAGAGCTGCTTGAACGAAGAGGATTGATTGATTAGGTTATGGTTTTATTTTTGGGCTTTTTGTTTGGTTTTTGTAGCGGAGAAGAGGAGAATGGTGAAGAGGCGGGGTTTGCAAAGGTAAGGAAGATGGTTTGAATTTTCGGGGTTTTGGATTTGAAAGGATGGAAAGGGAAATGTATTCCGCTGATGACCACACCTTCCCCGTTCTTTTCTTCTTTCTTTTTTGGTTTTAGGACAAAAGGAACACTTTATATTGGTAAGGAAATTTTAATCGACCTCGTATTTAGATGCTATGATCCATAATACTTTATATAAGTTAGGTATCAAAATTTATAATCAATGAATGATTCTAGCTATTTTATTTTGATTTTATTAATTAATTACGACCAACAAAAATTTTAGGTTAAAAAACTAATAGTTACAAGAATCTGATGAGTCTGAATTTGTGCATCAGCCTAAATACGCCAAGGAAAACAAGGTGAATGTGTCTGATTATCTAAATATGATGCCTATTTTATTGAGTTTTGGAATCTTTTTCCTTTTCTTGTCTCCTTCGCAACTGTCTTTGAGTTAATACTAAGAGTTTTCTTTTACTAAATTGCCCTTTTTATTTCTTTTTTCTCTTTCTTTAAGTCTTTGGTTTATAAATTTAAGTCTCTCAAAAGATATTTGGCATGACCATGACCTTTCTTTGTGAGTGTCATTTTGCCCTCCCACTAATTTAGGCATCACTTGTGATCATAGATGTCAACTGTTATGTGAATAGCCAGAGTCCTAACCTTTGATGTAACATCCCAAAAATTTTAAATGTCAATTTTAGTGAATCTTGAAAATATTAGGATGAAAAGAACATATTAAATTTCATATTTTTGGAATTTTATAAGTGAAAGATGGATAGATGTCTAATCTAGTATTGAGACCTCCTTAATTGGATTGTAATCGAAAAGACAATTCCAATGTCACCAAGTTTGCAGAAATCGGAGTTCAAACAGAGGAGATATGAATATTTGAATATAAAGGGCATTTTTGTAATAATAAGATAGAAAGAAAAAAAAATAGACGAAATGCTTAAATGAAGGGAGTCATATTTGATACAGGCCACCCCCCCTTAGGGAGACCCGACACAAACGTCGAGTCTGTTCTTCCCAAACTCGCCAAACAGAAGAAAAAAAAATGAACCCGATGAGAGGGAGACTCAGTGGGGAAGAAAGAGGAGGAAAGGAGAAGAAGAGGGGGCCAAGCTACCGGAGTTGGTAGGCACACCGGCAAAATGGGAGAAAATGCAGTGAGGGTTTTTTTTGTTGGAATTTATAGGGGTCGTCAGAGAAGTTGACGACTTGGATTGACGAACCGAGCTAGTCATTTTGTTCATCTCAGAGAGGCAACCTATAACACCCCGGGTTTTTAAGACATTTATATATATAATAGCATTTTTAATAAGAGCATTTGGGATCCCATGAGAAAAGTTTTATTTATATTTTACTAAAGCATTTCTTGAAAATTCCGGGTGTTAGTTTTCCTTTCTCAAAATGGCATACATATAATTTAAAACATAAATAAATTTTTATGATAATAGATTTAAAACAATACTAGTATCAATTAATGTCAAATGAATCGGCGCCTTTATTTTGAATTAAATAAATATCCAAAACACAATAATAATATGGCCCAGGGTTTATCCATCATAACATCCCATATAAATGTCCAATATATGTCTAAACATCTCAATCAAATCCAAAATATAAAGTCTACAGTCCATAATTAAATTCAAATAATAATCATGTTTATTGACTCACATCACTATCTAAAATTCTAGGAAAAAGGATCTTCCGCCGCTCTCACGGTTTCTCAACAGCCTTGCCTTTCTTATTATCACGCTTGAGATCTAAGGCATTGCAAAACAAAGCAATGCCTCAGCAAGCTATCGCTTGTGTAGGTACATAGACAATTAATGTAATAAAATGAAATAAATAATTAACAGTACTGATAAAATGAAAAGTCTATCATTTATGAAAATAGCAGTATCATAAGTCATGTCAACATAAATGCCAATTTATTCTATATACTAAAACATGCATTTCAAGGAGTTAAAACATGACACGAATCAATGTAAATGAGCATACAATAAGAATAAGGGCACCCTTAAGGTAATGGGTCCCACAACATCGCACTAATATCACTGGTCATGAGTACTCATAGCCAACCTCTGAGTGTGTCATACCCAGGCATACCATCCATAACCATGCTCATCATACACGCACATATAAAAAGAATATGGGTCATCATGCCGCAGTGGCAACCCTCCATGGGTATCAACCACCGCCGCTCTCCATCAACACCATAACGGGAGACTTAGCGTATGTCCCCATGGAAAGGCTCAGACCGGTAGTGTGGACTATCCATGTTACCAAACCCCTACCGAATGCCATCTATAGGCAGGTGTCTATCATATCATCACATCACAATCTCGGAGGGTAGGTGGCCACCCCTATCCCTCCTAGCATGACGCCCACCGGGTTAGCCTATAAAAAGACTAGCTACTAAGTCTATATTCTTATTTCCATGCATTTCTAATATATAATAAGAAAGAAGTCTCTATTTAAGCATAATTAATTAATATCATGCTCATAAAACATTTGTCATGAGTTTATTCAATAAAAGATTTCAATTTGTAATAATCATAAAGTACTCACAGTCTCATGAAATCAACGACAATTATTAAATGCACTTTAAAATACAATCACACATGATGCTATGTTTATGCATGATTTTAAAATCAAGACAAAGCATTAATTGTCGTCACCTACCTCAATGTGAGACCACTTAGCTTGCTAATAATCCCCTTAACTGGTATGTTCAAGTGCACCTGTACATGTCATATCACTATTTTGAAAATTTTTCTAAATTAAAAGTGGTCATTTATAAGTTTTTAAGTTAAAACTAGGTCCGCGTCATCAATACGGTCACAACGCCTCTTTTGGATCATGATTTGGACTCCTCTAGCTCCCAAAAATCAAGTTTTAGTGAAAACATACACAAAATGGGGCTGACCGACCACCGTAAGGTGGTTTGTACTGGCGGCGCCGGTTTATACCAGCATAAACCAGCATCACGAAGACGCTCGCCTGCATGAAACATGGCCGAGACGCGCCGCGTGCATATTCGGCACCGTGACGCACGCGGCAGTGCGTCACGATCGCCAAGATGTCACGCGTCCCTACCCCACTAAGACAGCCAACGCCATCTCTCTCGTGCGCGTACGGGTGGGGCATCAACTCCCATTTGTCATGGTCTTTGGGGCATCCTGTTAGGCGTCCCAGCATCAGCACCAGGGCGCCGGCGTCGTCGCCGCCGCCGGAGAAGACGATCAGATTCCGGTCGTCTCCGGCAAGCCTACAAGCATCCATTTTGTGCGATTTTTGCACCATTTTTCTCAGAATTTCCTTTAGAATTCATTTATACCCTCTTTTTTCATTGATTTTGCCAAAAACCCATGTTTTTTAAATGGTTTTTTCTAAGTTCATAAAAACATTCCTAGGTACTGGTTTTCATGTTTTCTAGAGAAACGCATAGTTGGATCTCTCCCAAATTTAAGGGTTTGATCTTGGGTCTCTTATGCATTAGATGGATGGTCCAATTTTTAAACAGATATAGTTTTATCCATGAAATCACTGTCCAACAGTAGCATGCACAGAGTTCCCAAGAAAAACGTGATTTTTCCTAATTTAAATGTATTTCTATTTTATATTTCCTATTTATTAAATAAGTATTTAAGGGTTTAGGACTTGCCTCGTCTGGCTGACGTTGAAGGACGTTGCCGGAGTTCCACTCACCAGAAAAATTGAAATTTGCGGAGCTAGGGTTTTCTGAGTAAAACTCAGTGAAAATGCTCAGGGTGAAGCATTTTGACGCATGGGGAGAATAGATATAGGCCTTAGAGTCTAAGGGGAAGAGAAACTCTTCCCTTCATGCTTCTTTTCGCTGGTTTCTCCAACAATTTTTCCGGAGCCGGTAGAGGCGTGTAGGAGACGGGGGTGCCATTATCAATTTGGGCCCCTGTGTTATACATCTCTGCCAAATGATTAAAATACCCCTATAACTTCAACGGCTCCTAACTCCCTCATTTGAGCTCTATTTTCCGCATTCTTTGTGGCGTTGGAATCCTATCGATGAGAACTTTCAAAATTTTAAGTTTTTAGAAAAAATTTCCATCTATAAATTTTGAATTTAATTTATTTAGTAATTTCTTAATTTATACCAAAAATTAAGGATATTACACAACCAAAACCCCTAAGTTTAAAGGGAAATCCGAGATGATTTAGATTGGGAAGCGAAGAGGAGATCATCACACGCTTAGGTTTGGAGGGTTTCATGATGGAGCTGAGCCAACCTAGCTCATTCCAAAGAGGAAAAAACATGAAAATGCATCTAGAAGGTAAGATCTACAAAACCAAACTTTTGATTTGTGTTATTTTGCTAAATTTGTGTGTTTGCATCTTAGATCTAGATTTATGGATGATCCAACCATCCAATTCCTAATCCAAGCGTAGGGATAGGTAATTAAGGACCTGATGTAGCTCAAATCACACTAAATTTGTAGATATAGCCTAGAAACTGATCAAACAATCTCAGCCATCCAATTAGGTACTGTTTGCACAATAACTTTGTGATGTCTAATTGACGATCAGATACCATAGATGAGTTTTAAAGCATTCGAATTGCTAGGATACAACACAAATTGGTGAATCTAGATTGAAATTGATCAAAAAAGCTAAACCGTCTAATCGAACAGTACAGTAATAAGAACTTGGCCATTTTTTATTGGTGATCAGACACCACCATTGTGTACCCTGACATTTATTAAGTTAGGATAATAGAAAATTTTAAGATAAGGCTACTAAACAATGAAAGCAACTTGCAATCACTTGAGATGAATTGTGGATAGTCAATCCAGAGCCAATCGTGTGGATTGGAAATCCAATAACCATTGGTCATTCAATTA
The DNA here is from genome assembly GCA_035236585.1 of Warburgia ugandensis. Lineage (NCBI taxonomy): Eukaryota > Viridiplantae > Streptophyta > Magnoliopsida > Canellales > Canellaceae > Warburgia > Warburgia ugandensis. The sequence continues at coordinate 51,794,184 of CP141130.1, forward strand.
GCTATCAACCAATAGCTAATAAAATGCCCTCAGCACAGTAATAAGCACTATCACTTTGCCTTGTGCCGAATAATGCTAAGAACTAACTTAGAGGAAACTTCCATGCTAGGGAACCTAAGAGAAGTCCTAGAATTATATATCTGAATATGTGTTTGTATTATTATAGAGGTGTGATTGATGGGGAGGTGTATACAAACTAAATAGATTATTGCGTCAATGAACCTTAAGATCTCTATTTGAAGTAGGCGGAATTAAGATTGCTAATTTTTTTTTCTATATATGCATTTGTATATGAATTTCAAGAATTGAAAGAAGTCTTTTCAATTTATATGAAAGATAAGATGAATGTGCATGCTGAAATTGAATCATGATTAAACTATTCACGCATAAGCTATGTATTATTGTCAACCATGTGAGAAAATATACGACTGATACCAGGAAAATATGAAATGGTTCGTAAGAGCGAAGGGAGTCATGATGATGTGGGAGGGCCACGGGATAGTGGGTGGGCCTTCAGGCTAGACAAGCTAATGGTTCTTAGCTGGACAAGCTATCGGCTCCTGAGAGCTTAGTCCCACATCGTCTGGGGAGTTTGAGTTGGGCTAGTTATAAGAGTTCAGGGAACTCTTATGGTCACAACGTGTTCTGAGGGGTCGTCATAATGCGGGCATGCCAAGATAGCTAGACAAGCTACTGATCTCTTAGGAACAAAAACCTTGAGTTGTGACTTTAGGTTTGACCTACTATGCCAAAGAGGACAATATTGTCTGTTGTGCACTTTGATATACACAACAACACATTAGTATTATGTAATGTGAAATGGCTCGTAAGAGCGAAGACTGGTATCAGGAAATAAAAATGACTTGTGAGTTTGCCATTAGATTTCATATTTTGCATTTCAAAGAATATGTTTTAGTATTGATGCATCTGTATTTCTTCAATTGTGGCATGAATTCATGATTTTGATAAATGTTGAATTATTTCAAGTTAAATGATAACTGAATTGATGCTTGCATGATTCAGCATGGACAAATTGATCTATATAAAAATATCATGATTTTGTTTCTATAAAATTGCATCTTATTCCACCGACACAAGCACAAGCTTACTGAGATATTGTACTTGTTTACAATATCTTAGAGCAGAGGATTCCCAAGCAATAGGAGCAGTTTATTGATAGGAGTATGCCAACAAAAGCTTTTGACTAGGACAGGTAAGAATTGGTTTTTTATTTGAAGTTATTGTATCATAAATGAGAAAGGGACTGCATTATATGTAATTATCGGAGTTTTGATAACTTATGTGACTTGGTTGTGCTGTGGAGGTTTTGGGTATCTTTTGTTTGAATAATTTGTTTTTATTTTGTTAGAAGTATGAAAAGGAGACAAAGTCTCCAATTATGTTTTAAAATTGTCAAAAAATGTTTATCAAGTGCTTCGCAATGACATGTGTTAAATGTCATATGTCCAAAAAATAGAGAAAACTTTGTCGGATTTTCGATAGAAATGAGCGCTCATTTCACCGAGAATTCTTGTTTTGAGAAAAGAAAATGACACTTAGGGTTTTTCAAAGTAAACTTAAAAGAAAAAGATTCTTCTGCTGTTGTTTGGTCTTTAAAAATGATTTTTATTAGAGATCGAGCTCGTTATGTCAATGTCTTTTGTAATTAAAAAAGTATTATAAAAACCTGGGTTATCACACTTGATCTCTACATATTTTATAAATAATGAAGAGGAACTCTTAAAAGATTAAAGTAGTCAATAAGGGAGGCAGATGCTACAATGAATTCTTTACTTTTTCCTTTTCTAGTTTTATAGTTGGTTACGGATTTGAAACAATGAATTTAATGGTACTAAATTTACCTTTGGTTTTTAAGATGATTAATTTCCTTCAATTATTTCACTATAATACTGAAAGCATTGTACTTAACTCTTGAATCATCTGATCCATCCCTTCTTTTTCCCATTAGACAGGATCACGTCTCCATGTACATGTTAATCCATTATAATGATGTAATGGGTGTTTCTTTTTGTTAGCTTACTTGGAACAAATGCTGGCTATTCTATTAGGTAACTAAAAAAAATTTGTATTTCAAAGTTTTTGATATAGAATGTATTATTGGTTTTGTTTTTAAGTTAAAGGAACTATTAGTCAACTCATAGCCTTTCTTATAAGAAATGCAAAAAGGCATCACTTTAGAGGGATAAAAATTAATAGTCTCACATTGCTTCTAACATAGAGAGTAGAGGAAAGGAACCCTTATATAAAGGGGATACGCCCTACCTCGACTTCTCTCATTCAAAAATGAGTCTAAATACGAAGATGGAAACCCATTTTGTAGAAAAAAATGGGAACATCAGGAATGTACAAGTGTCATGGCCTAAATAATTGTAACTGCCAATTTGAAAGGAAATCTTTCTCTTTTTTGTGATGACAAAAATACCCTTATATTTTTGCACAAATAATGTTGTATCAATTGCTAGAAAGAAGGAAAGAGGGGATTTATAAGAAAGAAAGAAACAAATGGCTAAGAAGGCAAGCACAATCCTCTAGGCCTAATTGAAAATGCCATTAGTAAAAACAATGACAAAAATAAAACTGACAAAAGGAAAAGGATTTTCCTTCTTTAGTCATAGTGTGAAAGGTTTCTAGATTCACCGTCATATTAAAATTTTCCTCAATCAGAGAGGAGGGGGTGGGCAAAGGTAATGGTTGCCACTCAAAGATGTAGGAAAAAACTTCAACCTCTAAATCTAAACAACATATGAAGGAAACAGATTGGACAATCTAATCAAAGGATGGAATCATTGTTTTAGTCGTAAAAAAAACATCCTTCACTTACATAGGCATCCTACATGTCTTATTGATAGGACATGGGAATTGTGTTGCTTTACTGTGGAAATGCAAACCTAAGGTGATGGCAAAGATTGAAAATTTAAACAAATAAAAGGGCATTTTTCTCATTAAGCAATTTTGTCTGTTATACAAGACGGAATTTTGTCTTAAAAGTGTTTCTCTTCAAAAAACTTTTATAGTATTTGAGAATTGTGAAGGTGTGGTGCTAATGTTTCTCTTAGTTTTGAAGGGCACTTTGCTTAGTTTGATCTCTCTGGATTTTAGAACGTATAGACTCTTTGATATCTCTTACTTTGTCTACTCAAACTAGGCTCTTTGAGACCTTGATTATTCCTTAAGTTCCTTAGGCTATTTCATAGCCTTTGGGACTTGAAAATTGAAGACAAATTTTTGTACTCTTTGAGACTCAGAAATCCTATTTTCCAGATTCTCACTCTTGAGACTTGAGATACGTGTGGTGCTTTTTTGTAAGAGATTTTTGCACTAATTAAATAAATAAAGGATTCAAATTTTATATCTAAGTTTTTTTAATTATTATGAATCATTTAGTATTAGAAATAAAGTATAGACCAAACTAATCATGCAAAGTAGTTGAAATACTTATTAAATTTGGCTTGGTTGAATCTTGAAGATAGAGCTACCATAACCCTTTTCACACTTTGGGGGCTTCAACTATCTTTAGGAAATATTTTTGATGCATGCCTCCAAGCTAAAGTTTATTGAATTCAATTTGCACAAGTCACTATATTTTCATCAATTTGAAGATATTTAACATCTCTGTGGATTCTGTGAACTTAGCATTTATAGGAATAAGGTTTTTGAAATCTGACATGATAATCCTTAATATGTCAATTATTAAGAAATTTGATGGCACAAACTTCAAAAGATAAGAACAGAACATTACTTTCAATCTATAAACATAGAAAATGACATATGTACAAACTTAAGCTGTAACAACCTGAAATACTCTAAGGTAATAGTGAGTTATATTTGTCTTTAAACTAATTGCAAAACAAGTATGAGTCAATTTTAAAGTAAAATATTTTAAAAAAAGAAACCACAAAGAATTGGGAATCACACTCTCAATTAACGAATAAGGGCATTTTTATCATTTTGTCCATTAGTCCCACTTAGTGAATGTCGCTAGGATCCACCAGAAGAAACAAAGTGTATTTAAGATTAAAAACATAAAACACTTAAACTAATATTTTAGCATTGAGTTCAATGTAAGAGAGATGAATATAAGTACTTAAAGACTAAGTTCAATTAAGAGAAATGAATGTAACATATTAAGTACTTATTTTGTATTTTAGTGAATGCTAGGTATTGAATATCATATACAACAATAGTAAAAAGTTAAATATCACCCATAATATTACACTATACTCAATTATGTTAGTCATTATGAAATGAATGTTACACTGTACTTATTATGTATTTAAGTGAATGTTGCTTATTGAATATCAATTACAACAATTAGTAAAAATATCACATATCACTTATAATATTACATTATACTCAATTATGTTTGTTATTATGAAATGAATTTTACACCAATTTATATTAATAAACATTACATTCCATCCTTAAGTAGAAAACTTCACATTTGATACACTATACCAAATTACTTTAGTAATTATATCAAGAAATGTTACATTCATCACATAATGAAAAGGCTGTTACATGTATATTGAATGCACTTAAAAAGCCAAATTATGTGAATTTTGGACTTGAAGTTACATAGTGAGGATTGAACCAAATTAAGAAAGGAGAAGTGAAAAACACCTACATTATCAAATCTACTCTCCTCTCCTCCACCCCACACACTCCATCCTCTCTATCTTGTACATATCACACTCTCTTCCCCACTCACATGCTATCTTCTAGATCTACAAGAGGGAATGGGATATAATCTATAAACAATAGAAACATCTTCCCACTCCTAAAAATATGAGATTCAGTTAAGTCACTAATTTATCTAGTTTTTGAGATAAGCTTTGTTAAATTTGATAAATTTAATTAGTATAAATATCATATTTGTTTTGTTTAAGAATTTTTTTAGTATTTATCTTATTATTTTAGATGCTTGAATGATCATTGCAAGCTTTCTTGGTTTTGTTTTCAGAGCAACAGAAATGGGTATGGTTGTTAGGCTAATGCAACGTATGATGATTTTCTTGGCTAGATTTTGTCATTATCAAAGGGTTGAAACAAAATCATTGGAATTTTCTAGATTATCTTTGAATAGATATCTTTCGCTAGATGTGATAATTTGATCATTGATTTCCTTCAGTTCTTGACCTACACAAATCTATAAATACTCCCTACTATTGTAAATCTGAACTACACTTACAGTTTGGTAGCTAATAAATAAATTCTGGTTAAAGATACATACACCTATTATACATCTAATCCTCTCTTAATACATCTCTTTGATATTCACGACAATTGAGATAAGAGAAAAGTTCTACTCATCCATTATCTCATTGTAAATTCAAGTAAGCCTATAACATGCCAAAAAGATAGATCTCAATTATACATAATGGGACATAGACATGGTTGATCTAGCCCATTTATTTGGAATTCTTGAACCTTGAGTATGTAAAATGCTAAAAAGATAAATAAATCAACTAGACTATCATTCCAAATTCACTAAAATGGATTGAAAGGATTTTTCGTAGAGTAATAGTCATAGGGTTAAGCATGTAACAATTTGGAATCTATGTATCTAATGAAAATCCTTTTGAAGCAAAAGGATAGATCGGCTTAGAGAATTTTCACCAAGGTTGGACAATATAATATAATAGTAATGTTTGTCAATGATTGCTTTATTTCAAAATAGCCTAAGATATAGAAGTGTGTCCTTTGCAGTTGCATAATGACAATGAATGTGCAATTTATGTGTGTGTCCTTATTCTTGGTAATAAAAAATGATAGTTCTATATAAATTATTTGGGTTGATACACTCTTTTATTGAGATTAATGATTAATTACCACATTTAGTCTATGAATTTTATACATGTATCTGATTTTTTTTTTTATCACACTAGAAAATCAAAGTCATAGATGAGTTATAATAGTTAAATGTTTTATGTCTTGCTACTCTAATGTAGAATGGACTAACTTAATTAATTAATTTTTTTTTGTAAATTTTGGAATAAACGAGTTTGATCTGAAAAGGTTTTCTATATATTCACTTTTCATCATATTATCAACTTTTGAAATTTTGCTACAACAAACTTTGTGTTAGATGTTTTGAAGTAAACTGTAAAATTTGAAAAGGTTTAGCTTTCTACTTTTGATCATCAATTTCTCTAATAAGTGAGTAGATTTCAAAAGTTGTGTCATAGAATTGGTTCCATTAAATTGTTGAGTTTTGAAATTATGCTACAGTAAGCTTCATAGTGATTTTTGTTAAGTGGACAATGAAGTTGGAAAAGATCTAAAAGTGAGTGAACTATCAAGATCTTATTGAAATTAGAAGTGATTTTTGATGCACATGTTATGTTTCAAGTGAAATGTTTACATTGTAGACAGAAAGATTTAAATGAAATCTAAATTTCAAAGTGTTGACGTGTTTATCAATTTTTAAATGAAATTTGGCCAGACGATGTTCCATGTAGCAGACCCTAATGAGATATTATTAGGGTAGTGGCTCCATTCAAGACATTAGTGGAGATATTTTGTGGACACTGTATGATCATCAATGGTTAAGTGGCCTAAACTGAGATGTTAGTGAGGATTTGTATGGACTACTGACTCCAATTCAAGTGGAGGAGCATTAATTAGAGATGGGTAAGTGGACTGTGTGGTATTAGAGAGGATTGGCTGGACCTCTCATCTATTGGTATAGTGAGAACCTCATCTTATCGGTAGTGGACTCTCCTGATTCATCAAGTTGGATCACTGATTGTGTCATTGCGTTTGAATGCACAAATCAGGTTTATCAAATTTGGGAAACTATTTTTCGAAAATGAGTTTTTTAGAATTTTATTATCTCATGTGCATTGAAATAAGGTCTTTGTTTTGGAAGATTGCCAAATGATTATTAAGTATAAAATTTTTTTTATTTTATTTTGTTATCATTTTATATAAATTTATGTTTAGTGAAAGTAACAAATGATGTTGATTCAAGTTAAATACACACATCTATTTAAAATAATTAGTGATTAGTGTACTTACCAAATATGAGTTCATTGAGATATTGTTAAAATATTTTAGATTACAGGAGCTGACAGAGGAAGAGTAGAACTTCTAGTAGAGAGAAAATTGGTGGATTATAGACTTATTGAAGCATTCAAGAATATAGATTGTTCTTTGCTATTGAGTTGTAATTAAGGTATATTGAATGTACAAGGAAAGTATTTTGAGAATTTTGTAATAAGTTCTTTTTAGATTATATGAAGTATAATTGACTAATAATATAACTATGTATGCTACATTGGAATAAAATAAATGTATTTTGGATATTGAAGTTGCATGAGATTATATATATATATATATTTATATATAATCTCATGATCAACTATCTTAGGAATTAGTCACAATTAACCCTTAAATAAGTAATCTACATTTTGGGGTGTGGCAGAAGCATGCATAAATATGTTGTAACTGTGGTTTATGTTGATCTTACTAAACAACCACATAGCACACTAATGCATACCTACTAAAAATACAAACCTAATGGTTCTGTCTTATAAACTTTATTACCAGAGTTCTAAAAATACCAAGTCAATGAAAGATCTCTGGGATACTTTGAATGGAATTTATTTTAAGGAAGAAGAAACTAACGGATTTTTTTTTAAATTGTAAATTATTTAGAATTTAAAATTGAGGATAATAAATCCATTGTTCACAGATACTAGAATTTCATATCATAGCAAATGAAATTAATGCAACTAAAGATCCAATTTTTAGCAACCCATATCCATGGGTGGGCCCTTTCCTAGGTATGGACCTATACACCTTAGTCTCTTGAGTCATCTATATGAAATGCACCTTCTCATGCATCATAAATGTGACGACCCGGGTTTCCCCATGCATTTTTAAATGAAAAATCTAAATTCCTAAGGCGGGATCCTATTTCAAAAACAATGTAGTGCAGTGGAAAAATCTTTTATTTGAAATCCAATTTGAAAACCCCGAGTGTCATTTGCTTTCACAACATCCAAGGTAGTTTTTGAAAAACTTTAGAAATCATAAGTATTTTTCCTCAGGTCTATCCAGTCATAGGACACAGCCCAACTGTAAATAAACACAAATACATGTCCAAAGGGTTGAGAATTTACTTACATGTATAATTGTTTCCTTTTTGATTCACTTGCTTGTAGCACTAACATAGATGTCCTATACTCGTGGATGGAATTATCCTGAAAAATGTTAAGGATAGGGTGAGTATATACTATACTCAGTAGGAGTTTATCACTACTAGTTTTGCAATGCATGCTATGTTTAAAAATCATGTGCTCATAAAAACATATGCATGTTCGAATAATCATGTTCAATATCGATATTAAAAACCACTGTCAAACCAGAATACTGACGACTTAAAGAAATATCATAATCCAAGTCGAAAGTATCATATATCATAAACATAATGATATGCATCAGATGCTTCATTGAATCCAACTCATGGATATCTATCATGGTATGGTCGACCAACCTTATATCATGCCATATGCAATACACATAAATCCACGAAACCATAGGGTCCCACTATGCCCACGACCTCACCGCCTTGTGGTCCCCGGGTACTTAGGGACACAGGATCATATACCTCCACGGGGCATACGACACTTTGACCCAGTGCTGTGACACCAGTGGTAGCCCCCTGTACCACATGCAGTCGAAGCAGGGACATGCCCTTTTTGGGCGTGGTACCCATCCACCTAATAGTGGTAGAGGTTGGGTGGCCAACCCACACCCCTCGGCATAGCATCCACGAGCTTACTAGCCTAAATCATGTACAATCAAATAAGCCTAAAACCTCTTTTCAAAACCTGTCCTCTTTGGGTCCCTCACAATTGCCTGGCCCTCGGCACTCCAGCGTCTTTTGGCAACCCTCAAGGACATGCAATCTTTGCAAGAACTTAATGCTCATAAATCATGCAATGTATGCAATAGTTTGCAAAACATATCTATGCATAATGTATATACAAAACATGTCTATGCATAAAGCATTTGTCACATGCATGCTAAACAAGTCATATACTTAAATCATGTATTTGCAAAATGATCATAGCTCTTTTTAAAAAGTCTAGTAGCGATAGAGCACCTACCTCAAAGTCTCCTGAAGTCGCGTCCTTTAGTACTCAACCCGTCCCTGAGCCTCATTTATAAACTCCTGGGTATAATTGGATACAAGTAGTCCTAATTAATTTTAGTCTATTTAGACATTAGACCGCTAGCCGCAGCATTGGGTCCCTGGTTCTTGCCTAATTTATTGTCAGGATGGATCCTATGATGTGGACCTACTATTCCATAGCTAACTCTGTAAATTGTCCTTTTAATCTTAGCTTTAAAGTCTTGTTAGGTCCACGTGTCCCAGTTCCCTCACGTGCATGTGCGCCTAAAGGCCGTGTCAGGGATCGCGTTTTTGCACGCGCACATGCATGCTCAGGTGACGCGCTATGACGCACATCATTGCACGGGCGCACCTTGTATCACGACGCGTCTCAGCTCTCAGGGCACCCCGTGCACCTTGGTCGAGCCAGGACCCGTGCCCTATGTCACACGCGCACCCGAGGGCCACTCCTGGGATAGTGTACGCACTGTCGTATGCCCAGAGCCCATCCCTGGGACCCTGTCCCAGGTGCACATGGTGCTTGGCGTCCTTGGGACGCCTGGCTCGTGCAAGGCTGTCTGAGCCATTTTGGGACGTTTTCCGGCCAGGAAATCTAGCCAGAAAACGTCTGAGAACGCTAGATCCAGCCTGAAAGGGGAAGAACCAAGAGAGAGAGAGAGAAGAACAGGCTTACTTGGGCAGCTTGGGGATGCCCATTGCCGGTGATAGAGCCCCTACTTCTGTCTGAAACTTCCTACTCGCCGGAAAACTGGAAGAAAGGGGAAAACCCCATTGCCAAGATCGGAAAGAAGAGAGGGCATGGAGGAAAATGGCAATGGCCGGCTTGACTTGGGCCTGGCCGTTGCCGAAAAACATAGAGGATGGGTTTTGAGACGGGTTTCCGATTTTGCCGGAAACCCCAGTCTCAAAACGATCGGAAAAATCGTGTTTTTGGAGAGGGGGGATGGGGCTTTTTATAGCCCTCCTATGGCGGTGCTGCCAATGGCGGTGGCAGAATCCTCCAGAAAAATCGGGATCGAGGGTTTCTGGAGGGTTCTTGAGGTTGAAGAAACAGGGGGTTCCGTTATCAAAACGGCCCCCTGCGTTTTTCGTCCTTTTACGTTTTTTCGTTTTTCTGTTTTATTTCCAGAAATACCCCTATCTTTAAACGACTGTAACTTCCTCATACGAACTCCGTTTTGGGTGATTTTTGAGGCGTTGGATTCCATTTTTTGAGTAGAATATAATGGTACTAAGTTTCCTCACAAATTCCTTCATTTACTATTTTAAATAAAATCAAACATTCAACATAGTTTATTTCCTATAGAACGTGCAATTTTCGTCAAAAATAGTGTAAATTGCTCGGACATTACATTATTACCCCTTAAAAGAATTTCGTCCTCGAAATTCCATAAATTATCATCTTCCAGGTATTTATCTCTTAGATGATTTCTTGGTGAATGCATTTCTCTCTTAGGAATCAAATCTAGGTTCAACCTTAATTTATCATTTCTGTTGTTCCTTCTACAAGGCCTTACCTATAAGGGCTGCTTTTGTTGCGTACTCTGATGCTTACTCTCATACGTGCCAGTTTTAACAATACTAGTCTCTAGCTGTAATGCATCTATCTCGAAATCCTCAGATGCTTATACTTTTCTCATCGTGTATAGGATAGTCTCCTCGTAGGATCATGCTTCTATATTCATGTATAAATTACTCCATACTTCTTTGAGATCATATGATCTTATTTCTCCTATTTTGAATATCATAGGATAATCCCTTTTTCTTTTTATCTTTCATCTAATGATCTCTTCATCATCCATATCTCTTTCTAATGGTTGGTTATATGTCATTAGTAAGAGTCCAAAAATTTACCTTCTTTCCATTGTGTCTAACTTTGCTTCTTATCTTTTATATGTGTCCCTAAGATACTTCAATAACTGACATGGTATCATGTGCTCTACAGCCAAACCTTTGATTAACTTTGAATGACTTGATTCCTCGACCAAAATTACATTAAAAAATGAAAGCCAATTAGTAGCATCTTCCATCGAGGATCTTATTATATACTGAAAGTAAAATGTCCTAACACTATATCCAGTTTCATATTTATTGATCATTAAACACTTTCCTCTGTGAGGATTTTATACCAACTCATGTCAAATGTTAATGGTCGATTCATCATCATGGGTCACATGTTCTTGTCCAGAAGCCTATCTCACTATTCACATCCATTTGTCATTAGGATTGTCAATAATGTTCCTATTTATGCAAAGCAAAAAGTCTCTTATTCATCATCGAGTACCCTTCTTGCTGAAGATAGATAGATGGACAAGTCACTGTCCTGGCCTAATTCCTTTTTCAATATAACTTTATTTACTCATGTAGTGGCAAGGTGAGATATCACCAAATTTTCCTTTTTATGGATTATATCCATTGGTGTCCCCCATAAGCTAATGGATCTGATAAGAATCTTATTGATATTAAACCATTTGTAGAATTTAATTTCTAGTTGGTTGCCATTCTTCTTTGAAAATTTCTTGTCACATAATCTCCTGAAATTTGGTACTTTACTCAAAGTCTTAAATCCCATATGCTTTCTCTCTATTATACGTATTTACAATAACATCATTGCCAACTCAACTATTATTATTCCTTTGAAGTTGATTGGTTATCTTCTCACTTGATTCAAGATGAAAGATTTGTATGTATCTTCATAAAGTCATGATTTCCTTCTTTTGAATGTTCAATATTCATCGAATACTTATAGTTACATCTCTATCTCTTTCTCTCTTTTCTTCAAAATCCCCATTTTTGTCTACCTAGATCAATGTCTTCATGTGCTTTGTTGCATATAATTGATACTTCATCTATTTCTTTATTTAACAGATATGATAAACTGAATGCTTCTCAGAAATTCTAAACTGTCCTGAGATCATTGAAATCCTCAATTGCCTATAGCCTCAATAAAATTCATACAATGGTATTGACGTTTTGGACATGCTATACTTTTCGTACAAGTTCATGTTAAGATCAATATATTATCATAGATCTATCATCCCCAATATTATCGTCAAAAATCTTTTGATAACTCGGTCGAATTTATTTCCTTATCATATTCATGTTATGTTCCTCTTATTCACATAATCTGTCACTTGTATACCTCTTCTGGTTTGCTCCATAATTCTCAGGTAATTATTTTTCAATAGCATTTTACTCTCCTAAATAGTATCCAAAATTGAGCTAAGTCCTTCAAGAGCCATACCTTTGTGACCTAGTTCGAGTCACAGTTATCTTGCATTCTCATTCCTCTTAGATTATCATTAAAATCTTCAAAGTTTGTCTTTTACATCCCCTGTTATACTTATATCATGTCCTTGTACTCATATTATGATATTCTTTATGATGGTAAGATAGCCATCTAGGTTCTTCAATTTTCTCACCTTTGATGAGATTATTTTATTGATGGTAAGATAGTCATCTAGGTTCTTCAATTTTCTCACCTTTGATGAGATTACTTTAGTGTAGGTCAGAACTATCTACTAACAAGTTCACTAACATCCTCTTTCATCATTCTCATAATATGATCCATATATGAGTTTTTATATTTGCACCACACAACAATCCTTAATCCTTAAGTTGTCTTAGACTGGATTTTTGGATAAGGGTTGCACTATCCTTTGCTTACTTTTTGTTAAACCAAGCTCTGTTTTACCTATTTATTTAAGGTGAAATGCCTTTAGCATTAATATGGTAATCCTCAAATAGAAGTAGTCATCTCTACTACTCCTTTTTATACTACTTATTCTTGATTTTCTCTATTGTCCATGACCCTTGGACATCTTTGAATTTGTTGTGAAAGGATAAAACCTGGGCTCTGATACCAACTGTGACGACCCAGGTTTTTCCATGCATTTTTAAATGAAAAATCTAAATTCCTAAGGTGGGATCCCTATTTCAAAAACAATGCAGTGCAGCTGAAAAATCTTTTATTTGAAATCCAATTTGAAAACCCCGAGTGTCATTTGCTTTCACAACATCCAAGGTAGTTTTTGAAAAACTTTAGAAATCATAAGTGTTTTTCCCCAGGTCGATCCAGTCACAACACATAGCCCAACTATAAATAAACACAAATACATGTTCAAAGGGTTGAGAATTTACTTACATGTATAATTGTTTCCTTTTTGATTCACTTGCTTGTAGCACTAACATAGATTTCCTCTACTTGTGGATGGAATTATCCTGAAAAATGTTAAGGATAGGGTGAGTATATACTATACTCAGTAGGAGTTTATTACTACTAGTTTTGCAATGCATGCTATGTTTAAAAATCATGTGCTCATAAAAACATATGCATGTTCGAATAATCATGTTCAATATCGATATTAAAAACTACTGTCAAACCGGAATACTGACGACTTAAAGAAATATCATAATCCAAGTCGAAAGTATCATATATCATAAACATAATGATATGCATCAGATACTTCATTGAATCCAACTCATGAATATCTATCATGGTATGGTCGACCAACCTTATATCATGCCATATGCAATACACATAAATCCACGAAACCATAGGGTCCCACTATGCCCACGACCTCACCGCCTTGTGGTCCCCGGGTACTTAGGGACATAGGATCATATACCTCCACGGGGCATACGACACTTTGACCCAGTGCTGTGACACCAGTGGTAGCCCCCTGTACCACATGCAGTCGAAGCAGGGACATGCCCTTTTTGGGCGTGGTACCCATCCACCTAATAGTGGTAGAGGTTGGGTGGCCAACCCACACCCCTCGGCATAGCATCCACGAGCTTACTAGCCTAAATCATGTACAATCAAATAAGCCTAAAACCTCTTTTCAAAACCTGTCCTCTTTGGGTCCCTCACAATTGCCTGGCCCTCGGCACTCCAGCGTCTTTTGGCAACCCTCAAGGACATGCAATCTTTGCAAGAACTTAATGCTCATAAATCATGCAATGTATGCAATAGTTTGCAAAACATATCTATGCATAATGTATATACAAAACATGTCTATGCATAAAGCATTTGTCACATGCATGCTAAACAAGTCATATACTTAAATCATGTATTTGCAAAATGATCATAGCTCTTTTTAAAAAGTCTAGTAGCGATAGAGCACCTACCTCAAAGTCTCCTGAAGTCGCGTCCTTTAGTACTCAACCCGTCCCTGAGCCTCATTTATAAACTCCTGGGTATAATTGGATACAAGTAGTCCTAATTAATTTTAGTCTATTTAGACATTAGACCGCTAGCCGCAGCATTGGGTCCCTGGTTCTTGCCTAATTTATTGTCAGGATGGATCCTATGATGTGGACCTACTATTCCATAGCTAACTCTGTAAATTGTCCTTTTAATCTTAGCTTTAAAGTCTTGTTGGGTCCACGTGTCCCAGTTCCCTCACGTTCGTGTGCGCCTAAAGGCCGTGTCAGGGATCGCGTTTTTGCACGTGCACATGCATGCTTAGGTGATGCGTTATGACGCGCATCATTGCACAGGCGCACCTTGTATCATGGCGCGTCTCAGCTCCTAGGGCACCCCGTGCACCCTGGTCGAGCCAGGACCCGTGCTCTATGTCATACGCACTGTCCTACGCCTGGAGCCCATCCCTGGAACCCTGTCCCAGGTGCACATGGTGCTTGGCATCCTTGGGACGCCTGGCTCGTGCAGGGCTGTCTGAGCCGTTTTGGGATGTTTTCCGGCTAGGAAATCTAGTTGGAAAACATCTGAGAATGCTAGATCCAGCCTGGATCTAGCCTGAAAGGGGAAGAACCAAGAGAGAGAGAGAAGAACAGGCTTACCTGGGCTGCTTGGGAATGCCCATTGCCGGTGATAGAGCCCCTACTTCTGTCTGAAACTTCCTACTCGCCGAAAAACTCGAAGAATGGGGAAAACCCCATTGCCAAGATAAGAAAGAAGAGAGGGCATGGAGGAAAATGGCAATGGCCGGCTTGACTTGGGCCTGGCCGTTGCCGGAAAACACAAAGGATGGGTTTTGAGACGGGTTTCCGATTTTGCAAGAAACCCCAGTCTCAAAACGATCGAAAAAATCGTGTTTTTGGAGAGGGGCGATGGGGATTTTTATAGCCCTGTTATGGCGGTGCCGCCCTTGGTTGTGGCAAAATCCTCCAGAAAAATCGAGATCGAGGGTTTCTGGAGGGTTCTTGAGGTTGAAGACAATAGGGGGTGCCGTTATCAAAATGGTCCCCTGCGTTTTTCGTCCTTTTATGTTTTTTCGTTTTTCTATTTTATTTCCAGAAATACCCCTATCTTTAAACGACTGTAACTTCCTCATACGAACTCCGTTTTGGGTGATTTTTGAGGCATTGGATTCCATTTTTCGAGTAGAATCTAATGGTACTAAGTTTCCTCACAAATTCTTTTGTTTACTATTTTAAATAAAATCAAACATTCAACATAGTTTATTTCCTATAGAATGTGCAATTTTCGTTAAAAATAGTGTAAATTGCTCGGGCATTACAATAACAAAATCATTCCATTCATGAAGGAATATCAAATTCTAAGAAAAATTAGGAAGGAAGTTCAATACATGTCCATCAATCACCGATAGAACCCTAAAGTTATTAGAATCCATTAAATCAATACTAATTTCCCAAATTCCCAATGAAGTGTGAATGCCATGACATGAAACTACTAAGAATGTAGAGACTCACATTGGAATCTAGTTTTCTTTAGGATCTGGTACACTTATGATACAAAACTAAGCTACTCACATAACCTAAAACTATTTTTAATGAAGAGTGAGCTACAAACTTAATGAGATTCACATGAATAAGTAGGATATAAAATCTCTAAATAGTTAAGAAATAGACCAATGAACATACATATCCATAAAATATAACACTAACATTTCCTTTATTTCATGCTACAAACAAGCATATTAGTGTGCAACATAAGCAATAAATAACCTTTATTTCTAATAATAGACAAGGTAACCACTTCGTAACTTCACTTGACATAATAGAAAATCATGTTGATAAGTGTTCAATTTTGTATAAAAAGTACTCAATTAGTAATCCATGAGTTATATTTATAGGCATTATTATAGGGTTTTTTTGAAATTTTATAACACATGCATTTTTGACCTAACAATTCAAAAGTTTGATATTTGGTAGGTTCATGAACTAATCCAGAGTAAGTATGTAAATTGTCATAATTTTCTAGGATTTAAATAGGATTTTTCATCTTTTTTAGGTGCTGAAAAGATGATCTAATGGTCTAGATCAAGTATGATAATATTTAAAGATCATGATCAAAAGAGGGCCAAAGACCTAAATTTCATCATTCCAAAGCTCAATCAAGGTTTAAGATCATCTTAAGGCAAACAAGAAGGAAATGAGAATATCTAAAGTTGATTAAAATGGTCCATACAATTCTACCACTTTTGCATGAAGTTTCCTAATATAACAAGGAAACTTAAGTAAGTCAAGCCATCCAAGCATTGAAGCCAATGGACTTAGCCATTCAAGCCATCAAGCATTTAGCCATGAAAGTGAGCCACCAAGCCACACCAGAGCCATGCCCCATGGAGTCTCATGATTGGGGGACATTTAGAAACAATTATCCTATGCTAAATATTGAATTTCAAGGGATAATTAGAAAGGAACTTGGGTGATAATCAACATGGTAAGATATACATGCATA
The DNA here is from genome assembly GCA_035236585.1 of Warburgia ugandensis. Lineage (NCBI taxonomy): Eukaryota > Viridiplantae > Streptophyta > Magnoliopsida > Canellales > Canellaceae > Warburgia > Warburgia ugandensis. The sequence continues at coordinate 51,811,013 of CP141130.1, forward strand.
GGTGGACCAATCAAGTGAGAAACCACGTCTAATTTCCTTATTCTCCCCTCTTTTCTCTCTCTTTCCTACCCACCATGTAACATATTTATAAGGGAAGGAGTTCCATGCCTAATCCCTTCAAAAGTGGTGCCTTCCCCCTTCTAATTCCACCATTCCACCTACTCCACTTTCTAAATCCATTCTCCATTCTCCATTCTCCATTCTCCACTCAACTACCTCACCTTCCTACTTCTTTTCTCGATCTTTCTTACTTTTTTTACTTTATTTCCATCTCATCATGTGATATACTCTAATAGAAGGAATTCCATCCTCCGTCCTAGGCTAGAATTCAATGCCTACCCCTTCCCTTTATTTGTATTTAGAAAGTTCACCTCCCTTACCTCACCTTACTTTCTAATCTTCTATCTCCAATCAACCACCTAACTTTTCTACCTAGAGTTCTAGTTCTAATTCTTATTTTTCTTCCTAGAATAGGATCTTATCAAATTGGAAAGCAAAACTCTAAAATATGCCATGCAGTTCCATGCCTAATTGAAGTAGAGGGGTGCTTCTAACTCCTTGAAATCAAGCACATCAACTTGGAGATATTCTTAAAGCTTTGGACTTCAACATCTTGGCTGCCTTTCCTTGTCTTGTACACCTTCTCCTTGCTTTGTTTCTTTGGTTTTTGCACTTCAATTCCTGGTTAGTATCTTGATTTAATTTCCTTAGTTCAATTGCTTGTTTATTGCTTTTTTTGTTGCCTTACTTCCATACATATAGTTTCTCTTTGTTTCCTCTTTCTTTACTCCTACTTCTCTTAATTTCTTGCTTAATTCTTCAAGATTAAAGCTATTTTTTCTCTTGTAGTGACAGCCGAGAGGATAGTAGCTTTGAATCTTTTTGTTTCCCCTTCATCTTTTCCTTGTTCCTCACTTAGATTTAGGACTAGTTCTTGTTGATTTCTTTCCCATCTCCATGCTCTTACTCTCTTGATTTGTTTTTGGGTTTCATATGCATGAAATGAGAGATTAGTTTAAGATTTTTGGAGTGTGTTCAAGCTTTACTTTGAATCAAGTTCTAGGCATTAGAGGAGTGCACAATCGTCTGCTTTGGTCTCTTTGTACATGTGCACAATTCATATACCAAATTCCATCCAATAAAGTTTATGTTTCATGCAAAGTTTCTCTTGGCTATTTCCATGCTTGAACTTCTTTAAATTTCTAGTTTTATGATCATGTTTCATGTCTTGAATCACACACATCATATCATTCCATGCTTTGTTTGATTTAAAATGCACGAGCACCATATTTCTGAAATTTTACCTTTCATGATTCATGCATAATTTCCAATAGTCCATACACTTTATTTCGTTGATTCCTTAGGAACCCATTTAGCTTTTTAAATGATTTAGTTACTTATTTGGTTAGATCCAATGTTATCAAGCTTGTAGTTCATGCATTCTACCCAATTTCTCACTCATGAACCATGACCACAACTTCATGGTTCATGTGAGTGGTGATTGAGTGACTTTCCTTTAAGTGGTTTGTTGTTCCCTTATTTTGTGACAGTTTAGTATTACTTGTTTAGTTAGTTGTCTCTTAGTTTAGATTTAGAAATTTTCTTTTTTTAGTTTTAGAAAGTTTAGGATTAGGAAAGTGTTAGTTTAGGAAAGTTTCATTTTTAGCAAGTTTACTTAAGTAAAAGTTTCTTAGATTCATTCATTCTAGTTTTGCATTAGTTTCCTTTATTGAATGCATGATAGTTAGGAAATTTTCTAATTCCATTGAAAATATTTATTTTTATAAATTTTCCTTTAGTTCATGTTTTTAATTTTATGCATGTTTTCCATTCCATGTTGTTTAAATTCCTAGTTTAATCAAAACCCTCTTTCTTTGGCTAAAAATAAGTGATTTAAATAAGATCTAACCAATATCCAAATCTATGAGATTCCTTGTGGGATCAACCTCTCTCACATGCAAATTACTACATTGATTCCTGCATTTGTAATTTTTAAGCTACTCTAAGTTTTTGGTGTCATTGCTAGGAAATCGAAACAAATTTTTGGTTGAATCTTTGTTTAGATTGTTTGTCTCTAGTCATAGTTTTAGGTTGTATTAGATTAGGGTTTTGCATCATTCTTGCATATTTTACTAATTCCTCACAAATTGACCATCTTTCTTTGCTTTGTTTGAGGAAAATTTGGCAAAAGGAGTGACAATGATCCTGTGGGCCAAAGCTTCATCAACTTAATTAGGATTTCCTCTCTTTCCTTGGTTAGGATTTTTTATTTTTTTGAGAGAATTTATAGTGAGGCCCCATTATAATTTGCAATTATTTCTTTCATTTTAAATATGTTGTAATAATACATGCTAAGTGTGCTATGGTGGCCCACCTTTGATCTTCATCAGAAACCCTACTATAAGCTTCTCTTACCCTTTTTATTTTCTTAGTATAATTACATTTAGTATAATTTGCATCATTGGATGATAGTGTAATTCATATAGTTTAGGGTTATTCATTATACTTGTTGCATCTTATTTAGGGTCATGGAATTAGATTGAACTTATTTAATAAAGTTTAGCTTGAGCTCGACTATAACTAAGGCATAGGCTATCTAGTTATAATGTCTTGTCAGTTAAGGTATGGACCCTTTGTTATATAGCATATAAGCAGATATTAGTTTCCTTTCTTTGTAATTGCATTGCCTGTTTACTACTTTATGGTACATGGATTACATTGATAGCAAGGGACTCATAGGAATCCTCATAAGATAAGGATCAGATTCATTACCAAATCCTTGGCCTACCTAGATAATCAAATGAATTCCTCGTATGATCACGATCCTATCCCTTAAAATCTTAATTTAAACCATTACACATCTATGGGGCTTCTTCTCCATCAACTCCTTGGGTCCTTTGCCCAAAAAAACAAGGATTAAGAAAGAAGTTCTCAATGGTGAAATCCAAACACTTCTTGAACACATGAAAAGCTTCAAACAATGATATCCTTCTTCTTTGAAACCTTTAAAACTTTCCAAATGAAACTTCTAGCCTAATAAGAACTTGAATTCTTCAATCAATGACATGTGGCTTCTTTTTCAATATTGATTCTTAAATTATAAGCTTTTGATCTTTGTCATAGGTACTAGACTAAGATCTTTGCTTGAGTCTTTTACTGATGTTATATTGTGATCTTTAGTAAACATCAAAATAGTTAGATCACCAATAATTATTTTTGTTATCATCAAAACACACAGAGAGAGAGAGAGAGAGAGAGAGAGAGAGAGAGAGAGAGAGAGAGAGAGAGAGAGAGAGAGAGAGAGAGAGAGAGAGAGAGATAAGCCCAATAAAATTTGCCTAGTTTAGGCATGGATTCCAACTTGAAAATTCACACCTAAAGATTGTACACAAGCATGGTCAACCCAAGGTTGCTTTTACCAATCTCAATAAAAAAGATTAAGTTTAGAAACTAAATCAAGACTCATCATTGAAAATAAAATTGACCTTCTATAAGTCTTCAAAACATGTAGAAATTCACAGATAGACAAAATTAGTTTGAAAATATTCCTTGAAAACAATCCAAATATTAATAATATGATTCTTACAACTCCTTAGATGAAACTCCATTGACCAAAAACCTTCTTATCAACATAAGCTACATTCTAATCAAATAAAATTAGGAATGAAACCATTTTCAATACTATGTGGCCCCTCTAGTGTGCCTAAGAACCATGAATTCTTGTAAGAGCCATAATGAGAATAAAAATCTATATAGAATAATATGCATTTCTAAGAGAAAAACATATTGGATCTCAATTCATAGCAAAGGTAACGTTCCCACACATAGATCATTCAATTTAGCTACCATTCTCTAAGAAACTTAAACAATTATGAGCTAACATAGATATGCACCCCATATAGTATTAGTTGAGCTTGCAAAAGCCTAGAAATTCATCCAATAGATATATAGAAAAGCATTTAATCTATGTAGGGAGGTCGCTTATTGTCCACAATAATGTAGCCTTCAGGGTGAATGATTCTTTCTTATATGCATTGTAAGCTTCAACAATTATGTCTTATAAATGTCTTAGGATCATGGATCAAGGGAGCTAAATACATGTGAATGTCATTCCTTGGTTGCTTCAGACCCTATATCAACATAGTTAACATCATGAACTTCCTCTTCATGCATAGAAATAGTGGAAGGTTGTAACAAACCATTATAATGGGCCAACAATTGTACTTGCTGCTCATGGAACCATGGGGATTAATTCCATCCACAGCTAATGCAAGTAGTACATTTCTAGTTTTTTGTCCAAAATTAGGCCACAAGAAGTCTACGAGATTTTATGCTGGCCTATCTACTAGATGCTGTGAATAGCTATCACCTACTCTCGCTTAGGTATGCCATATTAGTTTCTTAGTTGTTTCTTAAACTAAACATTCTTTTAAACCTTGGAATAGGGGGAAACACCATAGGACCTTTGTAGGAACTTCTATTACCGTCTCAGTTGAATTCTTCTTCAACTTCAATCTTAACTATCCACAAGTTGGGCATATAGCTTTATCCTTGTGCTCCTTCCTGTAGAAGATGCAATCATTGAGACAAGCATATATCTTCTCATACTTCAATGCTAGTGCAGCCAGGGTTTTATTTGCTTCCCTTGTAGGCCTTGTCAATTTGTTCTCCTTCGATAGCATTTTACCCTCGACTTTCAAGATGTAAAACCTTGATTTAAAATACCAACTATTGATTTTGAATTGTAAAGTTCTACCACTATAAGCAACCAGGTATAAGCTTTACACCCAAGGTATAATGGTCCATTGGCTTCCTCTAATGTTATATGGAATAGTTCATGGTCATCTTAGAAGTCATTGAATTCTTCTCAAAACATTAGTGTAGCTGTACTATCTACGACACTTCCTATAGTTTCTTCAAATCTTCCTGACCTTCATGAGGGCCCATGCAAAAGTTCTTCTTCTTGCCAAATCAATGAGTGGTAGTTTTCATGGACTCCATTGAAGCACAAATGTTATCTCAACTTCTCTACAGTTACCTTTTTCAAATTTCCAAATTTTGATCATGGACAATGCATGTGATTATGATCACCACCAACCTAAGTCTGAACTCTATGAACTTCTCTGTTCCCTCCTCATATTCTTTTGATGTTCTTGTTGTGGTCCTCCAAGCATATTTGACCTTTTTTTCAATAAATTGAAGCTCAAATGTGTGTGAAGCCTTGTTAGACATGAAAAGATTAGAGAACTCAATTAGGCATTTTACCAAACCTAGGTGTATAAGAATTATAAATGTTTGAAAAAACTAAATTACATGCAATCACATGTGGACAATTTTCAATTAACAATGAAGATTGATACACATTGAAAGATCCATTCAAAGGAAAAATTGACTTTAAAAAAGGAATTTTCAAACCATAATCAAGCAAAATATATAAAACATGCATGAGACAATAAGAAAAATACTAACCAACACTCACATTGATATTATTTGAGAATATATATATATATATATATGTAATTCTAATTCAATAATGAGGATTTAGTTGAATTTAGACTGAGCCAGATGCACATAAATGAGCTTCAGGTTTTGTATAGATGAAGATAGTCAAAAACAAAAAGCCAAAGCATTTACAAAAATTCATATGTAAGGGAGTTTTTAATTTTTAAAATCAACTTTAAAAGAACTTTCTTTTAGAGTTGTTTTTCAAATAGACTTCTTTACTATGACAACAAACACATTTTTCTAGTGGGAAAGGCTTTAGAAGTTAGTTTTGAAAAAATGACTTTAAAAGTGGGGACTTTTAAAGTCGATTTTGAAAAATAACTTTGAATGTAGGGACTTTTAAAGTCAATTTTTTAAAACTAAGTTTTAAAGTCCCCACTTTTAAAGTTATTTTTCAAAAATGACTTCTAAAGCTCTTGAGTAAAAAAGTGTTTCCATTCACACTAAAGAAATTGGTTTGTGATGAACATTCTTCTTAAGTGTGATTTTTAAAGTATTTTTTCTAAATTGACTTGTATTATTTTTATAAAGATGGTTGGCTGAAAATCATGTTCTTTTTTTTTTTACTTTAGAAATCCCAATTTCGGAAGTGTTGGCCGAGATCGTTTTTACAAAATCATCTTCATTAGATGATAAAAAACACTAAAGTTATGTATATGTAAATGAATGATGAATAAAATAAGTTTGAGGCAAATGCAATAGATCTTAACAAACTAAACAATAAGATCATTCAATAGATAAGATTTTAAATTAATGTCTATCTTGGATGTGGGTTGTGAGATGAATGCTTTTGCATCAAGCATTGACAGAAGTCGAGTAATGGTGTTGCTTATTATGAACCATGTTTTGATGAGCTAGACACTAAACCTAAATTTAATCAGATGGCTAAATCCCTGGCATGCACCTTCCTACTTTTGGGCATTTTAACTTACTAAATTAATCTAAGCTTTAAACAAATAGAAATGCAATTCAGAATGAGCATGACACCCTCCGTTTACACAACACCATCTGGCACCCTCTTTTTAAATGTGGATTGATATACTTTCAAAATCAATTACCTGTCATTAGGTTTAAATTAGAAATCCTCAGCAGACACAAACACACAAAGATATTAGTACTATCCACTCCTTCATTCTATTATATTTTCAAGTCTGAATTGATTAAGCATAGTAACGTTTAATAGTTGTAAAAGTTGATTATTACTCTTCAAGCCCCATCTCTTTTTTATTATTGAAATATGGAAATCATTTTTCCATTTCGATTTAAATTATTCTTAAGTATTTTCATTTCAAGTGGTCATAGTGTTCAGTTTAAGTAGTGCTCAGATTTGTGGCAACCCATGGTTGTTATGTTCTACGCCACAGTTAAATCAACCTAGGAAAAATGTTCAACATTTCATTAGTTGATCCAATGGTTAAGATAATATTAGCTAAGAAGATTATTGAGGTGTATATATGTATGTGTGTGTGTGTACGTACATATTAGAGTTGAAGTTTCCTTGTTCATTTATTCAATTATTCAACTAATTGTATAGGATTATGTAATAGAGGAAAATTATGATTAGAAGAAGATAAATAAGATAAGTGAGAAAGAGAGATTTTAGGAATTCAAGTGGGGCCTACGAATGTGAAGAATAAGAGTTGAAAATTAACATTACAATATGAGGATAGGTAAACCTTAGAAGAAGATAACCAAGAAAGGTTAGAGAGATTTTAAGAATTCATGGTAAATAGAAAAATCCTTTAAAAAACTCAAGGAAAAGAGAATAAAGTTAAATGGAAAAAGAACCATATGGCAAAGTGATACAGTTGGGTGAAAATTTGTATTATTTTAGTATATAGTAGATAAGTTAACAAAAAGAATAAAAATAAAAATGAAGTAAATCTCCTTGTAGAGGTCTCCCTCAAAACTCAGCTTTTTCCATAAATCTGGGCAAAATATCTCTCTCGAGTAGTTATATGATGTAACCAGTTACTTCATATACATTCATGAACTAGAACATTAGGCTCATTTTTAAGCTTTTTTTTATACATCCAAGATATTCATATGATTACCTTGTCTTGGATGGCCTAATTACTAAATCTCCAACTATTGGATGTCGCTATGTCCTCTATTTTTGGACCTTTTGAAGCAAAAAAATAGATAGTGTAATATAGCAAAGCTAAAAATACATAATATCATTTATTTTTTAACTTTTGACATCCAAAAAAATATGAGATTTGATAGCTAGCTATTTGATATGAGGAAAACCAAGTGAACGTCTTCGATCATTGAAATTTTTTGAAAAAGTAGGCCTAACTTTTACATTCATGGATGCTTATGACACAACCGTGATACAACTGGTTGTCTCAATATAATTAATTCTCTCTCTCTCTCTCTCTCTCTCTCTCTCTCTCTCTCTCTCTCTCAAAAATTGAATTATTCAAGTAAGTTCTTTTGGTACATGTAGATATTTGGAACATAAAACTCATTAAAACTCACCATATGCATTCATGATTTCACTTTCCGTAGGATTTATCACAACTAGAATCTAAGTCAAGCTAATATGTTGATTAATATATTTGATGAGAGCCAAAAAATCTTAGGTGATACACCCAATCTGGAGAAGTGGCCAAGTATGAGGATAGCATAGGCACAAAAACTATTTCGGATCACCTACCAAAATAGTTAGAACCAACAAAAGGGAGAAAAATTCACAAACATTCATTTGTCCATTTAAAATAGGTAGACATGAATAAAATAAATTTGATTTATAATAAAAATAGATTGAATCAAATTGATCCATTAAGTCCACAATCTACATGGATATATCCACGAATGTCCATGAGATCTGCTTAAAAGGGCATTTCAAAAAATTAAATTGGGAAATGATAGAAACTATGGATGCTTACTTCTTTTGAAAAGTCTAAACTATCAATCTTCATTGACATCCCCAAAATAGGTGACCATGAAAAATCATTATATTTGGATTATTCTAACCACACATTTTTTTTGTTTGAAAAAAAAGAAAATGATCAATGGCTCTAATTTTCAACTTCTATAACTTAAGCTATAAGAATCAATTGCCCTTGAAATTTTGTGCTAAGCTTATTTAAGGCATTCTAAACAAGATTGATGGTTTAGATATTTTAAATGAATTTAACATCTACAATTCTACATGACTTGTGCGTGTTGGACAGATAATTGTCAAATCTGCCCTCCACATCCGAATCATATGCATATTGTTTTCTTTATATCAGCTATCCATGCATATAAAAAAACCTAAAATGTATATGATTATTATGTGTATGGATCATATTGGATTTTATCCTCTTATTCATTTTTTTGGCAGTAAGAACAATGAATGGGTTCTAGGTTGTTGTTATGGAAAAAAAATAAAATAAAATAATGGCATCATTTTGAAAATTCAACCCCATAATAGTTGTAGTTTTGGAATTTAATACATGCATATACTTTTGAAAATATAAAATAGCAAACCAAACTACCAAACATGGGTGCTCCATATTGAAGCATCTTGGACTTAGTCCTCTTGCTCAATCTGGCTATCATTTTTCTTAAACAAATTATGATAGAAAGTTATATGGAGAAGTGTACTTACTTGTTTTAGGAACAAACATACTTTTTAAAGCCTAGATGGCTATGTTGGAATGATTTGATATGTTGATTTGGTAGATAATGAGAATACACTTGGAACTATTTTTTAAATGAAAATATATCGACACTACATATACATAGATTTTCCACACACAAAAAAAAGCATATAGAGAGATGGACTTGTTGAGAAATGAGATCTTCCTCCCATTGGCCCTACATTCCTTTTTGTTTTAATTTATTTTGTGTTATTCAATGCGGAGATGATGTTGAGAGATTTAGGTAAAGATGATATGTAAATTACATCTCCAAACAAAAAATTAAAAAAAATACAATATTGATCAGTCAATTTGGCCTACACTCTTGCAAAGACTATGTTAATCTTTCACGTTACATATTATAGTCAATACAACTGTTAGAATTCTTAAAAAAAAATTAATATGATGAACCTTATCTTAGAGTTACGGGTCAAAATGCACTTCTTAAAGATAGTTGAAGCCTCCCAATAAGTGCAAGATATATGATAGCTATATCCCTACGATTCAACCAGGCCATACCCAATATATACTAAACTGATTTACATGATTAGAATTGGTTCAAACTTTTGCTTCCAAGATGAATGTTTGTGAAATAAAGTCTTTAAAAAATCTTTTCAAATCACAAGTAACTTCTTAATGAAAAATAATGTTAGAAACTCAATTCACTTTAGAAATGAGATTAAAATAGATTAGGAAACAAGAGAAAGAAAAACGTAAGAAGAACTTCACAAGTTCAAAAGCTCTAGAACAAGAGTGTCAGAAATAGATACTCATACGTCTTGTCTTTATAACTTGAACTCTAGAACCAAAGATCTTCACAAATTGAAGAACCCTTGAAGAGAATGCCATATGGACAATCTCTAGAATAAATCAATATAGAGAAGAGAATAGAGTGATGCACTAACTAGAAAACTCTAAATAGAAGAGAGAATAGAGAATGTCTAATTTGGAAAGCTAGAAACTAGAGAGCCCTAGGAGAGAGGTGAAGGTGCAAGGAATGTCCAAGGGGCACCTTCTTATATAGAGGATCCTTGCTTGGTGGAAAAGCACCTAACTTAGCCCTCAAACTTCTCAAAACCACCGTAGCACTTTCCTTTTATAGTAGTGGGGCCCAAGATAGAGTTGGACCTTATAGCACTAGCTTATCTCTGTAGTGATAGGCCTAAGCACATGGACGACTAGCATTAGGTGCATCACACAAGTACATCACTCCAAGGCCTACTCACACAGTTTTATTTCTCACACACGAGGGTGAAGGAAGGAATGCTTTATATAGGGTATACTCCCTTCCCTTTGAAATAGGCAATGAGAGACAAATGTCCCTTTAACTTTAAAAATAAAGCACAATGATCCCCCACTTGTTTTTAATGTTAATTTTTTTTAAAAAAAATTAACATTCCTCCACTTATTGTAGGTAAAAAACAAACAATAACGAAGTGCATATTAGAATAAATTGATGCAAATGAAAGAAATTTAGGCATTCAACTACAATTTGTTCATAAACGAATCAAGAAGATCAAGGCAAGTAGTGAATTATACCTTGAACTAGCACCTTGAAGTAAAAAATGTAACACACACTTCTCTAAAAAGAGATAGTAGTCCTTAAACTTAGGCACCTGTGTCATCAACCACTCACTAATCCTATAATTTATTGAGAGCTCTAGGGATCAATTTGAGTCTTATAGGAGGTAGTCAAATCTCCACATTCGAAATGCGTGAATCCATAAATGGTGCACCTATACACACTACAATCCATAGTTGAAGGATTCATAGACTCATTAAGACATAAGTCATCCTTAATACTATAGGCCACACTACATACACCATAGAATGAAAAATAAAATAAATTCTAAAACTATCAATAGATTAGAATAACTTGTTTTTCCCTTGGTACCTAATCAACATATAAGGTAGGGTTGCCACTATTGGTCAAATAATGGTAGTCATGCCCACTCCTCTTAATGCTGCATCCACTAGCTCTCTTCCTAGGGCTTTGGAGAGAGAGTTGGATAAATTTTACTTGAATTTCATATAATTGGTATGTCCACTGAAGGCATCATAGCCAATTTAAGGAGTCTAGCTCCCAAATAAAGACCTTTTCAAATAGGGCATATCCAAAGCAATCAATGGAGTCTAGCTCTTAAATTAAGCTCTATCCAAATGGGGCTCATTTAATCAATAGAGTTTAGATCCTAGATGAAGCTCAAAGTTAGGCATTTGTCACTAATAAAAAATGAAATTATTAACAATCCACTAAAAAGATTTATGCTTATTCTAGATCCTCATATGCAATATCATTTTTGAAATTGCCACACATGACTTCATAAAATTTTCAAGGTCACATCTTAGTTTGAAAATCCATGACAGTGTTTACTCAATTTATCCTAAGTCTTAAAGCTCGCAATGTAGAGTCATTGAAGATACCTGCTAGTTTTCATAAAAATATCAAATGTTCATCACTTGGATTAAGGACTTAGCTTCTACTTGTGAATGCAAAATCATTACATACAAGTGAATGAAAACATACTTTATTATGTATTTTACTTTCATGTAGTTACTCCAAGTGTTCTAATTGAAAGTCATTACATACTCAAACCATTTGTTTTGTATTTCATTAAGGTTTTACTCTGGAGTAACTCTTCTTGTTTGCCCACTCAGAAAGCATAGCAATCAATAATACAACATATTTAATCCATGTCCCATTCTTTTAGCTGGATCCAAAAAGAACCATGAGAAAATATAAGAATATGAAAAGTAAAAAGTGTTTTACTTTTCTTAATTCATGTCATTCCCAATCCAACTGTTGTCTAGGGCACTGTGTAATAAGGAAAACAAAAATAACCCATAAATATCATTTGTAATATTATAAGTTTAATTAGTGATAAAACTAAGTAATTATTGTTTTCTATAACTTGACATTCTTTCAAGTGAATTTCGAAGGTTGTATATTCTCAGTCAAATTAGCCCATGTTAACCATGCTCTACAAATTTAAATTTCAAATCCATTATAGATGAATAAAAAATTATTTATTTACACATAATAAATGAAAAGAATAAAAACTTACTTATTTATAATTTCTTCAATGGTGGGATGGATGTGAGATCCACAAGAATAAAAAAGGAAAGTCTGCCCATCGTGCACATCCAAAATGAGTAGCATCCAATGAGTCCTATATAGATAGTCATATGAATTATAATTAAAGTTGACAATCCCTAAATATATAATAAGTTGGTAAGAAAACAAGAAAATTAAGACTTACCCTTTATTGTAGGGAATCATTGAGCCCTATCTCTTAGAGCACTAGAAGAAGCTTGGTAAAATATCATCAACACACGTCTCTATCAGCCATCGCTCCACCACTTCACAAATGATGCGGGGGTGAAGCAATTGGTAAAGTATACCCTGAACCTCAAAAAGGCTAGTTGCATTATTCAAGAAGCTACATAAAAGAAATAATTATTACCTATCCCATGAAAATATAACATGTAGTTGTTAAGTATTTTATGCGTAAATATGTGCATATACCCCATGTCAGAGATAATGTGAGGGTGCTCGAGTTAATCCCATAGGAAAACTCATAATAGGTCCTTTGCTATAAGTTACACTTCAAGAACATCATTGGCAAGCACTCCCTCTTTGATTCATACAGGGTGGGTTGATTGCCCTATTGTCTGAGACCATAGATTAACCTTAGGGATTGACGTGTGTTAGGTGAGACTTGCACACAATCTGTTGGTGGCTATTGTAAAAGTTGTTGAAATTTTAGCTAAATAATATGAATCAATGAAGAGGACCTAATTTATGTTGAAAAAAACATATATACTAGTACTTGTTCCATTTGTGCGACAATAGGTGATGGTGCAATGGTGGGTGACATCGCTGACACATGTTGTTGATGATTAACCCTATAAAGTTAATAAATAATTAAATTAAAATGTTTAGCTAAAATTATTGATGAGGAAGGTAGTACAATACGGTACATACCATGCACTCTATGGGAATGACTAGTGCCTCTAGCCAAGAAACATTATATACAATTGCTTGCCCAACGATTGTAATATTTTTTTATTTCTAAAGGGAATGATAGGCTGTTAGTTGCATCCAAAGCCATGATAATGGACACTTGCTTGGTATGTGGCAGCATACTAATTGCCTACAAAATGGTTGATTCATGCTAATAGCATGAACCAACTGCCATGATGTTTTGATGGGAATCTAGGGCCAATATGCATTGGCCCACCTAGAAATTAGATCTACAATAGAGATTTATTACACAAGGGCAATGAGAAATTTTAGTTTTACCTATACATACAAACATACACACATACATATACATATATATATATATATATACATATATATATATACCTCCTTGGTTGGAGTTTCTTTTTTGAGGGGTGCCGGTTGTTCTTCATGCACTTCTTCAGTTGGAGAACTATAGCTAGCATTTGATGGAGGTACAGGTGCATTGTGAGAATTATGTGCAGGGAATTGAGAAACTATCATCAAACATCCTTCACACAACTAGCTAATTATATATGTTTTTATTTTCTAAAGCAACTCATTGTAGGCCTCTAGATCTTCAATTGCAGGTAAGCTTTTACCAAAGAATTTAGAAGGAACAATACTAGGCTCATGCCCCTAACTCACCTAGGGTGGTCCTTTTTATTGCTCATAGCCCTACATAGGATGTCATCGTTGGCAGCAATGCTACTTAAAGTTCTTGTTCTTGTGTTTTCTTGTGTAAGAATATCCCACAAAATTTAATTAGAAAGGCATAATCATGTCATCTAATTAATTGTATAAAATTGATAGATAGGTGCAACTACTTACAATATGAAAAGCAATTTGTGCAGTATTCATCTAAGAATGTTTGGCTAGTACGGGCCACCAGATGCACCATCTTCCAAAGGATGGTGTGATCAATGGGTTTTGTATTTTCAGCTTTCTTTGTTGTTAAGCAAGACACTATAGATAGAGAATGGAATGTATATAACTATAGTAGCATTAATTCGAAAGGAATAAATTTTTATGGATGCTTACTTTGTGCTCTTTTATATGAGCGTAGCCCAACTTAATAGGTTGAGCTGCATATTAGTTTCATGCACCTTTATTCCTCTTACACTCTTTACCTACACATTTGTACATACGTAATCAAGTGCAATAATAGGATGTTACATGTAATTAATTAAATGAAACATCGTTTTCGCACATACCTTAAATTTTACAGATGTGCGGTTCTGTACAAATGCATTCCACACGTCCTAATTAATGACTTTGGAATAAATGGCAGGCACTATGTACAGCCTTGATGGCTCATTGACATATGGAGCTATGTGATTGCGTACAAGATAATTCTTCCATTTTCTCCATTGCTCATTAGGTCCTTATAAAGCATGCATCTCCTTCTGCTCAGGTATGTCAAAGGCAGTCACAAATTACATAGCACATTATTGTAGTAAGGAGAATAGGGGGTGGTGTTGTTGCTATAGGGAGAGGGTGAGAAGGATCGAGGTCTTTGAGGGATGGTCGCCACAGGGGGGGGTGTTGGGTGGTGTCGCCACTGTAAGGAGAGGGTGATAAGGGGATAGGGACTTTGATGGGTGGTCGCTGCAAGGAGATTGTGGGGGGGGGGGTGTCGTCACCATAAGGAGAGGGTGAGAGGGCGGTAGGGGCTTCGATGGGTGGTCATCGCAGGGATGGGAAGGTGAAGAGAGGGTTGGGAGGTTGCAGGAAGGAGGCAAGGGAAGAAGAGGGGTGGTTGGGTGGAGGTTAAGGTGAGTGGAAGAAGGGGGATGTATGAAGAGGTACCAGAAGCAAATGGCAGGACGAAAAAATTTGATCATCTAAGTAAATTGGATTTTTGAAGTCATTTTCTCTAGTGACTTTGAAAATGGTGATTTTTAAAGTCGTTTGAACTAAATGACTTTAAAAATAATAAATTTTAAAGTCATTTGATATAAATGACTTTAAAAACATTGATTTTTAAGGTTGTTTATTTTCAAATGACTTTAAAAATAACACTTTTTAAAGTTGTTTTTCTTAAACAACTTTAAAAATCAAAGTTTTAAAGTCTTTTTTTAAGATGACTTAAAAAATTATTAAAACCTAATATATTTTTCACTTTAAATATATATTTATTTCACTTTACAGCCTCTTACTTAAATACAATGAAAATGATTTTTTTATGATAGTCAATGTTGAATCATGCATTCTTTACATAATAAACACATGAATATGCAAAGAATTTACTTTTCAAATAAATATTCAATTACATATGTATATAAAGTCATGTGTATAGTATTCATTTACACATATGCAAAACAATATACTTAAAAAATGTTGAGTTTTAAAGTCATTTTTTTCAAACAATTTAAAAAAAAGAAGAAGAGTTTTTAAAGTCTTTTATTTTAAACGACTTTAAAAATCACTGTTTTTAAAGTAATTTTTTAGATGACTTTAAAAACTATGATTTTTTATGTCATTTTTTAAATTACATTAAAAAATCATTAAAATCAAATATGTATTTCACTTCAAATATATTTATTTTGCTTTGTTAAATATAATAAAATTAATTTTTTATGATAGTCAGCATTGATTCACACATTCTGTACATAATAAATACAAGAATTTACTTTTCAAATAAATCTTCATATAAATATGTATATAATGTCACATATATAGTATTCATCTCACTTCAATCCATATAGTTCATGATAAAAGAGCTAATTATAAATATGAAATTATTACAACTTAGTAATATAATCCGTATATCCCCCTCATACATTGTTTTTAACCCAAGCACTCTTCTCATCATTATCACATACACAATCCTCATTCTCACTATGTACTTTGATTGATGGGATTGTTAGGTAATTTATTTTAGTATCTCCTAGGTCATTATCATCATAAAACTCCCATAGATAGGATGATAAAATAGTTGACCATCTCTTATCATGTCCGTCTTGCACGTAAAATACTTGTTTTGCTTAAGATGCCAAAATAAATTGATCATTTTTATAGCTGATCTTGTTGAGGTCAACCAAAATCAATCCAAAGGCATCAGTTTTGATGCTTTCTTTATTGTGTTCCATGCAATCGTACTTAAACACAACCATAGTTTTGTAAGAATAATCTAAGGCCCATATCTCTATTGTAACCCCGTCATAAATATCATCTCATTTTGGCCTATTATCCTTTGATTTGGAAAAGAATTTAGCATTGACAACTATGCTAACACATTATTCTATTACACTCTTGAGTTATCATGGTCTTTTGTGTAAAATCGATATCCATTGATGGCAATCTAGCATATTTTATTACTTTTGGTTGTGGTCCCATTGCCATCCAACCCAAGGATTTAGATATACCGTTGCCTACTATTTCTACCTGATCTTGAATTTATGTATACACATATTAAGGCAGATATGATTATTGCAAGTAAGATTATACATATAATGTAATTTATTAAGTGTGAATTCTTTCATTTTACCTTTTGATGGAGCCAAATATTAAAAGTGCGACAATGCTCAAATTGTAGCCACTTCTATTTCTTTGCATAACTTAGATTCTTTGCCTTGAGGACATCCATGTGCTCACTACACACACAAAATTTAATGGAGAGATCAAAGAAAATATAATCATTAATGATTAATTTTTACATAAGTACACAATCAACATACTCAATGGATGGTTAGAGTTCATCAACATTTTGCAACACATAAAGGCGAGCCTGGTCCTGTTCTTTATAGTCAATGGTCTATACATGACCACTCGATAGAGGTTTGCCAACCTTGGGATCATGAAATGCAACTGATTGTTTCTTTCTTAGGATTCTAGTCGCATCCACTCCTAATAAGTACTTTATGTAAAACTCCATTGCTTCCTCTGCAATACAACATTCAGCTATACACCCCTCTGGGCGGTTATGATTTCATACATTACCCTTTTAAAATGTTCATGTACCTCTCAAACTGGTACATCCATTGCAAGTAAAATAGCCCATAGAGTTTGACCTCATCAATGAGGTGCACTGTTAAGTGTACCATGATGTCAAAGAAGGATGGTGGGAAGATTGTCTTAAGCTCACATAAAGTTGTCACTAAATGTCCTTGAATTTCTTGTAATTTTGAAACATCCACCACCTTCTTGCATGAAGCATTAAAGAAGTAGTAGAATTTTGTAATAGCTCCCCTAACTTTGTTTGGTAACACTTAACATATTGCTACACACAAGAGTTGTTGCATGAGTGCATGACAACCGTGGGACTTCATTCTTAACAATTTTAGCTCGTCCATGGAGACAATGTTTTTAATGTGTGAAGAGTAGCCATCTGAGACTCTGAGGTGGGAGAGGGTTTTACACACTATTGTTCTCTCCTCTCTATGAATCATAAAATTGCTTTAGGCAGGTATGTTCCTCGACTTTCCCTATCCCATGGATGCAACCTCCTCTTCAAACCCATCATCATAAGATCCATTCAAGTTGCAAGTTCATCCTTTGTTTTTCTTGGGATGTTAAGCAAGGTATCAATCAAGCTTTCACACACAAGACATTAATGTTTTCAACCTGCTCCAATGCTTGTCATCTTGTCAACATCTTTGGAGGTGTCCTTATCTCTATATTATCATTAAATTCTCCCTTCTTAAAATAGTATGGATGGTCTCTGCACAACTATCTTCTGTGCCCAAGGAATGCCATTTTCCTACCATGTTTAAGTTGCACATCACATATTTGATCACTATAGATAGGAGAAGCATTGCATCTCTTCATGGTGCATTTAGACAAATTACCATATGTGGGGAAGTAGCTTATTATCCACAATAGTATAACCTTTAGGGTGAATGACTCTTTCCTGTATGCATTGTATGCTTCATCACCTATGTCCCATAATGTCTCAAGATCATCGATCAAGGGAGCTAAGTACATGTTAATGTTGACATCATGAACTTCCTCTTGATGCACATAAATGGTGGGAGTTGTAACAAATTAATATAATGTGCCAACAACTATATTTGCTGCTTATAAAACCATTAGCATTAATCCCATCTACAGATAATGCAAGTCATAGGCTTCTAGGTTCTTTATCAAAATTAGGCCACATGAAGTCTATGAGCTTTCATGCTGGGCTATCTATTGGATGGCGGGAACAACAATCAACTACTTTGTCCTTGGCACGCCATACTAATTTCTTCACTATTTCTGTAATAAGGAACATTCTTTTAAACCTTGGAATAGGGGAACATGCCATAGAACCTTTGTAGGAATGTCTGTAAACATCTCAATTGAATTCTTCTTTAACTTCTATCTTGATTGTCCACAAGTGGGCATATAGTTTTATCCTTGTGCTCCTTTCTATACAAGATGTAATCATTGGGACATGCATGTTTCTTCTCATACTTCAACCCTAGTGTAGGCAGGTTTTCTTTGCCTCCCATGTGGACCTTGCCAATTTATTATCCTTCGGTAGTCTTACCCACTACTTTCAAGACTTCTATAAAACCTTGATTTGTAAAGCCAAATCTTGATTTCATATTGTAAAGTTCTATAACTACACATAAATTAGTATAATCTTTACACTTAGGGTACAATAGCTTATCAGGTTCCTCTAATATTGTAGTATGAAATTGTTTAGGATCGTCCTGTAAGTCATCCTAATCATTTTGAAACTTCGATATAGCTATACTGTCTACAACACTTCTTATAGCGTCTTCATATCTTCCAGGCCATATTGAGGGCCTATGAAAAAGTTCTTCTCCATGCCAAATCCATGGGTGATAGCTTTCATTGATTCTATTGAAGCAAAAGTGTTCTCTCAACATCCTTATAGTTACTTTTTTCAAGTTTCCACATTTCAAGTGTGACGACCCAGGTTTTTGTAACACATTTTGTAATACATTTTTCAAAGGCAGGGCCCTTAGTAGTGAAAACATTTTTCAAAATAAAGCAGTGAAAATTCTTTTCTTTAGGACTTGTTTTGAAAACCCCAAGTCATCAATTCATACACAACATAAGTAGAATTTTTGTACAAGATAAAGTTCCATTGAAGGAATATACTTTTATAAATTGCAGAATCCATCTAGTAGCTCACAGTACAACCTGAGTATCAGTACAATACTTACCCAAATTACATAATCCAAATTTTAAGTCTCACATACAATAAAAACTCTCAATATAATACAATACTCTCAAATAAAAATACTTGTCTTCAAGGGGTAAACCCTAATGATTATTCTTCCAATTCTTCTTAAGTCTTAAGCTCCTAATTCTCCTTCTCTGTATCTAAGATATTATAAACATTGAAACATTTACAATATCTCAGCAAGCCATGCTTGGTAGGGGATTCAAGAATCATAATAATTTGACAGTATAATCCTAATACTTCATAATCCCATTATTCATACTCATGGAGCAATCTCTTTACTTTGTCATATATGTATATCCTTACACATACATATAGTATACTGTGTATAGATATATACATACGGTCAAAACCGTGAAAAATAGTTAATATCTCAAAACATAATCATACCCAGCTTACACTGAGTTGATAAATCATCTAGACTCTGTTGGAAATACTCCCTCATTTGGGTAGTATTGGCAATCCATGATTACTCGACATCTCATCATGCCATATCATAAGGCATTTCATTATGCCATGCATCATAATGCAAAAATACTCAAAGGACTACTATGCATGCAGTTAGAATCTGTACTGGCCCGCCCGGATAACTACCCAATAATCCACTTATACCATCCTTGGTGAAAATCACAATATCCATGTCCATATGGGGAGGACCATGGCTGTCACAGTGGCGGCCTTCTCATAATTTCCCCACTCGACTTTTAGCCTTATTTAGCCTTGGTATCCATATAATAACAAGTTTCAGAGAGCGAGTGGTCAAACCCTACTAACTCTCATAGCATAGCATCCCCAGGCCTATGCCGGTTTAAAACAAAACCATAAGCCTTCATGCTTGTATGTAAAGTAATTCTCATACATATCAGACAATTTACCTGTTTATTTAGGGCTGGAATATCTTCTAGTTCCATATTCACTTAGAGTCTATTCCTCAATTCTAACTTAACCATTTCATATGTGCTTGGTTGGATCATAAGGGTTTCAAGGGATTTAATACCAGTATTAGCATTACACTTGTCAACATTTCTAGACATAAGATCATGTATTCAACATGTAGATCCCATGTAGATGCATTCATAAAATCCTCCTACCTTCAAGTAGTGATCCATCTCATCAGATTTTCCATGATCTTGACTGACATATGTAATCTGTAAATCCATACATACTATCAATAATACAATATGAATAATCCTACCTATAGTTTTTGTCTAATCTTCTCTTTTGATATAAAGGATCTAGATCTTGTGTCCTATCATGATCTATCTCCGTCAGATAGTATTGATCAATAGATCTAATGGTTAGAATGATCAATAGATCTGATGGTTAGAATGATCTTCTAATCATTTAGATCTAAGTATTTTCTATTCTAAGTATTTGTGTATTCCTTTCTTTGATCTTGATCTTTCATAGATCCTTTGATCAACAATTTATACTTATTGATAAAGATCAAGGGCTTAGATATTCTATCGTCTAGTTCTTCTTTGATCTAAGTTTAGTTGTTTGATCATCCCCAAGGAGGATGATCTTAATTCTCTTCCTTAAATCATATTTGATCAAGGGTTTAGATCTTCTATTCTATTTGATCTAAATTGCAAGCAATATATATTTATCATCATTAAGAAGTATTTATTTCTTTTTATTGTTCTTAATCATTCAAGATCCCAGGATCTTATTTGATCATCCTTATTTTACTTACACTTTTTTATTAGGATTAGATAATTTACTAACCTTTTATGCTCTTATTATTATTATTATTATTCAACCAATTAATATTTTACTGGTTGAAGATAACTTATTTCAGCCTAAGTCTAGATTGCTCCTCTTATTTCCAATTGGCTAAGGCTTACCAACTGAATGGTTGAACACAAAGTGGTTACTTCAATCCTCATGTAAGGAGGTGTTTAGATCTCACAAACGTCAACGGAAGGTAGAGGAAGAGCGAGGCTATATTAGAAAACCCCCTTAACCACCATGTTCAGCATTCACTAAAGTGACCATAGCTCAACCTTTCATAAGGTTCCTATGAGCATTTTAACCCAAGTACTCTTTCTAATTGATTTTAATTAAATCCATGGACATTTAAAATGTCATTCATGGGGTTTATTATTTTCCTAGTTTGGGCCAAGGATTTGATAATCCTTATATTATCCTAGCCCTTACTAATATTAAGTCAAAGTCATTCACTCATCTTAATTGTCCATGAATCTCTATATTCCATTAGTTTATATCTTTGGTGATTTATGCTCATCATATCTTAACAACTACGTAACAATTGAATCTTCTGATAAAGTTTGACAACAATTAAATCATAAAATTTAACCATAAATCAAGTATAAGTTTAACAACCATATACTAACATGTTTCATATGAATGTAACTTAACCTAATGAAATAAAACTATACTTAAACTAGCATGATCCTAAGTTATGAAATACATGAAATTTTACTACTAATCTAATGGAATCATGCTAAAATCTCAAATTTAAACTAACTGGCCCTAAGATAATTAAATCTACCAACCTAATAACAAGCTAATAACACTTAGAGCATAACATGCTAAAATTTAAGAATTACACTATCACGCTTCCTACTTTACAATATAAATCTCAATTACAATTCTATTATCAAACAAAAGACTATTAAACTAATTAGAATTAGATTATTAGAAATTTTTACTTATGATCCAATCATTAGATCTTAGGTCTTTTCCTTCAGATCAAGGGTTTTAATTACTTTTAGGGTTTTTACTCTATTATGATCCAAAGATCATATCCACTTGTTTTTGTTATATTTAATTCAGGATCTAACTGGATTATATCATAATATCATTCATTCAATCCATCCCAAGGGTCTGATCATACTTGATGTTATTGATCAAGTGGGTCCCTTTGTATTTTTAGGGTTTTCTACCATAAAGGGTAGATTCCTCATGTTATGTTAGATCTGTCAAAATAAATCATGGATATTACTTGATCTCAACATTATATCAGCATTAAAATAGATCCCTAGATCTGATCATCTCAAATCTTGAAAATCTTGGAAATTGGAAGCTTATTTCTTAAATACAGAAAGTTTCATGAAGAATTTTCTAAATGTTATGATTTCAGAAGAAAATAGACGTTGCAAGCTTTTCATAACTTCTTTTTTTATCTCAATTTGGAGCTTAGATGACTCCATAATTGATGACTGAAGTTCACAGTTGTTCCTAGGGTCCATATTTGATTTGGGCCCAACAAAACGGATGGCTGGGATCAGTCAGGCGGATCTAGTCGGGCGAAATCGTCGCCATGCTCCCGTCACCGGGACGGACGCGATAATGCGCTCCCCGTGATTGGCACTGGCACATGATTGTTTCGTCAAGAAGGCGTCACAAGCGAAGACGCTCTCGCAGGGTGCATTTTCGTGCAGCATCCCGCAGTGGTGTCCCAAGATCCTAATCTTCTTAGGAAGATTGGATAGTTCGTTTTGGACTATCCAATCAATTCCTCTTCAATTATAGGCTCAAAACTTGATAAAACTTCTTGAAATTTTTAGCCTAGGGGTTTTGGACCCTTCTAGATCAATTGGATAGCTTAGATTTTCCATTTGAGCCCTCCATCATCCAGAATTGAAGGGTTCTTACCCTTACTTTATTTTTATTATTTTTAACCTAAACTTAATTTCAAAAAAATAAAAATTACATAAAATAACATGAAACAATTGTGGAAAGGGTTTCCACCTACCTGATTGAGAAAAAAATTGGTTTTACAGTCCAAATTAAAAGAACACCCACTTGATGATAAGATAGCCCAAGAATCGCTTGTCTTGTGATTTTTCGTTGTTTGAGCTGTTGAATCTTGAAATTGATTTGGGGGTTTTGTAGATAAGGTAGTCTAGGGTTGTGTGGATGGTACGATTTGTGAGTTTTGATTTGGAACAGAGTGCTTAATTGAATTTAGATCTCTTATTCCAATCTAGAGAGAGGAGAGAGAAAGTGAAGGAAGAGATACTTTTGGGAGTTTTGGGAATTTGGGAATAAAAATAGTTCTAGATTTTTAGGTTAAGTAAGATAATTTCGTAGAAAATTTAATGAACATTTTTGGAGGATTTTTGGGGGTGTATTTATAGATGTTTTTGAATTTTTCATAATTACATGTATTAATTATGTTTTAATTCTTTTAAATATTAAATTAACATTGGATCCTCCACTACCACCTTCTTCTCCACTAGTAGCTGGTAGTTTTTTTATCACTCATTACATGTTTTCTTGCCATTGGATTCGTTTGTGGGCCCCACGGGGGTGTGAAAGGGCCTTTTTGCCATTTTATGGAGAAAAATCCATTTTATTCTCTCGAACTTGGAATTGAGTGTACTTAATGGCATTGGAATTGTATTTTTTAGAAAATTTTAAATATTGATGTCTTAGATCTTGGTTATGGGTAAAATTACCATTTTACCCTTTTATTCATAAAATTAAACAAAATTTAGGGAATTTTCATTTTAACTCGGAATTGAAATACTTAGTGTCATTTTGATCAATTTTTTGAGTAAATTCATAATTTATAAGTTTTAAATAATATTTTAATCTCTATAAAAAGAGAATTTCCAATAACCTAATATTCCAGCCCAAAATTTCTGAAAATTCAAACTAAATTGATTTTCTCAATCAATTTATAAAAATTGGGGTTATTACATCAAGCATGGACAATGCATGTGATTACAATCACCACCTTCCCTATGTGTGAACTCTATGAAATTTTCTATTCCCTCCTCATATTCATAATCATCCAAACATATTTGTCCATTATCTCAAGAAATTGAAGCAAATCTATGCGTGGAGACTTTTAGACCTGAAAAGATTAGGTTATGCATTTTACCAAACACTAGGTATACAAGAATTATAAGTATTTAAAATAACTAAATTACATACATGCACACACAAGGATATTTTCAATTCACAATGAAACAAGAAGCAAAATATGATAGATATATTCAAAAGGAAGTTTAACTTTAAAAAGGGAAGCTTATAACCATAACCATGCAAAAATTCTTCAAATATGCACACACCCACAGATATATATATATATATATATATATATGAGAGAAACAAAGAGATACTAACCAGCACTCAAAAATTAATATCAACCACGAATATGTGAGTGTAGTTCCAATTCATAGTTAGGATTTTGTTGAAGATAACCACAATGAAAATCAACATATATTTTGTCTATAGATGAAGATAGTTAAAAAAAGCAAAGCGAAAGTTGATGAAATAACTCTTAAAACAGAGTAGTAATTTTGAAGTTGTTTTATGGGAATGACTTTGAAAGTCTACACTTTTATAGCTGTTTATAAAAACATGGCTTTAAAGTCATTTCTCGAGAAAAAAAATCATTTCCCACCATACTAGAAGTACTATTTTAAAGTCATTTTTCAAATGACTTAGAAAACTAATATTTTTTTACGTCAAATATATTTTATTTTAGTACTTTACATTATCTTACATAAGTACACGATGAAATAGATTTTTTATGTTAGTCATCGTTGATTCATACATTCTTTGGTCATGATCAAAGAGCTAATTTAAATGATTTGATCAAAATTGCCCCTAGTATTCAGCTGACACCATTCTAGGCGAAGAGAGCGTAAAGCTTTAAGCTATAACTTCCTTGGCCAACTTGATGGTACCATTTCTCTTCATTAAATGCTAATATTGGATAATAATTACAAATTGTAATGTTTTCCCTTTCTCCAATAGTGAGGGTTAGAGAGAGTAGTTGTTGTTTGTAATGAAATCATATGATTTTTGTTGAAATCACAATGATCTAACATAGTTTTAACCCCATCATCTAAAGTGACAAAACCCATTTGATCTAGAAAATGCAAACATAGAGAGTTAGTAACAAGAAATTCATGAATGATAAAAAGAGGTTTTGGTTTACTTGTAGTATTTTTTCATGCCATAAACAATCAAAATATCCAAAAATGGAAAGCAAGAAGGAAAACATGATAGAGAGACATACAAGTACTAGAAGACGGCCATCATGCTACTCGTGAGATGAAGAAATGAATGAGATAACAAATAATGTTTCACACAAATCAATGTTGAATCACACATTCTGTATGTGATAAATATGAGAATATGCAAAAGACCTAGGTACCATTAAAAAATTCTTTAAACATGAATATATATATATATATAATATATGAGACAAACAAAAGAGATATTAAACAAGACTCAAAAATTGATATTGATCAAGAATATATAAATATAATTCCAATTCATAGTTGGGATTTAGTCCAACCACAATGAAAATTGACATATATATATATATATATAAGCTTTAGTTTGTGTATAGATGAAGATAGTACAAAAAAGGAACCAAAGGTCGATGAAAAAATTATTGAAATAAAGTATTTCTTTTAAAACTATACACTTTTAAAGTCGTTTTCATTAAATGACTTTAAAAGTATAGGCTTTTAAAGCTAGTTGGATCAAATGACTTTAAAAGTTTTAACCTTTAAAGTTGTTTTTCTAGGGAAGTTATAGCTTTAAAATATTTGCGAAGTTGGTAACAACTTCTTTATAATGACTTTAAAAGCCTCATGTGTAGTTGTGATCTTTCTTATATTTCCATGCACGTCTTTTCTTTTCTACCATCTCTCTTACATGCATCATATCATGCTCTCTCTCACTTTCCCACAACATCCTTTCTCCCATCCTTTATCGCTTCTGCTATCCACACTATCATCTTACTCTCTTCCTGTCAATTCCACATGTCACTCTTAGAGTTACATGCATAATTGTCTTTGTCACTCTCTAAACCACATGTGTCGTCCTTTAATTACATGCATGAGTTGTTTATGTGGTGAGTGATTTCCTCTCCTTGGGTTTATGGTGGTTGGGTGATGTCCTCTATGCTTGTTTGGTTGTTGACTGAAGGTGGTAGCATAGTTTGGAATGGATTGAAGGTGACCTTTGTTGGATGACACAATGAAAAATTAGTGAAATCTACTCCATTCTATATGAACTTTTATGTTGCCGTTATCTTTGTCAAATTCATGTATTGAATCCATTGTACTCCTTTAAATATTTATTAATAAAAATTGTGATTTAGTTGTTCTTTATTTTCATTATTTGATTAGTTAAAAAAATTTCTTTTGTTTATTTTTAGTGTACGTTATATTTTCATTAGTTACTAGTTGCTTTATTTGGGTAGCATTTCATTGTTAAGTGTGCTTAGAATTAATTAATAAAGTCAAATATTTAGTTGAGCTTTAATTCATGTGTAATTGCATTCATTACCTAGGGTTAAGATGAAACCACAATAGGCCAGATAATTTTGTGATTAACTTAAAAAAAAAAGTGCTTCAACATTAATTCTAAGATTCACTATCTAAATTATATGTTTAGCAATTTTTCATAGAAAATATCAAGTATTTCCTAAAGTATATGTGCTAGACATGTTAGATTAAATTAATTGAGTTTATAAAAATCTTAGATAACATGTGCCCTAAAAAGATAGGCTATGCTTTGATTAAATGTATTAAATTAGGCTAAATCTCAAAAATTAGAGTATATAGAAAGTCAGATTTTATTGATGATATTTTCTATATAAATTTTATTAACATGAGTAGTTTAAAATCCTAGATTACATAATTTTTTATAATATTTAATTTTAATGTGGGGGATTTGAAAACCCTAGACTTAGATTCTATTGATTTTATTCATTTTAGCATTTTTTATTATAATTAATTGATTGGGAGGTTAAATAAATTAAAAATAAATTTTAACCCAAATTTCCATAACTTTGAAAATTAGGCCTTATCGGATTCACCTATTCTTGCATGTTCTATACTTCAATAGACCTATGCACTTGCGATTATATTTAAAACATATGAGAACTTTCCTGAAACATACTACATATGATATGATATTTATAGGCTATTTTTCTTAGAAATATTTCCATACCTCATTTTCCAAATCATCATCATCATCATCTTCTAGGCCTAATCCTAAAGATGGTTTAGTCACACAAATCTTGTTCTTCCATTCCCCTTTATTAAGTGTCATGGCTTCATTTAGTTTAGAAGTTTTAAAGTCTTTTCTCACCATTTCTATCTACATTTTTTTGGGCCTTCCTCTTGCCCTTTTAGACTCTTTGACTTAGGTCGACTCTCTCATTCTAATCAGTGTCGTTTTTGGTCTCTGTTCGACATGTCCAAATGATCTAAGTCTACCCTCCTTAATCTTTTTACCTAATGTAAAAGAAAGGAGAAAAAGACACTTGGGAATTTTGGAAACAATTTTTGGGAGAACTTCTTTCACTTGATTTGTTTTCAAAGGTATTTCATAAAGTTAAGTACCCATCTTGTGAAATGATTTTAAAATTACTATAAAAACCCAAATTGTAATAGTTGGCATAAGAGCCCAGGATTTCCACCCCTCACAACTAGTCTAGCTACCCAAGTCAAAAAAAGTAGTCAATGAATGGACTCATGGTCCAAGTGTGAGTTGAGAAAACTCACATCAAATTCCTGTTTGCCTCTGAAACAGATGAGAAATATAGAATAGGTTGACATTCCTCTAGACCTTACCTTACAAGGAATTTAAAAATATGGGTTGGCTCATAGGTCATGTAGGACACCACCCATAGCCTTGTCAAGCCACACCAAGCCTTGGGGTGGGAGCCTAGGAATGGATCCCATTAGAGGATAAGCTGCTAGAGCAGTTCCTAAGGATGGTGTTAGGATTTTCAGGCAGGGGTGAGTCTGAGGAAGTAGAGAGATGGGTCTTCAAGGTGAGAAGACC
The DNA here is from genome assembly GCA_035236585.1 of Warburgia ugandensis. Classification (NCBI taxonomy): domain Eukaryota; kingdom Viridiplantae; phylum Streptophyta; class Magnoliopsida; order Canellales; family Canellaceae; genus Warburgia; species Warburgia ugandensis. The sequence goes on from CP141130.1 coordinate 51,839,079, forward strand.
TTTGAGGCTATTAATGTACTAGAGGGAAAGTAGGTGAAGGTGGAAACCTATATTATATGTGAAAGGCTACGTTCTAGTGGCCTACGACACAATAGATGTTCTTCCCTCATAGAGGTATCATCTCATGAATAGTGTTCAGGAGGGTCTTTTACTTCCCTCCCCAAGCCAATAAGATGATGGTGAAGAAATCTGTGAGTCTTGAGTAGAGAAGCCTCATAGTAGTGTTGTACAAACACCAGTTCATGCAACTATAAAGATTTGCATAGGGCATTTATGCCATGAATGAGGACGTTACTGCTAGATTTGTTTGAAGGGTGGTTGAACCTTGGTTTGAGGAGCCAAGCATTGGGGACACAACCTACCACCATGGCTAAGGAGGTGGAGATGGCGACCATTTTTGAGAGACATTTTCGCTAAAACCAAGTTTTGAGGATGAGGAGAGATGCGAACAGAAGTAGTGGATTCTAAGGTGGATCGATTGGGAAGAGTAAGAGACTCTACCCATCATCAGGGTCCTAGAAGTCATAGGAACACTACTTTGGGAGTGGAGACAGAAAGGTTGAGAGGAGACAATGCTTACAATACAGGAGTTACCACTTTGGCAAGACATGCTTATTGATAGGATAATAGCTATCACGTCTAGGATAGAGTAGGTTCCATAGAGCTAGGGGGCATGTTTGCCATCACCACAGGGAATGTACAAGCCTCTAATGTGGTGATTGAAGGTACTTTCCTTATTTGAGATTGACACATAAAAGTTTTATTTGATCTAGATTCCACACACTCTTTCATCTCTTGTGTGTTTACGTCATTTATGGATTTTCCCATGAGAGGGGTGAGGTTTTGGTTGGAAGTGATGACTCCAGTTGGAGATCCATTGAGGTCAGGGAATTTCTTTAAGATGTGCCTATTATGATCATGCATCGAGAGATGGATGCTGACTTGATTGGCTTAGATATGATAGACTTAGATGTTATTTTGGGAATAGATTAGCAAGCTTTGATTGGGCAACAATCGATTGCCACATGAAGAGAGGCATTTTTCATATTGCTGGAAAGGTGACATCTTTGAAGGGGAGATTGGACAATTGAGGGGTTTGTATCATTTCAACAATGACGCTTCTAGGCACATTCACAAAGAGATCCTGGTCTTTTCACCCAAGATTGTTTTTATGAAGGTTGAAAAGCCTAAGCTGGAGGAGTTGAAGGTTGTGAGGGAGTTTCATGATGTCTTTTTAAGGAACTTCTTTGACTTCCATACCCCATAGAGGGACTTAACTTCACCAGTGACTTAGTGTTGGGAGCAGTTCTTATCTCTAATGCATTATACCACATGGCACCAGCGTAGTTCAAGGAATTGAAAATCTAACATAAAGAACTACTTGAAAAGCAGATTCATCAGACCTAGTCTCTCACCATGGGGAGCACGGATCCTTTTGGTCAAAAAGAAGGATAGATCCATGAGATGATGCATTAACTATAAGATGTTGAACAACATCATAGTTAAGAACAAGAACTGTCTATCCTAGGTTGTGACCTCTTCGATCTGCTTCAACATGCCAAAATCTTCTCTAAGATTGACTTGACATTCGAGTATCACCAACTGAGGATTAGGAAGGAAGATGTCCTAAAGACGGCATTCCAGACTTGTTATGGTCACTGTGAGTTTTTGATTATCCTTTTGGCTTGACAAATTCCTCAACGACATTCATCGACATCTTGAACTAAGTATTTCGTGCCTTTTTGGACTAGTTTATTATTGTGTGTGGATGACATCTTCATCCACTTAGTGAGTTAGGAGGAGCATCAAGAACATTCATGAATTATGTTGGACACACTCAGGACTTATCAATTTCTTACAAAATTCAGCAAGTGTGAGTTTTGGTTGGAGGTGGTCCACTTCTTGCGACAAGTTGTTTTACAAGATGGAATGATAGTGGGTCCAGCCATGGTGGAATTAGTCACAATGTAGGAAACACCCAAGATGGTTACAAAAATGCAAAGTTTCCTTGGACTTGTAGGGTACTCCTGAAGATTCATCAAGGGATTCTTCTACATTGTCTTTCTACTCATGAGGCTAACAAGCAAGGATGTAAAGTTTGTTTAGGATGAAGCCTCCAAGGCCAGCTTTCAAGAACTAAATCGGAGACTTACCATTGCTCCTGCTCACCCTACCATCAGGTAGCAGGGTATTCACAGTATATTAGTGTTGCCTCAAGAAAGGGACTTGGTTGTATGTTGATCTAGAATGGGATAGTGATAGCCTAAGCTTTAAGACAACTAAAGAAACATGAGGTTATTTACCCTACCCATGGTCTTGAGTTTCTAGCCGTAATTTTTTTTGGAGATTTGGATGCATTACTTGTATGTCAGAAACTTGAGGTGGTCATGGACCAAAAGAGCCTTATGTACATCTTCTTCCAGCATAACCTCATTATGAGATGGAGGAGATGGATGGAGTTTTTGAAGGACTACAAGTTCTCCATTCAGCACCACCCAGGGAAGGCTAATGTGGTGGCTAATGCCTTGAGTAGGAAGACACAGGGAATGATGGCATGCTTTCTCTTTAAGAGGTGAAGATTACTTTGGGATGTTGTAGCTTGCATATCAGAGTTGGAGCACCAAGGAAAGGGATCATTTGTGGCTAATTTGACAAGGAAATATGCCATTGTTGAGAGAGTTCTCCAGTAAAAGAGAGATCACACGAAGAAGTTAGGTTTCACTAGAGAGATAGATGAGAGCATGTGGTTGCATGGGAGGCTAGTGGTTCTAGCCAACTCAGAGTTGAGATTAGAGATCCCTTAAAAGGCATATCTTCCATAACACACCATTCATTCTGATGGGACTAAGATGTATTAGGACCTAAAATGGAACTTTTTATGGAACAGGATGACGAGAGATGAAGGAGATCGTGCCTCAACATGTTTGACTGGTCAACAGGTGAAGGCTGAGCATCAGAGGCTAGCAGGGTTGGTACATCCTCTTGAGCTTCCATTGTGAAAGTGGGACCATGTGACCATGAATATCATATTAAGGTTGCTTAGGACATTGAGTGGGATAACATGATATGGGTGATCATGGATCGACTGATGAAGTTGGTGCAATTTTTTTCCTCTTGCAAACACAAATAGTGGATAACCTTCCAAAGCTGTACTAAATAAAGATTGTGAGCTTGCATGGAGTGGCAGTGACCATCACATATGAGAGAGATAGTAGGTTCACTTCCTAGTCTTTGCAGTGTATTCACAGTTTACTGAGCTTGTCTTTAACTTATAGCACTACCTTTCATCCTCATGCAAATAGATAGCTAAAGAGGATGATACAGACCCTCGAGGACATGTTCAGTGCTTATGCCATTAATTAGAAGGAAATTGGGATGAGAATATTCCATTCATTGGTTTTGAGTGCAATGACAATTTCCAGGCTAGCATTGGCATTGTCCCATATGAGACACTATATGGGAGACCATGTCCTCACCGACTTGCTGGAATAAGGTAGACATGAGATAGCTTTTGAGTTCCTAGCTAGTGAAATTGTGTGCAAAGATGGTGACGCTCATCATGAAGTGACTTCTTAATGCACAGAGCTAATAGAAGAATTAAGTGAACTCAAGACAGAGACATTTGAAGTTTCTACAGAGGCACCATGCGTTTTTTAAGGTCTCATCAATGAAGGCATCATGAGATTTATTTGATGGGAAAGTTGAGCCTCATTTCATTGGTCCTATTGAGATTCTAGAGAGGAATGGAGCAGTGACATATACATTGCATTGTCGATGCTGTGGAAGTACGTGATAGATCCTTCACACATACTTGCATAGATGCTAGTGTATTTGACACTAGATTTGACTTTTGGGGAGAGACCCATTCGTATTTTTTATCGCATGAAGAAGAGACTAAGGAGCAAGACCATTTCTCTAGTCAAAGTACTCTAGCAGTACCACTCGGAAGAGGAGGCCACATGGGAGACCAAGGCAAACATAAGACAAAGACCTCTAGGGTTGTTTAAGTGAGTGATTGCTTAGGGAAATTTTAGGGATAAAATTTTCTTAAAGGGGGAAAGGTTGTACTGTCTTGGATTTTTTAGTCCTTTTTTTTTTATTCTTTCTGACATTTAAATGAAGTGAAATATGAACTTGAAATCCAAATTCCTAAGTGTGGAATTGACTTTTTGAAATTTATGAAATTTGATGCTAAAACCACTACAGCTAGAAAGTGCTTAAAACAAGCTTTCCAAAAACATTAAGCACACCAAAATCAGAGTTCAAACCAGGAAAACCTAATGTCACAAATAGGGGACATGAAATTGATAATAGAACAATATTTTATTTGTCATTGTTTGGGCCCCACAAGATGACCATGAGAAATGGCACACATTCAATGTTTTGTGCCATGTGGAAGTCATGTAACAGATGCATGAAATCATGCATGAAACTTGCCATATGACTTGCATGCATTCTCCTTTTTTGGCATGTGCATCACCTTCCTCTAATTTTATTTTGTGATGATTGAGCATGGTAGGTTGTCTCCTATCTCCATCCAAAAATGCCCCTTTGAGAGAGGAAACCAGCTTCACAAGAGAGAGAAAGAAAAGGAGAGGAGAAGAAATGATAAGAACAAGAAGCTACAACCTTTATGTGAGTAGTTCTCATCTAAAATTGGGGGCCAATTGAAGGAAAAACATGGGACTTTTGACCCAATTGGGACCATGGAGCTTGAAGGAGGGGAAAAACTCAAAAGCTAAAGTAAATGTGAGGAAAAATATCCAAGAGGTAGGTGGTTCAAGGGCTATCAAATTAAAAAAAAAAGCTTTTAGAGCATGCTACATAGTGTATGTTAAATTGGGTTCTAAATCTACTATTGGTGATGAATTCTATTATTGTTCCTTGTTTTGCCCTTTAATTATCAATTTTTACATGGTTTTTCTCATTGATTTGTGTATAATAGTAGACAATGATGATTGGATTTCAAGAAATTATGCTAGATTAAACTGTGTTCATATGTCTTAATACTATTGCATTGCTACAATTTTGGCTTGAACAGATGGGGTGAATGACCCCAATTTTCTTTGAAATTAAAATTAAAAAGGATCTTGGGAAAATAGGTAAGCCTTGAGCAATGCAGGGAGCAATGACTCTTTTTGTATTTGAAATTACTTTGCATGATAAAAGTTGGAATGTTTCATTTTTATTGTCTACTGACTAACTACTGCAACTTGTTTCATCTTGAATGAGTTGTAATAATGAAATTTACTATGAAATAGTACATTCAAATGAAAGAGTATTGAATGGGGAAGAAATCTCAAGTCCTGGATCCTCAAAAAGAAGACAAAATTGAGAGGAATTTGCCTTAGAACCCAGTTTATGTGTATTGTTTCAAGAAAACTACATACATACTGATTATTGCAACTTTCTTCTTCTTGAATGAGTTGTAATTGTGAAATTTACTATGAGATATTTAAATGAAATAATACTAAATGAGGAAGGAATCTAAAGTCTTCGATCTTAAGAAGAGGACAAAACTAAGAGGAATTTGCCTTAGGACCCATATAGGTGTACTATTGTAGGAAAATTATAGATTGACTGTTACAACTTTTTTCATCTTAAATGAGTTGTAATAGTGAAATTTACTATGAGATAGTATATTTAAATGAAAGAGGAGTAAATGAGGGAGAAATTTAAAGTCTTGGGTACTTGGGAAGAAAACATAACTAATAGGAATCTTCCTTAAGACCCAGCCTATGTGTACTATTGCAGAAAAACTTTAGACTAACTATTGCAACTTGTTTCATCTTTAATGAATTCTAAATGTGAAATTTACTATGAAACAGTATATTTTAATGTAAGGGAACTCAATGAGGAAGAAATTCTAAGTCCTAGATCCTCAAGATGAGGACATACCTACGAGGCATTGGTCCTTGAAATCCATCCATACGAATGGTTAGAAAATGCAGGAAACAAGTGAAATGGATGAGATCTTGGAGCGAAGATTGATCCTAAAGTATTAGGAATTAGTCTTTTGTGTTGGGAAGTAGCTCTGGGAGCTATCATGACCCAACATGTAGTTACCTTGGCACCTTCAACCTCAAGATCTTCCTTTGCATATTTAATTGGACCAAAATACCCTTATCTTTGATGTTGACCAAAAAATGATTTCTAATGACTCTAGACTCTAAAGAACCTTAAATCCCACTAGATAAGGATTGGGTGACCCTGAATCATGAAGTTGATCCCCAGAATGAGTTATTCACTAGTGACTTAGAATTTCTACACGAGTGGTGACCTGACCAAAAAGGTTAGTAGCCTTTCTAACCTAGATGGTCATGAAGTATGCAATATGGCTCCAGATGAATTGTCTTTCACACGTATGTCTCACTTTAGAATTTCATATATGATTTAAAACCCATGTGTGACACCCTGGGTTTTTCATGAAATTTTTTTAAGCGTATTTGAAAAGATGGCATGCCACTAAATTTTAAAATACAAAAACAGTGAAAGATTTTTCTTTGAAATGCATTTCTCCAAAAACTGGAAGGTTACCTTTATGCTCACACTATACATATATATAGTTTTCTAGAAGATATAAATTTATTTCTTAAAACAGGATCCATCTAATGGTTCACTTGTACAGCCCCTATAACATTATATTAAATATCCAATATCACAATTCAAATGACTAACTACACAATACAAAAGCTTTAATAAAATGTATACCTGAGCACATAAGTATGGTTGCTGGATTCCTCTTCTTGTCTACATCTTCTCCCGTCTATCTATATATGAGATATTGTAAACATAAAATATTTACAATATCTCAGCAAGTTATGCTTGGTAGGGGAGTTTAAGAAGCATGCTAAATCTTAAGATACATTAATTATTCCATAGTAATTAGAATATTCATTTTCATAGCAATTTTATTGAATGGGATTTACTATATGTTTCACATTTCAATAATCCATTTATAAACCAAATATCTACATGTTTCATAATCATTAACAATACATTGATGAATCAATTATTAACATGTTTCATAATTGTCGATATCTACATGTTTCATAATTATAAGTAATCCATTGATTTGTCAAACTTCTTTAATTATTATTTTTTATCTAAATAAATTAATCCAATTCATTGAACCATACTCTGCAAAATAGTTCTACCCATTCATATACCCATATAAAACTTATATGAAACTACACCCTCAATCATATACATATAGCATATGTACACATATATGGAAATTGTTAAAAGATATACAAAATTATGAATATAATAAATAAGTCTCCTAATCTATATCTCCAGACTATATTGGGTTTCAGAATCATACCCCTCATCATGTGGGGTTCATAATCATCCAGCCTCTGTTGGGTTATCAACATAATCCTCATGCCCCTCACTATACGGGGTTTGCAATCCTCCAATCACCGCTGGGAAAACAATATAAGGCATATCATCATGCCATATCATATAAGGCATCTCATAATGCCATCATATATGCATCATAGTGTATCAAATATAAGGACTACTATTCATGCAGTCAGAATTCGTACAACGCGCTTGGATAACTACTCAATAATCCACCTATACCATCCTCAGTGGAAATCACAATATCCATGTCCGCTTGGGGGGGGGACGATGGCTGTCATAGTGATGGCCTTCCCATGATTGCCCCACCTGACTTTTAGCAACACATAGCGCATGGTATCCATAACATAATAAATTTCAAAGAGGGGGTGGCCAAACCCTCATAACTTTCTTAGCATAACATCTCCAGGCCTACGCCTATCTAAAACAAAACTCTCAGGCCTCCATGCCCAGATGTGGAATAATCATAATAGCAAGCAATTCGCCTATTCATATATTTCATAACAAGAATAACATCTTCACTTATTTGGTGATAACTCACCAAGGATGTATCCTATAAACCTAAACTCATACATGATCAATACTGACATGGTACCCATGTACCATAAACATAATTTCACAATTCACATACATGATGTACAAGGCATAAGCATTAATTATAACATGTAATTCTTTTAATTAACATTATTTTCATCATTACAATTTAAAGCATGTCGAATATAAATCATACCATTTTAGTTTCATAACATCCATAATTAGAAATAAGATCATGTTTAGAACATGCATCTTATTATTTAGACATGCCGTCTAAAATTTCCACCTACCTCATGTGACGCGTTCATCAGATTCCACTAGCTTTAATTGCCCTCTTCTCCATGATCTACCTTTGCGCTTCAATCTATTCAATGCATAAAAACTCTTTTTTTAATACATTCACATACACAGAGATATTTTGTAATGACTCCAATTTTGTACTATTGAAATTCCAAGTTTAGCAATGAAAAGTTTAGTTTTAAAGAAAAGGGCATTTTGGTCATTTCACTAGTCACCTTGACTAAACCCAGGAATTTTGTACTAAAAGTGGTTCCATTAGATGCGTCTCAGAAAAAGGAATCCAACGAGACCAAAATCACCCAAAACAGAGTCAAAATGAGCAAGATATGGCCCTTTGAAGTTCAGGGGCAAAATTGTAAATTTCACAAAACAACTTAACTTGAAAAACACAGGTGCCCGTTTTGATATGGGCACCCCGTCGTCTTCAACCTCCTAGATGTTTCTGGAACGGCGGTGTTTCAAGAAGAAACCACCGCCATTCTAGAGGATTCCCCACCGCCATTCAAAGGCGGTTAGAACCCCTCCAAAACCCTCTTTAAAAGCTCTATAAATAGAGCTCTTGGGTGCCTCTAATGGAAGCCCAAAAACCTTGGAGAAAACCCATCGTGGAGCAGTGACCAATATGGGAAAACATGGAGAGAAAACCACCCACGAAGCATGTATGCTCAAAAACTCCCCAAACCCATCTCACCCATAGTCTTAGGCTCAATTCCCCTAAATTTTTGCATGAAAAACCATGCAAAACGGAGCCTGGGAGCCCCACAAAGGACCCTGGGACGTCCCCAGGGCCACACTGGTTCGACAGGGTCGAACCAGGGTGACCTGAGGATGACCCGGGTCACTAACAGGCGGGACAATCCAATAGGAACGTCCCACGTCGACTCAGGTCGACGCCTGTTTGAAAAACCAAACGGGACGCGCCCGCTAAAGGGACAGACGGGCGGCGTTGTCTCGCGCATCTGCAGACACGCCCGCTGAGGCACGCACCGCAGACGCGCGCGCTAGCGGGCGTCATTTTTTTGGTTACTTAAGGATGCTGGGCACACGTCGCAAACGCGCAACGCCCTAGCATTCCTCCTTTTTTGTCTTTAAGACTCTATGTACATACAATATTAAAACGCTTATAACTTGAGATCTAGAGCTCCGATTGAGGCGCCGCAAAAGGTGTTGTGTTCATATCAATGACGCGGACACATCCAAGCTATAAAATCCCTGATCAAGGCCCAATAAAAGGAGGGCATACCCTTAGAATAGGATGGTGGCGCGTGATCGCTAGAACTTTGGAAAACTGAGAATACCAAGGCCTTATTAGGACCTTAGGACACCCATAGGCATAGGGATGGACCCCTAATGCCTAAGTAATAAGACCCAACTGCTCTAAACCCATCAAAGATAGGTTAAACTAACCTTGAGTCCCCAAACCATGTTCAGGAACGTACGAGGACAAGAGGGTTAACGCGACTTAGTCAAGTAGGTGCTCTATCACTATTAGATTCTTTTAAAAGAATTATTGTTATTTTGAGAACATATGTTTTAGATATATGACTTGATTTGCATGAATTAATTCAGCATGCATGTTAAATGCTTTGTACATAGCCATGTTTTGGAATGACTGCATATACATTATGCACATACATGTGTTGCAAACAAGTGCATGCATTGCATGATTTACGTACTTGCAAAGATTGCATGTCCTTGAGGGTTGCCAAAAGACGCTGGAGTGCCGAGGGCCAGGCAGTTGTGAGGGACCCAAAAGAGGACAAGTTTTAACAAAAGGTTTTGACTTATCTTATGTGATTTGGGCAAGTAAGCCCGTGGGTGCTATGCCGAGGGGTCTGGGTTGGCCACCCGGCCTCTACCACTAATAGGTGGATGGGTACCACGCCCAAAAAGAGGCAAGTCCCTACGTCGACTGCATGTGGTACAGGGGGCTACCACTGGTGTCACGGCACTGGGTCGGCGTGTCATAGGCCCCGTGGAGGCTATGACCAAGTGTCCTCAGGTACTCGGGGACCACACGACGAGGAGGTCGTGGGCATAGTGGACCCTATGGTTTGATGAGTTATGTGCATTTCATATAGCATGATATGAGGTTGGTCGACCATACCATACTAGAGATCCATGAGTTGGACTCCATGAGGCATCTATTGCATATCATGATGTCATCATATATATAATACTTTCACTTTTGGAATTATGTGATCTTTTAAGTTATGAGAATTTCAGTTGATTATGGATTCTTATACTGATGTTAAACTCGAGTGTTCAAACATACGCATATTTTGAATTTCAGTTGATTATGGATTCTTATACTGATATCGAACTCGAGTATTCAAACATACGCATATTTTGAAATTGATTATGGATTCTTATACTAATATTGAACTCGAGTATTCAAACATACGCATGTTTTGAATGAATGAGCACCTGATTTTAAAACATCTCATGCATTTATAAAACTAGTAGTGATAGGCCCTACTGAGTATATTATATACTCACCCAATCCTCAACATTTTTCAGACACAAAGTAAATACCTAAGGGCAAGGGACATTTGTACTAGGAGACACAGGCTAAGCACAAGTAAGTAGACCCCTATCTTATCTTTCAACGCTACTTGATTGTAGTTACTCTCTAATAGTTGGGGCTGTGACTAACACTTTCTTGGGAACCATATTGATTTAAAACTTTGCCATGACTAAATAGATTGAGAATGTGTTTTCACACTCGGGGTTTTTATGAAAGGTTGTTTTCCAAATGAAAAAGATTTTCATGCATTTCATATTTATAAAACAAGAGATCTCGCCTTTTTATCAACATTGCATCATATAAAAACCCGGGTCGTGACATATTTAGATTTAATTATAATTATAATTTCAAAAATATGATGCAATCCAAGGCCTGGATCATCACTATCGGATCTTTACATGGATGATCAAGACTCATGTGAGTTGATCAGGGCTTCTGTGGATGTATGTCCTTAGTTTAGGGTTGAGATCTACGATTGATCTATGCAGACATCTAAATTGTGTTTTCCATCAGATTTACATGGTCAGATTTAACTAATTTAAGGGTGTACATTGGTCGGATAGGCTACTTTCAACTTTGGATTGACAATGGGAACTTATCTGTGGGGTCTAATCGTCTATTCGATGTCAACAAGTCACAGTTTGAATAGTGACAGATCGGACAGTTGAGGTTTCTTGATAGGTTTTCATCCAAATTACAACATTTTAGTCACATCTTAGTTAATTTAGGGTCATAGGATTCATCCGTGGTGTCTGATCATAAATCAGACAATGTAAAATTATTGTGTGAACAGTACCCGATTGAATGGCTGAGATTGTCTGTTCTGTTTGTAGTCAATTTAGATCTAAATTCATCAATTCCTCCTATATTATAGTAATTTTAGGGCTATTTAATTCATCTATGGTGTCTGAGCAGCTATCAGACAACAAATTTTTACTGTATGAACAATACCTGATCAAATGGCTGAGATTGTTCGATTGGTCTTATAGTCTAAATTGGAAATCTGAGATGATTTTAAGGTTTGTCAATAGTGTATCTACCTATCCATAAACTTATATTAAGAAATGGATGGTTGGATCATCCTTAAATTTAGATCTAGGATAGAAATTCACAGATTTAACAATTTTCACCAAATTAAGAACAGGGTTTTGTAGATCTTATCTAAAGGAGTGACCATGTTTTTCCCATTCCTAGGCATGCTAGATCGGCTCCGATCTGTAGTGAAATGCTCCATACCTAGCCATGTGCACTGTTCCCCTCTCAATCTAGCTTCGATTCTCCTCGAATTGCGATGGGATCGAAGGGCATTTGATCGCCCCCTATTGTAGAGTGAAATGGGCAGATGGATTAACCATCCAAGCTGCCATTTTTCCCGGCGTAACCTTCCTTTTTTGGCAATGAAACCCCCCCAAAATCCTCCTTTTCTTCCTCTTCTTAGGCGGGCTTGCACTTCTTCGGTTTGCAGGTCGGCCTTCCACCTCCCTTCCTCTCTTCTCCTTCCTCTTCCCTGTTTTCTCTTTCTCCCCTCAGGTTTTCCCGTCTGTGTCGAGTTTGGGAAATAGACCTAATGTATGTTTCTCATTTTACTTAAGTGGGTGGGAGCCATTATCAAATGTGGCCCCCTCCACTTAGTTATTTAACTCCTTTCTTTTCTCTCTTTTCTTTTTATATATTAATCCTAGAATGATTGTGTTTTTTTCTCATCATTCTACCCAGCCTAAGTTTAGTCAACGTGTATGATTGTTATGTACCCAACACCTCATCACCATCGGATTTGCATTTCTACAAGTGGGGGCCACTGGTAAAATTACTAAAATACCATTTTATAAGAAAATTACCATTTATTCGTTCGATCTCTGATTTCAGCAAACTTAGTGAAATTGAAGTCCCATAACTTCCTCATTCAAACTTTGTTTTCAGAGTTGTTTGGCTCGTTGGATTCTATTTTCTAAGTACTATATAATGGTTTTAGTTTTAGTTCAAAATTATTATCATATTAAAAGATATAATTCTTGAAAACTTATAACCTGATCATGTAATAGTAAAATTTTAGGGTTGTTACACCATGAGAGGTGACAGAGGATGAGATGTCCATGAAATATGAATGCATCTACTTATCTGAGTTGAATTAGGGTTAATAGATTAATTATCACCTAAATAAGTTCTAGACAGGTCTAAAGGGACCCGTTTGTAATGACTCTAATTTTTATAACATTAAAATCCCAAGTTAGCAATGAAAAGTCACTTTTTGAAATAAGGGTATTTTGGTCATTTCACTATTCACCTTGACTAAACCCAGAAATTTGGTCCTAAAAATGGTACCATTAGGTGTGTCTTGAAAAAAGGAATCCAACAAGACCAAAATCACCCAAATCAGAGTTAAAATGAGCAAGTTATGGCCCTTTAAAGTCCAAGGGCAAAAATGTAATTAAAAAAATGGATTTAGCCTGCAAAACACAGGGGCCCGTTTTGGTACGGGCACCCTTCATCTTCAACCTCCTAGAGGGTTCTAGAACGGTAGTGATTGGAGGAGAAATCACTACCATTCTGGAGGTTTCTCCACCGCCATTCAAGGGCGGTGGGAGCCCCCTCCAGAACCCTCTTGTAGCTCTATAAATAGAGCTCTTGGGCGCCTATAATGGCATCCCAAAAGGTTGAGAAAAACCCATTTTGGAGAAGCAACCAAGAGGAGAAACGTGGAGAAAAACCCAGCAACGAGCCAGGTATGCCCAAGATCCCTCAAAACCCGTCTTCATAGTAGTCCCACGCTTAGTTTCCCTAAGTTTTTGCATGAAAAATCATGCAAAAATGGGCCCTAGAGAGTCACCAAGGACCCAGGGACAATCCCTGGGCCGCACTGGTTCAACAGGGTTGAACCAGGGTGTCCCGAGGATGCCCTAGTCCCCCAATGAATGAGACGTTCCAGATGGAATGAAACGCATCGACCGCGTTCGAGAGAACCAAACGGGCGCGTCCGTGGATGCGCCTGCAAAAGGAAAAGACGGGCAGGAAATCCAGCATGTCTGTAGACACGCCCGCTGGGGCGCATGCCACTGATGCCAGCGCGTTAGTATTCTAGGATTTCCACTTCTTAAAGCCCGCTGGGGCACATGCCGCTGACGCGTAGCGCTCTAGCATTCTGCATTTTCACTCTTAAAGGCCTTATGTACATGTGATACTAAAAAGTTTATAAGTTGAGATCTAGAGCTCCAATTGAGGCGCCACAAAAGGCGTTGTGTCTGTGTCGACGATATGAACACACCTAAACTATAAAATCCCTGATCAAGGCTCAATAAAAGGTGGGCATGACCCTTAGAATAGGATGGTGGTGCGTGGTTGCTAGAGCTTTGGAAAACTGATGATACCAATGCCCAATTAGGACCTTAGGACACCCATAGGCATGGGGATGAACCCTTAATGCCTAAGTGAAACATTGAGTTTTTGAAAGACTGCATGTCCTTGAGAGTTACGAAAAGACGTTATAGTGCCCAAAAGACGCTGGGTAGGCAGTTGTCAGGGCCAGGCAGTTGTGAGGGACCCAAAGAGGATAGGGTTTGAAAAAGAGATTTTCGCGTGTTTGATCTAATTATGATTTGGGCTGATAAGCTCATGGGCGCTATGCTGAGAGGTTTGGGTTGCCCTCCAGCCTCTACCACTATTAGGTGGATGGGTACCACGCCCAAAAAGGGCAACGTCCCTACATCGACTGCATGTGGTATAGGGGGCTACCACTGGTGTCACGGCACTGGGTCGATGTGTCATAGGCCCCGTGGAGGCTATGACCGAGTGTCCTCAGGTACCCAGGGACCACACGGTGGCTAGGTCGTGGGCATAGTTGGACCCTATGGTATTGTGGACTTATTTGCATTGCATATGACATGATATGAGGTTGGTCGACCATACCATACTAGATATCCATGAGTTGGATTCAATGAAGCATCTTATGCATATCATAATGTTATGATATATATATATATATATATGATACTTTCGATTTGGATTATGTGATCCTTTAAGTCGTTAGTATTTCAATTTGACAATGGATTTTGATATCGATATTGAACTTGAGTGTTCAGACATGCACATGTTTTGAAAGAGTATATGATTTTAAACATCTCATGTATTCTAAAACTAGTAGTGACGGACTCCTACTGAGTATAGTATATACTCACCCAATCCTCAACATTTTTCAGACACAAAGTAAATACTTAAGGGCAAGGAACGCTTGTGATAGAAGACACCCAGACTAAGTGCAAGTAAGTAAACCCCTACCTTATCTTTCAATGTTACTTGATTGTAGTTACTCTCTATAGCTGAGGCTGTGACTAACACTTTCTTGGGAATAATGTCGATTTAAAACTTTGCCATGGCTAGATAATTTGAGAATGTGTTTTGACACTCGGGGTTTTTATGAAAGATTGTTTTCCAAAACAAAAAGATTTTCATGCATTTCATACTTATAAAACAAGAGATCTCTCACCTTTGTTATCAAAATTGCATCATATAAAAACCCGGGTCGTCACAGTTGGTATCAGAGCACAGTTTAACGTTACTCACAGCCCAGTTGTGAGGAGAATGACTTATAATCAAGTTTCATCCATGAAAGAGTAAGGGGTAATAGGATAACACAAACTAAGGTTTGGTGAATTACCTTGTGATTACAGATGCCTAAGAAGAAAGGAAGCAATGCTCCAAGACTTGAAGCCCCACCAGTGGACTCCACTGGGTCGGGCAATGGGATGGCTGAGTTATTCCAATAATTCCTACAGAATATGGGACAATACATGAATAGTCAAAGCCAAACTCCTACCACCCGAGATCCTTCCCCTGATAAAGTAATGGATAGGACTGAGGTTCAGTTAGAAAGGTTTTAGAAATTAGCTCCCTCATTCACAGGAGAAGATGAAGCATCTACAGTTGAAAAATGGTTAATTGATATTGAAAAGATATTTAAAGCCATGAACATAGCTGAAGAAAGAAAAGTACCCATGGCCACATTTGTGTTTAGGGGAGAGGCTACCTTTTGGTGGGAAACAACAGAAAGGACTTATTTTGACCAGTAAGAAACAATAAGATGGGAAGAGTTTAAAAAGGTCTTTAATGACAAATATTATCCTAAACACATAAGAAAACAGAAGGAAAAGGAATTTATGGACTTAGAACAAGGAAATATGACTGTCCAACAGTATGAAAGTAGATTCATCAGCCTCCGAAGATTTGCACCACGTGCTTGTGCTGATGAGGAAGATCTGGCAGAAAGATTTGTAGATGGACTCAACCCAGGACTCAGGAATAGAGTTCTAGGTTTCCAACCTTCCACAGTAGCCAAAGCCGTAGAGATGGCCTCCCTATACGAAAAAGATTATCAAAGGAACCAGGCAATAAAAGAAACCAAGAACATCAACACCATGAGAAATAAAGGAAAGAGACCATTTCAGTCATCTGGACCCAGGCCACCTTTTAAGAAGCCGTTTGAAAACAAAGGAAGAAGACCAGACTGGAAGGCATGCCCTAGGTGTAATAGAAATCATTCAGGCAAACCATGTCCCACTTTCAACATCACTTGCTATAGTTGTGGAGAATTAGGACATTTTGCTAGTAATTGTCCAAAAAGGAATGTACAAGAGCATAAAGAAGATCAAGCTCCAAAAAGCCAAGGACGTGTCTTTGCCCTCACTTCCAGTCAAGCCCAGGCTTCAAATGCAGTAGTTGAAGGTATTCTTTCTATCTATGATATACCTGCTAAAGTTCTATTTGATGCAGGCTCCACTCATTCTTTCATATCCCAGGAGTTTGCATCATCCTTGGACATTATACCACAGGACCTAGACTTCACTCTAGAAGTCATGACTCCTGTAGGCCAGGCACTTCCCACCTATTCTTATCTCCAGGATGTCCCCATTTTGATCAAGGACCATTTGCTACATGCCAATCTTATCCACTTAGATATGAATGACTTTGACATCATCCTAGGTATGGACTGGCTAGCCTTTTATCAAGCCTTTGTTGATTGCCGCCAGAAACGTGTCACTTTTACCCTACCTAATGGAGATACTTTCACCCTCCAAGGAAGAAAGGATTATTCTAGAGCATGTGTTATTTTTTCCATGAAAGCAGCTAAGCACATTGCTCAGGGATGCCCTTCTTCTTAACCAAGATTGAATCTGTCGAGAGTCCCCAACCAAAGCTAGAGGATGTCAAGATAGTCTGAGAATTTCCTGACGTATTCCCTGAGGACTTACCAGGTCTACCTCCACCAAGGGAAATTGAGTTTATCATTGACCTTATACCCGGTCTTTCCCCATTTCCAAAGCTCCTTACCGAATGGCTCCTGCAGAACTAAAAGAACTAAAGACCCAATTACAGGAACTACTTGATAAAGGGTTCATACGATCTAGTGTATCTCTGTGGGGAGCTCCAGTCCTTTTTATTAAGAAAAATGATGGCTCCATGAGATTGTGCGTAGACTATCGAATGCTAAATAGGGTCACCATTAAGAATAAATACCCCCTTCCCCGAATTGATGATCTTTTCGATCAACTTCAGTAAGCCAGAGTCTTCTCTAAGATTGATCTATGATTCAGATACCATCAACTTTGAGTTAGAGAAGAAGATATTCCCAAGACAGCCTTCAAGACTCGATACGGCCATTATGAATTTAGAGTGATGTCCTTTGGTTTAACTAATGCTCCAGCCACGTTTATGGACCTCATGAATAGGGTGTTTAAGGATTACTTAGATAAATTCATCATAGTGTTTGTGGATGATATCTTGATATATTTAGAAACTCCTAAAGACCATAAGGAACATCTCAGGATAACATTAAGCACCCTACGAGCACACAAGTTATATGCAAAATTCAATAAGTGTGAGTTTTGGCTGGAAAGGGTTAATTTCTTAGGACACATTATTTCTCAATATGGCATAGCAGTTGACCCCACTAAGGTTGAATCAAGACGTAATCGGGAAAGACCTAAGACAGTCACAGAAATAAGAAGCTTCTTAGGACTTGCCGGATATTACAGGAGATTCATCGAGGGTTTTTCACAAATTGCTTTACCTCTAACTAAGCTGACCAGGAAAGACACAAGATTTGAATGGACTACTAAATGTGAGGAAAGCTTCCAAGAACTAAAAAGAAGGTTAACTACAGCACCTGTCCTTACCTTACCTTTAAGAAGTGGCAGATTTGAGATATACATTTGCCTTGCGAATCTGGAGACATTATTTATATGGGGAAAAGTTTGAAGTTTTTACAGATCATAAGAGTCTTAAATATATTTTTTCCCAACAAGACTTAAACATGCGACAAAGAAGATGGATGGAATACTTAAAAGACTATGACTTCTCCATTCATTATCACCCTAGAAAAGCTAATGTGGTAGCTGATGCATTAAGCAGAAAAACCCAAGGGATGTGTGCAAGTTTATTAACTAAGAGATGGAAGCTATTACAAGAAGTAATCACATGGAAACTAGATATAAGTAAGCACAAGATCATTATGGTAGGTCTAACAATAAAGTCGGCTGTTAATGAAAAGGTTAAGCAAGAACAGAAAGGAGATCCGGATATACAAGCTTTCATAGGAAAACCAGGGTTTACAAAAAAGGAAGATGGTAGCGTTTACATGAAAGGAAGATTAGTGGTACCGGTTAATGAAGAGTTAAGACAAGAAATCTTAAAAGAGGCTCATCGGTCTAAGTATACTATACACCCAGGAGGAACTAAGATGTATCAAGACTTAAAGAAACAATATTGGTGGGATGGTATGAAAAGAGACATAGGGGAATTTGTGGCAAAGTGTCTAACATGTCAACAAGTAAAGGGTGAACATCAAAGACCTGCGGGATTGTTACAACCCCTTGAGTTACCCGAATGAAAATGGGACCATATGACAATGGACTTCATCGTAGGGTTACCCAGGACCTCTAAGGGTCATGACATGATCTGGGTAATTGTTGATAGATTGACTAAGATAGCCCATTTCCTTCCTATACGCCATACTCAATCCACCGACAGCCTATCTCAGCTATACATCAAAGAGATAGTGAGTCTACATGGCATACCCCTTAGTATCACTTCAAATAGGAACAACCGCTTCACTTCACAACTCTAGAAGTCCATCCAAAAATCCTTAGGATCTTCCTTGAACTATAGCACAGCCTTCCATCCACAGACCGATGGACAGTCAGAGCACACAATCCAGATAGTCGAAGATATGTCGCGAACCTGTGCCCTCGATTGGAAGCAGAGCTGGGATGAAAACCTATCGCTAGCTGAGTTTGCGTACAACAATAGCTTTCAATCAAGCATTGGCATGGCTCCATACGAGGAGCTCTATGGGAGACCATGTCGATCACCCACCAGTTGGAGTGAAGTTGGAGAGTCCAGGGTGCTCCAGTCCGAGCTGGTGGAGCAATGCGCTGAGAAGGTCAAACTCATAAGAAGACGCCTCCTCATAGCTCAAAGCCACCAAAAGAGCTATGCTGATCGAAGGAGGAGACCATTGGAATTCAACATAGGAGATAACGTTTTCCTGAAGATATCTCCCACTAAAAGAGTTATGCGGTTCGATAACAAAGGCAAGCTTAGTCCGCATTACATAGGACCTTTCGAAATCCTAGAGAAAGTGGGAAAAGTGGCCTACAGGATTGCCTTACCCCCTCAGCTATCTGAAGTGCATAACGTATTGTAATGACCTCAATTTTTGTAATATTAAAAGCCCATGAAAAGTTCAATTTTGAAGATACGGGCATTTTGGTCATTTCACTATTCGCCTTGACTGAACCCAAAAACTTGGTCCTGAAAATGGTACCATTAGATGCTTCTTGGAAAAAGGAATCCAACGAGACCAAAATCACCCAAAACGGAGTTAAAATGAGCAAGTTATGGCCCTTTGAAGTTTAGGGGCAAAAATGTAATTTTATTAAAAAAAAAGGATTTAGCTACAAAACACAGGGTCCCGTTTTGATACGGGTACTCCTTCATCTTCAACCTCTAGAGGGTTCTAGAACGGCGGTGATTGGAGGAGAAATCACCGCCATTCTGGAGGTTTCTCCACGACCATTCAAAGGCGGTGAGAGCCCCCTCCAGAACCCTCTCATAGCTCTATAAATAAAGCTCTTAGGCGCCTCTAATGGCAGCCCAAAACATGGAAGAAAACCCGTTGAGGAGCAGTGACCTAGAGGGGAAAACAAGGAGAAAAACCCAGCAACAAGCCAAGTACGCACAAGATACCTCAAAACCCATCTCCACCATAGTTCCAAGATTAATTTCCCTAGGCTTTTGCATGAAAAACCATGCAAAATGGAGCCCGGGAGAGCCACCAAGGACCCAGGGACGTTTCCTGGGCCGCACTGGTTCGACAGGGTCAAACTAGGGTGTCATGAGGACGCCCCGGTCCCCCAGTTGACGAAAACGTTCCAGTCGGAACGTGACGCGTCGAACGCGTCTGGACGCGCCCGCAAAAGGAAAAAAAAGGCAGAAAAGTTAAGCGCCTGTTGAGGTGCACACCGTAGATGCGCAGTGCGCTAGCAAACCAAGACTTTTTCCGTCTTAAGGAAGCCGGTGCGCATGCAGCTGGCACGCAACACACTAGCATTCCGTATTTTTATCCTTAAAGGCTTATATACGTGCGGCACTAAAACACTTATAACTTGAGATCTAGAGCTCCGATTGAGGCACCGCAAAAGGCGTTGTGTCCATGTCGACGACACGGACATACTTAAACTATAAAATTCCTGATCAAGGCCCAATAAAAGGTGGGCATGAACCTTAGAATAGGATGGTGGTGAGTGACCGCTAGACCTTTGGAAAATTGAGGATACCAAGGCCCAATTAGGACCTTAGGACACCCATAGGCATAGGGATGGACCCCTAATGCCTAAATAAGAAGACCAACTACTCTAAAACCCATAAAAGATGGGTCAAACTAACCTTGAGTTCCCAAACCATGTTCAGGAGCGTACGAGGACAAAGGGGTTAGCGCGACCTAGTCAGGTAGGTGCTCTATCACTACTAGATTCTTTTAAAAGAACTATTATTATTTTGAGAACATATGTTTTAAGTATATGACTAGGTTTAGCATGACTTAATTCAGCATGCATGTGATAAATGCTTTATGCATAGACGTGTTTTGTAAATAATTGCATATACATTGTGCATATATATGTTTTGCAAACTATTGCATACATTGCATGATCTATGAGCATTAAGTTCTTGCAAAGATTGCATGTCCTTGAGGGTTTCCAAAAGACGCTGGAGTGCCGAGGGCCAGACAGTTGTGAGGGACCCAAAGAGGACAGGTTTTGAAAAGAGGTTTTTGGCTTATTTGATCTTATGTGATTTGGGCTAGTAAGCCCATGGGTGCTATGCCGAGGGGTCTTGGTTGGCCACCCAGCCTCTACCACTACTAGGTGGAATGGGTACCACGCCCAAAAAAGGGCATGTCCCTACTCGACTGCATGTGGTATAGGGGGCTACCATTGGTGTCACGACACTGGGTCGATGTGTCATATGCCCCGAGAGGTCTGGGTTGGCCACCCAGCCTCTACCACTACTAGGTGGAATGGGTACCGCGCCCAAAAAAGGGCATGTCCCTACATCGACTGCATGTGGTACAGGGGGCTACCACTAGTGTCACGGCACTGGGTCGATGTGTCATATGCCCCGTGGAGGCTATGACACTGTGTCCTCAGGTACCCGGGGACCACACGGCGGCGAGGTCGTGGGCATAGTTGGACCCTATGGTTTATGGACTTATTTGCATTGCATATGGCATGATATGAGATTGGTCGACCATACCATACTAGAGATCCATGAGTTGGATTCAATGAAGCATCTTATGCATATCATAATGTTATGATATATATGTATATGATACTTTCGATTTTGGATTATGTGATCCTTTAAATCGTTAGTATTTCAATTTGACAACGAATTTTTATCGATATTGAACTTGAGTATTCAGACATGCACATGTTTTGGAAAGGGCATATGATTTTAAACACATCACATGCATTATAAAACTAGTAGTGATAGACTCTTACTGAGTATAGTATATACTCACCCTATCCTTAACATTTTTCAGGATAATTCCATCCACGAGTAGAGGACATTTATGTTAGTGCTACAAGCAAGTGAATCAAAAAGGAAACAATTATACATGTAGGTAAATTCTCAACTCTTTGGACATGTATATGTATTTATTTATAGTTGGACTATGTGTTGTGACTGGATAAACCTGGGGAAAAACACTTATGATTTTCTAAAGCTTTTCAAAAACTATCTTAGTTGTTGTGAAAGCAAATGACACTCGTGGTTTTCAAAATGAGTTTAAAACAAAAAGGCTTTCCACTGCATTGCATGGTTTTTTTTATAAAATGGTTTTCAAATAGGGATGCATCCCGCCTTCGGAATTAGATATTGCATTTAAAAATGCATGAGAAAACCCGGGTTGTCACAGTTGGTATCAGAGCCCAGGTTTTATCCTTTCACAGCCGGTCCAGCATGTCCAAGGGTCATAGACAATCAAGAAAATCAAGAAGAAATAGTATAAATTGAAGAAGTAGAGATGACTACTTCTATTTGAGGATTACAATATTAATGTTCATGGCATTTCACCATAAACACATAGGTGAAAAAGGAGATAGTCCTAGCAAATACTTAGATATTGGATTGCTTGAATCCTATCAAAATCATAGGAAATAAGAATTGTTGTGCAGTGGTGCAAAGATGAAATCTCATATAAGGATCATATTGTGATGAGAATGAATGAATGAATGAAGATGATTAATGGACTTGTTAATAAATAGTGTTGACCTGCAATAAAGTAATCTTATCAAAGGTGAGAAAAATCAAAAGACCTAGATGGATATCTTACCATCATAAAGAATATCAGAATATAAGTACACTATCACAAGGATGTGATATATGAGATGTAAAAGACAGACTTTGAGAAAATTTTGATGATAATAGGGATAAGCATACAAGATGATACTAAGGGATAACTTGGACTTGTACTAGATCACAAAGGTATGAATCTTGAAAGACTTAGCTCAATTTTGGATACCTTAATTGAAGTCTTATAAAGAGTGAAGTGCTATCGAATAATAACTACTTGAGTATTATGGAACAAATCCGGAGATGCATACAAGTGACATATTATGTGATAGGGAAATGAATTCAACCGAGTGATCAAAAGATTTTGATGATAATACTAAGGATGATAATAGATTGATCCTAACATGAACTTGTAAGAGAAGCATGGCATGACCAAAACGTCAATACCATTATTAAGACATTGTATGAATTTTATTGAGGCTATAGGCAATTGAGGATTTCAATGATTTTAAGACAATTTAGAATTTCTTAGAGAAGCATTCAGTTTATCATATCTGTTAAGTAAAGGAGTAGATGCAGTATCGATTATATGCAACAAAGTGTATAGACACATTGATCTAAGAAGACAAAAGTGAGGATTTTGAAGAAAAGAGAGAAAGAGATAGAGATAGAGATGTAACCACCAATATTCAACGAATATTTGAATATTCAAAAGAAGAAGATCATGACTTTATGAAGATACATACAATCTTTCATCTTGAAGATAACCAATCAACTTCAAAGTAATAATAATAGTTGAGTTGGCAATGATACGTATAATCGAGAGAAAGCATATGGGGTTTAAGACTTTGAGTAGAGTATCGAATTTCAGGACAATATGTGACAAGAAATTTTCAAAAAAAGAATGGCAACCAACTAGAAGTTAAACTTCTACAAAATGGTTTGATATCAATTAGATTCTTATCAGATCCATTAGCTTATGAGGAACACCAATGGATATAGTCCATAAAAAGAAAATTTTGGTAATATCCTACCTTGCCACTACTTGAGTAAATAAAGGAATTAAGCCAGGACAATAACTTGTCCATTTAGCAATAGGGTACCATCAAGAATCAAATTGAGGTCTTACTATTATAGATTGGAAGACCAAAAATCTTAAGACCATTATTTAGTCATTACCTTTAGAGTACTATTGACTAAATAAAGGTATCCCACCCTAATTAATCAAGTATGCTAGTATCTATGAGTAAGTAGTTGAAGTTATATACTCAGAAGGATGTTATAAGTCTTTAGACTTGAGTACTTGTTAGGCTAAGTTATTTGAGGGTATAAGGCCAGCTGATTAGGCCACATCATGAAGAGCTACAAGTACAATAAATATAGTAACAACTGAGATAGGAGCAAAAATAAGAAGTGATCTAAACCAATGTAAAAGGTTTTTCAAACCTTAGTGGCTACCATGACAAGGTGAAGAAATTACTTTGGGTCTGAAAAATACTACAGACTTGGATTGAAAGAAAGGTAGATAAGTACCGATCACTCTAGAGGCCCTTGAGCTTATAATGTATCTGGGAAGAGATCAATAGGTAATCAAATAAAGTCTTTCTATGTCTAAGAAAATGTTTATGCTTATCTGAATATTGTAAAACTTGTTGAGTAAACAACTTCAGTACAATTTGATATAATCGCTATTGAAGGAGAATTATTGCTATTATAAACTAAGTATAAGAAGGCACTTGAAAGATAAAATAAGGAGGCACTTGAAGAATAAAATTTGAGGGATTGAGAAAATCACTACTTATGAGGATACCTCCTGACAATACAGACTACATGGTTAACGATAAAGCCTTGGTAAAAGATTGAACAATATATTGACATAGGGGATAAGGTGAGATGGCTACCACACTATAAGGTGAGATTGGATGTTACATTGCCTTTTTGACAAATAGTTAGTTGTTATGAGCATATACCAAGTACGAAAAGTCAACTAAAGGAATTTTCTAAGGACTAACCCTACCGGATTGAGTATAGAACTTTTGGACTGAAAGGTTACGAAGAAAACCATCAAGCAAAGAAAGGGCAAAGAGGATGAAGACAAAGGATTCAACCATGACCTAGTAAGGGTACTCGGTTATAAGAAACTTTTTGCCTTGCATGAATGAGAACATTCTTGAAAATCCTAAATGACAAATGGATGAGAAATAGTGAGATAGGCTTCTAGACGAGAACATACGACTCATGATGATGAATCAACCATTAACATTTGACATAAGTTTGGATAAGATCCTAACAGAGGAAAGCGTTTAATGAATTCAATAATTATGAAACTGGATATGAAGTTAGGACATTTTACTTTCAGTATATGATAAGGTGCTTGATGGAAGATGCTACTAATTGGCTTTCATTTTCGAATGTAACCTTGGTCAAGGAAATCAAGTCACATATGGAAAACGACAAGACAGTTGAAAGTCAAAGTTAAGTAAGAGTTTGGCTATAGAGCAAATGATACCATATCAGTTATTGAAGTATCTTGGAGACAAATATAAGAAGCAAAGTTAGACACAATAGAAAGAAGGTAATTTTTTTGGGCTTGTGGATGATGAAGGAGATCACTAGAAAAAAAGGGATTATCCTATGATATTTAAAATAGGAGAAATAAGACCATATGATCTCAAAGAAGTATATACATGAACAAAGAAGCATGATCTTATGAGAAGACTATCTTATACATGATGAGATAAGTATAGGAATCTAAGGAATTCGAGATAGATGAAGCACCGCTAGAAATCGGTATTGTTAAAGTTGTCACGTATGAGAGTATGGCACTGCATCAGAGTATGCAGCGAAAACGGCCCTTATAGGTGAGGCCTTATAAGAGGAACAATATAAATGATAAATTGATGATGAACCTAGATTTGATTCCCAAGGGGGAATGCATCCACCAATAAATCTTCTAAGAGACAAATACCTGGAAGATAATAAGTTATGGAATTTCGAGGAAAAAATTCTTTTAAGGGGGTAATAATGTAATAACCCCAATTTTTGTAATATTAAAAGCCCATGAAAAGTTTAATTTTGAAGATAAGGGCATTTTGGTCGTTTCACTAGTCACCATGACTGAACCCAGAAACTTGGTCTTGAAAATGGTACCATTAGATGCGTCTCG
Source organism: Warburgia ugandensis (assembly GCA_035236585.1). NCBI lineage: Eukaryota > Viridiplantae > Streptophyta > Magnoliopsida > Canellales > Canellaceae > Warburgia > Warburgia ugandensis. The sequence goes on from CP141130.1 coordinate 51,864,809, forward strand.
GAAAAATGAATCCAACGAGACCAAAATCACCTAAAACGGAGTTAAAATGAGCAAGTTATGGCCCTTTGAAGTTTAGGGGCAAAAATGTAATTTTATTAAAAAAACGGATTTAGCTACAAAACACAGGGGCCCGTTTTGATACGGGCACCCCTTCATCTTCAACCTCTAGAGGGTTCTAGAACGGTGGTGATTGGAGGAGAAATCACCACCATTCTGGAGGTTTCTCCACCGCCATTTAAAGGCGGTGAGAGCCCCCTCCAGAACCCTCTCATAGCTCTATAAATAAAGCTCTTGGGCGCCTCTAATGGCAGCCCAAAACATAGAAGAAAACCCGTTGAGGAGCAGTGACCTAGAGGGGAAAACAAGGAGAAAAACCCAGCAACGAGCCAGGTACGCCCAAGATCCCTCAAAACCCATCTCCACCATAGTTCCAAGATTAATTTCCCTAGGTTTTTGCATGAAAAACCATGCAAAATGGAGCCCGGGAGAGCCACCAAGGACCCAGGGACGTTCTTGGGCCACACTGGTTCAACAGGGTTGAACCAGGGTGTCCTGAGGACGCCCCGGTCCCCCAGTCGACGAAAAGGCGCACGCCGCAGACACGCAGTGCGCTAGCAAACGGAGACTTTTTCCGTCTTAAAGAAGCCAGTGCGCATGCAGCTGGCGCGCAGCACACTAGCATTCCGTATTTTTATCCTTAAAGGCTTATGTACGTGAGACACTAAAACGCTTATAACTTGAGATCTAGAGCTCCGATTGAGGCACCGCAAAAGGCGTTGTGTCCATGTCGACGACGCGGACACACCTAAACTATAAAATCTCTGATCAAGGCCCAATCAAATATGGGCATGAACCTTAGAATAGGATGGTGGCGTGTGACCGCTAGACCTTTAGAAAACTGAGGATACCAAGGCCCAATTAGGACCTTAGGACACCCATAGGCATAGGGATGGACCCCTAATGCCTAAATAATAAGACCAACTACTCTAAAAACCATAAAAGATGGGCCAAACTAACCTTGAGTTCCCAAACCATGTTCAGGAGCGTACGAGGACAAAGGGGTTAGCGCGACCTAGTTAGGTAGGTGCTCTATCACTACTAGATTCTTTTAAAAGAACTATTATTGTTTTGAGAACATATGTTTTAAGTATATGACTGGTTTAGCATGACTTAATTAATCATGCATGTGATAAATGCTTTATGCATAGACGTGTTTTGTAAATAATTGCATATACGTTGTGCATAGACATGTTTTGCAAACTATTGCATACATTGCATGATCTATGGGCATTAAGTTCTTGCAAAGATTGCATGTCCTTGAGGGTTGCCAAAAGACGCTGGAGTGCCGAGGGTTAGGCAGTTGTGAGGGACCCAAAGAGGATAGGTTTTGAAAAGAGGTTTTCAGCTTATTTGATCTTATGTGATTTGAGCTAGTAAGCCCGTGGGTGCTATGCCGAGGGGTCTGGGTTGGCCACCCATCCTCTACCACTACTAGGTGGAATGGGTACTACGCCCAAAAAAGGGCATGTCCCTACGTCGACTGCATGTGGTACAGGGGGCTACCACGGCACTGGGTCGATGTGTCATATGCCTTGTGGAGGATATGACACTGTGTCCTCAAGTACCCGGGGACCACACGGCTACGAGGTCGTGGGCATAGTCGGACCCTATGGTTTATGGACTTATTTGCATTGCATATGGCATGATATGAGGTTGGTCGACCATACCATACTAGAGATTCATGAGTTGGATTCAATGAAGCATCTTATGCATATCATAATGTTATGATATATATATATGATACTTTCGATTTTGGATTATGTGATCCTTTAAATCGTTAGTATTTCAATTTGACAATGGATTTTTATCGATATTAAACTTGAGTATTCATACATGCACATGTTTTGGAAAGGGCATATGATTTTAAACACATCACATGCATTATAAAACTAGTAGTGATAGACTCCTACTGAGTATAGTATATACTCACCCTATCCTTAACATTTTTCAGGATGATTCCATCCACGAGTAGAGGACATCTATGTTAGTGCTACAAGCAAGTGAATCAAAAAGGAAACAATTATACATGTAGGTAAATTCTCAACCCTTTGGACATGTATATGTATATGTATTTATTTACAGTTGTACTGTGTGTTGTGACTGGATAGACCTGGGGAAAAACACTTATGATTTTCTAAAGCTTTTCAAAAACTATCTTAGTTGTTGTGAAAGCAAATGACACTCGGGGTTTTCAAAATGAGTTTAAAACAAAAAGGTTTTCCGCTGCATTGCATGGTTTTTTTTTTATAAAATGGTTTTCAAATAGGGATGCATCCCCCCTTAGGAATTAGATATTGCATTTAAAAATGCATGAGAAAACCCGGGTCGTAACACGTATTCCATGTATCTATGCTAAGGAGGTACGTGCTTGACCCCGCTCATGTCATCAACCAAGTACCTATAGAGTTGACGGAGGATCTCAAGCTAGAGACGAGACCAATTGATATCCAGGATCGTAAGAGTAAGAAGCTGTAGAACAAGGACATGCACTTAGTCAAAGTTTTGTAGAGAATTGTGCACATGGAAGAAGAGACTTGGGAATCAGAGTCAGAAATGCGAGAAAAGTACCCCGAGATCTTTTGACTGTATATATAGTAGAATTTCAGGGGAGAAATTCTCCTAAGGGCGTAAGAATGTAATGACTCCAATTTTTGTAACATTAAAATCCCAAGTTAGCAATGAAAAGTCACTTTTTGAAATAAGGGTATTTTGGTCATTTCACTATATACCTTGACTGAACCCAGAAATTTGGTCCTGAACATGGTACCATTAGGTGCGTCTAGGAAAAAGGAATCCAAAACGACCAAAATCACCCAAAACGGAGTTAAAATGAGCAAGTTATGGCCCTTTGAAGTCCAAGGGCAAAAATGTAATTTAAAAAAAAGGATTTAGCCTGCAAAACACAGGGGCCCATTTTGATACGGGCACCCTTCATCTTCAACCTCCTAGAGGGTTCTAGAATGGCAGTGATTGGAGGAGAAATCACCACCATTCTAGAGGTTTCTCCACCGCCATTCAAGGGCGGTGGGAGCCCCCTCCAGAACCCTCTTATAGCTCTATAAATAGAGCTCTTGGGCGCCTCTAATGGCAGCCCAAAAGCTTGAAAAAAATCGTTTTGGAGAAGCAACCAAGAGGAGAAACGTGGAGAAAAACCGAGCAACGAGCCAGGTATGCCCAAGATCCCTCAAAACCCATATTCACAATAGTCCTAGGCTCAGTTTCCTTGAGTTTTTGCATGAAAAATCATGCAAAAGTGGGCCCTGGAGAGTCACCAAGGACCTAGGGATGATTCCTGGGCCGCACTGGTCCCCGAATGAACGAGACGTTCCAGACGGAATGAAACGCGTCGACCGCGTTTGAGAGAACCAAACGGGCGTGTCTGTGGATGCGCTCGCAAAAGGAAAAGATGGGCGGGAAATCCAGCGTGTCTACATATGCGCCCGCTAGGGCGCATGCCGCTGACGCGCAGCGCGCTAGCATTCTGCATTTTCACTCTTAAAGGCCTTATGTACATGTGATACTAAAAAGTTTATAACTTGAGATCTAGAGCTCCGATTGAGGCGTCGCAAAAGGCGTTGTGTCCGTGTCGACGACACGAACACACCCAAACTATAAAATCCCTGATCAAGGCTCAATAAAAGGTGGGCATGACCCTTAGAATAGGATAGTGGCACGTGGCCGCTAGACCTTTGGAAAATTGAGGATACCAAGGCCCAATTAGGACCTTAGGACACCCATAGGCATAGGGATGGATCCCTAATGCCTAAATAATAAGACCAACCACTCTAAAACCTATAAAATATAGGCCAAACTAACCTTGATTCTCCAAACCATGTTTAGGAGCATACGACGACAAAGGGGTTAGCGCGACCTAGCCAGGTGGGTGCTCTATCACTACTAGACTTTTAAAAAAAAAAACCATGATTGTTTTGAGAATACATGTTTTAAGTATATGACTTGTTTAGCATGACTTAATTCAGCATACATATGATAAATGCTTTATGCATAGACATGTTTTGTAAATAATTGCATATACATTATGCATAGATATGTTTTGCAAACAATTGCATACATTATATGATTTGTGAAACATTCAGTTTTTGAAAGACTGCATGTCCTTGAGGGTTACTAAAAGATGCTGGAGTGCCCAAAAGACGCTGGGTAGGCAATTGTCAGGGCCAGGCAGTTGTGAGGGACCCAAAGAGGACAGGTTTTGAAAAAGTGGTTTTCACGTGTTTGATATGATTATGATTTGGGCTGATAAGCTCATGGGCGCTATGCTGAGAGGTTTGGGTTGCCCTCCAGCCTCTACCACTATTAGGTGGATGGGTACCACGCCCAAAAAGGGCAACGTCCCTACATCGACTGCATGTGGTATAGGGTGCTACCACTGGTGTCACAGCACTGGGTCGATGTGTCATAGGCCCTGTGGAGGCTATGACCGAGTGTCCTCAGGTACCCGGGGACCACACAGCGGCGAGGTCGTGGGCATAGTTGGACCCTATGGTTTCATGGAGTTATTTGCATTGCATATGGCATGATATGAGGTTGGTCGACCATACCATACTAGATATCCATGAGTTGGATTCAATGAAGCATCTTATGCATATCATAATGTTATGATATATATATATGATACTTTCGATTTGGATTATGTGATCCTTTAAGTCGTTAGTATTTCAATTTGACAATGGATTTTGATATCGATATTGAACTTGAGTGTTCAGACATGCACATGTTTTGAAAGAGCATATGATTTTAAACATCTCATGTATTCTAAAACTAGTAGTGATGGACTCCTACTGAGTATAGTATATACTCACCCAATCCTCAACATTTTTCAGACACAAAGTAAATACTTAAGGCCAAGGAACGCTTGTGATAGAAGACACCTAGACTAAGTGCAAGTAAGTAAACCCCTACCTTATCTTTCAATGTTACTTGATTGTAGTTACTCTCTATAGCCGAAATTTGTGACTAACACTTTCTTGGGAATAATGTCGATTTAAAACTTTGCCATGGCTAGATAATTTGAGAATGTGTTTGACACTCGGGATTTTTATGAAAGATTGTTTTCCAAAACAAAAAGATTTTCATGCATTTCATACTTATAAAACAAGAGATCTCGCCTTTTTATCAAAATTGCATCATATAAAAACCCGGGTCGTCACACCGTTAGGTGTTGATTTTTAGGCTGTAAGGGCTATTGGGAGTTTGCTATGCTAGGAGGTTCTTGTTAAACTAATATAGTTGTAATCCCCCCCCAGTCTAACCCCTACATCTTGAATAGTTGTTTCCCACTATGACACCATGTTTGTTCAATTCTCTCACATTATCATGTTTGAAATGTAGTTTGTGAGATTTTCCATCATATCATTCATTGTACACCTTGTTACGACAATATTGTTGTCACAAATTAATAACAATGGCAAGCACAAGCTTTCATTATCTCATTAGAGAATGTATATATAATTTAAATAGTAAAGTTTTTAGTATCTAGTACTTTTATTTTATCAATCAAATAGTTTAGTTAAACCTTTTGTTTTTTTGCAAAGTAATGTTCTTTTCTTGAAAAAGAGGTTCTCAAACTTCAAGGGTCTTTTCATAGACTAAAAATTTTGTTTGTGTTGAAGAAGTAATATTAGGACCATTCACAATTCACATTTTTTGAACATTTTTTTGTTTTCTTCCCTTCATAAAAAAGCCTAGTAATTGGTTCTTGAAAACTTCATAAATCAACCCTCTCATTAGGATTTTAACATTGAATTATATATGAAGTCTAAAATCCTAAAGGAATAATGATCCTAATGAAAATAAATCTGGTCATTAAATATGTAAGACTCTTTTCATGCTCAAATAATGATAAAATAAATAATTATCACATGATGAAACCTATTCTATCACATCCTTGTATATCATGAAATAAAATAAACCCATGTCCGTGTACATTTTTGTGGCATCTAATTTCATCACATGAAACAAAATTGTTTAAGTTTCTTTAAGAAAATATAAGAAATCTAATTTTTTAAGTTATTCATCATTTACCAAAATCATAAGAATTAAAATTTTGAGAAATAGTATAAAAACCATGAAAATTTGGAGGAATACATGCTTTGATAATGTTTGGAAAATTCATAACTCAGGTTTCTTCTATTTAAGCATTAGAAAATAAGAATTTTAATTTCTTCCCTATCACACAACATTTTCCTAAAATAAAGAAAGCCACAAAAGTGTGTCAAATTAAACAAAATTTAATTCATTAGATTCCTAAAGAAAAATCTATTTTCCTCCAAACATCGTCGCACAATTCCATGTATTAAAATAGATTAATCAATGACCCTAACAACTGTACAACATGAATCAATGGCTCATTAGAAATCAAAATGTTAAGGTTAAAGATATTCATACCTTTGCCATTTGCTATGTTCAAGGAATTCATGAAGAGAACATATCTTCAAATTATTAGAATTCTTATACAAAATAAATCTAATGAACCTTATCTTAGAGGCAAGTGCCAAAATGTGCTTCTTAAAGATAGTTGAAGCCTTTCACTAAGTGCAAGAGATATTAAAATTCTATCTCCATGATTCAACCAAGTTAGACTCAATACCTCAATTGATTTGTACAATTAAAATTAGTTTGTGCTTTTGTCTCTGAAATAAACGCCGTCAAATAAAGTATTCAAAGTCCCTTTTCAAATATAGAAAGACTTCTTAAAGACAAACAATATAAAAAACTCAATTCACCTTAGAAATGAGAACGAAACATATAAAAAATCTAAAAGTTTCAAGAGAAATTAAAAGGCAAGAAAAACTTCACAAGTTCAAAAACTTTAGAACAAGAATGCTAGAAAGAAATACTCTCAGGTCTTGTCTTTCCAACTTGAAATCTTCACATGTAAAAGAACCCTTGAAGATCATACCAAAATAGGCAAACTCTTAAAAAAACAAAGTAGAGAAGGGAATAGAGTGATGCATTAATTGGCAAACCCTAAATAGATGAGAAAGAATAAAGAATGTCTTAACTAGAAAACTAGAGAATTTTGGAGAGAAAGGAGACGAGATGGTAAAAGGAATGCCCTAGGGGGCACCACTTACATGGGGAAGCCTTGTTTGGTGAGCAACATACCTAGTTTGGCCCTCAAGCTTCTCAAAGCAACCTTAATACTTTCCCTTCACACTAATGGTACCTAATAGAAAGAGTTAGGCCTTGTTGTACTTGACCGAAAAATACTCCAACCAAGGTCCACTCAGGCAAAGTTTTATTTCTCACACACAAAAGTAAAGAGAGGAAGGCTTGATTTATATATGGCTAATACTCCCTTCTCTTTGAGATAGGCAGTGTGGAACTAAAGTCCCTTTAACTTTAAAAACAAAGTCTAGTAATAATAAGATTGTTAGTTATATATTGTTCTGCAAATCTAATCCATTCATCATGTTTAAAATGGTTTGTATAGCATAGAGATCAAATTTTATGTTCACTCGATGCTTTGAGCCCATGTTGTCATGAGTAGAAAATAACGACCATCGATTTTTATTAACATTTTCAAAGACCCAAAACAAGTAGCTAGGATTACCCAAATGTATTCATTTCAACTAAATTAACTATTTTTATAGCATGGAGAACATATTGAATGGCTTAAATATACTATAAAAAAAAACGTATGACAAAAGAAGGGTGTGCGTGGATAATGCTAATATTGACAGGAACTTCTTACTCTTACATTTAACATTAAAAAACGGAAAATACGATCCATTAATAGTTTAAAACTTAATTTTATCCGATGCTTCCCGGTTGATACTCTCTCTCTCTCTCTCTCTCTCTCTCTCTCTCTCTCTCTCTCTCTCTCTCTTAATAATTGTAAAGCGTTTACTGCAGTACCACTGCACTAGTTGGGGAAAATGTTTTGGGTGATCCTAACCGTTGATCATCTAACCTTGTTCTAGATAGGCAGTCCCTTTAAATGTCTTATCATGGGATAATCCTATATTTTAATATCGACATTTGGAGTTCATTTTCAATCAGAAAAAGCTAAATCCATTTTATGCATAGCGGAATATATTTTTCTATCATGGGACTGAAAATATGAACAATTTGGATCACTTGGGATCGCCTCTGATGGGCGTAACTTTTAATATGCATGCAACCCCAAAAGAACATGCCCAACATGGCGAAGGGTTCAGATCGCGTAAATTTGGGGCCAATTCCGAAGCCCCATGATCGAACCTAATGCCTTCTGGGTATGAAGCACTTGCAAAGCAGAGAATCAAGCGACGCCATGAACGGAGGAGTGGCAGACGGAGATCGAAGCGACGATGAAAGCAGCAATGAGGAGAAGTCGGTAAGAAGAAGGTGAAACAGAATTCTTCAATACCGGACCTTTTCCCAGAGTGGAAATAAGGCAAAAAATAAAGGACGAGGAAGCAGGGAGGAAACTAGGGTTTGAATATAAAAAAGATGCGAAAAATACGTCGCAAGGGAAGGACCAGAGAGAGGGTTGCACACACAGAAGTAAAAAAAATCTGAGATCTGAAATGCATGGAACCTTGCCAACGGATCTCGATAGAGGAAACTATGAGGCAAAAAGAGAAGGATCCAGGAAACAACGCAGGCTTCACTTTTAATGGGAGATAAAACTTTCTAAAAAAGGAAAGCAGCTTGCAGGAGCGACGGAGAGTCGAGGAAGAATCCAGAAGCAACTGACTGGGTCTGTCGTTCTTGCAGATTATTGAACTTCAAATGGAGATTTAAATGACGGATATCTCTAAAACTGTGGTCTCAATATGACAAACCAGCTTACAGAACTAATGGATCAAACCCTAACCTGGTGTTCGTAAAAAAGTCAGCAAAGCGTGGTAGATCTCCAACGAACATATTCACTGGAAAGAATGTCAAAGATCTTGGATAGATAATTGACGCGAAAAAGCCTATCGCAGAAGAAGCCAGGAAAGAAGAAGACGCCAATGCTTGCCAAAAGATGAGGGAGGCGGGCATAAATCCTACAAAGAAATACTTGTGGCAGACCAGTAGAACCATTTGACCATCTCGGATTTCCCTTGCTTTCGCTGTTCCAGAAAATCAAGTGGATAAAAATATAGATCTACTTGATCGAACAGAAATAGGACGACATCCAAAACAAAATTGGAGCAGAATACAAATACGTCAATGAGCAGAAGTCCGGGATCTTAAAGATGTGGTGGAAGTCTGGATCGCGGTTAACAAGCAAGAGGTTTGCTAGTTGTACCATCAAAAGATGCGGTCTCAAAGGCTCTAGAAAGCTTGAAGAGCCTTTCACTTAAGCCATTCAAGGGTCTTCATCTGTGGTGCTCTGGACAGTATATTCCAGCTGGGCTATACCGTCTTGCAGTCAAAGGCGTACCGCCTCCCGGCTGGTGTATTGTTACTTCAATGAGATAACCAAAGCCTTTGCTGACTTCATATCACCCAAGTCCATTAGCTTCTTCGGCTCCAGAAAGAGAGAAGCTAAAGTCATTGCTCTGATCTTTGGCTCGCCACCTTCGGGTTCTAAGATTAAGGTCAGAGATAAGAACGTCTTCTACTGGATCGGTATTGCGTCAGAGTGGATCGGAAATGACCCTAATTCAGAACGAGAAGACCATCCTGTGTCTTCTGGTGGTGAACGGTGGAGCTCCGGCCAACCTGCCCAAAGGGGGCCAGCATCATTAATTGCTCAATTATCAAAAAGCAACGGGTTAGATTCCATAGCTAATACTAATTCAAAGTCGAATTTCCCTAATGCTAACCTATCGGCACAACTATCGTCATGCACCCCTGCAAACGTCCCTCCGGGACGGGATCCGAAGGATCCAACGGACAACACAAAAGAGGGACCATAACTCTATCAAGACGCCTGTATTGGAAAATACTACATTCACAGAAACATTTTTCCCACGTAACAAAGAAAGGAAAACCACATTGTGGATTCTCCGAAGGCGATAAGAATAAGACAGGTAATAACCTGTAGTCGGAGATTTTGGAAACACTGGATTCCACCCCACGGGGAACTGCTTTGGCAATATTTTGCCGAGCTTTCTTAAAGTCTTCCAAGCCACGGGCCTCCAATTTGAAATGTGGAAGCTACGAACTATTTCATCAGCATCCAACAAAACGGGCATGGACCCGCGTGGCTACCAACAAGTTTTATGGCCTGCATGCGGAAGGTCAAGGGCCGAAGGGAGATAAGACCAAACCTTTCTAAAAGGATATACTTGGGACGGAATCTACGTGGCATAGGAAGACCACGTAAAAATTCCGACTGCGCAAGTTCATTCGAAACCTCAAGCCCTGGTTCATAACCTTGCAGAAGACTAAAAGTTCAGGCTTGGACAAAGCATACGTCAAAATCGATCACTATTTACACAGAAAATGACTGGCTTGTAGTTGACTCTATCGAACGATCAGGGGGAATCATGGTTGAGCGGAACAGAAATCAAGTCTCAGTAATGGAAAACTTCATTGGAGCTTATTCCATCTCGATTAGATTTACAGTCAATACTATGGAGTTTCTGGTTCTCTGTCTGCAGGGATCTACAGACCGATTAACAATCAAGATAGAGAGGCTTTTTGGCTGGAACTGGATGGTATCTCTCACAAATGGCGCGGGCTGTGGATCGTAGGTGACATTTCAATGTCATAAGAGACCCTTGGAGAGAGGAACCCACACAAATTTTTACCCCTGCAATGGCATCTTTCAATAGGTTTATTGGTAATCCTGAGCTTCTACTTCTATCTCTGAGTGGTGGTTGTTATACATGGTCGAATAAACAATTACCAACAGTTGGAATGACCCTCCAATTTCCTAGACGCTACATTCCATAATCCACGACATGGAAAACTTCATTGGAGCTTATTCCATCTTGAATAGATTTAAAGTCAAAATCGGTGGAGTTTTGTTACGAGTCTTGAAGGCCAAGTACTCGAGCAGTATCTAGTATTGTGCACTATCTTGAGAGAATTTTAGGAAAACCAAGGAATGAGAGTGAGATTCTTCAAGGGAACCTGACCTCCAAAGTAAAACACAATGTGTTGTGTTACTGAACACAACATGATATCCACTTTATCTAGCTGGCAGTCCTTAAATAAGCTACAACCAGTTACACATAACTCCCACAATGACTCTGTGATCCTAAAATATAGGATGCACATCTTAGACTCAACAAAAATGTAACAAATCTTTTAAGACTAGGTGATAAAGAAAACAAACTCCAGGAGAATAGCTATCATAGGGGTGACTTTCTCGCACAAAATTTTGCCTTCTGTGCAACACTAAGTAGCTCACTTAGTTAGCCTTCCAACTTTCTCTATTGCAACAAAGGGGGACACAAATACTTTGTGCAACCAAACCTAAGTTTCACACACAGTTTACAAATAACTGCCTAATCTTTTTATTCACTTCTACAATATAAGGATTCAAGCCTTAGGTTACAAACATAATACGGGCATCTCACACACTCCCCTTTGTGTACCTAGGCATGCCTTTAAATAGGCTACAACAAAAACTGTTTGGTAGTTACAACTCAACCACCTTAGTTCTTGTTACTAATCATAGCTTGGCAACTTGCTTATAATTACATGGGGCCATCTTCCCTTGGTGCCATGTAGTGAAACTATTCAGAATTGGTTCAGGAGTCATCTCCCTTTGTTGCCACATGGTAAAAACCATCTACAACTACCTTGGGGAACATCTCTCATTGTGTAATGTGCTAGGAACTATCTGTAACTACCTTCGAGCCATCTTCTTTAGGTGTCATGTGTTGGAACTGTCCATAACTACCTTGGTGCCACATGGCACAAGGATTTTGTGTCACTTATCACTATGATTTGATGCCACTTGCCACTGTGATTTGGCCCCACTTTGCCTTACTTTTGAGTTCAAGTCCCTCTTGGGTGGTTAAGGTTAGTATGGATGCAAGGTGCCACCACATACTTCTCTTACTATGCCACAAGCTAAGGAACTGACAAACCACCCCTAATAGTAGTCGATGACCTTATCAGGATAGATTGAAGATATTCCTCCACTTGCTTTTCAAATTGCCATAACGTAGTATCCCTTTCCCAGCTTACTTCACTTTTTGAGCTGTCCTTATATTTAGCCAAGTAGTTACTCCATCTATTTTTCTTACTTTGTACTTGCATTCTGTGGTCAAGTATATGATCCACTTCATGCCCAAACTATTTTCAAATGGTAGGTGGGGCTCATTTGGATTGAGACCTTTTTAAATCTTTATCCTCATGGGATAGTTTCACTACTACACAGGAGGGTCTTAAAGTCAGCATAAAGAAGTCGTTTAAGCGTGAGTGACTTTAAAAAAATGGCAAGAGAAGGGAATTTTTTAGGGAAGAACTTTTGAAGTCATTTTTATAAAAAAAAATGACTTGAAAAATACATAACTTTTGAAGTTGTTTTAAGGAAGCGACTTGAAAAGTATCATGATAAATTTGGCAGGAATATTTTATTTAGTGAGAATAGACTTTTAAAGTTGTTTACATATAAACGACTTTAAAAGTCCCTCACTTTAAACTTTTGAAGTCACTTAGCACTAAACGACTTCTAAAGTCTTCGATGATTTATAAATAGCTGTCAAAGTACCATTTTTTCCTCTATCTTATTCTTCTCATGGTTTTGGCATGATGGCTTCGTCTTTAGGCCTTATGCTTCTCTCTTTCTCCCTTCTTACTTTTCATTTTTTATATTTAGATTGTTTGTGTCATGGAAGCAACTGTAAGTAAACCATAACTTCTTTTAAATCGCATGAATTCTTTTCTTGTTACTAACTTTTCTATGTTTATATTTTGTAGATCATGTCGGTTTTTGCACTACATATCATGGGGTTAAAGAATTTGTTAGATCATCCTGTTTTTGCCAAAATTGTATGATTTCATTAATAATGACAACTAATTCTCTCTCAAGCCTCACTTTTGAAGAAAAAGAGAATAATACAATTTGTGGTTCTCACCCAAAATTAGGGTTTGATGAAGAGTGGTGGTTATACCATCAACTTTTGGCCAATTTTGATGAAAAAGAGTGGTGCCAACTAAATACTAGGCTAGATTTTGATGAAGAGCATATTCACTTTTTGATCTTAGCTTGACAAGATCTAATAATATGTAACATTTGATATATATGCAACATTGGATGTAATCAAAAAATAATTTGATTTCCTTGTTGATGTGTTTGTTTATACACACACACACACATATGATTGTGTTTGTAAAATCAGTTTCATTATGAATATATATAAATTTGGAATGTACAAAAGGTAAATAAATATATATTTCATGTGAAAATTTAATAATTATTAAAGTCGTTTGTATAAAAACAACTTGAAAAGTCAAAAATGTTTTTATGGAAATAGCTTTAAAAATGTTCACATTTAAAGTCATTTTCATAAATATGACTTTAAAAGTGAGCACATTTAAAGTCGTTTTTATGAAAATGACTTTAAATGTATGAACTTTTATTTAAAGTCCTTTTTTCTACAAATGACTTCAATTGTACTTCTATTTTAAAAATTATTTCGTTAACTTCCATCGTGCCTTTTCACTCTGTATTTATTATTTGTGTGTAAAAATAAAACTAGGCTTCTGTTTCCCTACTCTAAACCAAATCCTATATGTGTGAATTAGAATTACATTCACAAATTTTGGTCAATATCCATTTTTGAGAGTTGGTTAGTATCTTTACATTTGTCTCATATTTATTATGCATATTTGAAGAATTTTTACAAGGTTGTGGGTAGAAATTGTTCTTTTGAAAGTAGATTTCATTTGTGAATGTGCCTGAAATAATTTGCTTTTTTTTCGATGTTAATTGAAAATTTTAATGATATATAGTTATTTTGAATACTTCTAATATATATATATATATATCTAATGTTTGGTAAAATTCCTAACCTAATCTTTTCATGTCTTACAAGTCTCCATGCAAATTTGCTTCGATTTCTTGTGATAATGGATAAATATGCTTAGATGACTGCGATAGGAACATTGAAAGAATATGAGGAGGGTACAAAAAATTTCATAGAGTTTACACTTAGGGTAGGTGTTGATCATAATCACATTTGTTATCCATACTCAAAATGTGGAAACTTGAAAAAAGTAACTATAGGGTGTTGAGAGATCACTTGTTCTTTAATGGAATCGATGAAAACTACCACCCATGGATTTGACATGGAGAAGAACTTTCTCATAAGCCCTCAACAAGGCATGGAATATATGATCAAGATATTGTAGGAAGTATTGGTGACAATAGTATAGCAGTACTAATGTTTTGAGATGCATATGATGACTTCCAAGATGAGGCTAAACAATTTCATGCTACATTAGAGGAAGCTAATGAGCAGCTGTACCCTAAGTGTAAAGATTATACCAAGCTGTCCGCAATGGTAGAACTTTACAACGTGAAATTAAGATTTGGTTTTTCATATCAAGGTTTTACAGAAGTCTTGAAAGTAGTGGGTAAGATGCTACTTAAGGATAATAAATTGGTGAGGTCCACATGGGAGACAAAGAAAACCATGGCTGCACTAAGGTTGAAGTATGAGAAGATATATGTGTGTCCCAATGATTGCATCTTGTATAGGAAGAAGCACAAAGATAAAACTATGTGCCCAACTTGTGGACAACCAAGATGGAAGTTAAAGAAGAATTCAACTGAGACAATTATAAGCATTCTTGCAAAGGTTCTATGATACTTCCCCCCTATTCCAAGGTTCAAAAGAATGTTTCATATAACAGAAACAATGAAGAAATTAGTGTGGCATGCCAATGACAGAGTAGCTAATAGCTTTTCACGCCATCCAACAGATAGCCCAGTATGCAAACTCGTAGACTTCATGTGGCCTAATTTTGGTGAAGAACCTAGAAACCTACGACTAGCATTATTTGTAGATGGTATTAATCCTCATGGTTCTATATAGCAAGTATAGTTGTTGGCCTATTATATTAGTTTGTTACAATCTTCCACCATCTATATGTATGAAGAGGAAGTTCATGATGCTAACTGTGTTGATATCGAGTCCAAAGCAGCTAGGGAATGGCATTGACGTGTACTTATCTTTCTTGATCGATGATCTTGAGACATTATGGGATGTAGGCGTTGAAGCATATGACGCATACAGGAAAGAGTCATTCACCCTAAAGGCTATATTGTTGTGGACAATAAGTGACTTCCTTGCATACGGCCTAGATGCATTGTGAAGGGATACAATGCTTGTCCTATCTATTGTGATCAAACATATGTTGTATGACTTAAACATGGTAGGAAAATGACATTCCTTCAGCACAGAAGATGATTGCGTAGAGACCATCCATATCATTTTAAGAAGGGAGAATTTAACAGGAGTGTAAAGATAAAGACACCTTTAAAGATGTTGATGGGACGTCAGGAATTGGAGTAGGTTGAAAATATTAATGTCTTGTGGGGACTGAATATGAAGAAATCAAGTAAATGTGTAGGTGAAAGTAATTGTAGAAGTTGTTAGAAGAAGAAATCAATATTTTTTCGTCTGCCATACTAAAAATCACTGCATATGCGCCATGTGCTTGATGTCATGCACATTGAGAAGAATGTATGTGAAAGCTTGACTGGTACCTTGCTTAATATTAGAGGGAAAACAAAGGATGGACTTGCAGCTCAAATAGATCTTATGAACATGGGTTTGAAGAGGAGGTTACACCCTAAGGATAGGGGCAGTTGAGGAACATACCTGCCTAAGAAAAATTATACTCTCTATAGAGAGGAGAGGAGAATAATGTGTAAAACCTTTTTCAACCTCAAAGTCCGAGATAGCTACTCTTCAAACTTTAAAAACATTGTTTTCATGGAAGAGCTGAAATTGTTGGGGATGAAGTCCCACGATTGCCATGCATTGATGCAACAACTAATGCAAGTAGCAATACATTCTGTGTTACCAAACAAAGTTAGGGAAACTATTACAAAATTCAGCTACTTCTTTAATGCTTTATCCAAGAAGGTGGTTGATGTTTCAAAATTATAAGAAATTCAAGGTCATATAGTGACAAATTTATGTGAGCTTGAGACAATCTTCCTACCATCCATCTTTGACATCAAGATACACTTAATAGTGCACCTCATTGATGAGGTTAGACTTTGTGGGCCAGTTTACTTGCAATGGATGTATCCATTTGAGAGGGACATGAAAATTTTAAAAGGGTATATACGTAACCACAACCAGCCAGAGAGGTGTATAGCTGAATGTTATATTGTAGAAAAAGTAGTGGCATTTTTCACAGAGTACTTAACAGGAGTGGATTCCATTAGAATCCTAAGAAAGAAATAATCAGTTGCATTTCATGATCCAAAGGTTGTTAGACCTCTATAGAGTGGTCGTGTATTGACCATTGACTATAAAAAATGAGACTAGGAGCATCTTTATGTGTTGCAAAATGTTGATGAAGTCCAACCTTACATTGAGTAAGTTGATCATGCATGCATGCAGTTATTTAAATTTAATTGCTAATGGTTAATTGCATTTTCCATCATTACTCTATTAATTTGTGTGTGTGTGTGTGTGTGTGTGCAATGAACACATGAATGTAGTCAAGGTAAAGAATCTAAGTTACGCAAAGAAATAGAAGTGGCTACAATTTGAGCATTGTCACACTTTCAATAATTGGCTGCGTAAGAAAGTAGAATGAAAGATATCTCACTCAAGTTAAAAAACTACATTCTATATATGTATGTATATATTAATCTTACTTAAGCCTACCTAATATACACAGATTCAAGATCATCGAGAAATAGCAGTCAACAGTATATTAGAAACCTTGGGTTGGATGGAGATGGGACCATGACTAGAAGTAATAAAATATGCCAAATATGCCATCAATGGTTATCGCTTTTACACGAAAGATTGTGATAACTCAAGAGTGCAACAAAATAGTTGAACTAGCTTAGTTGCCAACACTACATTCTTTTCAAGTTCAAAGGATAACAGGTCGATAGTGGCTGATGATATTTATTACAGGGTTATAAGAGAGATTTGGGCCTTGGATTATACTTTCAGAACTATGGTTATGTTTAAGTGTAATTGGGTGGGACACAACAGCATCAAAACTGATGCCCTTGGATTGACATTGGTTGACCTCAATAGGATCGGCTATAAAAATGATAAATTTATTTTGGCATCTCAAGCAAAACAAGTATTTTATGTACAAGATAAACACGATAAGAGATGATCAACTGTTTTATCATCTTGTCTGAGGGATTTTTATGATGAAGATGATTTAGGAGATGCTGAAATAAATTATCCTTCTATTACCAAAACAATCCCATCAATCAAACCATTACTTGGTGAGAATGAGGATTATGTGCGTGATAATGGTGAGGAAGGTGCTTAGGTTTGAAAACAATATATATTTTGGGGTATGTGAAATATGTATATTAGTCAGTTGTAATATATATATATATATACATATATAATTTCATGTTCATAATTTTTAGCTTTGCTTTTGTCATGAGCTATATGGAATATTGACAATGAGCTATATATATGTGCATACAAAAAATGCATGAATCAATGTTGACTACCATAAAAAATCAATTTCATTATGTATTTGAATTATTAGATATTGTAAAGTACTATCATAAAAGGTGTATATTTTTTAATAAAAAATATAAAAAAGTATATACTTTTAAAGTTGTTTATAGATATGCGACTTTAAGAGTCTACACTTTAAAAGTTGTTTAAAATATAAATAGCTTATTTATGTATAACAAATGTATCAACAAATTAAAGAGATAGACCTCCTAAATTTATCATATTAATTATTTAGCATCTTCGATTCTTAAGTAACAATTTACAAATGTTTGAATTATGCGAATTTGGTGTCAAGAAAATCAATGTTAATATAAGAACTACTCTAACAAACACAAGTAAGGAAATGGACACGAAAATTTAAGCTAGCACCCCCACATTCCTCACATCATATAGTTGATTTATCATCCTTTTTTTATTTAATGTTTTTTTATTAGTACAGTTTTTGTACTTCTTTGGTTATCACATATTTTTAGTTCTTTATGAGTGTTTCTACAATATTTTGTGGTGAAAGTAAACTTTGGAATCTTAGTTTCAATCAAATATATATTGTCATTTAAAATTAATTAAGTATAGATCAACCATTAACCCTAACCCTAACCCTAACTTTGAACCCCTAACCTTGGGCACTTAACTCTAACCCCCAACCTTGTTCCCTGAACTTGAACCCTGAACCCTAAATACTTATGTACGAACCCTGAATCCTTACTCTGAACCTTTACCCTGAGCCCTTAACCTAATTAACCCCAACATTGTTATGTGGATCCTCGAACCTCGAGCACCTGAACCCTGAATAGTTAAGTATGTACCATAAAACCTTACCTTGAACCTTAATACCTGAACTCATGAATCAATGTTGACTATCATAACAAATATGTTTCATTATATATTACTTGTTAGATATTGTGAAGTACTAACATAAAAGGTGTACATATTTTGAATAAAAAAATTATAAAAAATTGTACACTTTTAAAGTCATTTATCTATAAAAGACTTTAAAAATGTACACTTTTAAAGTTGTTTATAGATAAACGACTTTAAAAGTCTATACCTTTAAAGTCATTTAAAATATAAAATACTTCTTTATATATAGCAAATGTATTAACAAAAGACATAGACCTCCTAAATTTATCATATTAATTATTTAACATCTTTGATTTTTAAATAACAATTTACAAATGTTTAATTTATGTGAATTTGGTGTCAAGAAAATTAATGTTAATATAAAAACCACTTTGCCAAACACAGGTTAGGAAATGGACACAAAAATTTAAGCTAGCACCCCCACATTCCCACTTCATAATTAATTTATTATCTTATTTTTTTTAATGTTCTTTTATTAGTATAGTTTTTGTACTTATTTGGTTATCACATATTTTTAGCACTTTATGACTATTTCTACAATATTTTGTGGCATAAGTAAACTTTGGATTAATCTTAGTGTCAATCAAATACATATATGTATTTAAAATTAATTAAGTGTAGATGAACTATGCATGAACCCTAACCTTAACCCTAAGCACTTAACTCTAACCCCCAACCCTATTCCCTGAACACTTGAACCTTGAACACTTACGTACGTACCCTGAACCCTTACTCTAAACCCTTCACTCTGAGCCCTTAACCCTGGCCCAACATTGTTACCTGGACAGACTTGAACCCTGAACACTTGAACCATGAATGCTAAACACGTATGTATGTACGTACCCTGAAACCTTACCCTAAACCTTGATGCCTAAACCCATGAATCAAAGTTGACTATCATAAAAAAATTCATTTAATTGTGATTACTTGTTAGATATTGTGAAGTACTAACATAAAAGGTGTATATATTTTGAATAAAAAATTATATACTTTTAAAGCATATTTAAACTCCAAAATAGACTTCCCTCCATCCCCGACTTACATAGAGAAAAATTGAGGGAGAGAAGAGAAGAGGAGAAAAGAAGAGAAACAAGGAAGGCGAGAGGAGAAGAGGGGTGGTACGTACCTATAGTTGGTTGGCCGTGGGGTGGGCATTGGAAGAGGGAGGGGTAAGTTTGTTGGGTTCTGTGCAATTTGGGCGGGGGAGGGTTCAGGGAGGTGGGTGGTTCAAGAAGGCAATGGGAAGGACTTGGGTCAAGGTGGATGGTGGGAAGGAGCTGGGTGGTGGGTGGTGGCAAGGAGCTGGGTGGTGAGAAGGTGTTAGGGGGTGCGGGAGATGGGAAGGAACTCTGAGGGTTCCAGTTTAGGGAGGGGAGGTGGGGTGGGGTGGAGGGAGTTGGGTTCAGGCATGTTGGTGGGCAAAGGAGTGAGGAACTGTGTTCTGGCGACGGGTGGGGTGGGGAGGAGGTAGCTAGGTGTGAGGATGGGGGCAGGAGGGAGGAGGGGAGCTGGGTTCCGGCATGGTGGTGGGTAGGGGATAGGTTACTGCTGTTTATTGATTGATTTTCATGATCAATTTTCATTGTTTTCTGCAGAATTAAGTTATTCATGTGCAAACCTTAGCGTTGAAGGTATTCATTCAGAGGAATCAAAGTTGACAAGCGCAATCTTACAGGTGCTTGATTGCTTCCTCTTTTATTTTGTTTCTTAACATGCATGTCTGGTAATAACATCTAGTAACTCCATTGCATGTTTCCATTTTAATCAATCTCTCTTAGGCTAGGTGGTGTAGCTTTAAAATTACTCGCAAGCTCACAAATCAAATTAATAATTGCATGTGAGAGAGGTCTATCCCATGAGGAATCTCAAGGAATTTCCAGTTGATTTAATCCTATTTAAGTTGCTTAGCTTAGCTAAAGAAAGTTTGCTTTGATAAACATGGAATTTAAACAACATGGAATAAGAAACATGCATAAAATTAGACATATGAGCAAAAGGAAACTTTCTAAAAATAAAGATTTCCAATGGTATTAGAAACTTTCCTAACTAACATGAGTTGAATAAAAAATAATAATGCTAAACTAAAATGAATGATTCTAGGAAGCTTTAATTAAGGAAACTTGCTTAAAATGAAACTTTCCTAAACTAACACTTTCCTAATCCTAAAGCTTTCTAAAAATAAAACATTCTAAAACTAAACAAAGAAAAGTTCTACAACTAAACAATGATGAAAATAACTAAACAAGTAATGCTAAACTATGATGTTATTTGCTTTCCTAGTTAAATCAAAACCAATCTCTCTTAGGCTAGGTGGTTCAGCTTTAAAATTACTTGCAAGCATGCACAAATCAAAGTAATAATTGCATGTGAGAGAGGTCTATCCCATGAGGAATCTCAAGTAATTTCTAGTTGATTTGATCTTATTTAAGTTGCTTAGCTTAGTTAAAGAAAGTTTGCTTTGATAAACATGGAATTTAAACAACATGGAATGAGAAACATGCATAAAAATAGACACATAAGCCAAGGGAAACTTTCTAAAAATAAAGATTTCCAATGGAATTAGAAACTTTCCTAACTAACATGCATTAAATTTTAAAAAAAAAAATTGCTAAACTAAAATGAATGATTATAGGAAGCTTTAATTAAGGAAACTTGGTAAAAATAAAACTTTCCTAAATTAACACTATCCTAATCCTAAAACTTTCTAAAATAAAACATTCAAAAACTAAACAAAAAAATGTTCTAAAGCTAAACTACAACACAAATAACTAAACAAGTAATGCAAAACTATCAATGAAACAAGGGAACAATAAACCACTTAAAGACAAACCACCCAATCACTATGTGCATGACCCATGGAGTTGTGAGCATGGTTCATGAGTAAGAAAATGGTTGAAATGTATGGATTAAAAGTTTGCTAACATGAGATCTAACCAAAATAGTAACTAAACTATCTAAAAATCTAAAGTGGTTCTTAAGAAATCAAGTAAATGAAGTGTATGGACTGCTCAAAATTATGTATGACTCATGAAAGGTAAAATTCCAAAAGTAAGATACTCATGAAACTTAAATCAACCAAAGCATGAAATGACATGGTGCATGTGATTCAAGACATAAAACATGATCATTAAGCCAAAATTTTAATGAACTTCAAGCATGCAAATAACCAAGACAAACTTGCATAAGACAAACTTTATTGGATGGAATTTGGTACATGAATTGTGCATATGTACATAGATGAACATCTAGCATAAGTTAAGCTTATCACTACTTGTGAATACCTACACCCACTAAGAGATGTGAACTCAAAGCAGTGGGGTCAAAGACTAGTAAGAGGTCTATGGGATTTGTAGCCCCTTTACAAATACCTATATTAAGCAAGCAAATACTTTTCATGCATCCTTTATCTGTTTTCCTTGAGGTTAGTCTGTCACATATGTTAGATATTGTATGTTTATGTAAATGGATGGAGACGAAGTCTCCTTTAATTATTTTTTTACTCAAACTATGTTTATCAAGGACATTAGTTTGTTTTCTTTAAATGAATTACATAGCCTTTTTTTTATGTCATTGTTCTAATATCATTGAGTGTTTCTTTGTAGTAATGATGGAACAAGAAGAACATCAAATTTAAGATTATGGCCACATTGAAGAGCATGAACAAGAGGCCAACATGAGCACTACTCCCAAAGAATGGGCAGAGGGTGAACAACAATGGAAAAAGTTATCAAGAGAAAGTCAAAGGGAATTAAAGAAACTATTCAATACAATAGTAGAGGGTAAGAGATTGGTGAGAGTGCACCTGCTTATAATAGTTTTCTCTACCCTACAGTAAGAAGCATGATTCCTATACATTTGAGGATTGGAGACATGTGCCATCCTCCACAAAAGATTCAAAATGGGAAATGGTGAAGGTATGTAAACATTAGGTACATGTATTATTTACATTATAACTTTCCTTATTTTTCAAATATAGTAATTTGATGTGTTCAATTTGTAGTCTACCTTTGACGTGTCGGATGACAAGAAGATGCCTGCTTTACAAGGGGTAGGTGAGCAATGGAAAAAATGGAAGAACTACCTTGTCTGCAATTACATAACTCTAAATGTCAACAATCTGTCAAGGCTGTACATGGTGCCTTCCATTTACTTTTATGTCATTGACCACGAGGCTTGGAATGCATTTGTACAGAACTGTACCTTCACCGAGTTTGAGGTATGTGTAGAAACGATGCTTCATTCTTTTAATTACATGTAACATTCGGTTGTTGCACTTGATCACATATGCAAAAATGTGTAGGTAAAGAGTGCAAGGGAAAGAAAGGAGCACGAAACAAATATGCAGCATCCCCTATCTAGGATGGGCTACGCTCATTTAGAAGAGCATGAAGTAAGCATCTGTGACAATTTATCCCATTCAATTTAATGCTACTATAGTTATATACATGTTCTCTAACTATAATGCCTTTGTTTGAAAGCAAAAAAAGCTAAAACTATGAAATCCATTGATCGCTCTATCCTCTAGAAGATGGCTCATTTAGTGGGACGTACTAGCAATAAGTTTGCAAATGAAACTAGTGGCAAAATTGCTTCACGTATAGTAAGTGGTTCCACTTGTCTACATTTTTTTTACAATTAATTAGATGAAATGATCATGTCTTTCTAATTAAATTTTACAGGACATTCTTACCCAAGAAAGTGCTACTATAGGAGCTTTAAGCAACTCTACTGCGAAGGATGACATCCTATATAGGGATATGGGAAATAAGTAGGACCACCCTAGTTGAGTTAAGGGCATGGGTTGAGGTGTTGTTCCTTCTAAATTCTTTGGTAGAGGATGTATACTTAAAGTTCAAGATGATGTGCAGGCCTACAATGAGCTCGTTAAGAAAATAAATGCTGATATATTTAGACAAATGCGTGAGGGTGGTTTGATGATTGTTACTCCACCCCCTGCTCATAATACATGTCCTACTGTACCTCCATTACATGCTAGTTGCAATTCCCCAATTGATGAAGATAATGAAGGACATTAGCCTCCCCTCGAAAAGGAAATTCCTACCTAGGAGGTATATACATTGACAAAACTATGAATTTTCATTGTCCTTTTGTAATAATTCTATATCTCAACCTCTCTATTACATATTTGATTTGCAGGTGGGTCAATGCTTGTTGGCCTTGGATTTCTATCAAAATATCATGGTAGTTGGTTCATTCTTTGAGCATGAGTCAAACGTTTTGCACGGAATTAGTATGCCACCATATACTAAGCGGGTGTCCATTACCATGGCTTTGAATGCTAATGTCTGCCTACCATTTCTATTAGAAATGGAAAATATTATAACCATTGGGCAGGCAGTTGCATATCACTTTGCTTGGCCGAAGGCACTAGTCATTCCCATATTCCATGGTATGTATCTTATCATACTACCTTCCTCATTAATATTTTTTAGCTAAAGACATCACTTAATTATTTAATAACTCTATACAGTTAATCAATAATAAAATGAGGCACAAAGATCGGCTGCCATTCTAGTGTCACCTTTGGTTACTGCACCAATGGAAGAGGTACTTGTATATATCTTTGATTTTTCTTTCATCATAAATTAGGCCCTCTTCATAGGTTAATATTATTTAGCTAATTTTTTTTACATCTTTTACAGCAGCCGACCCAAAAGCCTATGGAAGTCTCACCTAACATGCCTCGATTCCTAAGGTTAATCTATGGTCTCATCAACAACAATATGGCAATCAATCCTATACAAATCAAGCGGGAAGTGCTGCAGACAATGTTGTTGAAGTGCCACTTATGGCAGAGGACCTAATACGAGTTTGCCCATGGAATCAGGTTGAGCACCCTCATATTGTCTCGTAAATGGGGTATATGCACATACTTGCTTGTAAATCATTTAGTATTTAATTACATTTTATATTTTAACGGTATATGTAATAATTATTTCTTTTAGGTAGCTTCTTGAATGATGCTACTAGCCTTTTTGAGGGTGAGGGTACACTTTACCAATTCCTTGACCCTGGCGTCATTTCTGAAGCAAAGGAGCAATGATGGATCAAGAGGTGTATTTAGGATATTTTGCCAGGCTTCTTTCACTCCTCTCAGGGACAAGGATGAATGATTCCCTACAATAGCGGGTAAGTTCTAATTTTCTTGTTTTCTTGTCAATTTATTATTTACTTAGGGATTATCTACTTCCATTACAATCCCTATGACTATCTATGTAGGTCTCATTGGATGCTACTAATTTTGGATATGCATGGTGGTCATGCTTTCTTTTTTTATTCTTGTGGAGCGCACATCTGTCCGGCCCTCATATATATTATAAATAAGTAAGTATTTATTTTTTTCATGTGTCATGTATAGATAAGTAATTTATTATTCATCTATAATGCATTTGAAATTTAAATTTGTAGGACTTAGTGGGAATGGGCTACAATGATTGAGACTTTACAACTACCAAAACTCACGTGGAAGAATGTCAAGGTATATGAAACAGTTAATTGCTCTAAGTTATCACTAATTAAACCTATATTATTACAAATGATATTGATGAGTTCTTTTTTGTTGTCCTTGTTACATAGTGCCCTAAACAACAGTCTGATTAGAAGTGTGGGTATTATGTCCTGAGGTACATGAGGACCTCATATTTGATTGTACTCCTGTCTCCCATTTAAAAATGGTAGAACACTTTTTATTTTGTATAATCTTATATTTTTCAAAATTTTTTATGGATCTAGCTAAAAAGTTTTAGCTTAACTAAATATGTTGTATTTCAAGTTGATGTGCTTTTTGAGTGGGCAAACAAGAAGAGTTACTCTAGAGTAAATATCAATGAATTACTAAATCAATGGGTTGAGTATGTAATGATTTTCAATTAGATTACTTAGAGTAGCTACATGAACTTGAAATACATAATAAAGTATTTTTTCATTGACTTATGTGTGTTCCTTTAGATTTTATTATTTTCCTTGAAATATATATATATATATATATATTTGTATTTTGAGCAATGAATGAGTGAAAATTTGGAGTGTGGGAATAAATGAGTATGGATGAAGTGAATTTGGAGAACATGAAGTGAATATGCAGCGATTGAATTATATAACTTTGGGAAGATGAAGAATAAGAGGGTTACTTAGAATGTGTATGGATTCACAAATGAAGTGAATGTAGATGTCATACACAATGCATATGTTGTAGTTTCTTATATAAATTATTTTCAAGATAGATGTAGATGGATAATGATGAGTATGGATGTTTTGTAGCTATTATGGATGTATTAATTGTTATATTTTAAGAACAATTTGGGGTATCAAGAAAGAGGTGGATGCATGTTGTATTAGATGTTTGGTTTTTCATGTTTATAAAGATTGTTTGTATTAGGTATATAGAATGTTTGTTATTCAATGTATACACAGGTGGTAGTGTATGAAGAAAGATGTCAATACATTGTAGTGGATGGTGGTTTGGAATGTGCATGGTGATTGAAGTTATTAGGTGTATATGATGTTTAGTTTTTCATGTTTATAAAGATTGTTTGATGTATTAGGTGCATAGAATGCTTGTTCTTCAATGTATACACAGGTGTTAATGTATCAATAAATTAAGGTGTGGATGCAATGTAGTGGTTGTTGGTTTTTCATATTTGTGGAGATTGAAGTATTTTAATGTATACATAGTCTTATGTATTAAGAAGTGGATGAACATTGTTTGTAAATACGTTTTTAATGTTTATAAACATTGTTTGAATATCAGGTGTTTGTTATTCATTGTATATAGGAGGTGGAGCAAGCAAACAAATTTGAAAAAAAAACTTTTAAAGTCATTTTTGTACAAAATGACTTTAAAACTTGAAACATTTAAAGTTGTTTTTTACAAAATGACTTTAAAATTTGAAACATTTGAAGTCATTTTGTCAAAAAACAACTTTAAAATATGAGAATTTTTTTAAGTCATTTTGTAAAAAATGACTGTAAAAGTCATGATATATTCTTTAAAACTTTTTACTTTCGAAGTCGCTTATATCAAAATGACTTCTAAAATAACAAACTTTTGAAGTCATTTTTATATAAGCGACTTCAAAGTTCATCCAAATGAAATTCGTTTGAAGTCGCTTATCTAAAAATGACTTCTAAAGTCATCAACTTTAGAAGTCTTTGTTTTGTAAGTGACTTCAAAAGTCAATTAAAATTTGGTTGTTTTGGAAGGCACTTACAAAAAAAAAGACTTCTAAAGTTGATGGCTTTAGAAGTTGTAAAGTGTATGACTTTTGAAGTCATTTAAAAAAACAACTTTAAAGGTTTGTGACTTTTAAGGCTACTTATTTAAACGACTTTCCAAGTCGGCTCGATAGAAGTCGCTTCTTAAGCGTCTTCTATTATCACTTTTAACTAACTTTAAAAGCCCCTTGTGTAGTAGTGTTTGAGGAAACTAACATGAAAAGTAGGGTGGACTTTCAATCTATTTGGCAACCTTAGCCAATAAGCAACACTACCAACCTTTTGTATTACCTCGAATGGTCCATCATATTCTAAAACCAACCCTCGGTGCAAAGTCTTATTACTAATTTCTTTCTCATTTGCAGAGTTAGTTTTAACAATACACTACTAAAATTTGGGTTTTACAATATGACAAAGACACACCAGTTTAAATACAACTGTCTTATAAATTTTTTTGTAAGATGGTTTCTCAAAACATTTGATAAAAACAGTTTATGATGGTTATTGAAAACCGTCTTATAAAATTGTCTCAATATATAAGACAATTTTCAATAACTGTCTTATAAACTATTTTTATACATTTTTTTAAAACTATCTTATATTATTCATAATATAAGACAGTTTTGAAAATTGTCTTATATTGTCATACATAATATAAGACGGTTTATGAATACCATCTTATGATGTCATATTTTATAAGATGATTTTTAAGAACCATCCTTTAGATCTTCTTTTTAATTCAATTTGAAGTTCAACCTTTAATTTTTTACTTTCAGCTGCTTTGATGAAAACCTCGACCATTGAGTTGGATTTACATACATTTTGACCTGAACTTTTATTTTCTCAAAGATATTGATTAGGTAATATTAAATCTTGTTTTTGTCATACGTTTACTTTATTTGATGTTTATGGGCATAAAATTCCTTTTCTTATTCTTTTATTCTCTTCTATGTATGTGACCAGTCATGTGCATGGATCAGTGTGTGGATCATTTATGTGCATGGATCAGCCATGTTTTTGTATCATTCTTACTTGTCCAAATCCTAGAGTTGAAAAGTTTGAGTCCTCTAATGTATATTATATATGCATTTGGTTAAATACCTAACCTATATTATTATTATTTTCATATTGAGAAAGTCTTTGCAATGATTTGAACATTAAATTTTGGACAAAATGGACAAATATGTTTGGATGACTGTGAAAAAATCATCAAGAGAATATGAGGAGGGAATAGAAAAGTTCATAGAGTTTACACTTGGGGCAGGTGATGATTGTAATCGAATGTGATGTCCATGCTCGAGATGTGGAAACCTAAAAAAGGTTACTGTTGGTGAGTTGAGAGAACATTTGGGCTTCAAAGGAGTTGATGAAAGCTATCGCCTCTAAATGTGACATAGAGTGAATACCACATAGGCTAGTGGTAAGGGCTGAACGTGTATATAAAAAAGAAGCCATTATATGAAGTGTTGCAGATAATAATACAGTTGTACCAATGTTTCTAGATGTATACAATGACTTCCAAGATGACCCAAAATAATTTCAAACTATATTGGTGGAAGCTAACAAGCCATTGTACATTGGGTGTATAGATTATACCAAGTTGTTTGCAATGGTAGAACTTTATAACGTGAAATCAAGATTTGGTATTTTAGATCAAGATTTTATAGAATTGTTGAAAGTCATTAGTAAAATACTGCCCAAGGAGAACAAATTAGCTAGGTCAACATGAGAGGCAAAGAAAACCTTGGCTACACTAGGATTGAAGTATAAAAAGATACATGGCTATCCCAATGACTGCATCTTATACAGAAAGGAGCACAAAGGCAATTATGTCTGCAACTTGTGGACATTCAATATGGTAGATAAAGACAAAATAATTCAAGTGATCGGTGATGTCACTGTAAAGGTCCTATGGTATTTTCCCCTATTTTATGATTTCAAAGAATGTTTTCTATTAAAGAAATAATGAAAAAGCAAGTATGGTATGCCAACGAGAGAGTATGTGATAACTATTTACACCATTTAACAGATAGCCTTGCGTGAAAGCTTGTAGACTTCATGAAGCCTAATTTAAGAGAAGAATCTAGAAACTTACAACTTGCAATTTTTGCAGATGGGATTAGTCTTCATGGTTCTATGAGTAGTAGGTATAGTTGTTTGTGTAAATTGATTGAGAAAATCAATTTAGTTTGAATTTTTAGAAATTCCAGACTGGAATATTAGGTTATTGAAAATTATCTTTTTATAGTGATTAAAACATGATTTAAAACTTAGAAATTATGAATGTACTCAAACCGATTGAAATTACATTAAGTACCTTCAATTTTGAGTTAAAATGAAAAATCCCTAATTTTCTTTATTTTTATGAATAAAAGGGTAAAATGGTATTTTTATACATAACCAAGATCTAAGACATCAATATTTAGAATATACTAGGAAATAAGATTCTAATGCCACTAAGTACACTCAATTCCGAGTATGGGAGAATAAAATATATTTTTCTCCATAAAAGGGCAAAATGGTCTTTTCACACCTCCGTGGGGCCCACAAATGAATCCAATGTCCAGAATGCATCTAATAAGTGGTCAAACCACTACTAGTTGATAGTGGAGGATCCAATGTTAATTTAATATTCAAAAGAATTAAATCATAATTATTACAAGTAATTATGAAAAATTCAAAAACATCTATAAATACACCCCCAAAAATCCTCCAAAAATGTTCATTAAAATTACCATAAAATTATCTTGCTTTCCTAGAAAAACTAGATCTAGATTCATTTCCAAAACTCCCAAAAAAACTCTCTTCTTTCACTTTCTCTCTCCTCTCTCTAGATTGGAACAAGAGACCTAAATTCAATTAGGAACTTTGTTGCAAATCAAATCTCACAAATCGCACCATTCATATTGTCCTAGACTACCTTATCTACAAAACCCCAAAATAAATTTCAAGATCCAACGGTGCAATCAATGAGAAATCACAAACAAGCAATTATCAGGCGATCTTATCATCAACTGGATATTTCTTTACAATTGGGCTGCAAAACCTACATTTTTCTCCAATCAAGTAAGTGAAAACTCTTCCCATACTTATTTCATGTTAGTTTATATAATTTTTATTTTTTAAAAATTAAGTTTAGGTTAAAAATTATAAAAATCATGTAAGGATAAGAACCCTTCATTTCTATATGATGGAGGGCTCAGATAGAAAATCTGAGCAATCAAATCAATCTAGAAGGGTCCAAAACCTCTAGGGTATAATTTTTAAGAAATTTCATCAAATTTTAAGCCCTTGGTTGAAGAGGAATTTATTGGACGATCCAAAATAGACTGTCTGATCTTCTATATAGGATCTGGATCCCAGGACATTGAAGTGAGACGCTGCATGGAAACGTACCTTGTGGGAGTGTCTCTACGCGTGTGCTTCGTGTGGGATGCTGTCTCAATGAAACGTCTGCGCGATAGCGCAAGTCCTGAGAAGCGTATTACCCCGTGCGTCCTAGTGACGTGAGCGTGGCGACCGCTCTGCTCGAACGATTAGGATTGTCGTTTCCCTTGGGCCCAAATCAAATTTGGACCCTCGGAATGACTGTGAACTTCATTAGTCAATTGTGGAGTCATCTGAACTCCAAATTAAGATCGGAAAGAAGCTATGGAAAGCTTGTAATGTCTATTTTCTTCTGAAATCATAAATTGATAAAAAAATCATCAAGAAAATTTCTGTTTTTAAGAAATAAGCTTCCAATTTTCATGATCTTCAAGATCTGAGATGATCAAATCTTGGGGATTTGATTTAATGATGAAATAAAGTAATATTTATAATTTATTTCGACAGATATAAGATAAATTGAGAGATCTATCCTTTATGATAGAAAAACCTTAAATATACAAAGGGACCCACTTGATCAATGAGATCAAGCATGATCAGACCCTTTGGATGGGTTGTATGAATGGGATTATAATGAAATCCAGTTAGATCATGGATTAAATGTGACAAAAAAAAATGGATATGATCTTTGAACCTTAATTAAGTAAAAGCCCTAAATGTAATTAAAACCCTTAATCTAAAGGAAAAGATCTAAAATCTAATGGTTGGATCATAAGTAACAGTTTCTAATAATCTTAATCTAATTAATTTACTTGTCTTTTATTTGATAATAGAATTGTAAAAAAAAATTTGCAAAACAAAGCAGCAGGAATTCTTTTCTTTAGAACTTGTTTTGTAAAACCTAAGTCATCACTTCATATATAACATAAGTAGAATTTTGTACAAGATAAAATTCCATTGAAGGAATATACTTTCATTAAATTCCAGAATCCATCTAGTGGTTCACAGTACAACCAAATCCATTACAATACTTGTCAAAATTACATAAACCAAAACTCAAAGCTCACTATACAATGAAACTCTTATTACAATACAATACTCTCAAACAAAGCAAAATACATGTCTTCAAGGGGTATATCTTGAAGATTATTCTCTTCAAGTCTTCAATTGTCTTGAGCTCCTAACTCTCCTTCCCTGTATTTGAGATATTGTAAAGATTTCAACATTTACAATATCTTAGCAAGCAATGCTTGGTAGGGGATTCAAGAATTATAATAATTAATAATATAATTCTAATACTTCATAATCCTATTATCCCTAAACATATTCATTTATCTACTCTTTACTTTGTAATATATGTACATCTCCATATACATACATACATACTATACATGGGTAAATCAGTTAAATTTATGAAAGTAGTCAAATATCATTCCCAACTAAGCTGATCAATTCTCTCTATTATGAGAATTCAGTATTTTAGCTAATCCTACACTTGAAATTTTCCTTCTTGGGAAATATTGGTAATATACAATTACCTAGCATTTTATTATGCTAAAACATAAGGCATTTCACTATGCCTACTCTCATATGCATCATAGTGCAAAATAATCAAAGGGCTACCATGCTGCAGTCTGATCTGTACTAGCTTGCTCAGATAACTGCCCTATTCACCATTAATACCACTTTAGAAAATATTATGTCACTGCCCATATGGGGAGACAGGACTTTCATAGTGGTGGCATTCCCATAATTGCCCCACCCGACTTTTAGCCTCTCATAGGGCAATGTATCATCAAATCATCAAATTTCAAGAAGCGGGTGGCCAAACCCTCATAACTCCTCTAGCATAGCATCCCCCAGGCTTATGCCTATTAAAACAAAATCACAAGCCTCCAAGCTTGCATGTAAAATAGATTTCATACATATCAGACAATCTGTCTGTTTACTTAGGGTTGAAATATCTTCTTGTTCCCTATTCACTTAGAGTCTAGTCCTTAACCATTTTATATGTGTTTGGTTGGATCATAAGGGTTTCAGGGGATTTAATACAAGTATTAACATTACTCTTGTCAACATAAGGTCATGGGTTCAATCATGTACATCCCATGTAAATGCATTCATCAAATCCTCCTACCTTCAAGTAGTGATCCCTTTTCCCAGATCTTCCATGATCCTGACTGATGTATGTAACTGCACATCCATACATACTGTCAATATATATAAATTATGAACAATCCTATTGATCACTATATCTGATGTTTAGAATGATCTTTGAATCATTCATATCTAAGTATTTTCTATCTCTAAGTCTTTGTGTGTCCATCTCCTTGATCTTGATCTTTCATAGATCCTTTGATCGACAATATACATTTGTTGATAAAGATCAAGGTCCTAGATCTTTTATCAGCTAGTTCTTCTTTTATCTAAGTTTAGTCTACATGCAAGGAGAGGAAGCAAACGGGAAAGGGTTTCTGACCAGCAATCACACTAGATCTAGCGCAGTCGTCTGCTCTGTCTACACACTAAAAAGATAGACAGGGATAGAGGAAGATCAGAGGTTTCCCGACTATCTGACCAAATCTCACAGGAGGAATAACTGACGTGGGTAGAGAGGTAATGTGGCTAGCTATCATCTTCGATTAGGCAAAGTAAAAATGGTGAAAGGGTGAAGATCTGGCATGATATGGAGCTTGGGAAGGCTTTGGTTGTTGGTGAACCGATGCCCTTTGATGGAAAGCCACTAGCACCCTTACCAAACAGATCACATCTTCTGCCAACCCTATGCCTCCTGCCAGACACAGTTCACTATGGCCCTGGCAAAATCCCCCACCATAACCACCTCCTTGTTGAGGTTGAGTGGTCACGGAAGAAGATCAAGGGCGTCTGGGAGAGGAGAGTCTCGAATAGGTATGCCAAATCATGCATGCCAGTGCTGTCTATTTAGATCGCACATTGCATCGGTAAGAAGAGAGATGGGTCTCCGGCAGGCTAGGATGCGCGGCATCGCCCGTGAGGCATCTTGGCCTGGAGAGAGGAAGATTGGTCATAGCCAACTGCACTCAATCCTCACTCTTGATCGTCGGTGGGATATCGGTGCAGAGAGAGAGAGAGAGAGATGTGCATACATACATACATACATACATACATACATACATACATACATACATACATACATACATACATACATATAATAAGATATTGTATTGTGTGTGTGTGTGTGTGTGTGTGTGTGTGTGTGTGTGTGTGTGTGTGTGTGTGTGTGTGTGTGTGTGTGTGTGTGTGTGTGTGTGTGTGTGTGTGTGTGTGTGTGTGTGTGTGTTAAAAAGGGTAGGGGTAGGGGGAAGAGAAAAGAGGATTTATGGCAATAAATAGTATACCCCTTATAAAGTTTCTCAAACCTTGTATACATGAACAAGTAGCCACAATTAATTTGCTTTATTTATTGAATATTTGAATTAATTGACTATTAATTTAGAAAAATCTTCTAAATTAGTTAATAATTATCGTTTAATTCAAGACATAATTAGCATCATAAATTATTTAGTTTTAATTTATGGTATGCTTATATGGAATTGTCTTGATATGAAAATTATTATTTGGATGTGATGTGATTAATGTGTATTTAATATTTGAGGAATAACCACAGCATCCTTAAATATGAAAATACATATATTAAGTATATAATTGTTGATCACATTAAGTTTAAAATGACATTTAATTCTAATTAACATATTGATATAATAATTTTACCCCACCGAAAAATTATTATATTATTATGATTAAGTAGGATGAATAGTAAAATTAATTTTATTTCTTAATTAGCCCACATGCATTGAGAAATATTTATAATTTATTAGTTTCATCATAATTGTCAATGAATCAATTTTGTGTTAAAATATTTGCCCACAAGTAGATTTTAATGACATGATGATTCATATTTATTTGATATGACTTGAAATGGTCAACTTATCATTATATTTGATGGATCATGCCTCATAATTGTTAGTAAGCATGTTTATTTATTTATTTACAGTTCTTTAATCTTTGATATAATCTGATGAAAAATCTAAAATTCCCTATTTGAGTGGTGACAACTATAAAGTTTGGAAGAAGAAAATTCTTCTTCATTTAGGGTACATGGATCTTGATTGTGCTCTTCGAAAGGAAGAGCCTCCTAAAATTAGGGATTCTACCACCAATGCTGAGATCACTGTGTATGAACGATGGGAGCTATCTAATCACTTGAGTATGATGTTCATTAAATCTCGCATTAGTACTAACATCTGTGAGTCGATACCTGAATGTGAAAATGTCAAAGATCTTATGAAAGCCATTGATGAACAATTTGAGTCATTTGATAAGGCACTGGCTAGCACCTTAATGAACTAGTTGTCATCAATGAAACTCATTGGTACCAAAGGATTGAGTAAGCACATTATGAGGATGAGGGACATAGCTGCTTAGCTGAAATCACTACAGATTGAGATTTCTAAGTCCTTTATAGTGCACTTTATCTTGAACTCTCTCCTTTCTTAGTATGGACCATTCAAAATTTCATACAACATACATAATGATAAATGGTCAATTAATGAACTTTTGACCATGTGTGTTCAAGAAGAAGAGAGATTAGTTCAAGAGATGGGTGAGAGTGCACATATGGTGATCCATAAAAAGGACAACAGGCAAGCCATTCATAAGAAAGCAAAAGGCAAAGTTGTAGCCCATATGGACAAGAAAGAGGCTATAAAAGTGTTTCTTTTGCAAAAAGAAGGGACACATGAGGAAAGATTGCCATAAAAGGAAGGCTTGGCTGGAAAAGAAAGGTAAACTCAGTTCTTTTGTATGTTATAAATCTAATATGGTTGATGTTTCACATACCACATGGTAGATTGATTCTAATTCTATAATCCATATTTGTAATTAAACCAAAGGAGACCAATGGAAAGTGAACAGAGCATTTATTCAAAAAATAAGATGCGTTCACTTGTTAAAGCTGTGGGAACATATAGACTAATTTTGAAAACTAGTTTTGTATTGGATTTAGAAAGAACCTTTTATATTCCTAGCTTTTATAGGAATTTGATTTTTGTATATAAACTTATGCCACTTGAATTTTCCTTCTAGTTTCATCAATCTTACTTTAATTTATATAAAAATTTAGTAGTTATTGGAAATGGCACAATGGATGATGGTTTATTCAAGTTCATTTAAATAATGATGTCTCTAATGAAGTAATGGTTATTCATGGTAACGCTAGTATTAAGCGTAATATCATTGATGAGAAATCCTCTATGTTGTGGCACCGGAGATTAGGATACATCTTCATTGATAGAATTAAAAGGTTAGTAAAAGATGGAGTTCTTGAGACTCTTAATTTTACAAATTTTGATTCACGTGTGGACTACATTAAAGGCTAGCAGACCAATAAATCAAAAAAGAGTGCTAAGAGGAGTTCTAACATATTAGAGATTATACATGCTGACATTTGTTTTCCTGACATGAGCTTGGATGGTCAAAAATATTTCATTACCTTTATAGATGACTACTCGTCATTTATGTATCTTTACTTGCTTTACTACAAGAGTGAAACATTGAATGCTTTTAAAATATATAAAGCAGAGGTACAGAAACAATATGGTAAACAAATCAAAATTGTAAGATCTGATAGAGGTAGTGAATATTATGGTAAGTACACAAGGACTGGACAAGTACTTGGTCTATTTGCTAAGTTTCTTCAAGAGCGAGGTATTGTAACTCAAAACACCTTGCCTAGCTCACCAGATCAGAATGGTGTAGAAAAAAGAAGAAACATAACTTTAATGGACATGTTGAGGAGGATGTTCAGCAACTCCAATCTTCCTTTATCATTATGGAGTGAAGCTCTAAAAATAGCAACGTATATATTAAATCGAGTTCCAACTAAGGTTGTTTTTAAAATGCCATGTGAACTATGGAAAGGTTGGAAATCGAGTTTGAGACATATATGCATTTGGAGTTGTCCAACTAAAGTTAGAGTTTACAATCCACATGAAAAGAAATTAGAATCGAGGACTATTAGTGCATATTTTATTGGATATGCTGAAAAGTCTAAGGGATACAGATTTTATTGTCCATCCCATAGCAATAGAATTGTGGAATCAAGAAATGCTAAATTTCTTGAGAATAACGTGGTTAGTGGGAGTTATTGAATTCCAAACTTAGTTTTTGAGGAAAATCGTGTTTCTGATCCAACTCCCACATCAAGTAGCAGACTGGTTATTATTAATGACACCCATTAAAATATGATGGATATTGGACAACCAGTTGTCGAAAATCCAGGTCAGGCTGATAATATTTTAGTAGATCTTATTGAGCATCAACCATAACAAGTTGATGATCAGGAGTCTCCACAAGAGGCTAATGATGTACCTTTAAAGAGATCTACTATAGTATAAAAATCAGCAATTTCTAGTGATTACATTGTCTACTTATAAGAATTTGACTATGATGTTGGTGCTAAAAATGACCTTGAGACATTTTCACAAGCTATGAATAGTAGTAAAACTAAATTATGGCATGATGCTATGAAAGATGAGATATAATCTATACAAATAAAAAGGCCTGGAATCTTGTAGAGTTGCATACTGGGGCAAAGACCATTGGTTGTAAATGGGTTTTTAAAACCAAGAAAGACTCATTAGGCAACATTAAACGATACAAGGCTAGACTTGTTGCAAAAGGATTCACACAAAAGGAAGGAATCGATTATCGAGAAACATTTTCTCATGTTTCTAAAAAGGATTCTTTCCATATCATGTGGCTTTGGTTGCTCATTTTTACTTAGATTTACATCAGATAGATGTGAAAATGACATTCCTTAATGGTGATTTAGAGGAGGATATTTATATGAAACAACTTAAGGGTTTTGTCTTAAGTGATGGTTATCATTTAGCTTGCAAGCTTAAAAAGTCTATATATGGGCTAAAACTAGCCTCCCGTCCGTGGTATTTAAAATTTCATAATATTATCTCTTCATTTAGTTTTGTAGAGAATATTATGGATGAATTTATATATCACAAGGTTAGTGGGAGCAAGATCATTGTTCTAGTCTTGTACGTGGATAACATTTGCTTGCAACTGACGATATGAGATTGCCATATGAAGTGAAACAATTTCTCTCTCAAAACTTTGATATGAAGGATATGAGTGAGGCATCTTATATCATTGGCATTAAGATTGATAGATACATGTCTCAGGGTATCTTGGGCTTGTCTTAGGAAGCCTATATCAACAAGGTTCTTGAGAGATTTCGGATGAAAGATTGTTTGCCTAGTGCAGCACCTATTATTAAAGGTGACAGGTTCAGTTTGAATCAATGTCCCAAAAAATGACCTTGAAAGGGAACAGGTTAAAAACATTCCTTATGCTTCAGCTCTTGGCAACCTAATGTATGCTCAGATTTGTACTAGACTAGACATTGCATTTGCAATTGGAATGTTAGGAAGATATCAAAGTAACCTAGGTTTGGAATACTAGAGAGCTGCAAAGAAGGTCATGAGATAATATAGACAGACCGATGGCTTGAAGGTTGCTGGATATTCAAACTTCGCTGGTTCTCTCACAAATCAATATCTGAATATATCTTCTTATTTGCTAGAGGAGCTACATCTTGGAGAAGTGCAAAGCAGTCTTTGACTGCTACTTCTACTATGGAAGTAGAGTTTGTTTCTTACATTGAGGTGACAAAACAGGGTATTTGGTTGAAGAGTTTCATCTCTGAGCTTTGAGTTGTTGATTCCATCTCTAGGCCACTAAGTAATAAGAGTGGCAGTCAAAGTAAATACATTGACATTAAGTTCTTAGCAATCAATGAGCATGTTAAAAGGAATGAAGTGCTCATTGAACACATTCATACTGAGCTGATGATTGCAGATCCTTTAACAAAAGGCATGCCACCAAAGTTGTTTAAGGATCATGTAATGTGAATGGGACTTGGTTCTCATTTGTCACTTTCTGTTTAAATTATGATGCTATACTTGTAGCACATATTGGTAATGAAACTCTGAATTCTTAAATTTGTCTCCATTTTTGTTTATATACATTTATGATTGGATGACAAATATTTATGTTTGGACCCAAAATAAGCATTTGAGGCTTATTCATAAAGATACAAGACAACACAAAAGGCTTTTCAAAGAAAATACTTACATTGTAATACATGAAAGGTAATAATTGTTTATAAAGAAATTATAATTAATTTCTTTGTTTGAGCATAAAGTTATTTAGACTAGTACATTATGATTTTTGAATTTATAAAGTTACAAATGTTTGGACCAAGTGGGAGAATGTTAGAATTCATGTGGTCCATAACATTCTAATTTAAAATTCTAACGTAACATTGTGGCAACTGCTCATGGCAATTATCCTTGATGGGAGGATAACTGCCATTAACCGTAATGGATGTTTACAAGCAAAGGGTCCCTGATTCTTGGAGTGTATCAAATTCTGTTCTCCATCATCAAACACTGTGGAAGAATCAGATCTTTGAAACTATAAACCAACTGATAATGGTTGGAGGTAAGTTCTTATTTATTTTGTTTTTGCTTTCGTTGATTCTAATTTACTGTAAACATCTAGAAAATGGCTTACACTTCTAAACCCCAAAGAAAAGCAACGTAAAGTGGATGAAAAATGGAAAGAAAAGACAGTGGGTTCTTGAGTAATTGTTGATGGATGAACGATTTTCTGCTTTAGGTCACAATGAAATTCAATGCATGGATGTCATTATTAAGAAAGAATCAAGGACACATGCAATCCATAATCAGCATGCCCTTACATTGTTGTACTCTTGTAATCCATTATCAGTAGACGGAAAGGGATTTTCCCTTCTTCCACATTGGCAATTTCGTTCAAGGAATTAATGACTTATGCAAAATATAAAAATGGTTTGTACATGAAATATCCAAAATTTGATGTTTTCTTTTTTAATTTGTCTTACAAGTTTGAGCCTTTTTTGAAGATTTTTCAGGTGACTTACTGCTAGAGAGGCCAATTATATTGGGAGAATTCTAAGAGTTATGCTAAATAGGTTAGACTTCTTTTCAATTTGCTTCTTTTTAGTTTTTTCCACCCAAGACACCAAAAACCAATTATTGTGGTATGCTTGTCAGATGAAGATGATGTATAGGGAGCTGTTGGGAAGTTTACGGTTAATGACTTTTGTTTTCATGTTTAGGGAAGCTAATGGCATAGCTGATGGGTTTGTTAAATAACTTGTAAGCTAAGATCCTCATATGTCTTCTGTTAAAATTGTTTGTTTCATGATGCCCTTTGGAGGGAGGAGAGTTGTGTTTTGAAGTTTGCTGTCTGAATTTTTGTATTTAGCTTTTATTTATAAATATCTTCATTTTTATTATAAAGAAACAAGTAGCACAAACAAAAATGGTTTCAAATCCATGCAATACGACAAATACCAATGGCACATATCAACATCATTTAGTCAAGTCTCCTATACTAGCATTCATTAAAGTCAATTCTTGAGTTGCATGGTTTACACCCCACATTAAAGAGGGCATATAGTAAATTTTCTATATCAAATATCCAGTCTTACAAAGAAAGCCTTGTGTCGTTTCAATTTAGAAAGTACAGTCTATAAGCACCATCAATTGAAGGAATAAGATTCCACTCATGATTTGCTTTATTTTTAATTCAAACTGAACAGGGTGACACAAGCTTAACAAGATAAAGCTTTAAAGGCTAATCCTGCTTGGACAAGGTCCTAGAGTTTCTAGGTGATTTGTGCTTCTGTTAGACCATCCAAGTGAATGTATCTCTTGATGCCCATGCCTATGGAGAAATCAATCAATCCACATGATAAAAATCCTAAACAAGCAAGAGAGCTGAACATGTCCAAACACTTGATGCAAGTCTTACTTTAAGTACTCAACCTAGGTATTTAACTGCAAAGAATCATCCTACAGTCATGTTACCAAGGTTTCAGGCACTTAAAAAGAGTTTCCTTGGTATCCATTTTAACCTAAGGAACAATTTCCAAATGCTTATCCACAAATTTACAACAACAAAAAAATGAAGAGATTCAGCGATATTACTGTTAGTATAATAGGATCAAAATAAAATGTACATACATACATACATACATACATACATATATATATATATATATATAGAGAGAGAGAGAGAGAGAGAGAGAGAGAGAGAGAGAGAGAGAGAGAGAGAGAGAGAGAGAGAGAGAGAGAGAGAGAGAGAGAGAGAGAGAGAGAGAGAGAGAGCAACCTTATTAAGAGGAGAGAAAACTAAATGAGTTACAACATCATCTCTAGCTCCAATTTATAGGAGTTTAGAGAATTAGAGATCTTGATTTTCCTCCACTATGCCCTTAATTAGGGATAGTAATTTTTCTAGAATTTTCAAAACTAGTTTTGGTCAATCCTGATTGATTCTGATCCCTTTTGATTTTTGGCAGGTATAATCTAGTTATTCCATTGACTTCCATAATGGGGATATGTGGATGGATCTTGTCAATTCTCCCCCTCCATCCCCATGCTATACTTTCTTAGTCAAAATCCATTCCTACTATGTTTCTACATAACATCAATTTTTCATATGTTACCACCTTTCTCAGCATATTTACAGGATTCCCATTAGTGTGAATCTTTTTCAGTTTTAGCATCTGTTCTTCTGTCACCTCCCATATCCAGTGATACAGAATGTCAATGTGCTTTGTGCGCGCATGATATATTGAGTTCTTGCTCAAGTCTATGGCGCTCTTACTATCACAATGTATCTTATACTCTTCTTCTATAGTGCCAATTTCATAGAGAAATTGCTTTATCTATAACATCTCCTTGCTTGCTTCAGCTACGGCAATGTACTCTACTTCTATTAGAGTTAAACACGTCTACAACTTGGGCTACCAAGACATAGCTTCCCTACAAAAGTGAAAAGAAATCCTGATGTTGACTTTCTTCCATCTAGATCTCCTGCCATATCAACATCTGTGTATCCTTCTAGGGTTGTCTCAGTACTTTTGAAACACAAGAACAACTTAGATGTACCCTTCATGTACCTTATTATCCAATTTATAGCTTCCCAATGATCTTTTCTTGGGTTGGACAGAAACTTACTTATGATGCCTACTGCATGAGCTATATCGGGTCTTGTGCACACCATAGCATATATCAAACTCCCAACTGTTGATGAATAAGGAATCACTGCCATTTTATCTGTCTCTTGTGTCAATGAAGGACATGCGTGTTTGCTTAGATTGAAGTGGTTTCTAAGTGGAGTATTGATTGACTTAGCACTCTCTATGTTGAATCGCTTGATTACATGTTCAACATACTTCTCTTATGACAGCCATAACTTTCTAGCTTTTCTGTCATGTATGATTTTCATGCCCAAGATCTGCTAAGCTGGTCCTAAGTTCTTCACGTTAAAAGACTTAGATAACTCCTCCTTCAAACTGCAAATCATTGTTGTATCTTGTCCAACTATCAACATATCTTCAACATAAAGTAGGAGAATGACGAACTTACCCTCAGGTAGTCTCTGAACATATACACACTTATTTGCAGCCATCCTTATGAATCCTTGACTTATCATTAAAGAGTCAAACTTCTTATACCACTGCCTTAGTGCTTGCTTGAGACCATAGAGGCTTTTCTTTAGCTTGCACACCATCTATTTCTTCTCTGCAACCACAAAGCCTTCTGATTGTTTTATGTATATTTCTTCTTCCAGGTCCCTATGAAGGAAAGTGGTCTTCATATCCATCTATTCAAGCTCCAAGTTCTTTCTAGTCGCTAGTCCAACTATAATCCAGATTGATGTCATCTTCATTACCGATGTGAAGATTTTGTCGAAGTCAATTCCCTTCATCTTTTTTGAAGCCTTTGACAACTAATACCACTTTATACTTGACTGGTTCTCCATTGCTGCCTCTTTTCACCTTAAATACCCATTTATTTTTCAGTGCTCTTTTCCCCTTGGGAACTTTCACTAGTTCATGTTTGATTTTTCTATAGTGAGCTTATCTCTTCTAGCATTGCTTGCATCCACTTGTCCTTGTCAACATGCTTCAGGGCTTCCTGAACACTCTCTGGCTCCCCCTTGTCAGTGAGTATGATATACTCTGATTTTGAGTATCTTTATGAAGGAATTAGAATACGTCCTCTTATTGATATCTTTGACTAAGGCTTAGCTTCTAGTTGAGAAGTAGCTTCACCATTTGATGGTCCCACATCTTTTGGTAAAGGTGACTATTGCTCCCCTACTCAAGTTCCTCTGCCTCTTCTTCTCTTGGCATAAATTTTTAGTCAACCTGTACAAGTGTAGAATCTAGTACTAGATCTAGAGCATTGTTCCCTTCTTCGTTGGCCTTTCTCGATTCTTCATAGAACTGGTTTTCTTGAAATATTATGCCTCTGCTTCAGGTGATCCTTTTCCCTTCAAGGTCCCACAATATGTACCAAAATTCCTCATTGTCGTATCCGATGAAGATATAAGGAGTAAACTTCAAGTCAAGTTTTTGTCTCATCTCCTTGGATAATGTGCAAAGGCTTTGCACCCAAATACTCTTAGGTGTGAGTATGATACTTTCTTGCCTGACCACTTAAGTTTTGGGACTTCAAAGTCTAATGGTGTTGATAGTGATTTGTTAATTAGATAACAGACAATTATTATAGCTTCGCCACAGAATGGCTTAGGTAGCTTAGCCATACTGACCATGCATCTTACTCTCTCCACAATGGTTAGGTTCATTCTTTTGGTTACTCCATTGTGTTGTCAAGTACTTGAGATCATCTTCTTATGTCTAGTACCACACACTACGCAATATGCTTTAAATTCTTTTGAGGTGTATTCCTCTCCGTTGTCTGTTCGAAGACATTTCAACTTCTTTCATGTTTGTTATTCCACGATCGAGTAGAATCTCTTGAAGTTTTCTAATACCTGGTCCTTACTTTTTACAAAGTATACCCATACCCTCTTAGATGCATCATCTATAAACATTACAAAGTATTTATTTCCTGCCCAAGGACTCTACTTCCATGGGACCACATACATCCAAGTACACCAAACTCAATAGTTCTTTTCTTTTATTGCCTGAAGAAGAGAAAGTAACTTTGTGTTGCTTGCCAAACAAACACTGGTTACAAGGTTGAGAGTTATGCCTTCGGCTATTTCTATGAGCTTCTTCTTTGTGAGTGTGGATAGCCCTTTCTCTCCCATGTGACTAAGTCTTTTGTGTTATATATTTGGCAATGCTTCATCCTCTACTGTGTTATTTCAAGTGTTTTTGCAAAGTAGTTAGCGTAGCCTTGTCAGTCTAGAGCTGGGATTGAGATCAGGTTCAACCTAAGTTCTTAGATGTGCATTACCTCCTTTAGCACCACTATGTAGCCAAGATTTGTTTTGATGTGCACATCACCAATCCCTACTATTTTTGGGAAGTTATTATTCCCCATCTTCACAATGCCATAGTTTCCTTCCTTGTAGGTGGTGAAAATTTCCTTGTGTGGAGTAGTGTGGGAGGAAGCTGCTATGTTTACCACCCACTTTGCTTCGCTATTTGCCACATGTAGGCACGATTCCTCTTCAGCAATGAGAACTTCTATGTCCTGAGCAATTGTGAGAAGTGTTTCACCATTATCTTTCTTTGGCTTATATTGTCCCATCTCATTTTTCAATTTTAGGCAATCCTTTTTCATATGACCTTGAATGCTGTAGTGGAAGCACTTGAATTGCTCCCTCTCATGACTCTTTGATCTGCCGTGAGTCTGTAATCTCCTTCTCTTTTTGCTCTTACTTCTCCCCCTCCCCTATCTCTTCTACTATGTTTATTTTTTGTTAGTATGGGGAGTCTATACTGACTTCTTTTCTCCTAGCCTCTTTATTGAATAGGGCTTCTTTGACCATAGCTATGGTTAGTTTGCCCTTTGGTTTTGAGTTACTGAGGGAGACTACTAGAGTCTCCCAGCTTTTAGGTAGTGAACTTAACAATAGTAGGGCTTGCCCTTCATCTTCCAGTTGTAGTGCAACTAATCTTAGTTGATTCACCTAATTTTGAAATTCGTTGGTATGCTTAGTTACGGTCATACCGCTCCTCAGTTTGAGATTCACAAGCCTTCTCATTAGCAAGGCTTTATTTTGTACTATCTTAGCATGATACATGTTTTCTAGTTTTTCACAAAACATAAGCATTTTCTTCTTAGGCTATGCCATGAAAAACACTATGGTCAATCCACTGTCTGATCTGCCAATAGTCTTTTTATTTATTTTCATCCATTATTTTAAAAAAAAATCTCAAGTCTTACTCCCTAATCATCTAGCAAGTCATGAAGATCCTTACAGTATAAGAGATCTTCCATCCTGGGCTCCACAAGGCATAATTAGTGGCATTGTGTTTTATCATGGTTCTTGCCACAACATTTCTTGAACCAGTCTTCCATGAATTTTTAGTATATGAATCTATCTTTTCTAAGTCAAACCATGACAAATGGAGTGCACGGTTTGAGTCTAGAATAATCAAAAACTGTCTTTGTCAAATTTGAGGGGTGCCCAAAATTTTGAGTACATGGAAGTGTCCTTATCAAATTTGGGGGTGCTAATTAGGCATACATGGGGTGTCCAATGTGATTTTTTAATGCATTAATTTAGGCCAATAGGGGGTGTCAATATCAAAATTTGGGTCTG
The DNA here is from genome assembly GCA_035236585.1 of Warburgia ugandensis. Taxonomy (NCBI): domain Eukaryota; kingdom Viridiplantae; phylum Streptophyta; class Magnoliopsida; order Canellales; family Canellaceae; genus Warburgia; species Warburgia ugandensis. The sequence goes on from CP141130.1 coordinate 51,909,568, forward strand.
TTAATTTAAGACCTTAGGGGGTGCCGATATAAAAAATTGAAGGTCATTATTTGTGCACTTAGTATAAATAGAAAAGGGTAAAACTCTAACATCTTTGGTTTCAGTTTGTAGCATCTCCCTCTCTATCTATGATGATTGTTGGTGCATCTCCCTTTTTTGTCTCTGATGATCGGCGATAGCATTTTGCAGTGGCCCTTAGATCTCCCTTTGGATTCGGCATGATGATGATATGTGGCAGTGCAGATAAGTCCTTTTCTCTCCCTTTTTGTATCTTTATTCTTCCCTGATGGTCGACAATGTTAACTGTTACTTCTCCCTCCCAAAGGGCCAGCATCGTTAGCTATTTGTTACTATCAATATCCCATCCTCCCCCCCCACCTTTTTTTTGGATTTGGTGATTTCAGTTAGTTTTCACTACTCGACTGAAACCCTATACCTCCTTCTCCCCTCTCTCCCCCTTTTTTGTTTCAAATCCATTGTCGCTCCTCCACCAACAACTTCTGATCTCCCTCTCAAGGTGGTAGCTTCTTTGCCGATAGTAGCCCACCCCTTGACTTTTTTTTTCTCTTGCTCTGGCAATCGACTACTAAGCCGATTAGATTTTTGTTTTTGTTTTTGGTTTACTTTGCTGACAATTGTTCCAATTTTCTTTGTCCGGTGATGATTGCTGGCTACCCAGTTCCACCCCCTTTTTTTGTTTTGTGAGAATCTTATTGAAAAAATCTTGCCATCGGTCTGGTCTGGTGGGCTAGATTTGATCGGTCTGGGCTGGCCTGCACTGGTCATTCTAGGCCTATCTGATTAGTCTTGGCTAATATGCTTTAGGCCTCTCCTTGGCCTGGGCTGGATGAGGACTGAGCCACTCCTTGGTTTGGGCCTAAATTGGGTTGAGTTGCTCCTCAGCTTGGGCTGGATCAGGACTAGTCCACTCCTCTGGTTAGGTTTGAACTATTTTGGGCCTTTCCTTAGCATGGATTTGATCTAGATCTAGGCCACTCCTCACTAAGTAGACCCAGAACTAGGCTTACAGTCGAACTATAATAGGAGGGAGGGGGAAGCTTAGAGAAGAACTGGTTTATGATCTTTGGCTTCTCGTTCTAGGATTTCTCTGGCATACCTTCAGCACTCCTCTAGCTCTGATACCACTGTCAAGATAATATGATCAAAATAAAAGCATTCACACAGAAGAGAGAGACCACATTTACATGGTTTGACCAGTTTAGCCTACATCCACGGGAAGAGGGAGAGAGAGCAACTTTATTAAGAGAAGAGAAAACTGAATGAGTTACAACATATTTTCTAGCTCCAATTTATAGGAGTTTAGAGAATCAGAGATACTGATTTTCCTCAAATCTACCCTTAATTACAGATCATAATTCTTCCAAAATTTCCAAAACTATTTTTGGTCAATCTTGATTGAGTCTGACGACTTTTGATTTTTGGCAGGTCTGATCCAGTCAATCCACCGACTTCCATAATAGGGCTATGGTGATGGATCTTATCAAGTACCATCAAGAATAACCTCAAATATCAATCTCAAAAATTTGAAACTAATGATTACTACTACACAATGAAAAATGAAATACTTCCTTGTTATTTGTTTAGGATGAAAACTAAACAAATAACATGTCCAATAATGATGCCTTAGTGAGAAATTTTTCTAACAAAATTGAGGTATAAAATCAATAGCCACATGATAGAAAGATCTACGGGCTACAAATTGCAGAGGTGGCTAAGTTCCTAACCTCTTTTAAATGATACCATTGGAAATCTATCTTGTTTAATTCTTTGCTTTAGTTTTTTTAAAATGAAATGTTATGATGTTCAATCATACATCTATTACATAGTACTAAATGATTTTTAGATTGAGTTATGTTAGCGAATCAGCTAGACTTGGCCTTCCTTTTTCCTCTAAGCCGGATTCTAAAGTTTTATGGATTGGAGCTTTTAAGTCTTTGCTGCTCTTGAAGAAGGCTTGGTGTCACAGACGTGCATTGCAGGGCCCGTGACCAGGGCTTACACCCTTTAAGGAAGGCTCACTTAGGGCGTGGACCTGACCTTAGGGACTTAGGTCTGCCCGTGAAGATCCATGGAACTAGGCCTAAATCTAGAAGGCCTGGTTTCTAGTGAATTCTTTGTAAATATCTAGAAAGGTAGAAGGTTAGAGAGTTGTGTAGAGTTTTCTAGAGAGAGTTCTAGATTAGTCCCCAACCGTTAGATGGTTGACATTTGTATTAATTCGAGCCATCCCTTGAGGAGTTGGATGGGTGAGAAGAAGTATAAATAGGTGTAAGCTCCTCAATTGTAACCATCTCAGCTTTGTGAAACTTAATAGAGTGGGAGACTTTCCTTCTGAGTTTGTCTCATTACTTGAGTGGGTGAGTGAATTTAGCCCTAGAAAGTGAGAGTTGAGGGGTTAAAGGCTGACTTGTGCAAGGGAAAGGAGTTGTGCACAAGTGCCGCATAGGTTTAGCTAAGGTGAAATTGCAACCCCGTGACAATTAGTACCAGAGCAAGTTGACATGGGAGTTGCTTAATGAGTATTGGGGAAAGCTCATGGCAATATCATGACAAGTGAGTCAGGAGAGACCAACATGCTAGTGGAGTTTCAAAAGAAGTCAAGGAGGGAAAAGTCTAGAGAGCCATCAAGGGATGTGGCTTTGGATGCTTGCCTCACTATGTTGGAGAAAAGATTTGGTAAGTTCGAGCAAACTCTTGCCGATTGCTTGAACAAGTCTAGTGCCTATGTGGAGGCGTTACATAGCCTTCAAGATGAGATACAACGCTCCTTTGAAGTGGTTAAGGTTATGGATACCAAGACCACAGAAAAGGTGGAGAGCATGTTTAATCGTCTTGAGACCATGGAGGGAGAAGTAGCCAGCTTACATGAGAAAGTGGCCGAGTTAGATGATATCAAAATTTGTCTGGCCCTATTAGAGAAGGCTGTGGCTAGTAGTGGAGGGCTTAGACCAAAGGAGACTACTCCAAAGGTCCAGATCCCTGAACCTACAAGGGAACCTGTAATGCTAAAGACTTAGAGAATTTTCTGTAGCAAATGGAGCAATACTTTAAAGCTGCCAAGATTTCAGAGGAAGCTATGAAGGTGGATGTGGCAACAATGTATCTTTGTAACAATACGATGCTATGGTGGAGACGAAGGTATGGCGATGTAGTTGAGGGTCGTTGCACCATAGTCATGTGAGAAGAATTTAAGAGAGAGATAAAAGCCCAATTCTTCTTGGAGAATGTGGAATACTTGGCTAGGAAGAGTCTGAAGTGTCTTAGGCATGTGGGATCTATTCGTGAGTATGTCAATTAATTTATGGCCTTGCTCTTGAACATTTTAGATATGAATGAGAAGGACAAGTTGTTCTTCTTAATGGATGGGTTGCAACCTTGGGCGGAACAAGAGTTGCAAAGGAGGGAAGTGCAAGACTTGGTCATTGCACTCTCAACGGCTGAGAAACTAGTGGAGTTTAACAAAAGGGCTGAAGGCACTAGAAAGGAGGAAAAGGGCAAGGCTAACGGAGGCAACAGTGATGAGGACATACTTAAGGGTCGTAAGGAAGAAGACAAGGAAGGTAGACATGACCCAAAGGGCAGAGGTAAGTTCATTCCTCGACGCATTAGATGCTTCCTATGTGATGGAGACCATTGGGCAGTGGATTGCCCAAAGAAGAAGACCCTTAATGCCTTGGTGGTTGAAAGGGAGAACCACAAGGTAGTGGATGAGGATGAAGAGGAGGAGCCTAAGATGGGGGCCCTTAGACCCCTCAATGCTGTGACAGGGCAGGCATCAGGGACCAAACCTGCCAATGGAGGGAAAAGTTTAATGTATGTAGATGTGTGCCTCAAAGGCAAAGGCGAACGAGCTATGGTGGACATGGGAGCTACTCATAACTTCATCTCTGAAGGGGAGGCTAAGAGATTAGGCCTCAAGATGAAGAAGGATGAGAGCATGGTCAAGGTAGTCAACTTCGAAGCGAAGTCTGTACTAGGAGTTGCCAGAGACGTACCTGTCAAGGTGGGGGAGTAGTAAGGCACCATCACTTTGACTATAATACCTTTGGAGGATTATGAGGTTATCCTGGTAATGGATTTCCTCACCAAGGCTAGAACAGTCCCTACGCCACACCTTAGAATGTTGAGCTTTTTTGATGAGGAGACCCCTATGCAATCCCAGTGTTGAAGAATGGAAAGGGGCAAGGGAAGTTGCTATCCGCCTTGCAATTAATAGAGGGATCCACAACGAGTGTGGAGTCGGCACAATTAGACTTACAACGTCTAGGTGCCATTGGGGTGCTGAGGTCTGAGGAGTCCAAGGAGAGACCAGTTGATGATAAGGGTGTGTCTCAATAAAGAAACTTTAAGAGGGACAAGACCAAGCTGAGACATGTAAGGACCACGGGAGCTGGTAGCTGCTACACCCATGTGCAGGAGGCATAGCAACAGAGTGCATCAAAAGAGAAGCGCCAGAGGGGCGACGACTTCCAACTGTGCAAAGGTGCACAAGTGTGTAAGAACGCATACAATATGAAGGAATCAAAGAAAGTCCTAGAAGTGCACAAGAGGGGTTGGATAGTAAGGTGTAAAGGGAGGGACACAACAAGACATCTCATGAAGAGGACAAGGCAAAATGAGACTTGCTCAAATGCAAAGGATGCGACACCAGCAAAGATGTATCAATGAGGGCATTGACATTATCAGGTGGGGGAGTCTGTCACGGACTTGCATTGCAAGGCTCGTGACCATAGCTTACACCTTCTAAGGAAGGCTCACTTAGGACGTGGACTTGACCTTAGGACCTTAGGTCTGCCTGTAAGATCCATGGAATTAGGCCTGAATCTAGAAGGCCCGTTTTTTAATGAATTCTTTGTAAATATCTAGCAAGGTAGAACATTAGAGAGTTGTGTAGAGTTTTCTAGAGAGAGTTCTATATTAGTCCTCAACCGTTAGATGATTGACATTTGTATTAATCCGGGCTATCCATTGAGGAGGTGGATGGGTGAGAACAAGTATAAATAGGTGTAAACTCCTCAATTGTAATTATTTCAGCTTTGTGAAACTTAATAGAGTGTGAGAGTTTCTTTCTAAGTTTTCTCATTGTTTGAGTGAGTGAGTGAGTATAGTCCTAATAAGTGAGAGTCGAGGGATTAAAGGCTAACTTGTGACACGGAAAGGAGTTATACACAAGTACCGCACGGATTTAAATAAGGTGAAACTGCGACCTGTGACACGGGGCTGTTTAAGTCTGTCTCTATCTTCCCTCGTTTCCCTCCCTCGCTCCCTCTGGTTTTGGCACTCCGAAGAAGAAACAAACCCCAAAAATCCCTAACCGGAAGCAAAAGAAGTTGATCTTTGATCTGAAAAATGTCGGGGGCTACTCCTGCTGCGGAAGAAGATAAGAAGCCAATGGATCAATCGGCACACATCAATCTCAAGGTCAAGGGTCAGGTAGGTTTTCTTCCGCTCTTATGTTTCATCGTCTTTTTTAGGTTCTTTTTCGGTTTTGGTGCTTTGATCAGTGTTGAATCAAGTCTTTCTTATGGAATACATTTTCAGTAATCTTTTTCTGGTTTTGGTTCGACCTTTGCACTGGGGGTTCTGTTAATTTTTTGTGGAACGGATCAATGCTGCAGATTATTGTACATTTTCCTGTTTTCCCGTCATTCGCTGATTGTATTTCTACTTTGTTGTTGTGTTTTGTGTTTGATAATAGGCTTTTGGTGACCTTCTTTTGTAGTATATTAAGTTTTCTAGGGTTTTGGTGGCTCCAGCTGAGACGAATGGATGATACTACTGTGTTATGTAGATAATTGGATCGTAGACGCAAGACAATTAGGTTTCTCTCTCTCTCTCTCTCTCTCTCTCTCTCTCTCTCTCTCTCTCTCTCTCTCTCTCTCTCTCTCTCTTGTTCTGGCCCTATTGCAGTATTCCGATAGGAGAAACGTTCCAGATCTGTATACTTTCAACGAAAAAAATGAAGAACTATCTGGTCGGTGAGAAAGAAGGGCATTCGTTGATTTAGCGTCTGGGTTCTCTATTCTTGCTTAAACTTGTACTGAGCAAGCAACGTGCTAGGCATGTAACTATGACTTGAAAGCGAAGAGCGGAATGAGAGTTGCATTGCCTACTGCTTTTCGTTTCCAGGTAGTTGAGTGTTAATCTTCCTTTCCTGGTAGCAATTTTTACATTTCTCTATCCATTCATTGTCCTTGACTGAAAAAGAGCAACATTAATTGTTGATGTGGGGAGACCTGTCTCGATCCAACAGGACTGTTCAAAATTGTTGATAATTATAATGATCGATCAGGTACTTTGGAACTGAGTTGATACGTTAATTCAGTCAAACTTGGTTCATTTATTGAGTTTCATAGTCAACTTTGTTTATTAAGAATTTGCTTTGAGAAACCTGAAACCCTGGGTTCCTTGAGTGTTTTTATTCAAGTATGTTTTGCTTTACTTATTTGGGTTTCTGAAGGCACAATCCTGGAGCAAGATATCTGTTTCTGATCATTTATGAATCAGATGTAAATGACAATAATGCATATCATTCTTCACTTCCTTCTATAAATCACTAATATATGATCCATGTCAATCATGGGTTTTCCAAACAACTCCCAGAAAGTATTGGTTAGGGTATACCTTAAGGAATTCTATAGATATAAGTTTCTGATGATGGTAGATCTCTGAATTTGAAGGGTATAAACTATCTTTTTAAACTTACCATATCTGACCTGCATCCTTGATTGTAAATGAGTTTCATAGTAATTGATCTGTCAATATTGGGCTGTCTAAGTATCAGATACACAATAAACCTGTAAATTTGGTTTCCCACCGTAAATTTTCTAGTTCATTACGTATAAGCTGTGATTTTGTGTTCAATTTTAAGTATTTCCGTTCCTTAATAGGAAAGACGTAATGAAGCTTGTGTTTTCATAGGCGTTAGAAACAGGTGCTAGTTTCTCTAAACTCCTAACAAGTATAGAGTCTTTTTTTCTTACAGATCATTCTATTTTGCCTTTGATTTTTTTAGGTCCTTTGATTGCTTTTTGAGGTAAATTTTGAAGCTAGCTTGACTCACCCAATTGAGTATATAGCCAGATTCTAATTCTCCTCTGGTTTTCTATAAAGTCAACTATTGTGAAAATTAGTTGGAACAGTCATTGGCCATCTACATGAATGGGTGTTTACAGTGATCAACTTGATTGACTTTGGCAGCCATGAATCATATTGTCCTGAGCCCTTGATAAAATGGGGTATTCAAGTGTTGTGGCAAAGAAAAGTTTAGAAGTTATTTTAAACATCATCATCTTGTGTATGCTCTGATCATCATGAGGCCTGGACCCACTATCCAGCCTGGTGCTGTCCTTTCTGGTCAACAATCCCAATGGTCCATATGCCCGCCACTTGTGGAATGATTGTATCTATTAAAATTAGTTTCAAGAAAGAGTGTCATTGTAGTCAAACTCTGATGATACGTTGGGAGAGCACATCTATATTTCATGTTTTACACCGAGCACCTCTACTGGATGTTAGGATATTTGACAAACGGTTTTCTTTTCAGAATGGACCTGAACCTACTGGATAGCATGGTGGTGGTTCCCCTGATCAGTAACACCAGTTAAGGTTGCCGCTAGTGCAAGGGGTCTTACCTGTTAAATTAAAATTTATGAATTATTTATATTGCAGTTAAACTATTCTAATGCTTCCAGCCAGCAGCTTCTCGGGTTGAGGCGATCCTAAGTTTTAAAATAATTTGATGTGCCATATTGTGTTCTTCTATAAATTGCCAGAACTTGTGAAACGCCATATCGTGCTAATGCTTGTTCATTCTGTAATCTTTTGAGAGAATCATGTTTTAATATCTTTAAGCATGTGGTTGTAGCTTCATATACTTATTAAAATCTCATGGAAGTTCACAGCTTCACAGTACTGTCTCTGATTTGAACAATGAATTCTAGGTTTTCTTCAGCAGATATGTGCATTGCTATTCATGAGTTCCCTAATTTACTATGCTTACTTCCAACCATGGTTAGCATTGTCCAACACACGTGAAATTTGTTATTAGAAATCTATACAAGTGTCCTCTATCATGTAAGTGATACGGATGCCAGTGTTTCATGATTTCTTAGGAAATTGCTTTTGAGCTGTTGTTAAGATCTTTAGGTTTAAGTGTAAACTTGTATAATATTTATGCTTGTAGGCTTTGTCCACAATGACAACTATAATGTAGTATAGATGGTAATATAGGATATTTATAATGTATAACAATAGTTTGTGAATGTCGATGTTGAATAACAGAGTATTAGTAGTGAAGAACAATGGGACATTGAGGGCTGTGATGATAGGTGTTTCTTTTTAAAATGGGTTGGACACTTATGGACGTGATCATTTAAAGTAGTTAGTAGGTTAAAACAGGTTGATAGATGGAATGGATTTACTTGGTTGATTGTTATAATAAAAACAGGTAGATTTTTCTGTAAAGCAGGTTGATCATATTGGATTTGCATGACATAACTCTAAAACAACATGTATTTTTGAGGGGTGAACCAAGACATGATTTGATTATGCTGTGGGGCAGTGGAATTTTAATGGTATTATAAACAGGTGTATTTTCATGTAAAGCAGATTGGATATATTGAATAAATTATTTTTTGTGGGATCCACTTAAGAAGAGTCTAATTTCCTTGTCAGAGTGGGACCTTAGTGGGTTTTATTGTAGGACTCACAGTACTGTCTAACATTAACATTATAGTATATTGCTAGTGCTGGAATGATATTAATGTATAATGTCAAGAGGTTTAAATCGAATCCAAATAGTTGCAGATAAGGACCAAAATGGATTGATGATTTTAGATCCGCATGGATAACGGATCAAAACACCCCAATCCGTATCCAATCTGGACACAGATAATGGATTTGTGGAAGGAGTTGCTATTTCATAGTCACTTTCTTTGAAGGAAACTAGCTAAAAGTCCTACTAGAAACCAATAGCATTTGTGAAAACAAATGAAAATTGGATAGAGTCACAATTTATATAGGCAAGGAAACCTCATATCAGTGCTTCATTTTATAAAGTGTTTACAATTCAAATGGGAAGTGTTTAGGAGACAGTTGTATGAAACTCAAGAGAAGCATTACCCTAAGTGCAAACAGAAGCTCCATGCTGTAATAGTTCTAGTTCAACTGCTGTTGAAGTTGGAAGCTGTTCAAGTAGGACCTTGAACCTAAGCAGTGACTGGGAAAGTGGATGGGACCCTATTATAAGCTTTTTTTAAGTCAATAGAGACCATGTATAGGTCTTTCCTCCTCTCTCTATGTTTCTTTATCAATTGTCTAAGCAGGAAAATATCTTCCATGGTAGATTGCTCAAGTATGAAACCAAACTGGTTTTTTGATACACTTGTTCGATGTAGCAGTTTCTTCTCAATTACTCTTTCAAAAAATTGCATGGTATAACTCATAAGTTTGATCTCATGATAATTAGTGTAACTTTGTATTTTTCTTTTATTTTTATAAATTGATATAATGAACTTCTTCCTCCATTCATTCGGCATTTTCTTCAATTTTACAATCTTGCTAAAGAATTTTGTCAACCAACACTGTAACAGTCCGGTGGCTCCAACATACAACAATATTGTCCGCTTTGGGAAACTGGCCGCCTATACAACCAGCTCCCTCACAGTTTTGTTCTTCTCTGGTTTTCCGAGAAAAAGGTCTTGTACTGTGGGTAGTGTGCGCAACAGATACAATATTGTCCTCTTTGGGTAGCTCCCGATCCGTCCCTCAGCCTTTACCGCTAAACGGTACCTCGGCCTTCACGGCAACGGTTCACCCCTCAAGGTTTTGTTCCATATGGAGAACTCTCATCAGGAGGCCTTATTGTAAGGAGAGTTACACATCACTCTTATCAATAACCCAGCAACTTTTCCCTTAGCGATGTGGGACTAACTCTTTGTCCTTGAGGCGTCTCCCATCTACAGAGTACCTAGGCCTTCACATCTTCCCTCAGGAAATACGCGTCTTCGCGTGTTAACCATGAAATCAGGTGCTCGGGTGTGGCCACTCACACATCGGGTCAAGGGTTGGCTTAGATACCATCTGTAACAGCCCGGTGGCTCCTACATACAACAATATTGTTTGCTCTGGAAAACTGGCCGCCCATACAACCAGCTCCCTCACGGTTTTGTTCTTTCCCGATTTTTCGAGGAAAAGGCCTTGTACTGTGGGCAGAGTGCGCAGTGGATACAATATTGTCCTCTTTGGGTACCAAAAGTCTGAATCCACAGAACAAATAATGCATGTCGTGATCATAAAAAGCTGTGCACAAATAAATCCTGTGAGTGCCTTAACTATACTCACGATGATCGCAATGAGTACTCATTCCAACCTTGGGTCCCTCACATGTAGCCCGCATCACTCTATTTTTTTATGGAGGCTTGTTAGCCAAAACTACCTACTCGCCCTCAAATCGGTACAAGACCTGACTTACCCTGCTTCACCCGATGCAATCCGACCTTGGGTCCCTCACGTGCAACCTGCATCAGTCTATTTTCTGACGAAAGCCTGTCAGCCCAAAACTACCCGCCCTCAAATTGGGACAAGACCCGGCTTACCCCGCTTCACCCAATGGTCTCGGTCAAGATCCATGATAAGGTGTAATTCATAACATATCAAACATGGATGATCATGAAATCAAATGTCACGATAACAAATATGAAGTACTAAACACATTTAAAAATGTTGGATGTTACAAAAACACTCAAATATCTCCCATATACATCCAAACCTCTATTGGTATAACATTTGGCCCCAGGGATTTTCCAGATTTCATCTTTTTCAAGGACTCCTTCACTGTAGGTATTCTAATCCTACAGTCATATCTATAATGTCCAATGTTATTTGGGTTTATGGTACTTTCAATCCTGATATTCTTAGAGAATTATCATTTAGCAATTTTTGAAAGTAGCTTTAGCACCTTTGTTTGATCATGTCATTTTTTACTATTACCCTTTGGTTATCACTTTTAATGCACTTAACGTGGTTCTAAGTCCTTACCCTTCTGTTCTCTTATTTTTGTAAGTTTAAACACATGTTTATCATCTTCTCTTGATCCTGATCTATTATAAAGATCACCTTGTGCTTTAAGTTTTGCCTCACTTACTATTCTCTTAGCAACCTTTTTATGATTCTTGTATTGCTCATAGTTTTCATTATTTTTAGCTCTTTGTCATGCTTTAAAACAATCCCGTTTTTCTTTAATAACTTTTTGCACTTTTTGACTCCACCACCAAGTGCTTTTTTCTTTTGATATTTGTAAAACATCTTTTGCAACTTTTTGGATAGACTTGGCCATATTAGTCTACATGGTGTTTACTTTTGTTTCATTATTCCAATTTCCTTCTACTATCAACTTGTTTGTGAATGATGTTATCGTCTCTCCTTGTTCCGCCCATTAGTTTTTGGATACTTATTAAGTTCATTTCCTTTCTTCCATCTTTTAATGTAGATACCCATAAAACCTATGTTGTGAGGCTAAATCCTCACCAGATATTACCCTACAATCCTTACACATTGATCTTTCAGCATTCCTAAGTAAAAAAAAGTCCATTTGGCTTTTATATGGCCTACTTTTAATAGTTATTAAGCGTTCATCTCTCTTCTTAAAGAAAGTGTTTGCTAGAGCTAGGTTATATGCAAAGCAAAATTGAGGATAGCTTTCCCCCTATCATTTCTTTCTCCAATACCGTAACTTCCATGTACTATATCATATCCTTCCTTTTCTTTTACTAAATGGCCATTTAAGTTTGCTCCTATAAATATACCCTCTATGTTGGGAATTTCTTGCATGACTTTCTCCATATCTTCCTAGAATTGTCTTTTGATTCCATATATTAGTCCTACTTGTGGTGTGTGTGCACTTATAACATTTATAATATTCTCTCCTAGAACAAGTTTTATTAGCATAATTCTATTACTAGCTCTTTTAACGTATACAACTTTATCCTTTAATTCTTTATCCACTACTATCCTTACGCTATTTCTATTACTGTCCTTTCCTACATATCCGAGCTTATATCCATTGATTTCTCTAGTTTAGCCCGTTTCCACTTGGTTTATTGGACAAGCGATGTTGACTATCCTTGTTTCATCGTATCTATTAACTCCAGACTCCTGCATGTCCTTGTGCCTATATTCCATGTAGCAATACAAATCTTATTCTCCCGAGCTAGCCCATTTACCCGTGTACTTCTCGAGCCTAATGACATGAATGCATGCCTACTTTCCATTGCGCTTGGGTTTTGATGCAGCGTGTCACTTTTGAGGGAACGCTCTAGTAGCTCTTGCTCATTTTCCACTACACCTAGGATCTTATGCAGTGCTTTGCTTATGGGGAATGCCCTAGCCTAAGGGAATGTCAATGATCGTTTCAGGCAAGGGGGTTTGTCGTAAGTTTTCCTTGTAGGCTAGCACATGACGCAAAACCCTCCTTTTTGTCTGGGTTAGGGACCGGTAGCGGCATAGTTAGTTCCAGCCTTCTCTGATGTTGTTGTTAAAATCCAATATTAGCCATGAGGGAGTTTTCTTATTCCCTTTGATTTTTTGATCAATAACCTATAATACCCTTACACGGGTGGACATCCCTTGACTTTTGTTGGCAAGAAAGTTGGTTCCACAAACCTTGAATTATTTGATAATGTTGGGCTTGTGGAGTTCTTTTTCATTTTACTTTCTGACTTGCTGTTGGTAATTGTGGTAAGATGTGCATATCCCTAAGAAGAACATCTGTAATAGAAATATTGGACTGATTACCATTGATGAGAACTCTGATTCTGAGGGATGTTTGTGGTTTTGTTATAATAGGTGATGTTTATGTCATGAGTTCCTTGTGGTATGTGGCTGCCTTTATTGGATGCATCACCCAAAAAACTTTTCTAAAATGCATTGGTCACTCTTTTCCTCTCATCCACAGCTCCTCTGGAGCCTTAGCGTCACCTGGCATACCTTTGTTTCTTTCCCTTGTGTTTCTTTTATCCAGTTCCCTTGTAGTCTTGTAGCTAAGCTATATTGCTTCTTGCAATTGATCATTTATACTACTCATTTTTTGGATGTATAGTTCTGAGGTTCGGATTACGTTATTTGCTTCTAATGCAGTTTCAGCTTGCCTTTGATTTGTATCTGTTTCTTCCCTTTGATCCCATTGACTAAACATGACCTTAGTCTTAGCCTTGTCTTAGCATAGCTGTTGAAATCCAGTAATGGTTCTGAGGGAGTCGGCCTTTACCTATCTTTTCGTGATCATAATCTGTAGTTCACACATAAAGATAGTACAGTTTTGGTTTGTTATCAAGGAAATGCATTTAAGATTTCACTTTCTCTTTTCTGCTCTACCTTTCATAAATAGGGGGCATCAAATTTATAGCCAAGTGCTAATGCCAACCATGTGGATCCCTTGCCAAGTCTTGATGCTAATGCTGTCTGCTTGGTCCTTGAGTCACTCTGATGTGGACATGAAATGTTGAGAGAATTTCAATTATTGTCTTTGCTTTGGGAGCAAGGCTTACAAAAAATGCCCTGCCATGCAAGGTCCAAAATCCTTTTGCAGTTCTAGCTTTACCTTCTGTCAATGTGTTTTGGAAACATTCAAGGTTTCCATTCTTTTAGCTACATTGTGGAACTTTTCTAAGACATGAAATTGAAGAGACTCAAAACTTCCTCATTACAGTTTACTCCTCATACTTTGATGGCAGTTGAATGAAAAGTTTAGCTATTGATCATTGGGTTTTCAAAGAAATCTAAAATGAGATCAGTTTGCGGGTGAAGATTGAGCGGAATTGATACTTCGCCAATACACTAGTTGTTTTCTTACTAATTTTTTCGTTGCTAGTTTTCTTAGAGGTCATGGTTAGATTATCCATATGGAGTCCATGACACTTATGAAGATAATCCAACTGTTCATTCAGTTCTAAGTAATTCTTTTCTTTTCATTTGTATATATTTTTAAAGTTTCTTGTTGACTTAGCTTCGAGTTTTTGTCAATTTACTTAATTCTGAGTGTCAAATGAGTTAGAACACTAAATCCATGGTGGAGAGCTTTTGCCTGTCATGATTATTAAAAGAAAACTTCTGTTCTTCTGTGGTAATCCATGCAGAAAAGTCTATGGAGACCTACTGAAGGGGCTCAAAGAGATCTCCGCTCTGATAATTTTCTTCTCTTCTTCCTTTTTTTTTTTTTTTTTCATTCCAATACTTAATATGCTCATATGAGTTTTGAACTCTGAAATCACAGTGAATTCTTTTTTGGTCTCTGAGAATGATTAAAAAAGAAAACTTTCCTTCTTCTGAGTTAAGTCATGTGGAAGGTTTGGAGACATGATTAAAAAAGAAAACTTTCCTTCTTCTGAGTTAAGTCATGTGGAAGGTTTGGAGACATGATTAAAAAAGAAAACTTTCCTTCTTCTGAGTTAAGTCATGCGGAAGGTTTGGAGACCTGAGCTGAAGGGTGATAAAGACTCTGCAATGTGATAATTTCTTGGTTGATGGTTACTTTTAATGCCAGCATAAATATGCATCTGTTGGAGATGCATTCACTCTCAAATTTCCTTCTTAGCTCTTCAAAATCTTAATTTTAAAACATAAACAAAGATCTTGTAGTCTCTGAGGATTATTAAGTGGAAAATTTTCATTCTTCTAGGATTATGTATGTGGAAAGTTTATTGAGACCTGAACCGAAGAGACTAGAAGATCTCCTATACTATAATTTCTTGTCTTGATAGTTAGTGATATTTATTTATTCTTAACATTCTTTGTTAGCTTCTAATCTATGAATCTCAAACATAAGAAAATGGCATCCATCAGTGATGGTTCTTTTGGGATTTTTGCCAAGAAGTTCCTTTTTGTTAAAATATTTGCTAATTAGTCATTAACTTTCTCCTATATGTCAAAAGTTGTTAGCTTCTAATCTATGAATCTCAAACATAAGAAAATGGCATCCATCAGTGATGGTTCTTTTGCCAAGAAGTTCCTATTTGTTAAAATATTTGCTAATTAGTCATTAACCTTTTCCTATTTGTCAAAAGTTGAGACCTGATAAATCCCTTACAAACACATCCCTAAAATGAAGAGACCGTCATTGCCATTTGTAGTTTACTCTAATATGATGATTTTGCTCTTACCTTTATGTTTTAAGGTATATCTGAAATTTTGACCCTTATCTTAAATTGGTGGATGACCTAAATTTACTTGAGAGTATATAAATGAGGGAAGTGCCTGTAGGGCCTACTTCTGGTTATTATCGGAACTGTTTATCTGATAAGCATACTGGAGATGAACTATGCCCCACAATCCAACTCCATCTAGAACTATGTCTCATGATCAGAACTGTTTTGGGTTGGACTGCCATAATGGGAACATTTAAACGTTCAGTAGTTATAATTCCAAGAATTAGTGGGCGGTAGCTGCATTTCTAGCTGCTTATATTTTTTCCCTTAGAAGATTGATGTAGCCGTCACATTACTGCCCCATTTGTTATGCTTCAGCTTGTGCAGCACGATCCTAGAGTTTGTTTCATGGATGCTTCCGTACACTTTGACTGCATCTTAGTTGTAAAGTGCGGCCAACCCTTGAAGAGCAAAATGTGTCAGTCATGGGTAGGCTTGTAAAAATTACCACCAAATGCTTAAGATAGAAACAATTTGATAGGAATATATTAAATCTTAAAACCAATAGGTTAAATTTGTCAATTACAATCAGTAACTTCACTTGTTACTTTTGGGGATGTTTTTGCTATAAACTTTCAACCTATTAACTTTTTGGCAAATAGCACATAATCAATGATTAATCAGCAGATATTAAATTAATTAGGGACTTTTGAGCAAAAATCCCTGTTTTTTTTCCTGTCACTTCTCCTCCCATTTTCCACTTTGAAGGGTTTGATGATAACAATCCTTGTCATTGTGTAACTTTTGCTTTCTGTTGATGAATTTTCTATATTTGGTAGATGTTTGGCTCTGTTAGAAAGGAAGATGAAGATCCATATGGCCTGTGTTGTACATGGCCATTTCTTTGTTAGTTGCAAAAAAAGCTTCTAATAAATGAATTTGAGCTTTGCCATTTCTTTCCTATTCGGCTTCCTTGCTCTTAATTTTAATGCCATTGGTACCAATGATTCTTTCACTGTCTTTGTTCTGCCTTGCTTTCCCATTATTTTATCTTTTTTCCCTGTTTGGTTTCTTCACTTCTCTTTTTTTATTTTATTTTTATTTTACTCTTTTCCTCCTAAGCATTTTATGTAGGGAGCTTAAGTCTGTGATAAAGAGGACCATCTGCTTGAGCTCTTCTCTGCAGTTTGGCTTTGTAAAATTGATGCCAATTTGCCGAACATCCTTTAATCTTGGTCTTAAGGCTTTGTTTTCTCTCTGTGATTTATCTTGGAGAACATGTTTGTTACCAAGTGAAGCTTTTGTTAGATGGTGAGGGAAATAGCACTTTGGCTTTGTAAAATTGATAACAACTTTCTAAACGTCCTCTAATTTTTGTGTAACTACTTTTCCTCTCTGTCACATGGAGAACCTTGTTTATTTTCAAGTGAAGCTTTTGTTAGATGGAAAAAGTGATAGGACTAGTTCTGTCATGATAAACGAAAGAAAAGGTAATAAACAATCAGCAAATTTTTAAATTTGTGTAGGATGCTCTAATGTTTTATTCACTTCATGTAACTGCAGAGCCAAGCTATACCCCATCTGAAGAGTTGTTGATTTAAATTTCTGGTCCCCTGCATCAACTCTAAAGCTAAGAACAAAATCTGGGATTGTGATTCGTAGAAAGTTGTTGGTCTTACTATGGATAGCACTGTAGATGCATTGAACAATGCATATCAAGAGTTTGTGGCTGCTGCGGCAGGTGTGCTTGAAGCCAAGGAGCTCTCAGGTGGCCAAAAAACAGCAGCAACGGATTCTGCTCTAGAAAATTTCAAGCAGCGTTGGGAATTGTTTCGAGTGGCTTGTGATCAAGTGGAAGAGTTTGTGGAGTCAATTAAGCAACGGATTGGGTCGGAATGTCTAGTGGATGAGGCAACTGGCTCCGTTGCTGTCAAGGCAGGGCAGGCCTCTGCTGGTCTCCCCCCTATCAGTGCAGTTCGCTTAGAACAGATGAGTAAAGCTGTGAGGTGGCTTGTTATAGAGCTCCAAAATGGTTCTGGAACTGCCAGCACCACTCATTCTCATCATTCTGTTCCTTTTGATCCTAGATTCTCTGAAGATGCACCCCATTAGGTATGCATTCTTGTCAGTTCAAATTTTCTGTGTTGTCATTGTTTTTCCTCTTAATTTCTCACGGCAATGGTAGTGTTGGTTACTTCTTGTGATAGTATCTTGTAATTACTTAATCATCCGGTTCTTTTTAATAATAATAATAATATTATTATTATTATTATTTTTACGTTTTATGAGTACGAGTTTGTATTCTATTTGTGTTAGAATGGTCATGATAGTTTTCTGTTTTTTTAAGACAACAAGTATTAAGTGCCAAATTATTCAGGAAACTAAGTCTTTCCATTTTGCAAAATAGAGTCTGACTACTGAGAATTATGCCTTCCCAATAAATGAAGAAGTACACTTTCTGGGTCATATGGGAAACTGGGCCATATGGGAAATCTATTTGTTGATCCATACCAATAAATATGCACACCATCAACGGGTAATTCACCAAAACCAATGTTTCACATTTTCCTTGCAAACCTAGATAGGTCCTTCTGATTGAAAGGCCTAGCAATGTCCAATCAAGACAAAATCAGTGTTGATGGAAAGAGCTTGTCATTATCATCCAGATTAACAGATTTGATCATGTTGACATGGCACATGTGAGCTCCAGTATGTACTTCCTTGAGCAAAGCAAGTGTGCTTGTTCTTATCATTTTTCTGTTAAATAAATACAGAAAACAGTATTCCTGGGTATAAAGCAACAGGGAGCAGGTGCTGTACATAGGCCATTTGACATGTCTCCACTAGTCTGGAAATATTGCTTTTTCTGTTATGCTTCCAATAATTAGCATTTAATTAGATATATCTGGACATTTAACCATCATTGGTGCCTGGTGTCATGATTATGTCCCTCAAAACTTGTTGTCTGTTGATGTGGGGAATACAGGACGCACAATTGACAAGTGGTAGGATAACTGCAGGAAGTTGTCCGAAAGAATTGGGGTTTACCATTATATTTTGAAACATAACTTTCTTGATTTGGATTTCTGAAAAAGCATGCACCTCCCATATAGAAAGAAGTCATTTTCTCCTACTCTTTCTAGTTCACCTTTTTCACATGAAAATGATGACACTACTGAAATTAGGTCTGGTGGATCAGTATCTTCATCCTCTGGCTGTTTTTAAAGATCACCATGTGTAAATATTAGTGATAGTAAGAGTAGCAAGACAATCACAGACATTTACACCCAGAAATTATATCAACACTCCTTTTTCTAATAATGTTACAGTTTACTCTGTATTCATAATAACCTTTTGTGTGCTTTTTGTCTATTCTATCCACTAAAAAGGGAGAGAGAAAAGGGGGAAAAGAAAATTTATTAGCTATCTGTTAGAGTACAAAGCAGAGAGAATAGCACTATCCAAACAAGGTAGTGCAGATTTCACTACTCTGATATATCACCCTTTATTATATTTCTTTCATTTCATGCATGTAGCTGCAATGAGTCTTATAAAAAGTGACAAAGATTAGTATAAAATTACAGGCACAACTCTGGTCAATCTTGTGTTCACTGTGTCTTATACGTGTTCCATCTATAAGTCTTCCACTTCCTTTTCTCAGTTAATGTGCATTCTGTGCATTCCTGCACAGTATTAGTAACAGAGGAATTTCTGATCTACTAGGTGTTACCCATTCTTTCTTAAAACTGTCAAACAAAAATCTGAATGATTATATTGGTGGACCATAGGATATAAGCAGTGACTCAAGTCCAATAGGATAAGATGATAATTCGATAGACTCATGCAAGTTCTGTAGCTGTTCTTTGGAAAGCCTATGTGGGCAAAATGAGGTTGAAGTATGTGACCAGCCATATAGCCAATATTAATCAGGAAAAGTCGATGTACTATAAATCAAGTTTCAGGTTGAAAATGCTAGAAGTCAAGATAGTGGAAGGACACAAGAAGTTGATTAGTAACTAAGAAAGTGTTAGATGCAGATCTCCTAGAAGGCAGCACATAGAAGAAGCAGACCCGTCTTTTTGTTAGTGAAAAAGAAAGAAATACAATAAATAGTGATATATCAGGACAATTCTAATCTCTGTTGCGTACTTTACATGGCAGCTAACAAGGGTTTCTTTTCTATTGGAAAAACCAATATGGTCACAATAAAGTTGAAATATGTGACCAGCTATATGGCACATAGCCACAATTAATTCGGAAAGGTTGTTGAACTAGAAATCAAATTTCAGATTTAAATTGTCTAGAAGTCGAGAGAGTTGAAGAACCCAAGAAGTTGGACAGTCGCTTCATTAGTAAGCTAGGTTTCTTTTCTATTGGAAAAACCAATACGGTCACAATAAAGTTGAAATATGTGACCAGCCATATGGCACATAGCCGCAATTAATTCGGAAAGGTTGTTGAACTAGAAATCAAATTTCAGATTTAAATTGTCTAGAAGTCGACAGAGTTGAAGAACCCAAGAAGTTGGACAGTTGCTTCATTAGTAAGCTAGGTTAAAAAGGACCTAAAGACTACTCACAGCTGGAATCTTCTTTGATATTTAGATGGCTACATTACATGACTAGGTGTACAAATTAGGAATGTGTTGTAATGAAGATCTCCCGAAGGCAGTGGAGACTCTTAAAGAGGGACAAATATGACTAGATCCAAAAAGGATGAGATACATAGGGTAACATCATAGTTTGCAGTAACTACGGGATAATTATTTTCACGTTTGTGAAGAGTAGAAGAAATCATGACTTGGGTCATGAAACATCAAATAAAATACGAAATGTCCCCCCATCAGATAATTTAGACATGATGGTTCAGTAGAATAAATGGTAAATAATAGTTTCTCTTTTGCATGTATGGCGAATTGATGCACTTGGCAGTTGTTGTAGAAGGCATTTATATACATTTCTGGTGTCAATGTCCTTACCTTATTGTCGACTCAGCTTCAGATAAAGCCTGGAGCCGTCATACAGGAGGCTGTTTACACACCTTAAACCCGTGACTTCAAGGTTACACCACGACAACTCTACCATTGTGTCATGTCATTACTAGGACATGCCTAAGAATTATAAATCCCAAAATGCTAATAGTGAATGTATCTTTTTTTATTTTATTTTAATTTGCTTGTTCCCAAGTCTTAACTTCCCATTTAGTTTCTGTTGGAAGTTTTTACTTTATATAATTCAGATACGTCTTGGTTTCTGTCACAATTATTTCAATATGAGTAAGTGTAACTGTTTCAGATTCGTGACAGCCTGCCACTTTCCTGTACAGAATGTTTAAAAAACTAGCGGCCGAGAGTTACAAAGGTGAAAACTGAAGCAAGAGCAGTAGTCTTCCCTGGAGTTCATCAATTCCATTTAATCTCTGAAATGCAGTATCACTTGTCATCTTCTTTCCCATTGTCTGTGAAACATGCGAGGCACAAGTGGAGAATAAGAGCAATAAATAAGAAAGCTGATGAACGGACCAACTTATGTGAAGCTAATGATTGTTTGTAAACCAATGTTTCATCGTCACCATCTCATTTCCTTTGTTCTAAGTGTTTTGCTGAAGATGATACCTTCATGTACTATTTTCATATGGAGTTGAGGGGGGTCTTTCTGCCCAAATATGTATATGTAAATGACAATTTGTAAACAACGTCTCAGCTAGTCAATTAGAATTTTAATATATTCGCAATTGACGTTTCATCTCTCTTCTATGAACTGATGAAAATATCCTATACACTTACAGAATTTCCTAGATAGGATCCACCAATATGAAAATTGGATTCAGGAGTGTTTATAACATAGAGTTTCACTATATATGTGCTACCCCTACATCTGGAAACGAGAAACTGAATTTTCACAAACGCATAAAACTACACAGATTCGTAGTGTTCTTGACATCTTTGAAGATTTTTACCTTCTAACTCCTATCAATTTCTGAACTTTACACCCTAAATGGGTTCCAATCTTACCGTTTTCCATTTCTTCTTATTCCAATCTATGGCTTCTTAATGGGATCCAATCTTCATTATTTTCCATTTCTTTTCATTCCAAAAGACTCTTTCTTCTTCAATTGTCAGACTTTTGACATGCAAGAACGACTTTGTTGAGCTCTCTGTCTCAATTCCTGTGCTCTTGCAACTCGCATTCAATCTTAGTTTCAGTAATTTTCTATAGACAACAATTGCATTATTGCGAAAGATTTTTTACAAGATTATTAATCTTGAGCAAGAGCCAGTACACTTTTGCACCTATTTGGTTCAATCTAGGGTATAGAAACCAAGTGTTCCTTGCCGTGATATTGAGCCACCCATCCACTCTAACTATAGGATCTACACTAAGTATAGGAAGATTAACTGTCGGTCCTCCATCCCCACGAATCTTCTACTTGTGTATAACTGATTTGGAAGTGCCCCCGTCAGTCACTCTTGAGTAAAAAGCTCTCTGGTTATGGTTTCATCAAAGATCACCTGCAAAAGGCCGTCAATTTTTTGGATGAAATCGGATAACAGTGTCGTTCTGCCGGCAAACTGTGGAAACAGCTGTGCTTGTTTTTTATTCTGTTCCCAATGACTTCATCATATGTGAAAGTAGTAATCAACTTGTCAACAATTTCGTGACATGCAAGCATGTTAAAAATTAATTAATAAATTAGATATGTCTTTGAGTAGAGATACTAGATGGGCTTTTACTCTCTTCCACAAAAAAATTGATTCAGGGGTAGATCCTAGATCCGTTTTCTCCTCTCTACTCCTTCTCTTCCATTAGTGAATCATTTAATTCAACACGCGTATAGCTTGTGGGTTTGGTTTCATTAGGGGTGTCATAATCATCATTTAGACTTGCAGATATGACATTTGAAGCACCAGGAGAATGCCTTGGGTGTTTTCTTGTTTCGGCTGGTGAGTCTTACCGACACTACAGTATGTTATCCGATATCACCGAAATCTCCACTGTTACATAATGTGAACCACCTTTGGTTGATCCAGCAGTTTGTTTACCTAATTCTCCGACTTTATATAAATGGTATCCCGAGAAGTGTGCTTTGATTATTGTGGGACGGTTGTGTCCATGAGAAGAATATGCATTCTTTTGCCATGTTAGGCTTCTCAAACGGGCTTGATTTTTGGGCAACTATGTTGCTGAAGTTGGAGAAATCAGATGAATGGGCTGGACCAACCGAAGTTAGGGCATATTATCTATAAGAGGGGTGCCTAGGCAAGATGAACCTTTTACAATTTAATTTCCTAATATATGGCTCTCATTTCCTGTAGTCTAGACCAGTGTAAAGCCTCTCTGACTTATCATAGGAGAGGCACCTCCTTCCACAAAGCTAGATGGCTGTAGCTCAATATACTCCATTTCAAGATGGGAGTTTTCATGGATCTTTGTGCAAGCACTTTTGGCACATGCATAAGGGTAATCTTTGTAAGATCCTCACTTAACTGTCATCGGGTATCCATAATAGAAAAGAAATGTGGCTACTTCTTTGTCCTAGTACCTAGTTTGAGGGAGCAACTTCTATTTAAGACTTTAATTAGTTTGGTCTCTCGTGTCAACAAAATCTTTGACAAAGATGTTGCAAAAAGGCATGCAGGAGTTTTAAGCAAACACATAACCGAGAATCAATTTGCTTTTCTTGAAGAAATATAAATTATTGATGACCCTTTCATAGCTAATGAGCTTCGCATCTCTATTGATAAATATGGCCAAGGGAGGTTTGTTTGTAAACTAAATCTTGAAAAAGCTTTGAGTGGGCTGAATGATAGTTTCTTATTATACGTCGAGGATCAATTTTGAAACCCAATGGAGAAGGTGGATCTGAAATTGTGTCTCTCTAGCACATTTTTCAATCATGATCAATGGCAACCTAAAAGATTTCTTTCCTAACTCTAGGCATAAAGCAAGGGTGACGCTGCTCTCCTTCCTTTTTACCATTGTGGTTGAGGCTTTCAGCAAACTTATGAACCGAGCAATTGACCTTGGTTGATGATTCTAACTTGAAGGCCTCACCCCTACGATATTTTTTGGACGACATTGACCTTTTATTTAGAGTTGAGAATAATTAAATCATTTACTTCAAGGTGATCAGTGGAGCAATCAAAATGATTTTCGGACAATGTGTTAATCTAACAAAATCTATTATTGTGATAGTCGGTTGATAGTGAAAGCAATGTTGGGTTGCATTAATTAGATGCTGAAGTGCACTCACTATGATTCTATAATCGCGTACATCTTCAAGTGACTTGCCATCATAATTAGAGAGTGATATAGTGGTTTCTATTGGTGTAAGAAGCGGTTTTGCTCAATCTTACGCACATATTTTTGTTGACTTAGAACAACACCAGTTGGTGTGGGAATGGTTTCGACGCCTAGAAAGAAATGAAGAGCACCTATTTCTTTAACATCAATGTGTGCATGAAGGAGATTGGAGACAAGAGTTGGACAATTGCTAGTAACTAGTAAGTTGTCAACATAAATAAGAAAATAGATTAAGGCACCATTTATTTTAAAGATGAAAACAGCGTAATCAGATTTGGATTCTTGAAAACCTTGGATGCTTATGAAGCTTGTGGGTTTTTGGAACCATGCATAGGGAGCTTGTTTCAGCCCATAAATAGATTTGCGAAGCCGACACACATGATTCGGTTTGGATGGATCAACGAATCCAGAGCCTACTCCATGTAGACCTCTTCTTTTAGAGTTCCATGGAGAAATGTAGTATTTATGTCCAGCTGCCTAATGGGCCAGCCACTAGTAAGGGCAATTGTTAGAACCAATCAGACAGTTATTGGCTTAACGACAGGGTTGAACTCCCGGTCTTTGATGAAACCTTTTGGCTACAAGGCATGATTTTCTTTGCTCTATAATCTCACTAGGCTTGTGCTAGGTTTTAAAATTCACTTAAAGCCAATAACATTATAGTGCGATTGCCTTAAAACCAGCCACCATGTTAGGTTATTAACGATTGCACTGTATTCAGTTGGGACAGAAGGATTCCAAAACTCTGTAAGAGATTGCTGAACAGTGGTTGGTTCAAAATCTGAGTGGAGAGGATATTGTGTGGCGGAAAAAATCCTTTTGGGTAGGAAGTTCCTTGTCACGAATCTTGTTACCATAGTATGGATGTGAGTGGGATTAGACTCACTCGTAGCCATAGTAGACAAATGGGATTAGTGAGGTGATATGTCAGCTGGAATTTTGGTGGGGCTAGGACTTAACGCACTAGGAAGTAGTGGAGCGGTAAAAGATGGATCTGGAGAGGAGAAGACGGGAGTAGATGATTAGGAATTGGTGGCCAATTAAATAGGTGAGAATGAATGGGTTGAGGTGGAGTCATATAAAGGAGAGATGAAAATTTTGAGTTTTTATAGGTCTTTCTATAAGTACTTTTGGCACAGTAAGATCTTCAATGAATTGTCATAAGGCATCCCCATTAGAAAAGAACTGCGGTTACTTTCATTGTCTTGTACTCGAGTTTGAGGGAGCAGATTCTATTTGAGACTTTAGGCAATTTAGTTTGGCCTCTTGTGTCTATAAAATCTTAGCAGAATGTTGGCAACAAGGCATGTGTAGTTCTAAGCAAACACATTGCCAAGGAACAATATGCTTTTCTTGAGAAAAGATAAATTATTGATGCCCGTTTGATATAACGATCTCACCTCTATCGATAAAGATGGAAAAGAGAGGACTGTTTGTAAACTCGATCTTGAAAAAGCTTATCACCAGGTTGAATAGGAGTTCCTTTTCATATGCTGCAAATGTAACAACTTGCATTTTTATAATACAAATATTTATTTTTGCAAAAGCTAGCTTAATTGGTTATAGAGTGAGTTGTGATGACTTAAGTCTAGAGTTAGAACCACAAAAATGACATGGTAACTTACTTTTTTGGAGAAAATCTAGATGGGGGGAGAGAAAGAGAGAGACTGTAGAAGAACAGTTGCGTCAACGAGATAGGTAATCTTGGTTATCGGAATTTGTCTAAACTAGTTTGATTTGAAATACATGTATGATCTCATACTTGATTTCCATATGTTATTTCTTTGATCTAAATAACTATACCTTATTTTCATGCACGTAAAATTTTAAAGGGATTTGAGTAGGTTTTCATTCTAACATTTACTCATGTTTTGAGAATAGAATTACTATAGATTTGTAGTATCTAATAACCCTTATAGAATTCAAGGAATAAGACGACTTAACCACTTGATTTTTATTTTTGCCTAATGGTTACGTGTCCACGTTACAATCTTGGGCTATAAAAGACAATGTTTTAGTTGATTTTGGTTGTCATGTATTGTGCACCATCTATAGCCGCTAATCACTATGACAGATTACCCTTTTCTTAATTGATTCGGATCACATAAATTAAGCATGTAGCATATTCAAGCCGTTTAACTGGTTCGCATCTCATATCGATGATATCCATGTGTTATTAAAATTTTAAATTAAGATCTTATTCTAGTTGGATTTTGCATCTATCCCATGATAATGGGCTTAGGTAAGTGAGCATAACTAATATATGGGTAGTGAGTTTATTGCATGAATTGTATGTGGAATCAATGTATGCGCTTGAATTAGGTATTCTTTACTTCTGTTAGATGGCTTTATTTAGTATACATGCATGAAAAGGCATGCGCATAATATAGGATAGTGTTCTTTGATGTGTTTGAAGAGGATTGGGAAAATGTATGAAGGAGGAACATATGCATGACTTTGGATCGATGACTACTATGCATACAATTCAGATCAAATGAACGTCATAAAAATTAGAAAACTTCTGAAAAGATCTTTGAATAGTTGACGCATGACAGAGCAGGTTCACCTAGCGTGATGAAAAATCCCATCTTTGATTTCACCTAATTAGAGTATGCGCATGAATCCTAAGTGTTCATAACACACATTTGCTGAACTGACTTGCACTAGGCAGAAAATGGGTTTATGCCATCGAGGTCGAGAAGTGTGCAGGTAAATAGGATATCTCACGAGCATAAGATTCATATTGCTGTATAGAATATATGAACATTGACAAGTAAGAGTATGGAGTTAGTAGATACGATGAAATATAGGGAGTCAACATCACTTTTATCCAAGAAACCAAGTAGAAAGGGGCTAAAAACTAGAGAAATCGGTAGGTATAAACTTTGGTACATAGGAAAGGATAATAACAAAAATGGCTTAGGAATAATAGAGTTTTGGGGCGATATGATGGGAGTCATGCAAGAAATTTTCAATATTGAGGAGATATTTATAGGAGTAGACTTAAATAACCATATAAGATAAGAAAAGGAAGGATATGATAAGATTCATAAAGGGTATGGTATAGGAGAACAAAATGAGATGGGAACAAGTATCCTCGATTTTGCTTCGTCATATAACCTGGCTATTGCAGATACATTCTTTAAGAAGAGGGATGAATACTTAATAAGCTTTAAAAGTGGACTTCATAAAAGCCAAATAGACTTTTTTCTACTTAGGAATATTTAAAGATCAATGTGTAAGGTTTGTAAAGTGATAACCGGCAAGAGTTTAACCTCACAACATAGGTTAAATAGTTATGGATAATTTTATTAAAAGATGGAATAAGGGAAATGAACTTAATAGGTACCCAAAAATTAAGTGATGGAACTTAAAAGGAGAGAAAATAACCTCATTTACAAATAAGTTGATGGTAGAAGAAAATGGAACTATGAACTAGAAGTAAACATCATGTGGATTAATATGGTTGAGTCCATTAAGAAAGTGGCAAAAGATGTCTTAGGATATCTAAAGGTAAAAAACAATTAGTAAAGGAAACATGGTGGTGGAGTGAAACAGTGCAAAAAATTATTAAAAAAAAACAGATATTTTTTGAAGCATGGTAGAAGACTAGAAATAATGAAAACTATGAACAATATAAGAATGCTAATAAGGTTGTTAAGAGAATAGTAAGTGAGGCTAAACTTAAGGCATATGGTGACCTCTATAATAGATTAGGAATAAGAGAAAGTGAGAAAGATGTGTTTAAACTTGCAAAAATGAGAGAACATAAGGGTAAGGACTTAGATCATGTTAGGTGTATTAGAAGTGATGATCAAAGGGTATTAGTTAAAGATGAAAAGATCAAACAAAGGTGGGAAACTTACTTTAAAAAATTATTAAATGATAATGGCTTTAAGAATATAGGAATTGAAAATACTGCAAACTTAAATAACATTGGACATTATAGATATGAACGTAGGATTAGAATACATAACGTGAAAGAGGCCTTGAAAAAGATGAAATTAGGAAAGGCCATGGGGCTTGATGTTGTACCAATAGAGGTTTGGAAGCATATGGGAGACACTGGGATAGTTTGGTTGACCAAGTTGCTTAATAATATTATAAAATTAAAGAAAATGCCTGATAAATGGAGGAAAGGCTCTATTATACCAATTTATAAGAATAAAGAAGACATACAGAGCTGCACTAATTATTGAGGGATCAGACTTATGAGCCACACTATGAAACTTTTTGAAAGAGTGATTGAGAAGAGGTTATGGCATGAGACCAATATATCAGGGAACCAGTTTGGTTTCATGCCTAGGAGGTCTATCATGGAAGCTATTTTCTTACTAAGACAATTGGTAGACAAATATAGGGAGAGGAGGAAAGACCTAAACATGGTCTTTATGGACTTAGAGGAAGCTTATGATAGAGTCCATTGAGAGTTAATATGGATGGTGTTGGGAGAGAAAAGGGTTTCTTGGGGATATATAGACATAATTAAATATATGTATGAGGGGGCGGTAATAAATGTTAAGACCACTAGTGGCGGGACCGGTAATTTTTCGGTCACTGTAGGATTGCACCAAGGATTTGTATTGAGCCCATACCTTTTTATGTTCGTTATGGATGAATTAACAAAACACACAACTAAAGTTATGGAGAGAACCATCAGAATGTTAAGGATTTAAAATAATCCAAACTAAGACAGAATATATGGAATGCAACTATAACAAGGACAGGAGTAGGAGTGGAATACCAGTTAAGATTGATAATGAAGAAGTCCCCATAAAAGACCACTTTCGGTACTTAGGATCAATGATTCATGAGAGTGGAGAGATTGAGAGAGAGGTTACGTAGAGAATCCAAGCGGGTTGGAACAAATGGAGATGTGCATACGGAGTTTTGTGTGATCGATGGGTACCACTCAAATTACAAGAAAAATTCTATGGAATGGCCATAAGGCTGGCCATACTCTATGGATTAGAGTGTTGGATAGTTAAGGAACATCATGTTCATGGGATGAGCATTGTAGAAATGAGAATGTTGAGATGGATGAGCGGGAAGACAAGAAAGGATAGAATTAGGAATGAAAATATTAGAGAAAACTTAGTGGTAGCACCGTTAGGTAACAAGATGAGGGAGATTAGACTTAGATGGTTTGCACATGTCAAAAGGATACAAAAAATAGCACCGATTAGGAGTGAGGCAATGCAAGTAGAAGGTTCTAAAAAGGCAAGGGGAAGGCCCAAAAGAACGTGAATAGAAGTGGTGAGAAAAGATTTAAAAACTTTGGGACTAAATAAAGCCATGATACTTAATAGAGAGGAATGGAGGAATAAGATTCATGTGGCCGATCCCTAATTGGGATAAGGTCTTGACGATGATAGAGGGAACCTGAAAGATAGAGTTGGGAACGATGGAGAGAAAGGTAAGGAGAGGGAGAGAGTGAAGTTGGAAAAGGGTGGGTACCATGGGAGAGGGAGAATTGGAGAATAGAGGGCTGGAGAACGAGAGATAGGAGGAAAACCAAGGTGGGGGTGGCGAGCAATAGACATTGACGTCGGAAAAGGAAGGATCCCCAAGAGAGATTGGGGAACGAAGGAGAAGGAGAGGGCAATGGTAGAGAGTGGTCTGGTGTTGAAAAAAAAACAAGAGGGAGATAGGAGAAGCTAAGTAAAGAAAGAGGGTGTGAAGAAGAGAAGAAAAGAGGTGGGAGTAGCAGAGATAAAGCATGAGGGAGAGGGAGAAGGAAGGGAAGATGAGAGTGGGGGGGGTCTGCCTCCCACAGAGAAGAGAGAATGGAGAGAGAGGAGGAAGGGTGGGAAAGTGAAAGAAGGAATAAGAAGAAAAAAAAGAACGTGAGAGAGTGGGAAAGGAAAGAGAGAGAATAAGAAGCGAGTGAGGAGAAGTAGGGATAGAGAGAAGAATAGGACAGAGAGGTGGGGAAAGAGGGTAGGTACAGTTTGCATGCCTCTTTGAAGCTCTCCCTTTACTAATTTTGTTCTCTCCCCTTTGGAAACTTCTCTACAATTGTAACTTGCCTTCTCTATGTTTTTTCTTTTTTCCATGATTCCCAATTAAGCTTTGTTGTCTTCTAGGAAACTATCCCATCTATCTTTATGAGTGATCTGTCCCATCTAATGTGCTTTAAGATAATCTACACCATTATCTTTTAATCGTAGCCATCCATGCATCTGTTGGTTGATCTACAAAATAAAAGACCAAATTAGAATCATTTGAACCATACATTAATCATCTAATGAGCTCTAATGATCATTTGACCGTTGATTTTGAAAAATTAAGGTTTGGATGGTCAATTGGAGCTAAATTTAAAATTGAGCTAAATTTTACAAATTTGAACAGTTAGATGATCTAATTGAACGCTAAATTAGGGGCATTTGGACTAAAATTGAATACTTAACACAGCTCCCAACTAGCATTTGCTAGTCCAGAGTAAAACATGCAAAAAATCAATTTTCAAGATTTCAAAAATTATTTTTAAGTCAACTCCTCTTTTTCCTCAGAGAATTATCTTCAATAAATCATCAACTTTAGTATATATGCTAAAGTCATCCACTTAAGCTCAGCTCTCAAAGTGTGCGCGCGTGTATGGTCTACATATAGAATCATCTTGATCTCTAAGTAAATTTCTAACTTTTGAACTCCATCCGAAATATGTTTTGACCTCAATCCTCACTAGTAGACATACGCTTAGAAACAACATCTCTCAGATAGAGGGGTCAAATTATATCTCTCTTTTAATTATGTGAGAAGAGTCAATAAAAGCAAATTTATCTCACATATACTCATGAAAAACAGGAGTTATGAAGGAATTTAATTATTTTGATCCCTTTGGAATGGATGCCATTACCTTTGAATATTTAGAAATACCACTCTTTTAGATCCTATCGATTCATTTCCTCATCAAGACTATATTCATCCTAGAATCAATAGGTCTTTAACTGGAACTAAACGTAGGCTTAGGACAAGGTACCAAAGAAAGGGTATAAGGGTATTCAAAGTTTCTTTAAAAAATAAGTAGAGGTTTTCTAAAGTTAATAATTCTTTCTTTCCTTTGCTGAAGTGAATATTTCTTTTCCCACTTTTCTTTATATTCTTCAAACCTTTTTTTTTTGAGGAAATTTTAGTACTTTTGAATCACTTTGAAGAATATTTCTTTTCTTGATATTCACTTTTCTACATTTATTGTAACTAAAAGGTATTTGTTCATTCCTCTCTAACTTATTTTTCAAAGAAAATGGGTAATGGATAATTTATACTGGGTTAACATGGGTAAAGGGTAATTTGGGTGATAAAAGAAAAGGTTTATATTGAAAGCTCAAGTTGGTTGACTAGTGGTAAAAATATTTTTGGGTAGGCTTTATATCTCTAGGTTAACAACAAAGATGGCCTAAATCATTTTCTAGGTTTCCTATAATCTATCAAATTCAATGAACTTCTAGAATTTAAAGGTAATACTCTAATTATTCAGGTAATTAGCCAAATTTAAGAATTGGGATCAATTTTCTTTAAGCCCGTTGAAGAAAATTAAGAATATTTATAACCTCTCAAAAAGGATGAATGGCTTTAAAACTCATTTAGGTTATAAGTTGTCACTAAATTTCTTAAGAATCTCTAAGTTATAGCCACTTATCAATCTAGATCATCTATATGCAACTGCGTGTATAGATGTAATCTGAGACTTTGCTTTCATAGAATACTTTAGAAGATGAGTAAAAATATGAATTAATCATGTTCAGTTCCATTAATAAGCTAAAGTTATCTCGATTATACTTTAGAAAATCCAATTCTCATCATAGTTTAGGAATTAACCTAACAAGTTTTCAAAAATTTTCTCCTTGATTTTTTTTTTTTGAAAAATCAAGGAAAGCACCTAAAAACCTAAAAAAAAAATTAGAATTTGCTACAATTCTACACCCCAACCTGACAGAAACATTGTCCTCAATGTTTAAAAAGTAGGACTTAAACTGAATATGGGTGATGCAAGGAAAAAATACAAAATATGGTATAGAGGGATCAGATCCACTCAATCCTGATAAACAGGATCCTTTAGTGTTGTGGACTCAACTTTTGGATTCTCATATTCTAGGAAAGGCTTTAAATGTTGACCATTTACTTTGAAAGAATGACTAGTCCTAACATCCTCAATATCGACAGTCCCATATGGAAAAACTTCTTTTACTATATATGGATTGGTCCACCGAGATCTAAGCTTACCTGAAAATAGGTGAAGCTTAGAATTGTAAAGTAGAACCTTCTAGTTTGGAGTAAAGGATTTTTCTTATCATGAAAAACTTTCATTTTTCTTTATATATCCTATTACTCTCATAAGCTTCTTGCTTGATCTCATCCAACTCATTAAGTTGGAGTTTTCTATGTGAGCCTGCTTTATCCATATTGAAATTAAATATCTTTATTGCCCAGTAAGCTTTATGTTCAATTCCACAGGAAAATGACAAGTCTTACCGTATACAATATGATAGGGAGACATACCAATTGGGGTGCGATATACAGTCCTGTAGGCCCAGAGTGCATTGGTCAGTCGAAGAGACCAATGTTTACGATTTGGATTAGCAGTCTTTTGAAGGATTTGTTTTATGGCTCGATTAGATACTTCTACTTGTCCACTTGTTTGTGGGTGATACGGTGTTGCAACTTTATGTGTAATATTATATTTTTTCATTAGTGATTCAAATGGTTTGTTGCAAAAATGTGTACCGTTATCACTTATAATGGCTCGAGGGGTCCCAAATCTAGAGAAAATGTTTTCTTTTAAGCATTTAAGAACTATTTTGTGATCATTATGCCTACACTGGATAGCTTCAATTCATTTTGAAACATAGTCTACGGCCAATAAGATATAAATGTAGCCAAAAGAAGGTGGGAATGGACACATGAAATCTATACCCCAATAATAAAAAACTTCTATGATAAGATAGGGTTTAGAGGCATCATATTCCCACGGTTTATTCCTCCTAACTTTTGACATTGCTCACATGATTTACAGAACAGGTGTGTCTTTGAACAACAACAACCAATATAAACCACACTGCAGAATCTTTGCAGCTATTTTCTGGGCAAAAAAATGTCCACCATATGCTTCTGAATGACAAAGGGAGATGACACTATATTGTTCTAATTCAAGGACACATCTCCCAATGATTTGATTTGGGCAGTACTTAAATAGGTATGGATCATCCCAGAAATAGTGTTTAACATTGGAAAAGAATTTTTGTTTTTCTTGTTTAGTCCAATGTTCAGGAATTTGCCCTTTGACTAAATAGTTTGCAATATCAGCAAACCAGGGAATATGAGAAACATGAAAAAGTTGCTTATTAGGGAAAGTGTCTTTAATTGGCAACACATCTAAAGGCTTTGCTATGATTAGGAAAGACAAATGGTCAGCTACAACATTATCTACTCCCTTTTTATCTTCTATTTTAATGTCAAACTCTTGGAGTAAGAGAATCCATCTAATTAGTTTAGGCTTAGCTTCTTTCTTAGAAAGGAGGTACTTGAGGGAAGAATGGTTAGTGAATATGACTATTTTAGATCCAACTAAGTAAGACCTGAATTTATCCAATGCGAAGACAACTGTTAAGAGTTCTTTCTCCGTAGTGGAATAGTTCATTTGGGTGCTATTTAAGGTCCTACTGGCATAGTAGATGACGTATGACTTCTTCTCTTTTCTCTGCCCTAGTATAGCTCCTACAGCATAGTCACTGGCATCACACATGATTTTGAAATGTAGACTCCAATCAGGTGGCTGCATGATAACTTGTCTTTCA
Source organism: Warburgia ugandensis (assembly GCA_035236585.1). Classification (NCBI taxonomy): domain Eukaryota; kingdom Viridiplantae; phylum Streptophyta; class Magnoliopsida; order Canellales; family Canellaceae; genus Warburgia; species Warburgia ugandensis. The sequence goes on from CP141130.1 coordinate 51,942,832, forward strand.
ACTTTATAAAAGCTTTTTGACAATCCTTAGTCCACTCAAAAGGAATATCCTTTGTGAGGAGGTGACATAATGGTCTAAATATTGCACTAAAATATTTAATGAACCTCTTATAGAATATTACATGACCTAGGAAAGAGCGAATGTCCCTAATAGATTTTGGAATGGGTAGATTGGTAATTTGATCAACTTTGACTCTATCTACCTCTATACCTTTGGATGACACGATGTGACCTAGGACAATTCCCTTAAGAACTATGAAATGACATTTTTTCTAATTAAGCACTAGGTTCTTTTCTTTGCAACGAGTTAAGACTTTTCTTAGATTTTCAAGACATGTTTCAAATGAATTACCAAAAATAGAAAAGTCGTCCATGAAAACTTCTAAAATTCTCTCTACCATATCACTAAAAATGCTTAACATGCAATGTTGAAATGAGGCAGGAGCATTACATAATCCAAATGGCCTTCTTTTGTAAGCAAAAGTTCCAAAAGGACATGTAAATGTGGTCTTTTCCTGATCTTTGGGTGCAATTTCTATTTGGTTATACCTTGAATAACAATCTAGGAAATAATAGTACTGATATCTTGCAATCCTTTCTATTAACTTTTCCTCCTAAGATGTTTCTATTTGGGAGGAAATTAGGAAAAGTCTCTTTTTCTCCTAAATAAGCATATTTTAAATTTGATGGTAGAGATTTCAATTCAAGCTTAGGAGGTTCTACAGATGATGGAAGGGAAGTGGACTACCTCAGTGAAAGGCCTTTGAAATGAAGTTTCCATTTTTCTGTATCCATAATAGGAACATAATCAAGGAGGGCACTAACTTCCTCTATTAATGTGTCCTCATTAAACTCATTAAATTGGGCTAAACAAGCCTCCAGTGGGTCCGACAAGGAAGATGACTGAAACTGATCTTGGACAACTGAATTGATCATGTTAACACTGTGCAAATCATCGGTAGTTTCACCAGGTTGCTTACAAATGTTAAAGATGTTTAGGTCTAATGTCATATTGCCAAAGGATAGTTTCATGACACCATTTCTATTGTTGATTAAGGCATTGGACGTAGTAAAAAATGGTCATCCCAGGATGATTGATATTTCATTCTTCTCATTCACCACCAGTTGTGTATCTAAAATGAGAAAATCTACATGGAAGCAAAATTGTTCTACCTGGACTAGCACATCCTCTATTACCCCTCTCAGTATTTTTACAGAACGATTAGCTAGCTGGAGCGTAGTAGATGTAGGTTTCAGTTCACCCAGACCTAATTGTTTGTATACCGAGTATGGTAATAAGTTCACACTAGATCCAAAATCAAGAAGAGCTTGGTTAATTTTCTGGTTGCCAATACTGCAAGTAAGAGTGGGGCAACCAGAATCTTTGTACTTTGGTGGTGTATGGTGTTGAAGAATAGAACTAACTTGTTTAGTCAAAAATGCTTTCTTTTGGACATTTAATTTTCTCTTTATGATGCATGTCTTTTAAGAATTTGGCATATGATGAGATTTGTTTTATAGCATCTAAGATTGGTATGTTGATCTTAACTTGCTTGAAAATCTTTAAAATCTCATCATTAGAGGCAGACTTTGGGGCTTGGCACAACCTTTAAGGAAATGGAGCAGGAAATAGAACAGGTGAAATAGGGTCCTTCTGTTTAGAGTTTTCTTTATCTTTTGTGGATTTTTCTACCTTTTTAGTCTTTTGAGGCTCATCTTTCTCAATTCTTTTACCACTCCTAAGAATGGTAATAGCCTTAGTCTGTTCCATGGTAGAGCTAGATGTTTCATCAGATGCATTAAACTAACCACATGCACTCCCTTAGGGTTTGCTTGTGGTTGAGCTGGGAACTTTCCTTTTTCCATACTTTGCATCATTTGACTCATCATATTTTTTAATTCATTCATGGACTGGTTGGTTTGTTTTATTTGACTTTCTAATTGAGAAATTTTCCTTTCCTGGTTTTGAATGTGTTGATTATCCTCAACATGCCTTTTAGGTGGGGGCAAGTAAGGTCTAGAAGAAGGAGGTTGATGAGTTTGATAAGGTAAGGTAAGAAGTCCTTAGTTTTGTCGATGAGGTTGATGTAGTCCTAGTTGTGGAACATTCGTAGTAGGTCCATTTTTCCAACTGAAGTTTGGATGGTTTCTCCAATTGGGGTTGTAAGTCTTTGAATATGGGGAGAAAGGTCTTTTATATGTATTAAGTGCATTAGCTTGATCATGAAGTACCTCATGGAATGCTAAAATGGTAGGACATTCCTAAGTAAGATGGGTGGTACTCTCACAAATGCTACACACTTGTTCTTCATTATTTGAGTTTTTCTTTCCCATTTCTATGGCTTCTACTTTTCTTGCTAGGGTTGCTACTCTAGCATTGATATCATCTTTTTCAATCATAGCATACATGCCACCCCTAGCATGGGTGTTATTGGGCTTAGGTCTATCTATATGTTTTATTCTTTCTAAGTCAGCCTAGGTCTGTGCACTTTCAGCTAGCCATTCCAAATACTCCTCTGCCTTATCTGGTTGTTTGTTGAGAAAGCTATCATTACACATCATCTCTACAAACTGGCACATGTTAGAATTTAGTCCTTCATAAAAGAAGCTGATGATGCACCATGGTTCATAGCCATGATGTGGGCAAGTGAGTTGTAGTTCTTTGAACCTTTCCTAGCATTCATAGAATGATTCTTTATCCTTCTAGGTAAAGTTCATTATCTTGCAGCAAAGCGTATTTGTTTTATGGGTAGGGAAATTTTTTTTAAAGAATTCCCTAGTCATTTCATTCCAAGTTCTTATGGAACCTGATGCTAGCACATTAAACCACAATTTTGCTTTTTCCTTTAAAGAGAAAGGAATTTTTTTAAGCCTAATAGTGTCAAGACCTATATTTTGTGTTCTCTAGGTAGTACATACCTCATCAAATTCTTTAAGGTGCAAGTAATGACTCTCATTATCCAAACTATGGAATTTGGGAATTAATTGGATTGCTCCCATTTTTAATTCTAATGCACCAGCATTCTGAGGAAGAATTACACAGGATGGTGTTAGTGCGTGTAAGATGAAGGTAGTCTTTTAAAGTTCTTCCATGAAAGTTGTGATAACCCTCAATATTATTATCCCCATGTTCACTCTATTGGTTCCACTCCCTATTGTTATTTCTTCTCCAATCTCTATTTGGGTGATGATTATTCCTCCTTAGTGGAGGTTGATATTCATCATCCATTAGGGGTGGTGGGTCCACATTCATGATGAGTGGAGGCCCTTGACTATCATGGGGTGAATTACCCCTTGAGCATTGACTAGTCATTGATGTGGCCTGATCTTATTGTATGTCTTTTTTGTCAGACTTGACTAACCTTCCGGTTTTGTCATGTCTCTAAAAGTGCATACAAAGGAAACTTTTTTTTTTGGGAAAACTAACCTAAATGATGCAACTTAACTTCTAGAATGATGCACAAACAAAAGGGCAAACTCAAATAATCCTAAGGCTAATAAGCAACAATATATTTGACTCTCTTGGCTTTGTGTGGGGATGACATTTTTTTATTAGTCTAGACTAGCACTCCTCCTCTCTTTTTGATTTGACTACTGATTACCAGTTTGGTTTTGAGCAAGGTGGTTAATACAATCCTCGTGTAAGGAGGCATTTAGACCTCGGAAACATCAACGGAAGGCATGGGAAAATGACTTGGATTTTAAGACACCCACTATAACCTCAATGATCAAAAGCCACTGGAGTGACAATAGATCGCGTCGAATTAAGAGGGTCCTATGAGCATGTGATGGCCCTATAGGTCTCTTCTGATTGATTTTAAATTAATATAAATGAAAGGGTTGCGTGCTTGAGGTGATTATCGTAAATGGGCCAAGAGGTGGTGATGAAATCCACTCTTGATCTTATGGGAGTATGATACCCTTACTAATTAATTTCCACACTCCATGATAATTAAATCAGCATATAAATCGCTTTAAAGCATTAACTATGCCCTAAGAATGCAATTAAAGGCAATAAACTCATGCAAAATCCTAAAATGCAACAATTATAAAAGATGCTTTCTATATGAGTTACATTACCAAACAATGCAAATTTAATCTAAATGCAAACCCCAATCTAGGAAATAAATGAGTGAGGAAACTTATAGTGGAGTTTCTGATAAAGATCAAGTGTGGGCCACCTAATCCCACACTTGCCCTGTATTATACAACCCTTTCAAATTTAAGATATAAATTGCAATTTACAAGGATCCTCACTACAAGATTCATTCAAAAGAAAAAGGAAAGTCCTATTCTAGGAAAGCAGGGAAATTTCTATTTTGGTGAAGATTCACTTGCCAAATTCCTCCACTTTCCAATTTCTTGAAGAATAAAATTACAAATGAGTACCAAATTCAGGAAACAAGGTGATTATGCCCTAAAAACAATTCAAAACTGCACCTAAAATTTTCTAAAATGCTAAAAATTGCAATTCCTAATTTTATTATTATTATTTCTAATTTTTTTGAAGTTTTTTGATTTTTAATTAAATTTTATGAAAACTCCTTTGCAAATCCTTGGTAACGGTGCCAAAAAGTTGTTAATGTTTAACAGAAGTGTACGGGCTATTGTAGTATAGCTTATGCAAGTACGAGTCGATCCCACGGGAACTTGACTTAAAAAGTGGGAATTTTAATAAAATTTAATTATATAAAATTAAAAATAAATTACTAAAAATTATTAGAATCATTAAAATTATAATCAAAGTTCAGATTTAATCAACTTCTTAAAATTATAGAATTTTCAATTCCTAAATAAAACAAATAAAACAAATAACATAAAAAACTACATCACTATCAATATCTTCAAATCTAATCTTCTGAGAGATAATTTGCCTTCACAGATGTCTTCAATAGGTTCTTGATTAGAGATCTACCATTGAATTTGTTAGATTCCTCAAAATTATAGAGATCTGAGCTAAATTGTAATTTTGAGATTTGGACAACTCAGATTAATTTTTGGATTTTAGATTTCAGATAAGATACATCAATTATGTCTAGGGATGTCTTAAGAATGAAATTATAAAGTTAATTTAAAATCAGATGAGAAACGAAGGAGAAATTGAAGATTTTAGGTTGATTGAGACTAACCCGTTGATTAGGTTAGGCCTTGATTGATTTGGTTTGGATTAAGCAGTTCCTGAATTAACAAAATGTAGATAAACTAAAACTAGAATAGAATGGGACACAGATGTAATTGAAAAGAGGACATAAATGTAATTGAGTTTAAAGGGGAAAGGGCAAAAAGGGAATTGAATGAAAATTATGGTTTTTTAACAAAAACTCGATGAAGAGGAGTGGTGCCAGCGGAGGGAGAAGAGGGAGCTGGAGGAGAAGGGGGAAAGGCAGAGGAGAAGAGAGAAGGGGAAAGGAGGATATGCAGGAGGAAAGAGAAAGAATGCCAGAGTTGGGAGTGGTGAAGAAAAGGTACATGATTCTGGTGCTTCCTGGGCTACATGAAGTGGTGGAAGAGGAGGATCGGTTAGGTCTATTGTGAGGATACTAGGCAGAGAAGAATAAACTGTACTGGGGAACTTTGACGAGTGGAAAGGAGAAGAAAAAACTGACAAAGAAGTAGAGGAGGGGTGCGGTTCTGGGCTGAGAAGAAGAAAAAGAGGGGGTTCGGCTGATGGGGTTGGTGGTGCGTAGTGGGGTGGCTGGAAAGAGGGAACCCAAAAGATAGAGTTGGGAACGATGGAGTGAAAGGGAAGGAGAGGGAGGGAGTGAAGCTGGAAAAGGGTACCACTGGAGAGGGAGAATTGGAGAATAGAGGGTTGGAGAAAGAGAGATAGGAGGAAAACCAAGGTGGGGGTGGCGAGCAACAAATGTTGACGCCGGAAAAGGAAGGACCCCCAAGAGAGATTGGGGAATGAAGGAGAAGGAGAGGGGGGTGCGGTGTTGAAAAAAGAAGAAGAGGGAGATAGGAGAAGCTAAGTAGAGAAAGTGGGGCTAAAGAAGAGAAGAAAAGGGGTGGGAGTAGTATAGATAGAGCGTGAGGGAGAGGGAGGAGGGAAGATGAGAGTGGGGGGGTCTGCCTCCCACGGAGAAGAGAGAATGGAGAGAGAGGAGGAAGGGTGGGAAAGTGAAAGAAGGAATAAGAAGAAAAAAAAAGAACGTGAGAGAGTGGGAAAGGAAAGAGAGAGAATAAGGAGGGAGTGAGGAGAAGAAGTAGAGATAGAGGGAAGAACAGGAAAGAGAGGTGGGGCAAAGAGGGTAGGTACAGTTTGCATGCCTCTTTGAAGCTCTCCCTTTACTAATTTGGTTCTCCCCCTTTTGGAAACTTCTCCACAATTGTAACTTGCCTTCTCCATGTTTTTCCTTTTTTCTATGATTCCCAATTAGGCTCCATTGTCTTCTAGGAAACTATCCCATCTATCTTTATGAGTGATTTGGCCCATCCAATGCGCTTTAAGATGATCTGCACCGTTAACTTTTAATCGTAGCCATACATGCATCTTTTGGTTGATCTACAAAATAAAAGACCAAATTAGAATCATTTGAACCTTACATTAATCTTCTAATGAGCTCTATTGATCATTTGACCATTGATTTTGAAAAATTAAGGTTTGGATGGTCAATTGGAGCTAAATTTAAAATCGAGCTAAATTTTGCAAATTTGAATGGTTAGATGATCTAATTGAATGTTAAATTAGGGGTATTTGGACTAAAATTGAACACTTAACATAAGACAAAGGTGTTTTAGCAGCTTCTACACATTCACCAATAACCAAGCGACATTGGACCTCATGATTTCTAGGAGAATTTATTCATTTAAGCATGGGGTACTAAAGTCTGTATATCAGAATCTAAACTCACATTTCCTTCCCCCCTCAAGCAAGATAATAGGGTTTGGAAGTTAGATATTAGTGGACTTTATACAATTAAATCCTTATATATAAAAACGATTGAGGTATAAGTGCAATGATTTCAGCTCATGACCATTTGGAGTAGAAATATTCCACTAAGAGTTTAGGCTTCTCTTAGTTATGGTCCATAAGAAGCCACTTACCATGGACAACCTTAGGTGAAGAGATTAGAATTTAGCAAGTAGATTCCCACTTTGCTGCCAACAATCTGACATAGTGACTCACACCTTCTCATGCAAAATCATTGCAAGCTCTGATGGTTTATTCTTAGTTGATTTTGATATCAAGTGGGCAGTGCCAAAGACTTTTAATGCACTTATTGCCCAATGGAGCCTTTCTACTAAGTCCATAAAAGCGAGGATGCCTCTTTGCAATGGAATGGATGATTTGGTTACAAAGGAATGTAGATATCTTTCAAAATAAAGAAGCATATTTAGAGCAATTGAAACTAAAAATTAAAGATGTGGCGATCTTTTGTACCTCAAAATAGACAACCTTTAGTAATTATTCCTTTGTAAAAATCAAAAGGAATTGGGACGCAATGGTAGCCATGGTGGACCAGAGTTAAAAAAGAAAATTTAGTGCTTCCCACTAGAGGTTGGCTAAAATGCAATGTTGATGGGTTATTATTAAGTAATCTTGGGCCCACAATATTTGGCCTAATTATTAGAAATGATAAAGGTGAAATCATAACTTATTTTTCAAGGCCACTTGGGAGGAAAAGATATGAAGATGAGAGGTATTTGCAACAAAATATTGTATATTGCTTTAGAAAGACATATCCCAACATCCATTGATCTCAGAAAGGGAGTCAAAAGTGTTATTTGTGGCTTAAAAACCTGAATAATGTCCATTGAAATTTGCACATGACTTTGAAGAAATTATAGAGTAGAAATGACAATTCCAAATTGCTTACAAGCAAATCTCTAGAATGCTAATGCTTGTAGATTACCTAGCAAAAGAAGGTATTGACCACAATGGATTTTGATTATTATATATTTACAAATCTCTCAATCCTTTAGAGAAATTTTTATGGTGTAATATTTTCTTCTTAACATCCATATCTCGATAGTATGGTAAGTACTTCTCTTTCTCCATGTTCCTTCTCCCTTCCTAAGATCTCTTTTGGGCCTTAGTTTCTTCTAATGAGAATCAACTTTTTATAAAAAAAGAGGATAGGAGTTTTAAGTTTTGTAGGACATTTTAGTGCGGGACTTGTAATTGATTGCACAACTATTCATTCTCTTTATTTATTTATTTAACTTTTTTGTCAACATAAAGCAGCACTTTATCAATAAACCAAGTTGATCTACAAACCATATAAAAAAGAAGCACCAAAATGCTCATACAAAGCCACTCATAAAATGAGAACACAAACACACCTATCCAACTCCAATGGGACATGAAAATCGAAAATAAAAACCCCCTTGCTCTAATCCTTAGAGTGAGACTCGAACATTTTTAACCCTGTGGACAATTTCTCACATGATGGAAGTTGAGATCTACACACTCTTTGATAATAAAATTTATAGAACAATTTACTATGAGTGTGAGAGATGGAGAATTGCATTTGTTAGGTACTTGTCTCAATCTCGTCAACCCAGTATCCCAATATCTTCATGGTGGATCCTTCTCCTTAAGGATCCACCTAATTATGTTAAGAGAATCACCTCCAAAGATCACATTTAGGAATATTTTTTGCTTTCAAATCTTCACTCCTTTAAGCACTCAAAGTTCTGCCTCATGTCAATTAGCAAAGAATAAAGGCCTATCATAATCATGAAGTGTTGCATCTTGAGAATTCCTTATCATTCCTCCGTATAAACTCTTCTAAGTTACGAGAAGTAGCCCCACCAAAATTAATTTCAAAAAGCCAGTAGGGGAATGAGTCCATCTCATTTTTTATCTTCCCCTTAAATAGTTTTGTTGTTTTAATTTCATTTTAATGCCAACCAAATCCTTTATTCTATATCCTTTAGCCTTTGATACCCAAATGTATACTATTTTAAAGGCATGGTTTTGAATAAAGTGTATAGGATTGCTTTTGCCTTGAAAGCACCTCATATTTCAGTCCACCCAGATACACCAACACATTACAGAAATAGTTAGTTTCTATAGAATGGCATTCCTCCTTATAGTCACCATTCCCTTCTTCTCAAAATTTCATCTATAGATGAGCTATTCTTTGGTAGGATGTAGCAAAAAAAAGACAATCTTGGGGGAATATGTTTAAACCAAATAATTTGTTTCTCTTCTTGAATTTCTTGTTGGACAAGAATGGCCTTACAAGCGCTCTTCATAGTGAATTGACCAGATTTATTAGACTTCTGGTAGAGCTTGTCAGCTTTGTTCAAGAATAAGTGTTTGTATTTGGCAAGAGTAAAAAATTTGTTCCTCTCCTCAAGTTCTAGCTAACTAAACACTCTTGAGAAAGTGAGGTGCCACTGAACTCCATGGTCACTTTGCTGTAGGTACTCACTTATCAAATTATATTTTTGGGTTGAAATTTTGGAACCTTTGTTGAAATCTACCTTGAGATTTCCCCCCTTCTCCTAATCATCCTCCCAAAGCTTGGTGCAATTACCATTTCTCACAATAATATGGGAATCTCCCATAAAGGCATCATAATTTCTACAAATTTCTATCCACATTATTGGTCCTTTGCACATCTATTTTGTTAAGGCTCGAATCTCCTCTCTTCCTATATTTATTCTTTTTGATCCTCTACCACAAACTACCTCTATCATAATTCATTCTCTAAACTCATTTAAGAAAAAGTACTCTATCGAGATCACATAAGCTTTTCATACCCAATCTACCTTCCTCTTTTGGATAACACTTATCCTCCCACTTTTACAAGATGGTATCTTCTTCCATCTTGCACATGATTTGTGACAATTTAGGATTTACACATAATATATACACAACACTTTTTAGAAGTCGTGATCCTTGATTAAATTTTTTATTTTTAAAATCAACTAAAAATATACACTTTAAATGAAAACACTTGATTCAAAACCCCAGGAATCATATGAGCCATAAAACCACTAATTTAGTGTTAAATAATCTTTCATTTCTATCAAAAAATCTGGCAAAGTTTCCTTTGTATTTTTGACCAGTGCATTTAACGGATGCGATGCGACAAGCACCTATAAACATAATAATACAAAAATACATAGCTTGGGAGACTTAGTCTCCAACCCATCTAGATCATTTGTCGTTTTGATAAAATCATATACATCAATGACAAAGTACAAATCAATAGAAATAACAACACTACTTGGGTTTGTCTACATAGCCATCACATCCAACATAAACATATGCATGTGTTCAAGTCATAAAAGTATAAACCATATACATATACATTACATAAAAAATATCCAAAGATAGAGTTTTAACAAACCCCATATGTCACTGAAATCTCCTCTGTACACCATTGAAGGCTACCAATGGCTTCAGTTGCTCTTTATTCACCATATATATATATATATATATATATATATATATATATATATATATATATATATATATAACGAACACTTTGATTATCAAATCTCAGGGCATGCAATGTCGACTTTCTCATGAAAAATAACTCTAATATAATCCCGATAATGAGAGTAAATAGTGGTGATGTAAAGCATAAATAGTATGCAAAGCCAACCACTTGACATACAAAATCAAGGCATCATAACTCAGATAACTGCCAAAAACATGGCAATGTAATCACACCATCTACGTGTCTCCAAAAACATGCTAATTATATAGAGGTTCTGATGCTCATCAAAATGCTATTCTTAAATCAATGCAATTCACACTACCCACATGTTTGAAAATGTGCTAAATCAACCAAGCTTCTAAGGCTCATAAATATGCCTAAACCACAATAGTGCAAAGCATAAAAGGCTTGAAGAATAGATCAATGAATATGCATGTCATTAACAAAGGGCACCCTCACACATGGGTCCTAAAAGTGTTAAAAACCATATCAGTGCAGTACATCAAAGCTTGAATAATATATCTATGAATATGTATGTCGTTAACAAGGGAACCTTCCACAAGGGTTCCATGAGTGTCCCGTACACTCAAATCATTGGTCATGAGTAGTCATACCACTCCACGTGTCATTATGCCTTGGGTATATAGGGATCTATCCATCATGGTGCGCTCACTGCACTATATAAAAGCACAAAATAACCATATGGATTGCCATGTTGTAGTGGTTACCAACTCCGTGGTCTACAACTGGCACCCCCCTCTACATCAAAATGGGAGATTGTTTGTTGTACATGGGGGATCGAATTCATAGTGTAGACCACCCATGATACCACTCCCTATAAAAGTTTGCCCATTTATAGGGCAAGTGTCTATCATCTCTCAAAGTCAAAGGGCAGGTGTCGGGTGCAAAACCCTCTTAGCATAGCATCCAATGGGTAGAAACAATAGTCAAAATTTGTTGAATCATAGAATTCACATCACATCTAATGATCGATAAAATGAATATAAAATCCTTTGATGAAATAATGAAAACTAGCACTTGTGGCCGGCCATCCCAAGGCACTCCCTCTCATCTTAGGGTTAGCCTCTTAAGGACCAGTAACCAAGCCTCCAATTGAAAATTAAGAGCACTTATGGCTTGCCATCCTAAGGCATTGCTTCTCATACCAGGGTTAGCCTCTCTAGGACCAGCCACCAAGCCTTCACCAATGAGTCTATAATAAAATAAGCAATAAAATAGGGTGTTCACATGCCCCAATATGCAATAATAAATAAAATTACCATCCAATGACTTCATAGGTCATGAAATTGTACTAAAATAATGTACTTTCACTATCGTAAATAAAATATGACTCATCATAGTCAAATCATTCATCTATGGAATAGTGATAATCAATGCAATTATGCACATATGCATCAATCACAAATAAGATAGATATCTCAATAAGAATCATAGTATAACAATGTATGCATGAAATTCATTCATAAACACTGAGCTGATGCGATACAAATATATAATTTCAAAACAAAAAAATGTCCATTATTTATTGTCATCGCCTACCTCAGATAAAGAACTACTTGTCTCTACCTCTCAAATCATAGTTAAACTCCACTCCAGATAAGTCTGCCTCATTCCCACTATCTAGATACACATCACATCTAGGTCTAACTTAGAATCCAATTTATCTATCTAAGTTGGATTCTTAGTTATAAAGCAAATATTATATTTTCATGTCTTAATTTACTATGTTTCAATAAATGCAATGGTTCACAACCATGGTGGGGCTCGCCTTGGTTGGTTGATAATGCAAATCATGTTGAATTGGGCCAATTAACAACTATTAGATTCATGTTTAATTATAACATAATATTCTAGGGTTATCATACTCATATCAAGTCAATTTATCATTTAATTAGCAAATCAAGCACATTTATATGCTAATCATACACAATTTTAGCTAATTATAGATGTAAATTGTTAGGATGATAATCCTACCTTGTTTGGGTCAATCTAAGTGATATTTGGGTGTTTGTGTTGTTGGATCGTCAACCGATAATCTCCAAGGTGCCCGATCTTTACTATCCATAGTGATCTGGTCACAATACTCCACATGATCATCTTAGATCAAATAATACATTAGTAAATGTAGTTAGATTATCTTAAGAAGTCAATTGAATGGCGTGGATAATCAATTTGGGTCCAATGTCACACTTATATATATCTCAATTGATTTCAGCCATTGATTACAATTGGCTAGATCATAGCAACAATGCTTCAGATCATTGACCTCTGAATGGATCTAGATCTACACATCACAAGGATCATGATGAATGATTAATATCATAAAATAAGGTTGGATTGGTCATGGATCAGATCAGATTAGAAACTCAACTGACCATTGATCTGTGACTATTTGTCAGATCAAGGGTCATATTAGTTAGGGATCAGGTCCCTGGTGTTAGATTTGATGATCAAACCTAAATTAGATGTTAGATCTAAGAAGATTTTCATAGGTCTAACATAGGATGAATCAATGGCACAGGGTGGGTGCTGAAATGGGCTCACTTGTGTAGAAATTCTAGAGAGAGAGAGAGAGAGAGAGGGTAAAGCGGGCAATGGTGGCTAGTGGTGGCTTTGGCACAGTCACTGTCCATAGCCTAGCCACCAGGAAAATAGAAGGGGGACACAAGAACACAAGCTAGTTGGGCAATTCAGGATGTTTTATAGGTGATTTTTGGCTAACCATGATGGAGAAGAGAAAAATAGGGGAGGGAATGGGCACGTGCTGCTAGCCTATGCATACCGACGTGTTGGGCCAACTGTAGTAAAGGGGGACCTGATGAGGGGAGGAGAGAAAGAGAAAGGGAGATGCTGATGTGGCCATTTAGATCCAGCATCACATCCGTTAGCTGTGCTGGAGAAAGGGGAAGACATGGGAGATGGGAAAAGGGAAAAGGGTTTCAGATGCACGACCCTATATAAGGAGTCTAGCCATCCGATGGGGAAAACAAGACAGGGGAGGAGGGGGGAGAAAAGAAGGGACCAGTGGCTTGTGCATGGATGTGACTGCGCCTGCCAGAGTTTGAAAAGAGAAAGGGTTTTGAGTTTTTCTCTACTGGAAGAAAAATGCTCTTTTGCTTTGTAAAAAAAAGATGCTGAAAAAGAAGAACAAGAGGAAGTCCCAAGTGGGGCCTAGTTGCTAGTGAATAGTGAAGAGGGAGTGGGCAAACACCCAAGTTTTCCCTTTTCTCTAGGGTCCCCTGTTTTGAAGCATTTTTGGTTCATTGCCTGACACGAGAAAGCCGAGTCATGTATGGTGGGTTGACCCACCACGTGTCTAGCCCACTCTACACATTAGCACTCCCTTAGGTAGGTTTGTATCCAAACACATGTAGGCCGTGCCATTTATCAATTTTGGTCCCTTTTAAATTACTAAAATTTTTGAATTTTTTTACCCCGATCTCTATTTTGTACAAAATTAGTGTCATTGGAATTTTATTGTATGTTTCATTTTTCATAGTTCCAGTCCAAATTTTGAGTTTTCAAACGAGTCACATCCCTGATATTTCATTTTTTACAGGATTAAATTCTCAATTTTCTTTCTAATTAAAATATAATATAATTACACAAAAATATAACTCAAAATTGAGGGTCGTTACATGATTCCAAAGAAAATCACCTTGAAGTCTTTTGAGGGTATCAATCACAGATGTGGGGCACTTGTATAATGACATGTAATATAATGGAAGGTTAGAGAGAGTAGCATTTATAAGAGTGAGTCTACCACTTATAAAGAGGCGTCTTTTCTTCTATCTAGCCAATTTACTGTTATGTCTCTATTTTTTGTAAATTACTATGTATAATATTATTGAAAATTTCATTAAATGATAAATTGAATTTGAAGAGGTTCGCTTTTATAGAAACCAAATCAATGGTTAAAACATCAATATTTGAATTGCACTAAAGAAATAGAATCCAACGACCCTAAAAATGCTAAAATTGGAGTCCGGGTGAATAATTCATAATTTCTTTATTAAGGTATTTAATATAAATTAAAAATAAGGATAAATTGGTAATTATGCAGCATGTGGGGCCCACTTGACATGACACATAATCTGAGAGCAGGAAAGCAATCATAAATGCTAATTTAAAAGCTGCACAAATTAAAGATATTGATTACCTCATTAAATGTAAGTAATCATTACGTACTTAAATAAAAAATTAAAATAATTAAATAACAACATAAATGCATTACTCTCCGTCCCCTACTGCCATTACTCCCTCTCTCAACATAAATGATTTTCCTTGTGGAGATCTGTTGGTGAACGTATCTGACCAACCAGGAAAGACCATCACCTAGATGACTCAGATGAAAGATTTGAGCCATCCATTGTGGTCATAGACCCCAAAAACCTAAAAATCGTTAAAATGATTAAGTTCAAACAATCTAGTTTGAAGATTTGAATGGACAAAGAATGGATGGTCATGATTGTGATGTCCTAATGACTAGTAGGGTTCTTGATCCAAAGATGCATACAGTAGATGAATCGTGGAATATGCACAAGTGGTGCTGCTATGTGCTTGTAAATGATGTGTGTGTGCTATTAGCAAAATGCATAGGATGCAGGTGCATCTTGGTGTTAGAACGCACCTAGGTGCATCCCAGATAGGTGTCGTGGATGCAGTGTGTCCTAATGGTGTCATTTTGTCCTATTATTGATCAAGATTTTATCTGAATAGTTAACATTCATCTAAAACATATAATTTTACATTCTAGAGACCACATAAGCCCAATTTGGGATATGAGACATCTGCTAGATTTTTCTCAATGATGAAGACCTGATTTTATGATGAAATTTAAGATATGACCCCTCCTTAATTAGATCAAAAAATAAAAATCATTGGATGAACTAGATTAGCCTAATCAACCGGTGATCAGGCCTTAGTGATTGTTCAACTAGATGATCTGGTAAGTAAATTGATGGATCTGATTATCAGATGATCCAAGAAAACTAAGATTTATGATTAGAACCTTTGAACATTATATGGACTATAGATTTGACTGATCGGAGATTGATTTGACCATTAGATCAACATATTAGCTATTAATATACACATGGATCTTAGGAAACACTAAAAATGAGATGGATTGACATGTGCAAGATTCAAAATAAATGATTAAACACTTAATGGGGGTATTGAGAATGATCCAATGGTTGGATCACCCTAAGAATATAAAATTAGGCAAGATCAGACCCCACGTGATGGTGGGACATAGATCTGATTGATCTACATAGAATTTGACCATCAAATCTGAGTTGGAGTTATATAGAGATGGATGAATTATTGAAAAATTAGAAAGAGCATTCCATTGAGTTGCGATGAACTTATAAATGGAATATTTGAACGATCTAATTGTTAGATAATCCTAGAGACATTGAATTTGGTAGGATCTGACCTTAGAAATGATTAGAACCATCAATCTGATCGACTAAGATCAGATCTTGCCATCAGATCAATGGAATAAATATGGAAATGGGACGAAGGCTAGTTATGAGACATGAGTTGATGTGGATAAAGGAAAAAAGCCAATTTGGATTGTTGATCAGTGATCAATGATCTAGATCTAAAGGTTAGACAAGGAATTTGAAAGATTAGAATTATAATTAGTGATGGATGGGCACCCATTTATATAGATTGAGAATAAATTAAGTTCTATGATTCAGAAATGGTAGTAAGGAGTAGTGAGTAATGATGTGCAGTGCCTGTGACCTGACAGGTACAATAGATTTTATGGGTCAGAGAGGTCGTATACCTAGGAAAATTTTCCTTCATTGAGGTAGGTGACGACATCTAATGTTAGTATGCTTTCCTTCAACATCATGAATGGTTATAATATTGGCTTTATGTTATACAACGAATGTGAATCATGCTTAGCATAACATCCTAATTTTTGTTGAAATTTGCATTTGGCATGTACACTTTTCATATGTGCATGATTTCTTGGATTTCATGTGTGGTTACTTCTCATTACCATGTTTATTGATACATTGATAGAGTTTCATATTTCTGCAGATTTATGATGGGTGTTTCTTCTTAGTGGATGCTATGCTAGGAGGTATTTAGGGCTGACCATCCGCCTTCTGAATTTATGAGATGATAGACACTTACCCTAAATATGGGCAAACGTCATAGGGAGTGGTATCATGGGCAGTCCAGACTATGTATCCGGTCGGCCCCATGCATAATAAACATTAGTCTTCTGTTTTGGTGTTGACGGGGAACAATAGTTGGTAGACGCTAGAGTTGGTTACCACTATAGCATGATGATCCACATATTTGATATGTATTTTTCTTGCAGTATTATGAGCATACTTGGATTGTTATATCCTCATGCACCCATGGCGTGATAGCGTATGGAGGATTAGTATGAGTAATGACCAGATATGTTAGTGTGAGGCACAGTTACAGGACACGTGTGTGTTGGGTGCCCTCTTATTCATGACATGCCCTGTGTTTTGATGTGATGGGATTGCATGCGTTAATGCTTTTGTATTTGTGAGTCATGATTGTATTTTGACATGCATGTCTTGCTGATTTGACTTCTATAATTATAATGATTTATTTGAGGTCATATATGTCATATTGGATGTTGTCTTGACATGAATTATATGTTGATGATATGATTTGAACAAGAGACTTGGCTACTCAATTTTTACACCTCTACTTCATCCATGGAATTTTACTATCAATTTTTGTTAATTATGATTCCACTACATGCATGTATTGTCTCAATATTAAATGTCTATGTACTTACACAAGTAATAGCTTTGGTTTGTAATGCCTCAGATATTAAGAAAATAACAGAAAAGGCAAACAGGTGGAGGACTAGTGAAGGTAGTGGGGACCATCAACTTTTCGTAAGGATTGGCATGTTGATGTATTTAGTTGACTAGATTTTATTTTGGATTCGTACATGGGCTGTATATGTTAAGACTTTATCTTTGACACATGATCATGTGGACACATCTTTTTGTATTGGATGTGGTGTTATGATGGATAGGCCTTGAGCCATGTCAATTTCTATCCATTTTTCATTTTTATTGTTTCTCATATTTGATAGAGTTTTCATTGTTTAATTTAACCTATGTCATAATGCAAGTCGTTTATTACATTTGATGGTATTATATTTTCACGTGTCGTTGACCTTCAAATTAACTCAAAAATTTAAATTTAGTAAAACAAGGATCCCACCTATTATTATATTATTATGTACACAATTGTGCTAAAAAACCTGTGGTGTCACAATTTGGCATCGCAGCTAAGTTTACTTCATCATAACCACTCCAAGGGTCCACTTACAATTGACATCCCATAAGTCATTATTGAATATGAGTTTAGAGGAAGGAACATATACCAAATTACACAAGAATTGTGACAGATGGCTCCTTGAAGGAGAATAAGATCTACCCCCACTCCACCAGTTGCCACCTCTGTCGAGTCTTGAGGGTAGAGGAAACATATTACAGATTTAGTGACCCAGATGATACAGGGTCTGTTACCCCACATGCAGTAATAGATTCAGGCACTAGTAACAATGTAGGCCATGAGCTCAGCACCCCTGGAGATGACTGCTATAGCCTTGGTGGACTATTTGGCTCAATCATCACATTTGCCGCCAAAACAACACATTCCTAGAGCTACATAGGGTGTGCCTTGGGGAGTTCAGGTCGAATAGACAAATTGCTGGAGTGAGTTCAGAAGATGGTATCAACTTCCATGGGAAAGGTGGCATTGAGGAGGAGGAGAGATGGTTATTTTAAGTGGAAAGGGCATTTGATGTTAAGTAGGTTCTTTTAGAGAACCATGTGCAGATAGTTGTGTACCTATTGAAGGGTGAGGGAGGTTTTTGGTGGCGAACCTTTGAGAGGGTGCACCCTTCTTCCTCATGGAAAATCACTTAGGAGGCCTTTAGGAAGGCCTTTTGTGACTAGTACTTCCCCCCTCATGCCCTATAGGCAATGAAGAGTGATTTTGTCACCTGAGAGCAGTGAGACATGATTGTTCAATAGTATTTGAACCAATTTACTAGATTGAGGAGGTTCACCCTAACACTTTCATCTCGGAAAGGAGGTTGCTGATAGATTTGTTGTTGGATCGACACCTAGATTGAGGAACTGAGTGATTATTGCATGTCCAATGATGGTATGAGAGGTGACAATTATGACCACAATGTTAGAGAGAGATTTTCTCCAGACCAGAGGTGGTATGAGCTTGTCCAACAAGGGCAAGAGACCTTTTACACCAACATAGCCACAGAGGGTATACTTTCAGCAATAGACGAGTAGGTAAAAGAAGGATGGGGACAGGAAGAGGTGTAGTAGGTGCTAGGGTAGACACCTCGGACAGCAGCGTCCTAGGACCTGCAGACAGTAGCTGTAATAGTAATTTCCCTCATAGAGATAGCCATTCAGATGCTTTGGATGTTGAGTGACTAGATAGAGGGATGAACGAAAAGATGATAGGGATAAGGCAGAGATAACACCATGCAACCAGGGGCGATTCTTTACCATTACATTGGGGCAGGAATAGGCCTCGAACCAGGTTGTAGAAGGCACTTTCTTTTTCTCAGACTAGCATGCTAGGATCCTTTTTATTCAGAGTCCACCCACTCTTTTGTTTCATGTACATTCACATCATGTCTAGATATGCAGGAACATAAGTTAGCTTTTGGACTAGATATCATGACACCTGTGGGAGAGACAATCGAGGCTAGTGAGTATCTCTAAAAGGTACTTGTAGAGATATCAGGCAAAAGGATGGATGCTGACCTTGTTTTGCAATATATGGTTGATTATGAAGTTATTCTATGAATGGATTGGTTAGCCACCTATTGGGCTATAGTAGATTGTAGCATGAAGAGGGTTGTTTTCAGTAGACTTAGATAGTTAGTAACCTTATTCTAGTGTAGGAAGAGTGCCACTGGTGCATGCGTTATTTCTACCATGAAGGCTGCACAGTACTATTCCAAAGGGTGTTGAGTCATCCTCGCTAGTGTGATCATGGAGGATACTGAATGGCCTCAAATTGAGAATATTGATGTCTTGAAAAAGTTTGAAATTATTTTTCCTAAGGAGTTGCTAGGTTATCACCACATAGGGAGAATGATTTTACTATTGATTAAGTGTCAGGTATGACGCCCATCTCCAAGGCGCCATACAGGATGGCCCAAATTGAGTTGAGAGAGCTAAAGGTCCTATTATAAGACTTGCTTGACAAAGGTTTCATCAAACCTAATGGATCTCCATGGAGAGCACCAATCCTTTTCTTAAAGAAGAAGGATGGATCGTTGAGATTGTGTATAGACTATTGGTTGTTGAACAGTGTTACATTAAAGAACTGATATCCCTTACTTCACATCGATGATTTGTTTGATTAGCACTAATTAGTGCAGGTATTCTCGAAGATAGATCTAAGATCGAGCTACTACCAGTTGAGGACTAGATAGGAGGACATCTCCAAAACTACTTTCGGGACTTGCTATGGTCATTATGAGTTCCTAATGATGCCTTTTGGGTTGCCAATGTGCTGGCAGAATTTATGGACTTGATGAACTGGGCCTTTTAGGCTTATTTGGATAAGTTTGTTATTGTTTTCTTTTGATGATATACTGATCTACTGACCCAACCATGTGGTGCATAGGGAGCATCTTTGTGCTATGTTGGACAACCTATGTCACCATCGCTTATTTGGTAAGTTCAGTAAGTGTGATTTTTTGCCAAAGCAGTTGCATTTCCTTGAGTATGTGGTATCGAAGTATGGAGTGGATGTTGACTTGGCTAAGGTGGAGGTAGTGTTGAACTGGGAGAGACCTATGGTGGTGACTGGATTTGTAGTTTTTTCTAATTGGTGGGATACTACTATAGATTTATCAAGGGATTCTCAAGGACTGTGCTACTTCTGACTACCTTGACCAGGAAGGATAGTAAGTTTATATGGAATGATGCATGTGAGGAGAGCTTTTAGGAGCTTAAGAGGAGGCTTACCTTTGCTCTAGTGTTGACACTACCCTCAGGTTCTGATGGTTATGTGGTTTATTGTGACACTCCTTGTAACGAGCTAGGAGCAATATTGATGCAGCATGTGAAGGTGATTGCCTATGCATCTAGGCAACTGAAGATGCATGAGGTGAATTACCCCACCCATGACTTGGAGTTAGCAGTAGTGGTGTTTGCGTTGAAGTCCTGGAGACATTACTTATATGACAAAAAGTTTGAGGTGTTTACTGATCACAAGAGCCTCTAGTACTTTACCCAGAGCAACTTGAACTTGTGGCAGCGTAGATGGATGAAATACTTCAAGGACTTTGACATCACTACTCAGTATCAACTTGGAAAGGAAAACATTATGGTGGATGCCTTGGGTAGGAACTTGAGTGTAGTGATTTCCAATTTAGTAGTCAGATCAAGATTCATTGATAGGATTTTATAAGCACAGACCATGGTTGCAGAAACCCATGCCTTAGCTGATAAGGCATACTTATTAGAGGACAAGATGGTGGCATCTGATTCCAAGGCAGGCTAGTACTCCCTTTAATTGACGATTTAAGATGTGAGCTATTTTAGGAGGCTCACCAGTCATAATTCACCATTCATCCCCAAGGTACAAATACGTACCAAGATTTGAGATGATACTTCTAGTGGAATGGGATGAAGAGCGATATTGGAAAATGTGTCATGTGGTGTTTGACCTATCAGTAGGTCAAAGATGAGCATCAAAGATCTTTAGAGTTGCTTTAGATATTAGACCTTTCAGAGTGGAAATGGGACCATATCAACATGGAAATGGGACCATATGTGTTTTTGTAGACAGATTGATGAAGTCGACCCACTTGCTTCCCATTAGACAAAGCAAAATGGCTAACAGTTTAGTGAGCTTCTATGTTAAGGAGATCGTGATCTTACACGGGATTCCCATGACTATCATCTCTGATAGGGATAGTAGATTTACTTCAAAGTACAGACAAAGTGTTCAGGAGGCCTTGGAATCGACATTGATGTTTAGCACAACATTCCACCCTAAATAGATGTCCAAATAGAGACGACCATCTAGACTATTGAGGAATGTTGAGTGCTTGTGCCATAAAATGGAAGGGTAGCTGGGATGAGCATTTGTCGCTTGTGGATTTTGCATATCACAACAACTATTGCATGAGAATTGGTATGGCCCTGTACGAGGCACCGTATGATAGACCATGTCGATCACCCCTGTGTTGGAAAAATGCAGGAGAGAGACACCTTATAAGGTTTGAGTTGATGGGATAGTGTGCGGAGAGGGTCTGACTAATCCGAAGGCCACTTTTGGAAGCTCATAGTCTTTAAAAGAGCCATGCTGATAAGAGGTGGAAGGATGTGGAGTTTGTTGTTATGGATCATGTTTTCTTAAAGGTCTCTCCTATGAAGGGAGACGTTTGATAATAAAGGGAAGCTCCGCCCCAGATTCATTGGCCCTTTTGAGATTTTGAGTAGGGTCTAAGCTATGGCATACTAGTTGGCCTTGTTGCCCCAACTCCTAGATGTTAATGATGATTTTCACATATCGATGTTACTGAGATACGTACCAGACCCCTCTCATGTACCTAAGAAAATTCAATTGAATTGAGGCCTCATTTGACCTTTAAGAGAGACCAATACAGATTTTAGACTGTAAGGTTTAGGAGTTGAGGACCAAGACTATCCCACTGGTCAAGGTCTTAAGTTTCTTAAAGCCTATTAAATTCAATAAATTTTTTGGAAAGAAAGTTATTACTCCTATTTATTCTTGATAGTTGAAAAAAACAAGGATAACAGGATCATAGTAAATAATATACATTGAAGAAACTGTGCAATTACTTATAACTCTTTGGAAAGAAGATAGTCTCTAATCTTATTGGGTTATAGGTCTCCACTGATTTTCCTCAAGGTCTCTAAGTCATACCTCTTTATTAGTCTTAACTATGTGATGTGTCTAGATATTTCCTGAGAATTAACCTTCATAAAATGCTTTAACATGTGCATAATATGCAAAATTAGCCATATACACTCCTATTAAGAGGTGAAAATAGTAGAATTACTAAGTTCTGAATATTTAGTTCTCATCACAATAAGGCAACTCTTCCTCAAAACTGTCTTTTTTTTTTTTTTTTAAACTCTAGTAAATAAAAAATCTTTATGTGCATCTAGAATCCTAAACTTGAATGAAATATTGTCCCAAATGTTTCAAAACATAGGACCTTATATGAAAATGGGAAGATGCAGAAGATGGAGATATGAAAAACATCTAGGTTGCCTCACAGGAAGTGCTAAGTTTTAGGTCTTTAGCCAGACGTAATGATGACTGCTAAGACAATAATTTGCAATCATCTCTAGAAAATCCAAGGTGGGTCATGATAATGAGGTGCCTCTAAAATTATTTCTTCAATTTCAAGGTTAGATAGTTCTAGGAAAGGTTTTAACCTCTAACCATTTACTTTTTGGTCTTCTCCATCCTTCTCAATCTCAATGGACCCACAAGGGTATATTGTAAGTACAATGTAAGGTCTGGTCCATCTAGTTTTGAGTTTGCTTGGGAATAGATGCAATCTAGATTTATACAATAAGACATTTTGTCCAAGTGAGAAGGAATTTCTTAAGATTTGACTATTATGTTTAACATTCATGTGGTTTTTGTATAGTCATGCAGAATCATATGCATCATTCCTCAATTCTTCCAAGTCATTGAGTTGTAGTTTTCTGTGGGTCAGAGCAGAATTTAAGTCAAAATTAAGCTTTTTGATAGCCTAACATGCCTTGTGCTCTAGCTCTACTTGTAAGTGACATGTCTTTCCATAGACTAGGTGATAGGGTGACATTCCTATAGGAGTTTTATAGGCTACACGATAAGCTCACAGAGCGTCATTAGGTCTCATAGACCAGTCTTTCCTACCTGGATTGATTGTCTTCTCTAGAATGCGCTTGATCTCCCCATTGGATACCTCTACATAGCCACTATTTTGAGGTTGGTATGGGGCGTCTATCTGAGGGTTAACACCATACTTTTTCATTAATTCTCAAACATTTTATTACAAATACGTTTCTTCATCACTTATTATAGCTCTTGGAGTACCAAATCGTTCAAAAACATTTTCTTTTAAAAACTTTACCACAACCTTGTTGTCATTGGTTTTTTAGGGTACAACTTCTACCCACTTGGACACATAGTCCACTCCCACTAAGATGTAAAGATTCCCAAAAGAATTAGGGAAGGGTCCCATGGAACTATGCCCTAAACATCGAATAGTTCTATGACAAAGATTGGATTTAAGGGCATCATATGTGTCCTTCCTAGACTTCCTAACAATTGACACCTTACACATGCTATGCAATATACATGTGGATCCTTAAATATGGTGGGTCAATAAAAACCACATTGCAAAATTTTTGTAGCAGTCTTTCTTCAGCTAAAATGCCCCCCACATGCATGATCATGATAAAAGGAGATGAATTGATTGTGATCACTATCTAGTACGCATCTCCTAATCACTTGATTGAGATAGTACTTGAATAAGTACAAGTCATCCCCAGTAAAATATTTTACCTCAATCAAAAATATCTTTTTACCTTGTTCGGTGTAATGATTAGGCATTTGTCTTATAACAAGATAATTTACTATGTGTCCATACCAAAGAATTAGGGAAATATGCAGTCACTGTTCATTCGGGAAAGATTTAGTTATGGGCGCCTGATTTCTTGTGTGCTCCACCACCAATTTGGATAAGTGGCTTGCTAAGATACTTACGAAACCTTTCTTGTTGCAAATTTTCAAGTCAAACTCTTGTAGTAGCAATATCCAACAAATCAGCCTAGGTTTCACATTCATTTTAGAAAGGAAGTATTTTAAAGCGGAATGATTTGAGTACACTATAAGTTTAGACTAGAGCAAATACTACAATTAACAACTCTTTCTCAATGGTTGAATAATTAAGTTGCACATAATTTAGTATTTTACTAGTGTAGTATACCACATGGGAAAGTTTATCAATGCGCTACCCCAAAATAACTCTAATGACATAATCTGACATATCACACAAAATCTAGAAAGGTGGGCTCCAATCAATTGATCGGATAATGGGTGCAGAAGTCAACTCAGCCTTAAGTCACTTAAATGCTTATGTATAGTTCTCATCAAGGTCAAAGTTGGCCTCTTTCATAAGTAGATTATAGAAGGGGCTTTTCAATTTTGTTAAAATCTTTGATAAATCTTTCGTAAAAGCCAACCTGTCCTAAAACAGAGTAGATATCTCACACCCTCGTTGGTGGAGGAAGGTTGACTATGAAATTCACTTTAGCCTTCTCGGCCTCTATCTCATTGGGTGATATTATGTGGCCTAAAACTATCCCAAATGGCATTTTCCCCTGTTCAATACTAGATTCTTCTCCAAACACCTAGCAAAAAGTAACTTTAAGTGGTGCAACCACTGGTAAAAAAATGACACAAATACTAAGAAGTCATTCATGAACACCTCTAGAAACCTTTCTACATATTGAAAAAGATGCATTACAAAGCCTGGAAGGCATATGTCGGTAGACAAAGGTTTTAAAAGGACAAGTGAAGGTAGTCTTCTCCTAATCCTCAGGTGCAATAGGAATCTGGTTGTAACTGGAATATCGATCTAGAAAATAGTAATAGCTATGTCCGTCCAAACTCTTTAGTATTTGGTCAATAAAAGGTAGAGGAATGGTCTTTCCCCATGACCTTGTTCAATTTTTGGTAGTCAATGCAGACTCTCCACTCGATGGTCATGCGGGTGGGTATTAACTCATTTTCCTCATTTTTGACTATTGTGACCCCAGATTTCTTAGGTACAACCTGAACAGGGCTGACCCAAGTGCTGTCAGAGATTGTGTATATGATGCCAACATATGTAAGCTTTAGGGCTGCATCTCTAACCACAATCTTCATATGGGGATTCAGTTGTCTTTGGATTTCCCAATAAGGTTTTGCAATTTCTTGTAGGTGTAGGTGTATCCTATGCATGCATACGACTAAACTAATTGCTTTTATATCTGCTATAGTCTAGCTTAGAGTAGTTTTATGCTCCTTAAGAACATTAAGAAGTTTTCCTTCCTGTTCATTATCTAAATTTGATGCCATTATCATAGGTAAGGTTTCATATGGTCCAAGGTAAGAATATTTAAGATTATCAGGCAAGGGTTTTAGGGTTAGAGGAGGTGGTTGCTCTATAAAGAGTATGGGAACATTCTCTGAAGGAGGGAATGAGTCCACATAAGGGTGCTACTTGGAAGTATCCATAATAGGGGCAGCCTCTAAAAGGTTGTTTACCTCATTGATAGGCTTGTCTACATTCAAATCTTCATTAAAATGCACGAGACAAGCCTTTAGGGGGTTAGAGATGAACAATGGAAGATGAATGTTGTTAATTAGACTCTCGATCAAATTCACATCACAAGCATAATTGATGTCTAAATATTGTTGATTGGTATTAAAGACATTTAGCTTAACTTTCATGTTGTCGAACGACAATTTCATTGCACCATTCCTATAGTTAATAATGGCGTTGGATGTCACCAGGAATGGATGTCCAAGGAAGACTTTGATTTGACTTCCAGGATCAGATACATGTCGGGTGTCTAGTGCAATAAAATCAATTAGGTAGTAGAACTAGTCCACTTATATCAACACATCTTAAATGAAACCAAGGGTTATTTTGATAGATCTATCAGCTAATTGGAGCGTGTGGTGGTTGGTTTTAACTCATCGAGTCTTAGTTGCTTATAGACAAAGTACAACAATAGATTAACACTAGCCCCTAAGTTAAGTAATTCCTATCTATGACATATTTTCCTATAATGCAAGAAATTGTAGGACATCCTAGATATCTAAATTTTGGTGGGTTCTTATATTAAATTAAAGAGCTCACCTGCCCTGTGAGGAAGGCTTTCTTTTGCACATTAAGCTTTCACTTTGTAGTGAGAGTTCTTTAAGAAAATTGGCATAAGTAGGAATATCCTTTATAGCATTGAGTAATGAAATATTTATTTGCACATGTTTAAACACTTCCATTATCTCATTGAAATTTGTTCATTTCTTAGCCTTATTAAGTAGTTGAGGGAATGAGGCTTTAGGCACATAAGGTGCCTCCACTATAGGCTCAAAAGGTATAGGAGGTTTCTATCTAATCTCTTTCTCTTGTGTTTTGGCCTTTGCATTCACCTCTTGCTTTTCCTCAGTCTGTGCTATTTTGTTATCAACTTAACAGCCACTCCTAAGGGTTGTGATAGACTTGGCTTGCTCATGGGGTATTTGTGAACTAGACCCTATTTCTAATTGGTCCTTAGGGTTAGGGATGGGTTGACTAGGGAACTTTCCTTTTTCCCTTTCACTTAAAGATGCATGCAATAACGCATTCCCCTCTTTATCCTAACGATATTTTTTCAACTGTCATTCCTAGCTTGATGCAGGGCTTTAGTCTTTTCATCAAGTTTTTTCACGATATATTGCATATTATCCTCCACTGATGGTTATCATGTTTATTGGGGCAGTTGAAAACCTGTTGGTTACTATGAAGCAAAAATCCTAAGAAAGTAATGAATAGGGAGGTTCTTAAAAGTACTTCCTTGTCAAGTATCCTTAGACCATGAGAAACTGGGTTCCCTAGTCTATCTTAGATTATAGGTCTTTGAATATGGGTTGTTGTTGCTAGGATTGTGATATGCACCAAGTGCATTCGCTTGCTTTAAAAGGTACTCAAGGTACACTTTATTGGATGGACAAGCTAAAATTAGATGGGCTGGACTAGAACAAGTGGCACATACCTCTTGTGGAGCTTTATTGGAGAGAGTGGCATTCATGAAAGTTTCAAACATAGTTTTAAGTTTGTCCATTCTTCCACCTAAAGGATGTAGTTTGTTTAAATACTCAACTACAGAGTCAAGCTGATAGGATAAATTTGTATGTATTCCTTTCTCATATAGACCACCTCTCTTTGGAGGTTGGTTATTTCTCTCTTTTATTTAAATAACCCAATTGCAGAAATTATCTACCAATGTCTTAAGACCCCTCCTCTTGCGGCATCTACCATTTGCCTATTATGAGGTGTCAATGCCTCATAGAAGTATTGAATCTACTGCCATTTCTTGAAACCACAATGTGGGCACTTTTGCATCAATTCATTCCACTGTTCCCAATGTTTGTAATATTATTATCATTTCTTTGTTGGAAATTGATAATTTCATAGCGAAGGGCATTTGTTTTGTGAACAGGGAAGAATTTGTTCAAAAACTTCCTAGACAATTGGTCCCATGTATTAATGGAAATTGCCTCTGAGAAATTGAGCCATGACTTGGCTTTAACCTTGAGTGAGAATAAGAATAGCCTAAGCCTAATAGCATCATCCAAAAAATTTTAGAATCTAACTGTAGCACAATTATAAGAAACTCCTTGATATGTAAGGGTCTTCTCAGTCTCGACCATAAAAAGTGGAGAGTAATTGGATGACTCTTGACTTTAACTCAAAGTGGTCTGCATTTGTAAGAGGTAAAGCTATGCAAGATTGACTGTTGCACTGTAGAGGTGCATTAAAATCTATAATAGCTTTATGCTCAACTTCTGTTAGTGGTTTAGCCATAGGGATAGGAACTTGGTTTCTCTCCCCTTGTCTAAGGTTGAGTTGAATAGCTGGGTTGGCAGATGCTAATTCTAAGTTTTGAGATCAATGCCCTTGCATAAATTATCCTAATCTAAATGTCCTAATATATACACACACACTCTAACTCTAAGTGATGCACAATCAAATCCTGGTATTCACTGATCGAGTAGTGTCTTGATTATCTTTTCTTAGTGTATTGGTGGTAACGTCTTTGACCTAGAATTAGATAGCTCCTCCTTTTATCCACATTTGACTACTGCTTACCAGTTAGGTTCTTCTTAAAAGTGGTTAATACAATCCTTGTGTTAGGAGGAGTTTAGACCTCGACTGACATTAATGGAAGACATAGGAAAATCACTTGGATTTTAAGACACCCACTCTAACCACAATGGTAAGAAGCTAAGATGGCATCATTCTAAAAGGGACCTATGAGCTAGATACCCTAACTCTCTTCCTACTCTATTTTAAATTAATGTTTAAGGGTTGAGATTGTGACATACAAGAGTGTTGATTGATTCCTAGGTGGACCAAGGAGCTAGTGATAAAATTCAGTCCTTCTCTTATAAGGATTCCTGTGGGCCCTTACAAGCATTAATTCCATTCCACCATAAAGCAATTAAATATGGAATGCAAAATAAAAGCAAACTAATGCAACCTATATGCTATCCAACCAAAGTTACATAGGTGCTTTCTAATGTTACAATCCTAGATAAAGATGCAAAAATTAAAAGCGAATGATCCTAATCTATATGATTTATTCCACCAACCAAATGCAATTCTACATTAAATGTAAATTATCATAGAAATTAAAATTTGGGTGAGGATTGGTCATGTTGAGATGTTCAATGATGATCAATTGTAGATGTCCATACCCCACACTTGCCTGATATTAGTACAATCCATTCAAAATTGAACAATAAAGAAATTGTATATTGCAATGGGCCTCCCTATAAGTAGGCCTGGCAAAATATGACACGACAACACAACTCTATCACAACACGTATTTAGCGGGTTAAGGTAAAGTCCTATTGCATTTGTGTCATTTATAGGGTCAACCAGGAAAAGACACGCTCAAAATTGTGTTGTGTTCATGTCAACTATTAGGACCTATCATGTTGACCCGTTTGACATGTGACCTGGTAAAACTTCGTGCTGACCCATATGACACGTGACCTATTAACACATCACGTTGACCTGTTCTACTCACAACATGTTAAAGTGTCATGCTGAATTGTCTTATAAATATAGGACGGTTACTGAATAACTGTCTTATATTCTTTTAATCAAATAGGATGGTTTCTCAGTAATTGTCCTATATTTTAACTGATATAGGATAGTTAATAAATAGCCATCTTATATTTTGTATGTTATATAGGACGATTAACAAGTAACCGTCCTATATATTTAAAGGTTTTCAATAGTCCTATATTTTTATAGGTTCGATAGGACTGTTAATAATCAACCGTCCTATATTTTTATAGGTTCTATAGGATAGTTAATAATCAATCGTCTTATATTTTTATACATTCTATAGGACGGTTAATAAGTACCCGTCCTGTATTTTAAGGTTCTATTAGACAATTATTAAGTAACCGTCCTATATTTTAAGGTTCTATAGGGCGGTTATTTGTTAACTGTCCTATATTTAATAAGTTATAAAGGATTTGATAGTAAATAACCGTCCTATATTAGTTAAAAACATAACCATTACAGTATTGCTGTCCAGTGTCCACACACAATTCTCCCCCATACACAACCTCACATTATCACAACCCTGTCTGCTTGAAGCCTTGAACACACCAACCTCCCATCATTGAAAATTTGAAATAAAGAAAGCACACAAGTTGACACATACTTGAATCAAAATAAAAATGGTATACATCCATAGAAATGGACTAATGTGACAAAATAACACATTCACTTCTATAACTTGCGATATTTATAATCATTGTACACATTTGCTTCCAACATTTTATAACTTCTACATATAATTCACATTAAATTGAACAAATAAGAGCACACCCAATCACCCATACATGATACATTCACTGTTCTGCATGGATAGCCACATCCCATATCATATGTCTGGTTTAAGACACCAACTTCCTAGTCTCATCATTGTAAGTTTGAAACAAACAAAGCACATACATTGACACATAGTGTACTTCAATCAAAAGAAAAATAAAACGCATCCATAGAAATGAACTGATCTTTGTATTATATTTGAGTAAAAATTATATACATGATTGATACATTCATTTACATCACTGAACTACAAATTAAAATTCATAATATAATTTGTCCATTCCATTCTAATATCATCTAGATCCAACTAGGAGTAATTCTTGCTTCCTAAATCTATCTGTAAGAAACATATAATAACTTAGTTTAGACATGTAATCTTGAATTCAATCAGGAAATATGCAAAACAAAACTGTAACATTAGTTAGTAAGTCTTACCTTTCTCAACTGTGAGATTGTAAATCCATTGCACATGAGGGTTCTCATGTATTTGAGAACATAATACCCACACTCCCAATCAGATTTTTTCTTGACTTGTTGTATTTTTCAAGTCCACTTGGGACTTACTACACCTGTAAAATTCTTTTGAACTTACTACATTTCAAGTGCTTCGAACTTGTTAGTTGCTACATTGTTCAAGTCCACATGGACTTGCTACACTTTTCAAGTATTTTCATACTCTCTACACTTCAAGTTCTTATGAACTTGCTACATTTTTCAAGTCTTTTTAACATGCTACACTTCATTGTTCTGAACTTGCTATTATTTTTTTCTAAATCTAATTTTACTTGCTACACTTTTCAAGTCATTTTAGACTTGTTAATACACTTCATTCTTTAGAACTTGAACATTTCTAAAGTCCATTTAGGCTTGGTGCAGAAGGGGAGACTTGGCTCAATGATAAACGTTGTTGTCATGTAACATGATACAACTATCCAAGTATATAGAAATACCTAGGAATGCCAGGATGGGGCTACACTAGCCACTATGCTAGAATTTGTTGGCAGGGAGGTTCGCTTCAATTGTGCCTTGTGTTGCTTCTATTGATTTGACATGTTGTAGACAATATTAATCAATTAACAATTTAGGATGACTTAAAAAAGGTAGTAGAAAATGATGCCACAACTACAGTTAGAATATATATGCCTTGGAATTGGATATCATTGGTTTGATAAACTCCTTTGGCCAACTCACATGATAACCAATTGCATCCCCAATAGTTTGAATATCATCCTCTTGTATACAAAATGGAAGGGGAGCATCTGGTTGAATGGCGACAGTAATGCACACATGCTTAGTGTGTGGACGGATCAACTTGCCATGCAAGGTGGCAGATGTCATGGGCCGAACCTCGTACAGTGTGGCCATAGCTACATAGTTCTTAGATGTATGTAGTTGCAACATGCACTGACCCACTTGCATTTAAGAAATAACATATATATAATGATTAGTGATGGAAACTAAAAAGGTTACTAAATAATTAAAAATTGTAAAAATAAATGTGTCAATATACATATCTCACTGATCGGGACATCACCTTCAAGTACTTGCTCTGCCACCTCTTCGTCTAATGGAGGAGTGTTGCTATTGTCAGATTGGGGTGGTTGAACTTGAGGTTGATCTTGAGGGGCAGTATCTTGACATGAGGTTCTTCCACCACCCTAGAGTTCCTTCAACAAATGATCCCTCACCTTGCTATATATCTCCACAATAGTTTGCTCCTTCCATTCTTCCAATTCTTGTAGTGTAGGAGCCTTTTGTTTAAATAAGAACTTGGAAGGAACAATACCACAACCTTGGCCCCTTACTCGACTAGGGTGCTCATCTTTGTTTCCCATTGCCCTATATAGGATGTCCCCCTTTGCAGCAGTGCTACTAAGTGTCCCTGTAGTTGCACTTTCTTAGGTCAACTCTTCCTGCACATGTAAATATCATAACATGATCAAATCCCTATTATATATGTAATATTTATATAATGCAAGACTATAAAAGTATAAAAGTAGTTAACTAAGCAACATGCACATAAAATAAAAGTATAAAACTTAAAGTCTTAAACCACTTACAATTCTTGATGCAATTGCTGCAATTATTTTGTTAATAAAGGTCTGGGAATCACGCCCTTTCGAATGTGCCATTTTCCAAAGAAGAGCATGGTCGATGGGCTCTGTTGTCCTAGCCTTCTTTTGTTGTTAAGAGAGACGTGAAGTTAAAGTTAATGAAATAAAAATCTACTATGATTAGATAGAAATGAAATGTCACATAATATACTTACTTCTTATGCCTCTATTCATGCGTAGCCATCCCTTGAAAGGTGGTGCTGCATATGATTAGTTACATGCACCATTTATCCTTTTATATGCTTTCCCTAGACCTCAAAATAATGTAATCAAAATACAATCAACTATAATAATTAAAAGAATCAAAATTTAGCTTGGCTAGTTCAAGTTGTGATTATCTCAAAATTAGGAGATAGCCTAAACTGTATAAATTGATTCCATGCTCCTGGTCAATGAAGTAGGAATACAACTGAGGGACCATGTTAAGCCTGGAAGGATCATTGGCATGTGGAAGTATGTATTTCCTTACAAGCTCAGTCTTCCATTTCCTCCATTGTTCACCAGCTCCTTGCAATGCCTGCTTCTAGCACTCATCAGATATGGCAAAGGTAGACTACAAAAGAAAAGCAGAAGCAGGTTAGTGACTAGTGACTGGTAAGTTGTGACTTAGTGTTTCGTATGCAAACAAAAACAATATATATATATATATATATATAAGGGACATATTATGTTATATGTAGGAAGAATTTACATACCTTGACCATTTCCCATATTATATCTTTGACTGTTGGCAATACAAGTCTCTAATCAGTTACTGAGACTGGCACCAATCTTCTAATAGTGCAACATATGAAGCTAGCATAAGCATATGCTCTACCACCTATCAGTTGGCCTCTGCTGTTGAATTGTATAGTCTCTCTTATTCCCTTTGATGATCTCTTATTTATATGTTCCATTTGTGTTGGCCCCATGGGCTTTCTCTTGATAGGTGGTGTTACTAGTGGACATGTGCTGGAGAGCCCCGATTGTTCTCCTTCTGTGTATTTTTCTTGTTCTACTGCTACCTCTTCTAAGTGTTCTTGTACTACTTTATGTTCCATGTTTGCTTCACAAATGAAAATTCAAATGACTATAATTAGAAAAGTGAAAAGTATAAGTGAAAAAGCTCGTGTTAGATGCAATCATGAATCATGTAGATGCAGATCTCAGTTGTATAAGCTTGTAGCCATGCAGATTGTAGATGAAGAATATTGTTAACCTTAATGGTTTAACCTTATCTTGTGAGATGTACTGTAATAAGAGTGTTAGATAACAAAAGTAGGGCAGAAAATGGTGACATAAAGATTCCAAGAGCAAAACCAAGTTACTTGATGAACCTCCTTCCATTGCCTCTTATCACTTTTCTTATATTTATCTTCTTCTTCTTCTTCTTCTTCTTCTTCTTCTTCTTCTTCTTCTTCTTCTTCTTCTTCTTCTTCTTCTTCTAGCAGGCACTTAGGTAGCAGTCAGAGGTCAGTTTTTGAGTTTCTCCCTTGTTCTCTCACTCTTTAGTCCTTCTTCTCTCCCCTTGATCAGCTAGCACACTTTCTCTCTCCCTCTCTCTTCTTCTTCTTCTCACTCTTCTGGTTGTGGTTTTCCCCTGGTTCTAGTTGAAGGGGTTTGGGAGCTTGGACTTTGAAGGAATTTCCTTAGGGGTTAGGGCACAAATGTGAAGTGAAACAGTGAAAGGCGGGAGAAAAAAAGGTTTATAATTTATAATAGAAAGATAAATATAGGACGGTTCCAAGATAACAGTCCTATATTATCAAAACACTATAGGACCGTTCTATGAAAACCATCATATATTATGATAAATATAGGATGGTTATTAATTAACAGTCCTTTATTTAGTAATAATCATAGGACAGTTTAAAAATAATCATCTTATAACTAACGATTGTCAGATTCACCATATAGGACAATTAGTAAATAACCGTCCTATACTTATACAAAATATAGGACCGTTATTACATAACCATCTTATATTATTCTGTTATAAAGGACAGTTTTGTATTAATAGTCCTGTAGTTTCTAAATATATGAAATTGAACAAATGATATAGCAGTAGGCTGTAGCCAGTTGTACATAATGAAATTGAGTAATTGATATTGCTTAAGCCTTAAAGCATAAGGAATCTTAGAGTACAAATAGCTATATATGAGAAATATCGAGAGTGAATAGGGAAACATGATTGTATTTGATGAGAATGAGCTTAGAAAGAGTTATGTAAGTAACTCATTAATTGAGGATGAGTATAGAAAGAGTTATGTAATTAACTCATTAGGTGAGAATGAGTATAGAAGGAGTTAATGTAATTAACTCATGAAGGAATAGTAGAATATGAGTAGGTATTACTTAGTGAAATAACTAGGGATACTACTTAGTAAGTTAAGAATCCCAATACAGGGAATAGTAAGAAACAAGTAGGAAAAACATTACAATAGGTAAAGATGTAATGTATAATATTCAAGTCTAACCTGAAATCTTAAGTAAACATAAATGTATAGAAATAAAATACACCAAAACTAGTGTGTGTGTGTGTGTGTGTGTGTGTGTGTGTGTGTGTGTGTGTGTGTGTGTGATCTTTACTAAATGAAATAGTGGAGTTTAAGAGAAAGAAGTGATAAATTGCAAAATATGATGGAAACAATGTAGAAGGATAAACTTTAACCATTATAGGAATGGAAAAACAATAGAAAATTATGGGGAATAGGTGTTAGAAAGAAATAAAAATATTAGAGTTATTATAAACTTTGAAAATAATAATAAAGGATAATAATGAATATAAATGTAAGAGTTAAAATTTCTACATAAGAGATAGTAATATGGAAAATTTTTCAAAATAGGAATGATATTACTTGGGAAGAATTTTAGGAAATAAATAAGTTTAGTAAAGGAAAAGAGTTTGACAAAGATAAATAATATATGCTAAAAATTTAGAGCATGAAGAAGTGATCTTTAAAATTTGAATAAAATTACAAAGAAAATGAGATATAGAGATATATGGAAATGGGAAAATAAAATCCCAAACTTATTAAGAAAAACAAGTAAACCATGATAATATTTAGCTAGCAAATAAATTCTAGTCCATACACATGGTACAACAAATATGAATTTACCAAGTTATAAACTATATTGGTATAACTCAATTGTTGAATTAGCATAAAAGCTTATCAAGAATTAGAGGGATATTGATATGATAACTTTGGTGAAACTAAAAGTAATTATGGACTATAGTGAAAAGAAGTACATTTGGCATTGATGGTAAAATGATCATGAAAAAATAAAAATGTTGAATGATATTACTAAGAGTGAGTACCTTTTACTTTACATGGATGAGTTATTCCCAATCTATTATCATCAATTGGGAGTTAGAAATGAGAAACAGTAATAAGAAATCAAAACAAATCTTAAGTTATATGAGTTGGATAAATGATATTCATTAATTTGATGAAAATGAGATATATTAAATCAATTGGTGATGATATATGGAATTAGTATAAGAAAATCATGAGCATGTATAGAATGTACGGCACTTACAAAACTTATTAACTATCTAGCAAGTGTAAATGTAGATTAGAGGAAGTAATATTAGAGTCATATGTGCAAGATTGGACAAACAAAACCAAGTGTAGCTAAGCGGTCCCAATTAAAAATGTCAAAGTTGAGGTTTGGTCTTCAAACCAACTACCTGACAAGTTTTTTCTATCGCGCAACGTGCACGTTTGCTTGACCAACACCTACATTACTTTTAACTTTTAAGGTTTTTACATTTTTCTGCCATTGCAAGGAGTCCACACATTAGACGTCAAACTCAAAATGGAGGACAACATGTTTCATTAATTGGAGGAGGCTGTCCAGTTGGTCGGTGGCTAGGCAGTCTGGCATAGACACAGATAGTGACACATGCACATCTCACACACACAGAGTAACATAAATAAAGGATGGTTACAAAATACCGGTCCCTTATTTTTTAAAATATAGGACGGTTCAGAAATACCAGCCCTATATTTTATTAATATATTAAAAGAAAGTTATCAATTATAAAAAATAAGTTGGTATCATATAATAAAATATAGGATGGTTATGAAAGAACCATCCTTTATGTTTACAAAATATAGGACAGTTTGTACATAACGATCCTATATTAGATAAATATAACAATATAGGATGGGCTTCAAATAACCGTCTTATATATATATATGTAGGAGGCGTGTTTCTTAACTGTTCTATATTACTAAAAAATTACTATATATACTTAAAGGATGGTTATGACATAACAGTCCTATATTTACATATAGGATGATTTATTATTACTCGTCCTATATGTTTCTCAATTTATAGGACTGTTATGCTTTAACCATCCTATATTTTTAATTAAAATAGGACTGAATTCATTAACCGTCCTATTTGTTTCTTGAAATTATACGACTGTTAAGTTTTAACCATCCAATATTTTTAATTAAAATAGGACCATTATTCATTAACTATCCTATACTTTATGATAATATATGATAGTTATGTAGTATCTATCCTTTATCTTGTGCTATTATAGGATTGTTGTCATCGAATCGTACTATATTAGGGTTTTTATTTACCTTTTATTTACTAACTTGATGCGAGAGAGAGGAATAATACATTTAGACTTAGATCTTTTGCGTGAAACGATGAAAGCCCTAGTTGGTTTTACATCTCTTTCAGATTATTCTACCCAGATATCTTCAATCATTCCTACATAATGAAAAACACACCTACAGCACCACAGGCATGTGTTTCTATTTTGTTATTTCTTTATCATTCCATTTCTCTCTTCATTCCTTAGTCCCTTATAGTAATTGGTGTTTACTATGAACTAAAATTTTCTTGTCAATTGCAATATAGACACAAGTTGGGAGCAATGATGTTTTTGATAATTTGAATATACTGCACGACAATGACAATGATGAGCTTGTTGATTTGGAGAACGTGTAGTTAGTTTCAAAATCCAATAAAGGTAAAAAGCATAGGAAGTTGATGTCTCTAGTTTGGAATTTTTTTAAACACCTTCCAGTATTAGAGATGGAAGGAAAATGTGTAAATGTAAGAAGTGCTTTACAATATATTTGCGACAACAAATTTGGTATAGGTAACTTAAAACATCGTATAAAGACTTGTCAGTGGAGCTCTTCTTGTGATATAAGCCAGTTGCTTTTATGTCAAAGTCATGGGAGTATGTCACCAATTTGTTGAGTATGATGGAATTAGAGTTGTACTAAAATATTTGTGTGCAGATTTGCATTTGATTAGTAGAAATACAGTAAAAGTAGATATTTTGAGAATGTATAAAAGAGAAAAAGGAAAGATGAAAGAGATGTTAGAGTTAGCACCTGGTAGGATAAGTTTGACATATGATTTGTGGACTTTTTGTATTATTGATGGTTATATAAGTCTCATAGCACATTTTCTAGATAGTGAGTGGGTCTTACACAAGATATATTAAATTTTTGTTTCCTACCACCTCCACATAATGGAATATCATTACCAGAAAAGGTATACTTATTTTTGGTAGAATGAGGGATTGAGAAAAAGATTTTTTCAATCACTTTAGATGATGCTTCTACTAATGATTCTTCTATTGAGCTATTAAGGCATCAATTGAACATCAGAAACACTATTGTTTATGGCGGAGAGTTCCTTCATCTTCATTGTTGTTGTCATGTTTTGAATTTGATTGTGCAAGATGCTTTGAAAGAAATTGATGATGCTATTCAAAAAATTCGAGAGAGTATCAAGTATGTTAAAGCATCGCAAGGTAGAAAACAATTTTTTTTAAAGTGTATGAATCACAAGTCAATTGAGACAAAAAAGGGCTTAAGGCAAGATTGTCCTACAAGATGAAATTCAACCTATGTGATACTTGAAAGTGCTCTTTGTTACCAACGTGCATTTTGTCACTTAGAATTAAGTGACTCAAATTATAAGCACTGTCCTTTTATTAATAAATGGGAAAAGGCTACAAAAATTTCAAGGTTTTTGGCTATCTTTTATGATGCTACTTGAATGTTTTCTGGATTCAAGTATCCTATAGTAAATCTCTAATTTCATGCAACATTTTTAATTTATTTGAATTTAACACAATACATGAGAAGTGATGATGACTATATGAAGCGTATGTCCACCCAAATGTTTGCCAAGTTTTCAAAGCACTAGTATGAATTCAGCACCATTTTGGCAATTGCATGTGTGTTGGATCCTTGATATAAGCTCTCCTTTGTGGAATTCTCATACAAGAGCATAGGGCCTACTATGCCCATGACCTCATCGCTGTGTGGTCCTCGGGTACCTAGGGACACTCGGTCATAGCCTCCAAGGGGCAAATGACACTTCGACCCAGTGCCATGACACCAGTGGTAGTCCTCTGTACCACATGCAATCGAAGTAAGGACATGCCTTTTTGGCGTGGTACCCTTTCCACCTAATAGTGGTAGAGGCTGGGAGGCCACCTCGAACCTCTCGGCATAGCGCCCATGAGCTTACTAGCCCAAATCATATACGAGCAAATAGGAAAAAATCTCTTTTTCAAAATATGTCCTCTTTGGGTCCCTCACAACTCCCTAGCCCTCACAACTGCCTACCCAGCGTCTTTTGGGCACTCCAGCGTCTTTTGGTAACCCTAAAGGATATGCATTTATTCAAAAACTCAATTATCACAAATCATGCAATTATGCACTCAGTTGCAAAACATGCATGCAATGCATAAAATCTGCTCATGCTAGTATTGCATTCAAAGTCATAACCTTACCTAGAAGCCTGATAGCCTAGAAGCCAGCCAGCCTAGAAGCCTGTCAGCTCTCTCTAGCCCATCCTCATTGGCCAAGGCCACACTTTTCAAAACATGTCTATGCATGTATCATGCAGACAAGAATCCTTTTTTCAAAACATGTCTATGCATGTAACACATGTCTTGGCAATATATGTGCAATGTATTTTTCATATGCTAAGTTCATTTATGAAATCAATTCATGCTAAATAGGTAATGTGCATAAGGACGTAACATAAGTTTATATGTCATAAAGACATGACATGTAACTTTAAAACATGCATTAGAAAAGCAATCATGACTCAAAACATGTGTTCTCAAAGCATCATGGGTTCTTTTTAAAAGTCTAGTAGCGATAGAACACCTACATCAAAACATCATGGGTTCTTTTAAAAAGTCTAGTAGAGATAGAGCACCTACTTGGTTTGATCGCGCTAGTCCCCTTGTCCTCATACGTTCCTGGACATGGTTTAGGAGAAAAAGATTAGGTTGGACTATTTCTATAGGCTCTAGAATATTTTACCTCACTACTTAGGAATTAAGGGTTCATTTCCATGCCTAAGGGCCTCCTAAGGTCCCTAACTGGGCCTTGGTATAGTCAGGTTTGCAAAGGTTTAGTTGCCCCGCGCCACTATCATGGTTTAAGAGTCATGTCAGCCTTAGATATGGGCTCTATGAGATATTTTATCATTTGGGTGTGTTCTTGTCGTCGATACGGACACAACGCCTTTCGCGGTGCCTCAATCGGAGTCCTAGAACTCAAGTTATGGGCGTTTTTGTATTAAGAGTATATAGAAGGCCCACAAGGCGCGTCCTTCGACACACCGGGCCTTCTGCCTATTTTCTTGCTTGCGGGAGCTTCCACGGACGCGCCTAGTTTGATCCTGTCTAACCAATACACCCCAGGCACTTGCCCTGGGTTTGTTGTGGCTACATAGAGCCCCATTTTGCATGATTTTTCATGCAAAAACTTAGGGGAATTCAACCTAAGACTAAGGGGGAGATGGGTTTGGAGTGGTTTAAGGCGTACCTGGTTCGTGGCTGGGTATTTTCTACATTTTCTCCTCTTGCCTACTTCTCCTAGATGGGTTTTTCCTAGGGTTTTGGGCTGACATTGGAGGCGCCCAAGAGCTCTATTTATAGAGCTTTCAGAGGGTTCTGGAGGGGGTTTTCTACCGCCATGGAATGGCAGTGGAGAAACCTCCAGAATGGTGGTGGTTTCTCTCCTGCACACCGCTATTCTAGAACCCTCCAGTAGGTTTGTGAAGAAGAGGGGTGCTCGTATCAAAACGGGTCCCTGTTTTCTCAGGCCAAATCCTTTTTGAAATTAAATTACAATTTTGCCCTTGAACTTCAAAGGTCCATAACTTGCTCATTTTAACTCATTTTTGGGTAATTCCGGTCTTGTTGGATTTATTTTTCTAAGACACACCTAAGGGTACCATTCTTAGGACCAAATTTCTGGGTCTAGTCAGGGTGAACAGTGAAATGACCAAAATACCCTTATATCAAAAAGTGAACTTTTCATTACCAACTTGGGATTTCAAGGTTACAAAAATAGAGTCATTACAGGTTGCTTGGATTTTTCTCAAGTTTGGGAAAAGTTATTCTCTCTCTTCAAGGAATATATGGTTAAGATTTCCCTTAATCTTTCCTCATCTTCCCCTATGGCTAGAGGTAGTGCTCTTGATGTTGGTGATAGATAAAACCTTTCATATAGTGAAGAGGTTTTAGATGTCATGAAAGTAATTATATTTATAATTATATCTTTCATTATATGTTGCTTAGGATATTAAAATTTATTATGAATTATCTTACATTAAATTGAATAATATAATTGCATTTGCATTAGGAATTTGATTCTTTTGAAAGTGGAGAATGTTCTTTGGCCATGCAAAAATCACAATTGGACATTCTTGCATTCTAAAAAGGTAATCAATACAGGTTGGTTGATTATTAATCTCTTGTCTCATAAAAATAATATCTTTTATAATCTCATTTACATTTATATTTAATTAAAACATTGATGTTAGGTATCCTGAACTTGCTACCATGGCTTGTGATGTCTTGAGCATTCCTATATCTACAGTTGCATCAGAGTCTACTTTAAGTATTGGTGGTCAGGTTCTTGATCAATATAGAATTGCTTTAAAGCCAAATACAGTGCAAGCATTGATTTGTGTAAGAGAATGGCTATATGGATTGAAAGGTAATAATTTACGATTCTATATTTAAACTATATTTTATGTGATACATACATATTATATTTTTAAGAACTTGGTAATGACTAAAGCATGTTTATTTTATATGATTGTAGACTTTGCCATTACAGTTGCCATGGATGAGCTTGTTGAGGATATTATAAGCATAAGTAACAGTGTAGGACCACCTCAACCAACTGAGGACTTTGGAACAATTCAATTTTGATTATTTTGTGCTTGTATCATTTTCATAACTTATATTAATTTGTTGTGTTTGATATATTGATGGAATCATGGAAGTGGATTTCTCTAATGTGTTAGTTAGTCCCCAGTCATTTACTACTATTACGGTTATTTGATTCATTTCAAATTTTGATTCTTGAATACTATTATCCTCTTTTAGGAACTTATTAGTGGTGTAAAGTTTTGTATTTCTTTTGAATAAAACTTTTGCAAGAAATTTATTCCCTTATTGGTATGGAATATGGATCAGGGTTCACTAATAGTCTAATACTAAAATGTGTCATGTCAGATGGGT
This sequence comes from Warburgia ugandensis, assembly GCA_035236585.1. Taxonomy (NCBI): domain Eukaryota; kingdom Viridiplantae; phylum Streptophyta; class Magnoliopsida; order Canellales; family Canellaceae; genus Warburgia; species Warburgia ugandensis. The sequence continues at coordinate 51,984,573 of CP141130.1, forward strand.
CGTTTTGTATCGTTATGTGTCACTAATTATTGTGTTAGCGAGTTGGATCATGTTGACTTGTTTAATAAATAGGTCATGTTAACAACTCATGTCATGTTGTGTGGCCCAAACACGAATCATTTGCAAAATCGTGTCACGTGAATCGTGTCATCCAAACACAACCCAGTATCTTAATCGTGTTACATGGGTCGTGTCATGTCAATTTTTAAAGAACCGGGTCATGTTCTAGTCAAAGTTTTTTGACATGACTATTAATCATGTCGTGTTCATGTCAATCCATTTACTCTAATAAGTCAACCTCGACACGACACGAACACGACCTGCTAACCTGAATTGCCACCCCTACCTATAAGTTCCACTCAAATCCTAATCTAGGAAAGCAATAAAAATCCTAATCCATGATGATGAATTCGTGGCCTACATGATCAATGCCACTCCTTTGCTGATTTTTCTTGCACAAAAATCAAGAAATATGGTCAATATGAGGAATATAGCTACAAATTCAAAAAAAGGATGCAAAACCCTAAACTAATGCACCCTAAACTTATACTAGAGAAAAATAATCTATAGTATGAAACACTACACAAAATGTTGTGACTCCTCGGCAACAGTGCCAAAAACTTGTTATGATTCTAAATTAATTGATAAGAGCATTAATCGGTTGCAATATAGCACTCTAGTGAAGTTAATCCCGCAAGGATTTGAATGAATGTGATGCTAGTGGTTCTTATTTTAAACTATCTAACCTAGCAGAAATCCAAGAGATTTGTAACATAAACTAGGAAAGGAAATTAACACATGGAAATGGAAGTTATACAAGAATTAGAAACATGCTAAAACTGAAAACTGTCCTAAAACATGTACTTTCTAAAAATAACACTTTCCTTAATTTAAAACTTACTAAAATTATGACTTTCCAAAACTAAGAACTTTCCTAAAGTGAAAACTTTCTAAAAATGCAAATTAGCACCTCTCCTAAATTATCATCCTAAGCATGAAATTAAGCAACTAATCTAAGGAAACATACATTGAACAACTACTTTCCTAATCATGCAACTTCTAAATAAAGCAATTAAAGTCATGGAATGGAAGCTTTAACAACTAACATCCTAAGCAGCAACATGCAAATAAACTAATCAAGAACAGCACTAGTAGCTACTTTTCTTGATGTGAATGAGTGCAACAACTTAGATCTCAACCAATCAACAACTTTGCAAATCATATAGCATGCAATCTTACTTTAACATTAACTAAGCAATCTAAAGATCTAATTGGGTGCTTGAAAATTCAATTGAACATAAAGTGCAAGGTGCTGGAAAGTAAACAAAACAAACCATGAAAAGAAATTCCAGCAGCATAGTAGTTGAATCATTCACTCAATAGAAGATATAAAACATGGAATTAATCACTTCTAATGTAAGCAAACATTCAAGAATGTAAACTATTAACTACTGAACATCAACATGAATTGAAAACTCCAATAAAAATTATTGAATTGTATTAAAATCCATTAACATAATGCTCCAATACATGTAATCCAAATCTGAAATTAAAATCCTAATACAATGAAGTCCACTTGATCTTAATCCGCCCACAATGATAAGCTAAATCTTCTTCAATTGTTCCAACTATCAATCATGAATAAGCATGCTTGAAATTCAAGGAAAATTCTAATGGAATAATAAGGCCAAATTGAAGGGAAACTACAGAAACAAGGTTGGAATTCAAGGAACTTAAAAGAGAACCAAAAGGCAATGAAAGGTAAAGGAAAAAACTAGATTCAAGATGACTTCCCTTGGCTGTCACTCCAAGGGATAACCAGCCTTGAATCTTAGTCTTTAAGGCAAGCGAAAACAAATGAAAGCAAAGCAAAAGCTAGTATGAAAATAATTAATATAAAACAAGAAAGAAGATAAGATGAGCCAGCCTTGAAAGGAGAATCAAATACCCTAAGGACTAGGGGTGGAAACTGGGAGATATGCCTCATGCCATAGGGAAAAAGTAGCACTAAAAGGAGATCCAAGGAAATCTAGAAAAAGAGTGAAGAGGATGGCTTAAGAGGAGGACGTCTCCTTCCTATGGAGGAGGCGTCTTTTTTCTGAAGTGTAAAAGTTTTCCTCTACTTTAGTTTTGTGCTGTTTTTATAGTTTTTCTCCTAATTTCTCTAGGGTACCCTAATAATAAGGAGTGGTTGGGATGAAATCAAGTTATTTTGGAGGTTTAAGATGGTAGGTAACTAAGGTTTTGAAAGAGGAAAGTGGGTGGAAGGTGGATGCCCTTTTGGAGGTGGAGTAGGTGGGAGACGACACTATTTTAGGAAGGGGTATCTCCCCCTTCAAAATTCATTGAACACTCCTACAAAATAGGAAAGTGAGGTGGTAAAGAGATAAGAGAGAGAGGGGGAGGGAATAAAGAGGAGACTTGTGGTTGGGTAGATAGTTTCCTAAGAGGTGGAGAGTGGTTTGGTGGTTATGTTGGAGCTTTAGCATTGTGATAGAGTTTTAGAAAGATGCAACTCTAGAATAGAATTTGAAATTCGTAGGGCATTTAAGTGCTGAGGTGGAAAGTGAGGAAAAAGTGGAGAAAAGTGAGAAAAACACCATAAATGGATGGCACCCATCCTATTGGTCCACATGCCATCTTATCTTAATAAGATTTCCCTTGATTATCTTCAAAATGTCTCATGGATATTCCTCTTGAATTTCCTCCAATCTTGGCCTTCCAGTTTGTTTATCTTGATGGTTTAGATGTAACCAACTTTGAAGGTTCCATTGGCTAGACTTCATGGCTGACTTTGGAAGCTTTCTTGGCTTGGCTTGGCGGTTAGCTTGACTCCTCAGCTTATCACCCTTTCCATGGCTTGAATTTGGCTAAGGTGGCATAAGCGGCTCCCATGCAAAGGTGATGGTAATACATGGCTTACTTCATGGGCCCAATTTGGCAACCTTTAACTCCTTTAATTGCATTGATTGTTGGTGCAAAAGATGATCATAACCTTTGGATTGATGACTTTTAAGCTTTGACTCAATCTTTTGACCTTAATCTTCAATTTTATCCTGATCAATCTCGGCTGTTGGGTCATCTCCTCTCTTCTTACAAAAAGAGATCAACTCTAATTATATCCTAGAAGAGTATGATTAATCACATACTTACCTCAAAATAGCCTTTGGACCTACAAAATATCAAACTTTTACTTCATTAGGTAAAAAATGCATGTGTTACGAACTTTGGTCTAAAAACCCTAATTTATCCCATAAGCTGTAACACATGAGTAACTAATTGGGTGGTTTTTATGCAAAGTTAGACACTTATCACACCCCAACTAGTATTTTGCTAGTCCCGATCAAAACATGTGAAAATTTATTATTTAAAAATTGAAACAAGGTACCACTTTCGTAGGTACTCACAATTGCATTTTGCACATGCAACAAGCCCTTAAACCCCTATGTTACCCTTAGTGGACAAATTTGGCCTCGCAATGGTTTGTAGTGAATATACCCAACAAATTTGCTAAGCTTGAGTTCTTGTTTTATCTTAAAGAATCCTCATTCATTAGTACTCTACTAGTTTTTCACAACTTAATAGAGAGGATCGATAATTTTACAAATCATACACATACTGAAGACATTTTATTCTAATTATTTCTTAGAGTGCATGTGTGTGTACAACCACATAAATAATGAATTCTAACTATATATGCTTAAATTCCATTGGAAATATGTTTGCACCTCAAATCCTCTCATGTGTACTCTTAGAAATGAAGCTCTCAGATGAGAGTAGAAATATTTCTCTCATCATGTGACCGAATCCAACAAACATATAGTTTACATAAATTTTTAAGTACTGATGAGATAAAGGAAAGTGAACCTTAAGAGTGGATGTTATTACTGAGAATATTAGGGGTCTTTTACTTTAATTCCTTCTTTTTATCTCCTTTAATGGCTATGTTCCACTTAATATCAATAGGTCTTTAGATAGGATGAAACATAGGCTTGGGTAGGGTTATGAAAAAAAAAAATGTTAAGAGGATTTCAAAGGTTCAAAATTGATTAGAGGTCTCCTTTATGATTGTTGGACAACTCTTCCTTGACTATACTAAAGTGAATTTTTTTTTGTATTCTTCTCTCTCTCTCTCTCTCTCTCTCTCTCTCTCTCTCTCTCTCTCTCTCTCTCTCTCTCTCTCTTTTCCACTTCTTTCTTTTCATTTTTCTTTTTGTTTTGACTTCTCTAAAAGAAAGACAGCTAATTTTTATCACTTTTTTTTTAACTTTTTGTCCCTTTTCACTAACTCTACTCATTTTGAAAATGGCTAATGATTATTTATTTTTCTGGCTTGTTTTAAGTTAAAGTAGATGGGATTAAGAAGAAATGGCTTAATAGTGATAGCCTCAAGGGGCTAACTAGTGGTATAATGTAGTGGGTAAGTTTATGTCTCTAGGTTGAACAGGGATGGTTTATATCATTTCTTAGGTTTCTTAAAGCCTATTAAAATCAATAAATTTTGTAGAAAGAAAGCTATTACTCCTATTTATTCTTGATAGTTAACTCAAACATGGATAACAAGATCACACTAAATTATTTATGCTTAAGAAATTTGCAATTACTTATAACACTTTTGAAAGAAGATAATCTCCAATCTCATTAGTTAATAGGTCTCGTATGATTTTCCTCTGGGTCTCTAAGTCATACCTCTCTATTAGTTTTGACTATGTGCTGTGTATAAATATTTTCAAAGAATTAACCTTCGTAAAATGCTTCAACACATGCATAATTTGCAAAACTTGCCATATACACTCCTATTAAGAGGTGAAAGTAGTAAAATTACTAAGTTCTGAATATCTAGTTCTCATCACAGTAAGGGAATCTAACACAAAAGCTTTTTTTTTAACTCAAGAAAATAAAAAATCTCTGTGTGCATCTACCCTCAAACCTAAATGAAACATTGTCCCCAATGTTTGAAAACATAGGACCTATATGAAAATGGGAAGATGTAGAAAATGGAGATATGAAAAACATCTGGGTTGCCTCCTAGGGAGAGCTAAGTCTTACGTCTTCAGCCAAATGTAATGATGAGAATTGAGACAGTAATATGTGAGGGTCTTGGAAAAATCTAAGTTGGATAATGATAATGAGGTGTCTCTAAAAGCATTTCTTCAATTTCAGGGTTAGGCAGTTTTGGGAAAAGATTTGACCTCTGATGACTTACTTTTTGGGTTTCTCCATCATTCTCAATCTAATTGGGAATATATGCAATCTAGAGTTATACAATAAGACCTTTTGTTTGGGTGAAATGGGTTTTCCTAAGATTTGACTATCATGTTGAACCTTCATGCGATCTTTGTGTAATCATGTAGAGCCATATGCATCTTTCCTCAATTCTTCCAAGTCATTCAGTTTGAGTTTTCAATGGGTCCCAGCTGTATCTAAGTCAAAATTGAGCTTTTTGATAGCCCAATATGTCTTGATCTCTAGCTCTACTACTAAGTGACATGTCTTTCCATAGACCAGGCGATAGGGTGACATTCCTATAAGAGTTTTATAGGTTATATGATAAGCCTACAAAGCATCGTTAATTCTCACAGACTAGTCTTTCCTACTTGGATTGTCTGTCTTCTCTAGAATGGACTTGATGTCCCTATTGGATACCTCTGCTTAGCCACTATTTTTAAGCTGTTATGGGGTGTCTATCCTAGGGTTGACACCATAATTTTTCATTAAATTCTCAAATACTTTACTACAAATGTGTTTCTCCTTATCACTTATTATGGCTATTGGAGTTCCAAACCATGCAAAAATATTTTCTTTTAAAACTTTACCACCTTATGGTAATTGGTTTTGCAGGGGACCACCTTCACCCACTTAAACACATAGTCCAATCCTACTAAGATGTAAAGATTCTCAAAAGAATTAGGGAAGGGCCCCATGAAATCTATGCCCCAAATATCAAATGGTTCTACGACAAGGTTTGGGTTTAAGGGCATCATATGTGTCCTTCCTAGACTTCCTAACTGTTGGCACCTTACACACGCTATGTAGTAAGCATGTGCATCCTTAAATATGGTGGGCCAATAAAAACCACACTACAAAATATTTGCACCAGTCTTTCTAAAGCTAAAATGGTCCCCACATGCATGATCATGATAGAAGGAGATGATTTAATTGTGATCACTATCTAGTATGCATCTCCTCATCACTTGATCGGGACAGTACTTGAATAAGTACTGGTTGTCCCAAGTAAAATATTTTACCTCAATAAAAAATCTCTTTTAATCTTGTTTGTTCCAATGATTAGGCATTTTTCTTGAAATAAGATAATTTAATATCTCTCCATACTAAGGTAGTAGGAAAATATGCAGTAACGGTCATCTAGAAAAGATTCAATTATAGACACTTGATTGTTAGTTTGCTCCACCACCACTTTGGATAAGTGGTCTGCTATGACATTTTGGAACCTTTCTTATCCTGAATTTCCAAGTCAAACTCTTATATTAGGAGTATCCAGTGGCTTAGCCTAAGTTTCACACCCTTCTTAGAAAGGAGACATTTTAAAGCCACATGATCCGAGTACACTATAATTTTAGACCCTAACAAGTAAGATCTAAATTTATCTAAAGAAAATACTATTGTTAACAACTCTTTCTTAGTGGTTGAATAATTAAGTTGTGTTTCATTTAGTGTTTTATTAGTGTAGTATATAACATGGGAAAGTTTATCAATGCGTCACCCCAAAACAGCTCCAATGGCATAATCTAACGCATCATACATAATCTCTAATGGTGTGCTCCAATTAGGTGGTTAGATAAAGGATGCAGAAGTCAACTTGGCCTTGAGTAGCTCAAATGCTTTCTTACAGTTGTCAACAAAGTAAAAAGTGGCCTCCTTTGTAAGTAGATTACACAGGGGCTTGACAAATTTGCTAAAATCTTTTATAAATCTTCTATAAAAGCCAGTGTGTCTTAAAAAGAAGTGAATTTCTTTTACCTTCCATGGTGGAGGAAGGTTGGCTATTAAATCTACTTTAGCCTTATGGACCTCTATCCCATTGGGTGATATTATGTGGCTTAAAACTATCACACTTTGTACCATTAAATGGAATTTTTCCCCATTTAAAACTAGACTCTTCTCCTAATACCTTGCAAGAACTAACTCTAAGTGGTGTAAGCACTCTTTAAAAAATGACCCAAATACTGAGAAACCATCCATGAACACCTCTAGAAACCTTTCTACTATATCAGAAAAGATGCTCAACATAAACCTTGGAATTGTAGCAGAAGCATTGCAAAGTCCAAAAGGCATACATTAGTATGTGAAGGTTCCAAAAGGATAGGTAAAGGTGGTCTTCTCCTCATCTTCAGGTGTTACAGGAATCTAGTTGTAGCTGGAATATCCATCCAAAAAATAGTAATAGTTATGTCCGGGCAACTTGTCTAGCGTTTGGTTAATAAAAGGTAGGGGAAAGTGGTCTTTTGTTGTGACCTTGGTCAATCTTTTGCAGTCAATGCATACTCTCCACTCGGTGGTCATGCTGGTGGGTATTAACTCATTTTCCTTATTTTTGACTACTATGACCTTGGATTTCTTGGGTACAACATGAACTGGGTTGACCTAAGCGCTGTCAAAGATAGGGTATATGAAGCTAACATTTAGAAGCTTTAGGACTTTGTCTTTGACCACGTCCTTCATATTGGGATTCAGTCGCCTTTAGGTTTCCCTAGAAGGTTTTGTATTTTCTTTTAAGTGTATCCTATGCATGCATCTGGCTAGACTTATCCCTTCTATGTCTGCTATGGTCCAGGCTAGAGTAGTTTTATGTTCCTTAAGAACATTAAGAAGTTTTCCTTCCTATTCATTATCTAAATTTAATTCTATTATTACAGGTAAGGTTTCATCTAGTCCTAGGTAAGACTATTTGAGATTGTTAGGCATGGGTTTTAGGGCCAGAGGAGGTGGTTACTCTACAGAGGATATGGGAACAGACTTTAAAGGAGTGAGTGGCTCCACATAAGGGCCCCACTTGGAAGTATCCATAATAAGAGCAGCCTCTAGAAGGTTGTTTACCTCATCAAGAGACTTGTTTATATCAAAATCTTCATTAAAATGCATGAGATAGGCCTCTAGTGGGTCAGAGATGAACGATATTGGATGAATGTCTTGAATTATATTCTCGATTAAATTCACATCACAAGAATCATCGAGGTCTAAATTTTGTTGATTGGCATTAAAGGCATTTAGCTTAACTTTGATCTTGTTGAACAAAAATTTCATTACACCATTGCTACAATTAATAAAGGCATTAGAGTTCGCCAGGAATGGACATCTAAGGATGACTTGGATCTAGCTGTTGGGATCAGATACAAGCTGGGTGTCCAATGCAATAAAATCAACCGGGTAATAGAACTAGTCCACTTATATCAACACATCTTGAACCAATCCAAGGGGTATTTTGACAGATCTATTAGCTAATTACAGTGTGGTAGTGGTTGGTTTTAACTCACCAAGTCTTAGTTGCTCATAGACAGAGTATGATAACAGATAACACTAGCCCCTAAGTGAATTAATGCCCTATCTATGACATGTTATCCTATAATGGAAGACATTGTAAGACATCTTAGATCTCTAAATTTTGGTGGGGTCTTGTGTTGAATTAAAGAGCTCACTTGCTAGGAGAGAAGGCTTTCTTTACCACACTAAGCTTTCACTTTGTAGTGTAGAGCTCTTTAAGAAAATTGGCATAAGCAGGAATATCCTTTATATCATCGAGTAATGGAATATTTATTTTCACATGTTTAAACACTTCCATTATCTCATTGAAATTTGTTCCTTTCTTAGCCTTGTTAAGTAGTTGAGGGAATGAGGTTTTAGGCACATAAGATGCCTCAACTACAAGCTCAAAAGGAGTAGGAGGATTTTTTTTAATCTCTTTCTCCTGTGTTTTGGCCTTCTCATTCTCCCCCTTGTTCCTCAGTCTACCCTACTTTGTTATCAACCTGATGGCCACTCCTAAGGGTTGTGATAGACTTGGCTTGCTCATGGGGTATTTGTGAACTAGACTCTATCTCTAATAGGCCTTAGGGTTGGGAATGGGTTGACTCGGGAACTTTTCTTTTTCCCTTTCACTTAAAGATGTTCTCTAACCTGACGATATCTTATCATCACTCATTCTGAGTTTGATGTAGGGCTTTAGTATTTTCATCAAGTTTTTTCATGATATATTGCATATTATCCTCCATTGATGGTTTCAGTATCTATTGAGGAGGTTGAAACCCTGGTGGTTGCTGTGAAGTGAAAATCCTAGGAAAGTTTTGAACATGGAGGTTATTAGATGTATCTCCATGGCATGCATTCTTAGACCATGAAAAATTGGGATGCATAGCCCATCATAGATTATAGGTCTCAGAATGTGGGTTTTGTTGTGATTTTAAAGTTACTCTCACAAGTGTATGAATCAATGTAGCCAATTCATGCAACTGAGGTTGATCCCACAAGGAATCTCATAGATTTTCAATGGATTGGATTTTATTCAAATTGATCAACTTCAACCAAAGATGAAGAGTTGTGATTAAACTAGGAAATTAAACAACATGAAATAGAAGCATGCGTGGAATTATAAATTAGACTTAAAAGAAAAAAACTAAAGCTGAACAATGAAATAAAAAACAATCCTAACTAACATGTAAGCAATTAAAGGAAATTGATGCTAAATTAGCATGAATCAAATTAAGAAAATTAAACTAAATAAAATTACTAAAAATGACACTTTCCTAAACTAGAATTAGAATCTTTTTAAACTTAGAACTTTCTAAAATCAATTTAGGAAACTTTATAACACTAAAATAACATGTCAAAAACAAGTAACTAATGAGATCTAACTAACTTTAATAAGAAATTAGAAACATGCATGTAAATGGAAACTACAATTAAAGAGATTTTCTAAATTTAACACTTTGTAAATCTTAAAACTTCTTGAAGATGGAACTTTTTAAAATTCATAATGGAAACTTTCTAAACCTAAAATAAGATGCAAACATTGAATTAATTGCTGCTAAAACTAAATTAAGCAACTAAACTAAGAAAAAATCTAAAAGGAATGAGAGTTAGAACCATGCACATGGTTTTTTGATAATTTGCATGATTTTGGAGCTCTTAAGATGGTAAAATTTAATGCACCTATAGTGAGTAACTATAAAACTAACTATTGGATCTGATAAAAAACATGAAAGTATATATGGGTATATAAGGATTCAGGAAAATAAGATGCCTTGATGACTGGAATTAAAGCACAACGTCAAGGAACATTCAATATATCTTGCATTAAAAAGATATTAAAACCATACATTTTATGCATGTAAATAACCCAGATGTAAAGTGCATTGATGAAAGAAACATTCCATAATGAGATTTCCTACCAAACTTTATTGAATCATATGCATTTTACATAAAAAATATGGCCATAAAGCTGTCCACAAAATATAAAAAGTGTGTACTTATCTAAAGCCTAAAATTCTATCTAAACAACAACAAAATTCCAATCTAATACCGTCCCTCTAAATTATAATGACATGCAAAGAAAACTTAAAAAGGAATTCAAGAGAAAATAAAGCCATGTGTGTGAACTATTTAAGGAAAAATTGCACAAAACTAAGGGAAAAAGAGGATAGAAAACATGGAACTCAAGTGGGGAAATCAAGGATTTAAGTTAGTTCTTATCTTAGATGTCACTACCAGGGAATAAATTACTTGAATCTTGATTGAATAATAAAGATAAACATGTGGAATTGAGGTAAATAAGAAAGGAGAAAGCTAGATAGAAAGAAAGGTGTAAAACTAGTAAAATAATGAAAACTAAACCGAAGTAAGCAAACTTCTAACCTGAATTGGAGAGCAAATAACCAAGACAATAACTAGAAAATCAAAGGAAGAAAAGAATCTAAGAAATTCCAAAGTCCAGTAGCAAATAACACTAAAGGAAAGAATGATTTCAAGGTGTGTCACCCACCTCCACTTAGAAAATTCGTATGAACTATGGGGCTATATATAGATGAGTGGTTTCTTAACTTAGGAAATGGTGAAAACATGAGCAAAGTGGCCCTAGTGTTAGGGTATTTAATGAGGAAGGTTAGGACAAGAAAATTTAGGTAGGAATGATATAATTAAAGATGACATAAGAGAGGGAAATAAATATGAGCTGGCTGGTTTCTAAATTAGAAAGTGGGGAAGGCATCCTTCTCTATAGAAGGAAAGTCGCTCTCCACACTCCTAATTGGATGAAATTTGAATGGTGGACAGTCAAGAAATTAGATAAGAAATAAGGTTTAGTACAGATGTGGAAACATATAGGGTTTTGAAGTTAATTGAATTGAAGTAGAGCTAAGGTTTCCTATTTAGGAAACCCTTGATCACCAAATGGGAAAGTGAGGGTGGTGTCCTACTTTTGGATGGTTGCTACTTCATTTACTTAAAAGCATGGAGACTTAGTAGGATGGGTGGATTAGGGTTAGGAAATAGATTAGGAATATGGGGTTTTCTCTATTTATGGGTCCCTTAATGCATGATCATTTTACCTTTTACATTAATCTCATTAAATACCTTAAAAATCACACTTTTAACATAGGAAAGTTGCTTGAATTGATGCTCCAATTGTGTGACTCAAGTGGCACTCCTCCTTGTATTGATGGACCATTCCTTAGTGGCTTAAGTGGCTTCAATGGGTGGCTTCAAGGCTTGAGTAGCTTGTCTGGTTTATCACCCTTTTTCATGGCTTTAATGGCTAAGGTGGCTTGAATGTCTCCTATTGAAAGGTGGTGGAAATGCATGTCTTACTTCATAGGCCCAATTTAGTCACCTTTAACACTTTTTTAATTGCATCTATTGCTGGTCCACAAGTTGATCTTGCCCTTTGTTTTTATGTTGGATAGATGATTTTGATGCTTTGACTCGATCTATTGATCTTGATCTTTAATTTGATCCTGATCATCATCTCTCTTCTTACAAGAGACAAAAAATTCTTATTAAATCCTAAAAAAATATGATTAATCACATACTTACCTTGGATTAGCCTCTAGACCTAAAAAATATAAATTTTTTGGGTTTATAGGTAAAAAATGCATGTGTTACAAATTTTGGTCATTGTTAGGTCAAAAATACATGTAAAAACCCTTATTAGGTTATTATTGCTAGAATTGCGATATGCATGAAGTGCATCCGCTTGCTCTAAAAGGTACTCAAGAGTATAATTTATTGGATGGACAAGCTGAAGTCAGATGACCTAGACTGGAACAAGTAACACATACCTCTTATGGAGGTTTATTGGAGAGAGTGGCAACCATGAAAGTTTCAAACATAGTTTCATGTTTGTCCATTCTTCCAGCTAAAGGTTGTAGTTTGTTTAATTTTTCAATTACAAAGTCAAGCTTATAGGATAGATTGGTATGTACTCCTATCTCATATAGACTCCCTTTGTTTGGAGGCTGGTTGTTTCTCTCTCTTCTATTTAAAGAATCCTACTACTGGAAATTATTTTCCAATGTCTAAAAGAATTCCTAGGTCTCTCTCTTATGTTTTAACATGAGGGCCCCTCCAGTCGTGGCATATACCATTTTCCTATTTTGAGGAGTCAATGCCTAATAGCAGTATTGAACATACTACCATTTCTTGAATCCATGATGTGGGCATTTTTGCAATAGTTCATTCCACGTTCCCAACATTCATAATATTATTCATCTTCCCTTTGTTGGAAATGATAATTTCATGATGAAGGGAATTTGTTTTGTGAATGGGGAATACTTTGTTCAAAACTTCTTAGACAATTGGCCTCATGTATTAATGGAACCTAACTCCAAGAAATTGAGCCATGAATTGGCTTTATCCTTGAGTGAGAATGGGAATAGCCTAAGCATAATGGCACCCTCCAAAAAAATTTGGAATCTAAATGGGGTGCAAATATCAAGGAACTCCTTGATATGTAGGTAGTCTTCTTGGTCTTGACCATAAAAGGTGGGGAGTAGTTGAATGACTCTCGACTCTAACTCAAAGTGGTTTGCATTTATAGGAGGTAAAGCTATGCAGGATGGTGCCTTGAGTTGTAGAGGTGCACAAAAATCTTTAATAGCTTCGCACTCAACTTCTACTGGTTTCTTTCCTCTTGTCAAAGGTTGAGTTGAATATCAAGGTTGGCAGGTGCTAACTCTAAGTTCTGATATTGACCCCCTTACATAAACTATCATAATCTAAATGGCCTAATAAAAATGCAGACTCTAACTATAAGTGATGTGCAATCAAATCCTAGTATTTACTAATCAAACAGTGTCTTGATTATCTTTTCTTAGTGTATAGGTGGTAACTTCTTTGACCTATATCTAGATAGCTCCTCCTTTTATTTAGATTTGACTATTGCTTACCAATTAGGTTATGCTCAAAAGTTGTTAATACAATCCTCATGTTTGTTGGCATTCATACCTAAACTGACATCAATGGAAGGTATGGAAAAATCACTTAGATTTTAAGACACCCACTATAACCACTGTGCTAAGAAGCCACTGGAGTGATAATAGATTGTGTCCTTTTAAAAGGGTCCTATGAGCTCGATACCCCAACTCTGTTCCCACTTGATTTTTGTAATGCCTCGTGCAATTTACTCTATTTTTACATCCATTTAACAAAAATGAATTGGACATTCTATAGGAAATGAACCGTGTCAAATTTTTTACTTTATTTAAAATATTAAACAAAGGAATTTGTAAGAAAACTTGGCACCATTAGATTCTACTCAAAAAATGGAATCCAATGCCTCAAAGAACGTCGAAAACGGAGTTCGTATGAAGAAGTTACGACTGTTTAAAGATTAGGGGCAATTTTATAATTTGTATTTAAAACCGAAAAAGGACAAAAATCGCAGGGGACGATTTTGATAACGGCACCCCTCATCTTCTTCCTTCTCCAGCCCTCTCTCCCAATTTGTCCAGGGGCTTCCACCACTGCCTCTGAAGGGCGGCAACAAATGGCGGCACCGCCATTGGCAGCACAACCTTTCACCCTCTGTAAAAAGCCCTATTCCCTCCTCTCCGAATCACATTTTCCCGGCTATTGAGCAAGGGTTTTTGGCCTAGAAAAACTCAGAAAAACCCCATTCTGGTTTTTCCTATGTAGTCCGGCAATGGCCATGTCCTTTCCTTGGGCCAGCCACTCCCCTCTCTTCTCTTTTCCCCCCTTCTTCCTTCGATCTCATCGGACATTAGGGTCTTTTCTCTTTTCTGGCGAGCAAGGGCTTTAGAGGGAAGAACAGGCGCACCCATCGGCAATGGGCACTCTCCCAGACCACCTAGGTAAGCCCCACCCTTTCCTCTATAGCTTCCTCTTTTCCTGATCCAGATCCACGCCGGATCTGGGCTTTCCTGGCTGGGGAAACCACCAGAGAAAACCAAGGAAGATGGGTTTCCTCCGAAACCGATCAAAGCAAAATTGTCACGGGGACGCACCGCATGATGCACATGCGGGACGCGCTCCCTGGGGCAGTCCTGGCATGCGTGACATGGGGCACAGGTCCTGGCTCGACCAGGATACACGGGGTGCCCTGGGAGCTGAGACCCACCATGCTATGCCAAAGACGCGTCCGCACGATGCCATCCAGGAAGCGTATCATAGCGCGTCGCTTGGGTATGCATGTGCATGTGCGAACGTGGTCCCTGGCATGGCCTTTGGGCACACGACTTGCAAGCATGGGTCCTGGTTCGACCAGGACACGCACACGTCTTGGAAACCATGATGCACAGGCCTTACGCGTAAGACGAATTTGGTTCGTCTGTGATTGTGCAATGCTAAAAATGCAATTATGGAGGTCATAGGACTCCGATTTATGATCCGAAAGAACCATCGCGTCTGTATGAATGACGCAGACCTAATGAGACTACAAAATTAGGATCAGAGGACAAATTATAGAGTCTAACCATTGAATAGTAGATCCATATCATAGGATCTAGCTTGACACTGTATTGGGCAAGGACTTATGGAACCTAAAAGGTAGATCTAGCCATTAATCTGGCGATCTAACTAGTAATTTCTAAATAGATCGAAATTGATAAGGACTCCTTGTTATCCATTCATATCCAGGATTTTATAAATGAGACCCAGGGTCGGGTTGAGTAATAAAGGACGCGACTCTAGGAAAATTTGAGGTAGGTGTTCTATCACTACTAGACTTTAAAAAAAAAAACCCATGATGCTTTGAGAATGCATGTTTTGAGTCATGATTGCCTTTCTAATATCATATAAACTTATGTTACGTCCTTATGCACATGACCTGTTTAGCATGAAGTGATTTCATAAATGAACTTAGCATGCATATGAAAAATACATTGCTCATATATTGCCAAGACATGTGTTACATGCGTAGACATGTTTTGAAAAAGGATTGTTGTTTGCATGATAAGTGTAGCCTTAGCCGATGAGGGCGGGCCAATGAGGGTGGGCCAGAGAGAGTTGACAGGCTTCTAGGCTGTCAGGCTTCTAGGCAGGGTTATGACTTTGAATACGATACTAGCGTGAGCATATTTTATGCATTGCATGCATATTTTGCAACCGATTGCATAAATTGCATGATTTGCGATGATTGAGCTTTGGCTTTATCTTTAGATGCTTTTGGGCTAGTAAGCTCGTGGGTGCTATGCCGAGAGGTTCGGGGTGGCCTCCCAGCCTCTGCCACTATAGGTGGAAAGGGTACAATGCCAAGAAGGGTTGTCCTTACTTCGATTGCTGAGTGGTACCGAGGACTACCACTGGTGTCACGGCACCCGATCGAAGTGTCATATGCCCCGTGGAGGCTATGACCACGTGTCCCCAGGTACCCGGGGACCACATGGTGATGAGGTCGTGGGCATAGTGTGCCCTATGTTTTTGAGGATTTACTTGCATTGCATATGGCATGACATGAGTATGGTCGACAATAGATCCATGAGTTGGATTCAGTTGAGCATCTTATGCATACCATAGTATATTTTCATGATATCTATGTTACTTTCGACTTGGATTATGCTATTCTTTAAGTCATCAGTATTCTATTTTGACAATGGCTTTTAATATCGATATTGAACATGAGTGTCCAAACATGCACATGGTTTAAAGAACATATGGTTTAAAATATAGCATGCATTGTAAAACTAGTAGTGATAGACTCCTACTGAGTATAGTGTATACTCACCCAAATATATCATTTTTCAGGACAGCTCCA
The DNA here is from genome assembly GCA_035236585.1 of Warburgia ugandensis. NCBI lineage: Eukaryota > Viridiplantae > Streptophyta > Magnoliopsida > Canellales > Canellaceae > Warburgia > Warburgia ugandensis. Next base: position 52,000,795 of record CP141130.1, read on the forward strand.
CTCAAGAGTGGAAGACTCCTCAGGAAATGTTAGTGCTATGAGCAAGTAAATAAAAAAGAGATAATTATACATGTAAGTAAACACTCTACCCTTTGGACATGTATTTGTGTTTATTTATAGTTGGGCTGTGAGCTGTGACTGGATAGACTTGGGAAGACATTTATGATTTCTAAAATTTTCAAAAACTTCTTTGGTTGTTGTGAAAGCAAATGACACTCGGGGTTTTCAAAAATGAGTTTAAAACAAAGGATTTTCTGCTGCATTGCATTGTTTTTATAAAATGGTTTTCAAATAGGGATGCATCCCGCCTTAGGAATTAGATATTGCATTTAAAAATGCATGGGAAAACCTAGGTTGTCACAATTTTAAATTAATGTTTAAACATTGGGATCACAACATACAAGGATTTTGATATATTCTTAGGTGTGCCAAGGAGTTGGTGATGAAATCTAGTCCTTATCTTATAAGGGTTCCTATGGGGCCCTTATTAGAATTAATTCCATTCCACTATAAAGCAATTAAATATGCAATGCATAACATGGAAATGAAAGTTATGCAAGAATGAGAAATATGTTAAAATTGAAAACTTTCCTAAAAGATGCGCTTTCTAAAAATAACACTTTCCTAATTAAAACTTCCTAAAATTATGACTTTCCTAAACTAAGAACATTCTTGCAAATTAGCAGCACTCTTAAATTATCTTCCTAAGCATGAAATTAAGCAACTAATCTAAGGAAACATACATTAAACAACCACTTTCCTAATCATGCAACTTCTAAATAAAGTAACTAAAGTCATGGAATGCAAGCTTTAACAACTAACATCCTAAGCAACAACATGTAAACAAACTAATCAAGGGCGATACTACTAACTACTTTTCCTAATGTGAATGGGTGCAACGACTTAGATCTCAACCAATCAAATTGCAAATCATAAAGCATGCAGTCGTACTTTAACATTAATTAAGAATCTAAAGATCTAATTGGGTGCTTGAAAAAGCAAGTGCACATAAAGTGCATGGTGTTGGAAATTAAACAAAACAAATCCTAAAAAGGAATTCCAACAGCATAGTAGTTGAATCATTTACTCAATAGAAGATGTAAAACATGGAATTAATCAATTATAATGTAAACAATCATTCAGGAATGTAAACTATTAACTGCTGGACATCAACATGAATTGAAAACTCAAATAAAGTTTATTGATATAGATTAAAATCCATTAACATAAAGCTCCAATACATGTAATCCAAATATGAAATTAAAATCCTATTACAATGAAGTCCACTTGATGTTAATTCACCCATAACTATAAGCTAATTCTTCTTCAATTGTTACAACTACCAATCATGAATAAGAATGCTGAAATTCAAGGGCAATTCTAATGGAATAACAAGGCAAAACTCAAGGAAACTAAAGAAACAAGGTTGGAATTCAAGGAACTTAAAAGAGAACCAAAAGGCAATGAAAGGTAAAGGGAAAAACTAGATTCAAGATGACTTCCCTTGGATATCACTTCAAGAGAAAACCAGCCTTAAATCTTAGTCTTTAAGGTAAGGACAAACAAAGCAAATCAAAAGCTAGCATGAAAAGTACTAAGATCAAACAAGAAAGAAGGTAAGAAGAACCAACCTTGAAAGGAGAATCAAATACCCTAAGGAGCAGGCATGGAATAGCTTGGAGAGAAGCCTCACACCTTAGGAAAAAGGTATCACACAAAGGAGATCCATGGAAACCAAGCAAAAGAGTGAAGAAGATGACTTAGGAGGAGGACATCTCCTTCCTATGGAAGAGGCATCTTTTTTCCTAAGTGTAAAAGTCTGCCTCTACTTTAGGTTTGTGCTATTTTTATAGTTTTTCTCCTAATTTTCCTAGGGTACCCTAATAACAAGGTGTGGTGGGGATGAAATCAATTTATTTTGGAGGGTTAAGATGGTAGTTAACTAAGGTTTCAAAGGAGGAAAATGGGTGGAAGGTGGCTATCCTTTTGGGGGTGGAAGGCTGCTGCCCTTTTGGAGGTGGAGTAGGTGGGAGACATCACCATTTTAGGAAGGGACATCCCCCCCTTCAAAAGTCATTGGACACTCCTAAAAAATAGGTAAGTGAGGTGGGAATGAAATAAGAGAGAGAAGGGGGAGAGAATAAGGTGGAGAATTGTGGTTGGCTAGGTAGTTTCCTAAGAGGTGTAGAGTGGTTAGGTGCTTGGGCTGGAGTTTTAGCATTGTGATAGAGTTTTAGAAAGATGCAACTCTAGAATAGAATTTGAAATTCATAGTGCATCTTAGGTTTGAGGTGGAAAGTGAGGACAAAGTGGAGAAAAGGGAGAAAAAAATACAAAAATTAGAAGGCTCTCATCCTATTGGTCCATATGCCATCTTATCCTAATAAAACTTCCCTTGATTGTCTTCAAAATATCTCATAGATAATCATCTTGAATTTCCTCGAATCCTAGCCTTCCATTTAGCTTAGTTTATTGGCTTACATGGCTAACCTTGAAGGCTTTAGTGGCTAGGTTTCACGGCTGACTTTGGAAGCTTTCTTGGCTTGGCTTACTCCTTAGCTTATCACATTGTCCAAGGCTTGAATTTGGCTATGACTGGAACGCACTACGTCTAAGGGGTTTTTGTCTAGTTTGCAACTAGGATGCACTATGTAGATGCACCATGAGAATTAGCGCGCATGGCATGTTTTCGCCCGTGTGAAGCAGTCGCATCCTGAGTGAGATGCCAACGCATCCTCGGGATCGAGACACACTCTAGTGCATTTTGCAGACCATGATGCATAGAGCATTCTGAAATGCTCATCACAGAGAAAGTTCATCCTAGTGACATCATTTTTTGGCCCATTCTGATTCAAATTCAATCTAAATCATTGAAATCTATACAAAACTTAGATTTTCAATTCTAGAAGCAATATAGCTCCAAATTTATATTAGAAACATCCTCTAGAAAGTCTCAATGAGATGGACCTATTAAAATAATAAAATTTAAGAATTGGACAAATCTAAAATACTAATCTCGGGCCATAGATTAATGGCTTAGACTTGCTAGATCGAAGGCAATCATAATTCAAATATTTAAATAATTGGTTGATCTAACACAATATAGATGCTAATTTATAGTTGTTCATCCAAATAATTTAAAATAGTAATATGTTATGACAAGAAAACCTAGAATCATCGATTTGGTTGACTAGAATTAGATCTGACCATTAGATAATCAAATTACCTTTGCTTATACAATTAAATCATATAAAACATTAAAGATATGTACAGTCAAGATGTACTAGACCTAGATATAGATAATTAAGATATCCTAGGAAGACATTGAGAGTGATCCAATGGTAGGATCATCCTGGAAACTTTGGGTTGAGTAAGATTAGGCCTTGTACAACCTAGATCTGTTGATCATAAGTACCCAAACCTTAATAATCAACTAAATTAATGATCAAACATGGTAGATGAAATGATCTATTGTTATATGCCCTTAGTAAACCAAAACTTATAAATCTGGACTATAGAATGAGACAAGAAACATCAATCAAGCTAATCAGAGCATGATCTAATCAGGAGCTATGAGAGGCAATTGACCTATAGGAAACCTAGAAAATACACTATATCAAGTTAGATCAAACTTCAAAATGGATAATTGAACTAACTTAATGATGGATTATTCTGATTTCCTTAGCTTAGGAAATTGAACATTAGGATGATCTGGAACTATTGATCTGATTGTTGGATCAATAGATTAAACATTGAAATATGAAATAGACCATAGGTCAGGTTGATATCAATGGAAGTTGAGAAAAGATGGATGATCTGGATCATTGACCTTTAATAGACGGTATGAATTTGAAGATATTACCAAAATAAAGATGTATATATATATATATATATATATATATGATCAGAGATTTGTGAAGACAAGGTCATCGTGTTTAAAGATGATTAAAGACTAAATGAGTTATAAATGGGGAAATGACATTATATGCAAATATGACTTGGAAGATACACTGATTGATACGACATTGAGACCATTGGCTTTTTGAGGATTTGGATAGCATGTATTTGAGGTAGGTGGAATTTAAGATACCCTCTGACTTTGCAAGATGATAGACACCTGTCCCATAGAAGGGCGAACACTTTAGGGAGTGGTATCATGGGTAATCCACACTATGGTTCCGATCCTCACCCATGTAGGATGGATATGTAGTCTCCCATTCTGGTGTCGATGGGGAGTGGCCATGGATAGACCTGGGTGTTGGTTATTGTTCAGCATAGCAGTCCTTTGTTTATTTTGCATAGTGTTGAAAGAACGACTAAGTAACAACATGTGTGCTTAGTTTTCTTTGGAGATTTGGGTGTTGAGATCACAACTGAGTGATAGTGCCCTGACTATGTGGCAGATGATATGTCTGATATGAACTCATGACCATTATGTATACCCAGTGTTGATTGTATGATTGTGAGCCTTGTATAGCTAGGGGTATGACCACTGATGACTGTATTCACTAATTTCAGGAGCTTAACATCGTTTAACTCATTTGACTATTCATTATCTTTATTCATGATTTAGACAGTGATTTGTACATGACCTTGCATTACTAGATCTATTTATGATGTTCATATCTATTCATAAAGTTTACTTGAGATCCTGATTATGATTTGAACATGATATTTCACTATTGGATTTATTCATGACATTTACATAAAATGCTTTGAAATTTGATATTCTAAAGTTTTAGATTATCTTAAATTTAATCATGCATATTATTGATGCAAAATGTTTTGGTGCATTGAAATGATTATTACATTGTGAAAGAAAATGTTTTATTTAGGTTTTCATAAACATTTTATTCGCTTAGCAAGCGTGGCTTGTTGAGGCATTGCACTGTTTTTCCAATGCCTCAACAAACTGGATTAATGAGGAGTTAGACGAATAGCTATTTGAGATATTATCGTTTGAGGGTATGTTTTAATTTTTGCTTGAACTATACATCCACATTTGTTGTGTTTGAACTTAATTTGTAATCATGTAGGGACTGTGGTTATTGACTGGATGGGTCCTGAAGGAGTAAACTTGTTTTTAAAAAGGTTTACTTGAAAAATGAAAACTTTATTTGAGTTTTCAAAATTTAAATATCAAACTGAATCATAAATAGTGTAGTAAGTTGATGGTTGACCTCGAAATTTTAAAATGAAGTTCCTTGAAAACATTTTTTTGCTGTTTTCTTTTTGAAACTATTTAAAAAAACAAGAAGAGGCCTGACCTTTTGAAAGGATTTGTGAAAAAGTGTTTGAAAAATCTGGGTCGTCATATTTTCTCTCTCTTACCTCATCCCATCCAACCCACTTTCCATATTCAAAGGGCCTCATTGATTTTTGAAAGGGGGAGATGCCTCTTCCTAAAAAAATGGTGTCTCCCCACCTTGAGATAATTAGAAAGGCAGCCCTTGTTTCCTCTTTGCTAAAAACCCTAGGCAGACCTCTATATCTAATCCTACCCATCCAATCCTATTCATATTTCAACCTCAAGCTATCTTAACCTTAGGACACCCTAGAAAATAGGAAAAAAAACATAAAAAGCCCAAAAATAATTCAAACAAGGGATACTATTGGAAGGAAGAAAAAAATGTCTCCTCCAAAGTGAGGAGGTGTCCTCTTCCTCCACCTCTTACATTACCTTTCTGCCTTCAAGTTTTTCTCATTTGGGTGGCTACTATCTTCCCCAAGGTGGGAAGTTCCTTCCCAAGTGTGTTCCAAGCCTAAGCCTTATCCTTTAAGTCTTCCTTCAAAGGTTAGTTGGTTCCCTTTTATCTCTTTCTTTCCTTGCTTGTTGTTAACTTTCACTGTTGCATAGCTAATGTTTTTCCATTCCCTTAGTTGTTCTTGCTTGTTTATTCAAGATCCAAGGTAGCTTTTTCTTGAAGTGACATTCAAGGGAAAGCTACCCTGAATCTATCCTTTTCCTTGTTTTTCATTGCCTTTAGATTTCCTTTAATTTCATCGAAATTGCTTCTTGCTTTCTTTAGTATTATAATAAACCCAATTTTTGTAATTGATTGAGAAAATCAATAAAGTTTGAGTTTCAGATATTTCAGGCTGGAATATTAGGGTGATTTAGAATGTACTTATTATAAAAGTATAATCAAGGGATGAGACATGTATAATTGAAATTGAACTCAGCAAACCTTTCAGAATGACTGTAAGCACGAGAAATTCTGAATTCGGATGAAAAATCCTTAATTTTCTTTCTTTTATGGACAAAAGGTAAAATAGTAATTTCCCATAATCAAGATCTGAGACATCAAAATTTAGAATATGCTAAGAAATACGAATCCAACGCATCTAAGTATGCTCAATTCCGAGATCATGGGAATAAATCCTAATTTTTATATAAAAAGGGCAAAATGGTCTTTTTACACTATGTGGGGTCCACAAGAGACCTAAAAGGGAATCCCATGACCAGCCCACATAAAATCATGGTTCAAACCCCTACCATCTGGTAGTGAAGAAAAAGGTGGAGGTGGAGAATCCAATGCTAATTAAATAATAAAAAATAAATCATAATCATTACACATAATCATGACAAAAGAGCCAAAATGCCTATAAATACACCTCCAAAAAATCCTCTATATTTTTTTTATAAAACTCCCACGAAATTATCTTGATTTTTCCTACAAAACCAGACATAGATCCATTCCCAAAATCCCAAAACTCCCAAAAGATCTCTCTCTCTTTCATTTTCTCTCTGGATTGGAACAAGAGACCTAAATTCAATTAGGCACTCTGTTCCAGATCAAATATCACAAATCTCACCGTATAAAATTTTCTACCGTACCTTAGCTACAAAATTCCTAAAGAAATTTCAAGATCCAACAGTTCAAACAACGAAACTCGCAAGACAAGTGGACCTTGGGCTATCTTATCATCAAAACTGGTATTCTCTTAAATTGGACTATATAACCAACGTTTTTCTCCAATCAGGTAGGTGGAACTACTTCCTAGACATATTTATTGTTGTTTGATGAAAATTTTATTTTACTATCATTTGATTTGGGTGAAAAATTGTAAAGATCAGAACCTTCAATTCATGATGATTGAGGGTTTAGATGGAAAATCTGACCCTTCCAATTAATCCAGAAGGGTCCAAAACCCTTCGGGTAAAAGTTTCAAGAAATTTTATTAAGTTTTGAACCCTCAATTGAGAGGGATTGATTGGACGGTCCAGAATGGACTGTCTAATCTCCTGATCGGATCGGGTTCCCTAGGGACGGCCTGCGAAATGTTGCACAAAAATGTGAGCACGTCACATGTTCGTCCGGTGATAGAGGCGCACCCGACTGATTTCGTCTGGTTGGTTTCGCCCGAATGAATCCAGGCCATCCGTTCTGTTGGGCCCAAATCAAACTGGACTCTAGGAAGGACTGTGAACTTTTGAACTCAATTCAGGAGTCATATGAACTCCAAATTGAGATAGAAAAGAAGCTATGGAAAGCTTACAACCTCCAGTTTCTTATGAAATGATAAAATAGAGAAGATATCTTATGAAACTTTTTGTATTTTGGAAATAAGTTTCCAATTTTCAAGATCTTCAAGATCTGAGGTGATCAGACCTTGGTAATCTATTTTAATAATGATATACTATTGAAATAAAGTGATATCTATGATTTATTTGGACATATCTGAGATATATTAAGGGATCTACTCATTACGGTAGAAAAACCCTAAAAATACAAAGGGACCCACTTGAACAATAAGATCAAGTGTGATCAAATCCTTGGGATGGATTGAATGAATGTTAATATGATGAAATCCAGGGAGATCATGGATTGAATATGATAAAAACAAAGCAATATGATCTTTGGACCTTAATGAAGAAAAACCCCTAAATGTAATTAAAACCCTTGATTAAAAGGAAAAGATCTAAGATCTAATGGTTGGATCATAAGTAAAGGTTTTTAAAAATATTAATGTAATTAGTTTTATTTTTTATTAATTGATAATAGCATTTTAAATGTGATTTATGTTATAAAGCATGCTAGTGCAACTTTTAGACTTTAGCATGATATGTGATTAGATTGTTATAATAGGTTGCTAAATTTAATTATCTTAGGGCCATGTTAGTGTGATTTTATGCAAGTGTAACTTAGGATCAAGTTAGTATGATTTCATGCCATTGTAACTTAGGACCATGCTAGGATTTCATGTAAGATTATACTATAGTATGAGATTGTACCTTAGGCCCATGTTAGTTTAAACTAAGTTATTAAGGTATATTAGTTGAAAATCATGCTAGTGTAATTTTAAGTACCTTGTATCATTGTCATTAAGTTGTTCAATTATGTAGTTTCATGCTTTGAATTTATAATTCATTTATGGTTAAATTTCATTAGTAGATCTACTTGTTATGAGATAAAGAGCATAAAACACTAAAAATAGAATCTAATGAGAAAGTAGAGTTTCATGACACAAATAAGAGTGGATTATTTTGGACTTAATTAGTAAGGGCTATAGTTAGTAGGACAATATAAGAATTATCAAATCCTTGGCCCAAACTAGGAGAATAATAAACCCCATGAATGACATTGTAAATGTTCATGGACTTAATTAAAATCAATTAGAACTAGTGCTTAGGGTCAACATGCTTATAGGAACCTTATGAAAGGTTGAGCTAAGGTCACTCTAGTGAATGTTGAACATAGTAGTTAAGGGGGTTGTCTAATAGAGCCTCACTCTTCGCCTACCTTCCGTTGATGTTTGTGAGGCCTAAACGCCTCCTTACATGAGGATTGAAGCAACCACTTTGTGTTCACCCATTCAGCTAGTAAGCCTTAGCAAATTAGAAATAAGAGGAGTAGTTTAGACTTAGGCTGAAATAAGTTACCTTCAACCAGCAAAACATTAACTAGTTGAATAATAATAGTAAGAGCATAAAAGGTTAGTAAATTATCTAACCCTAATAAAAACTGTAAGTAAGATAAGGATGATCAAACAAGATCCATTAGATTTTGAATGATCAAGAAGAATAAGAATGAGAATATTGTATTGCATTTAGTATGCATGTTATAGATCAAATCTAGTTCATTAGATTAGATAATCCAAACCCTTGATCAAAGATGATTCAAGGAAGAAAACCATGATCATCCTCCTTAGGGATGATCCAATAACTAAACTTAGATCAAAGAAGAACTAGATGATAAAAGATGTAGGACCTTGATCTTTATCAACAAGTGTAGATTGTCGATGAAAGGATCTATGAAAGATCAAGATCAACGAGATGGACACACAAAGACTTAGAGATAGAAAATACTTAGATATGAATGATTTAAAGATCATTCTAAACATCAGATCTAGTGATCAATAGGATTGTTCATAATATATATATATATTGATAGCATGTATGGATGTACAAATTACATACATCAGTCAGGATCATAAAAGATCTAGAAAAGGAGATCACTACTTGAAGCTAGGAGGATTTGATGAATGCATTTACATGGGATATACATGATTGAACCCATGACCTTATGTTGACAAGAGTAATGTTAATACTTGTATTGAATCCCCTGAAACTCTTATGATCCAACCAAACACATATAAAATGGTTAAGGACTAGACTCTAAGTGAATAGGGAATTAGAAGATATTTCAGCCCTAAGTAAACAGACATATTGTCTGATATGTATGAAATCTATTTTACATGCAAGCTTGGAGGCTTATGATTTTGTTTTAATAGGCATGAGCCTAGGGGATGCTATGCTAGAGGAGTTATGAGGGTTTGGCCACCCGCTTCTTGAAATTTGATGATTTGATGATACCTTGCCCTATGAGAGGCTAAAAGTCAGGTGGGGCAATTATGGGAAGGCCACCATTGTGAAAGTCTTGCCTCCCCATATGGACAACGACATAATATTTTTGATTGTGGTATCAGTGGTGAACAGGGTAGTTATTTGAGCGCACTAGTACGGATCAGACTACAGCATCGTAGCCCTTTGATTATTTTGCATTATGATGCATATGAGAGTAGGCATAGTGAAATGCCTTATGTTTTAGCATAATGAAATTCTAGGTAATTGTATATTACCAATATTTCTCAAGAAGGGAAATTCCCAGTGTAGGATTAGCTGAAATACTGAATTCTCATAATGAAGAGAATTGATCAGTTTAGTTGGGAATGATATTTGACTACTTTCATAAATTTAACTGATTTACCCATATATAGTATGTATGTATATGGATGTACATATATTACAAAGTAAAGAGTAGAGACATGAATATGTTTAGGGATAATGGGATTATGAAGTATTAGAATTATATTATCAATTATTATGCTTCTTGAATCCCCTACTAAGCATTGCTTGTTGAGATATTGTAAATGTTGCAATATCTCAGATACATGGAAGGAGAGTTAGGAGCTCAAGATGATAGAAGACTTGAAGAGAATAATCTTCAAGGTATACCCCTTAAAGACATGTATTTTTCTTTGTTTGAGAGTATTGTATTGTAATGAGAGTTTCATTGCATGGTGAGCTTTGAGTTTTGGATTATGTAATTTGGACAAGTATTGTAATAGATTTGGCTGTACTGTGAACTACTGGATGGATTCTGCTATTTAATAAAAGTATATTCCTTCAATACAATTTTATCTTGTACAAAGTTCTACTTATGTTATGTATGAAGTGATGACTTGGGTTTTACAAAACAAGTTCTAAAGAAAAGAATTTTCGCGGTTTTGATTTGCAATTTTTTTTTACTATTAAGGGCCCTGCCTTTCAAAATATATTACAAAATGTGTTACAAAAACCTAGGTCATCACAAGTATTCCTTATGTTTTCCTTTACTTTCCAGTGGATTTTGTCTTAATTCTGAGCTTAGTTATTCATGATTGATGTTGGAGTATTGAAGAAGATTCAGCTTGAAGTTTTGGGTTGATTAAGATCAAGTAGCATTCATTGTAATAGGACTTTAGTTTTAAATTTGGATTACATGTATTTTGCTTTTATGCTTATGTATTTTAATGTAATCCAATGACGTTTATTGTAGTTTTCAATTTATACTTGTGTCCACCAACTAATAGTCTACATTCTTGAATGTTTATTTGCATTAGAATTTCTTAATTCCATGGTTTTAAAGTTCAATTAAGTGAATGATCAAAATAGGGGGTTGATGGAATTTTTGTTTATGATTTGTTGTGTTTAATTTCCAGCACCATACACTTTATGTTCACTTGATTTGTCAAGAACCCAACTAGATTATTAGATTGCTTCTTTGATGCTAAAGTTAGAGTGTATGTTCTAGGTTTTGAAAGTAGTTAGTTAGATGTATTCCTACCAAAGAATCATGCATACTATTCCATGATCATATGCATTGTACTTTGGTAGTTCTATTTCTTTACTTGATTATTAATTTCTTTAATTAGTTTGATAGTTTAGTGTAGATGTCATTATTTAACTACTTTGCATCTGAGTTAGTTCTAATTTGCAGTTGGGAAAGTATTGATTTTGTCATAGTTGACAAATTTCATGTTTAGAAAGTTAAAGTTATGAATTTGTTGTTTAGTTACCTCAAACTTGTATGATTTAAGAATGTCTTAAAATTCATTTTTAAAAAATTTTCAATTTAGGAAACTTAATTTAAGAAAGTTTATTTTTAGGAAAGTCCTTAATTTTTGTTTTAGTTTCCATGATTGGTTTAATTTAAAAATCTCATGATTATTGTATAGGTTAGATAATTTAAGTAGGGACCACTAGTTCAGTTCATCGTGGGTTTGACCTGCTAATGTGAATTTGTACAACTAATTCGTGTACTTATGAGTTTAAACTTAAAATCACAATAGGCTTTTGAGGCTGTGTCGGGGAGTCATAATGTTTTGTGTAGTGGACCATACTTTAGATTATTTACCTCTAGTCTGGGTTTAGGGTGTATTCGTTTAGGGTTTTGCATTATTTTTGCATTTATTTACTATTTTCCTCATATTGACCAATTTGTTTGATTTTTATTCAAGGAAAATCATCAAAGGAGTGGCATCGATCTTGTGGGCCTCGGCTTCATTAGTGTAGATTAGATTTTCATTACCTTCTTAGATTAGGGTTTGAATGAAATTACGGTAAGGCCCAATGTAATTTTAATTTTATTTACCTTTTAAATGTGTTGTAATAATACAGAGCAAGTGAGAGTATGGTGGTCCATACTTGATCATCATTGAACCCCTCATTGCGAGCAATCCTCACCCAAATTTTAATTAATTTGATGGTAGTATAATTCATATAAATTAGGGTTGTGCATTTATAACATTTGCATAATACTTAGGATTGTGCATTAGTTCAAGCACCTATTTAACAAAGGTTAGCCTGAGCTCGACTATAACCAAAGTATAGTGTCACAAACTTGCATAATGAGTCTTATGACCAAGACTTATAGGCTTCAAGGAAGGCGTGTTTAGCTTGTGGATGTGGCCTGAGGGACTTAGGCTCGTGTTCTTGGATCTATGAAATAAGGCTTAGTTTTAGAAGGCCTGGTTTTTGGAAGAATCCTTGTAAATATCTAGATCTTCTATAGTAGTCTAAAATACTCTATGAGAATGGTAGAGTAGTGTAGAAAGAGTATGAGGGTTCCAGAATACAATCTCGACCACTAATGTATTGCCACTTGGAATAATCCTAGCCATACATTGAGGTGGATGGGGGTGAGCATGTATAAATAGGGGTTAGCTTCTCATTTGTAATCAACTCAGACACTTTAGTTTCATCTCAAGCAAGGGTTAATAAGTTCTCTTTGAGCAAAGTCTCTTTTTGAGTTACTCTCATTGCTTTAGTGGGCGAGTGAGTGTAACACTAATAAGTGAGTGTATGAGTGGAAGGCTAACTTGTGATTTGCAAAGGTGTTATGCACAGCTGCAAGGGTTTAGCATAGGTGAAACTGTGATGCATGACAATAGGTTACCTGATTATAGTGTCCCATCTATTAAGTTTCCTGGCCCTTTATAAAGTAGCATATAGGTAGGCATTAGTTTGATTTTTTGTTTTGCATTGCACGTTTATAGCTTTATGGTGCAAGGCTAGTAAGGGTCTCATAGGAACCCTCATAAGATAAGGACTAGAATTCATCACCAGTTCCTTGGCATACCTAGGAATTAATCAACATCCTTGTATTCAAGATCCTAACCCTTGAACGTTAATTTAAAATCAAGTAGAAAGAGACAGGGTATTGAGCTCATAGGACCCTTTAGAAGGATGTGATGTATTGTCATTCTAGTGGCTTATGAGCAGTATGCTTATAGTGTGTGTCTTAAAAATCCAAGTGATTTTCTCATACCTTCCATTGACATCAGAGGTCTAAAAACCTTCTGACACGAGGATTGTAATAAACACTTTAGAGCAGAACCTAATTGGTAAGCAGTAGTCAAATCTGGATAAAAGGAGTTGTGTAGATTTAGGTTTTAGAAGCTACCATTTATGTAGTAAGAAAAGATAATCAAGACACTGCTCAATTAGTGAATAATAGGATTTGATTATGCATCATTTAGCTTAGGACTAGTATTTAGGTTTCATAGAGTTAGGGGTTTTCCACACACACACACACACACACACACACCCCTATATAACTCATTTGTTATATATAATGATTTTTTTCATTGCATACAAAGTTGAGAACAAACACCTATCAAGAAGGGTATAGATTTCATAGATTAGATACATTGATGGATATGATAAATATTAGGAAAGTCAATTTCTTAGGATGATAGCTTCTAGGAAAGTTGTGCCATATCCTCAATATCATAATAAATATACCAATTCTGAGCATCCCTATCCCACTCCTTCATGGCCATCAAGCTCCACATACAATGATTACTATTAGGAGCTCCACCTACTGCATTTACACACCTTAGCAATTATTATCCTGAGACAAGTTACCAAGACTGTAATGAATGAACTTGCATCATGAACAACCATGGTCTTAAGATTACAAGAATTAAGAAGAACCATCATGGTCCAACCTTGATCAACCTTATCATGATTATCATGAATATAAGGGACAACCATCGTGGTTCTAAATTGATCAATCCTTTCCTAGTACTACCAGGCCACAACAATATGAGCCTTTCGAGTTGTTGCCTCCATCATAGAGGGAATAAGTATTAGAAGAAACCTTTAGGTTATACATGGAATTGACTAAACAATGTCGTGAAGTGAGGGGTCAATTCCATGTTGCATTTATGGAAAGGGTTAAGGAATTTGAACCAATTGGGAATAATGAAGAGCCATTTATTACTGACAATAGGATGGTCTTATCTTATGATTCTTTTGAGCTATAGAGTTTTCAAACATCCCTTCCCATTCATACTGATGATAGGATGGAAATTTCTGATGAATCTCCTAAGCCCAAAAGTTTTTTACCATCCTTGAGCATTGCTACCTATACTAGGATGAACATATCTTGTGATACAATCATCCACCACTCCAAATCCACTCAAGTCATGTCTCACTCATTTTTATGAATTTGATGAAGACATATCCATTGATGAAGTAAATGATTTATTAGATACTACACCATTAATGGACACTTCTCAATGAAAATCCAGAGTAGGACCCCTTACATATCCTGAAATTCAGATTCAGCATTACAATGTAGAAGACGCACTTGATTGGTACCTACAAACCTTATTTGAACAAACATCAAGTAGTAATTTAGGTCCATTTGAAACCTTACGAGTGCTAACTAAATATGAAGAAAAAGAGTCAATTGATGTACTGGCCCTACATCAATGGACTCTAGGGTACACATTATAAGATACTAAGGGTTTAAGCCTAACTATGTCCTTGGCTTTAGTAATACAAGAACCACCTTTTAGGAAAATGCAAAGTCAACTTATATCCCAATTTCAGGACAATGTAAGGGAGATGGAGAAAAATATGAGCAGAGTGTAATGGTTAATGTTATCCCTAAATTTGGTAAAAAGGAGGATCATTCAATCCTATATGCTCCAAACAAACTTCAGATTCATGGTGGCTCATGATATCGTCATGTCACCACCACTTTAATTTTTGAGGTGGAGGAATTATACTGACTACTATGAAATACTGAAAATGGGGGATCATCAATTTAGTCATACTAAATTTAAAGTCATGGTGGTCTACTATGTCATAATGTTATCACCACCAAAAATCTCCACGTGGAGGCAATATATAGACTACCATGAGGTTCTAAAGTGGCATGGGAAATCTAGCCAGTTCATTGTTAGGGTTAGGATTAGGAGAAATAGTTGAACTAGCTAGGTCTAGGTTTAGATGATTAGGTTAGTTGGTTACTTTAGCTATAGGCCATGTTTGGCTAAAGATGTTAAACTTAGTCCTCACTGGGAGGCAACCCACGAATTTTTTAGAAAGTCTCATTATTCTGCATGACCTTTTCATCATTTAAGTTCCTTAATGATGATGAGAATTTAGATCTTCGGAATATTCAACTCTCTCTTGAACTTTAGCTTATCAATAGAGTTGTGTACAATTAATTCTCTATTTTACTCTTTTTCTAAAGTGTCAAATGAAAAATTAAACTTCAAATAATAATTGCACAAAATAACTATGTATAGTTTAAGTTGAAGAGAAAAATATAACTTAAATATTTTGAAAATGATCTGTGGAGACTTATAAATCAAGTAAGTTTTGAGCCATTCTTCCTTTTTGAGGGTTATACATAAATTCAAAATTTTCTTCAGTGGACATTAGTTCCTAGTTGATCCAGTGAATTTTCATCTTGGTCAACTATTGAGAAATAAAAAAAAGATTATACCATATATCTTTCAAGTTTATGATCTTTCTTAAGTCATATGAAACCTAGGAAATGATAAAGGCCATCCTTCATAAACCCAAAGCTTTTAGCCTTTCCTATATTATTTTTCACTAGTTAGTTCATTTAGCCTACAAAATACAAGCATTTTTCTTTGTTAGCTAAATAATCTTTACCTTATTGAACCCTATAATATATCCATTACCCATTTGTTTTGGGATTATCTAGAGAATATTGAAGAATATTTTTGGAAAAAGTATGAGCAATATAATTCAAGAGATGAATATCAAGGTTAAAAAGAAGAAAAAGTTTAAAATGGCTATATAAAGCCAAGAGAAAAAGAAACAAAAGATAGCCAAGGAAAAAGAAGAATGTTCACTCTTGCGAGGAAAAATGAAAAAGTTGTGAATACATTGATAGAAGACCTTTACATATTTTTCAAACAACCTTTGTTTACCTTTATACACATTCTTTTAATAACCCTTACCTAAGCCTACGTTTCATCCTAATAAAAGTCCTAACTTGATCTTGGGAGAAGTATGGCTTGGATATGGTTATAAATGAATAAGGAGTTTGGTAGAGTGTAACATGCTCAGTAGTTGATATCTTTTCATAAGACCATTATTATCATTCTTTCTAAGTTATCATTCTTTTGTATGGAGTATGTGAGATTTTTGGATTTGATGAACAATATCCTACTCAAATATTAATGAGAGATTAAAACCTTTTTGAGTGACTTCTTTCTAGGTGATAAATATATCTTGTGAGAATTGAAGTCAAAGCATATATTTGGATGGAAATTTAGGTTATATTTGACTTGGAGACTATAAATTTATATCTACTACAGCACACACTGACCTTCCAAAATTTAATGTAATAATGGGATCTTTAGCTTAAGGGTAAGATTTTGAACCTTCTTGTTCATCTTTATTAGTAGGCTAAAGCTAGGTACTTAATTTAAGCTAGATAAAAGAAAATATGTTCACAGATGAATAAAGGGTTTTCGTAAAAATTTTGCAAACTTTGTGTGTGTACTCACTACGAACTCTCATGAGGCCTCACTTATCTACAAGGGGTAACCTAAGGGTTCAAGGGCTTGTTGCATGTGCTAAATGCAATTGTGAGTACCTACTAAAGTGGCACTTTGTATCCTATTTTGTAAAATAATTTTTTTGCATATTTCGCTCAGGACTAGCAAAATGCTGGTGGTGGTAGGGGGTGATAAGCATCTAATTTTGTATAAAAACTACTCAATTAGTTACCCATATGTTTATAACTTATAAGGGTATAATATGGTTTTTGACCAAAATTTGTAACACATGCATTTTTTACCTAATGACTTAAAAGTTTCATTTTTTATATATTTAAAGCTAATCCAAAGTAAGTATGTAATTAATCAAATTGTTTAGGATTTAACTAGAGTTTTTAACCTTTTTGTAGGAAGCAAGATGGCAATCAAATGGGTAAGATCGATGTGGATGAAAATGGAAGATCAAGATCAAAAGATCAAGTCCAAGCCTAAAAATCATCAATTGAACATGGGATGAAGGTAAAATGGGCCCATGCACAAGCCACACAAAGTCCACCACTTTTGCATCGATTTCACTTAAAACACTTAGCCATACTCAAGTCATGAGCAAGGTGACAAGCCAAGGAGCCAAGCTAACCAGCAAAGCCTAGGATTTGAGCCATCTAAGCGAACCATGAAGCCAAGCTAATGAAGCTCTTAAAATTAGCCATCTAAGACACAAGAGCTAAGCTAAATGGGAGGCCATGATTGGAGAAGAATCTAAAGAATTATCATTTAGATTTATGGAAATATTTTTAAAAAAATTGAGGGAAATTCTATTAGGATAAGGTAGCATGTAGACCAATAGGAAGAGACCCCTTCATATTTTATGTTTTTCCAGGTTCTTCCCACTTTTTTTTAACTTTCCACTACACCACTAAGATGCACCACGAATTTCACTTTCCATTCAAGAGTCCCACATTTCTAAGACTCTCTCACCTTTCTAAAATCCCCATCCAAACCATCTAACCAAACCCCACTTCCTATGAAACCATCTACCCAATCACTTTTCTCCATCTCACTTCCCTTTTCTTACTTTTCCTACCCATCTCTTTCCTCCAACCTTCTTTTCCCTCTCTCTCTTTCTTACCTCATCCCATCCAACCCACTTTCCTTATTCAAAGGGCCTAATTGATTTTGAATGGGGGAGATTCCTCCTCCTAAAACAATGGAGTCTCCCCACTTGAGATAACCAAAAAGGCAGCCCTTGTTTCCTCTTTGTTGAAAACTCTAGCAGTCCTCTATATCTAATCCTAGCCATCCATTCCTATTCATATTTCATCCATGCCCTATCTTAACCTTAGAACACCCTAGGAAACTTAGGAAATAAAATATAAAAACCCTAAAATAATTCAAACAAGGGACACTTTTGGAAGGAAGAAAAAAACGCCTCCTCCAAAGTGAGGAGTTGTCCTCTTCATCCACCTCTTCCATTACCTTTTTACCTTGAAGTTTTTCTCCTTTGGGTGGCTACTATCTTCCCTAAGGTGGTATGCTCCTTCCCAAGTGTGTTCCATGCCTAAGCCTTGTCCTTTAAATCTTCCTTCAAAGGTTACTTGGTTCCTTTTTATCTCTTTCTTTCCTTGCTTGTTTTTAACTTCCACTATTGCTTAGCTAATGTTTTTCCATTCCCTTAGTTGTTCTTTCTTGTTTATTCAAGATCCAAGGTTGCTCTTCCCTTGAAGTGATAGCCAAGGCAAAGCCATCCTGAATCTATCCTTTTCCTTGTTTTTCATTGCCTTTAGATTTCCTTTAATTTCATCAAAATCCCTTCTTGCTTTCCTTAGTGTTTCTTAAGTTTGTCTTTACTTTCTAGTGGATTTTCTCTTGATTCTAAGCTTGGTTATTCATGATTGATGTTGGAGCATTGAAGAAGATATAGCTTGAAGTTTTGGGTTGATTAAGATCAAGTAGCATTCATTGTAATAGGACTTAAGTTTTAGATTTGTATTAGATGTATTTTAATCTAATTCAATGAAATTTATTATAGTTTTCAATTAATACTTGTGTCCAGAAGTTAATAGTCTACATTCTTGAATGTTTACTTTCATTAGAATTGCTTAATTGTATGGTTTTCATGTTCAATTAAGTTGAATGATCAAAATAGTGTGCTGCCGGATTTTTTCTTTATGATTTGTTGTGTTTAATTTCCAGCACCATACACTTTATGTTTACTTGATATTTCAAGAGCCCAAGTAGATTATTATATTGCTACTTTGATGCTATAGTTAGATTGCATCTTCTAGGTTTTCAAAGTAGTTAATTAGATGCATGCCTACAAAAGAATCATGTATTTCATTCCATGGTCATATTCATGGAACTTTGGTAGTTCTCTTTCTTTGCTTGATTGGTAGTTTCTTTATGTAGTTTGATAGTTTAGTATATATGATGATATCAAACAAAGATGGGAGACTTACTTTCAAAAATTGTTAAATGAGAATGGTTATGAGAATATAGGGATTGAAAATACTGTAAGCCTAAATAACATTGGACATCATATATATGAATGTAGGATTAGAATACCTGAAGTGAAAGAGGTTTGAAAAATATGAAATAAAGAAAGGCCATGGGGCCTGATGGTATACCAATAGAGGTTTGGAAGCATATGGGAGATACTAGAATAGTCTGGTTGATCAAGTTGTTTGACAAGATTATAAAATCAAAGAAAATACTAGATGAATGGAGGAAAAGCTCTATTGTACCAACTTATAAGAATAAAGGAGACATGCAAAGCTGCACTAATTATTGAGGGGTCAACCTTATGATCCATACTATGAAACTTTTTGATAAAGTGATTGAGAAGAGGCTCTGGCATGAGATCAGTGTATCGGAGAACCAGTTTGATGTCATGCCTAGGAAGTCTACTATGGAAGCTATTTTCTTACTAAGACAATTGATAGAGAAATATGGGGAGAGGAGGAAAGACCTCCACATGATCTTTATCGACTTAGATAAAGCTTATGACAGAGTCCCTAAATAGTTAATATGTATGAGAGAGCGGTAACAAATGTTAAGACCAGAAGCAGCGAGATAGATGATCTTCTTGTCAATGTAGAATTGCACCAAGGATTTGTATTGAGCCCATACCTTTTCACATTGTTTATGGATGAGTTAACAAAATATCTACATGAGGAGATTCCATGGTGCATGCTCTCTGGAGATGATATAGTCTTACTTGATGAGATAAGGAGGGTATAAACATAAAGCTAGAGTTATGGAGAGAAGCATTAAAATCTAAAAGATTTAAAATTAGCCAAACTAAGACTGAATATATGGAATGCAATTTTAGCAAGGAGAGGAGTATGAGTGCAACTCCACTTAAGATTGATAACTAAGAAGTCCCCGTAAAAGACCACTTTTGGTACTTAGGATCAATGATTCATGAGAGTAGAGAGATTGATTGGGAGGTTACTTAGAGAATTCAAGAGGGTTGGAACAAATGGAGATGTGCATATAGAGTTTTGTGTGATTGACTAGTGCCACTCAAACTAAAAGGAAAATTCTATAGAATGGCAATAAGGCTGGCCATGCCTTATGGATTAGAGTGTTGGGTAGTTAAGGAACATCATGTTCATAGGATGAGCGTTGCGGAAATGAGGATGTTGAGATGGATGACTGGCAAGACAAGAAAGGATAGAATTAGGAATTAAAACATTAGAGGAAACGTAGAGGTAGCCCCAGTAGGTAATAAGATGAGAGAGATTGGACTTAGATGGTTTGGACATGTCCAAAGGAGATAAAAAATGACATCGATTAGAAAAAGTGAGGCAATGCAAGTAGAAAGTTCTAAAAGGGTAAGGGGAAGGCTCAAAAGAATGTGGATAGAAGTGGTGAGAAAAGATTTAAAAACTTTGGGACTAGAAGAAGCCATGGTACTTAATAGAGTGGAATGGAGGAATAAGATTCATGTGGCCAATCCCTAATCGGGATAAGGTCTTGATGATAATGATGATGATGAGCTTCCTTAGGCTTGTATGATTTAGGAATGTTATTAAAATGCATTTTTAGATAGTGTTCAATTAAAAAATTTCTTAATTTAGGAAAATTTTCTTTTAAGAAAGTTGTTAATATTAGCATGTTTACTTCTAGCATAATTCCATCTTTCATGTCTTGCATTTATTTTTAGTTTTCATCATTTGTTTAGGTTAAAAATCCCATGATCGTTGGCTAGGTTAGTTAATTTGAGTAGAGATGATTAGTTGACATCTGTTTGATTCCTCATGGGATCAACCTCCTCATGTAAATTACTATAACCTATTCATGCACTTGCTAGTTTCAACTTAAAATCACAACAAGCTACCTACTTGTGGAAGAGTGAGGCAAGTTTTTGGTGGCAGACCTTTCAATAGACGCACCCTTCTTTCACATGGGCAATCACTTTGAAGATCTTTAGGAAGGCCTTTGATGACCAGTACTTCCCACCTCATGCCCTATAGGCAATGAAGAGGGATTTCACCACCTTGGAGCAATGAGACTTGACGATTCAGCAATATTGGAATTAGTTTACTAGATTGAGGAGGTTCTCACCTAACTCAGACAAGAAGGCTGTTGACAAATTTGTTGATGGATTGATGCTTGAATTGAGGAACTCGGTTATTATCTCATGACTGATGATGGTACAAGAGGAAGCAAATATGGCCTCGATGTTAGATAGAGATTTTCTCTAAACAAGAGGTGGTTCAAGCAAATCGAACCAGGGCAAGAGACCTTTTGCACAGACACACCCATAGAGGTTACCATTTTAGCAATAGACGAGTAGGCAAAAGAAGGATGGGAACGAGAAGAGTTTGTAGATGCAATAGTAGACACCCTGGATAACAGAGTCCCAAGACCTACAGACAACCACAACAGTAGCAACAACAACAATTTTGCTCATAGAGATGGCCATTTAGATGTTTTGGATGTGGAGAGAGTGGACATTTCCTTTGGGATTTCCTAGGGGATAGAGGGACAACACAGATAGATGATGGGGATAAGGTGGAGATAGAACGATGCAGCTAGGTGCAAGTGTTCACCATTACATTGGGGCAGGCACTGGCCTCAAACCAGGTTGTGGAAGGCACTTTCCTTACCTCAGATCGGAACGTAAGGATCCTTTTTGATTTAGGGTCCACCACTCTTTTATTTCATGTACATTTGCATCATCTCTAGATGTGCATGCACATAAGTAAGCTTTTGGACTTGACATCATGACACTCTGTGAGAGATAGTCAAGGCTAGTGAGTACCTCAGAGGGGTACCAATACAAATACCAAGAAGAAGGATGGATGTCATCCCTATTTTGCTAGATATGGTTGATTATGCTGTTATTTTATGAATGGATTAGTTAACCACCTATTGGGCTATAGTATACTGTCACAAGTAGAGGATTGTTTTCGGTGTACCTAGACAGCTAGTAACCTCATTCCAGTATAGGAAGAGTATCACTAGTGTGTATGTTATTTTTACTACAAAGGCTGCATAGTACTATTCCAGAGGGTGCTGAGTATTCCTCGCTTGTGGGCCCATGGAGGATAGCGAACGTCCCCAGATTGAGAATATTGAAGTCCTTTGAGAGTTCATAGATGATTTTCCTTGGCGTTGCCAAGGTTACTATTGTGTAGCGAGATTGATTTTACTATTGATTGTGTGTTAGGTACAACACCCATCTCCAAGGAACCATATAGGATGGCCCCAATTGAGTTGAGAGAGCTAAAGGTCCAATTACAGGAGTTGTTTGATAGACGTTTCATCAAGCCTAGTGGATCTCCATGGAGAGCACCAATCCTTTTTGTAAAGAAGAAGGATGGATCGTTGAGATTGTATATAGACTATTGGTTGTTGAATAGGGTTACAGTGAAGAGCTGATATCCCTTACCTCGTATCAATGATTTGTTTGATCAGCTCCGGTTGGTGCAGGTATTCTTGAAGACAGATCTAAGATTGGGCTACCACTAATTGTGGATTAAACAAGAGCACATCTCCAAGATTACTTTTGGGACTCATTATGGTCATTATGAGTTCCTGGTGATGCCTTTTAGGTTGAGCAACATGCTGGTAGTATTTATGGACTTGATGAACCACGTCTTTCGGGCTTATTTGGACAAGTTCATTGTTGTTTTTTGGATGATATACTGGTCTACTCACCCAGGCATGAGGGACACATGGAGCATCTTCATGCTATATTGGATACCCTATGTAATCATTGCTTATTTGCTAAGTTCAGTAAGTGTGATTTTTGGTTGGAGTAGGTTCATTTTCTTGGGCACGTGGTATCGAAGCATGGAGTGATTGTGAACTCAGCTAAGGTGGAGGCAGTGCTAACTGAGAGAGACCTACGACAATCACTAAGATTCATAGTTTTTTGGATTGGTGAGATACTAATGCTAGTTTATCAAGGGATTCTTGAGGATTGCATTACCTATGATTACCTTAACTAGGAAAGACACCAAGTTTATATGCAATGATGCATGTGAGGAGATCTTTTAGAAGCTCAAGCAGAATCTTACTGCTCCTTTAGTGTTGACATTGCTCTTAGGTTCTAGTGTTTATGTGGTTTATTATGATGCCTCTAGTAAGGGGCTAGGAGTAGTATGATGTAGCATGCAAAGGTGATCAACCATGCATCTAGGCAACTAAAGATGCATGAGGTGAATTACCCCACCCATGACTTGGAGTTAGCAGAAGTGGTGTTTGCATTGAAGTTAGCAGTATGATGCAGCATGTGAAGGTAATTAACCATGTATCTAGGCAACTGAAGATGCATGAGGTGAATTACCCCACCCATGGCTTGGAGTTAGCAGCAGTGGTGTTTGCGTTGAAGTTATGAAGACATTACTTATATTGTGAAAATTTGAGGTGTTTTCTGATCACAAGAACCTCAAATACTTCTTTATGCAGAGTGACTTGAACATAAGGTAGCATAGATGGATGGCATACCTTAAGGACTTCTACTTGACTGGTCAATATCACCATAGGAAGGAAAATGTTGTGGCGGATGCCGTGAGCCAGAATTCGAGGGTAGTGATTTCCAACTTATGTGTTAGATTGAGATTCATTGACATGATTTTAGACACATAGACCATGGATACAAAAACCTAGGCCTTAGTAGATAAGTCAGACTTCATTGTGGGATTGGATGGTGGCATCTGATTCCAAGGTAGGCTGGTAGTCCTTGCAATTGACGATTTGAGATGTGAGCTACTTCAAGAGGGTCACCGGTTACAGTTCACCATTCATCCCATAGGTATAAAGATGTACCAAGATCTTATATGACACTTTTGGTGGAATTGGATGAAGAGGGATATTAGAGAATATGTAGCATGGTGTTTGACTTGTTAATAGGTCAAAGCTGAGCATTAGAGACTTTCAGGGTTGCTTTAGACATTAGACCTTCTAGAGTGGAAATGGTGATAGTTGGCCTCTCGAGGACTAAGAGCGGACATTACATGATATGGATTATTGTAGACAGATTGATGAATTTCACACACTTCCTTCCCATTAGATAGAGCTAGGTTGTTGATAGTTTAGCGAGACTGTACATCAAGGAGAACATAAGCTTACATGGGATTCACTTGACCTTTATCTCTGATAGGAACACTAGGTTTACTTTGAAGTATTAACTTAGTGTCCAAGAGGCCTTAGGATTGATGTTGAGATTTACTAGTGCTTTTCAACCTTAGATAGTTGGCTAGATAGAGAGGACCATCTAAACTATTAAGGAATGTCGAGTGCTTGTGCCATAGAATGTAAGGGTCCCTTGGTTGAGCATCTGCATCTTGTGGAGTCTACATATAACAACAGTTACCACACGAGAATTGGCATGGCCCTGTACGAGGTACTATATGGCAGACCATGTCAATCACCCCTGTGTTGGAGCAATGTGGGAGAGAGACACCTTATAAGGACTAAGTTGGAAGCCACTTTTCGTAGCTCACAATCTTTAGAAGAGCTATGTTGACAAGAGGCAGAAAGATGTGGAGTTTGCTATTGGGGATCATGTTTTCTTGAAGTTCTCTCCTATGAAGGGAGCGATGGGGTTTGGTGGTAGTGGGAATCTCAGCCCCAGATTCATTGGCCCTTTTGAGATTTTGATGAGGGTTTGAGTTGTGGCATACCAGTTAGCCTTATTGTTGCAACTCTCGAATGTTCACAATGTTTTTCATGTATTGATGTTGTAGAGATACGAAACCTACTCAAGAAGATTTTAGTTGAATTGAGGCCTCATTTGACCTTTGAGGAGAGACCACTACCAATTCTAGACCATAAGATTCAGGAGTTGAGGACAAAGACTATCTAACTAGCCAAGGCCCTTTGGCACCATCACTCTACACATGAGGCCACGTGGGAGGTAGAGGATGAGATGAGATGAACTCATCTAGAGTTGTTTGTATAGTTGTATGGAAATTTTGGGGATGAAATTTTTATAAGGAGGAAAGATTGTAATTCCTCTAAATTTTGCAAATTACTACATATAATATTAATTGAGAATTTAATTAAATGAGGAATTGAATTTTAAGAAATTAGATTTTTATAGAAACTAAACAATGGTTAAAACATCAATATTTGAATTCTAGAATCCAACTAAGAATGCTAAAATAGGAGACTAGGTGAAGAATTCATGATTTCTTTAATTAAGGTATTTAATCTAAATAAAAATAAGGATAAATTGGTAATTTTATAGCACTTGGGGCCCACCTAATGTAATCTGGGAGCAGGTAAGCAGCTATAAACGCTAATTTAAAAGCTGCACAAAATCAAAGATAATGATTACCTAATTAAATCCAGGTAATCATTATGTAATTAAATAAAAAGTTAAAATTATTAAATAACAGCTTTAAATGCGGTTTTCCACATATAGTGTCCCTTCCCTACCACCATTACTCCCCCTCCCCACCTCGATCTTCATCCTGTCAATGCCAACACTGGCTTAGACCAAATGCTACACCACATAGAACCCTGTGAGAGCATGACACCTGAAGTCCCCCTCTCCCCACTGGTTAGTCGACACGGCCTCTATGGATGCTAACGACCACTGCACCATTTCCCTTTGGTCTCCCCATCAACTCTCCAGTGACCTTGTAGCTTGCCAGTGATTGCATGACACCTATGCACCCTCCCTTCTTAGCCCATATGCATAAGCCTCCTCTCCCCCTACATTTTTGCTTTTTCCTTACTCGCTAGATTGGTTTTTTCTGTTGGAGATCCGTCGGTGAAAGGATTTGACCAGCCAGGAAAGGTACGTCACCTAGATGACTTAATTGAAAGATCTAAGCCATCCATTGTGATCGTAGACCCCAAAACCAAAAAAATGTTAAGATCATTAAGATCAAGTAATCTAGATCGAAGATTTGAATGAAAAAAGAATAGTCAATCACGACTATGCCATTGTAAGCGATCAATCGGGTTCCTACTCCCAAGACACATGGGGCAGATGCATGGCAGAATGCGAGTGCATGATGCTCTTGTGTGCATGCCCTTCATTTAACGCATAGGTCGTAAGTGCATCCTAGTGTCAATAGCACACCTAGGTTCGTCCTATTGGCTGAGATGCGGCTAGGCACATCCCGGACACTCGTCATAGAAGTAGTTCATCCTGGTGATATTGTTTCATCCTGTTCTTGATCTAGATTTTGATATGGATTGTTAAAACTAATTTGTAACAAAAAAAAATTCAATTTTAAAGACCACATAAGCTCGATTTTGGATCTGAGTTATCTATTGGATTCATCTCGATGATGCAGACTCTATTGTATATGATGAAATTTAAGATTTGGCCCCATGTTAATTAGACAAAAAAAAATAAAAAGAATCATTGGATGAACTAGATCAGCCTGATTAGGAGGTGATCATGCCTTAGAGATTGATCAACTAGATGATCTACTAAGTAAATTGATGGATCTGATAGTTAGATCATCTAAATAAATTGAGATTTATGATCAAAACCATTGAACAAAATATGAACTATAGATCTAACAAATTAGAGATCGTTATGACTGTTAGATCAACATATTAGCTATTAATATACACATAGATCTTAGGAAACACTTAAAATGAGATGGATTGAGACATACAAGATTTAGAATAAATGATTAAGACACTCAATGGGGGTATTGAGAACAATCCAACGATTGGATCACCCTAAGAACCTAAAATTAGGTGAGATCAGACCCCCACAGTGATAAGGGGGCACAGATCTGATTAATCTGCTTAGAATCTGACCATCAAATCTAAGTTGAAGCCATAAAGAGATGGATGAATTATCGAAAAATTAGAAAGAGCATTCCATTGTTCTGGGATGCACTTATAGATGAAAGATTTGAACGAATGGTTAGATCATTACAAAGACATCAAATTTAGTAGGAATGGACCTTAGAAATGATCAGAACCATCAATGTGACTGAAAATTAGATTTGGCCTTTAGATTGATGGAATAACTATGGAAATGGGATGAAGGCTAGTTATGAGACATGAATCGATGTGGAAAAAGGAAAAATAAGCAATCTAGATTGCGATCAGTGATCAACGACCTAGATCTCAAGACCAGACAAGGAATTTGAAAGATTAGAATTATAATCAGTGATGGATGGACACTAATTTATTTAGATTGAGAATAAATCAAGTCTTGTGATTAAAAGAAGGTGGCAGGGAGTAGTGAGTAATGATGTGTAGTGCTTGTGATCAAACAGGTACACTAGATTTTAGAGAGGTCGCACACCCTAAAGGAATTTTCCTTCATCGAGGTAGGGAACTACATCTAATATTAGTATGTTTTTAAGATCATGAATGAGTATAATATTGGTTTTATGCTATACAATGAATGTGAATTGTGTTTACCATAGCATCCTGATTTTTGTTGAGATTCATATTTGGTATCTACTCTTTTCATATATGCATGATTTACTGGACTTCATGCATTGGTTACTTCTCCTTATCACTTGTTTTGATACATTGAGCAATTTTTGTGTTTTCACAGATTTATGATGGGTGTTTCTACTTGGTGGTTGCTATGCTAGGTGGGATTTAGGGTTATCCACCCGCCCTCTAATTTTATGAGATGATAGACACTAGCCTTGAAGATGGGCAAACCTTGTAGGAAGTGGGATCATGGGTAGTCCACACTATGCGTTTGATTGGCCCCCATGCATATGGGCATTAGTCTCCCGTTTTGGTGTCAACAGGGTACACCAGTTGGCAAACCTTGGAGTTGGTTACCTTTGTCACATGGCGATCCACATATTTGATTTGTGTTTTGTATGCAGCATTATAAGCATACTTGGATTGTTATATCTTGATGCACCCATGGAGTGATGACGCATCTAGGATTGGTATGAGTACTCATGATCAGATGTGTTAGTGTGAGGCACGCTTGCATGACCCATGTGTGTTGGGTG
Source organism: Warburgia ugandensis (assembly GCA_035236585.1). Lineage (NCBI taxonomy): Eukaryota > Viridiplantae > Streptophyta > Magnoliopsida > Canellales > Canellaceae > Warburgia > Warburgia ugandensis. Next base: position 52,029,021 of record CP141130.1, read on the forward strand.
CCCTCTTATTCATGACATGCCCTGTGTTTTGATGTGATGGGATTACATACATTTAATGCTTTCGTATTTGTGAGTCATGATTATTTTTTGACATGCATGTCATGTGATTTGACTTCTATGATTATAATGATTTATTCAAGGTCTTATTTGTCATATTGGATGTTGTTTTGATGTGAATTATATGTTGATGATGTGATTTGAACATGAGACTTTGCTACTTAGTTTTTATGCCTGTACTTCATCCATGGAATTTTATTATGAGATTTTGTTAATAATTTGTCACATTAGACGTATCTATTTTCTCAATATTAAATGTCCATGTACCTACACAAGCAATAGCTTGCTGAGGTATGGCTTTAATTTGCAATACCTCAGATATGGAGCAAGGAAGCAGAAAAGGCAAACAAGGGAAGGACCAGTAAAGGTGGTGGGAATCATTAGCTTTTCATAAGGATTGGCATTTTGATGTGTGTAGTTGACTAGATTTTATTTTGGATTTGTACATGGGTTGTATATGATTAGACTTTATCTTTGACATATGATCTTGACATGTCTTTTTGTATTGGATGTGGTGTCATGATGGAGAAGAGGAGCCTTGGTGCAATGGTAAAAGTTGTCATCATGTGACCTTGAGGTCACAAGTTCAAGGCATGGAAACAACCTCTTGAAAAATGCAAGGTAAGGCTGTGTACTTTAGGCCCTTGTCGTCCACCCCTTCCTTGGACACCGCTTCGGCTGGAGCTTCGTTCATCGAGGCTGCCCTTTATGTGGTGTCATGATGGACAAACCCTGGGCCATGTTATTTTCTATTATTTTGTCATTATTATTGTTGCTCACATTTGATAGAGTTTTTAGTATTTGATTTAACCTATCTCGCAATGCAAGTCATTTATTACATTTGACGGTATTATACTTTCATGGGTCATTGACCTTATGGATTTTTTTAAAGGATGCATTGTTTGCTAAGGCGTATCATTAAATTAACTTAAAATTTTAAATTTAGTAAAACAAGGATTCCACCTATTTTTATAGAATTATGTATATAATTATGTTAGAAAACTAGGGGTGTCACATTTACTTAAGGATCTTTCCACAACAGGGTCCCAAAGAGAGGCTTTAGGTTTAACCACACATAATGGGAGTCCTAAGTAAGAAAAGAGGTGGGTACCTATAATGTACCCAAAGGGGCTTGCCTAGTGACTGACTAAGTCCTAATTAACCTTTACACCCACAAGAACATATTTTGATAGGTTAACCTTTTGCCTTGTTAGAACCTCATAACTTCTATAGAGCGTTGAGTCTATATCCAAATAAAAGGATAGGCTGATGACAAAATTAATGTGCTATCACCATATTGCTAATGAGAAACCTTATCACCTATGGAAAATTTGATGCCTTGAAAGAACTGAGCCTCCACTATCTTAGCCATTATCTTACTAAAGATTGTCACTCAAGCAAACAAGTAGATGATCTACCTATTTAAGACTCCTTGATCTAGAAAAAAATCCCTTAGGACTTCCATTAAGTAGAACAAAGAATTTGGAGGAGCTTAAGCAAACCCTCAGCCAAGACTCACAACTTTCACCAAATCCCATTCTAACCATGACTTGGTCAACAATTCTTCATTTTGCCCTATCATAAGCCTTCTCCATATTCAACTCCTATAGCAAACCCCTTGTCTAGCCTTGTTAAGCTTATAAGCACATTTAGAGGCCAAGAGGCTCCATCTAAGATTTGTCTCCCCACTCCAAATGTAGATTGTTCCATTGAAATGATCTTGCCCATCACTCTTTTAAGCATGTTAGCTAATACTTTAGAAAGAAGTTTGTAAATAGTTGCCACCAAACATATTGTTATGAAATCCTTTAATTCTAGAGCACCATCTTTTCTAAGAATAAGGGAAATTAAATAGGAACTAAGACTAGTTTAAGAGTCAGGTTTCATGGAACTCATAAAGAAGTCCATACTCTTCTTAGATGTGAATGACCAACCTTCTTGAATGAATTTGAGCCAACATCTCCAAGCATGCTAAAGAGAGCTTGTTCAATTTCCTCTTAGGAGAAATCAGCCGTAAGAAGCTTGTTATCTTTTATGTCAATGGTGGAGAATTGAGGAGAAGTAAGGATGTCCACATTGTAATCCTCTAAGTTGTAATGAATTTTATAAAACTCCACAATCTTATTAGAGTTTAGGATTTGATCTTCAATTCTTGTTTCATTGATATAACTTACTGAAAGTGTTGCATGAAAGTATGAGCTATTTTGATTCCTCACTTGGAATCATTTAATTCTTGAGTGTTTTTTCCATTTGGACTTCTCCTAGATTTTTTGAAGCTTCTGATTTCTTCTTCACATCTATTTTTCTTCGAGAACTACTCATCATCTAATGGTGAAAGTCCTTCCATAAGAAGTAACTAGTCCCAGTTTAGTTTAGCTTGAGAAATAGCAGTAGTCATCTTGATTCCATTTTCTTTGTCATAAGTCAAGTCATCTAGTATCTAGAAATAAACAATAGATGAATAATCAAATGTCTGTAGTAAAAGCAATGATAGTTGAAAGCATGAACTGTGCATAAATGAAAAGATATCATAACGAATCATAATGGGACATGGATAATGCATGCACATGCATCTAATAGAGTCAAATACAATCCATTTTATCATCTCAAAACATGTATGCAAGTCATGAGTAAAAGCGAGTGTAAGCTTGATCATCCCCCATGAGTGTTCAAGTACACTCACATATCCGGCAATGAGTACTCATTTCAATTCTAGGGTTCCTCACTTGTAGCTCGCACACCAAGTAGCTCACTCAGTCCATAGGCCTGCCCACATCTGGCCACCCACATAGGCTTCACCCAATAAATCTATACCACATGAGCATATAGAATAATAGCATTGATAGCTATGCTACGTGGCAACCACTCTAGGTATAAACCATTGCTCTCGCTGTCAACACCAAAATGGAAGACTAGTGTTTGTCGAGGCATGGGAATAGGTCAGACGTGCGTGGGTGGCCTGCCCATGATTACCAAAAATCGTATGTAGTGTCCATCATCAGGGCGGTGTCTATAATATGTAAATTTAGAGGTCGGGTGGCTAACCCTACAACCCTCTTAGCATAGCATCCACTGGGCAAAAACACCTGTTATAAAATGTCAAAAACACAAAATCCAGTATAAAAAATCCATACATAATTAATCTTACAAAGATCAAGTCAATGAGGTGTTCTAATACATCAATAATTATGTATTGAAAATAAGGTATAAATCATGTGGGGTAAAGGTAGTGTAATGTCAATCATGCATGATGAAGGTAGTCTAAGGAAAACATGATAGATCACAAAATCCATGCTGCAACCACTAGTATAAATAAAGTTTTCAAGTAGAGATGTCATGATCCATGAAATCAGAAAATTACTAAATGTAATCACCTACCTCAAATGTGTTGTCTCCTAATCAGGCGCCTAATACCTCAACTTGCGCTCTTTGAAATACCTGTCAGACCATAATACCACACTAAGTCATTTACTACTCTAATTGTGCCTTCATTATTCATCTTAATCTTTATCCATTTACTTAGTGTTCCTAAATCCGCAAGAGTATGTTAATGCAAGTGATGATCCCTCTAGTTTAGTAGTTGATCCTAGTTTAACAACCTAGATCGTTTGATTTACACTTTAATCAAGATAATCCATGTCTAGATGTTGGTTTTTTTAAAATCTAATTGATCATTTGTTAGCTTTGATTATGAATCTAAGTTATAATTAGTCAATTTGGTGTCCCTTGATCATTAGGGAACTAATTCCTCCCATGATAATTAGTTAAGTTTGAAGATGATTTAACTTTTGGATTGTTCTTTATTGCTTAGACCTACCATTAGATCATAAATTCCTATCTTACCCATCACAATTACTTCAATCTAAGTGCATGTCCATGTTCGTATGTCAATCTGACAATCAGATCATTCTCTGATCGTCAATCCTAAGGTCCATGATTAGATCAATGGTCAAGATTGCTTTTCTTGATGGATACTTAAAATCTACTCATCAATTTCACTAAATCATCTTCTACTTAATGTATTCATTCAATTTCTAAGGCCTGATAATCAATTGATTAGGCTGATCTAGGTTATTGGATAATATTTTTTTATTTGATCTATTTAAAAGTGGTCAAATTAAGGTTTTGATGTTAAATCTAGGTTCGCGTCATCGAGACAAATCCAACAGATATTTCAGATCATGATTTGGATCTTTGTAGCCTGCACAATTGTCAAATTAATGTTTGAGATTCATTTTAATGGCCCAAATAATTTTTGGGTCAAAATAAATTTGAAATTTAGTGTCACTAGGATGCTAGTGCATGTGACATGCACTTGGGATGTGCCCGCATGCATCTATGTCACCGACATGCATCGGTGTCCCGTTGTGGCCGGGAATGACACACGTGTCATTTGCACATGTGTGGTCATGCCCAGTGCATGCGTTGCCATTGTGCATTTTGGACACATTGCCCATTGGGGATGATGCGCCCGAGCCATCCATTATTTTCATCGTGATTTGTAGTTTAGATCTTGTCCTTTTTTCTCTATTTTTCTTCACCTTAAGGTTTTGGGAGTCCAGGAACATGATGAACAGCTTAGATCATCCATCGAGGCCCTCCATTGGTGTGAAAATTGATGAAAATAGTATGCCCTTGATCATCGAAGGTCGCAAGAAAAGTTCATCGTCGTTAGACAAGATGATTGGATTCTAGTTATCACCGGTAATCCGTACAATTGTGAAATCCCATGATTTTTATGTCATTTTGTTCTAAATTTCATAAATTTGAGTTTTATGATGTTTTCATCCACTTATTTTCCCTAAAATTGAGGTTTTTAACTAGATTTGTTGCAAATAAGAAATTTTGTCCTTTTTACTATTTTTCACTTTTTCAGTGTCAATAATCATCAAATTTCCATGAAACCAAAAGGGTTTTGTTCGTGGTTTAGTCATGAGCAAGATGAATGGTCCAGATCATCAATTTGGCACTGATCCATACCACTATTTTTTATAATAACAGTAAGTCTTTAGTTTATCACTAGAAAATGGCCTTCCATTATTGTTGCTAGTGTTTGGGGAATAGAAAGATAGGAAAATTGGTAAGGAAGGGGAGATCGAAAGTCTACCTCCTCTAGTCACACCTAAAGCTCAACTTCCTATCGTCGGGAGGGAGAGGCATCATTGTAGTTAGCCATCCACCAGTCATCGTTGTTGTCTCCATTAGAGGTGAAACACCGAACGAGGTTGAGTGGGAGAAAAATGAGAGAGAGTTAATGCTTGAGAGGTGCATTTAAAGCCCTCATAAATATCTTTTTATTTAAATTATTTTTTATTTTGTTTTTCATTAAACGCTTGTATGATTACCAGCATTAGTTGCTAGTACTCACCACCGTACCCCCCATTATGTTTGTCATCTCATGGGTTTTAGCGCCTGACATGTGGACTCCATGCATAAACAATTACCATTTTACCCCTCCTTAATTAATTTATTAAATACCTTAATAATTAGAAATTTTTTGTTTGGTCTCCGATTTTAGCATTCTTAGTATTGTTAGACTCCATTTCTCGTGTGCATTCTAAATATTAAAGTTTCAATCCATGATTCTACTCATAAATTTTTTTAAATTCCTAGAACTCCAATTTCCACAAAATTTCAAAATTTGCGTAGTTAGGCATTTATAAATTTTTCCAAAATGGGGTATATTACATACTCCCCTCATAAAAAAAATTTAATCCTTGAAATTTTAGTACATACATACCTCTATATGAATAGCTCTCATTGGTTTCACCTCATCTTGTCCTTTATCTCCCATGTGGCCTCCTACATTGAGTGATGCTGCCAAAGGACCATGACTAATGGAATGGTCTTAGTACTCAACTGCTGGATCGTACTATTTAGGGTTCGTATAGGCTTCTCCTCAAATGTTAAGTTAGGTTGCAGCTCTTGTGGGATCTGGTCAAGTACGTGAGATGGGTTTGACATGTGCTTCCTTAGCATGGACACGTGGAAGATGCCACATACACCTACCAACTATGCCAGTAAGACTAGCTAGTATGAACTGGTCCATCTCTGCATAGGATCTCAAAGGGACCAATGTACTTGGGACTAAGTATCCCCTTGTTACCGAACCTTATCACTCCCTTCATAGGGGAAACCTTCAAAAACACATGCTCTCCAATGACAAACTCTAAGTCCTTTTGCTTCGTGTCAGCATAACTCTTTTGGTAGCCATGAGCTACTAGTAATCACTTCTGAATAAGTCAAGCCTTTTTAGTGCACTATTCCATCAACTCGGACTTCACTATGTGTCTCTCCCCCACATCGCTCCAACATAAGGGTGACTGACAAGGTCTGCCATAAAGTGCCTTATATGGAGTCATGTCAATGCTCGAACGATAGCTGTTATTATAGGTAAACTTAACTGGTGGAAAATGATCATCCCAGTTACCCTTCCAATCCATGATGCAGGCCCTCAATATATCCTCGGCCATCTAGATGGTCCTCTCACTCTGGCCATCTATTTGGGGATAGAATGCTATGCTAAACCTTAGCCTCAATCTCAAGGCCACTTACACACCCTGCCAGTACTTTGAGGTAAATCGAGTGTCTCGATCTAAAATGATCATTAGTGGTACCCCATGTAAGCTCACGATCTCCTTGATATACAGCTTTGCCAAGCTGTCCATGGTCTGGTTCTATCTAATGGGGAGGAAATGAATAGACTTTGTCAATTTGTCAATAATAACCCATATCATATCTTGCCCGCTAGCAATCATTGGTAGGTCCACAATAAAGTCCATGGTGAGGTGGTCCCACTTCTACTATGGGAGATCCAATGTCTGAAGCAACCCGATGGTTGTTGATGCTCTACCTTGACATGTTGACAGGTCAAACATCGTGTTATGCACTCATTGACTTCCTTCTTCATCTTGTTCCACCAAAAGTGTCACCTAAGGTCCTGATACATCTTTGTACCTCTGGGATGGATCGTATGCTGGGACTGGTGTGCTTACTATAGTAACTCATTGTCCATAGGAACTACTAGACTACCCCTGAACATGACATCACCATCCAGTCCTCTTGTAAAGTCTGCCTTGTCAACCAAGTTCTGAGTCTCTGAGTCCTTGACTTGTGCCTGTAGGATCCTATTAAGAAATCTAAACCGACTTGATAGGTTGGCAATCATCACACTCAACTTCCTACTCAAGGCTTTTGCAATGACTTTAGCTTTCCCTGGGTGATACTGAATGATAAAGTAGAAGTCCTTAAGATATTCCATCCATCTGTGGTGCCTCATATTCAGATCGCTCTGAGTGAAGAAGTACATGAGGCTCTTATGATTAGTGAACACCTCAAACCTCTTGCCACATAAATAGTGTCTCTAGGACTTCAATGCAAATACCATTGCTACAAACTCTAGATCATGGGTAGGGTAGTCCACCCAATGGGTCTTAAGATGCCAAGATGCATAGGCGATCACCTTCCCATGCTGCATTAATACCGCTCCTAAGCCCTTACCCGAAGCATCACAATATACCAAATAGCCACTAGAACCTAAGGGTAAGGCCAACACTGATGCTATAGTAAGCCTCCTCTTGAGCTCCTAGAAGCTCTCCTCATAGGTATTAGTCCAGATAAACTTGGTGTCTTTCCTAGTCAGGGTAGTCAAAGGTAAAGCAATCCTTGAAAACCCCTCAATGAATTGATGACAATACCCTGCCAAATCGAAGAAGCTACGTATCTTAGTCATGGTCGTGGGTCTCTCCTCAATGTTACATTCCCTCAAGCTTGGCCAGGTCTATAGCCATTTCATCCTTAAATACTACAAGGCTTAAAAACTACACTTGTTCCATCCAAAAGATGCATTTGTTGAGTTTCGTATACAGGCGATGTCGACGAAGTGTGTCCAGCACAACGTAGAGGTACTCCCTATGTGCCTCATGGCTAAGTGAGTAGACCAGGATGTTGTCAACAAAGACAATCATGGACTTATCTAAGTAAGCTTGGAAGACCGGGTTCATCAGATCCATGAATATTGTCAGTGCATTAGTTAGCCTGAAAGGCATCACCAAGAATTCGTGGTGGCCATATCGACTCCTAAATGTAGTCTTGGGGATATCCTCCTCTCTGATCCTCAACTGGTGATAGCCTAATCTTAGATCTATCTTGGAGAATACCTCCACCAATTGAAGTTAATCGAATAGATCATCGATGTGAGGCAAGGGTTATCAGTTCTTGACAATGACACTATTTAATAATCAATAGTCAATGCATTGCCTCAAAGACCCATCCTTTTTCTTGACTATGGGACTTGCGCTCGCCAAGGAGACCCACTCAACATATTGAAGCCCTTATCAAGTAGCTCCTTAAGCTCTTTCAACTCTGCTAGAGCCATCCTATATGGCACCTTAGAAATAGGAGCTATACCTGGCACCAAGTCCATCATAAAGTCAATCTCCCTATGTGGGGCTAGCCTTGACAACTCCTTAGAAAATACGTTGGCCAAGTCTCACACCACATCAATGTCCTCTATGCATGGCTTCTCACTATCTACCATCATCGTGCATGCCAAGAATACCCGGCAACCTCGAGCATAACATTGTGCTACTCTCATGGCTAAAATTATGCAAGGGTCAGTAACACTCCTCCTGCCTTAGACTACAACAACTAGTTGACCAGGTACATTACATATAACTTGCTTCTTACGGCAATCCATAGTAGCCTAGTGCGTAGCCAACCAGTCCATCCCCAGAATGACATCATAATCCACCATATCTAATAAGATAAGATCAGCATCCATCCTATCACCTTATATTTCTACTGGTACCCTCTCAAGATACTCAGTGGTCTCTACTGTCTCTCCTAGTAGCATTAGTATGTTTAGCCCAAATGCCAACTTACTAGCATGCATATAAAGGCAAGATGCAAATGCAAATGAAATGAATGAATCTGTGGATCTCGAGGCTATAAGAAAGGTACCTTCTATGACTTGATTCGAGGCTAGCACCTGCCCTAAGGTGATGGTGAAGTGCGTTCCTGACTGTGTGGCATTGGCTCTGTAGGGGTGTAGGTCTTCATAGGTCTATCTCTCTACTCCTTTGGGCACTTCTTGCACATGTGCGCCGTGTCAGCATAGCCGTAGCACCTAAATGACTGTCTTTGTTGGAATGGATGCTACTCTTGTTGTGGGCCCTGATGCTGCCAATACTGTCCTAGACATGGCCATCCCAGGTGTCAACCCTTACATCTAGGGCACACCTTCTTACTGTGATCTCTCTCTTTTACCTAGAAGCATGTTGCTGGGCTAGTGCTCCAAGTGGTTGTGTGAATGTGAAGGGCTTCTTGCCCTTAATGGGCTAACTTGGCCCTCCTTGGGCCCACAAAAATTCTCTCTCTAGCATGGAGGCCATGTCTATAGCCTCTCGTACTGTCGTGGGTCAGGAAATAATCACCTTGTGTCTCAACTACGGCATCAACCCATTGACAAATCGATCTGTCGCCACCTTATATGAGGCAAAAGAAGCCATTATAAATCTTCATAACCTAGTGAATCAGTTCAAATACTGCTGAAACGTCATGCTCTGTTGCTCTAGGGTAGCGAACTCCCTCTTCATGGCCTGTAGGGCATGAGGTGGGAAGTACTAGTCGTAAAAAATCCTCATGACGTCCTCCCAAGTGAATGGCTCTATGCAGGGAGGGCATGTCTGCTGCTTTGTCAGCCACCAGAATCTTGCCTCCCCCTTCAGTAAGTTGCCAATCTAACCCGTTCCTCTACAGGGACCTTCATGCCCTTAAAGGCCCTCTCTACCTCAAACAATGATCACTCGGTCTCTTTGGTGTCACCTTCCCCATGGAATTGTGGCACCATCTTCTGAAACCTCTCGAGCAATCTAGATGAGCTATCATGATTAACCAAGGCTCCTCCCTCGATAACACTTGCCATAAGCACTATTAGCACCTGATGAGATGATTGAACAGACAATCCACCTAGGTTGCAGTAGTCATTACTACAGGGGCTGAGTGTGTGGCCTGTGTAGCTACCCTAATATGCTAGTAGATGTGTAGTATCAAGACCTGTACCACTCTGCCCACTAAGTCTGTCTCTTGGTCCCCTTGCCCTGATGACTTGGAAGGGTGGCAACTGGTGGAGTGGGGTTTGACCTAGTCTTCCTTCGAGGAGCCATCTGTCAAGATTCCATGTCACATTGTATAAGTATTCCTTTTATCTCAGGTTTAGTATGAATTTATGGGCTGTTAATCTAAATAGTCCTTTGGAGTGGTGATGATGGAGTAAACCCTAGCTTTGATACCAATCTGTGACACCCTGGGTTTTCTAAAACCATTTTTCCCTATATAATAATAATAATGATAATAATAATAATATCATTTAGTAAAACAGTCAGGATCCCTGAAAGAGGAAAACTAATGTTTAATATAATATGGTAATCATTTCAAAGGAAATTCCAAAAGAAAATCCTGAGGGTCATCCAAACCATAATGACAAATAAAACTGATACGATACAATAGATAGCATGGTCAAATAAAAAACCAAAGCATGATGAAATGCTAGTCATGAGAGAGATAGAAATAATGACTAATATAAATAAACCCCAGGGTTCCATCCACCAAACACCACATCCTACTCTATCCTGTGAGTCTATGTACATAATACAAATAGAGTCAGGTCCATCCCTGTTGTCATAATACAAGTGCATTTGTACAGCCTAAAAGAAGTCCAATGACAAGTAAATGGAAGAATATGTCTAATCAGTCTCTAGTGTAGTAGATGGTCCTGGTGGTCCTCTCTCTACTGTTGAACTTGCTTGCCCTTACTACTATCATGCTCCAAATATGAGGTGTTGCAAACCAAAGCAATGCTTCAGTAAGCTATTGCTTGTGTAGGTGATCACATTTAATATCGAATAAAATATAAATGGTGTGGCATAAAGATGTCAAAGTCATGATAAATATCATGGAGTAAAACACACATAATAAGTCAAATAATCCAGTATCCAGAAATAAATGACACATGAATAATCAAATGTCTGTAGTAAAAGCAATAACAGTCAAAAGCATGATCTATGCATAAATGTAAAGATATCATAACGAATCATCATGGGATGCAAGACATGGATAATGTATGCTTATGCATCTAATAGAGCCAAATGTAGTCCATTTTATCATCTCAAAACATGGATACAATTCATGAGTAACAGGGTGTGCAAACTTGATCGTGCCCCATGAGTGTTCCCCTACACTCACACATTCGGCAATAAGTACTCATTCCAATTCCATGGTTCCTCACCTATAGCTCACACACCAGGTAGCTCAATCAGCCCATAGGCCCGCCCATATTTGGTTGCCCACATAAGCTTCGCCCAATATATCTATACTGAATGTAACTGCCTACCTCAAATGTGGTGTCTCCTAATCAGGTGCGTACTACCTCAATTTGCATGCTCTGAAGTACTTGTCAGACCATAATACCACACTAAGTCATTTACTACTCTAATTGTGTCTCCATTATTCATCTTGATCTTTATCCATTTACTTAGTGTTTCTAAATTCCCAAGAGTATGTTAATCCAAGTGATGACCCCTCTGGTTTGGTAGTTAATCATAGATTAACAACCCAGATAGTCTGATTTACACTTTAATTAAGCTAATCCATGTCTAGATTTTGGTTTTATAACATCTAATTGATCATTTATTAGCTTTGATCATCAATCTAAGTTATGATTAGTCAATTTGGTGGCCCTTGATCACTAGGGGACTACTTCCTCCCATCTAGTTAAGTTTGAAGATGATTTGACCATTGGATCATTCTTTATTGCTTAGACCTACCATTGGGTCATAAATTCTTGTCTTACCCATCACAATTAGTTCAATCTACGTGCTTATCAATGATCATATGTCGATCTTACGGTCAAATGATTCTTTGATCATGAATCCTAAGGTCCATGATTAGATCGATGGTCAAGATCGCTTTTCCTGATGGATACTTAAAATTTGTTCATCAATTTCATTAAATCGTCTCCTACTTGATGTATTCATTCAATTTTTAAGGCCTAATAATCAATTGATCAGGCTGATCTAGGTTATTGGATAAGATTTTGTGATTTGATCTAATTAAAAGTGGTCAAATCAAGGTTTTGATATTAAATCTAGGTCCGTGTTGTCGAGACGAATCCAACACACATTTTGGATCTTTGTAGCCCCCATAATTGTCAAATTAAGGTTTTAGATTCATTTTAATGGGCCAGATAATTTCTGGGTCAAAATAAATTTGAAATATGGCGTCACGGGTACACTAGCACGTGAGAAGCGCATCTAAGATGTGCTAGTGTGTGTCTCCATCATCGAGATGCATGCTGTGTGTTCTGGTCATTGGGATGAATCGGTGTCCCTTCGCAGTTGGGAACATGCACACATCATCCACACATGCATCCTAGATACATTGCCCGTTGAGGACGACTCGCCTGGGCCATCCGTTCTTTTTCGCTTGATCTACGGTCTAGATCTTGTCCTTTTTTCCTTATTTTTCTTCTCCTTAAGGTTTTGGCATCCATGAACATGATGAACGACTCAGATCATCCATCTAGGTCCTCCATCAGTGTGAAAATTGCCAAAAATAGTATGCCTTTGATCACCAGAGGTTGCTAAAAAAGTTCACCATTGCTGGACAAGACGACCTAATTCTGGTTGTTGTCGGTGACCCATATAGTGGTGAAATCTCACGACTTTTATGTCATTATATTTGAAATTTCCTGAATTTGAGTTTTATGATGTTTTCATCAACTAATTTTGCTTAAAACTAAGGTTTTTAGCTGAATTTGTGTAAAATAGGAAAATTTTCTTCTTCTTCTTTTTTTTTAATACTATTTTTCATTTTTTTGGTGTCAATACTCATTAGACTTTCATGAAACCAAAAGGGTTTTGTTCTTGTTCAATGATGAACAAGATGAACGGTCCAGATCGCCAATCTAGCATTGATTCATCCACTATTTTTGTTAATAATAGTAAGTCTTAAGTTTGTCATCAGAAAATAGCATTCCATTGTAGTTGCTGGTGTTCGGGGAATGAAAAAACAAGAAAACAGGAAAGGGAGGGGGAGATCGACGAGCTACCTTCTTTGTTTGGGAGGGAGAGGCATTGCTGTAGTTAATCGTCCATGGGTTGCTGTCACCGTTAGAGGTGAAATGTCGAACAAGGTTGAGTAGGAGAAAAGTGAGAGAGTTTAATGCTGGGGAGGTGCATTTAAAGCCTTCCATAAATATTTTTTTATTTAAAATATTTTTTTATTTTGTTTTTCATTAAATGAAGGTATGATTACCAGCATTAGTTGCTAGTACTCACCACCATACCCCTCATTATGTTTGTTAGCTCGTGAATTTCAATGCCTGACTTGTGGCCTTGCACATAAAATTACCATTTTACCCCTCCTTAATTAATTTATTAAATACTTAATTAAAATAATTAGAAGATTTTTGTCCGATCTTCGATTTTAACATTCTTAGTGTTGTTGGACTCCATGTCACATGTACATTTTAAATATTGAAGTTTCAATCCATGATTCTAGTCCTAAAAGTTTTCAAATTCTTGGAAGTTCAATCCACAAAATTTCAAAATTTGCATAATTAGGCATTTATAATTTTTTCCAAAATGGTGTATATTACACCAATGAAATCAAAACATACTATAGAAATTGAGAGCATACCTTATAAGCATTCCAAAACCTGGATTTGATCAATTTTCTATGCTAAAGCAGCCCCACCCTAACCCCCCACCCCCTCTCCCCCCAATCTGAATTCCTCGCTGCATTTTAGTGTTCTGAATCTAAGGTGAGATTGATTCCACTTCTCCTAGCATTGTATTTTGTGCATCCTTCCATTTTTGTTGATTGTAGAGTAAAGATCATTAGTATTTGCTCTTTGATGAATCTCCTAACTTGAGCATTTTTATTGGGGTAGCTCAAGCCTCTCGTGTTCCACGTAAGGCACTTCATCCTGCATCTAACTTTGGTGCCTCCTCTTCCCCTCTTTCAACATGAACTTGGGAGGCTTTTGGTAAATCTTCTAAATTCTTACTTCCTTTAATTGGAATTGATAAATATCTAACATGGTCCTTCTTATCCAACCATTCATACTAATTTAGAACATCTATTTTCTCACCTGTAAAGCTCAATCCCAAAATTTTACATAGCTTGAGGAAAAGTACTTAGTCTTTGTCATGAAAATCCCAATTAGTAATGCTTTCACAACCTCTCAAGATATTTTATCAGGCACTTGTAAGCTTCAACTGCCCCTACGATAACCGATTTAGTTGTCTTTTGACTTACATGATGGGATGGGGTCAATATTGAGGTATTGATGTTATGGCTTGTGATGGGCCACAGTGCTTCAGTCTTGGTGGAGCAATAAGATCCAATTTAAGCCCATAAACTTGGTGTAAAGCATCTGGATTTACTCCATCTTAGAGCAACAAACGTCTCCACTGTCGCACAATTTTGAGCATCCACAGCATTGAGATCCTACCCTGAAATTGAAGTATTAGCATCCATGTCACTCTCAATTGGAAAGTTTGGATTTGTTTCTCTTGATCAAAGTGTCAACCATCTTCTTATTTTTGTTCTAGAATTTGATTTGTAAGTCATCCCTCCACATCCATGTTCCCCTTTGCTTGTATCAGTTTCTTTCCAAATCGTTACCATTTGATGTAGCTATGTTTGTTGATACCGGTTTCTCCTCTTTGAATTGTTAGAAGAACTTATCTACTGAATAGCCATCGTACAAGTTGTCCTTTGATTGCGCCTACAAAGAACCATTGCACCTAAAAAGAACCATTGCACAGGTTTATTAAATAGCAGATAATCAATCAGAAACTTAGAGGAGAGTCTGTGACACACTGATTTTTTTTTTGCAGCAGTAAAATAAAAATTTGTAAAAATGAGTTGGGATCCCTATTTTAAAACTTTGATTATAAATTAATAAAAAGAAAAGACTCAAATATGAAGCATTTATTTCAAATCCCAAAAGTCATACGACGACAAAACCACAGATTTAATGATGATATGATACCCATTTCTACTGACCTCCTCTGCATTTTGGACCATTGCACATCACACATGAGATACAAAATCACCTGATAAATACAATACATGACTTGACAATTGGGAGACTCAATCTCCCAAACCGTCCATCCAAATTGAATACCATTTCTATTAAAAATGCATACTCCAACAGCGGATACAAAATCAAGATACAACGACATTACTCAGGTTAATCCATACATAGCCATCACATCCAACATAAGTACTTGTGCTTACATCCAAGTCAGATTGCAATTATATTAATGTATAGTCCATAAATAATAGCTAAAGTGAGGTCCTAAAAAAACCTTATCATCTTTGAAATGTCCTCAATACTCCACTAGGAGCTGTCACCACTTTTGCCTGCTTTATTAGCACGTCAAACCTATTGCTACTCTTTGTATCTAAGGCATTGCAAACAAAGTAATGCCTTAGCAACTTATTGCTTGTGTAGGTGACCGCATTTAATTTCAATTTAAGGCATATGAAGTATGACGTATAATGATTTGAGTTTTTGATAAAGTTCATGGATATGAATCATTCATATAAAAAGAGGAATCATCATATAATAAGAACAAGATGATGCATGGATAGTACAAAGTCAAAATGACTTACAAAAACCAATGAAATTTTGGTTTTGAGCATAAATATCAAAATATAATATCCAAATGCCACATCACACATAACAATGAATAATGCATGCTCATACAACTGATAAAGCCAATTTCAATCAAATCAATCATTATAAAGCATGAAGGCATATCATAAATAACTGAGCATGCAAGTCAATCATGTCTCGAGTGTATCCCATCACACTCTCACATCTGGTCATGAGTACTTATACCAATCTTGGGTCCCTCGCTTGTAGCTCGCGCACCAGGTAGCTAGCTAAGCCCATAGGCCCACCCACATCTGGCCTCCTACATAGCTTCACACAATATATCTATACTACATGGGTCCCTCACCCATAGCTTGCACACCAAGTAGCTCATCCATCCCATAGGCCCGCCTACATCTGGCCTTCCACATAGGGTTCACCCAATATGTCCATACCACATGGGTCCCTCACTTGTAGCTTGCACACCAAGTAGCTCACCAAGCTCGTAGGCCCGCCCACATAGGCTTCACCCAATGTATCCCTGCTACTTGAGCATACAGAATAAGGGTATGGATTGCTATGCTATAGTGGCAACCGCTCCAGGGTATAAACCACTTTTGCTTGCCATTGACACCGAAACAGGAGACTACTATCCACCACGCAAGGGAGCTGGTCAGACTCGCGTGCGTGGCCTGCCCATGATTACCACAAACTACATGTAGTGCCCATCATTAGGTCGATGTCTATCATCTATACTACTCAGAAAGTGGGTGGCCAACCTTACGACCCTCCTAGCATAGCATCCAAAGGGCAGAAACTCCTGTCATAAATCAACAAAATCACGAATCAAGTATCAAAATCAATGCATAACAATCCTCAATAAAATCAAATTGAAAGGGTATTTTAATATATCAAAATCATGCCTCAAAAATCAATGTATAATGATCTCGAATAATCCAATCAATGAAACATGGAAATGTATAAAGAAACAATGCATAAATCATGCACATTAAAAGGTAGTATACACCTTAGCAATACCCGTTCAAAAGTCATCAAAGAAATCGTGAATTTTGCATACACATCCATGCATTAAACAGTCCATCTAAATAAAGTCATCACGTAAATAATCATGATTTATAAAATCATAGCATAATAAATGTAGTCCCCTACTCAGACGAAGTACCACTCGTCTTTATCTCCTAAATCAGTTAGACCCAACACTAGTGCTGTCCTCCACAGTTCCATCACCTAGATATATATCACATCCAGTCATACTCAGAATTCAACTTATCTAACTTAGATTCTTAATTACACAACATCATGTTTTCTTATTCCAAAGTAGTATTCAGGACAATCCAATGATTCCTAGCCCTAGAAATCTCAAGGCGGCGCCTCTCGTAATTGGCTAATAATTCAAATCATAGTCAATTAGCCCACTCATATCCATTTAGTTCTTATTCTTAATTATATCAATGCATATTTAGAGCTATTAGGCTCAGATCACATCAATCTTAGGGAATTTATCATTTAAACCAATTAATCAGTCATATCTAATTAATATCAAATCAATCCATCAAAAGATTAGGACAATAATCTTACTTTGAACAAGTCAATTTGAATAACCTCCACTTGTCTACTTAGTCGAATCGTCCACCGATTGCCTCAATTGTGCCTGATCATCAAATATATGCTGATCTCATCAAAGATTCCCACCTAATCCCCCCAGATTACATAACACTTTCATAATTCTAACCAATTAATCCAACTAAGATCCTAAATAGTTTAGATCATCAAATGTGATCAAATTTCATATCTAGGTCTTCAGTTGATCCCAGCTGTTGATCTAGATCAGCTAAATCATCTCCATAAATGCTTCAGACCCAACATTCTTATTTAGATACTTGATCTACACTTCATGAGGATCACTACAGACTACTTGGATAAAAAAATTGAAGTCAGAACATCACAGATCAGACAATCTGACCTCTGATCAAAGGTATGGTAAAATCAACGATCAGATCTTCCCTGATCAAGAAATGGGAAGATGAGTTATGTTCCTCATATCACAACGATCATGAGGTACTCTCAGTTCTTTAAGATCCTTGTTAGACCATCTAGAATCAATAATTGAAGTTCAAGGGTGTAATAGGGTCAAATGGGTCAACTCAGTCCGTTCTAAACAAGTCGGGGTGAGTTAACTCGACGAGTTGACTCAGCCTTAACTTGGCAGAGTCAAGGGAGATAGGGGAAGATGGGGGAGTGGTGGCCGACTGTGGCTTTCTATCTGATCACTACTCAATCCAGGTGTAATGACTCCAATTTTGTAATATTGAAATTCCAAGTTAAGCAATGAAAAGATCAGTTTTTGAAGATAAGGGCATTTTAGTCATTTCACTATTCACCTAGACTAAACCTAGGAATTTGGTCCTAAAAATGGTTCCATTAGATGCATCTCGGAAAAAGAAATCCAACAAGACTAAAATCACCCAAAACGGAGTTAAAATGAGCAAGTTATGGCCCTTTGAAGTTTAGGGGCAAAAATGTAATTTTATTTAAAAACGAATTTACCCTACAAAAACACAGGGGCCCGTTTTGATACGGGCACCCCTTCATCTTCAACCTCTAGAGGGTTCTAGAATGGCAGTGATTGGAGGAGAAATCACTGCTATTCTGGAGGTTTCTCCACTGCCATTCAAAGGCGGTGAGAGCCCCCTCCAGAACCCTCTCTTAGCTCTATAAATAGAGCTCTTGGGCGCCTCTAATGGCAGCCCAAAACGTTGAAGAAAACCCATCGTGGAGCAGTGACCTAGAGGAAAAAACAAGGAGAAAAACCCAGCAACAAGCCAGGTATGCCCAAGATCCCTCAAAACCCATCTCCACCATAGTTCCAAGATTAATTTCCCTCCGTTTTTGCATGAAAAACCATGCAAAACAGAGCCCAGGAGAGCCACCAAGGACCCAGGGATGTTCTCTGGGCCTCACCGGTTTAACAGGGTCGAACCAGGGTGTCCTGAGGAT
This sequence comes from Warburgia ugandensis, assembly GCA_035236585.1. Classification (NCBI taxonomy): domain Eukaryota; kingdom Viridiplantae; phylum Streptophyta; class Magnoliopsida; order Canellales; family Canellaceae; genus Warburgia; species Warburgia ugandensis. The sequence continues at coordinate 52,047,763 of CP141130.1, forward strand.
GCCCTGGTTCCCAACGAGCAGGACATTCTAGTCGGAACGTCCCACGTTGACGCGGTTTGAAAAACCAAACGGGCTCGTCCAGGGATGCGCCCGCAAAAGAGAAAGTCGGGCGAAAAACCCGGCGCGTCTGTAGACGCACCCACTAAGACGCACGCTGTAGACATGCAGTGCGCTAGCGATATACGGGTTTTTCATCCCTTAAGGAAGCCGGGGCGCACGTTGCAGACGCGCAGCGCCCTAGCATTCAGTCTTTTTATTTTTAAGACTCCTATGTACGTACGACACTAAAACGCTTATAACTTGAGATCTAGAGCTCCGATTGAGGAGCCGCAAAAGGCGTTGTATCTGTGTCGACCATACGGACACATTTAAACTATAAAATCTTTGATCAAGGGCCAATAAAAGGTAGGAATGACCCTTAGAATAGGATGGTGGCGCGTGGCCACTAGAACTTTGGAAAACTGAGGATACCAAGGCCCAATTAGGACCTTAGGACACCCATAGGCATAGGGATGGACCCCTAATGCCTAAGTAATAAGAGCAATTACTTTAAAACCCATAAAAGATAGGCCAAACTAACCTTGATTCTCCAAACCATGATCAGGAGCGTCTGAGGACAAAAGGGTTAGCGCGACCTACCTAGGTAGGTGCTCTACCACTATTAGATTCTTTTAAAAGAACTATTATTATTTTGAGAACATATGTTTTAAGTATATGACTTGTTTAGCATGACTTTATTCAGCATGTATGTGATAAATTCTTTGTACATAGACATGTTTTGTAAATGATTGCATATACATTATGCACATATATGTTTTGCAAACAAGTGCATACATTGCATGATTTAAGTACTTGCAAAGATTGTATATCCTTGAGGGTTGCCGAAAGACGCTGGAGTGCCGAGGGCCAGGCAGTTGTGAGGGACCCAAAGAGGACAGGTTTTGAAAAGAGGTTTTGGCTTATTTGATCTTATGTGATTTGGGCTAGTATGCCCGTGGATGCTATGTCGAGGGGTCTAGGTTGGCCACCCGGCCTCTACCACTATTAGGTGGATGGGTACCACGCCCAAAAAGAGGCAAGTCCCTACGTCGACTGCATGTGGTACAGGGGGCTACCCCTGGTGTCACGACACTAGGTCGACGTGTCATAGGCCCCATGGAGGCTATGACCGAGTGTCCTCAGGTACCCGGAGACCACACGGCGAGGAGGTCGTGGGCATAGTGGACCCTATGGTTTGATGATTTATGTGCATTGCATATGGCATGATATGAGGTTGGTCGACCATACCATACTAGAGATCCATGAGTTGGATTCCATGAAGCATCTTATGCATATCATGATGTTATGATATATATATATATATATATGATACTTTCGATTTTGGATTAGATGATCTTTTAAGTTGTTAGTATTTCAGTTTAACAATGGATTTTAATATCGATGTTGCACTTGAGTATTCAAACATACACATGTTTTGAATGAGCATATGATTTTAAAACATCTCATGCATTATAAAACTAGTAGTGATAGGCTCCTACTGAGTATAATATATACTCACCCAATCCTCAACATTTTTCAGACACAAAGTAAATACTTAAGGGCAAGGTACGCTTGTGCTAGGAGACACCCAGACTCAGTACAAGTAAGTAAACCCCTACCTTATCTTTCAATGTTACTTGATTGTAGTTACTCTCTAATAGCTGGAGCTGTGATTAACACTTTCTTGGGAATAATATTAATTTAAACTTTGCCATGGCTAAATAATTTGAGAATGTGTTTTGACACTCGGGGTTTTTATGAAAGATTGTTTTCCAAATGAAAAATATTTTCATGCATTTCATACTTATAAAACAAGAGATCTCGCCTTTTTATCAAAATTGCATCATGTAAAAACCGGGGTCGTCATACCAGGCCATGGGAAAAGAGAGATGAGGAAAGGGGAAACCAAGGCATGCCAGCCTATTCCATGGTCAGGTTGTGCTGGTGGAGGGGAATGCAAGACCCAAGGGGGGGGGGGAATAACAGATCATGTAGCCGATTTATGCATAGGTGATTCAGATTGTGTAATGACCCGGGTTTTCCCATGCATTTTTAAATGCAAGATCTAAATTTCCTAAGGCAGGATGCATCCCTATTTGAAAACCATTTTATAAAAACCATGCAATTGAGCGAAAAATCTTTAGTTTTAAACTCATTTTGAAAACCCCGAGTGTCATTTGCTTTCACAACAACCAAAGTAGTTTTTGAAAAAACTTCAGAAATCATAAATGTTTTTCCCCAGGTCTATCCAGTCACAACACACAGCCCAAATTAAATACAAATACATGTCCAAAGGGTAGGGTGTTTACATGTATGATTGTCTCCTTTTGATTTACTTGCTCGTAGCACTAACATAGGCGTCTTCTACTCGTGAATGGAACTATCCTGAAAAATGTTAAGGATAGGGTGAGTATATACTATACTCAGTAGGAGTCTATCACTACTAGTTTTGCAATGCATGCTATGTTTAAAGTCATATGCTCTTTCAAAAACATGTGCATATCTGAACACTCAAGTTCAATATCAAGATTAAAAACCATCATCGAATTGGAATATTGATGACTTAAGGGAATCACATAATTCAAGTCAAAAGTATCATATGTATATCATAACATAATGGTGTGCACAAGATGCTCCACTAAATCCAACTCATGGATATATGGTATGGTCGACCAACCTCATGTCATGCCACATGCTATGCACATAAATCCTCAAACCATAGGGTCCAACTGTGCCCACGACCTCACCATCGTGTGGTCCCCGGGTACTTAGGACATGCAATCTCTTAAAAACTCAATGCTCACAAATCATGCAATATATGCATTTGTTTGCAAAACATATCTATGCATAATGTATATGCAATTATTTGCAAAACATATATGTGCATAATGTATATGCAATTATTGGCAAAACATATCTATGCATAAAGCATTTATCATATGTATGCTTAATTAAGTCATGCTTAACAAGTTATATAACTTATACTTGAAACATTCATAAAACAATCATGGCTCTTTCAAAAAGTCTAGTAGCGCACCTACCTCAAAGTCTCCTGGAGTCGCGTCCTTTAGCACTCAACCCATCCCTGGGTCTCATTTATAAACTCCTGGGTACAAGGAGTCCTTATTAATTTTAATCTATTTAGACATTAGACTGCTAAATCTACTGTTTAGGGTCAAGGGTCCTTGCCTAATTCATTGCCAGGCTAGCTCCTATAATATGGACCTACTTATTCAATAGTTAAATTCTATGAATGGTCCTATGATCCTAATTTTAAAGTCTCATTAGGTCCGCGTGTCCCAGTTCCCAGGACACCCGTGCATCCTGGTTGAACTGCGACTGCCTCACATGCGTGTGCGCCTAAAGGCCATGTCAGAGACCGTGTTTTGCACACGCACATGCATGCTCAAGTGACGCGCTATGACGTGCATCATCACACAGACACACCTTGTAGCATGGCGCGTCTCAGCTCCCAGGGCACCCCGTGCATCTTGGTCGAGCTAGGACCCGTGCCCCATGTCGCACACGTACCCGAAGGCCGCACCTGGAACAGTGTTCGCACATGCACAAGCATGCCTAAGCGATGCGCTATGACGCGCATCATCGCATGGACGCACCTTGTAGCATGGCACGTCTCAGCTCCCAGGGCACCCCATGCACCCTAGTTGAGCCAGGACCCGTGCCCCATGTCGCGCGTGTACTTGAAGGCCGTACCTAGGGCAGTGTACGCACTGTCGTACACCTGGAACCCGTCCCAGGGACCCAGTCCCAGGTGCACGTGGTGCTTGGTGTCCTTGGGATGCCTGGCTTGTGCCGGTCCGGCCCAAGCCGTAGTGGGGTGTTTTTTCCGACCAAGCACCCGGCTGAAAATAACCAGAAAGGACCAGATCCGGCATGGATCTAGCCTGGGGGAAGCAAAAGGAAAGGAAAAGAAGGAGGGACGGCTTACCTTGCAGTCGGAGATGGTGCTCTTCCCGCCTGTCCAAACCCTTGTTGCCAGAAAAAACTGGATGAAGGTGGAAACTCCTATTGCCAGACTGGAATGGAGAAGGGCATGGAGAAAAATGGCAATGGCCGGCCTGACTTGGGCCTAGCCGTTGCCGAAAAATGTAGAAAGATGGGTTTCTGATTTTTTTCGAAAACCTCAGTCTCAAACGACTAGAAAAACGCAATTTGAAGAGGGGGGAAGATGGGGTTTTTATAAAGGAGTGAAAGGCGGTGCCCCTCAATGGTGATGCCGCCATTTCTCCTGGTGTATTCTAGAGAAATCGTGAAGAAAAGGGTTTCTGGGAGGGTCTAGAGGTTGAAGACGACAGGGGGTGCCATTATCAAAACGCCCCCCTGCGTTTTTCGTCCTTTTTCGTTTTTCTGTTTAATTTTCATAAATACCCCTATCTTTAAATGGCTGTAACTTCTTCATACGAACTCCATTTTGGGTGATTTTTGAGGCGTTGGATTCCATTTTTCGAGTAGAATCTAATGGTACTAAGTTCCCTCACAAATTCCTTCATTTACTATTTTAAATAAAGTGAAACATTTAACTCAGTTTATTTCCTATAGAATGTTCAATTTTTGTTAAAAATAGTGTAAATTGCTCGGGCATTACATTATTACCCCCTTAAAAGAATTTCATCCTTGAAATTCCATAAATTATCATCTTCAAGGTATTTTGTTTCTTAGATAACTTCTTGGTAAATGCATTCTCCCCTTAGGAATCAAATCTAGGCTCAACCTCAATTTACCATTTTTATTGTTCCTTCTACAAGGCCTTACCTATAAGGGCTGCTTTCGTTGCGTGCTCTGATACACACTCTTATACGTGCTAGTTTAACTATAGTGGTTTCTAGCTATAATTCATCTATCTCGAAATCCTTAGATGCCCATACTTTTCTCATCATGTATAGGATAGTCTCCTCGTAGGTTCATGCTTCTATATTCATGTATAAATTACTCCATACTTCTTTGAGATTGTATGATCTTGTTTCTCCTATTTTATTTTGAATATCATAGGATAATCCTTTTTCTTCTTATCTTTCATCTAATGATCTCTTCATCATCCACATCTCCTTCTAATGGTTGGTTATATGTCATTCTATTGTGTCTAACTTTGCTTCTTATCTTTTACCTTTGTCCCCAAGATGCTCCACTAGCAATTATGGTATTATGTGCTCTACAGCCAAACCCTTGATTAACTTCGAACGACTTGATTCCTCGACCACAATTATATTCAAAATAAAATCATGAAAGCCAATTAGTAGCATCTTCCATCGAGGACCTTATCATGTACTGAAAGTAAAATGTCCTAACTCTATATCCAATCGAATTCATTAAACGCTTTTCTCATGTCAAATGTTAATGGTCGATTCATTATCATGGGTCACATGTTCTCATCCAGAAGCCTGTCTCACTATTCACATCAATTTGCCATTAGGATTTTCAATAATGTTCCCATTTATGTAAAACAAAAAGTCTCTTATTCATAACCAAGTACCCTTACTAGGTCTTGGTTGAATCCTTTGTCATGATCCTCTTTGTCCTTTCTTTGCTTGATGGTTTTCTTCATAACCATTCAATCCAAAAGTTCTATACTTAATCTAGTAGGGTTACTCCTTAGAAAATTCCTTCAATTGATTTTTCGTACTTGGTATATGCACATAACAACTATCTTTTTGTCTAAAGGCCACGTAACATCGAATCTTACCTTATAATGTGCTGGCCACCTTAACTTTCTCCTTCCATTCCCTATATCAATATGTTGTTCAATCTTGTATCAAGGCTTTATCGTCAACCATGCAGTCTGTATTGTCAGGAGGTATAAGTAGTGATTTTCTCAATTCCTTAAATTTTATCCTTCAAGTGCCTCCTCATACTTATCTTATAATAGCAATTCTCGTTCAATAACTACTTCATCAAGTTATGCTGAAGCCATTAAATCATCAAATTTGAAAAACACTCAGGTAAGCATGGAACATTTTTGAGGACATATAGAAAGACTTTATTTGATTGCCTATTGATCTCTTTTCAGATATATCTTTGTCATAAGCTCAAGGGTCTCTAAAGTGATCAATACTTATTTGCCTTCCTTTTCAATCCAAGTCAGCAGTATTTTTCAGACTCAAAGTAATTTCTTCACCTTGTCATGGTAGCCATTAAGGTCTAAAAAATCCTTCACATTGGTTTAGATTACTTCTTAATTTTTCTCTTATCTCAGTCGTTACTGTCCTCCTCAACTGACCTCATACCCTCAATTGACTTAGTCTAACAAGTACTTTTCTTTTCAAGGAAAACTCAAGTCTAAAGACTTATAACATCCCTCTGAGTATGTAACTTCGATTACTAACATATTTGATCAAATAGGGTGGGATACCTTTAGTCAATAGTGCTCTAAAGGTAACGGCTAAATAATGGTCTTAAGATATTGCTCTTCCAATCTATGATAGTAAGATCTCAATTTGATCCTTGATGGTACCCTACTTGCTAAATGAACAAGTCCCTATCCCAACTTAATTCCTTCTTCAATATACTTTATTGGCCAGGTGGAATATCACCAATTTTTCCTTTTTTTTATTTTTTTTTTTATGGATTATATCCATTGGTGTTCCCCATAAGCTAATGAATCCGATAAGAATCTAATTGTAATAATTGATATTAAACCATTTGTAGAATTTAATTTTTTAATTGGTCACCATTCTTCTTTGAAAATTTCTTGTCACATAATCTCCTGAAATTCGATACTCTACTCAAAGTCTTAAACCCCATATGCTTCCTCTCTTTTATACTCTTTTACAATAAGATCATCAACTCACCTAGTATTATTCCTTTGCATTTGTTTGATCTTCCTTCCTATAGGATTCAAGATGTTAGAATTGTATGTATCTTCATAGAGTCATGATCTTCTTCTTTTGATTATTCAATATTCATCGAATACTTATAGTTACATCTCTATCTCTTTCTCTCTTTTCTTCAACATGCTCATTTGGTCTACCTAGATCAATGTCTCCATATGCTTTGTTGCATATAATTGATACTTCATCATAAACTGAATGCTTCTCAGAAATTCTAAACCGTCTTAAGATCATTGAAATCCTTAATTGCCTATAGCCTCAATAAAATTCATACAATGTCTTAATAATGGTATTGACGTTTTGGTCATGCTATACTTTTCTTACAAGTTCATGTTAGGATCAATCTATTATCATAGATCTATCATCCCCAATATTATCGTCAAAAATCTTTTGATAACTCGGTCGAATTCATTTCCTTATCATATTCATGTTATGTTCCTCTTATTCACATAATATGTCACTTGTATACCTCTTCTGATTTGCTCCATAATTCTTAGGTAATTATTTTTCAATAGAATTTTACTCTCCTGAATAGTATCCAAAATTGAGCTAAGTCCTTCAAGATCCATACCTTTGTGACCTAGTTCGAGTCACTGTTATTTCCTAATATCATCTTACATTCTCATCCCTCTTAGATTATCATCAAAATCATCTCAAAGTCTATCTTTTAAATCCCTTATCATACTCATATCATATCCCTTGTGATAGTGTACTCATATTCTGATATTCTTTATGATGGAAAGATAGCCACCTAGGTTCTTCAATTTTCTCACCTTTGATGAGATTACTTTATTGCAGGTCAACACTATCTACTAACAAGTCCATTAATCATCTTCATTCATTCATTCTCATCATAATATGATCCTTATATGAGATTTCATCTTTGCACCACTGCACAACAATTCTTATTTCCTATGATTTTGAGAAGATTCAAGCAATCCAATATCTAAGTATTTGCTAGGACTATCTCCTTTTTCACCTATGTGTTTATGGTGAAATGCCTTGAGCATTAATATTGTAATCTTCAAATAGAAGTAGTCATCTCTACTACCTCAATTTTTTTTCTTCTTCTTGATTTTCTCTATTGTCTATGACCCTTGGACATGCTGGACTGGTTGTGAAAGGATAAAACTGGGCTCTGATACCAACTATGATGACCCGGGTTTTCCCATGCATTTTTAAATGCAAGATCTAGATTTCCTAAGGCAGGATGCATCCCTATTTGAAAACCATTTTATAAAAACCATGCAATGCAGCGGAAAATCTTTAGTTTTAAACTCATTTTGAAAACCCCGAGTGTCATTTGCTTTCACAGCAACTAAAGTAGTTTTTGAAAAAACTTTAGAAATCATAAATGTTTTTCCCCAGGTCTATCCAGTCACAACACACAGCCCAAATTAAATACAAATACATGTCCAAAGGGTAGGGTGTTTACTTACATGTATGATTGTCTCCTTTTGATTTACTTGCTCGTAGCACTAACATAGGCGTCTTCTACTCGTGAATGGAACTATCCTAAAAAATGTTAAGGATAGGGTGAGTATATACTATACTCAGTAGGAGTCTATCACTACTAGTTTTGCAATGCATGCTATGTTTAAAATCATATCCTCTTTCAAAAACATGTGCATGTCTGAACACTCAAGTTCAATATCGAGATTAAAAACCATCATCGAATTGGAATATTGATGACTTAAGGAAATCACATAATTCAAGTTGAAAGTATCATATGTATATCATAACATAATGGTGTGCACAAGATGCTCCACTGAATCCAACTCATGGATATATGGTATGGTCGACCAACCTCACGTCATGCCACATGCAATGCACATAAATCCTCAAACCATAGGGTCCAACTATGCCCACGACCTCACCACCATGTGGTCCTCGGGTACCTAGGAACACAGGATCATATACCTCCACGGGGCATATGACACTTTGACCCAGTGCCGTGACACCAGTGGTAGCTCTCTGTACCACATGCAATCGAAGCAGGGACACGCCCTTTTTGGGCATGGTACCCATCCACCTAATAGTGGTAGAGGCTGGGAGGCCACCCCAAACCTCTCAGCATAGCACCCACGAGCTTATCAGCCCAAATCATATCAGGTCAAACAAGCGAAAACCTCTTTTTCAAAACCTGTCCTCTTTGGGTCCCTCACAACTGCCTGGCCCTCACAACTGCCTACCCAGTGTCTTTGGGGCACTCCAGTGTCTTTTGGTAACCCTCAAGGACATGCAATCTCTTAAAAACTCAATGCTCACAAATCATGCAATATATGCATTTGTTTGCAAAACATATCTATGCATAATGTATATGCAATTATTTGCAAAACATATCTGTGCATAATGTATATGCAATTATTTGCAAAACATATCTATGCATAAAGCATTTATCATATGTATGCTTAATTAAGGCCGCACCTGGAACAGTGTTCGCACGTGCACAAGCATGCCTAAGCGACGCTATGGCACGCATCATCGCACGGACGCACCTTGTAGCCGGAGATGGTGCTCTTCCCGCCTGTCCAGACCCTTGTTGCCGAAAAAAACTCGATGAAGGTGGAAACTCCTATTGCCAGACCGGAACGGAGAAGGGCATGGAGAAAAATGGCAATGGCCGGCCTAACTTGGGTCTAGCCGTTGCCGAAAAATGTAGAAAGATGGGTTTCTGATTTTTGCCGGAAACCTCAGTCTCAAACGACTGGAAAAATGCGATTTGAGGAGGGGGGAAGATGGGGTTTTTATAGAGTGAAAGGCAGTGCCCCTTAATGGTTGTGCCGCCATTTTTCTTGGTGTATTCTAGAGAAATCGTGAAAAAACGGGTTTCTGGGAGGGTCTAGAGGTTGAAGACGACAGGGGTGCCGTTATCAAAACGGCCCCCTGCGTTTTTCGTCCTTTTTCGTTTTTTCGTTTTTCTGTTTAATTTTTAGAAATACCCTTATCTTTAAATGGCTATAACTTCTTCATACGAACTCCGTTTTGGGTGATTTTTGAGGCGTTGGATTCCATTTTTCGAGTAGAATCTAATGATACTAAGGTTCCTCATAAATTCCTTTGTTTACTATTTTAAATAAAGTGAAACATTTAACTCAATTTATTTCCTATAGAATGTTCAATTTTCGTTAAAAATAGTGTAAATTGCTCGGGCATTACAGATTGGCTATAGGGAAAGAGAAACCCAACAAAAGGGAGAAAAGGAGTGGGATGCCTGTGTCATGGGCGATCGGTTCTCTGCCAATTGCTAGTGAGTAGAGGGGGGGAAAGCATAGATGTGTGGCCTAAGATAAACCCTGATCCAGGTTCCAATTGATGCTAGAAAGAAGGGGGATGGTTGCTAGCTGGAAAAACCCATTATGGGTTTTCTGTCAACATCAGAATTGGGAATCTCCCATGTTTCTAGGGAACATAGGGGAGTTGCCATTGGGAAACTTCTGGGCCACCGGTGTTGAGGAAAAGGGAGATGGGATGTGCAAGTGCCAATGTAGGGGCGTCTGCCTAGGGAAAGTTCTACGCGCAGGTGATCGAAGCCAATCACAGGTGTCGCTACCCAAGAGAGGGAGAGATCACGTGGACTACAAGGAAACGATGTGGGTTGCTAGGGTTTCGCATCTCCGTGTTTCCCTTGTCTTATCTCGTTGCATGTCAAGGTGTTCCACAAAATCATAGAATAGGGAGTGCCGTTATCAATTTTGCCCATATAATTTAGTAAAAACTTTGGGTTTTTCTGCCCCAATATTTGTTTTACGCAAAATTGATGTTGTTGGATTCGTATCGATGTGTACATTCCAAATTTGATAATCTCGAGTCCAAATTTTGACTTTACAATAAGTTTATTTTCATAAAACCCAATTTTCATGAAATTAAATTCTAATTTTTCTCTCCATTAAATATATGATTTAATATCTATATATATATATATATATATATAATGACCCAAAATTGAGGATCGTTACATTCTTCCCTCATAAGAATTTCATCCTCAAAATTCTTTTCATATTATTCTTCAAATAAATTTAAAACATCCTCATATCATAAGATCTACAGATCATGCCAAAGATTTCTAGAGTCAATGCCAATTGCAATTCCCTACCATATCATCCCCACTAATAGCGACTCATATATATAACCAATGTATGTTTGAAGGCATCCCATCAACTCATATTATGATTAGAGCGCGTCATAACCAGTTATAACACAATTATCATAAACCATACTCTCATGTAATATCTATTATAAATAAATCATCATATCAATACAAATCATGGCATCTCAGCTCATATATAGGCAATTCTTTGCCAAATCCATTACAGAGCACATTACCTTACCAATAGGTAATGTATATCAATCAAACCACATATCAACTCATGAATAGGCAATATATGCTAGTCAAAACCTTAGCATATTTGCTCATCAACGGGCAACCCATGCCAAGCAAGATCGGAGCATACAAGTTCACTAATAGGCAATCATATGCCAATCAAAATCTAGTCCACCGCATAATCATACTGTGAACACTTAGAAGCCTATCACCTAGAAACCTACCACCTAGAAGCCTACCGATGCCTCTCGCACTTGCTCTCATCGGTTACCCTCTTAGGTCGTCCTCATCGACTACTCATAAGTATAAGTCATAAATCAATGTTAATTATACATAAGAGCATGCTTTCCTACTAAACATACTTTACTACCACACCTCTCACCTTCATGAGAAATTAGGCTCATATACATAATATAAACAGTATCCACACCACTATTATTCTGGAGAACTCAATGATCCAGCAATAATAGTCCATCAGACTAAGGAGACTATCAACCTTAGTCATGAATTTGGGCTAATCCCAGTTCATCAATAGTCTCAATAACAATCTCTCTATCAATAGAGATATTGCGGTGAAGGGAATTCATCTTCTTTGACCATAATTCATACTCACATACATTTACAGCAAAAGATGAGTCCTTCAAGTACTTAGAATAATGCAAAAAGATTTCTTTTTCTCCTCTAAGTCATGGAATATACAAAAACATCATTCACTACATAATCATGACTTATCTCAGTACCTTTAGAAATTCAACCCATCATATCCATACATATTGTTAGTGTATGAATTTCATCAATTGATACCACTCAGAACTTGTACTAATCATAACAAGTTCTAAAAATTATCTTAAAGACATCTTAGTCACAATCCTCAACCGATGATAACTAGACCTTACATCAATATCCAACAATACCATGCACCATCCAAAGTTGATCATATAGATCATCAATACATGATAAAGAATATCAATTCACCACTATGATGCTATCAAAAAGTTGATAATCTATGCATAGCAATATGGATCTATCTCTCTCTTCTCCTAAAGAGGATTAATGCACCCAATGAAGACCCACCAAGTCTGATAAACCCTCGGCAACTAACTACCATAGCCGAAATTCTTCCAATTCAAATGGGGCCATCCTTTGTGGCACCTTAGAAAATGGCACTATATCTAATGCCAAGTTGATATAAAATCAACCTCTCACGGTGTAAAATCCTAAAACTTCCTCAAGAATATTATAATGTGCTCAATCTGTGGTAGCTCTTTATCATCCATTGTCACACCAGTAAGGAGGACTTGGCATCTTAGGAAAGTAGTGCACTGCCTTCAAGGAAAAAATAATGCAAACCTCAGTGATGCTCTTCCTACATAGAAATGAGGTCATTGATTGTCCAAGCACACTAAAAGTGATATTTTCCTCACAATAATCAACTGTCCCCCAATAAATAGAATCCATCCGAAGGATAATATCATGATTAGTTGTATCAAGTAGAATTAGCTCAATATCCATCCTCTCACTCATCATCAATGTCATAACATCCAACTTAGAGACTGTCACATATACAAGAGTATTCATCAATGTCCCAATACATAAAGTACAAAAATGACTGAATCTTAAATCAAGGAGGATTCTAACATAGTTACCAATAATCAGAACATATTTTCCACTGTTAGGTTCGAGGCTTGTACTTGCCTCTAAGTAATGGAAAAATTTATCACTGATAATGTGGGGCCCTCTCTGCCATGTCGCTAATGTTAGTCTGTTTGACTCATTGTCCAATGGGATAGTCTCGAAGGGATTTCCTAACTCTCCATAGTCAAAACATTTAAAGGATTGCAATTGTGATAGCGGCTGGGGTCTACTGACTCTAGGACATAATTGTCCAAGTGTTTGTCCTTACAACTAGTACACCTCTCATCCGTATCCCAACACCACCTGATCAAATGTCATTGGCTCAATGGCCTCTACAACAGTGTTAATGAAAGGTCTCTTGCCCTTACTAAGCTAACTCAAACTACCCATATCTGAGTTTCTGTGATTAGCCTTGGTCCTAAGAGAATCCCTCTTAGAGGTTATGTTTACAACCTCGCTACCCATGTAGATTTGCGACATAATCGTCTGATCCCTCAATATAGGTATCAACATATAACAATCTATCATAGGTCTCCTTCTTCATGGTGAAGGAGTTATGGAAAGTCTCTTCAATTGAGTATATTGGTTCAATACCGTTGAACCGTCTAATTCTTCGCTTTAAGTGGCAAACTGTCTTAGTCTTCACAAATACTAATTATCATAGGCCTTCCCAAGAGCCTTCTAAATAAAAGTCTCAGCGATAGAGGAACACATCTTCTCAAATAACCTTCCTTAGAATCCTCATAATTATATTTTTAGTGTCCTCACATCCATTAGTTCACTTTCTTGAACTAATGAATTATTTCATGGCCATATCACGCCAAATCATTTACAACTTGATCAATTTCACTCCCAATGAAATTTATCCTTCATAATGACTTTCTTAGCCATTGGAGACCACATCATCATCAATATTTAGTAACTATTCTTATAGAATAGTTATCTCATCCTCCAAGCATTACACACCTCCAAATCATAATTAAACCCTCAGAATATGCATAAACATTGACTTCTCAATGATGACTGGCTATCAATATTTCTATATGCAAAAGAACCCATAAATTTTAATCTCAAAATTCAGGTAATTTATCCATAAAAACATTAGGATCTTACTTCATCAAAATTTCAATAATTTTCACCATATTAGGGCTTATTTGTCAAATAAGTCTACTCCTCTAAAGTTTCTCAAGTTCTCAATAATTGTGATCATTTCTATTCCTTCATCATTCTTATCACGATATTGTTATTACAATAATTGTTAGGCTCTTTCCAAAAGTTTACTCACACTGTTCAAGTTAAAACTTGAAATCTTGAAGCAATTCATATAAATATATCTTCCATCATATAATAAGGTTCTCACTAAGAGAAACTAATTTACAATCTTTATTCTGATTCATGATTCTAAGAATCATGTATTTTCCATAAAAGTGTACCTCCTTGTGCTCATATAAGGATTTAAAGCATCAATTTCTCTGAGAAAATCTTCCAACCTTCATGGCATCATTTCTTTCAGAATCGTCAACATCCTCCATATGAGTTATCTATGTAACTCACATTTAGGAAATCACCTCACTTTATGGACTGTATGGTACCTTTAATTTGTTGGAATAGTTGTGATGGAGTAGACTTGGGCTTTGATACCAAACTGTGACACCTTAGGTTTTTTTTCACTAATAAAATAACAATTTGTAAAAATGTGTTAGGATCCATGTTTTGAAACTTTGATTTTAAATTAACCAAAAACAAATACTTAAATAAGAAGAATTTATTTCAAACCTCGGGAGTCATGTGACAACAAAACCATAGATTTAACTATGAAATGATGACCTATTTCTACCAAAAATTTGACAGAGCCTCCTCTGTATTTTGGACCATTGCATATCGCATGTGTAATACAAAAACACCTAATAAACACAATACATGACATGACAATTGGGAGACTTAGTCTCCACGACCATCCATTCAAATCGAATACCATTTCCATTAAGTATGCATACTCCAATAGTGGATAAGAAATCAAGATACAACAACATTACCCAAGTTCATCCATACATAGGCATTACATCCAACATAAGTACTTGTGTTTAATGTAATGACCCCAATTTTTATAATATTAAAAGCCCATAAAAAGTTCAGTTTTAAAGATAAGGGCATTTTGGTCATTTCACTAGTTTCTTTGACTAAACCCAGGAATTTGGTCCTAAAATCAGTTCCATTAGATGCGTCTCAGAAAAAGGAATCCAACGAGACCAAAATCACCCAAAACGGAGTTAAAATGAGCAAGATATGGCCCTTTGAAGTTCAAGGGCAAAACTGTAAATTTCACAAAAACGACTTAACCTGAAAAACACAGGTGCCCGTTTTGATACGGGCACCCCGTCATCTTCAACCTCCTAGAGGCTTCTGGAACGGCGGTGTTTCAAGGAAGAACCACCGCCATTCTGGAGGTTTCTCCACCGCCATTCAAAGGCAGTTAGAACCCCTCTAGAACCCTCTTTA
This sequence comes from Warburgia ugandensis, assembly GCA_035236585.1. NCBI lineage: Eukaryota > Viridiplantae > Streptophyta > Magnoliopsida > Canellales > Canellaceae > Warburgia > Warburgia ugandensis. Next base: position 52,063,105 of record CP141130.1, read on the forward strand.
AAAGCCCTATAAATAGAGCTCTTGGGTGCCTCTAATGGCAGCCCAAAACCTTGGAGAAAACCCATCATGGAGCAGTAACCAAGAGGGGAAAACATGGAGAGAAAACCAGCCACGAAGCAGGTACGCTCAAAAACTCCCCAAACCCATCTCACCCATAGTCCTAGGCTCAATTCCCCTAAGTTTTTGCATGAAAAACCATGCAAAACAGAGCCTAGGAGAGCCACCAAGGACCCTGGGACATCCCCAGGGCCGCACTGGTTCGACAGGGTCAAACCAGGGTGTCTTGAGGACGCCCTGGTCCCCTGTCGACGCAGACGTTCCAGACAGAACGTGACGCGTCGAACACGTCGGAAGGAAACCAACAGGCGCGTCCGGGGACGCGCCCGCTAAAGAGACAGACGGGCGGAGATGTCGCGAGCGTCTGCAGACGCGCCCGTTGAGGCGCACGCCACAGACACACACCACTAGCTCACGTTGAATTTTTTGTTACTTAAGGAAGCAGGGTGCACGTCGCAGACGCGTAGCGCCTTAGCATTCCCTTTTTTTTTTTGTCTTTAAGACTCTATGTACGTACAATACTAAAACGCTTATAACTTGAGATCTAGAGCTCCGATTGAGGTACCGCAAAAGGCGTTGTGTCCGTATCGACGACGTGGACACATCCAAACCATAAAATCCCTGATCAAGGCCCAATCAAAGGAGGGCATGACCCTTAGATTAGGATGGTGGCGCATGACCACTAGAACTTTGGAAAACTGAGAATACCAAGGCCCAATTAGGACCTTAGGACACCCATAGGCATAGGGATGGACCCCTAATGCCTAAGTAATAAGACCCAACTGCTCTAAATCCATAAAATATAAGCTAAACTAACCTCGAGTCCCCAAACCATGTTCAGGAGCGTACGAGGACAAGAGGGTTAACGCGACCTAGTCGGGTAGGTGCTCTATCACTATTACATTATTTTAAAAGATCTATTATTGTTTTGAGAACATATGTTATAAGTATATGACTTGTTTAGCATGACTTGATTCAGCATGCATATGATAAACGTTTTGTACATAGACATGTTTTGTAAAAGATTGCATATACATTATGCATACATATGTTTTGTAAACAAGTGCATACATTGCATGATTTAAGTACTTGCAAAGATTGCATGTCCTTGAGGGTTGCCAAAAGTCGCTGGAGTGCCGAGGGCCAGGCAGTTGTGAGGGACCCAAAGAGGACTGGTTTTGAAAAGAGGTTTTTGCTTATCTGCATGATAAGTGTAGCCTTAGCCGATGAGGACGGGCTGATGAGGGCGGGCCGATGAGGGCGGGCCAGAGAGAGTTGACAGGCTTCTAGGCTGACAGGCTTCTAGACTGGCAGGCTTCTAGGCTGTCATGATTCTAGGCAAGGTTATGACTTTGAATGCGAGACTAGCATTGCATGCATGTTTTGCAACCGATTTCATAAATTGCATGATTTACGCGAACACGTGTTATATGCCCCGTGGAGGCTATGATCGAGTGTCCTCAGGTACTCGGGGACCACACGACGGTGAGGTCGTGGGCATAGTGGACCCTATGGTTTGATGTGCATTTCATATAGCATGATATGAGGTTGGTCGACCATACCATACTAGAGGTCCATGAGTTGGACTCCATGAAGCATCTATTGCATATCATGATGTCATCATATATATATGATACTTTCAGATTTGGATTATGTGATCTTTTAAGTCATGAGAATTTTAGTTGATTATGGATTCTTATACTGATATTGAGCTTGAGTATTCAAACATACGCATATTTTGAATTTCAGTTGATTATGGATTCTTATACTAATATTGAACTCGAGTATTCAAACATACGCATGTTTTGAATGAGCATATGATTCTAAAACTTCTCATGCATTTATAAAACTAGTAGTGATAGGCTGCTACTGAGTATATTATATACTCACCCAATCCTTAACATTTTTCAGACATCAATAAGCACTTAAGGATAGGATACGTCCATATATATCATGGTTCAGGACAGCTCCACTCACAAAAAGAGGACATCTATGTTAGTGCTATGAGCAAGTGAATCCAAAAGGAAAAAAATATGCATGTAAGTAAACTCTCAACCCTTTGGACATGTGTTTGTACTTAGTTACAGTTGGGCTGTGCATTGTGACTGGAAAGACCTGGGGAAAAACATTTATGATTTTTGAAGTTTTTCAAAAACTACCTTAATTGTTGTGAAAGCAAATGAAAATCGAGGTTTTCAAAATGAGTTTAAAAACAAAAGATTTTCTGCTATATTGCATGGTTTTTATAAAATGGTTTTCAAATAGGGATGCATCCCGCCTTAGGAAATTAGACATTGCATTTAAAAATGCATGAGAAAACCCGAGTCGTCATAGTTGGTATCAGAGCCCAGGTTTTATCTTTTCACAGCCAGTCCAGCATGTCCAAGGGCCATAGACAATAAAGAAAATCAACGATAAGTAGTATAAATAGGAGTAGTAGAGATGACTACTTCTATTCGAGGATTATAATATTAATGACTCAAGACATTTCACCATAAACACATAGGTGAAAAAGGAGACAGTCCTAGCAAATACTTAGATATTGGATTGCTTGAATCCTATCAAAATTATAGGAAATAAGAATTATTGTGCAGTGATGCAAAGATGAAATCTCATATAAAGATTATTGTAAGGTGCAAAGATGAAATCTCATATAAGGATTATTGTAAGGTGCAAATATGAAAACTCATATATGGATGATGAGAATGAATGAATGAAGATGATTAAAGGACTTGTTAGAAGATAGAGTTGATTTGCAATAAAGTAATCTCATCAAAGGTGAGAAAATTGAAGAACCTAGGTGGATATCTTTCCATCATATAGAGTATCAAGGGATATGAGATGAGTATGATAAGGGATTTAAAAGACAGACTTTGAGATGATTTTGATAATAATAAGAGCGATGAGAATGCAAGATGATACTAGGGGATAACAGTGACTCATACTAGATCACAAAGGTATAGCTCAATACCTTAATTGGAGTCTTATGAAGAGTGAAATGCTATTGAATAATAACCACTTGAGTATTATGGAGCAAATCAAGTAACATATTATGAGATTAAGAGAAACATAACATGAATATGATAGGGAAATGAATTCGACCAAGTTATCAAAATATTTTTGACGATAATATTGGAGATAATAAATCTATAGATTGATCCTAACAAGAACTTGTAAGAAAAGTATAGCATGATCAAAACGTCATTACCATTGTATGAATTTTATTGAGGCTATAGGCAATTGAGGATTTCAATAATCTTAAGACAGGTATTCACTTTATCATATCTAAGTAAAGGAATAGATGAAGTATCAATTATATGCAACAAAGCATATAGAGACATTGATCCAGGTGTACCAAATGAGGATTTTGAAGAAAAAAGAGAGAGAGATAGAGATGTAACTATAAGTACTCAATATTAGAAGATCATGACCTTATGATGACACATACAAATCTTTTATCTTGAAGATAACCAATCAACCTCAAGGGAATAATAGTTGAGTTAGCAATGATACGTATAATAGAGAGGAAGCATATGGGATTTAAGACTTTGAGTAGAGTATCAAATTTCAGGAGATTATGTGACAAGAAAGTTTCAAAAAAAGTGACCAACTAGAAATTAAAATTCTACAAATGGTTTGATATCGGATCCATTAGCTTATGGGGAACACCCATGGATGTAATAAAAAGGAAAATTTGGTGATATCTCACCTTTCCACTACATAAGTAAATAAAAAGGAATTAGGCCAGGACAGTAACTTGTCCATCTATCTACCTTCAGCAAGAAGAGTACCATCAATGATCACATGAAGGTCTTGCTATCATCAATTGGAAGACCAAATATCTTAAGACCATCATTAAGTGTTGTCAACTAAATAGAGGCATCCCACCCTAATTAATCAGGTATGTTAATATTTATGAGTTAGTAGTTGAAGTTATATACTGAGAAGGATGTTATAAGTCTTTAGACTTGAGTACTTGATAGGCTAAGTCATTTGAGGGTATAAGGCCAGTTGATTAGGCCACATCATGAAGTTGATTAGGCCACATCGTGAAGAGCTACAAGTACAATAAATATGGTAACAACTGAGATAGGAGCAAAAATAAGAAGTGATCTAAACCAATGTGAAAGGTTTTTCAAACCTTAGTGGCTACCATGACAAGGTGAAGAAATTACTTTGGGTCTGAAAAATACTACAGACTTGGATTGAAAGAAAGGTAGATAAGTACCGATCACTCTAGAGGCCCTTAAGCTTATCGAATAAAGTCTTTCTATGTCTAAGAAAATGTTGATGCTTATCTGAGTATTATAAAAACTTGTGGAGTTAACAACTTCAGTACAATTTGATATAATTGCTATTGGAGACGAATAATTGCTATTATAAGCTAAGTATGAGAAGGCACTTAAAACATAAAATAAGGAGGCACTTGAAAAATAAAATTTGAGGAATTGAGAAAATCACTAATGAGGATACCTCCTGACAATACAGACTACATGGTGACGATAAAGCCTTGGTAAAAGATTGAACAATATATTGACATGGGGATAAGGTGAGATGGTTAGCACACTATAAGGTAAGATTGGATGTTACATTGCCTTTTTGATAAATAGTTAGTCGTTATGAGCATATACCAAGTACGAAAAATCAATTAAAGGAATTTCTTAAGGACTAACCCTACTGGATTGAGTATAGAACTTTTGAACTAGAAGGTAATGAAGAAAACCATCAAGCAAAGAAAGGACAAAGAGGATGATGACAAAGGATTCAACCATGACCTAGTAAGGGTATCCGGTGATGAATAAGAGACTCTTTGCTTTGCATAAATAGGAACATTATTAACACTCCTAATAACAAGTTGATGTGAATAGTGAGATAGGCCTTTAGAAGAGAATAATGGACCATGATATATTTGACATGACTATGCATAAACTCTTCAAGAAGAAAAAGCATTTGATGACTTCAGCATCTATGAAACTCGATGAACAGTTTGAATGTCCTAATCGTAATATGAGGTAGTATTAGTGATGGAAGATGGTACTAATTGGCTTTCATGATTTCATTTTGAATATAACCTTGAGTCACGTATGGAAAACAACAGACAGTTGAAATTAGAAGTTAATCAAGGGTTTCTCTATAGAACACATGATACCATATCAATTATTGAAGTATCTTGGAGACAAGGGTAAGAAGCAAAGTTAGACACAATAGAAAGAAGGTAACTTTTTGGACTTGTGGATAATGAAAGAGATCACTAGATGAAAAGGATTATCCTATGATATTCAAAATAGGAGAAATAAGATAATATGATCTTGAAAGAAGTATATGCATGAGCAAAGAAGCATGATCTTACGAGGAGACTATCTTATACATGATAAGATAAGTATAGGAATCTAAGGAATTCAAGATAGATGAAGTACCGTTAGGAAACGGTATTGATAAATCGACACGTACGAGAGTATGGCGCTGCATTAGAGTAAGCATCGAAAACAGGCCCTTATGGGTGAGGCCTTATAGGAGGAATAATGGAAATAATAAATTGAGGATGAACCTAGAATTGATTCCTAGAGGGGAATGCATTCACCAAGAAATCATCTAAGAGACAAATACCTAGAAAATAATAAGCTATGGAATTTTGAGGATGAAATTCTTTTAAGGGGGTAATAATGTAATGACCCCAATTTTTGTAATATTGAAAGCCCATAAAAAGTTCAGTTTTAAAGATAAGGGCATTTTGGTCATTTCACTAGTCACCTTGACTAAACCCAGGAATTTGGTCCTTAAAGTGGTTCCATTAGATGCGTCTCAGAAAAAGGAATCCAACGAGACCAAAATCACCCAAAACGGAGTTAAAATGAGCAAGATATGGCCCTTTGAAGTTCAGGGGCAAAACTGTAAATTTCACAAAAACGACTTAACCTGAAAAACACAGTTGCCCGTTTTGATACGGGCACCCCGTCGTCTTCAACCTCCTAAAGGCTTCTGGAACGGCGGTGTTTCAAGGAGGAACCACCACCATTCTGGAGGTTTCTCCACCGCCATTCAAAGGCAGTTAGAACCCCTCCAGAACCCTCTTTAAAAGCCCTATAAATAGAGCTCTTGGGTGCCTCTAATGGCAGCCCAAAACCTTGGAGAAAACCCATCGTGAAGCAGTGACCAAGAGGGGAAAACGTGGAGAGAAAACCAGCCACAAAGCAGGTACGCTCAAAAACTCCCCAAACCCATCTCACCCATAGTCCTAGGCTCAATTCCCCTAAATTTTTGTATGAAAAACCATGCAAAACAGAGCCTGGAAGAGCCACCAAGGACCCTGGCACGTCCCCAGGGCCGCATTGGTTCGACAGGGTCAAACTAGGGTGTCCTGAGGATGCCTCGGTCCCCAGTTGATGCAGACGTTCCAGACGGAACGTGACGCGTCGGAAGGAAACCAACGGGCGCGTCCGGGGACGCGCCCGCTAAAGAGACAGACGGGCGGAGATGTCGCGCGCGTCTGCAGACGCGCCCGTTGAGGCGCACGCCACAGACACACACCGCTAGCGCACGTTGAATTTTTTGTTACATAAGGAAGCAGGGCGCATGTCGCAGACGCGCAGCGCCCTAGCATTCCGTTTTTTTTTGTCTTTAAGACTCTTTGTTCATACAATACTAAAACGTTTATAACTTGAGTTCTAGTGCTCTGATTGAGGTGCCGCAAAAGGCGTTATGTCCGTATCAACGACATGGACACATCCAAACCATAAAATCCCTGATCAAGGCCCAATGAAAGGAGGGCATGACCCTTAGATTAGGATGGTGGCGCGTGACCACTAGAACTTTGGAAAACTAAGAATACCAAGGCCCAATTAGGACCTTAGGACACCCATAGGCATAGGGATGGACCCCTAATGCCTAAGTAATAAGACCCAACTACTCTAAACCCATAAAAGATAGGCTAAACTAACCTTGAGTCCCCAAACCATGTTCAGGAGCGTACGAGGACAAGAGGGTTAACGCGACCTAGTCAGGTAGGTGCTTTATCACTATTACATTATTTTAAAAGATCTATTATTGTTTTGAGAACATATGTTATAAGTATATGACTTGTTTAGCATGACTTGATTCAGCATGCATATGATAAACGTTTTGTACATAGACATGTTTCGTAAAAGATTGCATATACATTATGCATACATATGTTTTGTAAACAAGTGCATACATTGCATGATTTAAGTACTTGCAAAGATTGCATGTCCTTGAGGGTTGCCAAAAGTCGCTGGAGTGCCAGGGCCAGGCAGTTATGAGGGACCTAAAGAGGACTGGTTTTGAAAAGAGGCTTTTGCTTGTCTGCATGATAAGTGTAGCCTTAGCCGATGAGGATGGGCTGATGAGGGCGGGTCGATGAGGGCGGGCCAGAGAGAGCTGACAAGCTTCTAGGCTGGCAGGCTTCTAGGCTGTCAGGATTCTAGGCAAGGTTATGACTTTGAATGCGAGACTAGCATTGCATGCATGTTTTGCAACCGGTTTCATAAATTGCATGATTTACGACGAACACGTGTTATAGGCCCCGTGGAGGCTATGACCGAGTGTCCTCAGGTACTCGGGGACCACATGGCGGTGAGGTCGTGGGCATAGTGGACCCTATGGTTTGATGTGCATTTCATATAGCATGATATGAGGTTGGTCGACCATACCATACTAGATGTCCATGAGTTGGACTCCATGAAGCACCTATTGCATATCATGATGTCATCATATATATATGATACTTTCAGATTTGGATTATGTGATCTTTTAAGTCATGAGAATTTTAGTTGATTATGGATTCTTATACTGATATTGAACTCGAGTATTCAAACATACGCATATTTTGAATTTCAGTTGATTATGGATTCTTATACTGATATTGAACTCGAGTATTCAAACATACGCATGTTTTGAATGAGCATATGATTTTAAAACTTCTCATGCATTTATAAAACTATTAGTGATAGGCTGCTACTGAGTATATTATATACTCACCCAATCCTTAACATTTTTCAGACATCAATATGCACTTAAGGACAGGATACATCCATATATATCATGGTTCAGGACAGCTCCACTCACAAAAAGAGGACATCTATGTTAGTGCTATGAGCAAGTGAATCCAAAAGGAAAGAAATATACATGTAAGTAAACTCTCAACCCTTTGGACATGTGTTTGTACTTAGTGACAGTTGGGCTGTGCGTTGTGACTGGAAAGACCTGGGAAAAACATTTATGATTTTTGAAGTTTTTCAAAAACTACCTTAGTTGTTGTGAAAGCAAATGACACTCAGGGTTTTCAAAATGAGTTTAAAAACAAAAGATTTTTCGCTGCATTGCATGGTTTTTATAAAATGGTTTTCAAATAGGGATGCATCCCGCCTTAGGAAATTAGACATTGCATTTAAAAATGCATGAGAAAACCCGGGTCGTCACAGTTTACATCCAGGTTACATTGCAAATATATTAATGTATAGTGCATAAATAATAACTAAAGTGAGGTCTTGAAAAAACCTTATCATCTCTAAAATATCCTCAATACTGCACTGGGAATCTTCACCACGTTTTCCTGCTCTATCAGAGTGTCAAACCTATTGCTACTCTCTATATTTGAGGCATTGCGAAAAAAACAATCCCTCAGCAAGCTATTGCTTGTGTAGGTGACCACATTAATATCAATATAAGGCATATGAAGTACAATATATAAAGATCTGAGTTTCTGATAAAGTTCATGGATATGAATCATTAATATAAAAAGGGAATTTATCATATAACAAGAATAAGATGATGCATGGATAGTAGAGAGTTAAAATCACTTAGGAAAACCTATGAAAATCTGGTTTCTAGCATAAATATCAAAATATAATGTCCAAATGCCACAACAAGCATAACAATCAACAATGCATGCTCATACAACTAATAAAGCCAATTTTTGTGAAAACCCTAATTTTTTTGGAATTATTTGGAATTTCTATGAAAATCGAGGTGGAATATTATTTTCAATATAATATTATTTTTTTAGAAAAAGAATCAAGTCTTGAAACATAAATACTTGAAATCATTCATGGGAAATCGGTTAGAATGACTGTAAGCACGCTGAAATTTGAGCTTGGGTAAAAAATTCGCTTTTTCGTAATTTTTTATGAATTTATATTTACCCATAGAGGTAAAATGGTTAATTCACTTTTGTGTGGGGTCCACAAAAGTTAAGCTGGTGGGTAGCTAGCTCAAGGAATATCAATAATGAAGAATATACATGATGAGGAATCTCTTTTGATTTTAATAAGAAAAGAATAAAAATTATTTTTTATGAAATAATATAAAATTTAATTAAAATAATTCAAAACAACCCTATAAATACCCCTCCCACTAGATTGCACAAAATTGTATAGACCCACAAGACTCTCTCCCTCTCTCCCTCTTTCCTAGCACCAAAAACCATCCTAGCTCATCTCTCGGCCAAAACGAGTAATAATCACCAATGAATCTGTTCCACTGGTGACTGGTTCACTGGTGAAATAGATACAGTGATCTAGGTGGAAGTCACCCTTAAATCAATCAGATTTGGAGATTATGAATCATTAAATCAGTTCAGAGGGTCCCAAAACCCTAGGATGTCCGATCACAAATCAATTCCCATTAGATCTGGTCATTGATTTAGGGAGCTGTTGATTTGATAGTCCAAATTGGACTGTCTTAATAGATCTTTGGAGATCTGACTTCGGGATGCACCGAGGGAGACATGCAAAATGACACTTGACCTGGGTGCTCCTTTGTCTGTGCTCACGCGTGCAGAGCATTAGGTGTGCGATCATAAAGGATGGCGACGCGCATTGCTTTGCGGTTACGGTGAAGCTCGCCACCCCATTTTAGCTCATTCTGACAATCAAGATCAAATATGGACTATCAAAATAGATCTGAAACTTAAAATCTTAATTTAGAGCTCATTTTAACTCCAAATTAAGATAAAAAAGAAGCTCTAATTCTTGGTGAAGAGTAGAATCTAATGGAAACATAAAATTTAAGTTTTATTCACTGTAAATTTTTGTAAATCACAAAAAAATGGTACTAATTCCCAAGATCAATCAAATCTAACATGATTAGACCTTAGAATTCTAATCCATCAGTGACCTAATGATGTAATAACTTAAATAAATGGATTGGATGTAATTGATTTAGCAGATCTTAATATCTTGACCATTAAAAGTAACAAAATCCTTAAAAATACATAATAATCTCCTTGATCAGATTGATCAAGGATGATTAGAAATTGTGAATTAGTATGGATGATGATCTAATGAGAAGATCATGAGAAATGAATGGCCTGATGTGGATAATTTGGGATAGATTGAGATCTATGCCCTTGATTTTGATAAAATGGCTAAAAATCTTCTTAATTGGTTGGATAAAGAAAGATCAGATCATATGATGAGATACATCAATGATCTAGTGATGATATCATATTAAGAGAATGTAATATATTTGAATAAAAATGAAAGATCATTATCTAAACCCTTAATAGGATGAAAAATGATCAAAATATGATCATGGGATCAAAATGGACAAATAAGATATATTCAAATGAGCATGTGAGTTATTATATTATATTGTAAATGTTCTTTTATTTTTTTAGTATATTTAATTGTTAGATTTATTTATTTACGCTTTAATGGTCATGTTATATAAATTACATGGAAAATGTAATTAAATGAAAATAGACATTGATGAACATTTACAATGAATGTGGACATGGACTTAATGATGGTAAGGGCTATAGTTAGTAGGACAATATAAGGAATATCATTTTCTTGGCCCAAATTAGGAGAATAATAAACCCCATGAATGACATTTTAAATGTTCATGGATTTAATTAAAAAAAAATAGCAAGAGTACTTAGGATATAATGCTCATAAGAACCTTGTGAAGGTTGAGCTAAGGTCACCTCAGTAAATGCTGAACATGGTGGTTAAGGGGGTCCTCTAATAGAGCCTCACTCTTCCCCCACCTTTTGGTGATGTTTGTGAGGTCTAAACGCCTCCTTACACGAGGATTGAATTAACCACTCTGTGAATAGCTTTAATCTAGTAAACCTTAGTCAATTGAAAATAAGAGGAGTCGTCTAGAATTAGGAGTGCATAAATTATCTTCAATCAGTAAAACATTAATTGGTTAAATAATAATAAGATCATAAAAGGATACTAAACTATCTAATCCTAATAAAAATGGTAATTAAGATAATCAAAGATCAAACAAGATCCATAAGGAGATCTTGAATGATTAAGAATAATAAGAATCATAATATTGTATGTATGTTTTGAAGTAGTATAAATATTAGATTCAAATGTAGATCAATGGATTGGACCCTTGATCAATAAGATCCAAGGAATAAGATCCAAATCTTCCTATGTAAGGATGATCAAAAGAATAACTAGGAAGTATAAATGAGTTGAGGAATGACTATATACGTATGATTTGATAGATACATGAAGGATATGATGATCAAGATCAATGAGAAGATGGATTGTTGAAAGTAAATGTAGGTGGACCTTAAGAATATATTCAATATATAAGATACATGTATTTTACACATGATCTTATTCTAATAACTATAGATTGATTATAATTACCTTTAGAATTGTTTATGAATCAACAAGTGATGGTGAAATGAATATAAAGTGATTGATTAAGTAGTTATAAGATTACTTAAGGCAACAAATGATGTTGAAATGAATACAAAGTGATTGATTAACTAATTATGAAATTACTTAATAGGTAGAATGAGAAGATTTGAACTATATAAGTTGGACCCCCAAATCTTAAGGAAAGAAGTTATAGGCATGTCCTATTATAATTAGACATACAGTTTGTAAGTATGAAATATTATTTTCCATACAATCATGGAGGCTTGTGATTTTATTTTAAGACAGGCTTATGCCTGGGGATACCAATGCTAGGAGAGTTATAAGGGTATGGCCACCCACTCTCCAAATCTGATTATGATGATGATATTGTGCCCAAAGAGAGGCAAAATGTGAGTGGGGCAATTATGGGAAGGTTGCCATTGTGATAGCCATGGTTCCCCCCATATGAACATGAATTTGTATTTTCCACCATGGTATCAGTGGAGTATTGAGCAGTTATCTGGGCGTGCTGTACAGATTGAGACTACAAGCATGGTAATCCTTGAGATTATTTTGCATTATGATGCAATTAATTATGGTATGATGAGATGCCTAGTAAAAGTTATTACCGATGTTGTATTGGAGCATGATTCCCAATACGGTATGATTATATATTAACACCTATTGTTAATATTGAAATCAGTTTGGAAATGAGATATTATTGATAATATTGACTATATTCACAATTTTGAGTGGTTTTATCTATATGTAATATATACATATAATCCATATGATGAGTGAAGGATGAAATGGTTATCCAATTGTATAAATTGATTTATATCATGAATATAAAGAATTGTTGATTTTGAGATATATTGATTATATTTCTTAAATCCCATACCAAGCATAGCTTACTAAGATATTATAAATGTTTGAATATTTACAATATCTCTGATATAGTTAAGGAAGATTGAAAGCTCAAGACTTGAGAATAATAATCACCGAACTAGTACTCAGGGTATTTACTTTGAGGAAGATTGTATTGATTGTTTTCTAATTTGGATTGTAATATTTGGACAAGGTATGTAATGACTACCAGAGCTATGTATGTGAACCATTGGATTGATCCTGATTTTAATAAAAGTATTTCTATTGATATTCAATGAAAATTTTATTTTATACAAAAATCCCTGTATGATAAGTAATTTGAGGTGACACTTGGGTTTTTGACAAATCAATTTCAAAGAAAATATGTTTCTTCTGTTTGAATTTAAAAAAATTTCAAAATCAAGGCGCTACCTTTGCAAATATTTATGAAAATATATTTTAAAAACCCAAGTCATCACAGTTGATATTAGAGTAGTTCAACCAGTCACTCACAGCCCCAATATGTTCAATATAAAGATGACAATCCCAATATAGGTTAAGTATTTCGTAAGTTAATATAGGAGTAGGATAGCATTAGTTAAAGTATTATGATAGAGTGAGTTAATGTAATTAACTCATATAGGAATAGTTAGATATGAGCATATGCCTAGGTGATTAGCTCAGTAAATTACTAATTCCAATATAAGAAATAGTAAAGTATGGAATCAAGTAATAAAATAGCATTACAACATATAATGGTGTAATATTTAACCTAAAGTCTTAACCAAGATATCTGTTTAGAGATAAAATATCCTAACACTGGTATATGATCATTATGCCAAGTGTAATAGTGAGAAGTTCAAAAGGAATAAGTGATAAATTGAAAAAGATGATGGAAGGATTTGTGAAGATTAATTCCAACACCAGTACAGGATAATTCTTCACTTGCACCTACTGGAGTAACTAGAAATTCTCAAATTACATTGGAGAAGTTAGACAACATGATGGAAAGATTCCAAAAAATGGTGATAGGTTATAATGGAAAGGGTGGTGCTAAAAAAGTAGAAGAACGGGTACATGAGGTTGAGAAAACTTTTGATGTTTTATGAACTCCTAGAGAAGTAAAAGTCAAGATGACCACTTATATTTTGAAATAGGAAGTTGCATTATGGTAGAGATCTGCAAAGAGGAATTTCTCTTCAAATTTCAAAAATATCTCTTGAGAAGAATTTAAAGAGGCCTTTAATATTTTCCTCTTCATATTCAAGCAAGAAAGGAAAAAGAATTTATGGATCTACAACAAGGGAATATGTATGTTGTAGAATATGAAAATAAATTCATATAATTGAAGAGGTTTGCACCACATATCTATAGTACTGATAGGTAGATTACTGGTAGATTCCTGGAATGACTTAACCCAGGATTGAGAACAAAGGTGTTGGGTACCAAACCACGACCCTGATGGAGTGCGTAGAAATGGCCTCTAGATTTGAGGAAGAGTTTAAGAAAAACCAAAATGGAAAAAGAGTAGAAATGGGGAATTTCAATCCAAGACCTTTTAAGAAAAGCAAAGGGCTCATGAATAATTTTTGGCCACTAAGAAATCAAGGAAATCCTACTTTTGGACAAAATCAAAGGAGTTGTCCCAAGTGTAGAAGATTCCACCTTAGGAATATATGCCCTAATCCAATATAACAAAGACCTCCAATCAAGTTTTATAAATGTGGGGAACTAGGACACATGGAAAATAACGCAATAAATAATTGGTAATCAAAGAGGTGAAACTAGAGAATATCCCTCTATAGTAAGGAAGGGTATTTGCTATTACTGACAGTCAATCTTAAACCTCAAATGCAGTGATGGAAGGTACTTTGCTTATAACTAATAAATATGCAAAAGTACTATTTAATTATGGATCTACACACTATTTTATCTCCTATGAATTTACATCAATTATAAATCCACCATTGAAATATTTGAGGTATAACTTAGATGTGATAACTCTAGTCCGTGAGTTAGTAAGGGTAAGAAAAATTCCAACCTTTATAGGAAAGGTAAAACCAAAATTTCTGAAGAATAGATAATATAAATAGAGATGATATTACTTGAGAGGAAATCAAGGAAATAGTGAGTATTTTCTCTCCAAAATCAATAAGGGAGAAGAATTTTAATAAATATATGATTAATTTCTGGAGTAAGAAGGAATGGTTTTTAAACTTGAGGAAAATTTAGAGATAAATCAGACAAGGAAGAATAATGAAAGTCAAAAATTACAATCCCAAATTTTTTTAGAAAAATAAGTTGACCATGATAGTATATGGTTCACAATGAGATCATAGTCCATCATCTTGTACATCAAATATGAATTTACTAAGATAACTCAGTTGATGAGTCAGCACAAGAGTTCACCAGAATTCAGATGGATTAAATCTTATACTACTGACATAATAGATTTTGGGTATATTGGAATAGTTATGGACTATAAAAAATATTTTTTTTTTACATTAATGAGAAAATAGGCATAGTAGATCAGAAATAAGACCCTATAAACAAATACAGGAAGCTAGACATATTGTTTTGAAAGTCAAGCAATTTGGATAAATGTGGTGATTATAGAGGATGAATAATTCAAGATTATGGAGAAGGATATATTTTAAACTTTTCAAGATATATTAAGGAGTTTTCAAGATTTTCAATCTAATATGAGATTGAGTTATTATTGAATTATTACTTATTACAACTCAATTCTTTATGATATTTTAGAAAATGACATCAATTGATCTGAATAAGTTGAAAAGTCAAGGACTATTAGATAGAGGATTTATTTGACAAATAAGTTATTTTGGAGAACACAAGTATTATTAGAAAAGGGATGGATCATTATGGTTATGCACTAATTGAAATGATGAATAATGTTATTAAGGAGGTTAAGTAACCTCAACTATCATAAAATATGAGTTAGAAATGAAAGACATCATTCAAAACTCAATATAAACTTTGAGTTATATTTTTGGGATAAATGATATTTATGAATTTGATGAAGGAAAGTTTTCTTGGATAAATGAGCAATAGTTTGTATTGAAGATATGTGGATTTACTTTGAAATAGTATGAATTAATATGATTACCAAATTTGGTAAGTGTAAAGCCTAACTAGAGAAAGTAAATTTCTATGACATATGAATTCTAAGGATAATATTGATGTTGATCCTTAATTAGAGTAAAGAGAGCTACTATTTCATATAAGAACTTAGAAAGGATATAGAAAAGTCATTGTGGATTCTTTATAATGATTTTCAAGTATACAGTTTAGAATTTGTAACACTAGCATTACCTATACAGTGAAAAGGTAAATCACTGATTATGAGAACCTCAAGAATATTGAGGTGACTTAGTGATATTAAAATAATATTTTTTGCAAAGGTTATTATAAGATGATAGTGAAAATTGGAGAAAAGAAATATCATTAGAAGGAATTTTTAAAAGAAAATGATATAGAAATATTAATACTTCAAATTGAGATGAAATATTTACTTCCAAGTATTGGAAGGTTATACTGAGAACATAAATTACTTCAATTGAGATTTAACATTTTAGCCTTGGTTGATAGTCAAAGAACTATCCATACCTTGGAGGTTATGTTAAGGAGTATTTACATTTGAATGAAATGGGGAGTAACAATATGATGAGAATTACTAATTGGTAAAGTAAAGATTGATGACACTAGTCAAAAGAAATGTGAAATTTGAACAAAAGGATTACTCAAAGATATTAGTCATTTTGAAATGTTAGAAAATGTCAAGTTAGTAGTTTATGATTTAGCTTAAATGGTTAAATTATCCAACAAGTTATATGACTTTGAGAAATTCTACCTTTAAAGAAAAGGTAATATAATTGATGAATCAAAAGGAGATTAAAATTATAAGAGAAAAATTATAAATGAGATGGTGATAAATTTTGACGACGAAATTTTTATAAGGGAAAAGAATGTGAAAACCCCAATTTTTTTGAAATTGTTTGAAATTAATTGGAATTTTTACAAAACTTTAGGTGGAATATTATTTTCAATATAACATTATTTTTTAGAAAAATAATCAGGTCTTGAAACATAAATATTTGGAATCATTCATGAAAACCAGTTAGAATGACTGTAAGCACGTTGAAATCTGAGCTCGGGTGAAATGGTCAATTTACTTTTGCATGGGGTCCACAAAAGTTAGGTGAGCTAGTGGATAGCCAACTCAAGGAATATCAATGATGAAGAATAAACATGATGAGGAATCTCTTTTGATTTTAATAAGAAAAGAATAAAAATTATTTTTAAGAAATAATATAAAATTTAATTAAAATAATTCAGAAACAACCCTATAAATACCCCTCTTACTAGCCTACACGAATTTGTACAGATCCCCAAGACTCTTTCCCTCTTTCCCGCTCTCTTTCCTCCTCTTTCCTTCTCTTTTTTCTTTCTTTTTCTTTTCTTTTCTTTTCTTTCTTTTTCTTTTCTTTTCTTTTCTTTTCTTTTTTTCTTTTCTTTTCTCTCTCCTCTTTTTTCAGCCAGAGCGACTATCCCCACACACACTTGGCATAGGAACCATCCTGTCCTATGCTAGCGTGGCCCCAAACCCGCCTTCCAGCCTGACTCAGACAATGAACTGCTAGCTAGGGTTTTTCCCCAACTGGGCAAAAATCTTCACCGATCTTCCTCCTTCGACCAAATCACCAGCTCCGGGACTCATATTCCAGTTCCCCTCTCCCCGTTTCTTTTGTGGCACCAACAACCATCTCGGTGACATAAAAATCACAAAAATCCTAGCCGTTTGGCCAAGGCTTCAAAATTCAACAAGAAACCCTCTCTCTAACTCATCTCTCTACTATAGATTGGATCTAGGTAGGTCTACCTCAACTCCCCTTCAAAAACCCCATGTTTTTTGGCCAAAATGGGTAATAATCACTAGTGAATCTGTTCCACCAACGACTGGTTCACCGGTGAAACAGATCCAATGATCTAAGTGGAAATCCCCCTACATTGATCAGATTTGGAGATTCTGAATCGTTAGATCGGTTTAGAGGGTCCTAAAACCCTAGGATGTCCAATCATAGATCAATTCCCATTAGATCTAGTCATTGATCTAAGGAGCTGTTGATTTGATAGTCTAGATCAGACTGTCTTAACAAATCTTTAGAGATCTGACTCCGGGACGCACCCAAGGAGACGCGCAAAATGACACTTGACCTAGGTGCGCCTTCATGCATGCTCACGCATGCAGACCGTTGGGTGTGCGGTCACAAAGGACAGCGATGTGCGCTGCTTCACGATTATGGTGAAGCGCGCCACCCTGTTTTGTCGCATTTTGACAGTCTAGAGCAAATATGGACTGTAAAAAAGGATTTGAAACTTAAAATATTAATTTAGAGCTCATTTTAACTCCAAATCAAGATAAAAAAGAAGCTCTGAATTCCTAGTGAAAACTAGAATTTAATGGAAACATAAAATTTAAGTTTTATTCACTACAAATATTTGTAAATCACAAAAAATGGTACTAATTCCCAAGATCAGTCAAATCCAACATGATCATACCTTAGAATTCTAATCCATTAGTGACTTAATGATGTAACAACTTAAATAAATGGATTGGTTGTAATTGATTTGGCAGATCTTAATATCTTGACCATTAAAGGTAACAAAATCTTTGAAAATACATAATAATCTCCTTGATTAGATTGATCAAGGATGATCAGAAACTGTGAATAAGTATGGATGATGATCTAATGATAAGATCATGAGAAATGAATGGCCTAATGTGGATAATTTGGGATAAATTGAGATCTATGCCCTTTATTTTGATAAAATGACTAAAGATCTTCTTGATCAGTTGGATCAAGAAAGATCATATCATATGATGAGATGCATCAATGATTTAGTGATAATATCACATTAAGAGAATGTGATAAATCTGAATAAAAATGAAAGATCATTTTCTAAACCCTTAATAGGATGAAAAATGATCAAAATATGATCATGGGATCAAAATGGACAAATTGGATATATTCAAATGAGCATGTGAGTTATTATATTCTATTGTAAATCTTCTTTTATTTGTTTAGTAGATTTAATTGTTAGATTTATTTATTTACGCTTTAATGTTCATGTTATGTAAATTACATGAAAAATGTAATTAAATAAAAATAGACATTGATGAACATTTACAATGAATATGGACATGGACTTACTAATAGTAAGGGCTATAGTTAGTAAGAAAATATAAGGAATATCATTTCCTTGGCCCAAATTAGGAGAATAATAAACCCCATGAATGACATTTTAAATGTTCATAGATTTAAGTAAAATCAAATAGCAAGAGTACTTAGGGTTTAATGCTCCCAGGAACCTTATGAAGGTTGAGCTAAGGTCACCTTAGTAAATGCTGAACATGGTGGTTAAGGAGTTCTCTAATAGAGCCTCACTCTCCCCCCACCTTCTGGTATGTTTGTGAGGTCTAAACGGCTCCTTACGAATTGAATTAACCACTCTGTGAACAGCTTTTATCTGGTAAACCTTAATCAATTAAAAATAAGAGGAGCTGTCAAGAATTAGGAGTGCATAAATTATTTTCAATTAGTAAAACATTAACTGGTTGAATAATAATAAGATCATAAAAGGATAGTAAACTATCTAATCCTAATAAAAATGGTAATTAAGATAATCAAAGATCAAACAAGATCTATAAGGAGATCTTGAATGATTAAGAATCATAAGAATATAATAAGGTATATATGTTTTGAAGTAGTATAAATATTAGATTCAAATATAGATCAATAGATTAGACCCTTGATCAATAGGATCCAAGGAACAAGATCCAAATCATCCTATGTAAGGATGATCAAAAGAATAACTAGGAAGTATAAATGAGTTGAGGAATGATTGTATACATATGATTTGATAGATACATGAAGGATATGATAATCAAGATCCATGAGAAGATGGATTGTTGAAAGTAAAGGTAGGTGGACCTTAAGAATATATTCAATATATAAGATACATGTATTTTATACATGATCTTATCCTGATAACTATAAATCTATTATAATTCCCTTAGAATTGTTTATGAATCAACAAATGATGGTGAAATGAATACAAAGTAATTGATTAAGTAATTATGAGATTACTTATGGCAATAAATGATGTTGCAATGAATACAAAGTGACTGATTAAGTAATTATGAAATTACTTAATGGGTAGAATGAGAAGATTTGAACTATATAAGTTGGAGCCCCAAATCTTAAGGAAAGAAGTTATAGGCATGTCCTATTATAACTAGACACACAGTCTGTAAGTATGAAATATTATTTTCCATACAAGCATGGAGGCTTGTGATTTTATTTTAAGACAGGCTTATGCCTGGGGATGCCAATGCTAGGAGGGTTATGAGGGTTTGACCACCGCTCTCCGAAATTGATTATGATGATGATACCATGCCCAAAGAGAGGCAAAATGTGGGTGGGGCAATTATGGGAAGGTCGCCACTGTGACAGCCATGGTTGCCCCCATACGAATATGAATCTGTATTTTTCACCATGGTATCAGGGAGTATTGATCAATTATCTAGACGCTATATGGATTGAGACATCAAGCATGGTAGTCCTTGAGATTATTTTGCATTATGATGCACTTGATTATGGCATGATGAGATGCCTGGTAAAAGTTATTATCGATGTTGTATTCGAGGATGATTCCCAATACGATATGATTATATATTAACACTTAATGTTAATATTGAAATCAGTTTGGAAATGAGATATTATTGATGATATTGACTATATTCACAATTTTCAGTGATTTTATCTATATGTAATATATACATATAATCCATATAATGAGTGAGGAATGAAATGGTTATCCAATTGTATAAATTGATTTATATCATGGATATAAAGAACTGCTTATTTTGAGATATATTGATTACATTTCTTAAATCCCCTACCAAGCATAGCTTGCTGAGATATTGTAAATGTTTGAATATTTACAAATATATCAGATACAGTTAAGGAAGATTGGAAGCTCAAGACTTGAGAATAATCATAACCAAACTACTACTCAGGGTATTTACTTTGAGGAAGATTGTATTGATTATTTTGTAATTTGAAATGTAATATTTGGACATGGTATATAATGACTACTGAGGCTGTGTATGTGAACCACTAGATTGATCTTGATTTTAATAAAAGTATTTCTATTGATATTCAATGAAAATGATATTTTATATAAAAATCTATGTATAATAAGTAATTTGATGTGGTACTTAGGTTTATCACAAATCAATTTCAAAGAAAATATGTTTCCACTATTTGAATTTAAAAAAATTTCAAATCAGGGCCTTACCTTTACAAATATTTATGAAAATGTGTTTTAAAAACCTGGGTCATCACAATTTCAATCAAATCAATCATAAGAAGGCATGAAGCATATCATAAATATCTGAGCATGCAAGTCAATCTTGTCTTGAGTGTGTCCCATCACACTCTCACATCCAGTCATGAATACTCATACCAATCCTGGGTCCCTCGCCTAAAAGTCACACACTAGGTAGCTCACTCAACCCATTGGCCCTCCCACATCTAGTCGTCCACATAGGCTTCACACAATTTATCCATACCACATGGGCCCTCACCTGTAGCTCACACATCAGGTAGCTCGCTCAGCCCGTAGGCCCTCCCACATTTGGTTGCCCACATAAGCTTTACCTAATATATTCATAGCACATGGGTCCCTCACTTGTAGCTCACACACCAAGTAGCTCGCCCAACTCATAGGCCCGCCTACATAGGCTTCACTCAATGTATCCACACTACATGTGCACATAGAATAAGAGTATGGACTGCTATGCTGCCATGGCATTCACTCCAAGGTATAAACCACTATTGTTCGCCGTCGACACTGAAACAGGAGTCTACTATCAGCATGCATGGGGCCTAGTCGGACTCGCGTAGGTGGGCTACCCATGATTACCACGAACTGCATGCAGTGCCCATCATTAGGGTGGTGTCTATCATCCATAATGCTAAGAAGGCGAGTGGCCAACCCTACAACCCTCCTAGCATAGCATCCATCGCGCAGAAACACCCGTCATAAATCAACAAAACTATAAATCAAGAGTCCAAATCAATGCATAACAATCCTCGATAAGATCAAATCGAGAGAGTATTTTAATATATCAAAATCATGCTTCGAAAATTAATGTATAATGTTCTCAAATAATCCAATCAATGAAAGATGGAAATGTATCAAGAAACAGTGCATGAATCATGCAAATTAAAAGGTAGTATACACCTCAACAATACAAGATGAATAGTCATCGGAGAAATCTTGAGTTTGGCATACACGTCCATGCATCAAACAGCCCATGTAAATAAATCCATTGAGTAATTAATCATGATTTATAAAATCATAGGATAATAAATGTAGACACCTACCTCATCAGAATTACCACTAGTCTGTACCTCTCAAATCAGTCCAACCCAACATTAGTGTGATCCTCCATAGTTCCATCACCTAAATACATATCATATCGAGTCATACTTAGAATCCAATTTATTTAACTCAGATTCTTAATTACATAATATCATATTTTAGTATTCTAAACTATAGTATTCAAGACAATCTAATGATTTCTGGCCATGAAAATCTCAAGGCAAGGCCCGCCCTAATTGACTAATAATTCAAATAATAGTCAATTGGCCCACTCATAGCCATTTAGTTATTGTTCTTAATTATATCAATGCATATTTAGACCTATTAGGCTCAGATCACATCAATTTTAGGTAATTTATCGTTTAAACTAATTAATCAGGCATTTTTATATGAATATTATTCTCAATCATATCTAATTGAAATCAAATCAATCCATGAAATGATTAGGATAGTAATCTTAGCTTGAACAAGTCAATCTGAATAACGTCCACCTTTCTGCTTGGTTGGATCGTCCACCATTACCTCAATTGTGCTAGATCATCGGATATTCATGCTGATCTCATCAAAGATCCTCACCTAATTGCCCTAGATTACATAACACTTTAGTAATTCTAACCAATTAATCCAATTAAGAATTCCAAATGGTTTGGATAATCAAATTGGATCCAATTTCATATCTAGGTCATCAATTGATCCAAGCCGTTGATCCAGATTAGCCAAATCATCTCCACAAATGCTTTAGACCTGACATTCTTCTATAGATCCTTGATCTACACTCCATGGAGTTTGATTCCTTGTATCACAAGGATCGCAAGGGTACTCTTTGATCTCCAAGATCCTTCCTGGATTGTCCAAAATCAACCGTTGAAGTTCAAGGGTGTAATAGGGTCAAATGGGTCAACTCAGTCCCTTCCAAATGAGTCTGGGTGAGTTGACTCAACAAGTTGACTCAACCCTAACTCGCCAGGGGTCAAGGGAGACAGGGAAGATGGTTGGCTTCTTGTCTGGTCACTACTTAATTTTGGCCCTGATCTGGGTTACAATTGACACCTAAGGAAAGGGGGATGGCTGCTTGCCAGTAAAACCCATTCTGGGTTTTCTATCAACACCGAAATCGGGAATCTCCTGCATTGCTGGTGAATGCAGGGGATTTGGGGTTGCGAAACTTCTAGGCACCGACGTCGAGAAAAAGGGAGATGGGATGTGCAGGTGCCAGTGTAGGGGCCTTTGCCCAGGGAAAGTTCAATGCTTTAGTGATCGGAGGCGATCACCAGTGTTGCTGCCCAAGAGAGGGAGAGATCACGCAGGACTGTGGTAAACTATGTGAGTCATTGGGTTTCACATTCCTCCATTCCCCCGTCTTATCTTGTTCCATGTCAAGTTGTTCCACAAAATGACATAATATGGGGTGCCATTATCAATTTTGCCCTTGTAATTTAGTAAAAATTTTGGGTTTTTCTACCCCGATCTCTGTTTTGTGAAAAATTGGTGTTGTTGGATTTGTATCGATGCATACATTCCAAATTTAATAATCTCGAGTTCAAATTTTGAATTTACAAGAAGGTTATTTTCATAAAATCCTATTTTCATGAAATTAAATTATGATTTTTCTCTCCATTAAATTTATGATTTAGTATAAATAGAAAATGACCCAAAAATGAGAATTGTTATAGAGTCAGAGCACAAATACCTCAAGCAGGGTTGTCCGGAGCTAGGAAGAGGTCCAAAGGACGTTATGAGCCATGAGTACAACCCCTACTCAGAGCTGGTGACTGAATCAGAAAATATAGAGATTCCAACGACAAGCTCCAACCAACCCCATCTCGCCTCTTGCATTCTCTTTACTTGTACCTCATATACTTGATAAATGAATGTCTTGGTGATGCCAATAATTACATTGTAGTATTAAGTTAATTGTCATTCTCTTGTAAATTCCTGCCCTTCTAACAAAGACAAAAACGGAATTGCTTGAGGCCTAGACGAACCCATGGACATTTCAACTAGCGATAGTAAACTCCCAAGCTTTGACAACTTCGATCACTTTTGTGTGCCATAATGCAAATAAAGAAGCCCAATGGAAAGTAGAAGAGTGTCATTTCTATAATTAAAAAAAGGGTTTTGCAGATTTGCGTTTCCATTCATGCGTTTCTGCTAAAAAATCCAATGTTTTTTACTTTATGCATATTTGCATTAAGTTTTACAAAACTTTGTAAATTCGTCATTCCGTCAATTTTTCACCGTTACAATTTTGAAAATATCAAAAATACCCTCATCATCTTTCTCCCAATTTAAACATTACAGAAAATAGATCAATAGCAGACAACGTCGACGGAGAACGATGCCAACGGCTAAGACCATGTTTATACAAGATCACAGTGGACGTGTTTCATATGGCATGAATACCACCGCACAACTGGAGTAGCATAGAGGGGAGGGCCTTGAGAAGCACTCTGTGTGGCAGGATCAGCGGTTTTGTAGTTATTTGCATTGCTTTGAGTTTTGATAGTACCATGCTGCGTGCATCTAAAGCACCCTGTCTCACCTCTCTCTCTCTCTCTCTCTCTCTCTCTCTCTCTCTCTCTCTCTGTAGATCTTAGCAGAAGGGTATCATGACAGTGGCATCACTTATATCATACCCCAACGCAGAGCTATAATAGATCATTTGTTTGGCTGATATGCAACCTTTTGCCCTTCTGTGTGCGGTCATGTCCACTGAAATTCAAACGGCCATCCTCAATCAAATGCCGGAGGAGATTGATCATCACGTGGAGTTTTGATAGTGCCATGCTGCATGCATCTAAAGCACCCTGTCTCTCTCTCTCTCTCTCTCTCTCTCTCTCTCTCTCTCTCTCTCTCTCTCTCTCTCTCTCTCTCTCTGTGTGTGTGTGTAGATATATTTTACTTGAAGTTCTAGCAGAAGGGTATCATGACCGTGGCGTCACTTATATCATACCCCAACGCAGAGCTATAACAGATCATTTGTTTGGAACCTTTTGCCCTTCTGGGTGAGGTCATGTCCACTGAAATTCAAACGGCCACCCTCAATCAAATGCCGGAGGAGATTGATCATCACGTGGACTTTTGATAGTGCCATGCTCCGTGCAGCTAAAGCACCCTCTCTCTCTCTCTCTCTCTCTCTCTCTCTCTCTCTCTCTCTCTCTCTCTCTCTCTCTCTCTCTCTCTCTCTGTAGATCTATTTTGCTTGAAGTTCTAGCGGAAGGGTATCATCACAGTGGCGTCACTTAAAGCACGCCCCAACGCAGAGCTATAACAGATCATTTGTTTGGCCGATATGCAACCTTTTGCCCTTCTGGGTGAGGTCATGTCCATTGAAATTCAAACGGCCACCCTCGATCAAATGCTGGAGGAGATTGGTCATCACTTGGAGGTGGTTTCTGGGCTCCCTGGTATCGATGAAGGGCTTAGATGCATTGGGTTCATATCAAAGAAGGATAAAGCTAAAGCTTGTCATGGGGTTAGTTTTCCTTCTTTTGATTCTCTATGATTTGCTGTTCTATCCTTTGTAATTGGATTATCGGGTAATGATTTGTGGGCATCTTTTTAAACGTTAGAATTGACAATTGTTATGGATTTGACGAATTGGAACATGGGTTTTCCCTGTAAAATAGGCATAGGTTTGAGGTCCATCAGGATTGCTCCAATGCCGGAGGAGATTGATCATCACTTGGAGGTGGTTTCTCGGCTCCCTGGTGTCGATGAAGACTTAGATGCATTGGGGTCATATCAAAGAAGGATATGGCTAAAGTTTGTCATGGGGTTAGTTTTCCTTCTTTTGATTCTCTATGATTTGCTTTTCTATCCCTTGTAATTGGATTATCGGATAATGATTTTTGGGCATCTTTTTAAACGTTAGAATTGACAATTGTTATGGATTTGACGAATTGGAACATGGGTTTTCCGTGTAAAACAAGCATATGTTTGAGGTCTATCAGGATTGCTGATGTGTTTCACTAGAAAATGGCTAATAATATTGACAATTTCATAAGTGCTGTTGGCTTTGGAACATGGGCTCTGAAAAGGTTCACTTGATTTGTCGCAACCCCAATCCCCAAGGTCGCAATTTAGCAAAATCAAATGTAGTGATTGGACCAAGCAAGGCCTATGTGGCATTCATTCATTTTTTTTTTATTTTTTTTTAGCTAAGTGCTCTAGTCCTACGCAAGTCATAGTTTAGCTAATAGAATTGTTTGCTCTTTCAACTACTAAATTTTACTGAAATTTTGGCAAAGTCTCTCCTGTTTTTTGAACTTATGCATTTAATGCATACCATGCGGTTTACCTGATAGACAAGATAAAAATTATAAAGCTCCTGTATGAGACTCAATCTCCATATAATCCATCACAATACATCACGAAAACATCTGCTTGCTAGCTCAAAGTTTAAATGAATCCCATACATGTGCCATCAACATAAACATGTAGAATGCACAAGGCTAATCATCAAATAACAAGACATAATTTATACTCATCATCAACATACATATATAATACAAAATTTTTCATCTTAATGAGGCTTCATTCAATGTGCCATCAACTTGACTAGTTCCTTCAAAATAATAAGGTGACTTGCTAAGCCCAATAAGGGAAAAGAACTAAACCCATGCATATCTTACCATTCTTGTTGAGCTTAGCTCAACTACACATTAAGTCTACCATGGAGCATTCATTTCCATTTTAGCTAGTTATCAACAAAGTAATTAGCATGCATAATCAGACATAACATATTGGTAGTATAACAGAATTACTGTTTATTCCAAATTCAACTATGAAGCAATAACCATAGCATGCAAACCACCCATGCAATATCAACTTCTCAATCATGTCCAACCATAGGACATTCACAGTATGCAATTAAGCCCATGCAATATCACTTCCCCATTCATGTCCAACCGCAAGACATTCACTTCTATTTCAACAAATGAGTAACTAAGTTATGAATTTTATTCCAATTTAGAGATGCAAAATCATAAGCATAATATTCAATGAAGTTGCATATTCATTTAATGGTTTTCTCGGTAGTAGTAAACAGGCATGACATCATCGCCATAATCCAATAGTCATCTCCGTCAAGGTTTACCATCTTGGGTAGCCTACTATAGTATCATACATAAGGGAACCAAATCCTCAAGGTTTACCATCTTAGGCAGCTCCACTATGATTCCAAAGAATTTGGCAGCCCTTTCCCTTAGGGTTTACCATATTGGGTGGCTCCAAAGTCAGGTTCCCTCAGGATTTACCATCTTAGGCAGCTCCACCATAGTCGAAATCAACTAGGCAGCCCTTTCTGTCAAGGTTTACCATCTTGGGAGACTCAAGTTTACTAGCTCATCACTCGGGTTTACCATCTTGGGCGTCTTCACCGTGATCCCAAGAGACCAGTCAATCCTTTCCCTCAAGGTTTACCATCTTGAGAGGCTCAATACCTGACAGTTCATCCCTCAGTGTTTACCATCTTGGGTGGCTCCACCATAATTCCAAAGGACCAGGCAGCCCTTTCCCTCAGGGTTTACCATCTTGGGAGACTCCATAATTGACAATCCCTTCATTAGGGTTTACCATCTTAGGCAACTTCACCTATGTTACAATCAACTAGGTAGCCCTTTCCCTCAGAGTTTACTATCTTAAAAGGTGCATCATAGCTTATAGAGCAGCCCTCAGGACTTACTATTTTGGGATTGATCATTTTATCACATTTTGCATCATCATTATAGTTAAGTATAGTTACTCAAGATATCATAAGACAATTTCAATAAGTAATTACAATTCATACCATCCATTCAGCTAATATGATAATCTATTTATTATACACAATCATAGTGTAAATTTCAAGCGAATAGATTAATAAGAATTTAAGGATAAAGAAGGGTTTAGGATCCTTACCTGCGTCCAAGGTATAACTCACAATTCAACCACCAATGTCATTCACACTGCACTCAAAACCTTTATGATGAATACAAATTCTAAGTTAATTTTGGAACTCCATGTAATTTGCTATAATCACTTCTAGCTCTTTATTCATAATGTCATTGATCTAACCTCATATATCTAGATCGATGATTAGTACACCAATTGGTCGCAATCTAATTAGATCAGCACCATTGGTCTTAAATTGACGGTCTAGATCAAGTGTGCACCTCTAGAAGTTTTGATTTCTAACCTTTAAAGTAAGTTATTCCATAGTTCAATGCTTTTCTTCATAATTCATGGTTTGATCTTCTTTCTTAACCTTTGATCATCACTAATTTAGTTTTTGGACAGTCAGATAGGAATTCCCATCAATTAATCCATAATTCGTTTGTCATTTTAGTCATAATTTATTATTGATGGGAAATTGGAGTCACATTTTAGCAGTCAGATGCTAAGATCTCATATGCACTATCAAGTTTTTGATAAAAAATTCAAGGACTAATTTATTCCTAATTGACGATCCATCTTCATGGATGAAAAGATTAGGTGTGATTTATCTAAATAATTTTTTTTTCAAATTTTCACATTTTTAGGGGTTCACCGAAAAATGTCGCCATCGCTGGAGAAGGTGACTAGATTTCGGTCATTGTCGGTGAAACAAATAGTACCTTTTTGTAAAAAAATTTATAGGGGAGTGCTCAAAATTGGCTAAATTTTTTTTCTAGTGCTTTCCCCTTTCAATTTCTACTAAAACCACAATTTTTAGTTGTATTTTTCAATGGTTTTTAAAGTCACCATTTTTACTATTTTTCTCAATTTTTAGAATCATTACTTGAAGTATTTTCATGAAATTAGAGGAATTTTACTCCTAATCCCTTAAGGAATGCAATGAATGGTTCTAAGCAATGATCAAATGTCATTCTATAGATTGTATTTTTCAAATTCGTCAATTTTCTCATGGTTTTCACAGCTCCTATCATAGAAAAATGGTTGCAGTAACAAGGAATAGTAGTTGGGAATGGCTGGAAGGGAAAGGAAGAGAGAGAGAGAGAGAGAGAGAGAGAGAGAGAGAGAGAGAGAGAGAGAGAGAGAGAGAGAGAGAGAGAGAGAGAGAGAGAGAGAGAGAGAGAGAGAGAGAGAGAGAGAGAGAGAGAGAGATCTAAGGGATGGGGAATGGGAGAACTACTGGAAAGAAGGGGAAAGATGATGGGTAGGGGAGAGGGAGAAGTGAAAGGGGGAGGCCATCCGGTGATGGCTTCCTCCACTTTTTCGTTTATAGACGCGTGGGGAGGGAATGAAAGGAGTAGTTGAGTACAAGTATTGAGTCAGACTCCCACATGTCGAATCACTCCTAACTTGTCATCTTAGAACAGTACAGACAGGGGAGTGCCATTATCAATTTGAACCCCCCTTTTTCATTCCAAAAACTTCTAAACTTAAAGGTCTTGGTCTCCGTTTCAAGCATTCTTAGTGTCATTGGAAGGCTCTCATCAAGCACAATTCAATAATCGACCTTTCATCATCAACTTTGACATATTTTAATTATTTTATAATTACTTGATTTATGACAAATTTTTCATTTGAAAGCAAAATTCATTTTTAACTACTCTTTAGGACACGGGTGTGACAACACTTCCCCGCTTAAAGAAATTTTGTCCTTGAAATTAAGTAAATACCTAAGTCCTCAAATAGTTTTGGGTATTTTCTCTGGATTTCCAACTTCAGCTCCCATGTGGCTTCTTCTGTCCCATGATGTTGCCATACCACCTTTACAAGTGGTATCACTTTTTTACACAAAACTTGTTCCCTTCGGTCAACCACCTATATCGGTTTCTCCTCATATGAAACATCCTCTTGAATGGTAAGATTTGTCCAGTCAAGAACATGAGAAGGGTCTTGCTTATACTTCTGCAGAATCAACACATGAAAAACATCGTGAATCTATGATAACTGTGGAGGCAAGGCTAAATGATAAGCAACTTCTCCAACCTGCTCCAAATCTCAAATGGTCCAATAAATAGAGGAGATAACTTCCCATGTTTTCCAAAATGTGTCACTCCTAGTCTTAGCTGGGTTTTTAGGAACACGTAATCTCCTACCTCAAACTCCAAAGGTCACCTCCTTTGGTCAGCGTAGCTCTTTATTCTACTTTGAGCTATTAACAATCGCTGCTTGATTTGCTTCATCATTTCTATAGTTTCGATGACTATCTCAGGGCTTAATAATGATGTCTCACCAACCTTTGCCTAACAAACTAGGGATCGACACAATCTACCATATAATGCCTCAAATGATGCCATCCCTATACTAGACTAAAAATTGTTGTTGTATGAGAATTCCACCAATGGTAGATGCTTGGCCCACTTCTCGTGAAAGTCTAACACACAAGCTCTCAACATATCTTTGAGCACCTAAATCACTCTCTCTGACTATCCATCTATCTGGGGATGAAATGCAAAGTTAAAAGTCAACTTTGTACCCTATCACTTCCTGTAAACCCTTCAAGAACCAAGAAGTAAACCTCGAATCTCTATCTGACACAATGTATACAAGTACCCCATGTAACCTTACAATCTCACATACATATAGTCAACTCAATGTCTCGAGTGAATCAGTAACCTTCATTGGCAAAAAGTGCACTGACTTGGTCAATCTATCAACAATCACCCATATGCTATTCCAACCTTGCTTACTGTGTAGAAGACCTACCACAAAATCTATGGTAATATGCTCCCACTTCCGTTCTGCCACTGGTAATGTCTTAGTAATCTCATAGGTTTTTGATGTTCTGCTTTAACCTACTGATAGGTCAAACATCAAGCAACAAATTCAGCAATGTTCTTCTTCATGCCCTTCCATCAAGAGTGTCTCCTGAGGTCACGATACATCTTTGTACTACCAGGATGTATAAAAAATTAGACCGGTGTGCCTCACTCAGCAATCATCTCCTAACATCATCAATTGGAGGTACCCACAAGTCCATGTTGAAATAACTGCTCACACGAATTGTCCCATTCAAATACCACACCCCTTTTTGTAAGCCTTATCATAGATGCTGCAATGTGCAAGAAGTCCTTCACAAACCTCCTATATAATTTGCTAGCCCAATAAAACTCATAATCTCGGTTATGTTCCTTAGTCTTTCCCAACTCATTACAGCTTCAACCTTTGACGAGTTGACTGAAATCCCCTCACCAAAAACTACATGTCCAAGAAAATTTACCTTGGTTGCCCAAAACTCACACTCACTTAGTTTCACATATAGATGGTGTTCCCTCAACAACTGCAATGTAATAGACAATTGTTGTTAATGCTCCTTCTTACACCTTGAGTATATCAACATGTCATCCACAAACCTGATAATGAATTGATCCAAATAAGGGAGGACGATTCAATTCATTGGGCTCATAAAAGCTATTGGAGAATTTGTTAACCCAAAAGGCATCACTACAAACTCGAAGTGACCATACCGAGTCTTGAATGCAATCTTAAGGATATCTTCGTTCCTCACTTGTAGCTGATAGTATCCATTTCGCAAGTCAATCCATGAACAACATATAGATCCTCTCAGCTGATCAAATAGGTCATCAATCCTTGGCAATGGGCATTTGTTCTTTACCATCGCCCTATTCAATTGTTGGTAGTCAATGCATAGTTGTAGTGTGACACCCCGGGTTTTCTAAACCTTTTTCCAATACATAACAACAACAACAACAATAATAATAGTAATAACTTTCTTTATAAAATAGGCAGGATCCCTAAAAATAAAAACTCTCAATTAACATAAATAATGCAGCGTTTAAAAGAAATCCTTGAGGGTCATCCAATATCTAAAACCACAATAATAAACCAAAATCAAATCATCGATACACTGATCATGCTCAAAGTAAAACTACAACAAATCATAAACAGTCGTGAAAAGACAATAATAATAATAATAATAATAATAATAATAATATGTTTGAATTTTCCCAATATTAATATGTGATCACCACGTCATACACACATTGGCAAGTAAAGGTACACTATACAAGTAGTGTGAGTCTAATTTATCCAAAATGTCAACATCCATGTACAATCCAACAAATCTAAACACATGTCCATGAGACATACTCTAAATCAGTCTCTGAAATATAAAATGCAGATAGTCTCCGAGGTCCTTGCTTAATCAATGCTACTCCACTTGCTTTCACTTTGAATTATTACGCTCCAAATATGAGGCATTGCAAAATAAAGCAATGCCACAGCAAGCTATGCTTATGTAGGTGATTCACATTCAATAATAATTACAATAAAATCAATTGGTGCAAGGCATCAGAATCATCGTGAAATCTCATAAGATGAATATATACAAGGCATATGAAACGTTAGACATCCATAATAGATAAATCAGGAAAATCATGATCTAAACAAATCGTTATCAAACCTGAGAATCATAGCATGCAAGACATGAAAACACATGAATACAGCTCCATCATGATAACAAAAGTCTGTGTCCATAGAACAATATAATGCATGTCATGATTACAAAATGCCATGCCAATCAAGCCCTATGATTGCCTCAACTACACTCATGGCAATGGTAATGAATACTCATTCCAATGCTGGGTCCCTCACGTGCCTTTCTTGACAAAAGTCTGTCAGCCATCACCGGCCTACCCTCAAATTGGTATAAGACCCAGCTTACCCTGCTTCACCCTCAACATTCCAATGTTGGGTCCCTCACATGTAGCCTGCATCAGCCCTTTCCCGACTAAAGCCTATCAGCCATCCCCGACCTACCCTCAAATTGGTACAAGACCCGGCTTACCCTGCTTCACCCTCAACATTCCAATCCTGGGTCCCTCACATGCAGCCCCCATTAACCCTTTCCTGACGGAAGCCTGTTAGCCATCCCCAGCTCGCCCTCAAATCAGTAACAAGCCTAGCTTACCCTGCTTCATCCTATACATCCATGTCACATGAGCATACATAATAAGAGTATGGGCTACTATGCTGTAGTGGCAACCACACAAGGATCTCAAAAGGTGGGTGGCCAACCCCTCCTAGCATAGTACCCACTGGGCAGAAGCACCCATCCTAAATCAATAAACATGCCATAAGCCATGAAAAACTCTCATGTACAATAACCTCAATAGGTATGAACAAGCCCATGAAAATAAAGTACAGTCCATCACATGAAAAACATATTTATTCGTAAAATCGAATGTCAAGGAACACATTTATATAAACATGGTAAGATGCAAAACACATGCCTTAAGAACTTTAAATAACATGTCATGATCAATGAAATTCATGAAGAAATTTTGAATGAAATCACCTACTCGAAAAACACGGTACTCCAATCAAGAGCATAAGAAATGTCACATCGTATGCTCTAATGTACATCTCACATCATAAATCATCTATCACTTGGTGTTCTCACATCTCAAAATAAACAAATCCAAGTGATAATTTCCTTGATCTAGCAGTTAATCTTAAATTAACAGTCCAAATGGTCTGATTAACCCTCTATTAGGTCAATCTCGAAATAGATGTATGTTTTTCTAACATCTAGACAAACATCTGTGGGCTTTGATCATCAATTTATGTCATAATTTATTTAGTTGATGTCCCTTAGTCAATAAAGAGTTAGTCTCTATCATATCATGAAGTTTGGAGATGATCCATCCATTGGATCGCTCTTTATCACTTATAATTGACATCTAATCGTCCATTCTAACTATCCTCATCATGATCCTTCAAATTTCAAAATCAATATATAACATTTCCTAATTGAACAATTGGATGTTGCTTGACTGGATTTCTAATACTTTTAGAATTCCTTGTAGGTGAGATTTTTACACATGAAATTCCTGGAATTGGAATTTCTTGGAATTCAAGAATTTCAAAGTTTACACTTACAATTGTGGGACTGAAATTTTGTGGAACTCAAGAATTCCAAATTTTACACTTAAAATTCTGGACTGAAATTCGTAGAACTAGAAAATTCTAGATTTTACACTTAAAATTCTAAGCACTTGAATTCTATAGAATTCAAGAATTCCAATTGTCTTCTCCTTTCCTTAATCAAAACCTTAGATCTAAACAAAAATCCTAAAAACAGTAATGAATCAAGACAAAATGAAGATAGATTTTTGTGAAAAACTCACCTCCAAGTTACAAATAATGGTGATAGTCGCCGACATACTGAAATTTTTTATGACTATTCCCGTAGCAACCTTCCCCCTTTGATCCAGTGTTGTTTCTTCTCGGATGGTGGTGAAACCAAAGGGATTTTGTTTCCCTCTCTATGCAAAATGAAATAGATGGCTTGGATCAAAGATTCAAGCAGTCCCCCCTTGCCAGCAACAAAATTTTTATTTGCATTCATAAAAACCCCGGAAACCATCATTTCTTCTTCTTCTCTAGCATGGCTGTGTTTCTCTGGAGTGCAAATCGGCCTTCCTCTCCTTTCCTCCTTCTCCCTTCTCCTCCTTTCCCTTCTCCCCTCTTCTTTCTTCTTTCTTCTTTCTTTCTTTCTTTCTTTCTTTCTTTCTTTCTTTCTTTCTTATCTCTTTCTCTCATTAGGGTTTTTGTTAGGCATCGGGTTTTGGGAACAGACCTAAGTCTGTTCCTTTCATTCAAGTGAGGGCGTGCCATTATCAAACCTACTCCCCCCTTTTGTTATTTAATTTGTTTTCCTTTTATTAATTAATTAATTATTCTATTATTTATTTTAAAGTTTAATAATGGTGTTTTTACTATTTTGAACACCATGATATCAGCCAAAGAAAAGGTAAGCCATACTAATGGTGCTTTTCAACTCCATTGACTGCCAAATTCCAATTCCTACAAGTGGAGCCCACTCAGTGAAATTATAAAAATACCCTTTTGTAAGAAAATTACTATTTATTTGTCTGATCTCTGATTTCAGCAAACTTAGTGGCGTTAAATTCTATTTCTTGAGTACATTTTAATTATTGAGGTTTTAGCTTATAATTAAACCTCTAAAATTTTCAAATCCCAAATTCCTCAATTTTCACAAAATTCTAAAATTTCCCAAAATTAAGCATTTTTAGAATTTAAAAATAGCAGGTATT
This sequence comes from Warburgia ugandensis, assembly GCA_035236585.1. Lineage (NCBI taxonomy): Eukaryota > Viridiplantae > Streptophyta > Magnoliopsida > Canellales > Canellaceae > Warburgia > Warburgia ugandensis. The sequence goes on from CP141130.1 coordinate 52,098,131, forward strand.
ACACGCAGTGTGCCATCTTTCTTGCTTGCGAAAAACAATGGAGCTCCCCATCACGACATTCGAGGATGAATGAAACCTTTGCCTTGCAGCTCCTCCAACTGGATCTTTAGCTCTTGTAATTTAGCAGGCACCATTAGTGTGGAGCAATTGAAATTGGAGAAACTCTAGCAAAAAGCTCAATAGCAAAGTTGACCTCCCTCCTTGGAGGTAATCTTGGCAAATTATCAGGGAAAACATCTACAAACTATTGGCACAGATTCAATGCTAGTATCAACATCATCATGCCCTACCATGCTCGCCATCCACCCACTATAGTCTTTCTGGGGTTTGTAACCAACATGGACTTGTGGGTAGCCATAATCCTCGGTGGCGGAGAAATAAAAATGGACTCCACTAGGTAAGACAAAAGTAGCCCTCTTTCGACTACAATCAATAATGGCATGATACTCGAATAAGAAATCCATGCCCATGATCACTTTGTAATGAGTAATGTCCATTACCACTAAAACAAGCATCACCCTATGATTCTGCTGGAGGTATTGCTCAACACTATTGGAAACTCAACTTGCAATGTTGAGTTTAGTGGTTAAGTTTCCATGCTTAAGTCATGAATAGTTGAAGATGAAATAAAAGAATGTGTTGCACCATAATCAAACAACACTCTGACCCAAGTATGAAATAGGAAAAATGTACCTTCTATAATGGTTTGGTTAGATGGGGTGTCTGTGTAATAACCCCAATTTTTGTAATTGATTGAGAAAATCAATAAAGTTTGAGTTTTAGAAATTTGGGGCTGAAATATTAGAGTTATTTAGAATATACTTCTTATAAAAGTATAATCAAAGAATAAGACATGTACCATTGAAATTAAACTTAGTAAACCCTTTAGAATGACTATAAGCACGACAAATTCTGAATTCGGATGAAAAATCATTAATTTTCTTCATTTCTTGGACAAAAGGGTAAAATAGTAATTTTACCCAAAAATCAAATTTTGAGACATCAAAATTTAGAATGTACTGAGAAATATGAATCCAACACCACTAAGTACGCTCAATTCTGACATCATGGGAATAAATCCTAATTTTTTAATATATAAAGGGCAAAATGGTCTTTTTACACTATGTGGGGCCCACAAGGGACCCAAAAATGAATCCTATGGCCAGCCCACGTAAAATCATGGGTCAAACCATAGCAGCTGGTCTGGGAGAAGTAGGTGGAGAATGGGAGAATCCAATGCTTATTTAATAATAAAAAATTAACCATCATTATTGCATATCATCATGAAAGAAGACCAAATGCCTATAAATACAACCCCAAAAATCTTCCAAAAATATTCATAAAAATCCCACAAAATTTTCTTCATTTCCCCTACAAATCTAGACCTAGATCCATCCCCAAAAACCTAAAACTCTCAAGAGATCTCCCTCTTTTCATTTTCTTTTTCTCTCTAGATTGGAACAAGAGACCTAAAATCAATTAAGCACTCTATTCTAGATCTAATATCACAAATTTCATCGTCCAAAATTTCCCACCATACCTTATTTACAAAAACCCTAAAGAAATTTTGAGATCCAATTGGAATTTGTAAAAAAGGTGGATCTTTGGCCATATCTTCACCAAAAGGGTATTCTTTTAAATTGGATATATAACCAATGTTTTTTTCTCCAATCAGGTAGGTGGAAATACTTCTTGGACATGTTTACTAATGTTTATGAAAATTTTATTTTACTGTAATTGCAATTTGGTAATAAAAAGGTAAAAATAAAGTAAACCATAGAACCTTTAATTCAGGACGATGGAGTGCTCAGATGAAAATTTTGACCATACTAATCGATCCAGAAGGGTCCAAAACCCGTAGGGTAGAATTTTCATATAGATCGGATACTTTTTGGGCCCTCAATTGATAAAGGATTGATTGGACTGTCCGATCTCCTGATCGAACAACGCCCAAAACGCACGACGCGACGCAGCACAAAAATGCCACACACGAAAGTGTTTTTGCACGCGAGCTGCACGTGGGACATCGTCCCAATTGGGACGACGATGCTTCTGTCAAAACGATGAGCGGACATGCCCGCCTTGCGTCCCGGTTACGGGCGCGTGACGACAAGCGTTCCACTCGTCCCGTTCGCTTCTGTGGACGTCTCGGAAGGGAGCATCTGTAGCGCCTCTATGGAGAACGCTCCCGACAAGAGGGAGCGTTCCACCCGGCTCATTTTCGCCCTAAAATTCTTGGTCGTCCATTCCTTGGGCCCAGATCAAATCTAGGCCCTAGGAATGACTGTGAACTTCCAGATCTAATTTCGGAGTCATCTAAACTCCAAATTGAGATCGAAAAGAAGCTATGGAAAGCTTGAAACCTCTATTTTCTGATGAAATGATAAAATCCAAAAATTATGGAGTAAAACTTTCTGTATTAAAGAAACAAGTTTTTAATTGCCAAGATCTTCAAGATCTGGGATGATCAGATCTTGGAGATATGTTTTAATAATGATAAAATATTAGAATAAAGTTATATAAATGATTTATTTGGACAGATCTAAGAGATATTAAGGGATTTACCCACTATGGTAGAAAAACCCTAAAAATTACAAAGGGACCCACTTGATCAATAAGATCAAGTGTGATCAGATCCTTGGGATGGATGGAATGGATGTTGATATGATAAAATCCAAGAAAATCATGGATGGATTATGAAAAAAATGGATCAATATGATCTTTGGACCTTAATAAAGAAAACCCCCTGAATATAACTAAGATCCTTAATCAAAGGAAAAGATCTAAGATCTAATGGTTGGATCATAAGTGAAGATTTCTAAAAATATTAATATAATCATTTTCCTTTTCTAATAGCATCTTAAATATGATTTATGTTATAAAGCATGCTAGTGTAACTTTTAGACTTTAGCATGATATGTGATTATATTGTTATCATAGGGTGCTAGATTTAATTATCTTAGGAGTACTTTAGTATGATTTCATGCCATTGTAACTTAGGACCATGCTACAATTTCATATAAGATTATACTATAGCATGAGATTATACCTAAGGTCCATGTCAGTTTAAATTGAGTTATTAAGGTATATTAGTTAGAAATCATGCTAGTGTAATTTTAAGTACCTTACCTCATTATCATTAAGTGTTCAATTATGTAGTTTTATGCTTTGAATTTATAATTCATTTATGGTTAAATTTTATTAGTAGATCTACTTATTAAGAGATAAAGAGCATAAAACACCAAAAATGGGATCTAATGAGAAAGTAGAGTTTTATGACACAAATAAGAATGGAGTACTTTAGACTTAATTAGTAAGGGCTATAGTTAGTAGGACAATATAAGAATTATCAAATCCTTGGCCCAAACTAGGAGAATAATAAACCCCATGAATGATATTGTAAATATTCATGGACTTAATTAAAATCTATTTTTAAGAGTACTTAGGGTCAACATGCTTTATAGGAACCTTATGAAAGGTTGAGCTATGGTCATTCTAGTGAATGTTGAACATAGTGGTTAAGGGGGTTATATAATAGAGCCTCGCTCTTCCCCTACCTTCTGTTGACATTTGTGAGGTCTAAACGCCTCCTTACATGAGGATTGAAGTAACCACTTTGTGTTCACCCATTCAGCTAGTAAGCCTTAGCCAATTGGAAATAAGAGGAGCAGTCTAGACTTAGGCTTAAATAAGTTACCTTCAACCAGTAAAACATTAACTGGTTGAATAATATTAGTAAGAGCATAAAAGGTTAGTAAATTATCTAACCCTAATAAAAACTGTAAGTAAGATAAGGATGATCAAACAAGATCCATTAGATCTTGGATGATCAAGAACAATAAGAATAAGAATATTATATTGTACTTAGTATGCATGTTTATTAGTATGCTTGCTTTAGTTCATTAGATTAGATAATCCAAACCCTTGATCAAAGATGATTCAAGGAAGAAAACCAAGATCATCCTCCTTAGGGATGATCCAATAACTGAACTTAGATCAAAGAAGAACTGGATGATAGAAGATCTAGGACCTTGATCTTTATCAACATGTGTAGATTGTCAATCAATGGATCTATGAAAGATCAAGATCAAGGAGATGGACACAGTAAGAATTAAAGATAGAAAAATACTTAGATATGAATGATCTAAAGATCATTCTAAACATCAGATCTAGTGATCAATAGGATTGTTCAAAATTTATATAGTGACAATATATATGGATGTACAGATTACATACATCAGTCAAGATCATGGAAGATTTGGGAAAAGAGATCACTCCTTAAAGGTAGGAGGATTTGATGAATGCATTTACGTGGGATATACATGATTTAACTCATGACCTTATGTTGACAAGAGTAATGTTAATACTTGTATTAAATCCCTTGAAAACCTTATGATCCAACCAAACACATATAAGATGGTTAAGGATTAGACTATAAGTGAATAGGGAACTAGAAAATATTTCATCCCTAAGTAAACAGACAGATGGTCTGATATATATATGAAATCTATTTTACATACATGCTTGGAGGCTTGTGAGTTTGTTTTAATAGGCATAAGCCCAGGGGGATGCTATGCTAGAGGAGTTATAAGGGTTTGGCCACCCGCTCCTTGAAATTTGATGATGTGATGATACCTTGCCCTATGAGAGGCTAAAAGTTGGGTGGGGGCAATTATGAGAAGGCCACCACTGTGAAAGTCCTGTCCCCCCATATGGGCAGTGACATAATATTTTCCACCATGGTATCAGTGGTGAACAGGGCAGTTATTCGAGCACACTAGTACGAATCAGACTACATCATGGTAGCCCTTTTGATTATTTTGCACTATGATGCATATGAGAATAGGCATAGTGAAATGCCTCATCTTTTAACATAATGAAATGCTAGGTAATTGCATATTACCAATATTTCCCAAGAAGGAAAATTTTCAGTGTAAGATTAGCTGAAATACTAAATTCTCATAATAGAGAGAATTGATTAGCTTAGTTGGGAATGATATTTGACTACTTTCATAAATTTAATTGATTTACCCATGTATAGTTTGTACATATATGGATGTACATAACTTACAAAGTAAAGAGTAGAGACATGAATATGTTTAGGGATAATGGGATTATGAAGTATTGGAATTACATTGTCAATTATTATGCTTCTTGAATCCCCTACCAAGCATTGCTTGCTGAGATATTGTAAATGTTGCAATATCTCAGATACAGGGAAGGAGAGTTAGGAGCTGAAGATAATAGAAGAGTTGAAGAGAATAATCTTCAAGGTATACCCTTAAAGACATGTATTTTGCTTTGTTGAGAGTTTTATTGTATGGTGAGCTTGAGTTTTGGATTATGTAATTTGGACAAGTATTGTAATAGATTTGGCTGTACTGTGAACCACTGTATGGATTTTGGAATTTAATGAAAGTCTATTCCTTCAACGGAATTTTATCTTGTACAAAAAATTCTACTTATGTTATGTATGAAGTGATGACTTGGGTTTTACAAAACAAGTTCAAAAGAAAAGAATTTCCGCTGCTTTGTTTTGCAAAATTTTTTTACACTATTAAGGGCCTTGCCTTTCAAAATACATTACAAAACGTGTTACAAAAACCCAGGTCGTCACACAATACCTGATAGCTCGTCCCTCAGGGTTTACCATCTTAGGTGGCTCCACCATGATTCCAAAGATCTAGGCAGCCCTTTCCCTTGGGGTTTACCATCTTGGGAGGCTCCATAATCGATAATCCCTTCTTTAGGGTTTACCATCTTAGGCGGCTTCACCTTAGTTAAAATCAACTAGGTAACCCTCTCCCTCAAGGTTACCATCTTAGAGGGCATCATCATAGCTTACTAGGCAGCTCTCAGGGCTTACTATCTTGGGATTGGCCATTTTATCACAATTTTCCTCATCAGTATAGTTAAGCATAGTTACTCAGGATATGATAAGACAATTTCAATTCATACCATCCATTCAACTAATATGATAATCTATTTATTATACACAATCATAGTGTTAATTTAAAGTGAATAGATGAACAAGAATTTAAGGATAAACAAGGATATAGCATCTTTACCTACGTCTAAGGTGCAACTCATAATTCAACTACTAACGTTGTTCATACCGCGCTCAAAACCTTTGCAATGAATACAAATTCTAAGTAAATTTCTGAATTCCTTGCAATTTGCTATAATCACTTCTAGCTCTTTATTCCTAATGTTATTGATCTAACCTCATATATCTAGATTGACGATTAGTACACCAATTGGTTGTTGTCTAAATAGAATAGCACCGTTGTTCTTAAATCGACCATCTAGATCAAGCGTGTACCTCTAGAAGTTTTGATTTCCAACCTTTAAGGTAAGTTATTCTATAGTTCAATGCTTTTAGCCATAATTCATGGTCTAATCTCCTTTCCTAACCTTAAATCATCACTGATGGAGTTTTTGTATGGTTAGATAGGAAATTCCATCAATTAGTCTATAATTGGTCTGTCATTCTAGTCATAATGCATTATTGATGGGTAATTGGAGTCACATTTTTCCCATATCTACCTTCCATTCATATTTTTAATGGTCAGATTCTAAGATCTTAGTTTTTTCCTATGCACTATCAAGTTTTCGATAAAAAATTCAAGGACCAATTGATTCCTGATGGACAATCCATCTTCATGGATGAAAAGGCCAGGTGTGATTTATCCAAATCACAAAATTTTCAAAATTTCACATTTTTAGGGGTTCGCTGAAAAATGTCACTATCGTTGGAGAAGGTGACCGAATTCTGGTCTTTGCCGGCAACACAAACAGTACCTTTTTTGTTAAATTTTTATAGAGGAATGCTTGAAAATTGGATGAATTTTTGTTTCTAGTGTTTTCCCCTTTCAATTTCTGCTAAAACCATAGGTTTTAGCCAAAATTTTCAACAGTTTTTAAAGTCACCATTTTTACTATTTTTTCTCAATTTTCAGAGTCATGGCTTGACAAATTTTCATAAAATCAGAAGTGTTTTACTCCTAATCGCTTAAGGAACACAATGAACAATTATGATAATTGATGAGATGCTATTCTATAGACTGTATTTTACAAACTAGTCGATTTTCACATGGTTTTCACCGTTCCTGTCACCAAAAAATAGTGATAGTAACAAAGAATAGTACTTGGGAATGGTTGGAAGGGAAAGGAAAACAAGAAAAGAGAGAGAGAAGGACTTACTTGTTGTTCGATCAACTGTGCATGAGATGCCATGAGTGGAGTTCGTTGCGTGCTCTATCTAGTCGTCCTTTCCACCCTTGTCGGCATGGTGAGTTACAAAGCAAAAATGAGAGGGAGAGAGATGGAGTAGGATGATCTAATGGATGGGGAATAGGAGAACTTTAAGAAAGAAGGGGAATGCTGATGGGTAGGGAAGAGGGAGAAGTGAAAGGCGGAGGTCATCCAGTGATGGCTTCTTCCTCTTTTTCAATTATAGATGCATGGGGAGGGAATGAAAGGAGTAGTTGAGTGCACATTGTGAGTCAGAATCCCACATGTCGAATCACTCTTAACTTGTCATCTTAGAACAGTACAAACAGGGGGGTGCCATTATCAATCTAGACCCCCCTTTGTCATTTGTAAAACTTCTAGATTTAAAGGTCTTGATCTCTGTTTCACACGTTCTTAGTATCATTGGAAGGCTCTCATCGAGCATAATTCAATAATCGACTTTTATCATCAACATTGAGGTATTTTAATTTATATTTAAATTATTTTATAATTACATAATTTATGACAAAATTTTCATTTGAAAGCAAATTTCATTTTTAACTACTCTTTAGGACACGGGTGTGACATGATTATTGTTGAAGGAAATATTTGAATACTGTTTGCTATGTTGCATCTAGTTAGTTGAGTTTTGCTTGGGTTAGTAAATGCTCTGGAGTCACAGGAAACAGATTTTTCCCTTTTCCATTTTGAGCTGTTTTTTATGTTAGTGTGATGCTTTCAACAAAGGATTAGATTATCCTGCATGACATTACTTAGTTTAAGTGACAGGCCAGCCAATCTTGTTGTTGGATTGCTCGAAATATACTTGATCATAATTGGTCAGGTAGTCCACATTTCAGACTAGTTTACTATGAGTATCAAACAATTGCTTCTCCTCTTTTTGCCTTGATCCTCTTTCATTCATAAAAAAACAGCCAGATTATTGTAATTCAGAGTTCATTTATCAAAAGATTGTAGATTACTTGTTATGGGCTTCATTTATCAATAGTCAGATTCTTTTATTCATTTATCCACAGCTTCATTGAGAGACATGGATGATCAGGGGTGAAAACCTCGCATCAGCTAGGAAGGGGGGGAATGCGTCATTGGACATCTCTGTTTGGAGAAAGATGATGAGTATATTTTTGACATTTTTAATGGAATGGCAAATTTGTAAAGTTTTGCATAAGTTAATGGTAAATCTACAAAAAGTAAAAAACTTTGGAATTTTTTTATAACAGAAATGGAATGGCAAATCTGCAAAAAAATGTTAAAAAAAAAAAAAGTTAGAGAACACTCATCTTTCACATGAGATAGTGATGGACCAAAACCCATTTTTTCCCCTCAATGGTGGATACCAAAAGAATATTCATTGGACGATCTAGACCATATTTATCCAAAATTGATGATAACCGATGCTTTGGAAATTAAAGAATCATTATGAGTAACAATAGTAATGATGCACATTAAAATATGTGGCTAAAAAATATCAAGGAATTTTGGGAAAACTAAAGAGATCCGAGACCCATCATGCACATGGACAAAGGGGTGCAACATCATATGCAATGTAGTTGTTGTATGGTCTTTGCTCATGTAAATCAATAAACAGATCTTAACTATTGGAACTTCATCCTTGATCCAGACGCTAGTGATGTGATCTATTCATCTTTTCTCTTTTTTGGTTCCTTCTTTTTTAGACAAGTGGGGTTTTCTTGATCTCTTTATACCATCCTCTGTACATTTAGATCTTTCATAGTTTATTCCCTTATAAATTATAAGTAATCATTAGCTTATGAAAAATCATTGATGGAATGCATTAAATGGTAACTTATTTTACTTTGTATTTTATAATTTATTACATATCTAAGAATCATGGATGAAAGTATAACTTATAAAAGGTGAAAGGAAACAAAAAATCTATAAATTGACCAAAGAAACTCTATTGAACCATACTATGTTACTAGTTTCATGAATAAGGTTTTGAAATTTCTAATTAAAAGAAACCTTCTAGGAAAATTGAAGATACTTGTAAGTTAGGAGATTGAGAAGAGCTAATCGTATCAAGAATAGCCACCTCAAGACAAGAAGGTCCTCCTTAAACAATATATCAAGGACAAAATCAATTATTGAACATTTCCAACCAATTCTGTGCAATTGAAAACTCTTCAAGTTCTTAGATGTGTTCAGAGTTTGTTCCACAGACAACAAAAGAAAAAGAATACACGCGTTTTGTATATGCACATAATACATGAGAAGAGAAACCACATAAGTAATGGAAATTTTCATTCCAAAAGAAGTGGTACTTCATGACAATCTATAAACATTGAGGGGATGTAGTGCTAGAACTTGAATTCAAAACTCAAAACTTAGAGTTCTAGCTAAACTTGGATCTTGGGGTTAGAACTTAGGCAAAACTCCATTTTAATTCAGGTGGCTAGTGGACAATTGTAGGATCAAAGTTTTAAGAAGAAGGGATGTTAGAGTTGTTTTAAGTTAAATTAATTATTTTTACATGTTTGGACCATGATATATGACCAAAATAAATATGACCATTATACACAATTGACAAGAAATGTTAATTATTTTTCTGTATAATGACTTTGGTTTTATTAGTGGTTATATTGCAACTATTTTGTTTTGGTGTGTTTTTAACTATAATAACTCTAATGATTTTTAGCTCTATGGGCAGCTACCTTTTATCTATATGTAAGGGGTACTCCCTAAGCCATTCCTTACACCAACTCCTTTTCTCTCCCTATAGCTGTCAAGAGTCTGATTTTTGTTCTCTAGAGTCTACCAATTATAGGCATTTTTACTTTCTCTTCTCTTAGAGTTTGGCCAGTTAAAGGTATTCTCTACTTTATTATTTAAGATTCTACCTAGTTAGTGGTATTCTCCACTTTATTATTTAAGAGTCTACCTACTTAGAAGCATTATCTTTACAAGGTTCTTTTAATTATTGAACTCCTTTAGTTTTGGAGTTGACGCTAGAAAGACGAGATCCAAGTTTACTGATCTTCTAGATTTTTAATTTCTAAAGTTTTTTTTTTTTCATTCTAAGCAAGTGGAGTTTTAATAGATAGACCCAAACCAATGAGCTACTTGGACCCATGACCAAGCACAGTCAAGTTCCTTCTTACACTACTCTAGAGTTACTGATCATGTAAATCTCTTATTGTTAATACCAGTTTAATGATCCTGATATTCTCATGTTATTTAATTTCTCATATAAACTTCAAATTCTTGATCTTGTCTTTTAGGTGAAGTGAGCTCTAATTGTGTTTTTTAGATGATCATGCTCTTTAAGATCTAAAGTTACTTTATCTCTTGGAGATTTTCTACAAGAAAAGAAAGAGAAATATTATTTTGGAGTTGATATTTTTTTGGTTTTATAAAGGCATACATAAATTGGAGATTAAAGTATTGGCCCTAGTGTGATAGTGCAAATAAGTGCAAGAAAAAGATTGAGTTTCGATTGGTTCCTGAAGATAGAACTGCTGAGATGCCTTACTCATTTAGAAGGTATTGATTATATTCAAGAAGTGGTATTTGCTACATGCCTATAAGCTAGGTTCAAAGAATTTAGTTTGTGCAAGTTAAATATTTTCCAACAAGGGGCAGATTAGAAGATTTTTGTTTAGTACTTAGGTAAAAATAGAAGATGGTAGGATTAGATTTCACACTAGGAGAACACAAAGCTAGAAAATTGGATTGCATGATCTTCAATTAGGAAATAAGGCTAAAAAATAGTATTAGATTTCAAATTATAGGAAGAGAGAGAATTTGAAATAAAAAATAAAGCTAGATAATAGGATTAAATTATAAAATGCATGCATACCAATTCCATAAAAACAACAAGATTAAATGCTAAGGAAAATATAACTAGAAGATAGGATTAAATTTTGTTTATAAAAATATGATAAGAAAGATTAAGTTTTAAAAAATTTGTTCAGTTTGAATTTTTATCTATTAGATTTTAAATTTACATTAAACAACTTGAAATTTTTTGTTGTTGTTAAATATGGGCCCCATCTCCCATATATGTAGTCTTCACGTAAGAAGGAATACCAAATAACATAAATAAAATTTATGCTCGAGAGTAGAAGAAAATGACAAAAATGAACTAAGTTGAATTCAAAAGTAGAAGTTTTGATTTTTACAAAATACATGAGGTTCCAAAACCCTATCGGCAAACTTAGAAGTTGGAAATAGAACTTTGAATTATAAACCTTTGTACCTCTTTTCAGATCTAAGAGGTCCACCAATTCTGCCTCCATGTTCCTAAAAACTACATTGGCTAAGTTATAGATTTGTTAAAACCCATCTGATAATTTATGAATGTTTAATTATAAATATAAGGAACTACTTCCTAACATGTTCCTTCTCCAATAATCTTCTAGAATATTAAAAGGTTAATATGGTGAGATATAAATTGGACCCCTTATGAGGACAATTAACTCTGCCTTAGTATAAGACACATTTTAGTGAAAGAATTTATCAAGTAGCTATTGAATCTCCAATGGCAATTGAGTCACCTTTGAGGGAATGACTAAGAGCCTTCAATGATCCTTTTGAGTTTGATTCTTCCTAAGTATTTGTGATTTCTATTTTCATAACTTAACTTTGTCCATACTTTTCGGTCTACATTTTTAAGATAACAAATGTTAGGTTAGGTGAGTTTGAAACGTAAATTTATTAAATCTTACTCATCCAATTTGAAGATACCATGAGTCAAACTAACATTTGAAAAAGTGAGACATTTGAGTGATGTCCATTTCCTATATCACACACATGCTTCACACTACAATATTATTTTTCATCTCTTACACAAACCATTTCATGCTTTTGTATTATCAATTGAAAAGAAACATTGTAAGCTTTTGCATGTCTTATGTCAATGACTTCTTATTTAGCATTTAAAAAATATGACTTATGTAATGTGAGTTCCATGCATTTCATAAGGAAGATGTAAATATATGTTAATTCTCATACACCCACACTCACACACATGTATGTATGTATGTATGTATGTATGTATGTATGTATGTATGTATGTATGTATGTATGTATGTATGTATGTATGTATGTATGTATGTATGTATGATACTACTCACTTTTTTTAGGTGAAATCAGCTTGAATTATTTAATTTTTTGAATGTTCAACAACCAAAATATTCAGCATTTTGAAAAACAAAAGGAGTATATATATTAAAATTTATAGATGCTATAGACTTGAATGACTTAGCCTTGGTATGGAAACCAACTAAGTGGTAACTTCCAAATTTAGAAAAACACTATTCTTAAAAAAAAGATAGGTGCAATGACTCAAAGGAAGCTATTCTAGTAAGTAATGGGTTCAACTACCTTGGTAGAAGAATCTTTTAGCAAAACTTCAAAAAGGATGACCTTATATATTATGCATACGTACTTGTACTAAAATGCCAAATGATTAATCATGATCCAAACCCATATGTTTTTTAATTTTTACATGAAACATTTCAAAATTCTTGTGAATCAATTCCACAAGGAAGGTTTCTTCAATTTTAAAAGAATCTTAGTAAGAGTTGGCACTCAAGTGTGTGCCAAAAAGTTGATGCCTCACTTTTTCATGAATAGTGACTTTGTTTTAGAAGATCTGAGCCATTCATCTTGTTGGGAATGCCTTAGATAGGTTGGATACTAAATTTCAAGAGCAGTGGGTGCTTAGAGCCTTTTTATAGTATTTAAATATCACAGCTAAGTGGTTAGGATCATCCAAATCATTAATTTTTCATCACTACTACATAGAAAGGTTTTAAAGCTAGCATAAAGAAGTCACTTATATGACTGTCAACTTCATAAATATTTTAGAAGTCATTTGAAAATAAACTACTTTAAATATATATAGTTAAGAAGTCGTTTAAGCCTAAGCGACTTTAAAAAATTGATGTGAGGAGGGAACGACTTTAAAAATTGATAACTTTTGAAGTCATTTTAAGGAAGCGACTTGAAAAGTATTGCGATAAATTTGGCTAGAATATTTTATTTAAAGGAAATGGACTTTTAAAGTCATTTAGTGCTAAGGAACTTCAAAAGTGAGATATTTTCAAAGTCATTTAGCACTAAATGACTTCTAAAGTTTTCAATGGTTTATAAATAAGCTATCAAAGTACGTTTTTTCCTTATCATCTTCTTCTCACTATTTTGGCATGACAACTTCATTTTTGGGCATGATGTTGCTCTCTTTTCTCCTTCTTACTTTTCATTTTTATATTTTGACTCTTTGTGTCATGGAAAAAACTGTAGGTAAACCACTACTTCTTCTAAATCACACGAATATTTCTTTTCTTGTTACTAACTTTTTTGTTTTTTTATGTTATAAATAATGTGGGTTTTCACACTACATATCATGGGGTTAAAGAATCTATTTGATCATCCTAATTTTGACAAAATCATATGATTTCATTGAAAATGACAACTACTTCTCTCTCAAGCCTCACTATTGAAGAAAGGGGGAACAATATGATTTGTGGTTCTCACCCATAATTAGTGTTTGATGAAGAGTGGTGGTTATAACATCAACTTTTGGACTATTTTGAAGAAAAGGAGTGGTATTAGCTAAACAGTAGGCCAGATTTTGATGAAAAGAGCAAATTCTCTATTTGATCTTGGCTGACAAGATCTAAGAATATGTAACATTTTAATATATATATATATATATATAACATTGGATGTAATAAAAAAATAATTTGATTTCCTTGTTGATGTGTTATATATATATATATATACACATATGATAGTGTTGTAAAATCAGTTTCACTGTGTACTATTTATGTAAATTTGTTATGTACAAAAGCTAAATAAATATATTTTTCATTTGAAAATTTAAAAATTATTTGAAGTCATTTTCATAAAAATGACTTTAAAAATGCTTAACTTTTGAAGTTGTTTTAAGGAAGCACCTTGAAAAGTATCATGATAAATTTGGCAAAAATATTTTATTTAGAGGGAATGGACTTTTAAAGTCAATTAGTGCTAAGTGAATTCAAAAGTTAGATATTTTTATAGTTGTCTATCACTAAAAGGCTTCTAAAGTCTTTGATGATTTATAAATAGCTGTAAAAGAACATTTTTTCATTTATCTTCTTGTTCTCATAGTTTTGGCATGACAGCTTCATCTTTGTGCCTTATGCTGCTCTCTTTTTCCCTTTTTACTTTTCATTTTTATATATTGACTATTTGTGTCGTGGAAAAAACTATAAGTAAACCATAACTACTTTTAAATCACATAAATATTCCTTTTCTTGTTACTAAATTTTTTGTGTTTTTATTTTGTAGAGCACGTGGGTTTTCACACTACATATCAAGGGGTTAAAGAATCTCTTTGATCATCCTAGTTTCACCAAAATCATATGATTTCATTGAAAATGCCAACAACTTCTCTCTCAAATCTCATTATTATAGAAAGAGAGAACAATATGATTTGTGGTTTTCACCCAAAATTAGGGTTTGATGAGGAGGGTGGTTATAACCTCAACTTTTGGCCTATTTTGAAGAAAAAGAGTGGTGTCATCAAAATAGTAGGCCAGATTTTGATGAAAAAGAGTAGATTCGTTGTTAGATCTTGGCTGCCAAGATCTTATAATATGTAATATTTTGATATATACATGTAATATTTTGATATATATGTAACATTAGATGTAATAAAAAAATAATTTGATTTGCTTGTTGATGTGGTTGTTTATACGTGTACATATGATTGTGTTGTAAAATCAGTTTCATTGTATATTTATGTAAATTTGTAATGTACAAAAGATAAATTAATAAAAGTTTCAAGTGAAATTTTAAAAATTATTAAAGTCATTTTCAACAAAACAACTTTAAAAGTTTATACTATTAAAGTTGTTTTATTTAAAACAACTTTAAAAGTCTATATTATTAAAGTCATTTTATTTAAAACGACTTTAAAAGTATATAGTTTTAAATTTATTTTTAGAAAAATGGCTTTAAAAGTATAGACTTTTAAAGTCATTTTTTGTGAAAACAACTTCAATTGTTCTTCTATTTTAAGAATTATTTTGTCCACTTTGCCTTATGCTCTCTGTTTAATATTTGTGTGCAAAAACTATACCAGACTTTTGTTTCCCTACTCCAAACCAAATCCTACCTATGTGAATTGGAATTACATTAACTAATTTGGGGTCAATATCAATTTTTGAGTGTTGATTAGTATCTCTATGTTTGTCTCATAAGTATTATGCTTATTTTAAGAATTTTTACAAGGTTGTGGGTTAGAAATTGTTCTTTTGAAAGTTGATTTTATTCATGAATGTGTCTGTCATAATCTGCATTTTTTCATTGTTAATTGCAAATTTCCATGAAATGTTGTTATTTTGAATACTTGTAATTCATGTATATCTAATGTTTGTTAAAATGTCTAACCTAATCTTTTCATGTCTTACAAGTCTCCACGCAAATTTTCTTCGATTTCTTGTGATAATGGACAAATATGCTTGGATGTCTATGACAAGGACATCAAAAGAATATGAGGAGGGTACAGAAAATTTCATAGAGTTTGCACTTAGGGTAGGTGTTGATTGTAATCACATTCATTGTCCATGCTCAAAATGTGGAAACTTGAAAAAAAAGTAACTATAGGGGTGTTGAGAGAACACTTGTGCTTTAATGGAATTGATGAAAACTATCACCCATGGATTTGGCATGGAGAAGAACTTCTGCATAGGCCCTCGATAAGGCCTAGAATATATGATCAAGACACTGTAAGAAGCGTTGGAGACAGTCGTATAGCCGTACCAATATTTCGAGATGCACATGATGACTTCCAGGATGACCCTGAACAATTTCATGCTACATTAGAGGAAGCCAATCAGCTATTGTACCTTGAGTGTAAAGATTATACCAAGCTATTCGTAGTGGTAGAACTTTATAGTTTTTAGATCAAGGTTTTATAAAAGTCTTGAAAGTGGTGGGTAAGATGCTACCGAAGGATAATAAATTGGTGAGGTCCACATGGTAGGCAAAGAAAACCATGGCTGCACTAAGGTTGAAGTATGAGAAGATACATGCATGTCCTAATGATTACATCTTGTATAGGAAGGAGCATAAGGATAAAACTACATGCCCAACTTGTGGCAAACCAAGATGGAAGTTAAAGAAGAATTCAACTGAGACCATTATAAGTGTTCCTGTAAAGGTTTCTCTGGTACTTCCCCCCATTCCAATGTTCAAAAGAATGTTTTGTATAACAAAAACAACAAAGAAATTAGTGTGGCATGCCAATGACAAATAGCTTTTCATGCCATCCAACAGATAGCCCCGCATGGAAACTCATAGACTTCATGTGGCCTAATTTTGGTGAAGAACCTAGAAACCTACATGTAGCATTATCTATAGATGGGATTAATCATCATGGTTCTATGAGTAGTAGGTATAGTTTTTGGCTCATTATATTAGTTTGTTACAACCTTCCATCGTCTCTATGTATAAAGAGGAAGTTCATGATACTAACTATGTTGATATTGGGTCCAAAGTAGCCAAGAATGTCATTAACATGTACTTGTCTCCCTTGATTGATGATCTTAAGACATTATGGGACGTAGGCATTGAAGCATATGATGCATACAGGAAAGAATTATTCAACCTAAAGGCTATATTGTTGTAGACAATAAGCGACTTCCTTGCATACAACAATTTGTTTAAATGCATTGCGAAGGGATACAATGCTTGTCTTATCTGTAGTGATCAAACATGTGATGTATGACTTAAACATGGTAGGAAAATGGCATTCATTGAGCATAAAAGATGGTTGCGTAGAGACCATCCATATCATTCTAAGAAGGGAGAATTTAATAAGAGTGTAGAGACAAGGACACCTCCAAAGATGTTGATAAGACATTAGGTATTGGAGCAGGTTGAAAATATTAATGTCTTGAAGGGCAAGAAGACAGAAATCAAGTAAACGTGCAGGTGAAAGTAATTGTAGAAATTGTTGGAAGAAGAAATCAATATTTTTTTGTCTGCCATACTATAAATCACTAGATATGACCATGTGTTTGATGTCATGCACATTGAGAAAAATGTGTGTGAAAGCTTGACCTGTGCCTTGCTTAATATCTCAGAAAAAATAAAGGATGGACTTGCAACTCGAACGAATCTTATGAACATGGGTTTGAAGAGGAGGTTGCACCTTGAGGATAGGGGTAGTCGAGGAACATACCTGCCTAAGGAAAATTGTACTCTCGATAAAGAGGAGAGAAGAATAATATGTAAAAACTTGTTAGAGCTCAAAGTCCTAGATGGCTGCTCTTCGAACTTTAAAAACATTGTTTCTATGAAAGAGTTAAAATTGTTGGGGATGAAGTCCCATGATTGCCATGCATTGATGCGACCACTACTTCCTTTAGCAATACGTTCTATGTTACCAGACAAAGTTAGGGGAGCTATTACAAAATTTTGCTACTTCTTTAATGCTTTATGCAAGAAGGTGGTTGATGTTTCAAAATTACAAGAAATTCAAGATCGTCTGGTGACAACTTTATGTGAGCTTGAGACAATCTTCCCACCATCCTTCTTTGACATCATGGTACCCTTAAAAGTGCACCTCATTGATGAGGTCAAACTTTGTGGGACATTTTACTTGCAATGGATGTATCCATTTGAGAGATACATGAAAATTTCAAAAGGTTATGTACGCAATCATAACTGACTAGAGGGGTGTATAGTTGAATGTTATATTGCAGAGGAAGCAATGGAGTTTTGCACAAAGAATTTAGCAGGAGTGGATGCCATTGGAATCCCAAGAAAGAAACAATCAGTTGCATTTCATGATCCAAAAGGTTGACGAAACTCTATTGAGTGGTCGTGTATTGACCATTGACTATAAAGAATGAGACCAAGCACATCTTTATGTGTTGCGGAATGTTGATCAAGTCCAACCTTACATTGAGTAAGTTGATCATGCGTCCATGCACTTATGTAAAAATTAATTGCTGATGGTTAATTACATTTTCCATGATTACTCTATTATTTTGTGTGTGTGTACGTAGTGAACACATGGATGTACTCAAGGCAAAGAATCCAAGTTATGCAAAGAATCAAAAGTGGTTACAATCTGAGCATTATCGCACTTTCAATAATTGGTCGTGTAAGAAGGTAAAATGAAAGAAAGCTCACTTAAGTTAAAAAACTACATTTTGTATATGTATGTATGTATGTATGTATGTATGTATGTATGTATGTATGTATGTATGTATGTATGTATGTATGTATGTATGTATGTATGTATGTATGTATATATTAATCTTACGTACTTAAGCCTACTTAATATACACAGATTCAAGATCAGTGAGAAGTAGCAGGCAATGATATATTAAAAACCTTGGGCTAGATAGCAATGAGACCACGACTAGAAGTAATAAAATATGCCAGATATGCCATCGATGATTATCACTTTTACATAAAAGACCATGATAACTCAAGAGTGTAACAGAATATTGGAGTTAGCTTAGTTGTGGCAGATGATATTTAAGTTCAAAGTTCAAATTGGCAGATGATATTTATTATAGGGTTATAAGAGAGATATGGGCCTTGGATTATACTTTTAGAACTATGGCTGTGTCTAAGTACAATTGGGTGGAACACAATAGCATAAAAAATGATGCCCTACGATTGATATTGGTTGACCTCAATAGGATTGGCTATAAAAATGATCAATTTATTTTGGCATCTCAAGCAAAATAAGTCTTTTACATACAAGATGAACATGATAAGAGATGGTTAACAGTTTTATCACCCTGTTCGAGGGATTTTTAGGAGGAAGATGACCTAGGAGATGTTGAAATCAATTACCCTCCTATTACCAAAACAATCCCATCAATCGAAGCACTACTTGGTGAGAATGAGGATTATGTGCGTGATAAAGGTGAGGAAGGTGCTTGGGTTTAAAAACAATATATATTTTGGGGTATATGGAATATGTATATTAGTAATTTGTAATATATATAATTTCATGTTTATAATTTTTAGCTCTGCTTTTATCATGAGCTATATCGATCAATATTAACAGTGAGCTATATATATTTGTGCATAAAAAGAATGCAAGAATCAATGTTCACTATCATAAAAAAGCTGTTTCATTGTAAATTACTTGTTAGATATTGTGAAGTACTAACACAACAAGTGTATATATTTTGAATTAAAAAATTATAAAAAAGTATAAAATATTGTATACTTTTAAAGTCGGTTTCAAGAAAATGACTTTAAAATTTAAGTCTTTTAAAGGTGTTTTGTTGAAAACAACTTCAAAAGTTAAGACATTAAATTCATTTTAAGAAAAATGACTTTAAAAGCTAATACATTTAAAGTTGTTTTCAATAAAAATGACTTTTAAAGTTAAGACTTTTAAAGTTTAAATTTTCTTCTTTTTTTTTAAAAATATAACACACATCATAATTAAACATTCATCTTTTTTTGCTTAATGTTCTTTTATTACTATAGTTTTTGTACTTCTTTGGTTGTCACATATTCTTTCTACAATATTTTGTGACGTAAGTAAACTTTGGAAGCTTAGTGTCAATCACATATGTACATATTTAACCCCAAACCCCAAACCTTGAACTCGAACCCTAACCTTGAATCGTAATTCCATATTTATATGTGCTTACAAAGAATATATGCATGAAACTACTATATATATTAACTTCAAAAGTGTACACTTTTAAAGTATGTACATCAAATAACAATTTATAAAAGTTTAACTTATGTGAATTTAGTGTCAGGAAAACTTTTATATACATATATATCTATATATATATATATATATATATATAAGAACCACAGTCTCTCTCTCACACATGCACACACTTGCATATATATAGCTCATGAAATGGATAGGAAAATTTAAGCTAACACACCCACATTCCCATGTAAAAATTAATATACCATCTTATTTTGCTTATGTTCTTTTATTACTACAATTTTTGAACTTCTTTGCTTATCACATATTTTTATTTCTTAATTTTGGTTATCACCGTATTTTGTGGCGCAAGTAAACTTTGGAAGCCTATAATGTCAATCAAATATATATTCTTTTTCATTTAAATTAACTAACATATATTTTGAAATTAAAATTAAATAACTTATTTATTTTTCATATATTTCATTTAAAATTAACTAACATATATGAAGTACTAACATGAAAAGTGTATATATTTTGAATAAAAAATTTATGAAAAAGTGTATACTTTTAAAGTCATTTTTCTCTAAACAACTTTAAAAGTCTAAGATTTTAAAGTTGTTTTATATGTAAATGATTTTAAAAGTCTACACTTTTAAAGTCATTTTTTATATGAGTGACTTCTTTATTCACCCATATTTAAACCACGAAATAGACTTCCAGCCCAGACAAAAAACTAGGGAGAAGAAAGAAGAGAAGAAGAAGATCAAGGAGGGAGAGGGCAGTACGTACCTAGCTGGTCACAGGGGGATGGGTTCCGATAGGGGAGGGGAGGAGGGGAGTGTGTTCGGGTAGGTGCGGAGAGGGGCGGGGCGGGGTACCAAAGAGGGGTTCGAGTGGGATATCGGAGAGGGTGCAGGGTGGAGGTTTAGGTGGGTTACCAGAGACAAAGGAGGTGGGGAGGTGGTTCGTGTGGGGACTAGAGAGGGGGTAGGTGGAGGGTAAGGAGGGGGTTTGGGTTGGGACCGGAGAGGGGGAGGTGGGGGCGGTGTGGGGTTTTAGGTGGGGTATACCTAAGAGGGGGAGGTGGGGGGTAGGGTGGGATTTTGGGTGAGGACCGGAGAGGGTGAGATGGGGGCGGGGAGGGGGTTTAGGTGGGGACCGGAGACGGGGAGGTGGGGTGTAGGTTGGGGTTTCAAGCGCGGTATACTAGAAAGGAGGGAGGTGGGGGACATGGTGGGGACTAGAGAGGGGTAGGGGGTTCAGGTGGGGGGCATGGAGGGGGCTTGGGTGGGGACTAGAGAGGGGGAAGGTGAGGGGTAGGGAGGGGCTTCGGGTGGGGACGAAGAGGGGGAGGTGAGGGGCATTGAGGTTGTTCGGGTGGGGACCGGAGAGGGGGGAGGTTGGGGGTAGGGAGGGGTTTTGGTGGGGTATACCGAGAGGGGGGGAGGTGGGGGCAGGGTGGGGTATACCGAGAGGGGTAGGGGGATTGGAGAGGGGGGAGGAGGGGGTTAAGGTGGGGACCTAAGAGGGGAGAGGTGGGGGGCATGTAGGGGATTCGGGAGGGGAACAAAGAGGGGAGAGGTGGGCGGCAGGGAGGGGCGAGAGGTGCAGCGAAGATGAGGGGGGATCCAAGAAGTGGGTGGGGGGTACCTCCATTTACTGCTGTTGATTGATTTATTCTTAATGACTAATTTTCATCATTTTCTGTAGAGAATTAAGTGATTCATGTGCAAATCCTAACTTTGGAGGTATTCATTTAGACAAATCAAAGCTAACAAGTGTGATCTTACAGGTGTGCTTGATTGCTTCCTCTTTTCTTTTGTTAACATTTCTGGTAATAACATCTAGTAACTCTAATGCATGTTTCCATTTTATTCTAATTTTCTTTCTTAGTTAAATCAAGACCAATCTCTCTTAAGATAGGTGGTGTATCTTTAAAATTACTCTCAATGCCAAAACGATGAGTTTGTGCTTTAGATGTTAAGGAATTCAATTCAAAGTCAACCTACACATCAGCCAAAGAATTTTGGGACAACCTATGTGCAATCCATAACTATGAATATTTCTATGATGGAAAGTAATGATTTTATTTTTGAAATCTATTACTACATTTACCAATGTTATTAGTGGCTTGAAATCTTTTGGTAAGTTTTTTACTAGCTGAGTTAGTGAATGAGATTCATAGCTGAGTCAAATCCAATCTAATTTGAAAGAGATTCCTATTTATTTCATAATATGAAACACATGGCCCAGCTTTAGGTAAAAATAAAAGAGAGAGAGAGAGAGAGAGAGAGAGAGAGAGAGAGAGAGAGAGAGAGAGAGAGAGAGAGAGAGAAATCTCATACATAGATGGAAAACATGGTGCTTGGCATGGTAATTCCATTTCTAAAGTATTCATAACCAAAAGCATGAAACATGCAAATTATCACATAGTAGAATTTATAAAGTTCAATAATGGCATTAACTACCAATCTTTGTGATTCTACTTGAACCTTATCAAATGCATGACGAATTAATCAGCTACAGATTGTATGCTTCATATTTCTAGAGTTTATGAAGTGGTTAATGACACAATATAGTCCATTTTAAGGTTTTAAAGCTTAAAAAGGCACTATTATATATCCATTTACTTGATCAACATGGTCATTCCAACACTAAGCCAATACATGTCATATTGCCTTTCATATTTCCTTTTATCCCAAAACTGGTGCATTCTAGATCCTCCCATTTTCTAAAATTTTTCATGCATTGCTTTTTAATGTTTTTCTAAGCATTTGCCTTTTATAGATTTGATTTTCCATATTCTTTCATGTAATTCTTTTCAAAGGCATGTATAAACATAACCAAACTACTTGGAAGTACAGTTTCCCTAGCTTATCACGTGTCAATTTCCATGACATACTCATTGCATTTAGTATGTTATGGAATTTCCATGGCTTATATCATATTCATCTCCCTGTCACATTCATAGTCTATGGACATCATCTTATAGCATTTCTCTTTATTTAAGTACTATGTCAAGTGTCATTTTCCTAAGCCATATACTTGCTCTTTCTATAGTACTTAATGATTGATATCCATAGGTCCCATGTACTTAGCAATTCAATTATTGGATGGAATTTAGTTTCTTTAAATTCATTACATAGCCTTTTTTGTTCTAATATCATTGAGTGTTTCTTTATAGTAACAATGGAATGAAAAGAACATCAAACTAAAGATTACAGCTATGCTAAAGTGCATGAACAAGAGGCCAACATGAGCACTACTCCAAAAACAAAGGCTAGAGGACGAACAACAATGGAAAAGTTATCAAGAGAAAGTCAAAGGGAATTAAAGAAATTGTCCAATAAAATAGTAGAGGGCAAGAGATTGGTGAGAGTGCCCCTGCTTATAGTAGTTTCCTCTGCTCTACAATAAGAAGCATGGTTCCTATCACATTTGAGGATTAGTGACAGCTGTCAGCCTCGACAAAAGATTCAATATGGGAAATGGTGAAGGAGTGTAAACATTAAGTACATGTATTATTTACATTATAAATTTTTTTATTTTTCAAATATATATAGTAATTTGATGTGTTCAATTTGCATTCTGCCTTTGACATGTCGGATGACAAGAAACGAGTGCTTCACAAGGGGCAGGTAAGCAATGGAGAAAATGGAAGAACTACCTTGTTCGCAATTACATAGCTCTAAATGTCAATGAGCAGTCAAGGCTATAGACGAAGCCTTCCATTTACTCTGACATCATTGACCAGGAGGCTTGGTATGCATTTGTACAAAACCGCACCTCCCCTGAGTTTGAGGTATTTGCAGAAATAATGCTTCATTATTTTAATTACATGTAATGTTCAATTAGTGCACTTGATCATGCATGTAAAAATGTGCAGGCAAAGAGTGCAAGGAGAAGAAAGGTACATGAAACAAATATGCAGCACCACCTATCTAGGATGGGCTATGCTCATTTAAAAGAGTGCAAAGTAAGCATCTGTGACAATTTATCCCATTCAATTTAATGCTACTATAGTTATATATGTGTTCTCTAACTATAGTGCCTTTGCTTGAGAGCAAAAAAAGGTTGGGACTATGGAACCCATTGATTGCTCCATCCATTGGAAGATGGCGCATTTAGTTGGTCATATTGGCAACAAGTTTGCAGCTGAAGTTATTGAGAAAATTTCTTCATGCATAGTAAGTGGTTCCACCTGTTTATAAATTTTTTACAATTAATTAGATGAAATGATGATGTCTTTCTAATTAAATTTTTCAGCACATTCTTACTTAAGAAAGCATTGCTACAAGAACTTCAAGCAGCACTGCTACCAAGGATGACATCCTATATAGGGCTATAGGCAATAAGTAGGACCACCCTAGTTGAGTTAGGGGCATGGGTAGAGGTGTTGTTCCTTTTAAACTCTTTGGTGGAGGATGTATACCTAGACTTCAAGATGATGAGAAGGCCTACAATGAGCTTGTTGAGAAAATAAAGGGTGATTTATTTAGACAACTACGTGAGGGAGGTATGATGATTGTTTCTCGACCCCCTGCTCAGCAATCATGCCTTGCTATACCTCCATCACATGCAAGCTACAATTCCCCATCTGAAGAAGATAATGAAGGACATCCGCCTCCCCTTGAAAAGGAAATTCTTGCCCATGAGGTATATACATTGACAAGACTATAAATTTTCATTGTCCATTTATAATAATTCTATATCTCAACCCCTCTATTGCATATTTGATTTGCAGGTGGGTCACTGCCTGTTGGCCTTGGATTCCCATCAAAACATCGTGGTAGCTGGTTCATGCTATGAGCATGAATCAAACATTTTGCATGGAATAAGTATGCCACCATATATTAAGCAGGTCTCCATTACCATGGCTTTGAATGCTAATGCTTGCCTATCATTCCCATTAGAAATGAAAAATATTATAACCGTTGCAGAAGCAGTTGCATAACACATCACTTGGTCGACGGCACTAGTCATTCCCATAGAGTCCATGGCATGTATCTTATTATACTATGTACTTTTCTCATTAATATTTTTTAGCTAAAGTTCTCACTTAATTGTTTAATAACTCTATATGGTTAATTAGCAACAAAATGAGGCACCAAGAAAGGCCGCCATTGTAGTGTCACCTTTAGCTGCTGCACCAATGGAACAGGTACTTGTATATGTCTTTGATTTTTCTTTCATCATAAATTAGGCCCTCCTCATAGATTAATATTATATTATTTAGTTGAAAATTTTTACATCTTTTATAGTAGCTAACCTAGGAGCATGTGGAAGTCCCACCTAACACACCTCAATCCCTTAAGTTAATCCATGGTCTCATCAACAACAACATGGCAATCAATCCTATACAAATCAAGTGGGGAGTGCTTACCGAGGAAGTTATTGAAGTGCCACTTATGGCAAAGGACCTATTATGAATTTACCTATGGGATCAGCTCGAGTAGCCTCACATTGTCTCCTACATGGGGTATATGCATATACTTGCTTGTAAATCATTTAGTATTTCATTACATATTATATTTTATTGGTATATGTAATAATTATTTCTTTTATGTAGCATCTTGAATGATGCTACTAGCCTTTTTGAGGGTGAGGGTACACTTTACCAATTCCTTGACCTTGGTGTCATTTTTAGAGCAACAGAGCAATGCCCAATCGAGAGGTGTATTAAGGATATTTTACCGGATTCTATTCTCAAGGACAAGGATTAATGATTTCCTACAATAGCAGGTAAGTTTTAATTTTCTTGTTTTCTTTCCAATTTATTCTTTACTTAGATTGTCAACTTCGATTACAATCCATATGAATATTTATGTATGTCTCATTGGATGCTGTGCATTTTGGATGTGCATGGTGGTCATACTTTCTTTTTTTATTATTGTGGAATGCACATCCGCCCCACCCTCACGGACATCATAAATAAGTAAGCAATTATTATTTTTTATGTATTGTGTAGATAAGTAATTTGTTATTCATCTATAATGCATTTGAAATTTAAATTTGTAGGACTTGGTGGGAATGGACTACAGTGACTAGACTTTATAACCACCAAAACTCACGTGGAAGAATGTCAAGGTATATGAAACAACTAATTGCTCTAAGTTATTACTAATTAAACTTACCTTATTAAAAATGATATTTATGAGTCCTTTTTTGTTGCCCTTGTTCCATAGTTCCCTAGACAACAGTCTAATTAGGAGTATGGGTATTATGTCCTAAGGTACATGAGGACCCTAAGATTTATTGTACTCATGTCTCCCATTTAAAAAAGGTAGAACACTTTTTATTTTGCATAATCTTATATTTTTCTATAGTTTTATGGATCTAGCTAAAACATTTTAACTTAATTAAATATGTTTTATTTTAAGCTGCTATACTTTCTAAGTAGGCAAACAAGAAGAGTTACTCCAAAGTAAGTCTCAATGAAATACGAAATGAATGGGCTAAGTATGTAATGAGTTTCAATTAGATTACTTAGAGTAACTACTTGGACTTGAAATATAGAATAAAGTATTTTTTCATTGACTTGTTTGTCTTCCTTTAAATTTTATTATTTTCTTTGAAATATATATATATATATATATATATATTTGCATCTTAAGCAATGAATGAGTGGAAATTTGGAGTGTAGGAATAAAGGAGTACAAATGTAGTGAATTTGCAGTTTGAACATGAAGTGAATATCTGGCGGTTGAATTATATAACTTTTACGAGATGAAGAATGAGAGGGTTACTTAGAATGTGAATGGAATTACAAATGAAGTGAATGTAGATGTCATAGACAATGCATATGTTGCAGTTTCTTATATAAATTATTTTAAAGATAGATGTTGATAGATAATGGTGAGTATATGATGTCTGATGTTTGGTTTTTCATGTTTATAAAGATTGTTTGTATCAGGTGTATAGAATGTTTGTTATTCAATGCGTATACAGGTTGTAGTAGATGACGATGCATTGTAATGGATGGTGGTTTGGAATGTGCATGGAAGGTGTATATGATGTTTGGTTTTTCATGTTTTTAAAGATTGTTTGAAGTATTAGGTACATAGAATGCTTATTATTCAATGTATACATAGGTGATAATGTATCAAAAGATTAAGATGTGGATGCAATGTAGTGGTTATTGGTTTTTCATGTTTGTGAAGATTGAAGTATTTTAATTATTACATTGTATTGTGTATTAAGAAATGGATGAACATTGTTTGTTAATAGGTTCTTAATGTTCATAAACATTGATTGAATATCAAGTGTTTATTATTCATTGTATATAGGGAGGTGGAGCATAAAAAAAACAAATTTGTAAACACACACACGCACACATTAGTTTTAAAGTCATTTTCTCAAAAACGACTTTAAAGTTCAAAATTTTTAAGTCATTTTGGAGAAAATGACTTTAAAAGATTGAACTTTTAGAGTCATTTTTTCAAAAATGACTTTAAAATTTGAGAATTTTTTAAAAATTAATTATATAATTGTTTAAATATTTTTACTTTCGAAGTCACTTACATGAAAACGACTTCTATAGTTACAATCATAAAGAACTCTTTTTTATATAAGCAACTTTAAAAGTTCATCCAAATGGAATTCTTTTGAAGTCACTTATCCAAAAATGACTTGTAAAGTCAACAACTTTAGAAGTCATTTTTTCCTAAGCAACTTCAAAAGTTAATTAATATTTGGTTGTTTTTGAAGTCACTTACAATAAAATGACATCTAAAGTTGATGACTTTAGAAGTTGTTTTTGTTTAAGCAACTTCAAAAGTAAATGACTTTTCAAGTCATTCTTGAGAAAATGACTTTAAAAGTTTGTCACTTTAAAAGTTGATGACTTTTCAAGTCGCCTCAGTAGAAGTCGCTTCGTAAGCAACTTCTATTATTACTTTTTACCGACTTTAAAAGCCCCCTATGTAGTAGTCAATAGTAACCTATTTTGAGTGCACCAAACAAGATGAATGGATTAAATCTTCTAAAAGGAGTCATTTTTCATGGAAAAATGGAGCACTGACTTCTTTGCATGCCTAGAGCATCGACTCTTATTGAGACTCATTTTAAAAATGGGGAAATGAATTTTTATCCCACCACAAGCCAAACCTTGCAATCAAACGATATCTCATGTGTAGGGTAGTAAAAGTTTTTGAAATATTATTTTTTAGAGTCCGATTACCAAGCAAGACACTTTCTTGATCAAGGAAGAATTACACATTTTGAGCCCACCTATGCAAATCTATGTATTTCTCAAGACCAATAAAATTGCAAACTATATTGAACTACTGATCGTGGTCCCACTGTTTTTTTTTTTTTTTTTGCAATGATGGAAACATGCACTCACATGCTACACACACTCACACTTAAGGAGTCTTGAACTCATGACCTTCATGATTGACACTTACTCTCATGCCACTACACGACACTCACACACACATGTATCTATTAAAAACTTGTTTTATTTCACTTAACATATGAATTGTGAAACAAACTACTTATCTGTGTCTCTATAGGATGTTGATATCAAACTTGAATTTCTAATTTTCATGTTTTAATGGAGAAAGCTTCTAGACTTTTACCAAATCATTGTGGAAGGGGTAATGAAACCCTTAATTCAAGCTTCCTTGCAAGGCTAGGGATTTCCCCAAAGGCTTTTGTCTTTTTATAGATTCTATCATCAAGCATATATGTATGGTTGGAGTGGAAGACTTTGAGAAACTTTAGAAAAATGTCTTTCATATGATGTCACCTTTATAACTAGGACCAATATGAATAGGTTCATTCAACTACTTGATTCTCTCATTACTATAGATTTTTCAAATAAATTAAGTAAACTTCCAAAGTACAAATATGGAAAACATGATGTGGCAATTTGCACCATAGTAAGGCTTTGAATTACAAACCTAACATTCTCCCACTTGGTTCACATTGACACAAAAAAATTTCTAAAAAATACATATAATGAGAAATAACTAATGTATAACCATGCATTTGAAAATGAAGCAACCTTGTTTCACTAGTTATAAAGTGTTAATCAAATAAAATATCTTTATTAAGGGAATAATAATAGCAGTTACTCTATAAGATGAGAATTCCCATCCATGCACTACTATGCAATTTTATTTTTATTTTTATGTGAATAATTTATGTGACATAATTCTTTATAATAGGCCAATAAGTGCTCATATTTGGGGTTCAACCTCACTTTTTATAATTAACAATCTAATACCTCTATCCTTATTTATTTAGAAGTAAGAAAATTATTAACTTACAAAATCATCATATAGCTGTAACATTACAATATTCGAAACTCATAGTTCTCAATTGCATAAAAAATACCTTCAAAGAGAATGCTGACTAATGAAATCTTATATGATCGAAATGGTGCCTAAATAATTTAGGTACAAGCCCTTACTTCATGAGATCTAATATCATTAGTGCTGTCCTTTTGTGTTTAACAAATACCAGATGATTCTAAACATTTTCTTATACTTGAAGTACTTTACATCAATATATTTATTTTGACTCCCTCTTTTATTGTTCTTAGAGAAGAACACTACATTGGAATTTTTACATGGGCAATAATGTACCAAATCTGGAAAGAGTGGTGTCAATGATATATAGAATAATTTTTTTTCCACTGTCTTTAAGATATTACCCATTAATTAATGACACTCTCCACAAAACCAAATTAAGAATCATTAGTGAGAATCTTACTTAAGTATGCATGCATGCATACATATATTCTTACTCTGCAACAAATTCTTTATCTTTCTCGAGAAAAATCCTTTAGGTTGTATGATGCAAACATCTTCTATATCACAATTTAGGAAGGTTATTTTCACATCTATTAATGTTACTCTAAATAAAAATGAGCTACCTTAACCATGATAATCCTAAAGGAGTCCTTCTAAGATACTAGATAGAAGGTCTCTCGATAATTAGTGTCTTCTTTTATGAATGCCTTAGCTATAATGCTGGACTTATATCATTCTATATTTTTAGATGAGCCTCTTTTACCTTATAGACCCATTTATAACCAATACCTAAGCTTCTTAGACAATTTAACAGGATCTCAGACTCCACCTTGACATTATACGACAACTTAGAGTTTTTCTATTAACATCCCATGAAACAACCTTTAGATTAATACTTATTAGTATCATAATGAGACTACTGTATATAAACTACAACTCTAATGAAACTAATGACTTTCTTTATCTTGAGGACCTTCTTAGGTCTTATATGTTATACACTTCTTGTGGGTTCTAAGAATGATATATTTATGAAAACTTATTTTTAATGGAGTGCTTACTCTTAAATGTTGAACCATATTTCCTCGAAGTCAATCATTTGAAAATTTTCACTCCTACTTATTGTTGCCAACCTTAAGAAATCTAGTAATTTTTTTTATCTCTACAAATATATAAATGAACTAGAACTAAGTATTCCAACCCATGTTAACAATTCTTTTAGTAAACAAGTGCTTGATTATAACCCTCCTATGGGCAATGGCTATAATGCATTAGTAGTTTGGCTTATTATCCTTAAAAGTGGAACTAATTTAGTTCTATACTTTAAGAATGGGAAAATTTTATATTTTTAGGCATCTAAGATATATATATATATATATTTCTTCTGTCATAAGAACCTATTTATCCTATCTGATCAATCAATGAAAAATGACAACTTTCCGATGGGGTCTAGTCACCATCTTTCACACAATCACAACTTGAGTTGTTTTGGCTACTCTTGAGTCGCTTCTATACCTCTAGTAAGCTTAATATCATGAAACAAGTGGCATGATTTAATAAATTTTTTTTGACAATAATCTATTCATATGACTAATATAACATAATAAACACAAAAATATGCCTAAACACATGGATCCTTTCTTAAAATAAAGATAAATAAATTTTATTACAAAATGGTATGTGTAATTATTATATATTTGAAAAGTAGTCCTTGAAAGAAAAATCCAAAAAATTGTTAGAAAAGCTCCTCTTTTATGAGAATAATACAAAATTTGCAGAAATGTCCTATTAATATATGAAATTTATTAAAAATGATTCTAAAATGATTCTATAATAGAACCACATTTCAATCATATTCTTGTACACATCCTTTATTCTTAGAAGTTCCTTATGAAAAATTGCAAATATATATTATTTTCACAAGAAATATATACATGGAAAATAATATTTTCCTTCAAAGAGGAATAATAAAAAAAAAATCAAAGAGAGAGGAAGTCCCATTCCTCCTTCTTTAATGAATGGATGGTGGAAAATTTTCTTTTCCTTAAAACTTTGGGTTTGGAAGAGGGAGAAGAGAGAAGAATTCTCTCTCTTAAAATCAAGGAGGAAAATTCTTTGATTGATTTTTGGTGAAAATCCATAATAGGAATTGGAACTCTTGGAGTGACACAAGTAAGGAAGGTGTGAGACCTTAAATTGGAAGAGCACAACCTAAAAGGTTGTGATACGTGTCCTAACAATTGCGGGACATCCTAAGGCTTTCTAGTGGGCTACATGTATATTATGTTTATAAGGGTATGGAAGGCTTACAACATGGTACCCTAGTAAAGGTTTCACCAATATACATCATAGATGGTGGTCTTAGGGTACCTTAAATACCATCTAGCGATGGTACATGGCTACTTATTCCTTTTTTATACACTCATAAGCTCAAGGCTAGGTGTTGAACCTTTTGCCTACATCCATAGTACCCCTTATAGTTAAGTAGGAGCCCAGTTCATCGAGTAGTGGGTTTGTGGAATAAGGGTATTCAATATATGAAGCCTATGAACATGCAATGCATAAGTGAAGAGTGTAAAAGGAGAAAGGAAAATTAAAACTAAGGGTTGTCGCATGCAGAGTCACCGAACTGAAATGTAAGCACTTTTTTTATGTGCAACACAAGTTCATAAAGGATTTCATTGTCCTACCCATAGTTACACTATTAGATGAGAAGGCTTTAAAGATGGTTATATATATTGAAGAAGGTTCCAAAATCATCTTCAAAAATCTGTTGAAAAAGAAGATGGTTACAGAACCATTTTTAAATGTACACACATTTGAAGATAGTTAAGGGAAACTGTTTTCAAATGTGCATACATATAAATACATTTGTGGTAAACCATCTTTAAAGGAACACTAATTTAAAGATAGTTTTTCAAAATTGTCCTTAAATTTTTGTACTTTTAAAGATGTTTTAGAATTGTCTTTAAATCATGTACATTTAAAAACAATTAAATCCATCCTTATATGTGTGTACTTTTAAAGACAATTTTCTAGACCATCTTGAAAACATTCTTAATTTTTTTAATTGCTATATACAGAAATATTAACTTGCTATTACAATCTTCTTGTACATTCAATGAACTGTTGCTATTATAGTCTTCTTGTAATCTTCAAATACATGAAAAAAGAATCCACATTTACTCTCGCATTCACTACAACATCCACATTCAACATCTATGCACATTTATGTAAAACCTAACTATATATAACTTGTTATTACAATCTTCTTGCACATTTAATGATATTATACAATCTTCCTGCAATATTCAAAAGACTTGAAAAAAAGAAACTACAACATTCGTATTCACTTCCACGTTCACTGCGATATCCATATATGCAATTTACTTCCAACATAAAAAATTCAAAGACATGAAAAAAAATACTTTGCAACTACTTACATCCATATTTCTCCATAAATGCTCATTTACTTTTACACTCCAATATCCACTTACTCATCCCCCAATTGAAATAAACAAATGACATATATATATATATATACTTTAAGAAAATTAATAAAAAATAGAAGATGCGTCTATATAAATTAAGAGTTTTAGTTTTGTATTAATTAGTAAGAAAATTTACATTCATCTAATTAGTACAATAAGTGTTCTTATTAAAATGCATTACGTATTGGGCCCATTAATGTTTTATGTTGTGGACATCTAATTTGGAGTAACCCTTGGATCTTTTAGCTTGAATCCATAAAAATTTGGATAAAAATGTAAAATTATGACTAGTAAAGTGTATTAACTTGCTTAATTGTAGAACCCTAACACCATAGCATATTAGGGTTCTAATGTATATCAAAACTTCTCAAAACATAGTGCCACACTCCTAATTAGATTGTTGTCAAGGACACTACGCAACAAAGGAATCAGGAAGCATTGACAAATACCATATATAAATGTATCTTTAATTTATATAATAAAGTAATATTAGTTTTCCTTACCTTGACATCTTTCCAAGTGAGTTTTGGTGGGTTCATGGTCTCAGTTAGTTGATCCCATCTAGGCTATGCACTTCAAATTTATAATTCCAATGCATTAGGTATCAATAATGAATTAGTTATTAGTTACAAAACTACTAATACATGAAAAGATTAAAAATTTATTTGATTTTCATGAGTGATATACACTCCACAAGAATAAAAAATTAATATTTGCCCATCATGAACTTCCATAACCAATAGCATGTTTACAATCCTTAAGTGTGGAACATAATTCGACAACATGATAAGTTAATTAAAACTTCCATACCATTATAGTGAATCATTAAGATCTGCCCCTTTGAGTAGTGAAAGAACCCTAGTAGAATATCTTTGACTCACCTATACATGGGATAGTGATTTGTTACTCCATAAATGGCACTAGGGTCAAGGATTTGATAAACATCCTTGACCTCTAATTATTACATTGTAGGAAGCTGGATAAAAGAAATAACTATTACTTATCATTCCTGATGAACATGTAATTTTAAGTACCATTATTGAAGCAAATATTTGGATACCTAATGTTGGAGACAACGTGCAGATGTTCAAGTTGTTCCCATTGGAAAAATCTTATGAGATCATCTACCATAAGTAGTACTTTAATTGTCTCATTAGGAAGCACTCCTAGCTTTACCTGTATAAGGTTGATTACCTTATCTTCATTAATGATTCTGCAAAGGCTTCTCAAGGATGAAGCATGTAATATGAGACTTCTAGCTGATCCCTAAATGGTTGCTATAAAAGTTACAAAAAGTTTTAATTGACATTGTTCATTAAAGACATTCAATTTTACCATGCAAATAAACATAAATACTAGTATTGACTCCATTGCTATGATGGTAGGCGATGATGCAGAGGAGGTCAACTTGATGGCACTTGCTGCTGCTTTTGATTAACATTAGATGTAGGTAATAAACAATCAAATTGAGGTCTCTAAAAAATATTCTCGAAGCTCATGGTATATATATATATACACACACACACATACATACCTTGAATTTTATAGGAATGTCATATCGCTCTAACCAAGTGATATGATATCCAATAGCCTACACAATGGTAAAAACATCATTGACTTCTATTGGAAATGCTAGGTGGTCATCTTCTTGATAGGCCCCAATAATGCACATGCTTAATGTGTGGATGCATCAATGATTTGGACAAAAACATAGACCCTATCTCACACCACGAAGCAATTGCAATAATATTGTTATGTCCATTCAAGGCCAATTGGCATTTACCCATTAGCAAATTAGAAATAATGGATATGTAAGAAATGGATGAGATAGGACAATTGATTGGACAATGAAAAGGTAAATGTGTGTACGTATATACCTCGTTGGATGGAATTTCTCCTTTGGATGGTGCCTGATGCTCTCCTTAATCTTCTTTTGTAGGAGAACTATAGCTAGCATGTGGTTGTTGTATAAGGGTAGGATGATCTAGCTATGTCCCTCCAATACTCTATAATTCCCTAATTATATCCACATTAACTTATTGTGCAACTCCTTTTGAAGTTGCTCTTTAAACTTCTAGTAGGCCTTCTCATAACTAACTATAGGTACTTTTTGACAAAAGAATGTAGAAGGAACAACACCATGCTCTTGGCCCCTCACTCTACGAGGGTGCTCCTCCTTATTGCCCAAAGCCCTATGTAGGATGTCATCCTTTACAACATGCTACTTAAGAGTCCCTATAGATGTTGTTTCTTAGGTCATTATTTTCTATACAATTTAATTAAGAACGTGATCAATTCCATTAATTAATCTATAATATTATTGTAACCACTTACTATTTAAGAAGCAACTTTTGCAGTAGCTTCATTTTTGAAGGTTTAGGCATTATGCCCCACCAAATGTGCCATTTTGAGAGGATGGCATGGTTAATGGGATTAGTGGTCCCAACTTTCTTTTTCTATTAAGGGAGACACTACAGGTAGGTAATCAAACATATATACTTGTAGTATAATTATAAAGAAATAAACTCATAGATACTTACTTCCTGCTCTTCCCACCTAGTAATAAGTGTTTAATTTTGCATAAAAAGTACCCAATTAATACCCATGTGTTACAACTTATAGCGTTAAATTAGGATTTTTAGACCAAAATTCATAGCACATGCTTTTTTGACCTAATGAAGCAAAAGTTTGTTATTCTATAGGTCTAGAGGCTAATTCAAGATAAGCCTGTGATTAATTATGTTTTTCTAGGATTTAATTGGGATTTTTCATTTTTTGTAGGAATTAAGTTGTTGATCCAACAATGGAGTTCGATTGGGATGAAATTGAAGATCAAGATCAAAAGATAGAGTCAAAGCCTCAAATTTATCACTTCAACATAAACCAAAGGCCAAGATCATCTTGAGGACCAGCAATGGATATGATTAAAGGAGCTAAAGATGGGCAAAGTGGGTCCATGAAGTAAGTCATGCATTCCCACCACCTTTGCATGGAAGTCATTTAAGCCACCTTAGCCATATAAGTCATGAAAGAAGGTGGCATGCTAAGAAATTCAAGCCAAACCATTCAAGATACTCAAGACAAGGGTTGAAGCCAAGGAAGCTTCCAAAGCCATCCATGAGCTTCGCCAATGAAGACTTCAAAGCTAGTCATCTAAGACATCAAGCTAAGCTAAATGGAAGGCTAGGATTGGAGGAGATTCAAGAGAGTTATCCATGAGTTATTTTGAGGATAATTAAGGGAAAATTTATTGCAATGAGAGGGAATGTGGACCAATGGGATAAGAGCAAGCAATTTTTAGAGTTTTTCTTACTTTTTCCCACATTTTCTTTAATTTCCACCTCACCCTTAAGATTCACTACGAATTTCAGAAACTCTCACTCCTTCCACCTCTTAGGAAACTTCCTAATCAACCAAGTATCTCCACCTAACAACTCCCATACCTTTCCCTTCTCATTCCCACCTACTTTCCTAAAAGACAGGAGTTCAATGACTTTTGGAAGGGAGAAGATGCCGCTTCCTAAAAAGGTGGCATCTCCCACCTAACTACCCTTCCTTAAGTTTGCCCTCCTCCACCCACTTTTCTCATTGGGGTTTATCCTCTTTCCCTTATCCTAGAACTTCAATTTGATCTTCTTTAATCCCCAGCACACATTAATTTTAGGTACCCTAGAAAAAATAGGAGAAGTTTTATAAAAACCCAACCAAACTTAAGCATAAGGAGGATTCTTACAAGAAGAAAATGATGCCTTCCCCATTGGGGAGGAGACGTCCTCTTTCTAGGACATCAAGTTGCTCTCCTTTGCTTTATATTTTTGTTGTTTATGTGAATTTACTCTTTTGCTAAGGGTGGAGACACTTCTTCAAGCTACTTCATACTTGATTTTAGGCCATTTGCTTCTCCTTCTAAGGTTAGTTCATTCCCCCTCTTCTCTTGCTTGATCTTAGTGTTATTCATGCCATCTTTTGCCTTGTTCTCCTTCATCTTTCTTTATTTTTAAACTAAGATTCAAGTCTAGTTTTCCCTTGGAGTTACAACCAAGGGAAGTCATATTGAATATAGTTTTGTCCTTTTACTTTCATTGCATCTTATTTCTCTTTTAGCCCTCTTGAATTTCTAGTTTTGGTTACTTAAGTTCCATTGATTGTTGCCTTAGTTTTGCTTAGGATCTTCCTTTGGTTTCAATCATATTTGTTCATGAGTGAATGTTGGAACAATTAAAGAAGATTTTAGCTTGTAATTGAGGAGTGATTTATATTAAGTAAACATCATTGTAATAGCATTTAAGTTTCAGATTTGAACAACGTGTATGGAGTGTTATGTTGATGACTTCTTGGATGTGATTCAATGAGATTAGTGGAATTTTCAATTCATATTTGTGTCAGAAGTAAGTTAACTTTTTTATTGAATGTTTGAATGCATTAGAAGTGATTAATTCCATGTTTTATATGTTACAGTCATTGAATGTTTCAATTGCATTACTTCTGGAATTTCTTGTATGAATGGTGTATGTCCATTTCCAGCATTGTACAATCTTGTTCACTTGACTTTTCAAGAGCCCAATTAGATTGTTAGATAGCTTAGTTAATGTTAGAAGTAGAATTGCATTCTTAGGTTTTCAATAGAGTTGTTATGATTGTTATGATGCACTTATATCCAAAGAATCATGCATACCATTCCATGGTTACATGCATGATACTCGAGTAGTCTTCCTTTCATTGTTTGTTAGTGGTAAATTTTCCTTTATTTCTCTTGTTTAGTTGTAGATTATATTCCACTAGTTTGCATCTTAGGTAATTGGAAAGTAATCAAAATTTTCATACTTATTAGTTTTGCATAATTAGGAAAGTAGTTTGTTAATGCATGTTTCCATTAGGTTAGTTGTTAATTTCATGTTAGGAAAGGTAGTTTAAGAAAGTTTCTAAATTGCATTTTAGGAAAGTTTGATTTTAGGAAGGTTGTTAATTAGGAAAGTGATAAAATTAGAAGTTTTTAATTTAGGAAAGTTTTAATCTTCGAAAGTGCATGTTTTAGGAAAGTTCTCCATTTAACATGTGTAACGTCCCAAAAATCTTAAATGTCAATTTGAGTGAATTTTTGAAAAATATTAAATTGGGATGAAAATAACATATTAAATTTCTTATTTTGGAGTTTTATAGGTGAAAGACTTGATAGACATATAATTAAGTATTGAGACCTCCATAATTGGATTCTAATAAAGAAGACAATTCCAACAACACCAAGTTTGCAGAAATCAGAGTTTGAATGGACGAGATATGACGATTGGAATATAAGAGGCATTTTTGTAAAAATAAGATAGAAAAAAAGAAGAAGACAAAATGCTTTAAAGGGTCCTATTTGATAAGAGCAACCTCTCTCCTTGTCCCCCTTGACACACACACACACACACACTTAAGGGTACCCAACACAAACATTGGGTCTGTTTCTTTAGATTGAAATAAGAAAAAAAAGGAAGAAAGAACTCGAGAAGGGAGACCTACAGGGGAGAAAGAAAGGGAAGAAGAGGAGAAGGGAGAAGGAGAAGAAGGAGAGGAGAGGAGAAGAGGGAGAGAGCACCAGGCTGTTAGAGGAGATTGGCACACCAGTGAGAGGGGAGAAAATGGTGAAGGTTTGCCAAATTCACAGACGATGGCTCGGATCGACCATTCAAGCCAATCATTCCATTCCTCACAATGAGGTGAACAAAACCGCAAGGTTTTAGAATGATCCGTGATCTATTGAAAGAAGAATTGAAAGGAAGATCATTTCATGCCTAGGTTTAGAGGGTTTTACGATGGATCGAACTCGATCCAACTCATTCTAGAGATGGAAAAGCACGAAAATGCATCGAGAAGATGAGATTTATAAAATCCAACTTTAATTTGTGGTATTTCGCTAAATCCATGTGTTTCCACCCTAGATCTAGATTTATGAATGATCCAACAATCCAATTCCTAATCCAAGCTTAGTGATAGGTAATTAGGTACCTGATGTAGCTAGATTCAACCAAGATCATTGATCTAAGCTGAAAACCAACCAAACAATTCAGCCATCCGATCAGGTACTATTTGCACAATAGCTTTGAGATGTTTGATATACGATCAGACACCACAAATGAGTTGTAGAGTATTGATTTGGTAATATATGGCTCAAATTGAAGAATCTAGAATGAAATTGATCAAAAAATCTAAACTGTTCGATCGAACAATAGAGTAATAAGGACTTGACCATTTTTTATTGGTGTTCATATGCCACCATTGTGTACCCTAACCTTTATTAAGTTAAGATATTCTAAAAAATTTAAGATAAGGTCACTGAATAGTGAAAGTAATTTGCAATTATTTAAGAAGAATGATGGATGGCCAATCTAGAACCAATGGTGTAGATTGGAAATCTAGTAACTACTGATCATTCAATTAGCAATTAACCAATAGCTAATGAAATGTCCCTAGTACAGTAATAATCACTATCATCTCGCCTTGTAACAACTAGTGCCGAGGACTAACTTAGAGGAAACTTCCATACTGGAAAAGCTAAGAGAAATCCTAAAATTGTATATCTAAATATGTGTTTGTATTTTATAGAGGCGTGACTGATCGAGAGTACATACATGAACTGAATAAAGTATTTGCGTCAGTGAACTAGAAGATCTCCATTTGATGTAGGTGGAATTAAGATTTTCTATGATTTTTGGTATATATATACATACATATATATATATATATACAAATATGAATCTCAATTGTTAAAATAAGTTTATTTAGACTATGCGATGAATGAAGTAAATATGCATGTCGTATTTGAATGTAAATTAAACTACTCATGTATAAGGACATGTTGTATATTATGATGTTTCAGTCGATTTGCCTGTTCATGACACGACATGTCCTTGACTAGTGATTGTGGGTAGCCCATATCCTGGCTAGAATAGACCCCTCAGGCGTGATTGTGAGTAGCCTGTCTCCGCCAAAGAGGACAATATTGTGTCTACTATGTACTTTGATAATGGAAGGACGCATTCGAAGGAGGTCGACTGTGGGTAGCCCATCTCCTGGAAAGAGGAAAATATCATGATTGTAGCCAAAGTGATGCAGGTAGCCCGTCTCCTTTGTTTTATGGAATGATGCGTTCTGAGGAGGTCGATTGTAGGTAGTGCATCTCCCTCTGTATAGAACAAAGCCATGACCAGTGACTGTGGGTAGCCCATCTCCCAAAAAATGGACAATAATGGCATGTATTTGCATACATTGTGATTTATGGAAAGGTTATTTTGGTATTGATGCACTGAGATTTCTTCTTATTAGTAGTTTACTGAAACTATGTCTCAAATGGATTATGGTTATATGGAATGTATTATGAACTCATTATTGTGATAAATACTTGACATATTTCAGTCTAAATTGTAAATGATTATAGTTTTGCATTATGCATTATGAACAGTTGATCTATATGGTAAAATTATGATTTTGTTGGGTATAACTGCATCTTATTCCACCTACACAAGTGCAAGCTTGCTGAGATATTGTACTTGGTTATAATATCTCAAAGTAGAGGATTTGTAATGATCCTAATTTTTAAATTTTATTTTAAAGGATTATAAATTAATATTGATAATCATAAATAGAGAGAATCTTCAAATTTGGGTTCCACTGAAATGACCATTTTAAAGACATCAAATTAGACTCCAATACCTTAATATTTGGATTGTACTCAGAAAAATGATTCGAATGACACTAATTTTGTTGAAATCAGAGTTCGGACAAAGAAATCGTGATTTTTCTTACGAAGGGTATTTTTGTAATTTTGCAAGTGGGCCCATCTATAGCCATTCATGTCAAATAGTCAAGATACATTGGAAAACCCATCACAAATGATACTTATTAGTTTTGATTGAAATCATGATGTTGGGAACCAGTAGAACATCATAACTAGGTATGTATAATAAAATAAAAATAAAATAATTAAACATTTAAAGGAGAGGCCTGAATTGATACTGGCACCCCTCCCACTTAAACCAAAAATGATAGACCGTTAGGTCTGTCTTCAATTGGAAAAACACGACGAAGAGGGAGAAAACCCGATGGAGAGAGAGAGAGAGAGATGAAGCTACCATAGGAGGCAGGTGTGCAGGCGAAAAGGGGCAAGGTTTTCTTAGTTTGCCGAATTCACAGATTGTTAACACCCTAGGTTTTTCATTAAAAAATTTCGCATTAATTTCAAAAGATGGTACACCTCTAAATTTTAAAATACAAAAATAATGGAAGATTTTTCTTTGAAATTAATTTTCCCAAAAACCTGGATGTCACCTTTATACTCACACTATACATACATATAGTCTTTTAGAAGATAGAAATTCATTTCTTAAAACAGGACCCATCTAGTGGTTCATTTGTATAGCCCCTATAGCATTATATTAAATGTCTAATATCACAATTCAAATTACTAACTGCACAATACAAAAGCTTTAAATAAAGTATATACCCAAGTACAGAAGTATGGTTGCTAGATTCCTCTTCTTGTGTACATCTTCTCCTGTTTATCTGCATCTAAGATATTATAAACATAAAACATTTACAATATCTCAGCAAGCTATACTTAGTAGGGGAGTTTAAGAAGCATACTAAATCTGAAGATACATTAATTATTCCACAGTAATTAGAATATTCATTTTCATAACAATTTTATTGAATGGGATTTACTGCATGTTTCACATTTCAATAATCCATTTATAAATCAAATATCTACATGTTTCATAATCATTAACAATCCATTGATGAATCATTTATTAACATGTTTCATAATTATAAGTAATCCATTGATTTATCAAACATCTTTAATTATTATTTGTTATCTAAATAAACTAATCCAATTCCGTGAACCATACTTTGCATAACAATTTTACCCATCCATATGCCCATATGAAACTTATGTGAAACTATGCCCTCAATCATATACATACAACATACGTACACATATATGAAAATTGTTAAAAGACATTCAAATTTTTTTATAATCAATATCATCTAATTTACATTCCCAGACTATACTAGGTTTTGGAATCATACCCCTCATCATGTGGGGTTCATAATCATCCAACCTCTGCTGGTATATCAATATAATCCTCATGCCCCTCACCATACAGGGTCCACAATCCTCCAACCATTGCTAGGAAAACAATATAAGGCATATCATCATGCCATATCATATAAGGCATCTCATAATGCCATCATATAAGCACCATAGTGCATGAAATATAAGGACTACTATACATGTAGTCATAATTCCTATAGCACACCCAGATAACTGCTCAATAATCCACCTATACCATCCTCGGTGGAAATCACAATATCCATGTTAGTATGGGAGGACATGGCTATCATAGTGGCGGCCTTCTCATAATTGCCCCACCCAACTTTTAGCAACACATAGTGCTTGGTATCCATAACATAATAAATTTCAGAGAGCGGGTAGCCAAACCCTCATAACTCTCTTAGCATAGCATCCCAGGCCTATGCCTGTCTAAAACAAAACTCTCAGGCCTTCATGCCCAAATGTAAAATGATCATAATAGTAGGCAATTCACTTGTTCATATATTTCATAACAAGAATAACATCCTCACTTATTTGGTGATAACCCACCAAGGATGTATCCTATAAACCTAGGCTCATACATCATCAATACTGACATGGTACCTAT
Source organism: Warburgia ugandensis (assembly GCA_035236585.1). Lineage (NCBI taxonomy): Eukaryota > Viridiplantae > Streptophyta > Magnoliopsida > Canellales > Canellaceae > Warburgia > Warburgia ugandensis. The sequence goes on from CP141130.1 coordinate 52,140,483, forward strand.
GTACCATAAACATAATTTCACAATTCACATACATGATGTACAAGTCATAAGCATCAATTATAATGTCCAATTCTTTTAATTAACATTATTTTCATCATTACAATTTAAATCATGTCGAATGTCAATCATACCATTTTAGTTTCATAAAATCCATAATTACAAATAATATCATGTTTAGAACATGCATCTTGTTATTTAGACATGTCGTCTTAAATTTTCACCTACCTCATGCGATGTGTTCTTCAATTCCCCTAGCATTGATTGCCATTCGTTCATGCTGGTAAAATGCTCATTTTTACCTAGACCCCACAAATCAAACAACCAATTAGTAACTTCTAACTGAATGATCTAATTGAATAAACTACATTGATCACGATCATAGAACTTGATCAATTTCCATACCTAGATCTTAGATCGATCTTGACCACTGATCAAGATTAGTGAAATCTTCTCAAATCGAGCTTATGATCCTAAATTTCTCATAAAACTCTTGATCTACACTTCTTAAGGGTCATGATAGACTATGTGGATTGGAAAAATGAAGTCAGATCATTACAGATTCAATGATCTAACCTTCGATCAATGGTTAGGTAAATTTAATGGTTAGATCTTCCCAGATCAAGAATTGAAAGATGGGTTTTGTGACTCGCATCCTAAGGATCACGAGGGTACTCTCAATTTTCCAAAACTCCTCCTGGATTGATCAAAATCTAGGTTTGAAGGTCAAGGGTTAAACTAGGTCCTGTCCAACTGAGTCAGAGGCGACCAACTCGAGTGACTGTGAAACAACAGGGAAAATAGGGGTGGATGGTGACTGGTGGCTAGACTAGTGCTGTCTAATCTGGCTGCCGAAAAATGCAAGCATGCCTGAAAACTGGGTTGTGCTAGTGATAGGGAAATGCAGGGGACTGGCAGGGATGGTGGTGGTTGGGTGGCTTCGAATTCCTGGCCACCCGATCTCGTCAAGGGGAATAGAGCATACTGGCTGACCTAAAAGCTTGGCTGTGCTAATGCTTGGGGAAGACAAGGGAAAGGGGAAAGCCCAGGTGGCCATTGTGGTTTGAGCGTGCTAGAAAATGGGTTTGCCAGAGATCTGGTGACTTCCAATCACTGTCTGGTACATATCCACTAAAAAACAAAGGGGAAATGGGGTTTTTCTGGTGGATCTAACACGCAGGCTTGACAAAGAAACATGATTTGGGTTTCTTGTTGGTAGTCAAAAAATTTGGAGAAGCAAAACCTGGCTTGACCCAGAAACCCGATCTGGTTTTTCTTCTTAGTCATCGAAAAACTAAAAGGAAAGGGATCAGGGAAACTCGATTTGGGTATCCCTTTGTCGCCGAAAAACTAGAAGAAATGGGATCAAGGAAACTTGATTTGGGTATCCCTTTGTCACAAAAAAAGCACAAATCCACTAGGGATCTGCTCGGAGAAGAGGAGAAGCAGAGGGAAAACTGCTAGGACTTTGCTGGGAATGAAAAACTCAATGAGGGCTCGGCACGACGGCGTGCCCAAGGGCTAGCCGTGCCTGAATGCCCGTCTAGTGATTGCCGAAAATAAGAGAAATCTATGTTTAGAACCAGACCGGACATTATGTCAGGTTTCCAATGTGAAGGGGGGTGCCAATATTAATTTGGCCCCCCTCCGTTGAGTTTTTTAATTACTGTATTGCTGCTGACTTTGAAGTCCCAGAACTTCTTCATACAGATTTTGTTTTCTGCATTCTTTGGCTCGTTGGATTCCATTTTTTAAGTACTATATAATGGTTTTAGTTTTAGTTCCAAATTATTATCTTATTAAAATATATACTTCTTGAAAACTCATAATTTAATCATAGAATAGTAAAATTTTAGGGTTGTTACACAGACGCTACCGGAGAAGAAGATGGCTTGGATGATCATCCTACTCTGCATGAAGAGGTGAACTAAACCACTTTATACGGTAATCTAAATTGTTCCTATTTGTCAATCTGAATAAATACAAATGCACCAGAAAAAGGGAGATCATCGCCAAAAAACGACTATCAATCCACCTTCTCCGGCAATCAGGAGTGAACAAGGAACAGTTTAGACGTAAAATGCCTACTTGAAATCCATGTTTTACCTTGAATTCTTTACTAATTTGGCTAAAATTCATAGATCTAGGGTTTTAACTAGGATTTGAAGTCGATTTAAATAGTAAATTAGAAGGAGATTTAACTACCCAAACTAAATCGAAACTCCAGTGATTCTGTTCAATGTTTAGATCAATGATCTGAGGCTGAAGGTGGTCAATCTGACCACTACACACCTCTAATTTGTTAAATCCAACTATCCAAATTGTTAATTATGCTAAAAAACAAGTTAAACATGCACTTTATGTAGTTGGGATTTGATAGAATTGATGATCTCTGCTAGAAAATAGACCAGACAATCTGGACTGTCCGATCTATTACTATGTAAATAGTGTTTGATACCATCTGATCATTGAGTTCCCCATCTTTAAAAATGATAGGAGTAAAAAATTTAAGATTTTGAAGTGAAACAAATCAGATGGTCTAGGCCGTCCGATCTGTCACTATTCAAACAAAGATCATGTGATGTCTGATCAATGATAAGATGTTACAGCTAAATTCTTGAACCATGAATTGACTTAAATATGATATAAATTATGGAATTTGGATAAACATCCATTGAACAATCTTAGCCATTCAATCAGACAGTGATGGAAGAGGAACCTAGCAATGTCTGATTGGTAACCAGACGCCACTGTTACGTACCTTGACCCTTATTAAGTAAACATACTCTGGAATTCTAAAAGATCAGGGCACTAATTATTAAGAAACAGATGGATTGAAAGAGGACCATTGATTGCCACTATATACATTATTTAGTAAGTCATTAGAACTCCAATAGTCTTTTAGGATTCTAGTTAATGAGCTTTAATTCGTAATAGCCAACTCAATTACTCGAATGATGTGGGTCGTTAAGAAAATCATTAAATCAAGGACCTTGGCTAAATGATCATGACTTTGAGTATATTCTTAAAAATTGAGAACATAGGATTAGATCTTGGAATACTAAGTTAGATTACCATGACTTATTGGATTAAACCATTGGATATAGATTGTTTATCAATGGGGATATTAGAATGGTAAATGTAAATATAAACCATGGACACTAATTGGTGAATGGATGATGGATCTAAGTATGACTTGATCATGTATTCTTCTATGGAATAGATGGTTGGTGAAAAATTAAATGGTTTATGAAACCTAAACCGTTAGATTTTGATTAAAACATAATTCTTATGTATTCAATTATATATGATTCAACATTGACAAAAACTCTGCAATATCAACAAAGAAGACTGATCAATAAGTCGAGTTGAGGAGGAAACATAGATGAACGGAGAATTACACTTAAGAGGTAGGTGGTTTTAACATCTATTTGCCATTAAGATTTTAACTATGTCATCAGCTTACCAAGATAATGTGGATTTTAAATAATCAAATCATTTGATTATCATGTTTTCTATTTAAGACTTCTTGACTACTATGAAACTTATATCTCATCATGTTACATCATTTTAGCTTATAAAGAATGCAATACTTGCAAATGAGACATGTGAATTAAATGTATATGTATCTTCATAGTCATGATGCATGCTTTTATATGAAAAACAAAAATGATGTTGTTCATTATATGTAGTTGAGTGTTTTTGAAAGAAATGATGATATTTGAAATACATCAATCCCATGTTTTGAGATGAGTTAAAGAAATGCATGATTTTGCATGAGATATATATATATATATATATTATATGATTTAAGATCATTTGGGATTGAGATATATCTTTGTTCAGGTTAATGAGCCTGGTGGGCACTATACTAAGAGATTGTACAGGGTGGCCTCCAGGCCTCTAACCACCAAAGGTGGAAGGTATCCATGCCCAAAAAAGGCATCATTTTTCTTGACTGTTGTAGTAGGAACAACAATTGGAGGTGGTCACAGCACCCTTTCGAGACGTATCCATAGCCGCTATGGAGGCTACGGTGGCTATTCTCTAGATATCGGAGAGGCACGATTCAGTGATCTAGTCATGAGCATAGTCTGCCATAGGATTTTTGTTTTGTGACCTCACGTAGATGGGCTTGATGGTCTTTAGATGAGTAATCATGATCATCCAATTGATGTGATGCTGACGTTCTATGTTTAACTGAGGATAGCTTTAATATTTTGATGATCTTATGGTGTTTGATTTATCAAGTTAGATGTGTATCTTTCACATAGTTCTCAAGTTATGTTTACATGTGATTTTAAGATATGGTCTATATTACAATTTACTTGAGATTACTATGATGATTAAATGATTTGAAAAATGCATGTTTAAAGTTGTACATGTTTTATATGGATACTATCTGAAATGTTTTAGCATGAAACTATGGAACTGAGATTGAAAAACAGCTTTAATCATGTTTCTTATATTTGATTTGATCACTCTAGTCCTTGGAATTTCTTGAAAAATGATTTAAAATATTGTTTAGAATTGTATTTCAAAATGGGTAAAATAGATGTGAAACTACCTACACAAGCGCAAGCTTATTGAGACATTGTAACTTGTTTATAATGTCTCAAGTTTGAAGAAATAAGACAAGAGGAGTAGAAGACTATGCTAGAGATGTCAAGAGAACTAAACAGGTATATCAAACAGGTTTGCATTATGGTTTATTGAAATAGTAAACTAAAGTGATACTTCAAACTAATATGACTTTGCTTTATGGATATGTAGACATATAATGCAAAGTTGTGGTTGTGTGGTTGTGACTGGATTGGTCTTGCAGGTATATTTCAAAATCATGGACATTTCTTTTTTATATTTAACTTTGATTTTCGAAACACAAAGTTATGTATGTGAATGTAATGGGATGGAGATAGAGTCTCCCTTATCTTTTATTTATATTATTGTGTTTATCAGGTACTTCATAATAACATGCATCAAATGTCTAATGTATGAAGAACAGAGGAAACTCTACCGGATTTTTGGTAGAAATGTAATGCTCATTTCATCGATAATCCTTTTTTAGAAGAGAAAAATGACACTCGGGCTTTTTAAGAAGAGTCTTTTCATGAAAAACATTTTTCACTATTTGTTTCCTAAATAATTTTGCAAACTAAGGGCCCAAAATTCCAAACAGAATTATAAAAATGTATTATAAAAACATAGGTCGTTACAAGATTCCCAAGCAATAGGAGTTTTTTATTGACAGGAGTGCACCAACAGAAGCTTTTGACTAGGACAAGCAAGAATTGGTTTTTGATTTGAAGTTATTGTATCAGAAATGAGAAAGAGACTGCATTGTATGTAATTATGGGAGTTTTGATAACTTATTTGACTACATTGTGATGTTGAGGTTCTGGGTGTATTTTTGTGACGACCCGGGTTTTCTCATGCAGTTTTAAATGCAATATCTAATTCCTAAGGCGGGATGCATCCCTATTTGAAAACCATTTTATAAAAACCATGCAATGCAGCAAAAAATCTTTTGTTTTAAACTCATTTTGAAAACCCTGAGTGTCATTTGCTTTCACAACAATCAAAGTAGTTTTTAAATAAACATCAGAAATCATAAATGTTTTTCCCCAGGTCTAATTAGTCACAGAACACAGCCCAACTGTAAATAAATACAAATACATGTCCAAAGGGTAGGGAGTTTACTCACATGTATAGTTGTCTCCTTTGTTTATTCACTTGCTCGTAGCACTAATATCTCCTGATACGTCTTCTATTTGTGAGTGGAACTATCCTGAAAAATGTTAAGGATAGGGTGAGTATATACTATACTCAGTAGGAGTCTATCACTACTAGTTTTGCAATGCATGCTGTGTTTAAAATCATATGCTCTTAAAAACATGTGCATGTTCAAACAACCATGTTCAATGTCGATATTAAAAACCAATGTCGAATTGAAATACTGACGACTTAAAGAATAGTATAATCCAAGTCGAAAGTATCATATATCATAAACATAATGATATGCATAAGATGCTCCACTGAATCCAACTCATGGATATATGGTATGGTCGACCAACCTCATGTCATGCCATATGCAATGCAAGTGAATCCACGAAACCATAGGGTCCAACTATGCCCACGACCTCACAGCTGTGTGGTACCCGGGTACCTAAGGACACAGGATCATATACCTCCACGGGGCATATGACACTTCGACCCAGTGCCGTGACACCAATGGTAGCCCCCTGTACCACATGTAATCGAAGCAAGGACGTTGCCCTTTTTGGGCGTGGTACCCATCCACCTAATAGTGGTAGAGGCTGGAGGCCAACCCAAACCTCTCGGCATAGCGCCCACGAGCTTATCAACCCAAATCATATCAGATCAAACAAGTGAAAACCTCTTTTTCAAAACCTATCCTCTTTGGGTCCCTCACAATTGCCTGGCCCTCACAACTGCCTGCCCAGCATCTTTTGGGCACTCAAGCGTCTTTTGGTAACCCTCAAGGACATGCAATCTTTCAAAAACTCAATGCTCACAAATCATGCAATATATGCATTTGTTTGCAAAACAGATCTATGCATAATGTATATGCAATTATTTACAAAACATATCTATGCCAAAACATATCTATGCATAAAGAATTTATCATATGTATGCTGAATTAAGTCATGCTAAACAAATTATATAACTTATACTTAAAACATGCATAAAACAATCATGACTCTTTTAAAAAGTCTAGTAGCGATAGAGCACCTACCTGGCTAGGTCGCGCTAACCCCTTTTGTCCTCGTATGCTCCTGAACATGGTTTGGGGAATCAAGGATAGTTTGGCCTATCTTTTATAGGTTTTACAGTGGTTGGTCTTATTACTTAGGCATTAAGGGTTCATCCCCATGCCTATGGGTGTCCTAAGGTCCTAATTGGGCCTTGGTATCATTAGTTTTCCAAAGGTCTAGTGGCCACGTGCCACCATCCTATTCTAAGGGTTATGCCCACCTTATATTGGCCCTTGATTAGGGATTTTATATTTTGGGTGTCTCCGCGTCGTCGACACGGACATAACGCCTTTTGCGGCGCCTCAATCGGAGCTCTAGATCTCAAGTTATAAGCTTTTTAGTGCTGTGTGTACATAAAAGCCTTCAAGAGGTGGAATCTCAGAACGCTAGCGCGTTGCGCGTCAGTGGCATGCACCCCAGCAGGCGTGTCTGCAGACGCGCTGGAGTCCTGCCCGTCTTTTTCATTTGCGGGCACGTCCTTTATCATTCAACCCATCCCTGGGTCTCATTTATAAACTCCTAAGTATGAATGAATACAAGGAGTCCTTATTAATTTGAATCCATTTAAGCATTAGATCACTAGATCTGCCTTTTAGGGTCTATGGTCCTTGCCTAATTTATTGTTAGGCTAGATCTTATGGTGTGGATCTACTTTCCCATAGTTAAACTCTATAATTTATCCTCTAATCCTAACTTTAAAGTCTCATTGGGTCCGCGTGTTCCCAGTTCCCAAGACACCCGTGCATCCTGGTTGAATCGCGACTGCCTTACATGCGTGCGTGCCTAAAGGCCGTTCTAGGGACCGCATTTTGCACGCGCACATGCATGCTCAAGTGATGCTCTATGACGCGCATCATCGCACGGATGCACCTTGTAGCATGGTGCGTCTCAGCTCCCAGGGCACCCTGTGCATCCTGGTCGAACCAGGACCCGTGCCCTATGTCACGCGCACACCCGAAGGTCGTACCTGGGACAGTGTACGCACTGTCGTATGCTCGAAACCCACCCCAGGGACCTAGTCCCAGGTGTAGGTGGAGCATGGCATCCTTGGGACGCTTGGTTCGTGCAAGGTCGTCTGAGCCGGTTTGGGGACGTTTTTCGGCTAGGAAATTCGGCTGGAAAACGTCTGAGAATGCTAGATCCAGCCTGAAAGGATGATGAACCAAAGAAGGGGGTAAAGATGTCTTACCTAGGCAGCCTGGGGACGCCCTTTTTCTGGTGGGTGTGCTTGCTCGCCGAAACGCATGAAGAAGGGGAAAAACCCCACTTCCGATGATGCCAGAGGAACAAGAGGGCGGTGGGGAGATGGGTAAAGGAATGGCCAGCCAGACTTGGCTTGGCCATTGTTGTAAAACATAGAGGGGAGACTGGTTTGGGATGGGTTTCCGATTTGCGGAAAACCCCAGTCTCAACATGCCAGAAAAATCGTGTTTTTAAGAGGGGGAGATGGGGCTTTTTATAGCCCTGCTATGGCGGTGCTGCCCTTGGCGGTGGCAGATCCCTCTGGAAAAATCAAGATTTGAGGGTTTCTAGAAAAATCTGGGGAGGAAGACGACAGGGGGTGCCGTTATCAAAACGGCCCCCTGCGTTTTTCGTTTTTCTGTTTAAATTCCAGAACTACCCCTGATCTTTAAACGGCCATAACTTCTTCATATGAACTCCGTTTTGGGTGATTTTTGAGGCGTTGGATTCCATTTTTTGAGTAGAATATAATGGTACAAATTTTCCTCACAAATTCCTTCATTTAATATTTTAAATATAGTAAAATATTTAACTCAGTTTATTTCCCATAAAATGTCCAATTTTTGTTAAAAATGGCGTAAATTGCTCGGGCGTTACAATTTTATTTGAGTAATTTGTTTTTATTTTTTTAGATGTATGAAAAGGAGATAGTCTTCAATTATGTTTTAAAATTGTCAATGAATGTTTATTAGGTACTTCCCAATGACATACGTTAAATGTCATATGTTCAAAAAACAGAGGAAACTCCATCGAATTTTTTTATGGAAATGAGCTCATTTAAACGATAATCATTGTTTTGAGAAAATAAAAATCACACTCAAGGTTTTTTCAAATTGAATTTAAAAGAAAAAGATTCTTCTCCTGTTATTTGATTTTCTAAAATGATTTTCATTAGAGATCGATCTCGCTATGTAAATGTTGTTTGTGTTTAAAAAGTGTTATAAAACCCATGTCATCACAACATGTTTCTTGTATTTTATTTATTCCATTTATTATTTTCAATTAGTTTCTAATTTCATGTTCTAATTTTCATGCTTAGTTTCGAAAAGAAAAAAAAAATCAATTGAATTTTGGCTAGGTTAGGTACTTTAAAGTAAGAACCACTAGCATCATAGTAGTTCACTCATCGTGGGATCGACCTTGCTTTCGTGAGAATACTACATTGATTCATGCACTTGCAAGTTTAATTAAAACAACAAAAAAATTTTGGCGCCATTGCCAGGGAGTTGCAACAATTTGTATAGCGTTTCATACTTTAGATTATTTTCCTAGTCTTGGTTTAGGTTACATTAGATTAGGATTTTTGCTTAATTTTTGCATTGGTTACTATTTTCCTCATATTGACCATATTTCTTTGACTTTTGTGTGAGGAAAATTGGCAAAGAAGTAGCGGCAATCTTGTGGGCCATGACTTCATCATCTTAGATTAGGTTTTATTGTTTTCCTAGATTGGGATTGAGTGAAACTTTAGTGAGGCCCACTATAAATTGTAATTTCTTTATTATTTAATTTTAAAAGGGTTGTAATAATATGAGGAAAGTGTGGGGTATAGTGGCTCACATTTCATCATCAACGGACCCCTCACTGTGAGTATCTCTCACTCAATTTTTAGGATAATTTGCATTTAGATGTTAATATAATTCATATATATTAGGACCATTCATTGATAATTGTTGCATTAGAGTGCTTATCTAACCTTGGTTGGATAGCATATAGGATATTACGAGTTTGCTTTAATATTGCATTGCATATTTATAGCTTTATGGTGGAATGAAATTAATGCTAGTAAGGGCCCCATAGGAATCCTTATAAGATAAGGACTAAATTTCATCACTAGTTCCTTAGCCCGCCTAGGAATCAATCAATCTCCTTGTATGTCATGATCTTAACCCTTAAATATTAATTTAAAATTAAGTAGAAAGAGACTTAGGGTATCGAGCTCATAGAACCCTTTTAGAAGGACGTGATCTATTATCATTCCAATGGCTTCTAAGCACTATGGTTATAGTGGGTGTCTTAAAATCTAAGTGATTTTTCCACACCTTCCGTTGATGTTAGTTGAGGTCTTAACACCTCCTAACACAAGGATTGTATTAACCATATTTGAGTAGAACCTAACTAGTAAGTAGTAAAATCTGGATAGAGGGAGTAGTTATCTATATCTAAGTCTAAGAAACTACCACCTAGACACTAAACAAAGATAATCAAGTCACTACTTAAATAATGCTTACTAGGATTTGATTGTTCATCACGTAGAGTTAGAGTTAGCACTTAGTTTAGGACATTTAGCTTCAAATAGTTTATACAAGGGCGTCAATCTAAAAAATTAGAGCTAACACCTTTCAACCTAGAGATTCATTGCAACCTAAGACAAGGGGAAAGAAATTAAGTTCTTATCCCCATGGTTGAACCACTAGCATAAGTCGAGTGCAAGACATTTAGAGATTTCTATGCGCCTCTACAACTCAACACCCCAAATGCATACCACTTTGAGTTAAAGTTGGGAGTCATTCAACTACTCCCACCTTTTATGGTTGATACTAAGAAGACCTTACCAACATACTGAGGAATTCCTTGATACTTGTGCCACATCTAAGCTCCAAAATTTTTTGGACTATTCTATTAGGCTTAGGCTATTTTCGTTCTCCCTCAAGAGCAAAGCCAAGTCATGGCTTAATTCCTTGCAAGTAGTTCAATAAATGTATGGGACCAATTGTCTAAGAAGTTTTTCAACAAATTCTTCCTCGTTCACATAACTAATACCCTTCATCATGAAATTATCAATTTCCAACAAAGGGATGATGAACAATATTACGAGTGTTGAGAATGGTGGAATGAACTGCTACAAAAATTTCTTCATAATGGATTTGAGAAATGATAGCAAGTTCAATACTTCTATGAGGCATTAATGCCTCAAAACAAACAAATGATAGGTGTGGCGAGTGGAGGGGCCATCATGCTAAAATATGAGAGAGAGGCTTGGGAGTTCTTTTAGACATCAGCAATTGGATTATTCAAATAGGAGAGAGAGAACTAACCGACCTCCAAAGAAAGGGGGTATATATGAGATAGGAATGCATACAAATCTATCCTATAAGACTCTGTAGTTGAAAATTTAAATAAATTAAAGCCTTTAAGTGGAAGAATGGACAAGCTTGAAATTATTTTTCAATCTTTCATGAATGCTACTTTATCCCATAAACCTCCATAAGAGGTATGCATTATTACTCTAGTCTAGCTCATCTAACTTTAGCCTGTCCGTCCAATAAAGTATACCCTGAGTATCTTGTAGACCAAGTGAATGCATATCACCAACCTAGCAACAACCTGTATCCTAAGACCTATAACCCTGGATGGGCTAGGCATCCTAATTTTTTCCTGGTCGAAGAATAACTACCAAGGGGAACCATCTGTGAACCCCCTACCCAAAACATCCTTCATAAAACTATAGTTCCCCAACAACTGCCTGGCTTCCAACAACCTTAGCAATAAAAGAAACCAACTTTAGAGGAAAACATCCACATCATGCTTGAAAAACTTTTAAAAGATAATGATGACACTAAAAAGGCCTTACGCTTGTTGCAAAATGAGAAGACATTCAACCAATGTCAGCTCTCAAGCAATAGCCAAGTTGGATATGCAGTTAAGCCAATTGTCAACTGAACTACATAATAGAGGAATGGGTTAGTTCCCTAGTCCACCCATCCCTAACCCAAAGGACCAATTTGAGATAAGATCAAGTTCTCAAAACCTTAACCCTCATGAGCATGCCAAGTCTATAACCACCCTTAGGAGTGGTCATCAAATTGATAACAAAGTAGGGTAGGCTACGACACAAAGGAGAAAGAGACAACCAGAACACATGAGAAAGAGGAGAAAGAAAAACCCTGTAGAACCTATAGCGGAGGCACCTTATGTGCCTAAAGCCCCTTTTCCTTAGTTACTGAACAAGGCTAGAAAGAAAACAAACTTCAATGAGTTAATGGAGGTATTTAAGCATGTCCAAATCAATATTCCATTGCTCAATGCAATTAAAGATATCCATGCCTGTGTCAAGTTCTTAAAAGAGCTTTGCACAAGAAAAAGAAAGCTAAATGTACAAAAGAAAGCTTTCCTCACCGATCAGCTAAGCACTTTGATTCAACACAAGACCCCACCAAAGTTTAGAGACTCAGGGTGTCCTACCATTTCCTGTGTTACTGGAAATCATGTCATAGATAGTGCATTACTTGACCTAGGGGCAAGTGTTAAATTGTTGCCATACTCTATCTAAGAGCAATTAAGAATTGAAGAGTTAAAACCAATCATTACCATGCTGTAATTAGCTAATAGATATATAAAGATATCACATGGTTAGGTTGAAGATGTCTTGATATAGGTGGACTAGTTCTATTACCTAGTTGATTTCATTATACTGGACACCCAACCTGTATCTAATCCTTACAGTCAAATTTCAATCATACTTGGACGCAATTCTTAGCGACGTCCAATGCCATTATTAATGATAAGAATGGTGTAATGAAATTGTCATTCAACAACAGGAAAGTTAAGCTAAATGTCTTTAAAGCTGATCAACAACATTTAGACCTTAATGATTCTTGTGATATCAATTTGATTGAAAGTTTAATCCATGGCATTAATCTACCATGATCCATCACTAACCCACTAGAGGCTTGTCTTATGCACTTTAATGAAGAATTTGATATAAACAAATCTATTGAGGAGTTAAACAACCTTCTGAAGACTGCTCCAATTATGGATACCTCCAAGTGGGTTCCTTATGAGGAACCACTTCCACCCTCTTAATTTGTCCCCATACCCTTGATAGGGAAACCACCATCCCTGGACTTAAAACCCTTGTCTGACAACTTCAAATATTCATACCTAGGCCCATATGAAACCCTACCTGTGATGATAGCATCAAATTTAGATATTGACCAAGAGGGTAAGCTTTTAGATGTTCTTAAGGGACATAAAATTGCTTTAGGGTGGATGATAGCAGACATAAAAGAGATAGTCCATCCGTATGCATGCATAGGATGCACCTAGACAAAAATACAAAACCTTATAGGGAAACCAAAAGACAACTGAATCCCCACATGAAGGACATGGTTAGAGATGAAGTCCTAAAGCTCATAGATGTTGGTGTTATATATCCTATCTATAATAGTACTTAGGTTAGTCCTGTTCATGTTGTACCTAAGAAATTTGGGGTCATGGTAGTAAAAAATGATGATAATGAGTTAGTACCAACCCCTATGACTATCAGGTGGAGAGTTTGCATTGACTATTGAAAGTTCAATGCGGTCACAAGGAAAGATCATTTTCCTCTACCCTTCATTGACCAAATGCTAGAGAGGTTGGCCATACATAGCTATTACTATTTTTTGGATGGATATTCCGATTACAACCAGATTTCTATAGTACTAGAGGATCAAGAGAAGACCACCTTCACCTAACCTTTTGGAACCATCAACAACTGATGTATGCCTTTTAGGTTTAATAACACTCCATATACATTTCAAAGGTGTATGTTGAGCATTTTCTTTGATATGGTAGAAAGGTTTCTTGAGGCATTTATGGATAACTTCTCAGTATTTGGGTCATCATTTGATTAGTGTTTGCACTTGTTAAAGTTAGTTCTCATAAGGTGTGAGGAGAAAATTCTTCTTTTAAACTTGGAAAAGTGTCATTTTATGGTACAAAGTGTAAAAACCCCAATTTTTGTGAATATATTTGAATTATAGAAAGTGAGAAATTAAAAATGTGAAAACGGAACTGAAAATTGAAGTTTCGAGAAAATCCATTTTTATAGAAATAGAATCAAGAATTAAGACATGAATATTTGGAATGTACTTGAAAATTTGAGCCAAATGACTATAAGCATGTTAAATTCCAAGTTCAGATGAAAAATTCACTTTTTTCTAGATTTTTAAATTAAAAGGGAAAAATAATCATTTCAATTTGTAGTGGGGCCCACAAAAAGTTAGGTAAGAACTAAGGTCAGCAATGATGCAAGTCAAGTGTCAACCAACACTCAGCTACTAGTGGAGGTAGTGGAATTTCCACTCTTATTAAAGAATTTTTAGTGGAATTTACACTTCCATTAAATAATTTTTGGTGGAAAAAAATAAGATAATAAATATTTTTGCCTATTAATGCTCCCCTAAAATTCACACAAAATTTTCCAAGTCTCTCCAGCTTTCCTCCTCTCCCTCTTTTCCACTCTTTCCTCTCTCTTTCCTTTCTCTTTTTATTTTTATTTTTCTTTTTCCATTTTTATTTATGGTTTTTTCCCTATGGGAAAAAACTAGAGAATAGAGGAAAAACTAGAGAAATCTGGTGATCTACCCCTCCTACTGGAAATCCAAACCATTAATCCAACGATCACCAGAAATTTTGCATTATATATCATCACCGACACTATTATCTTCTCCGGCATGGTTTTCTATTTTTCAGAAAATTTCTTCTCTCTGGACATTTCAGGTAGGTTCCCATCACCCTCATTTCATTTTGAAATAGATTTTACCTGAAATTGGTTCACTAGACTAGTTTTTCAGCCAAATTTCTAGTAAACCTAGTACGATGATGTAGGCCTAGAACACCATCAAGGATAGCTTAGATGGAAAATATGAGCCATCCAATAGATTCAATAGGCCCAAAAACCATAAAAAACATGATCACAGTAAATTTTATATTATATCTGGACCCTTCATCTCAAGAAATAAGATCTGATAGTCCAAAATCAATCTAGTAAAACAATTGGATATAAATATTAAATATTATAACATAAATAGATCCTATAAATCTGGACCTTTGAATTTAAGCTGAAACTTCAAAATTCAATTCAGAGCTCAATTTAACTCCAAATTGAGATTGGAAAGGACCATTGAATTCCTCTTGCTAAGTGGAATATACTAAACCTATAAAAATTAGGATTTAAGTACTGTATTTTTTTGTTAATTGAAAAATCTATTACTAATCTTCATGTTCAGTGAGATCTAGGATGATCAGACCTTATGGATGTGGTGCATTGATGACTTAATGATGAAATATCATAAATTAATGGTCGATGTGACTGATATGTGAGAAATTGATATTTGAAATGTTAATGGGATGAAAACCCTAGATCTAAAGAGTGGAAATCAAATCTGATTGTTGGATCATGATGTACATTTGTGATCTGCTTAGTTATCATTTCAATTGTTAAATTGTAGTTTAACTATCTCTGATTTAATAGTAGATTTACTCGATTAGATTTATTCTTATTATTTACTGTTCATGTTAAGTAAATATGATAAATTACATTGAAAATCATGGAAGATGTAAATATTTGAAATCTAGATTTACTTTCATGGACACTTATAATACATGAATGACATGAAATTAATCCTAGTAAGGGCTACTGCAATTAGTAAAAGATAAGGACTGGAATTAATCACTATGTCCTTAGCCCATTTAGGAGAATAATAAACATCTATGAATGACATTATCAATGTTCATGGATTTAAATAAAATCAAGTAGAAAATGGACTTAGAGTAAAAAAAAAAACTAATAAGAACCTTGTAGAAGTTTGATCTAATGCCACTCCAGTGGACTCTGAACATCAAGGTTATGGGGAGTATATAAGATCCAAGTGATCATTGCTCGCCTTCCGTTGACATCTATTGAGGTCTAAACGCCTCCTTGCTTGAGGATTGTATTAACCACTTTTTGAGTAGACTTTAACTGGTAAGCATTAGTCAAATCTGACATAAGGAGGAGCAATCTATAATTAGAAAGAAATAAATCACTTCAACCAGTAAAATAGTAACTGGTTGAGCATTAATAATAAGAACATAAAAGGTTAGGAAACTATCAAATCAAATTAAACCTTAAGTAAGATAATTATGATCAAACAAGATCAATTATGAGATCTTGAATGATCAAGAACAATAAAAGAAAAGAATCATAAGTTTATATTATGTTCTTGAATGAGAATATAGGGTTTAGATTAAATGTAGATCAATAGAATAGATGATCTAAACCCTTGATCAAATGATTCAAGGAAAGAGATCCAAGATCACCCTCCTTAGAGATTATCAAAAGATCAATCTTAGATTAAAGTATGATCAATAGAAACTAGAAGATAGAAGATCTAAACCCTTGATCTTGATCAACAACTATGAACTGATTTTATATAAAAAAGATAAAAGGATTCTATAAAAATCAAAACCAATGAGATGTAAGATTAGAAAATACTTAGATCTGCAAATCAGAAGTTACTGTCAAATCAATAGTTAGAAACACTATCTGGAAGAGATGGATGAAAGAATACAAGAAGATCTAGATCCTTAATATTAATTAAGGGACAAGAATGAATAGATCAGACAAATCCTAAAAGAAGATAAATATGATCAAAGAAAGATAAATATAAGATTATCTTAAATTATGAAAGATAATGACAATATGTATGAATTGACAAATTACATACATTGACTAAGATCGCAGAAGATCTTAAGGAGTGAGATTACCACATTTTGAGGTAGGTGGAACCTTAAGAATGCATTGTATTAATATGAAAGATCTATGTGATAAACATGATCATAAGAAAATGTTGTCATTTAGAATGTTTATAAAATTGTAGAATTTAATTACTAAATGTTTAATGACTGAATGAGAATGATATCATTCTTAAAATTATGTTATTACTATTTGATGAGTATATGTTAGAGTAAAATTGTCTAATTAGGTTAAATACATGATAAATACTAGGATACCATTTATATAAATGGTTATCCCTACACCTAGATATGAAATTACATCATTGGCATATGAATACCAAAATTAAGGGAAATGGGTATCATTTATAGAAAATGATGATCCCTAAACTTAGATGAGAATATAAAGTTAATGAACATGGGTATCATTTACATTAAATGATTATCCCTAAACTTATATATGAGATTATATCCTCGATATAAGTATACCAAAATGTGAGGATGGTGAGGTAAGTTTATATAAATAGACAAATTTTCTATTAATATTACTATTAAATTCCATATAGGCATGGAAGCCTAAGGATTTTGTTTTCAATAGGCATAAGGCTTGGGATACTATTCTAGGAGAATTGTAGGGTTTGGCCACCCGCTCTCTGAAACTAATGATGTGATGGATAATGTGCCTAAAGAAGGCAAAAAGTTGGGTGGGGTAATTATAGGAAGGCCACCACTATGATAGCCATGGTCTCTCCATATGGACATGGATACTGTATATTCCACATATGGTATTGGTGGATTACTTGATAGTTATCCAAGTGCACTATTATGGGTTGAATTGTAGCATAATAGTCTTTTATGTATTTTTGACTTATGATGCATGGCATGATGAGATGCCTTATGATATGGCATGATGAAATGGCTAGTAAATGCTCATTACTAAGATTTCCCATGAAGGGATATTTCCCAACAGAGGCTGGATGATTATTCAACCCAATATAGTTTGGGTATGAATGTTATGGTATTGTTATTGAAAATATTAACTATTTTTCATGGTTTAAACCATTTATATATATATATGATATGAGTATGGTTCATGGAAATTGAATTATTTGATTCATATGGAATACGATGGATATGAATATTAGATTTATGAAAGATTTATTGACTTATATATTATGTTGTAAATTCCATATGCTTCTTAAATCCCCTCCCAAGCATAGCTTGCTGAGATATTGTAAATGTTTGAATGTTTACAATATCTTAGATACAGATAGAATGGAGTGGATGGATACAACAGGGGAATACAACAACCATACTATTGATCAAGGTTATGTACGATTATGAAAAATTGATATTGTAAATTAGATTTGTGTACTTTGTACATCATATGTAATAAAGGGGTTGTGTATATGAACCACTAGATCGATCCTGTTGTTTTCAAAAATGAATTTCTATTAATTAATTCAGTAGAAATATATGTTATACCCAAAATATGTATATATGTAAGAGTGTGAAGGTACATTCGGGTTTTTAGAAATGAATTTCAATCAAAATGTTTTTGGTGTTTGAATTTTTTTTTAAATTTCCAAATCTAGAGCTCCATCTTTTGAAAATAAACATGAAAAAGTATTGAAAAACCCAAGTAGCCACACAGAGTGGGATATTTTTAGGCCACATAATATCAGCCAATGGGATAGAATTGATAAGAGCAAAGTGGATTTAATAGCCAACCTTCCTCCACCAAGGAAAGTAAAAGAAATTTGCTCCCTTTTAGGACATGCCAGCTTTTACAGATGCTTCATCAAGGATTTTAACAAAATTACCAAGCTACTCTATAATTTATTTTAAAGGAGGCCACATTTGACTTTGATGAGAATTGTAAAAAAGCATTTGAGTGACTTAAGGACGAGTTGACTCATGCACCCATTATTCAACCACCAGATTGGAATGCACCTTTCAGATAATGTGTGATGCATCGGATTATACCATTGGAGCTGTTTTGGGGCAGCGCCTTGATAAACTTCCCCATGTAATATACTATGCTAGTAAAACACTAAATGACGAAACTAAATTACTCAACCACAGAGAAAGAGTTGTTAGCTGTAGTGTTTGCTCTAGATAAATTTCAATCTTACCTGATAGGGTCTAAAGTTATAGTATACTCAGATCACACATCTTTAAAGTAACTCTTTGTAAAAAGGATGCCAAACCTAGGTTGATCTATTGAATACTATTGCTACAGGAATTTGGCTTAGAAATTTGGGACAAGAAAGGTGCCAAAAATATTGTAGCAGATCACTTATCCATACTAGTGGTGGAGCATACTAGTGATCACATGCCTATAACTAAATCCATTTTGAACGAACACTTATTGCATATTTCCAGTTGCCTTGGTACGATGATATTGTTAATTATCTTGTTACAAGACAAATGCCTAATTATTGGACCAAACATGATAAAAAGAGATTTTTTTACTGAGGTTCAATATTTTACATGCAATGACACATACTTATTCAAGTACTATCCCAATCAAGTGATTAGGAGATGCGTACCAAATAGTGAACATAATCAAATCATCTCCTTTTTTCATGATCATGCATGTGGGGGACATTTTAGCTCAAGAATGATAGTTGCAAAATTTCTATAATGTGGTTTTTATTGGCCGACCATATTCAAGGATACACATGCTTACTGCATAGCATGGGTAAGGTGTCAAAGATTAGGTAGTTTAGGAATGAGACATATGATGCCCTTAAACCCAATATTTATTGTAAAGCCATTTGATATTTGAGGCATAGATTGTACTAACCCCCATTTTTGTAAATTGATTGAGAAAATCAATAAAGTTTGAATTTTTAGAAATTTTAGGTTGAAATATTAGGTTGTTGGAAATTCTCTTTTTGTAAAGATTAAAACATAATTTAAAATTTAGAAATTATGAATGTACTTAAAAAACTGATCGAAATGACATTGAGTACGTTCAATTCTGAGTTAAAATGAAAAATCCTTAATTTTTTCTATTTAGAATTTACCCATATCCAAGAACTAAGACCTCAATATTTAGAATTTACTTAGAAATATGATTCCAACACCACTAAGTATGCTCGATTCTGAGTTCGGGGGAATAAAATAGATTTTTCTCCATAAAAGGGCAAAATGGTCTTTTCACACCCCATGGGGCACACAAACTATTCCAACGCCCAGAAAACATGTAATGAGTGGTCAAACCACTAACAATTGCTAGCGAAGAAGGAGGTGGTAGTGGAGGATCCAATGTTAATTTAATATTTAAAAGAATTAAAACATAATTATTTCATGTAATTATGAAAAATGCAAAACACCTATAAATACCCATCCAAAAATCCTCCAAACATGTTCATTAAAATTTTCACGAAATCATCTTTCTTACTCTAAAAAACTAGATCTAGATTCCTTCCCAAAATTCCAAAACACCACAAAATCTCCCTTCGTGCACTTTCTCTCTCTCCTCTCTCTAATTGGAACAAGAGACCTAAATTCAATTAGGCACTCTATTCCAAGTTGAATCTCACAAATCTCATATCTATACCATCCTAGACTATCTTATCTACAAAACCCCCTAATCAATTTGAAGATCTAACCATACAATCAACAAAAAATCACAAAATAAGGGACTATCGGGCTATCTTATCATCAAAGAGTATTTATTTCAAATTGGGCTTCAAAACTATGCTGTTTCTCCAATTAGGTAAGTGGAACCACTTCTTATACTTATTTCTTGTTGTTTTATGTAAATTTTATTTTTCTGTAATTAGAGTTAGGTTAAAATTTAAAAAAATAAAGTAACGACTAGAACCCTTCAATTCTAGATGATGGAGGGCCTAAATGGAAAATCTGAGCTATCCAATTGATCCAAAAGGTCCCAAAACCCTAGGGTATAAATTTTAAGAATTTTCATTAAGTTTCGAGCCCTTAATTGTAAAGGGATTGATTGGACAGTCCAAACAGACTGTTCGATCTCCCAAATCAAGTCGGAACTAGCACGCACTATGAAATGCAACATGGAAACGTGCCCTGCAGGAGTGTTTCCGTGCGCATGCGCCACGTGTAGTGTCGTCCCCACGGGATGACCGCGTGACAGCGTCGATCACCGAGGGAGCGCGTTACGCATGCGTCCCAATGACGATGCACGACAATCGCTCTGCCCAGCCCGCTTCGCCCATTCAAATCTTGGCCATCCATTCCGTTTGGCCCAGATCAAATGTGGACCTTAAGAACGACTGTGAACTTCACAATTCAATTGTGGAGTCATCTGAGCTCCAAATTGAGATTGGAAAGAAGCTATGGAAAGCTTATAACATCTATTTTCTTCTGAAACCATAATATTGATAAAAACACTCTAGAAACTTTCTATTTTCAAGAATTAAGTTTCTAATTTTCATGATCTTCAAGATCTGAGATGATCAGATCATGGGGATCTAAATTACTGATGATATAATGTTGAAATCAAGTGATATCCATGATTGATTTGGATAGATCTAAGATAAATTGAGGGATCTACCCTTTATAGTAGAAAAACCCTAAAAATACAAGGGGACCCACTTGATCAATAAGATTAAGTATGATCAGACCCTTGGGATGGATTGAATGAATGATATTAGATGGAATCCATTGAAATCATAGAATGACTATGACCAAAAACAAAGGAATATGATCTTGGACCTTAATGGAGTAAAAGCTCTAAAATTAATTAAAACCTTGATTTAAAATGAAAAGATCTAAGATCTAATGGTTGGATCATAAGTAAAAGTTTTTAATAATCTTAATCTAATTAGTTTTATTGTCTTTTATTTGATAATAGTATTGTAAATATGATTCATGTTATAAAGCATGATAGTTCTTAAATTTTAGCATATTATGTCCTATGTGTTATTAGATTGCTATATTAGGTTGATAGATTTAATTATCGTAGGGCCATGTTAGTTTAAATTTGAAGTTTAAGCATGATTCCATTAGATTAGTAGTAAATTTTCATGCATTTTATAACTTAGGATCCATGTTAGTATATTAGAGTATGAATGCCCTTAGAATGATAGAGATGTACAATTCTCTTATGATTTAAAGTTTATGATTATTTGAATTGTCAAAGTATAGTATAAGCATCTTAATTATCTTTAAGTTAGTATATATAATTATTTAATTAGTGGTTATATCTAAATATTCATAAATCACCAAAAATGAAATCTAATGAAATAAAGATTCATGGACAATTAAGGTGAGTGAATGACTTGGACTTAATATTAGTAAGGGCTATAGTTAGTAGGACAATATAAGGATTATCAAATCCTTGGCCCAAACTAGGAGAATAATAAACCCCATGAATGACATTTTAAATGTTCATGGACTTAATTAAAATAAATTAAAAAGAGTGCTTAGGGTTAACATGCTCACAAGAACCTTATGAAAGGTTGAGCTAAGGTCACTCTAGTGAATGTTGAACATGGTGGTTAATGGGGTTTTCTAATAGATCCTCACTCTTCTCCTACCTTCTGTTGATGTTTGTGAGGTCTAAATTCCTCCTTACATGAGGATTGAAGTAACCACTTTGTGTTCACCCATTCAGCTAGTAAGCCTTAGCTAATTGGAAATAAGAGGAGCAGTTTAGACTTAGGCTAAAATAAGTTATCTTCGACTAGTAAAATATTAACTAGTTGAATAATAATAATAAGAGCATAAAAGGTTAGTAAATTATCTAACCCTAATAAAAATTGTAAGTAAGATAAGGATGATCAAACAAGATCCATTGGATCTTGAATGATCAAGAACAATAAAAATAATAACATTGTATTGTACTTAGTATGCATGTTTATGAGTATGCATGTTATAGATCAAATCTAAATCATTAGATTAGATAATTCAAACCTTTGGTCAAATATGATTCAAGGAAAAGAACCAGGATCATCTTCCTTAGGGATGATCAAAGAACTAGATGATAGAAGATTTAGGCCCTTGATCTTTATCAACAAGAATAGATTGTTGATCAAAGGATCTATGAAAGAACACGATCAAAGATATGGATACCCAAAGACTTAGAATAGACAATACTTAGATCTAAAAGATTAGAAGATCATTCTAACCATCAGATCTATCGATCAATAAGATTATTCAGATTGTATATATATTGACAATATGTATGGATTTACAGATTATATACATCAGTCAGGATCGTGGAAGATCTAGAGAGATGGATCACTACTTGAAGGTAAGAGGATTTGATGAATGCATCTACATGGGATGTACATGTTGAACCCATGACTTTATGTTGACAAGTGTAATGTTAATACTTGTATTAAATCCTCTGAAACCCTTATGATCCAACCAAACACATATGAAATGGTTAAGTTAGAATTGAGGACTAAACTCTAAGTGAATTTGGAACTAGAAGATATTCCAGCCCTAAGTAAATAGATAGATTGTCTGATATGTATGAAACCTATTTTACATACAAGCATGGAGGCTTGTGGTTTTGTTTTAAACATGCATAAGTCTGGGAGATGTTATGCTAAGGGAGTTAGGAGGGTTTGGCCACCCTCTTCCCAAAATTTGATGATTTGGTGATACCTTACTCCATGAGAGGCTAAAAGTCGAGTGGGGCAATTATGGGAAGGCCACCACTATGAAAGTCCTGTCTCCCCATATGGGCAGTGACAATATTTTCCACTGTGGTATCAATGGCGAACAGGGCAGTTATCTGAGCGTGCTAGTACAGATCAAACTGCAACATGGTAGTCCTTTGATTATTTTGCACTATGATGCATATGAGATAGGTATAGTGAAATGCCTTATGTTTTGGCATGATGAAATGCTAGTTAATTGTATATTACTAGTATTTCCCAAGAAGGGAAATTCCCAATATAGGACTAGATGAAATACTGGTTTCTCATAGTGGAAAGAATTGATCAGCTTAGTTGGGAATGATATTTGACTACCTTCATAAATTTGACGGATTTATCCATGTACTGCATGTATGTATAAGGATGTACATATATTACAAAGTAAAGAGTTAGATACATGAGTATGTTTATAAATAACGGAAATATGAAGTATTAGAATTATACTGTCGATTATTATGCTTCTTGAATCCCCTACCAAGCATAGCTTGCTGAGATACTATAAATGTTTTAATGTTTACAATATCTCAGATACAGAGAAGGAGAGTTAGGAGCTCAAGACTATAGAAGACTTAAAGAGAATAATCATCAGGGTATACCCCTTGAAGACATGTATTTTGTTTTGCTTGAGAGTATTGTATTGCAATGAGAGTTTCATTGTATGGTAAGCTTTGAGTTTTGGATTATGTAATTTGGACAAGTATTGTAATGGATTTAGGCTGTACTGTGAACCACTAGATGGATTCTAGAATTTAATAAAAATATATTCCCTCAATGGAATTTTATCTTATACAAAAATTCTACTTATGTTATGTATGAAGTGATGACTTGGGTTTTTCAAAACAAGTTCTAAAGAAAAGAATTTCCACTGCTTTGTTTTGTGAATAATTCTTACTACTAAGGGCCCTGCCTTTTAAAATGTATTACAAAATGTGTTACAAAAACCCAAGTCATCACATAGATTTCATGGGACCCTTTCCTAATTCTTTTAGAAATTTTTACATCTTAGTGGGAGTGGACTACGTGTCCAAGTGGGTGGAGGCTATACCCTACAAAACCAATGACCACAAAGTTGTAATAAAGTTCTTAAAAGAAAATATTTTTTCACAGTCTGGTACTTGTAGAGCCATAATAAGTGATGGGGGAAAACAATTTTGTGATAAAGTGTTTGAGAATTTAATGAAAAAGTATGGTGTTAACCATAGAATAGCTACCCCATAGGGAGATAAAGCATTTTCTAGAAAAGATAGTCAATTCGAGTAAGAAAGACTAGTCTCTGAGACTTAATGACACTTTATGAGCTTATTGTACAGCATATAAGACTCCTATAGGAATGTTACCCTACCACCTGGTCTATGGAAAGGCCTACCACTTACTAGTAGAGTTGGAATACAAGGCATATTGGGATATCAAAAGACTCAAGTTTGACTTAGATTTTGCTAGGACCCATCAAAAACTCTAACTCAATGTGTTGGAAGAATTAAGGAAAGATGCATATGACTCTGCACGATTATACAAAGATCGAATGAAGGTGGAACATGATTGCCAAATCTTAAGGAAGTCTACACCTAGACAAAAGGTCTTATTGTATAACTCTAGATTGCATCTATTCCTAAGAAAACTTAGATCTAGATGGACCAGACCTTATATAGTATGCACTGTCTATCCTCATGGGGCCACCGAGATTGAGAAGGATGAAGAAATCCAAAAACTCAATGGTCATAGGTTAAAACCTTTCCTAGAGATGCCTAATCCTGATATTGATTAGATACTATTAGAGGCACCTAAGTATCATCACCCACCTTAGATTAGTACTCTAGGAGCCCTTGCAGATTACCATCATTGTACTCATCATTATATCTAGTTGGAGGCATAAAACATAGCGCTCCCTAGGAGGCAACCCAGATTTTTTAGAAATCTCTATCTTCTACATCTTTTCATATAAGATCCTATGTTTACAAACATTGGGGACAATGTTATGTAGGGATTTTGAATTTTCTTAAGCTTTTCACAAAAAAAAAAAAAAAAAATCATTTTTATGAAGAGTTCCCTTACTGTGATGAGAACTAAATATTTAGAATTTAGTAATTCTAATGTTTTCACCTCTTAATGGAAGTGTAAGTGAGTAGTTTTGCATACTATTTATATGTTGAAGCATTTTATGAAAGTTAATTCTCAAAATATTTTACACACAACACATAGTCATCATCATCATCATCAAGACCTTATGCCAATTAGGGGTCGGCCACATGAATCTTATTCCTCCATTCCACTCTATTAAATACCATGGCTTTATTTAGTCCCAAAGTTTTTAAATCTTTCCTCACCACTTCTATCCACATTCTTTTGGGCCTTCCCCTTGCCCTTTTAGAACCTTCAACTTGTATTGTCTCACTCCTTCTAACCAGTGCCATTGTTGGCCTCCTTTGAACATGTCCAAACCATCTAAGTCTAATCTCCCTCATCTTGTTACCTATTGGTGATATCCCTAAATTTCCTCTAATATTTTCATTTCTAATTCCTTCCTTTCTTGTCTTACCACTCATCCATCTCAACATCCTCATTTCTGCGACACTCAGCTTATGAGTATGATGTTCCTTAACTGCCCAACACTCTGATCCATAGAGCATGGCCGGCCTAATAGCCATCCTATAGAATTTTTCCTTTAGTTTGAGTGGCACCCGCCTATCACATAAAACACCCGATGCACATCTCCATTTGTTCCAACCCACTTGGATTCTCTGGGTAACCTCCCTCTCAATCTCTCCACTCTCATGGATCAATGATCTTAAGTATTGGAGGTGGTCTCTCATGGGGACCTCTTGGTTATCAATCTTGACTGGTGCTCCACTCCTACTCTCCTTACTAAAATTACATTCCATATATTCTGTCTTAGTTCGGCTAATTTTAAATCCTTCCGATGCTAATGTTTCTCTCCATAACTCTAGCTTTATGTTTACACCCTCCCTTGTCTCATCAAGTAGGACTATATCGTCTACAAATAGCATGCACCAGGGAATCTCCTCATGCAGATGTTTTGTTAACTCATGTGAGGATTTGAGGTCAAGACATATTTCTAATGGAATTTAAGCATATCTAGCTAAAAGTCAAAACTTATGTGATTGTACACACACATGCACTGCGAGAAATAACTAGAATGAAATGTCTTTAGTATGTGGATGATTTGTAAAATGGTCAATCTTCTCCATTAAGTTTTGAAAAACTAGTAGATTGTTAATGAATGATGATTTTCTAGGATAAAATAGGGGACTCAACCTTAGTGATTTTTATGGGTATATTCACTTTAAATCCTCACGAGGCCAAACTCGTCCACTAGGGGTAACCTAGGGGCTTAAGGGCTTGTTGCATGTGCTAAATGCAATTGTGAGAACCTACGAAATTCATAACACATAAATTTTTGACCAAATGAAGAAAATGTTTTTTTATTCTATAGGTCAAAAGGCTAATTCAAGGTAATTATGCAATTAATCATGTTTTTTTTAGGATTTAATTAGGATTTTTCACTTTTTATAGAAATTAAGATGTCGATCCAACGACCGAGATCAATCGGGATGAAATTGAAGATCAAGATCAAAAGATCAAGTTAGAGGCTCAAATTTATCAATTAACATAAACCAAAGGCCAAAATCATCTTGAGCACCAGTTATGAATGTGATTATAGGAGCTAAAGATGGCCAAAGTGGGTCCATGAAGTAAGCCATGCATTCCCACCACCTTTGTATGGAAGCTAATTTAGCCACCTTAACCATATAAGCCATGAAAGAAGGTGGTGAGCTAAAAAATTCAAGTCAAACCATACAAGACACTCAAGTTAAGGGTTAATGTGATGACCCGGGTTTCATATGATGCAAATTTTCATAAAAAGGCAAGATCTCTTGCTTTAGAAACATGAAATGCATGAAAATCTTTTGTTTTGGAAAGCAATCTTTCGTATAAAACCCTAGTGTCAAAACACATTTTCAAATCATATAGTCATGGCATAGTTTTAAATCAACTCTATTCCCAAGAAAGTGTTAGTCACAGCCCCAGCTACAGAGAGTAACTACAATCAAGTAACATTCACTAAAAGATAAGGTAGGGGTTTACTTGTACTTAATTTGGATGTTCTCTATCACGGGTGTATCCTGTCCTTAAGTGTTTACTTGTATTTGAAAAATATTAAGGATTGGGTGAGTATACACTATACTCAGTAGGAGTCTATCACTACTAGTTTTACAATGCATGCCATGTTTTAAACCATATGTTCTTTAAACCATGTGCATGTTTGGACACTCAGGTTCAATATCGATATTAAAAGCCATTGTCAAAATAGAATACTGACGACTTAAAGAATCGCATAATCCAAGTCAAAAGTAACATAGTTATCATAAACATATACTATGATATGAATAAGATGCTGAACTGAATCCAACTCATGGATCTATGGTCGACCATACTCATGTCATGCCACATGTATGCAAGTAAATCCTCAAAAACACAGGGCACACTATGCCCACGACCTTAGCGCCGTGTGGTCCCCGGGTACCTAGGGACTCTCGGTCATAGCCTCCACGGGGCATATGACACTTCAATGTATGCCGTGACACCTCCAGTGGTAGTCCTCATTTACCACAGCAATCGAAGTGAGGACAAGCCTTTTTGGCATGGTACCCTTTCCACCTATAGTGGTAGAGGCTAGGAGGCCACCCTGAACCTCTCGGCATAGCACCCACAAGCTCACTAGCCCAAAAACATACATAGTCCAAATCTCAAAGCAACATAAGTCATGCAATTTATGCAATCATTTTCAATGTCCTCTTTGGATCCCTCACACTGCCTGGCCCTCACAACTGCCTAACCAGTGTCTTTTGGGCACTCTAGTGTCTTTTGGCAACCCTCGAGAATATGCAATTATCTGAATGATCCAATCTCAATCTTCATAAATCATGCAATTTATGCATTTGTTTTCAAAGCATGCGAGCAGTGCATTCATAAAATCATCTCAATGCAAATGATCGCATTCAAGACCATACATTATGAAAACAACTCGATAATATAAGAGCAATAAATCAATGCATTAGAAAAGCAACCATGATTCAAAACATGCATTCTCAAAGCATCATGGGTTCTTTTTAAAAGTCTAGTAGCGATAGAACAGCTACCTGGTTTGATCACGCTAGTCCCCTTGTCCTCATACGTTCCTGGACATAGTTTAGGGGAAAAAGGTTAGCTTGGCCTATTTTACCTCACTACTTAGGCATTAAGGGTTCATTCTCATGCCTAAGGGCCTCTTAAGGTCCCTAACTGGGCCTTGGTATAGTCAGGTTTGCAAAGGTTTAGTGTCCCAGCTCCACTATCATAGTTTAAGGGTCATTCCAACCTTAGATAGGGGCTTGATCAGGTATTTTATGGTTTGGGTGTGTCCGTGCCGTTGATACGGACACAACACCTCTTGCGGCGCCTTAATCGGAGTCCTAGAACTCAACTTATGGGTATTTTAGTGTTAAGAATGCATAAAAGGCCCAAAATGGGTCCTGCGTCACCGCTCTCAGGACGCACCTGTGTCCCACTAGAGCAGTGACCGGCCTGCACGTGCGGTCGCACGCTCCCGGGCATCATCAGGCTGTGCATTCCGCTTATGCAGAATGTGCAGCGTCACCGTCGCAGGCCCACACGAGGTGGGCACCTGGGACGCTAACCCATCCTGCGTCAGCTGTGCACACCCCACAGGGCGTGTCCATGATGCACCAGGCCTCCGCCCCTTTTTCATTTGCGGGGGCATCCACGGACGCTCCCGTCGGTTTTCCTTTAACTCACTAGGTATGTTTTGGTTCTGTGGTGACCTGGGCGTCCTTGGGATGCTTTGGTTAGACCTTGTCTAACCAAAACGATTTAGGCACCTGCCCTGGGTCTGTTGTGGCTCCCTAGAGCCCTGTTTTGCATGGTTTCTCATGTAAAAACTTAGGGATATTCAACCTAAGACTGAGGAGGAGATGGGTTTGGAGTTGTTTAAGGCATACCTGGTTCGTGGCTAGGTATTTTTCACGTTTTCTCCTCTTGCCTACAACTCCAAGATTGGTTTTTCCCAAGGTTTTTGGGCTGCCATTGGAGGTGCCCAAGAGCTCTATTTATAGAGCTTAAGGAGGGTTCTGGAGAGGGGTTTCCACCGCCATGGAAGGGTGGTGGAGAAACCTCCAGAATGGTGGTGGTTTCCCCCTGCACACCGACATTCTATAATGTTGGTGATGCAGTACGTTTAGGAAGAAGGGGGTGCCCGTATCAAAACGGGTCCCTATTTTTTTAGGCCAATTCATTTTAAATTGAATTACAATTTTGCCCTTGAACTTCAAAGGGCCATAACTTGTTTATTTTAACTCCGTTTAGGTGATTCTGGTCTTGTTGGATTCCTTTTTCCGAGAAGCACCTAAGGGTACCATTCTAAGGAACAAATTTCTGGGTCTAGTCAGGGTGAACAATGAAATGACCAAAATACCCTTATCTCGAAAAGTGAACTTTTCATTACCAACATGGGATTTCAAGGTTACAAAAATGGAGTCATTACATTCTTACCCCCTTAGAGGAATTTCGCCCTCGAAATTCTACAATATATACAGTTTCCATTCGGGTAACTCAAGGGGTTGTAACAATTCCGCAGGTCTTTGATGTTCGGCCTTTGCTTGTTGACATGTTAGACACTTTGCCATAAATTCCCCTATGTCTCTTTTCATACCGTCCCACCAATATTGTCTCTTTAAGTCTTGATACATCTTAGTTCCTCCCGGGTGTATAGTACACTTAGACCGATTAGCCTCTTTTAAGATTTCTTGTCTTAATTCTTCATTAGTCAATACCACTAATCTTCCTTGCATGTAAACACTACCATCTTCCCCTTTAGTAAACCCTAGTTTTCCTATTAAAGCTTGTATGTCCGGATCCCCTTGATGTGCTTGCTTAACCTTTTCATTAACAACCGACTTTATCGTTAGACCTGCCATAATGATCTTGCACTTACTTATGTCTAGTTTCCACATTATTACTTCTTGTAATAGCTTCCATCTCTTAGTAAGTAAACTTGCACACATCCCTTGGGTTTTTCTACTTAATGCATTAGCTACCACAATAGCTTTTCTAGGGTGATAATGAATGGAGAAGTCATAGTCTTTTAAGTATTCCATCCATCTTCTTTGTTGCATGTTTAAGTCTTGTTGGGAAAAGATATATTTAAGACTCTTATGATCTGTGAAAACTTCAAACTTTTCCCCATATAGATAATGTCTCCAAATTCGCAAGGAAAAGACTATGGCTGCTAATTCCAAGTCATGGGTCTAGTCAGGGTGAATTTACTATTTTCCTAAGGGTGGAGGCACTTCTTCAAGATATTCCATACCTAATTTTAGGCCATTTGCTTCTCCTTCCAAGGTTGGTTCATTCCCCTTCTTGTCTTGCTTGATCTTAGTGTTATTCATGCAATCTTTTGCCTTGTTTTCCTTCATCTTCCTTTATTTTTAAACTAAGATTCAAGTCTGGTTTTCCCTTGGAGTGACAGCCAAGGGAAGTCATCTTGAATCTAGTTTTCCCTTTCACTTTCATTGCATCTTATTTCTCTTTTAGCCCTCATGAATTTCCAGTTTTGTTTGCTTAAGTTCCATTGATTGTTGCCTTAGTTTCACTTAGGATTCTCCTTTGATTTCAAGCATATTTGGTCATGAGTAAATGTTGAACAATTAAAGAAAATTTTGGTTTGTTATTGAGTGATTTAAATTAAGTGAACCTCATTGTAATAGCATTTAAGTTTTAGATTTGAACAACATGTATGGAGTGTTATGTTCATGACTTCTTGGATGTGATTCAATGAGATTAGTGGAATTTTCAATTCATGATTGTGTCCAGCAGTAGGTTAACATTGTTCTTAAATGTTTAAATTCATTAGAAGTGATTAATTCCATGTTTTATATGTTATAGTCATTGAATGTTTCAATTGCATTATTTCTGGAATTTCTTGCATGAATGGTGTATGTCATTTTTCAGCACTATACAATCTTGTTCGCTTGACTTTCAAGAGCACAATTAGATTTTTTAATAGCTTAGTTATTGTTAGAAGTAGAATTTCATGCTTAGGTTTTCAATAGAGTTGCTTTGATCCACTTACATCCAATGAATCATGCATACCATTCCATGATTACGTGCATGATACTTGGGTAGTCTTCCTTTCATTGTTTGTTAGTGGTAAATTTTCCTTTATTTCTCTTGTTTATTTGTAGATTAGATTCCACTAGTTTGCATCTTATTTAATTGGAAAGTAATCAAATTTGTCATACTTGTTAAAATAGTTTATTTGGTTGCTTGCTTTTCTTAGTTTTGCACCATTAGGAAAGTAGTTTGTTAATGCATGTTTCCATTAGGTTAGTTGTTAATTTCATGTTAGGAAAGGTAGTTTAGGAAAGTTTTTAAATTTCATTTTAAGAAAGTTGTTAATTAGGAAAGTGGTAAAAGTAGAAGTTTTTAATTTTGGAAAGTTTAATCTTAGAAAGTGCATGTTTTAGGAAAGTTCTCCATTTAAAATGTTTCTTGTTTTTGCTTAGTTTTCATTTCTTGTTTTTAATTAGTTTCTAATTTCCATGCTTTGTTTAGAAAAAAAAAAAAAAAAAAAAATCACTTGAATTTTGGCTAGGTTAGATAGTTTAAAGTAATAACCACAAGCATCAGAATAGTTCACTCCTCATGGGATTGACCTCACTTGCATGATAATACTACATTGATTCGTGAACTTGCGAGTTTAATTAAAACAACAACACCTAGCAAGGTGGTGCTATATATGATTGATCTCAAGTATTTTTGTCCCTTTCTCACTCTTTTCCTGCACATTTGATGCATATGTAATTAAATGCAATCAAATATTTCAATCAAACATTAGCTTAGCACATACCTCAAATTCAGGAGACAGATAGCACTTTACAAATTCATGCCTTACATCTTAGGGACTTTGTACCGCCTAGACAGGTCATCTACATTTGAAAGTATGTTGTTGCAAGTGGCGTAGGTCTTCCATTTTCTTCATTGTTCAACAGCACCTTGCAAAGCAAGCATCTTCTTATCATCAGGTACATCAAAAGCAAACTACAAAGTAGAAATAAGCATGTTACCCTATTTTAAAATTACAACATAAGGTACCTGCTATATTATATAATACAGAGCATTTACATACCTTCACCATATCCCATACTGAATCTTGGATTATTGGTGACATATGTCTCCAATCATCAATCATAATAGGCATGATGCTTCTCACTGTGTAGCAAATGTAATTGATATAGCATGATGCACTATCACCTATCTCTTAACCCTTATCGTTGTACTTAATAACTTCTTTTATTCCTTTTGACCTTTCCTTCATTGATAACCATTTCCTTCACTATTCACCCTCTTCCTTCTTTCATATGAGGCCTATAATTACTCAAAATTTTAAGATATTTTTGTCAAATAATAGTAACACTCTTTCAATCACAATTAGTAATAGTATTTGTATTTTACAAAATTTTTATATCTTATCTATTTTGGAAAATAATTATATTGAACAGGTGCATAAATATTCTATTTTATTTTAAATATGTAAAGAGAGAATTTTTCAAAAATATCTTCATAACTAGATCCTACTTGTGAAATGGAATCAACACCTCAGAGAACAATGAAAAAGGAGTTCGTATGAAAAAGTTATGAGCATTGGAAGATGAAGGGTATTTTGGTAATTAAAAGAAAAAAAGATAGAGTCAAAAAACACAGGGGTCATTTTGATAACGACAACCCCATCATCATCCCCACATAATCACCCTGCATTTGCACTGGAAAAGTGACAGGCGCACCCCGTTTCTCCAGTCAGCCTCTATGGCGTTGAGAAAAATGGTGGCACCACCACGTGATGGCACATCCTCCCTTCTCTATAAATCTCCCCTTCTCCTCCTCCTCCCAATGCATCTATCTTCTTCTCCTTCCACTCTGGCATTTCCCTACATTCTCCCACGTCTAGGGTTCTAGCAACATTGAGGATCTCAAAACACCGGAAACCCCAAGTCTCTACCTCTTGAGCCACCCAGGTACCCTTCTCTTCTCCCTCTATTTCCTCCTTTCAGGCTCATCTCCTCTATTCTCTTGAACATATTTGATTTCACCGACTGGACATTGCTGGTGAAAACAGATCTATTGAGAGCCATCTTAAGGATGTCTTGAATTCAAGATTCAAACCGTCCAATGAGACCAAGGGCCCCAGAAATCTAGAGAATATTGGATGATTCCATGCATTGATTAGAGATGGGATTGATCGGACAATCTTGATTGAACCGTCTCAATTTCATCTAATCAGTCTATACCCAGGATGCACACTTGTAATGCACATCCAAAACACGGGCTCTAGAGCATCCTTCGGGCCATGCGGGCATAGAGGTGCGGTCTCAGTTTGACTGGGACACACACGCATCCTAGGAACCGTGACACACAGACCCTGTTTTGTAGAATATGGATCGTTTATCTAACCTCCAACACTAAAATTGCAATTAAGAAGGCTATATAACTCTAATCAACAATCTAAAAGGATC
Organism: Warburgia ugandensis; assembly: GCA_035236585.1. Lineage (NCBI taxonomy): Eukaryota > Viridiplantae > Streptophyta > Magnoliopsida > Canellales > Canellaceae > Warburgia > Warburgia ugandensis. Next base: position 52,174,218 of record CP141130.1, read on the forward strand.
GTTGCATTCATCTTGATGATGTAGACCTAATTAACTAAAATTTAGGATAAGAGGACTACTAAATGTGACTATAGACTAAAAACCATAGATCTACAAGATTAAAGATGAACAAATCTCATAAATTGATCCATTGGATGCATTAGAAGATCAATATTCCAAGATCAACCTTAAATCACATAGATCAACCATTATAAGTGAGATCTAGCTTGGAGACACACAAATTAGGGATATAACCTAAAGAATAGATCTAGCCATTGATCTGTAAATCTAATTGATGATATATAAAGAATAGGAAATAATACTTGGATTCTTATTTCCAAATAATATCCAAGACCTCACAAAGATGACCTAGGATGTGAACTAAAGAGAAACACAATCCAAAAGACATCGAGGTAGATAGTTTAATACTACAAAATTTTCAAATGCATTCCAAAACGTGACGACCCAGGTTTTCTCATGCATTTTTAAATGCAATATCTAATTTCCTAAGGCAGGATGCATCCCTATTTGAAAACCATTTTATAAAAACCATGCAATGCAGTGAAAAATCTTTTGTTTTAAACTTATTTTGAAAACCCCAAGTGTCATTTGCTTTCACAACAGCCAAAGTAGTTTTTGAAAAACTTTAGAAGTCATAAATGTTTTTCCCCAGGTCTATCTAGTCACAGCACACAGCCCAACTGTAATTAAATACAAATACATGTCCAAAGGGTAGAGAGTTTACTCACATGTATAGTTGTGTCCTTTCTTTATTCACTTGCTCATAGCACTAATATCTCCTGAGAGGTCTTCTATTTGTGAGTGGAACTATCCTGAAAAATGCTAAGGATAGGGTGAGCATATACAACACTCAGTAGGAGTCTATCACTACTAGTTTTGCAATGCATGCTATGTTTAAAATCATATGCTCTTAAAAACATGTGCATGTTCGAATAATCACGTTCAATATCGATATTAAAAACCACTGTCGAATTGAAATACTGATGACTTAAAGAATAGCATAGTCCAAGGTGCACGTGCAACATGGTGTCCCTGGGACGCCTGGTTCGTGCAGGGCCGACCCAAGCCATCTTGGAATGTTTTTCGGCCAGGAAACCCGGCTGGAAAACAGCTGGTTGTTTTCTTGCTGGGAAGACCAGCTGGAAACAGACCAGATCCAGCATGGATCTGGCCTGGGGGAAGCAAAACGAAGAGAAAGAAGAAGGAACGTCTTACTTGGGCAGCCTGGGGATGCCCTTTTCCCGATGGGTGTGCTTGCTCGCCGGAAAGCTCGAAGAAGGGGGGAAAACCTACTGCCAGACTAGAAAGGAGAAAGGAGGCATGGAAAATGGAAATGGCCGGCCTGACTTGGGCCTGGCCATTGCCAAAAAACACAGAGAGACGGGTTTCCAGTTTTTGCCGAAAACCCTAGTCCAAAAGTTGCCGGAAAAATGTGTTTTTGGAGAGGGGGAGATGGGTTTTTATAGAGGGGTGAAGGCGGTGCCGCCATGGCGGTGGCAGACTTCTCTGGAAAATTTAGGATTTGAGGGTTTCTGGAGGAATCTGAGGAGGAAGACGACAGGGGGTGCCGTTATCAAAATGGCCCCCCGCATTTTTTGTCTTTTTTCGTTTTTCTGTTTAAATTTCAGAAATACCCCTATCTTTAAACGGCCGTAACTTCTTCATACGAACTCCTTTTTGGATGATTTTTGAGACTTGGATTCCATTTTTCGAGTAGAATCTAATGGTACCAAGTTTTCTTACAAATTCCTTTGTTTATTATTTTTAATAAAGTGAAACATTTAACTCAGTTCATTTCCTATAGAATGTCCAATTTTTGTTTAAAATAGCGTAAATTGCTCGGGCGTTACATTATTACCCCCTTAAAAGAATTTCGTCCTCGAAATTCCATAAATTATCATCTTCCAGGTATTTGTCTCTTAGATAACTTCTTGGTGAATGCATTCTCCCCTTAGCAAACAAATCTAGGCTCAACCTCAATTTATCATTTCTGTTGTTCCTTCTACAAGGCCTTACCTATAAGGGCCTCTTTTGTTGCATACTCTGATGCATACTCTCATACGTGCCAGTTTAACAATACCGGTTTCTAGCTGTATCTATCTCGAAATCCTTAGATGCCTATACTTTTCTCATCGTGTATAAGATAGTCTCCTTGTAGGATCATGCTTCTTTGTATTACTCCATACTTCTTTCAAGATCATATTATCTTATTTCTCATAGTCCTTTTTGAATATCATAGGATGATCCCCTTTTCTTCTTGTCTTCCATCTAGTGATTTCTTCATCATCCATATCTCCTTCTAATGGTTTGTTATTAGTAAGAGTCCAAAAAGTTACCTTCTTTCTATTGTGTCTAACTTTGCTTCTTATCTTTTATATTTGTCCCCAAGATACTTCAATAACTGACATGGTATCGTGTGCTCTACAACCAAACCCTTGAATTTCAACTGTCTGTCGTTTTTCCATATGTGACTTGATTCCTTGACCAAAGTTAGATTCAAAATAAAATCATGAAAGCCAATTAGTAGCATCTTCCATCAAGGACCTTATCATATACTGAAAGTAAAATGTCCTAACTCTATATCTAGTTTCATAATTATTGAATTCATTAAACACTTTTCTCTGTGAAGATTTTATCCAAACTCATGTCAAATGTTAATGGTTGATTCATCATCGTGGGTCAAATGTTCTTGTCCAGAGGCCTATCTCACTATTTACATCAATTTGTCATTAGGATTTTCAATAATGTTCCCCTTTAAGTAAAGCAAAAAGTCTATTATTTATAACTGATTATCCTTACTAGGTCATGGTTGAATCCTTTGTCATCATCCCCTTTGTCCCTTCTTTGCTTGATGGTTTTCTTCGTAACCTTTCAGTCCAAAAGTTCTATACTCAATCCAATAGGGTTAGTCCTTAGGAAATTCCTTCAATTGATTTTTCGTACTTGCTATATGCACATAACAACTAACTTTTTGTAACATCACATCTCGCCTTATATTGTGCTGGCCACCTCAACTTTTCTCCTTCCATTCCCTATATCAATATATTGTTCAATCTTTTATCAAGGCTTTATCGTCAACCATGCAGTCTGTATTGTCAGGAGGTATAAGTAGTGATTTTCTCAATTCCTCAAATTTTATTCTTTAAGTGCCTCCTCATACTTAGCTTATAATAGCAGTTCTCGTTCAATAACTACTACATCAAGTTATGCTAAAGCTGTTAAATCATCAAATTTGAAAAACACTCAGGTAAGCATGGAACATTTTCGTAGACATATAGAAAGACTTTATTTGATTACCTGTTGATCTCTTTCCAGATATATCTTTGTCATAAGCTCAAGGGTCTCTAAAGTGATCGGTACTTATCTACCTTTCTTTTCAATCCAAGTTATCAGCATCTTTCAAACCCACAGTGATTTCTATGGTTTGTCATGGTATCTATTCAGGTTTGGAAAATCTTTCACATTGGTTTAAATCACTTCTTATTTTTGCTCCTATCTCAATTGCTACTGTCCTCATCAACTAACCTCATACCCTCAATTGAATTAGTCTAACAAATACTTCTTTCAAGGAAAACTCAGGTCTAAAGACTTATAACGTCCCTCTGCGTATATAACTTCAACTACTAACATATCTGATTAAATATGGTGGGATACCCTTATTTTAGTCAACAGTACTCTAAAAATAATGGTCTTAAGATATTTGCTCTTCCAATCTATGATAGCAAGACCTCAATTTGATCCTTGATGGTACCCTACTAGCTGAAGAAAGACAAATGGACAAGTCACTGTCCTAGCTTAATTCCTTTTTCAATATACTTTATTGGCAAGGTGGGATATCACCCAAAAAAAAAATTTGGACTATATCCATTGGTGTTCCCCATACACTAATGGATCTGATAAGAATCTAATTGTAATAATTGATATCAAACCATTTTTAATTTCTAGTTGGTCACCATTCCTCTTTGAAAATTTCTTGTCACATAATCTCCTGAAATTCGATACTCTACTCAAAGTCTTAAACCCCATATGCTTTCTCTCTTTTATACTCTTTTACAATAAGATCACCAACTCATCTATCATCATTCCTTCAAATTTGATTGGTTTATCTTCTCAGATGATTCAAGATGAAAGATTTCTATGGATCTATTCTTTCAATAAAGTCATGACCTTCTTCTTTTGAATATTCAATATTCATTGAATACTTATAGTTACATCTCTATCACTTTCTCTCTCTTTTTCAAAATCCTTACTTTTGTCTTCCTAGATCAATGTCTTCATGTGCTTTGTTGCATATAATCGATACTATATCTACTCCTTTACGTAACATGTATGATAAACTGAATGCTTCTCAAAAAATTTAACTGTCTTAAGATCATTGAAATCCTCAATTGCCTATAGCCTCAATAAAATTCATACAATGTCTTAATAATGACATTGATGTTTTGATCATCCTATACTTTTCTTACAAGTTCATGTTAAGATCAATCTATTATCCTCCTTAGTATGATCATCAAATTCTTTCGATAACTCAGTCGAATTCATTTCCCTATCATATTCATGTTATGTTTCTCTTAATCATATAATACGTCACTTGTATACATCTTCTGATTTGCCCCATAATACTTAGGTTGTCATTAGATAGCACTTCACTCTTCATAAGACTCCAATTAAGGTATCCAAAGCTAAGTCTTTCAAGATTCATACCTTTGTGATCTGGTACGAGTCATAATCATCTCCCAATATCATCTTGCATTCTCATCCCTCTTAGATTATCATCAAAATTCTTCTCAAAGTCTGTCTTTTACATCCCCTATCATACTCATATCATATCCTTGTGATAGTGTACCCATATTCTGATATTCTTTATGATGGTAAGATAGCCATCTAGGTTCTTCAATTTTCTCACCTTTGATGAGATTGCTTTATTGCAGGTTCGAACTATCTACTAACAAGTCCATTAACATCTTCATTCATCACTCTCATCATAATATGATCCATATATTTGCACCACACAACAATCCTTAATCCTTAAGTCATCTTAGACTAGTTTTTGGATAAGGGTTGCACTATCCTCTACCTAATTATTTGTTAAACCAGGCTGTGTTTCACCTATTTATTTAAGGTGAAATGCCTTGAGCATTAATATTGTAATCTTCAAATAGAAGTAGTCATCTCTACTACTCCTATTTATACTACTTCTTCTTGATTTTCTCTATTGTCTATGACCCTTGGACATGCTGGACTAGCTGAGAAAGGATAAAACCTGGGCTTTGATACCAACTGTGACAACCCAGGTTTTCTCATGCATTTTTAAATGCAATATCTAATTTCCTAAGGCGCGATGCATCCCTATTTGAAAACCATTTTATAAAAACCATGCAATGCAATGAAAAATCTTTTGTTTTAAACTTATTTTGAAAACCACGAGTGTCATTTGCTTTCACAATAGCCAAAGTAGTTTTTGAAAAACATTAGAAGTCATAAATGTTTTTCCCCAGGTCTATCTAGTCACAGCACACAGCCCAACTGTAATTAAATACAAATACATGTCCAAAGGGTAGAGAGTTTACTCACATGTATAGTTGTCTCCTTTCTTTATTCACTTGCTTGTAGCATTAATATCTCCTAAGATGTCTTCTATTTGTGAGTGGAACTATCCTGAAAAATGTTAACAATAGGGTGAGTATATACTATACTCAGTAGGAGTCTATCACTACTAGTTTTGCAATGCATGCTATGTTTAAAATCATATGCTCTTAAAAACATGTGCATTTTCGAACAATCACATTCAATATCGATATTAAAAACCACTGTCGAATTGAAATACTGACGACTTAAAGAATAGCATAGTCCAAGTTGAAAGTATCATATACCATAAACATAATGATATGCATAATATGCTCAACTGAATCCAACTCATGGATATCTGGTATGGTCGACTAACCTCATGTCATGCCATATGCAATGTAAGTAAATCCTCAAACCATAGGGCCCACCTATGCCCACTACCTCGCCACCATGTGGTCCCTGGGTACTTGAGGACACAGGGTCATATGCCTCCACGGGACATATGACACTTCGACCTAGTGCCACGACACTAGTGGTAGCCCCTGTACCACATGCAGTCAAAGTAGGGACGTTGCCCTTTTTGGGCATGGTACCCATCCACCTAATAGTGGTAGAGGCTGGAGGCCAACCCAAACCTCTCGGCATAGCACCCACGAGCTTATCAGCCCAAATCATGTCAGATCAAACAAGCGAAAACCTCTTTTTCAAAACATGTCCTCTTTGGGTCCCTCACAACTACCTACCCAGCGTCTTTTGGGCACTCCAGCATCTTTTGGTAACCCTCAAGGACATGCAATCTTTCAAAAACTCAATGCTCGCAAATCATGCAATATATGATTTTGTGTGCAAAACATATCTATGCATAATGTATATGAAATTATTTGCAAAACATATCTATGCATAAAGCATTTATCATATGTACGCTGAATTAAGTCATGCTAAACAAGTCATATACTTATACTTAAAACATGCATTCTCAAAACAATCATAGCTTTTTTAAAAAGTCTAGTAACAATAGAGCACCTACCTCAAAGTCTCCTGGAGTCGCGTCCTTTATCACTCAACCCATCCTTGGGTCTCTTTTATAAACTCCTGAGTATAAATGGATACAAGGAGTCCTTATTAATTTCAATCCATTTAGACATTAGATCATTAGCTCTTCCTTTAGGGTCCATGGTCCTTGCCTAATTCATTTGTCAGGCTAGATCCTATGATATGGATCTATTTTTCCATGGTTAACTCCATAAATTGTACTCTAATCCTAACTTTAAAGTCTCATTAGGTCCGCGTGCCCCAGTTCCTAAGACACCCGTGTATCTTGGTTGAACCACGACCGCCTTACCTGCATGCTCGCCCAAAGGCCGTGACAGGGACCGCTTTTTGCACGCGTACATGCATGCTCAAGTGACACGCTATGACGTGCATCATCGCACGGACGCACCTTGTAGCATGGTGCGTCTCACCTCCCAGGGCACCCCGTGCACCCTGGTCAAGCCAGGACTCGTGCCCCATGTCGCGCGCGCACCTGAAGGCCGCACCTGGGACAGTGTATGCACTGTCATACACCTGGAACCTATCCTAGGGACCCAGTCCCAGGTGTACGTGCAGCATGGCGTCCCTGGGATGCCTGGTTCGTGCAGGGCCGGCCCAAGCCGTCTTGGAATGTTTTCTGGCCAAGAAACCCAGCTGGAAAATGGCCAGTTATTTTCTGGCTGGGAAGACCAGCTAGAAAGAGACCAGATCCGGCATGGATCTGGCTTGGGGGAAGCAAAACGAAGAGAAAGAAGAAGGAATGTCTTACCTGGGCAGCCTGGGGATGCCCTTTTCCCGATGGGTGTGCCTGCTCGCCGAAAAGCTCGAAGATGGGGGAAAACCCTATTGGCAAACCGGAAAGGAGAAAGGAGGCATGGGAAATGGCAATGGTCAGCCTGACTTGGGCCTTGCCGTTGCCAGAAAACATAGAGAGACGGGTTTCTGGTTTTTGCCGGAAACCCCAATCCAAAAGTTGCTAGAAAAATGTGTATTTGGAGAGGGGGAGATGGGGTTTTTATAGAGGGGTGAAGGCAGTGCCCCTCAATGGTGGTGCCGCCATGGCAGTGGCAGACTTCTCTGGAAAATTCAAGATTTGAGGGTTTCTGGAGAAATCTGAGGAGGAAGACGACAGGGGGTGCCGTTATCAAAACGGCCCCCCGCAATTTTCATCTTTTTTCGTTTTTCTGTTTAAATTCCATAAATACCCCTATCTTTAAACGGCCGTAACTTCTTCATATGAACTCCTTTTTGGATGATTTTTGAGACTTGGATTCCATTTTTCGAGTAGAATCTAATGGTACCAAGTTTTATTACAAATTCCTTTGTTTACTATTTTTAATAAAGTGAAACATTTAACTCAGTTCATTTCCTATAGAATGTCCAATTTTTGTTTAAAATAGCGTAAATTGCTCAGGCATTACACAAAATGTAATTGATTTATTTAAAACTTATTACTATGTTTATTATGCTTTTGAGATATGATATTCTTATAAAAACATGCAGAATTGTCCTCATGATTTATGGTCTCGAATGCGATTGCTTGCATTGTACAAATTTTATGTATGAATTGTATGCATGTTTTGAAACTAATTGCATAAATTGCATGATTCATGATGAATGAGATTTGGATTATATGTATATATATCTTTTACGGGCTAATGAGCCTGGTGGGTACTATGTTGAGAGGTTGTTTATGTAAGGGGTTGGCCTCCCTACCTCTAACCACCAAAGGTGGTAGGTATCACTGCCCAAAGCAGCATTGTCCCTCCCTCGACTGCTGTGGAAATAGGGATGACCATTGGAGGTGTTCATAACACGCTTTTTGAGGACATATCCATAGTCACTATGGAGGCTATGGTGGGCTGGTCTTTAGATACAGGAGACACGATTCTACAATACACTCTGATCGTGAGCATAGCTGACCCTATGATTTTAGATTTGATATTGATATGCATATAGCACTGAGATGGTCATAGACGAGTAAGGAGGGCGGTCTCACTATAAAACATGTTTGTTTTCTTCATCAAGGAAAGTAGTCATAGAGTACACCCTCTAAAGTAGGGGCGTGCAAGCGGTCTCCATCCTCTCCCTTTGGTCGAGCCAACAACACTCGCCTTAATCAATAAGCGGTCGTCTTTAAGCCTCTCCCGCTTATTGATTAGGGTGAGAACAGACGCGCCTTGCCCCTAGACCATTGAGAATAAAGCCAACAATGCTGCTCCGGACTCATGACCAGTCGGCTTGATATGTTCTCCAACTCATCGACTTGATGTGTTCACTGAGATATCCACATTCATGATATCTATCATTGGGTTGAAATTCTACCATTTGATTTGATTGATTACTACTTAAATATTTTTAGTAATTATTATTATTACATGAATTATTGATTTTGAGTAGTTGGCTTTATGTGTTTGCTGAAAATTCTAGTGCATGAATTGATTGATTGCAACTATTTTCATAATGTTTATATTGCTAATTAATGGATTCAAAAGTTCCATGGTTTGGAAATGTGTAAATGAGTTTTATAATTTATGCATAAATACCCATGGTTACACAAAACGGAATTGCATGATCTTATTACTTTTCTTGAAAATTATGCCTCTTACATGCCGTGTTTTCAAATTAGAAGTATCAGGTCACCTACTAAGTATGATGAATACTCGACCAAATCCATTATTTTTCAGATCAAACAAAGTAAGATTAGAAGGAGCATTAGAGAGTGTTAGTGCTACAATCAAGTGAGCAAAGGTAAGGCTAAGTGAGGCCATAATTGTACCAGATTTCATACTGAGTGATCCTTTTAGTATTTGATGTAAAATTAGTTGTAAGTAATTATTTGTAACTTGGTCTGTGATTAACAATCTTGGGAATGGTAATTATTTATTTTATATTTTGTCCAAAAAATTGTCATGGCATGATTCATTATCTGTTCATTGAGATTAATTAATGACACTCGGGGTTTTCGTGAAAAGTTTCAAATAAAAGAAAATTTTTGCTACATTCATTTTGACAAATTGTTTTAAAAATAGAGATCGATCTTGCAAGTAAAAGCTTATTATCTTAAAATTGCATTATAAAAACCTGGGTCGTCATAGTTGGTATTAGAGCTCAAGTTCAATTATTCACAGCCAAGTTATGAATAAAGAACTTATAATCAATTTACATCAATCGGAAAAAATTTAGGATAGCATGATAGAATTCCTTAAAGATAGATATTGTTCTTGTAAAATAGATGCTGCCAAAGAGAAGAAGAGGTGTAGCCCCAAAACCTGTTAATCCCCTTATTGACTCCTCTAGATCTGGGAATGGGATGGCTGAAGCCTTTCAACTATTCATGCAATATATGGGGTAGTTCATACCTAATCAACTACAAGCACCTGTGACAAGAACCTCTTCTCCAGAAAGGATTGTTGATAGAATGGAGGCCCAACTTGACCAATTTCAGAAAATGGCTCCATCAATGTCGGGAGAAGAGGAGTCAACAATAGTAGAAAAATGGATCTTTGACATTCAGAAGTTATTTAAGGCAAGGAAAATTCCCGAAGATAGGAAGGTTGCCATGGCCAGTTTTGTACTAATAGGTGAAGCAGGTTTTTGGTGGGAAATGGCCGAAAGAACATACTTTAGTGATAGTAATGTCATACCTTGGGAAGAATTCGAAATCGTATTTAATGAGAAGTACTTTCCATGTCATGTACGGAAACAAAAGGAGAAAGAATTCATGGATCTAGAATAAGGCAACCTCTTCGTGCAGTAATATGAACATAAGTTTACGGGTCTTCGAAGATTTGCACCAAATGTTTGCGCCACTGAAGAAAATGCTGCAGAAAAGTTTCTTGATGGGTTAAACTCAGGACTAAGAAACAAAGTGATAGGGTTTCAACCAACCACCGTAGCGAAAGCAGTAGAAATGGCATCTCTTTTTGAAGAGGATTTTCAAAGAACACAAGCTAATAAGGATATAAAATTCAACAACGGTGGAAGAAACAATAAAGGAAAAGGACCCATTCAACCTTTTGTATCTCGATACCCACACAAACAATAATTTGACAATAGAGGAAGAAATCAAGAATCTAGAGCTTGCTCCGATGCAACAGATATCACCGAGGCAAACCTTGTACCATACCCCATTTAAAATGTTTTAATTGTGGAGAAATAGGACATATAGTTAGAAATTTCCTTAAGAAGAGGAAGGAGGAGGAACATAAAGAAGATCAAATTCGTCAAAGCCAAGGACATGTATTTTCCATTACTTCAGGATAGGCTCAAGCATCCAACGCAGTAGTAGAAGGTACACTTCATCTCTATGATAGACCTGCCAAAGTATTATTTGATACTAGTTCTACTCATTCTTTTATATCACGCGAGTATGCTTCTTCTATTGATAATATAGTTCAAGACCCAGATTTCTCCTTAGAAGTTATGACACCCATAGGCAAGTCGATTTCCACACAAATATACTTCCAGGATGTTCTGCTTGAAATTGAGGGCAAACAAATGAACATAAACTTAATTCACTTAGATATGACAGACTTTGACATCATACTAGGGATGGATTGGTTAGCCTCACATCATGCAATAGTTGATTGTCGAAAGAAGAGGATTATTTTTAACCTTCCTGAAGGAGAAGTTCTTTCCTTGCATGGGAGAAGAGATTATTCAAGAGCATGTGTTATTTCTGCAAATAAAAGCGCCAAAGCACATTGTTCAAGGATATCAATTCTTTTTGGCTAAAATAGAAGCCACTAAAATCTAAGCCCAAATTAGATGAGGTGACTGTGGTTCATGAATTTCTAGATGTGTTCCCTGAAGACCTATCAGGGTTACCACCAAAAAGGGAGATAGATTTTACTATTGACATGATACCTGGCACAGCCCCTATATCAAAAGCTGGCTCTAGCGGAGTTAAAGGAGCTGAAGACCAAGTTACAAGAGTTGCTAGACAAAGGGTTCATTAGACCTAGTGTATCACCTTGGGGAGCACTAGTCCTTTTTATTAAGAAAAAGGATGGATCAATGAGACTTTGCATTGACTATCGAATGTTGAATAGGGCCACAGTGAAAAACAAATATCCTTTACCTCGTATTGATGATCTATTCGATCAACTCCAGTTAGCTCATGTCTTTTCCAAGATTGATTTACGATCTAGATATCACCAACTTATAGTCAGGGAGGAAGATGTTCCAAAGATAACATTCAGAACTAGATACGGACACTATGAGTTTAAAGTGATGTCATTTGGACTAACAAATGCATCAGCCACATTTATGGATCTTATGAATCGAGTATTCAAAGCCTATGTAGACAAATTTGTTATAATATTTGTGGATGATATTTTGATCTACTCAAAAAATCTTGAGGACCATAGGGAACATTTATGAGTAGTACTGAATACATTTAGAACACACAAATTGTACGCAAAGTTTAATAAGTGTGAATTTTGGTTGGAAGAAGTGAATTTTCTGGGCCATGTTATTTCTAAAAATGGCATTGCAGTCTACCCAGCAAAAGTTGAAGCTGTGAAAAAATGGACTACACCTAAGACAATGACAGAAATAAGGAGTTTTCTAGGGCTTGCAGGATATTACTACAGATTTATTGAACGATTTTCATGCATTGCCTTGGCCCTGACCAAATTAACAAGAAAAGATAGAAAGTTTGAGTGGGATAAGGCATGTTAAGAGAGTTTTCAAGAATTAAAAAGGAAGCTAACCACTACACCAGTACTTACTCTACCATCTGGAAGTGGAGGATTCGAGATCTATAGTGATGCTTCTGAAAAAGGATTGGGTTGTGTCTTATGCAAATGGAAAAGTAATCACTTACACCTCTCGACAATTGAAAAAGCATGAGATCAATTATCCTACCCATGACTTGGAGCTTGTTGTAATAGTCTTTACCTTAAAGATATGGAGACACTATCTGTATGGAGAAAAAATTGAAGTTTTCACAGGTCATAAAAGTCTTAAGTACATCTTTTCATAATAAGACTTAAACATGCAACCAAGGAGAAGGATGGAGTATTTGAAGGATTATGACTTTTCCATTCAATACCATCTAGGAAAGGCTAATGTAGTAGCAGATCCCTTAAGTTGAAAGGTACAAGTAATGTGTGCAAGTTTACTTTCCAAAAGATGGAAGTTATTATAAGAGGTAATATAATGCAGACCCGAAATAGGTCATGGGAGATCCTTTATAGCAAATTTGACTATGAAATCCACTAGCAAGGAGAAAGTTAGGCAAATGCAAAAGGATGACACTAAAATACAAGCATTAGTTGGAAAACCAAGATTCATCAAGGAGACAGATGATAGTGTTCGCATGCAAGGAAGATTAGTAGTGCCAGCCAATGATGAAATAAGGCAAGAAATTCTGAAAAGGCACATCAATCTAAGTACACTGTTCATCTTGGTGGAACAAAGATGTATCAAGACTTGAACAGACACTTCTGGTGGAATGGTATGAAAAGGGATGTAGGAGAATTTGTAGCACGATGCTTAACTTGTCAATAATCTTTTGTTTAATGTTCTTCTATTAGTACATTTTTTGCACTAATTTTTTGTTATATTACATATTTTTAATTCTTAAAAATGGAGTACTGTTCTTACAATTTTGGGTGGTGCAAGTAAACTTTAGAATATTAGTGTTAATCAAATACATACATATATATATATTTAGAATTAATTAATTAAGTGTAGATCAACCATGCATGAACCCTAACCCTAATTAACATGAGCCCCTAGTACTGACCTTAACCTTGAGCCCTTAACTCATAACTCTGAAACTTGTTTACTGAGTTCTCTTGAACCCCTGAACTCTGAACACTTACATACGTAAGTACCTTGAACCCTAAGCCCTTAATCAAATTAACCCCATGTTGTTTACTGAACACTTGAACCCTGAACCCTTAATTAAATTAACCCTTGATTCAAAAACTCACTATCATTAAAATTTCATTTCATTAATTGCTTGCATTACTTATTGTTAGATATTGTGGAGTACGTACTAATTAACAAAAGAGGTGTATATATATATATTAAATTTAAAAAAAAATAATTGTACAATTTTAAAGTCGTTTATAATTAAATGGCTTGAAAAAACAATACATTTTAAAGTTGTTTAAAAGTAAGCTACTTTAAAAGTATAAACTTTTGATCTTCATGCGCACACCTTACATAGAGAAATAATATCCATCTTTGTTTCTTCTCAAAACCCAACAGAGCAACTCGGTGAGAAGGAGAAAGCATGGGAGAAGAAGGGAAGAGAGAGAAAAGAGAAGAGAAGAGAAGAGAGAAGGAGAGGAGAAAGAAGCAGGTGGCAGCCAATTTGCATGCTGCACCCATGCCGGAGAAGAGAGAAGGAGGGGGTGGGAGCTCATCTGCACACCGCACACACGCCAGAGAAGAGAGAAGGAGAGGATGGGAGCTCATCTACATGCTATACCCATGTCAGAGAAGAGAGGGAAGAAGAAGAAAGGAGCGATGGAAGAGAGGAGAAGAGAGAAGGAGAGGAGAAAGGAGAGAAGAGGGTTGGAGGCGATCTGCATGCCAGAGAACCACCCACATCGAAGAAGAGAGAAGGAGAGGGTGGGAGCCGATCTACACGCTGCACCCACTTCGGAAAAGAGAGGGAAGAAGAAGAGAGAGGAGAAAGGAGAGAAGAGGGTGGGAAGCGGTGGGACCTGATCTACACTCGCACCAGAGAAAACCATGGGGACAAAACCACAGTGACTCATGCAGGAGGTAAAATTTGTTAAACTCATGTCATGATTTTAGTTTTCATGCTAGATCAGTGTTATTTAGTGTAATTAGTATGTGGTATGGATAGGGTAATTAGGATGTGGTATGAGGTAATCACAATCTAGCATGAAAACATTAATCCAAAATTTCTTTTATTGAATAGTGACAATTTATTAGATAAAGAAAACAAGATCAGATTGAGATGATCTAGTTTATGAAGAAAAAGCTAACTATCAATGTTAGTAGCAACAACAAATTAATATATCCTTTTGAGCCTAAGATTGATCATTATAAGCTTAACCACTACGCATCTAATAAATATAATACATGTCATGTTAAGAAGTTGCAAATTGAAGTGACAAATATATTCTTTTATGTTTTCTTCAGAAGCTTAAGATTCCCACACTCTTTCCAAACAAATTAAATGGGCTATCCCATGCATTGCTTTTCAAGGCATGGAAGCTGTCTAATAACATAACATGAGTATTAGCACAACCTTTTACATGAAAAGGAGACAGAGACTCCAATTATATTTTCAAAATAATTGTCAATGAATGTTTATTAGGTATTTTACAATAAATGCCATATGTCCGAAAAGCAAAGGAAACTCTGTCGAACTTTGGTAGAAATGAGCACTCATTTCACTAAGAATCCTTGTTTTGAGAAAAGAAAAATGACACTCGAGGTTTTAAAAGAAAACCTGGGTCATTATAGGGAGAGGGAGAGAGAGAGAGCGAGAGAGAGAATGAGTTTGTCTCATGAAAATGAGTATTAGTAAATGATAAATGATAGAAAAATAATTCACTTGAATTTTCATTGTGCCTTTTTATCGGTGATAAAGTTGATACTACATATTATAAGCAAATTTATAGTCTTGGAGAACAAATTAATATTTGCCTTTGTTGTTGATGATGATTATACATGTTTTACTTAGATGAGGGTTTTAATTAGCATGTAATTATTGAAAGGTCATTTAAAAGTGTTGTTCTAATATCATTGAATGTTTCTTTGTAGTAACGATGGAACCAAGAGAACATCAAAATGAAGAACATCGCTCCAATGAAGAGCACGAACAAGAGGCTCACATGAGCACTACTCCAAAAAGAAAGGGTAGAGGGTGAACAACAATGGAAAAGGTTATCAAGAGAAAATCAAAGGGAATTAAAGAAACTGTCCAACACAATAGTAGAGGGCAAGAAATTGGTGAGAGTGCCCTTGCTTATAGTAGTTTCATCTACTTTATAGTAAGAAGCGTGGTTCCTATCACATTTGAGGATTGGAGACTTGTGCCATCTTCAACCAAAGATTCAATATGGGAAATGGTGAAGGTTTGTACACATTAAGTACATGTACTATTTACATTATAACTTTCCTTATTTTTCAAATATAATAATTTGATGTCTTCCATTTGCAGTTTGCCTTTGACATGCCAGATGATAAGAAGATGCATGCTTTACAAGAAACTGGTGAGCAATGGAGAAAATGGAAGAAATACCTTGTTCACCATTACATAGTTCCAAATGTCAACGATCCATCAAAGCTATACATGGTACCTTCCATTTACTCCGATGTCATCAACTAGGAGGCTTGGAATGCATTTGTACAGAATTGTACCTTAGCTGAGTTTGAGGTATGTGCAGAAATGATGCTTCATTCTTTTAATTACATGTAATGTTCAATTTATTGTACTTGATCACGCATGTAAAAATGTGTAGGTGAAGAGTGTAAGGGGATGAAAGGTGCACAAAGCAAATTTGCAACACCAACTATCTAGGATGGGCTATGCTCGTTTAGAAGAGTGAAAAGTAAGCATCTATGATAATTTATCCTATTCGATTTAATGCTAATATAATTATATAAAAGTTCTCTAACTATAGTGCCTTTGCTTGACAGCAAAAAAAAAAAAGGGACTATGGAACCCATTAATTACTCCATTCTCTGGAAAATGGGGCACTCGGTGGGCTATACTGGTGAGAAGTTCTCAAATGAAACTACTGCGCAAATTGCTTCACTCATAGTAAGCGGTTCCACTTGTCTATAATTTTTTTATAATTAATTAGTTCAAATGATCATGTCTTTCTGATTAAATTTTGCAGGACACTCTTACCCAAGAAAGTGCTACTATAGGAACTTTAAGCAGCATTGCTGCCAAGGAAGACATTCTGTATTGGGCTATGGGCAATAAGGAAGACCACCATAGTCAAGGTAGGGGCATGGGTCCTGATATTGTTCCTTCTAAATTCTTTGGCAGAGGACGTATACCTAAAGTTCAAGATGATGAGGCAGCCTATAATGCATTTGTTGTGGAAGAGGCAGGATATAATTAAATAGATGCAAGAGGGAGGTTTGATGATGGTTGTTGCACCCCCTACTCATAATACTTCTAACCCCACTATACCTCCATCACATGCAAGTTGCAATTCCCCAACCGAAGAAGATGATGAAGGACATCCACCTCCCCATGATTAGGAAATTCCTGCCCATGAGGTATATACATACACAGACAAAACTATAAATTTTCATTGTCATTTGCAATAATATTTTATATATCTCAACCTATCTATTGCATATTTGTGCTGCAAGTGGGTCAATGCCTATTGGCCTTGGAATCCCATAAAATATCATGGCAGTTGGTTCATGCTATGAGCATGAATCAAAAATTTTACAAGGAATTATTATGCCACAAGGTATTAAGCAGGTTTCCATTACCATGGCCTTGAATGCTAATGCTTGCCTACCATTCCCATTAGAAATGGAAAATATTATAACCGTTGGGTAGGCAATTGCATATCACATCGCTTGGCTGGAGGAACTAGTCATTCCCATAGAGTCCACAGTATGTACCTATCATACTACCTTTCTCATTAATATTCTTTAGCTAAAGGCCTCATAGAAGTTGTTTAATAACTATATATGGTTAATCAGAAACAACATGCAGCACCAAGATCGGCTGCCATTCCAGTGTTACCTATTGCTACTACACCAATGGAACAGGCACTTGTATATATCTTTGGTTTTTTATTCATCATAAATTAGGCCCTCTTCATATATTATTATTAATTAGCTGATAATTTTTACATCTTTTACGGCAATCTACCCAAGAGCTTGTGGAAGTCCCACCTAATACGCCTCGATCCTTAGGGTACTCTATGGTCTCATCAATAGCAATATGGGCACTAATCATGTACAAATCAAGTGGAAAGTGCTTGCCGATAGCATTGTTGAAGTGCCACTTATGGCAAAGGACATATTACACATTTGCCAATGGGATCAACTCGAGCACCCTCACATTGTCTCCTACTTTAGGTATATATGCACATACTTGCTTATAAATCATTTGACATTTAATTACATGTTACATTTTAATGGTATATGTACTAATTATTTCTTCTATGTAGGTTCTTGAATGATGCGATTGGATTTTTGCGGGTGAGGGTGAGGTACACTTTACCAATTCCTTGACCCTAGCATCATTTCTGGAGATTCAGCGCAATGGGTGATCAAGCATCATAGTCAAGATATTTTAGCAAGCCTATTTCATTGCTCTAAGGGACAGGGCTTAATGATTCCCTACAATAGCGGGTAAGTTTTAATTTTCTTATTTTCTTGTCAAATTATTTTATACCTAGTGATGGTCAACTTCCATTACAATCCATATGACTGTCTATGTAGGTCTCATTGGATGTTGCTCATTTTGGATGTGCACGGTAGGCATGCTTTCTTTTTTTATTCTTGTGGATCGCACGTCCGTCCCGCCCTCACAGATATTATAAATAAGTAAGAATTTATTTTTTTCATGTGTTATGTGTATATAAGTACATAACTTGTTACTCATTTATAATGCATTTGAAATATAAATTTGTAGGATTAGGTTTGATTGGGCTGTTGAGACCGAGACTATACAACCACCAAAACTCACTTGGAAGAACGTCAAGGTATACAAAATAATTAATTGCTCTAAGTTATCACTAATTAAACCTACATTATTACAAATGATATTTATTAGTTGTTTTGTTGTCCTTGTTCCACAGTGCCCTAGACAACAGTCAAATTGGGAGTGTGGCTATTATGTCATGAAGTACATGAGGACCCTCGCAATCAATGGTACCCCTGTCTCCCATTTAAGAAAGGTAGAAAACTTTTTTTTTCCATAATCTTATATGTTTCTACCATTTTTATAGATCTAGCTAAAAAAAAATTAGCTTAATTAAATATGTTGTATTTTAGGCTACTGTGCTTTTGGAGTGGGCATCCAAGAAGACTTACTCCAAGGTAATTGTTAATGAAATAAGATATGAATGGGCTAACTATGTAATGACTTTCAATTAGTTGTTGAAGTAACTACATGAACCTGAAATACATAATAAAGTATTTTTCCATTGACTTGTGTGTGCTCCTTTGGATTTTATTATTTTCTTTGAAATATATATATTTGTATTTTAAGCAATGAATGAGTGGAAATTTGGAGTGTGGGAATAAATGAGTATGGATGAAGTGAATTTGGAGTTTGAACATGGAGTGAATATGTGGCAGTTGAAGTACATAAATTTTATGAGATGAAGAATGAGAAGGTTACTTAGAGTGTGAAAGTAAATGTGAATGTATATGGATTTACAAATGAAGTGAATGTAGATGTTATAGACAATGCATATGTTATAGTTTCTTATATAAATTATTTTCAAGATAGATGTGGATGGGTAATGAAGAGTACGGATGTTTTGTAGTCATTATGGATGTATTAGGTGTAATATTTTAAGATCAATTTGGGGAAAAGAAAGAAGAAGAAGAAGAAGAAGAAACCTGAAGAAGGGAGAGGAAAAGAAAGAAGAAGAAGAAGAAGAAGAAGAAGAAGAAGAAGAAGAAGAAGAAGAAGAGAAGAAGGGGAAAAATTAGTGCACCTAGAAACCCAAGCTCACACTCAGCAAGAGGGAATGAATTGAGGGGGAAATAGCCAGAGAGGAGAAGGAGAGAGGGGGAAGAAGAAGGAAGAGAGAGAGAGAGAGAGAGAGAGAGAGAGAGAGAGAGAGCTGTGTGTAGGCATGGAAGGGAAAATGGGATTTTTTGGGTTGCCGGAGTTACAGGCCGTTGTTGGAGATGACGCCAGCTCAGATTGATTATTTGACCAGTCATGTTGTCCAGCACACCAAGCTGAACAAAACCCCTAAGGTTATTGGGGAATCTGATGAGATCTGGACCGTCAAATGGACAGATGAATGGTGCACGCGACACAATCAAAAGGTTTACTGCAAAATGATGACCAATCTAGCTCATCCAACGATGGAAAATGCACAAAAATGCATCTAGAAGGTAAGATCTACAAAACCCTATTTTTTATGTTGAGATTTTAGCTAAATTAGCACCATTCATGCTTGATCTAGGTTTTGTGGATAATCTAACCGTCCATTTTTAAATCAAAGCTTAGGGATAGGTAACTAGGGCATGATGTAGCTCGGTTCATACAAAAAGTGTCAAATCTAGGCTAAAAACCGATCGAACAATCTCAACCGTCCGATCAGGTACTATTCACATAGTAACTTCGTGATGTCTACTCGACAATTAGACACCACAAATGAGTGTCCCATCCTTAAAATGATAGGATGACTAGAATTATATGAAATTGAAGTAAAACAGATCGGATTATATAGGTTGTTTGATCTGCCACTATTTAAACAGACACCTTGTGATGTTAGACCAATGATTGGTGGTTACAAATGGATTCGTAAACATTGAATTAGCTTAGATATGATATAAAATATGGATTTTGGATAAACTCATATAAAAAATTGGGTGACATGAGCTGTTCATGATGCTCATTATAGCTATTTGATTTAAGAATACAATTATAAGTTGTATGAAAGACTATAGCATGGAAAATGACACCCAGCTCCAACCCAAGAGTTGATATGGATAGGAATCAAGGGTTAAGACCACTAAACAGTGATAGTGACTTGCAATCACTTAAGAAGAGCAGTGAATAGCCAATTCAGGGCCAATGGCATGGATTGGAAATCCAATAACTATTTGGCATTAAATTAGCTATCAATCAATAGCTAATGAAACACCTTTTGCACAGTAATGAACACTGTCACTTTGCCTTGTGCCAAATAGTGTTAGGGAAGCTAGGAGAAGTCCTAGAATTGTATAACTAAACATGTGTTTGTATTGTTACAGAGGTGACTGATAGGGAGTGCGTACGCGAACTGAATGAAGTACTCACATCAGTGAACTAGAAGATCTCCAATTGAGGTAGGTGGAATTAAGATTGCTACAATTTTTGCTATATATGCCTGTGTATATGAATTTCAAGTATTGAAATGAATCTTTTCTATTTATACAAAAGATAAGATGAATGTGCATGCTGAAATTGAATCATGATTGAACTATCTATGCATAAGCTATGCATTATTGTGAACCATGTGAGAGAAATGTAAGACTGACACTAGGAAATTATGAAATGGCTCGTAAGAGCGAAACAGGTCGTTATGATGTGGGAGGGCCGCGGAGTCATTATGATGTGGGTGGGCCTTTAGGCTAGACAAGCTACCGGTTCTTGGTTGGACGACCTACTAGTCCCTGAGATTTAGCCTCATTGTTTGGGGAGTTTGACGCGTTCTGAGAGGTCGTTACGATGTGGGCAAGCCATGGAGTCGTTATGATGTGGGCGGGCTATCGGGCTAGACAAGCTATTGATTCCTAGCTGAACGAGCTACCAGTCTCTCAGGCGCAAAGCCTTAAGGTGTGTCTTTGGGTTTAACCCACTATGCAGACTCACTGTGCCAATGATGATAATATTGTTTGATGTGTACTTGATACAGACGACAACACATTAGTAATTGACATGTGAAATGGCTCGTAAGAGCGAAGACTGGTATCAGGAAAAATGTAAATGAGTTGTAAGTTTGACATGTGACTGCATACTTTGCATTTCAAAAAATGTGTTTTGTACTAATGCATTGGTATTTCTTCCATCTTGGCATGGGATCATGATTTTGATAAACATTGAATGATTTCAAGTTAAATGATAATTGAATTGTTGTTTGCATGATTCATCATGGCTAAATTGATATATATATATAATTATCATGATTTTGTTTATATAAAACATTGCATCTTACTCCACCTACACAAGCACTTGCTTGCTAAGGCATTGCTTTAGTTTATAATGCCTCAGATACAGGGAATAGTAGCAGATTTGGCATGATGACAGTATTGCAGAACAAAGGACTCCCAAGGAATAGGAGCTACTTACTAATAGGAATGCGCCAATAGAAGCTTTGGAAGAGGAAAGGTAAGAATTGGTCTTTAAATTGAAGTTATCATATTAGAAATGAGAAAGAGACTACATTGTTTGTAAATATGGGAATTTGGAAGACTTGTGCTATGGAGGTTCTGGGTGCATTGTGTTGATGTAAATTGTTTTTGTTTTGTTAGATGTATGAAAAGGAGACAGAGTCTCCATTTATATTTTAAAATTGATGACAAGTGTTTATCAAGTACTTCGCAATGACATGCATTAAATGTCATATGCCCGAAAAACAGAGGAAACTCTGCTGCATTTTCATTAGAAATGAGAAGTCATTTTCCTGAGAACCTTTGTTTTTTAGAAAAGAAAAATGACACTCAGAGTTTTTCAAAGTGAATTTAAAAGAAAAGATTTTCTACTACATTGCATTATTTTTACAACAATTATTTCAAATTAGATCAATCCTACATTAGAAATTAGTTTGTATTTAAAATTACATTTGAAAACCTGGGTCGTCACAATTGGTATCAGAGCCCAGGTTCAGTCCGCTCACAGCCAGTCACATTGAGTAAGTCTTAAGCAGTCTTTAAAGTAAGATGTTGTGACTAATGAGTTTGAGAGTAACTCATGAAAGAACCTTGTGATGAAGGGAAGAATGTTACCTAAGAGGACGAGTTGGAGGACAACAAACTCCTCTGCTGAGCCATGTGACCAAGGGAGTCAAATGACAGACTTCATGGCTAACATGATGCCAAACCCTAGTCAGCTGATGCAGCAGCAACAATATATGCAACCCATGAGGGTTGGCAAGTTCTAACGAGACAATAGATAGTCCTAGCATGAGTAAGAGGAGTACTTTTACAAAATTAGTATAATTCTTAGCGTAAGGAACAATAGTATAAGAGTACAAAACTTGTATATCTGAATGAAAACTTTATTAGAGATAGATCTATTCACATGGGGCGACCTTTAGAGGATCCAAGTTTTAATTTTAACAATGAGCATGAACCTGTGAGGACTATAATTTCTATTGTACAATAATATTTTGATTTTAATGAAAAGAGCGCAGAGAATAATCAAAAGGGAAGAGAACTTAGGAAAAATTAAGAGAATTACAATATTAGTCTATACATGTTGAGGATAGATTCGATGGATAAATTTTGATATTAGGAAAATCAGTGGCAGTTGTTCTACTTATGTAAAGGAATTATTGATCGAAGGAATGAAAACGAGTTATTCTTTATGTATATAGAAATATTGACAGCTAATTATCATTGAGAAGTAAATGCCTATATAAATGCTTCTTGAGAGTTCTAGTTATGAATTGAAGATGCATAATGCATAGAGGATATGACAACTATTTTATAAGGATGATTACTAAATGATAAGAAAGAAAAGCAGATGAGTGGAGAATTAAGCATGGATATAGAAACTTAATGAATACGTTCAATTTCAAACTTGGACAGTGTGTAAACTTTTGAAAGACCTAACAATTATGGTAACAACAATAGTATGAGGATAATGATGAAGGACCAGGAATGATTACAATTAATGAGAACTCAAGAGAGTTAAAGAAGTATTGTGTTAACCTAAACTTGAAACTGGATTTATTTGACGTATAAGTTTTAGTATGGTGGAAATTACTAAAAATTTGATGAAATAAGGTCTTAGTTTTCTTATGTATGTATTTCTCAGCAATGAGATGAAAATTAAGGAGTTCTTGTACATACAAAAATAAATAAATACTGATAGCAAAAACTAGTGAGAAGAGAATGTTTATAAATTATTGTGGGAGTTTTAATTATGATTTGAAATGTATACTACTTGGAGGACATGCCAGTTACTTTATAAGAATAATTATTAAATAGAAATGATCATGTGATGAATCAACTAGGGAGAGATAGTTGAAGTGAATGGGTAAGATGAAATTGATTATAATTGATTACATCAAGCACTGATATTGATGAGATTGTGGTTACTAATAATGAAGGCTATTATAAAAGTTCGGTTTCATTAGATGTGAGATTGACAGAGTTGAAATTGATGTTGACTAATATGACCATGAAATAATCCATTAGTTACAAGAAAGGAAATGGTGGAAGTAAAGACACAAAATTTGTAATTATGAGGAGTCTAATGATGGTCATTTGAGAGGACATGTTCCTCTACCTTTATCTAGAAGGCTCTTGAGAAGGCCGATAATGATCAATATATTTGCCTGAGGAGTAACAGGTGATGTAGAGAGAGTGTTGGCTACTTTAAAGCAAAGGTATCAGGTAGCTCAACAGTATCTGAAGCGGGTTACAGGCTAAAGAGGTGTGCTACTTGCAAGGGCAAGTACCTGAATGGTTATATCTTAGAATTAGTAGATGCCACAGTAAAGGCAATAGTATCAACAGCTACCATTACAGTGGAAATATTTTAGATGCTTAACTGTGGTGAGTCAGTGCATTTCTTTAAAGACTATTCCAGAGGACAGCAAGTCAAACAGTTGGACATTAGGATCAAGGAAGAGATGGCCCCACCTTAGCAGTGATGAGTTTTGCTATTACATCAAGGTAAGCATGGGTTTCAAACTAGATGATGGAGAGTATTTTCCAGATTGTTGGTAGACATGCTATGATTTTCTTTGAATCCAGGACCCATCTTGCTTAGACATGCATGGATGTCTTATCCTTTTGATTGGGTATTATGACTTCAGCAGGAAAGTTACTGGAGGCTAATTAGTACTTTTAAGAGGTACCTATGAACCTAATAAGAGAGAGATGATGAATGATGATCTCATCCTATTTGATATGGTGGATTATGATGTCATCTTTAGGATGGATTGGCTGATCCTACCTTGAAAGTAATGATGTATGTTTCAGAGGGTGCTAAGTTTTATTTCTTGTTTGTGTGACAATGGAGGATCGTTAACTGCCACAGACTGAGTACAAAGATGATGTGCAAGAGTTTGTAGTCTTGCCTGAGGAGTTTTCATGATATTGACGCAAGAGAATGATTTTGAAGTGGATTTGGCATCAGGTATAATATTATTTACCTAGAATGCCATATGGAATGGCCCACCTGAGCTAGAAAAGCTCCAGCTATATGAACTTTTAATATGGATTTTAACAGGCCTAGTGGATCTTCATAAAATGCATTAGTCTTCTTCATGGGAAGAGAGATAGATCCTTATTACTATGCACGGATTTTTGTTTGTTTGATAGTACCTCAATAGAGGACAGATATTCTTAATTGTATGTTGATGATTTATTTGATCAACCCAAGATGGTGCATGGTGTTTGTGGAGATTGAATTGAGGCATGGTTATAACTAGCTTAGGATTCTGAGTATGACATCTTTAAGATGATTTTTAAAACTTGTTATGATTGTTATGATTTCTAAATGGTATTAATTGGTGGAACCAATACACTGACAGAATATATACATGATGGTTGGAATCTTCAAATGTTAATTGGATGAGTCATGATTATGTTAATAGATAGTATTGTTGTATACTTTACGAACAGAGAGGAGCACAAGGAATCATTGTGCATTAATTCAGAACGTTTAAGGATCCATCATTTGTTGCAAACATCCATAACATGAGTTATGATTAGAGGAAGTGAATTTCTTTTATCGCAATGCCTTAAATTGACAAAAACGCAATTTATTAAGACTGTAATGGGCTGAGATTAGCCAAACTGGCGAATGAGGTTCATAGTTCCTTAGTTTTGTGAACAATTATCACCGAGTAATTGAGTTCACCTAGATAGCAGTGATATAGATATGGTTTTATTTTATATTACATAAGTAATCTTGAGTTTTCACTAAATGAGGGATATGATAGTGATGTATAATTTTATATGAAATTATCCTCTTATAGGAGTTCATAATTTGATTTACAATCTATACTTGTGAGTAGCTGATGAGGGCGGCCTAAGATGACGGCCAATGAGGGTGGGTGCGAGAGGCACTAGCAGGCTTCAAGGGGCTTACAGTATGATTGTGTTGTGGATTGGTTTTCATTGGCATAGAGTGCCTGTTGGTGAGTCGATATGCTCTAGTTTTAACTAGCATATGATTGATAATGACAATGGGTGAGTTAATGTGCTCTGTAATAGATTTGGCATAGATTTGCCTATTTATAAGCTAATGCACTCTGATATAGACTTGGCATAGAATTACTGATATATGAGTTGAGATGCATCGATTTTTATTGATATGGTGATTTTAACAATACAAAAGTTGTATACAAATAATTAACCCTTAGATGAGAGTTCGGCTCATGTTAATTGCATTATATGTGGTGATGACAAGTTCTAATTGAATTATGAGTTGTTTGATATGAAATGGTTTATCATTTAGCGATTTATATGTAAATTGAAATATGAAGAGATGACATGATGTGAAATTATCTATTTACAGATGTTGATTCTAGAAATTTTTTATATGATCTGTGGATCTTAGGATATGAGGATGTTTTGGAATTATTTGAAAAATAACATGGAAAGAATTTTGAGGACGAAATTCCTATAAGGAGGGACGAATGTAACATTTCAAAAAAAAAAGGGACAAAAGGGCCTTAAATAGAGGGGGCCATATTTGATACGAGCATGCCCCACTTAAGGCAACCTGACGAAGTTGTTGGGTCTATCTTCCCAAAATCAACTGACAAAAAAAAAAATGAAGAAGAAACCCAATGAAGGGAGAGAAGAAGAAGAAGAAGAAGAAGAAGAAGAAGAAGAAGAAGAAGAGAAGGAGAAGGAGAAGGAGAGAAGAAGGGGGGGAAACCCGGTGCACCTGGAAACCCTAGGTCGCGCCGGCAAGAGAGAATGAACTGAGGGGGAAACAGCTAGAGAGGAGAAGGAGAGAGAGGGAAGAAGAAGGAAGAGAGAGAGAGAGAGAGAGAGAGAGAGAGAGAGAGAGAGAGAGAGAGAGAGAGAGAGCTATGTGCAGGCGTGGAAAGGAAAATGGGGTTTTTTAGGTCATCAGAGTTCCAAGCCATCACCAGAGACGATGCTAGCTTAGATCACTGATCCAACTGGTCATGTTGTCCAGCACATCGAGCTGAACAAAACCCCCAAGGTTACTGGGGAATCCGACAAGATCTGGATCGTCAAATGGACAGATGAATAGTGTGCGCGACACAATCAAAAGGTTTACTGCAAAATGGCAACCAATCTAGCTCATCCAAAGGTGGAAAATGCACGAAAATGCATCCAGAAGGTATGATCTACAAAACCCTATTTTTGATTTTGAGATTTTAGCTAAATCCACACCATTCATGCTGGATCTAGGCTGTGTGGATAATCTAATTGTCCATTTTTAAATCAAAGCTTAGGGATAGGTAATTTAGGGCATGATGTAGCTCGAATCACACAAAAAGCATAGAATCTAGGCTAAAAATCGATCGAACAATCTCAGATGTATGATCGGGTACTATTCACATAGTAACTTTGTGATGTCTGATCGACGATCAGACACCACAGATGAGTTCCCCATCCTTAAAAATGATAGGATGACTAGAATTATATGAAATTGAAGTAAAATAAATCAGATGATATAAGCCGTCCAATCTGCCAACATTTAAACAGACACCTTGTGATGTTAGACCAATGATTAGTGGTAACAGATGGATTCCTGAACGTTGAATTAGCTTAAATATGATATAAAGTATGGATTTTGGATAAACTTATATAAAAAATTAGGTGACATGAGTTGTTCATGATGCTCATTATAGCAGTTTGATTTAGGAATACAATTATAGGTTATATTAAAGACTGTAGCATGGAAAATAACACCTAGCTCCATCCCAAGACTTGATATGGATAGGAATCAAGGGTTAAGACCACCAAAAAGTGATAGTGACTTGCAATCACTTAAGAAGAGTAGTGAATAGCCAATCCAGGGCCAATGGCTTGGATTGGAAATCCAATAACTGTTTTCCCTTAAATTAGCTATCAACCAATAGCTAATGAAACACCTTTTGCACGGTAATGAACACTGTCACTTTGCCTTGTGCCAAATAGTGTTAGGGAAGCTAGGAGAAGTCCTAGAATTGTATGACTAAACATGTGTTTGTATTGTTACAAAGGTGATTGATAGGGAGTGTGTACGCGAACTGAATGAAGTACTTGCGTCAGTGAATGAGAAGATCTCCAATTGAGGTAGGTGGAATTAAGATTGCTACAATTTTTGCTATATATGCATGTGTATATGAATTTCAAGTATTCAAATGAATCTTTTATATTTATATGAAAGATAAGATGAATGTGCATGCTGAAATTGAATCATGATTAAACTGTTTATGCATAAGCTATGCATTATTGTGAACCATGTGAGAGAAATGTAAGACTGATACCAGGAAATTATGAAATGGCTCGTAAGAGCAAAAGGGGTCGTTATGATGTGGGCAGGCTTCAAGCTAGATGAGCTATTGGTTCCTGGCTGGACGAGCTAACGGTCCTTGAAATTTAGCAGCATTGTTTAGGGAGTTTGACACGTTCTGAGAGGTCATTACGATGTGGGTGAGCCACGGAGTCGTTATGATGTGGGCAGGCCTTCGTGCTGGACAAGCTACTAGTTCCTGACTGGACGAGCTACCAGTCTCTCTAGAGTAAAGCCTTGAGGTGTGTCTTTGGGTTTGGTGTGTCTTTGTGTTTAACCCATTGCCTCGACTCACTGTTCCAATGATGATAATATTGTCTGCTGTGTACTTGATACACATGACAATGTGTTGGTAATTGACATGTGAAATGGCTCATAAGAGCGAAGACTGGTATCAGGAAAAATGTAAATGAGTTATAAGTTTGACATGTGACTACATACTTTGCATTTCAAAAACTGTGTTTTGTTCTAATGCATTGGTATTTCTTCCATCTTAGCATGGGTTCATGATTTTGATAAACATTGAATGATTTCAAGTTAAATGATAATTGAATTGTTGTTTGCATGATTCAGCATAGCTAAATTGATCTATATATAATTATCATGATTTTCGTTTATATAAAACGTTGCATCTTACTCCACCTACATAAGCAATTGCTTGCTGAGGCATTGCTTTGGTTTATAATGCCTCAGATACCGGGAATAGTAGCAGACTTGGCATGTTGACAGTATTGCAGAACAAAGGACTCCCAAGGAATAGGAGCTACTTACTGATAGGAATGCGCCAATAGAAGCTTTGGAAGAGGATAGGTAAGAATTGGTCTTTGAATTAAAGTTATCATATTAGAAATGGGAAAGAGACTGCATTGTATGTAAATATGGGAATTTGGAAGACTTATGTGACTAGGTTGTGTTGTGGAGGTTCTAATTGTGTTGTGTTGATGTAAATTGTTTTTGTTTTGTTAGATGTAAGAAAAGGAGACGGAGTCTCCATTTATATTTTAAAATTGATGACAAATGTTTTTCAGGTACTTCGTAATGACATGCCTTAGATGTCATATGTCCAAAAAATAGAGGAAGCTCTGCCGGATTATCAGTTGAAATGAGCACTCATTTCACCTAGAATCCTTGTTTTTGAGAAAATAAAAATGACACTCATAGTATTTCAAAGTGAATTTAAAAGAAAAAAAATTTCGCTACGTTGCATTATTTTTACAACAATTATTTCAAATTGGATCGATCTTGCATTAGAAATTAGTATATATTTAAAATTACATTTGAAAACCTAGGTCATCATAGGTTAATTGGTTCACAAATAAAAGGTTTAATAAAAAAAGGCTCAAGGACTTAACTAGTGGAAAATTAACATAGGAAGGCTAAAGGCTTTGGGTTTACTAAGGATGAACTCTATCATTTCCTAGGTTTCATATAACTTAAGCATAACCATATACTAAAAGATAATTGGTATGGTCTTTCAGATATTTTCCTAATAGTTGACTAAAACAAGAATAATAAGACCAACTAAGAAATTATTGTCCACTAAAGAAAGATTGGCTCTAAATTCACATGGGTTAATAGTCTTGACAAATATTTTTCAGGATCTCTAAGTTATATTTTCTCTTCAACTCAAACTATAGACATATATGGCTATTTTGTGAAGTGAATGTTCTGAGTTTAATTTTTTATGGAATACTTTAAGAAATGGATAAAATAGTAAACTAATTGTATTCAAATCTATTAATAAGCTAAAATTCAAAAGATATCTTGAAATATCCAAAAAATTAAAATTCTCATCCTTGGAGAGGAACTTTTCATAAGTTTTTATCAACTTTTTTTTTCAACTTTTTTCAATAAATGACTCAATAATAACTAAGAAAAAATTTGGATACATCAAAATTGAAATACCCTACCTTCAGACTTAAATTAGACGCTATCCTCAATGTTATAAAGAAGGAACAAATGAAAAACTAAGTAACAAGAGAAGGGTTAGAAAGATATTACCTACATTCTAAGGTTAGTGCATTGATCTGTTGATGTGGACAAAGATGCAAAATATACAATTATGATGCAAATGCAACTTTATGACACCGAACCTAAACTAACTAATTTATGAAACCCTAAACCTAATTAATTATGAAGGAGTTCCATGAAAACTCACTCTATTTTACTATATCATGGTAGTCTATATGCATTTTCCACCTAGAAATGTATGGTGGTGAAAATAATATAGAATCCCAGGAGTTAGCACTTGATTTGTCAAATTTGGTGTATGGGATGCCAACATTAAGAAGCAAAAAATGTTCCTCCTCTCTCAAATCATACTAAAAGCTAGAGATAAGCTTGCGTCACTTCTCCCTAAAAGGGTTACCATTGTCATCTTGAGTCAGAGAAGTAGTGGGGCTTATATCATGTTCATTATCTATTGTACACCTTAGAGTTTGTTGATGTTTGGCCGTAACATCAACTGACTGTCCTTCCTATTCTATATCAAACTTTGGGTTGATAGTTAAGGGATTAGAAAAACTAAAACTCTCATAGTACACATTCTTTAGGATAGGTGGTATATTCAAATTGAGTGTGTTTTTAATCACTCTCAAATAGAATCCCAGGAGATAGAACAAGTTCTACTTAGGCTTTCCTTTTTGAAGTATCCATTAAGGGTGCAATATTAAGTAAACAATTTACTTCATTAATGGAGTTGTTTATATCAAAATTATCACTACCAAAATGAGTTAAATAGGCATCGAAGGATTAGTTATAGAGTATAATAGGGATGGTAGACTTTTTATCATATTTACTTCATAAAAATCTTTACAGCCTAGTTGTCTTATATTAAAGACATTAAGCTTTATGCCCATATTCCTAAAGGACAATTGCTACCATTCTTACAATTAATTATTGCATTTGATCTGGCCAAGAATGAATGTACAAGATGACTAAAATTTGATTATTAGGGTCTTCTATAGGCTGTATCTAAGACTAAGAAATTTATTGGAAATAAAAACACATAAACCTAAATAAGTACATCCTCTACCACACCATGAGGAACTTTAACCAACCTATCTACCAATTGTAGTATGGTGGTAGTCCTTTTCATCTCACCTAAATCTAATTCCTTATATACATAATAAGGCAATAGGTTAACACTTGACCCCAAATCAAGCAAAGCCCTATCAATTATGTGTTCCCCAATCACACATGATATGATGGGGCATCTTGGATATCTCTATTTTAGTGCAATGTTGCTAGTTTTGAGCTTACTTGCTCAGTAAAATATGCTTTCTTTTGCACCTAATGTTTTCTCTTGTGTGTTGAGATTTTTCAAAATTTTGGCATAAGAAGAAGTGTCTTTGATTGCATTAAGTAATGGAATATTTATATTCACTTATTTGAACATGTCCATTAACTTATCAAAATTTTATTTTCCTTCTTAGCCATTTCTAATTGCAGAGGAAATGGAGCCTTAAGAATATAATGTGGTTGAGAATTAAGGTGAGGAGAAGTAGGAAGTAGCTATTCTTGTCTTTTCCCTTCCTATTCTCTCCAAGGCTTACATTGTCCTTAACTTTTTCAGATGCATTAGTCAACCCTACCTGATTATCTATTATCTTTCCATTACTAAGTGTAGTTATAGATTTGGTATGTTCATGAAATGACTTCTCATTAGAAATTATGTCAATCTCAAACTGACCCTTAGGATTAGGCTCAAGATGACAAGGAAATTTTTTCCTTTCCTTCTCAGTAAGAGTAGTAGCAATGTGACCTAATTGGTACTCCAACTATGAAATAGATTGCAAGTGGGTCTAGATTATTTGTTTAACACTATTGTTGGATTTTATTAAACTTTACATAAACAAACTCAGGATCTCTTCTAAAGATTTTTTTCCCTTCTTGTGGAGAAATTGCTATTGTGGTACATGTTGCCATGGAGTTGGGGCTTTAGGAAAAGATTGATTAGGGGGATCCCTTATGGTCCTCCCTTATTAGTATTCTGAAACCATGAAAAATTGGGATGACTAGCCCATCTAGTATTGTATGTCTCAAAATAACGATTGTTATTTCTAGGATTTCTAAATGCATTTAATACATTCACTTGCCCTAAGAAAATTTCAATGAATATGGAGTTGGAGGTGCATGAAGTGACAAGGAGTGTTGTACTAAAGCAAATTGAAATAACCTCTGTTGAAGGTTGCATAATGGATTCTTGAGCCCACACAACTTCTCATAATTTAGCAACAATACCATCAATCTTATTTATCCTACCTATCAATATGTCTGTTTTGTTATAAAGGTCAAGTGTGGCCCCTATCTCATATATGCCACCTTTCTTTTGAGGGAGTAGAGATCTTTTTATTCGAGTAGAATAATTCCATTGCTGAAAATTCTCAAATAAATTTTCAAAGAAGTTCCATGCCTCCATATCACTCTATGTCCACGGTGCCCCACTACTAGTGACATCAATTGTTGGTTGGTTCTTTGGGGTTAGACCTTCGCAGAAATATTGTATTTGTTGTCATTTCTCAAAATAGTGGTGTGGACACTTGAGCAATAGGTCCTTCTAGTTTTCCTAGCATTCATCTTTTTGTTGAAAATTAATTATTTCTTTATGGAGCGCATTAGTTTTGTGGATTGGGAAGAATTTGTTAAAGAATTTTCTAAAATTGCTGCAAGATATTGCATCTAATGAATTTAGCCATGCTTTCACTTTACCCTTCAAAGAGAATGAGAATAGCTACAACCTAATAGAGTCATTAGAAAATTTTTGGTATTTGAATGTAGCACAAATATCAAGAAATTCCTTAACATGGTGGTAGGGATCCTCTTTATCTAATCCATAAAATTTTGGCAAAAGTTGGATGACACTCAATTTTAACTCAAAATACTTTGCATTAGTTGTAGGTAACTCTATACATGATAGGGAGTTAATTTGAACCAACATTGAATAGTCCCTTAAAGGCTTAGCTTCATTGGCCATTTTTGTGACAAGGGTTTCTAAATTTGCTTGACTCCTAAGTCCTTACCTAATCTAACTCAACTTTGCATACAATGAAATATTTGCATTATATACAATAAATGAGTACTTTTTTTTTCTACCTAGTCTAATGAAACCTAAACTAGATAATGCAACCTAGATGATATATGATGCAAACCAAAAAAAGGCACACAATAAATCCTAACCTTGTGGAAATCAAGCTAAAAGATTAATTTTTCTTTATTTTCATTGGAGGAGTGGCTTTTAGGTTACATTTAACCTAGGTAGCTCCTCCCCTCTTTGAGAATTACCCTGATGCTTAGATCAACTACTTCACACCCTCCTTAGTCAGCTGTAGTTGATATGAGTTATCGAATGTGTTGGCAGAGCTAGTCATTTAAATATCAATGCAATTGGTTAGATAGGGCTCACTAGAGTGGCAATAGGTCATCTCCTTCCAAATGGGTCCTATGAGCTCAAAATATACTAAGGTCTCTTGTATATTGATTTTAGATTAATTGTTGAGGCTAGGGTTGCGTGTAGGTGATGTTTAACCTAGGTGGGCTAAGGGATGGTGATCAAATCCACCCTTGATCTTGTAGTGGTAGTGCCCTTATTTATTTAAGCATTCTCAAGCAATTCAATCAACATATAATCACCTTAAAGCACGTAAATGTGCCCTAATATGCAAGAAAAGTAGTAAATCTAATGTAACACCTAGAATGCAACAAGTATAAGTGAATGCTTCTATATGCTCTATATTGTCATCCATAATGCAAAATTAACTACTTATCAACCAAATCTTGGAAATAAAAACAAGGGAAGAATAATCTCACGATGAGATCTTAGAATTAGTCTTCTCGTACAAGGGCGGGTCTATGTACATGGCACCTCTTCTTTCAGGTTAGGATGGCCTACCCTTGACCTGTATTATTGCAACCTTATAATTTAAATTTAAATGAATCATGTGTATAAAATTTACATGCATGCCCTCACTACAATCCACTCAAATAAAAAAATAATAGGAAATTATCTTAAGGTCTTCCTCCAAGTCTTTATTCTTCTCCAAACTCTTGCACAAATGGAAAAGAAAGTATCAATTTCTTTCAAGAGTAGGAAAGTACACAAAAATGAAAGAAACTACACTAAATGCAATCTTAATACTAGTACTAGTGGTAAAGTATTACAACCCAAATTCAATTAAAACTCCTTTTTGAGTCTCTAACAATGATGCCAAAAACTTGATGTGTCTTAATAATTACAGCAAGTACAAGGCATTGTTGAAGTATATAATCAGTAAATACTAGTCAATCCCATGAGGATTCTTTGATAAGTAAGAGTTAATTAAAATTAAGTTGCTTTACTCTAACCTAGCCAAAAAGGAATGAAAGGAAGAAATTTAAACTAAATAACTAATCTAAGCAAACTAAATCAAAGCAAGTAAACCTAAGCTATGAAATAAAAGTAAGAAAACTACTTAAACTAAAATAACAAAATAATAATAATAATAATAATAATAATAATAATACAAAGAGAACTAAATTAAAGCTAACTAAGGAATGGAAAATACAATTGAAAGAAATGAAAGGAATAAACAAAAAAAAGCAAATAAAAAGACTTCCTTGAAGTGGCTACTATAGGAGTCCTTTATTGTGTCACTCAACAAGGCTCTTTGCACATCCTATTCTTCTTCTCATTGAGTTGAACAATGCTTTCAATCTTCTTATTGTATCACTTAAAAAGTGTGGCAACTCGGGTTTTTGAAATACATTTTTGTTATTTATTTTCAAATGGTGGTCGACCAATTTTGCAAAAATTTTAAAAACTTATGCAGCTAAAATATTTTCTTTGAGATTCTTTTAGAAAACCCAAACGCCACATTTCACTCACTTGTACATACATAATCTTGTATACAACATATGTTTCCAAAGAAACTTATTTTATTAAAATTGCAAGATAGATCCAGTGGTTCACATACACAACCCCTTTATTACATCTTATGTCCAAAATAAACAAATCAAAATACAATCCAATCCTTTCCACAATAGTACATAGTCTTGATCAACAGTATGGTCTTTGTCTTCCCATGCTGTATCCCTCCATTCTTTTCTTTCTATGTCTCAGATATTGTAATATCTCAATAAAGTATGCTTGGTAGGGGATTCAAGAACAGATATAATCGTATAATTCAAAAGTATAATATTCATAATCATCATATTCCATATTAATCTCATAATTCAATTTCCATGAACCATATCATACATGATCATTCTATTATATAATATATCATGTAACATCTATGATAATTCCAAACCACTCACCACTATATCATATGTATATATGTATGATCAAAAATCATGAAAAATGGTCAATATCTCAAACATAAATAATCATACTCAGATATACTAAGTTGATAAATCATCCAGACTTTTGCTGGGAAAATACTCCCTCATTAGGGTAGTATTAGCATCTCACTATGCCATGCATCATAATGCTAACTACTCAAGGACTACCATGCTATAGTCTGATTCGTACTAGCACACTCGGATAACTACCCTGTTCCCCACTAATACCATAGTGGAAGATATTGTGTCACTGCTCGTATAGGGAGATAGGACTTTCACAGTAGAGCCTTCCAATAATTGCCCCACCTGACTTTTATCCTCTCTTTGGGCAAGGTAGCATAATATCATCAAATTTTGGAAAGCAGGTGACCAAACCCTCATAACTTCCCTAGCATAGCATCCCCAGGCTTATGCCTATTTAAAACAAAACCACAAGCCTCCATGCTTGTATCTAAAATACTTCTTGTACATCTCAGACGATCTGTCTGTTTATATTATCTTCCTCATATTCAATATCCTCATACTAAGGATATAAGTGCATTTCTAGATTTAGGGGTCCTCATTTACAATGAATGATACCCATGTCCATATAAGTTTAGGGATTAATCATTTATTGTAAATGATCCCCATTTTCCTTAATTTGGTATTCATATACCAAATGTTATTTAGTGTAAAGATACTCATTTGATACAAATGATATCCATTATTATTATGTTCTTATCTAAGTTTAGGGGTAATCATAAATGATACCCAAGTATTTATTATGTATTTTATCTAATTTCAGCAGTTATTTCTATCTCATATACAAGAATTATGATTCAAATGTAACTAAGCATATTATCATCCTTAAGCATTATAATGTCTACATATAACAACAATTCCACAAACCATAGGTCTTGTATTCTTAAAGTTCCACCTACCTTCATGTAGTGATTTATCCCTTTAGATCTTCTATGATTGACGTATGTAATCTGTAAATACATACATACTGTCATTATCTGTACAAATTTGGATAATCTCCTATCTATATTCCTTATCTAATCTTGTCCTTTGATATAAAGGATCTAGATCTGTCTTGTGTTCCTATAATTCATACAATCTATCTACCTCGTTTATCCTATTAATCAATAGATTTGATGGCTAGAATGATCTTCTAATCTTTCAGATCTAAGTATTTTCTATCTCTAAGTCTTTGTGTGTCTATCTCTTTGATCTTGATCATTCATAGATCCTTTGATCAACAATTTATACTGGTTAATAAAGATCAAGGGCCTAGATCTTCTATCATCTAGTTCTTATTTGATCTAAGTTTAGTTATTTAATCACCCCTAAGGAGGAGGATCCTAGTTCTCTTCCATGAATCATATTTGATCAAGGGTTTGGATTATCTAATCTAATGATCTATATTTGTCTACAACATACATACATGGATACATAATAAAATACAACATTAGGATTCTTATTGTTCTTGATCATTCAAGATCCTATGGATCTTGTTTGATCATCCTTATCTTACTTACAATTTTTATTAGAATTAGATAATTTACTAACCTTTCATGTCTTATTATTATTATTATTATTATTATTATTATTCAATCATTTAATGTTTTACTGGTGGAAGATAGCTTATTTCATCCTAAGTCTAGATAACTTCTCTTATTTCCAATTGACTAAGGCTTACTAGTTGAATGGTTGAACACAAAGTGGTTACTTTAATCCTCATGTAAGGAGGCATTTAGACCTCACGAACAGCAACAGAAGGTAGGGGAAGAGCAAGGCTCTATTAGAAAACCTCCTTAACCACCATGTTCAGCATTCACTAGAGTGACCTTAGCTCAACCTTTCATAAGGTTCCTATGAGCATTTTTACCCTAGGTACTCTTTCTAATTAATTTTAATTAAGTTCATGAACATTTAAAATTTCATTCATAGCCCTTACTATCATTAAGTCCATGTCATTCATTCAATATAAATGTCCTTCAACTCTATTTTTCATTTAATTACATTTTCAATGTAATTTACATAACAAAAGCATTAAAGCATAAATAAGTAAATAAGTAAATCTAACAATTTAAGTTACTAAGCAATAAAAGACATTTACAATATCATTCAATAATTCAAATGAAAATTTAACATGCCATAATTGTTCATCATGATCCAAAGGTCATATTTGATTTCTATTCATTTTTCATCCCATTTAGGGTTTAGATCTTGATCTTTCATTTTCCTTCAGATATAATACATTTTCTTAATGTGAATCATTGATGCATCTCATCAAATGATCTGATTCTTCTTTATCCAACTGATCAAGAAGATATTAAGCCATTTTATCCAATTTAAGGGCATAGATCTTAATCTATCCCAAAGTATCATCATCAAGCCCATCAATTCATATGATTTTAACTGCATATCATCATCCAAATACATCCACACCATCCAATCTTACTTGATCAAACTGATCAAGGAGATTACCATTCACTTTTATGGATTTTACTACTTTTAAGGTTCAAGATCTTGAAAATAAATCACATCCAATGATTTAATTATTGTAATTATGCATTTAGATCATCATATAAACTATTTTAAAAGGTATGACCATGCTTGATTAATCAGATCATGAAGATCCATTCTCATTTTTATGATTTTTCTTCTTTTAAGGCTATAT
This sequence comes from Warburgia ugandensis, assembly GCA_035236585.1. Taxonomy (NCBI): domain Eukaryota; kingdom Viridiplantae; phylum Streptophyta; class Magnoliopsida; order Canellales; family Canellaceae; genus Warburgia; species Warburgia ugandensis. The sequence continues at coordinate 52,212,158 of CP141130.1, forward strand.
CTCTTAATTAAACAAAGATCAGTCACTTCTAACCATTGATTCCATGTTCCAGAATCATAAGATCATCAATGGATAAAAATTATAGAGTCTGATCATTCCAAATTTCACTGATCATAGGAATTAGTAATGCTTTTCTTTATTAACAGAATTTTACATGCATCAAAACATAAATTTTCTAAGTTTAGTACCTTATAGAAGGAACAAGAAATCTATAGGAACTTTCAGATCTAAAATTGGAGCTAAATTGAGCTCTTAATTGAAGAAATGAGATTTCACTTCAAAAATTGGACGGCTGAGATCATTCCAATAGAAAATGACAAAATGGAGAGTAGCCCACCCCCATTATTGTCATTTATAGGTCATCTAAGAGGGGTGACTGGCGAGACGGTCCAATCTGGACCGTCAAATCACCCTGCCATGGATCACCATTCATCTCTCAATATCAAGGGTTGAGATCTCATCCATTGGGGTTTTTAGGCCCTTGGAAATCATCCAACAGCTTAGAATTCCAATATGAGTTGTTTATGATTAGATCTCTACAATCCAAGTCGGATCCACCGTCTTTGATGGATCAATGGCCAGGGGAGACCTTCTGATGGCCAAAAAATACCTAGGTAATGCCAAAATGAATAGAGGGTTGAAGGGTGCACCTACCTATGCCAATCTTGTGAAGTAATTTAACCAGAGAAGAGATTTACCGGTGAAAGAAAACCTTAATGCCAAAAAATGCATACAGTCGAGAAAATCGCCATTGCCATTGCCGGAGAAGGTGGGGGACCATGGGGGAAACACATACCACCCCATTCTGAAGATATTTAATGGTGCAAGACCACCATTTAACGGCTAGATTGGCCAGAATAACTTGAAAATTCCATCGAAGATGGTACCTAGTAATGTGTTTGTCTTCGTTTTAAGTTTCCCAGCAATCCAAGAGGTGGATCATCATGAAAACATAGGGCTTTTGTAGATCAGCCTTGTCTAACTAGGTCCAATAGTGGAGATTGAAAAATAATGGCTGGAAGAGGATGGCTAATTGAATTAGGGTTTCTTGGGTGGCAACCGTTGTTCATCATGGACGATGTGTCCCTGGATGCTCCCAATGCAAACGCGGGGTCATCTACCCAGGTGCGTCTAGGGACACACCCACAGAGAATGAGAGAGAAAGAGAGAGAAAGAAGGATGAAATGGGGGAGATGGGGAAGGATTCTGGAGCTGAGACTTTAGGGCATTGTAGGGGACCTTGTGAGAGGCATTAGGAAAAATTTTGGGAATTTTTATGGGGTATTTATAGGTGTTTTTGAATTTTTTTATGATTACATGTAATTATCATGTTTTAATTCTTTTTATTATTAAATTGGCATTGGATTCCCACTACCACCTCCTTCTCCACTAGCAGCTGGTAGTGGTTTGACTCATGATGGTGGTCTTCCAAACTGTTGGCCCACCTTGTGGGCCCCACATAGTTGTGAAAAGATTGATTTACCCTTTTAATTCCAAAAAAGGAGAAAAATAAGGTTTTTTCCGATGAACTCAAAATTGAGTGGACTTAGTGTCGTTTCGATCGATTTTTTGAGTACATTCCAAATTTTGATGTCTTAGGTCTCGGTTATGAGTAAAATTACTATTTATCCTTTTATTCATAAAAATATTTAAAAAATAAAGATTTTTCATCCAAACTCAAAATTTGAAGTACTTACAGTCATTCTAATCAGTTTTTTGAGTACATTACAGATATCCAAGTTTTATGTCTTGATTTTATTTTATTTTAAAAAATAATTTCCTTGGAACTCAAAGTTCTAGTTCCATTTTTATAATTTCAACTTTTAATTTTTAATAATTCAATTATAATCATAAAAATTGAGGTTATTACAATCTTCCCCCCTTATAATAATTTCATCCTCGAAATTTGCATATCAACTCACTAAAGAGTTTTCATAACTCTTTAATAACTTTACACATGTGGCCTTGCCACTTAAGAAAATCTCTATTTCCTTTCATTCATTTCTCATACTACCTTCTCCTCAAAGGTATAAATGACATGGTCGATTCATCTATTGACATATTAATATGCTCACACCTAACTAACCTTGCTAATGCATTATTCACTTATCTAGATCCTCACTAGACTTTTAAAAGGATTAATAACTCTTAATTGAGTTATCCTCCTGTTTCAAAACCTTCTATTTCACTTGACTGGTATAATACTTTCACCAATCCTAATTGTAATACTTCATATTTTCACATCCTTAAGCTATTTATCAAGATTCACATCTTGATTTGATTCTAAAAAAATTCACTAACATTCTTCGTAACAATCTTCCAAAATATTGGAAGTAATCATCTCTTTCCTTGTTCTTGCATTATTTGGAAGTGATTACTTCATTTCTGCTCTAAAAATTCATACTTCTTGACTATTTCTTTCCATTGACAATTTCTTTTCAAATTCTGTCATTGAATAATAGTTTCCTTGTAATGATTCTTTCCTCATTCTCATCCAATCTATTGTTTTTGTAACACTCTTTGTGTGCCATTTTATTCATAATACTTGACCTTCTACATTTTTCCTTCCAAGATAGTGTCATTTAAATCTTCATATATATTCCTTACCCTCTTTTGTTATCTCTTTCTCATATTCAGAATAATATTCTAAAAATTCTTACAATCCATGATAATATTTATCTCTTTCCCTTTCATATAAAAAGGGCAGCACTTGTGCACAAAGCTCCCGCCTATGCGGGGTTTTGGGGAAGGGACGAGCCACAATAGCTTAAAGTAGGTAGTCTTACCTTGCATTTTTGCAAGAGGTTGATTCCATGCCTTGAACCTGTGACCTCAAGGTCACATGATGACAACTTTTACCGTTGCACCAAGGCTCCCCTTCATATATATATCATTGGTTTCAAAATTTCTAGATTATGTATTTCCTCATGCTTCTTTCAAGCATACCTCATAACTTTTTCATTTCATACTAACCCTTTATTTGAAGTATTCTTGATAATTCCTATTAAAAGTGTTTATATTGACTTTGTAGTCATCCACTCTCAAGCCTTTAAAAACTCCATAATTTACCATATATTCTTCAATTCTCAACAATCTGCCATAAATTCTTTAGGGTTTATGTAATCAATGGAAAGATTATACTAAAAGAATGTCCTTATAGTATGTTATACAATCAGTAAGAGATAAATTTCTCTAATTTTCATAGTCATTTCATATTTTAATATCACCTTCCACCTTTGTTGGGTCAAATTCCATATCATCCTTAAAATTTATATGACCCTAAACTTTACTCCTTTTGGTCAATATTTACACTTACCAAATAGTTGAAAATTTTTGTAAGTGTTTAACATATAATCTATAAATGCTCCTCATTTCCTTATATCAATTCCATATATCATTACCAATTTATCTAATATATTTCATTCTCCTCAAATTCATGAATATCATTTATCCATCTCATATGACTCAAAATATTGTTTTGATTTCATACTATGATGTTTCATTTTCAATTCCCAATTGATGATAATACATTTGGAAATGCTCATCCTTATAGAGTAAAAGGGTACTTAATTTCCTCAATAATATCATTTATATTCAATGCATCCTCACATTGATCCTTCCTTTTTCTTTCTCCATGGAAATTTGTTACTTTCCTAATGTAAATTTCTATAATCACTCCTAATCCTTAAAATTTGTTCTTTCAACTCATTCAAATTAGTTGACATCATTTTCCTCAACTACTATAGATATTTCCTCATTCAATCTCATGTTAGATTGAAAATCTTCAAAATATCATAAAATTTCTAACCACATATTTCTCCAAAATCTTGACTCATACCTCATTCATAATCATCTCATTTTTCCAAACTTTAAACTTAAGTTTAGCTGCCAATATTTGTTTGTAGGTCTTCACTTCTCATGTATATTTCACCATTCCTTCAAAATATATTTCTCCTTACTATATTTCTTAAATCTTTCAATGTCACCAAACCTATCATATTAGTGAAATCAATATCTCTATTTATATATAGCTCTTTATTTCTCATGATCAATAAGATGTACTCCTCTTTATGATAATTAATAACTATATTTTCCTAAATCATCATATCAATATATCTCTTTTATTTTCCATAATCATTTCACCATCCATGCCAAATGTACTTCTCTTTACTATAGTCCCAAATTTACTGTCAATATCACCAAAGTTATCATATCAATATCCCTCTAATTCTTATAATCCTTTTATGCCAAATTTCACAATTGATTTATCATACCAATATAATTTCTATCTTAGTGATTTCATATTTGTTGTACCGTATATATAGACTATAATTTCTTTGTTAACCATATATTTTAATTATCTTTCTTAATAAGTTTGGGATAATATTTTTTCCATTTCAACATATCTAACTCTCTTCTTCCTTATCATTTTATTCTAATTTTAAAGATCATCCCTTCATGCTCTACAATTTTATCTTCTCTTTATTAAATCCTTTACTAATTTGGGAGAGAAAATACTTACTTATCTTCTTATTCATCTTTATTTAAAACTATTCTTATTTTCAAATTTTCAAATTTCTCCCTTATCTCCTTGAATTCCTTTCAAGTAATATCATCTCTATTTTGATGATTAAATTCATTTACTGATTGCCATAATACTATATATGTATGAGGGTGAAAAGTGGCAAATTCCTTATGCAAACATTTCACCACCTTAAAGAGCTTATAGAAGAAGTTCAAGTCATATACAAAGCTTCTAAAAAATAATAAAAAAGATCAAAAGCCCCATGAAGACTTGCTTACTTTGTCTCTCCTAATCAACCAAAAGAATAAAGAATAAAATCAACCAATGGTTGGCTGCCTAATCCATGCAAAGATGGTGAAACACACTTGGTCCTAAGTGAAATATATGAAAAGATCTCTAAGGAATCAAGCCATTCATTTCAAGGTACTTCAATCCAATGGTGGAGAGAAAATGAAGCCTAAGGAAGAACTAAACTTACTAAAGGGATCTCATATATTCAATATAGGGTAAGCATGATCTTATGTCTAGGAATGAAGCATGGCAAAAATCAAAACCTGAGCCACCATTCCCAAGTTGAGAAGTCAACCCAAAACCCTAAGGAAAAAAAGATCTCAACCATCCATCTTGATCCAATGTCTATCTCATCTTAGGGTTTTTGAAAACAACACACACACACACACACACACCCATGTGCATTCCACACCCCCTCTCCCTCCTCCTTGGACTTTCCAAATTTGAAAACATTTATATTCCCTCACTTCCTTTCTGTTTCTTTCCCTTTCCTTTCCATTTCTTTCCATCATCACTTATTCCTTACCTTCTCTTTCCATCCCATCTTTTTCTTAATTGTCCTCCACTTTCCATATAAAAAGATGCCACCCCCACCTAATCACCTTCTAATATTGGCCAAATCCCACATGACATCTTAGATTCCCTACTAATATTCCTCTCTTTCTTCCCTCTTAGCCAATATCTTGCCTATCTACACAATCTGCATTCCTTCCCCACTTTCCCATTCCATTCCATAGTTCAACTTTGAATTCAAGTCAAACAATTACCTAATATGGATTCCACACCTCCTTCCCCCTTTGCTTCCCTTCTTCTTATCTTAACTTCATTCATAACATCTCAATCCTTCTACCTTTCTTTCTTAAATCTTAGCCATCCATTCCTAGAATTCCACTTCTTAAATAAGATGTAAAAAACAAGAAAAAAAATTTATTTGTTACATTTCCCTTGACCATAAGAAACAGAGGGAGAGAGATCACCTTTGTCAAAGCTCCCACATGATCAAGTTCAATCCTTTGGAGAAGAAGTAAAGAAGCTCTTCCATCCCCACTTCCCTTTCTTTCGTTTTCCCATCTTCCTCTCCCATTGTTTTGATTCCTTGCTTTAGCATTACATGTCCACCACCTCTCCTTATTTTATAGAGGCACTCCATCTTATCTTCCACACCTAAGTCCTTTCAGCATTCTAGCCTTCCATCTTCTATCTTCTATCTTTCTTCCATCTTCTTTTTCTCTTGCTTTCTTTGGGGATTTGGGAATAAAGGAAAAGGAAGACCACCTTTTATTGGTAGTCAAGGGATTTTCTAATTAATAAAGCATGGTTTAGAAACAAATTGGGCTTGTGGCATGTTGGTTAAGGAGAAGAGAAAAGCTTGATTGTAGATTAGTGTACATTGGGTTGAATGAATGTGTATAAGCCCTTGTTGAGTGACACAACAAGAAGACTATAAAGTGGAGTTCAAGCCTAGGAAAAGAAGAAGAGAATGTGTAAAGAGCCTTGTTGAGTGGCATAATGAAGGACTCCTATAGTGACCACTTCAAGGAAGTCTCTTTATTTGCTTTGTTTTGTTTATTCCTTTCATTTCTAGTAATTGTAATGAAGTTTATTAATGAAATTGTCTTTTCCATTCCTTAGTTAGTTCTTATTTAGTTTTCATTGCTTTATTTTTTTATTTTACTTTAGTTTAATTTAAGTAGATTTCTTTCTTTACTTCATAGATTAGTTTACTTACTTTTATTTAGTTTGTAGATTAGTTATTTAGTGTAAAATTCTTTCCTTTCTTTTAGTAAACAAACAAGGACACTCAATATTTCTAATCATAAGTAAACAATTAGAAAGATCTATTTCTCTTTAGCTTCTTTTTGAAAGTGTAGCTTTTAGGTTACTTATAACTTAGGTAGTTCATCCTCTGTTTTAGACTTGCCTTATTGCTTACCACTTACATACTGATCTTAATCAACCGCTTCAAACCCTCCTTAGCCATCCATAGGTGATTTGAGTCATTGAATATATTGGTAGAGCTAGTCATTTAAATACTAATGCAGTTGATTATATTGGGGCCACTGAAGTGGTAATAAGTCGTCTCTTTCTAAGAGGCACCTATGAGAAAGCTAGGATTGATCATTGATATATATATATAGAAATATTAAATACATAGGTCTATATTTACAAGGTTTTAGTCCTATAAATCACTTTATTATCACTAAGTAGGGTTAATACTACTATTTTGTAGGTTTAGGTTACAAATGAAAAAATTTCCAATAATTTACCAATTTTATCCCTAAAAGAGCAAATTCACATTCCAGGATACATCATGGGTCACACATGCCAAAAATGAAATCCAAGAGGTTCAAAATAATCATAAAGTGTCACTATCAATGTTAGAGGGATCAAAAACCCTATGTACCACTCCTCAACTGAGGGTAAAAAGGTGCAACACATTTGCATAAATTTCACTACCTTAAGAAACTTATGATAGAAGTTTAATTTATGTACAAAAAGATATATAGAATGAAAGCTTCTTAGAAATAAAAGAAGACTAGGACCCACAAGAAGACTTTTTACTTATTTTCTCTCTCCTACTCAAGCAAAAGAAGAACAATAATGAATGATTTGGTGTCTTAACCATGTAAGGTATTGATACACACTTGGTCCACATGAAGCATATGAAGATCTATAAGAATCAAGGGCATTTATCCTCAATCAATTCAATTCAACGATGGAGAGAAAATGAAGTTTAAGGAAGATTTACTTATCATAAAGGGATCTCATCCATCCAAGTAAGGTAACCATGATCTATTGGCTAGGAAAAAGATCAAAATCCTAGACACCTTTCCTATGTTGAAAAGTCAGGCTAAAACCCTAAGCAAAGGAAGATCTCAACCAACCATCCTCATCCAAAGGTCCACATTCTTTTAGGCTTTTTAAAATCAAACACATACACCCACATGGAAGAACACACCCCTGTTGAGTTCTCCACAAATGCACAGGCTATTAAAGTATAATATGTACAAGTATTGGATGATCCCATAGGGACTTGACTTGGAAAGTGGGAGTTTAAATAAAATTTAACTACTAAAATTAACAAAAAGTAAAGAAAGCAAATAACAAAACACTAAAAATCTCATATTTATCACTTAACTAAAAAGTACATAATTGTGAATCTAAATGACAATTAAGTAAACAAAATACAAGTAGAATTTCACTTCCCTAGCTCGATCACCATGTCATGCATCAAAATTCTCTATATCTGATTGCATCCAAATAGATCAACCCAAGCCAATCAATCATTGAGGTTCCTTATTATTGATTCAATGGCCGATGATGCAAATTTTACAAAAAAAAATGATGATCTGGATTGATAGATGTAACCGTGAATTGTACGGCTGTGATAGACTATATAAATTCAAGATACAAGATCAGAGTTAATGGGTCAACTGGGATTTGAATTTGAATGAAGATTTAATATTGGCCTAAAAATTAGGAAGGAGATGAAGATGCAATAAAGATGGTCCATTAGTTAAGGCTAAATTGTTGACTTGTTAAGCTATAATTGAATGGATTGGATAAAAGGGATTAGAAGTGCAAAGTTCATGGGCTTGATTAGAAAAGGACAAGGCTGAGATACAAAAGGGATTTTAGTAGGAGGTCTATGGTTAAAATAGAATTTTTTTTCTTATTTTAATCAAAAGAAAGTACACATAGAGGGATGTTTGAAGAAGACTGAAAATGAAAACAAGAAGGGATAAATTGGGTGAAACTGAACTTGGGTTTGACTTAAACAAGGAAAGGTTGCAATAGAAGAGAAAGCAGGTGAAAAGGATGGTTGGAACATGAGCTAAAAATGAAGATAAAATAGGAGAAATATGATGAAGTAAATAGGAGATGAAGCCAACTAGGGAAATATGGAAGAAACATGGTTGACAATCAAGGAAAAACATGATTAGTGACAAAGGATGAGATAGGCTTTTGTTAAAGTGGAAAACCATGATGACGACAAAGTGGAAGAGAGGCTAGAATAAAGAATGATGATGACTAAAATAAGGACAAAAATATGGCAAAAAAACATATGACTGAAATAGAGAAAACATGGTTGAAGAATTAGAAGAAAAAACACAAAGAAACATAGGCTAAAATGATGAGCAAATAGAGAGGGACATAGTAGGAAAACAAGGAGTAAAAATAGTTGGTGATGGTGGAAGGAAAACAATGAGTGGAGACAGATAGAAAAACAACAATTGGTGATGGAAGGTAAGAAAGGGGATGCAAATGGTATGTTTGGAAGAGAAGTATGGCTAGAAGGGAGATGGCTAGGAGTGAGGTGCTTGGGAATGGAGTGTTGGGGTTTAGTTGGCTTCAGATCAATCTTTCTCGGTTCTCTTTTCTCCTTTGGCATTTTCATCCATCTCTCACTTCTTCAGTTCTCACCTCTTGCTTTCCTCCTTTGCTTTTTCTTCTCTCTTTAAAGCTTTCTTTCCAATCTTTGTAGTTTGCAATGAATTCCAAAGTGAGAAGTTTCCTTTTCTGTTGTGCCCTTCCTTCTTTAATGAAACATGTTAGAGTCTTAGAGGATGCAAGTTTCCTTCTTTTTGCTCCTCTTTCTAAGTTTCCACGTGGGGTACCCAGTTCAAGCTACCCATGTGCCTCTTTCTATCAATGTGCACTTTATTCCCATTGGCCATCCCCTGGGTCCATCTTGCATCGTAAGACCCATGTAGCCATTTGATCAATTATGATGAGATGGTCCCTATTAACACAATTTGAGTCATCCAAGCCAACTCTGATTGATCTGTAATACATAAAATCCAATAAATCATCTCATCCATGATTTATTCATTTGATCAGCTTCCATGATCATCGAGCCATTAGATTTTGTCAAACAATGATTAAATGATCACTTTGGTCTATAATGTACATTTAATCTAAAAATACAAAATTAATTTGTTAGTTGATCTATCTTGATGCTAATTTAAGAGTTTTTAACTAAACATGTAAAAAAAAAAATCAATTGCCACTTTCATAGGTACTCAAAAAATTCCAAAAGTCAATTTCCACTTGTATCTCATAGAATTCTCTTCAATAAATCTATCAAATCAAGATGAATAAAATTGAATAAAAAAATTCAAAACCATATTCATATGCTAAATATATTCCAATGGTGCTCAAATTTCAAAGTGTGTGTGTACATTCTACATATATTATAGTCTTTATCTCTAACTAGACTATAAATTTTGAACTCCTTCTAAGATATGTTTTGGCTTGAATTCTCACTAATAACATACATTCAAAAATTAAACCTCTCAAACAAATTGTTAAAATCATATCTCTCTTTGAAATATGTAAGTAGAGTCAACAAAAGCAAATAATCTATCTCACAAATAGTCATGACGGAATGGGAGTTACTAGGGAATTTAGTTTGATCCCTTTAGAAAGGATGCCATTACCTATGAACATCAAGATATATTACTCCTTAAATCCTATCCATTCATATTCACTTGTTTCTTCCGAGTATTGAAACTTAAAAATATTTCTTCAATCCTCTCTAACTTATTTAAGAAGAGTTGGTAGTAGATATATTATCTGAGGTAATATAGGTAAAGGTGATTTGGGTAGTAAAAGAATAGGCTTATATAAGGCTCAAAATGAATAGCTAGTGATAAAAGTATTTCTAGGTAGGCTTTATGTCTCAAGTTTTCATATAACCTATTAGATTCAAAGCACTTCTATAATTTTAAAGGTAATACTCTAATAATTTAGGTAATTAGCCAAATTTAAGAGTTGGTGGGATCAAATTTAAACTAAGCACACTGAAGAAATTTTTGAAATACATTTATAACCCCTCAAAAGAATTAAATGGCTTTAAGACTCACATAGGTTATATAATCTCCACTGAATTTCTTCTGGATCTCTAAATCATAACTACTTATCAATTTAGACTATGTAGATATGATTGTGTCTACAAATGTTATATGAGACTTAACTTTCATGGAATGCTTTAAAAAAATGAGTAAAATAATGAGCTAATCATATCCAATTCTATTAATAAGCTAAAGTTAGCTAAACTATACTTCAGAAAATCCAATTCTCATCATAGTGTAAGAATTGACCTAAAACTAAAAAGACTTTCAAAATCAATTTTTATTTTAAAGAAAGCATAGAAATGAACTATAAGAATCAAAATTTGATAGAATTCTACACCCCCAAACCTGAAAGAAACATTATACCCAATGTTGGAAAAATAGGACAAAAAAAAAGAATATGGGTGATGCAAAAAACAACTATTTCTGAAAGACCAAAAAATGGTACAAAGGGATCAGATTTAGTTAGTCCTAATAAACAAGATCATCCTGAGTTCTGGACTCAATTTTTGAATTCTCATATTTTGGAAAAGGCTTTAAATGTTGACCATTCACCTTAAAAGTGTGGCCAGTCCTAACATCCTCAATCTCCACAATCCCACATGAAAAAACTTCTTTGACCATATATGGATTGGTCCATCAAGATCTAAGCTTCCATAAAAAGAAGTGAACCCTATAATTACAAAGAAGAACCTTATGGGTTGGAGTAAAGGATTTGCTAAGGATGTTCTTGTCTTAAAAAAAAATTCATCTTTTGTTTGTATATCCTATTATTCTCATATGCTTCCTGCTGGATCTCCTCCAACTCATTGAGCCAAAGTTTCTATGTGATTCAACTATATTCATGTTGAAAAAAAAGGTTTTGATTGCCTAGTAGGCTCTATGTTCCAACTCCACTGGTAAATGGAAAACCTTACCATAGACGATACGATATGGAGACATACTAATCAGGGTCCTATGTGTAGCCCTGAAATCCCAAAGAGCATCAAATAGTCGAAGAGACCAATCCTTACAATCATGACTAATAGTCTTTTGCAAGATTTGTTTTATGGCCCAATTAGATACTTCAACTTGTCTACTCATTTGTGGGTGATGTGGTGTTGCAACTTTATGTGTGATGTTATACTTTTTACGTTATGGTTACACATGCCTTGTTACAAAAGTGGGTACCGTTATAACTTATAATGGCTTGAGGCATCCTAAATTTAGAAAAAGTATTTTCTTTTAAAAACTTAGGAACTATTTTATGGTCATTATTTCTGCAAGGAATAGCCTCAATATATTTATACACATAGTATATGACCAATAAGATACAAAGGTAACCAAAAGAAGCTAAGAATGGCCCCATAAAATCGATGCCTCAATAGTCAAAAATCTTAGTGACAAGGATAGGGTTGGGAGGTATCATATTTCTCCTTGTTATTCCTCCTAATTTTTGACATTGCTCACACACTTTACAGAATACATGTGCATGCAATAGTTTTTCGTGTAAAAAAATGTCCACCACATGCTTCTAAATGATAGAAGGACATGATACTATTTTGCTTTAAGTCTGGTAAGCATCTCCTAATTATTTGATATGAGCAATATTTAAATAGGTATGGATCATCCTACAAGTAGTGCGTAACATTGGAAAAGAATTTTTGCTTATCTATTTGTTCCAATGTGTAGGAATCTTTCCTATGACTAAATAATTTGCAATATCAGTAAACCAGGGAGGACATGAGACAAAAAAGAGTTGCTCATTAGGCAAAGTGCATGTAATAGGCAAGTTCTCCATTCACTTTGTAAGGACTAGGCAAGACAAGTGCTCAACTATTACATGTTTCTACTCCTTTCTAGTCTTTTATCTCAATGTCAAACTCTAGGAATATGAGAATCCATTTAAGTAGTCTAGGCTTAGTATCCTTCTTGGATAAAAGATACTTAAGGGTCGAGCGATTAGTGAATAGGACTATACTAGGACTAAACAAATAAGAGTTGAAATTATCCAAAGCGAAGACAACTACTAGGAATTATTTCCCTTAGTGGAATAGTTCATGAGAGTGCTATTGAGGGTCCTACATGCATAGTAGATGACATGAGGCTTTTTGTCTTTTCTCTATCCTATTACTATTCCAACAGTGTAATCATAAGCATTACTCATGATTTCTAAAGGTAGGCTCCAATCAGGGGTTGCATGATTGGTGTAGTGGTTAACTTATCTTTTAGCTTTGTCAAAGCTTCTTAACAGCTGTCCGTCCACTCCAAAGGAGCGTCCGTTGTGAGGCGCTAACACAATGGTCTAGATATTGCATTCAAATATTTTATAAACATCCTGTAGAACCCTGCATTACCTAGGAAAGAGCAAATGTCCCTAACATATTTGGGGGTGGCTAGATTAGCAATTAGGTCAACTTTGGCTCTATCTACCTCTATCCCTTTGAAGAACACTATGTGGTCGAGGATAATTCCCTTAGGAGCCATGACATGGAAATTCTCCCAACTAAGCACTTGGTTCTTTTCTTCACATCAACTCAAGACTTTTCTTAAGTTATTAAGACATGTTTCAAATGTATCCCCAAACACAAAAATATTGTCCATAAAAACCTTTAAGATTCTCTCATCATATCACTGAAGATGCTAAAAATGCATCGCTGGAATGTGGTTGGAGCATTATGATCCAAATGGCATTCTTTTATAAGTAAAAGTGCCAAAAGGACATGTAAAGGTTGTATTTTCCTGGTCCTTTGGTCCTACCTCTTTTTTATTATATCCTAAGTAGCCATCTAGAAAATAATAGAAATGATGCATAGCTACCTGTTCTAACATTTGGTCTACAAATGCAATGGAAAATGATCCCTCCTAGTGACAGTGTTTGGTTTCTTGTAATCTATGCACATGTGCCAACTAGTGGTAACCTCTGTAGGTATGAGTTCATTTTGAGCATTGGTTACTACCATCACTCCAGATTTCTTAGGTACTACTTGTGTAGGACTCACCCATTTGCTATCACTTATGGGATAAATCCCTACATCAAGAAACTTGAGCACTTCTACTCGAACCATGTCCTTCATATTAGGATTTAACCTTCTCTATAGTTGATGAAATGGTTTAACATCATCTTCTAAGTAGATTCGATGGGTGCATATCACAAGGTTGATACCTTTAATGTCCACTGGGGTCCATCTTTTTGCACTTACTTTTCTTGAGGTTTTCAAGTAATTGTTCCTATTGAGATATTTCTAATTGAGAGGCAATTATGACAAGAAAAGTTTCTTTCTCTCCTAAGTAGGCATATTTAAGTTTAGAATGTAGTGGCTTCAAATCAAGTTAGGAGCTTTTATAGAGGATGGAATGCGAGTTGACTCCCTCGGTGGAAGTTCCTTGTATTGAGGTTTCCATCTTTATGTGTCCACAATGGGCATAGAATCTAGGAGGACATTAACTTTTCTAATGAATGTATCCTCATTCAACTCATAGAAGTGGGACAAAAATGTCTCGAGTAAGTTCAACAAGGAAAAGAGTATGAAATGATCTTTTACAACTGAATATATCATGTTGACACTGTGCAAGTCATCAACGATTTCTCCTCATCACTTACAGGTATCAAATATGTTCAATTCTAGTGTCAAGTTGCCAAATGAAAGCTTTGTGACACCATTTCTATAGTTTATTAAGGCATTGGACATAGATAAAATGGACGCCCAAGGATGACAAGGATTTCCTTCTACTCATTCAACACTACTTATGTGTCCAAGACTAAAAAGTCAACTAGGAAAAAGGATTATTCTATTTGGACCAGCACATTTTCTATTTTGCCCCTAAGTATTACCACTGATCTATCAACTAACTAGAGTGTAGTTGGTGTTGGCTGGAGTTCTTCTAGTCCTACCTAAACAAACATTGTGTATGGTAATAGATTGATCCTAGATCCTAAATCTCAGAGGCCTTGGTTAATCTTATGGTTACCAATGATGCAGGTGAGAGTGGGGTAAGCAGGATCCTTGTATTTTTTGGGTGTATGGTTCTGAAGAATTGAATTTACTTTTTCAATTACAAATTTCTTCTTTTGTACATTCAATTTCCTCTTGATTGTGCATAGATCTTTTAAAATTTTGGCATATGATGGAATTTGTTTTATTGCATCTAAGATGGATATGTTGGTCTTGACCTGCTTGAATATCTCCATAATCTCATAATTGGTGGTACTCTTTCTGACTTGATGCAACCTCTGAGGGAATAGATTAAGGATGGGACACAGATCAACAAGGGGAGTGGGGTCCCTCTCTTTAGATTTTTCTTTATCATTAGTGGCACTTTCTATCTAATAAATCTTTTGTGGTCAATCTTTCTCAATTCTTTTTCCACTCTTAAGAATGGTAGCAGCCTTAGTCTATTCTATGGTAGAGGTTGAAGATGTGTTAGATGCATTATTGCCTACTGCATGCACACACTTAGGAGTAGGAGGTCCTTGCATTTGTTGGTGAAGCTAGTATGAGATGAATTGTGAGACACTGATAATTGGTCCATTTCTTCAACTAAAATTTGGATGGTTTTGCCAATTAGGATTATATGTATCAGAGTATGGGGAGAAAGGCCTTTCATATACATTCAGGGCATTGGCCTAAGCATCAAGTGCCTCTTGGAATGGTGAGGCATTCCAGAGTAGGATGTGCAGTACTTTCACAGATGCTACACACTTGTCTGACCTTTTTGGATATGATGGTCCCCATTTCCATAGGCCCTACATTTCGGGCTAGGGATACTACTTTGACATTAAGTTCATTTATCTCATACATGGCATACATGCCTCCCCCTAGCATGGGTGGTGGGCTTGGGCTTATCTAGTGTTCAACTCTTTTCGAATCAGCCCAGGTTTGTGCACTCTCGGTAAATCATTCTAAATATTCTTTTATATCTTTTGGTTGTTGATCCAGGAAGTAGCAATTGCACATCATCTATATGAACTAGCACATCTTGGCGTTAAGTCCCTCATAGAAGAAGCTAATGATGTACCATGGTTCATAGCCATGATGTGGGCATGCAAGTAATAAGTCTTTGAACCTTTCCCAACATCGGTAGAATGACTCTTTGTCCTTCTGAGTAAAGTTCATTATCTTTTAATGGATTTTATTTGTTTTATTGTAGGGAAATTATTTTTCCAAAAATTCAATAGTCATTTCATGTTAGGTCCTTATGGAACCTACTAGCAATATATTTTAGCTTTTTCTTTCAAAGATAAGGGAAAATTTTTAAGCCTCAAAGTGTCTATGGTGATGTTTTGTGTATTCAGTGTGGTATATGCTTCATCGAATTTCTTAAGATGTAGGTAATGACTCTCACTATCTAACCCATGGAACACTGGGAGTAATTGGAATACTCATGTTTTTAACTATACTACAACAACATTCTATGGTAGAATAACTTAAAATGGTGTGCTGGTATGTGTTGGCTATAAATAGTGTTTTATAATTCTCCCATGAGGATTCTGATAAAAATCATTGTACTGTCCCCATGATCACTCTGTTGGTCCCCCCCCTCTATTTCCATTTCTTCTCTAATCTCTTCACATTGGATGGTTGTTCCTCCTTGGTGGAAGTTGATACTCATAATACATTAAAGGTGGTGGTCACTCTTTTCAAGATGAATGGAGGGCCTTGATCACGTCTATTACATCTAAGGAGCGAGTTACCCCTAGATTGTTAATCACTCATTAATAGTGATCAATCTAGTCGTATGTCATTTTGGTCATACTTGACTAATTTCCCGGTTATGTTGCATCTCCAAAAGTCCATGCAATGAAAGAGGTTTTTTTTTTTTTTTAATAAAAAATAGTACCCTAAATTATGCAACATAAATGTTAATGATGGGTAAGTATAGAGCACATAATTTAAGCATTCCTAATGTTAGCAAGTAGACAATTTGATTGTCTTGAATTTGGGTGGGGGAGAAGCTTTTAGATTAGCCTAATCTAACACTCCTCTCTTTTAGACTTGCCCCACCACTTACCAATTAGATATTAACCAAACCAACCACTTCACACCATCTTTAGCTAGCCGTAGATAATTTGAGTCATCGAGCATGCTAGCAGAGCTAGTTATTTAAATACCAACATAGTCAGTTAGACAGGGCCACTGGAGTGGCAATGCATTACCTCTTACCAAGAGGGTCATACGAGCATGTGAGGGCCTTTATAAGTCTCTTCTAATTAATGCTTAATTAATTTGAAAGGCTACATGCTTGTGGTGATTATCTTAAGTAGGCCAAGAAATGTTGATGAAATTCACCCTTGATCTGGTGGGCCGGGTTCTCTTACTAATTAATTTCCACACTCCATGGCAGTTCAATCGACATATAAATCACCTCAAAGCAATAATCATATTCTAAAATGCAATTAAAAATAAATAAACCAATGCAAGTCCTAAATGCAACAAATATAATGTATGCTATCTATATGTAACTACACTACCAAATAATAATGCAAAATTATTCTATTTATACAATTCCTAATCTAGGAATTGTTAAGAGTTAGGACTGCTCACAGTGGAGTCTTGGATAAAGTTTTCTCGTACAAGGGTATGACCATTTACATTCCACCTCCACTTCCAAGTTATAATAGTCCACCCTTAACCTATATTATTACAACCTTTTTAAATGAGTTGCTATAAAAATTAAAAAAAAAAAAAATACAATTCATCCTCACTACAATTCACTCAAAATAAAATCTAGCTATCCTACTTGAGATCCTCCTTTAATTTCTTCTCTAACTTCCTATGAAGTCAAACATAGCAATAAGTATCAAATTTCAGGAAATGAAGTGATTATGCACTACAAAAAAATGAAAAATGCTCTTAAAAATGCCTAGAATGCAAAATGAATGCAATTCCTATTTTTTATTTTTTTATTTTTTTATTTTTTAAAATTTTATAAAACTCCATTGTGGGTCCTCGACAATGGTGCCAAAAATATGTTGTGTTTTTTGCAAGTGCAGGGACTATTAGAGTGTAGTGTGTGTAGGTACATGGTGATTTCATGAGGAGTTGACTTGGAAAGTGGAAGTTTAAATAAAATTTATCAACCAAAATTAACAAAAATTAAAGCAAGAAAATAACAAAGCATTAAAAAGCTTTGATTTATCACTTAATTGAAAAGTACAAAATTGTAAATATAAATGACAATGAGTTAAACAAAATGAAAATTGAATTTCACTTCACTAGATCGATCGCTATGTCACACAATGAAATTCTCTATATCTGATCTTATCCAAATAGATCAACACAAGTTGATTACTCATTATGGTTCCCTATCGCTAATTCAATGGTTGGATGATACAAATTTTCAAAAGAAAAATGAGGATCTGGATTGATGGATGTAGTTGTGAATTGTATGGTTGTGAACCCGTTCTTGGTATGGGTTTTGTCATATTTTATCATCTCATAAATATGAGTCAAAGATATATGAATATATCCATTTAGCTATATAAATTCAATATACAAGATTAGATCTAATGGGTCAACTGGGATTTGAATTTAAATGAAGATCTAGCGATGGCCTTGAAATCAAGAAAGAGATGAAGATGCAATAAAGTTGGTCCATCAGTTAAGGCTAAACCGTTGATTTAGTTAAACTACAACCGAATGGATTGGATAATGGGGATTAGAAGTGCAAAATTCATGGGCCTGATGAGAAAAGGACAAGGTTGGGATACATAAAGGATTTTACCAGGAGGTCTATGGTTAAAATGGAAATTTTTTTGTTTTTTTGTTTTAATTGAAAGAAAGAAAACACATGGATATTTTGAAGAAGACTAAAAATGAAGAGGAGAAGGGTTAGATTGGATGAAACCAAAGTTGGGTTGCTTTGAAACAAGGAAAGATTACAACATGAGAGAAAATAGGGGGAAAACATGGTTGGAATAGGAGCTAAAAACAAAGGGAAAATAGGAGAAATATTGTGAAGGAGACAGAGGATGAAGTTGACTAATAAAGCTAGGGAAAAATATAGGTAGCAGCTAGGGAAAAACATGACTAGTGATAGAGGACGAGATAGGCTTCTGTTAGAGTGGAAAAACATGACTAGTGATAGAGGACGAGAAGCTCTAATGAAGAATGATGATGATCAAAACAGGGACAGAAATACAATAAAGAAATAAAGAGAAGCAAGTGATTAAAATAGAGAAAACGTAATTGAAGAAACAAAAGCAGAAAACATGAAGAAAAAGAGGCTAAAATGATGAGAAAACATAGGGGAACATGACAAGAAATAGGGAGTAAAAATGATTTGTGATGGATAGAAGGCTAACAAAGGCTGTAGATAGAGAGAAAAATGAAGATTAGTGATAGAAGTTAAGAAGAATGATGATAAATGGTATGTTTGGAAGAGAAGTGTGGCTAGAAGGGAGATTGTTAGGAGTGAGGTATGTGGGAATGGAGTGTTGGGGATTAGATGGCTTCTAATAGGTCTTTCTTGGTTCTCTTCTCTCCTTCATTTTTTCTCATCCCTCTCTCACTTCTTCGGTTCTAACCTCCTACTCTCCTCCTTTGATTTTTCTTCTCTTTAAAGCTTTTTTTCTGATCTTTGTAGTTTGCTTTGAATACCAAAAGTGAGAAATTCCCTTTTGCATTATGTCCTTCCTTCTTTAATGAATCACATTAAAGTCTTATAGGATGTAATTTTCCTTCTTACTCCTCTTTCTAACTTTTCATGTGGGGTACCTTTTTCAAGCAGCTGCCCATGTGCCTCTTCCTATTAATGTGCACTTTATTGCCCTTGGCCATCTCCTGAGTCCATCTTGTATTGTGGGACCCATGCAGCCATTTGATCCATGAGGATTAGCTGGTCCCAATTAACATGATCTGAGTCATCCAAGCCCACTATGATTGATTTGTAACACATAAAATCCAATTAGAGTCATCTTAACCATTATTTGGAAAAATTCAAAAGAGTTTATCATATGAATAAATCATGGTTAGATGATCAATTGGAGTTATAATGCTCATTTAATCTAAAAATGTAAAATTAATTGGTTTGACAATCTATCTTGATGCTAATTTAAAGGTTTTTTAGCTAAGATTGAACACTCAACACCCCCTCCTTAGGACATTCTAAATTTGAATATCACCTGATTTTTTCACCTACTCTCTCTCTCTCTCTCTCTCTCTCTCTCTCTCTCTCTCTCTCTCTCTCTCTCTCTCTCTCTCTCTCTCTCTCTCTCTCTCTCTCTCTCTCTCTCTCTCTCTCTCTCTCTCTCTCTCTCTCTCTCTCTCTCTCTTTCCCTATATTTTTTGTTCCACTTATTCCTTACCCTTCCACTAAGTTATTTCCATTTTTCTTTAATTCACCACTTTCCAAATTTCAACCAAAATTCCACTTATAAAAAGATATAAACCCCCTCCAACAACCACTTTCTAATTTCATTCCATGTTCTTCCCTTCATTCTTAAGGTACCTCTTCTTTCCTCTTTATATTTCTTTCCTTTTCCCACTTATTCCCTTCATCCCTTAGCCTTTCTTGTTTCTTTCCTTTCCTTTCCTTTCCCATCTTATTCCCTTCCATATCCACTCCACTTTTCTTTAATTGAATTCTACACCCCCCATCTAGCCCTTGATTCAAATTTAACATAAATGACTTGATCTCAACCATCGATTCCTCTTAACTCCCATGCTAAAGGTCTATAAATAGAGGTTCTTCTAATGGATTAAGAATATTTCAAATTTTCCTAAAGCTCCAGGCCAAAGCTAGGAGAAACAAAAAGAGGAAGATCACCCTCAATGAAGATCTCTTCAGGCTTCCATGTTCCAATCCTTTGGGGACAATAGGGTCTCAACCTATTCCAATTCATTTTCTTTCCTATTTCCTTTCTCTTCCATCTTCTATATTTTCCATTCACCTTCTTCTAGCATGAATTCACTTAGATTTTTCTTACTTAGAAAGCCCATGCATCCCCCTTCATATTCCCTTAGTTACATGCATGGTATTGTTTTAGATTTGCTTTAGTTTTTCATGTTAATTCCTCTTCTTTCTTTGCTTTGTAGTTCATGTATACCATAATAGTTTCCTTCATCTTAGAGTAGTGTATATGCATGATCATGTTTCCCTTCCATTCAATCAAGATTTGTATGTATATATGTGTGGGGTTTTACATGCATTCCATCCAAATTAAATGGATGTGTCTTTTTCATAGTTGCATGCATGGTAGATTTTCTAGCTTACTTATGTTGTGTTCAGTGTTAGTTCTAGGACTAAATTATGTTTCCTTTAGTTATGTTTTACTTTGTATATCAAGATTGTAGTATAGTTTTCCATTTAGTTTCTTTTTTTTCATATTTTAAGCACTTTCTTAATCTAAAAGTAGGTAGTTTCTAATTTTAAATTCAATGTTTATATCTTAGATTCCTTCTTTCTTGTTTTAAAAAAAAAATTATTTTCCTCGTAATGCATCTTAGGAATACTTTAGGATTCATTTAGAACCATTTTGGAAATTAGTTGCATAATAGATTCTTAGATTAAGAACTTTCCTGATTTAGAAACTCATATTTGACTTAGTTTGACTTTTCAATTTCCATTGCATATATTCTAAGATTAGTTTAGCCACTTCATGCATGTTAGCTTCTTCAATATAGAATGCATTCTTAACTTAGATCCTTCTAAAATTGCATATATTCTAAAATTGCCTACATGGATCCTTCTATACTAGAATTTCATTTGTCTCACATTCTTTCATCTTCCATCACTCACATATCTTCTTACCATGTTTCCTTATCCATTCACTTTCTATTTCCATGATACACACACCCACTTTCTAAGTTCATGCATCATTCCTCTCTCTTCTTTCTAGTTTCTTTTTATGGAGTTGGAATAAGAAAAAGGAAAGGAATCTTATATCAATAAGGGTACTTTCTAATCTCTTAAGTAAGGTTGAGGAACATCCAAATCCACACATAACTCCACTAGATTCCTAGCTAAGGACTTGATGTTGAAGGGTAGGATTACACCATGTACCTATTCCTTACTTCATGTCCTAAGGTTGGAATTGGTAAGTCCTAATAGAAGGGTCACTGTCTCCACTTTGTCTTCTTTTTCTTCTATTTCATGTTTAAAGTTAGAAACCTCTTCTATGGCAGCCAATTTTAAAGATGAATGACCTCTAATCCTTTCTTTATCTAAACTCCTTGAAGTTTCCCTCTTTTTAGTGTTTCTAGTTTAGGGGAAATGTCAAAACCTTTACTATTTTCATTTCATCATCTTCTTTCTTTCCTAGGGTGGTGAATGTTTAGGAAAGGTTTTAAGCTCCTCTTTTCTTGGCTGTCCTAATACTTCATTCCTAAGTATCATTGGATGAGATTTGTTTTGATTTGTGGCATGTTGGGTTATGGAAATTAGAAAAGCTTGGTGGTAACTTTAGTGTATTTTGGGTTGAAGACAAGAGTACAAGCTCATATTCAGTGACACTTATTTACTTGCTTTCTTTTCATTGATTATGCAATAATTACTTGTAAACAATTCAATCAATGAGAAGTTATTTCTTTGTTTTCTTTTATTAGTTAATCTCTTATTTCCTTAGTTCTTTAACTTCGTAGTGGTTTTAGAAAGTTTCTTAATTTATTTCATTGCTTATTTAGATAGTTTTTTAGTTCCATGGTTGCTTGCTTTCTAGTTTAGCATTTACTTTCAAGTCTCTTAGTTAGCTTAGGTTACTTCTTAGATTATTTGCTTCATTCTTAGTTAGTTACTTGTTTGTTTCCTTTATGTCTTTACTTTCTTTATTTACTTTCCTTGTCATTGGTTTTAGTTAGAAATTGTCCTTCTATTGAATGCTTGGATAGGTTTAAGTAAGATGACCTAAATTCTAATTAACACATTTTATTAGAGAGTCTTCTTGGGATCAACCCGTATTTGTGGATTATATACTTCAATAGAGCTATGCACTTGTGGTAATTATTAAGACACATCAATCATAAGGTGATATTTAACCTAGGTGGGCCAGGAAATGGTGATGAAATCCACCCATGATCTTTTAAGGGTAACTGTCCTTACTAATCTTTTAAGCAATCCCACATAGTTTGATCAACATATAAAGCACCTTAAAGCAACAAACATGTCCTAGTATGCAAGGAAAGCAGTAAATCTAAGGCAACCAACTATATGCTACTTAATAAAGGGCAAGGCCTCAATAGAGTGGACACTATAACCCTGACAGCTTATGTCCTAAGTTATAACTGAGCTTATGCTATCCTTGTTAAGTAGTTGCTTACTAATGCAACAGTCTTAAGTATTGTGCAATAAGTAAATAAATATATGCAACTATATGCTTTTATACTACCATCCATAATGAAAAACTAAAGTACTTATGCAACCCTAATATGGAAATGGAAAGAAGTCAAAATAGCTCACAGTAGGGACCTAGAATTAGTCTTCTCTTACAATGGTGGGTCCATTTACCTACCTCCTCCTCTTTAAGGTTATGATGGACACCGCTTGACATGCATTATTATAACACTTGAATACTAAAAATAGTATTTTTTTTTCATTTGTACGTTTTACCTACAAAATGTAAATTTAGCCCTAATCACTCCTAGCCACCATTTTTTTCTCTAGTGAGTAGGATTAAAAAGGTGGAAGACATCTCCCTCCTTAGAGGAACATGTTTTCCTGTTAAAATTTTAGTAGACAACTCACCAAAAAAATCTCCACCAATGGGATGTAGTTCTCATCTTCCTTGCAGTCTTAGTTCTCATTGTTTCATCCTTATTTAAGTGAGTTCTTATTGGGTGCTTAGGATATCTATAAGCAAGGACAAATCTTGGCCACTGAATGCTTCAAAAGTAAAGATGAATGTTCCTTATAGATTTCCCGTAAATTGTCTCTCCCCTCTACTTATTTCCTCCTTTATTTTTTCATGTAAAACATATTTGTATATGTTTTGTACATCCAATTTCATGGCAAAATCATAGAGCTCCTTTGGTGGTCCCCTCTCGTGGCTTAGAGCGAGTGAGTGGAATGAGTTTTCATTCAAGCCAATTGGATGTGATTTGAACTTCCTTTAGAAGCTTCCCTAGGTGGTGGAATGTCTGCAGATGTACATGGGAAGTCTTTCACCTTCATCTTTAGTAAGGAAACCCTTTTCAATGGATAAGTTTGGTCTTTCACTTAGGCTCTCTGACTGCTTTGACTTTGCTAGGGACACCCCTATAACATTCTGAACTTTTGTACTTCATGGTTTAGGGCATGTGGGCCCATGACATTACTTGAATAGTAGTCTTGCTCTCTTTTAGGGTTACAGTTGTTAAAAATGCAAATTTTTCTCAGTTGTACCCTAATCCTGCAAAATATGATATAAACCACAATTAGTGATATTTAAGTTAATTACAGGGTTAGAAACTACTAAGTATAGAGGTATCATATGTAACACTTCTATATATATCAAATACCCCCAAACTTACATTTTGCTAGTCCGCGAGCAAAACTACAAAAGAAAAATAGAAATTTTAAAAAATCCCAACCACTTTTGCCGGTGCTTTCCTTTGCATGTAACATACGTAAAAAGCCTAATCCTTAAGTTAGCCCAACTCATAAACATTTTTAAAACATTTATGAAAGTTCTTCATTTATCTCATAGAACTTTCTTCTATTTAGCTTTCATTAAACTCTTAACTTTAACAGCTTTCAAAATCCTACCCATATGCTAAAGATATTCTATTATCTCATCAAAACTCAAAGTGAAGGGCATGAATATAGCTCATACATACATAATTACCATCCAAAAGTATGCTTTGACTTCAAATCTCTAAGGATATTCTTCCATTTAAAAAGAAGTCACTCAAAAATGGATAAATATCTCATTAAACTCATCATTGTCATCAAAACCCTATCCCAATTAGAGGTAGGCCACATAAATCTTTTTCCTCCATTCCCCTCTATTTAGTATCATGGCATCATTTAGTCACAAAGTTTTTAAATCTTTTCTCACCACTTCTATCCATGTCCTTTTGGGCCTTTCCCTTGCCCTTTTAGAACCTTCAACTTGCATTACCTCACCTTACCGGTGCCATATTCGATCTTCACTGACCATGTCCAAACCATGTAAGTCTAATCTCCCTAATCTTATTACCGATTTGTAATACTCCTAAGTTTCCTCTAATATTTTCATTCCTAATCGTATCCTTTATCATCTTGCCACTCATCCATCTCAACATCCTCATTTTTGTTATGCTCAACCTATGAACATGATGTTCCTTAACTACCCAACACTCTAATCCATAGAGCAAGGCCGACCTTATAGCCATCCTATAGAATTTCCTTTTAGTAGCAACCACCAATCACACAAAACTCTAGATGTAATCCTCCATTTGTTCCACCCTACTTGATTCTCTGCATAACCTCCCTCTCAATCTTGCCACTCTCATAATCATCGATCCTAAGTACCAAAGTGGTCTTTTATGAGAACTTCTTGGTTATCAATCTTTACTGGTGCTCCACTCTTGCTTCTCTCCTTCCTAAATTTGCATTCCATATACTCTGTCATAGTTCCAATGATTTTAAATCCTTTAGGTA
This sequence comes from Warburgia ugandensis, assembly GCA_035236585.1. NCBI lineage: Eukaryota > Viridiplantae > Streptophyta > Magnoliopsida > Canellales > Canellaceae > Warburgia > Warburgia ugandensis. Next base: position 52,237,364 of record CP141130.1, read on the forward strand.
CTAATGTTTCTCTCCATAACTCTAGCTTTATGTTTATACCCTCCCTTATCTCATCAATTAAAACTATATCATCTGCGAATAACATGCACCATGAAATCTCCTCATGCAGATGTTTTGTTAACTCATCCATAACCAACGTGAAAAGGTACAAGCTCAATGCTGATCCTTAGTGCAATCCTATAGTGATAAGAAAATAAGTGATCTCTCCGCTATTGGTCTTAACATTTGTTACTCCTCCCCATACATATCTTTAATTATTCTCTTATAAAACCCCTTTCTCACACAATGCCCTCTGTATTAACTCTCTAAGGACCCCTTCATAAGCTTTCTCTATGTCAATAAAGACCATATGGAGGTCCTTCCTCCTCTTCCTATATTTCTTTGTCAATTATCTTTGTAAGAAAATAGCTTCCATGGTAGACCTCCTAGGCATGAAACTAAACTAGTTCTCTGATACGCTTGTCTCATGTCGTAGCCTCTTCTTAATCGCTCTTTCAAAAAGTTTCATATTATGGCTCTTTACTTTGATCCCCTAATAATTAGTGCAGCTCTATATTTTTCCTTCATTCTTATAAATTGGTAAAATAGAGCTCTTCCTCCATTCATCTGACATTTTCTTTGATTTTATAATCTTGTTAAATAACTTTATCAACCAAACTACTCTAGCATTTCCCATGTGCTTCCAAATCTCGATTAGTATACTATCGGGCCCCAAGGACTTTCCTTAGTTCATCTTTTTCAATGCCTCTTTCACTTTAGACATTCTAATCCTACAGTTGTATCTATAATGTTCAATGTTATTTGAGTTTACTTTCAATCCATATATTCTCAGGGAAATTGTCATTTAGCAAATTTTTAAGGTAACTATATCACCTTTGTTTGATCTCATTATCTTTGACTACTACCCTTTGGTCATCACTGCTAATGCACTTAATGTGGTCTATGTAAATCTCACTTTAATATGTGAGTAGAATAATGTTTATCAAAGCCAAAATTTTCACATATTTTCATACAAAAGAATGATAACTTAAAAAATTTATGATGATAGTCTCGTGGAAAGGATATCAACTATTAAAAATTGTTATACTTTACCAAAATATCTACATATCTTTAACCAGATCCTAGGCATACTCTTCCTAAGATCAAGTGAGGACTTCTATTAGGATGAAACATGGGCTTATGATAGGATTATCAAAGAAATGGATATAAGGGTAAACAAAGACTATTTTCAAAGATATGTAAAGGTCTTCTATTGAAGTATTCACAATTTTCTTTTTCATTTGGAGTGAACATTCTTCTTTTAATTAGCTCTCTTTATTTCTTCTTTTCTTTTTCCACTTTTTCCTCATAACTTTTAATATTGCCTTTTTCCACTTTTTAATTTTTCTTTGAAGCAATTTTATATGTGGGTAATGGTGAATTAGCTATCAAAGAAAAGGCTTAATATAAGGGCTCAAGGATCTAGCCAGCAAAAACAACTTACGGAAGGCTAAAAGCTTAGGATTTTAAAAATGATGGCCTCTATCATCTTTAGGTTTCATATGATGAAAAATTGATCATAAACTCAAAACATATATGGAATAGTCTTTTATGTGACTTCTCACTAGTAGACAAAAAAAAAAGAATAATGAGACCAACCAGGAAATTTTGCACGTTAAAGAAAATTTTGGAATTTCTATCTAACCTTTAAAAAGAAAGAATGGCTCCAATCTCACGTGGGTTATAACTCTATACTTATCTTCTTCAGGATTTTGAAGTTATATTTACTTTCAACTCAAACTATATATGTATGTATGCATGCATGCATGCATTATGTATGTATGTATGTATGTATGTATGTATGTATGTATGTATGTATGTATGTATGTATGTATGTATGTATGTATGTATGTATGGTTTTTTGTGTAATGAATATTTTGAGTTAAATTTTCATGAAAAACTTTAGAAAAAGCATAAATAACAAACAAACTGTACACAAACTATTAATAAGATATAGTTCAAAGATATATTGAATTTTTAGAAAATCCAAATTCTTATCCTTGTAAAGGAACTTATCATAACTCTTTTTTAATTTTTAATAAAAAAGAAAAGACTCTAACAATAATTAAAAAGACTCTAAACATGTGAAATTTGAAATTCCCTACCTAGACATAAATTAAACAATCCTCAATCTTTTGAAATAAAAGCATGGACAAATGAAATAACTAAGTGGATAGAGAAGGCTTAGAAAGATAGTACCTACATGCCAGAGATGATGCATTAATTTGTTGATGTGGCCAATAATGAAAATACATAATGCAGATCCAAAATGCAACTAACACTTAACCTAAAGTAACTAACTAATCTATTAAACCTAAACTAACCATGAAGGAGTATTTAGAAAACTCACTCCATTTCAAAATCTCACGATAATCAATATACATTTTTCATTAGAGATGTATGGTGGTGAGAAGATAATGGCATGATAGACAACCGTGAAGCAGAATTTCTTTGGACCAACTTGATGTGACTTGGCCTAGATTCTATCAAATTGAGGAAAGATAGTGCCCACATCAAAAAGTTGATAATATTCCTCCTCCCTTGCATTGTCCTCAAAGTTAGGGTTAAGCTGGCTCTACATCTCCTTAAAATGTTGTTCATTTTTCCCTTGATGCAAATGAATAGTGAGGCTTAAACCCTTAATAACCTCTAATACATACCCTAAAGCTCGTTGATATTTAGCCACTACATCTATTGACTCTCCTTGCTGTTTTGTAGTCACAAGTAAGATTTCAGATGAACCTAAACACTCTCATAGTGAACTATCTAGTGAAGTGTGTATGCCCAAATTAGGTCCTTCTTCAATATATGGCTCAAATTTCATCTCAAGCAAAGGAAGGGGTCCTATGTGGGCTCTCCATTGAGAATTGATAGTATCTTCATAAATGAATTTTTCTATGTTAGAATAAAAAATTAGAATGACCAAGACATGCCTCAAGAGGATCCTTGCTAGAGGACGGCAAGGATGATGCAAGACTCTTTATCTCATAAAGATCATCAAATGTTATTTTCTTCTAGTATATTTGTTGATGGGCTTATGATCACCCTCAACTTGCTCTATTTCCTCTTTCCTTTCTAAAAATTCAGCATATACATGACCCTTTTTGAACTCTAGATGTGCACTAAATTATTTAGTTGCTTCTTGAACTTCTGGTGTATTCTGCATATACAAACGAAGGGTCTCTTCCATTGATTGTTCCCTCTATTGTGGGGAAAATGGGTGGTATGGCTCATATTGCTATGGAAATGGGGTATTAGGAAATGGTGAGTAGGGTGGAACTAAGATGGTTCTCCCGAATAATCCTGAGACCATGTTTGATCAAGATGCCTATCCCATCCAGGATAGTTAGTCTTAGCATATGGATAATTATTATGATATGTAAATGCATTTGTTGCACTTACTAGATCCAAAAAATATTTAAGGTATGTGATTCTTGAGGGGCATGAAGTAGTAGGATATGTTGGACTAGAATAAGTAAAATAACCCTCATACTGAGGCTGCTTGATGACTTGCTAACTTGAATAAAACATTCAATTGTCTATCTACTCTATCTATCCTACCCACCAATCTATATATTGTAACAGATAGATAGGAGTATCCACTATCCCATACATATCATCATATGAAGGGGCTATGGAGCAAAACATTAAGAAAGTGACCTTTTATCCCCTACTTCATCAACCATATCATTGGAATAGTTAATTGGATCTACTTGATTACTTAACCACGCTTTTTCTTTTTCCTTTTTTTTTTAATAAACTAGTCTAGGGAAACCTAAACTAGATAATGCAACCTAAATCTAAAATGATATTCAAACAAATAAGCAAAGGTCAAACATTAATCCAACCCCCGTGGCAAACATACTAAAAGATTTTATTTTTTTTTGAGGATTTAGATTAGTACTAACCTAAGTAGGTCTTCCTCACTTTTAGATTTCTCTTACTACTTACCAGTTAGATCATAATCCTAATCAACTACTTCACACCCTTCTCATTCATTCATAGGTCATCTAAGTTGTTGGATATCTTGGTGGAGCTAGTTGTTTATATACCAATGTAGTTGATTAGATAGTGGCCACTGCAGTGACAGTAATCCATGTCTTTCCAAGAGGGTCTTATGAGCTCAGAAGCTTCTATAGGTCTCTTCCAAAAGATTGTTGATTAAATTGTAGAGACAAAGGTTACCCTAGGTAGCCAAGAGGTGGTGATGAAATCCACCCTTGATCTTATAACGGTGAGTACCCTTACTAATCAATTAAGCATTACTAAAATAGTTTAGTCATCATGTATTCACATTAAAGCAATAGATGTGCCCTAGGTAGTAAAAGCAATAAATTTAATGCTACTAACTATATGCTACTTAACAAGGGGTCAAGGCCTACACAAACTGGACACTATAACCCCTAAAGCATATGTCCTTGGTTTATAGCTGAGCTTAGGCTATCCTTGTTAAGTAGGTGCCAATTAATGCAAAAATCCTAAATGTTATGCAACAGGTAAATACATGAATGCAACTATATGCTTTTATCTACCAACCAAATAATAATAAATTCAACTACTAATGCAACCCTAATCTAGGAGATGGAAAGAAGATTAGAATCCCTATAATTGGGTCCAAGAGATAATCTTCTTGTACAAGGGTGAGTCCATGTACATACTACATCCTCTTTCAAGTTAGGAGGGCTCACCCTTAACCTATATTATTACAACCCTTATTTGAATGAATGACAATTAAAAATAATACATTCAGGCCTCACTATAATTCACCCAAAAAAAAAGAAATGCCACTATCCTAAGTCTTCCTCCAAGTCCTTTCCATATGCTTCACAAATTAAAAGAAAAGTGAGTATAGTATGCCTTCACGAATAAGGAAAATAATGTAAAATGCAACTAAACTAGATGTAGTCCTAAAATATTTGACTAGTGGTAAAGTATTTTAACTTAGATCTAACTAAAAACTCCTTGCAAGTCCCCAATAACAATGCCAAAAGCTTGATGTGATTTTAAACTAATAGCAATCGCATGAGTCTATTGTAGCATATATTTAGAAAATACAGGTTGATCCCATGAAGACTCTTTAATAAACAGATTCAATTAAAACCTAAGTTATCTTACTTTAATCGAGCTAGAGATGTGAAATAAGGAAATAAATTACTAATTATTTTAAACTAAAGCAAGAAAGCATACAACTAAAGCAAATAAATACTTGAGCAAAGGAAACTTTATTTAACATTACTTGTTTACATCAAATAGAATACATGAGTAAAGGAAAGGAAAATAAAGAAAGTAAAGACTTCCTATTTTTCAGGTTGGAACTACCATTGTAGGGCTCCCTTATAGTGTCACTCAACAAGGGCTATACACATCAATCCAACCCAAAATACACTAACTTACTGCCAAATAAACATCATTAATGTAACTCATCTTACTTGTTGAGGCACATGATTCATAGCCGACAAGTAAAGAGGGAATCCCCAACATGCCACTTTCCTAGATACTATGCAATCCAAATCCAAATAACCCTTAAGAATGAAGTGCTTAGGTGGCCATTGAGAGAGGTGCCTAACCCTTTTCCAAAAAGATTACCACCCATAAGATAAGAAAAACAAAAGAGAATATATGATTATCCTTTTGCTAGAAACTCTAGAAAGAGAATGGCCATGAGGAGAATGAAAGAGATGGAGGAATCAACCTAAAGCGAAGAGTGACCACTTTAGTTGGACACCCAACTCTAGTGATGATTTGTAATGAAAATAAGCAAAAGAAAGAATGGAGACTAGTGACCTGGGGATTGGAACACCACTTCTTAACTAAGGAGACATAAAATGGAGCCAAAACTTACCTGGATATGGGGTTTTAACTTCCAGTCCTTAGCATCTAGACATGTGGATCTATGGGAGAGATGGTGAGAGTGATCTCTCTCCCTCTATTTGCTTAGAATTTGGCTCTAATGTTGTAGTAAAAGTGAGAGCTGTTTCTCCTCTTCACCTCTCCATGTTATAACTTTTTTGGGTGGAAGCCCTTAGATATGAAGGGTGTAGATCATCCTTTGCTAAACCAAGGAAGAATGAATGAATGAGATGGGGGGGCATGGTGGATCTTGTGGGAAAATGTTGGATATGAAAGGGAGAGTGGAAAGAGGGGAATGCGTGGAGATGAGTTAAGAAGAAGGAGACAGAGATGAATGGGAAAGAAGATAAGCTAAGAAGGAAAGAGATAGAAGGAAATAGATAAAATAAAGGAAAAGATGAGATAAATATAAGGCAATGGGGGAGGAGGTATGGAGACTCTATGGGAGTGTGATAGAAGGAGGCTAGGGTTTTATTAATTTCAAAAAGATGAGGAGAGAGGTGGAGCATTGGATAAAAATGGATGGGGATTATCTCTCCTTAAGGTTATGCTTTGAATTATGAAGAGATGGTGGCTAGGGTTTGTAGCTTTTATTTGCATGATTCTTGTCCATTGGATCATGCTTCAACATAGTTTCAATGGATGAGATTCTATTGAATTTTCTATATCCAAATGGATCTATTTTACGGCTCATTTTCTCTTTACTATTGGATTGACATGCCCTACAATGGATGGCTTATATTTCATAGAGATTTTCTTATCTACTTTAAGTGTCCTCATTTATTCTCTCCTAGCACACCATTTTTTTTTCTCTATCCAATAGGCTTAAAGGGGTGGAAGACATATCCTTCCTTGGAGGAACGTGTTTTCCTCCTACAATTACAGTGGGAAGCCCATTGAAAAAATCTTCACCAATGGATTGTAGTTCTAATCTTCCATACAATCTTGTTTCTCATTGGTCTATCCTTATTTAAGTGAGTTCTTATTGGTTGCTTAGGATAGCCATGAGCAAGGATAGATCTTGGCCATTGAATGCTTTAAAATTAAGGATAACTATTGATTATAGATTTCCCATAAATTGTCTCTCACCTCTTAACTTATTCTCATCCTTTATTTTCACATGTAAAAGCATATTTTTATATGTTTCGCACATCCAATTTCATGGAAAAATCATGGAGCCCCTTTGGTGATCCCCTCTTGTGTTAAGTAAGATAGATGGATTGAGTGGATTAAGTCTTCATGCGGGCCCTAGTCTTAGACTTGTTTTGTTTCAGAAAAATATCTTATATATGTGTAAGCATTTTATGTGATTTGAGCTTCACTTAAAAGCTTCCCAAGGTGGTGGAATATTTGCATGCATGCATGGGAAGTCTGGCACCTTCACTTTTGATAAGAACACCCTCTTTTGAGTGGATAAGATTGGTCTTTCACGTAGGGTCTCTAACTACTTTGACTTCGCTAAGGCCTCCCCCATAACATTTTGAAATTCTCAACTTCGTGGTCTATGACATGTGGGCCCATGACATTGCTTGGACAATGATCTTGCTTCACTTTTAGGGTTATGTTACCAAAAATGTGCATTTTGTTAGTTGTACCCTAATCCTGTAAAATGTAAAATAAACCTAACTAGTGATATTTAAGTAGGGTTAAAAACTATCAAATGTAGATTTATCATATGAAATATTTCTATATATATATATATATATATCCTTTATTTTCCTCTTATTCTCCTTGTTTTCCCCTACCCAAGACATCTCAATCAACTTGGACTATTGGTCTATCATTCTTTTACATTATATCATCTCTAATTTGTTTCTAATTTATTTAAGATCTTATTCCAATTAGTTATTATCTCTGATATTCCTCGGCTTCTTATTTCCTAACCTCTAATTTCTTAGATTATCTTTGTTTTATTCTTAATTCATTTGCTCAATCCATTTTTTTTTAGAATTTAATATTTTATTCTTGAAATACTTATTAATCTCTGTTATATTCTAACTCTCTCAAATTTTCCAAATTTGCTAAAAATATATTTTTATAAAATTCATTGTATTTGGACATTTAAAAAACTTGGATGCCTAAATTTAACAGTGAAGTGTGTCCACCATCTTAATATTTTTCACTTTTAATTTAGCAAGGGGTGTCATTATCAACATAAAAGTTTATTTGGCTCATAACTTCGTTCTTTATCGCTAGATAGTTTATTAGCTTATAGTCATTGGATATCTCTCTCAGAGCTCTATCCATTAGTTGAGGTTTCATTATCAAAATATTTAGTATGAAAAATCTTAGTTTTTGGATTTTGAATAATCTCAAAAATTTTGTTGATATTAAAAATTGATACAAAATTTTGTAATACTACATGACCACCCCTATCAAAGAACTTTGTGCTAAAAATTTCTCAAAACCTCAATTATTGAATAGATCAGAATATTTAACCTTCATATCTAACTCTAGATCCCCGGTTACTTCTTTGACTGAATGATTATGCCAGAGGACTTTGACTAAAGTAATTCCCCTTGTACACCAATTTTCAATCCTTTCTATCTAGAATTCATACTAGCTTAGTCAAAGGTAGGGTTAGGTTGTAACTCTATTGACAATTGCACCAATGCATGTGAAGGGTTAGGAATATACTTCACAACATGAAAATATGAAATACATTGTGGACTTCTAATGACTACTGACATAAAATCCAATCTATATGCTACTATTTTGATCCTAACAAGGACCTGAAAGGGCCTGATATACTAAGGACTTAGCTTTCCCTTTAACTCAAATTTGATGACTACGTTGGTTAGTAAAGCCTTTAGAAATACATGGTCACCAACTTTGAACTCCAAATCTTTGCAACTCTTGTCAGCACAAGTTCTATGTCTACTCTGAGTTGTAAGGAGTCTCATCCTAATTAGTCTCACTTTATTGGAACATTGTTCCACCAACTTAGATTGGATAATCCTATTTTCACCTACCTCATTCCAACATGTCCATGAATAGCAGAGTCCCTATATAGTGCCTCGTATGGAGCTATATTGATGCTTGAATGGAAACAACTGTAGTAGGTGAAATCAATTAAAGGTAAATTTTCATCCCAATTTCCCTTCCAGTCAATTGTGCATCCTCTTAGCATGTCCTCCAAAGTTTGGATCTTTCTCTCAGATTGACTAATAGTCTGAAGATGAAAGGTAGTACTACAACTTAGTGACAATCCCAATGACTCTATGAAGTAAATCGACTATCTCTATAAGAAGTAATGATAACAAGTATCCTATGCAGGTTTATAATCTCCTTAATAGACAACTAATCCAAGCTATCTATAGGCTGATTCCACCAGATATACACCAATTTTGTCAATTGATTTACTATCATCTTAGTTCATATTGTATGCACTCGATGTCCAAGGTAAGCCCACTATGAAGTCCAAAGTAATGTAGTCCCACTTCCACTCAGGAAGCTCAAGAGGATGTAAAATTTCACTGGCCAACATGGAAATCTCTTCCGAATAGTGTCAAAGCAAAAAGATATGATCTCCGTCATGTTTCATGGACTTTGTTCATGAAATTATATCGTACGGAATTCAAAACCTAATACATACAAAGACGGATTTGATTACCTTTGGAAGGATGCGGATTGGTTCGAACATTACATTGGACGGTATTTATTCGGTCTATCCCTGCAGCCCAAATTTCCTCTCTAATAGGATAGGTATGGTTGAGGAAGGAGGAGGAAAAAGGGGTCTCCTTGCAATAGGAAACTATATCAATCAACGTCTTATGCGCTCGTATCATGACTGGTTGATGGGGTTTTACGCTGGATACCATGTGATGGTACCTTTAATCAAGAGGGTCCTTTGGCCCAATGAAAAGGGTTTAATGACGTCTATAGTTTTGATCTAAAGTCGGCGACAGACCGATGGTCGTTGACTTTGTTGATGGCTGTCATGTCGTTCTTCTTTGGTCCTTCCTTAGTGGGAGTGGTAGTTTAGTCGATACTAGGGTACAACATGTTCCCAGTGTTTCCACCAGCCATAAGACGCCCAAGTGTCGTGTGCTTTGTGAGTGGACAACCCCTTGGATACTACTCATCCTGACCTCTATTCAAACTTACCAATCATATGGCAGTTTGGATGGCAGCGAAATGGGTTTATCCCACATTTTTCCTCAAAGAGGTGTGCCTCCTTAAGAATCCCTTGCCTCAATTCAACAATTGTTGATTCTACTATCTTCCCTGCATTCTCATACTACAATCTACCTCACTAGTGAAACCTAGTTTCCCATCTAGTGTTTGTGTCTCAACATCAAACCTTTGCATATGAAGGACTCTTTCAACTATGATCTTAATCTCACCATCAAATTAGCCACAAAATATCTATCTTGTTGAATCTTTGGATTGCATCCAACCTGTAACAACCCTAGAATTTTACTATTCCATGATCAGGTTATGTGTTTTCAAGAAGTATATATTTTAATAGGATAATAATTTGGAAATAAAACTAAAACCATCAAATAGTACTCAGAAAATAGAATTCATCAAGTCAAAGAATGCTAAAAATAGAGTCCGAATGAGGAAGTTAGGGGACTTCGAAGTCATGGCTAATTTGGTAATTAAAAGTTTTTAAAAAAAAACTTATACCTTGGAAATTTAAATTATCAAATCTGGATTCTACTCATTGATATGAATGCAACAACACTAAGTTTCCTAAAATTGGAGGTTGGACAAATAAACAGTAATTTTCTTACAAAAGGGTATTTTTGTAATTTCACTAAGGGTATTTTTGTAATTTCACTAAGTGGGCCCCACTTGTAGTTGGAATGTGATAGTCAATGGAGTTGAAAAACATCATTAACTAGTATCATGGTGTTTGAAGCAGCAAAAACATCATGATTAACAACTAATATAAACTACATTGAAAAGAAAAAAAGGAAATAATTTATAATAAGAAAAAGGTGGGGGCCATATTGATATTGGCACCCGCCTTTGAAACCAGACACTGACATAGGATCCATCCTCCAGCCATGAAACCAGACACTGACAACCCCAACTGAATGCAAAAACCCTAACTCTTCTCCTCCAAGTTGCACAACCTCTCTCAACTAGCGATAGAACCAAGGTTAGACCGCCGGCTATCACTCTTCTCTTCCCCCCTTCCTTCGTTCTTCTCTCTCTGACATAGCCTGATCTAGTCAACCATGCAAAAACCATTTTTGGCAACCCATGGCTGGCAACTACAGATCATTGGTTCTAGGGCGAGAGGCAGTGAGTTTGTCAATAAATCTGAGAGAGAGAGAGAGAGAGAGAGAGAGAGAGAGAGAGAGAGAGAGAGAGAGAGAGAGAGAGAGAGAGAGAGAGCGGACGAGTTTCTTTCATCTCTCCCTATACTTCTCTTAGGGTTTCATTTTCCTGCAAAAACTCTTGCTTTCTCCATAGCCCTAGGGTTTTATCTCCCATCTACATCTCTCCCTTCTTTTGCAAGAAGCATTAAAGAGATCAAAGCTTGAATCATTGTCGAGGAAACACACAAATCCCCTCTCTACCAATGTAATCCCTTCTTCAACGCCAGTAGGAAAACCCCAAAATCAAAAACCTCCCCACCTTGTTCCTTTCCTCTTGAGCATCACCTGAACCGGCTACTTGCAACAGCCACTGGCGAGCACAACATGATCGCTTGAGCCCAGCTCACTATCACCCCATATGCACCTTTCCACCCTTTGATCAAGTCGGAATGCAAACCCATTCCAAAATCCTTCTCTTATTCCCTGTTGTCCCCTCTATTTCTCTTTTTGATTGGACAATGGCAGTGACCATGATAGACCTATGAATCACCACCAACTTCTACCCCAAAGTGTGGAGTTTCCTCATGGTGTTTTCACATCCTGTCTCATAATGCCAATAAAAATGGCATTACGATGGTTTAGCACTTGTTCATTACTTCGTGATTCCCTTGACCCTGCTCTTGTAGACAAAATTCCTGGGCATCAAAATGATTGAAAAACTCTTCTTGGAGAGCTGAACTAGATCTTCATAACAGTGACTAATACAATTGCCTAGAATGTCCTTCCACATGATTTGTTTTAGAGGTTATTCAGGCAGGATCTATTGGTTGCTAGTTTGTTCTGAAATTTCTTACTTGCTAAGTGGATTATGCAAGCTGCTAATTGTTCTCCAGTTTCATTTCTAGGGCTTCCTTCAACTTATAGCACCATATGTGGGATGCATGGGATGTGGCTGCTGAAGTTTGCCTTACTCGGCTCATGTTATTCAGTAACAACATTTTTCGTTTCACCCAAGCAAATTCTGAAGTGTCTGCTTTGTTTGGTCATATCCCATCTGTTGTTGGTTACCAGCCAACTTTGGCTATTGATCTTGGAGGCTTGCAAGAATGTATTACGACCATAAAGAAGGGTTTTATTACCTCAGTCTAGGCTATTTATGTGCCTGCTAATGACTTGACAAATCCAGTTTCTTCAACCACCTTTGCCCATCTAGATGGTAATGACATTCATGCCAGAATTAGTTCCCCAATGAAAATATATCCATGCTTGGAAATAGAAAACGACATGCATTGTGAGAATCCTCCACTAATGTTTATGAAATCTTCAGACACATATTAATTTACCTGGGCATCTGTTCTTTGACAAATGCACTAACAGTTGTCAGCATAAAAGCCATTGGTATTGCAATAAAGCTTGCAATAGAGGGAATAAGTAAAGTTACTTATCTTAAAACATGTTTTATTCTTTTTGTTGCTATAGCAGTTGTGTGCATTCTAACTCAATTGAATTACCTGAATAATATTGAAGTGCATGGTCGATCATGAAGAAGAGGGTGATTAAAGCTAGTGGTATGATTGATATTCAACATGCTTTAAATTGACAAGATGAAATAATTTTAATTAAACAAATTGCATGTTATAATTTATGCTTATGACTTGTACATCATGTATGTGAATTGTGAAATTATGTTTATGGTACATGGGTACCATGTCAGTATTGATGTATAAGTCTAGGTTTATAGGATACATCCTTGGTGGGTTATCACCAAATAGTGTGTATGTTATTCTTATTATGAAATATATGAATAAGCAAATTGCCTGCTATTATGATTATCTTACATCCGGGCATGGAGGCCTAAGAGTTTTGTTTTATACAGGCATATGCCTAGGGGTGCTATGCTAGGGAAGTTATGAGGGTTTGGCCACCTACTTTCCAAAATTTGATTATATGATGATACATTGCCCTATGAGAGGCTAAAAGTCAAGTGGGGCAATTATGGGAAGGCTCCACTGTGAAAGTCCTATCTCCCCATATGGGCAATGACATAATATTTTCCATTGTGGTATCGGTGGTGAACATGGCAGTTATCCAAGCGTGCTAGGACGGATCAGACTGCAGCATGGTATTCCTTATATTTGATGCACTATGGTGCTTATATTATGCATTATGAGATGCCTTATATGATATGGCATGTATGATATGCCTTATATTGTTTTTCCAACAATGGCTGGAGGATTGTGGACCCCGTATAGTGAGGAGCATGAGGATTATATTGATATACCAACAGAGGCTGGATGATTATGATCCCCACATGATGACGGGTATGATTCTGAAACCCAGTATAGTCTGGGAGTGTAAATTAGATGATATTGATTATATTCATAATTTTGTATGTCTTTTAACAATTTTCATATATGTGTACGTATGTTATATGTATATGATTGAGGGCATAGTTTCATATAAGTTTTATATGGGTATATGAATGGGTAGAACTATTATGCAGAGTATGGTTCATGGAATTGGATTAGTTTATATGGATAACAAATAATAATTAAAGGTGTTTTATAAATCAATAGATTACTTATAAGTATTAAACATGTAGATATCGATAATTATGAAACATGTTAATAATTGATTCATCAATGGATTGTTAATGATTATGAAACATGTAGATATTTGGTTATAAATGGATTATTGAAATGTGAAACATATAGGAAATCCAATTCAATATAATTGCTATGAAAATGAACATTCTAATTAGTATGGAAATAATTAATGAATCTTAAGATTTATCATACTTCTTAAACTCTCCTACCAAGCATAGCTTGCTGAGATATTGTAAATATTTTATATTTACAATATCTCGGATACAGAAAGACAGGAGAAGATGTACACAACAAGAGGAATCCAGCAACCATACTTCTGCACTCAGGTATACATTTTATTAAAGCTTTTGTATTATGTAGTTAGTCATTTGAATTGTGATTTTGGACATTTAATATAATGTTATAAGGGCTATATAAGTGAACCATTGGATGAGTCCTGTTTTTAAGAAATGAATTTCTATCTTCTAGAAAGCTATATATATATATATATGTATGTATGTATAATGTGAACATAAAGGTGACATCCGGGTTTTTGGAAAAATGAATTTCAAAGAAAAATCTTCCACTAATTTTGTATTTTAAAATTTAGAAGCACCATCTTTTCAAATAAACCTAAAAAAATTTCATGAGAAACCCAAGGTGTCACACAACCACCTCCTGCAGTAACTTGCATCTCCTCAACAACATGCTAGCACACATACATAGTCTTCCAACTCAAGGCATCAATCACCACATTGGCATTTCTTATATGGTACTAAATGGTGAAATCATAGTTATTTAAATATTTGATTCATCTTCAGTGTCACATATTCAAATCTTACTACAAGAAAATATAGTTTATGCTTTTGTTATCAATGAATGCCTCAAATTTCTCACTGTATAGATAATGTCTTCATATCTTCAAGGAAAAGACTACTAGAGCAAGCTATAGGTTAGGGGTAGGATAATTTACTTTATGCTTTTTTAGCTGTTAGGAAGCATAAGCAATTATCTTCTCATTTTGCATCAATACACAACCCAATCCTTTGCTTAAGTCATCACTATATACTACAAAACCTCCATTGGCTGATGGTAGAGTGAGTATTAGTGTAGTGGTCAACTTTCTCTTCAATTCCTGAAAGCTTTCATTATGCGCATCATCCCACTAAAATTTCACATCCTTTCATATTAGCTTCATCAATGGAAAAGTAATTTGTGAGAATCCTTCAATGAATCTATAGTAGTATCCTGCAAGTCTTAGAAAACTTCATATCTCTATAACTGTGTTAGGTGTTTCCCACTTCTCTACTACCTCCACCTTCACTAGGTCCATCGCAACATCATTTCTAAAAGTAATATGGCCTAAAAAGTTAACATCTTCCACCCAAAATTTACACTTGCTAAACTTTGTGCACAACCAGTGTTCTCTCAGTGTTTTCAATACAATGCACAAGTGTTTCTAGTGTTCTTCATGTCTCTCTGAGTAAACTGAAATATCATCCATGAACACGATGAAAAATTTATCTAAGAAAGTCTTGAATACCCTATTCATCAAATCCAAGCAATTTGGGTGTTTGTTAACCCAAATGGCATAGCTCTAAACTCATGGTGCCTTTATCTAGTTTTGGATGTTATCTTCTAAATGTCCTCTTCTCTAACCCAGACCTTAAATCAATCTTAGAAAATGATCTAGCTAACTACAATTGATCAAATAAGTCATCGATATGGGGAGATGATATATGTCTCCCTTGGAAGGAGATCACTATTGCTCATGGTATGTTGAATGCAACCTTTTTCTTAAGGCAATCCACACCATTGCCCAAGTACAAGGCTAACCAACCCTTGCCTAGAATACCATTGAATTTTGACATGTTTAGGAAGACCAAGTGAGCATCCAATTGCTAGTTTTCTATCACAATGCATCCACTTTGAAGAAATTGGTGTGTGTACAGGGACTCACTCAATTTAGTCATACTTCCAAGCAAGTTTCTAAGTTCTAAACCAGATTATCCATATATAATGCAAAGTCTTTCAAAATGAAAGAATGTGTAGAAATAGGATCAAATAAAACTTTAGAGAGCCCATCATGGATAAGTAGTGTACCTTCCACCATTGCATTAGAAGCCTAGGACTATGCACTGGTAATGGCAAAACTCACCCCTTTCTTCCTAGAAGCTACTCTTTGTAGATTTCTCCTTCCTTGTTCTTCTCCTTAGAGTAGTACTTACATTGCTCACAAGGCTTGGACTCTAGTGCTTTGCCCTAGTTGTTGAATAGGCACTTTTGTGGGGGTTGAGATGCTGAAGGTTGTGTGGGCCTTTTTCCCTTCCTGAACCTCCTTCCAATGGTTGTGCTCCTTTCCTTGTCTTTTCTTTCCTCATTGGCTCTTTTGAAATCATGTTCAAATATAGAGTTTCATCTCCACTACCTCTGCCATTATAGTAGCCTGAATGCCCAAGAGCTTGCTCCTCAACCTAGTTGTAAGTCCATCCACAAACTTTTCCACCACCTACTCATTGTCTACACATACCTTCATTGCAAACCTTCAAAGTCTAGTAAATTTGTTCTCATATTGGATTATCACCATGTCACCTTGCTACATGCCTAAGAACTCCTCTCTCCACTTCTTCATGTGTGAAGGGAAATAATTGTTAAGGAATAAAGTCTTAAACTCATCCCAAGGTATAGCCTCAACTTTGTCAAAGTGTGTCCACTCTACCATTTGCAACCAGAAAGTGGCTTCTCTTGTCATGATGAAGGTAGCCAAGACCACTTTCTGATCTTCTTGGATCTCCATCCCCTTAACAACTTTCTCAACTTCAAAGATCATTGTCTCAACTATGTTTAGCTCATCCTCACTAAGCATCTTCTTAAACATATCAAATAAGGCATCTGGCCTACCCACATTTCCTCTTGGTGCTCCTTGGGGCTGATTTTGTAGGATTTGTATCAACTATTGTACTAATTGTTAAATAACATTTCTAGCTTCATTCACTTATTGTGAGGAACTAGAGGTTCTATTTGAGGGCTCAAGAATACCTCCTATATGTCTTCTAGTGGGCATCTATTTCAAAATAGTGAAATCATATTAAGTACTTTCTCTAACTATTCTACAATAGTGTTTTCTATTTTTATCGACTATCCATGACTTTCAATATGGTAATTGGATGTGAGTGACATAACCTAAGCTTTAATACCAACTATGGTGACTTCACTTTTTGAATCATGATTTTTCTTTTTTCAAATCCAAGATGTCGCTATTTTTAAAATCATGTTTACAAGTTCAATACATCAAAAAGACTTATTCCTTGATAAACCATTTTCTAAATGCTAAGTACTTTTTCTTTCAAAATACTTGCCATTTTCAAAAGCAGGCCAAGTTTGAGCAATATTAGTATTATCACAATCTCAAATAGCATAATTTCCCAACACACATCATTCATAACCACATTACTAATGAATTTATCGATAGAAAAAAATGTTTAGGCAACTCATGCCATAATATATGAATAGTGTTTTCATTAGTAAGAATAATTTCTAATTTGACAACTCCTCATGTTGTCTTCTTAGGGTGTAGCTTAGGTCCTCTACTCACTCCAATTTTTCTCGCAATGAATTTGCATACTTATTTTTATTTGAGCATACACCATATCCAGTAGTTAAATCTAGACCACAAACTCAAAAACCGCAGCATCCAGCACACATGCTTTGAGAAACACATTTTTCAATGCAATAAAATCTCACAACTATATTACCTTGGTCATTCCATGTTGTGCATTTTCAAGCATTCATATATCATCAATTCACATGGACAAATAATCATATTTCATAAGTCATCTATATTATGATTATAAAAAATTAAAATAATTGGTTCATTAAAAAACATGACATCAACACTCCAACCAGGAGATATCCCATGCTCTTTGGCACCTCGGTGAGACGTCCACCAATTGTTCATGAGTACTCATCTAACAACCATCTAAGGTTCACTTAGATACAACCTCAGTTCATCTTATGTAGAACCATAATTTGACTTCCCAGGTGACAAAATAGAAATCTCATGATATCACAATGCTCACAAGTAGGCCACTGAATTGTGTGGCCCTCAATACCATAGAAGGATTACGTTCTATGTTCTCACAAAACCACATGGATACATCTCAAAAAGGGGGTTGTGATCACCTCCAGTGATTATTCATACCATAGTAGTTTAGAGGATTCAATGAAAATTAAGACATGCATACCATTCCACCCTTTTAGTCATCAAGGGCTGGGAGGCCAACCCATACAACCCCTTAGCATAGAGCCCACCAAGCATTTTAGCCCAACAAAAGTACATATAACAGGGTATCACTATATGTAATATCTCATGTTACAATCCCATCAAGTATAAGATTTGTAAATCATTTCTTTTTTCAATAACTAAAAGTCCTGCCATCTTAGTTGGCAGATCAAAACATTCCAATAACATATTTGGAAAAACATATCATGGTAAAGATTGTAAAAGATCATATAGTTGCTAAAAGAATCATAATTTTATGCTTGAATTTGGAACAATTAGGTTGTGCTTACATGCTATCAAATCTTGATTTCCAAGTGCTTTTAAAAACATAGGATAATCAATCTTTCAAAATCATGTTTAACATGTAAAAATTCAATTTATCTTTTGAAAAGCTAAAGCATCACTTTTAATCAGATTATGCAATACTCTAAACAATTCTAAACTAGACTCATTAGAGATCATTGGAAATCATAAAACACTCTCTTCTTATAGTCCTCATGATAGAAAATCCTCTCCATACATGGATATCTCAATTATCTAAGGAACCCACACATGGCCTTATATCTAGCCAAATCAATTTGATCTATATACCAATCCCTCAAGCATCAATCTCAGACAACCATTTAGAATAGTGCAACATGTTAAAATAGCTCATCTAGCAAGATATCAAAGCTTACAAATGGGGCACAAGAGTTCAAAAACTATACATATGAAACATTTTGTAACAACCCCAAATTTAGTAAATACTATTATGGGCATTAATATGTGAAATTAGAATTTTGGAATATATTTGGAATTTTTTACCCAAAGAAAATAAAATTTTATAAAATTTTGACCCATTCCCTTTAGCATACTCATCGGATCAGTGCCTTAGCTCTCTCTCTCTCTCTCTCTCTCTCTCTCTCTCTCTCTCTCTCTCTCTCTCTCTCTCTCTCTCTCTCTCTCTCTCTCTCTCTCTCGGGTTCAAACTGACGTTGACAGAGGTCACCGGCCAAACCTTCCCTCCAATCTCATTCCCCATGGCCAGAAACCCTTTCTTGGTGGTTTCCCAACACAATCGGGACTCCATGTGTCCCATCTCCTTCAAACTGATGTTGACAGAGGTCACCGGCCAAACCTTCCCTCCGATCTCATTCCCCATGGCCAGAAACCCTTTCTTGGTGGTTTCCCAACACAATCGGGACTCCATGTGTCCCATCTCCTTCTACATCGATGACTCAGCATGCTAAGGGTGGCCGGCGAGCCAAAAACCCCCAAACCCCATTTTCCTTCTCTCTTTATGCCTGATAGAAACCCTTATTAGGTTTTCTATGGTGACCAAAAAAACCCCTCTTTCTGATCTCGATGTTCCCCCATTGATGATTGACTACCTGGCTCGAGCGCGCAAAACCCCCTCCATTCAACCCCACCATCGGAGCCCTGACTACACGCTTGCCGCTTAGTCCTGCAAGGCACCAGTGCATGATCCTCATTGGCCAATCCCCACTTCCTCTCACTAGCACACGAAACCCCATTTGACCTCCACCTCTTCCCTCTCCTTCCCCTCACCCGAGTCAAGTTCCCCTGCAGTGCAACTAGCTGGACATGCCTATGCACCCAGGCCAGTCGACCAAATCTTACTATGTTTCTTTTTTCCATCGTCGACACTACCCAATCAATGCCCCAGCCTACAACCATCATCTTTCTTGGACTAGGAACTTCCCTATTCCCCTTCGATCATCGACATGTGAAGTCCATTACCTAGGTAATGAACAAGTGACTGGTGCACATGTTTCGTTCAATCTCCTCTTTAGGCATCAATACCTACTACCTGGAAACCTGACCCCCTTGTTGCAAGGTTTTTCTCCAGCAATGAGGCTAGATCCTTCCCCATCTCCTCTGTGTTCCAAAACCCTAATCAAATTCTTGGGGCATGGCCTGGCCATGAATGGTCGGCATGCTCAAACCCTGACCACTTGAGTTTTTCACTTTTTCTCTCTTGTCTTCTGCAAGGCATAGCACGGCCAGGCCTCAAGGCCGACCAGCTGGCGTGCCCAGATTGTTCCCATAGTCTCCCTCTCTGTGATTATTCTCTATCGGGTCCAAGCAGAGTAACCCGAAGATCACTGGTGAATAGCATTGAGTTTTTGCCACCCACCTATGTTTTCTAGTGTCTGGAATTGAACTGCACCCAGTCTAGCCACCAGCCACCACCACCTCCATCATCCCTGCCATTATCTCCTACATTTCCCTGTCACTAGCATGACCCAGTTTAATCCTTAACTTTTAAACCTGGATTTTGAGCAATCCAAGAGGATTTTTAGAAATTCAAAATTACCCTTTCAATACTTGTGATGCAAGGAACAAAACTTGTCTTCCCAATTTGTGATCCAAGAAGATCCAACAATTGAATTTACCCGACCATTGATCAAGGGTTAGATCGTCTAATTTGCGATTATCTGACTCCATTTTTCAAATCCAAATAGGCTATCATGACCATAAGGATGTGTAGATCAAGAATCCAATGAGAGATTTAGGATCAAAAGCTAGATTAGAGAAGATTTCGCCGATCTTGATCAACGACAGAGATCAACCAAGGATCTAAGCAAGGAAATTGATCAAGCTCTATGATCCTGGTCAATTTTGCTTATTCAATTAGACCATTCAGTTAGAAATTACTAATTTATTGTTTGATTTGGAGGGGCTAGGTGAAAAGGAGGAGTCGATCAGATAGTGGGAAATGGATGCACTCGCCACAAGAGGTAGGTGGAGAATTAATAAAGCATATCTTAATAGTAAGATGCATATTTTTAAACATGATCTTATTACTTATGATAAACATTATGTCATTTAAATTATGCATTTCATATATATGTGATTATGAGAATGGTTACAGGTGAATGATAAAAATTAGCAATTTGAAATGATATATGAATGACATGATTATAATTGAAGCCTACTGAATGATATTAATGGATATGCACGATCTGTTCTTAAAAATATCATAGCTATTATTGTGATAAAAAGACATTTATAGTACACAGGTACCATTACATCACATGTGATGTATGAGTCTAGGATTTTACATTACATCCTTAATAGGCGATCACCTAATAAGTGAGGATGTTATGATTATGATGAGATATTCATATATATATATATATATATATTATGGACAGGCAAGACACCTGTATATTAGCATTTTACATACAAGCATTGTGCCTTGTGATTTTGTTTTCCACAGCCCTAGGATTGGGGATGCTATGCTAGGGAAGTTATGAGGATTTGGCCACCTACTTCTTGAAATTTATATGATAGATACCATGCCCAATGAGAGGCTAAACATTAGGTGGGGCAATCATGGCAAGGCTGCCACTGTGACGGCCATGGTCCCCCCATGTAGACATGGATTTCATTATTTTCCACTATTGGTATCAATGGATTATTATGCAGTTATTCGGGTGTGCTGTATGGATTTATACTGCGGCATAGTAGTCCTTGTACATTTTACATTATTATGCACATATGATAGAGATAGTATAATGCCATGGCATGATGAGATGCCTTTGATGATGTTACTAACAACGGCTGGAGTTTTATGAACCCCGTATGGTAAGGGGTATATGTATGAGACCCAGTATAGTCTAGGAATGGAAGTTATAAAACTTATGGACTATGTTCATAACTTTGTATGACTTTTAACCATTTCAATATATATGATATAGTCCTATATGTATATATTTGGAGGGCATAGTTTTATAAAAGTTTTCGTATGGGGAAGTGAATGGGTAGATATATTATGCAGAGTATGGTTCATAGAATTGGAGTATGATATCATAAGGAAAAGATAATGATAAATATTTAAAATACCAGTGGATTATATATATCATGTAAAGTGTAATCTCTAAAGTGGGATTATTATATTCATATGGTGAAAAAGAATTATAAATAGCCACTTTATCAATGGCTTGTAGATAATTGAATATTTTAATTGATGTAAAATTCTTAATTCATATGTAATTATCATGTTTTCTTAACTCTCCCCTACCAAGTATAGCTTGTTGAGATATTGTAAATATTTTATGTTTATAATATCTCAGATATAGACAAACAGGAGAGACATACACAAGCAAGAGGAGTTCAACAGCCATACTTTTGCGCTTAGGTATATATTTTGTTAAAGTTTTTGTATTGTGTAGTTAGATATTTGGATTATGCTGCTTGGACATTTAATATAATGATTGTAGGGGCTATGTATGTGAACCATTAGATGGGTCCTGTTGTTTCATAAAATGCATGTTTATACTCTATAAAAACTATATTATGTATAGTATGGGAGTTGAGGCGACATTCGAAATTTTGAAAAAAAAAAAAAATGAATTTCAAAGAAAACTATCTTCTGCTATTTTTGAAATTTTAAAATTTCCACCTTTTGCAAATAAACACAAAAAATTTTCATGAAAAACTCGAGTGTCACACATTTTCAATGGTTTGATTAACACTCAGGTACCAAAAGAACTTGATTTCATGCCCTTCCATAGCAAACAAATTAGACACATGCACTTGCACCCACTTTTTTATTGGGATTAGATGCACAACAATGTGCCATCTACTAGCACAATGTTTGGTGGTTCAAATAAAACCAGATCCTTATTTTCTATCAAGTATTGATGTATAGCATACAACATGTCTAATAGCGGCCATGATTCATGCCCATGCTTTGATCACATATGGACCTCCTATCTTAGTTTGATCTATGTAATATAACATTATAAAGTTATTAAAAAAATCATGCACGAACCATGTTTCTTGTGTAAAGTATGCAATAAACTCATTATTCAACATGCTAAACAATGGAATGATTCATGCACATGATTTATTTATTTTTTCATATGTATTTCATATCTTAATTCAATCCATATAACAATGTTATAAAATGGTCAAGGCTTATACACATGCTATCTTTCATGCGTAAAGAATGAACTAAACTTAAAATTACACACATTATATAGTATAGCTATATCATGCGCATGCATGCATGTAGACAAATCTTCAACTTTTAGATGTACAAATCATATAAGAACAAGTTCTTGTTTTTGAAATTTTATAATAGATGAACCAGCCTTGATATGTGATCTGCATACTCAAAATCATAAGTAGTTTTAAATTTTTTAGCAATTTTATCTCTTTCAGGTTTTAGATTTCATTAATTATTAGTTGCTCATTTATTGTCTAGATTAAGATATTTCAAATATATTTAAATTAAAATTTCAATTTCATAATTGAGTCCTCGTACGATCTACTCGTAGTTACACTTTCTATACTCCAATAGACCCACTTTCTATACTCCAATAGACCCATGTGCTTGTGATATTTTAAATAAACATTAAGACTTTTACCTCCACCCATGCCTTTCATAGGACAATTAACGTTAGCATTTCTTAATTAGCTACATTCCAAGCCTGGCCTAATCTTCTCTCTTTTCAACTCCCCCAATATAAGGCTTTTTCCCCTCCTTTAAAAAAAAAAATTTCTTCTTGGGAAATTGATTGAGCTAAAATGATACATGCCCTTTAGTATGTTCTAGGTTCACATGGGATGAGCTTTCTTTCATCTCTTCTCTCTCTATTGGGTCTCAACCTCTAGCATGGATAATAAACTATCTAATGTAACCTTAGCCTTTGAAAAGT
The DNA here is from genome assembly GCA_035236585.1 of Warburgia ugandensis. NCBI lineage: Eukaryota > Viridiplantae > Streptophyta > Magnoliopsida > Canellales > Canellaceae > Warburgia > Warburgia ugandensis. The sequence continues at coordinate 52,261,062 of CP141130.1, forward strand.
TAAAGGCTACATCTATGTAATTCCAAGAAGTTAGCAAACTATTTAGAACCACTAAAACCTATTATTTGTTAGGAATTGGGTTCCCTAAACTGCCCCAACTCCTTGGCAACCATAAACATGGCATTTATATGTTCAATTACATTGTCCAATTCTTTTATCCACATATCATTGTACTTTTCAATCAAGAAAGGTAGAGAGATAGAGAGATGTATGATTCAGAAAAACTCTCCATACTTGGTGGCCACTACATTATGCAAGGCATAGGTAGTAGGTTTGTCCTCAAACATAATTTCTATCTGGCTCCATAAAGCATAATGGATTTCACTCCTTTGTTATTCTCCAGGAACTTCTCATACATGCATTGTTGAATGATAGTAGTATCGATGATGGTTCCTCAACCAAACCATGAAGCATGTATTTGACAAAGTCATGGAAAGGAATATGACAAATCTACCTCTTTAACATGAATAATTGATCCCATTTTGATTCTCAGTCTCATCAAGTTTGGAAGCAATAGCTTTGAAAGCCATTATGTTATTCCTCACAAGCTAGACGAATAGTATTATGTGCATAAAATAGTCTCAAATAATTCCCCTAATAGGAAACCTTGTTTTTGGACATAAAGATGGGTCTAGAATGTCACTATTTTAGGTACAAAAAACTAATATGCACTAATATAAAAATTCTATTATAAATAGTAGAATTACATAAATTTACATCCACAAAAAATGGCTTAAAATTAGAAATTGAATCTCTGAAAATTGGCACAAATAGACCATCAAACACCATGATAAAGTAACATAAATGTGACATAAAATAATCCTAATTTATAGAATATAACTAGGGATTAGCAATGAATTAAATGATTCATCAAAACACATAATTTAATGGCTAAAACTAGCATGAAAAATTAAATCCAATCAAGGATCTACAATTGACCAAATTGGAGAGGAAAAATAGTTTTGGACCAAAATTGCATCCTAAATAGGGCGCATAAAATCTAAAAAATGGGCATATAATTTACTACAAAAAATTGCTATAACTGGGTGATTAAAATTGCCCCATTAATCAAAATTTTGCACCTTAGGAACTGAGAAGCTTGGCTCTAATACTACTATTGGGCATAGGTGATCTCCAATTCCATTGTACATGTAAAATAAACAAAAACAACAACAAGTTTCCATCACCAACATGCATAAAGATCAACCATAAATCACAATAAAAATTGATATAGAAATATGTAAAACTTACCACCTTAGAGCAATGGAGCTTTTCCCTTGAAAGCATCTATCTAAATCTATAATAACACACAGAGCATAGATACCAAGAGATAGGGTATTTAGTGACTTGCTGGTTTTAGGACCAAGAATGAAGCTCCAAAGACTAGGAAGCCAGGCAAGAATCTACAAGGGAGATCGCACCTTGGTGGGCTCCAAACTTTAGCCTTGCAATTTCTTCTTTTTCTACTTTTATGAGCATATGAGAGAGAGAGAGAGAGAGAGAGAGAGAGAGAGAGAGAGAGAGAGAGAGAGAGAGAGAGAGAGAGAGAGATGAAACTAAAATCTTAATCTCTCTCTACATATCACTTATATATTTAAGCCCTAACAAGGACTTAATCATGGCAATCCATGGTGCTAACATGATCCTATCACCTACCTTTTAACTTATTAGTTAGTTACATACAATACCAGGTAATCTAAATAATGTAAAGCCTACTCATAGCGCCCATGGTAGACCTAATTAAGTCCCAATAAGATTTTATGATCTCAACCATCCAAATCAACTAACTAGTGACCAGGCTAGTTAGAAAATAAGACTGAACTCGTTCGTTCAATAACATTAAACAAGAGAGAGAGAGAGAGAGAGAGAGAGAGAGAGAGAGAGAGAGAGAGAGAGACTAAAATCTTAATCTCTCTCTACATATCACTTATATATTTAATCCCTAACAAGGACTTAATCAGCAATCCATGGTGCTAACATGATCCTATCACCTACCTTTTAACTTATTAGTTAGTTACATACAATACCAGGTAATCTAAATAATGTAAAGCCTACTCATAGCCCATGGTAGTCCTAATTAAGTCCCAATAAGATTTTATGATCTCAACCGTCCAAATCAACTAACTAGTGACTAGGCTAGTTAGAAAATAAGACTGAACTCGTTGGTTCAATAACATGAAACAAAACTTATGATCATATGGTTTGGTCAATGATCACCACAATTAGGAATTTGATCTTTTATGCCACACGACTAGCTTTTACATAACATTCATTGTCCAATGGAAATGCATAAGAGCAAAACTGCTATTAGCATTGTGATTCCTTGATGTTCAGATCTATATCCTTTTTCTCAATATTGAAGCTTTGTCTATAGGCAGTGGGTTTGAATGGTTTGGCACCAGAGATAGAGGATGAGGATTTTGGGCTTCATTATTTAAATGATGCAGGGAGAGAAGCACACACAAAAAGGGAAGGGGGAGGGGGTTTTGAATGGTGGATTGAATGAGAGAGAGAGAGAGAGAGATTGGGGTCGTGGGTCACATAAAAGTTATTTTATTTGAGAAAAGGTGAGAGGGCTTGTCAATTGAAGGTTAGTAATATCAATTTCCTTTCTTATTTTCTTTTTTAATCTAAAATAAAAGTAAAATTAATATTTCCTTATTTTCTTTCTTTTTACCCAAAATACACTTCAACTAAATTACGAGTAGACATAAATAATAGATTAATATACCTCTAAGTTGGCCACTGATTGACCAAGGTAGTTTGCTTTGTACATAATATAGATAAGTTATTGATGCTATTGATAAGTCATGTACCAAAATGACAACCAATTTGATAATCCTAACCTCTTATTTCTACCATTTAAAATCATTGTTAGAATGACCAAAAAGCACTAGTTTACATTCTTATCAAAAGCACCCCATATTAAAGGTCATAATTATCTAAGGGTGGACAACTTCTGTATGTCTCTTGTCTATTGCAGACCCATTTAGATAAATGGTTGTGATTATCGAAAGGTAGGCCCTGCTTGTTTTTAGTCTCTTAAAAAATGCCTAGAAAGTTGAAATCGAGTGTGCTGGAAAAGTTTGTATTAATTTTTGGTGATGCTAATTGTATTGGATGATTCTACCCCACTAAAAATTCCTAAAAGCACCTAGTTCTTTTTCATTGTCTCGAGAAAATCTAGTAGTCGTTGGATGATAGTGGCCCACAAGATAAACAAACGTGATCATTCTACTTACATTGAGACACTCACTCACTTGTACAAATTTGTCAGTAAACCATGCCAAAACTCAATTGAAAGCAGCCTTGGCGCACGACAGAGTTGTTATTCCGTGACCGTGACATTACGGATTCTAAGCGAAAAACTCACCTTTTAAAAAAACATAAAATACAAGTTAAGATTGTATATGCTATAGAGTCTGCCTCTTCCCCGCAACCCGCGTTCGCGGGAGCTTCGTGCACAAGCCTAAGGTTTCTCTCGCAAACAAAATTTTACAAATTTGAACGAAAAACAAAACAGAAAAACCCGCAATGACGTCTTGAATTCAGCTTTGCCCCTAAAACCCCCGACTTCTTTCTCTCTCTTTGCCCGCTCTACATTTTATCCAGCAAATACAGGAGCAACTTCTCCTTGCAGCAACCCATGGAAGGGAGACAGGGAGTACTGGAGGCTTCTAAAAGCTTAACTCCTTCAAATCCAATCAACCAGTTACAAACTAGGTTCAAGGATTTGGAAAATGGGTTCAGAACATGGCTCTCTAAGCAATCTTTGCCTGTTGAGGCCGCAGTTGTTACAGCTACCAGTGCTGCTCAAGGTGCGGCAATTGGAGCTTTTATGGGCACTCTCACTCCTGATGTTTCTTCTTCTTTTCCCCCAGGTCCTCCACAGGCTGGTCTTAATCCAGAAGTCATAGCATCCCTCAAGCAAGCTCAGGTGACTTTTTGTCTTTTGAAGATTTGTTGTTTCTGATTTATGTGTAGATTTTTGTAACATTGGTAATTGTCGGTTTTTGTCTTTTTCGGTTCAGAAAGAGAGAGATTTGAAATTTTGCTTATTGTGGTATGTTTGTTGGTTCTGATATTCGTGTTTCTTTGCTTGTCAGTAATCTGTGGACATTGGTATTTCTTGGTTTTTGTTCCTGAGAAGAAGCAAAAAAAGAAAAGTGAATGCTTGTTTGGGTATTGGATATGGGTTGTTTCTTACTTGTGGTTTTCCGTTTTCTGATTGTGGGAAATCTTAAGACATCTTGTTTTTGCTTGTACTTGTTCAGAAGAAAGGAAAAATGAATTTTAGGTTATTTGTTATATGACGTGTTTGTTTGTTATTTTTGTTGTTTCTAAATATTTTTCCTATGTTTTGCTTGCAAATGCAGAGAAAGTATTTGTTTTTTGGTGCCTTTTCCTTGCATCACTTTTCTGTTGAAGGGTCGGATTATGGTTTGATGGTTCAAAGTCATTGGCTTGTAGATACTCAAACGTTATTCTATGCTTTAGAGTTCTAGTGTTTTTATTACTAATTCGAATTTCAGTTACGAAGTGTTAATTCTGAGGTTGGGTTCTTTCATTCTATGTTCTCAGCAACATCTGTTTTTTATTTGCGTATTAGGGAAATTGACTGAGATGGGGAGGATAATGTCAGCCTTAGGCCTGTATGTGGTTCCATTGAAGTGGGAAGAACCGCCTAACTCGACCTTTGTCTGTACTGAGATTGAAGTTCTATTCTAGTTGTTTTGTTATTGTTCATGAATAAATCAATGTTGAGGGAGGCTTGTTGTCCCCTCTTTTGTTTCTCATTGCCTTTCTTAATAAAGCTTAGAGTAGTATTTCAGAAAATAATGTGCAGGAACAACTACAAGGTTTTTGTATCCAATAGAAAGCATTAGTTAGTTGAATTTTGGGGATTCTATAGGTGTCGTCTTATGTCTCAATGGACTGGCATGCTCTACTTGCATATTGGGAAAATGGGGCATTTACAATTCTATGTTTTTCTGAGGTCAAAGCTATACTCTTTTTGGAAAAACAAGCCATCAGTTTACTCTTTTGGCAAAAACAAGCAATTAGTTTTCTCAAAGAATGTTTCCATGTTGGGCATTTGCTGACATGGTTTGGAAAAACTTGAACTCTGGTTTTAAATATCTAGCAGGTACTGGTTATACATGCTTTTTTATGTAATTTTCATCTGAATTTAAGTCTAGTTGATTTAACTCCGCCAATGCCGGTCCTAAGCCCGGATGAAAAAGGAGGAGGGTCTTGCGTCAGGTGCCAGCTAACAAGGAGAAGTTGAAGATGATTCTATTATTTCTTTCTTACAAATGAATATGCATTTGTATATTAGTTTGTGAGAAAGAAATGAGAATCATCTCCAGCTTCTTAAAATACGGCCACCCTTGCGTTAGGTAGCCAGCTGGCAAGGGTTAAGCTGAAGATGATTTTGTTATTTCTTTTCTACTTGCAAATGAAAGTTTGTAAGGAAGAAATGAAATCATCTTCAACTTTTTAAATCTATGGCAATCCTAACATGACATGAATCGAAAACTAACATTCCCTCAAGCTAGGGCGTTCCCCATAAGCAACGTGCTGCACCGGATCCCGGGTGCGGTGAAAAATAGGCAAGGGTTGCTAGGGCGTTCTCCCAGAAGCGACGCGCTACATCAGATCTCGGGTGTAGTGAAAAGTGGGCAAGGGTTACTAGAGCGTCCTCTCGAAGCGACGCGCTGCATCAGAGCCCAGGTGCAGTGAAAAGTGGACATGGGTTCATACCATGGAGGTTGAGAAAGGCGGTAGTAAATAAGGTATCTCCAGAACGTAAGATTCGCATCGCTACATAGAATATAGGGACACTGGCAGGTAAGAGTTTGGAGTTAGTAGACGCGATGAAACGTAGAAGAGTTAACATCGCTTGTATCCAATAAACTAAGTGGAAAGGGGCTAAAGCTAGAAAAATAGATGGGTATAAATTATGGTATGTAGGAAAGGAAAATAATAAAAATGATGTAGGAATAATAGTGGATAAGGAATTAAAGGATAAAGTTGTGGACGTTAAAAGAATAAGTGATAGAATTATAATAATAAAAATTATTCTAGGAGAGTAGATTATAAATGTTATAAGTGCATACGCACCACAAATAGGGTTACAAGATATAATCAAAAGAAAGTTTTGGGAAGATATGGAGGGAGTCATACAAAATATTTCCAAAATTGAGGGGATATTTATAGGAGCATACTTAAATGCCTGTGTAGGAAAAGATAAGGAAGGATATGATAGAATACACGGAGGGTATGGTATAGGTGAACGAAATGAGATGGGGGAGAATATCCTCGATTTTGCTTTGTCATATGACCTGTTCATTGCAAATGCACTCTTTAAGAAGAGGGATGAAGACTTAATAACCTTTAAAAGTGGACTTCATAAAAGCCATATAGACTTTTTTCTACATAGGAATAATGAATGATCTATATGTAAGGATTGTAAGGTGATACCTGGTGAGGGTTTAACCTCACAACATAGGTTAATGGTTATGGATATCCATATTAAAAGATGGAGTAAAAGAACTAAAAATACATATCCAAAAACTAAGTGGTGGAACTTAAAAGGAGAGAAAATAGCCTCATTCAAAAATAAGTTAATAGTAGAAGGAAATTGGAACTATGAAACAGAAGTAAATACCATGTGGACTAATATAGCTGAGTCCATTAAGAAAGTGGCAAAAGATGTCTTAGGAGTATCTAAAGGTAAAAGGCTATTAGCAAAGGAAACATAGTGGTGGAGTGAAACAGTGCAAAAAGTTATTAAAGAAAAACAGATGTATTTTAAAGCTTGGCAGAAGATTAGAAATAATGGAAACTATGAACAATATAAGAATGTTAAAAATGTTGCTAAGAGAATAGTAAGTGAGGCTAAACTTAAAGCATATGATGAGCTTTATAATAAATTAGGAACAAGAGAAGGAGAGAAAGATGTGTTCAAACTTGCAAAAGTAAGAGAACAGAAGGGTAAGGACTTAGATCATGTTAGGTGTATTAGAAGCGATGATCAAAGGGTATTAGTCAAAGAAGATGAGATCAAACAAAGGTGGGAAATATACTTTCAAAAATGATTAAATGACAATGGCTCTGAGAATATAAGGATTGAAAATACTATAAATCTAAATAACGTTGGATATTATAAATATAAATGTAGGATTAGAATACCTGAAGTAAAAGAGGCCTTGAAAAAGATGAAATAAAAAAAGGTCATGGGGCATGATGGTGTACATAGGTTTGGAAGTATATGGGGGATATTGGGGTAGTTTGGTTGACCAAGTTGTTTAACAATATTATAAAATCAAAGAAAATGCTTGATGGGAGGAAAAGCTCTATTGTACCAATCTATAAGAATAAAGGAGACATTTAGAGCTGCACTAATTATCGAGGGATCAAACTTATGAGCCACACCATGAAAGAGTGATTGAGAAGAGGCTATGACATGAAACAAGTGTATCGGAGAATCAGTTTGGTTTCATGCCTGGGAGGTCTACTATGGAAGCTATTTTCTTACTAAGACAATTAGTAGAGAAATATAGGTAGGGTAGGAAAGACCTACATATGGTCTTTATCGACTTAGAGAAAGCTTATAATAGAGTCCCTAAAGAGTTAACATGGAGGGTGTTGGGTGGTAAGGGGGTTTCTCAGGGTATATAGACATAATTAAATACATGTATGAGGGAGCGGTAACAAATGTTAAGACCACTAGTGGCGTGACTGGTGATTTTCTTGTTACTGTAGGATTGCACCAAGGATCGGCATTGAGTCCATACCTCTTCACATTATTTATGGATGAGTTAACAAAACATTTGCACGAGGAGATTCCATGGTGCATGCTATTTGCAGATGATATAGTCTTACTTGACGAGACAAGGGAGGGTGTAAACATAAAGCTAGAGTTATGGAGAGAAGCATTAGAATCTAAAGGATTTAAAATTAGCCAAACTAAGACAGAATATATGGACTGTAATTTTAGCAAGGAGAGTAGGAGCGGAACACCAGTCAAGATTGATAACCTAGAAGTCCCCGTGAAAGACCTCTTTCGGTACTTAGGATCATTGATCCATGAGAGTGGAGAGATTGAGAGGGAGGTTACCCAGAGAATCCAAGCGGATTGGAACAAATAGAGATGTGCATCTGGAGTTTTATGTGATCGGCGAGTGCCACTCAAACTAAAAGGAAAATTCTATAGGATGGCTATAAGGCCAGCCATGCTCTATGGATCAGAGTGTTGGCCAGTTAAGGAACATGATACTCATAGGATGAGCATCGCAGAAATGAGGATGTTGAGATAGATGAGTGGTAAGACAAGAAAGGATAGAATTAGAAATGAAAATATTAGAGGAAATTTAGGGGTAGCACCAATAGGTAATAAGATGAGGGAGATTAGACTTAGATGGTTTGGACATGTCCAAAGGAGACCAACAATGGCACTAGTTAGAAGGAGTGAGACAATATAAGTAGAAGATTCTAAAAGGGCAAGAGGAAGGCCCAAAAGAACGTGGATAGAAGTGGTGAGGAAAGATTTAAAAACTTTGGGACTAAATGAAACTATGGTATTTAATAGAGTGGAATGGAGGAATAAGATTCATGTGGCCGACCCCTAATTGGGATAAGGTCTTGATGATGATGATGATGATGATTTAAGTCCAATTGATTTCCGAATAGTGTTACAGCAAATGTTCTTTTGTTCTGGGCATTAATATATGGTATATTATGGGTGATGGTGTTTATCTCTTGGAGCAGCAGTGTGATAGTTTTTCTTCTAAATCTTGGATGAATAATTGCTTGGTTTATGGGATATGATTGGGAGGTTGCTTCATCCCATGGTCAAAAGGAAACCTAGTTCAGTTAATTATTCTCCTTGACTATTTTCTTTTTGAATAATAAGTTGCTTTCCTTGCTTGTTTATCGAGGTAACGCTGTGAAGGATCTTAGAGTTTAGAGGGGCCATTGATGGGGTTTTCAACTTAATACTTTTCATATCCACCTGTTTTAGATGTTATGAAGTTTTTTACACCTACATTTAGGTCCATTGGGTAATTAACTTTGTTGTTGGAATAAAGGGCTTTTTTTTTTTTTTTTTATACATAAAACCCAATATTTTATTTGTTTTAACTTTTATACCCTGAATTACAATTTCACCAAAATTGGAGAGCCTGTTAGATGCGGTTTACTGACAGTCTGACGCGGCAATCACCTTTCTTAAATCTGAATTACAGTCAGTTTTGTAATATTTTGAACATAGTGGCATAGATATTTAAGCCAAACATGATGCTCGTCTAGAAAAGTTTAATGGAAAAGAACCACCCTTTTCACTAACAGATTGATTCGCTTTAAACATGTATCAAATGCCCGAAAAACTGATTCCTGGAGGGGGATTCCAGAGTTTTGGAGGTGGGCCATGAATTTACCAGCAAGAGATGAGAATGATAGAAGGAATTTCCATGAGGGGCCTGATTCAGAACTTGTGGTGGTCGTTGTAGTGGGGCCCACTGCTGTGCAGGCAGAGAGTAGCCGGAGGCTGGCTACATGGACCTGGCTTTCAGGGAAATTGATATCAAAGGCCCACCTCGCATCATTTGGTCGGAATTGTACCATATAATTGGTTGTGGATACCTGTGAGAATCTATATCAAAAGAGTATCTCCCTAGAGAAGGATCATCATTACTTCTTCATGATGTTAGAGATTCTATTAAAAAGGCAATTCTCAAATTAAATCTGTGTTTCGTAACTGGAAGCAAAGTATCGGATGGATAATCAAAGCTTGGGCATAAGAAATTCTCAGAGTCATCGTCTTATTCCACTCTTAGAGCAATATTTCCGATATCTAAGAGTTGCAACACTGGATTTTCGACTTTTATTTGCTGGAAACCATAAGATAACTCTCCCATTACCTTTGAGAATCACAAGATTTAAGACACTGTCAATCTCTAAAATCACTTGAAGAATCATTGAGTGGGTTCTCTCTATTTGCAACCCATACATATGTTTGTATAGAAACCTTGTTGTATCAAGTTCCTAAATGGCAGTCCATGTGAACCATAGCCAGAGTTTTGGACGGAGAATGATTGGAATGCCAGGGTAGATACCAGAGATTGGACTTGGCTTTGGTGTGATCTATTTCTGTGTCTGTTTGCAGTTCTTCTTTCTTCTGCTTTTAGAGCTGTGGTATAGAAGGGCAGTGGGTATTTTTCTTTTGGGTGATTTCAAGGTTCCTCTGTCCCTTGAAAGAGCAGTTTCCCGGCAAATTGGTGAACTGATTTCTTTTTCTTTCTTTCTTCTTTTTCTTTGTTTTTGAAGGGTTTTTAGCATGAGACCTACCTCCAGTGCAACGACAAACCTTGAAATCATATATCCAAAAGTCATGACAAGCATATGTGCTGATTGGAGTATCTGATACCTGGCAGGCTATATTATCTGGGTCATCGATATTGATTGATGGGAGGTAGCGGTGCAGAGCAGATAGTGCTTCGAGGCAAGAACAGGGGAGGAAGAAGAACATTGGGACTTATTTTAGTTCTTATTATAAGGTTTTTATTTGTAATGCATGGTATAAATGTTAAAACACACAAAATATGAGGCTTTTTAAGTAAGAAAACCCTTGGAATAATGGAGTTTGTTAGTGTCTCAAATGCATGATGCTCCATCTTAATTAAAATCAGCACATTCCTGGTAGAAACATCATGTATGGCTCTTGGTAGGTGTAATTCTAAGTCTAGGACTTCATATTCTGTTACTAGGTTGGGTATCTTCTCACCTTTGAAACTGATTGGATGATTTCAGTCTTAACTTTCTGCTGCACTGGACGCATGGGAGTTTTACTCTCAGTATTCCTGTGAGGTATTTTACATGCAAAGCTAAGCTTCTAGCAACATCAAGGACAACTAGGAAGGAATGTTGCATTAAAAGGAAAGGGAAAGGGGTGAGTTCTCCATTAAGCTTTTGATAGAGCTCCACTGGTTGACAAGTGGGGATTTAACAGTATCAGGAGATATGTTATTGAGCAGCACCAATAACTTTGACATGGTAGAGAAATGGAATTCTCCTCTGAAAAATAAAATCAAACTTAATTCTGGCATGAAAACTTCGTCAATCTGCAGTTTGCAGTTGTTCGTGGTGTTATTAAGTATCGTTAGAAATCGGAATGTTTGTCTTACTCAGGATTCTCATGGAACTAAATCTTGACATGACAACTTTTTCAATCTGCACTTTGCATCAGTTCGTGGCATCATTAAGTATCATTTGAAATTGGAGATTGTCTTGCTCGGGATTCTCTTGGAGGTCTGGGATCTAGTTCAAGAAGTCTTGAAAGTATGTCTGGTTGGGTGCGTTTTCTCTACCAGTTGTAGGGAAGCTAACAATTAGGCAACTCCTCACCAAAAGGAGGGATCCGTCTATGATGGCAATGGGTGGGTTATTGGCCGCTCCACCCTTGTCTTGACCAGCATGCACCTAAGGCTTGCCTGGCTCCACCCTATCCTGCTTAACCTTAAAAATAGATGCAACTATGACATCTCCATGCTTATTTATATTTTCAAAATGTGTTATATAAGCATACTTTTGGCATAAAACTAAAATGATGATGTTGCCTATATTATATTATTGAAAAGTGATATACCAAGGCATTTTTGAACATCAAAAGAACCCATATCGCACGTGGCGAGTCTCTGGGTTTTTCCACCACTGCCAACCTGCAATGAGTCACATTCTTTTGCCATAGCCCCACCCAGGTCACATTTTTACTGCCATGCCCCACTGCCATTCTTAGATCTGCCAGGAAGGAGCCGGTGATTGACCATAACTTTTTACCATGTAGAGTTGGTGATGGTCTGGTCCTTTTTATCTTGTTCTGTATCATAAATGCCTGCTGTGACCTTGGTCATGGCATTGAAAGTTTTTTCTTGTTTCTAACAGTTTAAAATCTTAGTTATTTTCATGTTTCCTTCTCTGATAAATTACTAACATCATTTAAGCTGGAAAAGCTCATTCTTTTAGTAAATGTCACAAGGAATATCCATGATGTCCTTTAAAAAACAGAAATCTTCTGTCCCTCATTTTAGAAATATTCTTGTTGCACACATTTAGATGTATCATAATCCAAAACCAGCATTGATTGGAATCTGATGGCTGTCATGTTAGAGGTGGTTGTCTAAGGACTGCACTTTATTGGAAAAGCTCAATCTTATAAGGGCACTTGCATGCTAATGCTGTTAACCAATTAATATTTATCATCCATTTTATGAGCTACCATGAAGGGGAGCCTTGGCGTAATGGTAAAAGTTGTCGTCATGTGACCTTGAGGTCATGGGTTCAAGGCGTAGAAACAGCCTCTTGCAAAATGCAAGGTAAGGCTGTTACTTTAGGCCCTTGTGGTCCGCCCCTTTCCCGGACCCCGCATAGGTGGGAGCTTCATGCACCGGGGCTGCCCTTTTATGAGCTACCATGATTTCCGATCAGTGTGACTTTTGAGTGACCCACCTGTCATACCTATTGCCATACTCCATTCTTTATCTCCTGCTTGTGCAGTTTTAGATTGATATAACTCAAGGATTGGGGTATACCCGGATTTGATAAGTATATATTTACCATTATTATCATGCAACTGCTTATTCATTTCTGCTTGTCAAGTCTTTGAGATCCATCTGTTTGCCACCTACAAGGCAATTCTATCTCAAGGATTCTTGTTAAATTGATTCTCTTTCTCCTTTCATGTCACCTCAGATCAAGACTTTCTGTAATATAGCAAACCATTCTTTAGTTGTAAATTCTGTTCCATCATATAACTTTTGGAACATTCTCTTCTGGTATGGGATGTGGAATTGAAATTGTGCCTAAAATTCGGGCACATCTTCTGATCGATTTTGGATATTTCGGACTGTTCCAGTTGCTGGACACGTTTTAGCATTTTACTACTACTGTTGAAAAATGAGAAAAATCTCCAAGCAACTAACAGGCTTTTGACAACAACAAAAACCTATCTTTATATGTGTAATAAATGGGCTACTTACATTATGTGTATTTCTGATGGGTGTTATTCTTTTCCTCTTTGAATGGTAAGTGGACTTGAACCCAGAGCCTGGGTTATGAAAGAATTTCCAAGAGATGTAAACGTAATAATATTGGTCTAATAAAAAAAAACGTATACTTATGTTTGGTGAGTTTTCCCTATTTTTCTTATCAGATTTTCTACTTTTAGGTAAAAATATTTGACTTCTAAACTTCATGTCATATCTTTTCCAGAATGTAACACCAAACTGGGTAGAATATCAGGAAGTTCCAGTCCTTATGGAAAATGGAATGCCCATTAGAGTGGAATTGACAAAAAAATTACAAGGAAGCCACCCTAAACAGCTTATCAGGATTGTACATGTTGGCTCTATCCTTCTTATGTTATAGGACAAAGTCAGTGTCGTAGGCAATGGGCCTTATCATGTATTATAGTTTCAGACTACAATGTGCTATGGAATAGAAGGGACTGGACATAGGGTCTGCTATCTTGCAAAGCCCTGTTGTCTTTGTTCTTCGTTTTCCTTTAGGTTTCATTCTATCTATTTCTTCTTCCTTTCCTTCTTCTTTCTTTCTAGTATTTTCAGTTTAAAGGGCTATTCCATGGATAAGCTTTGGACAGCTATCTTATCCCTTTAATTTTTTAGTGGATAGCCATCTTATCCCTTGATATTGGATGACTAAAAGAGGGAGAGGAGATGAGCATTGCAAATAATTTCTTGGAAAAGGTTATCCCCCAAATAAGTCAATCCTTTGAATGGCTTTACATGCATAGTTATCCCATGTCGAATGCCCCTAAAGAAAATAACATGGTGTTACACTCTCTCTCTTCCTCTTCTTGCTCCCATTGTTTGCTAATGTCCAATATGTATCAATCTGAAGGTATTTGCTAGGGGTTATAAAAGTCACTGGTTTGTAATGTTTGTAGATGGCCATCTCTTAAGGTATCATAGTATGATCCTTGACACCCTAGATCCATGCTTCTCTTTGCTATTTGTCAGGATTCTCATTGTTTTATCTGGTTTAAACATTAAAGTTGTCCCTCTGTAACAAGTCATGGATTAGCAACCTTGAAGACTGTTGCCTTATTTTCTATGTAGTGACTGGTCTTAATATGAATCTAAAGCATAAGGAATTTTCTCAGGCGACATGCATCGGAGCCCGGATGTAGTGGGAAGTGGATAAGGCTGCTAGGGCGTTTCCTCATAAGCAATGCGCTGCTTTGGATCTTGGATGTAGAGGAAAATTGGCAAGGGATGTTAGGGCATTCCCCCATAAGCGACACGCTGCATTGGATCTGGATGTATTGGTTCTCGTGTCGTTCTAGATGTATGCGAATAAAGAGATTAACTTAGGAAAGTAAGATTCGTATTGCCACATGGAATATAGGCGCATTGATAAGTAGAGTATGGAGTTAGTTGATATGATGAAAGGTAGGAGAGTCAACATAGCTTGTGTCCAAGAAACCAAGTGGAAAGGGGCCAAGCTTTGGTATTTAAAGGATAAAGTTGTAGACATTAGAAGAACTAGTGATAGAATTTTACTGATAAAACTTGTTCTGGGAGAAGATCATAAATGTTAAAAGGGCGTATGCCCCATAGGTAGGGTTAGAAGATAGAATCAAGAGAAAATTCGGGGAAGATATGGAGGGAGTAATGTAAGAAATTTCCAACACAGAGGGGATATTTATAGGAGCAGACTTAAATGGTCATGTAGGAAAAAAAGAAGAAAGATATGATATGGTACATGAAGTGTAGGGTATTGGAGAAAGAAATGAGATGGGGGAAGCTATCCTCAGTGTAGGGTTGTCATATAACCTAGTTCTAGTAAACACATACTTTAAGAAGGGGTATGAACACTTACTAACCTTTAAAAGTGGATCATATAAAAGCCACTTAGACTCTTTGTTGCTTAGGTATACTGAGAGATCAATGTGTAAGGATTGTAAGGTTATACTCAATGAGAGTTTAACCACACAACATAGATTATTGGTTATTGATATTTATATTTAGAGATGAAAGAAAGGAAAGAAACTTAAAAGGTGTCCAAAAACTAAGTTGTGGAACTTAAAAAGAGAAAAGATAATATCATTCACAAACAAGTTGATGGTACAAGGAAAGTGTAACTATGAAACAGAAGTAAACACCATGTGAATTGATTTGGCCAAGTCCATTAAGAAAGTGGCAAAGGATGTTCTAGGAGAATCTAAATTTAAAAGGCAATCGGTAAAGGAAACTTGGTGGTGGAGTGAAAAAGTGCTAGTAGTTATTAAAAGGAAACGGTTGTATTTTAAAGCATGGCAGAGGACTAAAAATAGCAAAGACTTTGAGCAGTATAAGAGTGTTAAAAAGGTTGCTAAGAGAGTAGTGTGTGAGGCTAAACTCAAGGCTTGTGATGATCTCTATAATTGATTAGGGTCAAGAAAAGGTGAGAAAGATGCGTTCAAACTTGCACAAAAAAAGAAGAGAATGGAAGAGTAAGGACTTAGACCATGTTAAATGCATTAAAAGTGATGAACAAAGATACTCATCAAAGATGATGAGATCAATCAAAGGTGGGAAAAGTTACTTTAAAAAAATTATTAAATGACAAATGTAAAGACAATATAGAGATTGAAAGATAAAAGAAGGGCAGCCCAGTGCATGAAGCTCCCATGTAGGCGGGTTTGGGGAAGGTGCAGAGCACAAGGGTCAATAGTAAACCCAAATAACATTGGATTGCAAAGATATGATCATAGGATTAGTATATGTGAAGTGAAAGAGGCTTAGAAAAAAGATGAAATCAGGAAAGGCCTTGGGGTGCAATGGTATACCAATAGAGGTTTGGAAGTATGTGGGAGATACTAGAGTAGTTTGGTTGACATAGTTGTTTAACAAGATTGTAGAATCGAAAATGTCAAATGAATAAAGGAAAAGCTCTATCGTACCAATTTATAAGAAAAAAGGAGATGTACACAATTGCACTAATTATCATGGGATCAAACTTATGAGCTATACCATGAAACTTTGGGAAAAAGTAATTGAGAAGAAGCCACGGCATGAGACTTGTCTATCGGAAACTAGTTGGTTTTATGCATGGGAGGCTACCATGGAAGCTATTTTCCTCCTTAGATAATTGATGGAGAAATATAGGAAGAGAAGGAAGGATCTTCACTTAATCTTTATTGACTTAGAAAAGCTTATGATAGGGTCCCAGAGAGTTGATGTGGTAGGTGTTGGCAAGAAAGGTGTTTCACGGGAATACGTTGATATAATTAAGGAGCATGAGGGAGCGGTAATAAATGTGAGGGCTACTAGTAGAGAAACCGATGATTTCCTCATCACCATAGGATTGTATCAAGGATCGGCATTGAGCCCATACCTCTTTATGTTGGTTGTGGATGGAGTTAGCGAAACATCTGCATGAGGAGATTCTGTTGTGCATGTTATTTGTAGATGACATAGTTTTGATTGATAAGACAATGGAGGGTGTAAACACAAAGTTAGAGTTGTGGAGAGATGTTATAAAGTCTAAAGGATTTAAAATTAGCCGAATTAAGATAGAGTATATGGAATGCGATTTTAGCAAGGAGAGGAGTGAAAGGGAAACACAGGTAAAGATTGATAACTAAGAATTACCCGAAAAAGACCCCTTTTGACAGTTGGGATCGATAATTCATGAAAGTGAAGAGATTGAGAGGGTTGTTATCATGTTATCTAAAGAATTCATGTGTGTTGGAATAAATGGAGATGTGCCTCTGGAGTTTTGCGTTATAGGCAGGTAGCACTTGCATTGAAAGGAAAATTCTATAGGATGGATATGAGGCTGGCCATGTTCTATGGATCAGAGTGTTGGGCACTTAAAGCACAATGTATACATAGGATGAGCGTAGCCGAAATGAGGATGTTGAGATAGATGAGTTGTCAGACAAGAAAGGATAGAATTAGAAATGAAGACATTAGAAGAAACTTGGGAATAACACCAATAGGTAACAAGATGATAGAGGGTAGACTTAGATGGTTTGAACATGTCCAAAGGAGACCAAGAATGGTAGGAGTGAGTCAATTTAAGTCAAAGGCTTTAAAAGGGTAAGAGGAAGGCGTAAAAGGATGTGGATAGAAGTGGTGAGAAAATATTTAAAAACTTTTGGACTAAATAAGGCCATGGCATGTGGTAGAGGGGAATGGAGGACCAAGATTTGTGTAGCAGACCCCTAATTGGGACTAGGCTTTGATGATGATGTCTAGAAATGCATATGATTTAGTAGGTACTTTGTCTAAGGAAGGGGTCAATTGGGTGAAGCTCAGCAGGGAATGTCTCTTTCCTATTTTTGTTTGTCTTTTGTTGTGTTTGGCCATAACATTATAATGCTTAACTTCTTTTCTAGCTCTTGGCATGGGGTCATCCCAAACTAAGGCTGCAATACTCTTTATCATTAACTTCTTCACTGTTATCTTTCAACATGTATGTTTGGATGTACATGCTTGTGCAATATGTGCGTGTATAAATGTACTTTACATGTATAGTGTTCACTTTACTGTAATTCTTATTTGTCTTTGAGCATCATTATATTTTCCAATTACAGGCTCTTGCTGGTGGTCCCTTGGTGCAAGCCCGCAACTTTGCTGTCATGACTAGTGTAAATGCAGGGATATCTTGTGTTATGAAGAGAATAAGAGGAGTAGAGGATGTCCAAACAAGGTTAGTGGGGTCCTTGGTCCTTTTTATACTTCTATCTTCGATTGAACTTGTCTATTATTTCTATTTTCTATTTTTTATTTTTTGGTTTAGTCAATTGGGAAGATCAAACTAAGTAGACACAAAATGCCCTACTGGAATGGATGGAAAGCTTCCAGCATATAGTGTTCCTTGTCAGTCGATCTAATGCATAACTAACTCAACATGTCTAGCCTTGAGTATATGTAGAAGTTAAGCTGAAGCTTTATGTTATTAAGTGGAAAAAAGAACTGAAACAACAAAAGGATAGTGGACATCTTTGAGTGGAGCAATAAAAAAAGGGGCAGCCCCGGTGCATGAAGCTCTTTCCTATGCGGGGTCAGGAGAAGGGGCGGATCACAAGGGCCTAAAGTACACAGCCTCACCTTGCATTTTGCAAGAGGCTATTTCCACGCCTTGAACCCGTGACCTCAAGGTCACATGACAACTTTTACCAAGTGGAGTAATGCAATGCAAAATATGAGACATAATACTCCCCAATATTCCAAAATTTTATCTACTTCATAGTGAAGCCTTGAATGAAATTAAGATTTTGAATGTGGTCAAAATACACAATGAAAGTGAATTATTTGCTTTCTTTGTATTGAGGCAAAAATTAGTTGAAGCTTTCTTTTGATTTCTCTTATAAGAATATTTGAACATGAAGGAAGAGATGGTTAATCCGGCACTTGTGAACCTTTCCATTACTGAAAGCAACCTTATGGAAATGATTTCAGAATCTAATACAAATACATGGCTGTCTAATTACAGGTTAGCATATCCTTGGTGAATTACTTTATATTCTTAGGAATGTTTACCCTAGATAAGATCTATTTGCCTCAGCTTCTCATCCACAGTGACAAACACTGCATCGGATCCCCAATGTAGTGGAAAATGGGCAAGGATTGCTAGGGCATTCCCCCGAAGCTATGCGTTACATCGCATCCAGCATGTAGTGGAAAATAGGTAAGGGCTGCTAGAGCGTCCCCTTGGAAGCAACGCATTACATCAAAGCCCAGGTGTAGTGGAAAGCAGGCATGGGTTCATGTCATGGGGGTCTAAAAGTGTGTGGATAAATAGGCTAGCTTAAGAGCATAAAATTCGCATTGCTACATGAAACATAAGGACATTGACAGGTAAAAGTCTGGAGTTAGTAGATACGATGAAACGTAGGAGACTCAACATTGCTTGTATCTAAGAAATCAAATGGAAAGGGGCTAAAACTAGAGAAATTGATGGGTATAAGCTCTAGTACATAGGAAAGGATAATAACAGAAATGGGGTAAGGATAGTGGTAGTTAAAGAATTAAGGATAAAGTTGTAGACGTTAAAAGAATTAGTAATAGAATTATAATAATAAAACTTGTTCTGGGAGCGAAGATCATAAATGTTATTAGTGCATAAGCACCACCAGTAGGGTTAGAAGATATAATCAAGAGATAGTTTAGGGAAGATATGGAGGGAGTTATACAAGAAATTCCCAACACAGAGGGGATATTTATAGGAGCAAACTTAAATGACCATATAGAAAAAGAAAAGGAAGGATATGATATTGTATTGAAGAACGAAATGAGATAGGGGAAGCTATCCTCGATTTTGTTGGCATACTAGCTTTTGCAAACACATTCTTTAAGAAGAAGGTTGAACACTTAATAACCTTTAAAAGTAGACTCCATAAAAGCTAACTATACTTCTTTTTTACTTAGGAATATCGAAAGATCAATGAGTAAGGATTGTAAGGCGATACTTGGTGAGAGTTTAACCTCATAAAATAGGTTAATGGTTATGAATAGCTATATTAAAAGATGGAAGAAGGGAAATGAACTTAATATGTATCTTAAAACAAAGTGGTGGAACTTAAAAGGGGAGAAAATAACTTCACTCATTAATAAGTTGATGGTGGAAGGAAACTGGAATAATGAAACAGAAGTAAACACCATGTGGATTAATATGGTTGAGTCTATTAAGAAAGTGGCAAAAGATATCCTAGAAGTATCTAAAGGTAAAAGGCAATTAGAGTGAAACATTGCAAAAAATTATTAAAGAAAAACGAGTGTGTTTTAAAGCATAAAAGCATGGTAAAGGATTAGAAATAATGAAAATTATGAACACTAAGAATGCTAAAAAGATTGCTAAGAGAATAGTAAATGAGGCTAAACTCAAGGAATATGATGATCTCTATAATAAACTAGGAACAAGAAAAGGTGAGAAAGATGTGTTTAAACCTGCAAAAATAAGAGAATAGAAGGGTAAGGACTTAGACCACGTTAAGTGCATTAGAAGTGATGAACAAAGGGTACTAGTCAAAGATGACGAGATCAAATAAAGGTGGAAAAGTTACTTTCAAAAATTGCTAAATGACAATTGCCATGAGAATATAAGGATTAAAAGTACTATAAACCTAAGTAACATTGGGCATTATAGATATGACCGTGGGATTAGAATACTTAAAGTGAAAGAGGGCTTGAAAAAGATGAAATTAGGAAAGGCCCTAGGGCCCGATGGTATACCAATAGAGGTTTGGAAGCATAAATATTGAAGTAGTTTGGTTAACAAAGTTGTTTAACAAGATTATAAAATCAAAGAAAATGCCGAATGAATGGAGGAAAAGCTCCATTGTATCAATTTATAAGAATAAGGAAGATAAACAGAGTTGCACTAATTATCGAGGGATCAAAGTTATGAACCACACTATGAAACTTTTTAAAAGAGTGAATGAGAAGAGGCTACGACATGAGACAATTGTATCAGAGAACCAATTTGTTTTCATGCCTAGGAGGTCTACCTGGAAGCTATTTTCTAACTAAGACAATTGATAGAGAAATATAGGGAGATGAGGAAGGACCTCCACATGGTCCTTATTGACTTAGAGAAAGCTTATGATAGGTTCCCTAGAGAGTTAATATGGAGGGTGTTGGGTGAGAAAGGGGTTATGCGGGATTATATAGACATAATTAAAGATATGTATGAGAGAGCAATAACAAATGTTAAGATCACTAGCAGGGAGATTAGTGATTTTTCTATGACTATAGGATTGAACCAAGGATCGGCATTGAGCCCGTACCTTTTCACGTTGGTTATGGACGAATTAACAAAACATTTGCACGAGGAGATTCCATGGTGCATGCTATTTGCAAATGATATAGTTTTAATTGATGAGACAATGAAGGGTGTAAATACAAAGCTAGAGTTATGGAGAGAAGCATTAGAATCTAAAGTTTTTAAAATTAGCTGAATTAAGATAGAGTATAAAAAGGGCAGCCCTATATGGAATGCAATTTTAGTAAGGAAAGGAGTGGGAGTGGAGCACCAATAAAGATTGATAACCAAGAAGTCCCCATAAAAGATCACTGTTGGTACTTAGGATTGATGATTTATGAGAGTAGGGAGATTGTGAGGGAGGTTGCCCAGATAATCCAATCGGGTTGGAACAAATGGAGATGCGCATCTAGAGTTTTGTGTGATCGGTGGGTGCCACTCAAATGAAAATTCTATAGGATGACTATAAGGTTGGCTATGCTATATGTATCAGAGTGTTAAGCAGTTAAGGAACATCATGTTCATAGGATGATTGTAGTGAAAATGAGGATGTTGAGTTGGATGAGTGGCAAGACAAGAAAAGATAGAATTAGGAATAAAAATATTAGAGGAAACTTAGGGGTAGCACCAATAGGTAACAAGATGAGGGAGATTAGACTTAGATGGTTTGGACATGTCTAGCGTAGACCAAAAATGGCACTGTTTAGGAGTGAGGCAAAGCAAGTCGAAGGTTCTAAAAGGGCTAGGGGAAGGCCCAAAAGAACGTGGGTAGAAGTGGTGAGAAAAGATTAAAAAACTTTGGGACTACATGAAGCATTGATACTTAATAGAGGGGAATGAAGGAACAAGATTCATGTGGCCGACCCCTAATCGGGATAAGGTCTTGATGATGATGATGATGTTTTTTTTTTCTCCCCTTTTTATGGTAGCAACTTGAGGTTTAATGGGTAACCCATAACCCATGAGTGCCTCGAACCCAAGACCTAAGCACTGGAAAAGCTCTTCTAATGCCACTGCAATAGAAGGCCTCATCATCATCATCAAGACCTTATCCCCCTTAGGAGTCAGTCACGTGAATCTTGTTCCACCATTACCCTCTATTTCTTTGAATAGAACTTATCGAACACAACCAGCTAACAATATAAAAGCTCTCGAATGAGCTACTTTTGATAGTTGGACATTGCTTCATGCATTCAGCATGGTAGGTTCTAACATATATTTGAATATATCTATTTGGAGAAGAAGTAATATAGTGTCTCCCCTGGGGTTACGGAAACCTTGTACAAGAAGTAGCTACTAAGTTCATTTTGGGTAGGCTATCTGGATGCTTATTAGCTTGATCCAGGGATATACAAAAAGAGAACAAAAACTGCGCAGGGATGGATCTCGAATCTGAAAACAAAACGATCAACCTCTTGGGGTTTTCATTCATGGGCATTTCATAGGAAGAAATTATCACTCTCCCTTCTTCATGTGTGGAAGGGAAGAGCTTGTTGAAAGTTGGTACTGAAAAAATATCATTCTTCACTGCTTGAAATTTTAGACTTATGGAACATAACTTTGGTTGCTATGATATTGCTTCAAATGCCTAAATAGAAGATAATTATGTAAGTTTGTAGGTTTTTGAACAACTTTTTGAATTGTCCAAGGAATTATTTCATACGATTTGTTGTGTAAAAGTTGTACAGACTGCATAGGTGATAGATCGGTTAATCTTTTGAGTTTTTTCACTTATCCAAGCTGTTCATCTGATTTGGCTATTTCAGATGGTTTAAGTATCAAAAATCTTGTGTAATCAATAAATCTAAATCCCAGGTTTTTCAACTTTTCAAAGCCCTTAGGGGTATTCTCTTTTTCTTTCTTTCTTTTTTTTGGTGATTTTATGTTACACCATCTATTTAGGACTTTAAATATTGAAAGAAACAGGGATTTACAGTTATCATTTAGATGAGATTTTTGGTACTTAGGCCCATTTAGATAGAGCCTAAATCTGATGAACGGCTTGTATCAAAAACTCAGAAAGGTGGGCTGACCTACCGTTTTTTTAAAGACACATTTTATACAACTTCGATACAACCGGCTCTATCAAACAATTTCTTCGGATAGTACAGCCTGCTCGAATCATTCCCAATCTCGTCAATCCAAAACTAGGTCTGCAGAATCCACACATCAGGGAGCTATTTGAGGTTACCCATAGATGAATGCTATGGTTTTTGGCTGTATCCTATTTTTTTTATGCATGTTTTAAGAGCATAACATGTTTCTATTATCCAGATTGATTTTCTGTATCTTATGGTTCCTTCAAAGTAATTATTATATATAAGGAATAGCTACTAAATACTGTCGCACAACTTTACCAACAGATTATTCAGATTCCGATAGCTTATGTCTGTTTAACCACTGGATCTGTGAAATTTGATTCGTGTATAAGACTTGGAAGTTACAAAGATCGAAAAGGATATAACTGAAAGTTGAAGAAAAACATGTTGAGTGGCAGAAACCTGCATACCAAGTCAAACCTGTATGAAATCGAAGGTTGTGCCTATGGCCTGGGAAAGTTGAACAATATATTAACACAAATAAGTAAAAGAGTCAGAATGCTCATAAATTTCTGATCTTAGGTCACTCAGCAACCTTGTATAATCATGTTTTGTCTTAACTTCTTGGGAATTATATCATAAACTTTCTTTTTATAGTCTTTCATTTATTTTGTTTATGAACTTCAGAATTAGATAACCTGGAACAGGATGGCAAAATGGATTTCTCCAAGTAATATTTTCAAGTGGTTCCTTTGCTAGGATACAAAAAACTGGCATTCCTCATGGCCAGTAAGTAGAGTGAGACAGCCTTTGCTTTGTTTTTATCAAAATTGTGAAAATGAAATGGCATCAAGAAGGAATCTCATGTTCTATTCAGTTCTCTTTGTGATATTTCCATTGGAATCTATGTAGCCAGGGGAGCAAGGCACAACTAAACTCAAGCGGTGCACCTGCCACCTGAAGGGCCTAGGCATGTGCTCTAATCATGAGCACAAAAATAAATATTTAAAAATCCAAAAAATTCCAAAAATCCTAAAATGTAAGAAAAGCATAGGAATATAATTCCACGATGAACTATTACCCAAACATGCTAATTGCTATGAACAAAATAATATAATTTACAGGCAAAGTCAAGTCAAATAACATTTATGATGAAATAGAATTTACAAAACAAAAAACTATAAGAGTTCAGCCATGGTTATGAACGTGTGACCGTGAACAAGTATTTGAGACTTTCTAGTTTAATTTAAGAGTTTAAGACTACTAGACCTCACTTCACTTTAGTCATCCATGGAGGGAGATTATCATCAGAGCTATCATCTTCCTCATCAATATATGTAGTAGGACCAACATCTTGACCTTATAACTCCTTGTCCTCCTTAGAACCAATTTTCTCCTCTAGTTTTGCAACTACTTGAGACATGTTCCTTTGGCTCTGGCTTTGTCTCCTCTGTCCCTAGTACTATCTAGTAGGGGAAGCAACACGTGAATTGGTTTCAGTAGCACGCTCAACGTCATCTCATAAGAGGTCATCATTTGGATAGACAAGGCCATCTTTAGCATCTGCTTGAATGATCCACTCATCACTCTCATCTTCTTCTCTTAAGACAATAGGATTTGTATGTGTATGCAATCTTAAATGATCTCATGTTGATGGCGGAGATGCTAATTATATTGAACATATACCAGATCGTTCAACATTTTTGCGCGCAACCTATTTCTCTTCTTTATGTAGACCTGGAATAAAATATTAAATTATAAGTAATGGATAATGGGTAATTATATTGCTCTACAATTTAGTAAAGTAAGACTTACATTCTCAAAGACACTCTAGTTCTGCTCACAAGGAGATGCACTACGTCTGGAGAGGACTTTGATGGCAAGTTTCTGAAGAATTAGGCATTCTAACCCACCACTTGCCTATATAAGTAAAATAACAGTTAACACTTAGGAAATAAAAAGGAAGAAAATTAAGGAACCTAATACTCAAGAAAAAAGATTTGAAAATTATAAAGGGCTTATAAGGGTCATGCTCTCTCTTCAATTTGGCCAAATCATTCGCGAACAAGCCTACTTCACTTTTATATAGGCTGCTTGTCAATCACCTTACTTGCATCCTTCTGATTTGTAGATAAGGTATTGGTGATATCAAATAGGCCTTGATTAATAAACAAATTGGCCTCAACATTTTCTTGTCTATTGTAGTAGAATGCAGGGTTAAGGTAATAACCAGCTGCATGTAAGGGTTGACAGAGCTGATTCATCCATCTACCGTTTACAATGTCACAGATATGAGTGGCCTTTTGCTCATTCTCTTTAATGTTTGCTTTAATCTTTTCTTTAGCTTGTGCCACAGCCTTTTAAATATAGTCCGTTGCAAGCTTTTCTTTAGTATTTACCAGCCTCAACACCTCTAAAAGTGGGGTCATTAGCTTCAAACAAAATGAGATATTGTTCCAGAAGCCGTTACAGCTGACAATATTTTGAACTTTTTGACCAACCTGTGTATTGCTCCACACTTGACAGTAGAACGTCTCCCTCAGCTCCACCCTCACATTGTGAATGCTCTCTAAGCTCATGAAGTTGGTGGCGAAACGGGTGACCCAAGTCTGACCAATTCTCTTTACTTGGTCATTGTCTCATCATGGGTATTACTGTATATGAAAGCAATCATTGCACTTGTTTCTCTCATGATAGCCTCTACTTTCAACAAATTTTCAATGTCTTACAGTATCAAATCGACATAATGTGCCACACAGGTTGTCCAAAATAAATGCTTCCTTCTTATTTGTAATATCTCCTAGCAGGTACATAAGTTTATACATTGTCCGTGATGACCTATAATAAGCAATGAAATTCAAGAGTAACAAAAACAAAATTGAGGCTAGGAGGAGGGATTGCTTGGACAACTTTTTTCTCTAGGATGTCATCTATGACATCTTCCAACATCAATTGATTTTAGAAAAACTATCCCAATTGGACAGTTCATCAAGAAATCTCCCTGGTAAGGTTCTTCACTTTGCATCGAATTAAACCACCTTTTGATCAGGGTGTGACTCTTGCCATTGGTCTACCAATTTGACATTATGGAGCACCAATGTCATGTCCAATCTTTTCTGAAATCTTGAACGAATTCATTCGTCTTTTCAACTTGTTTTTTAAGAAGAGGCACCCTCAACTCATGGTAAGAGGGTGCCTTGAAACCTTAACATAAAAGAATACCCGAGTTAAAACTTAAAACTCAAAAAACATGCATAAAAATTATCAACATGTGAGTGAAAAAAAAAGGAAAAAAGAAAGAAAAAAAAACCCCCATGTACCTAGATTATATTGTGGAACCGACTTAAACATGGTTTGAAATGATTAACATTGAGTGACATTAAAGTTCATGCCATTCTAATAAAATGAACTCAAAATATTATTTTTTGTAGTTTTTTTTTTAGAAAAATGAAAAAAATGGAATATAACTTAAAAAGAAGCTAAATCCCTGGCAAACAAACAAGAAAATCAAATGGAATGTTTGTTTCTACCTATAGAACAAGAAACTATCAAGATTTATAAAAAAAAGTAAGCCACAAATGAAAAAATAAAAAAAAGGTACTGGTTTTTACGTTTTTCAATATAAAATAGGGTTTTAGATTGAAGATTCATGAATCCATACCTTTTCTTCGCTTAGATTTTAAAAGCTTGAAGAGGAATGGTCTTTTCCCAATAAGAGAAAATAGGGTTGGAAGATGAGGAAATATGAAAAATTAAGTTTGGGTTTTTTAATAGTTCGTAACTTGCACCTAGGCGTCGGAGGTGCACCTGGACACAGGCGTCTCAACCCACCTATGACTTTACTAAATCCAGGCACAATTCATGTGCTTGGAGCCTAGGCGTGCCTCTAACTACACATATATTCCATATGTAAAAGGAGGTATTGGGTTCAAAAAATGCCTATAGAGGGGTTGTGTATGGTTGATCTTTTACTTATTAAGATATCTGTTTCTTAAGGACTAATGTGGTTCACAAGTCCATAACATATTGTACATTTTGGTATTTATTGGGCCATATGACTCAATAGAGTTTGTGTATTTGATGATTTAATTTATTGTCGTCATGTGAACTTGAGGTCACGGGTTCAAGGCATGGAAACACCCTCTTGCAAAAATGCAAGGTAAGGCTGCCTACTATGGGCCCTTGTGGTTTGCCCCTTCCTCGGACCCCGCATAGGCGGGAGCTTCGTGTACCGGGGCTGCCCCCTTCTTTATAAGTGTATCAACATGCAATATATTGATTGGGTGGGGTTTGGGTGGCTAATAATGCTCTTAGTGGTATTCTGTGACATCATGGAGGTGGTATGGTGAGCTGGAGCTACATTGAAGGTTGGATATAGACTAAGATCCTTGGTCTAATTAGATCCCATAGCAGGAGCTGCACCTGCTTACTTCAGGATTCCATATGCTACGATTTTTTGAAACAAATTTGATTAAGAGATTCTTTCTTTCTTGGTAGTCACTCTGATGGAGATATGTTGTGCAATTACTGCCTTAAAGAACCATCAAATTGAGAACTATTTTGTTTTGCACTAGTGAGCAGAAAGAATATATGACTTCGTCAGTAGAAGAAAAAGAACCAAGTGAGCTTCCATTTGAAACTTGGATATGGGCATGTGTGTAGCTGTTGGACATGGTATGGGTGAAGCAGCAAATTCAGGTTGTTTGATAAAAGGACAGCCTCATTGCACGAAGCTCCCACATATGAGGGGTCCCGGGAAGGGGCGGACCACAAGGGTCAATAATACGCAAGCTTTCCTTGCATTTTTCAAGAGGCTGTTTCCACACCTTGAACCTGTGACCTTAAGGTCACATAACGACAACTCCACCGTTGCTCCAAGGCTCCCCTTCAAGTTGTTTGATAAGATGGGGAAATTCGTAAGGGTGTCTTAATCTGTCACAAAACAATAGCAAGCTGTTAGGAAAAACTGCATGGTCTAGGCTGGAGTCCAACTTCATGCCACTCTCCAACAACACATGCATAAACCTTTTTATCTCATGACAGTAACAATTTTCTCTACTAAACAGAAGTAAAGAGAAAAAGCAAAACCTATAAAACCCTTTTTTCCCCTTTAAACAATAAACATTAGCAACAGAAAACCTATTAAACATTGTTGAGGGGTCTGCCTAGAGAAAATAAAGCACTGATTTTTATAGACCTTACTCTTAATGATGGAATGCCCATTCAGCTTGGGAGCAGTACCATGTTGATTGCCTCATTATGGCCAACTAGATCTATGAGCTCTATCAATATAGAGTATGCTGTGAGGGACCCAGTGTTTTTGGACATTGCAATTGATTCTGTACACAAATAATAGGCATAAATCTGTGTGACATTTTAATTGATTCTATACACATATACATACATTTATGTAATATGTGTATGTGTGTGGGTGCTCGCACCTGCCTGTGTGTCTATGTATGTGTATGGTTGTGTTTATATACTATGTTGGAAACACCACAAATCCTTGTACCATATGATTAATATTATCACAATATACATTTAGTTAGTAGAGCTTTGTTAACTTAGTTTGACTTATTATTATTTTCATAAAGTTGCTTCACCGTGTCATTCATGCAGTATGGTGGCGGCTTTTGCTTCGGGAGCTGCATTTTCACTAGTCAGTGGCATGGGAGGGCCAACTCAGGCAGCCAATGTCATCACATCAGGAGTTTTCTTTGCACTTGTTCAAGGTGGCATTTTTGAGGTGAAGATTGAGCAGTTGCACCCAATTTTAAACATCTTACGGTCTTACCTCATTTTATCTTAGTGTTTTACTTGGTTAAGGTTCCAGCTATTGGCCACGGTAAATTTACTTGCTTATATCTATTTAATGTACTTTGTAAGATTCTACAACTATTGAGTGGAACTTATAGGAATTTCAGCTGAGGCTGTTGCTCAGTTCATGCTTCAAAATCTTAACTCATGATTTTTTCCTGTTTTAATATCAAGACTGCTATTCCCGAGGAAGTGGTTGTTTTCAGTAACAAACTGCTTCTATATATCTAAAAGGAGGCTCCCATATAGGCCTCGTATTTGATTTAAAATATTAGCACATATCTGCAAGGATTTCAGTCTTTTCACGAGATCTCCAAGTAATACAAAGTAGGGAAATTTATGAAATAACATCCTGCTCTCAGATGACTGTTGGAACTTATTAGGCCATCATGTTTTTTGTTTGTAAGCAGACAGGACTGCCCCTATAAGTTTGAAAAATTCAAAATATAACTGCGGTGTGATCTCTTCAAATTATATGGTTGGTTTCAACTTATGAGTCAACATGCTGCCATTACAATTTTACTAGCATTGTTATGGCTTGTGGTCTTTTGCAAAGTAAATAAATGGCAGTCGGTGGTTTACAATTTTGAAGAAGTCAGCTGCTCTTTTTTAGGTAGTTAAAAACCATAGGTTTCCAGCTCTATTTCTCATTTCTGTTGGTGGTTTACAATTTTGAAGAAGTAAGGTGCTTTTTTTTAGGTAGTTAAAAACCATAGGTTTCCAGCTCTATTTCTCATTTTTGTTGGTCGCTCACACAACAAGATAGTAATATTTATATAGTAGAAAGAATATTTACAGACCTGGGCCTGGTAGGGCCCATGAAAATATCTACAGACTTGGGGCTTGTGGGGTCATGGACATTTTTAACAGATGTGGGTCAAACAAAAAGACAAAATAACAAAAAGGTTGTGGAACGTTCTATCCAACATCAGAGGATTGTGTTTGTGACACCTTGTTGCAAGGGTATTGGCTCCCTCATTGGCTTCCTGATAAATGAGGCTTCCAGTCTGGTGCAGGAGCTGCTCAGCATCCTCATTATCCACTAGAAATTTGTCATATAACATTTTGTTCTCAGACTACTTTTGGAATTTATTACGCCTGCATGTTTTTATTTGTAAGAAGACAGGACTAACACTACAAATTTGAAAGGGCGAAAATATAACTCTATTGTTATCTCTTCCAATTATGAGGTTAGTTTCAACTTGTGAAGTCAACTTAATGCCATTAAAATTTTACTAACATTGTTATGGCCGGTTATTTATGCAAAGTAAATGAAAAGCTCAGGTGTGTTTTACTATTTTGAGGAAATCAGGTGCTTTTGTTTTGATAGTTAAAAGCCATAGATTTCTAGCTCAGTCTCTCTCTCTCTCTCTCTCTCTCTCTCTCTCTCTCTCTCTCCTCATCACACAACAAAATAGTATATTTATATAGTGGAAACAATATTTACAGATCTGGGCCCATTAGGGCCCATGACCATATGTACATTCTTAGGGGCCTAGGTATGCCCACTAAACCAAATGAAAGGCAGGATAACAAAAAGGTTGGGGAATGGTTGGCCACCTCATTGGCTTCTTGATAAATGTGGTTTAGGGTCTGTTGCTAGAGTTGCTTCAGCATCCTGATAGTACGACCGAGCATTTGCCTGAAATTCTAGTGCAGGATCCTTTGGTCCTTGACAGTATTGATTATGATTTGTGAATCACCTATAATCTGCAAAATGCATAACATGGGGATTCTTTTTTAGTTCAAGACCAAGTAATGAAGCCATCCATTTAGCATAGTTATCAGTATGAGATCTCAAGTAGAAACTAAAGCCAACCACAAATATACCAATTGATTCACGAAGAACACCTCCAGCTTCAGTTGACCTTGGATTCCAAGGGTCAATCAAATGAAGCTTAATTGCATTTGGTTATGTGGAGGTGGGTATCATTGATGTACATTCATTAAGGTCCATAGTTATAGAGATCCACTTGATGCCAAAACCTCAAAAGGGGTATTGGTTATTCAAGCAACAGTTGCTTGCTATTCATTCTAGAGTTTCTTCAAATCAAGTGGTTTATGTTGATGAAGCACTAGGTTGTGAGTGTTCTATCGTCCAGGCCACACAGCATTGGCCCAAAGATAGAATGAAGGGTTTTCAAAAATGAAGGGTTATTTGAAAAAATGGCCAGAAAGGTGGCCATCTGAGATGGCAGAATGTAGGTCTGTGTACTTGGGTTGTTCTCCAAACACTTACACAAGCCAGTCACACAGAGGCCTTAGTGTCCTGCACTGTAGTTGGTGGGAAGTAGTTTCTGGACCCTTACCCTGAAAGCGCAGACTGATCAAGTAAATGGATCAGTTTAGCTGGGCTTTCGTTGATATTTGAATGTGGAGTTCCAGCCAGAGGAATGGTTTGACGATGGCTGGCACTGAGAAGTCCATAAAGCTTGCCAAATAGGGTAAGCCATAAAACCTAGCAGCTTGATTATGAATTACCGTCACTGATTTGGTGGAGAAATCATTGTCAGCTATATGGTCCACATGAGCTCATCTTCCTGTTCAAGAAATGGTTGCGTTGCCAGAATGTTAAAGATGAGATGTTGAGATAATAGTTGCCAGAAGCACCATTGGGAGTTTGGATTTGTGCTTCCAGTTTGGAAAGCAAAATGCTTCTTTTGTTTCTCAGTTTTGCTCATTTGCAAGGATCTGATTCATGCTTGTGATTCACAAATTTGTGCTTCCCCACATTCTTGATTCTGGCCAAGTTGGTGAAGTTAAGATCCTTGGCAATGTTCTCTTCATGTCAACGACTTTCTGGCAGCATCAAGCTGGGGCCAGGGCTGTTATTGCAGTTGAATCAAAGGAGCTGTCAAATAACAAGCTTTCAGTCAAATAGCAAGTCTTCTTCTTCTTCATCCTCATCATCAACATGTTCTTCTTCTTCTTCATCTTTTCTGAGTCTTCTCAGCTACGACATACCAGTTGATCCCTTCTTATTCTTCCTCTTCCCTTCTTTTTCACTATCCATCAGTGGAGAGGGTTTCTTTTGAGAACTTCACTGTATAATTTGATTTAAGTTTATTAAAAACTTTGGGCTATATGTTTTAGCTTCTAAAGAAGATATCTTACTTGATAATGATAGTCCTTTTAACTTTAGCTTTAGAGAGAATTTGTCAGAGTCTTACTTGATAACAGCATTCCTGTCGTTCTTTTTAATTTTTAAAAAACTTAAAAAGATTAAAATAATAGTAGTAACAAAAAGGAAAATGTGATTCCCGCTTCTCACCCAAAAAAGTCATTTGCTTCTTGCTTTTGCTTCCTGCACTAGCCACTATGGTGCCAATTAATGGTACTGTTCAATGTAGCCTCCAAATTTGTGTGAGGTGAAAAGGAATTGGGACTTAACTCAAGCAAGGTCTACGCACCCACCAAAGAGTTCCTCCATAGATGAACTTGATGTCCATTTCTTACTTGCCATTTAAGGCATTGATGAAACAATGGGTTGGCCCTTTAATACAGCGTGCCATGTAACCAAATCTGAGGATTTGGGGCGCACATCCATGAAATGGCCATTATAGATATATTTTTGTGTAGTGGCTTGCAGCCAATTGGAGTTTTGGCTCTTCAATAGTTGCCTACCAATTTTTGCTTTCAATGCAAGGTTAACTTTGGAGAGCTTACGGATGCCATGACCCATGTGTCATTTCTGCATACGGACTTGGTCCCACTTGATGTTGTTTGAGAATGTTGCCATGACAAGTGAGCATTGGTTTTGGTCACGATGTAAGTATAGATTGAGGTATGGTAAGCTTGCCATGGCAAAGTTCGGGTATACACCATGCCATAGATTTTATTAGGGTGATCTACCAGCCCTCGATCCGTAAGATTTACTTCCAACCTTGTATGTTTCTTCTGGACTCAATCAATCATAGACTAAAACTCTTGTGTCCTAGGAAACAATTGAGTAAACATTCCTAAATGACTTTTTCTGACTAGATCTCCACTTACATGTAGGCTTTTTTGAAGAGCTCTCCAAAGAAGATGATGGAGTTGAGGGGAAAAGATGATGGACAACTTATGGTGGAGACTTGGAGACCAGCTTTCATAAGTGTAACAGATCAAGGATTTGAGAGATTTTACGGCTATTAGAAAGCGTAGCTTGAGCGAAGAGGATTAGATCATATGCAAATAGGTGAGATACTATGGGTAGCTGTTGGCCTCACTGGGTATGGATTAAAGGATCCATCACCAATGATGATGTAGGGCGGCATGCAAAATGACCTAATATATATGCTGAGATCATATCAGAATTAACTTAAAATAAGAAAACATAAATTAAACTACGACGAACACTTCAACATGCAGAAAATCAGTCTTACTTAGCATGCATAGCCTACAATGAGTTAGAGGATCTGTAGACTGCCCTAGATCTTTACCGATTAAGGTAAGATCGAAGTTTCAATCTAGGTCATCCCTCTAATTGACAAACAGTATTGATTGAGCTTCGAATTTAGGATTTAGGAATTTTGTGGAGGATAAGAATTCTATGTTATTACTGTTGCAAATCACGCAACAACATGCAGCTCAGAAATCATCCCTTAAAAGACAAGGTAAAAAGTAATACTTACAGAACAGGATGAAACAAAAGTGATTCGACTTTGTATTGAACGTAGCTTCACGCCCACAGGAAGTTAGAACGAGGAATCCACCAAATCTAATGAAAATTTCATTCATTATTCATCAAAAACTACATACACAAAAGAAAAAAGATCTTAAGTAGGGGACATCCAACCCTAATCTAGAGAAAAAGACAAAATTGCCCCTACGTAAGTCACAACACATTAATAGACCTAATACCCTTAGAGGTAAATATCCCAAGCAAACTAAACTATAACATAACATTTAAGAAAAAAAAAAAAAATAGTGGCATGATGGTCCCCATCAAATGGCTTAAGAGAATGCTGTGGAGAGGGCTTCCAAGCACACCACAATTGTATACGGAGACCATGAGTCCCCTTATTGGTTGCTGCCCTATGCTGTAAACCAAAGAGATATTCGGCCATTAACTAAGACTACAAACTGATGTGCTTGGATGCAACCTATAATAAGGTCACTGAGCAAGGAAGGGAAGTGAACTGGATGATAACTAAAAGGGCAGCCTAGTGCACGAAGCTCCCACGTATGCAGGGTCTAGGGAAGGAGCAGACCACAGAGGGTCATTGAACAAGGAAGGAAGTGAATTGGATGATAACTGATCAAATGAAATCCTAATTAAGGTTATGGTATGCTTATGGAGATCAACTATGAGGAAAAAATTGGGATATGCGGTATGTTGTTTACCTGGATGGATTGTTGTAAGTCCGTGTACTAAAGTGTCTTGAGAAGGGCTGATGAGGCAGGAGAGATAGGACATGGTCTGTTAGCAATAACTTTTGGTAAGATGTTATATATGGTATTGCACAGACATAGAGGCCAAAATTGGCTAGGGATATTAGTGTTTTTGTTCTCAGGGATAAGCACTAAGAAGTCAATTTAACTCCTTTATTGTATGTCTTGATTGGACTGCCCAACTAATCATATTAAGAATAGAGGGGGGCAATATCTCCTAGAAGATTTAAGGATCCTGCATTATAGCTATCTAGACTAGGAGATTTCAGATTTTTGTTGCAAAAAGAACATCTCGATTTTCTTCTAGAGTCACTGGCCTAAGTAATAGAGAATTCTCTTTATTTGACAATCAATCTTGGCTAAAGTTAGGGAATTATAGAGCATCTGGGTAGAACGAGCAAATAATAGTGTTTCAAAGTAAAAACGAAAGAGATTCTTGACATGCTGCTAAGTGTTTTCATAATCACCATGCTCATTTTGGACTTTTGAGATACAACTCTTTTGTGCTAATTGGTGACTGTGTGATAGAATCATGCCTTCAACTCAAACTCAAAGATCCACTAGATATGGACTCTCTTTTTGTAGTGATGCTCTTGAATTTTGAGAGCTAGTTGAAGTTCACTAAGGTATTCAATTCCTAGGTGTTGTTGATAAGTGTGTGGACTTGAAACTGCTCCAAAGTAGATAGTAATTATTTGATGCGGGATTCAAGGTGTCCAAATATAGAGCAATTAATTGCATAAGGTATGATGAAAAGTTTTAAGACATTGGTGAATGTGATAAGTTGGTGACCAAACCTTTCTTGCTATGGGTGCTTGACCAAGTCTAGGAAGTGGACTTGGTAAGTTCACTTGATTCCAAATGGAAATATGGGGTGCGTCTATATTGGTAATAGGGATTGGTTTTCAAGTAAAATCGGACGATGGTCCAAGGATACTTGAGGAAGACAGAGACTAGTTTAAACATATCATGCCATAACAGATTTCAAGAGCATGGTCCAATCACTCTTGGGTAACTATGGAACCACTTCAAGAGTTTGTCCAAGTGAAGAAAGGACCAACGACACTAAGGTCGATTAATCCCCTGTGGGTTGACTAAGGAGTCTAGGTCCAGTTTGACATTCTGGTCGCCTCCATTTAAATAACATGGAGCTAAGGTCACCAAGCAGTGCAAAGCCACACTGAGATTTCATCCAAAGAGGTTAAACTATTTCTAGAGTTATTATCTTCACTCAATAGGAGGGCTTGCATAGGTGAAGGAAACAACGCATACAATCGGCTAAAGAGATTTTCCATGAACACTTGCCATGATGACTTAGAGGAGTAGAGAACAAAAATTCAACATTAACTTTGTTGAGGCCTTGCATGAGTGTTGAACCACCCAAAGCATGGGAATGTCTTGATCAGTGATTGGCAATTTCCATTAGAAATACTAGATCCAGGTCTATGCAATTAAAGATCACAATGGGCATGCCAAAAGAATTTGCCACATGCGCCCTTAACATTTTGTCTTGCTAGTTTCATGAGAAGGAAATGAGTTCCAAGGTTATATCCCTGGCCTTGCATGGCTGTGGTGATTTTGCTATTTCCCTCAAATTTGCATGTTGATTGTTGATAGGAGCCCACATCTAAAGCATTGTTAGGTTGCTCAATAAGTGTTGGAAAAGGCCAAGGACAAAACATTATGTGAGGCTTATTCTCTTGATCAAGAGGATGAGGGATGAACTCACCAACGCCCTTAGCATCATTGTATGATACCATGCAAAATGACCTAATCTATATGCTAAGATCATATCAGAATTAACTTAAATTATCATCATCAATCAAAATCGTCTCTCTGATTGACAAACAATCCTCATTAAGCTTTGGATCTAGGTTACAAGAATTTAATGTAAGATAACAATTTTGTATAATTACTGACACAAATCAAGTAACCACACGCAGCTCAGAAATCATCCATTAAAAGACAAAGTAGAAAAATACTGACTTCAGAATAGGATGAGACAATAGTAATTCGGCCTTGTACCGAACGCGGTTTCACGCCCATAGTTAGGAAGATAGAACGAGGAATCTACCAAGTCTAGCAAAATTTTCATTCATTATTCATCAAAAAACTTTTTACACGAAAGAGAAAAATATCTTAAGTAGGGGACATCCAACCCTAATCTAGGGAAAAGACAAGATTGCCCTAGCTTAAGTCACAACACACTAAGAAACCTAATACCCTTAGTGGTAAATATCCAAAGTAAAATAAAGTATAACATAACATAAAAATAAAAAAAGGTGGGATGATGGTCCCCATCAATCATGCATGTGCAATGGGACAATATTAGGAATGTTCGTTGTTCAAGTCAAAGGAGCTTGAACCGGAGCTAATGAACTCTAGTTAGATGGTATTCAGTCGAAACCCGGTTCGAGAATCTTCTCTCATAGATTCCCTTCACCAAGTCATCGCCAACAATCTGCTCTTAAGTTCCTTTCTTGAACCTGAGTTAATGTAGTCTAGTTAGATGGAATCAGATGGTTCTCATGCTCCATGTGGGCACCACAATTGCATTGAGGGAATAATGACACATGATGGTGAGATTCAGCAGGGCTTGCTATATTTCTGGAAGAAAGTCACAATTTAGGATGAAAGCATGGGCATACATGGGAAGGTGAACAGGAGTATTGTTGCATGTTTTGTTTTTGGGGTGGGAGGGGGGGGGGGTGGGAGGGAGGAGAGGCTGATGGGAAGAAGAGTGGTGCTTCGCACTCTCTAGGGAGGTTACTTGCATACGGAAGGCTGGGATGGGAGGATGATTTCCAGAGGGACAATT
This sequence comes from Warburgia ugandensis, assembly GCA_035236585.1. Classification (NCBI taxonomy): domain Eukaryota; kingdom Viridiplantae; phylum Streptophyta; class Magnoliopsida; order Canellales; family Canellaceae; genus Warburgia; species Warburgia ugandensis. The sequence goes on from CP141130.1 coordinate 52,297,878, forward strand.
TGGATCCATGATGTTCTCTAGTGCAGGAGGCTTTGTAAGAGAATGATGCTTTCTGTAATTGCGTTGAGGTGGGGTGGAGGAGATCAGCTTTCATGAGGCAATTATGATAGCTGATGTCTTGGTTAGCGAACTTGAGAACCTTTGTTATAACATAAATCAACCCTACTGGGTCCCTTGGGGGATGGTGAAGTAACCTGCCTTCGAACAACCATGAGAAATGTTTAGCATGCCTGAACTCCATTTCAATGAATGTTAAAGTTTGGTAGGGTTGAAAATTGAGAATTTGATAAGGGAGCAGGCTTGGTGGCATGAATTTTCATTTTTGTTTATTGTAGGTCTCATAGGTTCAGATGAAGCTGTATGTAATCTGGGATGATGATCAGCTGGTGGGACTGATAAAGGTCTGCAAATATAGAATGTCCCTTCTGGAGATTACATGACTTTCAGCAAAAACCCTTATCTTTAGATAAGCGAGCCATCTGGTAGTGTGCTGGAACTGGGCTTGCCATATGGAATCTAAGATTTCTGGTTAGGCGCAGAGGGTTTTCCAAGCAGTGGGAATGTGGGGATCTGTTTGATGAGGATCTGTGTCTAGATCATGCATCTTGAAAACAAGTTCTTGAAACTGATTGGTCAATGTTTGATGTCTGGGTAACATGAGAGGACCTGGATGAGTGGGAGGCAGAATATGAAACTTTAGAATGACTATATGATTATACGATCTCATTTTGTTAAATATTGAGGGACCATAGTGTTGTTCTTGACAAGGCTGTGCCGATGGAGAAGAGGTGGAGCAAGTTGTGTTTTTGCTTGATGAAGAAGAAGAATGTTCTTTGTGGGGGATTGGGTCCTGAGGTCATGCCGACCAATTGTGATCAATTTCACCACAGCATGTACTCCAAAAGGTGTGCTGTTTGGTGTGAGATCAGGGTCGTAAAATTTTCCATGGTGTGTTTGTCCAGATCCACTTCAATGTAAATACCAGCAAACTTGCCTCTTGCTTTATCTCCACCTACTACTTGATTAGTATCAAATATTAGACATTGGATTTTAATGGATTTCAATCAACCTGCAAATATGGTACAGTAGATCTTCAGCAAAATGTTCCAAGGCAAAATTTTTGAGTTGGATGCCATTACTGTATCAGGATCAAATCCTGGATGCCATTCTGTAACAGTAAATTCATATCTTTGACTAATGATGGACCTCCAATGGTAATATGTCAGAGATCCTTTTCTTCTTTAAAAATGAAGGTAAAGAAATGATTGCCCAATTCAATTATTTTGAGTTACCTTCTGATTGTTAAATATCTTGATTGTCTCATAAAAGGAAGGTTGATTTTCTCATGAAATAACTTTCGAATAGTGTAAATTTCCATTTTTAATTATTTTTCAAGAAGGGATTCTCAAGTCCATTTCAACTGGTTTCTCACGGTCATACCATAACCCAAATAGGCAGGGTCTGTACGTGACTACTTGTATATGGAATTCTTTGACCTTTTTCTGCACCAGATCGGCATTGATTGTTGAGGTTTTAACTAAGCATGCTGATGTGTCCTTGGCTGGATTGCAGGCTCTGGGAGTTTCCACCCTTTCCTGTTTCTCCTCCTGAAACTGTTTGAGCAGTGTACTTTGTTTCTTTTGTACCCTTTCAACTGTTCAATTTTGCATTTATATCTTATCCTTTTCACTTTATGGAGGAGATGTCTCAGAGTTGAAGAACATGAAATATTTGAGAAGAATTTTAATTTGAGGTTATCATTTGAAATCTTCCTGCAATACCTCAGAATAGTTTTGAGATATTCAGAGGAACTTTACTTGGAGGTTGTTCTTTTGAAGTAGCTCTTACTAAAATTTTCAAGAAAATGCTGAATTTCTACCTCAAACTGTAAATTCTTAATCTCAAGAGAGGTCTCATAATGCTAACTCCTGATACCTGTAAAGGCTATCTATTTTTTTGCTTTGTTTATCTTTCCTATTATAAATTCCATGTTTGTGTTTCATTAAACCCTGATCCATTTCTCTCACAAACACTTGCTCTCATGCTCTCCTATTACCATGTGGTTCAATTACTGATTTCTTTATTATTAATAGTAAAGTGCTTTTGGGTTTTGCAGCTATCTCAAAAGTTCTCTAAGCCCCCAGAAGAAGACATATTTTATGCCAGAACAAGAGGCATGTTGAGAAGCCTTGGCGTTCAAAACTATGAAAAGAACTTCAAGAGAGGGCTGCTGACAGACAGTACTTTGCCACTGCTAACAGACAGGCAAGTGAAACTGTCCCTTTTTTATGTTTATATTGTAGCATGATGAGTTACAGTCAGAACCAAAGCTAAGATCTTGTCTCTTTCTGCTACAGTGCTCTCAGAGATGCACGAGTCCCACCAGGTCCTAGGCTTCTGATCCTCGATTACATCCAAAGGTCAGAGTGACATTCCATATATGTTACATGACCTTAATCCTTCATTCATCTAATTCTTGTTGCCTATTCTATTCTCAGGGATCCAGAACTGAGGAAAGGAGGGCAATAATTCTTATCAATCTCCCTATGTTGTTCAGATCTGGGTTTGTTGCCTATCAACCATTATTTTATTTTGAGAAATCATGAGCAGCTTTTTGTTATTCACAAACTAAAATGTCATCATGAAAGCTCGGATGCAAACTGTCATGATATTTGCTTATCAAATTTTCAAACTCCTGTAGCTCTTATTGCTACATTACGGAAAAAGTTTTCATCCTAAAAATGGTTACATCTCTCAGTATATGTATAGTTGGACTCCTCTTTTCCATTGATGAAAGATAAAAACTGAAAATAAAAAGTTTAAGTAAATTATCCTTCAAAGAGTCTAATGTTTCTACTCTTGGACTGCTTGAGCTTAGCATTTGACCTCCTTGAGCCCACTTGCGAAGTATAGAAACGTCGGATCCGCAGAGCCTTCTTTATAGTATGTGAAAACCAGGGTACCTTCATCATGCATGCTCTCCCCAACAAAGCTGAAACGTGTAGATACAAAGTCACTTCCATCGGATTACTCTGTAGCAGAATTTGTCATGCAAATGAACTCTACAGGGTAAATACTTGCAATTGCAGGTCCTTGATAATGGAAAGCAGATACTTGGCTGATCTCCCAATATTTTTCTTGATCTCTTCCTGGTTCTTCTCCTCTGATAACTTCAGGATAAGCGGCTTGATATAGCACTTGTTGAATGACACAAACTGCATTTTTTCAAATATAGGTTGCTCCTGAAAGGGGCTCATACCAAATCAAATCAAACACTTAAGTTAATCAATGTACAGGAACAAAATGAGCTATTTGTAGCTCTCGGTGTTACCAACCTGTGGATGAAATGCATCTGTAATGTCGACCACTTTGACTGCCTGATCATCAACACCATCTTCTCGCCCACCACCTGCAGATGAGTTTGCACCAAGTTCCACATCTATGGCTCTTTTGACTACTTCCTGTTATTAATGAGACTTGTTATTAGCAATACTTGGTTCTTGGTATGTGAAATCAGCAAAGGATTATACATGTAGCCTGCTTCAAAAATTAACAACTGACTGACCGACCTTCAACTACCCCTAGCATCCCATCCCATGCTGAATTTCTTTGTACGGAAATGAGTACAGAAGCTCATCACCTGCGCATCTATTGGCAAAACAAGTTCAACTTTCTTCTGTGTTTTGGGTGGCTTTTTCACTTCAAAATGAGCAACAAATGTAAATTTATGAGCAAATGCGTCTGTCGTTGGAAGTCCTTAAAAGAGAAACTGTATGGTCGCTGTCTCTGTGAATCTACATTGATGCAAAAAGGTGCATACTGGACCCTCTTGTTTGGTGATCTAAACCATTTATTTAATGGTCATCCGTGTAATTTGGCCATGTCTCATATCTATTCTCCGATTTGATGTTGCTTTTCTTCGCCATCAATTTCAAACTTCCTGACCAAATCAGGAGCCACTTACTGTAGTCAGCGGAAAGAAATTTCATGGGCTAGCCAACTATATGGTAAGCAGCACACCAACATGTTAGATCATGCTTTTATGTATAATAAGAAAAGAAAAACCTGAAAATCTAAGATCTTATAATGAGATCGTGTAACTTAGCAAGAACACAAGAAGCTACCATAAGGCTTGTACCTGTGAGAACCTGGTGAGCGATCATGTTTGATGTTTGAATCCCCCTTCCTTCCAACCAGAATTTGTTTACTAGAACGGAGCAATAGAGCAACATAGATACGTGTTTATATATTTATAGAGAGAGAAGCCTAAAACGAAGCAGTTGCAAAACGTGTTCATGTTGGCTGTGTTTGAGGTAGTCTATCGTGGCATGACTTGTTGACCTTAGCATTCTAACTATTTTCCTTGTCAATTGTGACGACTCAGGTTTTCATAACTCTTTAAATACAAAAAGACATTGACTTAGTGAGCTCGATCTCTAATAAAATCATATTTAGAGTAAACAACAGCAGAAGAATCTTCTTCTTTTTTAAATTCACTTAGAAAAACCCTGAGTGTTATTTTTCTTTTCTTAAAATAGGGATTCTCATTGAAATGAGCACTCATTTCTATTGAAAATTCAGCAGAGTTTTCTCTGTTTTGTGAACATCTGACATTTAATGCATGTCATTGCAAAGTACTTGATAAACATTTAGACATTTTTCAAACATAAATTGGAGGATTTGTCTCCTTTTCATACATTTAATGAAATAAAAACAACTTACATTAAACAAAACATACCCAGGACCTCCATGTCACAATCCAATCACATAACTAATTAAAACTCCACAAAACTACAAACATTACAATCTCTTTCTCATTTTGATACAATAACTTCATTTCAAAACCCATTCTTTCCTATCTTCGTCAAAAGCCTTTGTTGACGCACTTCTTGCCCATAAACAACTCCTATTTCTCCAGAATCCTTGGCTCTGAGATATTGTAAACAAGTACAATATCTTAGCAAGCTTGCACTTGTGTAGGTGGAATAAGATGCAGTTATATATAAATGAAATCATGATATTTCTATATAAATTAATTTGTCCATGCTGAATTATGCAACTAGCATTCAATTATCATTTAACTTGAAATAATTCAACATTTGTCAAAATCATGAATTCATGCCAAAATGGAAGAAATACTAATGCATCAGTACAAAACACGTTCTTTGAAATGCAAGGTATGCAGTCACATATCAAACTCACAAATCATTTTCGTTTCCTAATATCAGCCTTCGCCCTTACGAGCCATTTCACATATCAAATATCAACATGTCATTGTGTGTATCAGTGTACAGTAAATAATGTTATCCTCTTTGACAAACTGCCTCATGGATGAACTATTGTTCGAAAGGCTTCACGTCGCCTCATGATTTTGCTCCACCCAGTGTGGACACGCAACTGCCCAGAACCACTGGTACACATGTTATTACTGGTATTAGAGTACGTAGCAAGTAATATTATCCTCTTTGGTAGACTGCCCCATGGACGAACCACTGTCTGAAACGCCTCATGTCACCTCAAGGTTTTGCTTCACACAGTGTGGGCGCGCAACTGCCTAGAACCACTAACGAACTGCTCGCTCTATGTCATAAACAAACAAATGGACTGAAACATCACAATGTACAATATGTACTTACACAGGAGCAATTTAATCATGATTCAATCTCAGCATGCACATCCATCTTATCTTTCGTATAAACTGTAAAGACATGTTTCAATGCTTGAAATTCATATACAAATTCATATATATATATATATATATATATATATATATATATATATATATATATATATATATATAGCAAAAATCTTAGCAATCTTAATTCCACCTACCTCAACTGGTGCTCTTCTAGTTCACAGATGCAAATATTTTACTCAGTTCGCGTACGGACTCCCAATCATTCACGCCTCTGTAAAATACAAAAATATATTCAGATATACAACTCTAGGACTTCCCCTTAGCTTTTCTAGTATGAAAGCTCCCTTAAAATTAGTCCATGGCACTAGTCGTCACACGGTGAAGTGACGATGCTTATTTCTATGCTCAAGTCGTTTCATTAGCTATTGGTTGATAGCTAATTGAAGGACAACCAATTATTGGATTTCCAATCTACGCCATTGGTCCTAGACTGGCTATCCACCACTCTTCTTGAGTGACTGCTAATTACTTTCACCGTTCATTGGCCTTAAACTCTTGATCCCTAACCAGATCAAATCTTGGTTTGAAGTTAGATAGTATTTCCATAATATAGTTCTCACTACATTTCATAACTATATTATTTGATTTGATTGGTATTAGAAAACATAATGAACAGTTCATGTCACTCATTCATTTTTTTTATAAATTTGAGGGTTGAAAAACATGTTGGTAGCGCTTGATAATCGATCAGACGTTTAACTTTACTGTTTACATAGTAATTGATCTGATGGTTGTGATTGTTCAATCAGATTATGCCATCATCATCCATTCATCTTAAGTAACTGTAGGTTGTTTTCCTTGTCCAATGGTCTCATCTTGAATTTTTCCAAGTGTCTTAACTTATTAAAGGTTATGGTACACCATGATAGCATCTGATCACAAATTAGAAGTGCCAAGTCCTTATTACTCTACTATCCAATCGGACGGTTTAGATTTCTCGATCAATTTCAGTCTAGATTCTTAAATTTGTGTCATGTTCCAGCAATTCAATACTCTAGGACTCATCTATGGTGTCTGATCATCGATCTAACATTGCAAAAATTACTGTGTGAACAGTACTAGATCGGACAACTAAGATTGTCGGATCAATTTCTAGCCTAAATCTACAAATTTAGTGTGATTTGAGCTACATCAGGTCCTTATTTACCTATACTTAAGCTTTGATTTGAAAATGAACAGCTAGATCGTCATAAAAACCTATATCTAGCATGAACAGTGCTGATCTTGCAAAATACTTCAAATCACAAGTTGGGTTTCGTAGATCTTACCTATTTGATGTATTTTAGTTCGTTCTCCCTTTTGAAATGAGCTCGATTGGCTCTGATCTGTCAAGAAACCCTCCCACTTTACTTCATGTTGATCTCCTCTTCAGTTTGCAATCCCACAAAGCACGGATCGTCCCAAAACCTTGGGTCTTTGGTTCATGCTTGAGCGCTAAGAAGATTGGTAGGCTTGGATCGACGATCAAAGTCGTCATCTTCTCCGACGACACTAGAGAATGCGGCACTCGCAAAAGCCCCTATCCTCCCTCTTCTTCTAGCGTGGAAGGTTTTCCAAGGTGCGTATCCGGCACCTCCTCTCTTTCTTTCCTCTCTCCTCTCCTTCTCTTCCCTCTCTCCTCTCTTCTTCTTCCCTTCTTCTCTCCCTTGTTGGGCCCTCTTAGGGGTGGCAAAATATGACATGACATGATAACAAGACTCGAACCAGACACGGATTTAGTGGGTTACGGTTGAGCCTTATTGTGTTTGTGTCATTTTTGGGTTGACATGAAAATGACAAGTCATAAATCGTGTCGTGTTCGGGTCAATCAATGTTGACCTGTTCGGTTGACCCGTGTGACACACGAATAAAACTTCGAGTTGAACTGATTGACACGTGAGACAAGCAAATAGAACTTACACTAAATAGGACGGTTTCTGAGTAACATTCCTTTATCATGTTATAATATAGGACGGTTAGAAAGTAACCATCCTATATAATAAAAAGGTATAGGACGGTTAAGACGAAACTGTCCTATATTTTTATATGTTCTATAAGATGGTTGAGGCATCTTATATTATGTTATATAGGACAGTTATTAAATAACCGTCCTATATATTAAGATTTATAAGATGGTTATTAAATAACCATCCTATATATTAAGATTTATAGGATGGTTATTAATTAACCGTCCTATATTTTAAGATTCTATAGGACGGTTATTTATTAACCATCCTATATTCAACATGATATACAATGGTTACTAAATACCCGTCCTATATTAGTAAAAATTGTATAACATGCAGTATAGTCCATCCATTATACACGACTTCACTCCTTAGTCCTCACACATCAAAACCCTGTCTTGACTCTTGAAGTTGAAGCCTTGAACACAGCAACTCATCATTAAAAATGTGAAATAAAGTAAAGCAAGCACACTATACTTTGTACACAGTACACACAATCACATTGACACACATGAGTGATGAGTCCTTGTAGTCTACAGAGATGAGAGACCTCATCATGTAAAGAATGAGCAGAACTTCAAAAATTGGAACTCTTACCAAGCCCAAAATTCTTTAAAGGACTAACATATGTAAAAAACCTGGGTATTTTCCAAAGCTATTTTCCTTTGCGTTAAACTAAAGCCTACAAACATACATACTTGATTCAAAATAAAATTGGAATACAACCATAGTAATAATGGACTGATGTGTCAAAATAACGCATTCACATTCAACCTGATATATTTAATATCATTGTACACATTCACTTCTCCTCCATACAATACACATTGATTTGAACAAATAAAAGCACACCCAAATTCCATTATATTTATACACAACTTCACTCCTCAGTCCTCACATATCAAAACCCTATCTTGACTCTTGAAGCCTTTAACACACCAACCTCCCATCATTAAAAATTTGAAATAAAGCAAGCACACTGTACACAGTACACACAATCACATTAAGACATACATACTTGAATCAAAATAAAAAATGGAATACAACCATAGTAATAATGGACTGATGTGTGACAATAACACATTCACATTCAACCTACGATATTTAAAATCATTGTACACATTCACTTCTGCTCCATACAATTCACATTGAATTGAACAAATAAAAGCACACCCAATCACCCATACTGTACATGATACATTCACTCTTCTCTTCAGTCTTCTTCATGGATAGCCACACCTCACCATATATCTTACATCTGGTTCAAGACACCAAGTTCCTAATCCCATTATTGAAATTTGAAAGTTTGAAACAAAGAAAGCACATACATTGAAACAGTGTACTTGAATCAAAAGAAAAATAGAACACATCCATAGAAATGAACTGATCTTTGTATTATATTTGAGTAAAATGTATATACATGATTGATGATACATTTATTTACATCACTGAACTACAAATTAAAATTCATAATATGATCTGTCCATTCCATTCTAATATTGTCCAGATCTAATTGGGAGTAACTCTTGCTTCCCAAATCTCCCTGCAAGAAATATATAATAACTTAGTTATGACATGTAATCTTGGATTCAGTCAAGAAATATATAAAACAAAAGTGTAACATTGGTCAGTATCTTACTTTTCTCAATTGTGAGATTGTAACTCCATTGTGAATGAGGGTTCTCATGTATCTAAGAACATAATACCCACACTCCCAATCTGATTTTTGTTTAGGGCACTACAGAACAATGTCACCAAAGACAACAGAAAAGGTTCAAAATATCATGTCAAATAAGTTCAGGTTTAAAATTATATCAAAGAGTCTAAAGAGCAGTAATTAGCAAACCTTACCTTGGCCTTTTTCCAGTTGAATTTTGGTGGGTAGTCAATACCTTCCCGCTTAGCCCATTTATACCATGCTCTACACACATATAATTGAAAAGCATTAGATTATGAATATTATGATAGTTGCCAGGTGAGTATTTATATAATAAAGAAAGGAATAATAAAGACTTACTTGTTTATAATTTCCATTAGGTGTTTCCGAATGTATGCTCCACATGAATTGAAAAAAATTCATGGCCACCATGCACATTCAAAGCTAGCAGCATCCAATGGGACCTATAAAAACAATAATTCAATTGTATATTCTCTAATCTTAACTAAAATAGATATTCATGTCTATGAATTATGAAATTGAAAGGGCATAATCAAGTAACATATGTTACAACGTACCCGCTCTTGTAGGGAATTAGTAAGGCTTGCCCATGAGCTCAGGAATGATATCTTCACTTTGTTTGTCTATGGGTAAATGGTCCAATCGAAAGACAAGAGAAGGGTCAAGGAACTTGTAAATGTCCTTGACCTCTAATCTTTGCAAGCTAGCATGCAAATACCTATATTAGGAATTTGGGTTAATGTCAAATAAGTATCAAGTGTTATTAAAAAAGCAAGTAATGCTACTTTGATTTGTAATAGTCTAACTCTATACAGCAGTTACACGATGACATATCCTATATAGACTATGATATGCATGTATTCCAATTGAGCAATATTACATACGTCTAAGAGGTTTTCCTTGAAGAGTGAAACCTCAACCACATCTTTTGAAAGCACACCTGCCTCTATCCTTACGAGGTTCATTTCCTTATCTTCATTGGCCAATCTGTACAGTACCCTTAGGAATTAAAGCATGTTAGGTGGAACCTCCACCTGATCCCTACACTATAGATGTAACATTTCAGAAATTAGTAATGAATATATACAACATATATTGGTATACTAATACTAGCATATATAAAAGAAGAGAGATAGTGAGATCAAATTACTTAGGAAGGCTGGGATGGGGCTACACTTGGCACTATGCCAGAATTCGCTGGCGGGGAGGTTCGCTTCAATTGCCCTTTGTGCAGTTTCTGGTGATCAGACATGTTGCAAACAATATTAATCAATTAACAATTTAGGATGACTTAAAAAAGGTAGGAGAAAATGATGCCATGATTACAGTTAGAATATATGTACCTTGGAATTGAATTTCATTGGTCTGATATGTTTCTCTGGCCAACACACATGATATCCAATTGCATTCCCAACTGTTTCAACATCATCCCCTTGGTTTGGAAATGGAAGGGGAGCATCTGGTTGAATGGGAGCAGTAATACACATGCGCTTAGTGTGTGGAGGCATCAACGTGCCATGCAAGGTGACGGAAGTCATGGGCCGAGCCTCATACAATGTTGCCACAGCCACATAGTTCTCAAATGCATGTAGCTGCAACATACATTGACCCATCTGCATTTGGGAAATGACATATATATATATATAATGAATAGTGATGTAAACTGAAAAGGTTACTAAATAATTAAACATTGTAAAACTAAATATGTCAATATACATACCTCACTGATCGAGACATCACATTCAAGTACTTGTTCTGCCACCTCTTCGTCTGATGGAGGACTAGGAGTGCAGCTATTGTTAGATTGTGGTGGTTGAACTTGAACTTGAGGTTGAGCTTGAGCTTGAGCTTGAGGGCCAACATCCTCACATGAGGTTCTTCCGCCACCTTGGAGTTCCTTCAGCAATTGATCTTTAACCTTGCTATATATCTCCACAACAGTTTGTTGCTTTCGTTCTTCCAATTCTTGTAGCATAGGAGCCTTTTGTTTAGGAAGAACTTGGAAGGAACAACACTGCAACCTTGGTCCCTTACCCAACCAAGGTGCTCTTCCTTGTTGCCCATTGCTCTATACAGGATGTCCCCCTTTGCAACAATGCTGCTAAGAATCCCTGTAGTTGCACTTTATTCTTGGGTCAACTCTTCCTGCAAATGTAAAGATCATAACATGATCAAATCCCTATTATATGTAATATTTATATAATGCAGAAGTATAAAACTTAAAGTCTTAAACCACTCATAGTAGGCACATAAAGTAACAGTATAGTATATAAAGTCTTAAACCACTTACAATTCATGATGCAATTGCTGCAGTTGTCTCATTAGTAAAGGTGAGGGAGTTATGCCCTTTTGAATGTGCCATTTTCCATAGAAGACCACGATCGATGGGCTCCATTGTCCCAGCCTTTTGTTGCTATTAAGAGTGACACTAAGTTAGAGTTAATAACAAAAAAAAATCTACTAAAATCTTCTATGACTAGACAAATGAAATGTGACATGATATACTTACTTCATCTTCCTCTAATCTTGCGTAGTCAACCCTTGAAAGGTGATGTTGCATATGATTCTGTGCACTCACCTTTTGTCCTTTTATACACTTTGCCTAGATATCAAAGTAATGTAATCAAATATAATAATTATCGGAATCAAAATTTTGCTTGGCTAGTTCAAGTTGTGATTACCTTAAAATCAGGAGATAACATATACTGTACAAATTGATTCCATGCTTCCTAGTCAATGAAGCAAAAATACAACTAAGGGTCCATGTTAAGCCTAGAAGGATCATGGGAATTTGGATAACGTAGAGTTAGTTTCAAAATCCACCAAAGGTAAAATGCATAGGAAGCTAATGTCTCCATTTTGGAATTTTTTTTGAACACCTTCTGGTATTAGAAGATGGAAGACAAAGGTGTAAATGCAAGAAGTGCTCTGCGATATATATTTGTAATAACAAATTTGGTACTGGTAATTTAAAACGTCATATAAAGACGTCAACAGAGCTCTTCTCGTTATATAGGCCAGTTGCTTTTATCTCAAAGTCAGAGGATTATGTTACTAAGTTTAGCTTCAAATAATAAGTTTGATCCTCAAGTTTATCATGAGTTAGTAGCAGCTGCAGTAGTTATGCATGATTTGCCTTTCCAATTTGTTAAGTATGATGAAATTAGAGCTCTACTAAAGTATTTACATGCAGATTTACATTTGATTAGTAGAAATATAGTAAAAGCATATGTTCTGAGAATGTATAAAAGAGAAAAAGGAAAGATAAATGAGAGTTGGCACCTGGTAGGATAAGTTTGACATCTAATTTGTAGACTTCTTGTATTACTGATGGTTATATAAATCTCACAGCACATTTTCTAGATAGCCAATGGGTCTTACACAAGAGGATATTAAATTTCTATTTTCTACCTCCACATAATGGAATATCATTAGCAGAAAAGGTATACTCATTATTGGTAGAATGGGGGATTGAGAAAAAGATTTTTTCAATTACTTCAGACAATGCTTCTGCTAATGATTCTTCTGTTGAGCTGTTAAGGCATCAATTAAACATCAGGAACCCTCGTGTTTATAGTGGAGAGTTCCTTCATCTTCGTTGTTGTTGTCATGTTTTAAATTTGATCGTGCAAGATGGTTTGAAAGAAATTGATGACGTTATTCATAAAATTTGAGAGAGTATCAAGTATGTCAAAGCATTGCAAAGTAGAAAACAAAATTTTTTAGAGTATGTGAATCACATGTCAATTCAGACAAAAAAGGGCTTAAGACAAGATTGTCCTATAAGATGGAATTCAACCTATGTGATGCTTGAAAGTGCTCTTTGTTACCAATGTGCATTTTGTCACTTAGAACAAAGTGACTCAAATTACAAGCACTGTCCTCCTTTTGATGAATGGGAAAAGGCTATAAAATTTTCAAAGTTTTTGGCAGTTTTTTATGATGCCACTTGCATGTTTTCCGGATCCAAGTATTCCACGGCAAATCTCTACTTTCGTACAGCATTTGTGATTTATTTGACCTTAACACAATATATGAGAAGTGATGATGACTATATGAAGCGTATGTCCACCCAAATATTCTCCAAGTTTTCAAAGTACTGGTTTGAATTCAGCACCATTTTGGCAATCGCATGTGTGTTGGATCCTCGATATAAGCTCTCCTTTATGGAATTCTCATACAAGAAATTGTTTGGTAATGGTTGCTTGGAGTTTGCTCAAGTTTGGGATAAGTTATTCTCTCTCTTCAATGAATATATGGTTAAGAGTTCTCATATTCCTTCATCATCTTCCCCAGTGGCTAGAGGTACTGATAATAGACAGAACTTGGCATATAGTCAAGAGGTTTTAAATGTCATGAAGGTAATTATATTTATAATTGTATCTTTCATTATATGTCGCTTAGCATATTAAAATTTAGTATGAATTGTCTTACAGCAAGTTGAATAATATAATTGCATTTGCATTAGGAATTTGATTCATTTGAAAGTGAAGGAGGTTCTTTGGCTATGCAAAAATCACAATTGCAGCTTTATTTAGATGAACAAAGATTGCAAGAGTCAAAGCTGGACATTCTTGCATTCTGGAAAGGCAATCAATATAGGTTGGTTGACTAATAATCTCTTGTCTCATGAATACCCTATTTTTTATAATCTTATTTACATTTATATTTGATTTAAATGTTGATTTTAGGCATCCTGAACTTGTAACCATGGCTCATGATGTCTTGAGCATTACCATATCTACAGTTGCATTAGAGTTTGCTTTTAGTGTTGGTGGTCGGGTTCTCGACCAATATAGATCTGCTTTAAAGCCAGATACAGCACAAGCATTGATATGTGTAAGAGATTGGCTATATGGATTGAAGGGTAATAATTTATGATTCTATATTTATATTATATTTTATATGAGCTTAGTAATGACTAATGGATGTCTATTCTATTGATTGCAGACTCTGCCATTACAATTGCCAAGGATGAGCTTGCTGAGGACATTGTAAGCATAAGTAGCAGTGCAGGATCTCCTCAACCAACTGAAGACACTAGAACAATTCATTTTGATTAATTTGTATAATTTTCATAATTTATATTAATTTGTTGTGTTTGATACATTGATGGAAGCAGATTTCCCTCATGTGCTACTTAATCCACAATTATTTACTACTATTGCAGTTATTTGATTCATTTGAATCTCTTTTAGACCTCATGTGAGTGGTATAAAGTACTATGTTGCTTCTAAATAAAATATTACGAAAACTTTATTGGTAATTTGGTATGGTCCTTTCAAGATTCACCAATACTAGTAGTTGGTAATGCTTTTCTGTGTTTGTCTGTGTAATTGTTGTGTGGATCAGTGGATGGAGCAATGACCAATGACAATGAGCATGAAAGGAAAGGAGTTGGGGAAATGAATTCCATCCTATCAATTCATGTGGAGGTTGAAAGTTCTAGTTCACAAAAGAACCATACCATCTGGTCTTCTTCTGTTCTTTCCACTTTCCAGTTTCCATTCATTGAAAAGTGTACTATTGGGTCCTGTCTGTCCTCACTCCTCGACTACATTTGCTACAAAAATTCCATTCATTGGTCGTGTCTCGTATGCTAGCCTCTTTTGCTGGCTGAGGCTCTTCACCCTACACAAGAAAGCTTGAATATGAAGTTCTGGCTCTTGAACAAGGACATCTTACAGCTTACTCAAGTTAAGCATTTAGATTTAACTTTAAGTGCCATGCCATGTGCTATTGTGCTAAACCAAAGCACTGAAAGTTTGAAACAAGTATACGCAATTTCTTGTTTCTACTACTGAAGCTCATTATATCAAGGCATCATCATCTCCTTTAGAAGATCAGAAGTAATGAAGTATCCATTTGGGGCCAACTTTTCAGAATCAAAAGATTACAGATATGAGATAGCCGTGTTGGGATCTAGTATGAGTTAGGTATGTATAGGACGGTTAATACATAACAGTCCTATATTTTTATGCGTTCTCGAAGACGGTTAAGTAGGTGTCTTATATTTTATGTTATATGGGTCGGTTACTAAATAACCATCCTATATTTTTATCGTCTCAACCGTCTTATATTTTGTATGTTTTAAAGGGCAGTTATTAAATAACCGTCCTATATTTTAGTAACGTCTAACGACAGTTTTTAACTAACTCGTGTTAAGGAATCGAGTTGTTTCATGTCATGTCGTGTCATCCAACACGACTCAGTCACTTTATCGTGTTACACGGGTCGTGTCATGTCAATTTTTTTAGAACCGGGTCGTGTACAAGTCATGGGTTTTTTACACGACTATTAATCATGTTGTGTTTATGTTGAACCATAACTCTAATCGTGTCGTGTTTGTGTAGATACAAATATGACCCGCCAACTCTAATTGCCAGCCCCAGCTCGCTGTAGTTGTCGGGTTTTGAGAACAAACCATTAGATCTGTTCTATTTTCATTAAGTGAGGGATGCTAGTATCAATCTGGCCCCTCTATTATATAATAATAATAAATTTTGGCTCTTACATTTCCTTTACCTATTATGTGAAAACCCCAATTTTTCTAGATTTATTTGAAATTAATTAGAAATTTTACAAAAATCGAGGTGAAATATTATATTTAATATAATATTAATTTTTAGAAAAAGAATCAGGTCTTGAAACATAGATATTTGGAATCATTCATGGGAAACTAATTAGAATGACTATAAGCACGCTGAAATCTGAGCTCGAGTGAAAAATTCCTATTTTTCATAATTTTTGTGAATTTATATTTACCCATATGGATAAAATTGTCATTTCACTTTCGTGTGGGGTTCACAAAAGTTAGCTGAGCTAGGAGACATCCAACAGCTAGGAGACATCCAACACAAAGAATATCAATGATGAAGAATAAACATGATGAGGAATATTGTCACGACCCGGGTTTTTATATGATGCAATTTTGATAAAAAGGCGAGATCTCTTGTTTTATAAATATGAAATGCATGAAAATCTTTCTCATTTGGAAAACAACCTTTCATAAAAACCCCGAGTGTTCAAACACATTCTCAATTTATTTAGTCATGGCAAAGTTGAAATCAATATTATTCCCAAGAAAGTGTTAGTCACAGCACCAGCTATTCGAGAGTAACTACAATCAAGTAACATTGAAAGATAAGATAGGGGTTTACTTACTTGTACTTAGTCTATGTCTCCTAGTACAAACGTTCCTTGCCCTTAAGTATTTATTTTGTATCTAAAAAATGTTGAGGATTGGGTGAGTATATAATACACTCAGTAGGAGCCTATCACTACTAGTTTTATAAATGCATGAGATGTTTCAAAGCATATGCTCCTTCAAAACATGCGTATGTTTGAATACTCGAGTTCAATATCAGTATAAGAATCCATAATCAAACTGAAATACTCATGACTTAAAAGCTCACATGATCCAAAATCGAAAGTATTATATACGTATATATCATAACATCATGATATGCATAAGATGCTTCATGGAGTCCAACTCATGGATCTCTAGTATGGTATGGTATGGTCGACCAACCTCATATCATGCTATATGAAATGCACATAACTCATCAAACCATAGGGTCCCACTATGCCCACGACCTCACCGCCATGTGGTCCCCGGGTACTTAGGGACACAAGATCATATACCTCCACGGGGCATATGACACTTCTTCATCATAAATCATGCAATTTATGAAATCAGTTGCAAAACATGCATACAATGCTAGTCTCGCATTCAAAGTCATAACCTTGCTTAGAATCCTGCCAGCCTAGAAGCCTGTCAGCTCTCTCTGGCCCGCCCTCATTGGCCCGCCCTCATCAACCCGCCCTCATCGGTCCGCCCTCATCAGCCCGTCCTCATTGGCTAAGGCTACACTTATCATGCAGACAAGCAAAAACCTCTTTTCAAAACTAGTCCTCTTTAGGTCCCTCACAATTGCCTGGCCCTCAGCACTCCAGCGTCTTTTGGCAACCCTCAAGGACATGAAATCTTTGCAAGTACTTAAATCATGCAATGTATGCACTTGTTTGCAAAACATACATGTGCATAATGTATATGCAATCATTTAGAAAACATGTCTATGTACAAAACATTTATCACATGCATGCTGAATCAAGTCATGCTACACAAGTCATATACTTAAAACATATGCTCTCAAAACAATAATAGATCTTTTAAAAGAATCTAATAGTGATAGAGCACCTACCTTAGTAGGTCGCGTTAACCCTTTTGTCCTCGTACGCTCCTGAACTTGGTTTGGGGACTCAAGGTTAGTTTAACCTATCTTTTATGGGTTTAGAGCAGTTGGGTCTTATTACTTAGGCATTAGGGGTCCATCCCTATGCCTATGGGTGTCCTAAGGTCCTAATTGGGCCTTGGTATCCTCAGTTTTCCAAAGTTCTAGTGGCCACGCACCACCATCCTATCTAAGGGTCATGCCCTCCTTTGATTGGGCCTTGATCAGAGATTTTATAGTTTGGATGTGTCCGAGTCATCGATAAGGACACAACGCCTTTTGCGGCACCTCAATCGGAGCTCTAGATCTCAAGTTATAAGCGTTTTAGTGTTGTATGTACATAGAGTCTTAAAGACAAAAAAAAAACGGAATGCTAGGGCACTGCGTGTCTGCGGCGTGCGCCCTGCTTCCTTAAGTAACAAAAAAGTCGACGTGCGCTAGCACGTGGTGCGTCTGCAGTGTACACCTCAGTGGGCGCGTCTGCAGATGCGCGGTACGCTCCGCCCGTCTGTCTCTTTAGCGGGCGCGTCCCTGGACGCGCCCGTTTGGTTTTTCAAACGAAGGTCGATGCAGGTCGACGTGGGACGTTCCTATTGGATCGTCCCGCCCATTAGAGACCTGGGTCGTCCTCAGGTCACCCTGGTTCGACCCTGTCAAACCAGTGCAGCCCTGGGGACGTCCCAGGGTCCTTGGTGGCTCTCCCAGGCTCCGTTTTGCATGGTTTTTCATGCAAAAACTTAGGGGAATTGACCTTGGAACTATGGGGGAGATGGGTTTTGAGCGATCTCGGACGTACCTGCCTCGTTGCTGGGTTTTTCTCCTCGTTTTTCCCTCTAGGTCACTGCTTCACGACTGGTTTTCTCCAAGGTTTTGGGCTGCCATTAGAGGCACCCAAGAGCTCTATTTATAGGGCTTTTAAAGAGGGTTCTGGAGGGGTTCTAACTGCCTTTGAATGGCGGTGGAGAAACCTCCAGAATGGCGGTGGTTTCTTCTTGAAACACCTCCGTTCCATAAACCTCTAGGAGGTTGAAGATGAAGGGTGCCCGTATCAAAACGGGCACCTGTGTTTTTCAGGTTAAGTCGTTTTTGTGAAATTTACAATTTTGCCCCTGAACTTCAAAGGGTCATATCTTGCTCATTTTAACTCCGTTTTGGGTGATTTTGGTCTTGTTGGATTCATTTTTCCGAGACACATCTAATGGAACCACTTTTAGGACCAAATTCCTGGGTTTAGTTAAGGCAACTAGTGAAATGACCAAAATGCCCTTTTCTTTAAAACTGAACTTTTCATTGCTAAACTTGGAATTTCAATATTACAAAATTGGAGTCATTAAAAATATGATTTTAATTTTATAAGAAAAGTAAAAAATCATTAAAAATGAAAAAAATTAAATTTTAATTAAAATAATTCAAAAATAGCCCTATAAATACACCTCCCACTATTCACATGAAATTCCAGATCCCTAGACTCTCTCCCTCTCCCTCTCTCTTTTCTCCTCTCCTTCTCCCTCTTTCTTTTCTTTTCTTTACCTTTTCTTTTTCTCTCTCCTCTCTTTCCAGCCAAAGCGTGGTCCCCACATGAGCCTGGCCCAGGAACCAGCCTGTCCTAGGCTAGCACGTCTAGGGATGTGCCTTCCACCCAACCTTGCAACCAACATGCTTGCTAGGGTTTTTTCCAACCGACAAAATCATCCCCAATCTCCCTCCTCCAGCACCAGAAAGAACCCAAGAGACTCGAAATCCATTCTCCTTACCTTCCC
Source organism: Warburgia ugandensis (assembly GCA_035236585.1). Classification (NCBI taxonomy): domain Eukaryota; kingdom Viridiplantae; phylum Streptophyta; class Magnoliopsida; order Canellales; family Canellaceae; genus Warburgia; species Warburgia ugandensis. Next base: position 52,317,194 of record CP141130.1, read on the forward strand.
CTTCAAAACCCCTCTCTCATTTCTCTTCCTCAGCATCAAAAAACATCCCGACAACATAAAAATCATAGAAACCCTAACCGTCCGGTTAGGGCTTCAAAATTCGACAGATTTCTTCCTCTCCGGCTCTCTTCTCTACTTCAGACAGGATCCAAGTAAGTCCTTCCATTCCCCCATGTTTTCCAGCGTATTTCCCCCTTTGGTTTGGTTCACCGGCGACTAAATCACCAGTGAACCAGATCCAATGACCTAGGATTAAATCATCGGTAAATCAACACTTTTTGGGAATTCTAAACCATTAGATCGGTTCAAAGGGTTCCAAAACCATAGGATGTGAGGTCATAGGTCTATTTTCATGTGATATAAACGTTGATATGGGGTAGAGCTAATCTGACAATCCAGATCGAACCGTCTCAACCATCCTAGGTCACCCCTTCCCGTACACCGGCAATCACCGATAACGGGGGCAGGCCGCTGATCGACCCGTTGATCCAGGTAACCCAGAATGAATCTGGGCCCCTTATTTTGATCTGAAACTTAAAATCTTAATTTAGAGCTCATTTAAACTCCAAACCAAGACCGAAAAGATGCTCTAGAGTCTTGGTGAATAGTACAATCTAATGGAAACATAAAATTTAGGTTTTATTAACTGTAAAATTTTATAAATTACAAAAAGTGGTACTAATTTCCAAGAAGGTGGAATCAAGAGTTAGATGTGACTGACCTAGGATGAATTAATAAATTTAACCTTAATAGAAGAGAAATCTTAAAAATGATCATGGATCTACTTGATCTAAGTAATCAAGCATGATCAAACCATTAAAATTAGTATGGATGATGATCTAATGATAAGATCATGAGAAATGAATGGGCTGATGTGGTTAATTTGGGATAGATTTAGATCTAAGCCCTTAATTTTGATAAAATGGCTTAAGATCTTATTGATCGGTTGGATCAAGAAAGATCAGATCATTTGATGAGATGAATCATTGATCTAGTGATGATATTACATTAAGAGAATGTGATATATCTTAATAAAAACAAAAGATCAAGATCTAAACTGAATAGAAATCAAAATATGATCATTTGATCAAAATGAATAAATATGATGTATTCAAATGAGCATGTGAATTATTGTAAATGTTCCTTTATTTGCTTAGTAGATTTAATTATTAGATTTATTTATTTACGCTTTAAATGTTCATATTATGTAAATTATATGGAAAATGTAATTAAATGAAAATAGATATTGATGAACATTTACAATGAATATGGACATGGACTTAATGATAGTAAGGGCTATAGTTAGTAGAACAATATAAGGAATATCATTTTCTTGGCCCAAATTAGGAGGATAATAAACCCCATGAATGACATTTTAAATGTTCATAGATTTAATTAAAATCAAATAGCAAGAGTACTTAGGGTTTAATGCTCATACCTTATGAAGGTTAAGCTCCCTAGTAAATGCTAAACATGGTGGTTAAATGGGTTCTCTAATAGAGCCTCGCTCTTTCCCCACCTTCTGACGACATTTGTGAGGTCTAAATGCCTCCTTACATGAGGATTGAATGAAACCACTATATGAGCATCTTTTAACTAGCAAGCCTTAGTCAATTTCGAAATAAGGAGGAGCTGTTTAAAATTAGGAGTGCATAAATTATCTTCAATCAGTAAAACATTAACTGGTTGAATAATAATAAGAATATAAAAGATAGTAAATTATCTAATTCTAATAAAAATTATATGTAAGATAAGGAAGATCAAACAAGATCCATAGGGAGATCTTGAATGATCAAGAATAATAAGAAACATAATATTTTGTTAATATGTATGTTTGTTGAATTAGTATCAATGTTAGATTTAAATATAGATCAATAGATTAGACATTGATCAATATGATCCAAGGAAAAAGATCCAAATCATCCTGAGTAAGGATGATCAAAAGAACAACTAAGAAATATAAATGAGTTGAGGAATGACTGTATATATATGATTTGACAGGTACATGAAGGATGTGATGATCATGATCAATGAGAAGATAGATTGTTGAAAGTAAAGGTAGGTGGACCTTAAAAATATATTCAATATAGAAGATACATGTATTTTATACATGATCTTATCCTGATAACTATAGATTGATTATACTTGCCTTAGAATTGTTTATGAATCAACAAATGATGTTGAAATGAATACAAAGTGATTGATTAAGTAATTATGAAATTACTTAAGGCAACAAATGATGTTGAAATGAATACAAAGTGATTGATTAAGTAATTATGAAATTACTTAATGGGTAGAATGAGAAGATTTGAACTACATAAGTTGGGCCCCCAAATCATAAGAAAATAAGTTATAAGCATGTCCTATTATAACCAGACATATAGTCTGTATGTATAAAATATTATTTTTCATACAAGCATGGAGGCTTGTGATTTTGTTTTAAGATAGGCTTATACCTAGGAATGCCAATGCCAGGAGAGTTATGAGGGTTTGGCCACCTACTCTCTGAAACTGATTATGATGATGATAACGTGCCCAGAGAAAGGCAAAATGTCGAGTGGGGCAATTATGGGAAGGCCACCATTGTGACAACCATGGTTCCCCCCATACGAACATGGATCTGTATTTTTCACCATGGTATCAGTAGAGTATTAAGCAGTTATTCGGGCGAGCTGTACAAATTGAGATTGCAAGCACGGTAGTCCTTCTATTATTTTGCATTATGATGAAATTGAAATATAGCATGATGAGATGCATTATGTTATGGTATGATGAGATACCTGGTAAAAGTTATTACCAATGTTGTATTGGAGGATGATTCCTAATACGGTATGATTGTATTGGAGTTATGATTATATCCTCATCATATGAATTATATGTAGTATATACATATAATTCATATGATGAATGAAGGATAAAACTTTTTATTCAATGTATAAATTGATTTATACCATGAATATAAAGAGCTGTTGATTTTGAGAAGGATGAATGAAGGATACTGAATTACGACTTAGGGTATTTACCTTGAGGAAGATTGTATTGATTGTTTTGTAATTTGGATTGAAATATTTGGACAAGGTATGTAATGACTACTGGGGCTATGTATGTGAACCACTAGATTAATCCTGATTTTAATAAAAGTATTTCTATTGATATTCAATGAAAATTTTATTTTATATAAAAATTTGTGTATAATAAGTAATTTGAGGTGGCACTCGGGTTTTTAACAAATCAATTTCAAAGAAAATATGTTTCTACTATTTGAATTTTAAAAGAGTTTAAAATCAGGGCCCTACCTTTGCAAATATTTATGAAAATGTGTTTTAAAAACCCGGGTCATCACATATTACACCCCTAACATCAAAAGCAAATTAGAACCTCTCCTACTTCAAAGGACTCCAAAGAAACCATGTACTAAATTTAGGTAATGCCAATCCTAATTTTGGTATAAGAGAAAGAAAAGTTCGCCATCCATGTTGGTATTTTGATACTTGATGTGTGGACTTATCCATATCATTGATTGCATTAGATCTAAAACATTCATTTGATTCGGCCTTACATAGTTGGCTTAGGTACCAAATCTTGTATCTTTCAAATGCATCTGGGTACTTGACTTGTGGGTATCTTTAACTACAAAATGGACAGTTTTGGTGAACAAGGGCATATTTGTTAAAAATAAGTCATTTGGATGCATTTAAAAAATGTGAGATTTGATGCTTAGGCAATCTATATAAGTGAGGCAGAATCAAATAAATGTTTGGATATGTAAAAGAAATGCAAAAAAGTGGCTGCCCTTACAGAAGCATTGAATACCAGAGAGAGAGAGAGAGAGAGAGAGAGAGAGAGAGAGAGAGAGAGAGAGAGTTATTTCTTATTTTGGTTCGTTAGTCTAAAAAATGAGGAGGGTAAAGGGGTAAGTGAGGAGAAGATTTCATTATGTTGAGAGAAAAAAGGCTTTTGAGAAGGGATTCCTTGAAAGAAGTACAATTTTTGGAGTCATGTGTATACATATATATGAGAGAGAGAGAGAGAGAGAGAGAGAGAGAGAGAGAGAGATCTCAACCTTTCACGCAAAATGAATTACTCGTTATGCTGAAACCCATCCCTAAATAGTACATAGAACTCTGACAAATTTGGAGGGTCAGGATTGACTGTCAGATGGTGCAGACAATCAATCATTTACCTACTTGGGTATTCAAATATGACATTGCAATAAGTGTTTAATAATTACTTTTCGATGTTATATGGGTAGGTAAGCACCCATTGTTTACGGGAACCTTGAGCCATGGTCGCACAAACAAAGCAAACCCAAAAAACCACGTGCCATTGCTTACCTTAACAACTTAACAAGAGAATATTTCCAAAATTAGTAAAGCATATATACTACAATGTGCCACCAATTCTTCTTGGTTGTTAGGAATGAGATCTCCACAAGCTGTCATTAGTCAAACCAAAATTATAAAACAAAAGAGAGGAATGCTAAACTGATTACAAAATGAGCTTCAATCTAGCAACCACATTTTGTCGAGCCCACCTTCACATTATCGGAATCATTCTTATCATTCCTCCAACTTTAGTTTCCTTATGGATAAAATATCATCCAACTCTAGCTTCAGGCAATTGTTTATTGTAGAAAAAATTTCTAAACTATCCATTTCTAAGCTCACTTTGTCAAATGCTTTTTAGATGTTAGAATCATCCAAATCATATACTTTTTAATTTGTAAGACTTCTATTTGAAGCATTGACATGAATAAATTAGATCATTCCAAGGAAGGCTTCAAAAAATGTGCTCTGTAGACCATGTCATAATGCACTCAATTTAGCATTACACAACATAAAAAAAGTGTGTGAACATGAAAAACAAGAAGTGCAAATAAAAATAAAAGAAGAAAATAACAATCATGCCCACAACCTCCTAGAATAATAACATTGGTATCCTTTGACTTAGTCATACCCCTCCACATGCCCCTCTTTACTATTCAAAAGATAAATTTACCCTGACATAAATTTCTCTAAATTTTCTCATGTATCTCTTTTTTTCTCCCTCTTACATGAGATCAAGTCCCAGCTCTTTAATATCTTTTTTGATGGGAAAAATATTTTTCTTTTTCCTCTTAGCTTTCCATTGTTCTTAAGTCTCTATCTCACATTATTCACTCTTTTAACATCAAATAAAAAAGATAGATTTCTTTACTAAGTTTGCTTTGATTTTCAATTTTTAATCCTAGGTAATTAGAAAAATGGGCCCCAATTTCCAAATTTAATCTTACGTAATTAAAAGATAGGTGGGATCATATTCTCAAATACCAAAGGAACTATGATTTTGTTGCTTCAAACATCTTTCTTTATAGAATTTCCAATGCGCATATATATAATGAAAAATAGATTATATAAAAATAAGAATAATAAAATGACCAAATTAAAGGGAGAGGATTGCCCCAAAATATTTATTTTCTAATCTTAGGTAATTGTAAGACATGTGGGACCACATTTTGAATGATCAAGGCACTATATTATGTTGCTCCAAATATTTTCTTGATAGGAACACTCACATTGCATTGAAAAATAATTATGATTTCTTTTTCTTTTATTTTTTGGAAAACATAAAGTGAAGTTGAAATTGAGTTAAAGGTAATACTTTTGTCTTTTGAAGTGCAAATGGGGTATGACTAGGTCAAAAGGTACTGGTGTTATTAACCCAAAAGACCTAGTGAGCATGCATGTTATTTTCCCAAATAAAAAAATAATATCACCTTCTTTCCCATACAAACAAAGGCAAGACTCTAATAGCACAAAGAATTTGGGAGCCACTTTTTCAGTGATCCAGACCTTCTGTGTAGGCAATGCTTTGATGAAAAGAAAGTAGTGTTTGCATATTTCCTAGCATAAATTGTTACATCTTCCTCCAGTAGATAAAAGTTAGTTTACTTCTAATCTAATACCTAAGGGCCTTTTTTGAAAAATATATATATATATATATATATTGGCCCACATTTTTGAGAAATAAAGAAATATTATATTTATAAATTGTGAAAAATTTTAAGTCAATTGTAGACTATTATAGTGTAAAAATAAGTTGAAATGAAGCTTAAACAAATTTTATAATTACAACTCATTAAATAAGTTTTGTATAATTAGAATATAAGTGATAATAAAACTTTATTTTGGTAAGATTTGATGACCTAACCTAAGAATAGCTAAACGGTCCAAAGTACAACTTGTCAATATAAGGTCTGAACTTTAAGTCACCTCCCTGACAATTTTTAAGAATAAAATCATGTTTTATGTTATTTTATTAATTTATGAAAATAACATTTCTTTACTTCTCATAAATGTGAGCCATTATAGTTACATTCTTTATTTATTAATTTATTTTTCTATCTCACGCACTCCCTTTTTTCCACTTCAACTATTTCATGTTTCTAACCCTTTTTCTGTTTTTCTTTGTTTCCTTTATAGATACTTTCCTTGTAATAGTTTTCTCAATTGGTTACATGTTTATAACTCTTCCTACATTAATTGTTTATATATTCCCAATAATTGGATTATCATCCAATGATTCAAATATGTAACTCTTCTCTATTGGCCTCATTCATTTCATAACCTTTGGATCACTATTCAATATTTTCACAAGTTTTGTCCATATGGAAACCATCCTTCACCATGTGGGTTTCCCTATATGAGTTGTCCTCAAATGTAAAATTTTAAATAATTCATTAATAAATAAATAACATAAAACATGATTTTCTTCTTAAAAATTATCAGGGAGGTGACTTGAAGTCCAGACCTCACCTTGACAAGTTGTAATTGGGACCACTTAGCTATTCTTAGCTTAGGTCATCAAGTCTTACCAAATTAAAGTTTTATTATCATGTATATTTTAATTACACATAATTTATTTAAAAAGTTATAATTAGAAATTTTGTTTAAGCTTCATTTCAACTTGTTTTTACACCATAATAGTCAACAATTGACTTAAATTTTTTTTTTTATAATTTGTAAATATAACATTTCTTTATTTATTAGAAATGTGGCCCACTACAAAAAATATATTTTTTCTTGAAGTTTTCTATTTCATAATAGAAAATATGTGCACTTATAGTCACTTAAACTTGAAAATGGATTACTTGGACTTCAACCCTTGTGCTATAAATAGAAGCAATTAACATAGGTAAGAACACCCATAAGCACTTGGATATTTGGCTTGGATTATAAATAAATAAAATTTGATATGATAAAAAATATAAGAAAAATTTTGAGAAAATGCATGATGAGGATATGAAATTAATATTGTAATTTGCATTAAATAGGTAATGTCTAAGAATGTGGCAAATTATTCTTCAAATTTGATTATACTTTAACAAATCCATGTTTAATTTGATAAACTCTAGCACCAAAGCCTTCTAGCATAGTGGTAGTACGAAGAGTCGCTTACCAATATGACTAAGTTTTGAGGCTTTGCATGAGTGTGTCTCTAACTTTCAAAAAGAAAAAGAACATAAAATTGGTAAATTTGAACTGAATTTGTAATATTTAAGAACTTCTGTATTAGAAATAGAAGAAGAAAAATTCATGACTTTCTAAATAAAATTTTCAATTATTTGAAGTTTTATTTAACTATGGCTATTTCTATGTTCTCCAATAATTGTTCAAGAAATGATTGAAATTAGTTGGTTTTTTCTTTCTTTTTTTCTTTTGGCACTCCTATTGTTTTTCCTCGTACATTTGATGGCTCATAACACAATGCTTTTGTTTAATCTTTTCATATATATTCATTCACCTGATAACATGTTTTACAATGCCAGTTGTAGCTTTTGACAACCTTATATACCCAATTAAGAACTTTGAATTCCAAAGAATTCCATGTTCTAAAATCTAGGTGCATAGAAGCACTTGTTCTGTGACGATAAAATTGAAAGAGAAACGACATTTATATTTTCAAAATTTGGCCTGTGGCAAGTTAGTTTGTCATATGCATGCAAGAGAAATGATAATCATCATCATCATCAAGACCTTATCCCAATTAGGGGTCAACTAAGAGGAATGATAATATAATGCTCAATAATATTGAAGCAGACAACTAAGCAAAGTCTGACTTTGATGATGGTCCCAAGCTTTGGCTGATAAGACGTGCATACTTGATTTGTTCACCTTTGGATGCACTATACTATTATTCCTGGGCTTCAAAAATAAAAAGCGCATGAGAGAGAGAGAGAGAGGGAGAGAGTCACAATCTTCAACTAAATCATCGCCATCATCATCATCATCATCATCATCATCATCATCATCATCAAAACCTTATCCCAATTAGGGGTCGGCCACATGAATCTTATTCCTCCATTCCACTCTACTAAATACTATGGTTTCATTTAGTCCCAAAGTTTTTAAATCTTTCCTCACCACTTACATCCACATTCTTTTGGGCCTTCCGCTAACCCTTTTAGAACATTCTACCTGTATTACCTCACCCCTTCTAACTGGCGCCATTGTTGGTCTCTTTTGGGCCTCAGCTTATTACCCATTGGTGCTACCCCTAAATTTCCTCTAATATTTTCATTTCAAATTCTATCCGTCCTTGTCTCACCACTCATCCATCTCAACATCCTCATTTCAGTGATGCTCATCCTATGAGTATCATGTTCCTTAACTACCCAATACTTTGATCCATAGAGCATGGCCAGCCTTATAGCCATCCTATAGAATTTTCCTTTTAGTTTTAGTGGCACCTTCCGATCACATAAAACTCTAGATGCACATCTCCATTTGTTTCAACCCGCTTGAATTCTCTAGGTAACCTCCCTCTCAATCTCTCCACTCTCATGAATTAATGATCCTAAGTACCGAAAGAGGTCTTTCACAAGGACGTCTTGGTTATCAATCTTGACGGGTGTTCTACTCCTACTCTCCTTGCTAAAATTACATTCCATATATTCTGTCTTAGTTCGGCTAATTTTAAATCCTTCAGATTCTAATGCTTCTCTCCATAACTCTAGCTTTATGTTTACACCCTCCCTTCTCTCATCAAGTAGGACTATATCATCTGCAAATAGCATGCACCAGGGAATCTCCTCCTGCAAATGTTTTGTTAACTCATCCATAACTAATGTGAAGAGGTATGGACTCAATGCCGATCCTTGGTGCAATCCTACAGTGACAGGAAAATCACCAGTCACGCCATTAGTGGTCCTAACATTTGTTACCACTCCCTCATACATATCTTTAATTATGTCTATATACCCCTGAGAAACCCCTTACCACCCAACACCCTCCATATTAACTCTCTAGGGACTTTATCATAAGCTTTATCTAAGTCGATAAAGACCATATGTGGGTCTTTCCACCTCTCCCTATATTTCTCTACTAATTGTCTTAGTAAGAAAATAGCTTCCATGGTAGACCTCCTAGGCATGAAACTAAACTGATTCTCCGATACACTTGTTTCATGTCATAGGCTCTTCTCAATCACTCTTTTAAAAAGTTTCATGGTGTGGCTCATAAGTTTGATCCCTTGATAATTAGTGCAGCTCTATATGTCTCCTTTATTCTTATAGATTGGTACAATAGAGCTTTTCATCCACTCATCAGGAATTTTCTTCAATTTACTTCTATTTCATAGTTCCAATTTCCTTCTACCATCAACTTATTTTTGAATGAGGTTATTTTCTCTCCTTTTAAGTTCCACCACTTATTTTTGGATGTGTATTAAGTTCAGTTCTTTTACTCTATCTTTTAATATAGATATCCATAACCATTAACCCATGTTGTAAGGTTAAACTCTCACCAGGTATCACCTTACAATCCTTACATATAGATCGTTCATTATTCCTTAGCAGAAAAAGTCTATTTGGCTTTTATGAAGTCCACTTTTAAAGGTTATTAAGTGTTCATCCCTCTTCTTAAAGAGTGTATTTGCAATGGATAGGTTATATGACAAAGTAAAATTGAGGATATTCTCCCCCATCTCATTTCATTTACCTATACCATACCCTCCGTGTATTCTATCATATCCTTACTTATCTTTTCTTACATGGCCATTTAAGTCTACTCCTATAAATATCCCCTTAGTGTTGAGAATTTCTTGCATGACTCCCTCCATATCTTCCCAAAACCGTCTCTTGATTATATCTTGTAACCCTACTTGTGGTGCGTATGCACTTATAACATTTATAATCTGCTCTCCTAGAACAATTTTTATTATTAAAATTCTATCACTGATTCTTTTAATGTCCACAACTATATCCATTAATTCCTTATCCACTATTATTCCTACACCATTTCTGTTATTTTCCTTTCCTACGTACCATAATTTATACCCATCTATTTCTCTAGCTTTAGCCCCTTTCCACTTAGTTTCTTGGATACAAGCGATGTTGACTCTCCTATGTTTCATTGCGTCTACTAACTCCAAACTCTTACCTGTCAGTGTCCGTATATTCCACGTAGTAATGCAAATCTTATGTTCTAGAGATACCCTATTTACTACTGCCTTTCTCAACCTCCATGGTATGAACTGATATCCACTTTTCATTGCACCTGGGTTCTGATGCAGGCGCCGCTTCCGAGGGGACACTCTAGCAGCCCTTGCCCACTTTTCACTACACCCAGGATCCGATGTAGTGCGTCGCTTCTGGGAGAATGCCCTAGCAACCCTTGCCTAGTTTTCACCGCACCTGGGATCCGACGCAGAGTGTCGCTTATGGAGAATGCCCTAGCTTGAGGGAATGTCAGTTTTCGATTCATGTCATGCTGAGGTTGCCATAGTTTTAAAAGGTTAAAGCTGATTTCATTTCTTCCTTACAAACTAATACAAATGCATATTCATTTGTAAGTAGAAAAGAAATAACAAAATCATCTTCAACTTAACCGTTGCTGGCTGGCACCTGACGCAAGACCCTCCTCCTTTTTCATCCGGGCTTGAGACTGGTATTGGCGGAGTTAATCTTCAACTAAATGTACTTAGAAAAAGATAAGAGATGTGGATAAGAAGATATGGTCTTGAAGGTTTCCAACTTGCAAAGTAAAATAAAACGTTGAAAGAGAAATGTTGTCTTCTAGACTGAATTTCAAGACTGACTCCATAACCCTCCACACTTTTGGATGATTTGACCTGTTCATCTTGTAAGGAAAAAATGAAAATCATCTTCAGCTTTTAAGAAATATGGCACCCCAAATATGACATGAATCGAAAATAGACATTCCCTCAAGCTAGGGCGTTCCCCATAAGCGACGAGCTGTATTGAATCCCGGGTGCGGTGAAAAATAGGTAAGGGCTGCTAGGGCATTTTCCCAAAAGCGACGAGCTACATCAGATCTCGAGTGTAGTGATAAATGGGCAAGGGCTGCTAGAGCATCCCCTCAGAAGTGACGCGTTGCATCTGAACCCAGGTGCAGTGAAAAGTGGACATGGGTTCATACCATGGAGATCAAGAAAGGCAATAGTAAATAGGGTATCACCAAAACATAAGATTCGTATCGCCACATGGAATATAGGGACACTAACTGACAAGAGTTTGGAGTTAGTAGAAGCAATGAAACGTAAGAGAGTCAACATCGCTTGTATCCAAGAAACCAAGTGGAAAGGGGCTAAAGCAAGAGAAATAGATGGGTATAAATTATGGTACGTAGGAAAGGAAAATAACAAAAATGGCGTAGGAATAATAATGGATAAGGAATTAAAGGATAAAGTTGTGGATGTTAAAAGAATCAGCGATAGAATTATAATAATAACAATTGTTCTAGGAGAGCAAATTATAAATGTTATAAGTGCATACACACCACAAGTAGGGTTATAAGAGATAATCAAGAAACAGTTTTGGGAAGATATGGAGGGAGTCATGCAAGAAACTCCCAACACTGAGCGGATATTTATAGGTGCAAACTTAAATGGCCATGTAGGAAAAGATAAGGAAGGATATGATAGAATACACGGTGGATATGGTATAAGTGAACAAAATGAGACGGGGGAGAATATCCTCGATTTTGCTTTGTCATCTAACCTATCCATTGCAAATACACTCCTTAAGAAGAGGGATGAACATTTAATAACCTTTAAAAGTGGATTTCATAAAAGCCAAATAGACTTTTTTCTACTTAGGAATAATGAACAATCTACATGTAAGGATTGTAAGGTGATACCTAGTGAGAGTTTGACCTCACAACATAGGTTAATTGTTATGGATATCCATATCAAAAGATGAAGTAAAAGAACTAAACTTAATACACACCCAAAACCTAGGTGGTGGAACTTAAAAGGAAAGAAAATAACCTCCTTCAAAAATAAGTTGATGGTAGAAGGAAAGTGGAACTATGAAACAGAAGTAAATACTGTGTGGATTAATATGGCTAAGTGCATTAAGAAAGTGGCAAAAGATGTCTTAGGAGTATCTAAAGGTAAAAGGGTATTAGCAAAGGAAACATGGTGGTGGAGTGAAACAGTTCAAAAAGTTATTAAAGAAAAATGGATGTGTTTTAAAGCATGGCAGAAGATTAGAAATAATGAAAACTATGAGCAATATAAGAATGTTAAAAACGTTGCTAAGAGAATAGTAAGTGAGGCTAAACTTAAAGCATATGATGAGCTCTACAATAGACTAGGAACAAGAGAAGGTGCGAAAGATGTGTTTAAACTTCCAAAATTAAGAGAACAAAAGGGTAAGGACTTAGATCATGTTAGGTGTATTAGAAGCGATGATCAAAGGGTATTGGTCAAAGATGATGAGATCAAACAAAGGTGGGAAACATACTTTCAAAATTTGTTAAATGACAATAGCCCTAAGAATATAGGGATTGAAAATACTATAAATCAAAATAACATTGGATATTATAGGTATGAACGTAGGATTAGAATACCTAAAGTAAAAGAGGCATTGAAAAAGATGAAATCAAGAAAGGCCATGGGGCCTGATGGTATACCAATAGAGGTTTGGAAGCATATGGGAGACATTGGGGTAGTTTGGTTGACCAAGTTGTTTAATAAGATTATAAAATCAAAGAAAATGCCTGATGAGTGGAGGAAAAGCTCTATTGTACCAATTTATAAGAATAAACGAGACATACAGAGCTACACTAATTATAAAGGAATCAAACTTATGAGCCACACTATGAAACTTTTTGAAAGAGTGATTGAGAAAAGGCTGCCTCATGAAACAAGTGTATCAGAGAATCAGTTTGGTTTCATGCCTGGGAGGTCTACCATGGAGGCTATTTTCTTACTAAGACAATTAGTAGAGAAATATAGGGAAAGGAGGAAAGACCTCCACATGGTCTTTATTGATTTAGAGAAAGCTTATGATAGAGTCCCTAGAGAGTTAATATGGAGAGTGTTGGGTGGTAAAGGGGTTTCGCAAGGATATATAGACATAATTAAAGATATGTATGAGGGAGCGGTAACAAATGTTAAGACCACTAGTGGTGTGACTGGTGATTTTCCTGTCACTATAGGACCAAGGATCGGCATTGAGTCCATACCTTTTCACATTGGTTATGGATGAGCTAACAAAACATCCACACGAGGAGATTCCCTGGTGCATGTTATTTGCAGATGATATAGTCTTACTTGATGAGACAAGGGAGGGTATAAACATAAAGTTAGAATTATGGAGAGAAGCATTAGAATTTGAAGGATTTAAAATTAGTCGAACTAAGACAGAATATATGGAATGTAATTTTAGCAAGAAGAGTAGGAGTAGAATACCAGTCAAGATTGATAACCAAGAAGTCCTCGTCAAAGACCACTTTCGGTACTTAGGATCAATAATTCATGAGAGTGGAGAGAATAAGAGGGAGGTTATACAAAGAATTCAAGCGGGTTGGAACAAATGGAAATGTGCATCTGGAGTTTTGTGTGATCGACGAGTGCCACTCAAACTAAAAGGAAAATTATATAGGATGGCCATAAGGCCGGCCATGCTCTATGGATCAGAATGTTGGGCAGTTAAGGAACATCATACTCATAGGATGAGCATCGCAGAAATGAGGATGTTGAGATGGATGAGTGGTAAGACAAGAAAAGATAGAATTTGAAATGAAAATATTCGAGAAAATTTAGGGATAGCACCAATAGGTAATAAGATGAGGGAGACTAGACTTATATGGTTTGGACATGTTCAAAGGAGAGCAACAACGGCACCGGTTAGAAGAAGTGAGGCAATACAAGTAGAAAGTTTTAAAAGGGCAAGGGGAAGGCCCAAAAGAATGTGGATAGAAGTGGTGAGGAAAGATTTAAAAACTTTGGGACTAAATGAAGACATGGTATTTAATATAGTGGAATGGAGGAATAAGATTCATGTGGCCGACCCCTAATTGGGATAAGGTCTTGGTGATGATGATGATGATGATGATGATGATGATGATGATGATGATGATGATGATGATGATGATGATGATGATGATGATGATCTTGTTTGGCATTCCTTGGATTAACTAGACAGTAATATTCACAACTGCTTTGTATTTGTATCAAGATACTTGTCCTTGTATAAAAAATGTCGATGGTTCCTTAGGTTGCTCGTATTGCAAAATACTGAATTTATACCCACAGCATTTTCATTCCCAGAATTGAAGCACAATAGAATTCTCAAATCTCTACAGCCTCTAAGAGATAAAATATTTTTAGGAACATGCAAGTCATAATAAATTGTATTACTATTCACAAACTTCTTTCCATTTTGTGCAATAACTACATTAGAATAATTGTTATTAACATACCTTTTTCATTATTTTATTTTATTTTTGCATTCTCGATTAGTTTTGTGTTTTCTCTAATGGACCAATGAAACACTTGTATGCTTTGAGTTTTTAAATCACAACCCCATTTAATTTTCCAACTGAAAAAACTAATAGATAGAAGAATTTATTGCTCATATTTTTTGCATATAGCCTAAATTGCAGAGGCTGACAACATAATTGGGTCAAAGCATACAAAGTTGGGGCACACCTAGCCCAGGTTTAGTTATTATGAAACTCAATATAGATTAGGGCTGGCAATTTGAGTTGGTGGGTCATGTTTGTAACGACATGAACACGACACGATTAGAGTTATGGGTCGACACAAACACGACATGATTAATAGTGTGTCAAAAACCCATGACTCGTACACAACCCGGTTCTAAAAAAATTGACACGACACAACCTGTGTAACATGATAAAGTGACTAAGTCATGTGGAATGACATGACATGAAATGAAATGACACGACATGACATGAAACAACTCAATTCCTTGACACGAGTTAGTTAAAAACTGTCGTTATTCATTACTAAAATATAAGACGGTTATTTAATAACAGTCCTTTAAAACATACAAAATATAGAACGGTTATCCTATAAAAAATGAGACGATAAAAATATTGGACGGTTATTTAGTAACCAACCTATATAACATAAAATATAAGATGCCTACTTAACCGTCTTAGAGAACGCTTAAAAATATACGACGGTTATGTATTAGCTATCCTATAGCCGACAAGTTAAAATCTTTAATAGGACGGTTACTTATTAACCGTCCTATGCATATCTAACTCATATTAGATCCCAACATAGCTATCTCATATTTGTAATCTTCTAATTCTAAAAAGTTGGCCCCAAATGGATACTTCATTACTTCTGGTCCTTTGAAGGAGATGATGATGCCTTGATGCAATGAGCTTCTGCAACAGAAATCAGAAATTGCATATACTTGTTTCAAACTTTTAGTGCTTGGATTCAGCACAATAGCACATGGTATGGCACTTAAAGTTAAATCTAAATGCTTAACTTGAGTAAGCTGTAAGATGTCCTCGTTCAAGAGCCAGAACTTCATATTCAAGCTTTCTTATGTAGGGTGAAGAGCCTCGGCCAGCAAAAGAGGCTAGCACATGAGACACGACCAATGAATGGAATTGTTGTAGCAAATGTAATTGAGGAGTGAGGACAGATAGGACCTAACAGTACACTTTTCAATGAATCGAAACTAGAAAGTCGAAAGAACATAAGAAGACCAGATGGTATGGTTCTTTCAATTATGAACTAGAACTTTCAACCCCCACATGAATTGATAGGATGGAATTCATTTTCCCAACTCCTTTCCTTTCATGCTCATTGTCATTGGTCATTGCTCCATCCACTAATCCACACAACCATTACACAAACAAACACAGAAAAGCATTACCAACTACTAGTATTGGTGAATCTTGAAAGGACCATAGAAAATTACCAATAAAGTTCCTGTAATATTTTATTTAGAAGCAACATAGTACTTTCACCACTCACCTGAGATCTAAAAGAGATTCAAATGAATCAAATAACTGCAATCGTAGTAAATAATTGTGGATTAAGTAGCATATGAGGGAAATCTACTTCCATTAATGTATCAAACACAACAAATTAATATAAGTTATGAAAATTATACAAATTAATCAAAATGAATTGTTCTAGAGTCTTCAGTTGGTTGAGGAGATCCTGCACTGCTATTTATGCTTACAATGTCCTCAGCAAGCTCATCCATGGCAACTGTAATGGCAGAGTCTACAATCATATAGAATAAACATCCATTAGTCATTGCTAAGCTCATATAATATAAATATAGAATCATAAGTTATTACCTTTCAATCAATACACATCAATGCTTGCACCATATCTAGCTTTAAAGCATATCTATATTGGTCAAGAACCCAACCACCAACACTAAAAGCAGACTCTGATGCAACTGTAGATATGGAAATGCTCAAGACATCACGAGCCATGGTTGCAAGTTCATGATACCTAAAATCAACATTTAAATCAAATATAAATGTAAATAAGATTATAAAAAATAGGGTTTTCATGAGACAAGAGATTATTAGTCAACCAACCTGTATTGATTGCATTTCCAGAATGCAAGAATGTCCAACTTTGACTCTTGCAATCTTTGTTCATCCAAATAAAGCTTCAATTGTGATTTTTGCATAGCCAAAGAACCTCCTTCACTTTCAAATGAATCAAATTCCTAATACAAATGCAATTATATTATTCAACTTACTATAAGAAATTCATACTAAATTTTAATATGCTAAGCGACATATAATGAAAGATACAATTATAAATATAATTACCTTCATGACATCTAAAACCTCTTAACTATATGCCATGTTCTGTCTATCATCAGTACCTCTAGCCACTGGGGAAGATGAGGAAGGAATAGGAGAACTCTTAACCATATATTCATTCAAGAGAGAGAATAACTTATCCTGAACTTGAGCAAACTCCAAGCAACCATTACCAAACAATTTCTTGTATGAGAATTCCACAAAGGAGAGCTTATATTGAGGATCCAACACATATGCAATTACCAAAATAGTGCTGAATTCAGACCAATACTTTGAAAACTTGGCAAACATTTGGGTGGACATACGCTTCATATAGTCATCATCACTTCTCATGTATTGTGTTAAGGTCAAATAAATTACAAATGCTGCACAAAAGTAGAGATTTACCGTGGGATACTCAGATCCAAAAAACCTGCAGGTGGCATCATAAAAAACTGCCAAAAACTTTGAAATTTTTGTATCCTTTTCCCATTCATCCAAAGAAGGACAGTGCTTATAATTTGAGTCACTTAGTTCTAAGTGACAAAATGCACGTTGGTAACAAAGAAAACTTTCAAGCATCACATAGGTTGAATTCCATCTTGTAGGACAATCTTGTCTTAAGCCCATTTTTGTCTCAATTGACATGTGATTCACACACTCTAAAAAATTATGTTTTCTACTTTGCGTTGCTTTGACATACTTGATACTCTCTCAAATTTTATGAATAGCATCATCAATTTCTTTCAAACCATCTTGCACAATCAAATTTAAAACATGACAACAACAACAAAGATGAAGAACTCTCCACCACAAACAAAAGTGTTCCTGATGTTTAATTGATGCCTTAACAACTCAACAAAAGAATCATTAGCAGAAGCATTATCTAAAGTGATTGAAAAAATATTTTTCTCAATCCCCCATTCTACCAATAATGGGTATACCTTTTCTGCTAATAATATTCTAGATGTGGAGGTGGTAGAAAATAAAAATTAAATATCCTCTTGTGTAAGACCCATTGACTATCTAGAAAATGTGCTGTGAGACTTATATAACCATCAGTAATACAGAAAGTCCACAAATCAAACGTCAAACTTATCGTACCAGGTGCCAACTCTAACATCTCTTTTATCTTTTCTTTTGCTCTTTTATACATTCTCATAACATCTACTTTTACTATATTTCTACTAATCAAATGCAAATCTGCACACAAATATTTTAGTAGAGCTCTAATTCCATCATACTCATCAAATTGGAAAGGCAAATCAATCATAACTACTGCAGCTGCTACCAACTCACGATAAACTTTAGGATCAAACTTATTATTTGAAGCTAACTTAGTGACATACTCTCCTGACTTTGAGATAAAAGCAATTGGCCTATATCATGAGAAGAGCTCTGTTGACAAGTCTTTATATGACGTTTTAAATTACCAATACCAAATTTGCTATTACAAATATATATCGCATAGCACTTTTTGCATTTACACCTTTGCCTTCCATCCTCTAATACCGGAAGGTGTTCAAAAAAATTCCAAACTGGAGACATTAGCCTCCTATGCTTTTTACCTCTGGTGGATTTTGAAAATAACTCCACATTCTCCAAATCAGCAAGCTCATCATCGTCGTTGTCATGCAGCATATTCAAATTATAAGAAGCATCAGTGCTCACAACTTGTGCCTATATTGCAAAATGCAATGACAAATAAAATTTAGTTCACACTATCATAGTAAACACTACACCAATTACTAACAAGGGAGTGATGAATGAGAAGAGTTAGAATCATAAAGAAATAACAAAAAACAAAAACATACCTGTGGGGCTGTATGTGTGCTGCTCATTGTGTTAGAAATTTAGAATGGTTGAAGTCTTGAAGATATCTGGGAAGAAAAATCTGAAAGAGATGTAAAAGCTTGGGTTGGGTTGGGAATGGGCACTAACAGATTCACGCTAAACATCTAAGTGTAAATCAATATCTGTTGTTATATTACTCCTCTCTCTCTCTCTCTCTCTCTCTCTCTCTCTCTCTCTCTCTCTCTCTCTCTCTCTCTCTCTCTCTCTCTCTCTCTCTCTCTCTCTCTCTCTCTCTCTCTCTCTCTCTCTCTCTCTCTCTCTCTCTCTCTCCCATTGATTAGTTAGATCCATCGCGATTGTGCTAAATAAAAGGTAAATTTAAAAACCTAATACAGGATGGCTCAGTAATAACCGTCTTATAATTTAACAAAAAGTAAAAGATCGTTACAATGTAACCGTTGATATTACAGGATAGTTAATCAATAATTGTCCTATTTTAAGGTAAATATAGGACAGTTAAAACATAACAGTCCTATATTGAAAGAAAAGAAAAAGAAAAAAAGGTACGATTATCATCTAACTGTCCTAATTTATATTTAATTATAGGACGGTTAACAAATAACTGTCCTATTTTATATAAATATAGGACAGTTAACAAATAACTATCCTATAATTTTACATACATAAAGGATGATTAGAATTGAACCGTCCTATAAATGTTGAAAAATAGGACAGTTCTTATGCAACCATCCTTTATTTACTTAGCTAGCATCTCTGGCACTGTGGCACACTTCATGGGAGTGTGACTGTGATGTGTGATGTGTGATGTGTGATGTGCCAGTGACTGCCGGACAGGGGGACAAACAACCTCCCCTCCTCTAATAGTCCAATTCCAAACTAGCAAGTGGCAAGTGGAGTTAATGAAACTTACACTTCAATCATTTGTCAAATATTTTGAGTCTTTGATGTCCCATCCAACATGTGGTGTGGGCCCCCTTTTTAGTTTTCAGTAGTTGGAAAACAAAATGAAAAGGTGAAAGCATATGCTTAGCACACAATTAGCAGCTTAGGTCCTTAATGGCTTAACCTATTCTATACTTCTATTAAGTGTTAACTGTTAAGTAATTATCTAGGGAAATTGTCATTTAGTAGTTAGTACTAGTAGATTGTAGTTTTTGAAATTGAAAGTAAAATTCCCACCTTTGTTTGATTTGATCTAGTCGGGTGCCACCATCTTTGTGACTCTTGAGTGTTGACAGACTTGACTAGTATGACACTATGACTCATGACTCATGAGTAGTAATGTAGTATCCTTTGAATCTTTGATCATCTCATTATCTAAGTTCTAATCTAATGCACTTAACGTGGTCTAAGACTAAGTCCTTCTGTTGTGGTTGTCTTATTTTAGCATGTTTAAATTAAACACATCTTTCTCACACCTTATCTTGATCCTAGTCTATGATAGTGATCATCATATCAGATGGCCTTAAGTTTAGCCTCACTTACTATTCTCTTATCATTCATTTTAAGATTAGTTACACATTATCAGTAACGAGTTACACTTACAAGATAATTAATTAACATGTTTTGTACCTTGTATAAGTGAGTAACTATCATATATTGTATAAAATTATAAATGTGCATGATTTTCTTATACTAATTCCACATGTCATCACCAATTGATCTAATATATCTCTTTGTCATCAAATTCATGAATATCATTTCTCCAACTCATATAACTCAGGATTTGTTTTGATTTCTTACCAATGTTTCTAGTTTCTAAATTCTAACTCCCAATTGATGATAATATATTAGGAATAACTCATTCATCCATTATCCATGTAGAGTAAAAGGTAGTAACTCACCTAATGAGTTAATAATTTACATAACTATTCCTTTTCTATACTTATTATCCATTGTTCACTTAATTACATAACTCTTTCTATACTCATTCAGTCATTCTCAACTACTGAGTTAATTACATAACTACTTCTATTCTCATTCAGTCATTCTCATTTCTTACCTAATGAGTTAATTACATGACTCTTTCTTTACTTATCCTCAACCTCAACAACTAATGAGTATGTGTTACTTACATAACTCTATGTTTTTAAGCTGATCCTCAACTAAGATGAGTTAATTACATTACATAACAATTTCTTTATTCATCTTCAACCTCAACAACTAATGAGTATGAGTTTTACCTACATAACTCTGTCTTTTTAAGCTCATCCCCAACTAAGTAACTAAGTTGAGTTAATTACACAACACTTTATTTACTCATACTCATACAGTCATCCTTACATAACTCTGTCTCTTTAAGCTCATGCAGCCATGCTACTCATCCTCAATTCTACTCAATTAAGATGAGTTAATTACATTACTCTTTCTGTACTCATACAGTGATGCTTGCATAACTCTTTCTTTTTAAGCTCATCCTCAACTAAGATGAGTTCATTAGATTATATAAATCTTTCTTTACTCATACTTACATAACTCTTTTTAAGCACATCTTCTCCTCAATTAAGAGTTTAAGATTAGTTAATTACAAAACTATTTCTCTTATTACTCATCCTCAACCAAACTCAGGTCCTCAATAAGTAATGAGTATGAGTTGTTTTAATTTATATTAATATGTGGAACATGGAATTAGTTGTTATTACATATGAGTATGTTTCTCTTATGATCCATTGATAATTTGATGGATGATATTGTAACTTTGAAACATGGAATTAGTTGTTATAAATGGCTGATGTGTGTTCAATTAAGAAATCTAACTTTAAAAGAGGTGAAATCCATGAAATTGAAGGATAAGCTCCTTGATGAAGTTGATCAAGGATCATATTTACATAATTGCTTTTTAATTTTCAAGTAACTACAAGACGGTAAAGGAAAACCATCCTTTTATAATATAATAGTATAAGATGGTTATGTAAAAATAGTCTTATATTTTTATTAATTATAGGATGGTTATCTAACAACCGTCCTATATATTATTTATAAGACGGTTATTTGATAACCATCCCATATAAGCGTGCTATTATTTTTCCTTATATAGGATAGTTAATTAACAACCGTCCTATATTTTATACTTATAGGACGGTTATTTCTAAACCATCCTATGATTGTTACTAAATAAAGGACTGTTATTTAGTAACCATATTATAATTATATTATTATAGGACGATTTTTGAAGAACTGTCCTATATTTATATTACATTAAACCTTTCTTCTCCCACCTTTCACTGTTCACCTTTGCATAATCATATTTCATTTCTTCTCTCCTCTCCTACCCTAGTCCTACTTCTACAGTTCTACCCTAACCTAAGTGGCTAAGACCTTCAACGGTTCAACCAGAACCAGGGCAAATGCACAAACCAAAAGAAGAGTGTCAGTGAGAAGGAGAAGGAGAGAGGGAGAGAGAAAAATTGCAACCCTAGCAAGGGGAGAGAAGAAGTAGAGAGTGAGAGGGCAAGGACAAAAACTCAGAAGGCAGAAATAGACCGGTGACCGCAATGGAAGGAGGTTCATCATCATCAGGTACTGGTTCATATTCTGTTATGCTCTTGGAAGTTGGAAACTCTATGTAAATGTAATGTTGCCATTTTTTCCCCTATTTTTGTTATGTAGCAATAGCTGTAGCACGCACAAGCAGTAGCACCACTCTTGTAGTCTTATATATTACATTACAATTACTTCTGAGAATATAGGGTTAAAAACCGTTAAGTGTTAACCCTAACAATCACACACCAGTCTTGCCACTAGTGCTTTTAACATTTGTTATCTCCCTCATACTGTCGTAACTGTACTGCCATACATATCTTTAATTATGCTTATAACTCTATGTAGCCCTGCATTTGCAAGCAACATGAAACCAAACTGATTGATTCTCTGATACACTTGCTTCATGTCGGTACCTCTTCTCAATCACTCTTTCAAAAAGTTTCATAGTGTGGCTAATAAGTTTGATCCCTCGATAATTATTAATTAGTGCAGCTCTATATGTCTCCCTTATTCTTATTATAAAGTCTATATGTCTCCCTTATTCTTATTATAAATTGATTGGTACAATAGAGATTTTTCTCCTCTCATCACTCATCAGGCATTTTCTTTGATTTTATAATGTTGTTAAGCAACTTGGTCAACCAAACTACCCCAATATGGCAAATTGGCAATATCTATCTCCCATATGCTTCCAAACCTCTATTAGTATTTTGGTATACCATTGATCGGGCCCCATGGCCTTTCTTGATTTCATCTTTTTCAAAGCCTCTTTCACTTAAGGTATTCTAATCCTATGTTCATATCTATAATATCCAATGTTATTTAGATTTATAGTATTTTTCTATCCCTATATTCTCAGAGCCATTGTCATTTAACAATTTTGAAAGTATGTTTGCCACCTTTGTTTGATCTCATCATCTTTAACTAATACCTTTTGATCATCGCTTCTAATGCACTGAGTTATTTCACTTACACTTTCTAGTTTTCACTTTTCTAACCATAGTCATTTTCATTTTTATTTGTGAAGCAAACATGGAAGAAGAAGAAGAAGTACAACTAAAACAAGAACAGGAAGAAGTAGTACAAGAACAATTAGAAGAGGTAGAAGTACAACAAGAACAACAACTACAACACATAAAAGCAGAACAATCAAGGCTATCCAGCACATGTCCACCACTAACACCACCTGTCAGTGTCAAGAGAAAGGTTAGGGTCAATACAAATGGATTGTATAAATAAGAGAGCATCCAAGGGAATCAAAGAAACTGTACAATTCAACAGTAGAGGCCAATCGATAGGTGGTATTGCATATGCTTATGTTAGCTTTATATGCTGCACTGTTAGAAGACTTGTGCCTGTATTAGTGATTGATTGGAGACTTGTATCGCCAGAAGTCAAAGATGCAATATGGGAAATGGTCAAGGTATGCAAATTCTTCCTACATATAACATAATATGTCCCTTATATTTATATATTTTGTTTTTGTTTGGATATGAATCATGATACACAAAGTTGCTACAATACTCACTAATTAGTTAGTCACTTAACATGCTTCTTCTTTTGTTTTGTAGTATGCCTTTGACGTATTTTATGAGTGCAAGAAGCAAGCATTGCTAAGAGCTATTAAATAATGGAGGAAATGGAAGAGTGAGCTTGCAAGGAAGTACATACTTCCAAATTCCCATGATCCTTCTAAGCTTAACATGGTCCCTCAATTGTATTCCTGCTTCATTGACAAGGAAGCATGGAACCAATTTGTACAATATAGGCTATCTCCTAATTTTGAGGTAATCACAACTTGAACTAGCCAAGCAAAATTTTGATTCCAATAATTATTATATTTCATTGTATTTTGATTACATTACTTTGATGTCCATGCAAAGCGTATAAAAGGACAAAAGGCGTGTGCATAGAATCATATGTACACCACCTTTCAAGGGTTAGCTATGCAAGATTAGAGGCAGATGAAGTAAGTATATCATGTCACATTTCATTTGTCTAGTCATAGTAGATTTTTATTTTATTAACTCTAACTTAGTGTCTCTCATAACAGCAACAAAAGGCTGGGACAACGGAGCCCATCAACCGTGCTCTTCTATGGAAAATGGCACATTCAAAAGGGCATAACTCCCTCACCTTTACTAGTGAGACAACTGCAGCAATTGCGTCAAGAACTGTAAGTGGTTTAAGAATTTATATACTATACTTTTACTTTATGTGCTTACTGCAAGTGGTTTAAGACTTTAAGTTTTATACTCTTGCATTATATAAATATTACATATATAATAGGGATTTGATCATGTTATGATCTTTACATTTGCAGGAAGAGTTGACCCAAGAAGAAAGTGCAATTACAAGGACTCTTAGCAGCACTGCTGCAAAGGGGGACATCCTGTATAAGGCAATGGGCAACAAGGAAGAGCACACTAACCAGGTAAGGGGCGAAGGTCGCGGTGTTCTTCCTTCCAAGTTCTTCCCAAAACAAAAGGCACCTACGCTATAAGAATTGGAAGAATGGAAGCAGTAAACTGTTGTGGAGATATATAGCAAGGTCAAAGATTAATTGCTGAAGGAACTACAAGGTGGCGGAAGAACCTCATGTGAGGATGTTGACCCTCAAGCTCAGCCTCAAGTTCAAGTTCAACCACCACAATCTAACAATAGCTGCACTCCTAGTCCTCCATCAGATGACAAGGTGGCAGAGCAAGTACTTGAAGGTGATGTCCCGATCAGTGAGGTATGAAATTGAGATGTTTAGTTTTACAATGTTTAATTATTTAGTAACCTTTTTAGTTTACATCACTAATCATTATGTGTGTGTGTGTTATTTCTCAAATGCAGGTGGGTCAGTGCATGTTGTAGCTAGCATCTGAGAACTATGTGGCTGTGGCAACATTGTACGAGGGTCGGCCCATGACTTCTGCCACCTTGTATAGAATGTTGATGCCTCCACACACTAAGTGCATGTGCATTACTGCTGCCATTCAACCAAATGCTCCACTTCCATTTCCAATCCAAGGGGATGATGTTGAAACAATTGGGGATGCAATTGGATATCATGTGTGTTGGCTAGAGAAATATATCAAACCAATGATATTCAATTCTAAGGTACATATATTCTAACTGTAGTCATGTCATCATTTTCTCCTACCTTTTTTAAGTTATCCTAAATTGTTAATTGATTAATATTGTTTGCAACATGTCGAATCACCAGAAACAGCACAAGGGGCAATTGAAGCGAACCTCCCCACTAGCAAATTTTGGCGTAGTGCCAAATGTAGCCCCATCCCAACCTTCCTAGGTAGTTTGATCTCACTGTCTCTTTTCTTTTATATATGCTAGTAATAGTATACCAGTATATGTTGTATATATTCATTACTAATTTTTGCAATGTTACATCTATAGTGTAGGGATCAGGTGGAGGTTCCACCTAACATGTGACTACTCGAGTCTTTGAAATACATTTTATAATATATTTTTCAAAGGCAAGGGCGTCCCCTCAATAAAAAAAATTCGCAAAACAAAGTAGCAAAAATTCTTTTCTTTTAAAACTTATTTTGAAAACCCAAGTCACTGCTTCATACATAACATAAGTACAATTTGTGTACAAAATAAAATTCCATTAGAGGAATATGATTTTATTAAACTTCTAAGATCCATCCAGTGGTTCACAGTACAGCACAGTATCAATACAATACCTGTCCAAATTACATAATCCAAAATTTGCAAACCTCATCATACATTAAAAACTCTCAATACAGTACAATTCCCTCAAATAAAATAAATATCTTTAAGAGAATGTATCTTGATTGATTATTCATCAACATCTTCTTAAGTCTTCTACAGTCTTGAGCTTCTAACCCTCCTTCTCTGTATTTGAGGTATTGTAAACATGAAAACATATACAATACCTCAGCAAGCTATGCTTGGTAGGGGAATAAAAAAACATACTACTTCATCAATATAAGAATACATACCTCAGTCCTTATTTCATCATGGTTATCCATTCATGAGTATTCTCCACATAGAGTATATACATTATTTATGTAGTACATGACAAATTAGTTAATATAGTGAAGCTTGCTCAAAATTTGTTCCATCCCCTGGCTTTGCTTCCACTTAGAAGAGCAATACCTAGCCAAAGATTACTCAACACTTGTTCTTTCCCTTGGCTATACTCCCACTTAGGAGAGCAATACCTAGTCAATCCTCATATGGGATTTCATTCTAGGAACTCATGTAATATCATATCATCATGCCATGGCATCATACTATGCCTATCATATGTGCATCATAATGCAAAATACATTAGGACTACTATGCTTACAGTCTCAATCTGTACAGCATGCCCGGATAACTGTATAATCCTCCACTGACACCAACTGTGGAATAATCAATCCATGTCCTCATGGCGTGGACCATGGCCGTCATAGTGGGACCTTCCCATTATTGCCCCTACCCGACATTTAACCTCTCTTTGGGCATGGTATCCATCATATAAGTTTCAGAAAGCGGGTGGCCAAACCCTCATAACTTCCCTAGCATAGCATCCCCAGTCTCTATCTCTGTGTCAAACAAAACCACAAGCCTCCATACTTGTATGGAAAATATATTGTACATATCAGACAATCTGTCTATTTAACTAAGGCTGGAATATTGTACATACCCTATTCTCAGGGTTTCCTTAGTCTCCATTTCTCATTACTTTCACCTCATTAGACTTGATCAATATATTAGATCAAGTGGATTAGATTATGAGGTTAGATCACTTTGTTTGATCATGTGGTTAGATCACATGTTTTGGATCACTTTTTTTTATCCTTTGGTTAGATCACTTAATTTGATCATATGTTTTTGGATCACTTATTTGGATAATATGTTTTGGATCCCTTAATTAGATCACATGTTTTGGATCCCTTAATTGGATCACATGTTTTGGATCACTTAGTTGGATCATATGTTATGGATCACTTAATTTGATCATTTGGTTAGATCCATGTTTTGGATCACTTAGTTGGATCATATGTTTTGGATCACTTAGTTGGATCATATGTCTTGGATCACTTAGTTAGATCATGTATTTTGGATCATAAGTTTTGGACCACTTGCTTGGATCATGACTATGTTAAGGTACTAACTTATACAGTGAAGGTCTATAATTTTAGACAGATAATCATGTATGTCTACACATGAATCTCTAATATATCTTTGTATATCCACCTACCTCAAAGTAGTATCTTGATTCATACTTCTCAAGTGTATTCTTCCACAATGTCCATCATAGTCTAGATTCATCCATTTGTCAAACCATATGTATACGGTTATTTCTCTATTCAAGTATGTATTCCTATAGATGACACCCTAATTTTCCTTGAATCAAATTTGATCAAGGGTTTGGATTCTTTATCTATGTTCTTCTACATACTCATACATAGTATATATATACACGTGTAATACAATACTACATTAGTATTTGTTTTTTATCATCCAATATCCTATGGATCTTGTTTGATCATCCTTATCTTGATTACCATTTTTATTAGGATTAGATGATTTACTACATTTTATGCTCTCATTATTATTATTCAACCAATTAATGTTTTATTGGTTGAGGGTAGCTTATTTCATCCTAAGTCTAGAAGCTCTTCTTATGTCCAATTGGCTAAGGCTTACTAGTTAAATGGTTGAACACAAAGTGGCTACTTTAATCCTCATGTAAGGAGGCGTTTAAACCTCACAAACGTCAATGGAAGGTGGGGGAGAACGTGGCTCTATTTGATAACCCCCTTAACCACTATGTTCATCATTCACTAACTTGACCCTAACTCAACCTTTCATAAGGTTCCTATGAGCATTTAACCCTAAGTAATCTTTCTAATTGATTTTAATTAAATATATGAACTAAAATGTCATTCATGGAGATTTATTATTCTCCTAAGTTGAACCAAGGAATTTATATTCCTTATATTATCTTACTAACTATGGTCCTTACTATCATTAAGTCCATGTCATACATTCCAAGTGAATGTCCTTTCCTTCTAATTTCATTTAATTCAATTTCCATGAAATTTTCATTACTTAAGCATAAATTTAAAGCATAAATAAATAATTAAATAAACAATTCTGTAATTAACTCAACTAAGCAATGAAAGACAATTATCATAATGTTCAATAATTCAAATAGAAATCTAACATGCTATCATGATCCAAGGGTCTTAATTGATCCATATTCATTTTTCATCTCTTTAGGGTTTAGATATTGATCCTTCATTTTATTTTAGATCCAAAATTTTATATTGATGTAATTTAATTATTAAATCATTGATTTACCTCATCATTGATTTGACCTTCCTTGATCTACTCGATCGAGGAGATCTTATGTTACTTGTACTATTTAAGGGCATAGATTTTGATCTAGCCCAAATCCTCATATCTCAATATCATCATCAAAATACATCCATACAGTCCAATCATCTTGGATCATCTTGATCTAGGAGATACTATTCATTTTTAGGGATTTTAGTAACTCTTAAGGCTAGATCTCTTAAGATCTGCCTAATTAATTTTATTTAACTCACTGACTTTATTTATTATATTATAAATTAATCATCCAAAAAGGTATTAGTAATCTGATCATCCTAGATCTTGTAGATCAAGGATGTTAGTTTCTTATCCACTCAATTACAGAAAATTTAATCAATTAAAATTAGAATTTTATAGGTTTAGTCCATTCTAACTATCACAAGGAATCCATCAAAACTTACCAATCTCAATTGAGATCGGAATTGAGACTTCAAGATTTCAGCCCGTTTTAAGGGTTGAATTTCACCTTACTGTTTTTTATCAATATGACTGATCTAAAGGTACATAATTTATACTGTGAACATGTTTATTAATGTTTTGGGACCTTATAAACACATCAAATGGTTCAGATTTTATGTTTGAGGTTATTTGGGCCATGATCCAAGATCAATGGCATGGATTTTACTAAATAGATCATATAAATACTAATTAAAAACAATATTTAACATGTTCAGTCGATTACTACCATAACTATAAATCCAAGGAAAGTTTCTAATCTAAATTTTGATGCCAATTAAAATCAGAATCAAGATTTTAAGATTTCAGCCCGTCTTAAGGGCTGGATTTCATCTTTACTGTTTTTGTTCAAGTTATTCATATATATGAATAAAAATCTGACTATGAACATGATCTTATGATTTTATGGGGTCTTTGAAGACATCCATCGGTTCAGATTTATCTTTTAAAGTCATCTGGGCGATGATCTAAGATCATGGGTACTGATTTTACTAAATTAAATATATAATTACAATTTAAAATATGGATATGATAAATTCAATACCTAGATAAAATCACAAGGAATCCATAGAAGCTTTCTGATCTAAAATCAGAGCTCTATCAAGCTCTGAATTAGAAATATAAGATTTCAATTAATCAGATGGACGACCTAGATCAGATCTGGGTTACAGGTACGGGGCGACCCGCGTCCCGCGCCTATTACCGCCTATCACAGGTGGCTGGGCAGGGATGACCGGCTACAGGTGAGACGGTCCGATCTGGACCGTCAGATCGCCTGTGGCTGGATCTCCTCCATCTAGTAACATCTGATGCCCAGATTTCATGTCCTGGGGTTTTTTGGCCCCAGGAATCCATCCAACAGCTCAGAAGATTCATCTGAGCCATCTGTGATGAGATCTCCACCACCCAAGCCGGATTCATCGTCTCCGACGGATCTACGGCTAGGGAACTTTCCAAGTGGCCGGACAACCCACCTTGCCTGCCGGAAATGGAAGTAGAATGAGAGGTGCACCTACTTGTACCCGCCTAGGGAGGAGGAGCTCATCGGAGAAAGAAGAAAACCCGTAGGAGAAATCATAAACTCTAGCATTGCCTGATAACGCATACAGTCTCAAAATACTCCGTCGCTGTTGCTGGAGAATGTGGGGGACCTTAGGGCTTTAGTAAATCACCCCATTCCAGAGATTACCAACGGTGCAAGATGATTGTTAGAATGCCGGATTGGCTATAATATCCTAAAGAACATGCCGAAGACGGTAACCCTTATTGGGTTAACCTTCGTTTTGCTTTTTCCGAAAATCTAGGAAGTGGATCATACTAAAATCAAAGGGATTTTGTAAATCACCCTTTTTCGACTCCATCCAATGGTAAAAATAAAGTTTCAACAGTTAAAATGGGATGGTTAATTGAAATAGGGTTTCCAGGAGGAAACCTAGTTCCATTGGGGACGACGCGTCCCAGGACACGCCCGACAGCTCCATTGGATCTGGAGCGTCTGGTGCGTCTGTGGACACGCCCTCAAGGAAAAAAAACAAGTGAAGAAGAAAGGAAAATTGGGGGAGTTTGGGGAGGTTTCTGGAGTTGAGATTTTTCAGCATGCTAGGGGACCTCATGAATGATTTTATGAACATTTTTGAGAATTTTTCTGAGGTCTATTTATAGGTGTTTTGAGTAGTTTTCATAATGACATGTAATGAGTATGTTTTTTCCTTTTTATTATTTAATGTATATTAGATTCCCATTACCACCTCCTTCTCCACTAGCAGGTGGTAGTGGTTTGACTAATGATGGCTGTTTTTTCCAGACATTGGATCCCTTTTGTGGGTCCCTTGTGGGCCCCACAAGTGTAAAAAGACCAAATTGCACATTTTATGGAGAAAAATCTATTTTATTCTCCCATGCTCGAAATTGAGCGTCCTTAGTGGCGTTGGATTCATATTTCTAAGTACATTCCAGATTTTGATGTCTTAAGTCTTGGTTATTTGTGAAATGACCATTTTGCCCTTTTAGTCCTTAAAATGAAGAAAAGTACAGATTTTTCATCCGTATTCAAAAATTGTTGTGCTTACAGTCATTTTGAAGCCTTTGTCGTATATGTTTTCAATTATACATCTCTCATACCTTGATTCCACTTCTATGAGAAGTGCATATTTCATAACCCTAATATTCTAGTCTGATTTTCATTAAAATTCTCAATTTCAATATTTATTTAATTTCTTTACCAAAAATTAGGGGTGTTACATAACACGCCTCCATTCCTAAGGGTACTATACAGACTAACCAATGAAGATAAGGAAATGAACCCCATAAGGATAGAGGCAGGTATGCTTTCAAAAGACGTGGTTGAGGTTCTACTCTTCAAGGAAACCTCTTAGACATATGTAATATGGCTCAATTGGAATACATGCACATCATAGTCTATATAGGGTATGTCATCGTGCAACTGCTCTATTAGAGTTAAACTATTATGAATCAAAGTAACATTACTTGCTTTTTTAATAACACTTGATAATTATTTGACATTAACCCAAATTCCTAATGAGGTATTTGCATGCTAGCTTGCAAAGATTAGAGGTCAAGGACATTTACAAGTTCCTTGACCCTTCTGTCTTTCAATTGGACCATTTGCCCGCAGACAAACAAAGTGAAGATATCATTCCTAGGCTCATGGGTTGTGCAAAGGGGCAAGCCTTGCTGATTCCCTACAATAGCGAGTACATTGTAACATACGTTGCTTGATTATGCCCTTTCAATTTCATAACTTATACACATGAATATCGATATTAGTTAAGATTAGAGAACATACAATTGAATTATTATTTTTATACGTCACATTGGATGCTGCTAGCTTTGGATGTGCATGGCGGCCATGCAATTTTTTTCAATTCATGTGGAGCACACATTCGGGAACACTTGATGGAAATTATAAACAAGTAAGTCTTTATTATGCCTTTTGTTATAATACAACTACTCACCTGGCAACTATCATAATATTCATAATCTAATGCTTTTCACTTATATGTGCGTAGAGCATGGTAAAAATGGGCTGAGCGGGAAGGTATTAACCACACACCAAAACTCAACTGGAAGAAGGCCAAGGTAAGGTTTACTAATTATTTTTCTTTAGACTCTTTGATATAATTTTAAACATGAACTTATTTGACATGATATTTTGAACCTTTTCTGTTGTCTTTGGTGACATTGTTCTGCAGTGCCCTAAACAACAATTAGATTGGGAGTGTGGGTATTATGTTCTCATATACATGAGGACCTTCATTCACAATGAAGTTACAATCTCAATATTGAGAAAGGTAAGACTTACTGACCAATGTTACACTTTTGTTTTATATATTTCTTGACTGAATCCATGATTACATGTCATAACTAAGTTATTATATATCTCTTGCAGGCGGATTTGGGAAGCAAGAGTTACTCCCAATTAGATCTAGACGATATTAGAATGGAATGGACATATCATATTATGAATTGTAATTTGTAGTTCAATGATGTAAATGAATGTATCATCAATCATGTATATACATTTTACTCAAATATAATACAAAGATCAGTTCATTTCTATGGATGTGTTCTATTTTTCTTTTGATTGAAGTACGCTGTTTCAATGTATGTGCTTTCTTTATTTCAAACTTTCAAATTTCAATGATGGGATTGGGAACTTGGTGTCTTGAACCAAACGTAAGATATATGGTGAGGTGTGGCTGTCCATGAAGAAGATTGAAGAGAAGAGTGAATGTATCATGTACAGTATGGGTGATTAGGTGCTTTTATTTGTGCAATTCAATGTGAACTGTATGGAGCAGAAGTGAATGTGTACAATGATTTTAAATATAGCAGGTTGAATGTGAATGTGTTATTTTCACACATCAGTCCATTATTACTATGGTTGTATTCCATTTTTTGTTTTGAATCAAGTATGTATGTCAGAAGGCTTTAGTCTAATGCAAAGGAAAATAACTTTGGAAACTACAAAAGTTTTTTTACATATGTTAGTCCTTTAAAGAATTTTGGGCATGGTAAGAGTTCCAATTTTTGAAGTTCTACTCATTCTTTACATGATGAGGTCTCTCATCTCTGCAGACTACAAGGACTCATCACTCATGTGTGTCAATGTGATTGTGTGTACTGTGTACAGAGTATAGTGTGCTTGCTTTACTTTATTTTGCATGTCACATGTGTCAATCAGTTCAACTCGAAGTTTTATTCGCGTGTCACACGGGTCAACCCGACAGGTCAACATTGATTGACCCAAATACAACACGATGATGTCGTGTCATTTTCGGGTCAACCCAAAAATGACACAAACACGGTAAGGCTCAACCCTAACTCACTAAATCCGTGTCGGGTTCGAGTCGTGTTATCATGTTGTGTCATATTTTGCCACCCCTAATATTATAGATAGCAATTCTCAACACTGAAAATGGTGTGCTTGTTAGCTATTTTCCTATGTCTACTTTTTGGGCCCTAGTTACTTCATGGAGGTGGTTAGATTTGTCGATCTCATCATAGCCATAGTTTTTGGATATTGAACCTATAGATTATCTAGGTTTTGGTAAATGGTAGAGAGAGAGAGAGAGAGAGAGAGAGAGAGAGAGAGAGAGAGAGAGAGAGAGAGAGAGAGAGAGAGAGAGAGAGAGAGAGAGAGAGAGAGAGGCCTCATCCAAATACATTTCTAGACCCCAAATTCCTCCAAGAAATCGTGACCATTTGATGATAAAAGCTCTCTAATGCAGACATTTGATAATTTTTCTTAGCTATCCATTCACAATTTTCTTGTTTTCCTATTTAAGTGCATAGGTGGAGCCAAATTAAACTTCTGATTTAACAAAATGTGAACCGATCATGCCAATATCACTTTCTTTCTATACGTGGTGACCCGATATGTGAGCGATCCAAGTCCTAGTGATTCAATCTCCCCACGAATCACTGGCCAAATTCTATGTACATGCAGGTTCACATTTTTCATGGAAATGAAAGGATAGGAATAGGAGCGATAATCTGCTCGATCAACCAAACTTCCGCAAATCGACACCTTAAAATCTTCAATTTATGAAGAATTCTGGTAATCACCCATCCAGAACAAGGCTCATAAATCAATGGTTTTGATCCTAGAACAATGCACTACCCTATATTTTGTCATTTTTCCTTAAGAAGCATGTGCATGCTTCATATAAAATCCCATTTAGAAAATATAAATGCCTTTTCATATAGGCAAGTGGATTCCACTTGTATTTCTGATGGCTCAAAATTTTCTCATTGAATATGTACATTCACTGTATATAACAGCCAATTAAACAGCACAGAGAGGGAGGCACACAGGTAAGATAAATTTTAGCTTCTAAAATAGATGGCACTTATATGGTGTCAACGTTTGTAAATCGGTAGATTAGTTCTCTCAATTCAAATGCAAGTGGGATACTTGGTTTGGTAATCCAAGCTACTCATATTTGACTGCATTGATCTTAGCTGGGCCATACCACCCAGCAGATGATCTTAGCTGTTATCCTTTGCGGTAAAAACTTGAAGTTTAAATCTCAATTAACTAGTTAGACGGTTAAGATCAATCAGGGGAGAAGATTTTTGGGCTCCAAGATGATAGCTAAGATCATAAATCATACAACCTTTTCCAGCTTTGATTAGCATCCCTCTTGTTTTAATCACTGTTACAACTGGGAGATGTGGAAATAGTAATAACTAATGGGCGCCTTTAGTGGTCTGGCAGTATAAATTTTACCAATGCTAAGCCCAAGACCATTAAAAGATTAAGTCCAATGCAATATATGGATTCTTACCAACAGTCGACCTTCCTCTTGTGCTACCTTTTTCTTTTTTTTTGAAGGCTGCTTCGCCATGCATTATTGGAATATTTATTGTTCGTCCTTGTTTTTAATTTTTTGAATAATATTCCTATAGATACATGGTTTAAGTTACTTAGGATAATTATTTGTTTATTTTATTATCATAATAAGATTATCATTTAAAAGAGGAAAAGAACAATATTTAGTGCCCATTACAAAA
Organism: Warburgia ugandensis; assembly: GCA_035236585.1. Lineage (NCBI taxonomy): Eukaryota > Viridiplantae > Streptophyta > Magnoliopsida > Canellales > Canellaceae > Warburgia > Warburgia ugandensis. The sequence goes on from CP141130.1 coordinate 52,352,389, forward strand.
AGATGTGCAAATAACATGAGAAAACAGTTCAATAACAACCAAGAGATGGCAGTTAGAAACCTTCGTATATTCCTAGGAATTCAATAGGCTAGAATTAGACATGATCTTCCTGTTGATTCATTTATTTGAAAATAGCATGAGCACTAAAATAATTATCACATTAAAAGCCTCTTTAATCGCCTCCTCCTAATAGCTTCTAAGGAGTGTAACCACCCCATAACTAGTTAAGAATTATAAACAAGAAGAAAGAATCATGTCATAATTACTAAGGATAGATAGACTAGATATTAATTCTCTACATAAATCTTGCCATGATTTGCATGTCCAGATTGTTGGATTCCTTTAGAGAAATTGTGCTATGTTAACATGGCATGAAGGCCTATTCTGTTGGGAAGAAACAATTTTTTTGAAAATACTTCTTAGGAAAATGATTTTTCATTTTGGCTACATTCTAGGAAAAACTTAGTTGTTTCGTAAAGAACTTGGAATATGAATGTCTTTCTTGGCAATTGAGGATGGTAATGGATTTCTATGTGAATCTAAATTTCTATACATATTTGGCTTTCCATGTCCAACCAAACAAGGGAAATCAAGTTTAGTTGAAAATGAGTTTTAAATTTCATCTCTTTCACACTAACCAGACATTCAATAAGTGTGCTAAAATATATATCATGCTCTATGCTATGTCAATGAGAAATAGATGCATCACAATTTATCTAAGTCCCCTATTCCTCGTAAGTAATTATTTGATGTTTGTATGAAATAAATAATTAGATGACATGCAATCCCCAAAAAACTTTCTTCGTAAATTCTTTTTTTGTTTTCCTTTAAAAATTCTATATCAATTTTGTCATCATGCTATTTATTAAGATTGTCCTGATGTTTCTTTCCATATTTATAAATCATTCATCTTTACGGTAGAGTAATTATAATTATAATTTCTCAACAAAGCAGGTTTTTCTTTAAAAAAGTAGAATTCCCTAAATTGACCACAATTACAATGTTCTAGCTTGAAAATAAATTGGCAAAGAAAATATTAAAAATAGTAATCCTTTTGAGTTGGTAGTAGAAAATTTGACATTTTTTGTAAAATATGCTCAGTCACATATTCAAGTCGTCGTTTTACCTATTTGGCACCAAAGAAAGATTAATTCCCAGTTATATCCTTTGTCTTTGGGTCATAAGAAATGAAGTTTAGCAGAGATGAAGAGACAAAGCTTGAGTTAAATGTGGATTAGATGTAGGTGAGCGTGTGAGTGAATTGTTTTATACCTGTAAAAAAGAAGAAGAAAAAAGTGATAAAGAAAAGCATAATTAGAATAAAATTAAAAATTTAGCATAAATTAGTCAATATACATACCTAATATTAAGAATTTGACAAAAAATCCATGAAATTTGTCCTTAAACAGATAAATTTTATGCTAAATTGGACAAAGTTCTATCGAGTTCAATCACATGAATTTTTTTTTAATTATTTGATAAATTGGATGTAAAATATTTGTAAAGTTCTAGTTATTGAGGGCCAATAATGTCTACCATAGTTATCCTAGACAACTCAGCATCTCCCTAGAATATGCATGCTCGAATCATTGCTTTACCTTTTGGTTGAGATTAAATTTAGGAGAGTATAAGGTGATTTGCTTGTGCTAGTCCCCAAAACCCAAAAATGAATTATTCGCGGACTTTGGTAAATATACAGCCAGGTGTAACAAGAAGCACCCACTTAACGGAGCCGTTAAATCCCCGTCAAGACAAGCTTTCATCTGCCGCTAAAGCTTCCCCAACTGCACCGTGAATCCTGTAAACGACCGTCCAAGCCCTCCCACGGACGTTTGCGTTAGTTTGTATCTAAAAGACCCCAATCCAAACACCCCCAACGCCACCTCCTCTCTCTCTCGCTGTTCGAACAGCAACGACATCTGAGCTGGAAAAACAAAAAAAAATTCCGCATTTTCATGTGTCTCCTGTCTCCTTCTCTCTTCCAATCACACCAGTTCCGAATTTTTGTCCGAAAATTCTACTCTTTCTTCATCTCTCACCTTCAATTCTAATCTTTCATGGCGGATTTCAACCTTGATTCCGTGAAAAGAGAGAACGATGGACTTTTTCGGCCTCGTAACGATCCGGAATAACATTAGCTAAAGGAAGAGGGATTTTATGAACCAGCAGTTTAATTTCTTCTGAAATTTTGGTGAGTAATGGAACCTGAGAAGTCGGATTTTGATAATAGAGCGGATTTGTTCTCCGGGTGTGGATCGTCTGTTTCCTGCTCGATTTGCTTGGAGTACGTTGTCGATCGAGGAGAGAGATCGATTGCTAAGCTTCAATGTGGACACCAATTCCATTTAGGTCAGTTTTTTGTTGATCTGTGATGAAATTGTTTGACATCTGTTACCGTTGTATCATTTCTTGATGGTTTTCCCTTCTCTCCTGCTGATCAGTTTTTGTGTAAAATTTTGATTTTTCTACTTCTCGTCTCCTTTTCTGCTGGCTGCTTCGTAATTATGGTCGTATTCCCCTTCTGTTATTGTCTGTCATCGTTTTGTTTCCTTTCTGGCATATGAGTTTCTTTTCATTGCAGTATTTCTGCCACCCGAAGAGATTTTGCATTCCATAATGTTGTATGGATTTTCTTCTTGCAATTGTCTTGGAGATTGTTGTCATCAGTTAGCCGACAGTCATTACTTGGCTTGATATGATCTAAGCCTATTCAGCATCTATAATCTGCATTCATACTGTTGCAATTCCTATTTTGATGAAATGCACGGCGTAGAATTTTAGATTGTTTGATTTTAAGTTTTGCTTCCTTTCTTCGATTGTTGGTCCACTGGTAGTATATTAGTATAGTTTCTTTAATTAAATCTACATTATATTGACTGTTTGTGACATGGTTGCTATCTGTAATTTCCTTCTACTCTGGTTGTCATTGTTCAATATATTTTGTTCTTTTTCCTTGTTTTGGCTTGGTTCCAATTTGTGCAAATTGCTGATTGAGTTCAGGAAGGAAATGGCTTACATCTCATCATATTCCTGTGGACGGTTGAACTCACAGTGGCACAGAATGTTTAGTTTCCATTCTGCAGTAGGGACACTTTTCTGATAGTATTTCAGCTCATGCTTGTTTAACATTCATCATCCATGTCATGTGTTGAGTTAACTTGCTTGACTCCATCTGCTAATCTGCTTTTGCACTTCATTCCTAATTTCCTATTTAGAATAAACAATCATTTACTATAGGAGCAAGGAAACTTGACTCTTTAGACATATTGCCACTGCACTTTATCCAAGGAAGAAATTTTGTGATGGAGGGAGTAGAGAGACAGAGATAAGAAAGGGAGGATGTAGGAAATAGAAAGAATATGATATTATTCTTGGTTCTTATGGAAATGAGGACATATGTGACATTTTCATTTTTTTTGGAAACTTCTGGATATTATTGTCCACATTTAATGAGATCTTCTTATAGCTAATAGATCCAAACAGGTAGGCCTATTTAAGCCCAATTATTATAATCAAATTTATCCCTTTGGGGAACCAACTGAAGACCAGTTCCTGTCTTAGAGCTCCACAAATTAAACATAGAAAGGTTTTTACATGCTGCTTAGCTCCTGTCTTAGAAGTACTACCCACATCTTATTTTCACTGAACCAACTGACCTGCTTAACTTGGATTCAGAGATGAATAAAAATATCTGAGAATTTGCATATGGCCCATGACCTCGCATGCAATATTTTGTGGTGAATGGAACTCATTAGTCTATTTCAATGATGACATGGTGTTTTAGACAATTTTGGGGCAAAGTTTGGATCTCACTCTGTCCTCATCTTCTCCTGAATTTTTGGTGAACACATGAGCTTTGATCGCATCACTTCTCTCTCTCTTCCTCTCTCTCTCTATGTATGTTTGTGTGCACGTGCACTGGTGTCTGTTTTATTATTTCATAGAGAGGTGATTGATTGTTCCCTAATTGAAGTGAAATTTCTCTTAGGGAAGGGGGAAACTCATGGGAAACAGTAGGAAAAATTGTGGGAAGTACCAGGGAAATTTATGTTAAACACAAGGGATACACTTCTCCTCACTTGTCATTTTTTCTGGTATTATTGCATACTATATTTTGTTCCACTAAATGTTTCCCTCTTGTTTCTCAAATTTTTTTTACGTGTTTCCCTTGACATTTCTCAGTGCATTCCTCATAAGAATTCTTAATATTTCCCAAATTTACATTTCATGTTTTGCTTTCTGAATTCATGTCGCCACCTGGTAACTACTTTAGAGATGTAGATAAGAAATCATGCAGCTATATAAATTTCTGGAAAACGGGGAAAAGTGGAGAGTTAGGGCAGAAATGAAAGGGCTTCACGAGTGGTGAAGAGGTATTGTGAAGATAATAGTGTGCCTTGTCTTCTAAAGGATATCAAAGACACACAGAGGGAGATAGACACCATAACAGAAATAGACTTGCTAATTTTAGAGTCGGACATTTAGAGTCGGACATGCAGACTCCAAATCACTGAGGTTAGAGTTTGAGTTCCACTTATGTGCACGGCTGAAATTATCTATAATTGCTTCATTGATACAACATGCTTTGATTTTCAACTGATACTATGAAATTAGGAGACAGTAAGGCTAGAGTTGCCTTTTTTTCCTCTTTGGTGAAAGGTCTAGAGTTACCTAGCTTTTCTCGATTCCCTTATAAAACCTCTATGGTTGAAAACCATCAGAAAGATCAGACTTTAGGACAGTAGCATTTGTGTAATATCCCATGGAATTGGAGATCCAATGAAAAAGAACGAACAAAAAGCAAGTTTCTGTTTTTTAATAGTCTGAAGACCAATTCGAAAGATCATTTGATGTAGTTGCAATAACTGCATTTGGGTTGTTGAATTGGAAAAATTATTTGGTGTAATTGAAATAAGTGAATTTGGATTATCCAGTCAAGTAACAGAAACTCAATTGACTTAATAACTGTCTTAATGTTTTGATGGACAAAGGTTCTGCAAATGTATTGGTGAAGGTAACAAGGATGACCATCTTATAGCCATTTTTCATTATAATGTCAATGTCCGAGTAAGACATAAGTTCCTTGATATTGTATGACAGCTCTGAATTTCATCATAGTCAGAGGTCTGGAGAATTAATTGTCAGCTTATTTAAGAAGTACAATTTCAAGCCTGCATTTGATTATTGCTGGTTGGAGATATTGCGGTCCTGAAAATTTTCTAGTTATTTCAACAGTGTCTCCTTTTAAAGAAGTGCTGGAGGGGATTCTTTTGTTCCCAAGAGTTTATGGTCTGTAGAGGAGAAGTTTAATCTTCTGTTTGCTTCTGCTATCATAAATTGGCTTAAGCTTTCACCATTCTCTATTCTCTATTCACTCTTGAATCTTGATCCCATATAAATTGATACTAATACATACCAGCTTCATGAGTTTCACCCTTTAGTCTGACTAAAAGTAAGTATCTAAGTGGTGGATTCGACTAAAAGTTACAACTTTACTCCGGTGAATCAAAGTACGAGTGGACTCCAGGTTTTCCATAACCATTCATCCTCTAAGCTCTCTCTTGGATAGGAAATGATTTAACCATTAATTCTTGTACTTTCTGAGGCATCCATTTTACATGCAGAACATATAAATGCTAAATCATCCTGTGGGGAAGTGTCTTGGGGACATGGCCTATCTAAGACAGGGCCCCTGAAGATGAATGATTTGCAACAACAAAGATCTGAGTCCCACTTGATATTTTATTCACAAGAGTAAATTTGTACCTTTTAGTGGACAAGCACCATTAACAAACTCATGAAACTATACAAAATTATAGCAACAGGAATCATGGATCTCTCTTTCTGCCTACCGAATCATTACAAATTGATACTACATTTGGTGTTGTTGGCCAACAAAGTTGTCTACATGGTGAATACAGCTAGCTCTAATTTAAATCAGATTCATCTCAGATGTAGCCTGATGATATTGGATTGCCAACTTGTAATGATTATCCCAATAGACGTATCAAACACCAACAAACTAAACTTATATGAGTTCCAATAAGTGTACACGCTCAATAGGAGAGGAGGGAGAAAATGCCCCATTTCTCACGCATTGAGAAACTATTTTTATTAGATTTAACCCACTCCTCATGTGAGGAATGGCTTACATGGGTTAGAAATCAAATTTCATGCCCATCTAATATTTTTAAGCTATGTTTCTTTAGCTTAAAAATCTTGACCATCCATTTTTTTAAGATTTTCAAAGATCTAAAACAAGTGGCTAGGATTGTTCAAATGCATTGATTTCTCATGGATCACCTACTTTTGGTATTCTTAACATGACGAGTGGCTTAGATTTTCCAAAATTATTGCTCCATGCATTGAAATAAGGTGTCTACTCCTTCCTCTCTTCTTGAGCATGTATTATCACTTTGTGGTCCACCGCTTCCCTGTCCCTACATACGTGGGAATGTCGTGCACTGGGCTGCCTTCTTAGGTCTTAGTTTGATCAATACAACACTTTTGTGGTTTTCATGGTTAGTGAAGAGAACTGAACACCTTTACTTTTTCCCTTTTTTGCTTTTTGACTATTATCTTTCTTACAACAATTTGTGGCCTTGCTTGGGGAATTTTGGATTCAATGATGGTGCTTCAACTATGATATGCAACGTGTTTGTGTAAATATTCTCAACAAAGCTATCATATGTCCTTGATGCTTCCTTGACTCTTTTTGGTTCTTGGTATTTGCACCTTGCTTGACTGGAAATTGGTCCAAAGTGCTCCTTTCGCTTAAAGTCTTCTCTTCCATTCTTTGGTACTTTTCTAGCACTCAATTTCCTTTCTTGTCTTCGATACTTTGGTAATTTGTTAAGATTTGAATGCTATGAAATGCACTAGGGGCGTTTAGGTTGTCAAATATACTCGAGGAATCTTTCTTGGTTTCCAAAGGAACCTTGTGTTAAACCTGGTTCAAAGGATTCCCTTTCTTAAGTAACTAAGGATTTAATGTTTTGATGCTTTTGCTTTTGAATTCTGATTGGATTTATTTATGTTGGGAGTATTTTCATTTCCAGACTTAGATGTTGTCAAATTTTGGTTCATGTCTCATGCATAGATTAAGCCTACGGTGGTGGCAAGGAGCAAAAGAATTACAAAATGGGCTGTAAGTTGGAAAGATGCTTTTGTTGGCTTCGTCTCAAAGCAGGCATGTTGCACATGAGAACCAACATTCATTTGAAATCTAACCTGCACAATACTGGTGTTCCTCGAAATGGGATAGAACTATGGTTGTCAACAGTCCAGTTCCAATTCAGTTCCACCCAGAACTGGAATTGTAGCATGAATAATTTAGCAGGATTGGAACAGAACCCTTTTGGAGTTCGTTTCTAGCTTGAAGGATCATAGCCAAATTATTTCGTTTTGGTTTCAGTTCTAGGTCCTCATCAGTTCTGCACTGTGAACTAATTCTAGAATGTTTAAGTTAAATGAAGTGGTCATGGTAGCAACTACAGGCTACTCCTGTGAACTAATTTAAAGTGCCAAAGAAAATGTATCCTCATTTATGATAATTATTCAAGAATGTAAATACCTCTTAGGCTCACTCATTGAATATATTCTTTTCTTTTTTCTTCTGTATGATAACTTAAGATCATATATCATTCATGCAAAGTTACTAAACAATGTAAAGATAGAACAATAGAAAAATTAAAGTTTAGCTCTTTAACTGTACGTGGACGTGGAAACTCATACTTTGACAATATCAACAAAGACAAGCTATTAAAGTTCCCCATAGCAATCATCAGTCAATCAAGGAAGTATAAACAAAGTAAGGTAGTGCCATCATCGAACTAAGCATGGTACATAAAATTTAATGAAACTAAGCAACCAATTCCAACAATCAAACTAGTATTGTGGGTTAAGAAAAAAACAATGTCCAAGCTTTAAATTGTGACATTAAAAGATAGGAGTAAAGGAGTTTTGTCTTATGCCATGATAGCATCTCCACTCACAAATATTCTCAAAATGGAGGCTTTTAATTGGTCAGAGGAGGCACACAATATTTTTGAATATCTTAAGAGGGCTTGAGTTTGCTTGAGATTCTAACCTAATTTTACTTGAGAATTGTAAATCCTGAGTTTGCTTGAGATTCTAACCTTGAGATACTTGTTTTGCTCGGGACTGGTAAAATGTGGGTTGGGGGTATGATAAGTGTTTAATTTTATATAAGCCTTGCAAAATAGGAACGAAGAACAAGCAAAACGAGGGGTGCAATGCAAGGACTTCCAATTCGGGCATTAGTTTGCATCGGTGTTACAGAGGGAGAGAAACTAGGGCATAAGATTTGAGGGGTTCAATTTGGAGCTTTTTTGGGGAGATCGTGTTTCGTTTTTCCTTCCATTAATCACACCTAAAAGTCTATTTTGCCCTTTATAATAATAGCCAACAAGTTTATGTTGAGGGCATAATTTGTCCTAGGAGGGTTTATTTAATTGCGTTTCTTGGGCATTTTTGAGATATCATGGCATATCTCAAATGTACAACTTATTTAACAATAATATCTTGGGCATATGTGAGATATCAGGTTTATTTAACATTGTCACAGTTGATATGTTTGGTGTTATCAGAGATATACAAACCCTTATTTATAATGTAAAATCTGCTTGTTTCTAGAGAGAGAAAAATCAACTTCAAAATATGGTTTTTTAGTGAGAAGAAATGGGTGTCTTTACCTTAAAGAATCTCACTACAATAGAGAGAGAATAATGCTTGCATTCATGCATATGGCCTTTCCATTACACGACTCATGCAAGCTGGCCCACTACTTTGAATCTTTGACCATTTACTAGGGAAGAGTTGTAACAAATTTATTGTTGCTACAGTTTATTGTTTGTTTTGATTGAGGGAGGAGAAGTTCAGTTTGGTACTAACTCCTAGCATCTCATCCATCAAAATCTAAGGTTTCTTTGTATGAGGATTAGAGCGATCCAAACTGTTGATTCAAACTCCTAGAATCTCATCAATTTTGACCCTTATTTGAGCATTTTTGGAGGGGAAAGTAGTACTTTTAGCATGAGGGCACCTTTTTTTAATCGTAACCGTTAAGTTTACGGTCTAGTTATTTTTCCAAAGTGCAACACTTAAATGGTTCAGATATTTGGAATGGTTTATCTAGTTCATGAGGGGGCCAGATTTTCAATGATTGAAAAGTTGATCAACTTCATCTCACTTCGGATGTGCCTCAAACCAACATTTTCCCTCTATTCTATGATAAGTGGGTTCTATGAATGGAGTACAAGATGGATGGTTAGATCATTAAACAAGTTGGTAGTTGGCTAACTTGTACTTGTGAATGTTCGCATTCTTAAATCTGAACCTTGAACCTATCACACGATTCGCATCCATCAAACACTCTCTCATGACCAACGTAAAAGAATACAACTTATTATATCCAATGGTTGACGTTGTTCACCTATCTTGGGGCTGAACATCCATTGCGGATCTCAGTTTGCTCACAAGCTCAACGGAGGTGATTGCAGCCCGTACATGGCATGCAATCAACAGGGTGTATTTAACAATCAATGCTGGTTTAGAATCATCCAATCAATGGAGGTTTAGGCATTTTGATTGGTTGATGCATTGTTTTTTATTAGAAAATATTAATAAAATATCTCTCAAACATATTTCAGATATCACCAAAAATATCACAAAAGATATCACAGAACATATCTCACATTTCTTAGAAATCATATAAAATATCACAGAATATATGACACATATTTTAGATATCACAGGAGACATCACCCAAAATATACCAACAAAAATGCTCAGGACGTGCGGTTAAATAAACCCCCCTATAGAAATTGAATAAAAAAGACTAACTTATTCTTAACTAGTTTAAAGTTAAATATAGATAATAAGCATATTATAGTCTAATGTTTCTATTTTCAGTTCTAGTGTAGTTCTTTTAGAATGAAATTTGAACTAGACCAAATTTATTTCAGTTCTATTGACAAAGAATTAACACCTGACCATCGTTCCTAATTGAAGGACTAGAACCTAATTTTTCGGTCCTGTTCTCTTTGCTTCTTCAATTCTGGTTGACACCCCTAGATAGAACTGTATTTATAGGTTTCTTGCTTGGCACTAGGATTTTGGACATCTTGGTCACTGTGGTTTGGTGGTTGTACATAAGGATTTCCTTCCTCTATCGTGCTTCTTGCGTGGAGACAAAGAGGTGGAACATCAACTCAATGATCCCCAAAAATTTGGTAATTGATTTCTTATATTCATGGGGAATCAATTATTTTTTGATACCTTGGCAAGTTTTGGTGTAGATTGGTAAGTAATGTCCAAATTTTACTCTTTTTTGTTTTTTTTCTTATCTATTCTTGTTGTGCTATTAGATGCTAATTTTCACTTCAAGATTTAGGGTGTGATATGACAACATTAATACTTATTACTTCCCAAGATAGGGAAAATTTCTTTTGTTTCTTTCCTTGGTTTTCTTTATTCATGCCTGTTCCATGAGGGATCTTTGTAATGCTCTTTAGACTCCAACAATCTGACTATTGTGTTGCTTTTACAGATTGTATTGGTTCTGCATTTAATGCAAAGGGAGCCATGCAATGCCCAAATTGTCGAAAAATTGAGAAAGGCCAGTGGATGTTTGCAAATGGATACCCCCCTTTTGCTGAATTTAATGTGGATGAGTTGGTGAATGAAGATTATGATTTTAGTTATCCTGAGCCGGTAAACTGTTACCTTATCCTGATTTGTTATCAAGTTGTAGCACATAGTTCTGATTCTCAAGAAAACATGCAGTCCTTTGATAATGTTTTGCCATTCTCTGTTTCTTCATGCTAACTTATAAGAAGGTTGCTGCTCTTTGAATGATTTTCTCCAGTTTCTTGCAAAGGTAATTCTTAGCAGGTTGTTTTGTATCTGGTTGCAGTTTTAATACCTTCATTGCACTTCTGAAATCATCAGCCATTGTTTGAAGCTAAAACATCTAGAGATATATTATTATAATGATATGTTGTGGTTTTATGTGATATTTTATAGGTTTATTGTCTCTTAAACAACAATCAATTCGTTGTGGTTTTGAATCCAATCACCATTCAAGGAAGAAATAAAAGAAAAATTTATGCCTTCAAGTGTATTTTATGAGGCTTGGCTCAACAGTAGAGTTGTTATAGTGTGACCATGAGGTCACAGGTTCAATGTGTGGAAAGATCCTCATGCAAAATACGAGGTAATGCTGTGTACTATTGACCCTAGTGGTCCGCCCTTCCTTGGACCCCGCATCTTTTACGTGCTTAGTAGTAATTTAACTTCATACCTAAGATAATTACTAAATGAAGAGATCAATCAAAAGTTGGAAAGCTACTTTAAAAAATTACTAAATGACAAGCGTCTTGAGAATATAGAGATTGAAAGAACTGTAAACCAAGAGAATGTTGGACTATATAGATATGATCAATGGATCAGGATACTAAAGTAAAAGAAGCATTAAAAATGATGAAATCAGGAAAGGCTCTGGGGCGTGATGGTATGCCAATAGAGGCTTGGAAGTATATGGGAGATACTGAGTAGTTAGGCTGTCAAAGTTGTTTAACCAGATTTCATAATCGAAGAAAATGCTAGATGAATGGAGAAAAAGCTCTAATGTTGATGTATAAAGTTGCACTAATTATCGTGAGATCTAACTTATGAGTCACACTATGAAACTTTGGAAAAGAGTGATTGAGAAGAGGCTACGACATGAGACGAGTATATTGGAAACCAATTTGATTTCATGCTTGTGAGTCTATTATGGAAGCTATTTTCCTACTTAGACAATTGATAGAGAAGTATAGGGAGAGGAGGAAGAACCTCCACATGGTCTTTATTGTCTTAAAAAAACTTTATGATAGGGCCCCTAGAGAGTTAATATGGTGGGTGTTGGGTGAGAAAGGGGTTTTACGGGGGTATATAGACATAATTAAGAATATGTATGAAGGAGCTGGTACAAATGTTAGGAACATGAGCTGAGAGACCAATGATTTCCCCATCACTATAGAATTGCACCAAAGATCAACATTGAGCCTGTACCCCTTTACGTTAGTTATGGATGACTTATCAAAACATCTACATGAAGAGATTCTATGGTGCATGTTATTTGCAGATGATATAATTTTGATTGATAAGAAAGGGGATGACATGAACACAAAGCTTGAGTTGTGGAGAGATGTTATAGAGTCTAAGATTTAAAATTAGCAGAACTAAGATAGAATATATGAAATGCAATTTTACCAAGAAGAGGAGTGAGAGTGAAGCACCAGTAAAGATTGATAACTAAGAAGTTCCCAAAAAACTACTTTTGATGCTTGGGATCGATAATTCATGCGAGCGGAGAGATTGAGAGGGATGTTATCCAAAAAATCCAAGTGGGTTGGAACAAATGGAGATGTGCCTCTGAAGTTTTGTGTGATCGGTGGGTGCACTTTAAGTAAAAGGAAAATTCTATAGGATGGTTGTAAGGCTGGCCATGCTGTATGAATCAATGTGTTGGGCAGTTAAGAAACAACATGTACATAGTATGAATGTAGCTGAAATGAGGATATTGAGATGGATGAGTGGTAAGATAAGAAAGGATAGAATTAGAAATGAAAATGTTAGAGGAAACCTAGATGTAGCATCAATATGTAACAAGATGAGGGAGGGTAGACTTAGATGGTTGGACATGTCCAACAGAGACCAAAAAGGGCACTGGTTAGAAGGGGTAAGTCGATCCAAGTTGAAGGCTCTAAAAGATCAAGGGAAAGGCTCAAAAGGACATTGATAGAAGTGGTGAGAAAAGATTTAAAAAGTTTTGGACTAAATGAGGCCATGACCCTTGATAGAGGAGAATAGAGGAGCAAAATTCATGTAACCGACCCCTAATTGGGATAGGGCTTTGATGATGGTGATGTCCTAAGATAACTATTAGTTAGGTTTGTTGATGTGGGACAAAATTATTACTAGTAATCTCAACAATGCCTATCTTGTGAAAACCAAGAATATGAGTTGACTGAGGATACATTTTCTTATTGGATGGTAAATGATTTGACCAAGACGTATTTGTTTAGAGAATAACTGAATGCATTAAGGGATTTTACATGAAAAGAAAATGGATAGTTTTATCTGTCTACTAGATGGATCACTAATGGCTTAATCTTATATATGACATCATTTTCAGTTTCTTTATGACTTACTGGTGAAAAGGAAACATAAATCTGAAGGCTCACTATCTGATAAAAGGAAACCGACATTACTAGGACAGGGATCTGATTTGGTGCCAGATTTGTGTGCTATTTTTCTTGATTATAGTTGTGAAATGGAGGCATTAGAGTTGTAGATAAAAAGGAACGTGACATATATAAATTATTGTACTAGATGCAATGAAATAATACTGTAGATCTCCAATAAATAACAAACACCTTGATTATTTGTTATCTTGACTAAATGCAGGGCATAAGCTCTCCTCTATCACACAATGATAAATATGCGCATTCTATTTATTAGTTAATGAGATTTCAACAATTTGCCATGATAGATATTCAAAATTTATGATTTCCCTTGTATTTAGCTTGCTTGTTGACCATCTAGCTCCTACCTCAGTTTTTGCCTTAAGAGAAAACATCCTTGTTTTGTTGGACAGAGAGACACTTTTATGAAGCTTGATAGCTCATGTTACTAATTGCTAGCTTCCCAGTGTCCTTGGTTCCAAACTCTTCCCATTGCTTAGTTTAGATGGAAAATTATTTTCTATTGAGAAAAGCATTTCCTTTTCTCCATTATTTACAAGCTATACCCATCTTCATTAGGTCCGGCCTTTTCTGATGTATAGGCTTTCCAAACTGTGTCCTGCGCTTCAAGTCAAAGCTATAAATGCTTGAAGTTGACTGTTACATTTGGGGCCTATTAAGCAATTACAACCAACAGCAAGTAATAGATTGCTTGGTTGTTCTCTTTATACTACTGTTGTCACTTTTGAAAGATCAGGGTTCCTTGAAGTTTAATGTCATAGAACTGCTGATTTTCAGTTCTGCTCTTTATGCTTCCATCACCTATAATTTTCTTCTGCTTCAGTTAACTAAGGCCGAACATTGGGTTAGGCGTGTCATGTGTAGCTCTTGTCATTATCCTTCTCTCAGTGTACACTAATCATTATATTTTCTTTGCAGTTTATGTCATTCTTAATATATTTGGACAAGATTGCAAGGAATCAAGATCAAGCTTTGTTAATTTTCAATGATAAAAGAAAAACCATATGATCTACTTGCTAAAAACCCAAAAGCGTTGAAGGAAGTAATGTAAAGAAAAGTGCTCCAAATTTCTTTGACATTCTTTAAAACCAGCCTCTCTAGGGGGGTTGTTCACCCCTGTAGAGAAGCCTAGGGTTACATGTGGCAACAACACAGCATTTCTATTCTATTCTATTATAATCTACAGGCTAATTTTATAATCATTTGAAAATTACTGAAATGCCCCTAATCACTTAATAAAACTACAGCACTAGAGAAAGCACATTAACATAAAATTTTTCCTTCATAATTGAGAAACGTTGTGGGCCATGTAGTTTAATGGAGAGCAACTGTAAGTCTTCCCTGGCATTGGACAAGTGTTTGAGCTTCTCTAAATGTTCTAGTAATCGCAGCACTGTTATAACATATGCACTGCATCGGTTCCCCTAGATGAGAGAAAACTCGACCTGGAGCTGCCATTATTCTCAGTGTAAGCACAAGGGCTCAACAGCTATGATGGTTGTCAGACACCCAAACATATTCTGCAATAACAAACACTTTGTTTTTCCTTACAAGTCTTCTCAATGTTCAATATAGGAGATGAAGTATCTGATGCTCCATGAAGTTCTACTTGTCTGTATGAGCCTGTGATGTTTGTTGCTAAGGATCTTCACCAACCCAACTGCTTCTGTTCCTTGGTTTCTCCTTTGTCCATCGATGAATGGATTTTAAATCATTGTGTTCCACAGTCAATTGATATCTTGATATCACTACATGTTGCTTCTTTCTCCCAACAAACACAGGAGGTCAATCATCTTCAAATGTCTTCTCCATGTCCAATACATTTTCACTCATTCAACCCCAGCCAGCAAAGATAAACAATTTTCCTGCATGCATATAGATGCAGCATGTCTGGGTTCATCCTATAATGCACTGGCTTCTAGATTAATGAGATGTTGACTCTCTCTCTCTCTCTCTCTCTCTCTCTCTCTCTCTCTCTCTCTCTCTCTCTCTCTCTCTCTCTCTCTCTCTCTCTCTCTCTCTCTCTCTCTCTCTCGGGACATACCCTCAATAAATGGATAAATGTATGCCTCAGTTACAAATACTGCCCAAGAACCAACACTACCATAGGCATGAAAAGTTTCCATGTGCATTACAGATCCATACTTTAACAATGCAGAACATCAAATATCACTTTCTGCACCAAGATATTATTGTCAGGATATGCAAAACCATCAATGTAAATCGTTACCTTATCATTTTCCTCGTGGGGGGCTAGATAAGACTTCCAACTAATAAGAAACTGCATCACAGCTTCATAGAGTGTATCATCATGGGAATCCTCCTCATCCTTGGCTTCTTGATTGACACTGAGACTCGATTGTTCTTGACTTCTTGCAGCTGGGCTATCTTTCCTCATGCCCATAGTTGCATGCTAGAATTCCTGGGAAACATTCCAGAGGTCCTGTTGGTTTAGGACATCTTGTATGGTCACAGCCGTGAAATATGACGAGCTGGTTTATGCTTCTCGTCTTCATTCAGTGCGTTCCCAGCAATCAATTTATATATCTGTATGGTGTAATCTTCAAAATTTCTACTTCCTTGCTAGCAATCTTGTAGCCTCTGAAACATGATCTGTATGAAATGGTAGGGAAAAAATCTTCCCTCATTTCGTTAGCATCTTCAATCATTAGCTTATGGATTTGCTCCTCTTTGACCTATGAGAGTAATCCTCTTCCATTAGGCTTGATGGCAACAAGCTTAGCTATTCCGTCCTCGTGCACCTTTGTGTAATTGAAAAATTTTCGTCTTAGACTTCCAATCACAATATTTTGGTTAAGTCTCCAGGAAACTTGCAGATTTTGATATTGAGAATGCTTTACATTGCTTGTTTGTGGAGTCAAGTTCACATTGATGATGTGGTTTTAGTTGTGCAAGGCTCTGGGTTAAGATTTCAACTTGCCTCAGTTGCTGTATGCTAAATTATTAATCATTCATCTTTGACCGACTCATGTGGGAGCTTTGATATTGATCATCTAACTTGGATTATAGTTCATGGCACCATCTTGCTAGCTTTAGAAAAAAGAATAAATTCTCTAGAGAATTATACTAGATCCTACAGTCTAAACCTGATATTAGGACTAAATAACAATCTACAAAGATAAATTATGAGAGATCAAATAGCAAGGAATGAAGATCAAGTTTTATTAATCTTCAATGGCAAAAGAAAAGGAGCAAGATCTTGGGGAGAGAGAGAGAGAGCTAATAGGGCCTCTAAAAAGCTCAGTGCTCTCAAAAGTATGTACGAAAGGACAATAATAGAAATGAAGTAGAGATGGTAGTGGATAAAATTTTTAAAAATAAAGTCGTTGATGTAAGAGGACTTAGTGATAGAATTCTACTAATAAAGCTTGTTTTAGGAGAGAAGATCATAAATTTTATAAGTTCATATGCCCCACAAGTAGGGTTAGAAGATAAAATTAAGAGATAGTTTTGGAGGAACTAATGCAATAAATTCTTCACTAGAGGGGATATTTATAGGAGCAGACTTGAATGTTCATGTAAAAAAGGAAAGGAAGGATATGATAGGGTACATAGGGGATTTGTGGTTACATAAAGAAATGAGATGGGGAAGAAGACTCTGTTGAGATATTTATAGGAGTAGACTTAAATGGTCATGTAGGAAAGGAAAGGAAGGATATGATAGGGTACATGGTGGATTTGTAGTTAGATAAAGAAATGAGATAGGGAAGCTCTACTAGATTTTGCTTTGGCATATAACCTAGCTCTAGCAAACACATGTTTTAAGACGAGGGATGGACACTTAATAACTTTTAAAAGTGGACTATATAAAAGCCAAAAAGAATTTTTACTAATTAGGAATACCAAAATATCAATGTGTAAGGATTGTAAGGTGATACCCAGTGAGAGTTCAACCACAAAACAGAGGTTAATGGTTATGGATATGTACCTAAAGAGATGGAAGAAAGGAAATGAACTTAATAGCCGTCCAAAAACTAAGTGTTGAAACTTAAAAGGAGAGAAGATGACATTATTCTGAAAATATCCTTTCCTTCTATTCCTAGTTTAACCCTTATGTTGATGGATTTCCTTTAGCCTAATCCATGGGATTCAATGGCAGGTCTGTTGCCATGCTTCCCTATATATATTAGTGTAATTTTTTTCTCTAAGAAGACATAGAAGAATACTTTCTTTTTCTTCTAAACTTTCATGGTATCAGAGCTTAAGCTCTTGATCTGCTTTTAAATGGCTAAAACAGCCATGACTGGGGCTAGAAGAACCTCTAATTCATCGGAAGCAACTGCTGGAAGTTTTTCGTTAGGGACAGCCATGTCAAATAGTGGTACAAACCACTTTACCCAAATACTTCATTCCAATTAACTTCTCACAAGTTAATTGGGAAAAACTACTTGGAATGGGCTCAATCTGTGAAGCTAGCGATTGATAACAGGGGAAAACTTGGGTATTTGACAGGAGAAGTGAAGCAACCAGAGGCTAGAGATCTGAATATGAGTGCATGGAGGTAAGAAAACTCACTATTGATGGCTTGGCTTATCAACTCAATGGAGCAGACCCTAGGGAAACCCTATCTTTTTCTCTCCATTGCAAAAGATGTGTGGGAAGGCTATAAGGGAGACCTATTTTGACTTAGAAAACTCATCTCAAATCTTTGATCTAAAAACAAAACTGTGGCAATCAAAACAAAGAGAAAGGGAAGTCACAATATACTATAATGAGATGGTTTCATTATGGCAAGAATTAGACCAGTGCTATAATGATGAATGGGACTGCTCTACTGATAGTGTAAAAATTATAAATAAGGAGGAGAATGATCATGTATATCTATTCTTGGCTGGCCTCAATTGTGATTTGGATGAAGTTAGGGGTTGAATCCTTGGAAAGAAACCTCTGCCATCCCTTCGAGAAACCTTTACTGAGATTAGAAGAGAAGAAACCAGGAGGAAGGTTATGTTAACCAACCAGGAACACAAATCTGTGGTGGAAAATGATAATTATGACCTTATTTCTGGAAGTGCTGATCCCGATATTGAAAGAAGGTAGAAACCCTGGTGTGAACACTGCAAGAAGTCATGGCACACAAAGGAAACTTGCTGGAAACTCCATGGAAAGCCTCCAAATTGGAAGAAAAAACTTGGAAATGACAGCCGGGCATTCCAAACCATACATGAAGAGAACCACGGGCAGCGAGTCAATTCAGAAACATCTCCATTCACAAAGGAACAGCTACCTATACAAACTCTTCTGATCTCCACAATTCAATATCAACCCCTCTTGTTCTTTGGCCCAAAAAGGTAACTTCATTACTACCCTTCTTAGTGTCAATCCTAGCCAAAGCAACTCTTGAATCATAGATTCAGGAGTAACTGATCATATGACAAGTTACTCCAATCTTTTCTCAACTTACCATCCATGTGTAGGGAACAAAAAAACCAAGATAGCAGATGGATCTCTCTCGGCAATTGCTGGGACAGGATCCATTGTTATATCATCTTCCTTAACTTTGCATAATGTTCTTTATGTGCCTAACCTTTCTTGCAACCTTTTGTCAATTAGCAAGTTAGCCAATGATATCAAGTGTCAAGCTAATTTCTATCCCTCTTGATGTGAGTTTCAGGAACTAGCCTTGGGGGGGATGATTGGCAGTGTTAGAGAAAGTGGAGGTCTCTATTTCCTTGAAGATGGAACTGACTCGAGAAGACAAGTTCAAAGTACCTGTTTTGTTTCTGATTCTAGTGAATGTAATGCTATGTTATGGCATTATAGATTAGTACATCCAAGTTTCCATTATTTAAAACACTTGTTTCCTAGTTTGCTTAAAAATAAAAGTCCGTCTTCATTTCAATGTCAAATTTGTGAGTTAGTCAAGCACCACCGTGCCATTTTTCCTCCAAGATCATATCAAGCATCAAAACCTTTTATGTTAATCCATAGTGATATATGGGGACCATATAAGGTTTCAACACTTTTGGGAAAAAAATGGTTTGTCAGTTTTATTGGTGATGACATAAGGATAAGTTGGGTATATCTTTTAAAGAAAAATCTGAAGTTGAAGAAGTTTTCAAAAAAAAAAAATTCCATGGTGGAAACACAATTTCAAGAGAAAATAAGGATTTTTCGAAGTGACAATGGCAAGGAATATTTCAATAAGATCTTAGTCATTTTTTTTGGAAAAAGGTGTAATACATCAAAGTTCTTGCATTGACACACCCCAACCAAATGGGGTAGTTGAGCAAAAAAACAAGCATCTTTTGGAAGTTGCTAGGGCACTATTGCTTACACATAAAGTTCGTAAGTATCTTTGGGGTGAAGCTATACTTACAGCAACATATCTTATAAATAGAATGCCTACAAGGATTTTAAAATTTCAAACTCCCCTCAGTGTCTTTCAAAAAAACTTTCCCATATCCAAGTTGTCTTGGAACTTAACATTAAAAGTATTTGGATGCATTGCCTTTGTACATGTTTATGCTCATAATCGTGGCAAACTAGATCGTAGAGCAAGAAAGTGTGTTTTTGTAGGCTATGCTCCAACTCAAAAGGGGTATAAGTGTTTTGATCCTACTTCCAAAAAAATGTTTGTTGGCATGGATGTCACTTTTTTTGAGTCTTCACCATTTTTTGAAACTCATCTTCAGGGGGACACACCTATGGAAGATTCAGATTACTTAGATGTTTTTCAAAGAGAAAATGCTGCCACATTGAGTCCTGATAGACCCAATGTTTTTAAACCTCTAGAACCTTGTGTTTTTATTAATGAAAACCCAGGTCCTAATCCAATAGAGCCGTATCATAACTTTGACAAAACTACTAATGAAAAAATAGGTACTAAAGAACTTCTGGTCTACTCAAGGAGGAACCGAATTCAAGGCAATGAGACCAATGCTCCTCAGCAAAGTCAAGAGTCCAAACCTATGGAAGATTCGGATTACTTAGATGTTTTACAAAGAGAAAATGCTGCCACATTGAGTCCTGATAGACCCAATGTTTTTAAACCTCTAGAACCTTGTGTTTTAATTGATGAAAACCCAGGTCCTAATCCAATAGAGCCGTATCATAACCTTGACAAAACTACTAATGAAAAAATAGGTACCAAAGAACTTCTGGTCTACTCAAGGAGGAACCGAATTCAAGGCAATGAGACCAATGCTCCTTAGCAAAGTCAAGAGTCCAAACCAAAGGCTAATCTAAACTCTACCGAGTCATCAGGTAATTCTTCCTCTAAACTTATTCAAACAAATTCATCTAATTCCAAGTCTATTCATTTTGAGTCCGGCTCTTCTGATCTTAATATTCCTATTGCTAATTGAGAGGGTGTTAGAGCTTGTACTAAACATCCCATGTCCAATTTTGTCTTTTACAAAAATTTGCCCCCTACTTTCTTTGCCTTTACTTCACAGTTGTCTTCTGTGGATATACCAAAGATTGTATAGGATGCTTTACAGATTCCTGAGTAGAAGGAGGCTGTTCTTGAAGAGATGAAGGCCCTTGAGAAAAATAAAACATGGGAGGTTGCGGATTTGCCGAGAGAGAAGAGAACGGTTGGATGCAAATGGGTGTTCACAACCAAACACAAGTCAGATGGATCACTTGAGTGATACAAGGCTCGTTTGGTGGCCAAAGGCTTCACTCAAACATACGGTATTGACTACCTTGAAACCTTTACGCCTGTTGCCAAACTGAACACTGTTAGAGTACTTTTGTCAATTGCAACCAATCTTGACTGGCCCCTACAGCAGCTAGATGTGAAGAATGTGTCCCTTAATGGGGACTTGGAGGAGGAAGTCTACATGGACCCACCACTAGGTTTTGATAGGAAGCTTGGCTTGAAAGTATGCAAACTAAAGAAATCCTTATGTGGATTGAAACAATCGCCAAGAGCCTAGTTTGAGAGATTTGCTTAGTTTGTAAAGAGTTAGAAATATGTACAGGGGCAAACTGATCATACCATGTTCACAAAACACTCAAGTGATGGGAGAATAGCTATTCTCATTGTGTATGTGGACGATATTATCCTAACTGGGGATGATACAGTTGAACTGGAAAGGTTGAAAAGGGGTCTTGCATCTGAGTTTGAAATTAAGGACTTGAGACCACTGAGATATTTTCTTGGAATGGAGATTGCTTGATCAAAGAAAGGGATTGTTGTCTCACAAAAGAAATACATCCTTGATCTTCTCAAGGAAACGGGAATGAGTGGCTGCTATCCAACAAAAACTCCAATTGATCCCAACCAAAGACTTGGAGATAGGAAAGGTGATCTCGTGAGCACATCTCAATACTAGAGGTCAGCTCATTGACTTGTCCTACACACGTCTTGATATTGCTTTTGCAATGAGCCTTGTGAGTCAGTTCATGTATTCCCCTCATGAAGAACACCTTGAAGCTGTGTATCGAATTCTAAGATATTTGAAGAGTTCTCTAGGAAAAGGTTTATTTTTCAAGAAAAATGAACAACAGAGTATTGAGGTGTACACAGTTGCAGATTGGGCAGGATTAGTCACTGTGGGAAATCAACATCGGGTTATTATACCTTGGTGTGGGGAAACGTAGTGACATCGAGAAGTAAGAAACAAAGTGTTGTTGCCAGGAGTGGTGCAGAAGCAGAATACAGATCAATGGCTCATGGAGTCTGCGAGATGATATGGCTGAAACGAGTTTTGGAAGAGCTAGAGCTAGCTGTGACCATGCCAATGAAGTTGTATTGTGACAACAAGGCGACTATCAGCATTGCACACAATCTTGTTCAACATGACAAAACAAAGCACGTTGAGGTTGACAGGCATTTTATTTAGTAGAAAATTGAAGCAGGAGATATTTGCTTGCCATTTGTGCCAACTTCACAACAAATAGCTGATATTCTTACAAAGGGACTTTTCAAACCTAACTATGAGTTCTTCATCAGCAAGGTGGGCATGATAGACATCTATGCTCTAACTTGAGGGGGAGCGTCGGATATGTTAGGAAACTTTTTCTCAAAATTAGTTCCTAGTTTCTAGGGATTAGTTTTGATCTTATCTTAGTTTGTTTCCATAAATAATGGAGATTAGGATTAGATTTGAATCTAAAAATCTCCTTTCCTTTTATTCCTAGTTTGACCCTTATGTTAAGGGATTTCCTTTAGCCTAATTTGTGGGATTCAATGCCAAGTCTGTTGCCATGCTTCCCTATATATATTAGTTTAATTTTTTTTCTCTAAGAAGATATAGAAGAATACATTCTTTTTCTTCTAAACTTTCAGTCTTATACTCTTTTTTTTTTTTTGCAATGTATGTCTCCAAATTTTTTTCCAAAGGAACAATGGCATGGCACCTGAGGCCATGATAATGAATCACTTAAAAGAAGAAAATCTAATAGGACCCTAAACCATGAAGTTGTAAAATAGAGAAGATAGGAACAAAAGGGAAACACATTCTCGTTTAATGAGGGGAAGAATTTGCAAAGTGAATTTTGATAGTGTATATTCTTGACGTGTACAGAAAATCAAAGAGTTTTCCATACAAAAAAAAAAGGAAAAAAGAAAAAGAATTAATAAGGTAACTACTCTGGAGCCTTGCATTGCATAACTAAATCAATGGATATGTTCCTTTTGATGTATAGCTTGAAGGGGAAATGCAGAAAGCTGATAGTCAATCTGTATGTGCTTCTTTCTAGTATGGAGGGTTGGAATATATGTTGATTTTGTTGCACGTTGAATGTAGAAGAATTGGAATATGTTAGGTGACACCTTGGCTCTAGCCTCTGGCTTCCTAGAAGAGATGCATGAACTATATGAGTTAAGGGGTAATGGAGGTATCAGTAGCCTCAATTTGCATGGATCTACTGCAGGCGTTTGTTTCTCACCAGGTCATTTTGATTGGCAGATTTTTCTCAAAAATTGTCTTAAACTTGGGGATATAGACTGGCGCTTGAAGGTTTCAAATGTTTCCAGAAGAAGTTTTTGATATTTCTGCAAGTATACATGTGCCTTCTCCTGTGAATGTCGCAAGAGGCAGGAAAGAAGGATAATAGTCACTTGGGAAGGTGTTGAGAATGCCAGCTTTGGGTTGGGTCAAGACTAAACCTCACGTAATCTTGCTCTCATTTGTTTTTGTACTTCATTTCTTTTGTCATTCTTCCTTGAATCATGATTTTCCCTCTTCTTTTTCCTATTCCTACTATCCATGTTATGGTAATATACTAATAATTGTTGTAGGAATTTGTTCTTCATGTTATATTCGCTTTTCCGTTGGACATCTATTTTAAATTTTCCCCTCTTGTCATATTATATTCTTCAACTTTGGTGATTACGTTCTTACCTATATCAAGCAAAGGGGCAGCTCCAGTGCACGAAGCTCCCGCCTATGCAGGGTCAGGGGAAGGGGCGGACCACAAGGGCCTAAAGTACACAGTCTTACCTTGCATTTGCAAGAGGCTGTTTCCATGCCTGAATCTGTGACCTCAAGGTCACATGACGACAACTTTTGCCGTTGCACCAAGGCTCCCCTTCTTACCTATATCAAGCAAGAGAACTAATACGTTTAAGCAATCTGTAAAGTTTCTGTCTGTATCTTGCTTTCGGTAATATATGGATGAGCTCAAGCATTTGACTCTACAAAGGAATACTGGCTGTACTTGTACTGACATTTTCTCAGACTGTCTCATATTCTTAAATTGTTCGTTATCAATAGCTTTAGCGTGCTGTTTTTGTTATTCAAGTGGTTTCATTGACTGGTTCGTTGATGTTGTGGTTAATATTCTTTTGCAGCCTTTTGGACTTCAGTGGTGTCCTTTTCGTGGTGGATTTATGCAACTATCTTCATTGTTTGAGTAAGCCCTAAGACATCTTTGTGGATTAAACCATAGGAGATTATAGCTTTTAGCATTGGACTTGATGTTTTAGGTCAGACAGGTTGCTTCTGGACAATTAGATTGTTTTACTGCCTTATTGAATTTTATGTATTTTTTTAATTAGTTACAGGAGAACTGTAAAGCTTAGTTTATGTGTGAAGGTTATTTTACGGCAATGACACTTACAGTCTTTTCTCTCTGTTGTTGGTATCTTTTCACTTTTTTGTTGATTAAGATGCTACCACTTGATTAATTAGGGTTTTATATGCTGGGCACTTCTTTAACTACTAATGTTACTTTATCTGCTTCTAACTGTTTTTTTTTAATTTTTTTACATGAGCTAATTGTCCCATAGAAAGTTGTCTTGGTCTGCTAGAAGAAATGTTGGCTGAAATTTCACTTCATTAAATAAAATCATGGATTTTAATGAACCAGAGTATTAGTTTCATAATAGAGACTATCATGGAGCAGAGTTTGTGGTTCCAACCTTAAGGATAGAAGCTTCTTAGACTGATAATGAGTGTGTTGTCATTTTATTATCTATCTCTTCAGTACCCTTGGGGACCCACCTTTGGCTCCAGGAGAATGATTAAAATACTGTCTCTAGTTCATTCATCTAATTTGTTGTGCAAAAACCAGCTTCCTTTGACTTGTATGAGCTATAAATGCAAGAAACAGCTCTTACCAAGTATTCACTATTTGTGTGTTTTCTTTACCAAATACCCGGGTACATTGAGCGTCCTTTTTAGTAGCCACGGAAATGGGGCAGGTGGGTGAGTTTTTGGCTGTCCCTGCCCCACCCACTCTAATGGCTTGGCCCCAGCCCTGCCCTGCCTTTAAGAATATATGCAATTACAACGTTATTGATACATATCATATCTTTGAAATGTAATATACGATGCATTTCAGACATGAAAAGGTGATAACTATAATTTCTCTGATGCATATTATATTTTTAAAACATGAAATAGAAGGGCATTTTAACCCATGTCGCATGGGATGGGTCTTTGGGTTTTTCCACTTCAGCGCCGTGCCTCCCAACGGTCACATTCTTTTTCCCCAGATTGGTTGGGTCACATTTTTACTGCCCGGCCCTGCCCCAAATGGGTGTGGGACAGGATGGGGTGCAGGTAAAACCCACCCGACTGCTATCCTTACTTTCTGGATTATGAAAACTTATACCTGAGGCCATGTAGTAACTTGGACTCAGACATAGAATGGAGAAGAAGTGCAGCTGACATTTATTCTTCATGCTTATCTAATAAGTAGCTGTTTGTATGTATTCTTTTGACAGAAATCATAACAGCAGATCAATATTCTATGATGAATTATATGACTTGCTCAAATTGACTGGAACTGATTGAGATGGTGGTTCATTTGCTTTTGATGCTAAAAATTTTGAAGCACAAGCTATAAGCTTGCAGAAATTACTCACAATCATGAATACAATGTTGGTCAAGATGGGTATGAATCAGTATTTAGGGTTTCTAATACAATCCAGACTATCAAGTCAGATCTTAATGAATCAGGACAGACATACTGACTCAATATTGGAGTGGAACAGGCTTGTGTTGCATACTTCACATTTTAACTGTGTTTGCCATTTTCTAAAAGGCTGTGTGGATTTTGGATTCTATCTCTAGAGAATCCTAGGTTGAAATAACAAAATGTAGTATTGAAGTGGGATCGATGGATGAAAGTTCTACTGAGACCTTCTAGATTTATTCTGTTTCAGTTAAAATCCATATTCTTTTCCAAGTTTCTTAAGGTTCAGTTGTTGTTACCATGAGAACATGCATTATTCATCAAATATGTATGCTTCCAAAAGGATCTTAGGAGCTTTGGTTGGTTTGTATGCTTTTTTTCTTTGTCTTAAGAACGTGATGATTTTTTTTTCTTTATGTTTTCTAATACACCTTCTTGTAATAATTCTCAAAAAGAGAAGAAACTCTGTTCATAACATATTATTTGATTGCTAATACATTGCTAGGCTATATATTTCTGTTTTCAATTTTATCTAATATGGGCTGCACTTGCATTGTTATAGTGCTAGATGTACATGATTGGGAATGACCTATGCATTGGTTTATATGCTCAGAGCAGTAAATTTCATGTTTTTTAGACAATTTTTTTTATATTTTTAAAAATTTTTTGATATTGAGTGTTGGACCTAGATCTATGTTTGTTGAATTTTTCTTATTTGGTTTGCTTGCTTTATTCTTTTTTCTTTTTTTTTTCTTTGAGTTTTTAGATCTCAAGTTTAATGGACTTCAATTTGCTGATTATCTGTTGCTATGACATTTTCATTGATGTCCACAATCCTAGACTGAACTTGCTGTTGGAACTGGACCGAATTCAGCACTGGATAAACAAATCTTGGCAATCTTGTTGTTGGTTCTGTTCCTTCTTTGCAAGTGATTTGTGTATCGTGACTAAGAAAATTTGTTTGTTTTCTTATTATATTAAATTATATTAAATTAACTTTTGGTTTTCTTGGGTCTCTGGTTGCACCTAGGACCTGCTACTACTAGTGGCACTTACGCATCCACTGTGTTTCATGTGTTACCTATTTCTATTGTTTCTTCAGTCATTTTTTTTGTTAAATGATTGGTTCTAACTTCCTTTTTGAGGAAAAGATTGATTTTTTCCATACCTTAATTTTCCATGCTAGCACATCCCAATGAAACAAACATGGAGCCAGTATGCTTAGTTGAATAGTAAAACTCTATTTAATTATGTGTGTGTTCATTCTACCAAATCTGTTGTGTCAGTCTCTCTGCTATGAATTCAGGGTATGTTTTAGCTCTATATTTACACGTTAAATGGTATAGTAGAGCAGTTCAAAGTTCAGGAATGTAGTTATTTTTCTGAGAAAAGTAAGCTCTAGTCTCTTCTAGTGGTTTATCAGACAAAACATATCTGGCATAAAAGGGTAGTAAGAAATGCTAATTTAAGATGCTTCATGTGAGAGCGTTTGGGTACCACTTTTTGTGGAGGTCACATTTGCACGATCCATTTCATTCATGTGATTGGTCCCACTTTGGATGTGTAATAAATAAAAAATCTCGTGGATTGGAAGATTCTAGCATCCGAAAATGTATAATTCAAAACGGACAGATTACAAACTTTGGCAAGCAAGAGTGATGCTACGATCATCCTATCCGCATGTTCTGTTCCATTACACAACCAAACCACCAATCATATGAATGAGTCAGATCATGTAAAGGTGGTAGCCAAATGCTCTCACTTTGGAGTGTCTATTTGGCATTAGTCAAGGGAAGTATGTCTTAAATTTTTTTTAACTGGTTTTGTAATTTTGCACTAGATTCTAGGAAGTCTGATGCTTGTGTTCTGTGCCTCTGTTCTGGTTTATTGCTTTGGTTTTAGTGGCTACTGACATAGATAATCTTGCATTTGCAGGGAAGGAGAAGCTCAGTCAAATGCCTGTAAGCGTCCTATCCATTTTCAATAATAGCAACCTCTGATTTTCTCATCTTGAGTTGTGTAATGATTCCCTTTCTTTTCCTCTTAATCTTTCTATCAAAGATCATGATATGTTAGGAAGTTCGTCTTTCGGGGACCATTCAACTGCAACAAGCAGTACACATGTGTGTCCATACCTTGCTCTCCATGGGTTTTCTCGTGCTTTACATCCTACACCTTCAAATGCTTCTGAGGCAATGCCTGATGCGGGTTCATTTCATCGGCATCCATCTGGATTGGGACCATCATCTGGGGATGTCATGAACTCCCATGGTTTTTCTGCAACAGAGCCAAGGCATCACAACTGGCAACAAGCCTCTCATCCTTTTCCAGTATCTAGCAGTGGCTTAAACAATGCAGAACAGCCTGCATCTCTACTGGCTTCTAGACTATCAAGGAATGACTCCAGTGGTCAGCAGAGGTTAGGATCCTTTGTTCAACCCCTCCCATTTATTCATGGGTAAGTACCATGATTCTGAAACTTATCCTGAATATCACATTTTCCTTTATATGACCTTCTACTTATTTAGTTAAAATGACTTTCTCAATCTTTCCAGGTCTGTTCGGGCTGGAGGCAGTTTGGTGGCCTCAACTTTGCCACCCATTCTGGGTGATGCTAGGGGACTTGCTCGTGGTCATAGCAGCCATATGTATCAGCAGTCTGCATCTTCATCTATCAGAAGTGCCCCCTTTACTCCAATCAGGAGAAGGCCACAGGGATTAGCTCTTATTTCGTCTGTTGGAACTAATTCCCCAGTTGAAAATAATGGGTTCAATGGGTTCTCTATATCTGGGTCTGTCAACCCCCAAGATGGAGAAAGTATAGGCAGACGTTTTGATCGGTTTTATGGATGGGTGAGAGAAGGCTTTGCTCCTTTGCCATGGGTCCCCATTGATGGTGAATCTCAATGGTGGGGTCCTGTCCATCCCAACCATAATCCTCAAGCAGGAACTGCAGATGCCATGAACCGAAGCTATTACCCTCAACGGGTTCTAGCAGAAAGAGTAGCACAAGGCCGTCCAGAGAACAGATATCAGCGTGTTCATCTCCCAAGAATGTCACCTTTCATGTGAAATGTACTGACCTACTTGGTGATGTCGGAATCCCTCCTGGTTTTTTGTAAATTCCCATAATGCTCAAGAACTGCTTGCTTGAACATGCAAACTATCCCTTTGCAGTTATCTTGTATGAGTGGTTTTCTGGACTGTGTTGTTGGGATGATATAACGCTCTTACAGACCTCAGAACTGGGTGGGCTATATGAATATTTGGCGGTCTGCTTATGACTTTCCTTTCTTCTACTCCCAGCGGATCCTGTAATCCTAATGTTAGGCCAGGCCTGAGTCTTCAAGGACCATTGTGTTATTCATATGCAGGAAACGAGATGATATCAGAGGCTTCATAAACTTGTATCCTCGTGTGACCGAAAACCTAATACGTAACTTTAGGTGTGATTGTTGGAAGAGGAGCTGAAGATGAAGTGCGAAGGCAGATAAACAAGGGTGAAGTAATTAGGTGCGGTTCATTTTTTATTTTTTATTTATATATAGCTGGAAAAGAAATATTACTTCCTAGGATATGATTAAGTTTATGGTAAAGCGTAAGCTATAAATTCTTCCGGAACAAAATACTTATCCAAATGGCATGATTATTACAACAAACTTTTCACTGCAGCCAGATGACCCCTTGGTCTAGATCATGTCTCAAATCGAACTCATTTTACTAAAAACGGGGGATTCAAAACCTTTGATGGTCTAGCAGTAAACATTACATGTTTTTGTTTGGCTTTTACCATTTCCACGAATGCATTTGCTACTCCAAGAATCCATTCTTCTTTTAGCACCTTTTTCTTGTCTAACTTTCCATGCTAATGACTTACAGGGTCCTTAAGGGTACATACACCTTATAGAGAGGTGTACACGCCCCGTTTTTCGTGCATGATAAAGCTATATTTTAGATCTAAGCTGTTCATCATGACATTTTATTAATTTTTGTAAAAATCCAAATACTAGGAGCTAAGATTGTCCAAGTGCATGGATTTCTAATAGATTTTCTAAATTTGCCATTCTAAACACGATGAATGGTTTAATCTTAAAAAACAAAAAGTTTGTGTGCATGAAAAAAAATGCCAAGTAGCACAGTGGCACAATAAGGAGCCTCTCTGACCAGGTTTCGAGGCTATGCAGGGGTGTGTTTCATCATCATCATCATCATCATCAAAATCTTATCCCAATTGGGGGTCGGCTACATGAATCTTATTCCTCCATTCCACTCTATTAGATACCATGGCTTTATTTAGTCCCAAAGTTTTTAAATCTTTCCTCACCACTTCTATTTACGTTCTTTTGGGCCTTCCCCTTGCCCTTTTAGAACCTTCAACTTGTATTGCCTCACTCTTTCTAACTGGTGCCGTTGTTGGCCTCCTTTGAACATGTTCAAACCATCTAAGTCTAATTTCCCTCATCTTGTTACCTATTGGTGCTATCCCTAAATTTCCTCTCATATTTTCATTTCTAATTCTATCCTTTCTTGTCTTACTACTCATCCATCTCAATATCCTCATTTTTGCAACACAGCCTATGAGTATGATGTTCCTTAACTGCCTAACATTCTGATCCATAGAGCATGGCCGGTCTTATAGCCATCCTATAGAATTTTTCCTTTAGTTTGAGTGGCACCCGTCGATCACATAAAACACCCAATGCACATCTCCATTTGTTCCAACCCGCTTGGATTCTCTGGGTAACCTCCCTCTCAATCTCTCCACTCTCATGGATCAATGATCCTAAGTATCGGAAGTGGTCACTCACGAGGATCTCTTGGTTATCAATCTTGACTGGTGCTCCACTCCTACTCTCCTTGCTAAAATTACATTCCATATATTCTGTCTTAGTTCGGCTAATTTTAAATCTTTCCGATTCTAATGCTTCTCTCCATAACTCTAGCTTTATGTTTACACCTTCCCTTGTCTCTTCAAGTAGGACTATATCGTCTGCAAATAGCATGTACCAAGGAATCTCCTCATGCAGATGTTTTGTTAACTCATCCATAACTAATGTGAAAAGGTATGGACTCAATGCCGATCCTTGGTGCAATCCGACAGTGATAGGAAAATGACCAGTCATGCTACTAGTGGTCTTAACATTTGTTACTGCTCCCTCATACATATATTTAATTATGTCTATATACCCTTGAGAAACCCCTTTAACACCCAACACCCTTCATATTAACTCTCTAGGGACTCTTTCATAAGCTCTCTAAGTCAATAAAGACCACGTGTAAGTCTTTTCTCCTCTCCCTATATTTCTCTACTAATTGTCTTAGTAAGAAAATAGCTTCCATGGTAGACCTGCCAGGCATGAAACCAAACTGATTCTCTGATACACTTGTTTCATGTCGTAGCCTCTTCTCAATCACTCTTTCAAAAAGTTTCATGGTGTGGCTCATAAGTTTGATCCCTTGATAATTAGTGCAGCTCTGAATGTCTCCTTTATTCTTATAGATTGGTACAATAGAGCTTTTCCTCCACTCATCAGGCATTTTCTTTGATTTTATAATCTTGTTAAATAACTTGGTCAACCAAACTACCCCAATATCTCCCATATGCTTCCAAACCTCTATTGGTATACCATCAGGCCCCATGGCCTCTCCTGATTTCATCTTTCTCAAGGCCTCTTTTACTTCAAGCATTTTAATCCTACGTTCATATCTATAATATCCAATGTTATTTAGATTTATAATATTTTCAATCCCTATATTCTCAGGGCCATTGTCATTTAACAATTTTTGAAAGTATATTTTCCACCTTTGTTTGATCTCATCATCTTTAACTAATACCCTTTGATCATCGCTTATAATGCACCTAACATGCTCTAAGTCCTTACCTTTTTGTTCTCTTACTTTTGCAAGTTTAAACACATCTTTCTCACCTTCTCTTGTTCCTAGTCTATTATAGAGCTCATCATATGCTTTAAGTTTAGCCTCACTTACTATTCTCTTAGCAACGTTTTTAGCATTCTTATATTGTTCATAGTTTTCATTATTTCTAATCTTCTGCCATGCTTTAAAATGCATTCATTTTTCTTTAATAGCTTTTG
Source organism: Warburgia ugandensis (assembly GCA_035236585.1). Classification (NCBI taxonomy): domain Eukaryota; kingdom Viridiplantae; phylum Streptophyta; class Magnoliopsida; order Canellales; family Canellaceae; genus Warburgia; species Warburgia ugandensis. The sequence goes on from CP141130.1 coordinate 52,384,088, forward strand.
CCTTTGTTTCATTCCACCACTATGTTTCCTTTGTTAATAGCCTTTTACCTTTAGATACTCCTAAGACATTTTTTGCCACTTTCTTGATGGACTCAGCCATATTAGTCCACATGGTATTTACTTCTGTTTCATAGTTCCAATTTCCTTCTACCATCAACTTATTTTTGAATGAGGTTATTTTCTCTCTTAAGTTCCACCACTTAGTTTTTGGATGTGTATTAAGTTCAGTTCTTTTACTCCATCTTTTGATATGAATATCCATAACCATTAACCTATGTTGTAAGGTTAAACTCTCACCGAGTATCACCTTACAATCCTTACATATAGATCGTTCATTATTCTTAAGTAGAAAAAAGTCTATTTGGCTTTTATGAAGTCCACTTTTAAAGGTTATTAAGTGTTCATCCCTCTTCTTAAAGAGTGTATTTGCAATGGATAGGTTATATGACAAAGCAAAATCGAGGATATTCTCCCCCATCTCGTTTCGTTCACCTATACCATACCCTCCGTGTATTCTATCATATCCTTCCTTATCTTTTCCCACATGGCCATTTAAGTTTGCTCCTATAAATATCCCCTCAGTGTTGGGAATTTCTTGCATGATTCCCTCCATATCTTCCCAAAACTGTCTCTTAATTATATCTTGTAACCCTACTTGTGGTGTATATGCACTTATAATATTTATAATATGCTCTCATAGAATCATTTTTATTATTATAATGCTATCAATGATTCTTTTAACGTTCACAACTTTATCCTTTAATTCCTTATCCACTATTATTCCTACGCCATTTCTATTATTTTCCTTTCTTACGTACCATAATTTATACCCATCTATTTCTCTAGCTTTAGCCCCTTTCCACTTAGTTTCTTGGATACAAGCGATGTTGACTCTCCTACGTTTCATCGTGTCTACTAACTCCAAACTCTTACCTATCAGTGTCCCTATATTCCATGTAGCGATGCAAATCTTATGTTTTGGAGATACCCTATTTACTATCGCCTTTCTCGACCTCCATGGTATGAACCCATGTCCACTTTTCACTGCACCTGAGTTCTGATGCAGTGCGTTGCTTCCGAGGAGTGGCACCCATGTAGTATGAAATAACCTCAGAAAGCAAGGATATTAATCCAACTCAGTAAGAGTTGGTCCCTTCTTTGCAAGTTAAGAAAAGCAGGATCAGTAGGAGACTCGTTATCTTGTTGGTAATAGTTGGTGAGGGACTTTGATCATTTCCATGCACAAGACTAATTAGATCATGTGAATAAAGAATGGGTAGAAATTGAGTTCCCCTTGGGACATAATTGGTGGGTAAGCTTGGTTGTAAGGAAGTTGGTGGTGTTATTTAGGTTGAGAGAGGGGATAGTGAAAGGAGAGATAGTAGGGCCAGTAGTCATGTTTTGGGTTTGGGTTAGAGGAGTGATTGATAGTGCTTGTTGAGGATTGGTAGGAGAAGCCATAGATGATAAGGATCAAAGGAAAGTTAAAGGTTGCAACAAAGAAGTGGACAAGAAGAGTAAAGAAAACGTGAACTTTTGGCGATTGGGGAGGAAAGAACCTCTTGCTTTTGGATATCATTTGAAATTTGAAAAGATGATCACATGATGCCTTTATGTATGTCATCATATTCTATTTATAATGAACAAGCTTACAAGATTTTGGAAACCCTTCTCTTGAGGGTTAAGTACCATACTAAATAGAAGAACAACAACAGACACAAGTTTAAATGGATACAACCTCATATAGTAACAGATAATCTAGATGTGGTTAAGTTCATTCTCAATACTGCTGAATCACATCCAATCATAAGCTAGTTGGCTGTAGTGTCTTGTTTGTGAGGGACTTTTTGACACAAACCATCTCAGTTGAAGGCACTTTATATATTATCCTTTAAATTCAATGAATATTGATCATTTAAAACGATTAAGCTTAATAAGAGATTCTTATGGCATTGAATGTAGTAGGAAATATGAAACCAGATCCTACTGCATGACATAGCAATATATCCTTCATCATGAGAATTCCAATGTTTGACTAGGCTTTTTGGGAGGATATTTGTTATTTCTCCAAATAAGTCTAGTACTAGCTATTGTTGCTGGGGAATTCTGGATTGTGGTACTGGAATTACATAGAGGAGCGGTGCCTATTAGTTGCACGGGGAGGCATTTTTGGACTGAAAGAAATATCTAGCCCTTAAAAATATGGTAAAGGACTTTTGGTAATTTTTGCAGGATTGGATGTTTAGTATCTCTATTTAAACTTCGTAGGAGCATATACAATTCTATAGTGAACCTTTATATCAGGATAGTTTTGTTTGACTCTAGTTAAGGTTAGGGCTCAGATTAGTTTGATGGTGATTGATATCAAAAGTTAAGATCTGCATGGCTGATTTTGGAAATATTAGCCCCATGAAGCTCCTCTTACTTCTTTCAGAACAGAAAAAGAGAAATCTCCAAAATATAAATCTGTAGAAAAAGAAATACAGCATTAGAAACTGGTTTTTGTTCATCAAAATTTAGGACTGTCTTGCTAACAGTCGTATACACCATTGGTTTTCATATTTTTTTTTACTTAATTTCCATCTTACGGTCATGTTATTTGGTACAAAAACCAACCGCAGAGGGTGTTAACATTCAAAATATTAAGTTGTAAACTGAGGTACAAGTGACTTTTAGGAACCAAGAAAAAGCTAAGATCCAGAGAGTAAAAGGGTGATTGAGCCAGATAATAATGAATGTTTTTTAATAATGAAGAGACCATGATGAATGCCTTGATGTTAGACTAGTCTATGAAACTTATAGATATTATGAGTTCTATGTCAACGTTGAAGGTGAATATTCCTTTTCAATTCCAGAAAATATTTAGAAGGAGACTTTTACTATGAAGAAACAGAAGTCATGAAAGACCTGTAGATACCTGCAGCTACATATATAATACACTAGTCATTTGATGAAATACTAAGGTGATGTTATTTAGTGGGGTTCTGGTTGTTGAATGCATATATAACAGTTGAAGAAAAACAAATAGCAAACCGTTTGAGAATATTCCTGAGCGAAAATATTCATCTTTGCATGTAGATCTCATCAGCGTTGGTACATTAATATTCATCTTTGTGTGTGGAGCTCATCTGTTTCTGCTCCTAGTACTGGGTTCAGTGAAAGGGGTTTCTCATTAGTACAAGAGTTTAACAATTTTCAATTTTCTCCTGAAAGTGGTCAATGCTATACTTTCTTGAGGTCACTCCTCAAAAATTGAAGGTTTATGTAGTGCAGAATCTATGTAAGCGCAAGGCCAAATGAGAGCGTGGATGCAAAAATTTGAGGGAAGTGGCTAAATTGTTCAAACAAAAAGGAATCTGTTTGGCCTAATAAATTAAACTTCTGGTGACATTTGAGTGATTTCATTAAGTGTAGTTTGGTGTATTTGCAATCTATTCAATCCATCTAGGAACATGAACGCTAAGTCAACTCTTGAATCTATTTCAGGCTTTATCTCATCAAATCAGAGTTTTCTTGTATTCTGATCATGAGGATTCAAATACCTCACATAAGTATTGCAGTCACATGCATGCCATATTAGGGCTTATCAATAAGAATTCGCTTTTATATGAAGTATAGATTGACAATTGACATTAAGACAGTTGATGTGCTGAGAGCGCATTGTCAATATAAATGCTAGGTTTGAGCAGCTGAAGTGAGATACATGCTGGTCAAGATTTTGGGCAGATTTATAATGATCTAGAATCTGGATAGCAAGCTAACGATCTGAGGACTAGTAGATTTAATGGATATCTCTTCTGTGGAACTCAGCTACCCGTACCAGATACAACTTTATGGAGCTTGATGCATGCAAACAGTGCCTTCGAGCAGCCAAAGTGAGATAGATTCTCGTCATGATTTTGGTCAAATTTATGAAGATCTAGAGTCTAGATAGCAAGCTAACTATTTGAAGACTGGTAGATTTGATGGATATATCTTCTATGGAACTCAGCTACCCATACCAGATACAACTTTATGAGAGCTTGATGTACGTTAAGTACATTTGGCTGGTTTTAGGTGCATGTTGGTCGTGATAAGGGTATTGGGCTGGTGGAGGATTCATTTTATTTGCCTACTTACGAGTATTTGACTGAATTGTTGGTGCTATGTGGGAACTTCCATACTTTCAAGAGGAAGCAGATAAGAGGTTTCTACGCACCACTACCTAACATCACAAGAACCTTTGAAAGATCTTATTATGGGTGGTCTTTGGTTTATCAGACCTGATAGATAGTGGCGAAGGTAGAAATTTAAGTCAGTGAGGGTCTTATAATAACCATTAATATATAAATACATCTTAAGTAAAAAATTTATTCTAATGCAATGAGATATTGAAATACGTTCACATATGTAATGTTCACAAATATCAAAACCACCAACTTAAATATTCCTCTTTGGGTCTTCATATTTTGGAATTGCTGCATGATTGTTTCATTATCAATGCTCTTAAATGCATCCTATTTAATGTATGTCACGGAGTATCTCTCACTTGAATACATAGCTAATTTTTCACTATTTTCATTGTAGAAAATGCTCATTCATGTGCAGTATCAAAGGTAATAAGCATACACATTAATGGATACACAATATTGCATGACTACTAATTCCTTTCACTTCCTCTATAGTCTTCTTCTACGTTCATTGTCTTCAGATAACAAGTTTTTCCTCTTATATTCATTGCTATGATGCAAAACATATCCTTGAAAAACAGCTTCTACAACTTTTTGAGTTTCTTGATCAAGTAATGAGTGAAATTACGGTTAGAGACAATAGAAAAAATCAAATACCATAGCTTATATAAGTAAAAATTAGGCATTTTAGTAACAGTTCCAGTGGGCGTGTGAAAAAGTCCACGCCCTTCTTTCATGTATGTTTAAGCTTTACTGTGGAAATCTAATACATTCATTATATCCAGAATAGCTTAGATATGTTAGAGATCAAATTTCAAGGCCATTGAATGCATTTAGCGTATGTTTCTTTAAGAAAACAACAGTGACCCTCCATTTTTGTTGATATTTTCAAAAACACAAAAGAATTAGTTAGGATCATCCAAATGCATTGAGGTTTAGTAAGCTATCTATTTTGGTATGGCAAATATAATGAGCGGCTTACATCTACAATAAAGCGTAGATTTCTTCGCAGACCCCTGAGAGTGTGTGCAAACTGGGACTCTTTTAGTAATATAGTGAAAACCAAAAATTATAAACAATTTGGGTTTTTTTTTTTGAGTGGGATCTTAAGTGGAGTCTATTTATAAACAAAACCACACACACACACACACACACACTCTCTCTCTCTCTCTCTCTCTCTCTCTCTCTCTCTCTCTCTCTCTCTCTCTCTCTCTCTCTATATATATATATATATATATATATATATATATTATTTTAAAATTTTGAGGGGTCTGAAGCCCCATTCTCATTCACGTGCATCCGCCCAGACTTATGTACGTCGTGGCTCCTTATTAATGAGGACTGATTTTTGGAGATGGCTCACTGCATTACCTTTTCCAAGACTTTTGATGGATTGCATCTCCCTTCTTATTTCTTAAAAATATGTGGGGATGCTGATTGCTCCAATAGAGCCGTGACGTTCATGAACTACATTTGGAGGACTTCATAGAAGATCATGACTATGCTTAAGTTTCCAGTTGTTATCACCCTCAAATCTTTTGATGGCTACATCTTGGTAAACTGGGGCTCGGATAATCTACTCAAGTACATGGGCAGTGATCATGTTTCAAAGTGAGATCTGATTGTATCCGTGGCCAAGTTAACTTATAACAATTAGATTAATTGTTTGATTGAGTTGTTATCACTTGAGATTGTGAATGAATCCCCTGGAGCCCATTGACTTGATTCATTTGGTCATTATTGCGTACCAAAGATTTTTTATAAATATATGCATGACATATCATGGAGAAAATTGCAGCCAATAATAAGTATGAGATTAAGCTGATTCACATAATCGCTCTGTAGAATTTTGTGTGGGCGATAAGGTCATGGTGTGTGTTCTATGGGAACAACATCCAAAGGGCGACGTACCAAAGGCTTCAGTTAAAAGGTGCCTGTCCAATCAATATTTTGAAAATAATCAAAGACTTAGCAATTTCATGATTTCTTGGAAACTTGTCTTTGCCTTGTAAACCTACTATCAGCTAGTGTTATTGTTAGCTTCACTGCAATAGTGCAATTCTTGCCTTTCAGTGGCTAATTGGAAGTCTTTAAACAAACAAAAGGAAAGGATACACGCGCGCGCATGTGTGTGTCTATTGTGTATCTAAATGTGTACAGGAGATGTTGGCTAAATTAATAATCTTGGGCCAAAGTTTTTTATTAACTTAGCAGGATTTTATTTTATCAGAAAATCTCGATAAACAAATTTATATGGTTTATGTTATTTTAGAGGGAAACCTCAATCTCTGCCTTTTCTTCTCTGTACTTACTCCAACTGCCCTTCTAATTTTCTTTTACCTAATGTCTCTCTTTCTTGTCTCTTTATGTATTTGCCCTTATCTGCCTCTAGTTTTCCTCTAACCTTCAATTTCTCACAATTGTTATATATGTATCGTGTGAATGTGTACTTGCCTTCATCAACCCCTATTTAACTCATTTTTCGTAGGAGGTCCTCAAAATATCAATTTATGTAATTATTAGGCCATTGAGGAAATTTTGAAAATTTACTAACAAGTTCAATAAGATTGTTAATTTACCACGTTTGCCCCGCTTGAGACTGCAAATATTGTATTACTATTGTGCGAGTATTAATTTACTGATCATTAGTTATCGAACATTGTCGCATGTCTAATTTGACATTCCAACTATTTAAGAAGCCGTTCCTTTTCACATCTAGACGTTTACAGCTGCAATTTCATGTCTGAAGCGTTCTACGGTATTTATTTCTGACATGTGTGATTGTACTTAAAAGACCCTTTTTTGTGGTAGTTGATAGCTTCTGTGCCGTCACTGGAGGTCATTAACAGTAAATCTTTTCGTTTTAAGATCGCGTGAGTTAATGTTGTTAGCAGAATGCTAGAAGAAATTAATGTGGACCAATGGAGCTGCATGCCTGTGAGATTATGTACTTGCATCTCTTGATTTTGTCTAAAACTTTGAGATCAATTATGTGTAACAAAGGCGTACAAGAACGGCGAATTGCAGGATTTGCTTGAGAAAGCAATGTGCTCTTGATGATTTTGAGCTACTCCAAAGTGTCTCAACGTTTCTGGTCTGGCCGTATTGTTCTCCATTTGTGTAGAATGTATGTATCATGTGACTGATTGCTGTTAATGCACTTCTTTTTCTCGGTTGTGGTTCGGTATTCAAATGGTGAGACTTCATCTATTGCAGTTATGTGATGTCACATATTGTAACTGAAAGACCTGAGCTACCTCTTGTAAGAGCTTTGGTATCATGGGAGGCTTGTCATGTGAGAAGAACGTGAGAATAAAGATGGCAACGGGTTTGGTCGGGTCAAATTTTTGGCTGCACTGCCTCGACCTTAATGTGTTGCATGCTGTAAATGTCCCGACCCTTAGACTAACCTTCGGTCAAAGAGTTCTGGCCCTACTATGGTTTGGGTAAAAAATTTCCTGCCCCTACCCTTGTTCATAGCCATCAAAGTCTTTAGGACTCAAACCATAGAAGCAAATACTGAACGAATTCCCTTTGGTTTTGAGGGCACATTAACATTTTTTGGTTGGCAAAAATGGATGGAAATTAATTTTCAAGGACAATTTTTTAGCTTTGAAATTGCGTTACTTACGCCAGAGATAGAAACTTCGCATGGTGTAAATTTTCGAGTCTTTGGTATAATTTAATTTTTAAGTGAAACACTTTCCATAAAGGATGCCTTTTTCCACTGCGATCAGTTTTCTATATTTGTACATACCAACTATTAACCAATGTTTGACATGTCATGGTTGTGAGCGTGTTATTTGCATAAGTTTCATGCTATGGTCCTATCTTTGTTATGCTTTGGTTTTGAGTATGTGATTTGTATAAGTGTAGTATTTGTTAATGCCATCAATTGCAAGTGTCATACAATGGTTTTAAGCACTGAATTTCCAAGAAACTATATTGTTGGTTGATCTCTATCTAATGAAATGGTGGGGACACTCAGTCTCCATTTATATTTTGGAATGTAAAATGATGACTTATTAGGTGACTTGCATCACTGTGTTAAATATGCAAGTCCAAAAAAATGGAGGATACTCTACTAGGTTTTCAGTAGAAATAAGGCATTTATTTTAGTGTCACAACCTATATCTTTAAATGCATTACATGGATTAAAATTCATTATTATGATCTCATTGCGTTCTTGTTTGTAGGAAAAATTGAACATTAAGAACATGAACAACAGTCTAACCTGAGCAGCCCTCAAACGAGAAAGGGAAAGGGAAAACACCAATGAAAAAGGTTATTAAGAAAAAGAGGAAGCAAATAAAAGTTGTCCAATACAATAGAAAGGGGTAGGAGATAGGTGATAATGCAACATCCTATAATACTTACTTTTGCTCATGGCAAGGATCATGATGCCTATTTTGATTAATTATTGGAGGCATGTGTCACCAACAATCAAAGATTCAATATGGGAGATGATGAACGTATGTAATTGTAATGACCCCAATTTTTGTAATATTAAAATCCCATGAGAAGTTCAGTTTTAAAGATAAGGGCATTTTGGTCATTTCACTAGTCGCCTTGACTAGACCCAGAAATTTGGTCCTAAAAGTGGTTCCAGTAGATGCGTCTCGGAAAAAGAAATCCAACGAGACCAAAATCACCCAAAATGGAGTTAAAATGAGCAAGATATGGCCCTTTGAAGTTCGGGGGCAAAATTGTAAATTTTACAAAAACGACTTAACCTGAAAAACACAGGGGCCTGTTTTGATACGGGCACCCCATTGTCTTCAACCTCTAGAGGGTTCTAGAACGGCGGTGATTGGAGGAGAAATCACCGCCATTCTGGAGGTTTCTCCACCACTATTCAAAGGCGGTGAGAGCCCCCTCCAGAACCCTCTCTTAGCTCTATAAATAGAGCTCTTGGGTGCCTTTAATGGTAGCCCAAAACGTTGGAGAAAACCAGTTGTGAAGCAGTGACTTAGATGGAAAAACAAGGAGAAAAACCCAGCAACGAGCCAGGTACGTCCGAGATCGCTCAAAACCCATCTCCCCTATAGTTCCAAGGTCAATTTCCCTAAGTTTTTGCATGAAAAACCATGCAAAACGGAGCCCAGGAGAGCCACCAAGGACCCAGGGACGTTCCCTGGGCCGCACTGGTTCGACAGGGGTCGAACTAGGGTGTCTTGAGGACACCCCGGTCCCCCAGACGACGGAACGTTCAAGTCGGAATGTTCCACGTCGTCTCCATTTGAAAAACCAAACGGGCGCGTCCAGGGATGCGCCCGCTAAAGAGGAAAACGGGCGGAGCGTACCGCGCGTTTGCAGATGTGCCTGTTGAGGCTCACGCCACAGACGCGCAGCATGCTAGCAGCTCGTCGTCTTTTGGTTACTTAAGAAAGCTGGGCGCACGTCGCAGACGCGCAGCGCCCTAGCATTCTGTCTTTTTGTCTTTAAGACTATGTACATACGACACTAAAACGCTTATAACCTGAGATCTAGAGCTCCAATTGAGGCGCCGCAAAAGGCGTTGTGTCCGTGTCGACGACGTGGACACATCAAAACTATAAAATCCCTGATCAAAGCCCAATAAAAGTAGGTATGACCCTTAGAATAGGATGGTGGCGGTGACCACTAGAACGTTGGGAAACTAAGGATACTAAGGCCCAATTAGGACCTTAGGGCACCCATAGGCATAGGGATGGACCCCTAATGTCTAAGTAAAAAGACAAATTAATCTAAAACCTATAAGAGATAGGTCAAACTAACCTTGATTCCCCAAACCATGATCAGGAGCGTCCGAGGACAAAAGGGTTAGCGCGACCTAGCCAGGTAGGTGCTCTATCACTATTAGATTCTTTTAAAAGATCTATTATTGTTTTGAGAACATATGTTATAAGTATATGACTTTTTTAGCATGACTTGATTCAACATGCATATGATAAACGTTTTGTACATAAACATGTTTCGTAAAAGATTGCATATATATTATGCACATACATGTTTTGTAGACAAGTGTATACATTGCATGATTTAAGTACTTGCAAAGATTGCATGTCCTTGAGGGTTGCTAAAAGACGCTGGAGTTCGGAGGGCCAGGCAGTTGTGAGGGACCCAAAGAGGATTGGTTTTGAACAGAGGTTTTTGATCGTACATGATTTGGGCTAGTAAGCTCGTGGGTGCTATGCCGAGAGGTGTGGTTTGGCCACCCAGCCTCTACCACTATTAGGTGGATGGGTACCACGCCCAAAAAGGGCATGTCCCTGCTTCGACTGCATGTGGTACAGGGGGCTATCACTGGTGTCACGGCACTGGGTCGAAGTGTCATATGCCCTGTGGAGGTATATGATCCTGTGTCCCTAGGTACCCGGGGACGACACGGCGGTGTGGTCATGGGCATAGTGAGATCCTATGGTTTCATGGATTTATGTGCATTGCATATGGCATGATATGAGGTTAGTCGACCATACCATACTAGAGATCCATGAGTTGGATTTCATGAAGCATTTTATGCATATCATGATGTTATGATGTATATGTATATGATACTTTCGATTTTGGATTATATGATCCTTTAAGTCGTTAGTATTTCAGTTTGACAATGGATTTTGATGTCGATGTTGAACTTGAGTATTCTGACATGCACATGTTTTGGAAAGAGCATATGATTTTAAAAAGTCGCATGCATTATAAAACTAGTAGTGATAGACTCCTACTGAGTATAGTATATACTCACCCTATCCTTAACATTTTTCAGGATAGTTCCACTCATAAATAGAAGACGTCTCAGGAGGTATTAGTGCTACGAGCAAGTGAATCAAAAGGAAGAAAGTTATACATATAAGTAAACTCTCAACCCTTTGGACATGAAGTTGTATTTAATTACAGTTGGGCTGTGTGCTGTGACTGGAAAGACCTGGGGAAAAATATTTATGATTTCTGAAGTTTTTCAAAAAAACTACTTGGGTTGTTGTGAAGGCAAATGACACTCGGGGTTTTCAAAAAATAAGTTTAAAACTAAAGGTTTTCCGCTGCATTGCATGGCTTTTATAGAATGGTTTTCAAATAGGGATGCATCCCGCCTTAGGAAATTAGATATTGCATTTAAAAATGCATGAGAAAACCCGGGTCGTCATAGTTGGTATCAGAGCCCAGGTTTTATCCTTTCACAGCCAGTCCAGCTTGTCCAAGGGTCATGGACAATAAAGAAAATCAAGGATAAGTAGTATAAATAGGAGTAGTAGAGATGACTACTTGAGGATTATAATATTAATGACTCAGGACATTTCACCATAAACACATAAGTGAAAAAGGAGATAGTCCTAGCAAATACTTAGATATTGGATTGCTTGAATCCTATCAAGAATTATAGGAAATAAGAATTATTGTGCAGTGGTGCAAAGATGAAATCTCATATAAGGATCATATTGTGATGAGAATGAATGAATGAAGATGATTAATGGACTTGTTAATAGATAGTGTTGGCCTGCAATAAAGTAATCTTATCAAAGGTGAGAAAAATCAAAAGACCTAGATGGCTATCTTACCATCATAAAGAATATCAGAATATGAGTACACTATCACAAGGATGTGATATATGAGACGTAAAAGACAGACTTTGAGAAAATTTTGATGATAATAGGGATAAGCATACAAGATGATACTAAGGGATAACTGTGACTTGATGACAAAGGTATGAATCTTGAAAGACTTAGCTCAATTTTGATACCTTAATTGAAGTCTTATAAACAGTAAAGAGCTATCGAATAATAACTACTTGAGTATTATGGAACAAATCCAGAGATGCATACAGGTGACATATTATGTGATAGGGAAATGAATTCAACCAAGTTATCAAAAGATTTTGATGATAATACTAAGGATAATAATAGATTGATCCTAACATGAACTTGTAAGAGAAGTGTAGCATGACCAAAATGTCAATGCCATTATTAAGACAGTTTAGAATTTCTGAGAAGCATTCAATTTATCATATCTGTTAAGTAAAGGAGTAGATGCAGTATCAAATATATGCAACAACGCATATAGAGACATTGATCCAGGTAGACCAAATGGATATTGAAGAAAAGAGAGAAAGAGATAGAGATGTAACCATAAGGATTCGATGAATATTGAATAATCAAAAGAAGAAGATCATGACTCTATGAATATACATCTTGAATCCTATAGGAGGGAAGATCAAACCAATGCAAAGGAATAATAATAGTTGAGTTGGCAAGGATACGTATAATAGAGAGAAAGCATATGGGATTTAAGATTTTGAGTAAAAGTATCGAATTTCAGGAGATTATGCGATAAGAAATTTTCAAAGAAGAATGGCGACCAACTAGAAATTAAAATGGTTTGATATCAATAAGATTCTTATCAAGATCCATTAGCTTATAGGGGACACCAATGGATATAATCCATAAAAAGGAAAAATTTAGTGATATCTCACCTTGCCACTACATGAGTAAATAAAGTTATATTGAAAAAGGAAATAGGCCAGGACAGTAACTTATCCATTTAGCAAGTAGGGTACCATCAAGGATCAAATTGAGGTCTCACCATCATCAATTGGAAGACCAAATATCTTAAGACCATCATTGAGTGTTGTTGACTAAATAGAGGCATTCCACCCTAATTATCAGGTATGTTAATATCTATGAGTTAGTGGTTGAAGTTATATACTCAGAAAGATGTTATAAGTCTTTAGACTTGAGTACTTGATAGGCTAAGTCATTTGAGGGTATAAGGCCAATTGATTAGGCCACATCATGAAGTTGATTAGGCCACATCATGAAGAGCTACAAGTACAATAAATATAGTAACAACTGAGATAGGAGCAAAAATAAGAAGTGATCTAAACCAATGTGAAAGGTTTTTCAAACCTTAGTGGCTACCATGACAAGGTGAAGAAATTACTTTGGGTCTGAAAAATATTACAGACTTGGATTGAAAGAAAGGTAGATAAGTACCGATCACTCTAGAGGCCCTTGAGCTTATAACATATCTGGGAAGAGATCAATAGGTAATCAAATAAAGTCTTTCTATGAATAAGAAAATGTTTATGCTTATCTGAGTATTGTAAAACTTGTGGAGTTAACAACTTCAGTACAAATTGATATAATTGCTATTGAAGAAGAATTATTGCTATTATAAACTAAGTATGAGAAGGCACTTAAAAGATAAAATAAGGAGGCACTTGAAAAATAAAATTTGAGGAATTGAGAAAATCACTACTTATGAGGATACCTCCTGACAATACAGACTACATGGTTGACGATAAAGCCTTGGTAAAAGATTGAACAATAGATTGACAAAGCGGATGGAAATAGAAAAGGTGAGATGGCTAGCACAATATGAGGAGAAGATTTAATGTTACGATGCCTTTAGACAAATAGTTAGTTGTTATGAACATATACCAAGTATGAAAAATCAACTAAAGGAATTTTCTAAGGACTAACCCTACCGGATTGAGTATAGAACTTTTGGACTGAAATGTTACGAAGAAAACCATCAGGCAAAGAAAGGGCAAAGAGGATGAAGACAAAGGATTCAACCATGACCTAGTAAGGGTACTCGGTTATAAGAAACTTTTTGCCTTATTGAAAATCCTAAATGACAAATGGATGATAAATAGTGAGATAGGCTTCTAGATGAGAAACATACGACTCATGATGATGAATCGACCATTAACATTTGACATAAGTTTGGATAAATAGAGGAAAGCGTTTAATGAATTCAATAATTATGAAACTGGATATGAAGTTAGGACATTTTACTTTCAGTATATGATAAGGTCCTCGATGGAAGATGCTACTAATTGGCTTTCATTTTCGAATGTAACCTTGGTCAAGGAAATCAAGTCACATATGAAAAACGACAGACAGTTGAAATTCAAAGTTAAGTAAGAGTTTGGCTATAAAGCATATGATACCATATCAGTTATTGAAGTATCTTGGAGACAAGGGTAAGAAGCAAAGTTAGACACAATAGAAAGAAGGTAACTTTTTGGACTTGTGGATAATGAAAGAGACCACTAGATGAAAAGGATTATCCTATGATATTCAAAATAGGAGAAATAAGATAATATGATCTTGAAAGAAGTATATGCATGAGCAAAGAAGCATGATCTTACGAGGAGACTATCTTATACATGATGAGATAAGTATAGGAATCTAAGGAATTCAAGATAGATGAAGTACCGCTAGGAAACGGTATTGTTAAATCGGCACGTACGAGAGTATGGCGCTGCATCAGGGTATGCAGCGAAAACAAGCCCTTATAGGTGAGGCCTTATAAGAGGAACAATGGAAATGATAAATTGAGGGTGAACCTAGAATTGCTTCCTAAAGGGGAATGCATTCACCAAGAAATCATCTAAGAGACAAATACCTGGAAGATAATAAGTTATGGAATTTCAAGGACGAAATTCTTTTAAGGGGGTAATAATGTAATGACCCCAATTTTTGTAATATTAAAATCCCATGAAAAGTTCAGTTTTAAAGATAAGGGCATTTTGGTCATTTCACTAGTCGCCTTGACTAGACCTAGAAATTTGGTCCTAAAAGTGGTTCCAGTAGATGCGTCTCAGAAAAAGAAATCCAACGAGACCAAAATCACCCAAAACAGAGTTAAAATGAGCAAGATATGGCCCTTTGAAGTTCAGGGGCAAAATTGTAAATTTTACAAAAACGACTTAACCTGAAAAACACAGGGGCCCGTTTTGATACGGGCACCCCGTCGTCTTCAACCTCTAGAAGGTTCTAGAACGGCGGTGATTGGAGGAGAAGTCACTGCCATTCTGGAGGTTTCTCCACCGCCATTCAAAGGCGGTGAGAGCCCCCTCCAGAACCCTCTCTTAGCTCTATAAATAGAGCTCTTGGGTGCCTCTAATGGCAGCCCAAAATGTTGGAGAAAACCAGTCATGAAGTAGTGACCTAGAGGGGAAAACAAGGAGAAAAACCCAGCAACGAGCCAGGTACGTCCGAGATCGCTCAAAACCCATCTCCCCCATAGTTCCAAGGTCAATTTCCCTAAGTTTTTGCATGAAAAACCATGCAAAACAAAGCCCAGGAGAGCCACCAAGGACCCAGGGACGTTCCCTGGGCCGCACTGGTTCGACAGGGGTCGAACCAGGGTGTCCTGAGGACGCCCCGGTCCCCTAGACGACGGAACATTCCAGTCGAAATGTTCCATGTCGTCTCCGTTTGAAAAACCAAATGGGCGCGTCCAGGGATGCGCTCGCTAAAGAGGAAAACGGGCAAAGCGTACCGCACGTCTGCAGACGCGCCTGCTGAGGCGTATGCCGCAGACGCGCAGCGTGCTAGCAGTGCGTCGTCTTTTGGTTACTTAAGAAAGCTGGGCGCACGTCGCAGACACGCAGCGCCCTAGCATTTCATCTTTTTGTCTTTAAGACTCTATGTACATATGACACTAAAACGCTTCTAACTTGAGACTAGAGCTCCGATTGAGGCACCGCAAAAGGTGTTGTGTCCGTGTCGACGACGCGGACACATCCAAACTATAAAATCCCTGATCAAGGCCCAATCAAAGGTGGGTATGACCCTTAGAATATGATGGTAGCGTGGCCACTAGAACGTTGGGAAACTAAGGATACTAAGGCCCAATTAGGACCATAGGACACCCATAGGCATAGGGATGGACCCCTAATGCCTATGTAAAAAGACAAATTAATCTAAAACCTATAAAAGATAGGTCAAACTAACCTTGATTCCCCAAACCATGATCAGGAGCGTCCGAGGACAAAAGGGTTAGCGCGACCTAGCCAGGTAGGTGCTCTATCACTATTAGATTCTTTTAAAAGATCTATTATTATTTTGAGAACATATGTTATAAGTATATGACTTGTTTAGCATGACTTGATTCAACATGCATATGATAAACGTTTTGTACATAAACATGTTTCGTAAAAGATTGCATATATATTATGCACATACATGTTTTGTAGACAAGTGTATACATTGCATGATTTAAGTACTTGCAAAGATTGCATGTCCTTGAGGGTTGCTAAAAGACGCTGGAGTGCGGAGGGCCAGGCAGTTGTGAGGGACCCAAAGAGGATTGGTTTTGAACAGAGGTTTTTGATCGTACATGATTTGGGCTAGTAAGCTCGTGGGTGCTATGCCGAGAGGTGTGGTTTGGCCACCCAGCCTCTACCACTATTAGGTGGATGGGTACCACGCCCAAAAAGGGCATGTCCCTGCTTCGACTGCATGTGGTACAGGGGGCTATCACTGGTGTCACGGCACTGGGTCGAAGTGTCATATGCCCTGTGGAGGTATATGATCCTGTGTCCCTAGGTACCCGGGGACCACACGAAGATGAGGTCGTGGGCATAGTGAGACCCTATGGTTTCATGGATTTATGTGCATTGCATATGGCATGATATGAGGTTAGTCGACCATACCATACTAGAGATCCATGAGTTGGATTCCATGAAGCATTTTATGCATATCATGATGTTATGATAAAAATGTATATGATACTTTCGATTTTGGATTATATGATCCTTTAAGTCGTTAGTATTTCAGTTTGACAATGGATTTTGATGTCAATGTTGAACTTGAGTATTTAGACATACACATGTTTTGGAAAGAGCATATGATTTTAAAAAATCGCATGCATTATAAAACTAGTAGTGATAGACTCCTACTGAGTATAGTATATACTCACCCTATCCTTAACATTTTTCAGGATAGTTTCACTCATAAATAGAAGACGTCTCAGGAGGTATTAGTGCTACGAGCAAGTGAATCAAAAAGAAGAAAGTTATACATGTAAGTAAACTCTCAACCCTTTGGACATGAAGTTGTATTTAATTACGGGTGGGCTGTGTCTTTGTGGACCGGAAAGACACAGGGAAAAATATTTATGATTTCTGAAGTTTTTCAAAAAAACTGCTTGGGTTGTTGTGAAGGCAAATGACACTCGGGGTTTTCAAAAAATGAGTTTAAAACTAAAGGTTTTCCGCTGCATTGCATGGCTTTTATAGAATGGTTTTCTAATAGGGATGCATCCCGCCTTAGGAAATTAGATATTGCATTTAAAAATGCATAAGAAAACCCGGGTCGTCACAGTAATGCTATATATATAACATGGTAGTGCCCTATCTTATTATTTTCAAATAGAGTAATGTGTTATTTCTACTTTTGACATGCGTAAAGAGAAGAAGGCATGTGCTTTGCGAGGAGTTGGTGAGCAATGGAGGAAATAGAAGAACGACCTTTTTCGCAACCACATAGTTTCAAATGTAGATGATCCATTAAGGCTGTACAGATTGCCTGACATTTATTCTGATGCCATTGACACATTAAGGCTGTACAGATTGCCTGACATTTATTCTGATGCCATTGACCAGAATGTATGGAATGAATTTATAAAGTTTTGAATGTCTCCTAAATTTTGGATATGTACTAAACTAATGTTTCATTGAATTAAATATAACATTGGATTGTGCTTAATTATGTATGCATTAAATGTGTGTAGACAAGGAGTGCAAAAACGAGAAAGGTGCATGAGACCAATCATATGCAACACACCTCTCAAGGACTACAAATACATGTTTCATTACCTAATTATAGCATCTCGCTTAATAGCAAAATAATGCTAGGACTACGAATCCATTAACTGTGTCATTTTCTGGAAGATGGAACATTCAGTGGGCTATAAAGCCCAAACCTTAAAAAACAAAGCTGTTGTAGAAGTTGCTTCTAGCACTGTAAGTGGTTACATGTGTCTACCCTTTTGTCGCTATATTAATTAATAAAAGTGATCATGTCCTTGTAATTAAATTCTGTATGAAAAAGCTACCCAAGAAAGTGCATTTATCGAAATTCTAAGCAGCATTGCTACAAAGGTTGGCATCTATTATAATGTTATGGGCATTAAGGAGGAGTACCCCGGCTGAGTAAGGGGCCAAGGGCTCGGTGTTATTTCTTCTATCTTCTTCCCTTGAAAGTTACATGCACCTGATGATGAGGAGGCCTTCCAAAAGTTTAAAGCAAAGTTGCACATGAGATAAAAATGACTACATTTAGGAAGTTGCATATGGGAGGTTTCAAGTTAGTTCCTAATACCCTTATGCCTCACCTACATGCTAGCTGCAATTCTCTTATAGAAAAAGTTCAAGAGGAGCTACATGCACCCTTCAAAGGAGACACGTTTACTTTTTCATTGTCTAATTAATTGTCCTGCCTTGTCCTTTCTCATGTGTCCAGTATTTCTAATTTATAGGTGGGTCAATGCTTATTGGCCTTGAATGACTGTGAAAATGTCGTAGCAATTGGTTCATGGTATGAGGTTGGATCTATAATTTTGCACAAAAAAGAGTATGCTTGTACACATTAAGCATGTGTGTATTATTGGGGCAATGAATGAGAATGTTTGCCTACCAATTTTAGTAGAATTTGGTGATGCTTTTATTATTAGGAATGCCCTTTGATACTTCGTCACTTGGTAGAGCAATTTGTCATTCATGTACAATCCAAAGTATATATTTTGTCATACCATCATACATCTTCAACAACAATTTTTAGAGACCTCAATTTAAATATTTATTAATTGCATCTAATGTTAATAAGAAGCAATAACAAGAGCCATCAAGTCCTACTTCCTCGACACCATTACTTCTTGTCATAGTCATCAAATTGGTACTAGTAGCTATATTTATTTTGATGGAAAAATAGAATGTCTTCAATGAACAATATTGATTAACATTTTTTTCAACTTTACAACAACCATATAAGGATCAGCTGGAAGTCCAACCTAACATGTTTCTATCCTTGATGAGCCTCTACAGAGTCTTAATGAATATAAGGTAATCAACCCCATAGGTCTCGAGACTAGAGTATAAGAATTTGTGAATGAGATTAACTCGAACACCTTCACATTACCTCCTACATGAGGTATATGTAAATATATATTTTCATAATAGTACTTGACATTATGTGTTAATCAGTAATAATAACTAATAATTATTTCTTTTATGCAACTTTCTGCACTATACAATGTCATAATGAGAGGTCGGGGATGTACTTTACTAATTCCTTGAACTTCGTGTCATTTGTGGAGTGGTGGAGCAATGGCCAATGGAGAGGTTAGTTGAAGATATTTTACCAAGGTTCTTCCACTACTTAAAAGCGCATGACTTAATGATTTCTTATAATAGCAATTAACTTTCAATTTACTTATTGTATTAATAAATTATGTTATAAGCATAAGGCTTGTAAAGTTGAATTGCAATTCATATGATTTTGTATATAGGTCTCATTGAATGGTGCTAGTTATGGATGTGTATGGTGGGCTTGCTTTATTTTTTATTCTTGTGGAGTGCAAATTCATACCTTACTCATTGAAATAATAAATAAGTAAACTTTTCATTTGTTTGTGTATTATGTATAATAGTTTATTAGCTCATAATTAATCCTTTATTAATATCTAATGCACTTGAATTATAAATTTGAAGTGCATGGCTTAGATGGACTCAATTAAACCAGACTAATTAACCAATAAAAGTCACTTGGAAGAAGGTCAAGGTAAGAAAAATAGACAACTACTCTATTTTATAAACTAAAGTTATAATTACACATGGTATTTATTCTTTTTGTCTCCTTTGTTCCACAATGCCTTATACAACGTTCTAATTTGGAGTGTAGGAACTATGTGCTGAGATATATGAAAACCCTAATACACAATGGTATTAGGGTCTCACAATTTAGAAAGGTAAGACACCTTTTATTGGTCGTAATCTTAATTCTTTTCGCAATTTTTAATGGATTGCATTTCAAAGAATGTAATGAAATTCAATATATATGTTGTCTTGTAGGCTTCTGTATTGCCTGAATGGGGAACTAAGCAGAGTTACTCCAAGTTAGATCTCAATGAAATAAGAAGCAAATAGGCTAAGTGTTTTACATTTTAATTAGAAAACTTGTACTATTTAAATCAATGTAAATTTTCTTATTGATTAATAAAAAAAACTAAACTTCTTCATTTATATTGATGTGTCTTTTACTTTTCAATAATTTTCTTCAAGTATGTGTGTGTGTGGAGAAGTGTGGATGTAGGTCTATGTGAAGTTTTAATCTCTTTGAATTTTTTATGTAGGAAGTGAATGTGCATATATGGATGTTGAATATGGGTCTTGTAGGAAATGAAGTGAATGTAGGTGTTGTAGTTTTTTTTCAAGTTTGCTAAAGAATGCAGAAAGATTGTAATGTAAGAAGATTGTATAGGTAGGTTTTAGGTAAATGTGCATGGATGTAGAACTCAATGTCGACTCATTTTTATTGTCTTGAAAAATCACAAGAAGACTAATAGCAATTTGTCATTGAATATATGTAGGAATAATGTAATAGTGGGTTAAGATTGCAGTATATAGTAGGAAAAAATGAATTTTTTTTACAACGTTTTTAAAATCATGATTTCTCGAAAACCAACTTTAAAATTTCACACCTTTAAAGTTTGATTATTATTTTTTGTCTTATTTTTTAAAATGACTATATAGAAGAAAATTTTGGAACCATCATCAATATATATTTTTAACAGACTTCAGAAGCCTCTTGCCTAGTAGTGGTTACATGCAATCAGTCAACAAGTTATTGCTAAGTTATTGTGTTAGACATATAAGTTATTAAGGCCATAAATTAACTAGGGGCTTTCACTATAGGATCATTAGTGAATTATAAATGAACTGCAAAGGAGTTTAGATGCCTATCAACCCCAATAGATGGAAAAAGTAATGGCATGTAGAGATCATTTAATATGTACTAGTCATGAACACATGCATGTACATGTGTGGGTTAGAGAGAGATTATAAGATTGGCAAAATCTATTTTAGTAGTGAATTTTTCCACTTTAGTAGCAAAAATTTGCCAGTAAAATTTACTTTTTTGGTAGTTGTGAAACTAAAATTTCCTTTCTAAATACCCTTCTACATATTGCTATTTAAGGAGCCTTTTATTATTCTCAAGTTTTCAACATGACTTTCTGCTTATTCTCAAAATACCAGTCCACCTTTTCGATTCCCAATGTAAATATACTCCTTCATATGGTTATTACATATCTTGCTAGTTCCTGTAATATTCATCGTCTTCAAGAGAGGGGGTTTCTTTCTCTATGGTGTAGATGTAGACCTTGCATCAACAATTAATATATATGGGGTCTGTTATATCATTTGCTTTTGTAAAAGAAATGTGAGTTGCCAAAAATCTCAATAAAGCCTACTTATTTAATGATCACAATGACAAGTTGACTAATCAAACTTGTTTGAGTTACTGAACTCTATTCAACTCATCTAAATTACTAGACTCTACTTGGAAAACTTACAGGTCACTTGATTAGTCAACAATCTGCATGACAAAGGTTCTTGCTTGTGTCAAGATTTGGACATGAAACCTTCCAACCAACTGTCCTACCAATCATTTTGCATTTAAAGTAAAATATTGAGTTTAAGTGTACATCAAGAATAATTTATTGAATTCCCCACTCGAGTATATTCTAGTCCTTATGACTCACACCAAGTAAATTCAACTTGCCAGACTTTTAAGTCCAATTTTCTAGACTATGTTTGTTGATTCTTTTTGAAAATTTATGCCTTGTTGTTATACTTCTTTATTTTCTAACTTTTCACCATGTAAGTGCACTTACAAAGTAAATCACTCACACTCATACACTCTTGTATCTATTAATCAATAGAATGCTGAACATGAACCCGTTATCTATTGTCAATGGCGCAAGCATCTTTGTTTTGCCAACCATAGCCTAGAAGGCCTTTGGCTTATCACTACCCATTTAACGACTTTTTATGTGGCTGATACATGTGGATGTGCATTTTTTTTATTGCTTAAAAAGTATTAGCGGTCAAGAGTACATCTAAATTCCACTCTTTTAAATGATCTAAGCCATCTACACACTATAACATTCTAATGGATGAGCCATGCACCAAAACTCTAGCTCATCTAGTTATTCCAGGCTTATGTGACCTAAACTTAAATAGTTGGAGGGCGAAAGCCATGGTTTACACCATAATTTAAAAGCTAGTGAATCGATTAAAAAACTTGTACGAATTAACTTGAGTTGACATCAAAATGAGTCAAAGCATTGTCTGACTTGTTACGTATAGAATAATTCAAGATAATGCTAAGTCTTGAACTCTAAACCTTGGAAAAAGTAATAAAACGATGCTAACCAACTTGACAGCTAGCAAGACCTATAAATAACTAAAATTTTACACCATCATCAAAGCCTTATCTTGATTAGGAGTTGGCTATATGAATCTTGTTCCTCCATTCTCTTCTATCAAGGGTCCTGGCTTCATTTAGTCTAAAGTTTTTAATCTTTTCTCACCACTTCTATCCACCTCTTTTTGGGCCTTCACCTTGCCCTTTTACTTTTATATATACAAATATTTTAATTATTTAAGTAAAAATGTGTTTGAATCTTTTCAATTCACCGATGCTTTTTAGTGATGGGTCAAGGAGTCTCTCACCTAGGTAAGCAGAGTTCAAATTTAGTTTAAACACTTAACTACTCAATCTATCTCATTTTTCTTCACTTTTGTGAATGATAATTACCCTCACTTTCAATTCAAAATGTTGAGCTTTTAAACTAGGATTTACATTCATCTTATAAAATTAACATGTACCAAAGGCTTATATTTAGTAATTGGTGAAAAGAAATACTATTATTGATCAATTGCTTGACCCTTTAGATTAATGGTTTGAATAGTGCAATTGTGGGTCTTACTTGTACTTTAGCCCACTAATATCTTCCAAGTAAAAATATGCATGTAACAACTTGCCCATTTGAATGTTTTGGAACACTCACGTTTAAAAAGACATAGAGAAGCTAAGATTTTATCATACTTTCTCCTTATCTTAGATGTGAATGCCGAATCCATTCTTCTAGTCATCCTCCCAAATCCAAGAAAAATCTTTATAGCAGAAATGGAGTTTGGCCGATAGGAAGTAGACCAAACAAGGTGTATTGATGTAAGTCATGATAACAACTTTTGCATGTTTTAAATTCAAACCTTTTTACAAAAAGTGCATGTTGCATGTTAATGGGGTGCTTGAAAAAACTTGGAATCATTAGCAATGGAGCTTTTACCTCAGCAAAATAATAACTAGAAGCAAACCTAATGAAGTTGCTAGGACCCTCATATCCAATCAGCCGTAAACATCACACAATCTCTTGGGAGACATCCAATAAAATTGGAATCACTCAATCACATTTTTTTTAAATTTATTTTCTTTTGTTTATTATCCTTTTGTTGGCATATTGGGTACAATTACTAAAAGTTATTTTATTTTTCCACAAAATTAATCCTAACATGTATTAAACTAGTCCCATCTATTTGGGGTGCAACTAGTGCTTCAGATCAAAATTCTTAATTTGATTTTGCTAGTTTGTTCCATTTTGGCTATTGGAATGGAAAATTTTGAATTTGGCCAAGATCAAGTGAAAATTTTGAATAAAATTAACACTATTTAAAGGGACAATGACACATGTGCCTTTGTTTTTCCTTGTGAGCCATCCATAAATGTAAGAATGTATAACTCTAAATGAGACTAGGTTTAGAAGATTTCAATCATTTACAATGTTGTGCCTGAGCTAGATGGCCTATGCCCTAGAATTCTTTTCCATTAAGTGATCCGAGCAACTCTTGCTTTTAGTTGTAAACCAAATAGTAAAACATTTTTTGTTCTTTTTCCAACTTATGAGAATAATAGCTCAGATCATCCAATGGATGGAAATTTTAGATTATGGCCCATGTAAGTCAAAAGCAACACTGTGAGTGATGTGGATCTTTAGAAATTTGTGCCCAACTAGTATTATAGACGTTCTTATTGTTTACGAAGGGACTCATGAGGAAAACAAAGTAATTTCCAATCTTTTTTGAAGTAAATATGGAAAAAACCAAAGCTCACTAGAGTTGTCCAAAAGATGAACCAAAATGCATCGGAATAGCCAAAATTTATTGGAAGACACCAAAATAGGGACTAGAATAGAACACATTTTCAAGCTATAACTCTGACCAGAATGGAATGGAATTGGCAACTATGTTGTGAACGCACACAATCACTTCTATCCCACTCAACTAAATGTAGAAGGCAATCAAAATAGAAACTTAAATTTACTCCTAATCATGTTTCTTCAATTAGTAATTTCCTTCTAGCACAATAGTGCAAGAAAGGCTCTATGGTGAGTAGGCTACAAGTTAGAGGCACTCATAGGTTTAAGGTAATGTATTTTGCCACATATTCATTAACCAGCCCAAATAGGACTAACATTGTTGGATATAATCCCTTGTAACATGTTGCTACTAGGACTACTTGATGCAGAACTGTTCCAAAATTAACTACTCATAAGCTAAAAGCCTTGATTAACTCAACTATTGACTTCATTGAGGTTCATCTTGACAGTGGAAATTGTGTCAGCAGCTCGACAACATTTAACATGTGAGATGTTCTCATAAAAAAGATAAAATGAAAGCAAATTGATTGAACTCTTGAATTATACTTCTTTTAGAAATTGAAAGAGTTCAATTTTCTAATTCAGACATTTATAATTCAAAATGGAGGAATATGTTGATGGGTTTCTTTTGTAACTTGTTAAATGAGAAAAAGGGGAGACATTATGATAGTAATTATCAAATAGGCCTACCAAAGAAAAGTAATTATTAGATAACCATGATTGGTTAACTAATATATTTGGCTCGACAAAAACTAATAGTATTTTCATTCCCATCAAGAAAGGAAATATATAAATCATATAGAAGTATGAACCTACATTATTGCTGGAAGTCCATTCATTAATAATATCTCCTATGGAATAAAACTTTTTAATGGTTCTTAATGTTGTAGACAGGGAAGACTTCAATGTCATAACTTGAAAGATATCTAAAACAATGATAAAGTTTAACTACTATACATGTAACTAGATTTCATTGTTTCCTATCCACCACATGAAGGAAGCTAGCATACCACTAAGTAGATAGCCTGGGATATCTCCTCCAATCGTTGTCATGAAAGTCAACTCCATAAAGGCCATAGTGAGAAGTGTATCCAAATAAAAGCTCAAAATTATCCATAAAGGACCACATAACATAAGCTTTGGCATTAATTCCATTCTTGCCTACAAATTTTTAGAAAATAAAAATAATTTAGATAGCAAAAACTGACTTTACATCAACATTTCTACAAGCATAGAGCTTGAATCATGTCATTCCATTAAGTCATTCATGATCTGAAATTGCCTACAATTGTTTGTATATTATTTCTATAGCAATTCCACACCAAGGTCCTTTGAATGCCCTGACTTTGTAACACAGCCCATAAATGAAGTAGTAGAAGTGCAAGAGTCTTTCCAATAGGAAGCAAGGAGAAACTCTCTGACCATTCTTCTTATGCTTCTATCAAGTTAGAAGTTTAGAGAGCAAAGTATACATTTTTGCATCATATTGTCTAATAAGGATTTATGGATCTAAGTCATTCATCATATTTGGAATGTAATTAGATAGGCTAGAGATCAAATATCATATTCATTGGATGCTTTTAGACTATGATTATCATCATCATCATCATCATCATCATCATCATCATCATCATCATCATCATCATCATCATCATCATCATCATCATCATCATCATCAAGACCTTATCCCAATTAGGGGAGACTATGATTATCATAATAAAAAATAATGACCATCCATTTTTATTAAAAATTTCAAAGACTCACAAGTAGCTAGGATCATCGACATCATCATCATCATCAAGACCTTATCCCAATTAGGGGTTGACCACATGAATCTTATTCCTCCATTCCTTCCTATTAAGTACTATGGCTTCATTTAGTCCCAAAGTTTTTAAATCTTTTCTCATCACTTCTATCCACATTCTTTTGGGACTTCCCCTTACCCTTTTAGAACCTTCTACTTGCATTGCCTCACTCCTTCTAACCGGTGCCGTTTTCATTCTCCTTTGGATATGTCTAAACCATCTAAATCTAATCTCCCTCATCTTGTTACCTATAAATGCTACCCCTAAGTTTCCCATAATGTTTTCATTCCTAATTCTATCCTTTCTAGTCTTGCCACTCATCCATCTCAACATCTTCATTTTTGCGATGCTCATCTTATGAACATAATGTTCCTTAACTACCCAACACTCTAATCCATAGAGCATGGCCGGCCTTATGGCCATCCTATAGATTTTTTCTTTTAGTTTGAGTGGCACCCGTCAATCACACAAAACTGTAGATGGACATCTCCATTTGTTTAAACCTGCTTGGATTCTCTAGGTAACCTCCCTCTCAATATCTCCACTCTCATGAACCATGGATCTTGGGTACCGAAAGTGGTCTTTTACAGGGACTTCTAGGGTATCAATCTTAACTGGTGTTCCACTCCCACTCCTCTCCTTGCAAAAATTGCATTCGACATATTCTATCTTAATTCAACTGATTTTAAATCCTTTAGATTCTAATGCTTCTCTTCATAACTCTAGCTTGGTGTTTACACCCCCCTTGTCTCATCAAGTAAGACTATATCATCTGCAAATAATATGCACCATGGAATCTCTTCATGCAAATATTTTGTTAACTCATCCATAACCAACATGAAAAGGTATGGGCTCAATGCAGATCCTTAGTGCAATCCTACAGTGACTAGAAAATCACCACTCTCACCATTAGTGGTCTTAACATTTGTTACTGCTCCCTCATACATATCTTTAATTATGTTTATATACTCCCATGAAACCACTTTCTCACCCAACTCTCTAGGGACTCTATCATAAGCCTTCTCTAAGTTGATAAAGGCCATGTGGAGGTCTTTTCTCCTTTCCTTACATTTCTCTATCAATTGTCTTAGTAAGAAAATAGCTTCCATGGTAGACCTCCCAGGCATGAAACTAAATTGGTTCTCCTATACAATTGTCTCATGTCATAACCTTCTCAATCACTCTTTCAAAAGGTTTAATAGTGTGGCTCATAAGTTTGATCCCTCGATAATTAGTGCATCTCTATATATCTCCTTTATTCTTCTAAATTGGTATAATGGAGCTTTTCCTCCTTTCATCAGGTACTTTTTATTTTATAATCTTGTTAAACAATTTGGTCCACCAGATTACTCCAGTATCTCCCATATGCTTCCAAACCTCTATGATGTACCATCAGGCCCCATGGCCTTTCCTAATTTCATCTTTTTAAAGGCCTCTTTCACTTCAGGTATTCTAATCTTAAGTTCATATCTATAATGTCCAATGTTATTTAGGTTTACAATATTTTCAATCCCTATATTCTCAGAGCCATTGTCATTTAACAAAATTTGAAAGTAAGTTTCCCACCTTGGTTTGATCTCATCATCTTTGACTCGTACCCTTTGATCATCACTTCTAATGCACTTAACATGATCTAGTCCTTACCCTTTTATTGTCTTATTTTTCCAAGTTTAAACACATCTTTCTCACCTTCTCTTGTTCTTAGTCTATTATAGAGGTCATCATATGCCTTAAGTTTAGCCTCACTTACTATTCTCTTAACAACCTTTTTAGCATTCTTATACTATTCATAGTTTTCATTATTTCTAGTCTTTTTTCGTGCTTTAAAACACACCCATTTTTCTTTAATAAGTTTTTGCATTGTTTCACTCCACCATCATATTTCCTTTACTAATTGCCTTTTACCTTTAGATACTCCTAAGACATCTTCTACCACTTTCTTAATGGACTCAACCATATTAACCCACATGGTGTTTACTTCTATTTCATAGTTCTAGTTTCCTTCCACCATCAACTTATTTGTAAATGAGGTTATTTTTTCTTCTTTTAAGTTCCACCACTTAGCTTTTGGATACCTATTAAGTTCATTTTGTTTTTTCCATCTTTAAATATAGTTATCCAGAACCATTAATCTATGTTGTGAGATTAAACTCTCACTAGGTATCACCTTACAATCCTTACACAATGATCTTTTCAGTATTCCTAAGTAGAAAAAGTCTATTTGGATTTTATGGAATCCACTTTTAAAGGTTATTAAGTGTTCATCCTCTTCTTAAAGAATGAATTTGCAATGCCCAGGTTATATGACAAAGAAAAATTGAGGATAGTTTTCCCCATCTCATTTTGTTCTCTTATACCATACCCTCCATGTATCCTATCATATCCTTCCTTTTCTTTTCCTACATGTTCATTTAAGTCTACTCCTATAAATATCCCCTCAGTGTTGAGAATTTCTTACTTAACTCCCTCCATATCTTCCCAAAACTACTTTTTGATTATATCTTCTAACCCTACTTGTGGTGCGCATGCCCTTATAACATTTATGATATGTTCCCCTTGAACAAGTTTTATTATTATAATTTTATCACTGATTCCTTTAACGTCCACAACTTTATCTTTTAATTCTTTATCTGTTATTATTCCTACACCATTTCTGTTATTATCCTTTCCTACATACCAGAGTTTATACCCATCAATTTCTCTAATTTTAGACCCTTTCCACTTGGTTTCTTAGATACAAGCAATGTTGAAACTCATACGTTTTATCGTATCTTCTAACTCCAAACTCTTCCTTATCAATGTCCCTATATTCCATGTGGTGATACTAATTTTATGCTCTTGACATATCCTATTTACTTGCGCACTTCTTGACTTGCATGGCATGAACCCATGCCCACTTTTAGCTGCACTTAGGTTTTGATGCAGTACATTACTTTCGAGGGAACACTCTAGTAGCCCTTGCCCATTTTCCATTATACCTGGGATTCGATGTAGCGTGTTGCTTCTAGGGAAATGCCTTAGTAACCCTTGCCCATTTTTCACTGCACCCAAGATCTAATGCGGCACGTTGCTTATGGAGAATGCCCTAACTCAAGGGAATGTCAGTTTTTGATTCATGTCATGTTAGGGTTGCCATACTTTTAAAAAGTTGTAGATGATTTTCATTCTTGCTTATAAACTAATATAGAAATGCATATTTGTTTGCTAGTAGGAAAGAAATAACAAAATCATTTTCAACTTCTTCCTTGTTAGCTGACACTTAACACAAGATCCTTTCCTTTTTCATCCGAGCTTAGGATCAGTATCGGTCGAGTTAGGATCATCGACGTGCATTGTTTTCTATTGGTTGCCTATCTATGGCACAAAGAATGAGATAAGCATCTTACATCAACAAAAAAAATCATCATAAATAAATAAAATGAATGGCATGGACTTCTTCTTCGTCCTCTCTCTCTCTCTCTCTCTCTCTCTCTCTCTCTCTCTCTCTCTCTCTCTCTCTCTCTCTCTCTCTCTCTCTCTCTCTCTCTCTCTCTCAACATGTATTCCTACTAAGACTATTTTATGAGTAGAACAAATCCTTTCAACGTACCTATTCAACTAATCAAACAATGATCTTTTAAAAGCCCACTTATTAAACCAATGAAACATGATAAAATTAAAATAATTTAAATTTTAAAAAATGCCTATGTAGAACAAAGAAGAACAGGGTTCAAGAAAAAATGCCTATATGGTGCAAGGAGTAGGTTCAAAAGGCTAAAATATACCTATTTTTTCAATATATGGAACATGAGCTAGTCATCTAGCCTCTAGTGCAACTAGTCAGAGAAAACAAGGATATCCCTACAATATGCTTAGTTGTACGTTAGAGTTGTTGTTTCCCCCTTTGGCTAGGTTTAGATTTAGGGGAGTTTTGGGTGATTTACTTTGAAATTCATTTGATTGTTACAAAAATATAAATAAAGTAGACCCCATCCTTTCCTATGATCCAAATAATCTATTTCATAGAAAAAGAGTGAACAAAGATTCATTATAGTCACCAAAATAATAATAGTATTATTTCTCCAATAGAAAAAAATCCCCATCATAACCTATTCTAGCTCTTGCTCAAATATATTACAATTAGAGTACGTAAAATGCCCAAATACTCATACATACATGAAAGAAATTGCTGTTGAGCCTTTTTAATTTTAATGATATCAAATCCTTGATCTTGTAATCTAACCAATTTTGTGCAAGTTCAAGGACTAATTCATATGGTTATGATCAAATGAATCAATCAAAGTATATTGATAGATTCACATGAGTAAAAAAAATTTGTAAGTCACAACACATCAAGTCAGCTTTCCAAGGCAGTCAATAGATTAAAGAATAAGAGAAAAGAAAAACATCAAAATACTTGACTAAAAGCATCTACTAAGATATTTTAGATGTGTTACTAAGGGACAAATTGAGATATGGAGACTTTTAATAAAAAAAAATTGCTAAGTCATTTGGTAACTGATTTTAAAGAGTTTCAACCACACTGTCAATAATCTTTCTTAAAGGTTTGCCTCCAACTTTTACAAATCAACTACTGAGACATGCCTTGCTAATTGCTTCTTGAATTCAAGAATAATATTGGGATAATCCATTGTGTAGTTAGTAGTTGAGTGAATTGAAGCTGGTTTCTACTCATTCTTTATAGATGTTTTGGTTTCGTAAAATTCTAGTCTGTTGGTGTAGCTTTAATATTACTTGCAAGTGCATGAATCAAAGTAGTATTGCACACAAGAGAGCTTGAACCCACAAGTAATCTCACAATTTGTATGTTGGGTGGATCTTATTTAAAGTGCTTAACTTTAGCTAAAGAGAGATATTAATTAGGTTGAATTAGAAAATTAAAGTGCATAAAAGAGAGACATGCATGAAATTAACAACTAGAATTAAAGGAAACTTACCAAAACTAAAATTAAGTAATGAAATTAGAAACTAACCTAACTAACATGTGATTAAATAAAGGAAACTAATGCATGAATTAAACTAAGCAACTAACTTAAGGAAACTCCTAAAATGGAAACTTTGAAAAATTAACATTTTCCTAAACTAGAATTAGAAACTTTCTAAAACCAAATTAGGAAATTTATAACACTAAACTAACCTGCAAAAACAAGTAACTAATGATATCTAACTAGATTTAACAAGAAATTAGAAACATGCATGTGACTAAAACTTTCTAAAGATGGAACTTTCTAAAAATAAAAAAGAATTTTTTTTTAAACCTAAACTAAGATACAAACAATGAAATAAATAATTTTAAAACTAAATTAAGTAAGTGAATCAATTAAGAATCAAAGGTGAATCACCATATGTACCATGAGCATGATCCATGGACTGTGCACATGGTTCATAGGTGCAAATGTGACCAAATTTGACTATCTAAATGGAAACAAATATAAAACCTAAGCTATGTTATTAATAAAAAATCTAAATGTGCTCCTAAGGATTCAAGAAAATAAAGTATTTTGATGGTTGGAAACAAAGCACAAAGTTAAGGAGAAATTTTTTCAGATTTCAAGTACTTAAGAGCATTAACCAAATAAAGCAAAATAAATCAATAGAAACAACAACTTTTATGCAAGAAAAAAACCTAGATTGGAAGTAACTTGATAATGGAAACATTCAAGAATAAGAAACCTCAATGATCTTTAGTATTCATGCCAACTACATCAAGAAAAGTGCGCCACAAGCATACATTCAAATATCGAAAGTGCACCTAATTCATGGACATAAAACTTGATCCAAACCACAAATACAATTCAATCAAATGATTTCAAGCAAAGGTAAGATATATGCAAATAAAATCCAAAAAATGAATTCAATAGAAAGATGGCTAAGATGATAAACTAAAACGAGGAAAATGGACCTAAACCTAGTTTGAAAAACAAAGTAGAAAAGGTGGAATTCCTAACGGGAAATCAAGGCTCTAAGCTATCTCTTCTCTTGGTTGTCCCTACCATAGAAGAATTATCTTAGATCTTGATTGAATGTCAAAGAAAAACTAGTGAAATGAAGTGAAGAAGAGAGAAAGAGGGATGGAAAAAGATATATGAAAATTAAGAGCAAACAACATAAGAAAGACATAATGAAGTCAAAGCAAGGAAATTAAATCACTAAGCTAGAATTAGAGAGAAAACAACAATGGGAATTATGAGATATCCAAAGGAAGAAAGGCACCAAAGGAATGCCCAAATCCAATAGCAAAGATCACCTAGGTAATGTTTCAAGGTGTCTCACCCACCTCTACTTGGAAAAAAAATGTTGGAAGCCTAAGGTATTTATAGTTGATTTAGCTTTCAATTTGATGAATGTTTAATATAGGAAAGGGGGATATCTAGATTTAGGGCAGAGGTGGAGAATAAGGGAGGAAAGTTAGGTGGGAAGTGAGGCAAGCAAGATGGTGTCAGAGAGAGAGAGAGATAGGCTGGCTAGTTGGTTTCCCAATTTGGAAGGAGGGGAAGGCATCTTTTTCCTTGGATGGTAAGTAAATCTCCCTCTATTTTAAGTGATTGGTGATTGGCTGGTTGAAAAAGAAGAAAGAATGGAGACAAGCATAAGGCTTTATGTGCTTTGAATGTAATCAGATCTAGGGGTTTCCTAATTAGGAAACCACTTGAATTTTGTCAACTAAGCAAGGGCGAGGGGGTCATCGTCTTCTAGGAAGGTGGTTTTCTCCTTGAGTTCAAACATGGATCCCAAGGGTGAATGGTGAATTAGGGATGAAAAATGGGTTAGCTTGATGGGTCCCCTAATGCACGATCATCTTACCTTTTACATTAATCTCTTAAAATCTCTTAAAAATCACACTTTTAACATAAAAAAGTTGCTTGAATTGATGCTCCAATCATTTAGCTCCATGTGGAACTCCTCTTTGGATTTATGGCTCATTTTGATGGCTCATTCCTTGGTGGATAAAGTGGCTTCAAATGTTGGCTTCAAGACTTGAGTAGCTCATATGGGTTATCACCCATTTTCATTGCTTTAATGGCTAAGTGGCTTGAATGGTTCCCATGCAAAGGTCGTGGAAGTGCATGGCTTGGCCTAAGGTCTATTTCTAATCACCTTTTGCTTCTCCAATTTCCTTTTAGCTTGTCCTAGGATAGTCTTGAACTTTCATCAGACATTTGATTGATGACATTTAGGCTTTGACTTGCTTTAGTTTCCTAATTAGACTAGGAAACCTCATGAATGGCATTAATTTCTTATCTTGATCAAACTCAGCCTTTGGAATACCTTCTCAACACATATGAAAGATGAAAAACCTTAATTAAGTCCTAGAAAATCATGATCATTGACATACATACTCTGGATTAGCTCCTGAACCTGCAAAATATCAATTTTTTGCAATATTAGGTCAGAAATGCATGTGTTACAAAATTTCATAAAAACCTTAGAATTAATACTATGTTTTATAACACATGGGCTACTAATTGAGTACTTTTTAAACAACATTGAACACTTATCATTGGATCCTGAGATAGATCAAGCTAGATGATTGATGAAATTCTTAAAGAAAATTCTTCATGTTGTAGAACTAGCCTATTGGTGAAGAGTCAACATAGGTTTTAACTCTTTGGGCAAAATCCAATCCATTGCCACAATGAACAATCCAATTGGATAGCTTATTTATTCTATTTGGAACATTGTCCTTAAATAGCTCCAAACTACGACCCAAATATTTAGTTGATTGTCCTACCATATTCACTTTGTTGTTCCAAAGGTTTAAATTTGAATTTCAAAAGGCTACGATTGCCCTCCAATTGCTACCAAATTGAGTCTAACAAATATTATGGCATGAAGGTTCTAATATCCATTTGAATAACTTTTTAACATCAAGGAAGCAAATCAAGCTCACTTCTTAAGCATGTCATCTCCAAATTTATTGTTTCAGTACTTTTAATCTTTTGTACTACAAAAACCCTCTCTTTTCTCTCTCTATCCTTTTAAGCTATATTTGAATTCATGCGAGACCTATTCTTTTATACAAAGCCTTCCTTTGTATTTGAGAAAGTGATATAGTTCTCTCACTTTCAGATAATTGTCCAAGTGTTTATAAGAAGTTTGGGTTACTACAAGTGCTTAAGTCTTTAATTGTGTGTCAACACAATGTAGTGGTATAAAATCTCACAGGGATTTAGTGAAACTAAAGTAGGAATACTTTGAGAGTGTGAAATGCCTTGATTGGTTGGAAAATAGCTATAAAAATCTCTATATCTAGCTTCTTGTCTACCTCTATTTTGTTTCTTAAAATTATTCTTGCTGATTGAGCATCTTGATAAAAAAATTGGGAAAAGTTTTTAAACATTGATTAGGGCCTAGTTTACCTCCCTTCTTAGGACCTCACAATTATTTTTAATTTTTCCCTTGGCTATAGTTGAGTATCCATATGCTCAACCCTTGCACAGAGGCACTACACCAAAACTCCCACTATCAAGATGACTTATGTGTGATATCTCCTTTAGAAGGCTTGTTAATCTTAGATGCTACTTTAGGCATTTTGAAGTACTTGCTACCTTTCTTGCCTTTTTATCTGGATGTAAGTGGTTTATCTTGTTTTGCTCCCTATTTTAGCTAATGTATAAAGTCATGCCCATGTGTTGTTTCTACTATTGGTGTTTATTTTGGCTAATGCATGATTCACATCATTATGTATAAGATCTAGGCTTAAATATATAAAAAAATATTTGTATTTAAAATAAATTACTTTTTACCTAACAACTATATTTTTAATTTATAAATAAAAATGGTTCTACTTTAAAGCACAAATAAACAAGTTACATGGCTAAGAGATTTTAAACTATGCCTAGAATAATAAAATGGTAGCATCTGCTAGAAGACTACTCTAGGTGTCTAACATTATCATGACTCCTTACTACTTCCTACTAAACTATAAAATACTTAACAAGTTTTTATTTTTCCTAATCATTTTATTTAAAGGCTACAAATCAAAGATTTACTACTACTAGTTTGTTTTTCTTTAATGCAATAAAGTTTATGCTTTCTCACAATCTTCATAAACTCACACACCCCTATATTGCAAAGGATTTTGTTAGATTTTTCAAATTAAGCCATAATGCTATCCAGGTTGCCACATAATTTTTTCATATTTGTGCCTTATAAGTTTACTTTACATGAAAAGCCTAAAGTAGCAATAATAGAATTAAGTGGTTGAAGTGAAATATTCTTATTAACCATAGTTATAATGTTGACATCATGTGGGAGCCTTTTTCCTAAAGTTTGTCAAAGTCTCCAGGCATACTATAGGCATATACTTGATGATAGAATATATATATATATATATATATATATATATGTATAAGTATTTGGGGAAAGCCTTAGCATTGCAAGAAACTAAAGCTTAGGGTTCTATTATCTCTATCATAAGGATTTGTTAAAAGGTTAGGAGCTTTCTCCGTCAAAATATGAATATTGGAGATTCAAGTTCAATATCAACATACTACCCTGGCCAGAGGTAGGTAGTTTATTTCATATTTGAAAAATTAAGTAACATAAATAAGTTTTTAACAATTAATATCAAATCCTAACAAAAATCATGTACTTTGTATTATGTTAAAATTAATTTAATGGAAATTTTTAAAACTATAATGTAGTGTGTATGTAAATTTTAACACATGACTTGTTCTGTGTATAACATTTATTTACATTTGAATTTTGATATAAAAATTTATGTTATGTGTATGTAAATTTTTACACATGACTTGTTTTGTGTATAACATTTATTTACCTTTGAATTTTGATATAAAAATTTATGTAGTGTGTATGTAAATTTTTACACATGACTTGTTTTGTGCATAACATTTATTTACCTTTGAATTTTAAAGAATTATAAGGCACATTATAATCTTTTTATAAAACAAGTTTCACTAAATATTTTATTTTTTTTTTGTAGGGTTTCCAATTCTACAAAGTTGCCCTCTCCATGGAGTGTATTTTAGTTGTTCCATGATTTATACCTAAAATTTTGGTATGTGATACAATTCTCAAAAGGACATCCAATAGCATAAGTCTCATTAGTTTCTGAGATTGTTTGATATTTTTCCTAATTTTAGAAACATACAAAATTATCACTTTGGATTCTATTTAGGAGTTTGATTTTACAATACAATCAAAATTCTAAATTGCAATTTTTGTTTCTAAGTGTATTTAGAAGTGTAATAACCCCCATTTTTTTGTAAATTGATTGAGAAAAATCAATAAAGTTTGAGTTTTAGATATTTCGGGCTGAAATATTAGGGTTATTTAAAATATACTTTTTATAAAAGTATAATCAAATCATAAGACATGTAAAATTGAAATTAAACTTAGCAAACCCTTCAAAATGACTGTAAGCACGACAAATTTCGAATTCGGATGAGAAATCCTTAAGTTTTTCATTTTTTGGACAAAAAGGGTAAAATAGTAATTTTACCCAAAAATCAAAATATTCCAAAAATCAAAATATGAAACATCAAAATTTAGAATGTACTGAGAAATATGAATCCAACGCCACTAAGTACACTCAAATCCAAGATCATGGGAATAAAACCCAAAGTTTTATGCGTAAAGAAAACGGATTCTTTTACGCCATGTGGGCCCCACATGGGGCCCACATGGGAACCACCACGTCCCCAACAACCACTTTGATCAGCAGCCCATGTGAAACATCGGTCAACAAAGATCAGCTAGTCATGGGTTAGGTATGGGAGCATTAAAGACTTTCATGCCATTTTATATTAAAAAATACATATTATAATCATGAAAAAAGACCCAAAATGCCTATAAATACAACCCCAAAAATCTTCCAAAAATCCTCATACAATCCCCACGAAATTATCTTCAATCCCCTTGAAAAATTAGATCTAGGATCCCTCCCAAATCCCCAAAATTTCCAAGAGCTAAATCTTTTTCCAATTTGTTTTTTTTTAGATTAGAACAAGAGACCTAAATTCAATTAGGCACTCTGTTCTAGATCTAATTTCATCAATTCCACCGTCCAAAACATCCCAACACATCTATTCTACAAAACCCCAAAGAAATTTCAAGATCCAACGGTTCAAACAACGGTATTTTACGCGAAGGTGGATTTTAGGCTATATCGTCATCAACGAGGTATTTTTTAATTGGGCATGTAAATCAAGTTTTCTCCTCAATCAAGTAAGTGGAAATCCTTTTCCTATATTTTTTAGTAATGTTTTATGTAATTTTTATTTTACTGTAATTAATTTTGATAATAAAAAGATAAAAATAAAGTAAACAACAGAACCCTTAATTAGGGATGATGGAGTGCTCAGATGAGAAATCTGACTGTACCAATCGATCCAGAAGGGTCCAAAACCCCTAGGGTAGAAGTTTCATCAAAATCAGAGACCTTTTGGGCCCTCAATTGCAAGAGGATTGATTGGACGGTCCAGAATGGACTGTCCGATCTCCAGATCAGACGACGCCCACGTGACGCACCGTCGGAACGGCGCGTGCGATACGCGTGGAGCGTCTGTTCAAGCGCACGGAAGGCGCGTTCGTCCAAAGGACGAGCGGACGCGCCCAGCGACAGCCCGGTTTGCGGGCGCGCGGACGACGGGCGTTCCGCTCGTCCCGTCCGCGTCTGTGGACGTCCCGCAGGCGCGCGTCGGGATTTCGTCCCAGCGGACGCGCCCGACGACGCCTGGTTCGTTCCGCCGGTTCGTTCCGCCTGTCGTTCCGCCCGACTAATCTGGGCCGTCCTTTCCTTGGGCCCAGATCAAATCTAGGCCCTAGGAAGGACTGTGAACTTCCAGGATCAATTCTGGAGTCATATGAACTCCAAATTGAGATCGGAAAGAAGCTATGGAAAGCTTGAGACCTCTATTTTCTTATGGAATAATAAAAATGACATGTTATTCAATAAAAACTTTCTGTATTTAAGAATTAAGTTTCCAATTACATAGATTTTCAAGATCTGAGATGATCAGATCTTAGAAACATGTTTTCATAATGATCTAATACTTAAATAAAGTTATATCTATGTTTAAATTGGATATATATGAGATATATTAAGGGATCTACCCTTTATGATAGACAAACCCAAAAAATACAAAGGGACCCACTTGATCAATGAGATCAAGTGTGATCAGATCCTTGGGATGGAAAGAATAACTGTTTATATGATGAAATCCAAGGAAATCATGGATGGATTATGATAAAAATAGATCAATGTGATCTTTTGACCTTAATAGAGAAAATTCTCTAAATATAACTAAAGTCCTTAATCAAAGGCAAAGATCTAAGATCAAATGGTTGGATCATAAGTAAAGGTTTCTAAAAATGTAAATCTAATTAGTTTCATTTTATGTTATTATGTTATAAAGCATGCTAGTATAACATTTAGAGTTTATGTGTTCATTCTTATCATAAGTTGCTAGAGTAAATTTAAGTACCTTGTCT
This sequence comes from Warburgia ugandensis, assembly GCA_035236585.1. Lineage (NCBI taxonomy): Eukaryota > Viridiplantae > Streptophyta > Magnoliopsida > Canellales > Canellaceae > Warburgia > Warburgia ugandensis. The sequence goes on from CP141130.1 coordinate 52,422,507, forward strand.
CATTTTCATTTAATGTTAAATTAAGTAGTTTTATGCTTTAAATTTATAATTCATTTATAGTTGAATGTTAGTAGTAGATTTACTTGTTATGAGATAAAGAGCATAAAACATCAAAAATGCATTCTAATGAGAAAGTAGAGTTTCATGACACAAATAAGAATGGAGTACTTTGGACTTAATTAGTAAGGGCTATAGTTAGTAGGACAATATAAGGATTATCAAATCCTTGGCCCAAATTAGGAAAAGAATAATAAACCCCATGAATGACATTATAAATATTCATGGACTTAATTAAAATCCATTAGAAAGAGTACTTAGGGTAAACATGCTTATAGGAACCTTATGAAAGGTTGAGTTATGGTCATTCTAGTGAATGATGAACATAGTGGTTAAGGGGGTTATCTAATAGAGCCTCGCTCTTCCCCTACCTTCTGTTGACGTTTGTGAGGTCTAAACGCCTCCTTACATGAGGATTGAAGTAACCACTTTGTGTTCACCCATTCAACTAGTAAGCCTTAGCCAATTGGAAATAAGAGGAGCAGTCTAGATTTAGGCTTGAATAAGCTACCTTCAACCATGCACATTAACTGGTTGAATAATAATCATAAGAGCATAAAAGGTTAGTAAATTACCTAACCCTAATAAAAACAGTAAGTAAGATAAGAATGATCAAACAAGATCCATTAGATCTTGGATGATCAAGAACAATAAGAATAAGAACACTATATTGTACTTAGTATGTATGTTTAGTAGTATACTTGTTATAGTTCATTAGATTAGATAATCCAAACCCTTGATCAAAGGTGATTCAAGGAAGAAAACCAAGATCATCCTCCATAGGGATGATCCAAGAACTGAACTTAGATCAAAGAAGAACTAGATGATAGAAGATCTAGGACCTTGATCTTTATCAACATGAGTAGATTGTCAATCAAAGGATCTATGAAAGATCAAGATCAAGGAGATGAACATACAAAGACTTAGAGATAGAAAAATACTTAGATATGAATGATCTAAAGATCATTCTAAACATCAGATCTAGTGATCAATAGGATTGTTCATAATTTATATATTGACAATATGTATGGATGTCGATTTCATACATCGGTCAAAGATCATGGAAGATTGGGGAAAAGAGATCAATCCTTAAAGGTAGGAGGATTTGATTAATGCATTTACATGAGATATTCATGATTGTACTCATGATCTTATGTTAACAAGAGTAATGATAATACTTGTAGTAAATCTCTTGAAAACCTTATGATCCAACCAAACACCTATAAGATGGTTAAGGACTAAACTATAAGTGAATAGGGAACTAGAAAATATTTCAGCCCTAAGTAAACAGACATATGGTCTGATATATATATGAAGTCTATTTTACATACAAGCTTGGAGGCTTGTGAGTTTGTTTTAATAGGCATGAGCCTAGGGGATGCTATTCCTAGAGGAGTTATGAGGGTTTGGCCACCCGCTCCTTGAAATTTGATGATATGATGATACCTTGCCCAATGAGAGGCTAAAAGTCGGGTGGTGGCAATTATGGGAAGGCCACCACCTGAAAGTCTTGCCCCCATACGGGCAAAGGTGACATAATATTTTCCACCGTGGTATCAGTGGTGAACAGGGCAGTTATCCGAGCGCGCTAGTACGGATCAGACTGCAGCATAGCAACCTTTCTGATTATTTTGCACTATGATGCATATGGGAACAGGCATAGTGAAATGCCTTATGTTATAGCATAATGAAATGCTAGGTAATTGTATATTACCAATGTTTCCCATGAAGGGAAATTCCCAGTATGAGATTAGCTGTAATACTAAATCCACAACATAATGAGAATTGATCAACAGTTGGGAATGATATTTCACTATTTTCACAAATTTAATTAGTTTACCCATGAAGGGTATGTATGTATATAGATATACATAACTTACAAAATAAAGAGTATGTTTGAGGATAACGAGATTATGAAGGATTGGAATTACATTGTCAATTATTATGTTTCTTGAATCCCCTACCAAGCATTGCTTGTACGAGATATTGTACTTGTTGCAATATCTCGGATCGAGGAAGGAGAGTTAGAGCTGAAGACTATAGAAGACTTGAAGAGAATAATCTTCAAGGTATACCCTTGAAGACATGTATTTTTCTTTGTTGAGAATTTTATTGTATGGTGAGCTTGAGTTTTGGATTATGTAATTTGGACAGGTATTGTACTAAAATTTGGCTGTACTGTGAACCTTTGGATGGATCCTGGAGTTTAATAAAAGTATATTCCTTCAATGGAATTTTATTTTGTACACAAATTGTACTTATATTATGTATGAAGTGGTGACTTGGGTTTTCAAAACAAGTTCTAAAGAAAAGAATTTCCGCTGTTTTGTTTTGCGAAAAAATTTTACACTCTTAAGGGCCCTGCCTTTCAAAATACTTTACAAATCATGTTTTCAAAAACCCGGGTCGTCACAAGAAGTATTCCACCAATTTTTGTAAACATTTTTAAAATTTGAAAGCAAATTAAAGCCCTAGTTTCTAGATTAGAATAGCAGGTTTTAAGTTCTTATATGCCAGACTTGGAATTTTTTTATGAAAATAAAGGGTTTACTTTTGTTATGATTGTAAACAAATCCATATCCAAGTTTTTTTAGTAAACTTAATATACTTGGATTATTCAAAACTCATGGTTTTAGTTAAATCCTTGAATATATTTGAAATTTTTTGTGAGGACTTGATAAGAACAAATGATTTATGTAAGGATAAATGTAATTTTAGATCTAATATAAAAAATTTGCAGAACTTTTTTTATAAATTTTAGCGTTTAGTAGGGCATTTCTATAGTTTCTATATTATTATTAATAAATGGGAGCCCCTTTAATAATTTCAGAAGTCATTTTCCAATTCCAAATTTTGCTCTAAGGAATTGATTGGAAAATATAACTTAATTACAAGGACCTTTTGCAATAAAATTTACATATCTTTATTTTAAGAAAGGATCCATGAGTTTAGGCATATTTATGTGTTTATTATATCATATTAGTTAGAATGATTAAATTGATGTTTTTTATCTTTATTAAATTATGCAAGAGTGACTTTGGGGTAGCTAAAAGCATCTTAAGTCATGATTGTAACATATACGTGTCTATCTAATAAAAGGCACAAAATTAATCATCAGTTGTGGCATCAAATTGTGATTAATTGTGTAATATGATGACTCGACCCATAGGGAGTTATCATATTTCATATGTTAATAGAATTGGAGGGATATGTTCTTATGATGGAAGGAGAAATACTAGATACTCAAAGGTATAGGATTTTCTCATTCTTAAACCTTAAAATTAAATGAAGCCCCATCATAAAGATAATTAGACAAATTACTAGGGTTCTATAGGTCCTACCCATGGGAGGGTTATAGTGACACACTCCTTTTGCTAAAAATATTGCTAACTTGGGTTCTCATACTTAAATAAATTTATATCTAGTTAAGACAAGATTATTAGATTTCTTAAGGTTGGAAACAATAGTAGGAGTAAAAAAATCCTTAAATAATGTAATTTGAGGAAACATGAGTTCTAGTAGCAACTTAAGAACAAGTAATCCATGAGAAACAAGTTTATATAAATGTATCATTTAGATCCACAAGAGGTGGCTAATATAAAAGACTTTAGAAGTCCACAAGATCAAGAAAATCAACATTTTGTTAGGTTTGTAGTTTATCTATATGAGTGATGTGATATTGATAAGGGTCTAAAAGTTGTTTCATGAGCCATAAAAAATAAATAATAAAAAAACTCTAAGTTGTGGTACAAGGCCATAGTGGAAGAGAAAAATCCATATGCTACTCATGTTTGGGATCTCATTAAATTATCTAAGGAGCCAAGGTATTAGTTATAAATGGGTCTACAAGGTAAAAAAAGACTCACTTGACAATGTAGAATGATATAAGTCAAGAATTATAGCTAAGGGAATCACTTAAAAGAAAGGATTGACTATTAGGTGTCCTTTTATCTAGCATCTCAGAAGGACTCCTTAAGGATTTTCATAGCTTTGATAACTCTTTCTTATTTAGAGTTATATTAATAGATGATAAAACAACCTTATTAAATGGTGGTCTAGATGAAGTTTGCATGATGCAACCTGAATGATTTTTCATTTAATTTAGTGGAGAATGCCATGGATCAATGGGTAAATCATAAATATAGTGGGAGAAAATCTATTCTATATATAAATGATATCATGCTTGCCAGATCTAGTACATTAGTTCCTATGTGGTAATTTTGCTACAATGTTCTTCTCTAAAAGGTACAAAAGTGCATTACTAAAATTGGTGTTTTCTAAGAAAGAAAAAATAAGAAGGTTATTACACATCCATCTTATTAAAATAAATCGAATATGATTACAAAAGTACCACCTTATATAATATAATTTAATAATTTAATTTCTCAAAATCTCTCTTAAAAACTTCATGGGAAGAACTTAGGAAGATGGTAAAAAAAATGTCTTAAAAAATACACTACAAGGATGATTAGAAAAAATCATCTTAAAATACAATGTACCTAAGAAGATAGTTAATAAAATTACTTAAAAATGCAATTTACTTAAGAATATAGTTAGAAAAAACCATCTTAAAAAGGCTAGTAAAAAAAATGTCTTAAAGTATAAATTTTAAAGAAGGTTAGAAAAGACAGTCTTAAAAAATAGATGTACTCAAGAATACAATTAGAAAAAATATCTTAAAATTTCTATATATTTAATTAATAGATAAATCTTAGAGTATGAGGGAAAACTAGTTGAACAAAACTACAACTGGCACTCCTCCCATTCTTCTTCTCTCTCGAGCCTAGCTCACAATTTAGAATCAATTTTCATTGGCAACCAAGAACATGATTATCTCTCCCTTGCTAATGCACTTCCTTCAATTTATACATGGTGACCGATAGTCAAAAAAGAGGAGATTGATAAGTTTCCAACATCAACTCTTTATATGTTCATCGATCGATGGTCAAAAGAACATATTGGTGAGTTCTGACCATTTTCCTTTTGCAAATTTGCATTCTAAAGAAAGAGTCCAATTTCCATGCATCTTTCCTTGTTATATACTTTGATCTAGGATCAAATAATAAATGGTGAATTTGTAATTCTATGCTCAGTATCTATGATGGATAAATAGATGGGTATTTTTTATATTTGGGCAATTTTTTCTTATGATTTTTTTTTGGGGTCATTTTTCCACTTAGACAAGGCTCACAAGTGGAGAACTTAGCTTACATTTGAGGTAAAAAACCATTTTCATACACTCTTGTGATTTTTTCTCATTCATGTGACCTAACCTCATATGTCATATATGTATGTATGTATGTATGTATGTATGTATGTATGTATGTATGTATGTATGTATGTATGTATGTATATGTGTATAAACTAAGTTTAAAAGGAGTCATATTAATCTTTCTTACATTTATTTTATATAATCCAGTTTCTTTCTTCCCCCAAAACATAATTCTCCATGTTTGCCCATGGAAGCTTTCCCTAATTGGAATTTAACTCCAAAACCATGTTCATATAGTTATGACATTGAAAGGGGATTTTTCCGTATTCATGGAGTATGTAATACATTAGAGAGCAAAAGCTTATATTCTCTAGGCATTTATATTCGAAGTGTCCTAACTCCTATAACATTGTTGTAACTATAACTACCTAGATAAATTCAATGTTTATAAGCTTTAACTTCCTTAAGCTCTATGAACTCTTCTCTTGATCTTATCACATGTCTGGTGGAACTAGAATCAATGTACCAAGTATAGCTATCACCATCTGTTAGGAGGAACTTAGAATTTGCATAGATTATCCTTTTGTCCTCTATTTTTGTTATATCCTTTGCTTTTTTTTTCATGACAATAGAATTTTTTATGTCCATGTTTTTCACACTTACAACATTTTCTTCTTATTTTATTTTTAAAAATTTTTACTTTTAATTTTGAAATGTCTTGGGATTTTGTTTTCTGTGGAAGATGCTGCTACAATCATAGACAATTTTCTCTTTCGTATTTTGTCATATTCTACACTCAACATTTTAGATAGATATCTCATATTAACTTCTTAAGCGAAGAAGTGAATTGCAACTACAGCATAATTCAAAGATGATGCGAGAAAATTGCTTATTTTCTTATATTAGGTTGCCTATTGTGATAATACCATAGCAATAACTATCATTTTCCACTATTGACTCACCATCACTCATCATAGTCAAATTAAAAGTTTTAATTAATAATAGCATGTAAGATTCATATTTCTATATGCAATAGCAATTGAGTCATAAATTAACTTGGCAATTTTGTATTCTTCATATACACTATCCAAGTTAGGATCCATGAACGTGAGAAGACATGTTCTAACAATTTTATCAACTTCTGTGAATTTTTTTGTAGGTTTCTTAGTTTTGGTACTAGCATCAGATGGAGGTTCAAATAGAGGATTAGTGTTTAAGACATATACAACGTTTTCATGGTTTAGTATATGTTTGATCCTACATTTCCATATTAAAAATCCATGCACAAAAATTAGGACACATCTTAGCTTCTATTTTTGGCATACGTGAAGTTATGTTCTTGTGTTATTTTTATTTATATAAGTATTGTTTAATAGAAATTCACTAAATATTTGCATATATGTCATTATGATGTAGGAACATCAAGTACAACACAACACAAGTAGCCCACATTAGAGAAAGGGCAGAGGGTAAACAATAAAGGAAAACATTATTAAGTCAAAGAGAATAAAAATACTAATGAGTATAACACCAAGGCATAGGAGATAGGTGACCATGCAGCCAACTGTGTAAGTTTCATTTGTTGCACAGTAAGAAACATGGTGCTTATTACTATTTATTATTAGAGATATGTGTCACCATCAATCAAAGATTCAATATTATAAATGATGAAGGTATGCAAGTGCTTCATTTATATGCCTATAAGAAATTGCAGTACCTTATCTTATTATTTCCAATAGAGTAACATATATGTTTCTACTTTGTAGTCTACCTTTAATATCTCTAATGACAAGAAGAAGCATCTTTGTGAGAAGATGGTGAAAGCTGGGAATACAGAAGAGCTACCTTGCTAGTAACTATGTAAATTCATTTCTAAATGCTCCATCGAGGATGTACATAGTCCTTAATATATATTCTAATATCATTAACTAGGATGTATGAAATGAATTTGTACAATGCCACTTGTCTCCTAAAATTGAGATATGTGTTAAACATGTGTTTGAGAGAATAATTGTACTTAATTAATTATATTTCATTGCATGAAGTATGTAGGCAAAGAGTGTTCAAGGGAGAAGGTGGGTCGGATCAATCATATGCAGCACCACCTCTCTAGTTTGGGCTATGCTAGGTTGGAAGAATAAGAAGTAACTATTTGTGAGAGTTCATATCTTTCTAATTATACCTTAACTATATTTTATTACCTAACCCCCAGTGTCTTTGTTGATAGCAAAAGAAAGCTGGGATTATGAATCTCATTAACAGCATCATCCTATGAAAAATAGTGCATTTAGAGAAGCATAACTCCAAACCTACAAAAGCAAAGTTATTACATGAAGTGTTTTTTGAATAGTAAGTAGTTGTGTCTAACCATGTTATATTTTTGGAATATTTTTATATTAATTTATGAAATTATTAATGTTTTTATAAATTGTGCACAAAGAATTAACCCAAGCATATGCATTTACGGGGACTCTAGGCATCACTGCTACTGTAAAGGATGATATCATGTACAAGGCTTTAGGCAACAAGGAGGAACACTATGGCCGAGTAAGCATCTTCCATGTAATATGTCTTATTCAAAAGTTAGCATCTTTCACATAATACCCCTAATTTTTTAATTCTATTTTATGTAATTTCTCACTAATTTTTTAATAAAATGTAAAATTTGAATTTTCACATTTTGAGTTTCATGCAATTGACATTTTGAAAGACACCAAGTTGACCCTCAAAACCTCAATATTTGGAATTTACATGAAAAAAGCTTTCCAAAGATACTAAGCATATTGAAATCAGGGTTTGAATAGTAAAGTTGGAATATTTTAATGAGGGGCATTTTTAGTAAACTCACGAAGTAGGCCCCACTTGCGATGTCGACAGTGAAAGTGGTTAGACTCCATCATAGTCAAGAATGATGATATCTCTAATAACAATTATAACATCCTTAAAAAGGAATAAATAACTAAAATTAAAAGGATTAAATATATAAGTATTTCGTAAAGGAGGCACTATTGATAATGGTACCCCCTTTTAACCAAAAAACAAAAATAATGAAAAGAATAAAAAAATAGGGAAACCCAAAAACTAAGGAGAAGAAGAAATGGAAGGAGAAGGAGAGAGAGAGAGAGAGAGAGGAAGGGGATGATTGACCCACCATCGATCTTCCACCTCTATTCTCCGTTTTGCCATTAATGCTAGTGAAGAAAGGAGGAACAAAGGTTTTGTCATCAGGATAATGATTAGATGGAGATGAAGATAGCAAGGATCAGTGATCCAAGCTGTTTATCTTCTTCACTGTCATGAGAGGAGTAAAACCCCTTTGGTCATTCAATGATCAGAGAAGGTTTTTGTTGGATTTGGAGTGAAATAGAGACACAAGGAAACTTTGATAGTTCGACACCAAGAAACAATTGTAGACCATCTTCCCCATGAAGTTTTCTGGTCTAAAAACACAAATCTAATAAGGCACTCCACTAATTTTCCTTCAATTCTTAGAACCATACTCATGCATGATAGATTTAGGGTTTCATTTCAAGATTCCTTTGAAATTCTTCAACGTCTAGTTGAAAATGCTAGATTGGATCATGAAAGACGAGATTCAACAACTGTCAACCATTGGATGGCTCAATTCATGATTGTTGACAAATGATCCACATAGATTCAACTTTACTTACCTCAATCAGATGTCAAATTTGTTAGAGACATCAACCTATAAGATACAACATTGATTCAAGGTTGTTATCCAATTCTCAACAAATGTGGACCATCGAATCATTATTAAATCCTTCGATCAAAAACCCTATAGGTGCATAAGGTCAAATATGACCATTGGATGGTTAGAAAAATTGAGATCCACCCACCAAAAGTGACTTAATACATTGGATAATAGATCTGATAGTCCAAATCCAAGATCAAGACATCGATCGGTGATCAAGACTATCCACAAAGATAGCAACTTGTGATCACATGGTCAGAAAAGTTTAGTAGCATATAAGATGATCTAGGCCATTGATCAACAATCATTGGTGCAGATCTATGTTACTAGCAATAGTTGGAGATCTAATCAATGATCTATGACTGGGAAAGACCAATCAACAGATTGAATGGTCATGATCACATTGTTTAAAGCTAATTAGTGATGAAATAGTGATCAACTACCAATCTTGACCTGTAAATAATTACATAAGATCTAGATTACAAACTATAAAGAATCGTAATACAGGTATGTGTATGTTTCACAAATTTGTGATTGATTGAGCATAAAAGTTCTTATTAGTAAATCTTAGTCATGGATAATTAAGTGGAATGGATAGCCATTCATAAGTAGTCAATTTTGTGCTAAAAGTACTGAATTAGCAGTACATGTGTGATAGACTATAGGGCAATATTCTAGGAATTTTTTAAAATTCATGACACATGCATTTCTAAATTGATAATTCAAAAATCTAATATTTAGCATGTGCAAAAGCTAATCCATAGTAAGTATGTGATCTGTCATAATTTTTTAGGTACTAAATAGCGTTCTTAATCTTTTGTACGTGTTAAAAGAATGATCCAACAATCTAGATCGCTTTAGATGATAACTAATGATTTAGATCAAATTATAGAGGTCAGAACTCATTTTCTATCATTTCAAAGATCAAGGAAAGGTCAAAAAGCAAGTAGATGAGTTTTAGAAACAATTGATGGAAGTCAAGGTGACTAAAAAGGGGCCATGCAAAATTCATGTAAAAGGTAGTATAATTTCATCACCTTTGCTTATGGTTTCAAGCCATGAAAGCTACCTAAGCCACATGATCCATCAAATAATGGCTAGGAGAAGTCAAGCAATATGAGCCATGAAACCAATGTACAAGCTAATGAAGCCACCAAGTCTGAAGCCAACAAAGGAAGCCACTTAAGCCAAGCTACATGGATTCACATGTTTTGGGAAGTTTCTAAGCAATTTTCCACTTGAAGAAAACATTATTTAAAGAGAAAAATTAGGAAAAAGAGTGGACTCTATCAACAAAATAGGTGGCAAGCCACCATGTCTCTTACCACTTCCCAAATCTCCTTGCCTTATCCCACAACCTTTCCCTCATCCTTACTTATTTCATCTTATCTTCTTTCTTAAACCTTCTCTCTCTTTCCTATCCTCCTAGAAAATCTTATCTCTTTAGATATGGTGAAAACCATATAAAACAAAGAGCTTCTCCACAACATATTCCCATTGCAGCCAAGGGGGGTTCCATGCCTCCTTCAAGGGGTGGTTCTCGACACTTTTTTCAACCTTCACCACGCTACCTTCTTCAAGCCTTTAGACATCTTCCCAGTAGTTCTTCACCCTTCTTTCTAAGATTTTCATGCCTCTTTTCTATCTAGATAAGTTTCAAACATATTTTATTTTCTTTTTGCTAAGCTTTCCTCCTTTTGTTTCATACACATAGATCTAGGGTGTTCTTCTTTGTGATTTGCTTTTATTTGTGATCTAGATCTCCTTGATCAAAGGTTATCAATATCTTGTAGCAACATCTAAGAGAGAGTAGCCTTTGAATCATCTTTTTAAAAGTTAATTTGCTTTTCTTACTTGCTTTATTTTGCTGCCTGGTCTTTTCTTGTCTTCATTCTCCAACTTGATTCTCTCTCATGGTTCACACACATGGCCATTGTTGGATAGCATTATAACTGTAATTGAAGTTAATATTTATTGCTAATAGGTTAATGAATCATGCACACTACTCTTGTAAACTTTTTCATGCAATAAGATAAGTTCCATACATGGTCGTGTTTTCCGTACGCACTCTTTCATGGTGTTCTACTATGGTGTTTTACTTCCATTGATGCTCTAGTTCTCTTTAGTCTAAGGGCCATCCATCTCTTGTAGTGATAGCCAAGAGAAGGTATCCTATGGATTATCCTATTCCAAGCATTTAATTCAAGGTTAGTGTTCCTTGCTTTTCTTTAGTCATTAGCCTTAGATTTCATCTTGTTCTCTTCTAGTTACCATCCGTCTTCATCTTCCTTGCTTTTCCTTAGGATTGTTTCCCATCTTGCCTTCATTCTCTTCTCTATTTTACTCCCTTGGTTCATAGGCATGACATCTATTGGCCATTGGATAGAATTAAATTGAAGTCAAGATCTATTACTTTCTTGCTATTGTATTTTGCGAACCATTCTTGTCAAGCTTTACATGAAATAAAACAAGCTCATGTTTCATGCGTACTCTTCTTGTTCATGTGCTTCTATCTTGCATGCTTTGATTCATTGATGATGTTATTTGAATGTTTAGGTTCATTGAGCTTGTTGCTTAGATGTTTACACTTAGTTGATGTTCATTGCTTATGTTTAGTTGCATGTTAGATTACACCTTAGTCTTTGGAATGTTTCTTATTTCAGTTTTAATGTTTTAATTTTTATGAAGTTTTAAAGTTCTAATATTAGAAATAATTTATCTTGAGGAAGTTTCTTTAAGATTAGTTGCATGTTAGAAGTTTATTTTTAGCAAATTTCTATTTAGAGCAAGTTTCTAATTTCTGATGTTAGATAGTTAATTTGTCTTTAAGTTTCTAAGTAATTCATGTTTTTAGTTTTACATTAGTTTCTTTTCTTGAATGTGTGTTAGGTATAGAAAGTTTCTAATTCCATTCTTAGTTTCTAATCTTAGTTTTAGAAAGTTTCTTTTTATTTTAAGTTCTAAGTAATGCATGTTTCTAATTCCTTGTGCTTTTAATTCTTAGATTAAATCACAATCTTATCTCTTTTAGGTAGGATAACAACCTTCAATTTTGAATTAATTTTGTGCAATTATATTATATTTTCATTGGATAAAGAATGAGGAATTTAATTATGTCAAAATTAAATTTCATGAAAAATCAAATTATATAGAAGTGACCCCTTTGAAAACTCAAAATTTGAACATGAAACTATCTAAAATGAAATGTACATGTTGATATGATTCCAACAACACTAATTTTTAGTGAAACGGAGATCAAGGTGGAAAAATCCAAAAGTTTTACAAATTTAGATGGGCCTAAAATTGATAATGACCCCCCCTATTTTGTCTGTTTGTGGGATGCAGCGTATGAAACAGGACGAGACAAGAGGGGACAATGGGAAGAGAAAACTTAGCGACCCACCACCCTCTATTTGACCTCCCCACCACTGGAACCCATGCCGTCATGAGCACCGACGCACAGCCCCATGCCACTCATACTTGCCCAACATTGGCACGTAGCCCCAACCCAATCTCCCTTCTTCGCCATGCGACTGAGACCCGAACCCCCTCTTGTTTCCCTCCATTCCTTGGCAATGACAGAAAGCACGTCATTTTCTTCTTCTTCTTCAGCTTGTCCATCCATTGGGGTAGACAGTTGACATCTCCCTCTCCCTCCCTCTTCTCTGCTTTGTTGGGGTTCCCCTAGCACAGCTAGCCTGACACACCTGCATGCACCAATCAACCATACAAACCCCTTTTCCTCCCCCTATTTTCTTTCTCCAATTCCCCCTCTCACTACTGCAGCCAACTGACACGATGTAGCATCTAGTTGGATGCGCTAGATCCCTTATCCTTTCTCTCTCCCTTGTTAGGTTTTCCCCTCCAATGCAACCAGCCTGACACACTAGCGCGCATAGGTTGGCCACATCGACACTAATCTCTCTTCGCCCATCTGTCTTTTCCTATCGAGTTCGAGCAATGACTGAACTGTCAACCAACGGCCACCATCCCATCACTCTCTATTCTCTCTCCTCTCTGTTAGGTTCATGCAATGAGCAACCTATAGCCATCGGCCACTATCACCCCTTGTTTCCCCTTTCCTCTGGTGAGTTAGGACAGGCCAACTTGGTGAGTCAACTCGCTCCAGACTTGTTTTGGAAAGCTGAGTTTACACAGTGGGCCTCACTACTCTCTTAGGGTTTGATCCCTTATTCTGACAAATCCAGGAAGAATCTCTGAGATTTGAGATAACCCTCGCAATCCTTGCAATGAGGTAAACAATACCCATCTTCCCATTTGTTGATTGGAGAAGATCTGACCATTGATCATGATTAGATTTTTGATTGGACATCAGATCATCTAAACTATGAGGATCTAACCTTAGTCTACGATTTGAGTAGTCCATTGTGATCCTGATGATGCATAGGTCAAGATCCATATGATATATCTTGGATTTGGACATTTTGAGGCAACCTAGTTGATCTTGATCAAAAATTGAGATCAATCAAGGTATATAGGTATGAAATTGGATCAAATTCGACCATCTATATCGCTCAAATGATTCACTAAGATTGTTTAATTAGAGTTACTTATTTACTGTTTGATTTGGAACGATTAGGTGGATGATCTTAGCTAGATTACTATGGATAGTGCATATCGGGTCCCTTCGAGATGATCAATTGATGATTTGGCAACACATACAGCCGAATATCCTTCAAATTAACCTATGCAAGGTAGGATGATCATCCTAATTTCCATGATTTAATGGTAATTAGCTAAATTCAAGTATGATTTACATATAAATGTACCCTATTAGTTGGTTAAATGAGAAATTAACTAAAATTGGCATGGTATGAGTATAATCCCTTATATGTTATGATATGATTAAGGAATAATGGAATAATTATTAGTGGGCCCTATTCAGCATAAATTGGACTATCAGCCTACTAGGGCTAGCCCCATCTTGAGATTCCATGGCTATAAACAATTGGATTGTATTGAAACACAATATATTAAGATAAAAAAAATACAATGTTTGCTTTATAACTAAGAATCCAACTTATATAACTAGGATTCTAAGTGAGACCTAGATGTGATGTGCATCTAGGTAGTGGGACTGAGGTGGACTTAGCTAGACTAGAGTCCAATCATAATTTGAAAGGTACAGACAAGTGGTTTTCATTTGGGGTAGGTGATGACAACTAATAATTGGCATGTTGTTTGTGACTGATGCACATGTGCTGGATTTCATTGATTACTATTGTTCCATGGATACATAATTTGACTATGATGAATCATATTTTATACATGATAGAGAAAATACATTATTTTGGTACGATTCATGATTGTAAAGTCACCAAGTGGTGATTTGATTTACTATCCATATTGAGAAATGTGGACACCTTGTTTTATCGCTTGTTTTATTGTGGACATGGAGGAGGATGCATACTGGCTAGTCCTTGAGAGGCTAATCCCAGAGTGAGGGGTAGTGCTTGGGGATGGAGAGCCACAAGTGCTTCAGGTGTTTATTGTTTCCCTAGAGGATTGCATATCCATTTTATCAACCATGAGATTTGTGATTTTTGTGTTTTTGTAGATTTATGACAAGTGTTCTTGCCAGATGCACACTATGGTAGGAGGGATTTAGGGTTGACCACCTGCCCTTGACATTGTGAAATGATAGACACCTGTCCCAGAAGGGAGAACACCTTAGGGAGTGATATCATGGGTAGTCCACGCTACGGTTCCAATCCTCACCCATGTGACACAGATGCCTAGTCTCCCATTCTGGTGTTAATAGGAAGTGATAGTTGATAGACCTAGTAGTTCGTTATCACTACAACATAGTGGTGCATGCATTTCTTGATGATTGATTTTATCATGTTGCTCAGAGAGTGCAACAGGGTGGATATTCCCTGTGTACCCACGATGTGACAATGTGTGGAGGATTAGTATGAGTACTCATGACTTGACATACGAGTGTCTGGTACACTCATGGGACCCTCATGTTAGGGTGTCCCGCATTGATGATGTGCATATTCATTGAGATATTCCTTTTGTATTTGATGCATTGCACTGATGTGATTGTTTACACTCTTATGACCCGTGTGTGAGGGTGCCCTTGATGATGACATGCATATTTATTGATATATTATCTAAACTTTTAACACTCTGTATTGATGTGGTTTTGGCATATTTATGAGCCTTAGAAGCTTAGTTGATTTGACATGCTTTCAGACACGTAGTTGGCATGAGTTACACCGATTTGATATTGGCATTTTGACAAGCCTGAAATGTTTTGTTAACTCAGCATGTTTTGGAAACATGCAGGTGGCTTGGATGCATTGCCTTATTTTCAACATTATTATGAAATTTGATGTCTTGGCTATTGCTGCCAATTTAGTTGGGTTTTGATCCTAAGTATGCTATACTTCATCACTATTTATTCTCCAAGTTGATATCATGCTAAAACTATTTTCATGAGGAAGATATTTATCGCATGCCCTAATATTTGATACATGACAGTTTTGTAAATATTTATGAATTACTATTATTGTTGTTGTCACCTACACAAGCATAGCTTGCTGAGGCATTACAATGTTTTTATAATGCCTCATATATATATATATATATATAGAGAGAGAGAGAGAGAGAGAGAGAGAGTAAGTTTAGCATGCAGATAAAACCGACGAGGGTGTTGTCGACCTTGAGCGATGCGTAGAGGAGATTTCAATGATGCATATGGTTTGTTCAAAACATTACCATGGATATTATTTATGGATTGTACATGTGTATTGTTTACATTTGTGACTTGAATGTATGGATCTATACATGTTGGATGTGATGGTTGTGCATGGCAGACCCTAGGCAATGGCATTGTTCTTTTTTATTTTTACTCTACAATTGAGGTTTATGGTTTCATCAAAAATCTATGTTCTTGATGGATCTAGAGACTGAGTCTCCCATATTTTTTATTTATGTTTATTGTATTTATTAGGTATTTATTGCATCACATGCATTAAATGCTCTAGTCCAAAATACAGAGGAGACTATTGGATTTTCGATAGAAATGAGAAGATCATTTCACCATTAAATCTGCAATTTTGTGGCCACATGACTCCTAGGGTTTTGAAATGAATGCTTTTATTCAAGTTTTTTTTTCAGTCAATTTTAAAAATTAAAGATTTTAACTAGAGATCCCGACTTTTGAAGATTTTGTATTTATATGATTGTATAAAACCCTAGGTGTCATAGTTTGGTGTTAGAGCCCAGTCTACTCCGTCACAGCCACTTCAACAAGTTCAAAAGTCACATGCAGTCCATTGAGTGAGATAATTACGTAAAAATGAGGTACATAGATAACTCACATCGGAAATGTTGATGATTATGAAATAGTTACTGCTGTGATGGTTGGCAGAATTTTCATAAAGAAAATGAGACTTTAAATCCTGGTATGAGTATAAGGAAGTGCACTTTCATGGAAAGTATTGATTCTTAGAGTAAAGGATTAGAATAAAGAGTATAAATGGTACGGTGTGTATACACCTTTGAAAAAGCATAACAATTATTACACAATAATAGTATGATAATAATGAAGAAAGATCAGAAATGATCACAATTATAGAGGACTTAAGGAAGTTTAGAGAAGTATAGTATTAATCAAAACTTGTAGTGGATTTATTTGATGAATAAATTTGTAGTATGGTGAAAATCATTGAAAATTTGATGAAAAGATATTCTAATATTTCTATAGATGAATTATCTAATCTATGAGATGAAAATTAATGAATTCTTATGCATACAGAAATACTGATATCTAGTCATCAGTAAGAAGTTAGTGCTTATGAATTATTCTAGGGGTTCTAGTTATGATTTGGAAGTGCATAGTGCCTAGAGGATATGACAACTATTTTATAAGAATAGTTATTAAATAGTGATGATAATGTAGTTTCTAACGATTAAGGAAGTTTATTATGAAAGATCAATTTTAGTGGATATGAGATTGACAGAGTTGTAAATGATTATGATTGATATGACCCTAAAATAATTCATTAGTTAAAGAAAATAGAATGGTGGTGATGAGGACACTAAAAATGTAATCATCAGGAATCTAGTGCTGGTCGTTTGAGAGGATGTGTTCCTCCAATACTGAGACTTTATCAACAAGGCCTTTGAAAAGGCCTATGATGATTAGTATTGTTTCCCTTATGGGCAACTGGCAATATAGAGGAAGATTCTCTCAGGATCAAGGTTGACTGCAAAGACTAAGACATGAGTAGTTTGAGTTAGCCTAGTATGGGCAAGAGATCCTTTTTCACCGATGTGGTTATAGAGGCCATCGAGTAGGGATGCAAATAAGAGGTGTGCTACTTACAAGGACAGGCACTTGGACAATTATGTCTTAGAGTTGGTAGACTATTGTAGCAGTGGAAATAGTATCTGTCGCTGCCATTATAGTGACAATCCTTTAGGTGCCTTGGTTGTGGAGAGTTAGGACATTTCATTTGGGACTGTTTCAAGGGACAACAAGCCAGATAAATTAACGTTGGGAGCAGGGTAGCGATGGCCCTACATAGGCAGTGATGAGTTTCTGCCATTACTTTGAAATAGGTATAGGCCTCGAACTAAGTGGTGGAAAGTATTTTCCTTATTGCTGATAGGCATATTAGGATCCTCTTTGATCCAAGATCCAATCATTCATTCATTTGTGTTTTGGTATCCTAATTGGATATGCTTGTATATGTGTTATCCTTTCGGTTGGATGTTATGATGCTAGTAGGAGAGTTATTTGAAGATAGTGAGTACCTTTGGAGGTAGCAAGTGAGAGGATAGATGCTGATGTCATCCTACTCGATATGGTTGATTATGATGTCATCTTAGGGATGGATTGGTTTGCTACTTACTATGCAACAATTGATTATCTTAAGATGAAGGTTGCTTCTAATGTACCTCAATGCCTAATGACCTTGTTCTTGAGTAGCAAAGGGCATCACTAAGGTTGGTGTTATCTCTGCCTTGAAGGTAGTGCAGTACATTTCCAAAGGATGCTGAGTTCTTGTTTGTGTGATAGTGGTGGACATTGAGTGGCCACAAATTGAGCACACTGATGATGTGTGAGAATTCATAGTCTTTGTTGAGGAGCTTCCAAGGTTACTGCCAAAGGGGGAGATTGATTTCACTATGGACTTGGTGCCAGGTACAACACTGATCCCTGGGGTTCTATACAGGATAGCCCCATTTGAGCTAGAGGAGTGACAAGGGTTATCAGACCTAGTGGGTCTTCATAGATTGCGTTAGTCCTATTCAAGCAAAAGAGATAGATATTTATTACTATGCATAGATTATCGCTTGTTAGATAGTACCATAGTGGAGGACCGATATTCTCTATCATGTATTGATGATCTACATGACTAGCTCTGAATAGTGCATAGTATTTTTGAAGATTGATATGAGGTCTGGTTATCGCCAACTGAGGATTGTGGAGGAAGACGTCTTTAAGACTGTCTTTAGGACTCATTATGATTACTACAAGTTCTTGGGGATACCAATTGGTGGGACCAATGCAATGACAGTATTTATGGAAATGATGGACTGTGTTTCCAAACGTTACTTGGATGAGTCATGATTGTGTTGGCAAATGATGTTCTTGTATAATCCTTGAGTGAGGAGGAGCACAAGGAATCCTTGTGCATTGTTCTGAGTATTTTAAGGACTCATCACTTGTTGCAAATATTTATAAATATGAGTTATGGTTGAAGAAAGCGAATTTTCTCTACCACGATACACTAATTGACAAAGATGTAGTTTTTTGCGATTGTGATGGGCTAATATTAACCCAAATTGGTGATTGAGGTTCATAGTTCCCTTAATCTTATGAGCTGCTATCACTAGGTAATTAAGTTCTTTAGGATAGCAATGGTATGGATGCTATTTTTATCATACATATAAAACTTGATTTCTCACTAGATAAGAGCTATGACAGTGATGTGTGTTTTGTATGAAATTATTTTCTTATTTGTAATCAGGATTTGAATTATGATGTATACTTTGTGAGTAGCTGATGAGGGAAGCCTAAGAGGGCAATCAATGAGGGCGGGTGTGAGAGACATTGGAAGGCTTCTAGGTTGCAAGCTTCTAAGTACTCACAATTTGTTCATGCTGCGGACTAATTTTGATTCGCATGAGTTTGCATGTGTTATGAGCTAGTATGCTCTAATTTTGATTAACATATATTTGCTTATTGAAGAGTTAGGATGCTCTAATTTTGATTGACATGAAATTGCCTATTAGTGAGATAATGTACTTTGGTATAGATTTTCCTCCGGGTGAGCTGAGATGCTCTGATTCTTATTGATATGGTGATTTTACTTGTTCTAATGTTGTACATAGATGGGTAAATCATGGATGAGAGTTTGGTTATGCTAAGTGCATTATATGTGATTATGATATGTTCTAAGTATATTACGAGTTATTTGATTCAAGATGATTTGATGTATATCAGTCTATACAATGAGTTAGTATCTAATGGGAGGACATGGTATGAAATTATTGGCACGTTTAGTGTATCTTGTGAGATGGGGATGCTTTTATAATCATCTAATAGATAACGTGAAAAGAATTTTGAGGATGAAATTCCTATAAAGAGGGGAAAATGTAACAACCTTCAATTTTTGGTTAATTTTGTGTAATTATATGATATTTTAATTGGAAAAAGAATGAGAAATTTAATTATGTAAAAATTGAATTTCATGAAAAATCAAATTCTATAGAAGTGACCCCTTTGAAAACTCAAAATTTGGACTTGAAGCTATCTAAAATGAAATGTACTTATCGATACGATTCCAACAAAACTAATTTTACTCCAAACAAAGATCAAGGTGAAAATATCCAAAAGTTTTAATTTAGAGGGGGCTAAAATTGATAACGGTACACCCTAATTTTCTTTGTTCGTGGGATGCAATGTGTGAAAATAGGACGAGATGAGGGGGGATGCAATGTCTGTTTGTCTTTTCTTTCAATAGTTTATCTCTTGATATCTTGCTCAAACACAGAGGCCATCTTTACCACCTCTGCCATTTTAGTAGGTCGAATGCTCAGTACTTTGCTCTATAGTCTAGTCATCAAACCATCAATAAATTTCTTAGCCACTTTCCTATCATCTATGCATAAGTTAGGTGCAAATCTTTGTAGTCGAGTGAATTTATTTTCATAGTGGATGACAGCCATGTCCCCCTATTACAAGCCGAGATATTCCTTCTACTTTCTCCTCTTCATATGATGTGGGAAATACTAATTGAAGAACACAATATTGAATTCTTCCCATGGGATGGTATCCATACCTTCAAAATGGGTTTTCTTTACAATCTGCTACCAATAGGCTACCTCACCAGTCAACGCAAAGGTAGCCATTGTTAACTTCTTCTCATTCGAAACCTCCATCCCTTTAAAAATCTTCTCAACCTCGAAGATCCAAGTCTCAGTCGCATCTACCTCATCCTCACCAAAGACGACTAGAGCCATCTTTTTAAACTTATCAAGAATATCGTCTGATCTGCCTACATTTACTCCACGCACTCCTGCTCCACCTTATGGTGCTCATTGGGGCTGGTTTTGTAAGTATTGTCCCAACTATTATACTAATTACTAGAGAACATCCCCAACTGCATTCCCTGGTTGAGCAACACCAAAGTGAGCTACATAGGGTTCATAGTTCACTCCTAGCTATCTTCTAAGTGGCATCTATTTTCAAGATCAAGTGATCCTATCTAAGTACCTTCTCTAGCTACCTACACTAGGATCTAAGACATTTACCTAGTTGATCATCCATGACATCCATCTTGTAAATGGTTGTGAGAGCTCTTATACCAAGTGTGATGACCATGGCTTTTAAAACACAATTTTAATATACAAAAAAAATCTATGTTTTTGAAAACCAAAAATACAAGTAATTTTTTTTTCATTTTTTTTTTTTTTTGCATAGTGTCTTTCTTTAAAAACTCTAATTGCATTGTACCCAAAATCACATACACATATAAGTATAGTCGCAACCCACTTTAATGCCTATAAAAGTATACTTATAAACTAGTTTTCAAGGATAATGTCTGTCATAACCATGTCACTAGAGTTTCTCAAATAAAAATGTAAAATATATCTCTATCATGAATTATTGCAATCACATAATTGTTAAATAGATCAAGTGAGACACCTCCTCACTTTTCCTCTAATGGTTGGAATGCTCATCCAAAGGCTCTTCTCCTCGATCTTTGCCCTGCCCCGAGGATCTACATTTATTTTGTAGGTTGAGTATGCACCTATACCCCATGATAAACTTGAACCACCTAAAACACAAAAAACCACAACACATAAAATACACAAGCTTTGAAAATCTATGTTGAGTGCAATTAAAACAAACAACCCCTCACCTTGGTTGCTTTGAGATTATACTCAAATAGAGACACTCATAATGCATTGCCAAATAGCATTCACATATAAAAATATAACTCATACTTTCCAAAAGTAATATGATCAAGGAAAAGTAAATAAGATCTCATTGTCGGTCTATCGAACCAATAAGCCTAGTGCACTTTGGCACACTTGTAAATAATCCAGCCAGCAAAAACCCATGATCTCTCTTTCACCACTCATCTAAGGTTCTATCTTAGAACCAAAATTTAGGTTCCATAAGAGCCAAATCAAAATATCAAAAAATCACTTGTGACACACCATGATCATCAGATCGATGCATCATGTGCTTCTTGATATCCTACAAAGACTTCAACCCATCCTCATGGGCCATATAGACTGTCTCAAAAGGGTACAGTGAGTCACCTACTCTGCCACCAATTAGACCTGCTTTTTACATAGCTATCATTTTTTGGGTACCCTATTAACCTCTCTGAGTGTCAATTGAATCAAGAAATAGGTTTGTGCCGTTCACAAAATACCAGATTGGTAATCTATGTATGATTACCACTCGTATCATAAATGATCCCTATTTCTTATTTATACCATATGAGTGATCTCAAATTACCAATCAATGTAGTTCCACTATGTAAGAACTTCAAATCATTCTCTTGAAGCTCATCCTCTTTTTGAGAAATGGTCTGTTTTCCTTGAAATGACTTACCCAATAGGAAAATCCCAATTCATTGGGCCTTTTGATACAACCAAATAGACTAACAAGACAGGGCCTTTTGATACAACCAAATAGACTAATAAGACCGCCATGAGGTTCATATTTCAAACTTTAAACAAATTCACATGATAGGAAATTTTTTCCAACCAAATTCTTCCAAGATATTCTATTTCAATGAATCAACTCTTTCTCAAATTATGGATATGACAATGAGGAACAGCCAGCCCAGGAGGATTTCTTTGGGAAGTAATAAGGCCCTTTATATCTCTTCATTTGCAAAGAATTCTGACATGAAAACACATAGACATCAAGAAATATGCCTCATTTGGACATTGGATGTCATCCCACCCTTTAGGTGGTTAGAGGTCGAGTGTTCAAACATGCACTACCTCCTAGCATAGTTCCCATTGGGCATTTAGCTTATTAATCAAACTCAGTGGATAATTCATACCCATCATATCAAATAAAAATTGATAATGAGATTTATAATGAAGTTATGGAATACATTTATGTCACCATCACACAGTAGCGATGCATATTACTGTGCTAAGTATTCACCATAACTGATGGATTTATATTTTTTGTGGATTCACCAAAAATCCAAGACAATAGCTTAATAGCATACAAATCATCAATAATACTTATGAAATCATAGCCATCTAAACAAGTATTTATTAGCAAAAATCATAACCACATAGTAAGTCATTTATAACAGATATCACGGTTACTAAATCGCACATCACTTATTGAAAAATCATGGCCATTCTAACATAGTTTCAAACTGTAGAAGGTCAACATGTAGTATCATCAATCCATGGAGAATCACATTTATTTATTTAAAGGGTTAGCCTGATGTATGAGGCTCTTACATGTACAGGGTTTAGGGAAGGGGCGAACCACAAAGGGTCTACAATACGCAACCTTATCTTGCATTTTGCAGGTGACTATTTCCACGCCTTGAACCCGTCACCTCTTAATCCTACATTTTTTCTTTCTTCATCTCAACCCACCAAGTCATCACATGAATTTTACACCCCACCTTCCTAAGTCACACCTACGACCACCTTCCAAAAACCTACTTAACCAACTAACCAATTACCTATTTCCACCTCACCCTTACCTCTTTATCTCTTTCCCTCTCTCTCCATCCATCTTCCTTTCTAATTTCCAAAATGTAAACCATGATTTTTTCAAGGGGAGATGCCACCTCCTAATAAGGTGGCACCTCCCACCTTGTTATCTCTTAGTTGTCTTAAGTCTAGTATCCGATTGCCATAGATTTATTCTTAATCTTACCTTCTAATATCTATATTATCTCCACCTTAGGATCACCTACTATGAAGATTAGGAAGTTCCCAAAACATATAAAACAAGGGAGGATTTTCACATGAGAAAAAAAAACCCTTGGAGAAGGGGAGATCGACCCCTCCTTTGGTGGAGGCATCTCCACCTTTCCTTCACTCCTAAGCACCTCAATGACTTTCTCATTGAAGGAATCCATCTCTTCTAGCTCTCCATGCTTTCCTCCTTTGATTGTGGTCTCCTTGAAGTACTTTAAGTTCATGTTAGTTATTATTATTCCCTTCTTTGTTGCTTTAATATTCTTACCTCTTAATTCCATGTGTTTCTTTCTTTGCTTTGTTTTTTGATTCCATGCTTGTTTCCCTTGCCTTGTTCCTTAATCTTCCAAGTTTGTTTTCCACTTGATTTTAGCCTTAGATCCTTGTTCCTAATGATCACTAATCTCTAGTAGTGAGAGACAAGAGATGGCGATCTTTAGATCAACTGATTTGGGTGCCTTAGATTCATCGATTCCCATTACTCTTACTCACTTATTATCACTTTTTTTTCTTTGAATCTTTGCTTCATGGCATTAGTTTTTCAGGATTATTTTCTTAAGATCTAAGTTATTGTTTCTCTAGTAGTGACAACCAAGAAAAATAGTAGCTTAAATCTTTTTGAGTTTCCTTTACATTTTATGCAAATTTTGCTTAGTTCTAACATTAGGTTGATGTTGTTTCTCCTTAGAATAGTTCCCATCCTTTTAACCTCTCTTCTCTTAATTTTATTTTGGGTTCCATTGGCATGTCAGATAAGCTTAAGTTAATGTTTTTAGAAGGTATTTTAGATTTAATTTGAATAAAGTTTTAGGCTCTTGAAGAGTATGCAATTTCTAGATTTGTATACATGTTCATATGTACCACTTTTATATGTACTTTTGATACTCAATTGATAAAGCTGTTTGAGGATTATTGTTTATGCTTGAATTCTAATAGCTTAATACATTAATTTTGTTATCTTCCATAAAAAGTTCTTGTGAAGTTAATTTTCATGCTTTATCTTATTTGAGTTTACAAATACCTTGTTGCTGGAATTTTTTCAATTCTATGCTCAGTTTCCAGCATCTTATTCATCTTATTTACTTGTATCCTTAGGAGCCCATTTAGATTTTTAGGTTGCTTGTTAAGTACCATGATTAGATTGCATGTTAGTTTGTTCTTAGTTCATTAATTTAGGCCATCTTTTGAACCCATGAACCATCCACCCGTTGATTGTTTTACCGCAAGTGCACGAGCTATTGTAGTGTAGCTTATGCAAGTACGGGTCGATCTCACGAGGACTTGATTTAAAAAGTAGGAATTTCAATAAAATTTAATTATCTAAAATTAAAAATAAATCACTCAAAAATACTGAAATTATTGAAATGAGTATCAATGTTCAGATCTAATCAACTTCTGAAAAATACAAAATTTTCAGTTCCGAAATAAAACAAATAAAATCAAATAACAAGAAAAAATGACTTCCCTAGATCAATCTTTATCAAAATCTTCACTTCTAATGTCCTGAGAGATGATCAGCCTTCACATATGTCTTCATCACATCCTTGATTAGTGAACCACTGGTCAGATTAGACAGATTCTTCAAAATGGTCAAGATCTGGGCTAATTTGTGATTTCAAGATTTGGATGGCTCAGATTGATTTATGGATCTAAGTTTGAATATCAGAAGCATTGATTATGTCTAGGGATGTCCTAAGAATGAACCTGTAAAATTAATTTGAAATCAGATGAGAAAAGAAAGAGAATTTGAAGATTTGGTTTGATTAAGGCTAAACCGTTGATGGGTTAGGCCTTAATTGATCTGGTAGAGATTAGGCAATTCCTGGATAAAAAAAGGATGACTAAAACAGAACCGGGATAAATTGGGACACAGATGTAAATAAACTGGGGACACGGATAGAATTAATGGAAAAGAACAGAAATGCAATTTCTTTTAAAGATGAGGGGCAAAATTAGAATTTCATGAAAATCTGGTTTTTAAGAAAAAAAACAGACGAAGGAAGAGAGAAATAGATGAGGGAGAAGAGGGAAGAAGAGAGAAACAGATGAGGGAGAAGAAGAGAGAAGAGAGAAGAAGAGAGGAGGAAAGAGAAGATGGGCGCGAGAGGAAAAAACCCTTGGAAACCCAACTTGGGTTTCTGTCTTTAGACCATCCCACAACCTCGGTGAAGAGAAAAACGCCAGAGATGCAGGGGGAATAAATCTGGTGAAGTAGAGAGAGAGAGAGAGAGAGAGAGAGAGAGAGAGAGAGAGAGAGAGAGAGAGAGAGAGAGAGAGCAGAGGTTCTAGACCGGTTGAAAATGACGCCTGGGCCAGTTGGAGCAGAAAAGCAAGAGAGAGAGAGAGACGGCGTGTGCATAGACAGAGGAAGCCGGAGATGAGCGCGGGAAGAAAACCCAACTTGGGTTTCCAGTCCTGTGCGGTGACGAAGCAGGGAGTTCAAGAGAGGGAGAGAAGGGAGAGGGATAGGAGAAAGAGGAGGTGATGTGGTCTTGCCTAGAAAGAGGAGTGAGGGAGGAGAAAGTAGAGGATGGTCTAGGAAATGGGGCAAGGCTAGAAGAGAGGGAGCAGGGTGCTGGGGCGATGAGCAACAGAGGGATTGAGACTAGTGCGATGGAGCGATGAAGCAGAAGAAGGGTGATGCATGGTGCTGGTTCGGGTGATGGAGAAGAACGGAAACAGAGAGAGGGAGAAAAAGACGAGGAATGTGGGAGAGAATAGAGAAGAATAGAGAAACATGAGAAGGGAATAGGAAGAGGGGGTGAAGAAGAGAAGAAAGGAGGTGGGAATGAGAGGGAGAGGGAGAGGGAGAGGGAGAGGGAGAGGGAAGAAGAGAGAAGGGGGTGACAGTTTTTGCCTCCCTCCTACGTCCTACTGGTCAGCCAAAAAGAGAAGTGAAGGAGAGACTTATGGGGAAGAGGAGAGAAGGTAGTGAGAGAGAGAGGTACAAGAGGAAAGTGGATTGGATACGGTTTCCTATTAGCACACAGCCAAAGAGAGGAAGTGAAGGAGTGGGAAAGGAAAAAGAGAATGAAGTAAAGAAAACGAGAAGAATAAGGAGGGAAAGAGGGAAAAAAAAGAAAGAAAGAGAAGTGGGGGAAGGAGTTGCCCTTTACATGTTCTTTCCATTTTGTCCATGATTTCTATTCTATCCATCTCCATGGGTGATCTGGTCCATTCAATCTTCTTTAAGATGATCTGTACTATTAACTTTTAATCGTATCTATCAACGCCTCTTTTGGTTAATCTGCAAAAGAAAAGACTAAATCAAAATCATCTAAATCGTATATTAATCATCTAATGAGATCTAATGATCATCTAACCGTTGATTTTGAAAAATTAAGATTTGGATGGTCAATTGGAGTTAAATGCAAAATCAAGCTAAGTTTTGCAAAATTGAACGGTTAGATGATCTAATGGAATGCTAAATTAGCGGTATTTTGACCAAAATTGAACACTTAACACCACCCCCCAACCAGCATTTTGCTAGTCTCTAGCAAAACATGCGAAAAACCAAAATATTAAGATTTCAAGATTTGCTTTTAAGTCAACTCCTCTTTTTCCTCAGAGAACTATATTCAATAAATCACATCAACTTTAGCATATTAATAAAAATGACTGAATAATTCAAAACCCTACCCATATGTCAATGTAATTCCACTTAAGCTCATATCTCAGAGTGTGTGTGTGCATATACAGTCTACATATAGAATAATCTTAATCTCTAAGTAGACGTCTAACTTTTAAACTCCATCTGAAATATGTTTTGACCTCAATCCTCACTAATGATATACACTCAGAAATAAAATCTCTCAGATAGAGGGGTCAAATCATATCTATCTCTCTTTTAATTATGTGAGTTGAGTCAATAAAAGCAAAATTATCTCACATATAGTCATGAAAAATGGAAGTTACTAAGGAATTTCATTGTTTTGATCCCTTCATAATGCATGCCATTACCTTTGAACATTTAGAAATACCACTCTTTTAGATCCTATCCATTCATTTTCTCATCAAGACTATATTCATCTTAGAATCAATAGGTCTTTAACTGGGACTAAACGTAGGCTTAGGACAAGGTACCAAAGAAAGAGTATAAGGATATTCAAAGATTCTTCAAAAAATAAATAGAGGTCTTCTACTAAAGTTGATAACTCTTTCTTTCCTTTACTAAAGTGAATATTTCTTTTTTCCACTTTTCTTTGTATTCTTCAAACTTCTTCTTCTTCTTCTTTTTCACACTTTTGAATCACTTTGAAGAATATTTCTTTTCATGATATCCACTTTTCTATTGTAACTAAAAGGTATTTCTTCATTCCTCTCTAACTTATTTTTCAAAGAAAATGGGTAATGGCTAATTTATATTGGGTTAATATGGATAAAGGGTAATTTGGGTGACAAAAGAAAAGGCTTTCTATAAAAGGCTCAAGTTGGCTAACTAGTGGTAAAATACTTCTAAGTAGGCTTTATGTCTCTAGGTTAACAACAAGGATGGCCTAAACCATTTTCTAGGTTGCCTCTAATCTATCAAATTCAATGAACTTCTACAATTTTAAAGATAATATTCTAATTATCCAGGTAATTAGCTAAAATTAAGAATTTGGGACCAATTTTCTTTAAGCACACTGAAGAAAATTAGAAATATTTATAACCTCTCAAAATGAATGAATGGCTCTAAAACTCACTTAGATTATAAGTCTCCATTGAATTTCTTCAGAATTTCTAAGTTATAGCCACTAATCAATTTAGACTATCTATATGCAACTGCGTGAACATATGTGATTTGAGACTTTGCTTTCATGGAATACTTTAGAAAAGGAGTAAAAAGATGAATTAATCATATTCAATTCCATTAATAAGCTAAAGTTATCTAAATTATACTTCAGAAAATCCAATTCTCATCATAGTAAAGGAATTAACCTAAAATTTTTCATTTTTTTTAAATCAAGGAAAGCACTAAAAATATCTAAAAAAACTAGAATTTACTAGAATTCTACACCCCCCAACCTAACAAAAACATTGTCCTCAATGTTTTAAAAGTAGGACCTAAAATGAATATGGGTGATGCAGAAAACAACAAAAATGAAAAACTATGGGTTGCCTCCCAGTGAGCGCTAAGTTTAACGCCTTCAGCCAGACAGATTCTAATTTACCCTAATCTACACCCAATTGGTATTGAGTTTTCCTGATTCCAATAATGAAATGGCAAGATTTCTCATGCCACTTCAAAATCTCACGATAGTCTATATAGTTCATCCACCCTGAAATTTGGTGATGGTAGAATTATAATACAGTAGACTACCATGAATGTAAATTGAATGAGACCACTTTGATGATCTCCTATCTTCAAAATTTCACAGTAATCAATATAACTCCTCCACCTTGAAAATTTAGGTGTGGAATCTTTATAACAATGTGAACTACCATGAATTTAAATTCTTTTGAACCATATAGATGTGAATGGTCCTCCTTTTCCCTTATATTTTCCTGAGATTGAGGTATAAGCTGACTCTGCCCTTCCATAAAAGATTGTTCTTGTATTAATAGAGGAGGGAGCATGGTTTTGCTTACATTCTGGTTATCTTCTAGTGTGTACCTTAGAGTCAGTTGATGTACAGACAGTATATCGATGGACTCTTTCTTTTCCTGTTCTATTGACATAGGCAAGGTGTTTGATGGACCTAAACTTGTATATAATGGTTATTCAAATGAAGGTTGTAGGTCCCAATCGGGTACATATTCTACGTTAAAAGGCTTATTTGGGATTTCAGGCTTTGTAAGGGGTTCTACTTATGATGGGAGGGAAGTGATCTCACTCAATGGAAGCTCCTCAAAATGAGGTTTCCATTTACTTGTATCCATGATAGGAACAGAATCAAGGAGGGCATTAACTTCCTCTATTAATGCATCCTCATTAAACTCATTAAAATGGGCCAAACAGGTCTCTAGTGGGTCCAACAAGGAAGATGACTAACAGTGATCTTGCACAACTGAATTGATCATGTTAATAATATGCAAATCATCAGTAGTTTCACTAGGTTTCTTACAAATGTTAAAGATGTTTAGCTCTAATGTCATATTGCCAAAGGACAGTTTCATGAGACCATTTCTACAGTTGATTAAGGCATTGGACGTAGCCAAAAATGGTCGTCCCAAGATGACTGGTATTTCATTCTTCTCATTCACTACCGGTTGTGTATCTAGAACTAGAAAATCTACAGGGAAGCAAAATTGTTCTATCTAGACTAACACATCCTCTATTACCCCTCTGGGTATTTTTACAGAACAATCAGCTAACTAGAGCGTAGTAGATGTAGGCTTCAGTTCACCCAAACCTAACTATTCGTATATCGAGTATGGTAATAGGTTCACATTAGATCCTAAATCAAGAAGAGCTTGGTTAATCTTGTAGTTGCCAATAATGCAAGTAAGAGTGGGGCAACCAGGATCTTTGTACTTTGGTGGTGTATGGTGTTGAAGAATAGAACTAACCTGTTCAGTCAAAAATGCCTTCTTCTGGACATTTAATTTTCTCTTTATGGTGCATAAGTCTTTTAAGAATTTGGCATATGATGGGATTTGTTTTATAGCATCTAAGATCGGTATGTTGATCTTGACTTACTTGAAAATGTCTATAATCTCATCATTAGAGGCAGACTTTGGGGCTTGACGCAACCTTTAAGGAAATGGAGCAGGTATAGGACATGGATCAACAGGTGAAACAAGGTCCTTCTGTTTAGAGTTTTCTTTAACTTTCATGGATTTTTCTCCTTTTTCAGTCTTTTGAGGCTCATCTTTCTCAATTCTTTTACCACTCCTAAGAATGGTAACAGCCTTAGTCTGTTCCATGGTAGAGCTAGATGTTTCATCATATGCATTAGTGCTAACCGCATGCACTCCCTTAGGATTTGCTTGTGGTTGAGCTGGGAATTTTCCTTTTTCCATATTTTGCATCATTTAACTCATCATATTTTTTAGTTCATTCACAGACTTTTCTAATTGAGAAATTTTCTTCTCCTGGTTCTAAGTAACTTGATTATCCTCTACATGCCTTTTGGGTGGGGGCAAGTAAAGTCCAGGAGAATGAGGTTGATGAGTTTGGTATGGGGGTGGAGCAAGTAGTCCTTGGTTTGGTTGTTGATGACTCTGGTATAGGCCTGGTTGTGAGACATTTGCATTAGGTTTGTTTCTCCAATTGAAATTTGGATGGTTTCTCCAGTTGGGATTATATGTCTCTGAATATGGGGAGAAAGGCCTTTTATAAGTATTGAGTGCATTAGCCTGATCATGAAGTACATCTTGAAAAGCAGGGATTGTAGGACATTCCTGAGTAAGATGTGATGTACTTTCACAAATGCTACACACTTGTTCATCATTAATTGAGGTTTTTTCCCCATTTCCATGGCTTTTACTTTTCTAGCTAGGGTTGCTACTTTGGCATTGATATCATATTTTTTAGACATAGCATACATGCCTCCCCTAGCATGGGTGTTATTGGGCTTAGGTTTATCTATATGTTCTACTCTTTTTGAGTCAGCCCAGGTTTGTGCACTTTCAGCTAGCCATTCCAAACACTCCTCCGCCTCATTTGGTTGTTTGTTGAGAAAGTTACCATTACACATCATCTCTATAAACTGGCGCATGTTAGAATTTAGTCCTTCATAAAAGAAGCTGATGATGTGCCATGGTTCATATCCATGATGTGGGCAAGTGAGTTGTAGTTCTTTGAACCTTTCCCAGCATTGATAGAATGATTCTTTATCCTTCTAAGTAAAGTTCATTATCTTGCAGCGAAGCGTATTTGTTTTATGGGTAGGGAAAAACTTCTTTAAAAATTCCCTAGTTATTTTATTCCAGGTTCTTATGGAACTTGATGGCAGTGCATGAAACCACGTTTTTGCTTTTTGCTTTAAAGAAAAAGGAAATAGCTTAAGCCTGACAGTATCTAGACCTACATTTTGTGTTTGTTGGGTACTACATACCTCATCAAATTCTTTAAGGTGCAAGGAAGGACTCTCACTATCTAAACCATGGAATTTGGAAAGTAATTGGATTACTTCTGTTTTTAATTCTAATGCACCATCATTTTGAGGAAGAATTACACAGGATGGTGTGCTGGTGCGTGTAGGCTGAAGGTAGTCTTTTAAAGTTCTACTACAGAAGTTTTGATAACCCTCAATATTATTATCCCCATGTTCACTCTGTTGGTCCCACTCCCTGTTATTTCTTCTCCAATCTCTATTTGGTTGATGATTATTCCTCCTTGGTGGAGGTTGATATTCATCATCCATCAGGGGTGGTGGGCCCTCATTCATGATGAGTGGAGGCCCTTGACTTCCATGGGGTGAATTACCCCTTGAGCATTGATCAGTCATAGATGTGGCCTGATCTTGTTGTATGTCTTTTTTGTCGTACTTGACTAACCTTCCGGTTTTGTCGCATCTCCAAAAGTGCATACAAGGGAAGCTTCTTTTTTGTTTTTTGTTTTTTGTTTTTATTATTATAGAAAACTAACCTAAATGATGCAACCTAACTTCTAGAATGATGCGCAAACAAAAGGGCACACTCAAATAATTCTAAGGCTAATAAGCAGCAATATTTTGATTTTCTTGATTTTCTATGGGGACAATGCTTTTAATTAGCCTAATCTAATGCTCATCCTCTCTTTAAGAGTTGATTACTGCTTACCAGTTAGGTTCTAACTAAAGCGGTTAATACAACCCTCGTGTAAGGAGGCGTTTAGACCTCAACAAACGTCAACAGGAGGTGGGAGAAGAGAGAAGCTCTATTAGATAACCCCCAATAACCACAGTGATCAAAAGCCACTAGACTGACAGTAAATCGCGTCTTATTGAGAGGGTCCTACGAGCATGTGATGGCCCTATAGGTCTCTTCTGATTGATTTTAAATTAATGTGAAAGGAAGGTTTGCGCGCTTGAAGTGATTATCCTAAGTGGGCCAAGCGGTGGTGATGAAATCCACCCTTAATCTTATGGGGGTAGGGTGCCCTTACTAATTAATTTTCACACACGATGGCAATTCGATCAGCATATAAATCACCTTAAAACATTAAACATGCCCTAAGAATGCAATTAAAAGCAGTAAACTAATGCAAAATCCTAAAATGCAACAATTATTAAAAAATGCTTTCTATATGAGTTACACTACCAAACAATGCAAATTATTCTACATGCAAACCCTAATCTAGGAAATAAATGAGTGAGAAAACTTACAGTGGGGTTTCTGATGAAGATCAAGTGTGGGCCACCTTATCCCACACTTGCCTTGTATTATACAACCCTTTAAAATTTAAAATGGAAATTGCAATTTACAAAGTTTCTCACTACAAATTCACTCAAAAGAAAAAAGAAATTCATATTCTAGGAAAGCAGGGAAATTTCCATTTTGGTGAATATCCACTTGCCAAATTCCTGAAAAATAAAATTAGAAATTAGTACCAAATTCAGGAAACAAGGTGATTATGCCCTAAAAACAATTGAAAAATGCACCTAAAATGCTAAAAATTGCAATTTCTAATTATTATTTTTATTTTTCTGATTTTTGTTTTGACATTTTCTCATTTTTTTTATTTTTTTGAATTTTTAATTAAATTTTATGAAAACTCCTTTGCAAGTCCCAGGCAACGGCGCCAAAAACTTGTTGATTGTTTTACCACAAGTGCACGGGCTATTGTAGTGTAGCTTATGCAAGTACGGGTCGATCCCACGAGGACTTGATTTAAAAAGTAGGAATTCCAATAAAATTTAATTATCTAAAATTAAAAATAAATCACTCAAAAATACTAAAATTATTGAAATGAGAATCAATGTTCAGATTTAATCAACTTCTCAAAAATATAGAATTTTTAGTTCTGAAATAAAACAAATAAAATCAAATAACAAGAAAAAACTACTTCCCTAGATCAATCTTTATCAAAATCTTCACTTCTAATGTCCTGAGAGATAATCAGCCTTCATATATGTCTTCATCACATCCTTGATTAGTGATCCACTAGTCGGATTTGACAGATTCTTCAAAATGGTCAAGATTTGGGCTAATTTGTGATTTCAAGATTTGGATGGCTCAGATTGATTTATGGATCTAAGTTTGAATATCAGAAGCATTGATTATGTCTAGGGATGTCCTAAGAATGAACCTGTAAAATTAATTTGAAATCAGATGAGAAAAGAAAGAGAATTTGAAGATTTGGTTTGATTAAGGCTAAACCGTTGATGGGTTAGGCCTTAATTGATCTGGTAGAGATTAGGCAGTTCTTGGATAGGAAAAAGACGGATAAAACAGAACCGGGATAAATTGGGACACAGATGTAAATAAACTAGGGACACTGATGGAATTAATGGAAAAGAACAGAAATGCAATTTCTTTTAAAGATGAGGGGCAAAATTGAAATTTCATGAAAATCTGGTTTTTAAGGGAAAAAAACAGTCAAAGGAAGAGAGAAATAGATGAGGGAGAAGAAGAGAGAAGAAGAGAGGAGGAAAGAGAAGATGGGCGCGAGGAGGAAAAAACCCTTGGAAACCCAACTTGGGTTTCTGTCTCCAAACCGTCCCACAAAGTAGAGAGAGAGACGGAGTGTGCGTAGATAGAGGGAGCCAGAGATGAGCGCGAGAAGAAAACCCGACTTGGGTTTCCAGTCCTGTGCGGTGAAGAAGCAGGGAGTTCAAGAGAGGGAGAGAAGGGAGAAGGATATGAGAAAGAGGAGGTGGTGTGGTCTTGCCTGGAAAGATGAGTGAGGGAGGAGAAGGTAGAGGATGGTATAGGAAGTGGGGCAAGGCCAGAAGAGAGGGAGCATGGTGCTGGGGCGATGAGCAACAGAGGGATTGAGACTAGTGCGATGGAGCAGTGAAGTAGAAGAAGGGTGATGCATGGTGCTGGTTCGAGTGATGGAGACGAACAGAAACAGAGAGAGGGAGAAAAAGACGAGAAGTGTGGGAGAGAATAGAGAAGAATAGAGAAAGATGAGAAGGGAATAGGAAGAGCGGGTGAAGAAGAGAAGAAAGGAGGTGGGAACAAGAGGGAGAGGGAAAGGGAAAGGGAAGAAGAGAGAAGGGGGTGACAGTTTTTGCCTCCCTCCTACATCCTATTGGTCAGCCAAAAAGAGAAGTGAAGGAGAGACTTATGGGGAAGAGGAGAGAAGGTAGTGAGAGAGAGAGGTACAAGAGGAAAGTGGATTAGATACGGTTTCCTATTAGCATACAGCCAAAGAGAGGAAGTGAAGGAGTGGGAAAGGAAAAAGAGAATGAAGTAAAGAAAAAGAGAAGAATAAGGAGGGAAAGAGGAAAAACAAGAAAGAAAGAGAAGTGGGGAAAGGAGTTGCCTTTTACATGTTCTTTCCATTTTGTCCATGATTTCCATTCCATCCATCTCCATGGGTGATCTGGTCCATCCAATCTTCTTTAAGATGATCTATACTATTAACTTTTAATTATATCCATCAACGCCTCTTTTGGTTAATCTGCAAAAGAAAAGACTAAATTAGAATCATCTAAACCGTATATTAATCATCTAATGAGCTCTAATGATCATCTGACCGTTGATTTTGAAAAATTAAGATTTGGATGGTCAATTGGAGTTAAATTCAAAATCAATCTAAGTTTTGCAAAATTGAACGGTTAGATGATCTAATGGAATGCTAAATTAGGGGTATTTTGACCAAAATTGAATACTTAACACCACCCCATCCCATGGATCATGTGCATGGTACTAGGGTGAAATGTCTTTGATGATTGCTTTATTTAGCTGGTAAATCTTAGTATACAGTAGCTAATTCATTGTTTACATCTTAGTTTAGTTTTAGGAATTTACTTAATTGATTTTTTAGAAGTCTCATTTTTAGAAAGTTTCAATTTAGGGAAGTGATATTTTTAGAAAGTGTGGTTTTAAGAAAGTTTCTATCGTAGTTTGTTTAACTTTATTTCCATATTCCATGTTTCTAAATTTATGTCATGTTTCCATATTAATTTAATCCTTATTTCAGGCTAAAAACTCACTCTTTTTTGCTGGGCTAAATAGTTTAAATAAAGGTCCACCTAACACACAAATTGTTAGATTCCTTGTAGGATCGACCTCACTTGCATGCTTATACTATAATAGATTCATGCTCTTGGGAGTTCAGTAAAGCATCACAACACAAAGCTACCCTTCTTTATATATATAATGCACAATCACTTTAAACACGATCTAGCATGGTTCACATGCTCACATCATTCAACGCTCTTAAAGAGTCTAGTAATGTAATTGTTTTAACATCATAAATGTGTTTCAAATGTGAGCACCTTCCAATCCTTCCAAGAGAGGAACCGAACATGGATCCCAATTTAGACCATGCGCATGGATCATCTTACTTCTGAAGAGACTCAAGCACATTGGTCATCTTGTTTTCTAGCATAGATCATGTGCATGGATTTCTCCTATAACCCAACAAGGGTCATGCACCTAGATTCCCAATTTTGGCTATGCGTAATGACCTTCTAATACCTCCAGAGGAGACAATAAGCATAGTATAAGTAATGCTTCAACTTGGGTCATGTGTACAAATCCTCTGTTAAGAGTCCATTATTGTATAAATTACCTTCATTTAACATAAATTTTGATATTTTAAAGATATTATTTAGAAATTTATATGAAAAATATATTATTTGAAATTTTTATAACCTAACCTTAATTTGCTAAATTTTTTAAGGTTAAATGATGATCCGAGGTAAGTATGTGTAACATCGAATGTTGCATAGTACTAATTGGGTATTTTCTTTATTTTGTAGGTGGTAGATAAAGATTCATGCAGTTAGATCAAGCCGATCAACATCCTAGATCTCTGATCAGGCTTAGATTAAAATAGAGGTTGAGATCAATCTAGACTATCTAGATCAAAATCAAGGACTCCAATTCAATCCTCAAGCATCAAATCCAAACTATGAGTACAAGAGAATAAAGAATGCTAAGGAATTTTATGTTTAAGTATAGAAAGTGAAAAGGATGAAGAAGAAATAGTTTCCTAATAGGAAACTAAGATCAAATTAGAAAATTAAGTTGATTTAGAATTCTTTGGAGAAAAGGAAAGAGAATGGAGGATAAAATTACTAAAAATTGAATTCAAACCAACTTTCCATCATTTATAAATAACAGGTCGAAAGATTAAGTGAAGAAAGAGCATGAAAATTTGAAAAAAAAAAAAGGAGGTTAACGAAGATGATTTTTTTTTAATGATTTAGTCTTTTGATTATATTTTAATTTGAGTTAAAAAAAGTTTAATATAAATTATTTTGAGATTTAATGGCCATATTTGTTTAATTTTATGAAATAATCTTGAAAGGTATTATTGTGCAGGTTGGTGAACAGCCTATGTTTATGATTGACTATCTTAATTTCTTCTATCTTGATTTGAAATCTAATTATACAATTGAATTTATTGAAATCAAATTGTTCTAGGTACCAAGTTTCATTGAAAGATTCTATTAAAAAGTAGAAGAAAACAATGGCCAAAGTTAGTGAAATCTCCATAGATTCTAATTATTTGTGAATTGTAAACAGAGACTAGATTAATCCTGGATTGTGAACAGGGATAAGACAATTGTTTAGCTAGTGTCACGCACGTGCAACCACTCATAACTGTCTCAGTTAACTTCTTCTTTTATAGTAACACTCTCTCACTTGAAGACACAGTAGGAGGTGTTGCCCTATTATTTTAATTTGGAAAAAAAATTAAGAAAATCCATGAATAGGATGCGATATCTTACACATTAGAGAATGTTATGGGTAATGTTAATTTTTTGTTAGTTAAATTTTACTTAAACTTCAAAGTTTTAAGTCGAGTCCCCATGGGATGGACCCGTTCGTGCATAAGCTATACTACAATAGCCCCTGCACTTATAAAAAACAATCAACATCTTCTAAGGCTCCCTTTTCTAGGTCATGCACATAATCCTTATAAATCCAGCATCTGAACGCATACAAATTAAAACAAGGTAGTTGATTATCACACATCTAGATTAATCGGCTTATATCATGTCTTACATGCATAAAAACATAGTCTTTTAACTTAGTTTCCACGAGAGTGATCATGGAGTTTCCTTTGCCTTGGGTAAAATTGTGATAGCACGGCTCATATTAGCCACATCAACACTAACCACATGGTTAGATCTCACCTAATTGGACCATGACACCAAACGGCTCGACCCAACTAAAATCCAACCAGACATCATATATTAAATCCTCACCTAAATATACCATGAGAAGCATGAATCATATAGCAAGAGTTAATTATAATTAACGTAGATCATTAAAATCAAAATCATGGATATAGCATGCATCAATAGCCATAAATTTTCCATCACGAAGAACATGATATCTCTAATATTTTTCATCATGAAAAACATTGTTTACTCTAACACATCCAACTATGAAAGCACTGTTATTTTCTAGCACATTCAATCATGTCAAACTATAATTATCCTAGTACAAATCACATAAGAAAAGAAAACTAGCTTTTTGAGCATGAAATCAAGCCATAGAAACATGCCATGCTTACATGGCTCAACAATAGTACAATTCAACTATTTAAGTATGAAATCATGTATAAAACCCTCGAGCAAATCTCTTAAGGACTGATTTTTCAAGTATTGAAAGGCGAGATGACGAGATCTAACTGCCTCGTTATAGATTGGTCATTCTCTCTCTCTTTGAGCTTTTTCTTTTTTCTTTTAGGAGACTCACAATTTATGCCCCCTTGTATTTTATATCCATGGTGGAGAGGCTTTTACAAAATGTAAGTGAGTGAATCCGCATATATTTGATAAACGAAGAACTTTTAAGAGATTATAAAATAAAGAGAGATTTTATATTTTAACTTCATATAAAACAAAGCTTCCTCTATGTTTCTCTCATTGCATTGTTCATTTTCGTAAAATGCTTCAAAACTATTTCTTTAAAATCATCATTGGTCTCTTAATGTTGGTTTCTTCTTCTTTTTTAGCACACACCCATACATAGCCTTGCACCCTAGTCGCGCACATGAGAGACTCTTTCTTGCTCCATTGCTTAGAACACTTTGATGTGGCTCTTGCATGTTGTTAGTAGCAAAGAAACTAAAATATTATAGGGCTACTTCTCACTGCTACAAGTGGAGAAACATATGACTTCCAAGAAACTAAGAATTTCTAACTGCATGTTAGTTAAGGTTGAGATTAGTCGATCTGACCTAAGTTTGCTTGATCATAGTTTAATTAGAGCCAGCTTGATTTAGCTAGACATTGAGTCCAAAATCTTATTTTCACCCAATCTAAACCGAGCTTTCCTGACTTGAGCTAGCTACTTTTGCAAGATATTATGATGGGCTAGGGCAAGTTTGACATGAACTAGGATGAGTTTGACTGTGTTTGAATAGAATTTAAAAAATACTTAAATATTAGATGATCTATATTTAGTCCAATTCTTGTGAAATCTATGTTGGCCTAAAGTAATAGCCTGCAATAAGAACATATTTGTGGGCCCATAGTGCATGCTATTAAACATGTTTGTAGACCCTCTATGCATACTACAAAGCATATTAGTGGGTCATCCTTGCATATTATGAAGCCTATTTGGTGGTCTACTTTGCTAGTAATGAAAATTATTTGTGAACCCAATCAACCTTGCATATTATGAAACCTTTTTGTGGCCCTTCCATAACTTTAATTTGAAAATGAGTGTAGATAGCTTTTAGGGTCCACCATGTAAATAGCTTTTTATTTGAAAATACATGTGGTTAACTTTTAGGCCTTGCCATGTAAATAAATTCTCATTTAATAAGTGTGGATAGCTTCTAAGACCCTCCATGTAAATAGTTTCTTTTTTGAAAGTGTGTGTGCATAACTTTTGGGCCCCACAATGTAAATAGTTTTCATTTGAAAATGGGTGTTGATAGCTTCTAAGACTTGCCATGTAAATGACTCCTTATTTGAATTGAACGTAGGATTGTGGCAACTTCTAGGGCCTACGATGTAAATAGCTTCTTAATTGAAAACATGTGTGAAAGTGGATACCCTCTAGGGCTCACTATGTAAATAAATTCTTATTTCAAAATATATGAAAATAGATAACTTCTAGGAACCAATATATAAATAGATTCTTATTTAAAATAGGTGTGTTCTACCATTTATCTTCTTAATTGAAAATAGGACTAGATAGTTTATAGGGCCCATCACGTAAATAGCTTTTTACTTGCAAATGAGAATATGTATCAATTTTTATTTGTTTGAAATGGATGTGGATATTAGTTTTCATATGCCCAGTCCACATTTTGTCAAACTCTTCTAAAATGGGTGAAAAACAAGTCTCCTCTTGTTTTATCTCCAAGCTAAAGACAACCTTCAATATACACTAGCAATAGACTAAAACCTAAATATCTGCTTAGGTCAACTTAGCTCAAGATATAATCTATTAACAATGGCCTAGAATGAGTTTTGGGAAATTTTGTTAGCTCAAGAATGACTAACAATGATTTTCCAAGAGCTAGGCCAACAATCATCTAGATTGGCCTAGCTCAGTATCTAGCTCGATGATGGAAAAATTGGTCCAACTCGTTTCAAATCAGCCTTGCTAAAGTGAAATCGAGATTGACTAATACCATGTAAATATTAGTTATGCATTCTTGTGCACTGCTAGCAGCAAAGAAACTACTTGCTATGTATACATAGTATATCAATACCTAAAATAAGAGATCCTGTGTAGAAAAATATTACTTCAATATAGAAAACACATATACAAAACCGTACATTCATCATATGGTTCCCAACAATTTTTTTTTATTTTTTTTTAAAATCTTCCATCTACTTTAATGCAATGAATCAATCCAAAGACACCAAACTTTGGCCTAAGCCAATAGAAGTAACAAAAATACAAATGAATCTTAATATAACAGTTCATAAATGTCTTCTTAAACAACTTGTGAAATAGATAAAAGGAAATCTAACATTAAAAGGAAATGAGAGATAACATGAAAAATGACATGTTAATACCATACCTCTCACGAGAATCTAGAAAAGGTATTCCGAAGGCTTTGCCCCTTGCTTCAAAATTATTTTATTTCTTGAAAATTCAAAAAAGGCAGACTAATGCATCACCTTCTACCTTAGAAAGCTAGGAAAAACCACAATTTTCAACACAGGAAAACCTTTTTAAAAATTTCTAGAACTAAGGAATTTTTCTATTTTTTATCCCACACTTCTTATCTAAAATGTATTGGCTATTATATTGTTATACTCATTCTAGGTACTATAGAATGGACTTGACATGGGTAAGTGAGAGTGTGGGTGCATTTCCATTTTTTACATTTCTCAAAAGAAGGAATGCCATTATTGGAAACTAAAGATCATCAATGAGTAAGGTTTTTATGTGTCTGCTTCACGAATGTCAAGATGGCCGAGTTGGTCTAAGGCGCCAGTTTCAGGTACTGGTCCGAAAGGGCATGGGTTCGAATCCCATTCTTGACAAATAATATTCAGTTTTGGTCGCTATTGAAAATTATATTCAGTTTTGTTCTTCAATCTGCTATGTTTTGGTCGCTCGCTATGAGTTTTTTCGTTTATCAACAAATAAATTGACCCGATTACACAGTTTACCTTGGGCCCATTTGCAGCTGGTCCCACTCATTTGTTTTTCACACAATGGAATACATTACCTCTAAGAATTGCGACGATAGATTACATTATTACTGGAAGTTCGCCTTACCATTAGCTCTAAGAATTGCGTCAGAAGACCACAACCTCTAAAAATGCACATTACTGGAAGTTCGCCTCATATCGCACAACATGCAATCCCGATTCATTAAGTAGACAACTGGGAACAATTAAAGGTGGACACGTCTGCTCTTGGGCCCGCTTCTTCTCCTTTGCACTTTCGTGAAGCATTGTCTTTGTAACCTAGAAAGTCTATACCACCCGGTGTACATATATATGTTTGAAACTAAGGCGTGACCAAAGACTCTAACCTAATCTTATTGAGTTGTCTATTTGCGTCGTTACCAGTGGATGATCCGACCAGCCATTTGCAGCTGGCGAGGTGAAATACAAAAGCTAGAACCAAATTGGAAACCACAGCAGCTGTTATATGGTGAGGGCCATATATTTACCTTGGAAAATACTTGCAGGTTTAAGAACATGTAAGACTTATCCACTGTGCATTTATTATAAGCCTTTGATATGTGGTGTTTCCTGACATAAACCATTCTTTTTTTTTCTTTTCTTTTTTTCCCTTTCTTACGTTATGGTTGGAAGTCCCGATTCAAAGGCCTCCAATAATCAGATGGGCTGATATTTTGGGTGTGGTGCACCCATAGCATGGCCTAGTATTACTTGCAGTTCAACCCGCGCTAATATTTTCCAAGTACATGGGCATTCCTCTCGTTTCTGCTCCGAGATTTACTGGTTGGCTTAGAAGATAACTAAAGAAATCTCAGCCGTCCCTCTAATCTTATAGCTGATGTGGTGTACCAAACTTACGGCGCGCCTGACGTTGGGCTCATCTTCTAAAGCATCTTTTACCAAGTACAAGTTTATGCCCCTCAAACTGAATAAGCAAAAGAAGAACGGGTATTATTAGAGCCAATAGTATCCGAACCTCAGGTTTGCATAATAACCCGGGCACGGGGCGATTCAGTGAAGTTTTCAGAGATGCAATCAGGCAATTTCATCCCGTGCTGCTGCTACTATATGACGCAAATCAAACAACTAGCCAAATGGCAAGCATTACTCTTCGATTTTAAACTTGCTAACTGACTCTGTATTTCAAATCTGCAGGTATCCGGCGACTCCCAAACAGTGTTCAACTCCATAAGAACCACAACCACTTGGGCAAGGGCAAAGCATCAATCGT
The DNA here is from genome assembly GCA_035236585.1 of Warburgia ugandensis. Taxonomy (NCBI): domain Eukaryota; kingdom Viridiplantae; phylum Streptophyta; class Magnoliopsida; order Canellales; family Canellaceae; genus Warburgia; species Warburgia ugandensis. The sequence continues at coordinate 52,464,815 of CP141130.1, forward strand.
GGGCAAAGCACCAATCGTGGTCTACTCTTCTGACGAGGAATGACTGCTGTGATTTGCCGACCAAGTTCAACTCATTCCTGTTTTGTCATATGCACAAAGAATGTAGTATAATCGCTGATAATCTAAGTGGAATCTTCAGTCCAATTCTAATCGCGTCTGGATAGGCAAACGTCCTAGCTTTATCTTAGATATTTTGTACCACGCCTATTGTGGAATGGAGGTGCCTAGACAAGTCCTCAAGTTATAACCCCGCCTGTTTTACTTTAATGAATCCATCTTGACCGGAAAAAGGGAAAACTCTCAGGTTCAACGGTATTTTTACATCTATGTGGAGTGAAGATAAAAGATTATTTTACAGTACGCCATAACACTAACAAGACTGAACCGAGTTGACCATTACATCTATTCTCAGTTACAATAGTTAGAGACGGACTTTTTCCGTTTCTGAAACGTGCTATGGTATTAGGCAGCTGCACTGTATCAAAGTCCAGAAATAAGTTTTGGATAGCAAAGTGCAACACCAATTTCGCATAAATATATACCTGCGGCAGAATATTGCAGCACTCTAGTTGCTTCAGGTCATAATAAATAATCTACTTGTCAATGTTCTGATTTGTTGCTGTTTCCGGCAAGTGAGAGGAACCCACTTTTCGGTCCTTGTGAATTCGGCGCAAGCCCCTAGAAATGCCAAATGCTATTCCCTTACCTATTGCTCCTCCTTTCAGCCCACACATAATCAACATTCCACCCATGATCAACCATTTCACTATGTTCCTCTTTTGTTTTGGTTTCTGATGAGTTTCAACCTGCTCAAGACTCTCTTCTGCCTCGTCATGTGCCTGATCTGGCAACACTGATTTAGAGAATGGCATTCTGGAAGTGATGCGTGCCATGATAGCATGTCGTGAAGGAGGAGCTCCTCTTGCTCGCGCCATTTTGTAGGCCTGAACTCCAATATCCATTTTCTTGACAAGGCCCCACATTCCTCTCTGGACGCCAATCTTTGCAAGCTCCCTTGGGATCCCCATCTCTTCATAATGAAACAGAAGCACCTCACAAGCTGTTAGCTCTGCTCCATTTCTTGATTCCACTGGAGAGTATTGAAACTGTAAGGAACAGATCTTTCGGAACTAAACATGAGCAAGACAACAGAAAATGATACCTCGCTTTATGCGCCAACTAGAATAGTAGAGATCCACCCATCTCGGTTTTCTGTGCCTAGGTAAAGATGGGTATGGAGTGTCCTGTCAGAATAACCAAATCACAAAACAGCAACCAATTAGAAGAATGCATTTCCATCGAATGTATCACCAATCAAAAGTCAAGCATTGATGATGCTACACAATCCACAGTTTCAGCCATAACTGAACTGAACTATAACGGGATGAACAGATAAATGCTCTTTAAATACTTTAAACAGCACCAATGACACAGCTGTACTTTGATATTGCTGTTCATCTATTAAAATTTGGAAAAGAAAGTGCTGGATATATGAGACACACACTATGTACACAAAATATTGAACTTGGAATCATATAACGCCATAGAACACTGCAGGATAGAAAGATACACCATCTTCGAAGTCACGCATTTCTCTGAGGAGTCACCTTAGCCTCCAAGATAAAAGGGACAATCCTATTGCCCATTGATCATGTGATGCTTAACACCCTTAGTGATTAACTGACCTGAACTCCAAACACTAATCTGAAACAAACAAGTCAGACTGTCTGAAAGCAGTGATGTAAGCTCCACATCATTTGAATGAATATTCCCATGGGCTAGCGAAAAGCCTTCATATGTTTCTTACTGAATATCTTAACTGCCCTACCATTTCCCCAGTCCTATCATCCCCATATGCCCCAAACATGGGTCGCCTGTGAAGCTTTCTTCAACGTTTAGCTGCAATATCAAGAAATAATCATAAGATTCCAGTTCTCAACCTTGGTCTTCCATCAATCTCTACTACTAAAGAATTCATAACTTTGTACTCCCAAATGCTTGCAAAGCCTTAGGCTAGACATTTCACATTTCAACACCTAATATGACCCTCTTGATTGTCCTAAAACAATCCTCGTTTCGTTCTTCTCAAACATACCAACTAACCTAGGAAGACAACCTGAAAATTTTTATCTTTTACACCTGGAAATATCAATCCCAACAGACATCCACCAACAACTCATGCATTACCCAGCACTATCCCAAAGCAAAAGTTATCAATCTCAGCAAGAATATGGCCACCATACAAAGCTAGAATAGGTGTTCTTGCCTATTTGCAGAGAGCATACCAACTAGGGAATATTCTCTCTGTTAGCATGGTACTACTATTATTCTTTTCTCAATTACGACTCTCTGATGAGAAGCTTTGATACATGAAGGATCTGGGACAACCAAACACTTGAAACATTTGGTGAGTTAGACAACTGTTTTAACCTAATAGGGAGAGGACTTGATCAAGAAAGATCCTTGAGAATAACAGTCTAGGTTGTCTTATGGTTCTGAATGGGGACATGAAGACCTCTTCTAGCTCATAATGGCCAGGTACAGATCAAATTCATCTTGTTATGGGATTTTCTATTGGCTATGTCCACAAACATTCTCCAATCATAATACTTATTCATCCTGAACTCTATGAGCTTTACCAAGCAGTACAGACTTCAATAAGTATACTAATGTCTGGACTCACATATCACATCTCTTACCACAAACTGACCCCTTTCACTCCTCAGACCTAATAAAGGATTGAAAAGGGAAAAAGGAAAAAGGGACGTCATGATCCCAGCCTTTCCTACAGATAACAGCCTATATTCCATTCTATCTTGCCCTTCTACATAAATTTCCCACATTTTATGCTAGAATGCCTATTTCTCTTTCTCAATCTTCAAAGCCACCCATCCAAAAGAGGCTTATTCTTTATTTTCAGATTGCAATTACTATTCCTCCCTTTAGGTGTCCACATTTTATCAACTGCTTTAGCTTCTTGCTCTTCCCCTTTCCTTTGGATAGGATGTCCTTCTGATCTTTTCCAACACCATTTATTATGGGCAGATCTCGACTGTCTAGGACATTAATTCTATTAGGAGTTTTAGTCTGGAAGCTTTGAGGATCATCCTCTTTCAAGAACATTGAAGGCAATGGATGGCCCTCCCTCCCCTCCCCATCACTGGAACCAGCAGCAGCCTCTCTAGTCCGATTCCATGCATGCCAGTAGGGCTGGGGCTTGGCTCCATAAGGCACACAGGCTTGCGTTTTTTTATTCTAGTAGGTGGCGTGGTGGGAGGCATCGTGGAAGCCCAGCCTAGGATGGATCAGCTGTCATCTGGTTCATCTAGCTTAGCATGTTCTGACCAATTGACCATCATCGAAACCCGCAGCAGCCTCTCCAGTCCAATTCCATTCCACAGGGATTCCATTAGGGCTGGGGCTTAGCTCCGTGAGGAAGTAAATAGGCTCATCTTTTGATTTTATTGGGTGGCATGGCAGGAGGCACGTTCTGAACAACTGAACTACAATGGTAGGAAAATGAGTCCTCTCTTGATCTCTCAAAACCTTAAGTGAGAATCGAGAAATGCCTCTGAGCGACTATAAATCTTATCTGCCAGAGCAGGAAGGCAAAGCTAGAAGTAGGAAGCGAGCAACGTTTTTGAGAGTGGGAAGCAGAAAGTGTAAAAGAATTATGAAAATAAAAGAAAATGTTAAAGAAATCTCAAGAAATAACCAAAAGAAATGTGTTTTGTGCATTGAGGTTGAAGTTTGAGTCTTTCTATGTGGATATATGACCATTTTTTCTTTTAAAAGAGAATAATTAAAACAAAAAAGCCAAAAAGAAAGCGAGGAGCTTCAAAGAAGTGAGCTCCCCAGGTAGATAGAAGCTTCCAGCAACTACAGTGTAAACATAAAACACATCTAGACCTATCTTTTAGTGAACCAAACCATCCATCTTCTGTCAACTGCCTTAGATGTGCTAACCCAAAAATGTCATCCATTGGATATGCTAGCCTTCTAAGCTTTTTGGTATTCAAGTGCTTGTCTAAACTGTAAAATGGACAATATGACATAGATATTTTTTTAACCTTCAAATACATGCAATTCTGTGAAAACAATGAAAATAATATGTTAGCCCAATCTTTAGTGATCCAAGCTGTTCATCTTCTTAATGCTGGCTTAGATGAGTTACGTCCCAGATTTCATCCAGAGAGCGATTTTCACCTTATATTTCAGGTATTTTAAGCGCTAAAATAGACAGTGAAAATTTTTCTTACTTATACCATTCCTCTTAAAAGGGCGGCCCGGTGCACAAAGCTTCCATGCATGCAGGGTCCCAAGAAGAGGCAGACCACAAAGGGTCTATAGCATGCAGTTTTGCCTTGCATTTTCAAAAGAGGTTGTTTCCACGCATCAAACCCTTGACCTCTAGGTCACACAACGACAACTATACTATTTAGGTTCACATATTATTTTGTTAGAAGGTATGGAAAAACTCATTTATGACAGTTCGGTTTTTTTGGAGAATATTTTATCAAAGAAGTTCTGTGAAACCTATGGTCCATGGACATGTCAGAAATTGTTTCGATACACGTGGACACATACCTGAAGACAACTGACTTGACTTCTTGTTCGTAAATTTCTGTTTTTGGCTTCTGTTTTAAAAGTAAGAGTTTTCATTTTTTAGACATGTTTCCTCTTATATGTCATTAACAAAAGCATTTCTGCAGGTTTCTAACAGGATTTTTCTTTGTCTTATTGACTTCTCTTATTCTCCTTTATACAAAACAAGCTTTTTTATATTTAAAAAAAGATAACTGTTCCTTATCTTTCAGTTTGAAAAAAAAAAAAAAACACTTACTTTATCAGTAAGAAAATCCTGCATACCGTATCAATGAGAGAGAAAACCATACTTTCTTCATATTTTTACATACCTACTCTTATCTCTCTTTATCTTCTGATAAAAGATGACTCTATCAAGAAAGGCTTTCTTTAATTTTTATTTTTATTTTTTTTTACTCTGCTAATACCTACCTTATCTCTTTTTAAATTCTTATAAAGGATGACTCTGTTAAAATTTTCTCCACAAGTTTCAAGTTCTGTATACAAGCCACATTTACGGACAGTTAAAAAATCCTCTAAGATTGTATCTTACCTACTGTACCTACTTTCTTTATTTCACCCATTTGTATACATACACTATATATATATACATTCTTCAATCTCCTAATCACACTTCCAAAGTCACCTATGTACGCTATGAACCAAATGAATAGTGCAAAATCTCCTGTACATCTAAACTATCACACTCATTTAAACAAATGAAATCAATAAAGTATTCACTTAAAGGCAGCCTCTTTCACAGTCTGTCTGAAACACTTACACCAGTTCCTCTGAGAGGTCTCGAGTCTCTTGAAATGCTACTATGTGACAACCCAGCCTGACTTTATACCGTTTTAGGTTATTGCAAATAGCTTCTTGTATCTCTTAGAAACAAGAGGTCCCAAGAAGAATTTCACGAATATATGCTTTTGATAATTTCTAGCATAAGATTCTTGATCTCTTCTCTCCCTTCTACAGGTTCCTCAAGTGAACTGAGCCTGTTGTCCTTTTTCCATTAGCTAAGCTGTGCTAAAGAGTAGTTCTAGACCATAAAGCTCTAAACTTTACCCTCCCAACTAAGCTTCCTCCCTTTCTATAGTTTCTATGAACTGATTTTAATATCTCCACTTTGCAGTATTTCCCGCTAGAGTAACAAGCAGGCTTCCTCTAAGGCACTAACCTCCTCTAGCTTGAATAGAATCTCCTCTTTCTTACCATTTCATCCTATCATACAAGGTTTTGCATATTTATTCTAGAGTTCTTCCATTACTCTCTGAAGCCCAGCACACTTGACCAAGCATGTTGAATTTAAATACATTTGGGTCATCAAGTGCAGCTTAAAATCTCAAGTAATATACCATCCTGCAAGGTATCAAATCAACCTCCACTCATAGTCCCCAATGACCCCAGAGTGTCTTATTATGGTCTCATACAATCATAAGCAAACTTCCTTACAGCCTTCGATGTGAATTGGTATGACCTTTAACTACCACTTGCTTCAATAAGGTTTTACACAACCTTAAGTAGCACGTGGCATTCAATATAGTCATGTACAACTTTAACCAGCCTTAGTCAAAGTCTTACACTAACTACTACTACTCGTCTTATTTCCTAGTACCACTTTATACATAGTAGGGCAGCCATATCAAAAAAATCACACTCAACATTTTCCTCACCTTTATTTGAACACATTTTGACATTTCAGGCATACAATATTTATGGCAAGTATGTGTGACAGCAGATTATTATTTACTATATTTGCCAGGTCAAGAAGAAGATCAACCATTTCTTTCTTGGAATAGTGAGTGGACTTGATCCCATAGTTTCTGGCTTGTGAAGCAAGATCCTAACCAACTTGGATAAGTGCTCAAGAAAACAAGATCCACCTCACTAAATGTTAATAATGTTGCTTCCGATCTTCAACCTTTTTCTTTAACATCCATTAACGATCCACACAGTGAGAATTATCAAAGCTATCCTTCTCGGCTAGCCTACATTTGCAAGGGGGGCACATTAGAGGACCACGTACAAACATTATATTCCCATCCTTTCTCCATCAAGATATGACTTGATTATTCATTATATACCAACATCTCTCCTGATTTCTTTAAACATATGTAGAACCACACTAAATTACTCATCTATCAAGCTTTTTTCCTCCTTAGACAATTGATAGAGAAATATAGGGAGAGGACTTTCACATGGTCTTTATTGACTTAGAAAAAGCTTATGATAGGGTCCTGCGAGAGTTAATAATCTAGGTGTTGGGCAAGAAAGGTGTTTCATAGGGATACACTAACATAATTAAGGATATGTATAAGGGAGAGATAACAAATATTAGGACAACTCATAAAGAGACTAATGATTTCCCCATCACCCTAGGATTGCACCAAGGATCGGCATTGAACTTGTACCGCTTAACGTTGGTTATGGATGAGTTAACGAAACATCTATATGAGGAGATTTCATGGTACGTGTTATTTGCAGATAACGTAGTTTTTGTTAAAGTGGAGCCAAGAGAGAGAGATAGAGAGAAACCCTTAGAATGGGTGAATGTGTGTTGGTGATTTTGCACCTCACACTTAACACATATAATTTAGGCCCATGTGGTCTGCCCCTTCCCCGAACCCCACATAAGTAGGAACTTCGTGCACCGGGGCTGCCCTTTTTTACTTAACACATATATATACTAAACAAGGATAGTTACATGCTTCTAACTGTACAATGTGGGACTAAAAATAAAACAAAACTAAGGCTAAGGCTAAGGCTAAGTAAAGCTATACAATACAATGCTATATTCAACACTCCCCCTCAAGCTGGAGCATATAAGTCATATGCACCAAGCTTGTTACAAATGTATTTAATTCGGGGTCCTATGAGAGATTTCGTGAAGATGTCTGCTAGTTGATCATTTGAATTGACAAAGCTAGTAGCAATACATTCCGACAAGATCTTTTCTCTAATAAAATGACAATCAACTTCTATGTGTTTGGTCCTTTCATGGAAAATGGGATTAGATGCAATATGTAAGGCTGCTTGATTATTACATATTAGCTTCATACTTCCATTATCTCCGAATTTCATCTCTAGGAGTAGTTGTTTCAGCCAAATAAGTTCACATGTTGCCAAAGCCATGGCTCGGTACTCAGCTTTGGCACTGCTTTTCCAAGATACTAAGTTACCTCCAACAAAAACACAATATCCTCTAAAGGAGAACCAGCCCAGTCAGCATCTGTGTACCCAACAATTTGAGTGTGGCCTTTATCTTCATATAAAACACCTTGACCTAGTGCTCCTTTAATATGTCGAAGAATGCAAGCTACAGCATCCCAATGACTATCACCCGATGAATGTAGGAATTGATTGACTACACTTATAGCAAAAGAGATATCTGGTCGAGTAATGGTGAAATCATTCAGTTCGCCCGCAAGTCTTCCGATATCTTCCAGAGTCTGCTAGAGGCTCCCCCTGTCTTGGTACAAGCTTAACATTCAAGTCCATGGGTGTGTCCACGGGCTTACAATCTAACAAACCAGTCTCTTCCAAGATGTCTAAAGCATATTTTCTTTGTGAAATGGCAATACCTATACTAGACTAAGCTACCTCAATTCCCAGAAAATACTTCAATTTTCCCAAGTCTTTAGTCTGAAAGTGATGGAAGAGATGTTGTTTAAGTTTCTGAATGCCATCCTGATCACTGCCTATGATGACAATGTCATCCACATAAACCACTAGATAGATACACTAACCCGAAGAGTTGTGCTGATAGAAAACAGAATGATCTGCTTCACTTTGAAGCATTCCAAATTTCTAAATAATTGAGCTAAATCATCCAAACCATGCTCGAGGACATTGTTTTAAACCGTATAGAAAACGGTGCAATTTGCACACTAAACCAGACTCCCCTTGAGCAACAAAGCCAAGCAGTTGCTCCATATAAACTTGCTCTACTAGATCACCATGAAGGAAAGCATTTTTAATATCCAGCTGGTAAAGAGGCCAATGCCACATAGCAGCCATGGAGAGGAATAATGGAACAGAGGCAGCCTTTGCAACTAAGAAAAAGGTGTCACCATAGTCAAGACCATAAATCTAAGTATAGCCCTTAGCCACTAGGCGGGCTTTAAGTTTATCAACTTGTCCATCATAACTCATCTTAACAGTATATATCCAACGGCAACCCACTATAGGTTTACCACGTGGTAAAGGAACCAAGTCCCAAGAACCATTCATATGCAAAGCAGTAATTTCATCTACCATGGCTTATCTCCACCCAGGATGTGAAAGAGCCTCATTCGTGCTTTTAGGAGCAGAAATAGAGAACAAGAAGGAAACAAATGCATAATAAGATGAAGATAATCGATGGTAACTCAAAAAAATTATAGATAGGATGAGAAATACAAGTAGATCGATCACCTTTTCGAAGAGCAATAGGCAAGCTATCAACCGAATGTAGGGCCGAAGTATGTGAGCTGATGGGACAAGGAGATTGTTATCAGGGACTTCAGTGGAACTTGCAACAGCTTCAAGAAAAGGCCGACGATGATAAACTTGAAGAGGACGAGAAACATCATCCATGGGCATGGAAATATAAGGAAGAGGTAAAATTTCAGAAATGGAGTGGCTCAATAGTGGATGAGAAGAATGGTAACTGCTCAAAGAAAGTTACATCTATTGAAGAAGATATCGATTAGTGTCAGGAGAATAACAACAATACCCCTTCTGAAGCCTGGAATATCCCAAAAAAGATGCATTTTGTGGCCTTGGCGGAAAGCTTATTTTTCCCAAGTGCAAGGTTGTGTACAAAACAAGTACATCCAAAAACACGAGGAAGAAGATAAAGAGGTTGTGTGGGAAAGAGAATAGAATGGGGAATCTGATTGTGTAACACAAAAGAAGGCATATGATTAATTAAGTAGCAAGCAGCGAGAACAACATCCCCCTAGAAACGAAAAGGAACATGACTGTGAAGAAGTAAATTGCTAGCTGTCTCTATGAGATGACGATTTTTGTGTTCAACTACATCATTTTGTTGAGTGTGGGCACATGATGACTGGTGAAAAATTCCTTATTAAGACATAAAAGAAGAAAAAGGTGCAGAAAAATATTCTCGTGCATTATCACTACATAAAACATGGATATCAACATTAAATTGAGTTTAAATTTCAGCACAAAATTTCTTAAAAATTGAGAATAATTCAGATCGATTCTTCATACGGAATAACCAAGTAGAATAATCGTCAATAAAAGTTACAAAGTGCTAAAAACCCAAACTAGAAATAGTACGACTAGGACCCCAAACATCAGTGTAGACAAGTTCAAAGAGAGACATAGCCCGATGATTGAGATGCTTTGGAAACGAAACACGAGTATGTTTTCCAAGCTGACAAGACTCACACTCAAGAGAAGACAAAGTAGAAAAATGTGGGACCATCTTTTGAAGTTTGGAGAGACTAAGATGGCCCAAACAATTGTGAATAAGGGTAGGAGAATCAATGGAGATGCAAATGACAGGAGTTGCAGGTAATGTTAAATGGTAAAGGCCTTAAGACTCATATGTTGTACCAATCGTCTTCCTCATACCCCGATCTTGCAAGATTACAGATTTATCAGAAAAAGTGGGAGAGCAATTAAGAGTGCGGGTCATTTTACTGATGGAAATAAGATTAAACGGGTACTCAGGTACATAAAGTACAAAGGTGAGAGGAAGAGTAGGAAGGGGATGAGCCAAACCAATTCCTTTAGCTACAGTTTTGAAACCATTGGCTAGAGTGACAGTAGGTAAAGTAGAAGAACAAGTAAGAGAGGAGAAAAGGTGTTTGTTACCAGATATGTGATCAGAAGCTCCAGAGTCTAGAATCCACGGGCCAATAGAAAAAGACTGAGTAAAGCAAGCACTAGGATTACCAGTCTGAGCAACGGAAGGAATGAAGGATGACTTGGCTGCCTAATACTGGAGGTACGCATCATAATCACTACCAGTCAAGGTAATATTCTGAGATGTGGAGCCCTCAAATGAGTCAAGTAACTAGGTGTCAGATGACTGGACGATGTTAGCAGTGCAAGGAGGTGGCCAGTGTAGTCGGTAACACCGATCCCAAGTGTGTCCAATCTTATTATAGTATGTGCACTAAGGACGTTGTCCTCGATTACAACCACTGCCACCGCCACCGCCACCTCTAGTGTTTGCCTGAGAAGCCAAAACTAAGGAATCTGAAGGGCCATCAAAAGTAACTGTCTGAGTAGAGGAGATACGCAATAAGCAGGCAAATACTTCATTCAATGAGGGCACCGAAGGGTTAGCCAGAATTTGATCTCTAACGGATTCAAGGTCAGGGCGGAGCCCAATGAGAATCAACACCATGAAAAACTTATCAGTCTATGTTTGTTGGGCTTCTACACCATCAGGAGGTATCAGAGACAAGAACTCCTCCTTGAGGGATGCAATCTTTCCTATGTAAGTCAAAAGATCCATGTTCTGTTGTCTAACACGAACAATGTTAGAAATAACTTTGTAAAAACATTGAATATCATTCGTGTATAAGCCCTTAGCCTAGGTCCAAATTTTCAAACATGTTTTACAGGGGCAAAGATTATGTAAAACTTTGGGATCCACGAATTGCCTTAAAAGGCTGCATAATTGTGCATCAATCTTTTTCCATTGCACTTTGTCTACAACAGAAATATCTTCCTCTTTCTTGACCAAATGGTCTTCATAACCTTGACCCATAAACCATAATTCCACAGAGGCAGACCAAGACAGATAATTTTCACTACCAATTAATTTCTCCAAAGTAATAACAGGAGATCCAAAAATTACAAAAGTGAAAATACCATTTTTAGAAGCCATGATTACTTGTCTGGGTGGTCTGCGGCGAAGATCGGCAGCAACAACAATCAGGCTGCAGTAGCGGCGATCTGGGAACGCCAGAGATGACAGAGGGATGACCGGTAAAGAAGCATGGTAGCCAAAGGAATTGCCGGAATGGATACACGGCCAAACCAAAAGGGGGAAAAAAAAAAAAAAAAAGGAGAAGGTAAATAATTAGGGTTTCTCTTATGGCTCTGATATTATGTTAAAGTGGAGCCAAGAGAGAGAGAAACCCTTAGAATGGGTGAATGTATGTTGGTGATTTTGCACCTCATACTAAACACATATATATACTAAACAAGTGGGCCCACTACCCCTTTTTCTCTCTGCCTGACATATGCTCCCTAATACTCCTGGAAGCACCATATAATTCCTTGACAGATAGACAAACAGAGAAAGAGAGACGTAAAGAAATAATCTGCACAAATTAGGGTGTCACGTGCCACCTGACAATCTGTGTTTGATGGCATCTGATTGTGTTGCTTCACACCATTACTACCTGGCAAGACAAAAGCTCCACTGCTTTAGTATGACCCTCAAGGTCCTCATGATTTTCCCCTAGGGTCATGATACCATTCCTTGGTGATGTCTTCTGCTCTTGAGGATGCATGGATGTGCACCTACTTTTCAGTAAAACTTCCCACATTGGCAGGCAATCAAGTTGTTTGGCAGATAGGTTATGACTCCCACCAGGAGCTGGTCAGTGGTTCCAACAAAGCTACATCTTTGTTTCCTTTTATGGCATTAAAGTAGGGTAGACCAGCTTCAGGTCACATTTGCCTATTGTTCTCAATGGTTTAGAGTTATCTGAGCTCCAGATGTAATATTACTAGTTAACAAGCATTGTCCTATGACATAAGCCTAATAAAAGGAAAAAGAGTGGGAAGAACATATCCATGTAAAACTAGTAGTAAGATAAGAAGTCACGGGATGTCATGATGAATGCTACTCTAATACAGCATTCCATTTGTTTTTAACTTGTGCATATCAACAAATTTTTCTTGATGATTTTGCAAACAGAATCAGTTGAGCAGAAAACCATACCTTAGTTATGCAATAATATGTAGATCCTGATTCCCAAATGCACCGCATTATGACATACTCCCGATCACTACAGAAAAATGGAAACTGCAGTTTGCAGAATGATAATAGACATTAAGCAATGGTCAACCTTAAATATATAACTTGAAAACATAATTAAATCTCAGTACCTTCCGGATCCAGTGAACAATCATTGTTCCTATGCTAGGACATTCACCTAGGGTCCTGAAGTAGATAAGCACATCATCCCATTTTGTTCTGAACTCATCATCCCAAAAGAAGTCTCTTATCAACTCAGGTGTTACATTCTCAAAAACTGTCCTGGTACGGTACTGTGTGGGGCCAAACTGGTCAAAAGAACAAAGTGTATAGGTCAGACATAAATTTACAGAACTCAAAACTGTCCTCCATTCAGGGAATTTCAAGCATCTAGAACCAACCTCTTCCTATGCGAGATCCTAAAAGCATCATTTTGGAAGAGGATAAATTGAATCCATAAACAGCAATTGGAATTCTGCTTCTCATATATTTCATAACTAAGAAGATGATTAGTTTTCCAAGAAAAGGACAAAATGAAGAATGAAATGTGTATTCCTGCACGGCCACTTACCTGTATGTGTTTTTTGTGTTGTCGCATGTGTGTGTGTGTGTGTGTGTGTGTGTGTGTGTGTGAGAGAGAGAGAGAGAGAGAGAGAGAGAGAGAGAGAGAGACTATATAAGTGAGTAAACCTCTGCCCCAATAAATTCTGTCTCACCTATAATGAGCATCCTTCATGGTCTCTAATTATATGCCCCACAACCCAGCTGGACCTAGGTTTATCAAGCTAGGACCACCAAAATTCAGTTCAACGTGCAGATGCCAACCACAAAGCATCCATGCGCAAAAGAATCGATTATGCATAGGTGGGCCAACTTGAATGGTTCACATATAGCCATAAGCAGCAATGGTAGACTCAGAGAGGATAATGTGCAGGTTGATAAAAATCTAGTCATTGGCGAAGGAGTTAGAGACCAAAACTGGGGCCCAGCTGATTGGCTAGCTGAGATTTTAGGTAGTCGTTAAAGGAACAGGCAATGGAGATACCAGTCAGGCTTCGCAGCTGCTCTTTTTGTTGTTGAGTAGAAAGGGAGAGAGAGTTTTCAGCCAGACATCCAGATATCCTTGGAAAGTAATACATTAAATTTACCTAGTATGAGTGTGTACACTTCCGCCCCAATAGATTCCGTGTCACCTATAATGACCCTCCCTTTCTTGGTCTTTAAGTATGCCCAACAGACTAGCTGGACTTAGATTTATCAAGCTAGGACCACAAAAGTTCAGTTCAACACGCAGATGCCACCACAAAGTATTCATGGGCAAAAGAATCAATAATGCATAGCTTAGGTCAATTTCCATGGTTCATGTTAAGTTTTAAAGGAGTGATGATGGACTTGAAGAGGAGAATTTGGAAGTTGATAAAAATGTAGCCAGGGGCAAAGGAGTTAGCACCATAAACTGGGGGCCAGCTGGGAAAGTCAAGATTGGTTTGCTGAGATTTTAGGCAGTCGTTAAAGGAATAGGCAATGGAGATACCAATGAGGCTTCTCAGCTGACCTTTTTATTGTTGGGTAGAAAGAGAGAATTTCATCCAGACATCCATATCTCTTTACAAAGGAAAACTTTACATCTACCTAGTATGAGTCCCTAAACCTCTGTCCCAACAGATTCCGTCTCATCTATAATGACCACCCTTTTATGGTCTTTATGTATGCCCAACAGACTAGCTGGACTTAGGTTCATCAAGCGAGGACCACCAAAGTTCAGTCCAACATGCAGATGCCAACCACAAAGCATCCAAGGGGAAAATAATTGATTATGCATAGCTGGGCCAACTTGAATGGTTCATGTTAAGTCTTAAGCAGTGATGGTGGACTTAGAAAGCAGAATTTGGAGGTTGATACAAATGCAGCCATGTGCAAAGGAGTTGGCACCAAAAAAAGGAAGCCACCTGGGAAAGTCGATATTGGCTCACTGATTTCTTGTAGTCGTTAAAGGAACAGGCAATGGAGATACCAATGAGAATTCTTAGCCGACATTTGGCTGATGACACTGTGACCTTGCAAAAAGCATGGAGGCACAAGTCAAGGAATAATGAGACCAAAATTCTGCTCGAAAGCACCATAGTTGAGTCAGTGACACCAAGCAATTGTTCCTTCAAAATACCTCAAGGGCTGCATAGCATAATAGCGTTCCAACACTGATCAAAGGCCAACGAAGCCACCAAATCATCAATGGACTCAGACATAGTCCAGGTAACATTGAACTTCAAAAAATGAGACCATAACTCACTAGCCACTTTGTAGTTAATTAGAGATGGCAACTTCTCAGAATCCTCTAAGCACCTCAGGCACCAGTTAATCAAGGATCCAAGATGAGGTGATCAAGCATGAGAATCTTGTCAAGACAACAATTGTTCAGCGCAAGTTCTTGCAGCACCATGTTCAACCCCTTGTCACCGCTAAAATATGGCCACATATCTCACCATGACAGACACCCATATCCATATTTCCCATTAGCAGACCACCTATACATGCTAGATTGACAAAGACAACAGGACTCCAATTTCCCTGGCATAATGATAAGTATCAAACCCTCACGCTCAAAAAATGATAGATAGAACTGTATCGCCCAGGATATCCTTCCCTTGCTGATTACATGGAAATGTAGCCATCACATCCTTGTCAACAGCAACCTTGTAGAGTCTGTCGTGGCCAACCATAAGAAGAGTCTGAGCATAGAAGATTCAAAAGAAAGGAATATGTAGCCATTACATCCCTATCAAAAGCAATCTTGTAGAGTTTGCCATAGCCAACCATAAGAACGGTCTGAGTGTACAAGATTCGTAAGAAGAAGAATATGTTCTTCTAAGCCATGATTTCAGTGCCCTTAATAAAACCAATGAGCCTTCAATAAAGGCCAAATCATCTACCAGTCCCATCAGAATGCTGATCAGCTAATACTACCCCTCCCTCTAAAGAGATATTTCCTCACAAGTACCTCTCCATGCATCATTATCATCCTCATAAAATTCCCATTAGCCATTTACTTTATGTGTTCTTAGTTAACTGGTTTCAACCACTAACCCAATGCCACCCTCATTTGATTTGCAAACCACGTCCTAGGTAACGAGGTCATGTTTTCTGCAATCAACCTTTGCAATTCCAAAGGGACTCAAGCTGAACTATATTTGAAAATGTCAACCTTGAATAACTTTGGAAGGCCTTGCTTTCATGAGGTGAGTTTCTTATCAATGTGAACCACTAGGTCTAGAGAAACCCAGCAAGCCTCCCAACACAAAGGGATACCTCAAACAAGAACTCCAAAGAGAACATTCCCCCCAACCCAATTATCCAAGGTGCTTGGCCGGTTCATACTCCATCACCACAGATATTAAGCAAATTACTCCCCGACAATAATGGCTTCGTGTCATCCGAATGGAGCATTCAAAATCTACTCTAGGACTCAAAAGCACCACATAAGATGAGAATACAATTGGCATATATTGTAAACTGGTACTCTGAAGCTGGGATCATCCATCTGGAACCCTCTATCAGCCAACGAGAGGATGCATGGTTCAACACCTTCCTCAAAACCTCATCCAGGAACTAGGGGAGAGGTCTCCTTACTGAACCATGAAAAAGCTTTTCCAATTCCATTCACCAGAATGGAAAAGCAAGTAAAAGATAACTAGTTACTCATCCATCCTTTTCCATCAACACTAAATCCCATATGATCAAGAAGGTACTATAGCCCACCTTAGTCTGCCCCTTTTATAGGAGAGCCCCTAGCATGATATAGGACAGCATGCAAAATGACCTAATCTATCTGCTAAGATCACATCAAAATTAATTTAAATAAGAAAACATAAATTAAACTACGACGAACACTTCAACACGCAGAAAATCAGTCTTAATTAGCATGAATAGCCTACAATAGTTATAGGATTTGCAGACTGCCCCAAATCTCTACTGATTAAGGTAAGATCGAAGTTTCAATCCTGATCATCCCTCTAATTGACAAACGATCCTGATTAAGCTTCAAATCTAGGTTCAGGAATTTTGTGCAGGATAAGAATTCTAGGTTATTACTAATGCAAATCACATAACCACATGCAGCTCAAAAATCGCCTTTTAAAAGACTTTAAAAGACAAGGTAGAAAAGTACAGACTTACAGAACAGGATAAAATAAAAGTGATTCAGCCATGTACCGAAAGTGGCTTCACGCCCACAGGAAGGAAGCTAGAACAAGGAACCACCAAGTCTAACAAAATTTTCATTCACTCTTCATCGAAAACTACTCAAACAAGAGAGAAAAAGATCTTAAGTAGGGGACACCCAACCTCAATCTAGAAAAAGATAAAATTGCCCCTACTTAAGTCACAACACACTAAGAAACCTAATACCTTAGTGGTAAATATCCCAAGTAAATTAAACTATAACAAAACATAAAAAAAACGGTGGGATGAAGGTCCCCATCATGGTACTCCAATAATGAGACTCAATGTGCCCATGGGAGTGAGATGAGCACACTCTCATGATCATCAATCTATCACCGGCAATAAACAGCTCTAAGACTTCAAAATAAAGTAATCCATCACCAATCTAAGTCTAGGAGATTGTTGAAAAAAAATAGAAAGTCAAGAAGAAAATGTCTAAAAGAAATCTTCTACAAGAAATCTATAAGATTAATAGGTCCAGTATCAAAGCAGCCTAATTCTTCTACCCATTGAACATATGAGCAATGAACTGGAAACCAACTGACCCCCCTCGAAGCACTCCTCCAGGACTGCCATCACAATGTCTTTGAGAATGCATGGAGAATCATCAAAAAGAAACCAACGACAAATAGCATGGAAACTATCTACAGTCTTAAAACCAATTCAGAATAGTAAATTTTCTCTCTTTGTGATCTAAAACGTAGAGAAAATACCTTAGAAACTCGGAAAGTTTGTTATTAGATAGTTTTACTTACATTTTAAGGCGGCAAATAGCACGGGAAATTATTACTGTTCCACAATAACTTAAACCATGATTCTATTCCCATCCCAAACTCACCTCGGGTATCAACAATTTATTCTGGAATTAGGTTCCACAGAATCATCAAGAGAAATAACAATAGCGGATTGAGCGTCCCACAGCTGTTAAGGTTTTTGCAATCCAATGCCCAGGAACGATGAAGGGTTTAGAGGTTGCAAACCTTGAGAGGCTTGCATCATTTTTATGTGGAAGAAAGCCTAAAATACTCAGAACTCTCATCCTTAAGGATGCATACAGAGTAACAGATTTCAAACTTATGACTTTTTTTCTGAAAGGACATCCCAGCTTTCAGTTTAATTTGCATTGGGTAAAAGCTTCATGTATTTGCACATTGGGCAATGACACAGCTTCTTTACAAGTGCGATTGCTAGGCCTTAATAAATGTTTTTTTGTACCATCATTCAGTGGAGGACTCCAAAAAAGACTTAAGATCTCCTAGGGCTGCCTGGTTGCCCGATAGATTTTTGAGGGGTAACACAGATTTTTCAGGGGTAACACCTTATGCAATGCTACCTTTACTTCCAGGTAGTCTGTTCTGGATTACTTTTACTGGCTCTTATTTGTACATCCATAAATAGCATTTTAACTTCAAGAATCAAGAAAAAGAGCAGTTACACTTCTAAGTTGTTAAGGAAGCATTTTATTCTAAAGTATTTGAAGTTGTTGCACATTATTTGGGTCATATTTTGCTCAATTTGTGGAGTTGTATCCATGAAGTTTTTCATGGTTTGTCTGAGATCCATTTGAGTGATCCATGAGCCAAGGCAACATATGAACCCGATCTGCCAGTCAGATTTTGATAGTGACTTTGGTATCCCAATCTTGTTCCAGATTCGCGATGCAACAGCATGGATTTGATCTTGAGCAGCATTTTTCAGCATAAGAAAGATGACATGTGAAAGGCATGCCGTGTCTGCCAAGAGTGTTCTAGTGATCAAATTTTTTGGGATCTCATGTGCAATAAACAAATAAATACTCTAGAATTTCTTGCAAATAAATACTTTAGAATAGAACACATCCAGGATGTTTATCTTGCAGTCAAACAGACTTTAAATGTGCTCAAAGTTCTAGACCCAAGCCTATTTAATTAATTACTAGTTAAGTGTGTTCCTCACTTCCTCACCAATTGCTTAAATCAATGAACTAAGGGGGAACCAATTTAAAATTAAAATCAGCATCGCTTGGTGTAGGTCATTTTCATTTTTCTGGTAGGTAAGATGGAATTGAACCAGCAACCTCAAGGTGAGCTTTTTGTATTTCAACCATCAAGTTACAGGGCAAACCCTTAACAAAATATAACTTGGGGCTACGATTTCAACACAAGACCTCCTAAACTACAATAAAATCCTACCCATCTATTATCCTTCAATTCGTCTCTCTAATAAACATTTTATTGGTTTCTTTGGCTAGAGCAGGGGTTCAAAGACATAATCTCATGATAGCAGATGTCATTGTTGATTGATTTTTATTTTTATTTTATTTTTTGGTTTTAGTGTAGTTACACAGCACACATTGAATGGTCTGTTTTTAGATTATCTAATTTATCTTCAGCTAACAGATCAAGTATTTTCCTCCTTAATGAGATCCGACATTCAAAAAGAAATGAGCATTTTATTGGTCTTTGTAGTTGGTAAGTAGTCCACCAAGTAGAAAGATAAGATAACATAATTGAAATCCTGATCTGCAGAATTGTGCAGGCATTGCAGAAAAGCCTTTCCTTTTCAATTGCTAATGTCCTCTATAAATTAAAGAATCTATATTCTTTTACTGACTCCCACAAAATCACTGATAAAAGATGCATCCTTCAGTCTATTTCCATTCCTTTTACATTGTTTTATTAGTGAAGAGTCATTCTCTCAAAATGCCATCCCCCAAAGTTCAAACTCTGAACCATGAATATCAAATAAAGAAGCCCAAGTAAACTTGTTCTTACTACAAACTGATAAGTAGATAATGCCAAACCAATAACAAAACAATCTATCCATCCTAGTGTAAACTAAACAATGTAAATCAGAAAACCTAATCTCCCAACCACTTTGAAAGAGATTTTATGATGGTAAAGCAAAAGTAAATGGGCTAAGTTCAGCTCATATGAATCAAAATCAAGAAACAATTCTAAAGGCAGTTTGACAGGAGCTTTGCTACCTCCAGATCACGACGCCAAGCTTGGTACAACAGTGTAGGAGTGGATTGGTCCATCATCAACTGCCATGCCGGACCACCGTCAGTCCCATCATTGTAGGACAAAAAGATATCCAAATCATTTTCATTCACAACTGCTCCCTCATCTTCGTCATCAGATGTCGCTTGGCTGCAATAAACGCAAACAACAACAACAACAAACAATTTAATCACACTCACTCATCAGAAGAGAAGACCACCAAGCTTTTGATACCGGAAAATGAAATGCCAATGCTCAAATTCAGCCCCTCAGAAACAAATTCTAATGCTCAGGAAAAACTAGTACAAAACAAAAGCTGCCAATTGACAAACAAAATGAAGACAGAAGGCTAAAAAAGGAATTTTCTCAGATAGAATACACTCAAAGAAAACTTTCCAAATTCGTCCAAACCAATCAAAATAACGAAAATAATTACCCTCTTCGATCATCCACAGATAGTTCCTGCGACGTGGATTCCTCCACCGATTTGGAAGAAACTTTCCATCTTCTGAGGATTCTTTTCAACAGAGAAAAAACAGAAAAAACCGTCAAGAAAGCAATCCAAACGCGTCTCACACCAAAACCGGGAGGTGTCGTCCACACAATTCGAGATCTGCTCTTGACGGCCAAGAAAAAGAGTGCCGCAGCCCAACGAGGTCGCCATGACCATCCAAGAAGCAAACCTGCTAAGACAGCTAACCAGAAGGAGACAAACTTCCCGATTAGGACGCTGGAAACCGTCTCCGGTGAGGCGATTTTCGAGGTGAGGTCTGGCAGGAAATCCATGGAAGATTTTGGAACATTGGAAAACCCTCGTAAAGGTTACGCTGATGAATGGATGTGAAATCGAGAAATGGAGACGGTTTACAGAGTGGAGACGGAGATGAGGGGATTTTCTTGTACACGTTGTTGTTGCGGTTGATGGAAAAGCATTGTTTGTCTTTTTGTTTAGATTTGCTCGGTCTTCTTCTTCGTGATCTCAAGAAAACAATAATTTGTGGTGGGGAATCGACTTTTCTTTCTTTCTTTAATAATCTCGCGCGTTTTTTTTGTTTTTTCTTTTTCCTTTTTTCTGTTTCAAGAATTTTCCCCTCTCTTTTATTTTACAAGAGCTATTTTTAAATGGGAGAAAATAGAGGCGTGCTTGTTTATTGCAAAACAAAATTGTTAAAGAAGTGGAGGGGACTGCTTCCACGCTTTTGAGCGTGGACTCACTGGGTATTTATCTTATGTTAGAGTCTTTTCTGAAAAGGAAAATTCTATTTCCGGGCTTTTCCCGAGAGTTAAACCCAATCTAAGAGGTTGATTGGTCACTTGTCTGCAGAGGGCCCTCAACCGGAGTCAATGTCACTATTATATGCTGTAGGTCCAAATTGCCCTTTTGTCTCTTACAAAGATGGAGGTTCTCGCCAGGGATTGTGATTCTGATGAAGCGACGAACGAAAAAATTTGTTGTCCTTGGTGTAGGAGCAAGAAACCCTGGAATTGCAATAAAAATGACCTATTGTTTTTACTTTGATTTCATTTTCAACACCCACAAATGCAGCATCTCCATGGCTTAAAAAAGCTACCTTTCGTAACAAGGTTACTGATTCTCCACTGATGAGAGAAACTTCAGCGAATTCTGTGCATTTATATTTGACCAACACGGTGTATGAAATTTGAATCCTATAACCCTCGAAGGCCCAATTGAATTCAAAAACATAATACTCACTGCGAGAATCCCAAAGAAATTCGCCGAATATCAACGAGAACAATGATCCTACAGCTGCTTCGGCGCTTCCAGTGAACATTCCCAGCTGGTCGAAAATTCTTCAAGAAGATTGTAGAAATTGCAGAAGATATGGAATTCCATCGTATGATTTTTTGGCAAAGAAAATGACAATGATCGGTTATTTTTCTCTGCACCAAGGACTCTTACAGGGAGGGATTTGAGTGGGTTAGGAATACGATTTGGGAAGACAAGGGGTTTCCAGGAGTACATGAAAGGAGAGAAAAGGCCTACTTGTGGAATTGGTGCTGAGGGCCCACTTTTACATGGTGGGCAATTGAACCCCTCTCGTGGCTCATCCAAACTCTACATTTGATATATAATGGTCAGAGCTTGTGGTTGATTCAAACGCTTCATTTGATATATAATAGACCAAAATTTACATTAATTAATTAGGCAATGTAGTATCCAACAAAATACATTTTAGTTATTCGACGTAGAAAATCATGTCATATTCCACATTCAATGTCCTAAATATATCGATCGTAATTTGGGTTCCCCATATGTTTGGAGGTCTATAGAAACATTCTACAAGGTGCCAAGATTGGTCATTTAGATCGTCACACAAGGTGTACACAATTATAAAACCCATTTGGGGTATATTTAACCTATAATAAAATGTGATTATGGCCTCCAAAAATACAAGTGAGACCCGAACTATGATTTAGGTATTCGAGTCATCAAATGTGGAAATTTGATATGATTTTAAATGTCCAAAAATAGCTAAAATATATTTCAGTTGATGCTAACTTGCATAATTTACATATTTTGGACAATTATAGATCTAACATGGGGTTTGGATAATAAGATGGTATCAGATAAAGAAAGCACATTTTGTGAAATAAAATTATGTTTTATGGGCCTTATGCATGAAGTGGATTTGATAAAGTAGTGACTGAGATATAATTAGAAGAACATGGTCTTTGATATTCTTCCAAAGCTAAGAAAACTTCTGGTTAGGGAAGAAATGCAGGGACCTTCAAGATTGCAGCTTGTACTTCTGCTATTAATTATGCAACAGATGATGGTCAAGATAGTCTTCTCACTCAAGCAACACACCAAGCAATTCAAAGAGAGGGTCTGTAAACAATTCGTAGTCTATAACGCACCGAAGAGGCAGTCTATTCCTGAAATACGGCCATTACTATGAGCTAGTAGCCACCTTCTCAAAATTGGTAAGATGAAATATTGCTTTACTGAAGGAGTGGCATCATTAAGCTCAACCTAAGTTTTCAGTCAAATTTGACTAAATGTCCATGTGAAAACTCTAGGGAACAAACTATATCTTACCAATTGTGCGCAAATGAATGGACTACTTGGATGTTCTGATGCCAAATGTGAGATGCATCGTTGGGCATTCCACCTATTTGAGTTTTTCATTGGTGCAAGCCGATAACTTTTAGAAAGTAACCCACACACCTTCTCCTAATGTATAATGCAATCCTTAATGGGATGTAGGGTGCAACCTCCAACATGACCTATTGTTTTTAGAGGAAAAAGAAACAAGAAACAAGGAAGGGGATAGCGATCCACCAATGTGATCATTTAGTAGAAGCTGTTACAGTGATGTCCTGGGATTTTAGAAATAGATTTTCTAAATATTTTTGAAAATTTGTCAAGATAGATCCTTGAATTTTTTTTAATACACTATATATAATATTTTTTTTTAAACTACTACTTTAAGCCTAAGTACTGCTAACAAATCTACATAATATATATCAAATTAATAGTTGATATATTTCAGCTAGTCAAGACCTACTAGTCACAGCCAAAATACTACTTAGTTCAATCACAATATAAAAAGTTCAATTGTTATAATTATTTACAAATTGACTAATGTCTTCAAATAAAATAAAACTATTCCTAGTTATTCATACTTTAAAACTCTAAGTCTTCTCAATCTCCTACACATTAATCCAAAGTTATGTTCTTCTATGCTTCACATGTGAGGTGGTTTGATGAGTAATATGAAGTATCCAATAGAGAATCTAAAACTAGCCAAAAACTAAAAAAATCATGCTATACAAGTTTTTAAATTTAATGTGTATACATGCACTATTAAACATGTCATTGTCAAATCGTGGCACTTCAATTTATATTCGAATAGTTACATTAAAATCAAAATAGATATAATATTGGATAATACAAATAATATCTAAGGCATATAAAGATATGAGTCAAATCCAATCCATATCTATTGAATAATTAACTTGTCAACCAATCCATTCAATAATCAATCTATAATTAATTAAGTGGCACTTGCCATCCTACTACAAGCATTGGTCAATATTCTCAATAATGACCGACATTTTAACCCATGTCTAATCAAAACAAAAGGTAAAATATGCATGCAACTAAACCAAAGTGTCAATCTATGATTGTTAGTGGGTACGATACTGACTACACTGTCTACATGGGACAGTCGGATCAAACCAAATGTGAGAGTAGTCTTCCTATATGACTTACTTTCATCAAACATGCCTGCCATAGGATAGTACCTATCTAAAGGCTAATGGCCAACTAACTTCCTAGCATAGTAACCGATTGGGATCATGCATAAACTCTCCAAATTAAGATTCAACTCATCTGCGTCTCTTGATTCCCAAAATTCTATTGTACTAAAGTGTCAAAATCAACATAGAATAGGTATACAAAATTATCACAAAAGTACAATTCTTGCTAATTTAGAGTACATACAAAATCTTAGATCAATTCATAGGATTGATGATGCCAAAATATTTCCAAGCCAAAATCAAGATATAGGTGTATGCAATTCTCTTAGAATTCAAATCAAAATTAGAAATAGTATGCATCTATAAGAAAGGAAGCTAGACTCAAATTCTAAGAGAAATATTTATGCATCACATATTTCTTATATACACTTCCTAACCAATTAAAATTAAGGAAATGTGATAATCCTTTGTAAAATTATAATTTATTCATTATACTTCTAAGTTTATAAAATCAAAATTCCTTTTCCATCGTTTAAGTACCAAAATCATAGGCTAAAGCATATTCTTAGATTCTAAAACATTCTTCAAAGTAACCTATAGATTTCATATGAATCATTCATTCAATTAACAAGTCAAAATCCACGAGTCATAGCACTACACCATACTCTAATGTTGATAATTATGTGTCTGAATTACAACTAAGTATGTTAATGGACCTAGTTACACTAGTATAAGTATTAATCAAAATCAACTAAATAAATTATTACCAAGTGTCATACATTTGGCACCAATAAATATGTGTATGTAACTATTTCTTGGTGTCTATACTCCTAATCTGTATGGTGTGTTAATGGCCAATTTTGGAGTTAATGCAAGATGCCTGTGGGTCCACATAAAATCTGATGCACAGTGTGTAGGACCCAAAATTATCATGCGCCTAATTTTCCTTGTGTGTCTAACCTATAGACCAATATATCATATTTCTAAGCTTCATGGTGCATCTGACTCAGAAACTAACTTACCTTGCCCTAATCATTATCATTGCGTTATACAAATATAAATCACATGGTGTGTAGAACCATGCTCAAGTCCAGCTCATGGTGCAACCTTTGAGTCCAGTGCACCACACACCTGCAAACTGCTAAGTGCATGGTGCGGTTGGTTCATGTTGGTTACGCCACGTCCTTACAAGTTGTTGGGTGTATGGCACGGCCACCATGTTCAATGAGCCACAAATACCTACAAATTGTTAAGTGCATGGTGCATTTTTAAAAGTCTAATGCGTGTCCTTGCCATACACGGTTCATGATGTAACTACTATATCCAATTTTCCATACCATTAAGTCTAGTTTAGTAAACCACAGTAACAAATAAGTTAAGAACATGTACTATTAGATATTTTATGCAACTTAACTACGCAATGTAACTAGCACTTGAGTTATGCTCGGCACATGATGCGCTTGATACACCCTTGTGTGCCATGTGCTGAGTATTAGTCAGTGCTTAGTATTCTAGTCAAATTCTATTCAATTCAAACACCGATATTCCATAGAAATATAAAATTGGTTCTTAAAGAATTTTACATAGATTTCTAAACAATTTATGATTTTTTATTTTTTATTTTATTAAAGGATTCTCCTTATACCAAAAACATGACATTTATTAATTTATCATGCTTGTAAAAATTAAGTAAACATCTAACTCAATCATCCATCCTTATATGTTTTACATATTTCTATAAGTATGCGTGTATTTAGAAAGTTTTTATGCATATGATTTAATTCATTCATCAAGTTTGTTAACCATAATTACCATCACTTGTTGATGTTTTATGCAAGTGCACGGGCTATTGTGGTATAGCTAATGCAAGTACGGGTTGATCCCACAAGGACGCGCTTTAAGAATTTGGAGTTTTTAATAAAATTTAATTATTTAAAATTAAAATTAATTGACACAAATTAACAGAAAGAAAGAAAACTTCATCTTCAATTTAATAGTGAAATTCCAGAAAGAATAGGAAAAAAAAACCAACAACAACAAAACCTTAACTAAAACTTAAACTAGAAAAAATTTAAAAAAAAATCTAATTCCCTATCTTAAGTATTGTCTAATTTCCTCACTTTTGATATCCCAAACATTGATCAAGCTCTCTCAATATATTCAACATGTCCTAGATTAATGATCTGACAGATGAATTTGTCAGATTCTTCAAATTTTCAGAGATCTACCCAAATTGAATATCAGGAATAGTAATTAAACTAGAAACTATCCTAAAAACATGTTATAAAATTTAATTGAAATTTTGAATTAAAATAGATAAGAAATAAGATTTTTTTCATATTTAAACCAAAACCCTTGACTTGGTTAAACAGGAACATATATGATAATTCCTAGATTAACTACGGAATAACACGGAACGTGAATAACCAAAACAGGAATAACATAAAATATGAATAGTAACAGTAATAGGACAGAACATGTAATTTGAAATATTTTAATAAGGGCAAAACTAGAATTTTTCCCAGAACTTCTTTAAACATTCCGTAAAAGACTTTGCCAAAGAAGATTGAAGAAGCAACTAGAGGCAATCCGTAGCAGTGCAAACCGATGCCTACTGAGGATGGGGTGTCCCACTGGACTGGCTGGGCTGGAGCAGATGCCGCTGGAATCAGGCAGTTGGAGAGATGGGCATTGCATTGTATTGGAATCGCCTAGGTCGGTGGATCCTTGTCCAGTGAAAAAAAAGAAGAAAAAGAAGCCTTTTCTGGGAATCGGATGAATAGAGGGGAGAGGGAGATGACCTTGGTGTCGTCTGTCTAGTCAGTTGGAGAACAAACGTAGACCAAGCTCTTCCAGGTGCTCCAGGCATTGCCGGAGCTGATGATCTGGGTCAATAATGACCTGGTGTGGTGTTTGGATTTTGGGCGTTGTCTCTGGGTGGAACGATCAAGTGGTAGGCAAAGGAGAGCTGACCGGTGGAAGTGAAACTACTGGACTAGACGTGAAATATGGGGAGAAAGGGATGGCTCTGGCGGTCACCTCCTAAGCTGTGCGCTAGAGCAAAAAGGAGCATGGAAGACAATGACCTGACCTAGTGATAGCGATGGGATCAGGCCATCTAGCATGGTGCATGGATAGAATGTAGATGACTAGGGCTGGGCAGTCCGATCGTGATAAACAGGGGAAGTCAGTGGAGTCGGGTAAAGAGTGTGGACTTGAGGGAAGAGAAGTGATGGGTGCGACAAGGAAAAGAAGAAGAAATGGTAAGAGGAAGAGACAGAAGAAAAAGAGTGGGAAGAAGGGTAGTGTCAGGTTGGTCTGGGTGACGGTGAAAGCAAAAGTTGAAAAAATTATGCAAAGAGATGGAGATTGAGAGAAGGTTGGAATATGGCAAAAATTGAAAACCAGAAATAGACGATGAATCAAAGGCCTCAGAAAGGCAAAAGAATTGATGATTACAATCTAAGGCAAGCAAAGGAAGACAAACCAAAAACTACAACTCCCACAGTTCCCTCTTTATAAGTTTTCATCCCTCCTAATTCTACTCCACTTCTTTCCTTTAAGATTTAGTTTCCTATTAGGAAACTTCCTCCTCTTCCAAATTAGTACTCCTCTTCTATTAAGAAACCTTCTTCTTTTAGGAACCCTTCATCCCTTACTGTTGAAATTAAATATGAGCCATCCAACCGGATTGATTCATTCATCGGATACATCTTCTTCCGTGATCCGTTTCATGTCAACTCTAATTAGTTATCAAAAGGCCTACCTTATTGTTCTTCAAACTGATTTGCATTGTTGAAATTAAATATGAGCCATCCAACCCTCCTTTAGTTGATCTGCAAGACCAAAGACTAGATCAGAGTCATCTAAACCAAACATTAAGCATCCACTTAGCTCAATTGATCATCTGACCGTTAGTTTTGACAATTTACAGTTGGATGGTCAATTTGAGCTAATTTTTATATTTTATCCAAAAAATTACCAAATTAATGAGTTAGATGGTCTAATTAAATGCTAAACTAGGGGTTTTTTAGCCAAAATTAAACACTTAACACACCTCCAACCAGCATTTTGCTAATCCCGAGAAAAACATGTAGAAAACTATTTTACACAAAACTGGTACAAGGTGCCACTTTCGTAGGTACTCATAATTGCATTTAGCACATGCAACAACCCCTTAAACCCCTAGGTTACCTCTAGTGGACGAGTTAGGCCTCGTGAGGGTTTGCAGTGAATATACCCACAATATTTAATCAGGACAAGTCCCTTATTTTATCTCAGAGAATTCTCATTCATTAGCAATTTTACTAGTTTTTCACAACTTAATGAAGAGGATTTGACAATTTTACATATCATACACATATTAAAGGCATTTTATTTGAGCTATTTCTTAGAGTGCATATGTGTGTACAGCCACATAAATCTTGACTTCTAACTAAATATGCTTACATTTCATTGGAAATATGCCTTGACCTCAAATCCTCACAGGTATACACTCAAAAATAAAACTCTCAGATAAGGGGTTTAAACATATTTCTCTCATTATGTGAGTGAATCCAACAAGCTAATGGTTCACATAATTCTTTTAAATGCTCATGAGACAAAGGAAAGTGATCCCTAAAAGTGGATGTTATCACCAAGAATATTAAGGGTCTTTTACCTTAATTCTTTCTTTTTATCTCCTCTTTAAGGCTATGTTCACCTAAGATCAATAGGTCTTTAATTAGGACGAAATGTAGGCTTAGGACAAGTTTAAAAAAGAAAGGCATAAAGATTTCAAAGGTTCAAAATTGAGTAGATGTCTTCAATGAATATCTGCTAGGACAACTTTTCTTTTGGGTTTGTACTTGAAGTGAATTTCTCTATCAAATTTTAGTTTGTTTTTTTTTTTCACTTTTCTCTTTCTTCTCTTGACGAAAGACAACTAATTTTTTCTCACTTCTTTGACTTTTTATCCTATTTTTGAATTTTTTCTACTCTACTCATTTTGAAGACGGGTAGTGGTTATTTATTTTACTGGGTTAAAGTGAATGGGGTTAAGAAAGAAAAGGCTTAATAACAGGCTCAAAAGGCTAACTAGTGATATACTATATTGGGTAGGCTTTATGTCTCTGGGCTGAGCAAGGATGACTTATATCATTTCCTAGGTTTCCTAAAGCCTATCAGATTCAATAAATTTTTGGAATTAAAGCTATTACTCCTATTTATTCTTGATGGTTAACCAAAACAACGATAACAGGACCACACTAATGTATGTACGCTAAAGAAATTGTGAAATTACTTATACTCTCCAAAAGAAGATAGTCTCTCAACTTCCTGGGTTATAGGTCTCTACTAGTTTTCCTCAGGGTCTCTAAGTCATACCTCTATATTAGTCGTGATTATGTGCTGTGTAAATGGTTTTCAAGAATTAACGTTTCATAAAATGCTTCAACACCTGAATGATATGCAAACTAATCATATGCATTCCCATTAAAAGGTGAAAATAGTATATTTACTAAATTCTAAACATCCAGTTCTCATCACATTAAGGGAACTCTACTTTAAAAACTTTTTTTTTTTAATCATTTTTTTTTTGTCAAAGTTTTTGTTTTTAAAAAAAAACTCAAGAAAATTCAAAATCTCTATGTGCATCTACACCCTCCAACCTGAATAAAACATTGTCCCCAATGTTTGAAACCATAGGATTCTATATGAAAGTTGAGTGATGTAGACTCCAAACCCTTTGGTTGCCTCCCAATAAGCGCTAAGTTTAACGTCTTCAGCCAGACATAATGATGAGTGCAATGATGAAATGCTGCAAGGCTCTTGAAGTGGTAATCTAAGGTGGATCATGATGCTCAAGTGTTCAATTTCAAGGTCAGGCAATTCTATGAAAGGTTTTCACTTTTGACCATCGACCTTTTGGATTTCTCCATCCTTTTCAATCTCGATGACCTCATGAGCATAGATTGTGCTTACTATATAAAGTCTGGTCCATCTAGATATAAGTTTTATTGGTAATAGATGCAATATAGAATTATACAGTAAGACCTTTTGACCTAGTGTGAAGGATTTTCTTAAAATATGTCTATCATGTACAGCCTTTTTAATAGCCCAATATGCCTTGTGCTCTAACTCTACTAGTAAGTGGCAGGCCTTTCTATAAACCAAGCAGTAGGTTGACATTCCTATAGGGGTTTTATATTCTGTACGATAAGCCCATAAAGCGTTAATAACTCTCAAAGACTAGTCTTTCCTATTAGGATTGACTGTCTTTTCTAGAATCCGCTTTATTTCCATATTGGATACCTTTACTTGACCACTAGTCTAAGGGTGGTATAGGGTAACTATCCTATGGTTGACAATATACTTTTTCATTAAATTCTCAAACACCTTACTATAAAAGTGTTTTCCTCCACCACTTATTATGGCTCTTAGAGTACCAAACTGTGCAAAAAAATAAATTAAATTAAATTAAATTAAATTTTACCACAACCTTGTGGTCATTGGTTTTGTAGGGTATAGCCTCCACCCACTTGGACACGTAGTCCACTCTCACTAGGATGTACAAATTTTCAAAAGAATTAGGAAAAGGTCCTATAAAATCTATGCTCCAAACATCAAAAGGTTCTATGACAAGGATTGAGTTTAAGGACATCATATGTCTCCTTCCTAAACTTCCTAACCTTTGACATCTTACACATGCTTTGTAGTAAGCATGTGCATCCTTAAATATGATAGGCCAATAAAATCCACACTGCAAAATTTTTGTAGCTATCTTTCTAAAGCTGAAATAGCCCCACATGCACGATCATGACAAAAGGAGATGATTTGATTATGTTCACTAACTGGTTATGCATCTCCTAATTACTTGGTCAGGACAATACTTGAATTAGTACAGGTCATCCCAAGTAAAATATCTAACCTCAGTTAAAAATCTCTTTTTATCTTGTTTGGTCTAATGATTAGCCATTTGTCCTGTAACAAGATAATTAACAATGTCTCCAATCCAAGGTAACTGGGAAACATGCAACAACTGTTCATCTGGGAATGACTCAATTATAGGCCCTTGATTGCTAGTGTGCTCCACCACTAATCTGAATAAGTGATCCGCTACTACATTTTCTGAACCTTTCTTGTTCCTAATTTCTAAGTCAAACTCTTGTAGCAATAGTATCCAACGGATCAACCTAGGTTTTGCATGCTTTTTAGAAAGGAGGTACTTTAAGGCCGCGTGATCTGAGTATACTATAACTTTAGAGCACCCTAACAGGTAAGATCTAAACTTATATAAAGCAAACACTACAGCTAACAACTCTTTATCAGTAGTGGAATAGTTGAGTTGTGCATCATTTAGTCTTTTACTAGCATAATATATCACATGGGAAAGTTTATCAATGTGCTGCCCCAAAACAACTCCAATGCATTAATCCGATGCGTCACACATTATTTCGAATGGTGCGTTCCAATCTGGTGGTTGAATAATAAGTGCAGAAGTTAATTCAGCCTTAAGTCGCTCAAATGCTTTCTTACAGTTTTCATCAAAGTCAAAAGTGGCCTCCTTTGTAAGTAAATTACATAGAGGCTTGGCAATTTTGCTAAAATCTTTGATGAATCATCTGTAAAAGCCAGCATGTCCTAAAAAGGAGCACATTTCTTTTACCGTCCTTGGTGGAGGAAGGTTGGCTATTAAATCCACTTTTGCCTTATTGACTTCTATCCCATTGAGTGATATTATGTAGCCTAATACTATCCCACTCCGTACCATAAAATGGCACTTTTTCCAATTTAAGACAAGATTCTTCTCCTAACACCTTACAAGGACTAACTTCAAGTGGTGCAAGTACTCATCAAATGATGACCCAAATATTGAGAAGTCATCCATAAACACTTCAAGGAATCTTTCTGCCATGTCTGAGAAAATGCTCAACATACACCTTTGAAATGTAGTTGAAGCGTTACAAAGCCCAAAAGGCATACGTCTGTAGATGAAGGCTTCAAAAGGGCAAGTGAAGGTGGTCTTCTCCTGATCCTCTGGTGCTATAGGAATTTAGTTGTAGCCAAAATATCCATCCAGAAAATAGTAATAGCTATGTCCGACTAACCTCTCTAGCATTTGGTCAATGAAAGGAAGATGAAAATGATCTTTCCTTGTGACCGCATTCAACTTTCAATAGTTAATACAAACTCTCCACCCAGTGGTCATGCGGGTGGGGACTAGCTCATTATCCTCATTTTTTACTACCATGACCCCAGATTTCTTAGGTACAACCTGAACAGAGCTGACCCAAGTACTATCAGAGATAGGGTATATGACGTCAACATCTAACAGCTTTAGGACTTCACCTCTAACCACGTCCTTCATGTGGGGGTTTAGTCGCCTTTGAGTTTCCCTAGAAGGTTTTGCATTTTCTTCTAGATGTATCCTATGCATGCATTCGGCTAGACTTATCCCTTTTATGTCTACTATTGTTCACCCTAGAGCAGTTTTATGTGCCTTAAGAATATCTAAAAGCTTATCCTCTTGTCTTTATCTAAGTCTGATGCTATTATTATAGGTAAGGTTTCATCTAGGCCTATGTATGAATATTTTAAGTTATCAGGCAAGGGTTTTAGATCCAAAGATGGTGGTTGCTCTATTGAGGGTATGGGGACAGATTTAGATGGTAGGAGCGATTCCACATAGGGACCCCACTTAGAGGTATCCATGATTGGTGCAACATCTAAAAGATTGTTTACCTCCTCAATAGACTTGTCTATATCAAATTCTCCATTAAAGTGCATCATACAAGCCTCTAGTGGGTCCGAGATGGACAATGTCGAATGAATCTCACTAATTAGACTCTCTATCAAGTTGACATCACAGGGATCATTGAGGTCTAAATGTTGTTGATCGGCATTACAAACATTAAGCTTAACCTTCATGTTGCCGAATGAGAATTTCATTACACCATTCCTACAATTAATAATGGCGTTGGATGTTGCCAAGTATGGATGTCCAAGAATGACTAGGATTTGACTACTATGACCGGATACAAGTTGGGTGTCTAGCACAATGAAATCAACAGGGTAATAAAACTTATCCACATGTATCAAGACATCTTCAACCAAACTACGAGGTATCTTGACAAATCTATCAGCTAATTACATCGTGGTAGTAGTTGGTCTTAACTCACTAAGTTTTAGTTGCTCATAGATAGAGTATGGTAATAAGTTAACACTAGCCCCTAAGTTAAGAAGTGCCCTATCTATGACATGATCTCCAATAACGCAAGTGATTGTAGGACATCCTGAGTCTCTAAACTTTGGTGGGGTCTTGCATTGAATCAAAGAGCTCACCTGTTTAGTGAGGAAGGCTTTCTTTTGCACATTAGGCTTTAGCTTTGTTGTGCAAAGCTCTTTTAAGAATTTGGCATAGGCAAGGATGTCTTTAATTGCATTGAGCAATGGTATATTGATGTGTATATGTTTAAATACCTCCATTAACTCATTGAAGTTTGATCCCTTCCTAACTTTATTCAGTAATTGGGGAAAAGGGGCTTTAAGCACATAGGGTTTATCCACTATAGGTTCTACAGGGTTGTTTTGTCTTTTCTCTTTTTCCTGTATTTTTGTTACCTTTTTTTCCTCTACAGTTTCCTTAGCGTGCCCTTCTTCGTTATCGATCTGACGACCACTCCTAAGGGTGGTTATGGACTTGGCATGCTCATGAGGGTTAAGGTTTTGAGAACTTGACCCTATCTCAAATTGACCCTTAGGGTTAGGGATGGGTTGACTAGGAAACTGATCCTTTCCTCTATTATGTAATTCATCAAACAATTGGCTCACTTGCATCTCTAACTTGGCTATGGCTTGAGAGTTGACATTGGCTGACTGTTTACTCTCATTTTGCATTGGTGTAAGACATTTTTAGTGTAATCATTACCTTTTACAATTTGTTCCCTCATGGTAAGGCTGTTTTCCTCTGAATATGGTTTCTTTTGTTGTAAAGGTTATTGAAAGCCAGGTAGCTGATGGTGAACTGTAGTTTTAAGAGGAAAATTTTGGACAGGGGGATTTACAAATGGCCCCCCTTGGTGGTTATTCTTTGACCTAGATAAATTGGGATGCTTAGCCCATCCAGGGTTCTAGGTCTTAGAATATGGGTTGTCGCTAGGTTGGTGATATGCATTCAATGCATTCGCTTGGTCTATTAGATATTCAGAGAATACTTTATTAGATGGACAAGCTGAGGTTAAATGGGCAGGACTAGAATAAGTAGCGCATCCCTCTTATGGAGGTTTTTGGGATAATGTAGCAGCCATAAAAGATTGAAACTGTAATGACCCTAATTTTTGTAATATTAAAATCCCATGAAAAGTTCAATTTTAAAGATAAGGGCATTTTGGTCATTTCACTAGTCACCTTGACTAAACCCAGAAACATGGTCCTGAAAAGTGATTCCATTAGATGCGTCTCAGAAAAAGGAATCCAACGAGACCAAAATCACCCAAAATGGAGTTAAAATGAGTAAGATATGGCCCTTTGAAGTTCAAGGGCAAAATTGTAAATTTTACAAAAAACGATTTAACCTGAAAAACACAGGGGCCCGTTTTGATACGGGCACCCCGTCGTCTTCAACCTCTAGAGGGTTCTAGAACGGTGGTGATTGGAGGAGAAATCACCGCCATTTTGGAGGTTTCTCCACCGCCATTCAAAGGCGGTGAGAGCCCCCTCCAGAACCCTCTCTTAGCTCTATAAATAGAGCTCTTGGGCGCTTCTAATGGCAGCCCAAAACATTGAAGAAAAATCGTTGAGGAGCAGTGACCAAGAGGAGAAAACGTGGAGAGAAAACCAGCCACGAAGCAGGTACGCCCAAAAACTCCCCAAACCCATCTCACCCATAGTCCTAGGCTCAATTTCCCTAGGTTTTTGCATAAAAATCCATGGAGAATAGGCCTATAGGGAGCCACCAAGGACCCTGGGACGTCCCCAGGGCCGCACTGGTTCCTCAGGGATGAACCAGGGCATCCCAAGGACACCCCGGTCCCCCAACGACGGAAACGCCCCAATACGGACGAGACGCGTCGAACGCGTCTGAGAGGAAACCAACGGGTGCGTCCATAGACGCGCCCGCTAAAGAGGAAGACGGGCGGAAAAATCGGCGTGTCTGCAAACGCGTCGGCTGAGGCGCATGCCGCAGACGCGCTAGCAGCGCGTCTTCTTTTGGTTACTTAAGGAAGCTGGGGCGCATGTCGCAGACGCGCAGCGCCCTAACATTCCGTCTTTTTATCTTTAAGACTCTATGTACATACGACACTAAAACGCTTATAACTTG
The DNA here is from genome assembly GCA_035236585.1 of Warburgia ugandensis. Classification (NCBI taxonomy): domain Eukaryota; kingdom Viridiplantae; phylum Streptophyta; class Magnoliopsida; order Canellales; family Canellaceae; genus Warburgia; species Warburgia ugandensis. The sequence goes on from CP141130.1 coordinate 52,500,072, forward strand.
AGATCTAGAGCTCCGATTGAGGCACTGCAAAAGGCGTTGTCTCCGTGTCGACGACGCGGAAATATACAAATTATAAAATCTCTGATCAAGGCCCAATCAAAGGTGGGCATGACCCTTAGAATAGGAATGGTAGCGCGTGGCCACTAGAACTTTGGAAAACTAAGGATACCAAGGCCCAATTAGGACCTTAGGACACCCATATGCACAGGGATGAACCCCTAATGCCTAAGTAATAAGACCAATTACTCTAAAACCCATAAAAGATAAGCCAAACCAACCTTGATTCCCCAAACCATGATCAGGAGCGTCCGAGGACAAAAGGGTTAGCGCGACCTACCCAGGTAGGTGCTCTATCACTATTAGATTCTTTTAAAAGATCTATTATTGTTTTGAGAACATATGTTATAAGTATATGACTTGTTTAGCATGACTTGATTCAACATGCATATGATAAACGTTTTGTACATAAACATGTTTCGTAAAAGATTGCATATATATTATGCACATACATGTTTTGTAGAAAAGTGTATACATTGCATGATTTAAGTACTTGCAAAGATTGCATGTCTTTGAGGGTTGCCAAAAGACGCTGGAGTGCCGAGGGCCACGCAGTTGTGAGGGACCCAAAGAGGACTGGTTTTGAACAGAGGCTTTTGATCGTACATGATTTAGGCTAGTGAGCTCGTGGGTGTTATGCTGAGGGGTGTGGGTTGGCCACCTAGCCTCTACCACTATTAGGTGGATGGGTACCACGCCCAAAAAGGGCATGTCCCTGCTTCGACTGCATGTGGTACAGGGGGCTACCACTGGTGTCACGGCACTGGGTCGAAGTGTCATATGCCCCGTGGAGGTATATGATCCTGTGTCCCTAGGTACCCGGGGACCACACGGCGGTGAGGTCGTAGGCATAGTGGGACCCTATGGTTTCGTGGATTTATGTACATTGCATATGGCATGATATGAGGTTGGTCGACCATACCATGATAGATATCTATGAGTTGGATTCAGTTGAGCATTTGATGCATATTTTTATGATTATGATATATGATACTTTCGACTTGGATTATGATATTTCTTTAAGTCGTCAGTATTCTGGTTTGACAGTAGCTTTTAATATTGATATTGAACATGATTATTCGAACAACATGCATATGTTTTTATGAGCACATGATTTTAAAGATCGCATGCATTATAAAACTAGTAGTGATAGACTCCTACTGAGTATAGTATATACTCACCCTATCCTTAACATTTTTCAGAATGATTTCATCCATGAGTAGAGGGCATCTATGTTAGTGCTACGAGCAAGTGAATCAAAAAGGAAACACTTATATATGTAAGTAAATTCTCAACCCTTTGGACATGTATTTGTATTTAATTATAGTTGGGCTGTGTGTTGTGACTGGATAGACCTGGGGAAAAACATTTATGATTTCTGAAGTTTTTCAAAAACTACCTTAGTTGTTGTGAAAACAAATGACGCCCGGAGTTTTCAAAATGAATTCCAAATAAAAGATTTTTCCGCTGCATTGCACTGTTTTTCAAATCGGGATCCCACCTTAGGAATTTAGATTTTTCATTTAAAAATGCATGGGAAAACCCGGGTCGTCACAGAAACATAGTTTCAAGCTTGTCCATTCTTCCGCCTAATTTTTCAGTGACAGAGTCAAGCTTATAGGATAGATCAGTATGCGCTCCTATCTCATAGATACCTCCTTTCTTAGTGGGCTGGTTAGTTCTTTCTCTCCTATTTGAATAATCCCATTGCTGAGAATTATCGGCTACATTTTGAAAGAATTCTCATGTATCACTTTCATCTTTTAATATGAGGGTCCATCCACTCGCTGCATCTATCATTTGCCTATTTTGAGGTGTCAATGCCTCATAGAAGTATTGAACTTGCTGCCATTTCTCAAATCCATGATGAGGGCATTTTTGCAATAGTTCATTCCACCGTTCCCAACATTCGTAATATTGTTCATCATCCCTTTGTTGGAAATTTATAATTTCATGCCGCAGGGCATTTGTTTTGTAAATAGGAAAGAACTTGTTCAGAAACTTCTTAGACAATTGGTCCCATGTACGTATGGAACCTACCTCCAAGGAATTAAGCCATGACTTGGCTTTGTCCTTAAGTGAGAACAGGAATAACCTAAGCCTAATCGAATCATTTGAAAATTTTAGGAACTTAAATGTGGCACAAATATTAAGGAATTCCTTGATATGTAGGTATAGGTCTTCTCGGTCTCGACCATAATAAGTAGGGAGTAATTGAATTACTCTTGGATTTAACTCGAAGTGGTCGGAAATAGTGGGAGGTAAAGCTATGCAGGATGGGGTATTAAGTTAGAGCGACGCATAAAAATCTCTAATTGTCTTGCACTCAATCTCTGCTGGTGGTTCAGCCACATGGATAGGAACTATGCTTCTTTCCCCTTAGTGTTGGATGTGTTGAATCTCTAGGTTTAAAGGTAGTAGCTCTGGGTTCTAAGATCAACGCCCTTGCATGAACTATTCCTAATCTAAAATTTCACTCTAAATGCCTACTCTAACTCTATGTGATGCAAGCAAAAGGCATAATCAAACACCTTAGTCTAATAAGCAATATATTGATTTTCTTAAATTTTTATGGGGACAATGCTTTAAATTAGCCTAATCTAGTGCTTCTCCTCTCCTTTAGATTTGACTATTGCTTACAGATTAAGTTCTGTGCAAGGTGATTAATACAACCCTCATGTAAGGAGGCGTTTAGACCTCACAAATGTCAACAAGCAGCAAGGGAAGAGTGAGGCTCTATTAGACCACCCCTAATAACCACAGTGCTCAAAATCCACTGGAGTGACAACAAATCGCATCTTAGTAAGAGGGTCCTATGAGCATGGATGGCCCTACAGGTCTCTTTTGATTGATTTTAATTTGATTTGAAGTGTAGGGTAGTGCGCTTGAGGTGATTATCTTAGGTGGGCCAAGGAGTGGTGTGAAATCCACACTTGATCTTATGGGGGTAGGGTGCCCTTACTAATTAAATTCTATACTCCATGGTAGTTCGATCAGCATATGTATCACCTTAAAGCATTACTCGTGTCCTAAAATGTAATTAAAAGCAATAAACTAATGTAAACCCTAAATTGCAACTAATATAAAGTATGCTTTCTATATGCAATTAAACTACCAACCAATGCAAAATTACTTTAAAGGCAAATACTAATCTAGAAAATAAATGAGTAAGGGAACTTACAGTGGGGTTTCTGATGAAGATCAAGTGTGGGCCACCTTATCCCACACATGCCCTGTATTATACAATCCTTTAAAATTAAAATAGAAATTATAATTTACAAGGATCCTCACTATAAGGTTCACTCAAAAGAAAAAAGAAGTCCTATTCTAGGAAAGTAGGAAAATTTTCATTTTGATGAAGATTTCCTTGCCAATTTCCTCCACTTTCCTGTTTTTCTAGAAAAGATAATTAGAAATAAGTACCAAATTTAGGAAATTAGGTGGTTATGCATTGAAAATTGTGCCTAAAATGATGAAACCCTACAATTCCTACTATTTTTTATTTTTTTGGATTTTTAATTAAATTTTATAAAAACTCTATTGTGGGTCTCTTACGACGGCGCCAAAAACTTGTTGATGTTTTTTGCAAGTGCACGGACTATTGTGGTATAACTAATGTAAGTACGGGTCAATCACACAGGGACGCGCTTTAAAATTTTGGAGTTTTAACAAAATTTAATTATTTAAAATTAAAATTAATTTAAAAAATTAACAGAAAGAAATCAGACTTCATCTTTAGTTTAACAGTGAAAATTCCAGAGGTGTAATTCTAGAAAGAATAGAAAAGAAACAACAAAACCTTAATTAAAACTTAAACTAGAAAAAATTAAAAAAAAATCTAATTCCTTATCTTAAGTGCTATCTAATTTCCTCACTTCTAGTATCCCAAGCTTTGACCAAACCCCCCAATATATTCAACATGTCTTGGATTAATGATCTAACGGATGAATTTGTCAGATTCTTCAAATTTTTAGAGATCTAGTCTAATTAAGGAATTTAAGAATTAATGGCTTAGATCCATTTTCAGAACCCAAATTGAAGATCAAGAATAATAATTAAACTAGAAACTATCCTAAAAATATGTTATAAAATTTAATTGAAATTCTAAATTAAAATAGACAAGAAATAAGAGTGTTCCCATGGTTAAACCAGAACCCTTGACTTGGTTAAACAGGAATCGATAAGATAGTTCCTGGATTAACTATGGAATAACAAAGAACATGAGTAACCAAAATGGGAATAACATAAAATGCAAATAGTAACAATAATAGGACAGAACATGTAATTTGAAATATTCTAATAAGGGCAAAACTGAAAATTTTCCCAAAACTTCTTTAAACATTCCGCAAAAGACTTTGCCGAAGAAGATGGAAGAAGCAGCTGGAGACGATCTGGAGCGATGGAAACCGATGCCTACTGAGGATGGGCCATCCCACTGGATTGGCTGGGTCAGAGCAGATGCCGCTAGAATCAAGCAGTTGGAGAGATGGGTGTCTCACGGTATTAGAATCTCCTAGGCCGATGGATGCTCGTCCGGTGAAAAAAAATGACGCCTTTTCTGGGAATCAGATGAATAGAAGGGAGAGGGAGACGACTTGGCATCATTCGTCTAGTCGATTGGAGAACAAACGCAAACCAAGGTCTTCCAAGTGCTTCAGACGTTGCCAGAGCCGGTGATCTAGGTCAATGACAACCTGGTGCTGTGTTTGGATTTTGGGCATTGTCTCTAGGTGGAACAATCAAGCGGTGGACAAAGGAGGCCTGATGGGTGGAAGTGAAACTGCTGGATTGGCAGAGAAAGATGGGGAGAAAGGGACGGCTCTGGAGGTCACCTCCTGAGCTGTGCGCTAGAGCAAAAAGGAGCAGGGAAGACAACGACCTGACCTAGTGATGCGATGGGATCAGGCCGTCTAGCGTGGTGCGTGGATAGAACGTCGATGACTAGGGCTAGCAGTCCAGTCGTGATAAATAGGGGAAGTTAGTGCGGCCGGGTAAAGAGTGTGGACTGGAGGGAAGAGAAGTGGTGGGTACGACAAGGAAAAGAAGAAGAAACAATAAGAGGAAGCTCTTTCCTTTAAGATTTAGTTTCCTATTAAGAAATTTCCTCCTCTTCCAAATTAGGACTCCTCTTCTATTAAGAAACCTTCTTCTTTTAGGAACCCTTTTGTAACACCCCGGTATTTTTAAGACAACTTTTTTTTTTAATATATAATAATGGCAATTTAAATAAGAGCATTTGGGATCCCATGAGAAAAGATTTATTTAACATTTTACTAACCTATCTTAAAAACTCCGGGTGTTAATTTTCCTTTCACAAAATGGCATACATGTAATTTAAACATAAATAAATAATCCGCGTATAAATCAATGTCAAATAAATAGGCGCCTTTATTTTAAATCAAATAAACGTCCAAAAGACAATAATAATATGGCCCAGGGTCTATCCATCATAACATCCCATATAAATGTCAAATATATGTCCAAAGATCTAAATCACATCCAAATATAAAGTATGCAGTCCATAATGAAATTCAAATGATAATCCACTCTAATGACTCACATTACTGTCTAAAACTATAGGAAACTAGTCTTCAAAGCTCTCAAGGTTTATCAACCGCTTTTCCTTTCCTGGTGTCGCGCTCGAGATCTAAGGCATTGCAAAACAAAGCAATGCCTCAACAAGCTATCGCTTGTGTAGGTACATAGACAATTAATGTAATAAATGCAAGAAATAATGAACAGCATTGATGAAAAGTCTAACATTTATGGAAATAGTGATATCATAATGCCATGTTCAAATAAATGCCAATTTATTCCAAATGCTAAAACATGAAGTTCACTGAGTTAAAACATGACATGAATCAATAACATGGAGCATACAACAAGAATAAGGGCACCCTAAGGTAATGGGTCCCACCACATCGCACTAACATCCCTGATCAGGAATACACATAGTCAAACTCTGAGTGTCGTCACACCCAGGCATACCATCCATAACCATGCTCATCATACATGCACACATAACAAGAATATGGGCCATCATGCTGCAGTGGCAACCCTCCATGGGTATCAACCACCGCCGCTCTCCGTCGACACCATAACGGGAGACTTAACGTCTGTCCCCATGGAAAGGCTCAGACCGGTAGTGTGGACTATCCATGTTACCAAACCCCTACCGAATGCCATCTATGGGCAGGTGTCTATCATATCACAAACTCATCACATCATAATCTCGGAAGGTGGGTGGCGGCCTACTATCCCTCCTAGCATGACGCCCACCGGGCGAGAGCACCCGTCATCAAATATAAAACACGGAAATCATATGTATATGCTAAAACTCAAGAGCACTTATAGCTTGAAATCCCCAAGACATGCCCCTCATCCTGGGGTTAGCCTATAAAAAGACCAGCTACTAAGCCTCTATACTCATTTCTATGTAAATCCATGCATTTTCTATATATATAATAAGAAATAAATCTCTAATTAAGCATAACTAATTAACATCATGCTTGTAAAAGCAGTTTAAATAAGTTTATTCAGTAAAAGAATTCAATTTGGAATAACCATCCTGTACATAATGTCGCATGAAATCCATGGTAAATAAAAATCGCAACTTAAAACACAATCACACATGATGCTATGGTTTAAAAATCAAGGCAAAACATTAGTTGTTGTCACCTACCTCAATGTGAGATCACTAGCTTGCTAATAACTCCCTTTAATTGGTATATTCAAGTGCACCTGTACATGTCACATCACTATTTTAAAATTTTTCTAAATAAAAAGTGGTCATTTCTAAGTTTTTAAGTTAAAACTAGGTCCGCGTCGTCAATACGGTCACAACGCCTCTTCCGGATCGTGATTTGGACCTCTCTAGCTCCCAAAAATCAAGTTTTAGTGAAAACTATGCTAAAATGGGGCCTGCCGGACCACCATAAGGTGGTTTAAACCGGCGGCACCCTTTTCCGCCGGTTTACACCGACGTACACGGGCGTACGAAGACGCACGGCGACGCAGACGCTGCACAGGACACGCGCCGTGCTTCTTCGGCACCGTGACGCACGCGCGCGTGCGTCACGGCCGCCAGACGCGCGGCGTCCGGCCCCACAGCGCCCGCCAACTGCAGGGCGTCCGCGCGCGCGCGTCGCCGCGCACGCGTGCGACGCTGACGTCATCCGACGTCGTCCCCTGTGCGTCCGTGTGCGTCATGGCGTCGGCGCCGAGCGGCGCCGCCGTTGACGACGCCGGAGAAGACGACCGGATTTTGGTCGCCTCCGGCGGAGTTACAGAGCTCCGTTTTGCGTGATTTTTGAGCCATTTTCTTCAGAATTCTCTCTAGAATCCATTTATGCCCTCCTTTTGCACTAATTTTTCCAAAAACCATGGTTTTTAAATGATTTTTCCCAAGTTCCTAAAATCATCCCTAGGTACTGGTTTTTGAGTTTTCTGGAGAATTCCACCGTTGGATCACTCCCAAATTTAAAGGGTATGCTCTTGGGTCTCTTGTGCACTAGTTGGACGGTGCGATTTTCAAACAGACAAGGTTTGATCCATGAAATCACACTCCAACAGTAGCGTGCACACAGGTTCCTAAAAATCTGATTTTTTTCCAAAATTTTTAAACGTTTTCCTAATTAATTTCCTAATTAATAAATACAGAAAAACATAGGTTTTGAGGCTTACCTTGCACCTGGCCGGAGTTGCTCGTGTTGCCGGGGTTCCACTCGCCGAAAAAATGAAATCTTTTCAAGCTAGGGTTCTGCGTAAAACTCAGAGAAAACGCTCAAAGTGGAGCGTTTTGGCTCCTAGAGGAGCATAGATATAGGGTTTTAGAGTCTTGGGGAAGAGAAACTCTTCCCCACACGCCTCTTTCCACCTCTCTCCGGCGATTTTTCCGGCACTGGTAGAGACGTGTGGAAGACGGGGGTGCCAGTATCAATTTGGACCCCTGTCTAATACGTCTCTACCAAATGACCAAATTGCCCTTCCAACTTTGACGGCTCATAACTCCCTCGTTTGAGCTCCGTTTTTTGCGTTCTTGGTGGTGTTGGATTCGTATCGACGAGAAATTTCTAATTCTTATGTTTTCAGGAAAAAATTTCATCCATAAATTTTTATTTTAATTTATTTAATAATTTCCTATTTTTATCTTAAAAATTAAGGATATTACACCTTCATCCCTTGCCTTATTGATCTTTAAACTGATTTGCACCGTTGAAAATAAATATGAGCCATCCAACCCTCCTTTAGTTGATTTGCAAGACCAGAAACTAGATTAGTATCATCTAAACCATACATTAAGCATCCACTTAGCTCAATTGATCATCTGACTGTTAGTTTTGATAATTTACGGTTGGATGGTCAATTTGAGATAATTTTTATATTTTATCCAAAAAATTATCAAATTAATGAGTTAGATGGTCTAATTAAATGCTAAACTAGGGGTCTTTTAGCAAAATTAAACACTTAGCAATACACAAAAACATTGGACATAAATTTCTATGGCCAAACCTTCTTGCATAAAATAATGAATATTACAAACTAAGCTAAATGCTTAGATCTCTAAAATCTTACGCATGAAATTGACCCACAATAGATGTCTTTGCTTGTAACAAAATCATAGTATAATACCATTTAAAAACAATTGGCGAAACTTTGTTATTTTCTACTTTCAAGAGAAAACTGAGGTCTAGTCTACTTCCCCTACCTCAATTTGATTCCTCAAAACTCCAACAACCCGAGTTCTTTTTCCGACTCTAAAATTTTCATTTTCCTTACTTCTTCCTCTCTCACGCACTCTTCCTTTCCTTTCCAGCTATTCCATGAAGAAAGGCTTTGTTTTCTATCTCAACATTCATTCTATAAAGGTTTCGCCTTGTAAAGTCTTTATCATTAAAATTATTTATGTTTTTAATCTTTTTGGATTCTTGCTATGTGGCTATTTCTAATTAGATAACAAATTATACACATCTTCTTAACTTAATTCCGATTATTGGATCATCACTCAACAACTCAGACCTGTAACTTATACATTTTTGTTTATTTCATTTTTAGCCCTTAATTGTTCATTATCCTTCATTGATAATCATTAGATTATCATCCAATGGTCATCCTTTATAGTAGTTCTCAATCCATTTGACTTTTCACTTTTCCATCATATGAGATTAGTATCACACTACATGGGTTTCTATATATTGGATGTCTTTATGGTAAAAATTTAAAATTAATGATTAAAATATAATTGTTTTTCCAAAAAGTTGCTAAGGAAGTGACTTGAAATTTAGACCTCAACCTAACAAATTGTCCTTGGAACCACTTAACTACACTTAGCTTAAGTTATCATATTTTATCAAATTACAATTTTACCTACCCATTAATAGAACTAGAACACCTATAATATACAACTAAACTAATAAACTATACTTAGTCAATTGCTTCTGACTTTACTTTAATCTATTTTTACACCTTAATATCAAACAATTGACTCATTTAATTTCACAATTTTCAATAATAATAATTTCTTATTTATTAAAAATGTGGGCCATTACAGTTACTAAGGCAAGAAGATCAGTTCCCTCATTGCCTTCTCACTAGGTATAGAACAGTATGACTCAGCTCACAGTCTACTTTCTCTCTTGATCATTTTATAGCTGGATAAAACAAGGAGAAGTTGTTGGACACATACAAATGCAGGACATTAGGTTTGTTAACTAACTTCAAACCTTCCTCCAGGGCTGTCCATTCAACCATATTTTGTTTGCTGATGTTCAAGTTGAAGGCTACTACAAAACTGCCACCACTTGCTAGGTGCTCTTTTGCTACACAAGATACACAAACTTTGAAGAAATCTCAAACCAATTGATATTGGAGAGCATTCTAAAAATGTTATATCATGGTTAAAGAACCCTTATAGCTTTTTATGGAGATTCTGGAAAGAAATTGATGAGGCACTTCAAGTAGCTAAAGGAAGTCAGATCCATTTCAGTTGTTGCCAAGATTTTGAGGTTGATCAACTTGCTTGGGGAGTTGTTAGAGCAAATATGAGACTCTCCCATACAATACCGTTAGTATATTTGCCTGGTGACCTATTTATTCATTTATATATAGAAATAGATAAAAACATTAGAAATGTTTGATAAACTTAAAACCTATTAGATTAATATATATTTATATAGACAAGAAGAAAATTAGAAACTTTATTAGAACTTGAGAGAGAGAGAGAGAGAGTATAGGACAGGTTAGAGAGAAAATAGAAGAAAACATGATGACTTTTAAGGGCGCCACTTATAATATGTTGAGAGTATTGAATTTGGTAAAATTAGAAGGAAAATAAGAAAGGGTTGAAAAAGAAATATTTTAGGGATTAATAGTAGAAAAGGTATTCAATATAATTGGATTCTATCTAGTATATACTAAATCAACATTTTTTCGCCTAACACTCTTATTTTTCCATGTGGAAATTTTATCATTTATGTTTGTTCTCCTTTTTTTGAGTATTTGAAGATTTTTCTCTCTAATTCATAATTAAATACATCCTCTATAGCAATCCCTAGAATACAAACACAGGCACACGCGCGCCTGCATGCACGCACTTATAGTATAATCTTATACTATTGGTTGAACAAATGGGTCTCTTTAAGAGTCACTAGTGCTTCTCTATTTTTTTATTACTTTCAATTTATGGTTATTTATATTTGCTAAGGAATTGAGCTCTTAGAATCCTATTTTTTTTGTACCATGTCAGCATATTTGATATTTTCAATTATTTTTTATCCTGCCTTATTAGTCAGATAAATGGAACCTAGAGGATTCACCTCTCTTTTTCCTTAAATTTCTTTCTCATTTTTAACATTTTCTAAAATCACTTTTAAGACTCTCTCTTTTTATTTCTTTAGCACATTTCTTAAAAAAATTTAATATTATATTACTTTTAAATTGATAATCAAACCTCATCTTAATGATCAAAGTTGTACATATAAATAAATTTGAACCTCATCTTAATAATGAAGTAGTCCATCTAATAATCTAAACAAATAATATCTCTCTCTTTCTTTCTCCCCTCCAAGTCATTTTTGTTTGAGCATTTAGAAGAACCCTTCTTTTCCTTTATCATGTAAGCATATTAGATATTTTATATCTTATCATGCATTATTAGTCAGAAAAAGAGCCCCTTAGAGGATTTGCTTCTTTTTCCAACTACATATTAAATTTTTAAATCTTTCCGACAACTCTAACCTTTCTGAAAGTCTCGTTGTCAACTTCTTGTAATTCTATCTCTTTCTATTTTATAGACACCTTTTCTCAAATTTATTTATATTATATTATTTTTAATTTGACATCAAGTCTTATTTTAATATTGGCGATAAACCTCACATTTAACGGTCGCTATCGATTACATCCAGAAGCCACACGGCTCCATTTATGCTTAGCTGTCAGTCTGTGTTGTGGTTTAATCGTTAAATGTCGATTTCTCCTCATTCGCTTGAAAAAAGAAAAAAGGAAAAATATAACTCCTTTTCTTCTCTTTTTCTCGCTCATTTGTCTAAAAGAGAAAAACAGCATCGATTTCTCTCCCTCATTTTCCTCTGAGTTTTCCCAGCGATGACGTCTGTAAACAGCAACACAACCCAGGAACTTCTTCTGTATCCATACCTTGCAGAGAAACAAAACCCATGTCCATAATTTCCACGATAGGGTCTCTCTGGTTCATGTCTGAATAGGTGCTGCAGATCACACAACTGTGAAATCCAATTTTTCTAGCGGAAAAGAGAAGAAACTAGAGTGTTGGGTCTGTTGCAGACGAGCTGGACGTGATACCAATGCAGAGCAGCGACTCGACAGATCAGCAAGATAAGCCGTGGCTTTCATCAACCGCGAGTAGGATTCAGATAACGTTAATAGCAGTAAGGTTGGTGGGTTTGTTAATGGGGGAAGCTTTTCGTTTGACAGCATAGTCAGCGGGGAATCTCTTCTTCTTCTATTTCTTTGGAGGCCAAAGAAGAGGAGGAAGATATTGATTGTTTGATGGATCGAGTGATTAACGCAACAATCTTTATCGCTGCGGGGTCTTTTGCAATCACAAATTGCCCACTGTTGACTGGGATCAGTGGCATGCAAGTAATTCGAATTGAAATTTCTGCTTTAAGATTATTTCTAGGCTAGTCGTTTTGGTTTTAATTATATTGCTTCTGAGCAATCTTCTTGGACTTCTCGGTTGGGTTTTGCGTCTTTGATGATTAGTGATACATAGTAGTAATACGATTTAGGGTTTGTATTAATTTTGGATGAATGGCTTCATATGCTCTTATCAGACGAGTTCTCCGTAAAAGTGATGGTTTTTATTTAAGACTTTAGATTTATTTGTGTTGTTTCACTTTTTTCAGAAAAAACAAAGGAGAAAATCCTGTTATGCCGATGTAGACTGACATCTAAGCAGAAAGGGTAACGGCTGTAGTTGCCCTCGGGCTTCCAGGTGTAATTGATAGCCACCTTTCCATGTGAGATTTATCTACGTAAATTTAAAGTCCAAAATATATTTGTTAAATTGGAAATATAATAGAGGTTTTTAAGCATTTTTTCTAAACAAATAAACTCTATATTAATGCAATCAAAGAAATCCTTGAAAAAGAAGTACTTTTTAAATAAATAATATTATTTTAATAATTTAAGACATCCAATGATCTAAGCTATCCATCTAGTAGTATATATTGACATAAACAAAGAAATTCTAAGACACAAGAAATTTATGACTTATGCCCCTAAAGTTTTCTATATAGCTTGGCTAAAATTTTTGTATTAAACATAATTATTAAGTATTTCTAGATATTCTATCAAGTGATATAAACTTTTGGTTTTTTTCTATTTCATATGTATAAACAAATTAGCCTCTAAAATCACAATATCTCTTTCTATTTTATATTTATCCTATCTTAGGAAACAAACATTTAAAAGGACTTTTGCTACATATAAGTCGAGCAAAGCTGTTTATCTTCTTGCCACCTTCTTAAGTAGGCCTTGGATTGAATAAATTTTCAATAAATCATCTAGCTCTATTATTTAATTCGAGAATTAAAATAGAATAATGTTTGAGATTGGATGTTATTAATATCTTATCCCATTTACCCTGGGTGTTACTCAGGCTCCTTATTAGTTATATGTTAAGCTAATGATGTTTTTCTTTGAACACTAAAAAAATATTTTTTCTTATGATCGCATAGTATATTTGAATTTATTATTATTTTATTTGTATTTTATGACTTTGGGTAGATGAACAGGCCTCCCAAAGGATTTGTTTTATACATCCTCTTTATTTTCAACCACATTGCATTGATATCTCAATTCGTGCAACTTCTAATTCTAATTGAATACCTCATTTACTAATAATCTATAAGATCTCTCTCTCTCTCTCTCTCTCTCTCTCTCTCTCTCTCTCTCTCTCTCTCTCTCTCATTTTTCCTCTTTATTTTCTTTTAATTCTAATTGTCCTCATGTTAATAAGGATAATGATATATGCACCCCTTATTTTTGCACAAACCCCTCACTAAATGCACGAACAACTATAATTGTAAATGATCCTATATATTGGATGATATAGACCATTCATAATATTGCCCTGGTTTAGATGAGTCAAGGTCTAAGATAATCATCCATAAGACCATTCTAGCATCTTTTAGTGTTAGTTCCAGGATAAACGTGAAGTCTTTTACCATTCATTTTGCAACTTCAGAAAATAGTAGCTAGATCATCCAATGGATGAAAAATTTGGATCATGGATGGTTTGGATTTTCAAAAAATCTTAAACCACCTATAGTTATAGCTATTTGTAACATTTAGCAAGACAAGCTTCTATCACTGCCTTAATATGTTGCCTATTACTTGGTGAGATTTGTATAAGCAGCAATTAAAAACCTCGGGAGGGGATGAACACAACAAAAGAGGAAATGCAGCTAACTAGAACTTACGGACACAGATCACAAAGGCTATAAAGTGCAAGGTGCCAAAACTCAAATTGTGGACACAGTGGAGTTTGCAAAAATGAGCCAAATTCTATGTGTATGCGAATTCGGAAAATGCAGAAATATAATTTAATATTACCGACAGCAACTTGTGCCAGTAAAAGTATACTTTATTATTACTAGATAAACAATATCAGCCTATAAATTTATCTGTCCTTGCATATGCAAAATGCGGCTTAGTCTTAGACGCAAAGTGTGAAAAGTCAATATCCGATCCTTATGGAAACTTCTCCAAAAGAAACAAGTCAGGAACCCATTAAGGCGAGGATATTTTAACAAGTCACACTGAATGCACTTTTCTTCACAATAGCTGGATCCACCACCTACTGTAAGTAAGTACTATCGTCAATTCTAATTAATGGTTACATTGATGGTTGCTCTACTACTTTGCTAAAAGCGCCGTCTTAGCTTTCCCACATTCTGTGTGTCTGGGACAATGGTAATGCTCTTGGAATCATTCAAGAAGTCCTTTACTAGGAAAGCAATTCTATTCGTTCTGCAAAAAAATATATACAGAGGAGAATTGAACCCAAACACCCAAGATAAATGGGAGAGAGTTGAGTTTTCTCTTAATTTTTTGAAAGCACCCAGGCAGAACATTGAACCCTGTTCACCCAGGTGAGAGACTCCTTTCCCACCAAAGGAAATTGAATCCCTCTAGGGATGTAGTTTTCATGCAATTGCATTGCCAGTGAAATTTAACTCCACTAGTTCAATTTCTCACCAAATACTCAGATTCCAAGTGCACAACCCCGCAAAGTTGTCAACCTGCTAACCCGAAGTCCAGGCATCCTCTATATCATGTTTACTTTCATAAAAGAAACTCTCCGGAACATGAGCAACATAGGGATCATAATCAATATATAAATGAATTGTATATGAAGATAAAATTAGATAGACAATTTGGTAAAATAAAAAATAAAAAAAGATTAAATGTTGTAATGTGGCCTGCGTATTCTCTTCTCTTAAACTCATCCCATATACAGAGGCACAATCAATCAATCAATCTCTATCTGACTGTGCATATGCATATGGCTCTACTAGTCAAAGCACAAATATAGGCATGCGGACATGTAGAGCTAAAGTTCATCCAAAAGACTAAAGAACCAGTGCCAAAAAGATATAAAATGTCTAATCTACGTACAGTTCAAATAATATCTAGTCCGGAATCAACCAATCATTAAATTATCAAATTGAATTCTACTAAATTAACAAAACAAACACATCATCTTGTAGTACTGTCCTAAAGGGATTCAAATTCAGAACTTGGTCTACTATTATTTCAACAGCGCAGCAGAGTCCTGAGATCATTGCATGCTTGGATTGTAACACTGCACAAGCACCAGCGCTGAAGTTTGCCATCAGGAACTCAGTGCTACACAGCACAGCGTCCTACAGGAGATCACGTCATGCTTGGATTGTAACACTGCACAAGCACAACCCAGATGGCTTAAGCACTGAAGTTTGCCATTCGGAACCCGGTGCCGCATCTGGATCATACAGCAAAGTCTGATATCCTGGTTCCTCCTCCAAGGAGAAAAGCAGCAGTTTCCCATTGAGAATCCCAAAGCGAAACCCTACCCTTGAGCTCCCTGTCAGTGGTATTGGGACCATCTTCCATGAGTTGTCTACAGGATTAAATATCACAAGCTTTCTCTGATTCTTCCACTCCATACAGAAGAGTTTTTTGCTGAGCACAGCATGGGCAGTGACCATGACACAACCATTCTTCATCTCACACCAAGTGTGGAGCTCAGCATTGTAAACATCTACAAACCTTGAATTGCCAATAGTGAAACTTGATCTCCCACCCATCACATAGAGCTTACCATCAAATCCACAAGCAAAGCAGCCCCATCTTGGGCGCCTGAGGCTCTCTATTAAGGTCCACTGATTCTTGTCAGGATCATACAATTCAGCACTTGATAGGCTCTCACCATCAGCCCCAAAACCCCCTACTGCATATACAACACTGCCGACCTCTGCACAAGCAAAGTCATAGCGTGCAACATTCATCTTGGCTAAAATGCTCCATCTGCAATTGGACAGGAACAGCACTGGGTAAACAAACAGGTTCTTCAATCATCCATCTTCTTTTACCCTTATGCATCAGAGGAGGTTCAATGCAAAATTATAGCAATGGTCTTCCTTTTTCAAGAAAGATAAATGCTACCCATCAAGGAAAAAAAAAGTGTTGGACTAGAACTGGCCACTGGTGGAAATACTAGTTCAGTATGTGGGCTGATTTGAGAAGTTTTAAATAAAGCTTACAGAAATACTTTTCAAGAGTGATCATCACAAGTGTCAATGCAATTTCTACTTATTTAATTTAAGTGGGTTCTCGCAAATTCTCTCCATGGGTTTTTTGTAGATTGTTGATATAAAGCCTTAATAGACATATCTGAGACAAATACCAAGAATAAACCGTACTCAAAGAGAATGGCACAGTTACTTCAGCCTGTAATTTACTGTAGAAGTAAGATATGAGGTCCAAGTATTGCTATGAGAACACTACACCCTTTAATATATACTGAACATGCTCAAAAGCTAAAAGCAAGTGTTTCTCATATCAAACATTTTTGTAAAAAAATAAAAAAATTTCAAAAAATGCAGTCAAACACGTGACTATAAGCAGGCAGAAGAATCTAGTGGCGCTTGGTGTGCTCTATATGCCCATGCACTCCACCGATGCCTGTGTGCTGATCTGGGTTGTTATGAATGGAAGTAGTTATTTATGACTGTCCAGTGATCAGTGCATTCCTAATCTTCATAGCAATTTCTTTATTCCAGGTGGTGTATGATTATTGATATCTTGCCCTTAAACCAAATAGCCAAGACAACCATCATGGTGAAATTTTTTGTAACAGTAGCAGGGTGAAATTTGTTGTAACAGTAGCAGGGTGAGTACTTATGACTCTCGTAAGACATGGAGATCTCTCATGTTCTTTGGGAACACTACCTATGTATGGCTACCGACAGGTAAGCAAGCCTTGTGAAGGTAAACAGACAAAAGCATGACATTCTCATACCAAGACATATCTGCTTTTTTTTCTTAACAGGGGAGGATTAGACCACAACCTCTTGGTTGTGAGACACTGTACTTAACCATAAAAATATTGTTGAACAGGGAATATTCCTCAGGACCTTTTCTTGCAAAAAATTTGCTTCAATAAATGCGCATACAATGTCTGTGCGAACGTCTGTGTCACAGATAAAACATACACAAGAATAATATACAGCATACATATCCAATAGTAACCATTTTGGGAATATTTAACACTTTCAAATTGATAAGGCCAACAGGAAAAACTAATGCCAAAGCTAGCCACATATTTTTTTAGACTCATCATAGTAAAATTGTATTATAATCTAACTTAAATCAAGACATGTAAGTAAACCATGTAATCTTCTATGCAAGGAGAGGTCAGTGGTACTATCAAAGCTTTGTTTCGAGACGATTTCTCAGCTAAAGAAGTTTTAACTTTTCTAGCATATATCGGAATGCCAAAAACAACTGGAATGACGGGAACAACTAAACATTTTGAACATTAAGAATTAACACGCAGGTATGTGGGCGTGGCACAAGAGTGAGCCTCAATTGTGCAGGTTTGTGGGCTTCCCAACTCTTATGGAGGCAGAAAAAAAGTCATCTTTATTGCTCCAGAAAATAGGGGCTCATGGCAAACTTGATATTTAGCAGAACTCAAATGATAACGCATGGATTCATGAAAAACAACTGGAATGACGGGAACAACTAAACATTTTGAACATTAAGAATTAACACGCAGGTATGTGGGCGTGGCACAAGAGTGAGCCTCAATTGTGCAGGTTTGTGGGCTTCCCAACTCTTATGGAGGCAGAAAAAAAGTCATCTTTATTGCTCCAGAAAATAGGGGATCATGGCAAACTTGATATTTAGCAGAACTCAAATGATAACGCATGGATTCATGAAGCATATAGGAAAAAACATGTCATACAGACCTGTTGAGCCGACTATCATATTGATAAACATCTGCTGAGACACACCCATTACCAGCATCCACCAAATAGCCACCCATAACCAAAAGCTTGCCATCAAGAACCACAACAGCAAATGCAACCTTCACTGGACCAGGCATTGGTGGAAGTAGCTCGTGCTCCTTTCCAATACCACTTAAAATTTCCCAATGGCTCCCCTTTCCCTCTGTATCACCAGTTAAAACATAAAGCCATTCCTCAAGTCTTCCAGCCTCCTTCCTTACTGCAATGAATTCCTTACTTTGGATGAATGATCTCCATCGCTTGCACACAGCACCCATAACAGGAAAGTTATCTCGTGGAATGAGCGCAAGGCAGTATTTTGCCACATCATCGGGCAAATCAGGTAAAATGGGGCTGTAAGTGTCAGAGTGCATTCCAGGCATTAATTGGGTGTTGAATTTTGTATGTGCATTTTTCTGTGTTGCAGTGGAGAAATATATTTCTGTTTCAGCGCACTCCATCGGCACACTGCGAAGTGCAGGCATTTCTAAGTGGAGTTGGTACACTACTCGGAAGAAATGACACTTCACACACCTGCCTGTATGGCAACTGGGACCAAGAATAAATACTGTTGAGAAGTGGCAAATAGACAGGGATTTTTATAGGAATTCATGGAAACCATCACCTATAGGGATTTTATGAGACCAAGGTTTGAAAGAGGAAGTGGAACGGGCACTTTGAGTCGCTGAAATTACTGTTTTTCTGGGTTTTCTTCGGTCCGTTTCAAATGCCATCCCAGAGCTACTTTTACTGGAGGACTGCTTTCCTATCAATCGGTAGACAGTGGAATCAAGTCTCGGGTTGCAAGAACTGTGCTTTTTCCCAGACATCGCCCCAATATCTACACAGTAGATTGAAAAAGGGAGGGGAAAATTGAACAATTTTTCAGAAATCAACCAATCTTACTAAAAGTTATTCAAATTACTGAAAGAAGAAATGGTACCAGCCAAGGCCATAGAATTTCGACAAACTTATCCAGTTGTAGCTTCCATTTTCTCAGCGTTTACAGTGAATCCAACTGCAAAAGAT
This sequence comes from Warburgia ugandensis, assembly GCA_035236585.1. Lineage (NCBI taxonomy): Eukaryota > Viridiplantae > Streptophyta > Magnoliopsida > Canellales > Canellaceae > Warburgia > Warburgia ugandensis. Next base: position 52,519,193 of record CP141130.1, read on the forward strand.
AAAAATACAAGCGGGGATAAGTGTACTAAGAAAAAGCACATCTCACCATAACCCCTCTTTTAGTTCCTCACAGGTCTATAAACCCAAGGAAGTTTGAAATAACATGAAGCTCTCAAAATCTGCAGCCGAACTCATGGAATAGACCAACACTGATATTTCATTTCTAATTAACAGACCCACAAAAATATGTAACATTTTTGAGAAAAAAAAGAAAGACTATATTATCTCAAACAAATGAGAAAGAAAAACGATTAAGCCCCAAAGTTCTTGCAAAGCTATTCCTGTAAATACTCTAACAAGATCCAGTCAACCCAACGAATCACAGATCACGATTGAACAACAGATTCCAATAAGGCGAAAAATCTCGCTGCATAGGCTTCAAGTACACTAATATCTATCTTGATAAATAGTAATACAATTTCCAAAACCCATTCTAAGAATCTAAAGCTAGAAGAAATAATCTCCTAGCACATAAAAAGACAATACCCAGACCTGAAATCCTATCCAACCAAAAAAGAGAACAGAAGCCAAAGCAAGCAAATCTGAACAGAAAAACCTAAGAAACAAAACAAAAGGAAATATGCCTCAAAGGAGCTGAACAGTCTTAAAAAAATGAAAATGCTTAAACGATTCCGACCATATAAAAAATGAAAAGTGATGCTGAAACAACCAGATATCGGCTCCAAGACACAGATCCAGAAAAATACTCCCATCTGAACACCAACATAAATAATCAATAAAATAGACGCTACGCAAACAGCAAGATATTTACAGAGACATCTTAAGTGAAATAGATCCACGAAATCTAAGAACTAGACCAAAACCCGAACTTTAGAACCAAAATCAACGCGCAATGAAAACGTGAGAATATGTTTAATTAAAAGGAAAAACCTGGAAAGATTTGAATGTTACCCAAATGGCAAGACACTTTTAAGGCACTTCAGTATGGAAAGATGAGGAAGCCAAACAACCAGATCTAGCCCGGATCAACAGCTCAAAATAGTTCTAAATAAGCAAAATAGGAGACATCGGGAAAGAGATTTACAACAAAGACAAAGCAAAGTAGAAATCCGCAAACATACGACGAGAGGTTATCTTGAAATTGTTCAAAAGTGGCTTCAAATTTCCATCTGATCACAGGATGGGAGATATAACAAGCTGCAAAAACAGATATCGACCGAATAACAAAAATCTGCAACATAACAAAACAAAAATAGAAATCTAAAGCGAGCTAGAGAAACCGTAAATCCCGAGGTGCCATAAACGGAGAAAATTCGTTACTCTGACATATGAAACAGCAAGAAATTGATCCGCAGCGCAAACAAAAAGCACCGGGAAGTAGAAGAAGAGAAAACACGAAAGAAAGCAGACGGAGAAAAGAAAGTTTTTGATCAAATCCAGAAATACCTAAGGGAAATGCCGAAAGAGAGGGAAAGATAAAGATTGGTGCTGAGAATGGCCGGAGATTTTGTTAGGAGAAAATGATCGATAGAGGGGGAAGATGAATGGGAGAGGGGGTCGACTTCAAGGCGGAATACAAATGAGTATAGGAACTACGTAGAAAAATACTCCACAGAACGGTAAGAAAAAAGACCGGGGATTTTTAATTCGTTTTACTTCCAAAGCCAACGATAGATACTGGAAATTTGATAGTTAAAAGGAGAAGATTATGTCAAGATTTGGGAACCCAGGACGTGGTAATTAATAAATGGGTAGTGTTGGTAACAACACCCTTTTTATTTTAGGCGAGTGATTTCTGTTTCCCATCCGAGCCCTTAGCTAAATGCTGCAACTCGTAAAAATCAGGGGGGGGCGCAGATTCACGAAGATCCCAACCGTTCTAAGTAATTCCAACCCGATGAATGGGATAGATTGAAATTGTTTTATTTAATCAAGCATGAAAAAAGGAGTGTGGATTATTTGCACTCCTCTTCAGCGGGTATGCTTTTACTGGGATTCACAAATTTTACATACACATGTACATTTCTACGAAGAAAATATAAACAAGCAGAAGGACAAGTAGCACTCTATCATCATCGACCCAATCCATTATGGGTTAATCCAAGCCGTGGAGTAGTCATATATGAAAATTCTTCGTCGTGGGATGATTCTAAGTTTTAACTTGTTGAGAGCTTGTCGACTAATGTCCACCTTCATCATGGCAAATGTAGGTCGTTTCTAGACGACGTCTTTTAGGTCTTCCACCTACAATTCCTTTGTATGACTTCTGAGACTAACTTTGTAACCTCGCCCTCTGCGCTTCTTCTCATCTTTTTTACCCTCTCCAATTTAGACCAGCTGCAAAAATTCATATAATTTGATGCTTCTAGTTACTAAATTTTCTAGTTGAAAATTATTTTATTCAGGACTATTGGACTTGTCAACTAAGGAAATTAGAGAAAACTAGCACCTAAAAGCAAAAAATAAACATGAATTTTTGCATGTAGTCTACGTAGGAGAGGGTGAAAGATGAATGGAGCAAATCATCTAAAGGTGGGTTTTGGACAAGGGGTCATAGATTCAGTCCCGAGAGCATAGTCTAGATAGCATTTCTCATTGTTTTCAGTGGTCCCAGACTTTTATCTCTAACGTTTATCCCTACTAATGAATACATACATACACACACAAACAATCCCAGACTAACCTTTATCCCTACCAATGAATGCATACATACCTACAAAAATAATCCTAGACTGGTACAATTTTCCCAGAGAGAAGGATATCAAAGGTTCAATTTATCCAACTCTAATCATCGAGACTCTTTATTGCATTTGAGAAGTCATCAAAATCTTATCTTAATTAGGGGTCGGTCATTTATTGCATTTGAAAAGTCTTATACGATAATCACTGTAGCAGAATGTACGAATTTAGCCAAACAGCTAATCACGGAAGCACCTTATAAGGTTTAGATAGAAAGATGATACTCATTCACTTATGTTCGATATTGCCACTCCTCTTTAGTCTTTCCCACCAAATTACATAAGGGATTTGTGGTGAGCAAGTGGCAAAGTCAAGTCTCGACCGCCCTTTTACGTTAACTCACTTTTAAAACGAATGTCAAAACTTCAATAATACAAAGGCCACTTCATTTGCTCGGTAATTGCATGTGCTATTTTTAGAAGTGGAACAGAAGCTGACGCCCAGAGCGAGTGGTATGGGCCCAGAGATGCGCTTTTATCCGTCGTTTGACAGCCCATCCTTTCCTTCTAGGAAAGCTATAGGGTTGCGACTCCACCTATATAATTGCCCCTTGTTATCTGCTTGGAAATTGTGCCACTATCATGCATTGAGTGAGAAAGAGGAGAACAGTGGATTCGTCATAATCCAATCTAAACCTTGGCAATAGCAAGAGGCTGTCTGGATGGGTAGAGCAATTTCCATACCCAATCAAAACCATGATCCCAAGTTTCTTCGGCCACGAAGCACATGTAAAACCAATAGAAAATATATTCTTATTGGGGTCTAAAATTACATATTCATCAGCCCCTAACGACATATAAATTGAGATATAGGCATGCGTAAAACTTACCTTCATAGGTTGATGGAATTTCTCATAGTACTTTTTTTTAAAAAATCAACACTCACTAACCATGGCCTAGAGATAAAAAACAAAGGAAAGAACAATTAGAACTTAGAAGCAAATAGAGGAAATCTTGTAGAACATCCTTTCTGATCAACTTTTTCAAATATGCACTAGGACTTGAATAGGTTTGATCGATCAAAAACCAGATCATCCAACTCTTTTTCTGCTCCATTGGAAACCATAAACCTTAGAGAAAAGTTGAAAAACAAAGCGATTGGTTTTTCCTTTTCCAATTAGAATATGTTTCTAAGTAGTTTACTTGTTAGACAAGTACAAGGTGACCTATAGTCACTAGCCATCCAATGCTTATTGGTTGATCTAGAGGTTTTAATTAAACATGAATAAATAACACTGGGCCCGTTTATAAATTAACCCGAATATGTTTCCTCCAATCTCAGTCGTCCATATTATCTAATAGGTTGATCAAGCCAATTCGATGAACAGACAGATGATCTAGCTTAATAATCTGAGCCCGAAACCAATACTGTGGTCTAATTGACCACTAGGACCAACATCTCCTACTTGGGCAATTAAACTTGAAAATATTGGAAACTCGTTAGTCTCTCCTTAATCTCAATGAGTGAACTCTACCTCAACACAAACCCATAGGCAAGGTCTAAATCAACAAATCACCAAACTACTAAGAAGTAGGAGTATGACTCGCGATCACTATCTTCTTCTGTAAGATGTCAAATACATATAGATAATGCACCTCTATATGTCTACCCATTGAACAAACATTGCTAATCTGAAGTGGGTATATTGTAGCTTAATTATCACATTTAGCTTTATAAGAATGTCTTGACACACTTCTAGCTTCAAATCCCCTAGAAAACCTAGAATCCAAATAGCCTCTAAGGCAGCTAAACTACAAGCTACAAACTCAACTTCCATAGTGGGCTTGGCAATAGCCTTTTGCCTCTTGTTGCTCTATGAAATTGTAGTCCTATTAAACAGAAATAAATACTCGGCTATGAATTTCCTATCATCTAGGTTGCCTTCATAACTAGAATCCATGAGCCTTAGAGGTACAAGCTTATCTGCCTAAAAGGTGTGCTTCAAATCCTTAGTACCCACCAAGTAGCAAAATATGCACTAACTGCTTTCCCATGAGGAACACAAAGTCACTCTAAAACCTACTCAAAAGTCCCATATTTGGTCTAATGCACGTCATAACGAACATTAAATTGCCTACAGCCTGAGCACATGGCTAATACTTCAAAACCAGTCAATTCTCATCGCTTCAAGGTATCATCTTATTATTTAATTGAGTGCCTTACAGATTGGTGTTATCTATGAGATTCCACCCAACTATACCAAATCTCTTGAGGATTTGACCTATATAAGATTCTTAAGAAAATTTAAGTTTCTTAGCTTTCCAGTCCCTTTCTATCTTAACACCTAAGATATAAGAGACTTCACTCAAAATTTTCATTTCAAACTAGGATTTAAACTACTATTTTGCTTTAACAATCATATCAAGATCATTTTCTATCAACAGGATGTCATCAACATATAATAACGATAACATAAACATTCTATCACTGACAAAGAACTATATACATTGATCGTATTTATTGGGCACAAAACAACGCTCCAAAATAACCTTATGGAAGGTATGATACCATTGCCTCAGTGATTATTTTAGTCCATAAAGATATTTAACCAACCTACACACTTTATCTTCAAGACCTTCATCCTAAAAACCCTCAAGAACCTCCATAAAGATTTCTTCCTCCAAATCACCGTTAAGGATAGTGTATTAACATCCATCTAGTGTAATTCCATATCTAACTTTGCAACTATCGTCATCAAAATTCTAATTGAGATATACCTAAACATCAGAGAGAAGGGTTCCTAATAATCAATCCCCTCAATCTGAGAGAAGCCCTTGGCAACTAGCCTAGACTTATTCTTCTCAATTAAACCATCAAATTTCAGTTTCTTCTTGAAGATTTATTTATAGTCAATGACTTTTCTTCCTTCGAGAAGATCATTATAAACCATACTTGGTTCATTATAATGGAAACTTTTTCTTCCTAAATATATACCAGCCATTTATCACCATTATTAGCATTAAACTTTTCAAAATAATTTATTGGATCATCATCTATTTGAGGTCCATCATCAACCATGACATCCTCTTCAATCTCCCCTAATAACACTTAGTGATCTCTGAAAGAAGAAGGTCGTCTCCTATCTTTTAGAATTTTATAAATAATATCAAGCTTAGAAGATGAATCTATTTCTCCTTTTGTTGACTATATTAAATAGTTCTACTTTATTTATAGGAACTTAGCCTCCAGTTCACATTCTAGACAGTTAGACTCCACACTTTCAATGGCTTCCACTATCCCATATGAATGATGCACTATAAATCTATAACCCTTAAAGTGATCACTATATCCTATGAAGTTACACTTTATAGTCTTGGTCTCTAGTTTTAACATATTCTAGTCTAATATTCTTACATAAGAACTAGCATCCACACATTGATCACTTGTTTATAGCTTCCTACTAGTCTGTAATTTATAGGGTGCTTCTTTAATTGCTTTTAATGGTATCCTACTAAGGATGTATATTGGAGCAAACAGTGCATCTCCTCAAACTGAGTTCCTAACTCAAAATAGTTTACTTATTTCAAACCTTATCTAATAAGGTCTAATTATATCTCTCAATAATTCTTTTTGTTGAGGAGTATAGGGTAAAGTAAATTGACACACTATACCTCACTCTTCCAAAACTAGTTGATTACATTACTTGTGTATTCACCACCTTTTTCAGACATTAGGACTTCAATAGTCCTACTTACCTTATTTTCTACCTTAGCTTTATATTATTGAATTTTTTTTAATACCTTCGGTTTCTTACTTATAAGATAAACGTATCCGAATCTAGAGTAATTATCAATAAATGTGATGAGGTCATTCTACTGTAAGTCCTTATATTCAACGGACCACATACATCAAGTGAATGACCTAAAGTGGCTCATTAGCATTCTTTACTAAAAGGAGTCCTAACCATCTTACTAGATAAACAATTTCGTAGATATCTAGTTTATTTAGCAAACTAGGTAAAGGTTCAAACCTAGATATCCTTTCTAACTTATCTTTGTTAACATGTTGTAACCTAAAAAGCTATAACAGGACTATCTTTAGAGAGCAAACAAAAGTAAGAACAATGATTAACTTTATAAATATTTTGTAAAATCCATCATATAGGACTTTAGAAAACAAAACACTCTTCTTCTAACCAACTATAATATTATTTTCATGAATTCTAACTTCTAAACCTTTTTCAATGAGGTTTGAAACATATGATATTGTGTCTCAAGCTCGACACAAATAGATCCTCGGTCAATGCAAAATGCCTCCCAGTAGGAAGCAGAAACCTAGCCGTTACCAAGCCTCGACACCATAGAAATTATTATTTATCATGAATACCATATGCTAGCATGTAGCATTTTCCTTGAAATGAGAAAATAGCTCCCTAGCCTTCAGAATATGACATGTGGTAGCAAAATATATTAACCATGAGTCTTTATCTTACCTCACGATCAATGCTTCAATGACTATGCAAATAATATATCCACCCTTGAATATGTTATCATTATTTAGTCCCTTGCCTATGATAGTTAGCTCGAATATGTCCACTTTGGACACATATCCAATAGGGTATGATCTTCTTTCCCTTATCAAATCCACCAACCAGAAGTTTCTTACTCTTTTAAAATTTCTTATCTTATCATGGATTTGATTTGGCTTAGTAGATCCATGTACTTTTTATTTAGATAGATTCACATGAGAATTTTTCCAAAATCTCTTCTCTTTCTTCTTTGGGATTCATCTTCTAACACAGACCCCAAGATTGTCCATTGTCACAGTGACTTTTGAAAAATGGAGTGCAATAATTGCAAGATCCAAGGGTGTTGGATGATTATTAAGAATTGTAAACAATTATAATTTTTTAAGTATCAGAGTTTTTAAGCTTGCCAATTCTTTAGCCAAAACTAACACAAAGTTAGCAGGTTCAATCACATTATCTGGCTCTTTCATCTGCATACTATTGTATTTTCTCATTAAAAAGGGAGATATAAGATTCATACTACTATCCATACTTAGCAGCCATATCATTAAACAAAGTATAAGAGGTAGGATGGGTCTCAAAATAGCCATACTTAGACAACTATTAGTGCTTCAAAATATATGCCCACAATTAATTAGATGAGAGTAGAAATAGTCCCAAAAAAGTAACTTCCAAAATACTAGCTAATGATACCATGAACTCCACTTTTAATTAAAATAAACGTTGGAGACTTTTACATGAAAAATCAGTTCCCAACTTTCACAAAAATTAATCTCAATAAAATATGAACCAAGGAGTGACATCTAGCATGAAAATTAGGACCAAAATTTCCCCATAATATCCCCTATGCATGCCTAAATTCAATCACAAATAGTGATTCACTTAATCACTATTTTAGCTTAAAAATTCAACCTAATAACTTTTGAAACTTATGCAAATCTAGATAAAAAATAATGGATTTTAAAATAATGTAATGGAGTATAAAATCAAAGTAAAAACCCTCTAAAACATAGCGTAAACATCCCTATAATTCAAGCTTAAATTCTGCCTAAAGCATAGTATATACAGCCCTAGAGTTTAGGATTGGTTTAGGACAGTAAACAAGGCATCATTATGATCTCAATTTCTTAGGTTCATGATGCTTTAAATAACTTAATAACAGGCCTAATCGTAACTAAAAGCATATAAAAATTGAGACCAAAACAGTCCTAAAATTAGGATTAGAACACATCTTATATAGGAAGCCTAAACCCATATATAAAGTCACCCAATTTGAGTGAGTTAGCATATTCCTAAAGGCCATTAAAATGTGATTTTGGACTAGAAAAAACCTTGGCTTTGATACCAATGATGATCGCGAGTTTCTTTAGCCTTAATGTACATGTAAAACAAACAAAAAATATACTCCCATTGTAGTATAAAATTGCACATTAATTAGCCCCTAACAACATATAATTGAGATGTAGGTATATAGAAAACTTACCTTCATCAATTGATGGAGTTTCCCAAACTCTTTCCTTCAATCAACAATCTCTAAGCATAACCTAGAGATAAAAAACTAAAAAAGAAATAGCGTAACTTACAGGTAAATAGAGAAAATCTTGTAGAACCTCCTTTCCAATCAACTTGTTCAAGCAGATGCTAAGATTTGAATACTACAAAACAAGGTTAGATCCATCAAGAACCGGATTGTCCAACTCTTTTTCCGCTCCACCAAAAGTGGCACACTTAGAGAAACATCACACAAGAGAGAAAAAACAAAGCGATTAGTTTTTCCTCTCTGTCTCTATATTTAAAACATGGTTTTTGGTTCCTTTCTTGATTAGAACATGTTTCTAATATAGTTTGCTTGTTAGACAAATATAAGGTAACTTGTAATCCTTGCCATCCAATGCTTATTAATTGATCTAGAGGTTCCAATTAAACAAGGAGAAATCACACAGGGCTCATTCATAAATTAGCCTAAATGTTTTTTCTTTAATCTCAAGCATTCATATTATCTAATATGTTGATCAAGCCAATTAGATGATCACACACATAGTTTAGCTTCATAACCTAAGCTAGAAACCAATTCTTTAATTTAATTGACCAATAGGAGAGCAGGTGTTGGCTTGCAACAAACAGATAAAAGACTTTAGATTTCACTAAGAGCTAGATGCTACTATCACTCTTGGTTGGAGAGGCTGGGCCCTTCTATTCGGTTTGTAGGACTTTTTAATGCATTAGTGCCAAGAAGACGAAGCGCAAAAAATTGGAAGTCCTCGTATAATAAACGAGGAATGCTAAACAGACTACCTTAGATGGTGTTTGTACGTGTACATGTCCCTCACATTTTGCATGAAAGCCTCTCACCTTTGAATAATTCAACTCATTCATCCAATTGCTCTGCTTTGGATGTCTGGCAGTTTTACATTGGAAGAAAAAATATACAGGGATATACATCAATCGATATACTTGTCCTTATGTGAGGCAGGCAGCTGTCATATACTTCCGCGGGACCCAGGTTCCCTGACTCTGTACAACCGATGAGGAAGGTTAAAGGGTTACAGCCACGTAGAATAAAATCAATTGGGATCAGCGATTATGAACCTTTTCCGTCCAATGGTGGAAAATGTTCAAGAGTACCGAGAAAAGGGGAATGCACATTTCCAACTTGTAGGTGGTAGAAAACCACACATAACCCCACAATATTTCTGCACCCAAAGTTAACTTTGTGCACCTAACGCTAACCCTTGTGTTGCACGAACTATCACTTTGTAGCTCAGGCTCCACCTCTTTATTTTTTCAGTAAAATTTAGAAAATCATCAGAAAGAGGAATGGACAGTGGTGCTTTCTTGAGCTTGAAAACGTTATGGGTCGCATCGTATTAACCAAGGGCAGAAGGCCGGCCACATTTCTTTATGACCCACAATGACACAGATTGCAATTTCACAGTGAAAGTAATGTCTCTGCACACTTTGGTACGAAAAATTTGACTGATCAAAATATCAGGTATGGGACCCATTCGCCAATCCTAATCACCAAGAAAAAAATTTACAAGATCAATTAATTTGCATTTAGGCATGTGGATCACATAGTAGCTGTTATTGATGACCTTTGGACGTCGACTCTGGAGATATCACAAGGCGTTTCGACCATCCAAAGCCGTATATCTAGGGGAACCGGGAATTGACTTCAAAATGACCAGTTAGGATCTTGTCTTGCCTCATCGGAATTTACCTTCCGGTGGCTGATGATTTAACAAGTAGATGAATAACGTGCTGATAGCTAGTAAAGTTCATACAGCTGGACGATCTTAGAAGCCTTTCAGATTTCGATAGATTGATGGATACAGCATTGCATGTGTCACAGCATTTTATGGATCGTCCAGGCACCAATACTGAGCCAAGAAGAGAACAAAGAGATTACGTTATCAAAATCACACTCTTCAACAAAAAAGCGTCACCATCTTGCAGAGTGGAGAATGGACTGTCACATTCGGATTTTTGGATCACTTATTCCTAAATGATGTTAGTAAACCACCAATTTTAATAACATTATAGCTTTTAATATTCTGATGAAGAGATTATTTTTCCAAGAGGAATGCTAAATCTAAGCGAACAAATCAAAGCACCACCTTTTATGATCTAACCTGTTTATCTGATTTGACCAGCTTTGGGTTTTTGTTTAAGCCGGATGTTAGAATTGTCCAATTGACATGGCTTTTTGTTGTTTGATACAAGGGAAAAATTACAAATCAAATTACCCACACGCTCTTAATCCACACTATCATAAATGTAATCCCAGGCCAAAAGGAAAAGCAGCTACTTAAACATTCAACTAAGTGTACTCTAAGAAAATGGCAGAGTTATCTTCTACCAAGTGCACTAAATATTGTTGCAACCATGCGTTTTTTGTTTACTAGATATCCTTTGTAAGACACTACCCCCTTTCTAGTCTTGTTAATTCCTTGCTGTTGGAAATAAAGTATTTTGCACAAATTAAATCTAATGAGCCTTAGCTTAGAGGCACATATAAAAAATGTACTCCTTAAAGATAGTTGAATTCTCCCAATAAGTGCAAGAAATATAACAACTTTAGCTCTGAAATTCAACAAAGTTAGATTCAATTTGTACCTCAATTGATTTGTAAGATCAGAATTGGTTCATACTTTAGCTTCCAAGACGAATATTGTAAAATTAAGTCTTCAAAATCTGTCTTTAAGTTACAATAATGACTCATTAAAGAACTTCACAAGTTTGAAACCCTAGAACAAAGTATTGCTAAACTAGGTAAACTCTTAAACAAGAGATCTTCACAAGTAGAAAAACCTCTAGAGAGATAAAGGACAAGAAGAACTTCACAAGTTCAAAACTCTAGAACAAAGTGATGCCAAAATGGGCAATCTCTAGAATGTAGATCTTTGGAAGTAGAAGAACCTTTGAAGCGAGGTGCTCTTTGACAAACTCTTAAAATAAATCAAATTATGCATAAGACTTGCAAATTCTAAGAGAAATATGTATAGAGTGGTGCTCTTAGGCAAACCTTAAAGAGAAGAGAATAGAGAGTTTCTTAGCTAGATAGACTACAAAAAGCTAGAAATTAGAAACCTTTAGGGAGAGAGAGGAGAAGGTGCAAGAAGAAATGGCATGGGTACCCCCTTTATATAGATTGGGATGCTTTCGTACCAAGCAACCTCCATTGATCCCCAAGGGAGGCCAAGATCCACCCCTGGGGCACCTTTATAGGAAAGCTCACTAATTTTTCTAGGTGGAACAGTTTTGCAAGGGTCCTATGAGCTGAAAGAGCACTACTAAGATTGGTGTTTTTTTAAATTGCAAAAAGAAAACAATTTTCATGTAGCTATCTTAGTAAAAGAAAAAAAAAAAGAAGACAGTTAACAAAAACTATCTTAAAAAATCCTATTTATTTAGATAATTTTAAAATAACAATCTTAAAAAGTCATTAGTAGGAGTAAAAAATTTGAAGATTTCGCAGGAAGGACTTAAGAAGATGGTTAGGAAAAACCATCTTAAAAATTGATAGTATGAGAAGACAATTTTTTGTAACTATCTTAAAAAAGATAGTTTAAGAAGACGTTTTGGGAAACTGTCTTAAATAATCATCACTAAGAAGATAGTTTTAGGAATTTGTCTTAAAAAAAGTACAATTAGAAGACAGTTTGTAAATCATCTTAACAAAATGTAGAGTTAATAAGATAGTTAGCTAAATTGTCTTTCAAATGATATTTCTTAAGATAATTTCCCACAACTATCTTAAAAATGAAAATTTATAAAATAGTCTTGATAAATCGTCTTAAAAAAATTAAAATTTCTAAGATGATTTTTTGTAACCATTTTAAAAAGCATACTTATTAAGAAGGTTTTTATGAATCATCTTTAAAAACTTATAAAACACACATGATGTCACTCTTTTCTTTCATGTCTTCCATCCGTCGATTGTCTTCATTCAGAGCCTAAAGCTTGTGTAGGTGCACTTTCACACTAATTAGCTTCAAATAAAACACCACAATTGAATTGAGTTTATGTACATTTTGTCTCTAAACTTATACTATCTTAGTTGATAACGAAGTGGATGAGTCTTTCTTGTTGTTCTCATATTTTATTTGCATGATTACGGTTAGAAAATTCCTTTTCTAATAAAGTTTTCCCCTCCTATGTATGGATCTTTTATGTTTATGTCAAATTTTCTGTCCCAACCTAGAGTTAGATCTCCATGCACACATATAAGTGTTTTCCAATATTTTCTTCACACACCATATGTTTGCCAAAATACCTAACTAAGTTCATTAATCTTTTCATGTTTGAAAAGTCTTGACACACACCTAAGGTTCAATTTTTGAACAAAATGAAGAAATATGCTCAAATGATGATAACAAGTTCATCAGGAGAATATGATCTTATCAAAGAATAGGCACTTAGGGAAGGGCTGGTTATAATCACATGTGTTGTCCATATTCAAGATGTGAAAACTTGAGAAAGGAAATATAGGCGAGTTGAGAGAACATTTGTGCTACAATGGAGTCGATGAAAGCTATCACCCTTAGATCTAGCATTGAGAAGTACTTCCTCATGGGCCCTCGAATAGGATGGAAAGATGTGAATATGAAGACATTGCAGATAGTATATTTGAATTGATATTTTAATATGCATATGATGACTTCCAGGATGATCTTGAACAATTCTATACTACATTAGAGGAAGTTGATGAGTTGTTGAATCTTAGATTTATAGATCATACTGAGTTACTTGTGATGGTAAAACTATACAATGTGAAATTGAGATTTGGTTTTTCATATTAAGGTTTTATAAAGTATTGAAGGTGGTGGGTAAAATGGTACCAAAGGAAAACAAATTGGAAAGCTCCACATGTGAGATAAAGAAAATGCTGGTTGCATTAAGGTTGAAGTGTGAGAAGATATATGCTTATCCCAATAATTACATCTTGTACTAGAAGGAGCACAAGGATAAAACTACGTACAAACTTGTGGATAGTTAAGGTAGAAGTAGAATAAGTTCAATTGAGCAGGTGAAAGACGCACCTACAAAGGTCCTATGGTATATCCCCTATTCCAAGGTTCAAAAGAATGTTTTGTATTACTAAACTATTAAAGAACTAGTATGTCATGTTGAATAGAGAGTAGGTAATAACTATTTATGCCATCCAGTAGATAATCCAACATGGAAACTCATAAAATTCTTGTGGCCCAATTTTGGAGAAGAACTGAGAAGCATACAACTTGTAATATCTATAGATAGAGATTATTGTCATGGCTTTATGAGCAGCAGGTTTAATTGTTGGCCTATTATAATAGTTTATTACAACCTCCCACCATTGTTATGCATGAAAAGGAAGTTCATGTTATTAACTATGTTGACATTGGGCTCCAAGAAACCACGGAACGTAATTCACATGTACTTGGCTCCATTGATCAACGATCTTAAGATAATATGGGATGTAGGAGTTGAAGCTTATGATGCATACAAGAAAGAGCCATTCACCCTTAATACTATACTCTTATGAAAAATAAAAAGTAGCGACTTACAATAATTTGGTAGGATGCACTGCAAAGGGATACAATGCTTATCCCATCTTTAGTCACTAAACATGAGCCATGCAACTTAAACATGACATTCCTAAGCCATAGAAGATGGTTGTGTATAAACTATCCATACCATTTTAAAAAGGAAAAATTTAATGATAGTTTAGAGGCAATGACCTCCAAAGATGTTGATCGAAAGACAAGTATTGGAACATGTTGAGAATCTTTATGTCTTATGGAGGAAGAAGAAAGCAACTAATCTATAGGTGGTAGCCACTCTAAAAGTTGTTTGAAGAAGAAGTCAATATTCTTTGAACTTGTGTACTATAAATTCCTGCATGTGCATCACGTGCTTAATGTCATGCACATTAAGAAGAATGTGCAAAAAAACTTGATTGGTACCTTGCTTGGCATACTAGAAAAAACAAAGAATAAACTTGCAGCTCAGATAAATCTTATAAAGATGGGTTTGAAGAGAAGGTTGCATTCACAATAGCAGGGTAGCCAAAGAACATACTTGCCTAAAGAAAATTAAATGCTCAATAGAGAGGAGAGAAGAATAATGTGTAAAACCTTGTAAAAGTCTCAAATGGCTACTCTTCAAACTTTAAAAACACTATATGCATGAAAGAGCTAAAGCTATTAGAAATGAAGTTGAACGATTCTCATGCATTGATGCAATAACTCTTGCTTGTATTAATGTATTTAGTGCTACCATATAAAGTTAGAGGATCGAGGGTGGTGGACGTTTAAAAAGTACAAGAATCTAAGACCATATAATAATAACTTTATGGGAGCTTGAGATGATCTTCCCACCATCCTTCTCTGATATCATGGTACACTTAATAGTGCACCTCATTGGTGAGGTTAGACTCTATGGGCTACTTTATTTGCAATGGATGTACTTGTTTGAGAGGTACATAAATTTTTTAAAGAGAATGTATGAAATCATAATTGACTAGAGGAGTATATTGACGAATGTTACATAAGTGGTAGAGTTTATACAGAGTATTTATTGGAGTGGGTATTATTAAAATCTTGAGAAATAGATGATCGGGTGGATTTGATGATCCATAAGTTGGTCACCTCTCTTGAGTGGTTGTATATTGACCGTTGAACATAACATATGAGACTAAGCATACTTTTATGTCTTATGACACAACATTGATGAAGTTTGTCCATACATTGAGCAAGTTGAGTCTCTCTCTTTCTCTCTTTTGGTTGCTTTCACATTGTTCTCTGTTTTGTGTGTAAAAATTTAGGGTAATATTTTGCTTGACATCTCTTCACTGTAGTGAGCACATCAACTTCTTGAAAAGAATGTATCTAAGTTATGCAAACAAAGCTACAATATAAGCATTGTTGCACCTTTACTGCTTGGCTTCATTGGAAGGTAAAATGAATTAATGCTTCATTCCCCTGTTATTAATTGCATAGTATACTAATTTATTAGTTATAATAATCATCCCACTTTATATACACATGTTTAAGATCAATGAGATGTTCAATGTCATTGTATATTTGAATATTTAAGTTGGATGGTGATGAGACATTGACCAGGAGTAATAAAGTATGTTGGATATGCCATTAATGGTTATTACTTTTACACAAAAGACCGTGATAACGGGGTCAGCTTGGTTGCCAATGTTACTTTCTTTTCCAATTCAAATTATAATAACATAATCGTTGTGAATGATACTCATTGTGGGTTATATGAGAGATATAGGTACTTAATTATATTTATAGAATTATAGTTGTGTTTAAGTGCAATTGGGAGGAATACAACAAATATAGTATAAAATTGATGCCCTTGGATTGGCATTGGCTGACCTAAATAATTATAAAAATGATCAGTTTATTTTGTCCTTTCAAGAAAAACATGTATTTTATGTATAAGATGGACGTGATATGAGATGTTCAACTATTTTATCACCTTTCTCAAGGGACTTTTATGATGAAGATGACTAGGCAGTACTAGAATATATTGCTCTTGTATTACTAAAACAATGCCATCAATTGACATAATAAGTGAGAATGAGATCGATTATGTGTGTGATACTAGGGAGGAGGGTGCACATTAAAATGTAATATTTGATATCTAAATGATGCTTAATTAGGAGTTATCCTCAAAATTAATTTGCATGCTTGTTGTGTAATTTTTATTTATTGTATGTGCAATTGTTAATGGCAATTCACTATATATACTTGTGTAGATATATGTAGTTATATATAATGTAGGTACATCAAGAACTACCCAACTCAAGAAGTCATTGGAGGGAGTTAAAAAGTTTGTAATTTTATGGAAGAACTTAAGAGGATGATTTTTAAAAACTGCCTTGGAAAACATGCTTTTAAAATGCTTTTTAAAAATGTCTTACGAAACCATGTTTTAATCATGTTACTTTCTCTCTCTCTTGATCTCCTCTCCTTAAAATCCTAAATGTTGTAGTCCATTGTGTCTATCCACTGTTGGGTATTCTCTGAAGAAGAAGAAGAAGAAAGTAGAAAAAAGGAAAATGGAAGAATCTAATAGTTTCTCTTCACTTTGGTTCTACGGCTAATCTATGATTGGAAACTCAATACCAGATCTATCAGAGCTCAACAAGATACACATTTTTCTTGTTGCATTTCTCAATTTAGATCCTGTTTAGTCATGGCATAGGTCATGTATAGATTTTTATCATGATAGTGAAGTTAGATTTGGAGCTTGCTTGTATTGATTGACCACATGGAACCACTTGAGATGAAAAACATGAAGAAGAGGTCTCATGCTAGTCATCCAAAGGCCTTAGTGGATATAGGTATGACCTTGTATGGAAGTCAAGGCACAAATGCTTTAGATATGAACTCAACAAAGGATGCAATGAGCACTAAGATCACTTTGGCAGAAAGATCGAGGTAACCCATGCCCCATCGAGGTGGGAAAGAGTTGATCACTTGGGCACAAAAGGCTATACAAAGTCCAAATTATGAGGCATTGGCAATTCCATGTTTTTAGTAGAAGAGGGTGAGTGCATCTCCAGGTAAAGTAGACGAAGACTAGTTTATCATTCTCTTATACCTCTGCACTCAAATGGTGTTGTTGTTGCTGGTGCTAACCCTATGTTAAAATATACAAGTATGTTTTATCTATTAGTTTTCTTTTATTAATTTTGTCTTCTTATGATGATGGAGAATGGATATTTCATTATATTCAAGAGATGAAAAAGAAAAAGAAAAAAAGAGAAAGTTTAAGAGGATATGTTTGATATCAAAGCTTTACCAACAAATGACTTTGCAAGAGTGTGGTGTGAGCTAAATACTAAGAGACGAAATTTTCATGAGATGGTTTCAGATTCACTTTTTGATCTTGTAGATAAGTTCTTGACCACAAAACTTAACTACGTTTGTATTAACAATGCTATCAATCAATGTAGTGGGTGAGAATGAGATATATTATATGTAACATTGGATATATGAAATTAAAGGATGGTTAATTATTAGTTACATTTGATATATGTATGATTGTTTAATAGTAATTCACTATATATATTTAATATTATATATTTGCATATGTATACATACATACATAGGTATGCTCTCTCTCTCTCTCTCTCTCTCTCTCTCTCTCTCTCTCTCTGGGTTGCACATGGTCCAAAAGTTTGATATGCCTAATTTTTTTAATTCCATTCCATGTAATTTTGGTCAATTTTGAATTGAAATGATATGAGAATTTGGAAATTCCAACTTCTGAACTCCAAGAAAATGAGATTTTACAAACATGAAACTGAGTGTCAAAAGCTTAATATTTGTATTGTACTTAGGAAAAAGATTTCTAATGACATTAAGAACAATAGAATCAAAGTTTAGATATGAAAATTGGGATATCACGAACATGGGTGTAAATTTGATGAAAACACATAGGGGCATTTTAATAATTTTGCAATGCAATTTTGGATTGTTATACACTGTGATGTTGGACTGAAGTAGCCTATGTTTTAGGACTACTATGGACTATGATGTTGAGCTATAGTAATATATGTTTTAGGAATGTTATACGCTATGCTTTTGGACTACTATTAGAAGTAGTTTTTATTGTCATAAAGCCATGCTTTTAGACTGCTATTAGACACATTTATGGATTGTCATAAACCATGTTTTGGATTTTCATAAGTCATGTTTTGGACTTCCATAACCCATGTTTTTGGATAGTTATAACTTTGTATTTTGGACTACTAAAACTAAACTTCATATATGAACTTTTGGACTGTTATAAGCTATGTTTTGGATTGTTAAACACCTCAATTTGGGGTCTATTCTACCATGCTAATATGTCATGTGATTTATCATATTTTTGGACTACTATCATAGCTAAAACATTGTGATTTTGGGCTGCTAGTAAGTTATATAATATATTAAAAATTTGGACTGTTAAATAACTAGTTTCAAATATTGGTTTTGGACTATCAAACTATAAAGTAGTGAATGACTTTGTTTTAGCTTCTAGTAGCTGAAAGCATCACTAGCTTATGCTCCGACCCAAGTAGCATGGGCATGTGGAATCTAGTGTGAATTAGCAAGGACCACCTTGTAAGGCTCAACACTCCTAGGTGACCGATAGCGAAGTAGTACTATGAGGGAAAGGTAAAAAGAACCCCCATCAACGAGTGAAATAGAACATGAAATCGTAAGCTCCCAAATAGTGGGAGGAGAATGATCACTAATCATGTGCCTATTGAAGAATGAGTCGACAACTCATAGGCAGTGGCTTGGTTAAGGGAACCCACCGGAGCCATAGCAAAAGCGAGTCTTCATAGGCAATTGCCACTGCTTATAGACCTGAACTTAGGTGATCTATCCATGACCAGGATGAAGCTTGGATGAAACTAAGTGGAGGTCTAAATTGAATGATGTTGAAGAATCATCGAATGAGTTATGGTTTGGGATGAAATGCACTTGAACCCAGAGCTAGCTGGTTCTCCTAAAAATACATTGAGGCATAGTAGTTGACTGGACATTTAGGGGTAAAGTAGTTTTGGTGCAAGCTGTGAGAGCAGTACCAAAACAAGGCAAACTCTAAATATTAGATATTACCCCAAAATAACAGGGATCAAGGTTGGCTAGTGAGACGATGGGGGATAAGCTTCATCGTTGAGAGGGAAATAGCTTGGATCACCAGCCAAGCCCTCTAAATGACTACTCAGTGATAAAGGAGGTAGGGGCGTAGAGACAGCCAGGAGGTTTGCCTAGAAGTAGCCACCCTTGAAAGAGTGCTTAATAGCTCACTGATTGAATGCTCTTGCACTGAAGATGAAGGGGACTAAGCAATCTATTGAAGCTATGCAATGTCAAAATGCATTGGTATGGGAGTGTTTTGCTTCAATGGAAGCTCCCACATGAGCGGATGTGGACAAAGTGGAAGCAAGAATGTCGGCTTGAGTAACACAACCATTGGTGAGAATCCAATGCCCTAAAAACCTAAGGTTTCCTCCACAAGGTTTGCCCATGGAGGGTGAGTTAGGGTCTATGATCAAGCCAAAAGGTAGTCTATAGACAATCGGTGAATATTCCTATACTATCCCTTGTTGGTCCCGAGGGATGGAGGCGGCTAGGTTAACCGAAAGATGATTATTAGTTCAAGGATTCAAGGTGACCTTGCTTTTTGAGGGGAGGGTAAGGAGGGGTAAAGAAAATGCCTTGAGCCAATGTCTGGGTACCAGGCACTATGGCATTGAAGTAACCCATGCTACTCCTACGAAAAGCTTGAATGAACTTTAACAAAAGGGTACATGTACCCGAAACAGAAAGAGGTGGGTAGGTGGAGAATACCTAGGAGTGCAAGACAACTCTCTATGGAACTTGATAGGATAGCCTCATAACTTCAAGAGAAGGGTTGCCTCCACACAAGGGGGGTTGCAGTAACTAGGCTCGGGTGATTATTATTATTTTTAAAAAAATAGGCCTCTGCAAAGTTGTAAGACCATGTATGGGGGCTGATACCTGCCTAGTGCCTGAAGATCAAGGAAGTTGATAACCTGATGATAGGGGAGCTAGGACCAAAGCTCCAGTTAACGGTGACAGTAACTATAATAGTCCTAAGGTAGCGAAATTCCTTGTTGGGTAAGATCCAACCCACATGAAAGGCATAATGATTTGGGCACTATTGCAGAGAGAGGCTTGGTGAAATAAACATTTCTGTGAAGATACGGACTACCTGCACCTAGATAAAAAGACCCTATGGAGCTTTACCATTCCCTAAGATTGGCTTTGGGCCTTTCTTGCGCATCTTAGGTGGAAGCTGAAGAAGGCCTCCTTGTAAGGGGCTTGAGCCACCAATGAGATACTACTGTGGAAGAGCTAGAATTCTAACCTTGTGTCAAGACCTATAAGCCAAGGGACAATCTCAGGTAGAAAATTTCTATGGGGTGTAGGCCTCCCAAAATGTAACGAGGGTGGCGAAAGATTTCCTAGGGCGGGACAGATTGAATGGTTTCATTTTTTTGTTTGTTCATATTGTACATACCTCCTCTCACTCAAAAAAATGTTTAATACTTCATACATATGTAAAGTTTGTTGGCTGAAAACCTAACTAGTCTAGAGGGAGGCATCGAAGAAAAGGAATAGAAAGGATTTAGATATAGTACAAAGAAAATTCTATCCCTTTTCATTTCTAAATTTTGATTTTTGAATGTCATATTTTCTTTCATTACCTATTTCTTCACTTTCTATTTGTTTCTTGACTCCCTCCTATGTGACACTCGGGGTCCCATCTAAGTGATGTGCATGATACAAAGTTCATGGTGGAGAATTCTTTTGATTCATCCTATTGGCTCTGCTCATCCAAAATGGATATCTTCTAAGTTGGGAAATATCAATGAAGTCCTTTTAGTAGCCCATCCATAATACGAATGAGAGGCCGGTTACTCTATTTCATCTAGAATAGAAATAAAAAGATTCCTTAAATATCTGGAGTAGTAGAAGTGAAGATTAGTTTCGTCTCATTCAATAAGCATCTTGTATTTCATAGAAATTGGGGGTAATATAATCCTTACGGAGGGGCCACCCAATCCATCTTTCAAGCATCATGATACTTTTTAAGCATGGATGTTTTCATAAGAGAGATTCCCAACATATCATAAGACTCCTATTCTTGAAAATCCACACTTTTCCAAATCTAAAAAATAGATAAGATTATGGGATTCTTCCTTGGGGCAAATACTTTTATGCATACCTCTTCGAGTTGATCCACACCATATTGTATTCTCATAAGATGATACACACTAGCTAAAATTTTGTCTGGTGCTACATCATAAGCACACTGGGGATGTAGATAATTGTAACCATATATATATATGAAATGATAGAAATGGAGTACCAATTCTTGGGCTTTATTTGTAAAGTCTCTATTCCTTGGTAATCGGAGCCCAAAGATTTATGAACTAGCTCATGCTTGACTAGCCAAGCAGATAAATGACCTTGCATCTTCTTTATCTCTTCTACATTTGCATTTATATTAGTATTTCATATTTTCAATGAAATTTATGAAGATTGAACCTTCTACACAAAAAATATGCCTAATTCACTAATTAGGGGAAGATACTAAACTTTTGTATTTGAAAAAGGTTTCAGTTTTAGAAGGTATTCTAAAATTTTTGAAGTAGATGGAGATCAATAGAGTAATCCTTGATCATAATTTTCAGTATGAATACTACGTCCAACAAGAAACATGTGATTGGTAGAAAAATATCAATTTTCCTATTAAGACCCAATTCGATCTTTATAGATTTCTAGAGAGACTTTCTTATGAAGTTTTGTTATAGCATTTATAACTGCCACTAATTTAGGTGGCAGCCCAGCAAATAGACAACCACAGGAATTAGCTTATCGACTCCCCAAATGGTACGATAAGAATTGGTAATGAACATCCCTCCTATAATAGTACAAGCTCCCATAGCAATGACATATTTTGGTTCAAGCATTTGCTCATATAATCTCACTAAGGAAGGCTCCGTTTTCATTGTTACTGTGCCAACTATTAAAACTAGTTTACTTGCCTCGGACTTGATCTTGGCACTAATCCATAATGATCAAAGTTGAATCGAAAGCTTATTAATGAAGAAACAATTGCTACCATAGAAGGAGCTATAAACTAGAGAGTCTTGATCAATTTGAAAGATCATTTGATGTAGTTGAAATAATAGATTTTTGGACTATTCGATCAAGTAATGGAAACTCAATAGAATTATTAAGTGTCTTACAGTAATCTTTTCCTTGTTTTTTCTTTTGAGTGTTTGAATATTTAGGAGGTAAGACCATTCCAATGCTCCATTTTGCCATGCATAAACTGAACTAGCAATTGTGATAAGCACAAAAATGAAAGCTTTTATAAGTACAAACACACCCAATACATCAAAACTCATTGCCCATGGATAAAGAAAGACTGTTTCAACATAAAAAACAACAAAAACTAGAGCAAACATGTAATAGCAGATTTGACATTGTAGCCAAGCATCCCACTTTGGCTCTATACTTGATTCACAACTAAAGAGTTTCTCTACTCCTTCACTAGTTGGGACTAAAGCTCATAAAATTAGAAAGTCCAATATAGGAATAACACTTGATAATATTAGAAATGATGAGAAAATATCATATTCATAAAGTAGAAACATAGATGCACTCTACAAATGTGGAACATACCAAATTATGAGGAATTATCAAAGAAATGCAAAAATGATTGCAAAACCCTAATCTAATGCAACCTCAACCTAGACTACAAGTAAATAATTTAAGTTAAGATCCACTACACAATTCCGTTGCTACTCCCTGACAACTGTGCTAAATTTTTTTTGTGATTTTTTAATTAACTCAAGAGTGCACGAATCTATTGTAGTAGATGCAAGTGAGGTCAATCCCCCTAGAATCGAATGGATTGTGTGTTTTTGTGGGACTATAATTAAACTACTTATCTAACCAAGATAATGAGATTTTAACCTAAATTAAGAATCCAAACTTAACATAAATGTACAAAATGGAAATATGTAAAGATGTTAAAAACAAG
The DNA here is from genome assembly GCA_035236585.1 of Warburgia ugandensis. Taxonomy (NCBI): domain Eukaryota; kingdom Viridiplantae; phylum Streptophyta; class Magnoliopsida; order Canellales; family Canellaceae; genus Warburgia; species Warburgia ugandensis. The sequence continues at coordinate 52,542,441 of CP141130.1, forward strand.
CTAAATTTAGAAACTTTCTTAACAACATACTTAAATTTACTTCTAAATTTAGTGCATCTTAAATTTAAACATGGAAACTTTCTAAAACTAATATAACATGCTACTAAACCTAAGCATTGATCAATTGACCTTAAACATGACTTAATCTAAGAACATAAAGTAATTAATCCTAACATGGCATGCATGATCTAACCATGGAAAGTGTAAGAAATAAAGTGAACTAGATGTTGAGCTTTCGCAAGTGCATGGCTGTTGTACTCTAGCTCGTGCAAGTTCGGGTCGATTCTACGGGAACTCGACTTAAATGTTAGAGTTTACATAAATTTTAATTACAATTTAGAAGAAATAAAATTAAAGTTCATTAAGCAGTTCATGAATATTTGATTTCAAATTTAAACAATAGAAAATGATATTTAACCACAACTTCCCTATTTTGACATTGTGTCATGCAATAGATCACAACAGGTACTAAATCATAAAGGACAACATAAACTAAAAAGAGAAGCCTTAAATTAAACTGTTATAGTTCTTGAAATGAACTTAAAACAACGTAATCTGAGAACAAGCTTATCCATAGAAAAGAATGAGACAAAATAAGGTAAATGACAAAATAGGACATGAGTGTAATTGGAATTAAAGTGTAATGGGCATTTCTAGAATTTTAATACAAAAAGTCATCTTCTTCAACTTCTTCAAAGTCGTAGAGGAGAAAACATAGAAACAGTGCGAGAGAGGTGGAGTAGGAGAAGGGAGGAGGAAAAGGAGAAGGGGGAAAGAAGAAGAGAGGTAACAGAGGGAAAACCCAATTTGGGTTCTCTCCTCTACGTCATTCGGGGAACAGGGAGATGCCGGCTGCTTGCCAGTGAAGTAGAGGTGCTTCGAAGCTAGGATAGTTGATGGAGTGTAGAGAGCAAAGATGAGGGAGCTGAGAGAGATGAAGTCTAGCAGCATATCTATTCTGGACAAGTGAGACGTCATTTGAGTTCTATGAGGTAGACTCAGTGAGATAGGTGGGTTTGTTTACCAATGGACTGAGAAGAAGAGGGGGAAAAGATAAAGGAAAGGGATTGACGTCGGCACCACGCTGTGATGCCGTCTGTCGGAATAGAGGGAGACGATGAAATCAGAGAGAGGAGCGACCAAGAGAAAGTGATGGAGATGGGGGATTAGCTGGGAAGGTGATCTGCGTCCACCCTCGTGCTCGAAATAGAAAAGGGGAAAAAATGGTATGGGGTGTTGCTGTGGGGGAAGAGAGAAAGAAACAAATATATATATATATATATATAGAGAGAGAGAGAGAGAGAGAGAGAGAGAGAGAGAGAGAGAGAGAGAGAGAGAGAGAGAGAGAGAGAGAGAGAGAGAGAGAGAGAAATGGAGAGAGAGAGAGAGAAACTGAGAGACAGAGAGGAACAATCCTTCTGTCTCTTTCTGTGAAGGGGGAGCATAGGGAAAGGGAGGAATGGTGCGGAGGTGAGATACAAGAGATGAGGAACTGAGAGCATAGGGAGAATAGGAGAGAGATAGAAGTGGGAAAGGAGAGGGAACGAGAGGGAGAGGTGGAGAAGAACAGAAGAATAGAGAGGGGAGAAGGGGAGAAGGGGATAGCAAGGAGAGCACAAGAGAGGTGGAGAGGAATAGTCCTTCCACCTCTCTCCGCTAGGAAGCCCCCCTCTCACATACGCATATGCTTTTATAAGAGGGACTCGATCTCTTTTTATTGGGTTCCATGCTTTGTCTGCCCATGCTTATCTACCCATGCTTGTCTGCCATGGAATGTCGACCATGCTTGTCTACCCCCGCATATCTGCCATGGAATGTCGACCATGTCTCCAATGCTTAGCATTTGCAGCTTCCCTTATAGAGTGGGGTCCATTGAGTCTTTAATAATCTGGTCTAATCAAGTCAATCTGAAGCCGTCCAAATTATTTTGGGTTACTTGTAAAACAAAGTACTAAATTAGGATTATCTAAACTATGTATCTAATTAGCTGTAATGACCATTTGATTATTAACTTTTTTAAATTAATGATCGGATGATCAATTAGAGCTAAAATTAACTTAAAATTACAAAATTACTTAATTAAATAATCTAATAAAATGTTAATCTAATGTTATTTTAGGCAAAATTAAACACTCAACACTAGAATTCATGAATGGAACATGAAAGCATGTCTAAACTAAGATGCAACCCAAGATAACATGAAATACATGAATGGGATTTAACTTAAGGCATGGGAATTTAATCTAGATTAAGCAACTTTGCTAAGGGAAACGCCTTGAAACCATGTGAATGAACCATGGGTTTGTGTGCGTGATTTGACATATGCAACCTAAATACAACTAAACCTATAATGAAGAACATGGAATTTGAGCATGGAAAGGCAAGTTATCAACCAAGAAAAATCAAAATTAAATGACATGAAATTGGCACGAAAGATAAACTTTAAATATGAAATAGCAGAAAGTTAAGTACAAGTGTGTTGTGCACTCTCCATGAGGTGTGTGCACCATACTATGCTCAATTACATTGAAAAATAAAGAACTACAATTCTCCAACATTCAATCATAAGCTTGCATGTGATATCCAATGGAGATCCAAGGAAAACAAAGGGGGAAAAGAAGGGAAATGAGAGCAAGAGATGGCTGGGAACTCAAGGTAAAAGATGGACAGGGACTTGAACTAATGACTATACTTTCCTGGATGTCACTACAAGAAAGTTATAGTCCTTATATTCAAGGATCTAAGGTGAGAAATAAAGTACAAGAATCAACGGAAAACAAGGCAAGGAAACAAACAACTAAAGCATGAGTTCAAGGACTAAAACAAAGCAATAGCAAACCAAACAAACAAAAGATTAATGGAACTAACTAACCTGCACTTTGAAGAAGTAAAAAAGGAAATAAAACATAATGGAAGAGGTGTGAAAACTAGAGAAGATGGCTGCCAAAAGGGAAGAAGAAGTTGGGAGATTGAAGGAGCCATAGAAATGCATCCTTCAAATGAGGGTGCAATTTCCCCCTCCCCAAGTGTTTTTTTTTTTTTTTGTGTGTGTCAAACTCCTTCCTTATTTTATGTGTTTGTGGGACTTCCTAACCTCAGTAATAGGTGATCCTAAGGTGGATATGAAAAGAGAAAATCCAAGGGTGAGATTATAAAGAATCTAGGGAAACCATATAGGAAACTTAACTATGTACAAGGTGGACATCTAAGAAGAAAAGGTGGGAGGCACCACCTTCTTAGGAAGATAGATCTCCCTTTATATAAATCATAGATGATTGTTTTGGAATTAGAAAGAGGTAGGATGGAGAGTTGGAGAGAGTAGGAAAGAGATAATAAAGAAAGGTGAGGTGGAAAGAGGTAATTGGGTAGTGGGTTAGGAAGATGGTTGACTTATGTTGAATGGATTGGATTAGGTGTGATTGCCTAGATAGGTGTGGTAGTCATTTAGGATTGGTTGACTAGTTGGGGTGTTAGTTTAAGAAGGTGGGACCCTTAGGTAGGAAGGTAAAAAAATCGTAGTTGTCTTCTGTGGTGTGGTTGAAAGGGAGAAAAAGGTGAGAAAAATATGAAAAAAATAAGAAAAACAAAGTGGGTTCTTCCTTTTAGTTCACATGGTACCTTAACCAATTGGATTTTTCCTCAAATATCTTCAAAATAACCATTAAAATTTGATGGATATTTTCTTTGGATTTTCCTCCAATCATGACCTTATATGTAGCTTGGCTCATGTGGCTTGATGACTTACTTTGAGGGCTCATTTGGCTTGGTTTCATGGCTGATTTTAGGGGCTCTTTTGGCTTGGCTTAGTGTTCAACTCCTTTGATTTGATGGCTGGCTAGGCTTCTCAATTTGTCACCTCCTTCATGGCTTTAATGCCTTGCATGACTTAAGTGCATTCCATGTAAAGGTGGTCAACTTTGCATGGCTAGTGCATGGGCCCACTTTAGTCACCTTTAGCTTCTCCAATTCCATCCTTTCCATTCCTTAAGGTCATCTTTCACCTTGATCTCATGTTGGATTGATGATTTGTAGGCTTTGACTAGGTCTTTTGATCTTGATCTTCAATTTTCACCTTAATTGATCTTGACTGTCCAATCATTATCTCGACTCTTACAAAAAGTAAAAAACTCTAATTAAATCTTAAAAAAATATGATTATTCATATACTTACTTTAGATTCACCTCTAAACCTATAAATTATCAAATGTTTGATTTATTATTTAGAAATGCATGTGTTATAATTTTTGGCCAAAAATCCTAATTTAACCTTATAAGTTATAATCCCTGGGCAACTAATTGGGTATTTTTATAAAAATTTGATCACTCATCACCCCCTAACCAACAATTTTCTAGTCTCGAGAAAACATTCAATAAATTATGAAAAATAAAATGGTTGTCATTTTTGTAGGTACTCACGATTGCATTTAGCACATGTAACAAACCCTTAAACCCCTAGGTTACTCATAGTAGACGAGTTATGCTTCGTGAGGGTTTATAGTGAATCTACCCATGAAATTTTTAATTTTTAATTTTTTATAAAAAAAATCCTATACTCATTTGATAACTTTTTTTTATTTTATTTTTTTATTCAGCTTATATTAAGTACTTAACTTTATCCTACTAATAAATATGAACAAAAAGGTTCAAAATCCTATCCTTGTGCTGAAGATATCCCACTATTTTATTAAACTTCAGAAGGTGAGTGTGTGTTATAGCTAATATATAATTATAATGTCCAAGTCAAATATAACCTAAATTACTATCCAAATGCATGCTTTGACTTGAATTCTCAGGATATACTTGACACTCAAAAGAAGTCACTCAGAAAGGTGTACAAATCTCTCATTAATATGTGAGTAGAATATTGTTCATCAATGGATATCAACTACTAAGAATGTTATATTCTAACAAATTTCCTACTCATTCATAACTATATCCAAGCCATACTACTCCTAAGATGAAGTTAAGACTCTTATTAGGACAAAACATAGGCTTGGGTAAGGGTTATCAAAAGAATGGCTATAAGGGAAAACAAAGATTGTTTGGAAAATATGTAAAGGTCTTTTCTCAGTGTATTCATAACTTTCCCATTTTTTCTCACACGAGTGAAGATTCTTCTTTTCCATTAGTTTTCTTTTTCACTTGACTTTACATATAGCCTTTTTGAAAATTTTCTCCTTTTTCATCTTCTAATGTCTAGCTCTTGATTTCTATTGTTCATACTTTTTCTCAAGATGTTCTTCACTCTTCTCTATATATTTTCAAAAACAATTGGGTAATGGATATATTATAGGGGTTCAGTATAGGTAAAGGTTTGTGTGGCTAGCAAAGAAAAGGCTAATATTTTAAGGGATCAATGTGCTAACTAGCAAAAAATAATATAGGGAAGGCTAAAGGCTTTGGGTTTACCAAGGATAGCCTCTATAATTTCCTAGTTTTCATATAATTAAAAATGATCAGAAACTTAAGAGATATATGGTATAGTCTTTTATATTTTCTCAATAGTTGACCAAGATGAAAAATAATGAGACTAACGAAGAACTAATTTCCATTGAAGAAAATTTTGAATTTATGTATAACCCTAAAAAATGGTAGAATGGCTAAAAAATCTCTTGAGTTATAGTCTCCATAGATCTTTTTTAGGACCTCTAAGTTATATTTTCTCTTCAACTTAAACTATATATAGCTATTTTGTGCAATTAATATTCCAAGTTTTATTTTTCATTAGACACTTTAGAAAAAGGATAAAATAGAGAATTAATTGTATGTAACTCTATTAATAAGCTAAAGTTCAACTGATGGTTGAATATTTAGAAAATCAAATTCTCATCTTAATAAAGGAACTTATCATAAAAAAATTTCTTCAAAAATTTAAAAAATGCAAGAAAAACTTAGAAATCTCATTTCTACATCCTCACATGAACTAAAGATTGTCCTCAATATTTTAAAATGTAGGACAACTAAATGATATGGTTGTGTTGAACACTGAGACTTTCTAAAAAGGTGTTGGGTTGTCTCTCAGTGAGCGCTAAGTTTTATGTCTTTAGCCAAACATATCCTATAACTTAACTAGCTTTCTAAACCTAATTCTAGACTAGTTTAACTTAATTTTACTTTACCCTAAACCTAACAATGAAATGACCAGATTCTCATGCAACTTCAAAATCTCACAATAGTCAATATATCTGCTCCACCTTGAAAAATTTGTTGGTGGTAACATTATGACACACTAGACCTCCACAATTGTAAATTTAGTGGGACCACATTGATGATCCCCCATCTACAATATTTTACAGTAGTCATATAATTCCCCCACTTTGAAAATTTAGGTGGTAGTAAATCAATGAAATCTTGAACTACCATGAATTTAAAGTTTGTTAGATCATATGGAGATGAATGCTCCTCATTTTTGCCAATTTTAAGGATAACATTGACCATTGTACTCCATTTGCCTTACATTGGGCCTCACTACAGTTTCAAATCCTAATCTATGTTGATGAAGCTTTGGTCCACAGGATTACTGCCACTCCTTTGCCAATTTTTCTCACACAAAAATCAAACAAATATGGTCAATTATGAAGAATTGGAAAATCAATACAAAAATGATTGCAAAACCCTTATCTAATGCAACTTAGACTGGAGGTAAATAATCTAAGTTAGGGTCCATTGCACAATTCCATTGCGACTCCCTAGCAACAGAGCTAAAAACTTGTTGTGATTTTTTAATTAACTCGTGAGAGCATGAATCCATTGAAGTAGATGCACGTGAGTGAGGGTGATCCCACCTAAAATCAAACTGTTTGTGTGTTTTTGTGGGTCTATACTTAAACTACTTAAAATAACAAAGATAATGAGATTCTAACCTAAACTAAGAATGGAGACTTAACATAAATGTAAACACATGAAAATGTGTAAATATGCTATAGACAAGCTAAACTTAGAAACTTTCCTAACAACACACTTTCTAAAAATAAAATTTTCCTAAATTAAAACTTTCTAAATTTAGTGCACCCTAAAATTAAACATGAAAACATTCTAAAACTGTAAACATTGATAAATTGAACTTAAACATGACTTAATCTAAGAAGATAAAACAATTAATCTTAACATGGTGTGCATGATCTAACCATGGAAAGTGTATGAAATAAAGTAAAGTAGAATGCATGAATGGAACATGAAAACATGCCTAAACTAAGATGCAACCCAAGATAATATCAAATACATAAATGGGATTTAACTAAAGGCAGGGGAATTTAACCTAGATTAAGCAACTTTGCTAAGGGAAAGACCTTGTTACCATGCGCCCGAACCCTGGGTTTGTGTGCATGATTTCAAGTATGATTCATGTGTAACCTAAATGCAACTAAACCTATATTTAAGTACATGGAATCTAAGCAAGTTAACAGCCATAAAATCAAATTTAAATGACATAACATAGCCAGAAATATAAACTTTAAACATGAAACAACTGAAAGTTAAGTACAAGTGCGATGCAAACTCTCTATGAAGTGTGCTCACCATATCATGTTTAATTACATTAAAAAATAAAGAACTTCAACCCTCCAACATTCAATCATAAGCTTGAATGTGATATCCGATGGAGATCTAAGGAAAACAAAGGGGGAAAAAGGGAAAGGAGAGCAAGAGATGGCTAAGAACTCAAGGTAAAACATGGACAAGGACTTGATCTAATAACTATACTTTCTTGGCTATCACTACAAGAAAGTTATAGTCCTTAGATTCAAGGAATTAAGGTGAGAAATAAAGTGCAAGAATCAATGGAAAACAAGGCAAGGAAACAAAGAACTAAAGCATGAATTCAAGAACTAAAACAAAGCAATAGCAAAGCATACAAACAAAAGATTAATGGGACTAACTAACCTTCGCTTTGAAGAAGCAAACAGGGAAAGAAAACACAATGGAAGAGGCATGGACAACTAGAGAAGATGGCTTCCAAAAGGGAAGAAGACATTGCAAGATTGAAGGAGGAAGAAGGCATAGACATGCATCCTTCAAAGGAGGGTGCGATCTCCTCCTCCCGTCAAACTCCTTCCTTCTTTTATGTGTTTTTGGAACTTCCTAACCTTCGTAATAGGTGATAACCTAAGGTGGAGATGAAAAGAGGAAATCGAAGGGCTAGATGATGAAGAATCTAGGGAAAGCATTTAGGAAACTTAAGTGAGTACAAGGTGGACGAAGGAAGACAAGTTGGGAGATGCCACCTTCTTAGGAAGGTGTGTCTCCCCTTGTAGAAATTGTAGATGACTGTTTTAGAATCAGAAAGAGGTAGGGTGGAGAGTCACAGAGAGAAGGAAAGAGATAATAAAGAAAGGTTGAGGTGGAAAGAGGTGATTAGGTAGTGGGTTAGGAAGATGGTTGACGTCGGTGGAATGGATGGGACTAGAAGGTATGATTGGCTAGATAGGGTGGGGTGGTCATTTAGGATTGATTGGATGGTTGAGGTGGTAGTTTAAGCAGGTGGCACTTAGGTAAGAATGTGCAAAATTCGTAGTGGTCTTGTATGGTGAGGTGGAAAGAGAGAAAAAATTGAGAAAAACATGAAAAAATAAGAAAAATAAAGTGGGTTCTTCCTATTGGTCCACATGCTACCTTAACCAAATGGATTTTTCCTCAAATATCTTCAAAATAATCATTAAAATATATGGATATTTTTTTTAGAATTTCCTCCAATCATAGCCTTCCATGTAGCATGGCTCATGTGGCTTGATGGCTTGTTTTGAGGGCTTATTTGGCTTGGCTAGGTCGCTTAGCCCCTTTGCTTTGATGTCTAGCTAGGCTCTTTAGTTTGTCACCTCCTTCATCACTTACATGGCTTGGGTGACTTGAGTGCATCCCATGCAAAGGTGGTGGACTTTGCATGGCTTGTGTATGGGCCCACTTTAGTCACCTTTAGCTTCTCTAATTTCATCCTTAGCATTCTTTATAGTGATCTTAAGTGTTAATCTCATGTTAGATTGATGACTTTTAGGCCTTGACTTAGTCTTTTGATCTTTATCTTCAATTTTCATCTTGACCGATTTTAGCCATCAAATTATCATCTTGACTCTTACAAAAAGTCAAAAACTCTAATTAAATCCTAAAAATATATGATTATTAGTATGCTTACCTTGGATTAGCCTCTAAACTTGTAAATTATCAAATATTTGATTTATTAGGTAAAAAATGCATGTGTTATAATTTTTGGCCAAAAACACTAATTTAACTTTGTAAGTTATAACACATGGGCAACTAATTGGATGATTTTTGTATAAATTTTATCACTCATCATGAATCAAAGGTACACTTTTAGGAACCATTCATCAATGGTACATTGTTATTCCCTTTTCACACACTCAGATTGTAAGACTAAGGGTTGAGCTTTTTGTTATACCCTCCCTACTTCAAATACATGACCCCCCACGTGACATTCTATAGAGTGTCAAAACCTTAATAGGCTTAGGGGATGATGGTATGCAACCATGATAAATATGATGCAAATGCATGAGTGTGTGAGGAATGCAAATGCAAACAACTTCATCATTGCTTATTAGTGAATCTATTTTACATGCATGTAATAATTTCATGGTGGCTTCCTTTATTGATTAATTTGTGGCTTATTAGTTTGTTTACCAAACAAATGTACCTAAGGTAGTACCATGTGTTATTATAGGAAATAAGTAAAGAGCATGAAAAGAGAAGTATTCTTCCACACAAGTAAGCAAATAAGAGCCATCCATCTTAAAGATTTTCTTGCCAAAATAACTTTTAAGTTTAAGTTTCCCTAGTGAAGTCACTATCAGTGAACTCCTCGAAAACCTAGAGATTCTCCCACCATTTTCTTGGAACGCCACTAGCCACTCATTTTCTACATTCGCTAGCCGTGTGTTTTTTGATTGTGGGAGTTTAGGATGAATATATCATGGTCATCTTTGTTGATAAACTCAAAGTTGCCACCTAAGGAGAAGGCCCTAAGACCTAGATATCTAGAGATTAGGTATGTAGTTTAGTTATAAAGTTGGAAAGTGTTAAGTACCAAACCCACCTGGTCCAAGAAAGGTCTCTTCTAAATAGGATGATTAGCCTATCTTGGTTTGAAGAAAGAATGATGGTGAAATTAACTATTTCATACATCTTATCTTAAATGAAATGTGAGAAATCTTTCAATACATACATAAAGATAAATAAATGTTAGTAATAGAAACATTTGAATGATATTGCCGTATAAGCCACCTTCCTCATTGTAAGAGCAAAAGTAGCCTTCTTCATTGACCAATGAACTTCACTAAGATCTACCAAAATGCATACAAAGAGTATGTTTCCTAGAAAGGACCTTCTTATTATAAGAGTAAGAAAATCCTTTTAGATAGGCCATGCAAATGGACTAGAAATGAAAGTAAATGATTCTCTTATGTTTTATATTAGAAATACCACTCCTCTCATAGGGTTAGGGAGATCTCCTAACCAAGTTAAGATGGTTTCTAGTGAAGGAGGGAGCTTGGCTCCTCTCCTTCCCCTCCCCTTTGGAGAAGACTCTACTCTACTTAAGAGTACTACTCTATAAAGCAATGAATCAACTCTACAAAGTAATAAAAACTCAACTTAAAAGGTATCCTATGTGCAATACCTACTCTAGATGCAGTAAAAAAATGATTATGTATATACAGGAAGGAAAGAAAGTATACCTGACTATACAAAGAAATAGATACTAGAAGGACCAAAAGTCAAAAAACCAATATAGAGATTTAAAATAAGCTTTAAAGACTCCTTATAAAAGCTTGAATTTAAACTTCCATCAAGGTAATGTGGCAATGTGTGTGTGTGTGTATATCTAACATGGTTTTCTCAGCCTTCTTAGGCTATGAAAACCTTTTGACAAATATTTTTAAGGGTGAAGCAACCTGATTAGAAGCATATTATGCCTCTCCCAACATTGCTTTCCTTTGCCCTTAGAGGTCAACCTTTATAGGCTTCCAAGGGATAGCTCTAGCTAGTTAGATTGCAACATCTATGTTTTTTTGCTAGTTATTTGGTCATGTGGTCACATGATTTTTGTCTTGCGATGACTTTGGGTCACACTATTGCATGGACAAGTCATCATCTTCTTGTGGTCACATGGATAGGTTATTCTTTTGGACGCTTACATCATCTTCTAAAAGGAAGCACGCATCCAACCTTTGGGTCTTGCAGTTGTATGCCTAAATTTGAGGTCATGTGACTACATCATGGACCAACCAAAGGAGACATGTGTGCACATGCTATAGCTCACAAAATGCGTCATGCAATCACATGAATTGATGTCATGAGGCTGCATGCTCATTCTTCCTTTACTCAATATTTTTCATTCTCTTGATGTTGCAAGGATTTTTTATTGGGTTTTCTTTGGAATTATAAATAAATGGAGTATCCCGAAGTAAATGTAGATCATCATCTGAGTGTTTTTACCATGACTTATGATGGTTAAGGTAGAGTGAAAATCTAGCATCTATAATGGACTACAAAACACAATTTCCATAAAATTGTAGTTTAATTACTTCTATACATGGTTTCCTATATTTTTAAATACAGACCCTTAATGTTCTTGACTATTTTTAAAGGAAAAAACATGAGGTTAAAGTAGTAATAGGTCAGGTGAGAAAATTAAGTTCTCATTAACTTAAATCTTTAGATCTACATCGAAAGTATAGATAAAGCACTGTTCAAGTAGCAATACAGCTGGGTGGAGAAATGGATCTTTGGGAAATGCTTTTAGCTTTGCCATAAAAGTAGACCCTAGATCATTAAGGCTATTTTCTTGTATAAAAAAACTTTACTAAAAGAAAAAAAGGAGAAAATGAGAGGAGCATAAAATAGAAAAATTAGACTTTTTTCATTGTTAAAAAATTTAACACCATGTTAGTCAAGTTTCGGTCACTCGATCTAGACCAAGTTTACTAGATCTTGGTTTCCCCAAAGCTAGCTTGATCAAGCTAAATAATGACTTCAAGATTATGATTTCACCTGATTTAGCCCATGCTTACTTGACTTAAGCTAGCTAGATTTTGCAAGATGTTAGGATGAGCTAGGGCAACTTTGACTTGAGTTAGGATGAATTTGACTGTGTGTGACTAGAATTTTATTTAAATATTAAAATAATCTACATTCAAGCCCAATTCTTACGAAACCTATGTGGGCATAATGTATTGGTCCCTACTAAAAACATGTTTGTGGGCCTACACTACACACCATAAAACATGTTTGTAGGCCCTTCATGCATAGTATGAAGCCTATATGCAATCTTCCTTGTTCAAAATAGAACCTATTTATGGGCCCACCATGTATACTATGAAACCTTTTTGTTGGCCTTCTATGCTTTAATTTTAAAATGAGTGCATATAGCTTCTTCACCATGTGAATACCTTCTAATTTAAAAATGGGAGTGGATAGGTTCTAGGCCCCACCATAACTTTTTCTTGAAAATGAGTATGGTTATTACTTCTAATTTGCTTGGATAATGGTATGGATGTCAATTTTGGAAGCCCAGACTCCATTTTCTCATACTCTTGAAAACTTAGGTGAAAAATAACTCCCTCCTTATTTTTTTGTCCAAGCTAAAGATAGCCTTCAATTTAGCATATAAGCTAAGATAGCTCAGTAGTTAAGTTAAGGTGCCTCCCTTATAAGTAGACCATGAGTTTGAGATAGTGCATCACATCTTGTTAGGAGATGTAGGGCACTTGCACATTAAGTAGGGTGTCCCAAGGCTATGCTTGCCAAGGGTGGATGTTGAGGGTAGGTGTGTCTCGAGGATAAGTATGGAAAGTGTTAATATATAAAGAACTAAGGGGTGTGTGAGTTACTACTTCAAGTAAAAAAGAGAAAAAAAAAGATAGCCTTCAATTTACTCTAGCAATAGACTAAAACCTAAAAATCAGCCAAGCTCAAGATGGAATTCACTAACAGTAAGCTAGGTTGAGTTTTGTGAAACTCTTACTAGCTCAGGAATTGTAACACTGATAATAGGTTGCTCATCGTAGCTCAGGTATTCTTCTAAAAATGACATTTAGGCAATTAAAACAGGTCATTTTTCAAAGCAAACAAACAAATCTTGACCACCCAAAATGAAAATTTTGAGTAGTATTGGTAACCGCTTTGTGTCTTAATTTTATGGAGATTTCACATTCACTTTTTCTCCCTTCTTTTAATCCAACTCAAAGCTTGTTTGACCGGTCTTTACCAGCAGAGGGCTGGACTTTACTTTTACTAGCACTGTGGTAATTTATATGACTTTTTTGCCCTTGTCTTCTTCCTCTACCGAAACCTTGCATTGCCGAAAAGATGCAGAGAGTATCGGTGCCGGTGTTCTGATGCAGTTGGATCCCTTGTTCGGATCACAACCCTGCAGTGCCAGATAGTATATATACGGCTTGGGTATTCTTTTTCTTCCCAGTGAACTTTTGGAAAGTGCGGCATTCAACAACTAAGAGTGTCTTGTCTAGTGCGGTAATGTAGTTTCAGACTTTTTTTGACTTGTATTACCATTTCTTTCTGAAATTTTTAAATGTTAGATGAAATCACTGCGGTATCAACAAACAAAGGTAATCCAATAACTTCTCTCACTTGAGGCGCCTTCCTTGATTCGATTTCCTGCAGTAATTCCGTCAAGTTTATTGCAAATTTATCAAATGTGTAGATGAATGCAAGTTTCGATCCCTTTGCTACAATTAAGGTAATCTGAACTCCGCAAACTTGCAAGCATCCGTAATTTTTTATATGTACATTGCGATACACAATAATCACGACCACCTAAATGCATCTTCTCCCTTCTCTACCTCGGTCTTTCCAAAACAATTTGATAGGAAATATCTCTAGTTCTACATTTTGCCTTCCCAAGAGACTGTACAAGCAGGACTCAGATAGCCTTCACAAGGAAATAGATGATAAGCCCACATAATGTGATTATGTATTCTTTTCAATGAACATCATATTTGGATTGTCTAGGTAGTCCTCTTAACTACTTGAAATGCTTGTTTGTGCCAGTGTTCCTGTCCACTTTGCCGTGGATGTGTTCAACACGCTCCGTAACTTTCCAACAGTGCAGGGTTTTTGGTAGAGAGGAAAAAGGGCAAAATAGTCATATAAAACTGCTACAGTATCAGGAAAAGATGGAGTCCAGCTCTCGGCAAGTAAAGACCAGTCCTCAAGCCCTATGGTGAGTTAAAAATGGGCGACGATATATACACTCCATTTCTTACTTTGGCCAACCCTTTTCTCTCTCTCTAATTGTCTCTCTCTATACAAAGGGTGGCCCGCCGGGTAAGAAAAAGTGTTGTATATATCAGCGCCCTAAAATATAAGAGTCTGCATGTGAAAATATTCCTTAATTTTAAGATTTAGGATGCTTTGAGATTTATCGATTTAGAGTTGTTGTCGTGTGATCTTGAACTCACGGGTTCAAGGTGTAGAAACAGCCTCTTGCAAAATGCAAGGTAAGGTTGCATACTATTGACCCTTGTGGTCTACCACTTCTCCGAACCCCGCATACTTGGGAGCTTCGTACACTGGGGCTGCCCTTTATCCCTGTGATCCATTAATATCTAATTGCTGCACATACGGAATACATTTTGTCAACGAGATACTACTACGAGTTCAATGTTGTAAAGAAGTCAGTCCTGTAAGTTTTTGTCTACAATAATACATCTGAAAACAAGTGACAAGTTGTATATACAAGATCCCAACTTGAAGACTCGCATAATACATCACCAACTTAAGGCTCATAATTTATACTCCACCCAAGGATTCGCGTCCGGTATTTGTTGCACCGTGCAAATTTTCAGTTCTGCAGTGAATCTAGATATAGATACTTCATCGAGTCTTCCTCTCTCATATCCCAGCATCTGTAGCAATTCTAGTATCATTACACATATGGTCCTGGTTTGAGAAATCATAACACCAAAAAAGGTAGTCAGACAAGGACAATAAACTGATATATGTTGAAACACTAAAGAGACAAAAAAGGTGCAGAATTTCAGGTAAAGTAGATTGGGATTTTACCTTTAAAGCACTGTTGATTGAGCCTGCTGTGGATTTTAATCTGTGATCAGGCCAACGCTAAACTTTCTGAACAGAATTGAGTGGTGTAGCTCGTCTCAGAAGCAACTGGTATTCCTGACTCCTTGACCACTGATAGATTTCTCGGGCACGCAATACAGGCAATGGGTGCGATAACTGCTTTGTCCGAGCATTACTGAAACAAGACCAAGTAACTTTTTATATCACCTTCAGCAGAAGCTAGTAAATGGACACCCAATTTCATCGTATGTCAAAATATAACAATTTATACCTTATATACCAACCCACTGGGCTTGAAGCAGCCTTGTCATATGAGCGAGCTTGCTCCAAAAATGCGTCCACATTAAGCTGATCAGCTAGTGAAGGGCATCCTCCAGCTAGTTTCATCAGAACTGAGATGACTACCTCTTGATATGAGCATGATAAGAAAACAAGATGATTAAAATTAAATCATGAACAAAGCATAGTAGATAGTAATTTGAAAGAGAAAAATAGGACTATTCAGAGTCCAATTTTCAAAATGGACTCCGAAAATGAAGCAGCACTGAGCATCAGTCCATAACCATCATTCATGTATCCCTTAACAAGTCTAACAATTGGGTATAGACACAGAATAATTCAAAAAAAATCTAGTTAGGTACTTATGAGACACTGCAGCAGACAAATATCAAGGCAAACATTAAGTTTGTGGCTTGGAAGAGAGGACTAGAGCATGCTGCCTTCTCTATCCAGATACTCTATCCAGATATAGATATACAAGATCAGTTTCTTGGCATCTACCAGGACATACATAACCATCATATTGTTAAGTTTAAAATTCAGACCAAAATCAATTGCAAGTGAACTGGGCACCAGAAGAAACGGAATATGAAGCACTATGTTACAAGTAGTTGGGAACCAGGTATAAGTTCTTCCCATGAGTACAACTCCAGTACAGAAAATTCCCTCAAGTAGCATTACTTCAAAGTTCAGCACATCAGATGGATTAATAGTCCAAAACCCACATACAATGTTAAATGATCTCCAAGGGCAGGTAGAGTAGCTGATATGGAGAAATCAATGTCATCATTGCTGTTAGTTAAAAGCCATCCTCTATTTCATGATTCTGGGTCTTCAAAGTTCAAACTGAAACTCTCGTTGGAATATGATTAACTGTGTTTCAATTAAGGCATCTCTCCTCATAACTGTGTTCAATCATTGGAATATTAGCCGCCCATGAAGATGCATGAACCATTTCTGAAGCTTGCTTGCTTAAAAATTTATCAACTTTAGACATTTACAATGAGAAAAGTTCCAAGTTTCCAGGTCAGTCTTTTGGAATATGTTAACTTTCTTGAAAATATAGCTTATTGGGTTTCCACATTCAGTTTTGTCTACCTTGGGGTCTTGAGCAACCAGAAGTGCAGCTCTATCACAAGTAAGCTCTGCTGCTCGGAGCCACCGAAATAGCTGTTCTTCCAAACTCTGAGCAATAACTCCACCGAACCCTGTCAAAAAGCCACACAGACTCGATCTAAGCACAGATGGTATTCAGTACAAGATTTAGCAATGCATTTCTGCAATTTATCATATTTTAACAGAGCTCTTGAATGAAGAAAATATAACACTTACCAGGCACAGAATAAGCTCCTAGTGTTATAATGTTTGCGAATGTAAGCCATACGCCATGGTCACACTTCAAATGACCCAACTCATGAGCCAGAACAGCCTAATTACAAGGAAGCTCCAAAGAATAAAATAACAGAAGAAACTACTGAATAAGAATCATGAAAGATGACACCTGAAAATTCAATTTCAACATGATTTAAAACAAAAGAATATCAAACCATTCATTTTCAGCTCCTTGTAAATGTAGATCCAATTAAAACCATATTAAGTTCAGAATTCAGGATGTCAGTACTTCAGAGTATAGTTACCAGAAACTTTTCTACAGAGTAGAAAACCCATTTTCTGTGAAACATGTTTCAGAAACCAAAATAAAGATTCCCTCAGAAATGGGAAACTTATTGGAAAGGCCAGGAAAACTCATGGGAAACTTATGGGAAAAACCTAGGAACAGGAAAACTTTGTAGAACACATGTGCAAGACATGTTTTCCATTTCGTGCTTTTTTTCTATAGCATTATTATACAATATCATTCAAATGGTTTGTATGTGTCCACCTATAGGTTTCCTTCTCATTTCTTATGTGTTTCACAAACCTGTCGCTGTCATCTCACAAAGGTTTCTTATGGTGCTTTCTTACAGCTTCTCACTTTTTTGTTTTCCATGCTCCTTGTCTGCCTGTCTTTCCTGCCTTTTTTTCAAGCTTCACTTCCTCAGTCCATTTTCCAACCTAATAACTATACTTCAGAGTATTTGGATTTTGCTTTTATAGGATTACACACAGATATTGATAAATAACAGTAGAAGATTTTGCACCTGTCTAGCAGACTTCTTGTATGCTGGTTGTTTGTTAGTTTTTATTCAAAATGCTGAATAAGTTTCTTAAACTGAGCATCATACACTTTGGATGCTCAAGGATAGGATCTTCCTTGCACTCTTTCTGGCACAGATGAAACAGAAATAAAATGGCAGCTGGTGCACAAAGATACCGCGTATGCAGAGTCCGGTGAAGGGGCAGACCACAAAGGGACTGTAGTACGCAGCCTTACCTTGCATTTGGCAAGAAGCTGCTTCCACGTCTCGAAACCATGACCTCCATGTCACACGGTGACAACTCAACTGTTGAGCCAAGGCTCTCCTTCTACATGAAACAGAAATAAGAAGAAACCCAGCTTTTAAAAACAGCAGTTCCCATTTAATTTCACCATGCAACCAGGATACCCACACTTATTTTGTATGCACCATTTGTGAGGTGTGAGTTTTGAAGATTTTTAGAGTTTTCTAGTTTTCTCTTTTGAATATTCTTTTGTTTGAGCCTTCGTCTTAAGCATTAATTGTTTAATGTATAGAAAATTTTAGGAACAGAAGGTGATACCTCATGATATATTAGGATAGGAATAACTAGCTCACCAATTTAAGGCTATAGGAAATCCACCACCTTAAAGATACAGGGCTAGACATCTCACCACTTTAAGGTATTTCTCAATAGATACAGAAAACAAAAGAGGAGAACTTACAAGTTTCTCAAGTGCAAAAAAGTCCAAAAGCTCTACTAATTCATGTCAAAAGTGTATTTAAATAGCTTGGGAACAACCCTCCAGTCATACGTAGACATTTTAAATAAGTAGTTTCCAAGGTTGAATATAGACTAGAAGCAGTTTCACAAACAATAGTTTCTGAGACTTAGTTTCCTAAACAACAATTTCTAAGAATTAGATAGTTTCTTAAACATTAGTTTATAAGACTCACGTAGTTTCCTAAACAGTAGTTTGACTACAGTTCGACAAGAAAATATCCATGCAAGCAATTGCCTAAATTCTCATTCAAGCAGTTTTCTAAATTCTCATTCAAGCAGTTTGTTTAATTTGTCTAATAGGATGCCATGACAAGTTAAACACGATTTTCACCAAGGGAAAAAGATAGTGCTAGAGTTTGGACCATAGGATGTCCACTTTTGATTGATCTACACATTTCAAAACATGAAGATCCAAGATGCCTATTTTATTTGCGTCTAAACCGTCCAAAACAGGATGATCTAAGATGTCCAAATCTTGATAATAGATCTTGTCCTGGATCCATAAGTAGCTTTGTAAAATGGAGATTCCCATGTCATTTTCCCCGGCTTAGACAGAACCCATCCTCGAGTTCTCTTGATTGTCTTCTCCTCTGTATAGTGAAAGATCAGCTGCACTAGAAGTGTCTGAAACTTCAGATTCTGCAGGTAGCTCAACCTTGCAGGCATTCTCACCAATTTTCTTCAAGATTTTGGAAGGACCCACTACTCTTGGCTTGAGCTTAGAATTTGTCAATAAGAAAATCTTTCTTTTCTACGGCACAACCACACTAAATCATCTTCTTGGAGTTCATAGATTTTCTACGTTTTTCAGCTTGAGCCTTCTCATTTTTTTTTCTCAATTTGTGCTCAGATCTACTCATGTAACCTTTTGATTTTCTTTGCTTGCTCTTGAGCATCTCCATTGAAATTGTTGACTATGAAAGGGGTGCTAAATTCATCGGGCTCAAAGGATTCTATCCATAAATAACTTCAAAAGTACTGCAGCCTGTAGTTTGGCTATAGGAACTGTTGGGAGCAAATTCAACCTAAGCTAACTACGAATCCCATTGGCTGATGTTTTTCCCAAAAAGGTTTGTAACAGATTTCCCAAACTCCTGTTAACAACTTCAGTTTGCCATCAGTTTGCATATGACACGAAGAACTGAATTGCAATCAAGTTCCAAGCTTTTTCCACAAAGTTCACCAAAAGTAACTCATAAATTTGGGATCTCGATCCAAAGTGATGGTTTTGTGAATGCCATGGAGCACAACAATTTCTCTAAAGTATAAGTCAGCCATATATGAATCATCACTAGTATTAGTGCTGGCTATGAAATGTGCCATTTGGTTAAACGATCAACAACCAACAGGACTAAATCTTTATTTTACTGCATTCTCTACAGCCTAACAACAAAATCCATGCTTACCTAGTGCCAAGGAGAGTTAGGAACAGATAGTGGAATATATAAACTAGTGTTCTAAAGATGACCTTTTGCCAGATGACATGTTCTACATAGTTGCACATGCATAGAAATGTCCTTTGCCATTTTTGGCCAAAAGATCTTGTCTTTCACGAGAGCAAGAGTTTTATCACTCCTAAAATGTCCAGCAAGGTTTCCATCATGAGCTCTAAAGATAATTGCTTATCTAAGGGAGCATTCAGGAATACATAAGAGATTCTTCTTGAAGAGAAACCCATCTTGCATTAGAAATCATTGATAAGAGCCATGCTCACAATTGGCTCAAATTTGACCAAAGTAAAAATCTTACACATAAATCTCTATCATTTTTCAAAACCAACAACTTTGGCATTCAAAATGGTTAGCAAAGAATGTCTCCTGATCAAGACATAAGCTATCACATTCTAAAGTGTCAGATTTGTGCTTTATTGCAAAATTAAAGAATTGGATAAATTCAACCCATGTATCATGTCTTCTACTTAACTTCTATTGGCTCTGGAGAAATCATAGAACTTCATGATTTGAAAAAAGTAAAATTGGTTGTGGAAGCAAATGTTAGCTCTAACATTCTAATTCCTCACAATAGCACATATTTCCTTATCATACGTGGAGTACATTCTGCAAGAATCAGTGGGCTTTTAATGAATAAGGCAATTGGTTTTCCTACCTGGATAAGGATAGCACCTCTAAAAAATAAGGAATTAGAAAAGAATTGTTTTTTGAGAAAACAATGATATATTATTCTGATATATATGTACACTACTTATAGTCTATACAAGGTACTAAAAGAGGAACAAAATAACCATACAATTAAGTTTCCTTATTTACAGAGTTGACTAGCCTATATTTACCATACACGTAAGTTTCCTTATTTACAAAGTTGACTAGCCTATATTAACTTACAAAATACAGCTAAACAATCCCTAGAGATCAGCAAGACATCTTAGCCGAATACAATCCCTAGAGATTAGCAAAACATCTTAGCTGAATATTCTCCTTTCCAACACTCTGCCTCAAGCTAGTTTGAAGATATCTTCCATGCCAGCTTGTCAGTCAATTTCTCAAATTGTTTCTTGGACAAACCCTTTGTAAGAACATCTGAAATCTGTTCATCAGTTGGTAAATAGGTCATCTGAATCTGCCCATTCTCTATTTTCTCCTTGATGAAGTGCTTGTCAAACTTAACATGCTTGGTCTTGTCATGAAGAATAGGGTTATGTGCTATTGAGATTGCTGCTTTGTTATCACAGTATGCCTTTATTGGAGAGGGACTTGAGACTTTAAGTTCCTCTAAGATTCTCTTAATCCACAACACTTCACAAATTTCGTGGGCAACTGATCTAAATTCAGCTTTAGCATTGCATCTTGCCACCACATTTTGCTTTTTACTAAGCCAAGTAACAAGGTTTCCTCCAACAAAAGTATAGTAGTCAGAGGTTGACCTTCTATTAGTTATACTCCCAGCCCAATCTGCATTTGTATATACTTCAATTTGTAGGAGACCATGCTTTTCAAACATCAGGCCCTTTCCTTGTGATCCCTTTAAGTAACTTAGGATTCTGTACATTGCCTCTAAGTGTTTTGGACCCAGTGAGTGCATAAATTGACTTACCATGCTCATTGCAAAAGCTATATCTAGGTAGGTATTCGAAAGATAAAATAATCTAACAACCAGCCTACTATTCTTCACATCTTCGGGTTTAGCATATTGGAGCTTCAAATTAGGTTCGATTGGTGTCTTTATTGCCTTACAACCAAATAGACCTCTCTCTTCAATAAGATCTAGCACATATTTTTGTTGAGACATGAAGATGCCCATTTTAGACCTAACTAGGCGAATAAAAGATAACGATCAACCAACTATCTCCTTTTCTGCCGGAGGATCAACCAACTCCCATGTGCGATGTTTTTAAAGTAGGCAATTTATGCATTCATTGCATTTCTCCATTCTTCCTCTGGAACTCCTTCTTCAAATGACTTTGGATCTATAGCAGCAAGAGAAAGTGACAATTAGCATCAATTTCTCTTAGGGACCTTACCTTTCCTTTCTTAGAGACGGGGACTTGGAGCCCTATGGAGTAAGGGGAGAACTTGTACATGATGAAGATGGGCTTGAGCTTGAAGAAGAGGGACTTGAAATTTCGATTTTTGAATTCCGCTGCTTTTTCTTCCTCAATGTTAATTGGAACCTGTTGATCAATTTCAGTCCAAGTCCAAGCATCTTGTTCATTGAAAATCACATCTCAGATTTTTTTTTTTAGGATATCACTCCCTTTCTTTCATTACTGTGCCCAATAAAGATACATTTCTCGCTCTTATCATCAAACTTTTTTCTTTTTTCTGAAGGAATATGAACATAAGCAATTGACCCAAAGATTCTAAAATCCCCCTTGAATCCTTTTGTGCTACTCTGGTTTTCTTCCACTCCAAGCTTCATAAGGAGTCCTTTTCTTCACCGCTTTCGTTGGACTTCTATTGAGAAGGTAAACAGTTGTAGCGACTACTTCTGCCCAGAACATGTTTGGAAGCCCTTTTCCTTTTAACATACTTTTTGCCATTGGTCCTATTCTTGCGCTCTGCTACACCATTTTGTTGAGGGGTGTAGCTAGCTGTTAATTGACGCTTCATTCCATTCATATAAAAAAAATGAAAAAATGAATTCGATGTGAACTCACCACCCACCACCTTTGGTTGTTCAGTTCGAAGGACCTTCAAATTATGACCACTCTGTTTTTCTACATAAGCTTTGAATTGAAGAAAAAGAGAAAATGCATCTGATTTGTTTTTAAGAAAAGATACTCCCGTCAGAAATCATCAACAAAGATGAGAACGACTTTTGTTGAGAGACAACGTTTGCATTGGACCACATATGTCGGCAAAAAACTAGCTCGAGTGGTTGACTTGCTCTCCATGATCTAGCCTTCAAAGAATTCCGATGATGTTTGCCACTTTCACAAATTCGATTGTCATAATCATATAAAGGCAAACCAGAAACCGAAGTCAAAATTTCAATCCGGGGGTTGATCTGTGCGGGATTGCTAGTCCCGCCCTACTTAAGTAAAGTCCCTTGCACAACTTACTTTAAAGCTTTCTATATCGATTTGACTGCAGGCATGAGTGCTCAGGTACGCCTAGAGTATGATTTCCTAGCAGTCTTTTGAAGGCAAGACAACCGACAAAAGAATAAATACCGTCCCGAAGAGCTGAATGGCCGTCCAACTCCCCGAAACACAAGGGAGCGGGCACTGCTCTTAGCTTGTTGTAACAACGAAAGAAAACTCCATACCGGAAGATCATTACCTTCTTCCTAGAACGGAGTATAGACATTGGTACAACAGGAGGTTTTGCAAATCCTCGAGCGACACATCGTAATTTACGCTAACCTCAGCGTACCATCAGAGAGACTTTAGCCACATCTTAACCCATGCCATGGTTGAAGAATGAGGCGATCAAGAAAGTCCTCCCCCTGAACTGGAAAAAATGTCCGAAGACCCTATATTTCCTAATCATTAAAGTCTCCGGGTTTCACCCTATAAAGAATGAAGGCCCGTGCGACACCCGGTGTTAACACTCCCAAATCTGGAAATGCTAACCACAGTTTCAATGGTAACGGGAATACGCCTGACGGTGAAAGCATACAAAGATAGTGACGCTTCCATCGCCTAGATTTAGGGCGATAGGGCGCACCCCCACCACGATAAGCCCGATAAGAAGCACCCCTCAATCGATAGGTCAAAGACAGAGACATAGTACAAGTTACATCTCTAATCTTTGAGAAAATCGGGGTTGCAACAGAGTCAACCAAAGACCGGAGCATCTTAGCAGACACAGGAGAGAAATCCCTAGTTACTTCGTCGCTCCAAAATCTTTTGGAAAAATCCAAAGCACCTCTATTTGAAGAAAATACTTTAAGACTCCCAAATATCAAAGTCATTTGCAAGAACTCTCTTGAGTCTTTTTAGCTAAACATGATCATTACCTACTAATATTATGTCATCAACATAAACAATTAAAGTAGCAATCTTTCCTTTTGTTGAATGCTTATAAAACATAGTGTGATCTACCTGACTTTGTGTATATCTGTGGGCCTTTACAACTTTTCCAATTCACTCAAACCATGCTCTAGGAGATTGTTTGAGGCCATACAGAGATTTTCTTAGTCTACACACTTTTTCCTTTACCAAGATGTTCTTCAAACCCCGATGCTAGGCTCATAAAGACTTCCTCTTCCAAATCCCCGTTTAAGAATGTGTTTTTTACATTGAGCTAATGTAAGAGCTAGTCAAGACTAATGGCTACGGATAGTAAGACATGGATTGAATTAATCTTTGCGACTAGAGCAAAAGTCTCCTAGTAATCAATATTGTGTGGTTGCGTAAAATCTTTTGTCACTAAATGGGCCTTGCACCTTTCTCTACTTCCATCAGCTCTACACTTAACTGTAAACACCCATTTGCATCCTAACGTTTTCTTCCCCCTTGGTAAGTTAACTATCTCCCAAGTCCCATTTTTCTTGTTAGAGCGTTCATCTCTTCTAAAACTACTAATTTCCAATCTAGGTTATCTAAGGCTTCCTAAATAGTTCTCGAGATAAATAGGTTGGAGATTTTTGAGGTAAAAGCTTTATGAGGTTTAGAAAGCTTATGGTAAGACAAAGATTTAGCAATAGGATGTTTTGTATAGGTTCGAACTTCCTTTTTAAATGCTACAGATACATCAAGATAAAAAACAATAGGAGTGGAATTTGACAAAGAAGGATTAGAGTTACCTGGAGTTGTAGATGAATTATCACTCGGAGACAATGATTGGTTTTTCGCTAGAGTTGTGGGCATGTCTTGATTTTTTTTATGAGTACCCCTTCGAGTGTAAATATTGAGCCTTGAAGTAGAATTAGGGTGATCCTGTCTTAGTATTTCTCCTCTTATTTGTGAGTCATCTAAGTTTGGCAATGGTAGGCTAGTATTTCCTCTTTCTTCCTTATTGTGACTACTAGAGGTGGAAGAATCAAGAACAAGTACGGGAAAGAAGGTATTAGGCAGAGGAACAACTGTTTCCTAAAACTAAGCTTCCTTATTTTCTCTATCCCCTTGAAGACAATTTTGACCAAAGTAAGGCCGACTTTCCACAAACGATACATCCATACTCACAAAGGTTTTCTTTGTTTTAGGATTATAACACTTATATCTCCTTTTATTGGGGACATAACCGATGAACACATATTTTTCCGCCTTAAGATCAAGTTTGGATTGAAACCTACCAGGGATGTGTACAAACACAGTGCACCCAAAAATTTTCAAAGGTAAGTCAAAGAAAAGTTGACATTCAGGGAAGAAAGTTTTGAAACATTTTAAGGGTGTAATATATTTTAAAGTATGAGCAGCCATTCTATTTTTCAAATAAGATGCTGCCAAAATTGCATCTCCCTGTAGATATTTTGGAACATGCATTGAGAATATAATAGCACGTGCAACTTCAAGTAAGTGTCGATTTTTTCTCTCTGCAATACCATTTTATTGAGGAGTATCACTACAAGTAGATTGAGGTTGAATTATTTTTCCTTGAAAAAATTTCCCCAAAATTGATTGAAGTACTCAGTTCCATTATTAGAATGAAGTATTTTTATTTTTGTTTGAAAATGGTTTTCAACCATATTGAAAAAAAAATTTGAACAAAAAATTTATCATTCATCAAGTATACCCAACATAGCAGAGTGTGAGCATTTATGAAAGTTATAAACCATTTTTTCCCAGAAGATGTGGTAATTTTTTAAGGACCCCAAACATTATTCATCAAGTAAAAAGGTTTCGAGATACAATATGGTTTTGAATTGTAAGTAGTACGATGACTCTTTAATAATTGAAAACTTTCACATTGAAAAGATGAACAATCCACATTTTTAAATAGAACAGGAAACAGATATCTCAAATAAGAAAAATTAGGATGTCCTAGTCTAAGATCCCAAGTCATTATTTGTTCACTGAAAGAGAGAGAACTAACACTAGTACAAAAAATCTGAGCTTGTTTATTACAGAAGAGGTTGTCATTAAAATAGTAAAGACCATCCACCATTCTAGCATTGTCAATTATCATCCCCGTGCTCATATCTTGAAAACACACAGCAAGAATCAGAAAAAATAGCACAACAATTGAAATTTTTAGAGAGTTGACTCACGGATAAGAGATTGTAGGCAAGATTAGGGACATGAAGGATAGATTTTAAGGTGATTTTGTAAAAAAATTTGATAGAACCTTTTCCTGTGATAGATGAAAATTTTCCATTTGCAATTCTGACCTTTTTATCACTAGAACACAGCAAATAAGAATGAAATACATGGGAGAGATTTATCATCTGATCAAAAGCACTTGAATCAATGATCCATGGTGTAGGGCTAGAATGACAAGAAAAAGCACTAGAGTTGTTACTTGTTTGAGCTACAGAAACATTAGGAATACCAAATTCTGGATTGTATTTCAGCAACTTCAGAAGATGATCCGTTAGCTCTTTACTGAAAGGACCAGCATAAGCCTCATTTGCATGAGCAGATTGGTCTCCAGGTTTGCTTCTCTTCCAGTTCGCAGGTTTTCCATGAATCTTCCATCATTTCTCATGTGTGTGGCAAGGTTTGTTGCAAAAATCACACAAAATCTGAGGCTTGTCCTTTGCTCTATGCTGGCTATTGGAAGTTCTGTTCATATTTGCATCAATAGTGACTAGGGCAGAATTTTCAATTGGTTCCCCAGCCCCCCTTTTTCCGAGCATAACATTGCGGTGAATTTCCTCCCAACTTCAGCAAATACCTCTCCAAGTGAAGGAAGATGACCACGACCAATGATCCTTCCCCTTCATCAAATTCTACATTCAGGCTAGCAAGAAATTTGTAGATGCGATCATTTTCCACTATCTTCTTGTGGTGCTTGCAATCAGCTAGAGATTTTCACTCATAGTCATTGAAAATATCCATATCTTGTCACAATCTTGTCAAAGGATTGAATTATTTGGTGACATTGTCTCCCCCTTGTCAAATTTTAGCACATATATTAGAGGTGATGTCTTCATCCATGAAATTAACAAGCCAGGCCATAACCATGAAATTTTTTGCATCCCAAGTGGCATAAATTGGATCCTTCAGATCAGGCGCCTTTTAATCACTAGTTAGGTACCCAATCTTTCCTTTCACTCGAATATACATACACAATGATTGAGACTAATGCAAGAAATTGTCTCCATTAAGGCGTATAGTGGTTATCTGAACAGAGTGCGAGTCAGAGTTGGGACCACAGTTTTTAGTAGACACAGATTTGGACATCATGAGAAGCTAAGGTTTCAGTTAAAGTTCCTGCTCTGCTAGGTTCAAAGGGACGTGAAATACCCAGAAAAAATACTCTGTTTTGAGTCTTCAAAACTGAATACTATATTCAGCAATAAAGGCTGAAAAAAGGAGTCTAATTCCTTCTCTGATACCATCTGAACAATAAGGAATTAGAAAAGAATTGTTTTTTGAAAAAAGATGACATGTACACTACTCACAATCCATACAAGGTACTAAAAAAGAAACAAAATAACCATACAGCTAAGTTTTCTTATTTACAAAGTTGACTAGCCTATATTAACTTATAAAATACAGCTAGACAATGCCTACAAATCAGCAAGACATCTAAGCTGAATTCAATCCCTAGAGGTCAGCAAGACATCTCAGCTGAATATTCTCCTTTTTAACAGCACCAATCCCCGTGCTTGAAGCACTTCATTCAACTTAAAAAATGCAACTAAAATTTAGCAAACAGAGAATAGGAACATTGGTTACCTTCTGCTTGATGAGTTCAAAACTCCTTTATGCTTCCTCTGTCAACTTGAAATTACCACCTTGTAAACTTCCACTAATAGGAGCAATTATAATGCCGAAATTTTTATGACTCTCCTATAAAATGACATAGGGCCATGAAAACTTTTGATGTTGTGAAGAGGTTGAGGCATTGGCCAACTGAGAATAGCATCACCTTACTAGGATCCATCTTCACACCTTCAACTGAGACAACATAGCCCAAAAAGATAGGCTATCGGTGAAGAATTTTCATTTCTTCAAGTTCCCGAACAGATTTTGTTCTTGCAAAGTTTGTAGTACTTTTTGAAGATGATTAAAGTACTCCTAGTCCTTGCTACACACCAGAATGTCATCAAAATAAACAACAACAGACCCCCCATTGAAAGGCTTAAAAACATGATTCATCAAATGCCACAAAAGTGTTAAGAGCCTTAGATAAGCCAAAGGACATAACCAGCCACTTATAGAGTCCATCTCTAGTTTTGAAAGCCGTCTTGAATTCATCCCTTGGCCAATCTTTGAGAAGTAGTACCACCATGGAGCTGGTCTAGTAGAGCATCAAGGCGAGGAGTAGAAAATTAGTAATTGATCGCAACCTTGTTCAGTGGTCTGCTATCAATACATAACCTCCATTTTATACCACCCAAATATCAATCAATGGTCTGTTCCTTCCTGTTCCATCATATCACACTTCAGCATGAGGTGTTCAAACTTAGCAGCATGCTCCTCAACGTCCATATTTCTTGCCTTAAATTTTGATTTTTTTAAAACGTAACCATACAATAATTTTTGGTAAAGAATCTCCTCTTCAATTCCTTCTTCATTTTTCGCAACTTCTGATCTTACTTCTCCCTCCACTTGCCCTTTGCTTATTGTTCTGTTGTTCATACCCCTCCAAATGTTCCTGGAGTCATTCAATTTGCCTCCTTAGATCATCCATCCCCAAATCACACATCTTTTTCTGAAGTATTCACATGATGTGATCAAAATGCCATCAAAACCGTGCTCTGATACCAATTTGACATTGGATTATAGATTAAGATAGGAATAAACTAGCTCACCAAGACTACAGGAAATCCACCACCTTACAGATATGGGGGCAGATGTCTCACCAATATGGGGTATTTCCTAGGAGATACAAAAAATAAAAGAGAATAGAGAACTCACAAGTTGCTCGGTTGCAAAAGCACCCAAGAACTCTACTTCATTCATGTCGAAAGAGTGTTTCAATAGCTTGGAACAACCCTCCCATCATAGGTAGACAGTTTTTTATGGTAAGCAGGTTCCCAGATTGATTAAAGACTAGAAGCAATTTCTTAAACAATATTTTCCAAGACTTACGTAGTTTCCTAAACAATAGTTTCTAAGACTTGGGTTGTTTCCTATACAGTAGTTTGTAAGACTTGGGTAGTTTCCTAAACAGTCATTTGACAAGAAAATTTCCATACAAGCAGTATCCTAATTTTCCATTCAAATAGTTTCCTAAACCATACAAGTAGTTTCCTAATTTGACTGATATGAGATCATGACCAGTCAACACGTTTTTGACCAAGGAAAAAAGAAAGTGATAGCATTTGGATCACAGAACGCCCACTTCTGATTGATCTCAACCGTCCAAAACATGAAGATCCAAGCTACTGATTTTATGTGGATCTGAACCATCCAAAACATGAAGATCCAAGATGCCTATTTTATGTGGATCTGATCTGCCCAAAACGGGATGATCTAAGTTGTCCTTTCTATATTGATGTATGATATCCAAATCTTTATGATTGATATTGTCCTTCCGTAATCCATAAGTAGCTCTTTGAAAAAGAGACACTTGTGTCAGAAGGTCTTCCTGTTTGAGTCATAGTTGGATGACGGATTGGAGAATGTACAGTTTTTCTCTCTCCTTTGTTCATGTTTTTGCAAGAGTGCAACTCTTTTTAATTCTTAGTGTGCGAAGATCATGAAAAACCCTCTCAAGTCCTAGGTGCAATGCTTAGCTTGCTGCAGATTTTTTCAGGTTCCTGATAGTTATCTCTGGGTTTTTTTTTTTTTTTTTTTTTCCAAAACCATAAAATATTACTGGTTTTCCTCTATATTTTGATTTCTGAATTCAACTCATCATAGGAATGTTTCATTTTCATGTCTATAAATGAAAACTCATACATATAAGCTAGAGCTATGGAGAGAAGCATTAGAATCGAAAGGATTTAAAATTAGCCGAACTAAGACAGAATATATGGAATGTAATTTTAGCAAGGAGAGTAGGAGTGGAGCACCAGTCAAGATTGATAACCAAGAGGTCCCCATGAGAGACCACTTCCGATACTTAGGATCATTGATCCATGAGAGTGGAGAGATTGAGAGGGAGGTTACCCAGAGAATCCAAGCGGGTTGGAACAAATGGAGATGTGCATCGGGGGTTTTATGTGATCGGCGGGTGCCACTCAAACTAAAGGGAAAATTCTATAAGATGGCTATAAGGCCGGCCATGCTCTATGGATCAGAGTGTTGGGCAGTTAAGGAACATCATACTCATAGGCTGAGTGTTGCAGAAATGAGAATGTTGAGATGGATGAGTGGTAAGACAAGAAAGGATAGAATTAGAAATGAAAATATTAGAAGAAATTTAGGGATAGCACCAATAGGTAACAAGATGAGGGAGATTAGACTTAGATGGTTTGGACATGTTCAAAGGAGGCCAACAACGGCACCAGTTAGAAGGAGTGAGGCAATACAAGTTGAAGGTTCTAAAAGGGCAAGGGGAAGGCCCAAAAGAACGTGGATAGAAGTGGTGAGGAAAGATTTAAAAACTTTGGGACTAAATGAAGCCATGGTATTTAATAGAGTGGAATGGAGGAATAAGATTCATGTGGCCGACCCCTAATTGGGATAAGGTCTTGATGATGATGATGATGATACATATAAGTGATTTTTGAGTTCCATTCTGGCTTATATGCATTTGCAATTTTGATTTAACATCAAAATATCATCTGGGAATTTGATCTAGGTTTCAACTTTTGCTCTTGACCCTAAATCTCATGAGTTCTTCCCAGAATTGGATTCTGAATACTCATTTTCAGCTAGAGTAAATTATTCCAAGTGGGTATTTCAAATTTTGAAATTTCGTAGTTCGGTTTTCCTTATAAGTTCTAACCAAGATTCTGAACTCAGTTTACTCAATTCCTGTATCATTAATTTCTGAGTGAATTCAAAATTTTCAAGATAAATCTTGGTTTTCAATAATTTAAACAATTAGTAAGTTCTCTTTGTTCTGTTGCATTCATATGCGCTCAATGCAGATTGAAACATATAAATAGATAGAACTAGCTCACAGTTTTGTCCTCTTCAGATGTGGTCATGTTTTAAAGATGTGGGAAGTACAAGCTTGGTTTCCAAAATGCGAAATGGTACAAAAAAATGTTACATAAGTTCCTTCAAATTTGCACTTCTCAAACAGTTGGAGTCTTTTATTACTGGATATTATCTGAAACAATTACATTAAAAACATGGCAATGCTTTTTTCACATCAGAACATGTTTTATGTTCTTCACAATCTTTTGGCATGAAATTTCAATGCACTAAATATCTTAAAGTTCTTTTCAAGCAATACAAAACCCATAAGAGCAACAGAAGTTCTTTTGACTTCATAACTTACAAAATGCTAGAAATTCATGACAACAAAGAGAAAAGGGAAAGAGTGAAGACCTGCAACTCCCTCTTGCTCAGAAGCTCCACAAGACTTGTGTGCAAAACAATGAATGGCTTTCTACCACTAACAGCTAGGGTGTATGCATTAGGAACAGGATTTTGGCGGACATATAGATCTGGAGCCTCAATATTTAGTACTTTTGCAGCCTCTACCATTAATTTATGAAGATCAGAAAGCTGAAATGTAAAATAAAAAGTGAAAATGGTAAGAAATAAAGAGAGTAGCCAAAAGTGAAAAAGACACAAAAATGAATCATACATGCAAAGCATGTCTCATGGAGCTCAATCATCCCAGATGTGGTAATCAAATCAAAGCTGTATTTGGTTATAATGGGTTAAGCTTTCATAGTTATCCCAAAATCCTTTGTGTAATATAAAAGAAAGAACATTCAGAATCATTGTTATTTAACTCTTCAAACTTTCATTGATGTATAATAGAACATTGCACTTAACGAGAAATAACAAGAAATGCTGCTTTTCAGCTGTCATGATCATAAATAATGAGGAACAGCAATGAAATATTTAAGTAATGCAACTCAGAGTTCAAGATTCCAGTCATCATCATCATCATCATCAAGACCTTATCCCAATTAGGGGTCGGCCACATGAATCTTATTCCTCCATTCCACTCTATTAAATACCATGGCTTCATTTAGTCCCAAAGTTTTTAAATCTTTCCTCACCACTTCTATCCACGTTCTTTTGGGCCTTCCCCTTGCCCTTTTAGAACCTTCAACTTGTATTGCCTCACTCCTTCTAACTGGTGCCGTTGTTGGCCTCCTTTGAACATGTCCAAACCATCTAAGTCTAATCTCCCTCATCTTGTTACCTATTGGTGCTATCCCTAAATTTCTTCTAATATTTTCATTTCTAATTCTATCCTTTCTTGTCTTACCACTCATCCATCTCAACATCCTCATTTCTGCAACACTCAGCCTATGGGTATGATGTTCCTTAACTGCCCAATCCATAGAGCATGGCCGGCCTTATAGCCATCCTATAGAATTTTCCCTTTAGTTTGAGTGGCACCCGCCGATCACATAAAACCCCCGATGCACATCTCCATTTGTTCCAACCCGCTTGGATTCTCTGGGTAACCTCCCTCTCAATCTCTCCACTCTCATGGATCAATGATCCTAAGTATCGGAAGTGGTCTCTCATGGGGACCTCTTGGTTATCAATCTTGACTGGTGCTCCACTCCTACTCTCCTTGCTAAAATTACATTCCATATATTCTGTCTTAGTTCGGCTAATTTTAAATCCTTTCGATTCTACTGCTTCTCTCCATAGCTCTAGCTTTATGTTGACACCCTCCCTTGTCTCATCAAGATTCCAGTCATCATCACATTATATCCAATCTACATTCTGAGGAACGATAAGCCAAAGTAAAGATCCCTCATAATACAAGGGCTTCACAAGTTGCTTGTGAACCCTTGAAACATCCAGAAGGACTGAAGTCTCAAACAACCTCCAGCAGGATTCATATCTGTCGTTTTAGATTGAAACATGTCAACCCCACATAAGGAATCATATAGGCACATGGACAAAGATAAGAAAGATTCCCTCATTTAGTAGAGGTGTAACAAGAAAAAAATAAAAAGACACTAAAAAGAGAAACACTTTATCTCAAGATCTTTAACTTCAACCCTGATCTCCAAAACTTCTTCTAAATGCAACTAACTCCTTTTATTTTGCATCACTATGATAGTCCCAAAAGCAGTAACTCATATCAAAAGTAGCATATAAAATTAAAGAAACTATGATTACTCATGATCTTCTTTAGTTGACATTAAATTTCTACTAATATTTTTCCATGTTATCTATTACTATAATAGTGCATTTTCTATAGTTATCACAGGAAATTAAGTGGATGGATAAAGGCCGAATCTGTCCTTGCCTCTAAGCAAGCAGATTAGTATAATCAAATTACATTTAGGACTTAAAAGAGGTAGTTAAACGACATGAATATTCTCCAAACAACCATGACTTTGTTCATACAGCAACTTGGTAGAAGTGTCAAATAACCTGGTTTTCAGCAACAAGGACAGATGTTCCTATATTCTCAAGAAGCATGACCTGTTCCGAAACTGGTCCTGCAATATCAATAAGTTTGCAGCAAGAAGCTCAGTATTATTGGAATAGTTTAAATTTCATTAGAAAGAAATCAAATTTCAGCTGAACTAAAAATATAACATAACTAATGATAGGGGCAGCCCCGGTGCACGAAGCTCCCTCCTATGCAGGGTCCGGGGAAGGGGCGGGCCACAATGGTCTAAAGTAGGCAGCCTTACCTTGCATTTTTGCAAGAGGCTGATTCCACGCCTTGAACCTATGACCTCAAGGTCACATGACGACAACTTTTACCGTTGCGCCAAGGCTCCCCTTCATAACATAACTAATGATAAGGATAAAATAACATAACACCATTGGCTTGCTAAATAAGGAATTTCATTTGACAAAAGTTGAATCCAACAAGCAGATGCTGCATGATTGCAGGGTTAGAATTGGCTGGCTTTCAGCTCTGGATCTTATCTAAACACAACAAAGGAAGTTACATATTTAAATTGGAACTTTCTTCTTGAAGGAGCTGGCTTTTGGGATGGTAATCAGGGTTGGAATTTACATATGCAGCTCATGTGTAGACTGATGTTACAATCACCAACTCATTAAAATGCTAGAGTTAGGGAGATGCCTCCACTGCTGATCATAAGCAACATTCCCATATCCTGTTTGCCCTCTAACTCCAGCAGAACTTAAATTACAATTTCTACCATGTGAACAGTTACAATTTTGAAGGTTCATAAAAATGGCACATAGGATTTTGACATGTTGAATGGTCTCCGTACTCATGAAAAATGAGAGATTACATAAGAGGTTGGGAGTAAATATTGTAGCCAGAATATACCAATTAATGTAATGAGTAACTTTATTCATACTACTCAAACTAGACATTATTAGCAGTTTAACACATCCTTTGGTATTTCAACCTCTCCAAGTCATGGTGCTTTATACTGAGATGAAGCATTCTGACTTTACCAATTTCTCAGATACTAATTAGCAGGAACTCCTGATAATCAGAATTACATTTTTGTTGGAGTTCCACTTTAAAGATGAAAAATTCAAAGAGTATGGTAGCTAGATCAAGAGCTGATGTGAACATAGGATAGCAGCAATCAACATAGTTACAAGTTACTTGGTTGAGGAAAATGCTTCTTGAGTTGGAGAAATGAACTCCTTGTTTATAACTCTTATGAAGATTAGGCCTGCATAACATTGCATCTAGGCTTGTCCCCAAACAAATCTCTGCGCTAGATATTTGCCCAACAGAACAACTAATAGATGGCTTTACCAAAGCTTTGTGTAGGAATCATCAGCAGCTGATACTAAGCAAGTTTTGAAGATGATTCACATTCATTCATGAACTTGAGAAGTGTTAGAGTGCTCACTTCAGCATACACCAGTGGCATAAATTATTATTATGTCTTTACTAGATTGTTTTAATCACTTATCATGCAATACATTCACAATTATGTCATGATCAAAATATTTTGGTCACTCCAACTATTGACTGATGATTGAATCCCTTCTGATGGAATCATCCTCTGAAACATAAGCTTGTATTTTTTATATGTCCAACACAGGGGCAAAATGGTCATTTATGCAGGCAAGTGGGGATACTGAAATTTTAGCACCTAAAACATGGTGCAATCCACGTGACATTGGATAGAGGATAATTACATGACTTGTGGTTCAAGTGACATGCAACGCTAACAATACTCAATAAAGTTTCTCAAACTGGCATAGGTTATAGATCTTTTGGAGTTCTAATGCATTAGGAGTCTCTATTATCTCTTGTTTTCCTCTTCTTTTTTTTTTAAACTAAAGGTTGTCCCATTTACGTATGGTCATTTTATATAAGTCCCATTAGAAGCTCTAATGCGGACCATCATCCCACATTTTTTTTTCTCTATGTTATGTTATAGTTTAGTTTTACTTTGGATATTTACCACTAAGTGTATTAGGTTTCTTTGTGTGTTGTGACTTAAGTAGGGGCAATTTTATCTTTTTCCTAGATTAGGGTTGGATGCCCCCTACTTAAGATCCTTTTTTCTTTTGTGTAAGGAGTTTTTTATGGTAAGGAATGAAGATTTTGTTAGACTTGGTGGATTCCTCGTTCTAACTTCCTTTCAAGGCCGAATTACTATTGTTTCATCCGCTCTATAAGTCAATAGTTTTTCAACTTTATCTTTTAACAGAGGATCTCTGTACTGTGTGTGGTTACATGATTTGCGTTATTTTACGTTGAATACGTAAAACCCTAAATTTGAAGTTTAATTAGGACCATTCATCAATCATATGGATGATCCGGATTAAAACTTCAAACTTACCTTGATTAGTAGAGATCTAGGACGATTTGTAGATTCTGTAACTTGTTGTAGGTCATCATGCTTATTGAGACTAGTTTTTGAATATTAAAAATGATGGTGGTAGTTTAATTTGTGTTTTGCTTATTTAAAGTAATTTTGATTAGATCTCAGCATATAGATTAGGTCATCTCCACCCTCCACCCCCACCTCATAGATTTGCATTAGACTTTTCTGTGTTTCGCCATATCACAGAACATGATTTTTGCGAAGCACAATATAGGTCATTATGACTCACTTCATTCTAGAGGTCTTGTGTGATCATTCCATTTAGTTTTAGAGCATTGCATATGGGCTTAGGATGCTTACCACAGGGTTAGGGTGTTTAGTCATAACGTATCAAGGCATCCTAGTACATGTCCACTTGTATTGGCCAGTTCTACCAGCCAATGGATTTACAACTCAGTAAAATCCTTGAAGAAATTCAGGCATAGTTGGATGAGTTGAATGATCATGTAATCAACAAGTATGCCGAAATGACAATGCTATTAGATGATCAAGGTTCTCACATAGAGGCCTTAGAGTCGTGACCTGAACCTCTTATAGGTAAAGTGCATGCTAGAGTGGCCATGCAGGAGAGAGGTAACCACAAAGAAGGTGGTAATCACCATAATTGTAATTATGGGCTACATATTGCTAAAAATTGGGGCCTAAAATCCTGTCAAGCTTGAGGCCCCCACCTATGATGATGAACTAAATCTGAAGCGATTTCTTGATTGACTTTTGGATATGAATCATTACTTTGACTAGTATAAAATTTCTGAAGAGCAGCAGGTCCAATTTGCCAAGATTAAACTAATTGATCAAGCAAGGCTCTATTAGACTAATTTAGAGAGTTAGCGAGTTGCAGCCATGTGTCCACCCACTTCCACTTGGGAGGACACGAAGGAAAGGTTGACAGAGAAATTTGTCTCCTTGTCCTACCATTCTAGGCTACTAGATTAGTGGTAGAACCTACATCACGGAGGTCTGTTTGTCACTGAAACATTGCTCAGTTCAATGAGTTTATAATGAGGTGAAACCCTTTATGACCTTATCTAGGTTTAGTATAAACCTTCACCTTGAGCTCCAAAAAGAATTCATTCCCCATGATATAAATTCCTTGGATCATGCCTATCAGATAGTGCAAAAATTAGAGTAGTATCTCAAACTGCAATCTACTAGGTAGTATGAATTTGAGGCTAAATCCACATTTGGGAGTCAACAACCTAAAACACAAGCCACTAATGCATCCAATGTCAATAAAGGAAAGGTTGTGTTAGGAGAGAGTTCAAGTTTAAACAGCAAAGCTAGGTGTTATCGATATCAAGGGTTTGGACATGTTACCACACAATGCCCTTCTAGAGCCCCCTCTAAATCC
Organism: Warburgia ugandensis; assembly: GCA_035236585.1. Taxonomy (NCBI): domain Eukaryota; kingdom Viridiplantae; phylum Streptophyta; class Magnoliopsida; order Canellales; family Canellaceae; genus Warburgia; species Warburgia ugandensis. The sequence continues at coordinate 52,579,413 of CP141130.1, forward strand.
CTATTTATAGGGAGCGAGGATGTTGACAATAAGCATGAAGGATGGTTGGAGAAGGTTTATGAGCCCACAGCGAGGCTAGTGATGAGGAGGCCCTTGAGGCAAAGAGTCAGAGAGTTGCCATAGTGCAAGAGACCTGTAGGCCCCATAGGGAGGGTAATGCCATATGTGTGATGGTAGTCAGGTGTGCTCTCGTGCACCCAAAGGGAAGTGATGATTGGCATAGGACGAATATTTTTCATCATATGTCAAGAGTGACAAAAAGAATTGTAAAGTTTTCATCTAATGGGAGTTGCACAAATATAATTTCTAACTATGCTATATCTCGCTTAAGACTTTCGCCCCTTTCCCACCCTTGACCTTACAGAGTTGAGTAGGTTGATACTTCTTCATCACCCCTAGTTACTCAGAGGTGTCAGGTTCACATTGAATTATTAACATATAAGGACACCTTGTGGTATGATGTAGTACTTATAGATGCATGTCACATTATTTGAGGCAGGCCATGGCTTTATGGCATTCATGCTCTTAGCATGACAGCCCCAGGATCTGACTCAATCCTCTACTACCCAAAGCGCCACTTGAGCGAAAAGAACTCAGCAGTAAACTAATCATGGGTGGTAAAGCAAAAGCTAAAGGCCTCCACATTGTAGTGCTGCTGCATTTGCAAAGGACACTAGAGATGAGCCTTTCTTTTACACCCTAGTGGCGAAAGAGAACCCATCGCTACCAGCTTCTGAGTACCCTAGTGAGGTAGCACCCATTCTAAATGAGTATCAAGATGTTTTTCCTGATGATTTACCAGATGAGCTACCTCTCATGAGGGATATTCAGCATCAAATTGATCTGATCCCCATATCTAATCTTTTGAACCATCCCACTACAGAATGAATCCCACCGAGCATGCTAAGTTAAAGAAACAAGTGCATACATTATTAAGGAAAGATTTCATACAAGAGAGCTTAAGCCTTTGTGGCGTACCCGCACTGCTCACACCAAAGAAAGATCATTGTGGACAATTGAGCTATCAATAAAATCACGGTCAAGTATCGATTTCCCATATTGAGACTCGATGATTTGCTGGACATGATGGTGTGTAACAACAGGAAAAAAAAAAAACCACTTAAACGCAGGGGGACCAGAATTGATACTGGCACCCCCCACGTGAGAGGACCATCGGGTCTGTCTCCTATCAAACCCGAAGGACAGACCAGAAAGAAAAAAAAGGGGAGAAAACCTGACAAAGGAGGGAAGAGAAGGAGAAGGAAAGGAAAGGAGGGGGAAAGAAAGTGCATGCCTGGAAATCCACCACGTTGGAGAAGAAACTTAGGGTTTTTCGGGTCCTGAAGTTCACAAACGTTGTTGGAGAAGACGACTTGAATCGATGATTCGAGCCAGCCATTCCGCTCCTTATGACAAGATGAACTGAAACCCTAAGGTTTTGGAACTATTCGGACGTTGCTGAACGTTGAATTGAAAGGGGAATCGTCACACGCGTACGTTGGAGGGTTTTTCGATGGACAGGAGCCATCTAGCCCATTCTAGAGAGGGAAAAACACGGAAGGGCACCTGGAAGGTAAGATCTACAAAACCCAACTTTTGATTTGTGGTGTTTTGCTAAATCCGTGCGTTTTCACCATAGATCTAGATTTATGGATGATCCAACCATACAATTCCTAATCCAAGCTTAGGGATAGGTAATTAAGCACCTAATGTAGCTCAAACCACACTAAATTAGCAGATCTAAGCTAGAAACCGATTAGACGATCTTTAGCCGTCCGATCGGGTACTATTCACACAGTAACCTTTTGATGTTTGATCGACAGTCAGACACCACAAATGAGTTTTAGAGCACTGAAATTGCTAGGATATGGCACAAATTGAAAATTTTAGTCTGAAATTGATCTAAAAATCTAAACCGTTCGATTTGACAGTAGAGTAATAAGGACCTGGCACTTTTGATTGGTGGTTAGATGCTACCATGGTGTACCCTAACCTTTACTAAGTTAAGATACTTGAAAATTTCAAGATGAGACCATTGAATGATGAAAAAAACTTACAGCCACTTAAGAAAAGTGGTGAATAGCCAGTCTAGAACCAATGGCATGGATTGACAATCCAATAACCCTAGGTCATTCAACTAGCTATCAATCAATAGCTAATGAAACAGCCTTAGCATGGAAATAAGCACTGTCACTTCGCCTTATGACGACTAGTGTCAGTGACTAACTTAAAGGGAGCTTTCATACTGGACAAGCTAAGAGAAGTCCCAAAGTCGTATATTTGAATGTTTTCTTGTACTTTACAGAGGCGTAATTGATTTGGGAGCTCGTACGCCAACTGAGGAAAGTATTCGCATCAATGAACTAGAAGAGCACCATTTGAGGTAGGTGGGATTAAAATTGCTAAGATTTTTGCTATATACATATTTGTATATGAATTTCGAGCATTGAAACAAGTCTGTTCAACTTATATGAAAGGCAAGATGAATGTGCATGCTGAAATTTAACCATGACTAAACTGTTCATGCAAAAGCTATACATTATTGTGAATTACGTGAGAAAATATAAGACTGATACCAGAAAATTGTGAGTTGACTCGTATGCATGAATGGGGTCGTTATGATGTGCGTGGGCCTTAAGGCTGGACAAGCTATTGGTTCCTAGCTGGACAAGCTATTGGTTCCTAGCTGGACAAGTTACTGGTCCTTGAGATTTAGCCCCATTGTTTGGGGAGTTTGACGTGTTTTGAAGGGTCGTTATGATGTGGGTGGACCACGGAGTCGTTATGATGTGGGTGGGCCTTTGGGCTGGACAAGCTACCAATTCCTGACTGGACAAGCTATCGGTCTCTCAAGAGTAAAGCCTTGAGGTGTGTCTTTGAGTTTGGTGTGTCTTTGGGTTTAACCCACTGCACTAACTCACTGCGCCAAAGAGGATAATATTGTCTATTGTGTACTTGATACACACGACAACGCGTTGGTAATTGGAAATGTGAAATGGCTCGTATGAGCAAAGACTGGTATCAGGAAATGAAAATGATTAGTGAGTTTGACATGTGACTCCATACTTGCATTTCAAAAATATGTATTAGTACTGATGCATTAATTGTTTTTCCATCTTGAGATGAATTTATGATATTGATGAATGTTGAATTATTTCAAGCTACATGATAATTGAATATTAGTTGCATGTTTCAGCATGGACAAATTAAAATATACAGAATATCATGATTTTGTTTATATATAACTGCTTCTTATTCCACCTACACAAACGCAAGTTTGCTGAGATATTGTATTTGTTTACAATATCTCAGAGCAGAAGATTCCTAAGAAATAGGAGCTTACTGATAGGAGTACGCGGACGAAAAGCTTTTTAATTAGACAGGTAATAGTTGGTTTGTGTTTGAAGTTACTTTATTAGAAATGGGAAGTCCATCGTGGAGTGGAACGAGCCACATAATATTCATGAGGGCCACAGTTTTTATGGGTTAGCAACCTTCCATTGTCACGTCATCCGTAAGTTCAATTCTATTATAACTCCCATTATTGATTGCATGAAGAAGGGGGAGTTTAAATGGACGAATGCTCCATCCAAAGTGTTCAAAGAAATCAAAGAGTAGAAAACTAAAGCTCCAGTGATGCGCCTACTGGACTTCTCAAAGGTTTTTGAAGTGGCATGCAACACATCTGGTTTAGGTATAGGAGTTTTAAGTCAAGAGAATCATCCCGTGACATTTTCTAGTAAAAATTAAATGATGCACTGCAAAATTACTCCACCTATGACAAGAAGTTCTATGCAGTTGTTCATGCATTACAACATTGGTGGCATTACTTATTGCTAAACAAATTTGTCTTGTTCTCTGACTATGAGGCCCTGCGATACCCAGCTCCAAAAAGAAATTAAACCTATGGCATGCCAAATGGGTTGAATTTCTTTAGGAATATTCATTTGTGCTTAAGCACAAGGCAAGAGTCAAGAACAAACCTGCAGATGCGTTGAGACATAAGGTGGCGTTACAACATGCCTTACAAGTTGAGGTCATTAGGTTTGAGCATTTGAGAGATGATTATTCATCTTGCCTGGATTTTGCAGAGATTCACATATCACGGATTGAGGGGCAGGTACAGAGTGCTAGGGACTACCTCCTACATGACGTATATTTGTTTAGAGGCCTTCGTTTGTATATTCCCCGCACTTCTTTGAGATATTTTCCATTTCAGAGCTTCACGTGGGTGGGGTCACTGGCCATTTTGGCCATGACTAGACGATTGTCCTTGCCTCTGAGAGGTTCTATTGGCCTACTCTCCAGCAGAATGTTGCCAACATCATTGGGCAATGCCGTACTTGTCAACGGCCAAAGTAACCCAAGCAGAATACATGATTGTACACCCCTTTGCTAGTGCCATGTGCCCCGTGGAAAGGTTTGGGCATGGTCTTCGTGCTTGGACTACCCAAGATTATCGGGAAGCACAATTCCATATTTGTCGTTGTGGACTGCTTTTATAAAACGACCCACTTCATTCCTTGCTCTAGAACTGCTAACGTGCCTAGAATCGCTAGCATTTTTTTTATTCGGTAGTCTGGTTACATAGGTTACCAAAGTTCATAATTTTTCACAGGTATGTCAAGTTTGTCAGCTATTTTTGAAAGACATTATGATACATGATGGCACCAGGCTTTAATTCTCCACTGCTTATCACCCACAGATAGATGGTAAATAGAAGTTATGAATCTAAGCCTAGGAAATTCGTTAAGGTGCTTAGTGGGAGAGCGCATTAGGAGTTGGGACACTGTTTTACCAATTGCTGGGTTTGCATATAATAATTTTGTTAGTAGGACAATTGGTATGAGTCCTTTTGATGTCGTTCATCGATACAAGCCTAGGATGCTTGTAGATCTCATACCCATGTCGACATCACATAGGCCATCTAAGTCAACCCAATCCTTTGCACAACGCATACATGATTTGCATTCTAAGATTAGACGAAGGATTAGTTTAAGTAACGAGAAATATAAATTTGTTGCGGATTTGCACAGGCGATGTAAGGAATTTTAGCTAGGTGATCAGGCCATGGTCCGCATGAGACCCGATCAATTCCCATAGGAAGTCGCTCAGAATTACAGGCTTGTAGTGCCTGTCCCTTTCAAGTACTAAGGAGGGTAGGGGAAAACACTTATATCTTAGATCTTCCTCTTGATTGAGGAATTAGTTCAACGTTTATGTGGAGGATCTAGTTCCTTTTCGTTAACCCACTAGTTTAGCCATTAATCCTAGTCTTGACCCTAACCTTAACCCTGACCTGAGCACTGATCCCAGCCAACCCATTCGGAGCCCTTGGCCCCATGCCCCACCTATGTAGTCATTACCTCCGCAGCCACAGGTTCGTCCCATAAAAGAGCAGGTAGAGGACATACCTGACAATCAGATAATGTCAACTAGATAAGGGGTTATAAAAAATTCCTCGTTAAGTGGAAGGACAGGTATGCATCTAATTGTACCTAGATCACAAAGTACGAGCTTCATCACCTAGATGCAGACCTTTTCAAAAACTATTGACAGTTTACTACATCAAGAACCCTGCCTTCACCACAAGGCAACCATGATGATAATCACCACCCTGGACGTGACTTCAAGACATATCAGAGGCGACAGAGGACAGCCCATATTTCGTCGGGTCCTTAAGAGTCAAAAACCTCTTATACGTACATATGTTCTACAATGAAGTCCCCACCCTAGAAGATGTAGTGTAAGAGATGATTGAAGACACATGTATATAGACACTATTTGAAGACCCCATATTGGGAAGCTACATATATGGAGGATTCTTACTAATGAGCCAAGTGTATGTATATGCATTTGGAGACCCTGCATTGGACACACATACACTTGGGAGGTTCGATGTTTCTACTTCAACAGGGTCTAAGTCCTTTTAGCCAGGGAGATTGATGGGGACCATCATCCTACATTTTTATTTTTTATGTTATGTTATAGTTTAGTTTTACTTTGGATATTTACCACTAAGGGTATTAGGTTTCTTAGTGCGTTTTGACTTAAGTATGGGTAATTTTGTCTTTTTCCTAGATTAAGGTTGGATGTCCCCACTTAAGATCCTTTTCTTTTTTGTGCAAGGAGTTTTTGATGGATAATGAATGAAGATTTCTTTAGACCTGGTGGATTCCTCGTTCTAGCTTCCTTCCTGTAGGTGTGAACCGTGTTTGGTACTATGCTGAATTACTATTGTTTCATCCTATTCTATAAGTCAATACTTTGTCCACTTTATCTTTTAACAGAGGATCTCTATGTTGCGTGTAGTTATATGATCTGTGTCTTTAGTAATATTTGAATGTTATTTTGCATTAAATTCTTGAACCCTAAATCATCATCATCAAGACCTTATCCCAATTAGGGGTCGGTTCTTGAACCCTAAATCCGAAGCTTAATTAGGATAGTTCATCAATTAGAGGGATGATCTGGATTGAAACTTTGATCTTACCTTCATCGGTAGAGATCTGGGATAATCTACAGATTTTGTAATTCGTTGTAGGCCATTCATGTTTTTAAGGCTGTTTTATGCATATTAAAGATGCTAGTAGTAGTTTAACTTATGCTTTTCTTATTAAGTTAATTCCGATCTGATCTTAGCATATAGATTATCTCATTTTGCATGTTGTCCTACATCAAGTTTTGATAAGTAATAAGTCTCTCTAGCTCTTTTTGCAATATGTAATAAACTTTTAATCTAGAATTACTTTTGTGGACATCAGTTTCAGTTCTTTAATCTAAATCAATAGCATACAATATGGAAACTTCAGAAAATTACTAAGAAACTAATGATTTGATTTTTCTGAAATTTTGAGATTCTTATCTTCAGTTTTCAAGCAATACATCAAGCCAATTTGAGGACAGACTTATTTTAATTTTCTAAACTTATTTTTCTCAAATTTGAATATTTTGAAACTTTATGAGCCTCTTGTCAATCTTTTCTTCTTGAATACTCTGAAATATAGAAAGTGAAATTTTCATTTCCTTATCTCAAAATTTTGAAATTTTTATTGCTGGGTTTCTTCAAGTTCTAGCTATTTTCCAATCTATTCTAAGCCATTTGATTCTTAAACCTGATTCTTTAAGTTTGGCAAATAAATTTCGTAGTCATAGAAGTTCTTCTTATTGATCATCCTATATCAGCGTGGCTTCAGATCATCAGTTCACCCTTATGTCTACCTTGTGTAGATCTTAAAAGAGCAGCCACGGTGAACGAAGCTCCCGCCTATGTGAGGTCCGTGGAAGTGGCGAACTACATGTCTACTTTGTTTAGATCTGTCAACCATAAATGATGATAAAGAGAATTTCGAAATCACATATTCAACCAATAGGTAAATTAAGGTTTCTGAAGGAAATGGAAGAAAATTGCAGACCTGAAGTTCATTTTATCTCTTTTTTATTTTGAGAAATATTTAAATAAGCTTATCAAAATTAAAGCAGGTAGTAGTCAGAATTTTTTTTCTAATTTTAGTTCAACTATTGTAGGAAGTCTTTAAGCTCACTAAAAATGGAAGTCCTTACTGATACAGCACATGACCTAGCAGCCCTCAAAAACTGATTCAGGATGATGTATGACATAAGGTTGCTTTCCTTTTCTTTCCTAAATGCTTTAGTTTCTTATGTCTTTGTTTCATACTTCAGTTTTAGAAACACAGGTTTATCTCTTAGTTAGTAGTTAACATGTGATAGGAATCTAATTCGTTAGTAGCTAGATGTGTGTTTTGCTTCTTCTCAATGGAAGTCTGGGAGTTCCTAGTTTGGTGGATTCAAGGGTGATTTATCTTGTGGATTCAAGATTTATTCTCAGCTTGAAGACAGTGATCTTCTTCTGATTTGTTCTTTTATCACATTTCTGCTACATTCAAAAGTTCAACAGTAAACTATAGAAAAGATGGTAATGGTGTGGTGAGAGACCCAAGTGTTTACTAAGATGCACATTTATAAGCAGATAACCTGAAACCTGCAATCCTTTCTGTTGACTTTCTTGGATTGGTTCATTTTGAACAAGTTCACGCTAAAGCATGGAAAGATCACAGATGGATGAGAAATTTTCAACTGTGGATCAATTATGTAAATTGCTAATGAATTTTGGTCAAATTTGAATCCTGCCATTCCATAATAAGAAACTTCCAATTGTACCATGTATTACTTAGAAAATACAAGAAATAAAAACTACTTGGATATCAACTATGATGATTAAGAAACTTCAGCTCTTACCCAGTAAGATCTTGCCAAGTTCATTCAACCCAGGAATAGCCCTCAAAAGCAATGTGTTCTGCAAAGATAAGGCACCAAGGTGCATACTAATCAATTCTCAATGGGTAAGTAATGGAAACGGATGAATATAGGCATTATTATAAAGTGTCTGGATACTGGAACTTTTTCCTCTTTTTTTCATTTTTTTTCTTTTGAATGTACATGTTGATGCCTGATTCAAAAAAATTAAGACCAATTCCAAAGCTCTACCATTTTGTGAATTTACCAAATGAAACACAACTTCACCTAATTAAACATGAATTATATGAATAATTCCTCAAATTCTCAATAATTTTTGAAAACGTAAATAACTACTCCAACATAAAAATAATAATAAATAATTCCAATCATGCTCCATCTCCTTCCGAGTTTCTCGCAAACGTTTCCCAGATTTTCCAATCGAATTAATTGTCAGAATCCAAGCTTCTTAAACATGGATATCAAGATATTATTATTGGGAACCATACAACACCCCAATTGGATACAGATATAGAGTGGGTTCCGCTTGATCAAACCGACCACCCTCAGAAATCAAAGCAAGTCGGATCCACTTCTATCTCATGAATGATCTCAATCACTGTCATTTTGCACAAGTAATGATTCTCAAGCATTACAAAGAACAACCAGAAAATAGGCCAGTAATAGAGTAAGAAGGAAAATGAAACCAAAATCAAACTGAAAAGAAATTCACCGAACAAAAACATAAATACAAAATTTCATGCTTGAAATCACTCACCTGCTTGTCGAGAGGATGGCGGAAATCATCGGCTTGAAGATCCCGGAATACAACGGCGGAAGCTCTGCAGAAAGCAACCCTGTGTCCGAAGTTATTCTTCCTCTTCAACCGGAATTGCGGAGAAGAAAACACGTATTCTGATCGTCTCGATGAGACTGAATGCAAAGAAGGGGGCGACGTATTAAAACAAGAAGATGGAAGGACGGTTGAGGCCATGAGAGAGAGAGAGAGAGAGAGAGAGAGAGAGAGAGAGAGAGAGAATGGTCTTTGTTTTCTGTTTGTTGGCCCGTGCACGCTTAAAATGGTGACTGCAACCGTTGTTTATGGTGAAGACTTGCCGCCACTTCCTTTTCTTTGACGAACTGATTTTTTGACTGGCTGTGTTTCTGATATTTCCATGTCTTGGTTCTGAAAGTTATATATGGTGAGGAAATTGGCACGACGGAAGTACAAGTTGGGTCGCAAACTGTCAAATATAACAATCTGGTACACAGCAATAATAAGCACAGGAATGCTAAACCACAGTGCTAGTAAGAGCGTCGAGTCAAAGCTTGTAAGAAGAGTCCCCCTTAAATGATTTACTTAGTTCATCTCATTTCTTTGGATTTGAATGTCTCCTCATCCATAAATCATTACTCTAACGTCTACAAAACTATTTCTCTTATATCAATAGACGGTTGAAAACTTTGAAGGCAACGGTCTATATTCAAAGAGAGAGAAGAAGTTCATGTCCTTTTTCTCAAGGTTGGTGAAGCTATGTTCTATAGATCTAAGCCATTAATCATATTTGTAATGACTTTGATAGGCTATAAATCAAACAATTTATTCATTGGATGGTTTTAGCCAATATTTTTACACTTGAAAAATAGTGACCATCTATTTTTATTAAAAATTTTAAAGACACAAAACAAGTATATAGGATCATCCAAATGCATTGATTTTTATTTGGTTGCATATTTTTTATATGAAGAATACGATGAATGGCTTATATCTACTAAAACATTTATCGTACTTGAAAAGGAAGGGTGTGGCCTTCTTCTATCTCTCAAGGTGTGTAATGACTTCAATTTTGTAACATTGAAATCCCAAGTTAGCAATGAAAAGTTTACTTTTTAGAAATAAGGGTATTTTGGTCATTTCACTATTCACCCTGACTGAACCCAGAAATTTGGTCCTGAAAATGGTACCATTAGGTGCGTCTCGGAAAAAGGAATCGAACAAGACCAAAATCACACAAAACGGAGTTAAAATGAGCAAGTTATGGCCCTTTGAAGTTCTGGGGCAAAAATGTAATTTTTATTAAAAAACAGATTTAGCCTGAGAAACACAGGGGCCCGTTTTGATACGGGCACCCCTCTTCTTCAACCTCTTAGAGGGTTCTAGAACGTCAGTGTTTGGAGGAGAAATCACCACCATTCTGGAGGTTTCTCCACCGCCATTCAAGGGCAGTGAGAGCCCCCTCCAGAACCCTCTTATAGCTCTATAAATAGAGCTCTTGGGCGCCTCTAATGGCAGCCCAAAAGCTTGGGAAAAACCCGTTTTGGAGAAGCAACCAAGAGGAGAAACGTGGAGAAAAACCAGGCAACGAACCAGGTATGCCCAAAATCTCTCTAAACCTGTCTCCCCCTTAGTCCTAGGCTAAGTTTCCCTAAGTTTTTGCATAAAAATTCATGCAAAATCGGGCCCTAAAGAGTCACAAAGGACCCAGGGACGATCCCTGAGGCGCACTGGTTCGACAGGGGTGTCCCTAGGACGCCCAGGTCCTTGTCAAACCGAAACGCACACTGTGCGTAGAGAAAACTAGACGGGTGCGTCCGTGGACGTGCCCGCAAATGAGAACTTTGGGCAGGAATCCAGCGCGTCTACAGACGCGCCCGCTGAGGCGCATGCTGTTGATGTGGGACGCGTTAGCGTCCTAGGCTCCCACCTCGTTTCGTTTGACCCTTTTATGTACACTCGACACTAAAAAGGCTATAACTTGAGATCTAGGGCTTCGATTGAGGCGCCGCCAAAGGTGTTGTATCCGTGTTGACGACGCGGACACACCCAAACTATAAAATACCTAATCAAGGTCCAATCTAAGGTAGGCATGACCCTTAGACTATGGTAGTAGTGCGGGGCCACTAAACCTTTGTAAACTTGATGATGCCAAGGCCCAATTAGGACCTTAGGAAACCCGTAGGCATGGGGATGAACCCTTAATGCCTAAGTAATAAGACCAACCGCTCTAAAACCTATAAAAGATAGGCCAAACTAACCTTGATTCCCTAAACCATGTTCAGGAGCATACAAGGATAAGGGGATTAGCGCGACCTAGCCAAGTAGGTGCTCTATCGCTACTAGACTTTTAAAAAGAGCCATGATTGTTTTGAATGCATGTTTTAAGTATAAGTTATATGATTTGTTTAGCATAACTTAATCTTATAAACGAATTCAGCGCACATATGATAAATGCTTTATGCATAGATATGTTTTACAAATAATTGCATATATATTATGCATGGATATGTTTTGCAAACAATTGCATACATTGTATGATTTGTGAGCATTGAGTTTTTGAAAGATTGCATATCCTTGAGGGTTACCAAAAGACGCTGGAGTGCCCAAAAGACGTTGGGTAGGCAGTTGTGAGGGTCAGGCAGTTGTAAGGGACCCAAAGAGGACAGGTTTTGAAAAAGAGGTTTTCACTTGTTTGATCGTACATGATTTGGGCTAATAAGCTCGTGGGCGCTATGCCGAGAGGTCTGGGGTGGCCTCCTAGCCTCTACCACTATTAGGTGGATGGGTACCACGCCCAAAAAGGGCATGTCCTTGCTTCGACTGCATGTGGTACATGGGGGCTACCATTGGTGTCACGGCATTGGGTCGAAGTGTCATATGCCCCGTGGAGGTATATGACCATGTGTCCCTAGGTACCCGGGGACCACATGGCGGTGAGGTCGTGGGCATAGTTGGACCCTATGGTTTGAGGATTTATTTGCATTGCATATGGCATGACATGAGGTTGGTCGACCATACCATATATCCATGAGTTGGATTCAGTGGAGCATCTTATGCACACCATTATGTTATGATATATATATATATATATATGATACTTTCGACTTGGATTATGTGATTTTCTTAAGTCATCAATATTCCAATTCGATAATGGTTTTTAATCTCGATATTGAACTTGAGTGTTCAAACATGCACATGTTTTGAAAGAGCATATGATTTTAAACATCGCATGCATTATAAAACTAGTAGTGATGGACTCCTACTGAGTATAGTATATACTCACCCAATCCCCAACATTTTTTAGACACAAAGTAAACACTTAAGGACAAGGTACGCCTGTGACGGAAGATACCCAGACTAAGTGCAAGTAAGTAAACCCCTACCTTATCTTTCAATGTTACTTGATTGTAGTTACACTCTATAGCTGAGGCTGTGACTAACACTTTCTTGGGAATAGATTCAATTTAAAACTATGCCATGGCTAGATAATTGGAAAATGTGTTTTGACACTCAGGATTTTATACAAAAGATTGTTTTCCAAAACAAAAAGATTTTCATGCATTTCATTTTTATAAAATAAGAGATCTCGCCTTTTTATCAAATTTGCATCATATAAAACCCGGGTCGTCACAAGGTCTATATGCCCATAGGGACTCATGACCAAAACATGATTTTGTAAGTTGTATCTTATTTTTGTTTACAACACATCTAAAGCATAGCCAATTGGATAAATGACTCTAACCATCCAAAAGTGGGGTCATTGATGCAATAAGCTAGAGTGTTCTATGTTCAAGAGTTTAGTTTAGCATTCCTCCAAATCATTTATCCATTGACTCTCTGTAGAAGTCCACACCACTTGTTGGACTCCATTCCTTGATCTTTTGAGTGATCTAACCCTTTCATTGAATAACAATCCATCAAGATCGGTGGTACCAAAATCTTATCCAGTGGAAACCTCTCTAGTGGGGCCCATTGACTAAAATATGAATGGTATTAAGAGAAAACAAATATTGTCCATATTTCAAAGGGAAGAAACCCACTATAGATGTATTTGTTGCATGAGATTTTTGGTAGCTACCCATCTAGAGGGACTACAAGTCCGATGAGGGTTTGAATCATTTAAAAAATTAAGGGGCAGAGCCCAAGAGGTGGTGTGGACTCATTCCACACTCTTCAAGCATGACTCTTACTAGGACTCTTATCCAACTGGTTTTACTCTAGATAAATTGTCAACAAACACGAGATATGAAATCAAGTTTAGTCATTGAATATATAATGTTGCTTACAAAGTTCCCAACCATCTATAAAAAGAATGACTTTCTATGTCAAAGTCATTCATTTGCATGTATTTTGGACTAGGAGACATCCAAATCCAAAGTAATTAGATGAACTAGGTAGATCATCTAAAAGTGGACCCACTCCATACAACATTTTGGAATGCTTTCGTTTAGCATTCCTCTTAGCTTTTTAAGGGCTCTAGACTTTATGTGAACCCTAAATTTGGGAGTCTTTATGTGGTCCCTAACTTAAAATCAAGCCCTCAATGTTTAGAGAAAACCTTCAAGTAACCATTTGATTGAAATTAGTTGTCATTGTTAGTCTTAAGAGGCATATTTTGGGGATTTTTAATTGCTTTTCTTCCTTACCTACAAAAGAGCAAATAGAGGAGGTTTTCTTATCCAAAAAGGAGACGGGACGCCCTAGGCTTGTCTATTGCAATTTGGTGGAAAAATCTCTATTTTTTGGTGGAATATATTTGGATGGCTGAGGAATCCATGGATACCCAAGATAAAAAAATCATAGAAAAGATGGAAATAATTTCTCTTGGTATGTTTCCCCAAAGGAAATTCATACAAAGGAAGAAAGTAGAAGCTTGCAAAGATGTAAATGATGAAATAGAGTAAAGGAATTGGAGGAGGCTAGTGAGGGAGATTGATGAGGAAGATTTTGCAATTTTGGTCCTCAAAAGTGGGTAGGCCAAACAAATCTTTCTTAACTGTTACTATAAGGAACCTAGCAAAGCAATCTTTGCCTTTAAGTCTATCCTTACTAGAATGAAAAATGCCTTTTGGCATCTATTAGTTGTATTTATGCAAGTAGTGTCATAGTCTCATGATTACATTCCCTATTTATTAAATGAAGAATGCTCTAGTAGGATGTTGAGGATAATCTATGATTGATCTCAACTATTAATATGATAAAATAAACCAGTTATCTCCAATAGCACAAAAATTAATTAGGCTGATCAAACAATCCTGACATCCAACTAAATAGATTAGCTCCCTGAATTTGAGCCATATTGATCTTAGAAGCACACATTTATTTGCTAGTAAGATGGTCTTATCAACATGATTCTCAAACCATTGGAGATTGAAAATAGGTATTTTCAATTTGGATGATCTTGATTATTCTCAAGTGCACCTCACAACCAGGGCTCGTTTGTTAAACTTTATGATATATACCCTTAGATTTACATTTTGCTAGTCCTTGAGCAAAAATACAAAAGAGAAAAGAAATGTGAAAATAGAAAATCATAAGAATCCTAAATACTTTTTCATTTAGCATATGCAAAAAGCCTTTAAACCCCTATGTTACCCATAGTAGATGAGTTGTTGTCTAGTAAGAGTTTTTAGAAATGATACCCATAAACATATCAAAATACAAAAGTTATATGACAATTCCTTCATTTCTCTTAGAGATTTTCTTCCATTCAGTGCACATTAATATATCCAACTCTAACATGTTAATAAAAATAGACAATATTTCAAAATCATACCCTTATGATTGAATTATTCCATCAACAATCAAACCTCAACATGTGTATGTAAATAGCCAATATATACACAATTTTCAATCTCCAAGTAAGCTATAACCTAAATTACCTTCCGTAAGTATGCTTTGACTTCAAATCTCATAAGATATAATAAACACTCAGAAAGAAGTCACTCTAAAGAAGGTAATAATAATTCTCATTAATATGTGAGTAGAATAATGTATGTTAGAGGCAAATTATCTCATATATTTTATAAGAAAGAATAGTAAACCAAGAGGAATGATAATTGATCTCATGGAAAAGGCACTAATTATTAAGAATGTTGCATTCTAATAGTATCTCTTCTCATTCATTTTCACATCAAAGTCATGCTACTCATAAGATCAAGTTAGGTCTTTTATTAGCTTGAAACATAATGCTTAGAACAAGTTTATCAAAGAAAGTGGTATGTGGGTAAACAAAATATTCTGAATAATACGTAAAAGGTCTGCAACTAAAGTATTCACAATATTCTTTTCATGTATGAGTGACAATCCTTCTTTTCATTGGCCTTTTCCTTTCCTTTATTTTTCCTTTTTTCTTTTGATTTTTAGAATAACCTTTTTCTATTTTTGAAATATTACACTTTGAATATTTTGATATTCATCTCTTAATTTTACATTGTTCATACTAATTCATCAAGATATTTCCAACCATCTCTACATAGTCCCACAACACAATGGGTAAAGAATATCTTGTAAGGTTAATATACGTAGTAATGACCCCGATTTTTTGTAAATTATTAAGGAAAATTAATAAAGTTTGAATTTTTAGAAATTCTAGGCTAGAATATTAGGTTATTGAAAATTCTCTTTTTATAGAGATTATATTATGAATTAAAACATAGAAATTATGGATGTACTTGGAAAATTGATTGGAACAACATTAATTACGTTCAATTCTGAGTTAAAATGAAAATTCCTTAATTTTTCCATTTTGGGGTAAAATGGTAATTTTACCCATATCCCATGTCAAAGAAATAAGACCTCAATATTCATGAATTACATAGAAATACAATTCCAACGCCACTAAGTACGCTCGATTCCGAGTTCGGACAAATATTGCTTATTATTCTCCAATTTTGGAGTTAAAAGGGCAAAAAGGTCTTTTTACATAAAATTAGAGCCCACAAAGTGGGCCAACATTCTAGCAGCACCAATAATTGCTCAGTGCATTATTGCTAGTAGTGGAGATTGTAGTGGAGAATGGGATGTGAATGGAGAATGCATTAGTAATTAAAAATTCTAAAGTAATAAAATATCTTATCAAAAGAAATGATAAAAAATTCAAATTTGACTATAAATATGACCCAAAAATTTTAAAACCTTAACCACGAAATTTTCAAATCTTTCCTAGAATTTCAGTCCCAAATTCCCCTTCATCCCTCCCTAAACTCTCTTTTCCTTATTTCTCTCTCCTCTTTTTAATTGGAACAAGAGACCTAAATTCAATTAGGCACTCCGTTCCAGGTAGAATCTCATCAATTACACCATCCATAACATCCTATACTACATTTTATATAAAAATCCCAAATCAATTTCAAGATCCAACGGTTCCAACAACAGAAAATCACAAAAAGGTGGACAATCGGGCTATAGTATCATTAATCGGTAATTCTCTCAAATTGGGCATCAAATATACAATTTTTCTCCAATCAGGTAGGTGAAAATACTTCCTATACATATTTATTATGGTTTAGTGTAATTTTTATTTTTCTGTAATTTAATTTGAATGAAAAATGGTAAAAATAAAGTAAATACGAGAGCCTTCAATTAATGGTAATAGAGACCTCAGATGGAAATTCTGAGCTTTCCAATCAATCCAGAAGGGTCCAAAACCCCTAGGGTACAATTTTCAAGAAAATCTAACAAGGTTTGGACCCTTAATTGAGAGAGATTAGTTCTGTTGGGCTTAGATCAAATCTAGACCCTAAGAATGGTTGTAAACTTCAATTTAAGATTGTGGAGTCATATGAACTCCAAATTGAGATAAAAAAGAAGCTATAGAAATCTTGTAATGTCTAGTTTCTAATGAAGTCATAATATGTCTAAAAATTATTCCTAAATTATTCTGTATTTTGGAAATAAGTGTCCAATTTCTAAGATCTTCAAGATCTGAGGTGATCAGATCTTGGAAATTTATTTTAATAATGATATAATACTATAATAAAGTAATATCTATGGTTAATTTGGATAGATCTAGGATAAATTAGGGGATCTACCATTTATGGTCGAAAAACCTTAAAAATACAAAGGGACCCACTTGATCAATGAGATCAAGTATGATCAGATCCTTGAGATGGATTAAATGGATGATATTTTGATGGAATCTAGTTAGATCATGGATGAAATGTGACAAAATCAAGTGGATATGATTTTTGGATCTTAATGGATTAAAAGCCCTAAAGGTAATTAAAACCCTTGATCTAAATGAAAATATCTAAGATCTAATGGTTGGATCATATTTAAAGGTTTATAATAATCTTAATATAATTATTTTAATTTTCTTTTATTGGATATAGAAGTGTAAATGTGATTTATGTTCTAAGTTTTAATTGTCTTTTATTGGATATAAAAGTGTAAATGTGATTTATGTTCTAAGTTAGAAAGCATGATAGTGTAATCTTTAAATTTTAGTATGATATGCCCTAAATGAGTAATTTGTTAGTAGATTTGATTATCTTAGGATCATGTTAGTGCAAATTAGGATTTAAACATGATTTCATTATGATAGAAGATATGTTTCATAACTTAGGATCATGTTAGTTTTATTTCACTAGCTTAATTTACATTCATAAGAAGAATGTTAGTATATAGATGTTAAACTTATATTTGACTTATGCTTTCAAGTTGATGATTTACTTATTGTCAAATTTTATTCAATTGTTAAGTAGTTGTTAAGATATAAGGAGCATAAATCACTAAAAATGTAAACTAATGAAATATAGAGATTCATTGACAACTAAGATGAATGAATGATTTTGACTTAATAAGGGCTATAGTTAGTAGGGCAATATAAGGAATGATTTATCATTTGTTTGGCCCAAAGTAGGAAAATAATGAACATCCATGGATGACATTGTGCATATCCATGGAAATTAATTAAAATCAATTAGAGAAGGGACTTAAGGTAAAAAGCTCATAGGAACCTTGTCAAAGGTTGAGCTAGTACCACTCCAATGGACTCTGAACATTGTGGTTATAGGGGGTATACAAGAGCCAAGTGCTTTTCCCTCACCTCCCATTGACGTAAGAGAGGTCTAAACGCCTCCTTACATGAGGGTTGTATTAACCACTTTTTGAGCAGACTTTAACTGGTAAGTACTAGTCATCCTGAAATAAGGAGGAGTTGTATAGTAATAGGAAGAAATAAATTATCTTCAACCAAGTAAGACACTAACTGGTTGAATAATAATAAGAAAATAAAAAGATAGCAAATTATCTAACCCTAATAAAAATAGTAAGTAAGATAAGGATGATCAAACAAGATGAGATCTTGTATGATAAAAAACAGTAAGGAAAAAGAAACATCAATGTCAATTAGATTGTTATGTATGATATAGATAGTATCTGTATAGATATAGTAAACCCATGGATATATGATATTCAAGGAAGAAAGATTCAGATCATCCTACATAAGAATGATCAAAAGACCATGTAGTATGTACCCTTGATTAGAAAAATGACATTATACATATGATTTGACAGATATATGTTGATCGAGACTATGACAAATTTCAAGGAGTAAGAATACCTTATTGAGGTAGGTGGATTATTAAGAATGCCTTTACATGAAGATACATGTCTAATACATGATCTTATGTTTTGAAGTATTGACATGTATGATACCAATATATTAAGGTAAATACCTCAAATTGAAATATGATCCAACCAAATGATGAGGAAAATAAGTATTAAATGGTTAAGTTGAGAATTGAGAACAACCCTAAGTGAATAGGAAACTAGAAAATATTCCAGCCCTAGATAAACAGATAGATAGTCTGATATGTATAAGTATTATTTTATATACAAGCTTGGAGGCTTGTGGTTTTATTTTAAACAGGCATAGGCTTGGGGATGCTATGCTAGGAGAGTTAAGAGGGTTTGGCCACCCACTCTTTGAAACTTGATGATATTGAATACCAAGCCTAAGAAAGGCTAAAAGTCAGGTGGGGCATTTATGGGAAGGCCACCACTGTGACAGCCATGGTCCTCCCATATGGACATGGATATTGTAATTTCCACTGAGAATGGTATAAGTGGATTATTGAACAGCTATTCTAAGGCCGTATGGATGGGATCGCAAGCATAATAGTCCTTGATTATTTTGCATTATGATGCATATGAAATTAGCATAGTGAAATGCCTTAAGGGATGGCATGATGAAATGCCAGGTAATTGTATATTACTAATATTTTTCCCAAGAAGGGAAATTCCCTGTATAGTAACTGGCTGTGATACAAATATCCTATAATGAAAGGAGTTGATCAGCTTTATATAGAAATGATTCTTGATTATTTTTACATTTTTAACGAATGTCTTTATACAATATGTATGTATAAAGGTGAACACAAATGACAAGGAAATGAGATGTCCTTATAACTAATAGTTGTCTATGAATGTGTTTATGATAGAACGAATTATGTGATACTTGAATATTGAGATTATACTGTCAATAACTTACATTCTTATCCCCTACCAAGCACAGCTTGCTGAGATATTGTAAATGTTTGAATGTTTACAATATCTCAGATACACAGAAGGAGACTTAGGAGCTCAAGACTTGAAGAATTATTGAAGAATAAGTAATCAGGACTATTATATTAGAACATGTATTGAATTTTGAACTTTGTAATTTGGATTGTATATTTGGACAAGTATTGTAAGGATACAATGGGCTGTGTACTATGAACCACTGGATAGATCTTGAAGTTTAATAAAAGTATATTCCTTCAATGGAATTTTATCTTATACAAAATTCTACTTATGTTATGTATGAGGTAGTGATTTAGGTTTTACAAAACAAATTCTAAAGAAAAGAATTTCCGTTGCTTTGGTTTATGAAAATTTTTTAATCTAAGGGCCCTATCTTTACAAAATGTATTATTAAATGTGTTATAAAAACCCGGGTAGCCACATACGTAATGGTTAATTGGCTTGCAAGAAAGGCGATAATGTAATGGCTCAAAGGGTAACTTAACATGGGCTAAAGGCTCTAGGTTAATCAGGAGCTACCTCTATCATTTCCAACATTTCATATGACTTAAAATGTGTACATAAACTCAGGAGATATCCTGTATAGTTTTTAAATGATGATTCTCAATAGTTGACAAAACAAAGAATAACGAGATCAACTATGAATTAATGTCCATTGAAAAAAATAAATTTGAATTTATATATAACCCTCACAAAGAAAGAACGACCCTATTCTCACATGGGATATAAGTATCTACCAATTTTCTTTAGGATCTCTAAGCTATACTCACCTTTCGACTAAGATTATGTACATGTGGTAATGTGCAATAAGTATTTCGAACTTCTATTTTCATGGAAAAATTATAGAAAAAGGGTAATAAAAATCACTAATTGTATGCAAATCTATTAATGAGCTTAAGTCCAAAGATAACACTAAACTTTTAGAAAATATGATAATTTCGATTCTTATCCTTGTAAAGGAAATTACCACATAACTTAAAGAAAAATTAATTTCTTTTAATAAAAAACTAATAAAAAGACTAAAAAGCTAATAAAAACCTAAAATGAACACATCAAATTTTAGACCTCAGGATTAAATCAAACATTATCCTCAATGTTAAGAACTAGGCATCATGGACAACCAATATAATTAAGCTGAAAGATAAAGGTAAGAAAAAGTGTACTTGAATGATGTATATGCTGAATATGGTGCTTAAGAGAGATATGAATAAATAATTGGAAAATTTCATGCAACCAAACCATGACGCAACATGATGTACAATGACAAATGCACGAATGAGTATGTAGGACTCACTACTGACTTAATTAGACCCTAAACCTAAACTAACTATACAACATGCATGTGGAAATTAATCCTGATAAATTGGACTTTCTAGGAGAACTTCCTCCACTTCAGGGTTCTTCAATTCTAAGTGTGGTTTCAATTATTGGCCATTGACTATGGAAATTTTCTTATCTTTCTCAAGTCTAAAAGGCCCATGAGGATATGCAATACGAACTATGTAAGGGCCAATCCATTGAGATCTAACTTTTCTCCAAAAAATGCAATTGAGAGTTATAAAGAAGGACTTTCTCACTAGGTTCCTATCATAAGCCACCTTCATACAACCCTTATACTCTATCGCACTCTCATATGCATCTCTCACGATCTCCTTCAACTCTGTGAGTAGGAGTTTCTTATGGGTACTTGCTTTGTCTAAATCAAAGTTAAGCTTTTTAATAGCTTAATATACTTTATGCTCTAACTTAACTTGTATTATAAGCTTTTCCATAAACTAAGTGGTAGGTAACATTCTAATGGGAATCTTAAATGACATATGGTAAGCCACAATTCATCACTAAGTCATAAAGACCAATCTTTTATAGTAGGATTTACCATCTTCTCTAAGATATGCTTAATCTCCCTATTAGATACCTCTACTTGTGCTCTAGTTTGTGGATGGTAGGGCATTGTGATGTGTTTTAAATAATACCCCAAGTGCATAGCTCTATTGTAACATAGAATGCGAAAGTATAGTTCGATCCACAGGGACTCTATTAATAAATATATTTTAATTAAACCTAGTTTAACTACTTTAACCTAGTCAAATAATTTATTAAATTAAATGAATCAACTAAAAGTTCAAAATCATAGAAACACATAAAAATGCTAGATATCAAACTAAGCTTAAGAATTAAAATTTCAATATATTAAAAATCAAATACTCTTAGGACTAAGCTATCTAGAATTTTCTACACATGTTAGTAAAGTTACGATAGCTCTAAAAAGATGAAAAATAATTCTTTTCAAGCTCTTTTCAAATACTTTCTTAATACTAGTTTCTTAGCATAGAACTATACTTATTCAAAGTATAGTCAGTCTTCTTAGGGCATCGACTATGAAAGATTTTAGTGCAGTCACCCTCTATTTTACTATACTTGGTATTCCTTTCTTTCAAGCAATGACCAAGTATGTAACCTTAGAGTGCTAAAAATATAATATTAATATTGTGCTCTAATTTAATTTAGAATTACCAAATCTAAAAAGTATCTCATTCTATCATATATTCATATTAATGCCCCATGCGAACTAATTAAACATAAGCATAAAGAAATAAATTAAATCTAACAAATGCAAAAGCAAGTAAAAAGAACAAGTTATACAACTTAAAGCAAAGACAAAAGGACCTTTATTCGATTGAAATGGAAATTACATCAATTGATTATAATGAAAAGAATAACAAAATTAAGTACAACTAATCCTATGAGTAAGAACACATTCGACTAGAATTTCCTATTTGTCACTCGAGCGATCTTCTAGTGAATCCCATTAACCCACACACTACGATCTTTCTTTCCTGTTGCGCACTTGTGATAAAACTCATGTTGCGTCAGTCAACATAGCCATAGATCACTAACCACTCATGCCACAGACCTCGGAAGAAGTGTTTACACCCAAAAATCTGCTTTATGCATGTAATACGAAGATGGAGAAAGAGATTCGAAAAGGCTTGAAAATGGAAAATTGTGGAGAGATAAATTATGAAATGATAGAGGATAGGATGGAAGTATAAGGCATGAATTTTAAATCCAAAATATGAAGATAAAAATTTACAAAAATAAAACAAGATGTAAAAGGATTAAGTCATGATAATGAAACAAAAATTTGGTGTAAAAAGCATGGAATAGAAGAAGAGGTTAGAGATGGATTTATTTTATAAAATTGTGGAGACATTGATTATTGGGTGGAGCGATTAATACATGAATTTAAGAGTCAAAGGATAAGTACAAAAAAATGAAAATAAAATGGTGGAGGAAGGTCAAAAAATCAGGTAGAAAAGACTAAATATAGAGTGTGAAAGTGATGAACGAATGAAAAGGTGAAGGAATGAGTTTTAGGTGGATATTTTGATGATTGATAGAGTATGGGATGAAGGGATAGGGTAGTAATTTTCATAGTGACATGAAGTGTAAAAGAAATATAATGAATTGAGGTATGATAGAAGAATGAAATGAGCCTTTCTTATTTCTTCTCTTCTCCTTGAATGTTCTTCCCTTTAGGATGCTCTCCTCTAATATTTGATTACTTCATGTGGTTCTCTGGGCTTGAGAACTCCTCTTGGTTCTCCCCTATTTCTTTCGCTCATCTAAGTTATGGAGCAAGTGAAAGGAGAAGTCCCAAATGGAATAAATAATCCCTTATATTTAGATTTTTGGAGTGGAAGCCCTAGGAAATGGAAGGTGAAGACCATATGGGTGAAAGGAAGGATAGATGGTGGGAATTTAAGCAAGGAAAAGAGGTTAAAGAGAGGGGGGAAGGCATGGAATACACAGGGATATGAATGTAGGTGAGAAGGAAGGGGGTAAGGTGGAAAGGAAAGGAAATATAGGAAAATGGGAAGGATAATAGGCTAGAGGAGGAAAGATGATGGGAAGGAAGGGTGAAAATCTAGGAAAATAAGTAAGAATGGGAAAGAAAAGAGGTGACGGGCATGGAATGACTTTTTGGTTGTGTTTAAGTTCAAAAATCCAAGATGAATGTAAGCTATTAGATTAAAATGAGTGGTAGAGATCTTTCTAACTTAGGGTTTTAATTTAACTTTTCAATAAGGGCATGGTGGTTAGGGTTTCATATTTCTATGCTCTTTCTCTCCTCCACTGGATCATGCTTGAGCCCTAAGATGGATGGTAGAGATGTCTTTGAAGTCTTCCACCAATAAGATGATGAATGAAAAGCGAGAGGAACGTGCTATTTTCAAATCGATTGATAGATGGCCTGATCTATTCTGATAGATTGAAAGAGTAGGAATATCTTGAGAAGGAATCTATTACTAATAAGGGGAAATCTCCTATTTCTATCTATTGATGCTTTTTCTCATAAGTCAAATTAGCATGCCCTAAGGTAAATTGCTAGGATTCTATTGAGATTTTCTTATCCAAACTAATTTTCGCCCTCTATTTTCTCCTTAGCCTACCATTTTTATATGCAACTAATGAGATTAAAGTAAAAATACATTTTGCACCACTTAAAAACACATTTTGGTCTATTTAAAAAAAGGTGGAGAGCCCATTGAAAATATCTCCACCAATCATGATTCAGTCTTGTCTCTCATGAATGGCTTCTTCCCATTGATCAATCCTAACTCAAATGGCTTCTCATTTGTTACTTTAAGATGGTCTTATATGTGACTTAATCTTAGCCACTCTTTCTTGAAATTCTCAAATCAAAACTATTTGTAGATTTTTCTTTTTTTGTCTCTCTCCTCACCTCCTTATTTTTCTCTACCAATCATACTAATCCCTTCATGTATTTCACATGAAATTAAATGAGATGCACCACCTTTGTATGAAAAATTCGTAGTACACATGTAGGTGGTCCACATTTTGAAGTGCATAGAGAGAAACTAAGGGATTTAGGTCTCTTGCGGGCCCCAACTTGAGTGTATTTCACATATGTGCTTTCTTTAAAATGTGTGGCTTTTACACTTTACTTAGAAGCTCTCCAAAGGTGGTGGAATATATGTATGCATGGAAGTTATGCCACTCTATGTTTTTATATTTATAACCTATTTTGTGCAGATAAGGTTCAACAATGCTTATAGGACTTCCTATTGTCTAAAAATGATATTGACTCCCTCTTACCATTCTGAACTTTCAAACTGCATTAATTTGGTAGGTGAGTCCATATTGATGCTCAAACTCTAGATTATCTATCTTTTAGGGTTTTGAATGCCAAAACTATCCTTTTTACACTTGTACTCTAATCCTGCAAAATATAGAAATAACCCTTATTGGTGATCTTTATAATAAAATAAGAGCTAAAACCTATTAAATATATAGGTATTCTATATAATAATTCTATACTTATCAAGTAACCATAGACTTATATTTTTCTATTCCTTGAGAAAAACTACAAACTAAAAAATAAAAAATCTACACAAAAAATCTAAAATTTCCTAACCACTTTCACATGCGTTGTCATCTGCATTTAGCACATGCAAAAACCTTTAAACCCCTAGGTTACTCCTAGTGGATGAGTTGTAATATCATAAGACTTTCCATAAATGATGTGCATAAACATTTTCAGAAAACTCTTACGAAAGTCATTTATTTATCTTAGAGAATTTTCATCTATTTAGCTCATATTAGATATCCAACTTTAGCTTGCTTATAAAAATGAACAATAGTTCAAAATTATACCTTTATGCTAAAGATATCCCATTAATTTATTAAATCTTAGAATGTGAGGGTGTGAACATAACTAATATATACACAATTATTAGCTTTCAAGTCAAATATAACCTAAATTATCGTCCAATTGTATGCTTTGACTTCAAATCTCACAAGACAATCTTGACACTTAGAAGGAAGTCACTTAGAAAGGTGTAAATCTCTCATTAATATGTGAGATGAATGTTGTTCATCAAATCCAAAAATCTCACATATTTCATACAAATGAGCTATAACTTAGAAAGAATGATAATGGTCTCATGAAAGGATATCAATTACTAGGAATATTACACTCTACCAATTTTCCTATTTGTGCATAACCATATCCAAGCCAATACTGCTCCTAAGATTAAGTTAGGATTTCTATTAAGAAAAAACATAGATTTAGGATAGAGTCATCAAAAGAATGGGTATAAAGGTAAAGAAAAGGTTATTTTGAAGAGTATGCAAAGGTCCTTTAAGATGTACTCACAATCTTCTTTCCATTTTTCTTCACAAGAGTAAACATTCTGCCTCATTTGCTATCTTTTTCTTTTCTTTTTTCACTTGACTTATGTATAACATTTATGATCTTTTGAATTTTCTTCTTTTCAACCTTTTTTATGTTATATCTTGAATTTTATTGCACATACTTTTTTTTTCAAAAATATTTCTCCAATCTTCTTTACATATTTCCAAACAACTAGGTAATGGATATGATATAGAGGTTCAATATGGGTAATGGTGAATTGGTTAACAAAGAAAAAGCTTATTATAAAGGCTCAAAGTTTTAGTTAGTAAAAAATACTTGGGGAAGGCTAAAGGCTCTAGGTTAAACAAAGATGATCTCTATCATTTTCTAGGTTTCATATGATAAATTGACCATAAAATCAAGAGATATATGGCATATTATTTCAAATGTTTTCTCAACATTTGACTAAGATGAAGAATAATGAGACCAACTAGCAAATTATGTTCACTGAAGAAAAAATTGAATTTATAAATAACCTTAGAAAAAGGAAGAATGACTCTAAAGTTCACTTGGGTTATATGTCTCAACTTATCTTCTTCAAGATCTCTATCTAATATTTACTTTTCTCAACTTAAACTATATATATCGCTATTTTGTACAATAATTGTTCTAAGTTTAATTTTTCATGGAATACTTTAGAAGAAGAATAATAAGATGAACTAATTGTATAAAAATCTATTAATAAGGTAAAGTTTAAAAAATAGAATGAATTATTAGAAAATCTAAATACTCATCCTTGTAAATGAACTTATCATATTCAAAATTTTTTCAATTTTTCTCAATTTTTTTTCAATAAAATGACTTGTAAATGAACACATCGAAATTTGAAATAAACCACCCTTAGACTTAAATAAAACATTGTCCTCAATGTTTAGAATTATCTACCAAGCACAAATGAAAATAATAAACCTGAGAGGAAAGGGTGAGACTAGTTGTACCTACACTTTTGAAATGGTGTTGTGAAAAATTAAATGGAGGAGTTTCTCAATCCATTTAAGAATTTCACTCCATTTAATTTTTCACAGTAATCAATATACATCCTCCACCCAGTAATGTGAAGCGATGGTAATATAATGACATGGTAGACCACTATGAATCTAAACTTATTTGGAATAACTCGAGGTGAATTATCACAAGTTTTACCAAATTGAGGATAAGATAAGCCAACATCAACATGTTCAAAATATTCCTCCTCCCTTACATTTTCTGCATATCAAAGTTAAGCGGGCTCTACATCTTTGATAAGGGATGGTCATCTTATTTTGGATACAAAGAAATGGTGGGGCTTAAAGCCTTAGTAACTACTAATATACCCTCTATAGCTGGTTGATGTTGGGCTAGAACAATAGTTGACTCCCCTACCTGTTTTGTAGTTATAGGTAAGGTTTCATATGAACCTAAACTCTCACATGGTGAACTTTCTAGTAAAGTTTGTAGGTCCATATCAGGTGCCCCTTCACTATATGACTCAAATTGAATCTTAGGGACTGTAAGGGGTCCTACTCAGGCTTTCCATTGAGAAGTGTCCATTAATGGCACAATATCTAGTAAATCATTCACTTCATCAATGGAGGTGTCTATATCAAAATTAACATGAGTGAGACATGTCTCGAGTATATCTTTGCTAGATAATGATAAGGATGGTGTATTAACTAGACACTCTCTTTCATAAGGGTCTTTAGAGTTTGATATTATTTCTATCCCTGTTGGAGTATTGATGGGCTTCTCATTATCCTCAACTTGGTCAGTTTCCTTTGTCCATTCTAAAAAAGCATTAGATATCTAACCCATTTGGAACTCCAACTATGCAATAGATTGCAAGTGGGCCTCCACAGTCTGTTTTACATCATTCTATCCTTCGTAAAATTGCTAAAAACTTGATATGTTTTAAATAATACTGCATGTACATGGTTCTATTATAACATAGAATGCACAAGTATGGGTCAAGTCATAAATACTTTATTACTAAATAGATTTCAATTAAACCCAGTTTAACTACTTTAACCTAGAAAAATAATTTGTTAAACTAAATTAATCAACTAAAAATAATAGAAAAACATAAAAATGCTAGACATCAAACCTAAGCCTAGGAATTAAAAATCCAATATATCAAAAATCAAATACTCTTAGGATGAAGCTATTTAGAATTTTCTTCACAGTTAATAAAGTTATGATAACTCTGTAAACACAAAAAATAATTATTTTCAAGCTCTTTCTAAATATTTTCTTAATACTAGTTTCTTAGAATGGAATTATACTTATTTAAGGTATAGTAGGTCTGTTTAGGGCACCAACTATCAAAGATTCTAGTATAGTCACCTTCTATTTTACTACACTCAGTATTCCTTTCTTTCAAGCAATGATCAAGTATGTAAAGTTAGAGTGCTACTATCCTAATATTAATATTGTTCTCTAATTTAATATAGAATTACCTAATCTAAAAAGTAGCTTATGTAAAAATGTATTTCATCTTAATGCCCTAGTTGAACTAATTAAACATAAGCATAAAAAAATAAATCAAATCTAATAACTACAAAAGCAAGCAAACATAACATAAGAATGTAACACACTTAAAGCAAAGAGAAAAGGACTTTTATTCTATTGAAATGGAAATTACATCAATTGATTTCAAGGAAACGAATAACAAAAGTTGGTACAATTAGTTGTATGAGTTAGAGTGAATTCAACTAGAATTTCCAACGTGTCACTCAAGAGATCTTCGTTGAATCCTGTTAACCAGCACACTACCACCTTTCTTTCCCGTTGTCCACTTGTGATATGTTGTGATTTTAAGTTAAACTTGTAAGTGCACAAATCATTTGTAGTATTTTCATGCGAGGAGGTCAATCTCACGAGGAATTGAACAATTTCAATACCAGTGGTCCCTACTTTAAATTATCTAACCTAGCCAAAATTCAAGAGATCTTTGACCTAAACTAAAAATGGAAATTAACACAAAAATGGAAATTATGTCAAAACCAGAAACATGCTAAAATTTAAAACTTTCCTAAATTGAAATTTTCTAAAAATGAAATTAAGCAACTTTCCTAAATCATGCAAATCTAAGAAAACTAAGCAACCAAATCAACTACTTAAGCAACTATGACAAATTAGAGACTAACTAAGATGCAAACTAATGGAATCTAACTACAAATAAACAAGAGGAGTAAAGTAAAAAATCACTAACAAGAAATTGAAGGAGAATTACCTAAGAATTATGCATGTGACCATGGAATGGTACACATGATTCATTGGGCAAAAATGGATCTAATCTACTACTTTGGAAACCTAAAGCATGCAATCTTATCCCAACATTAACTAAGAAATCTAACAATTTATTTTGGACTTAAAAAATTAAGGGAGCATAAAGTGTATGGTGTTGGAAATTAACATAGACAATCCATCCACACAAATTGCAACATGATGCTATTTGAATCATTCACTTAAATGAACAGGGAAAACATGGATTTAATAATTTCTAATGCAAGTTTCACTAATAAAGATCATTAACTACTAGACATAAGTATGAATTGAAAACTCCAAATAACTTCATTTAATCACATAAAAAATTCATCAACAAAATGCCCAATACATGTAATCAAAATCTGAAAATTAAATTCTATTACAATGAAGTTCACTTGTTCTTAATCTCCCCACAACTACAAGCTAATCCTTCTTCAGTGGCTCCAACAATCAATCATGAATAAGCATACTTGAAATCAAGGAAAAATTCCACTAGAAGTTAATGGCAAGCTTGAAGAACACTAAGGAAAGCATGAAGGGATTACTATGAAATGAAAAGAGATCTAAAGGCACTGAAAAACAAGGAAAAAGATTAGATTCAAGGTAACTTCCCTTGGCCATAAGTTCAAGGGAAAAACCACCTTTGGATCTTGATCTTTAGGCAAGGAAAAACAAAAGGATAGCAAAGCAACAACTAGCACAATGGAAACTAAGATCAAACAACAAGAAACAAGGAAAGACTAACAAACCTTTGGAGAGCAAATCAAACATTAAGGACCAAGCATGGAACACTTGAGGAGATGCAACACACCTTGGAATGTAAACTAACACTCAGATACAAGGGAATGTCAAGGAAAAAAAAAAGTTGACCAAAGGAGGGTAGGAAAAAGACGTCCTCTCCTTTCTAGGAGGCATCTTTTTCTTGCTTGAGAATGGATTTTCAACCCTTGATGTTTGATGGATTTTTATAATTTTCCTCATATGTTTTCAAGGGTAACCTAATATGGATGTATGGTGGTGATGAAAAGTGGGAAATTGGATGGCAAAGATACCAAGGAAGTTAAATTTTAAAGAGGGACAAAAGGATTGCATTAAGATGACATCAAGCAGGAGGTGCCTACTTTCCAAGAGGCATCTCCCTTAGAAAAAAACATACAAATCCCTTAAAAAATGGAAAGTTAGGTGGGGTGATGAGGTCAGAAAGAGAAGGAGATAATGGGAGAAAATAAAATGATGGGAAAGGATAAGAAAGAAAGTTGAGGTGGGGAAATTTAATTTGCTAGGTAGTTTCCTAAGATGTTGGAATTGGTTGGGTGATTTGGGTGACGACCCGAGTTTTTGAAACATGATTTGTAAAGTATTTTGAAAGGCAGGGCCCTTAAGAGTGTAAATTTTTTTTCGCAAAACAAAGCAACGAAAATTCTTTTCCTTAGAACTTGTTTTGAAAACCCAAGTCACCCCTTCATACATAATATAAGTACAATTTGTGTACAAAATAAAATTCCATTGAAGGAATATACTTTTATTAAATCTCCAGGATCCATCCAGTGGTTCACAGTACAGCCAAATCTAGTACAATACTTGTCCAAATTACATAATCCAAAACTCAAGCTTACCATACAATAAAACTCTCAACAAAGAAAAATACATGTCTTCAAGGGTATACCTTGAAGATTATTCTCTTCAAGTCTTCTATAGTCTTCAGCTCCTAACTCTCCTTCCCTATATCTGAGATATTGCAACAATTACAATATCTCAGCAAGCAATGCTTGGTAGGGGATTTAAGAAACATAACATTGACAATGTAATTCCAATACTTCATAATCTCATTATCCATAAACATACTCTTTACTTTGTAAGCTATGTATATCTATATACATACATACCCTTCATGGGTAAACCAGTTAAATTTGTGAAAGTAGTCAAATATCATTCCCAACTAAGCTGATCAATTCTCTTCATTTTGAGAATTGAGTATTATAGCTAATCTTATACTGGGAATTTCCCTTCTTGGGAAATATTGGTAATATACAATTACCTAGCATTTTATTATGCTATAACATAAGACATTTCACTATGCCTATTCTCATATGCATCATAGTGCAAAATAATAAAAAAGGTTGCTATGTCATAGCCTCGATCCGTACTAGCGCGCTCGAATAACTGCCCTGTTCACCACTGATACCACGGTGGAAAATATTATGTCATTGCCCGTATGGGGGGGGGTAAGACTTTCACAGTGGTGGCCTTCCCATAATTGCCACCACCCGACTTTTAGCCTCTCTTAGGGCAAGGTATCATCACATCATCAAATTTCAAGGAGAGGGTGGCCAAACCCTCATAACTCCTCTAGCAATAGCATTCCCCTAGGCTTATGCCTATTAAAACAAACTCACAAGCCTCCAAGCTTGTATGTAAAATAGATTTCATATATATCAGACCATATGTCTGTTTACTTAGGGCTGAAATATTTCCTAGCTCCCTATTCACTTATAGTTTAGTCCTTAACCATCTTATATGTGTTTGGTTGGATCATAAGGTTTTCAAGAGATTTAATACAAGTATTATCATTACTCTTGTCAACATAAGCTCATGAGTACACTCATGTATGCATTCATCAAATCCTCCTACCTTTAAGGATTGATATCTTTTTCCCAATCTTCCATGATCCTGACTGATGTATGTAATCTGTACACCCATACATATTGTCAATATATAAATTATGAAAAATCCTATTGATCACTAGGTCTGATGTTTAGAATGATCTTTAGATCATTCATATCTAAGTATTTTTCTATCTCTAAGTCTTTGTATGTCCATCTCCTTGATCTTGATCTTTCATAGATCAATTGATTGACAATCTACACATGTTGATAAAGATCAAGGTCCTAGATCTTTATCATCTAGTTCTTCTTTGATCTAAGTTCAATTATTGGATCATCCCTATGGAGGATGATCTTGGTTTTCTTCCTTGAATCATCTTTGATCAAGGGTATGGATTATCTAATCTAATGAACTATAACAAGTATACTACTAAACATACATACTAAGTACAATATAGTGTTCTTATTCTTATTGTTCTTAATCATCCAAGATCTAATGGATCTTGTTTGATCATCCTTATCTTACTTACTGTTTTTATTAGGGTTAGGTAATTTACTAACCTTTTATGCTCTTGTTATTATTATTCAACCAGTTAATGTGCTGGTTGAAGGTAGCTTATTCAAGCCTAAATCTAGACTGCTCCTCTTATTTCCAATTGGCTAAGGCCTACTAGCTGAATGAGTGAATACAAAGTGGCTACTTCAATCCTCATGTAAGGAGGCGTTTAGACCTCACAAACGTCAACCGAAGGTAAGGGAAGAGCGAGGCTCTATTAGATAACCCCCTTAACCACTATGTTCATCATCCACTAGAATGACCATAACTCAACCTTTCATAAGATTCCTATAAGCATGTTTACCCTAAGTACTCTTTCTAATGGATTTTAATTAAGTCCATGAATATTTATAATGTCATTCATGGGGTTTATTATTCTTTTCCTAATTTGGCCAAGGACTTGATAATCCTTATATTTTTCTATTAACTATAGCCCTTACTAATTAAGTCCAAAGTACTCCATTCTTATTTGTGTAATGAAACTCTACTTTCTCATTAGAATACATTTTTGATGTTTTATGCTCTTTATCTCATAACAAGTAAATTTATAAATCTACTAATAACATTTAACCATAAATGAATTATAAATTCAAAGCATAAAACTACATAATTTAACGTTGAATGATGATGAGGCAAGGTACTTAAAATAATTGAATCTAACACCTTATGATAACAATGAAATCACATATCATGCTAAAGTCTAAATGTTATACTAGCATGCTTTAATACATAATCATATTTAAAATGCTATTATATAAAATGAAACTAATTACATTAACATTTTTAGAAACCTTTACTTATGATCCAACCATTTGATCTTAGATCTTTTCCTTTGATTAAGGATTTTAGTTATATTTAGGGAATTTTCTTTATTAAGGTCAAAAGATCATATTGATCTATTTTTGTCATAATCCATCCATGATTTCCTTGGATTTCATCATATCAACATTTATTCTTTCCATCCCAAGGATCTGATCACACTTGATCTCATTGATCAAGTGGGTCCCTTTGTATTTTTAGGGTTTTTCTACCATAATGGGTAGATCCCTTAATATATCTCATATATATCCAATTAAACTATAGATCTCACTTATTTTAATATTATATCATTATTAAAACATATTTTCAAGATCTGATCATCTCAGATCTTGAAGATCTAGGTAATTGAAAACTTGTTTCTTTAATACAGAAAGTTTTTACTGAATAACATATCCATTTTATCATTTCATCAGAAAATAGAGGTTTCAAGCTTTCCATAGCTTCTTTCTGATCTCAATTTGGAGTTCAGATGACTCCGGAATTGGATCTGGAAGTTCACAGTCTTTCCTAGGGCTTAGATTTGATCTGGGCCCAAGGAACGGATGGCCCATATTAGTCAGGCGAAACGAACCAGGCGGAACGAGTTGGGTGCGTCTGCTGCGATGAAATTCCAAAGCGCCCACACAGGGCTTCCATGGACACGCACGGAATGCATTCGGTTCGTTGGGCGTTCGCTGTGATGAGATGCGGAAGCACCCGCATGGGGCGTCCATGGACGCGTGCTGAACGTTGTCCGTCCAATCAGGAGATCAGACAGTCCATTTGGACTGTCCAATCATTCCCCTCTCAATTGAGGGCCCAAAACGTCTCTGATCTTTATGAAAATTCTACCCTAGGGGTTTTGGACCCTTCTGGATCAATTTGTTAGTCGGAATTTTCATCTGAGCACTCTATCATCCAGAATTAAGGGTTCTAGTGTTTACTTTATTATTACCTTTTTATTACCAAAATAAATTACAGTAAACTAAAAATTACATAAAACAGTATTAAACATCTATGTAAAGTATTTCCACTTACCTGATTGGAGAAAAAACCTCGGTTATATGCCCAATTTAAAAAAAATACCTTGTTGATGAAGATATGGCCTAAGATCCACCTTTCTTGCAAATTTTCGTTGTTTGAATAGTTAGATCTTGAAATTTCTTTGGGGGTTTTGTAGAATAGATATGTTGAGAAGTTTTGGATGGTGGAATTGATCAAATTAGATCTGAAACAGAGTGCCTAATTGATTTTAGGTCTCTTGTTCCAATCTAAAAAGAAAAACAAATTGACAAGAGAGATGTCTCTTGGAAATTTTGGGTTTTTGGGGAGGGATCTAGATCTAATTTTTCAGGGAGAGTGAAGAGTATTTCGTGGGGATTTTATGAGGATTTTCGGAGGATTTTTGGGGTTGTATTTATAGGCATTTTGGGTCTTTTTTATGTTTATAATATTTTATTTCTTATTATTAAATGGCATGAAAGTCTCCCATGCTCCATTTTTTCTTCCCCATGCCCATTTTTCTTCCCCAAGACCAGATGATGTTTTTTGACCCATGAATTCACGTGGGCTTCTGATAAGATTGGTTGTTGGGTCCCTTGTGGGCCCCATGTGGTCCCCACATGGTGTAAAAAGACCGTTTTGCCATTTATGCATAAAATTTTGGGTTTTATTCCCATGATCTCGGATTTGAGTGTACTTAGTAGTGTTGGATTCGTATTTCTCAGTACATTCTAAATTTTGATGTCTCATGTTTTGATTTTTGGGTAAAATTACTATTTTACCCTTTTGTCCAAGAAATGAAGAAACTTAAGGATTTTTCATCCAAATTCAAAATTTGTCATGTTTATAGTCATTTTGAAGGGTTTGCTAAGTTTAATTTCAATTTTACATGTCTTATTATTTGATTACACTTTTATAAAAAGTATATTCTAAATAACCCTAATATTTCAGCCCGAAATATCTAAAACTCAAACTTTATTGATTTTCTCAATCAATTACAAAAATTGGGGTTATTAAAATTTGAATGGGAGTTTAGGAAGGTGGAGTCTTGGAATGATAGGACTCTTGAATAGAAAGTCAAACTCATGGTGCTATTTGGTGATAAGGTAGAAAGTGATAAAAATGTGGGAAAAACATAAGAAATAGAAGGGTCTCATCCTATTGGCCCATATGCCAACTTATTTAATAAATTTTACCTTAATTCTCTTCAAAACATCCCCTAGAATCTCATGGGTAATCCTCTTGATTTTCCTCCAATCATGGCCTTCCATTTAGCTTAGCTTATATGGCTAACTTTGAGGGCTTCATTGGCTAGGCTTCCAAGTTGGCTTAAATGGTTCTCTTAGCTTGGATTCATAGTTCAATCCCTTGGATTAAGTAACTTGAATGCCTTAGCTTGTCATCTTCTCTCATGGCTTATATGGCTAAGGTTTGAATGGTTCCCATGCAAAGGTGGTGGAAATGCATGGTTTACTTCATGGGTCCACTTTGGCCACCTTTAGCTCCTTTAATTGCATTCATTGCTTTATCTTGACCTTTGATTTCATGTTGGATTGATGAGCTTAGGCTTTAATTAAATCTTTTGATCTTGATCTTCAATATTCATCTGGATCGATCTCAGTCGTCGAATCACCATCTTACTTCCTACAAAAAAGTAAAAACCTCTAATTAAATCCTACAAAAATATGATTAATCACATACTTACCTTGGATTATCCTCCAGACCTACAAAATATCAAACTTTCGAGTCATTAGGTCAAAAATGCATTTGTTACTGATTTTGGTCCAAAAACCTTAATTTACCCTTATAAGTTGTAACACATGGGTAACTAATTGGGTAGTTTTTATGAAAAATTAGACACTTTTCATAATATAACTTATGTTATGTCACTCAACATAGCCATGGATCATTAACCACTCATGCCATAGCCCTTGGGAGAAGTGTTTACACCAAAATATCTGCTTTTTGGTGTAATACCAAAAGAGAGAGAGATTCAAAAAATCTTGCAAATGGAAACATCTTGGAGAGATGAATGATGGAATCATAGAGGATTAAATGGAAGTGTAAGGCCATGAAATTTAGATGCAAAAATGGACATAAAAATTTAAAAAGGGATGAGTGAATGAAAGATTAGGAAATGAGTTTTAGGTGGATATTTTGGTGATTAATAGAGTATGGGATGGAGTGATGGGCTAGTGATTTTAATAGTGATATGAAGTTGTAAAAGAAATGGAATAAAAAAATGGTATGGATTAAGGTACGATGGAAGAACGAAACGAGCCTTTCTTACCTCTTCTCTTCTCCTTGGTTGTTCCTCCCTTTAGGATGCTCTCCCTTGGTATTTGATCATTTAGTGTGATCATCTAGGGTTGAGAACTCCCATTCATTCTCCTCTCTTTCTTCTATTCTTCTAAGTTATAGAGCAAGTGAATTGAGAAGTTTTGAATGGAATGAATAATCCCCTATATTTAGATTTTTGGAGTGGAAGCCCCAGGGAATGATGGATGGAGATTATATGGGTTAAAGGAAAGATAGCTGTTGGGAATTGAAGGAAAAGAGGTTATAAAGAGGGGGAATGACATGGAATCCATGGGGATATGGATGTAGGTGAGAAGGAGGGATAAGGTGGAAAGGAATGGAAATATAGAAAAATGGAAAAGAGGATAGGCTAGGAGAGGAAAGAGGATAGGAAAGAAGGGAGAAAATCTAGGAAAATAAGTAAGAATAGGAAGGACAAGAGGTGGAAGGCATGAAATGAATTTTTGTTTGTGTTGGAGTTAAGAAATTTGAGATGAATGTAAGCTATTGGATTAAAATGAGTGGTGGAGATCTTCCTACCTTAGGATTTTGATTTAACTTTCAACAAGGGTACGATAGCCAGGGTTTCATATTTCTATGCACTTTCTCTTCTTTATTGGATTGTTCTTGAGCCCTAGGATGGATGGTAGATTTCTCTTTGAAGTCTTCCACCAACAGGATATAGTTTAAGGGTTCTTTTCTTCTTATCCATTGGATTAGCATGCCCCAGGTTAATGGGACAATTCTGTTAAGAATTTCTTATCTAAACTAATTTTTCTCCTTTATTTTTTTTTCAACCTACCATTTTTATCTTCAATCAATGAGATTAAACTAAAAATACATTTTGCACCACTTAATAACTCATTTTGGTCTCCTTAAAAAATGGTGGGTAGCCTATTGAAAATACCTCCACCAATCACGTTTTTGTCTTCTCTCTCATGTATGGCTTCTTGTCATTGGTTAATAATAACTCAAATGGCTTCTCATTGGTTCTTTAGGATGGTTTTGTATGTAAATTGATCTCATCCACTCTTTATTAAAATTCTTAGTCAAAAACTGACTGTAGATTTCTCATTTTTTGTCTCTCTTTTCACCACCTTATTTTTCTCCACCATTCATACTAATCCCTTCATATGTTTCAAATGGAATTATCTAAGCTGCACCACCTTTGAATGGAAAACTTGTGGTACACATGTAAGTGGTCCCCATTTTGAAGTGTAGATAGAGAAAGTGAGGGATTTAGGTCTCTTACAGGCCCCAGCTTGAGTGTACTTCACATGCATGCTTCCTTTGATGTGTGTGGCCCTTAAACTTTACTTAGAAGCTCTCCAAAGGTGGTGAAATACATGCATGCATGGATGGAAGTTTTATCACCCTATATTTTTATATTTACAATCTCTTTTGAGTGGATAAGGTTTGACAATGCTTCTAGGGTTTCTAATTGTTCTGAAAATGATACTAACACCCTCTTAGCATTATAAGCTTTTAGATTTCATTAATTTGGTAGGTGGGTCTATGTTGATGCTCTAACTTTGGATTATCCATCTTTTAGGATTTGGAATGTCAAAAATACCCTTTTACAATTGTACCTTAATCTTGCAAAATATGAAAATAACCCTAATTAGTGACCTCTGTGATAACACAAGGACAAAAAAATGTTAAATATAGATGTATTATATGTAATAAATCTATACATATCATGTTTCAACCCCATGGGTAATACCATATTTTTGCATTGAGGCTTCAAAAACTCAGTAGTAAAAATGTTTTTCACTATCATTAATAATAGTGAGTGGAATTCCAAAACATGCAAAATATGTTTTATTTAAGGAACTTGACCACCACCCTATGGTCATTGGTTTTACATGCTACTACCTATACTTATTTGGAGACATAATCACTCCCACAGAAATGTAAAAGTTTCAAAAGGAATTAAGGAAAGAACTAGTGAAATATATGCACAAACATCAAAAGGCTCAACAATTAAAATAAGATTTAAAGGCATCATGTCTCTATGTCTTATGCTCCCTCATTTCTTAAGAGGCCACATGCTTTGCAAAAATCATGAGAATCCCAGAAAATAGTAGGCCATTACAATCCACACTACAAAAGCTTTATAGTAGTCTTTTTTGCACCTAAAATGTCCACCACATGCATGGTTATGACAAAAGGAGATAACACTATGATGATTGCGATTTGGAATACATCTCCTAATGACCTAGTTGGGAGAATACTTAAATAAATATGGACCATCCAAAGAGAAGTGCTTTACCTTAGAGGGCATTTGATTAGTAATAAGATAGTTTACTACTTTAGCAAACCAAGGTACTTGAGAAACATGCATCGGTTAGTTGCCTGGAAAAGGATTAGTAATGAGCACTAACTCACTGGTAGACTCAACAATAAGCCTGGATAAATGATTTGCTACTGTGTTTTCAGAACTATTCTTATCTCTAAATTCAATATCAAACTCCTATAGTAGTAACATCCCTTGGGACTAATCTTGGTTTATCATCTTTCTTAGAAAGAAGATACTTAATGCAACATGATTTAAATAGATAATAACTTTAGATCCTTAAATATATTATCTAATTTATATAGAGAAAATACAACTATTAACAACTCTTTTTTCTAGTGGAATAGTATATCAATGTGGGATAGTATATCAATGTGTTGCCCCAAAACAACACCAATTGCATAATTAGAGCATCACACATGATCTCCAAAGGTGCATATGGTTGAATAATGGGTGCCAAGGACAATTTTGATTTGAGTCACTCAATGCTCACGTGCAATCATCATCAAAGTTAAATGAAAGGGTCTAGAAATTTTGCTAAAATCTTTGATGAATCGGCGGTAAAAACCCACATGCTTTAGAAATGAGCAAATCTCCTTCACCTTCAAAGGTGGTGAAAGGTTGGAGATGAGAACCACTTTAGCCTTATCAACCTTAATCGCATGATGTGATATAACGAGCCAAAGTACTATACCTCTTTTCATCATAAAATTTCATTTCTCCTAGTTAATTACTAAAATTTTCTCTTGCCATCTCGTTAACACCAATGAAAGCTAATCTAAACACTGATCAAGGGAGGAACCAAATATAGAGAAATTGTAATGCCCCTAATTTCTCAATTTTCATTTCTTGTAATTTAATTCAATATTAAAAAACATGTGAATTTAGAATTTCATGCTTTAAGATTCCATGAAAGTGAACTTTTGAAAAACACTTGATTGACCTTCAAAAGCTCAAAATTTGAAATGTTCTTGAAGGCATATTTTCAATGACAATAAGAACACTAAAACGAAAATTTGGATGAAAAAGTTTAAATATCTCTAACTAGGGGTATTTTAGTATATTCATCCTCTGGGTCCCATTCATGAAACTCAAAAGAGATATTTGTCAAACTGAGACATGTCAACAATGGTATTTGTAATGATAGAAAATCAAGTAGACACATATTAATAATATGATCTAGTTATATAATTTAATAAAATAAGAATAAAAATAAATAAAATAGTACTTATTAAGTGAAAATCTTGGATAACTTAAGTTAGCCAATACAATTGTTAAAATAAGTAGGAGGTAGAGGAGAAGAGGAACAGGAAAAGGAAGAAGGAGCTTGTCACCTCTATTCACTATTGTGCTGGCAAGGGGAGGAATCTCGTGATGGTGAGAAGGGGATGTTAGACATAGGTTTACATGGAACAAAAGATGGCAAGGATCAATGATTTGAACCATTCATCATGTTCCTTGGAGCACCACAAATGAATGCCCTCTTGTTATAGGTCAATTTGTGGGGAAATGAAGCCAAATAGAAAGAAATAGTGGAGTGTGTGAAGTGTCGTTGAAAAACAACCACTAGCATTCTTGCTAGTGACAATAAATTCTTAGGAAATCATCGAAAAGGTAAGAATCTTTCCTATTTTACTCCATTTCATTTAAATTTGATATTTATTGTAGGTCTCAACAAGTTATACATCATCGGCGATGACAGTCACCTTCTCCAGTGATGGTCAGTCATTGTTGGTGACCTAGTAACAATAAGAAAAAGTAATCAGGTTCCCCTTCATGTGATTATATATCCAAACGAATCAAAGTTAGATCAAGATTTTCTAGATTGTTTAAAAATGCCTCTAACTCAAATCTATGATGGTCGCTTTCAAATCTTCAAATCTGACCGTCCATACACAAATCACACATCCATACCTATTTTAGGATAATCAGAAACCTTAAAATTCATATACTTGACCAAATCAGATTAGATCAATGGTCATTAAATGTTGATCCATATGATTTGTAGTTAAGAAGTGAGATCTAACCGTGGATTTAACTTGCATTAGTTAGATCCGAATTTACAAGGGCTACCAACCATTTATTAACAATAAAAAACTCAAATCCATACAATTGCATTAATGTTTTGAACCATAACTTGAATCCTAATATTTGGATCATCTAAAAAGTATGAATTTGACCACCAACTACAATCATCCACCCAATTATCAAAGATCGACCATTCAAAAGCATGATCAAGTCATGGATCTATAGTTATTGATTATGAGAACCAGACCTGTAACTATGTAGTTTAGTATATTATAAGCATATAAGATTATCTAAGCCTTTGATTAGTAATCAATAGCCTATATCTAATATTTGAGCATATGATTAGATATCTAATTTCTTTAATAATAGGAAAAATCTTATCATTAGATTAGTCGACCTTAATTTTATAATCTTATGGTTGATTGGTAACAAAAGACTAATCTTGGGTTGATCTTGATTCGTAGATGGTCTCGAAGTACCTCAACTATAAAGTTTAGATGAATTTTGGTGAAAAATATGTGTGGCCATATACTTACAGCTAATAAGAGTTAAAAATGCTGATTAATAAATCTTGAATTTATTGCTCAACTAATAGATTGGACATTTATCAATTGTGACAAAATCTGAACTGCTGAACAGAGGTAGGTGGGTTAAGATATCTTATTTCCTAGTGTAATTGGTTTATGATTGAACAATTAATCATGATAAATTGTTTTAATAATTGAATTTCCATTTGTTTGGACATGCATAAGAATATTATGTAGATCACCATTATGATTTTTATTAAAATAGGGTTTGATGGAATGATTGTTCAAGTTCATCATCTATAATCATAGTTTTAGTGGTTTTATCTATGATGGACATGTTAATTGATTTATGAAAGGTGCTTTTAAATGTGATTTCATTTCACTCCATCCTTGAAATTTAAGCATAATCATATTTGAAGTTGAATGCTATTATTTATGACATGCATGTTTCAACGATAGCTTAGTTTGTGAATGATGAAAATGACACTATTGATCTACATTTAAGATAAATGAATACCCATATCCTTTGCATATGTTTTTTTGTGGTTTTGTTTTATATAGGCAAGTTGTAGGGTTGGCCACCTGCTCCCTAAAACTATGTTATGACAGGAACCTTTTCCAAAGAGTGTCTAAACCTCGAGTGTGGCAATCATGGGAAGGCCACACTACACTATCCGTCCCTCCTCATGCGTGATAGTTGTAATAACCCCAATTTTTGTAAATTGATTGAGAAAAATCAATAGAGTTTGAGTTTCAGATATTTTGGGCTGAAATATTATGGTTATTTAAAATATACTTTTTATAAAAGTATAATCAAATAATAAGATATGTAAAATTGAAATTAAACTTAGCAAACCCTTCAAAATGACTGTAAGCACGACAAATTTCAAATTCGGATGAGAAATCCTTAAGTTTTTCATTTTTTGGACAAAGGGGTAAAATAGTAATTTTACCCAAAAATCAAAATATTCCAAAAAATCAAAATATGAAACATCAAAATTTAGAATTTACTAAGAAATATGAATCCAACGCCACTAAGTACACTCAAATCCGAGATCATGGGAATAAAACCCAAAAATTTTATGCATAAAGGGCAAAACAGACTTTTTACACCATGTGGGGCCCACATGGGGACCACCACGTCCCCAACAACCAATTTGATCAGCAGCCCATGTGAAACATGGGTCAACAAAGATCATCTAGTCATGGGGAAGAAAAATTAGGCATGGGAGCATTGAAGACTTTCATGCCATTTTATATTAAAAAAATAACATATTATAATCATGGAAAAAGACCCAAAATGCCTATAAATACAATCCCAAAAATCCTCCAAAAATCCTCATAAAATCCCCACGAAATTCTCTTCAATATCCTTGAAAAATTAGATCTAGATCCCTACCCAAAAACCCAAAATTTCCAAGAGTTAGATATCTTTTCAACTTGTTTTTCTTTTTAGATTGGAACAAGAGACCTAAAATCAATTAGGCACTCTGTTCCAGATCTAATTTGATCAATTACACTGTCCAAAACTTCCCAACATATCTATTTTACAAAACCTCCAAAGAAATTTCAAGATCCAACGGTTCAAACAACAGTATTTGCAAGAAAGGTGGATTTTAGGCTATATCTTCATCAACAAGGTATTTTTTTAAATTGGGTAAATAAATGAGGTCTTCTCTCCAATCAAGTAAGTGGAAATCCTTTTCATATATTTTTAGTATTGTTTTATGTAATTTTTATTTTACTGTAATTAATTTTGGTAATAAAAAGGTAAAAATAAAGTAAACAATAGAACCCTTAATTCATGATGATGGAGTGCTCAGATGAAAAATCTGACTCCACCAATTAATCCATAATGATCCAAAAACCCTAGGGTAGAATTTTCAGAAAGATCTGAGCAGTTTTGGATCCTCAATTGAGAGAGATTAATTCTGGTGGGCCTAGATCAAATCTGGACCCTAGGAACGGTTGAAAACTTCAATTTAAGATTGTGGAGTCATATGAACTCCAAATTGAGATCAGAAAGAAGCTATGGAAAGCTTGTAATGTCTAGTTTCTAATGAATTCATAATATTTCTAAAATTTATTTCTGTATTTTTCTGTATTTTGGAAATAAGTGTCCAATTTCTAAGATCTTCAAGATCTGAGGTGATCAGATCTTGGAAATTTATTTTAGCGATGATATAATAATTTAATAAAGTAATATATATGGTTAATTTGGACAGATCTTGGATAAAATAGGGGATCTACCCTTTATGGTAGAAAAACCCTAAAATAAAAGTAAAAAAAATACAAAGGCACCCACTTGATCAATGAGATCAAGTATGATTAGATCCTTGGGATGGATTAAAGGGATGATATTATGATGGAATCCAGTTAGATCATGGAGAAAATGTGACAAAATCAAGTGGATATGATTTTTGGATCTTAATGGATTAAAAGCCCTAAAGGTAATTAAAACCCTTAATCTAAAGGAAAACACCTAAGATCTAATGGTTGGATCATATTTAAAGGTTTATAATAATCTTAATAAAATTATTTTAATTTTCTTTTATTGGATATAGAAGTGTAAATGTGATTTATGTTTTAAGTTTTAATTGTCTTTTATTGGATATAGAAGTGTAAGTGTGATTTATGTTCTAAGTTAGAAAGCATGATAGTGTAATCTTTAAATTTTAGTATGATATACCCTAAATGAGTAATTTGTTAGTAGATTTGATTATCTTAGGATCATGTTAGTGTAAATTAGGATTTAAACATGATTTCATTATGATAGAAGATGTGTTTCATAACTTAGGATCATGTTAGTTTTATTTCACTAGCTTAAGTTACATTCATAGGAAGAATGTCAGTATATAGTTGTTAAACTTATATTTGATTTATGCTTTCAAGTTGATGATTTAATTATTGTCAAATTTTATTCAATTGTTAAGATACAAGGAGCATAAATCACCAAAAATGTAAACTAATGAAATATAGAAATTCATGGACAACTAAGATGAATGAATGATTTTGACTTAATAAGGGCTATAGTTAGTAGGACAATATAAGGAATGATTTATCATTTCCTTGGCCCAAAGTAGGAAAATAATGAACATCCATGGATGACATCGTGCATATCCATGGAAATTAATTAAAGGACTTAAGGTAAAGAGCTCATAAGAACCTTGTCAAAGGTTGAGCTAGTACCACTCCAGTGGACTCTGAACATTGTGGTTATAGGGGGTATACAAGAGCCAAGTGCTTTTCCCTCACCTCCCATTGACGTAAGAGAGGTCTAAACGCCTCCTTACATGAGGGTTGTATTAACCACTTTTTGAGCAGACTTTAACTGGTAAGTACTGGTCATCCTGAAATAAGGAGGAGTTGTCTAGTGATAGGAAGAAATAAATTATCTTCAACCAAGTAAGACACTAACTGGTTGAATAATAATAATAAGAGCATAAAAGGTTAGTAACTTACATAACCCTAATAAAAACAGTAAGTAAGATAAGGACGATCAAATAAGATCCATTAGATCTTGGATGATCAAGAACAATAAGAATAAGAACACTATATTGTACTTAGTATGTATGTTTAGTAGTATACTTGTTATAGTTCATTAGATTAGA
Organism: Warburgia ugandensis; assembly: GCA_035236585.1. NCBI lineage: Eukaryota > Viridiplantae > Streptophyta > Magnoliopsida > Canellales > Canellaceae > Warburgia > Warburgia ugandensis. Next base: position 52,624,156 of record CP141130.1, read on the forward strand.
TAATCCAAACCCTTGATCAAAGGTGATTCAAGGAAGAAAACCAAGATCATCCTCCATAGGGATGATCCAAGAACTGAACTTAGATAAAAAAAGAACTAGATGATAGAAGATCTAGGACCTTGATCTTTATCAACATGTGTAGATTGTCAATCAAAGGATCTATGAAAGATCAAGATCAAGGAGATGAACATACAAAGACTTAGAGATAGAAAAATACTTAGATATGAATGATCTAAAGATCATTCTAAACATCAGATCTAGTGATCAATAGGATTGTTCATAATTTATATATTGACAATATGTATGGATGTATAGATTACATACATCAGTCAGGATCATGGAAGATTGGGGAAAAGAGATCAATCCTTAAAGGTAGGAGGATTTGATGAATGCATTTACATGAGATATTCATGATTGTACTCATGATCTTATGTTGACAAGAGTAATGATAATACTTGTAGTAAATCTCTTGAAAACCTTATGATCCAACCAAACACCTATAAGATGGTTAAGGACTAAACTATAAGTGAATAGGGAATTAGAAAATATTTCAACCCTAAGTAAACAGACATATGGTCTGATATATATGAAATCTATTTTACATACAAGCTTGGAGGCTTGTGAGTTTGTTTTAATAGGCATGAGCCTAGGGGATGCTATTGCTAGAGGAGTTATGAGGGTTTGGCCACCCGCTCCTTGAAATTTGATGATATGATGATACCTTGCCCAATGAGAGGCTAAAAGTCGGGTGGTGGCAATTATGGGAAGGCCACCACTGTGAAAGTCTTGCCCCCCCATACAGGCAGTGACATAATATGTTCCACCGTGGTATCAGTGGTGAACAGGGCAGTTATCCGAGCGCGCTAGTACGAATCAGACTGCAGCATAGCAACCTTTCTGATTATTTTGCACTATGATGCATATGGGAATAGGCATAGTGAAATGTCTTATGTTATAGCATAATAAAATGCTAGGTAATTGTATATTACCAATGTTTCCCAAGAAGGGAAATTCCCAGTATGAGATTAGCTGTAATACTAAATTCTCAAAATGAAGAGAATTGATCAGCTTAGTTGGGAGTGATATTTGACTATTTTCACGAATTTAACTGGTTTACCCATGAAGGGTATTAATGTATATAGATATACATAACTTACAAAGTAAAGAGTATGTTCAAGGATATTGAGATTATGAAGTATTGGAATTACATTGTCAATTATTATGTTTCTTGAATCCCCTACCAAGCATTGCTTGCTGAGACATTGTACTTGTTGCAATATCTCAAATCCAGGGAAGGAGACTTAGGAGCTGAAGACTATAGAAGACTTGAAGAGAATAATCTTCAAGGTATACCCTTGAAGACATGTATTTTTATTTGTTGAGAGTTTTATTGTATGGTGAGCTTGAGTTTTGGATTATGTAATTTGGACAAGTATTGTACTAGATTTGGCTGTACTGTGAACCATTGGATGGATCCTGGAGTTTAATAAAAGTATATTCCTTCAATGGAATTTTATTTTGTACACAAATTGTACTTATGTTATGTATGAAGTGGTGACTTGGGTTTTCAAAACAAGTTTTAAAGAAAAGAATTTTCGCTGCTTTGTTTTGCGAAATTTTTTTACACTCTTAAGGGCCCTGCCTTTCAAAATACTTTACAAATCATGTTTTCAAAAACCCGGGTCATCACAGTTGGTATCAGAGCGATTCATCCAGTCACAGTACAGTACAAATATGTCCAAGAGAGAGATTATAATCCAAGATTAGATTAAGATAGAAGTAGTTGTATAGAGGATTGATAGAAATTATGAATAGATGCCACCAAAGAGAGTCATAAGACAGGCAACTCAAAATACTCCAGTAGACAATATGGAAAGAGAAACAATGAGCAATATGGAAGAGATGGTGACAAGGATGTTAAAGAACCTCCTTCCTCACCTACAACAACCCCAAATTTGAAACCCACTTATGTAGTAGTGAATGGTTTGAATAGATGACAACTTTAGACCCTAAGAGCAAGGATCTAAGTTTGTTCAAGGCAAACACAACTACTAACAACTCTTTCTCTATTGTAGAATAATTGAGTTGTGTATCATTCAATGTTATACTGGCATAGTAGATCACATGGGGAAGTTTATCCATAAGCTGCCTCAAGATTGCACCAATTGCATAATTGAAGGCATCATACATAATCTCAAACAATGAACTCCAATCTGGTGGTGTAATAATGGGAGCAAAGGTTAATTCTACTTTGAACTACTCAAAAGGTCATAAGTAGTCTTCATTAAAGTCAAATGTAGACTTTTTAGCAAGTAGGTTGTATAATGCTTGGAGATTTTGGTAAATCTTTAAAGAAGCATTGATAAAACCTGGTGTGGCCTTGGTTGTAACTGGAATAACCATCAAGAAAACAATATTATTTATGGCTAGCTAACCTTTCCATCATTTGGTTGATGAAAGGAAGAGGAAAGTGATCTTTTCTTGTGAGTGAGTTCAATTTACATTAATCAATATAGACTCTCCACCAAGGGGTCATGAGCATGGGAATCAATTCATTGTCCTCATTGTAGACTATAATGACTTCAAATATCTTGGATAGAACCTGATCTAGGCTAATCCAAGTGCAATTAGAAATGTGGTTTATTACACCAACATCTAGCAGTTTAAAGACTTCATCTTTAACAAACTATCTCATGTGGGTTTAAGCCTTCTTTATGTTTTCTTAGATGGTTTAACATTATCTTCAAGATGAATTTGATGCATACAGACAGCAAGGCTAAACCCTTTTATGTCACCACTATCCACACCAAAGCTCTCTTATGTTTAGGTAGAACATTAAGTAGTTTTCGTTCATATTCTTGATTGAGATCTAAGGCAATGATCACATGCAAGGAATTATGAGGTCCCATCTACGAATATTTCAAGTTTTTGTGCAAAGGTTTTAGAACCAGAGTGGGTGACTTATCAACTGAAGGTATAGGAACGTATTTGGACTGTGGAAGATGTTCCACTAGATGTCACCATTTAGAGGTATCCATGATTGGTACAACATCTAGGAGAGTATTCACTTCATCTATGGATTTGTATATATCAAAATTGAGATTAAAATATGCAAGATAGGCTTCAAATGGATCTATGGTAGAGGATGGTGGAAAAGCATATGGAATTAGACCTTCAATCATGTAAACAATGAAGGAATCATCAATGTCTAAATGCTAGTGATCGGTAGATTTTCATCACACCATTATGACAGTTGATGATGCCATTGGACGTTGCTAAGAAAGGATATCTAAGAATAGTTGGGATCTGACTACTAGGGTCTGATGCAGGTTGGATGTCTAGGACATTGAAATCAATAGGAAAATAAAACTAGTCCATATGAGGACATCTTCAACCATACCATGTGGAATTTTAATCAATTTATCTGCAACCTATAACATGGTTTTGGTTTGTTTTAGTTTACCGAACCCTAGTTACACATAAATAGAGTATGGCAATAGGTTCACACTGTTGGTATATGACAATGCCCACCTCAATAAGATGCCACTAGAAGTGCTGCAGTGGTATGACCAACTTAGTTGTGGATGAGGTCATTAGAGACTGTGATGGTTATAAGAAGAAATAAAGAGGATTTGGGGGCAGTTCCCTTGATGAGTTGGGTCTGGGGCAGTAGCCCCGGTGGGGGTCCAAGGGGCCAACACCCCATGGCATTAGGGTTCGGGGATGACATGAAAAGCTATCAACTACTATATCCTTGGCATGCCATACCAATTTCTTCATTATTTATGTAATACAAAACATTTTTTTGAGCCTTGGAATAGTGGGGAAATACCATAGAACCTTTGCAAGAATGTCTATAACCATCTTAGTTGAATTCTTCTTTAACTTCCATCTTTACTGTCCATAAGTTGGGCTAGTAGTTTTATCCTTATGCTCCTTCCCATACAAGATGTAACCATTTGGACATGTGTATATCTTCTCATACTTCAACCCTAGTGCAAATAGGGTTTTCTTTGCCTCTTATGTGGACTTTGCCAATTTATTATCCTTCAATAACATCTTACCCTCTACTTTCAAGACTTCTATAAAACCTTGATCTAAAAAACTAAATCTTGCTATCACGTTGTAAAGTTTTACCACTGTAGACAACTTGGTATAATCTTTACACTCAAGGTACAATGTCTCATCGGCTTCCTCTAATATTGTAGTATGAAATTGTTCACAATCATTTAGGAAGTCATCATATGCATGTCAAAACATTGGTGCAGCTATACTATCTACAACACTTCCTACAATGTCCTCACATCTTCCAAGCCTTGTTGAGGGCCTATGTGAAATTTCTTCTCACCAAATCCATGGATGATAGCTTTCATTGATTCCATTGAAGCACAAGTTTTCTCTCAATACCCCTACAATTACTCTTTTCATGCTTTCACATTTTGAGCATGGAGGATGCATGTGATTATGATCACCACCTGCCCTAAGTGTGAACTCTATGAACTTTTTTGTTCCCTCATATTCTTTTAATGTTCTTGCTTTAGTCATCCAAGCATATTTGTCCATTATCTTAAGAAATTGAAGCAAATCTATGTATGAAGACTTGAAAATATTAGGTTAGGCATTTTAGCAAACACTAGATATACAAGAATTATAAGTATTTAAAATAAATAAATTACATGCATGCACATATGTGGAAATTTTCAATTAAATTTGAAAAAATAAGAAAAATATGATAGATATATTCAAAAATAAATTTAACTTTAAAAGGGAAAGTTTTTAACCATAAACATGAAAAAATTCTTCAAACATATATATATATATATATATATATGAGACAAACAAAGAGATACTAACACTCAAAAATTGATATCGATCATGAATATGTGAATGTTGTTCCAATTCACAATTGGGATTTGGTTGAGGACAGCCATAATGAAAATCAACATATATGAGCTCTAGTTGCACTATTTGAAGGTTGTAGCTCGAGTTGTAGTTCAAAAGGTGTCAAGTATGAAAGCAAGAAGCTTCCTGCAGCCACCCTTTGTGTGAACATAGGAAGCTTCCAGTAGCCACTCCTTTGACCCATTCTATAGCAGCCATGTGGAAGGTGTGCTAAAAGTCCAATTCGATGGGCTAGTTGGTGAAGACTCAAAAGCTATAAATAGGCATGCCACAAGCCTCTCAAGGACACAGAAGTTCTTTGTTAACTTGTAGTCTTGCTTTCCTGTTAGTTTTTTTTGTTAGTCTAGAAGTCATTGAAGCTTGGTTAGAGAGCACACGGTGGGATGATCATCTGTAGCAAGTTATCAGATTGAAAGTTTGAGTAGTGTTGTCTTTCCTCCTTATTGGTGTTCAGATGTTTCTGGTGTAAGATCATTTCTTTACACACACTAGCCCCTAAATCTAATAGTGTTGTATCAATGACGTGGTCTCAATCACACATGAGATAATAGGATGGCCTGGATCTCTAAACTTTGGAGAGGTATTATGCCGAAGTTAAGAGCTCACTTACTTGATGAGGAAGGCTTTCCTTTGTACATTGATCTTGAGCTTTTGTATGCATAGCTCTTTCTGGAACTTTGCATAGGCAAGGATATCCTTGATTGAGTTGAGTAATGGAATACTGATTTGGACATCTTTTGAATACATCCATTATCTGAAAAGTTGGTCCCTTTCTTTGCCCTGTTCAGAAGCTAAGGAAATGGGGCCTTAGACACATAAGGTGCCTCCACTATGGATTTAGAGGGAGTTGAAGATTTCTGTTCCTTTTCCTCCTCCTTAGTTATAGCTTGGCCATTTTCCTCTAATTTATTCTTAGTCCACCCTATGTTGATGTCTATTTGACGTCCACTCTTAAGGGTAGTTATGGATTGGCTTGCCTAGGTGGTCTATGTGACTTTGAGGTGGTGCCTTTTTCAAACTACGTTCTAAGGTTTGGGATTGGTTAACTAGGGAATGTTTCCTTATCTCTATCATTAAGGGTAGTAGACAACTGATTCAACTTGGGAATTAACATTGGAGTTATGTCGACTCTCATTTTGGAGATGCATTATGACTTGTCTAATCCCATCCTAGTGTTTAAATTTTTCTCTATTAACAACTACATGATTTCCTTAAATGTTGGTTTCTTTGGTTGATAAGGCAACTACTGAAAACTAGGAGGTTGTTAGGGAATTGAAGCTCTAGGGAAATTTTGAGTAGGGGGCTCATAGATGGACCTCTTTGATGAGTGTTCTTAGACCATGAGAAATTAGGATGCCTAGTCCATTCTGGATTGTAGGTCTCAGAGTAAGAGTTGTTGCCATGAATGTAATATGTATTTATAGCATTCATTTGTTTGAATGATATTCAAGGTACACATTATTAGATGGACAAGTTAATGATAAATGAGAAGCCTGGAACAAGCAGAGAAAACCTCCTATGGAGGTTTCATGGATGAACTTCCAGCCATGAAGGCATTGATTCTTTGGAGCATGCTATCAAACTTGTCCATACGTTGAGCAAAGGAGTAGAGTTCATGTAATACATCTAGGGTTACTCCTATTTCATTGAGGCCTCCTTTCTTTTGAGGTTAGAAACTTCAATCTTGTTAGTTTGAACAATCCCATTGCTGGAAGTTTTCAGCTAAGGTTTCAAAGAATTCTTAGGCATCTATATCATTTTTAGTCATGAGGGCTCCTCCATTAGTGACATTTACCATTCTTCTATTTTAAGGTGTAATTACTTCTTAAAAGTATTAAACATGCTACCATTCCTCAAATCCATGGTGGGGACATTTTTGCAGAAACTCAATCCACTATTCCTAACACTCATAGTATTATTGCTCATCTGCTTGCTATTGGAAATTTATGTTTTCCTTATAGATGACATTGGTTTTGTGTATGGGGAAGAACTTATTTAGAAATTTTTTCATTAATTGGTCCCATGTGGCAAAGGAACAAACCTCTAATGAATTCAGCAAAGATTTGACCTTATCTTTTGAGGAGAATGGAAACAACTTAAGTCTAATGAAATTTTTCCAAAAGTTTTAGAACTTGAATGTGGCACATATATCAAGGAATTCCTTGATGTGAAGGTATGGATCATCTCTCTCTAGACTGTAATAAGATGGGAATAACTGAATGATTACAAGTTTTGCTTGAAATAGTTTGCATTGGTAGGTGGTAATGCTATTCATGAGGCAATGTTTAATTGAAGTGGCACATAAAGTGTTTTATGGCCTTGGCTTCAATTGCTACTAGGTTTTCCATTTGTTTATGTATTTGTTCTATTACTCCTTGTGTGAGAGTATGTTCAATCTTAGAATCAAATGATGCTAATTTCGTGTTCTGAGATTGACAACCTTACATACGTTATGATGCAATCTTAACTAAATGAGACTCCTAACTCTAAATGATTCGCAATCAATCCCTACTGGTCTGCTAGCAAGCTATTTAATTATTCTTTGTTGATCTATAGGGAGTAGCTTTTAGACTTAAATCTAGATAGCACCTCCTTTTTATCCAGGCTCGACTACTGCTTACTAGTTAGGTCCTGCTTGGAGTGGTTAATACAATTCTCATGTAAGGAGGCATTTAGATCTCAACAAATATCAACAAAAGGTGTGGGAAAATCACTTGGATTTTACATACCCACTATAACAACAACGCTCAGAAGCCACTAGAGTGATAGTACATCTACTCCATCAAAAAAAGTCCTACCAGTTCAAAAACCGTAATCTCTTCCTACTTGATTTTAAGTTAGAATTTAAGGGTTAGGATCATGAGCATACAAGGATTGATTTGATTACCTAGATGGGCTAAGGATTTGGTGATCAAATCTAGTCCTTATCTTATGAGGGTTCCTATGGGACCCTTACTATCAATTTCATCATCCACCGTAAAGTAGTAAATGTGTAGTACAATGCAAGCAAAATAAACTAATGTCTACCTATATGCTATTTAACAAAGGTCTACACCTAATAGATGGGGCACTATAATCAAATAGCCTATGCCTTTGTTATAGCCGAGCTCGGGTTAAAGTCTTTTTAGACAGTTGCATTTCTAATGCAATAGTCCTAAAAATTATACAAAAATTCAATATGCATGACTTATACTATATGAATTACACTACCAACCCAAAATGAAACTTATACAAATGCAATTTACAATAGAAAATAAAGTGACGGTTAGCTACTTGCATTGGGGTCCTGGATGTGGGTTGGCTCATACAAGTGTGAGGCCGCCAATCCTGGAGTGGAAGTGGCCCACACTTGACTTGTATTATTACAACCCATTTCTAAATAAAAATTACTCTTGGCCTCACTACAAGTCCTCTAAAAAATAAAAACCCTAATCTAGAAAAACAAGAAATCCTAATTACTTCAATGATGCTTTGGCCCATAGGATCACCATTGCGCCTTTGGTCAAATTCCCCTTCTATGAAACAAAGGAGATATGTATTTATGAGGAATTAGAAATATATGCAAAAATTGATGCAAAAACCCTAAACTAATGAAATCTAAACTACAACTATAGATGAATCATTCTAAACTAGAATCCAATCACAAATCCATTCAATGCCTTGGCAATGACTTCAAAAACTTAAAGTGTTCTAATAAGCACTCGCAATTGCACAAACCAAAGTGGTATGATTTCATGCAAGCGAGGTCAATCCCACAATGAATCTCATAGATTTGTATTCAATTGGAATTTTATTTAGATTACTTGTCTTAGCCAAAAGAGATTATATTGCCATTTAATCTAAAAGTACTTGAAATTATAAACATCCATAAAATTATAACTAAAAGGAAACTTTCTAAAAGCAAAGGCTCTCTAAAACTAAAATTGAAAACTAATATGCATTCAAGACAAGAAACTAAATCAAAACTAGAAACATGAATAACATAGAAACCTAAAGATAGATAAACTTTCTAACATTAGAAATGAGAAACTTTCTCTAAATGGAAACTTCCTAAAAATAAACATCTAACATGTAACTGATTTTAAGAAACTTCCTAAAGATGGCTACTTTCTAAAGAAGAATGAACATCATAAAACTAGAATCAAGAACTTCCTAAAAGTTAAAATCTAACCTAACCATCCAACAACATGATCCATGAATATTATCTAAATTTAAACATGCAATTAAACATGATCAATGAATAAAGACTAATCTAAACGGCAATGAACATTGATGAAGAACGCATGATAGAGAATCAAAGAATTAGAGTTGTTATTGAATGTAAAATATTACAAGAAAGGTGCACAATATTAATTAATATGAAAATAATATAACTTACTTCAACTTTCAAATTTAATGCTATCCAAGTATCCTTCATTAAGAATCCGTAAGATGAAATGCATGTGAACCAAAAGTAAGAAACAGGAAGAGAACAAAGAGAAGATGGAAACGAATCCTAAAGGCTAAAAGGTAGACGATGTAGACCATTAACAAGAAAAGAATAAGGAGAAATCTAAATCTATTAACTAAAGAAAAGTAAGGAACTTTAACCTTGATTTGAATGCTTAGAAAGATAAACCAAAGTCTACTTTCGCTTGGATGTCACTACAAGAGATTGATGGCCTTTGGATGAAGGAGAACTAGTGAACCAAATAGAAGCAAAACACCATGGAAGAGAGTCCCAAAAAAGTGTGCATGAACCAAATGGAAGAAGACTTTTAGACAAAGAACAAAATTTCATTGAAAATAAAAAAATCTCCTCTCCTCTACAATTTTGAAATATATAGAGGACATCTTTTGCTAATTTCCATCTTTGCTAATTTCTAGCCTAAGGAAGAGAGGAAAGGATAAGGATTGGGGAAAGTTGGTGATAAGATAATGAAGGGAAAGAGAACAAGATAAGATGAGGATGGAGATTAGGAATGTGGGGATTAGAAGGGAAGATCATACAAAATTTTGGGCATGGTCTCCTTCTGATTGTTCCACAATGAAAGGTGATAGAGAGAGGGAAAGAGGATGAGAGAAAGAGGGAAAGTTGGAGATAGCGATCCACTCTCTTGATTGGTCCACATAACATGCCCATCTCCTTGATCATAATCATCCACTCATTTCCTCCTATTTTTTTCTCTTAGATAACACATTTTTTTGCAATTTGGAGAATCATGTTTTCTTCCTCAATACCTATGGACTCATGTTGAAAGACTTATATGGCTTTAATGGCTACTCTTTTATGGCTCTAACTTGATGGCTTCAATGGCTTACATCCTCAGCTTTGTGGCTTATATGACTTGACATCTCCTAGTTATTATTTCATGAATTATGTGGCTAAGGTGGCTTTCTTGGTTAAAAATCTCATGCAAAGGTGGTGGAATTCTACTAGGTATTATCTATGACACAAGTATTGCTAATTGGGTAACTTTTATACAAAGTTGACTACTTATCAGTAAATCTTGTCTAAGTTGACTCAACTTGGTATACAACCAAAGATATTCATTACATAAAATGAAAGAGTATCTCTATCTTTTTTTTTTTCTACCTAGTCTAAGGAAGAACTAAACTGGATAATGTGTCCTATATGCAAAATGATGCAAACAACCAAAGGCAAATAAATTCTAACCCAATGGAAAACTAGCTAAAATGTTAAGTTTTCTTTATTTTCTTTGGAATAATGACTTTTAGGTTACATCTAACCTAGGTAGCTCCTCCTCTTTTTTAGACTTACCTTGTTGCTTACCAGTTATATCCTATCTTGATCAACCACTTCACACCCTCCTTAGTCAGCCATTGTTGATCTAAGTCATCAAATATGGTGGTAGAGGTAGTCGTTTAAATACTACCATAGTTGATTAAGTAGGGACCACTAGGGTGGCAATATGTCTTCTCCTTCTAAGAGGGTCTTATGAGGTCATCAGCTATTATGGGTCTCTTCTAAGTTGATTTTAAATTAATTCTTGAGGCTAGAGTTGCACATAAGGTGATGATTAACCTAGGTGGGCCAAGGGATGGTCATTACATCCACCCTTGATCTTGCAAGTGTGAGTAGCCTTACTAATTCATTTAAGCATTCTCACATAGTTTGATCAACATATATTCCCCTCAAAGCATGTAAAAGTGCCCTAATATGCAAGGAAAGTTGTAAATTTAATGTAAAACCTAGAATGAAATAAGGAAATGCTTTCTATATGCCCTACACTACCATCCAAATGCAACTAATTTAAGAATTGGAAAGAAGTTAGAATAGCTCACAGTAGGGTCCTGGAAATAGTCTTCTCATACAAGGTTGGGTCCATGAATAGGCCACCTCTTCTAGGTTAGGATGACCCACCCTTGATGTATATTATTACAACCCTTTACTTTATATTCAAATGGATTACTGTGTATAAAAATTTACAAGCATGTCCTCACTACAATACACTCAAATAAAAAATTAAAATAGGAAACTATCCTATGGTCTTCCTCCAATTCTTTATTCTCCTCTAAGGTCTAGCATAAATGAAAATGAAAGAATCAAATTCTTCAAGAATAATGGATGTATGCAAAAATAATAGAAACTATACCATATAAAGTCCTAAGACTATGACTAGTAGCAAAGCATTACAACCCAAATCTAATTAAGCTCTGTTACGAGTCTTCAACAACCATGCCAAAAACTTGAAATGTCTTAAATGATACCACACTTGCACATCTCTATTGGAGTATAGAATAAGAAAATATGGGTCTATCCCACAAGTCTCTTTGATAAATAGGTCGTCTTACTTTAACCTAGCCAAGCATTTAAGTGAAGGACAATTTCTAAATAAACTAAATTAAAAAGTAACCCTAAATTAGAAAGCAAGTAATTATAGAAACTATCTAAATAAGCAAGGAACAAAACACAAAAGCTTTCTAAAACTACAACTATCTAGAAAAAGAAAACTTCCTAAAATTAGCATTAACTAAGAAAGAAAACTATTTAAAACTTCAATTAACTAAGAACTAGGGAAATTATCTAAGCTACAGCTAACTACACATTAAAGTAACTTTCTAAAATTATAGTAACTAAAAAGTAAGGAACAAATTAATTAAAAAAAGGAAAAGGAACTACTTCATTAGTGGTCAAATTACAAGGATTTGTTACATAAACAAGGAAGAGAAAGCAAGTAAATGTCCTTCAAAATTGGGCTTGAATTTTTCTACAGGGCCCACAAGTAATGTCACTCAATAGAAGCTTGTACAATTCTCTTCAACCCAAAATATACTAAATTACCTTAAGCCTTTCCATCCTCTATATCCCAACTTGTCACAAACTGGCAAATACAACCCAATGAAACTTAGGAATGAAGTATTAATGTAACCAAGAAAAGAGGAGTCCTAACACTTTTCCTTAAACAATCACCACTAAAAAAGAAATAAGAATGATGAAGGAGGAATTCAAAAAAGTTATGGCTTTTTTCCTAAGCCAAAAACTCTTAAAAGGAAAAAGGCAACCTCTTAGTTTTTAGTTTCCTCAGCAACCAAAGAAACCAACATTTGAGCAAACTATGCAGTTATTCATGGAGAAAACCCTTGAAATTCCTAGAACAAAAGTAGACAGAGCTCCAATGTAAATTCCCAAGCTATTTCCAAACTTGGAATGCAAATGAACCAGTTGTCTACTGCACTTAGTGATAGAGGAAAGGGAACATTCCCTAGTCAGCTAACTTCAAACCCTAATAGACAGTTTAAAATTGGGTAATCTTCATACTCACATACACTCCTTGAGTAGGCTAAGTCTATAACTACCCTTATGAGTGGCCATAAAATAAAGAATAAGGTAGGTGGACTGAGGACAGACTAACCTTTTAGGACCTTGACCTACTGTCAAATGTCCTTTGGATTATGTAATGCTCTAGCTACTTTCCAAAGGTGTATGCTAAGAATTTTTCTGATATAGTGGAGAGGTTCTTAGAAGTGTTCATGGATGATTTTTTAGTATTTGGATCATCTTTTGATGAATGCCTGAACCATTTGAACTTAGTCCTTGCTAGGTGTTAAGAGAAAATTCTTGTGCTAAACTGGAGAAAATGTCATTTTATTTTACAAAGTAGCATTGTTTTAGGACACATTATATCACACAATGGCATATAGGTTGATACAACCAAGGTGGATCTCATTTCTAATCTTACCCCTCCTAGGATGGTGAAACAAATTTGCTCATTTTTAGGCCATGTTGGATTTTATAGATGATTCATCAAAGATATCAACAAAATTTCTAAGTCTGTATGAAATTTACTTACAAAGGAGGCAATTTTTAACTTTGATTAGAACTATATGAAAACATTTAAGCACCTAAAGGCTAAGCTCACTTCTGCATCTATCATTTAACCACCAAACTGGAGTGCACCATTTGAGATAATGTGTGATGCTTCAAACTACACAATGGGTGTCGTGGTGGGGCAGAATATTGATAAACTAGTAAGAGCCTCAATGATGCCCAACTCAATTATTCTACTATGAAGAAAGAGTTGTTGGCTGTTGTATTTGCCTTGGACAAATTTAATTCTTATTTGTTAGGATCTAAAGTCAGCATCTATTCGAGCCATGCAGCATTGAAATACCTTCTCTTCAAGAAGGATGCTAAATTGAGACTAATTTGTTGGATTTTTTTGTTCCAGAAGTTTGATATAGAGATTTGGGATAAGAAAGGTTTTGAAAATGTTGTAGTAGACCATTCACCTAGGTTGATTATGGAGTCTACTAGTGACTATGTGCCCATAACAAAATCTTTCCCAGATGAGCATCTACACATTTCCCAGTTACCATGGTATGCTAATATTGTGAATTATCTTGTTATGGAACAAATGTCTAATCATTGGTCAAAATAGGATAAGAATAGATTTCCTGCCAAGGTTAAGCACTTCTCATGGGATGATCCTTATTTATTCAAGCACTGTCCCGATCAAGTTATTAGGTGATGCATACCAAAAAGTGAGCATCAGTAAATCATTTCCTTTTGCGATGATCATGCATGTAAGGCCATTTCAGTGCAAGAAAGACCACTTCAAAAATTTTAGATTGTGGTTTCTATTGGCCAACCATCTTGAGGGATTCACATGCTTACTACATAGCACATGCACATTGTCAATAGTTAGGGAGTATAGGAAAAAGAGATATGATGCCTCTAAACCCCATTCTAATTATTGACTCTTTTGATGTTTGGGTATCGACTTCTTAGGACCCTTTCCCAATTCATTTGGTTATATTGACATTCTGGTGGGGTGGACTAAGTGTCTAAATGGGTGGAAGCCATAGTTTGTAAGACCAATGACCACAAGGTGGTGGTCCAATTTTTGAAAGAAAATATTTTTGCATGCTTTGGTACTTTACAGTCCATTATTAGTGATGGGGGCAAACACTTTTATAATAGAGTGTTTGAGAACTTAATGAAGAAATATGGTATCAACTATAGAATTGATACCACATACCATCCTCAGACTAGTGGATAGGTAGAAATATCCAGTAGGGAAATTAAGTGGATCTTAGAAAAGACAATTAATCATAGTCAGAAAGACTAGTCACTGAGACTTAGTGATGCATTATGGGCTTACCATACTGCATTCAAAACCCCTACAGGCATATCACCCTATATTTTGATCTATGGAAAGGCTTATCACCTCCTTGTAGAACTTGAGCACAAAGCATATTTGATCGTTAAAATTCTCAATTTTGACTTGGAGAATTCTAAGACTTGTAGAAAGCTCCAAACTCAATGAGTTGGATGAACATAGGAAAGATGCATTTGAGACTGCTATGACATACAAAGACTGTATGAAAGTGCATTATGATAAATACATTCTATGTCCTTTACACCAAGACAAAAGATCCGTTTATATAACTTTAGGTTGGATCTATTTCTTGATAAGCTTCATTCTCAATGTATTGGACCCTAAATTGTTCGTACTATTTATCCTCATGGGGCTGTCAAGATTGAAAAGGATGGAGAGATTTTCAAAGTAAATGGATAAAGGTTAAAATCCTATTTGGAAATAGTAAACCCTAAAGTAGAGGAGATCTATTAGAGGATCCCATTTACCATAACCACCATAACATGTTCCATGACATTTGCATTCATCATGATTGTGGCATGCATTTACCATTGTATTTTATCATCATATCTTTGGCAAAAGAAGTTAAACTTAGTGCTTAGTAGGAGGCAACCCAGCATTTTTAGAGTCTCATTTTTTAACAATACCCAGTTAGCATATAGGAATCATCGGAGACAATATTTAGTTCAGGTTGGGGGTTGTAGATATGCATCAGATTTCTAATTTTTCCACATTTAAAACAAAAATTCGAGTTTTTATGTTTTCAAGGTCAAGTTCCTTAACTGTGATGAGAGTCAAATTTTTAGAATCTTAGTATTTCTCTTACTTTAACTTCTTAATAAACATGCATGTGGTTAATTCTACATTCTATTCATGTTCTAAAGTATTTACAAAGTTAAATATCATAACACACTTACACATAGTGTAGAACTAGAGGAAAATTGCTAGAGACCTACACCTGCCATACATCAACTTTAAAAGATCCTATTATATTTATTTTGGTCAATTGCCAAGAATCATCGAAGGAAGTATTAACATTCTTTCCTAAACATTTATTAAATTTGATAAGCCATAAGAAACCTAGGAAATGATATAGGTCATCCTTCTTATAGTCTAGAGACATAAAGCCTACCAGTATATTATACCACTAGTTAGACCCTTTGAGCCTCCTAGTAAGCCTTTTCTTTTAAAAATTCTATCTACATTAACCTAGAAACCCAATTAAGTTTCCATTACCTATCATTAAAAAATGAGTAGAGATGGTTGAAGAAGTTTTAAAAATGATAAAAGTCAAAGAAGTGAAAAATATCAAAGTGTTAATAAAGAAAAAAAACTTTTCTTTAAAGAAATACAATGAAAGTAAAATAAAAAAAAAGAATTATCAGAAAAGAGAAAAGAAATTTTATGAAGAGAGAAAGAAAAAGAGAAAAGATATTCACTTTAGGGCATTCAAAAGTAAACTTATCCAACAATTGAAGACCTCTACTCAGATTTGAAAATTTTGAATCCTTGTATTGTTTCTTTCAAAACTGGTCCCAAGCCTAAGTTTTGTTCCATTCAAAGTCCTATTGATTTTAAGGTGGAATGTAGTCTTAATGAGGATATAAATATTAAGGAATAAAGGTGAACTATTTCTTCTAGTCTTAGTAACGGTATCCACTCTTAAGTATCACAATTATTTGTATAATTTGTGTGTAGAAGCTTATGTGAACAATTAGTATTGTTGGATTATGTCATAAAATTAGAAGATTTTGTTTGACCTTTTTCTCTGAGAGCTTTATTTTTGAGTATATAACACTAAGAATTTGAGGTTAAGATATCTTTCTAATGGAGTGTATGCATTTCTATTTAGAAGTCTAGACTTATGTAGCATGTGCACATACTGCATTTGAGATATAATTATACTAAAATGGATTTGGTGTGTGGGTAACTTGTAGAATTATTCATTCATCTTTATTAAGTTGTTAAAGCTAGTAGAGTACTAAGGGACGAGATCTGAGAGAAACTAAGGAACTCAGTCTTACTGAATTTTGTGGGTATATTCACTGCAAACCCTCACGAGGCCTAACTTGTCCATGAAGGGTAACTTAAGGGTTTAAAGGCTTGTTGTATATGCTAAATGCAATTGTGAGTACCTACAAAAATGAAAACCATTTTTTTCTTTATTTTTTGCATATTTTTCTTGGAACTAGCAAAAATGCTTGTTGGGGGATGTGATAAGCAGTTAATTTTGTATAAAAAGTACCCAATTAATAGTACATTATTATAAATTATAGGGCATTATCTTAAGAATTTATCAAAAATTCATGACACATGCATTTATGAGCTAATGACTTAAAAATCTAATATTTTGTAGGTTTAGAAGCTAATCCAAAGTATGTGATTTGTTATAATTTCTTAAGTATTAATTAGGGTTTTGATCTTTTCGGGGTATTGAAAGAGTTATCCAACAGCTGAGAACTCTTAAGATGGTAATTGATGATCCAGATCAACCCAAAAAGCCATGACACATTTTCCATCATTCTAAAGATTAAGTAAGGTTTAAGATCATTCTAGGTTAGGCAGATGAGTCCAAGAGACCATTGGAAGAAGTCAAGGTGACTTGAATGGGCCCATGAAAAATTCACCACCTTTACATGTAATATGGAGCCATGCAAGCCACCTGAGCCACTTAAGCTATCAACTAAGGGCTAGGAGAATTCAAGCCATGAAGCCAAGGGAGTAAGCCATTGAAGCCACTAAGCAAAGCCCCATCAAAGTGAGCCATTCAAGCCATCTTAGACAAGTTACTTTGGACCACATGATTAGAGGAGTTAACAAGTGGACTTTATCTATAAGGAAGATAGGCATGCATATGTGGACCAATCATAGAAGAAGCTTCTCTATCTCTATCTTTTTGTTATTTCTCTACCCCACATTCCTCCATCTCTCCACCCTCCATCCTTAACCACTTCCTCATTTCAATTCTAAACTCCAAATCCACCTTCCTAACCCACTTCCTAAGCCCTCCATGATCTTATCCTTCCAATCCAATTCTTGAACTCTTTTTCTTGTTTACAATCCTAAACATCCCACCTTCAAATCCTATCCTATAAGCCCATGATTTCCCCCTTCCAAATCCCATCTCCAATTCCTAGTTTTCTAACTCCTTAGTTTCCACTTTCTAATTCATATCCTTATCAAAAGAAAAGAAAAGAAAAAAATAAGGAGATTCACAACCTACCAAGGGCTGGTTCAACATGAATTTTTCCTTTTACCTTCCCATGTATCCACCGAAGTTCTCCATGACTTTTCCATTCATGCCTTTCAATGCACCATTCAAGAGTTATTCATGCCTCTTTCAAGATATGTTTCTATGCCTATTTCCTTTCCACGTTGCATTATTTTGCTTTCTTGTTTCATCCTGTAATGCCCGAGCAATCTACGGTATTTTTAACAAAAATTGGACATTTTATTGGACATGAACTGTGTTAAATGTTTCACTTTATTTAAAATATTAAACGAAGGATTTTTTAAGGAAACTTGGTACCATTAGATTCTACTTGAAAAATGGAATCCAACGCCTCAAAAATCACCCAAAACGGAGTTCGTATGAAGAAGTTACGGCCGTTTAAAGATAGGGGTATTTCTGAAATTTAAACAGAAAAACGCAGGGGGCCATTTTGATAACGGCACCCCTGTCGTCTTCCTCCCTACTTTTTTCCTGAAACCCTCAAATCTCAATTTTTCCAGAGGGATCTGCAACCGCCAAGGGCGGCACCGCCATTGGCAGCACCGCCATAGCAGGGCCATAAAAAGCCCCATCTCCCCCTCTCAAAAACACGTTTTTCCGGCAACTTTTGGATTGGGGTTTCCGGCAAAAACCGGAAACCCATCTCTCTGCATTTTCCTACAACGGCCAGGCCCAAGTCAGGCCGGCCATTGCCATTTCCCATGCCCCCTTTCTCCTTTCCAGTCTTGGCAATGAGGTTTCCCCCTTTCTTCGAGTTTTCTGACAAGCAGGAAGTTTCAGACGGAAATGGGGTTCCACCACCGGCGATGGGCATCCCCAAGCTGCCCAGGTAAGCCTGTTCTTTTGTCTCTCTCTCGGTTCTTCCCCTTTCAAGCTAGATCCATGCTGGATCTAGCATTCTTAGACGTTTTCTAGCCGAATTTCCTGGCCGAAAAACGTCCCCAAACGACCTTGCACGAGCTAGGCGTCCCAGGGACGCCTTGCTCCATGTGTGCTTGGGATAGGGTCCCAGGGATGGGCTTCGGGCGTACATTGTCCCAAGTGCGGCCTTCGGGTGCACGTGCGACATGGGGCACGGGTCTTGGCTCGACTAGGGTGCACGGGGTGCCCTGGGAGTTGAGACGCACTATGCTACAAGGTGCGTTTGTGCGATGATGCGTGTCATAGCGTGTCACTTGAGCATGCATGTGCGTGTGCAAAACGTGGTCCCTGGCACGGCCTTTGGGTACACACGCACGTACATAAGACGGTCGCGGTTCAACCAGGATACACGGATGTCCTGGGAACTTGGGCATGCAGACCTAATGAGACTTTAAAGTTAGGATTAGAGTACAATTTTCGTAGTTAAACCGTGGAAAAATAGATCTATATCATAGGATCTAGCCTGACAAATGAATTAGGCAAGGACCATGGACCCTAAAGGCAGAGCTAATGATCTAATGTCTAAATGGATTGAAATTAATAAGGACTCCTTGAATC
Organism: Warburgia ugandensis; assembly: GCA_035236585.1. Classification (NCBI taxonomy): domain Eukaryota; kingdom Viridiplantae; phylum Streptophyta; class Magnoliopsida; order Canellales; family Canellaceae; genus Warburgia; species Warburgia ugandensis. Next base: position 52,643,371 of record CP141130.1, read on the forward strand.
CATTCATACCCAGGAGTTTATAAAAGAGACCCAGGGACAAGTTAAAGTGATAAAGGACGCGACTCCAGGAGACTTTGAGGTAGGTGCTCTATCACTACTAGACTTTTTTAAAAAAGAGCCATGATTGTTTTGAGAATGCATGTTTTAAGTATAAGTATATGACTTGTTTAGCATAACTTAATTCAGTGTAGATATGATAAATGCTTTATGCATAGATATGTTTTGCAAATAATTGCATATACATTATGCATAGATATGTCTTTGCAAACAATTACATATATTGCATGATTTGTGAGCATTGAGTTCTTGAAAAATTGCATGTCCTTGAGGGTTACCAAAAGACGCTGGAGTGCCCAAAAGACGTTGGGTAGGTAGTTGTGAGGGCCAGGCAGTTGTGAGGGACCCAAAGAGGACAGGTTTTGAAAAAGGGGGTTTTTGGCTTGTTTGATCGTATATGATTTGGGCTAATACGCTCGTGGGCGCTATGCCGAGAGGTATGGGGTGGCCTCCCAGCCTCTACCACTATTAGGTGGATGGGTACCACGCCCAAAAAGGGCATGTCCCTGCTTCGACTGCATGTGGTACAGGGGGCTACCACTGGTGTCATGGCACTGGGTCGAAGTGTCATATGCTCCGTGGAGGTATATGACCCTGTGTCCCTAGGTACCTGGGGACCACACGGCGGTGAGGTCGTGGGCATAGTTGGACCCTATGGTTTGAGGATTTACTTGCATTGCATATGGCATGACATGAGGTTGGTCGACCATACCAGATATCCATGAGTTGGATTCAGTTGAGCATCTCATGCATATCATTATGTTTATGATATATGATACTTTCGACTTGGATTATGCTATTTCTTTAAGTCCTCAGTATTCCGATTTGACAGTGGTTTTTAATATCGATATTGAACATGATTGATTGAACATACACATGTTTTAAAGAGCATATAACATAGCATGCATTGTAAAACTAGTAGTGATAGACTCCTACTGAGTATAGTATATACTCACCCTATCCTTAACATTTTTTAGGATAGTTCCACTCACAAATAGAAGACGCCTCAGGAGATATTAGTGCTATGAGCAAGTGAATTAAAAAGGAGACAATTATATATGTAAGTAAACTCTCTACCCTTTGGACATGTATTTGTATTTATTTGAGTTGAATTTGTGTCTTTGTATTGGATATACCTAGGGGAAAACATTTATGATTTCTAAAGTTTTTCAAAAACTACTTTGGTTGTTGTGAAAGCAAATGACACTCGGGGTTTTGAAAATGAGTTTAAAAACAAAAGATTTTTCGCTGCATTGCATGGTTTTTTTTTATAAAATGGTTTTCAAATAGGGATGCATCCCGCCTTAGGAATTAGATATTGCATTTAAAAATGCATGAGAAAACCCGGGTCGTCACAGTTGGTATCAGAGCCCGGTTTTATCCTTTCACAGCTAGTCCAGCATGTCCAAGGGTCATAGACAATAGAGAAAATCAAGAAGTAGTATGAATTGAAGAAGTAGAGATGACTACTTCTGTTTGAGGATTACAATATTAATGCACAAGGCAGTTCACCATAAATAAGTAGGTGAAACACAGCTTGGTTTAACAAATAATTAGGAAGAGGATAGTGCAACCCTTATCCAAAATCTAGTCTAAGACAACTTAAGGATTGTTGTGTGGTGCAAATATAAAAACTCATATATGAATTATATTATGATAAGGACGATGAAGGAAGATGATAGTGGACTTGTTAGTAGAGAGTTCTGACATGCAATAAAGTAATCTCATCAAAGGTGAGAAAATCAAAGAACCTAGACGGCTATCTTATCATCATAAAGAATATCAGAATATGAGCACACTATCACAAGGGATATGATATGAGTGTGATAAGGGATGTAAAAGATAGACTTTGAGAAGAATTTTGATGATAATCTAAGAGGAGTGAGAATGCAAGATAATACTAGGAGATAACCGTGACTCGTACTAGATCACAAAGGTATGGATCCTGAAAGGCTTAGCTCAATCTTGGGTACCTTAAATTAGAGTCTCATGAATAGTGAAGTGATATTGAATAACAACTACATGAGTATTATGGAGCAAAACAGAAGATGTATACAAGTGACATACAATGTGATTAAGAGAAACATAACACGAATATGATAGGGAAATAAATTCAACTGAGTTATCAAAAGATTTTGATGATAATATTAGGGATGATAATAGATTGATCCTAACATGAACCTATAAGAGAAGAATAGCATGATCAAAACGTCAATGCCATTATTAAGACATTGTATGAATTTTTGTGAGGCTATAGGCAATTGAGGATTTCAATGATCTTAAGACGGTGTAGAATTTCTTAGAAGCATTTATTTTATCATATCTGTTAAGTAAAGGAGTAGATGCAGTATCAATTATATGCAACAAAGCACATGAAGACATTGATCTAGGAAGACAAAAGTGAGGATTTTGAAGAAAAGAGAGAAAGAGATAGAGATGTAACTACTAGTATTCAATATTCAAAAGAAGAAGATCATGACTCTATGAATATACATACAAATATTTCATCTTGAATCCCATAGGAAGGTAGATCAAACAAATGTAAAGGAATAATACTAGATGAGTTGGTGATCTTATTGTAAAAGAGTATAAAAGAGAGAAAGCATATGGGATTTAAGACTTTGAGTAGAGTATCGAATTTCAAGAAATTATGCAAGAAATCTTCGAAGAGGAATGGTGACCAACTAGAAATTAAATTCTACAATGGTTTGATGTCTATATTGCAATTAGATTCTTATCGGATCCAGTAGCTTGTGAGGAACACCAATGGATATAAACCATAAAAAGGAAAAATTTGGTGATATCCCACCTTGCCAATAAAATATATTGAAAAAGGAATTAAGTCGGGACAGTGACTTGCCCATTTAGCAAGTAGGGTACTATCAAGGATCAAAATGGAGGTCTTACTATTATAGATTGGAAGACCAAAAATCTTAAGACCATTATTTAGTCATTACCTTTAGAGTACTATTGACTAAATAAAGGTATCCCACCCTGATTAATCAAGTATGTTATTATCTATGAGTTAGTAGTCAAAGTTATATACTCAGAGGGATATTATAAGTATTTGAACATGTGTTTTACCTAAAAAGAAGTTACTTGTTAGACTAAGTCATTTGAGGGTATGAGGTCAGTTGATTAGGCCACATCATGGAGTTGATTAGAACACATCATGGAGGAGCTACAAAGAACAATAAATATAGTAACAACTGAGACAGAAGCAAAAATAAGGAGTGATCTCCACTAGTGAGACATATTTTTCCAAACCCAAATAGATAGCATAACAAACCATAGAAATCACTGTGGGTTTGAAAGATGCTGTTGACTAGGATTGAAAAGAAAGGTAGATAAGTACTGATCACTTTAGAGACCCTTGAGCTTATGACAAAGATATATCTGGACAGAGATCAACAGGTAATCAAATAAATTCTCTTTCTATATGTCTACGAAAATGTTCCATGCTTACCTGAGTGTTTTTCAAATTTGATGATTTAATAGCTTCAGCATAACTTGATGTAGTAGTTATTGAACGAGAACTGCTATTATAAGCTAAGTATGAGGAGGCACTTGAAGGATAAACTTTGAGGAATTGAGAAAATCACTACTTATGAGGATACCTCTTGACAATACAGACTGCATGATTGACAATAAAGCCTTGATAAAGGATTGCACAATATATTGACATAGGGGATGGAAGGAGAAAAGGTGAGATGGCTAGCACACTATAAGGTGAAGATTTAATGTTACATTGCCTTTAGACAAATAGTTAGTTGTTATGAGCATATACCAAGTACAAAAAAAAAAGAATCAATTGAAGGAATTTCCTAAGAACTAACCCTACCGGATTGAGTATAGAACTTTTGGACTGAAAGGTTACGAAGAAAACCATCAAGCAAAGAAAGGACAAAGAGGATGATGACAAGGGATTCAACCATGACCTAGTAAGGGTACTCGGTTATGAATAAAAGAGTTTTTGTTTTGCATAAATGGGAACATTATTGGAAATCCTAATGACAAATTGATGTAAATAGTAAGATAAGGCCTCTGGACGAGAACATTTAACATGAGTTTGGATAAAATCTTCACGGAGAAAAGAGTTTAATAAATTCAATAGTTATGATACTGGATATAGAGTTAAGACATTTTACTTTCAGTATATGATAAGGTCCTCGATGGAAGATGCTACTAATTGGCTTTCATGATTTTATTTTGAATGTAACTTTGGTCGGGGAATAAAGTCACATATGGAAAATGACAGACAGTTGAAATTCGAAGTTAATCAAGGGTTTAGCTGTAGAGCACATGATACCATGACAATTGTTGAAGTATCTTGGGGACAAATATAAAAGGTAAGAGGCAAAGTTAGACATAATAGAAAGAAGGTAACTTTTTGTTTTTGGACTTGTGCATGATGAAGAGATCACTAGATGAAAGGCAAGAAGAAAAAAAGGGATTACCCTATGATATTCAAAAACAAATATGAGAAATGAGATAATATGATCTTGAAAGAAGTATGGAGAAATTTATACATGAATAAAGAAGCATGATCTTATGAGAAGACTATCCTATACATGATGAGATAAGTATAGGCATCTAAGGATTTCGAGATAGAAACCGGTATTGTTAAACTAGCAAGTATGGGAGTATGCATTAGAGTACCCAGTGAAAGTGGCCCTTATAGGTAAGGCCTTGTAGAAGGAACAATAAAAATGATAAATTGAGGATAAGCCTAGATTTGATTCCTAAGGGGAGAATGCATTCACCAAGAAGTTATCTAAGAGACAAAATACCTTGAAGATGATAATTTATGGAATTTCGAGGACGAAATTCATTTAAGGGGGTAATAATGTAATGCCCGAGCAATTTACGGTATTTTTAACAAAAATTGGATATTTTAAAGGACATGAACTGCGTTAAATGTTTCACTTTATTTAAAATAGTTAATTAAGGATTTTTTTTAAAGGAAACTTGGTACCATTAGATTCTACTCGAAAAATGGAATCCAACGCCTCAAAAATCACCCAAAACAGAGTTCGTATGAAGAAGTTACGGCCGTTTAAAGATAGGGGTATTTCTGGAATTTAAATAGAAAAACGAAAAAGACGAAAAATGCAGGGGGCCGTTTTGATAATGGCACCCCCTGTCGTCTTCCTCCCCAGATTTTTCCAGAAACCCTCAAATCTTGATTTTTCCAGAGGGATCTGCCATCGCCAAGGGCGGCACCTCCATTGGCAGCACCGCCATAGTAGGGCTATAAAAAACCCCATCTCCCCCTCTCAAAAACACAATTTTCTGGCAACTTTTGGACTGGGGTTTCCAGCAAAAACCAGAAACCCGTCTCTCTGTGTTTTTTGGCAACGGCCAGGCCCAAGTCAGGCCGGCCATTGCCATTTCCTATGCCCCCTTTCTCCTTTCCAGTCTTGGCAATGAGGTTTCCCCCTTTCTTCGAGTTTTCCGACGAGCAGGAAGTTTTAGACGGAAATGGGGTTCCACCACGGACGATGGGCATCCCCAAGCTGCCCAGGTAAGCCTGTTCTTCTCTCTCTCTCTTGGTTCTTCTCCTTTCAGGCTAGATCCATGCTGGATCTAGCATTCTCAGACGTTTTCCAGCCGGATTTCCTGGCCGAAAAACGTCCCCAAACTGGCTCAAACGACCTTGCACAAGCCAAGCGTCCCAGGGACGCCTTGCTCCATGTGCGCCTGGGACAGGGTCCCAGGGATGGGCTCCGGGTGTACGACAGTGCGTACACTATCCCAAGTGCGGCCTTCGGGTGTGCGTGCGACATGGGGCACGGGTCCTGGCTCGACCAGGGTGCACGGGGTGCCCTGGTAGCTGAGACGCACTATGCTACGAGGTGCGTCCATGCGATGATGTGCGTCATAGCGTGTCACTTGAGCATGCATGTGCACGTGCAAAACGCGGTCCTTAGCATGGCCTTTGGGCACGCACGCACGTAAGGCGGTCGCGGTTCAACCAGGATACACTGGTGTCCTGGGAACTTGGGCATGCGGACCTAATGAGACTTTAAAGTTAGGATTAGAGTACAATTTATGGAGTTAAACCATGGAAAAATATATCTATATCATAGGATCTAACTTGACAAATGAATTAGGCAAGGACCATGGACCCTAAAGGCAGAGCTAATGATCTAATGTCTAAATGGATTGAAATTAATAAGGACTCCTTGAATCCATTCATACCCAGGAGTTTATAAAAGAGACCCAGGGACGGGTTAAAGTGATAAAGGATGAGGTAGGTGCTCTATCGCTACTAGACTTTTTTAAAAAAGAGCCATGATTGTTTTGAGAATGCATGTTTTAAGTATAAGTATATGACTTGTTTAGCATGACTTAATTCAGTGTACATATGATAAATGCTTTATGCATAGATATGTTTTGCAAATAATTGCATATACATTATGCATAGATATGTCTTTGCAAACAATTGCATATATTGCATGATTTGTGAGCATTGAGTTCTTGAAAAATTGCATGTCCTTGAGGGTTACCAAAAGACGCTGGAGTGCCCAAAAGATGCTGTGTAGGTAGTTGTGAGGGCCAGGCAGTTGTGAGGGACCCAAAGAGGACAGGTTTTGAAAAAGAGGTTTTTGGCTTGTTTGATCATATATGATTTGGGCTAATACGCTCGTGGGTGCTATACCGAGAGGTCTGGGGTGGCCTCCCAGCCTCTACCACTATTAGGTGGATGGGTACCACGCCCAAAAAGGGCATGTCCCTGCTTCGACTGCATGTGGTACAAGGGGCTATCACTGGTGTCATGGCACTAGGTCGAAGTGTCATATGTCCCGTGGAGGTATATGACCCTGTGTCCCTAGGTACCTGGGGACCACATGGCGGTGAGGTCGTGGGCATAGTTGGACCCTATGATTTGAGGATTTACTTGCATTGCATATGGCATGACATGAGGTTGGTCGACCATACTAGATATCCATGAGTTGGATTCAGTTGAGCATCTTATGCATATCATTATGTTTATGATATATGATACTTTCGACTTGGATTATGCTATTTCTTTAAGTCCTCAGTATTTCGATTTGACAGTGGTTTTTAATATCAATATTGAACATGATTGATTGAACATGCACACATTTTAAAGAGCATATAACATAGCATGCATTGTAAAACTAGTAGTGATAGACTCCTACTGAGTATAGTATATACTCACCCTATCCTTAACATTTTTCAGGATAGTTCCACTCACAAATAGAAGACGCCTCAGGAGATATTAGTGCTATGAGCAAGTGAATTAAAAAGGAGACAATTATACATGTAAGTAAACTCTCTACCCTTTGGACATGTATTTGTATTTATTTACAGTTGGACTGTGCTGTGACTGGATAGACCTAGGGGAAAACATTTATGATTTCTAAAGTTTTTCAAAAACTACTTTGGTTGTTGTGAAAGTAAATGACACTCGGGGTTTTGAAAATGAGTTTAAAAACAAAAGATTTTCCGCTGCATTGCATGGTTTTTTTTTTTATAAAATGGTTTTCAAATAGGGATGCATCCCGCCTTAGGAATTAGATATTGCATTTAAAAATGCATGAGAAAACCCCGGTCGTCACACATGCGCATCTTTCCATGGTTGATTTTCTTTGTGTTTTGCTTCTAGCCTCAGTGATCAAAAGGTTATAAATCTCTTGTAGTGATGGACAAGAGATAATAGGCTTTAGTTCATCCTTACCTTCTTTTAATTGTTGGCTTCATTATTGTTGTTCTCTAGTTTTGTTTCACCTTCTTTTCTTACCTTTAGGTTTCATTCACAACTTGATTTCATTCCCTAACTTGATTCTCTCCCTTGGTTCACACTAATGGAACTTGTTGGAGAGCTTGAGACTTGAGATTGAATTCAAGATTTAGTGTTTAGATGTTATTGAATCATGCACACCACTTTTGTAAACTTCTACATTCAATTAAACAAAGTTTGTGTTATGTGTTCCTTCAAGTTCCATGCACCCTCTTCCCATTTCATGAATGCTTTGATTCATTAATGATGCTATTTGAATGTCTAGTCTAGATTTTGTTCATTAAGCATGTTTAACTAGAATGTTTAGATCTTGTTAGATTCATTGATCATGTTAGTTTCTTTTAGTTTAAGCTTATGCATGTTCCCAATTCTAAGTTCTTTTAATTCCTTGATTAATAATAATAAAACCCTTGTGGCTAGGGTAATTCATCTAAATAAAGTTCCAATTGCATACAAATCTATGAGTTAATTTAGTACACATCAAGAACTGTAATCCCTAAGAATGGTGTCATTACCAAGACCAAAAGGAGTAGTTCACCTTAATTCCTTAATATTTATATCCACCTTAAATCAACAAGACTTTAGATGGGATGAAACTTAGGTTTGGGACCAGTTTTAAAACAAAGGGTAAAAGGATTCAAAGGTTTCAAATTCGAGTAGAAGTCTTCAATGAATGTTGGACAACTTCTCTTTTGAGTGTATTATTTTCCATTTTTCCTTTCTCTTCATTCATAATTTTTTTTTTCTTTTTCTCTCATTGTATTTCTTTGAAGGAAAGCTCTTTGTAGATACTTTGATGCTTTTCAATTTCTAGGCTTTTGATATTTTTGAACTTTTTCTACCATCTCTACTAAATTTTGAATGATAGGAAATGGATATTTAATTAGGTTTTTGGTTAGGTAGATAAGATAAACCTTACTAAGAGGCATAGAGGATCTAACTAGTGGTATAATATACTAAGCAGGCTTCATGTCTTTGGACTAAAACAAGGGTGGCCAATATCATTTTCTAGGTTTCTTAAAGCCTACTAGATTCAATAAATGTTTAGAAAAGTTAGTACTCCCATTGGTGATTCTTGAAAAAGGACAAAACAAAGATACTGGGATCTTTCAAAGTTGATGTTCACTAAGGAAAATATGGAATTATATATAATCGTTAGTAAGATGATAGTCTCTAATACTCACAGGGTGTGAATCTCCACTGACTTTCCTCAGGATCTCTAAGTCATATCTATATATCTATCTATCTATCTATCTATCTATCTATCTATCTATCTATCTATCTATCTATCTATCTATCTATCTATCTATCTATCTATCTATCTATCTATCTATCTATCTATCTATCTATCTATCTATCTAAGCTATGCATTATGTGTGAGTGTCTTCCAAGATTTAACATCATAAATACTTTAGAATATGAATAAAATGTAGAATTAATCATATAAAAGTCTATCAATAAGTTAAAGTAGGAGAAATACTAAGATTCAGAAAATTTGATTCTCATCATAATAGAAGAACTTACCTTCAAAACTTTAAAACTCAATTTATTTATTTTTTTAAAGGAAAACTCAAAATTCCCATGCTTATCTACACCCTCTAACCTAAGTCCCTAATTCTTTGAAACACAGGACTCCTATATGCTAACTAGGTAATGTAGAAAAAAATGAGATGTTGAAAATGCTAAGTTTAACATCTTCAGCCAAACATATAGTGTTAGAAGGAGGATGAATGCATGCTGGACTCATGATAAATACAAATGTCATGGATCATGCAATGGTGGGTCCTAATCAACAAGATCTTGATAAGTGTTCAATTTTGAATACAATAGGTACTCCATGCATTATAAATTATAGGCATTATTCTAATTTTTTTTGGAATCTCATAACACATTCATTTCTGAAATAATGATTCAAAAGTTTGATTTTTGATAGGTTTAGAAGCTAATCTAGAGTAAATATGTGAATAATCATAATTTTCTAGGATTTAATTAGGGCTTTTACTTTTTTGTAGGTGTTGAGAAGATGATCCAATGGCCGAAATCAAGAAAGATAAGATTTGAAGATCATGATCAAAAGAGAGCCAAAGTCCTAAATTTCATCATTTCAAAGCTAAATCAAGGTTCAAGATCATGTTAAAATAAGCAAATAAAGTTCAAGGAAGCAATTGGAAGCATCAAACATAATTAAAAGGGCCATGCAGAAAGCCATACAATCCCATCCCTTTTGACTAAAAATTGGAGCCATGAATGAAGTTTCCTAGTCTAACAAGGAAACTTAAGGAAGTCAAGCTATTTAAGCCTTGAAGCCAAAGGACTTAGCCATTGAAACCATCAAGCATTAAGCCATCAAAGTGAGCCACAAAGCCACATGAGAGCCATGCCACATGGAGTCATACTATTGGAGGAAGATTTAGAAGCAATTATCATATGTTAAATAGCAAAATTCAAGGGATAATTAGAAAGGAATTTGGGTGATGATGAACATAGTAAGATATGCACGCATAGGTGGACCAATGAAGAGAGAGACCAAAGACTAATTTCCTCAATTTTCTCTTTCTTTTCCCCCTTCTTTTCTCTTTCTTTCCTAATCATTATATTACATAATTAGAAGGGAGGAGTTCCATGCCACTTTCCTTGAAATGTGATGCCTCCCCCTTCTAATTCCACCTACTCCACTTTCTAAATCCATTTCCCACTCAATTACCTCATCTTCCTACCCCTTTCCTCCATCTCTCTTACCTCATTTTCCACTTCTTTCCTTCCCAACATCCAAGATAATTAAGGAAAGGGATTTCATGCCTCATCTTAGGTGAAATTCAATGCCTCCTAATTCCTTGAATCATATTTAGAAAGTCTACTTCTTCCACTCACCTAACCTTCTAATCTTCTATCTCCAATCACCACCTAACTTTGCTACCTTGTGTCTTAGATCTAATATCCTTCTTCTTCCTATGATAGGGCCTTAACATATTGGAAACCCAAAAATCTATATATAACCAAGGAATTCAATGAAATTTTCATGTAAGGGAGTTGCTTCTAACTCCTTGAAATAAAAACACTTCTAATTGGAGATATTCTTAGGGTTTTGGACTTCAACACTTTAGCTGCTTCTTCATTGTCTTCCAAAAAATTTTCCTTGCTTTATTTATTTAGTTTCTTCACTTCAATTCCATGTTGGTACCTTGATTTAGTTTCTTGATTTCATTGTTCCATCATCTAGCTTTACTTGTTAGTTTTGTTACCTTAGTTTCTCTTTTTTTACTCTTTCTTTGCTTCTACTTCTCTTGTTTCTCATGCTTAAGTCCTCAAGATCCAAGTTATGTTTTCTATGGTAGTGAAAGCCATTAGAAACAGTAGCTTGAATATCTTTTGTTTGCCTCTTAATGTTCTCTTGTTTCTTGCTTGATCATCTTATTTTTCCCTTATCTATTTTCTTGTTCTTTGTACATCTTTCTCTTTGATTTTATCTCCTTGAATTCACATGCATGATATCTTAGTGTAGATTGGGATCATTTAATAATTTTTAATCCTTGGTTTGACGTTGAGATTTTGATTAAAAATAGTGCATAATTTCCAGCCTTGTTATCTATGTACATGGACACGACTTTTTTATGCAATTTCAAGTCAATGAATGAACTTGTTTTAGGGGCATTGTTATTTCCTAATTCTAGAATTAAAGTACTTCAATTCTTGAGTGTTGTATTCCATGAAAATTTCTAGCTAATTTTATTTCCATGCCTTACTTGATTTGAGTTTCCTATACACCATGTGCTGGCGTTTTTCATCTCATGTTTTATGTGCAATGTCCAGCAGTCCATACACTTTATTTGCTTAAAATCTTAGGAACCCTTTAATTATCTTAGTTAGTTTCATAATTAATTTGATTATTTTTCATGTTAGTTAGCTTTTAATTCTTAATTTTTGGCCATCTTTCACTCTATGAACCATGCACACACTTTCATGTTCATGTGCGTTGTGGTTGAAGTTCATGTCTAAATTGATGGTTGATTCTTTGCTCACTCTAAGTTTAGATTTAGTAGTCACTTGTTTTGCATTTTCTAATTTAGTTTAGGAAGTTTTAGGTTTGGGAAAGTGTTAGTTTAGGAAAGTTCATTTTTTAGTAAGATTCCTTAGTTTATGTTTCCTAGATTCCTTCATTCTTGTTTTGCATTAGTTTGTTTTATTGAACACATGTTAGTTAGAAAGTTTCTAATTACATTGCATATCTTTATTTTTAGAAAGTTTCCTTTAGTCCATGTTTCTAATTTTATGCATGTTTCCCATTTCATGTTATTTAAATTCCTAATTGAATCAGAACCCTCTTTCTTTGGCTAAGATAAGCAACTCAAATTAGATCCAATCAATTGAAAATTCCTCATAGGATCAACCTCTCTTGCATGCAAATTATTACATTGAATTGTGTTATTGTGAGTAATATTAGAGCTACACAAGTTTTTGGCACTATTACAGGAGAATCGCAAGATTTGTGGTTGGATCTTTTTCAGATTGTTTATCTTTATTCATAGTTTTATGTTATAGCATATTAGGATTTTTTGCATCATATCTAGACATTTTGCTAATTCCTCACAAATTCACCATCTTTCTTTATTTTGTGTAAGAGAAATTTAGTAAGAAGAGTAGCGGCAATCCTGTGGGCTAAAGCTTCATCAACTTAATTACGATTTCCTTGCTTTCTTAGATTAGGTTTTTGAGTGAACTTATAGTGTGGCTCTATTGTAATTTGCAATTTATTACTTAATTTCAAATGGGTTATAATAATATAGGGCAAGGAGGTGTATGGTGGCTTACACTTGATCTTCATAAAAACCCCCACTGTAAGCTTCTCTTACTCTCTTTTATTTTCTTGGTAAAATTGCATTTAGTGTAATTTGCATATTGATTGGTAGTGTAATTCACATAGATTTGGTTCATTCATTATGTTTGTTGCATCTTATTTAGGAATGTTGTATTAGATTGCACCTATTTAACAAAGGTTACTTTTTTTATATAGCATATAGGTAGGTATTACTTTTCCTTTCTTTATATTGCATTACACATTTACTGCTTTATTGTAGATGAAACATAGTGATAGTAAGGGCATCACAGGAACCCTCATAAGAGAAGGACTAGATTTCATCATCAAATCCTTGGCCCACCTAAGTAATCAAATCAATTCCTTATATGTTCACAATCCCAGCCCTTGAATCTTAATTTAAAATCAAGTAGCAAGAGACTTAGGGTATCAAGCTTGTAGGACCCTTTTAGAAGGAGGAGATCTATTGTCACTCTAGTTGCTTTTAAGCATCATGGTTATAGTGGGTATCCAAAATCCAAGTGATTTTCTCGCACCTTTCATTGATGGTGGCTAAGGTCTAAATGCCTCCTTCCATGAGAATTGTGTTAATCATTTAGAGCAGAACCAAACTAGCAAGCAGTAGTCAAGTTTGGATAAAAGAAGAATCTACCTAGATCTAGGTCTAAATGTTACCACCCTACAGATTAACAAAAATTATCAAAATAACTCATTATCAAACCACTAGGATTGATTATGCATCATATAGAGTTAGCAATCACATTTACAGCTAGGTTGCATCATTTAAATAGGTTTCTATCTTAGTGCATGCAAGGTCATCGATCTCAGAACACTGAGTTAGTGCCATTAAATCTCGAGATTGAACATACCCATAGGGAAGGGGGGTAAGAAATCAAATTCCTAACCTAATGGCTAGTCCATAGGTTGTAGTTGAGCACAAGGCCATAAGAGATTTCTATGCACCACTCCAATTAACTACCCCATCAGGTGCCATATTTCCATCACTAATGTAGACCACTTTGAACTTAAACCTGGAGTCATATTGTTGCTCCCAACATTTTATAGTCAAAAGAGAGATGATCTATACCTACATATCAAGGCATTCCTTGCTATTTTCACTACATTCAAATTTTGAAATGTTTTGGGTGACTTTATTAGACTTAGGTTATTTCCCTTGTCATTGAAAGATAAGGCCAAATAATGTCTGAATTCTTTAAAGGTCAATTTTATTGCCACATGGGACTAGTGGTCTAAAAGGTTTTTAAACAAATTATTCCTTCTCAATAATACTAATACCCTACATAGGGAGATTATCAATTTCAAGCAACAAGATGATGAACAATATTATGAATATAGGCAAAGGTGGAATGATTTTGCAAAATTGTCCCCACCATCAATTTGAGAAATGGCAGCAAGTTTACTACTTCTATGAGACACTTACACCTCAAAATAGACAAATGGTAGATGCAATTAATGGAGGGGTCCTCATGTTGAAAAATGAAACAGAGGTTGGGAATTTTTTCAAACTTTAGCTGACAATTCTTAGCATTGGGAGTATTCCAATAGGAGAGAGAGAAATACTCAGCCTTAAAAGAAAGGTGGCTTGTATGAAATAGGAGTGACCTCAGATATGTCATATAAGCTCAACTCCTTGGATGGATGAATGGACAAGGTGGAAAAATATGTTCCAGACAAGGACTGCCAAACTAGATGCTATAATGGCCAATAATGCATTCATTAAACCTGCACAAAAGGTTTGTGCTATTTGTTCTATCCTAGCACATTTAACATCAACTTGTCCATCTAATAGTGTACACTAGATATCTTTTAGAACAAGCTAATGCTCTAAACACATATGGTAACCTTAGCAATAATCCTTATTCTAAGACTTATAATCTAGGATGGTTTAGGCATCCTAATTTGTCATGGTCTAAGAACAATTACCAGGGAGGTCCATCCATGAATCCCCTACAAAAAAATTTCCTAAGACTTCAGTTCCCTAGCAGTCACCTGGTTTTTAGCATCCTCGGCAACCAAAGAAACCAATGTCCAAGGAAACAATGCAATCATTTATAGAGAAAACTTTAAACACCAGGATGAGACTAGATAGGATATCAATGAGAGTAGATAAAGAAACAATGTCAATTCTCAAGATATTGCCAAATTAGAAATGCAAATGAGCCAATTGTCATCTACTTTGAATAAGAGAGGAAAGGTTTAGTTTCCTAGTCGGCCTATCTCGAACCCAAAGTGTCATTTTGAATTAGGGTCCAGTTCATATACCCAAAGACCCCACGAGCAAGCCAAGTCTATAACTGCACTTACGAGTGGCTGCGAGGTTGATAACAAAGTAGGGCAGACTATAGTGTGGGTACATTATGTACATAAAGCACCATTCCCTCAACTTTTGAACAAGGTTAAGAAGGAATAAATTTCAATGAGATAATGGATGTGCTTAAACATGTACAAATAAATATTCCATTACTTAATGCAATTAAAGACATTTCTGCTTCTGCCAAGTTTCTTTAAGAGCTTAACACACAAAAGTGCAAGTTGCACAAAAGAAAGCCTTCCTCATCAAACACTTGAGCACTTTAATCTAGCACCAAGATCCCCCTAAATTTAGAGATCCAAGTTATCCTACTATCTCATGTGTTATTGGAAACCATGTCATTAAAAAGGAACTATTAGATTTATGGACTAGTGTAAACCCATTGTCATATTTTATCTATGAGCAACTAAGGCTCAGTGACTTAAACAAACCAATACCACTTTTTAGTTAGAAGATAGATTAGTCAAAATTTCAGATGGTATGGTTGAGGATGTTCTAATACAGGTGGACTAGTTTTTCTTTCCTATAGATTTTATTGTCCTGGATACCCAGCCTGTGTGAGACCACTATAGTTAAATCTTGGTCATTCTTGCATGTCCATTTTGACAACATCCAATTCTATCATCAATTGTAGAAATGGTGTGATGAAATTACCCTTTGGCAATATGAAAGTCCAGTTCAAAGTTTTTAATGCTAATCATTAGCATCGAGACCTGGATGATTCCTATGTAGTAAATTTAATTGAAGGTCTACTTCAGGATGCTAATCCACCATCGTCTATCCTAGACCCACTAGAGGCATGTCTCACTCACTTTAACTATGACTTTGATATAGACAAATCTTGTAAAGACATAAATATTCTTTTAGATGCTACACCTATAATAGATACCTCCAAATGGGTACATTTAGTGTAACCACTTCCTCCTTCCAATTTTGTCCTAGTACCATCTATAGAGAAACCAACCACATCGGTCCTCAAGCCATTACCTAAAAATATAAAATATTCTTACTTAGGACAAGATGAATTCTTACCTATAATCATAGCTTCAAATCTAGATGAGACATAAGAAGGTAAGCTTCTTGATGTTCTTAGAGAACATAATACAGCCTTATAGTGGAACATAGTGGACATTAAAGCTATTAGCACTTCTATTTGCATTCATAGAATCCATCTAGAAGAAAATGCTAAAATGCCTAGGGAAACATAGAGGAAACTCAACCACAATATGAAAGAGGTAGTGAGAGACGAACTACTTAAACTCTTAGATGTTGGTGTCATCTACCGTATATCTAATAGCACTTGGATCAACCCAGTTTAGGTTGTCCCAAGAAGTCTAGAGCCAAGTTAATTTGAAATGACAAAAATGAGTTAGTACCCACTCGCATGACCACTGGGTGGAGATTTTGTATAGATTACTGAAAACTGAACTCAGTCATGAGAAAAGACCACTTTACTCTACTGTTTATTGACAAATGCTAGAAAGGTTAGCTTGTCATAATTATTACTGCTTTCTTGATGGGTACTTTGCCCTATTTGGACTTCACTTACTATCGTATGCCTTTTGGACTTTGTAGTACATCATCTACTTTTCAAAGGTGTAAGTTGAGCATATTTTATAACATGGTGGAGATATTCTTAGAAGTATTTATGGATGTTTTTTAGTTTTTGGTTTATCATTTGATGAATGCCTACACCATTTAAAACTTATCCTTGCTAGGTGTTAGGAAAAGGATTTATGTTAAACTGGGAAAAATGTTATTTCATTGTCATAATGGCATTATTCTAGGCCACATCATATCCCATAATGGTATAGAAGTAAACAAAACTAAAGTGGATTTAATCTCTAACTTTCCTCTTCTAAGGACGGTGAAGTAATGTCGCTCATTTTTTTAGGCCATACTTGTTTTTATAGACAATTCATCGAGGATTTAAGTAAAATTTCCAAGCCCCTATATAATTTATGTACAAAGGAGGTAAATTTTGACTTTGATGATGATTGCATGAAAGCATTTGAGTGTCTAAGGCTGAATTTATTATTCAATCATCAGATTGGAGACACCATTGAAAGAATGTGTGATGCTTTCGACTACTCAATCGGGGCTATTTTGGGGTAGCATATTGACAAACTTCCACATATGATATATTATGCTAGCAAGACACTAATGATGCTAACTCAATTATTCCACTACAGAAAAAGATTTGTTGGTAGTTTTTTTTGCCATGGATAAATATAGATCTTACTTACTAGGTCCAAGGTCATTGTCTATGTCTTATTTTTAAGAAGGATGTTAAACCTAGGTTGATTCCATGGATACTATTACTATAAGAGTTTGATTTGGAAATTTAGGATAAAAAAAGTTTAGACAATTTTGTAGTAGACCATTTATCCAAGTCATTTGTAGAGTCTACTAATGAGAATGTACCTACAATAGAAACATTTCCATATGAACAATTGCTGCACATTTCCCAGTTGCCTCGGCATGCATATGTAGTTAATTATCTTGTCACAGGGGATGTAATAACACCAATTTTTGTAAATTGATTGAAAAAAATTAATTTAGTCTAAATTTCAAAAATTTTGGGTTGGAATATTAGGTTATTGGAAATTATCTTTTTTATAGAGATTAAAACATAATTTAAAACTTATAAATTGTGAATGTACTCAAAAAATCGATCGAAATGACACTAAGTACGTTCAATTCTGAGTTAAAATGAAAAATCCCTAATTTTCTTCATTTTTATGAATAAAAAGGTAAAATGGTAATTTTACCCATAAACTAGATCTAAGACATCAATATTTAGAATGTAATTAGAAATACGATTCCAATGCCACTAAGTACTCTCAATTCTGAGTTCGGGAGAATAAAACGGAATTTTCTCAATAAGAAGGCAAAATGGCCCTTTCACACCTCCGTGGGACCCACAAGGGGCCCACAAATGAATCCAACGGCCAGAAAATATGTAATGAGTGGTAAAACTACTACTAGCTAATAGTGGAGAAGGAGGTGGTAGTGGAGGATCCAATGTTAATTTAATATTCAACAGAATTGAAACATAATTATTATAAGTAATTATAAAAAATTCAAAAACATCTATAAATACACCCCCAAAAATCCTCCAAAAATGTTCATTAAAATTATCACAAAATTATCTTACTTTCCCTAAAAAACTAGATCTAGGTTCATTCCCAAATTTCCAAAAATCTCTTCTTTCACTTTCTCTCTCCTCTCTCCAAATTGGAACAAGAGACTTTAATTCAATTAGGCACTTTGTTCCAAAGCAAATCTCTCCAATCGCACCATCCATATGATCCTATACTATCTTATCTACAAAACCTCAAAAGAAAATTTAAGATCCAATGGTGCAATCAATAGAAATTCACAAAACAAGCGGTTATCAGGCAATCTTATCATCAACGGGATGTTTCTTTAAAATTGGGCTTTAAAACCTAAGTTTTCTCCAATTAGGTAGGTGGAAACTCTTCCCATACTTATTTCATGTTATTTTATGTAATTTTTATTTTTCTAAAATTATGTTTAGGTTAAAAATTAAGGATAAGAACCCTTCATTTCTGTATGATGGAGGGCTCTGATGGAAAATCTAAGCCATCCAATCGGTCTAAAAGGGTAGAAAACCCCTAGGGTAGCTTTTTTAGGAAATGTCACCAAGTTTTGAGCCTTCGATTCAAGAGGAATTGATTGGACAGTCCAAAATGGACTGTTCGGTCTTCTTTATAAGCTCCAGCTCCCGGGATGCCGCAACAGAATGCTGCACGAAAACGCGCCCTATGGGAGTGTCTCTACATGCATGCTTCTGGTCCGACAATGTTTTGACAAAACGTCCGTGCAACAACAACGGTCCCAGGGGAGTGGGTTTCGACTTGCATCCTGGTGACGGGAGCATGGCCACTGCTTCTCTTGAACAATATGGGTCGTCAGTTTTGATGGGCCCAGATCAAATTTGGACCCTCGAAATGACTATGAACTTCAAATTTCAATTACAGAGTCATCTGAACTCCACATTAAGATTAAAAAAAAAAATGCTAAGGAAATCTTGTAATATCTATTTTCTTTTGAAATCATAAAATTGATAAAAATCTTCTAGAAACTTTCCATTTTGAGGAATTAAGCTTCTAATTTTCATGATCTTCAAGATCTGAGATGATCAAATCTTGAGGATCTAATGTAATGATGAAATAATGTTGAAATAAAGTAATATCCATGATTTATTTTGACAAATCTAAAATAAATTGAGAGATTTACCCTTTATGGTAGAAAAACCCAAAAAATACAAAGGGACCCTCTTGATCAATGAGATCAAGAGTGATCAGACCCTTTGGATGAGTTGTATGAATGGGAATATGATAGACTCCAGTGAGATAATAGATTAAATATGAAAAAAACAAATGGATATGATCTTTGGACCTTAATGGAGTAAAAGCCCTAAATGTAATTAAAACCCTTAATCTAAAGGAAAATATATAAGCTCTAATGGTTGGATCATAAGTAAAAGTTTCTAATAATCTTAATTTAATTATTTTACTTGTCTTTTATTTGAGATAGAATGGAAACTGTGATTTAAGTTACAAATTAGGAAGCATGATAGCGTAATTCTTAAATTTTGGCATGTTATGCTCTAAATGTCTTAGATTTTTATAATAGGTTTGTAAATTTAATTATCTTAGGTCCACGATAGCTTGAATTTAAGATTTAAGCACGATTCCATTAGATTACTAGTCAAATTTCATATATTTCATAAATTAGGATCATGCTAGTTTAAGTATAGTTTTATTCTATTAGGTTAAGTTACATTCATAGGAAGCATGTTAGTACAAATAGTTGTTAAATTTATATTGGATTTATGCTTTAAAGTTTATTATTTAATTGTTGTCAAATTTTATTAGTAGATTCAATTGTTAAGTAGTTGTTGAGATATAATGAGCATAGATTACCAAAAATGTAAACTAATGGAATATAGAGATTCATGGACAATTAAGATGAGTGAATGACTTTGACTTAATATTAGTAAGGGCTATAGTTAGTAGGATAATATAAGGATTATCAAATCCTTGGCCCAAACTAGAAGAACAAAAAACCTCATGAATGACATTTTAAATGTTCATGGATTTAATTAAAATCAATTAGAAAGGGTACTTAAGGTTAAAATGCTCATAGGAACCTTATGAAAGGTTGAGCTAGGTCACTCTAGTGAATGCTGAACATGGTGGTTAAGGGGGTTTTCTAATGAAGCCTCTCTCTTCCCTTACCTTCCGTTGAAGTTTGTGAGGTCTAAACACCTCCTTACATGAGGATTGAAGTAACCACTTTGTATTTAGTCATTTAGCTTGTAAGCCTTAATCAATTGGAAATAAGAGCTGTCTAGACTTAAGATAAAATAAGCCATCTTCAACTAGTAAAATATTAACTGGTTGAATAATAATAATAAGAGCATAAAAGGTTAGTAAATTATCTAACCCTAATAAAAATTATAGGTAAGATAAGGATGATCAAACAAGATCCATGGGATCTTGAATGATCAAGAACAATAAAAGAAATAAATACTTTTTGATACATGATATATATATATATATATTGCTTGCAATTTAGATCAAATAGAATAGAAGATCTTAGATAAAATAGAATGGAAGATCTGAACCCTTGATCAAATATGATTCAAGGAAGAGAACCAACATCCTCCTCCTTAGGGATGATCAAACAAATGAACTTAGATCAAAGAAGAACTAGATGATAGAAGATCTAAGCCCTTGATCTTTATCAACAAATATAAATTGTTGATTAAAGGATCTATGAAAGATCAAGATAAAAAAAAGGAATACACAAAGACTTAGAATAGAAAATACTTAAATATGAAAGATTAGAAGATCATTCTAACCATCAGATCTATTGATCAATACTATCTAATGAAGATAGATCAAGATAGGACATAAGATATAGATCCTTCATATCAAAGGACAAGATTAGACAAAGAATATAGATAAGATAAAAAAATATAGGATTATTCAAATTGTATAAATATTAACAGCATGTATGGATTTACAAATTACATACGTCAACTAGGATCATGGAAGATCTGAAGAGATGGATCACTACTTAAAGGTAGGTGGATTTTATGAATGCATCTACATGAGATATACATATTGAATACATGATCTTATGTCTAGAAATGTTGACAAGTGTAATGTAAATACTTGTATTAAATCCCTTGAAAACTCTTATGATCCAACCAAAACACATATGAAATGGTTAAGTTAGAATTGAGGAAAAAATTCTAAGTGAATAGGGAACTGGAAGATATTTCAGCCCTAAGTAAGCATACAAATTGTTTGATACATATGAGAATTACTTTACATACAAGCATGGAGGCTTGTGGTTTTGTTTTAAATGGGCGTATTCCTGGGGATGCTATGTTAGGAGAGTTAGTAAGGTTTGGCCACCCGCTCTCTGAAACTTGTTATAATATGGATACCAAGCCTAAGTGAAGCTAAAAGTCGGGTGGGGCAACTATGGAAGGCTGCCACTGTGACAGCCATGGTCCCCCCATATGGACATGGATATTATGATTTCCACCAAGGATGGTATATGTAGATTATTGGGTAGTTATCCAGGCCCACTGATATGGATTCTAATTGCATGCATAGTAGTCCTTTGAGTATTTTTGCATTATGATGCATGGCATAGTGAAATGCCTTATGATATGGCATGATGAGATGTCAGGTAATCATGGATTACCGATACTGCCCAAATGAGGGAGTATGTCCAGCAGAGTCTGGATGATCTATCAACTCAGTATAAACTGGGTATGATTATTTTTTGAGATATTAACTATTTTTCACAGTTTTGACCATATATATATATACACACACACACAAAGTATATAGTATGTACGTGTAAGGATGTACATATATGACCAAGTAAAGAGATTGATCCATGAGTATGAATAATAGGATTATGAAGTATTAGGATTATACTATAAAATTATTATGCTTCTTGAATCCCCTACCAAACATAGCTTGCTGAGATATTATAAATGTTTGAATGTTTACAATATCTCAGATATAGAGAAGGAGAGTTAGGAGCTCAAGACTGAAGAAGATTTGGGAGAATAATCATTAGGGTATACCCCTTGAAAACATGTATTTTTATTTGAGGGTTTTTATTGTATGGTGAGCTTTGAAATTTGGATTATGTAATTTGGACAAGTATTGTAATGATACCTAAGCTGTACTGTGAACCATTGGATGGATTCTGGAATTTAATAAAAGTATATTCCTTCAATGAAATTTTATCTTGTACAAAAATTCTACTTATGTTATGTATGAAGTGATTACTTTGGTTTCTCAAAACAAGTTCTAAAGAAAAGAATTTATGTTGCTTTGTTTTGTGAATTTTTTTTACTACTAAGGGCCCTGCCTTTGAATGTATTACAAAATATGTTACAAAAACTGGGTCGTCACAGTTGGAGGGCAGCAGTAATGCACACACGCTTAGTGTGTGGATGCATCCACCTACAGTGAAACATGATAGAAAATGCCTCGTACAGTGTAGCCACAGCGATGTAGTTCTCAACTGTATAAAGCTACAACATGCACTAACCCACATGTAAATCAAACATCACCTATATATATATATATATAAGAATATATGAATATTACAAAGACATGAAAAAGAAAAGAGGTAAACATGTCAATAAATACCTCCTTGATTGGGACATCTACTTCAAACTGTTGCTCATCCATCTCCTCATTAGATGGAGCAGTGCAGCTATTGTAAGATGGGGGTCGAGGGGGAATGTCTTGACTTGGACCTTAGAAACCCCAAGGGTCCTTGTAGAATTCATTCCTTACCTTTGCATATAGCTCATTCAACATACTCTCCTTTCATGCTTCCATGCCCTTTATTGGTAAATTTCTTCTAGTTTGGAAGAATTTGGAAGGAACCACGCCACACCCTTGGGTCCTTAATTGGCCAAGATGCTCCTCTTTGTTGCCCATAGCCATATATAGGATGTCCCCCTTTGAATCAAAGCTACTCAAAGTCCCTGTAGTGCCACTTTCCTGGGTCAACTCTTCCTACACATGCAATTAATAGAACACAATGATTTCCATATATATATATATATATAATATAAGAGATGCAAAATATAGACAAGTAAAACCACTTACAATTCTTGATGCAACGAAGGCGGCATTTTCATCAGTAAAGGTCTGGGAGTTATGCCCTTTTGAATGCGCCATTTTGCAAAGAACGAAGCGATCGATGGGATCTATGGTCCTAGCCTTCTATTTCTGTTAAGAGAGACATTACTTTAGAGTTTACATAGAAATGAACTGTCACATATACTTCTTATTCTTCTAACCATGTGTAGCCAATCCTGGAGATGTGGTGTTGCATACGATTGTTTGCATGTACCATATGTCCTTTGATACGCTTTGCCTATATGTCAAAGGAACATCTAATGAAGCACAATGGACTTGAAAAATAGACAAATCAAGCTTTTGGTTACTTCGTAATTACCTCAAAATCTGAAGACAGGTGGGTCTATACAAATTCATTCCATGCATCTTGGCCAATGATGTTGGAATACAACTTAGGGACTGTGTAGACTGTATACAGATCATTAGCATTTAGAAGTATGTACTTCCTTGCTAGATCACTCTTCCATTTCCTTGATTTTCCTAGCCCCATGTGGAGTATTCTTCTTATACACAAGAGACATCAAAAGCAGACTACAAAGTAAAAACGTACATTAGTCTATCAGAACTAAATCAAGATAAGGCACATGTCTCCATATCAGAACTAAAGCAAGCCTTTGCAAACCTTCACCATCTCCCATATTGCATCCTTTATTGATGGTGACACATGTCACCAATCAGTAACTGAGACTAGCATCATGCTTCTGATAGAAAACAAAATTACTGCCCTTTACTATTGAACTATATAGTCTCCCTTATTCCCTTTGACTTTCTCTTAATAATATGCTCCATTTTTGTTGGTCCTCTGTCCATTCTCTTAATGGGCATACTTGTGCTACACTATTCTTCATGATGCTCACTCTCTTCATGCTCCATTTTTCTTGCACAAGTGAAAACAATAGATTTAGAATATCACAATATATATATATATATATATATATTGGTTTAGAAAAGACCACTATCTAGGTGCATATATAGATGGTGTGCATAGATGATCATAATCTAGCATTTAAAAGCATTACAAAAGCCCCAAAATTATCAAAATCTAAGACATGGGTCTTAATAAACTCAATTGAGGCTATCTAGAGTGATCATAATCCATCATTTAGAAGTAGTATAGAAGCCCAAAATTAGCATCATATATAGTAGAAAACGCAGGGTAAAAATACAAATTCAGGCTACATTTTGAATGCCTTTTTGAATGAAACATCAAAATCTAAGATACTGGACTTAATAAACTCAATTAAGGCTATCTAAAATGATCATAATCTAGTATTTAGAAGCATTACAGAAGCCCAAAATCAGCATCATATACATAGAAAATGCATATTCAAGCTACATTTTACTAACATTTTTGAATGAAATATTAAAATCTAAGACATGGGTCTTATTAAACTCAATGGGGGCTATTTAGAATGATCATCATCCAGCATTTAGAAGCATTACAAAATCCCAAAATTAGCATCATATAGTAGAAAATGCATGGTAAAAATACATATTCAAGCTACATTTTGCATGCCTTTTTGAATGAAACATCAAAATCTAAGACATGGGTCTTCTTAAACTCAATGGAGGCTATCTAGCAAGATCATAATTAAGCATTTAAAAGCATTAAAGAAGCCCAAAATCAGCATGACATACAGTAGAAAATGCATGGTAAAAAATGCATTTATAAGGATCATAATCAAGCATTTACAAGGATTAGAGAACTACAAAATTCAATATGGGGAGAAGAGAGCTTAAGTATTTACAAACAAATAAAGGATGGTTCATTAGAACCCTCTTATATGAACTCTTTTGAATAAAGGAGGGTTCTATAGACTGATCATATATTATTTTGAATAAAGGAAGGGTATGAGCCCCGTTATTCCTTTTTGTAACCATTGTGATAATTACTGACCTACTCATCAACAACTAAGTTGGTTATACTAATGCACTACAAATCTCATACCACATAGCACTCCTAATGGTATCTTATTGTGGTGGGCATTGTCATATATATACCAACAACAAATACATGCGCTTTAATTTATCCCCTCATATACAATCAGATTCCACCCACTCAGCCTCCTCACTAGCATCACACACATAATTCATCTCACTCCCCCTTATTAGATCGATTGATGGCATTGTTGTAGTGATTCAAGAGCAATGAATTACTATGTCACCTATGTCATCTTCATCATAGAAGTCCTTGGAGAGGATGATTAAATAGTTGATTATCTCATATCATGTCCATCTTGCACATAAAATACCTGTTTTGCTTGATATGCCAAAATAAATTGGTCATTTTGATTGTCGATCTTATTAAGGTCAACCAATGTCAAGCCAAGGGCATTGGTTCCTATGCTATCTTTATTGTGGTCCACCTAATCGCATGTAAACACAACCACGGTTCTACATGTATAATCCAGTTCCATATCTCCCATTTAACCCCGTAATAAGTGTTGTTAGCTATAATTGGGTTGTTGTCCTTTGAACTTGAAAACAAAGTGGCTTTAGCAACTAAGCTAACACCACTACCTTGTTGTGCTCTTAACTTATCACCATCTTTAGTGTGAAAGTGATAACCTTTAATGTCATATCCAGAATACTTTATTACTTTTGGTCGAGGTCCTATTGCCATCCAACCCAAGCATTCAGAAATATTATGACTAGAGCATCTCGCTCATCTAAAACTTGTATGCAATAATATATTACTTAAAATGATATATAAGCATATATATTATATATATTATACAAATAAATTAATTAATTCTTCATAGACGACTATTCAATTTAAATAAATATCTTCTCATGAAGCCATGTCATGAAGGAACGACAATGCTCATCTTGTAGCCACTTCTCTTTTTGTGCATCTCTTGGATGCTTCTCTTTTAGGAAGTCCATGTGCATACTACACAATGATCAAGGATAAAAATTATATAACATGCCTGATGTTAAACTCCAGTAACATCAATGATTCAATTATTTAATGTAAAAGAAACCACCAAAGAGAGAAAATTAATTACGTTCTCAATGTATGGTTGAACTTCATCAATAATAATATTCTACAAGACATAAAGGTGTGCCTACTCCCATTCCTTACGATCAACGGTCAACACACGACCACTGGATAGAGGTTCACCTACTCTTCAATCAATTAACACACCTAAATGTTTCTTTCTTGGTATTCATCCACTCTTGATAAATACTAAGTGCAAAACTCAGCCCCTTGTTTTGCAATGTATCATTCGGTAATACACCCCTCCAGCCTATTATGATTTCGTACATACCCTTTTGACACCTTTGTGTACCTTTCAAATGGGTACGTCTATTAGAAATAAATAGGTCCACAAAACCTAACTTTATGAATGAGGTGCATGTTAAGTGTACCATGATATCAAAGAAGGATGATAGAAAGATTGTCTCATGCTCACATAAGGTTATCACTAAATGCTCCTAGATTTCTTGTAATTTAAAAGTATACACCAGCTTTTTGTATAAAGCATTAAAGAAGTAGTAGAATTTAGTAATAGATCCTCTAACTATATTTGGCAGTACTGAATGTATTGCTATAGGAAGAAGTTGTTGCATCAATGCATTACAATCATGTGACTTCATCCCCAATAGTTTTAGTTCTTCCATAGAGACAATGTTTCTAAAGCTTGAAGAGTAACCATCTAGAACTTTGATATCGGACAAGATTTTAAACACTATTCCCCTCTCCTCTCTATTAAGCATATAATTTGCTTTAGGCAAGTATGTTCATCAGTTACCCCTATCCTGTGGATGCAATGAGATCCATTCGAGCTGCAAGTCCATCTTTTGTTTTTCCCAATATGTCAAGTAAGGTACCACTCAAGCTTTCACAAACATTCTTCTCAATGTGCGTGACATCAAGTACATGTCACATGTGTAGAGATTTCTAGTATCCAAGTTCAAAGAATATTGACTTCGTCTTCCAATAGCTTCTATAGCTACTTTCATTTGTACAGAAAGTTGCCTTCTTCTTCCCCCATGATACATTAAGGTTCTCAACTTATTCCAATACTTGTCATTTGGTCAACCTATTTGGAGGTCTCCTAGTGTAATAACCCCAATTTTTGTAAATTGATTGAGAAAATCAATTTAGTCTAAATTTTCAAAAATTTTGGGTTGGAATATTAGGTTATTGGAAATTCTCTTTTTATAGAGATTAAAACATGATTTTAAACTTAGAAATTATGAATGTACTCAAAAACTTGATCGAAATGACACTAAACACTTTCAATTCTAAGTTAAAATGAAAAATTCCTAATTTTCTCTATTTTTATAAATAAAAGGGTAAAATGGTAATTTTGCTCATAACCGAGGCCTAAAACATAAAAATTTGGAATGTACTCAAAAAATGAATTGAAATGACACTAAGTACACTCAATTTTGAGTTCATAAGAATAAACCCTATTTTTCTTCATTTTTGGAATTAAAAGGGCAAAATGGTCTTTTCACAACTGTGGGACCCACAAGGTGGGCCAACATTCTGTAAGACTACCATCATGAGTCAAACCACTAGAAGCTACTAGTGGAGAAGGAGGTGGTAGTGGGAATCCAATGACAATTTAATAATAAAAATAAATGAAACATAATTATGACATGTAATCATGGAAAATTCATAAATCCCTATAAATAACCCATAAAATTTCCTAAAATTTTTTCTAATGTTCTTCACGAGGTCCTCTACAATGCCCCAAAATCCCAGCTCAAAACTCCACCTCCATCTTACCCATTTCTCTCTTCTTTCTCTCTCTTTCTCTGTGGGCGTGTCCCCAGACGCACCTGGGTAGACGATCCCGTGTCTGCATCGGGAGCGTCTAAGGACGCATCATCCTGATGAACTAGGGTTTCTACCTAGGAAACCCTAATTTAATTAGCCATGGAATTCTAGCTCACAGATCCAGATCTCCACCGTTGGATCTGTTCAGGCTAAGAAAATCTACAAAAGCGTTAAGGTCCTATGATGATCCACCTCTTGGATCGCCGAAAAACTCAAAACGAAGAACAACCTCAGACAAGGTCACTGTCCTTGGCATATTTTTCACATTTTCCCTACATATCCCACCATTAAACTCAAATCTTGGACCATTGAATATGTTAAGCACATGGGGATATATGTTTCCCCCATATATTCCAATCTTCTTCGGCAACGACGACGGAGAATTCCTTTGCTGTATGTATTTTCGGCATCTAGGGTTTTATTTCTCTCGTACACAGCTTCTTTGGTGAAATTCCTTCACTAGACTAGCACAAGTAGGCTACCCACTTCATTGCCCTTCCATTCCTGCACCTCCCTTAAGTTCTCTATCCTCCAGGTGATCTCCTCGGCCATTGATCCATCAGGAACAACGGATCAGGCAATAGGGTTGAGATCCCCATCTTGGATGGCTCAGATGAAACTTCTGAGCTGTTGGATGATTTCCTGGGGCCCAAAAACCTCAAGAGACGTTATCTTAGCTCTTGATGTTGAGAGATGGAGGGTGATCTGATGGTTTAGATCTAGACCGTCTCACCCATAGCTGGTCACCTCTCTCAGACCACTTGTAATAGGCTGCCATAAGTGTAGGTAGCTTCTGTTTTCTATTGGAATGATCTCAACCATCCATTTATTAAACTAAAATCTTCTTTCTTCAATTAAGAGCTCATTTTAGCTCTAATTTTAGATATGAAAACACTAATGCATTCCTTATGTTATGTAGAATATATTAAAATAATGAGATTTATGTTTCTAATTGTATTTATGTGAGATAATTGCTAAAATCCATTATAACAATCTTAGATCATGCCTAAGATGATCTTAAAATGAAAATCTAATCCTATGGATGGGTCCAGAAGGTGTCAAAACCCTAATATTGATGATCACAGTAGGATTTCTAATCTTCTATATAGGTTTATTTGATAAAAATAGTATAAACTAAAATTAGCAGTTAAAATTGGCTGAAACATTAAAAATGCAATTACTCACTCAATTTAAGTCTGATTTTCAATATGTAAGATGCTATGAATAGATCTTGATGAGGGAACATACTGAACCCATAAAAATAAGATTTTAACCATCAAAACTTTCTGTTAATAAAAAGTACTCTTACTTACACCTTGATCAAGTAGATCCAGGGTGATCAGAATTGGAAATCTAGATCCACTAAGGATCTAATGATGATAAAACAACATGGGGATGGTTGGATTGGATTGATATGAAATAAAACAAGGTGTAGGCCCATAAATGAGAAAATGATCATGGAAAATCTCAATGGATCTCCATGATCGAATGGATCAAGAATGATCAGGCCAATTGGACATATAAATTGAATAATATAAGGTTAAGATCATGTTATTACGATGTTGGATCAAACAAAAACATAAAGGATCAAGGGTTGCATTCTTAATGGAATATCAACCCTAGATTTAGAAGATGGACAAATCGGATGGTTGGATCATAAGGACAACTTGATCATGTGCTTAATTAATTGTCTTTTACAGTAAATTTGATTTAATTATGATCCCTGTCTATTTTCCAATTTTAGTGTTATTATCTTTAATTTCCTAGAATAAGATGTTGTAATATTATTAGTTAATTTCTTTTAATAGCAAATTTAAATTCAGGTCAATACTTTCAATTTTAGCATGATTGTCTTTAAATTCCTTAGAATTATTGGAGTAATTTCTTTTAATTGTAGAATTATGAAAAATACCTTAAAAGAGGTAATTGATGACATATAGATGGACTTCACTAAATACATATACATCATGAAGTATAATCATAGTAAGGGCTATAGTTAGTAAGACAATATAAGGGGTGGATTTTCCATTTCCTTGGCCCAACTTAGGAGCATAATAAACCTCCATGAATGACATAGTAATGTTCATGGAATTAATTAAAATCAAGTAGAAATAAACTTAGGGTTATGAGCTCATAGGACCTTATTGAAGGATGAGCTAAGGCTACCCCATTTCATGCTATTCATCGTGGTTAAGGGGGTTTCTAATAAGCCTCATTGTCCCTCCACCTTCTGTTAACATTTGTGATGTCTAAACACCTCTTTACATGAGAATTGAATTAACCATGTTGGAAATGGCACGTATTTAGTAAACCTTGGCCAACTGGAAATAAGAGGAGCTGTTTAGATTTAGAGATGAATAAATTATCCTTAATCTAGTAAAACAGTAATTGGTTGAGAAATAATAATAAGAGCATAAAAGGTTAGAAAATTCTCTAACCCTAATAATAAAAAAATTGTAAATAAGATAAGGAAGATCAAACAAGATCCAAGAGAGATTTTGGAGGATCACAAACGAAAAGAAAAGAAATATAATGTGGAGTATAGTATTGTTCTATGATTTTACTTATAGTGTAGATTGTGAACTTAGAAGGTTTGAAACCTTGATCATATATGATTCAAGGAAAATTAGAGCATCCCTCATAGGATAACGCAAATACATGTAGAAAGAATATGTGTATAAAGGAATAACTTTATAGTTATAGTTTGATAGATATATGAAACAAGACCATGATGGACAATATGGAGTGAATACCACTTGAGATGTATGAATCAAGACCATGATGGATAATATGGAGTGAATACCAGTTTGAGGTAGGTGGATGTACAAGAATGTATTAAAGATTCATGGGTGGGTGTATATATATATACATGATCTTTTGTTTAGAATTATAGACCTTCATGATATAAGTATACCTGGTACCTTAGAACAATAATGATCCAATCAAATGGTCCAACCAAGTGATTCAACCCCATGATCCATCCAACTAATCCAATCTAATGATCCAATCAAACAATGAGAAATTAGTGAGATGTGTGGACTAAGGAAACCCTAAGAATAGGGCACAGAAAATATTCCAACCTTAGTTAAATAGACATATCGTCTAATATGTACAATGTATTTTACATACAAGCATGGTGGCTTGTGATTTTGTTTTATATAGGCATAGGCCTAGGGATGCTATGCTAGGGAAGTTATGCTAGGGAAGTTATGAGGGTTTGGCCACTTGCTTCCTAAAATGTATGATATGATGGATACCATGCCTAAAGAGAGGCTAAAAGTTGGGTGGACCAATCATGGGAAGTCTACCATTGTGACAGCCATGGTCCTCGCCCATGCAGACATGGATTTTGTTATTTTCACAGCTGGTATCAATGGATTATTATGCAGTTATTCGGGCGCACTGTACAAATTTAGACTGCGGCATATTAGTCCTTGAGTATTTTTCATTATGATGCACATATGATAGGCATAGTAAAATTCCATGGCATGATGAGATGCCAAGTATGATGAAACACATGAGTTCCTGGAGAGAAAATCCCCATATGAGATTTGGCTAAATATTGATCTCCTAAGTGGGAGTATAGCCAGGGGAAGGAACAAATTTTGAGTATTTTCAATATTTTAATGGGTTTACCCTCTACTACATAAATGAAGTATATACTTTATGATGAGATGATCCATGAGTGGATAAACATGATAGAATGATGACTAAGGTATGTATTCTTATATTAGTGAAGTAGTATATTTTTTGTTCCCTACCAAGCATAGCTTGCTAAGATAGTGTAAATGTTTGAATTTACAATATCTTAGATATAGGAAGGAGACTTAAGGATGTAAAGCTTGAAGACTCAGAAGCTACGAGATTGATCAGGGTATTTCCCTTGAAGATTGTGTAATTAGGCTATGTACTTTGTAATTTGGATGTATTTGGACAATGGATTATAATTGTAATACAGGGGTTGTGTAAAAGTGAACTACTAGATCATTCCTGGTATTCAATAAAATTTTATTTTATACAAAATGTCTATGTCTATTATGTACATTAAGATGAGACTTGGGTTTTGTTACAAATGAATTTAAAAGAAAAGAATTTTTGCTGCGTTGTTTGTAAAAAAATAATAATTTTACCACTAAGGACGCCCTGCCTTTGAAAAAATGTATTACAAAATGTGTTACAAAAATTTGGGTCGTCACACCTAGTCTCCTCACTACCATCAAATTCTCCCTTTTACAATGATATGGATGGTTTCTATGCAACCATCTTCTGTGGCCTAGGAATGCCATCTTTTAACCATATTGAAGTCGTGTGATACAAGTTTGGTCATTATAAATAGGACATGCATTGTATCCCTTCACTATGCATCCAACTAAATTACCATATCTAGGAAAGTCGCTTATTGTCCATAGTAGTACAGCCTTGAGGGTGAATGTCTCTTTCTTGTATGCATCATAAGCTTCAACCCCTACTTCTTATAATGTCCTAAAGTCATCGATCAATGGAGCTAATTACACTTTGATGTCATTTTTAGGTTGCTTGGGACCTAATATTAACATAGTTAACATCATGAACTTCCTCTTCATGCACAAAAATGGTGAAAAGTTGTAACAAACTGTTATAATAGGTCAACAACTATACTTGTTACTCATAGAACCATGAGGATTAATCCTATCTGTAGATATTGCAAGTTATAGGTATCTTGGGTTCATCTCCAAAATCAGGCCATGTGAAGTCTACAAGCTTCCATGTAGGGCTATCTAATGGATGGTGTAAATAGTTATCACCCACTCTCTCCTCGGCATGCCATACTAGTTTCTTCACTGTTTCTTTAATACTAAACATTCTATGAAATCTTGGAATAAGGGAAAAATACCATAGGACCTTTGTAAGGACATCTTTCACTAGCCGATCACTTGAATTATTCCTCATCTTTCATCTTGAATGTCCACAAATTGGACATATAATTTTGTCTTTGTGCTCCTTTCTATACAAGCTGCATTCATTGGGACAAGTATGTATCTTTCCATACTTTAAGCCTAGTGCAGCCAAGGTTTTCTTTGCCTCCCATGTCGACCTAACCAATTTGTTCTCCTTGGGCAGTATTTTACCAATGACTTTCAACAATTCTGTAAAACCATGATCTGAAATGCTAAATCTTGACTTCACATTGTAAAGTTCTACCACTGCAAACAACTTGGTATAATCTGTACAACCAACATACAATGGCTCATCAACTTCCCCCAATGCAGTCATTGTATACATCTCGAAACATAGGTGCAGCTGTCCTACTATCTTCACCATCACATCCTACACTGCCTTCTTTTTCATATACACATTCAGCCCTTGTCGAGGGCCTATGAGGTATTTGCTCTCCATGCCACATCTAGGGGCGATAGCTTCCATCAACCCCATTAAAGCACAAATGTTCTCTTAATTCACCAATAGTAACCTTTTTTAGGTTTCCACATATCAAGCATGGACATCAAATTAGATTATAATCATCACCTGCCCCAAGTGCAAACACAATGAACTCTTCTATACCCTCCTCATATTGCCTTGATGATCTTTCTGAACGCATCCAAGCATATTTTCCCATCTTGTCCAAAAGTGTGAAGGCTTTCTACACATGAAAAGATTATAATAACAATAGGCTAGGCATTTAAACAAATACTTGGTGTGTAAAATGTACATAGTTAACATATATATATTTAAAAAAATATTAGCGAAGTCAACATTGACGTCTAGCTAGGATGAGAAATAGTAAGAATGAAGAAAAAACATGACTAATCCTTGCAAATAAATGTTAACACTCATCCATACATAAATATATTTATCATACAAAATGCAAGAAGAATAAGAAAAGGAATTTTATAGCCATAAACATTAAATAAAGTAAACATAAAGAAAAAGTACAAGAAAGAATACTACCCAAATGATATCAACTAAGGAAATACAAGTTCAAGACAAAGTGCATGTAAATCCAACCCAATGTTCGAGTTTTCTTTGAAGAAGTCAAGAGTCAATTCAACTTTAACTTATAAGATATAAAAAATATAAGACGGTTACTAAGACCCATCTTATATAATTTTATTTAAGATGGTTCTTTAAAACCATCTTATATTATTAGAGGAATAAAGATGGTTCTGGGTAACCACCTTAAATTCCTTCAATAATATAGGACAATTCTTATGAACCGTTTTATACTATAATAATATAAGATAGTTTTCCAGAACCGTCTTATATAAAATTATATAAGATGGTTGTGTGAAACCTGTCTTATATGTTTATAGTATATAAGACAGGTAACCATAACCATCTTATATAAATTTTATATAAGACAGTTGTGGTAAAATCGTCTTATATTTGCTGTCTTATAAAGCCCCAACTTTAGTAGTGTTGAGAAATTAAATTGACATGAAAACAAAAAATGCATGAAATTAGAAACTTTCTAAAATTAGAACTTTCCAAATCTAAATATAGAAACTTTCTAAAACTAACCTACCATGCAAACTAAACTTAAACAATGATAAATTGAACTTAAACATGACATAATCTAAGAATAAAAGCATATGATGCATATTTAAAGATAAAGAGTACATGAAATAAAGTAATCTAAAGTGCATGAATTGAACATGTATTTATGTCTAAACTAGGAAACAACTTAATCTAACATGGAAACATGACATTAGTCAACTAATACATGGAAACTTAAACTAAATAGTAAACTGAATAATTAACAGCCAACTAATATGCAGTAATGCAAGGTGGAGTGCACATGATTATTACATAGATTGATTGATGAATTAAAAATAAGAATGGAAAGCATGGTGCACATGATTATGAGATTTATAAAAGGACTAGGATGTAAACTAATCAAAGTAAGATGTATGAATGGAATAGATTGAAAACAAAACAAAAGAAGCTAAAAATCTAAGGGTTCACACATCAAGAACATGTGCATGACCATGTGGTCATGCACATGTTTCAAGTGTGTGATTCACTTGGAATTTAAAGGCAGTCACTTCTAGAATGAAACATAAGATATTTAAGCATGGAAAGGACATCTAACAGCCATGAAAAACTAAATTAAAAGCAACCATAACAGTGAGCAATTCATCATTGAACATAAACTTTTCATTGATTGATGGAATAAAGGTACAAGGGTGGTGCACACCCTCCAAGAGATGTGCACACCCTACTTAGAACTAATTCCAATCCCTAGAATCAACTTCTAATCTATCTTCAATAATCCAAACATCAAGAAATATTGAACATGCAAGTAACCACAAAGGATCTAATGAAAAACAAAGGGGAAAAGATGGGAAAGGAGGTGGGCAAGGAACCTAAAAATAAGAGATGTGCAAGGAACTTGATCTAATGGCTATACTCTCTTGGCTATCACTATATGTGACAACCCGGGTTTTCTCAAGCATTTTTAAATGCAATATCTAATTTCCTAAGGTGGGATGCATCCCTATTTGAAAACCATTCTATAAAAGCCATGCAATGCAGCGGAAAACCTTTAGTTTTAAACTCATTTTTTGAAAACCCCGAGTGTCATTTGCCTTCACAACAACCCAAGTAGTTTTTTTGAAAAACTTCAGAAATCATAAATATTTTTCTCCAGGTCATTCCAGTCACAAACACAGCCCAACCGTAATTAAATACAACTTCATGTCCAAAGGGTTGAGAGTTTACTTATATGTGTAACTTTCTTCTTTTTGATTCACTTGCTCGTAGCACTAATACCTCCTGAGACGTCTTCTATTTATGAGTGGAACTATCCTGAAAAATGTTAAGGATAGGGTGAGTATATACTATACTCAGTAGGAGTCTATCACTACTAGTTTTATAATGCATGCGATGTTTTAAAATCATATGCTCTTTCCAAAACATGTGCATGTCTGAATACTCAAGTTCAACATCGACATCAAAATCCATTGTCAAATTGAAATACTAACGACTTAAAGGATCATATAATCCAAAATCGAAAGTATCATATACATATATATCATAACATCATGATATGCATAAAATGCTTCATGGAATCCAACTCATGGATCTCTAGTATGGTATGGTCGACCAACCTCATATCATGCCATATGCAATGCACATAAATCCATGAAACCATAGGGTCTCACTATGCCCACGACCTCACCGCTGTGTGGTCCACGGGTACCTAGGGACACAGGATCATATACCTCCACGGGGCATATGACACTTCGACCCAGTGCCGTGACACCAGTGGTAGCCCCCTGTACCACATGCAGTCGAAGCAGGGACATGCCCTTTTTGGGCGTAGTACCCATCCATCTAATAGTGGTAGAGGCTGGGTGGCCAACCCACACCCCTCGGCATAGCACCCACGAGCTTACTAGCCCAAATCATGTACGATCAAAAACCTCTATTCAAAACCAGTCCTCTTTGGGTCCCTCACAACTGCCTGGCCCTCGGCACTCCAGCGTCTTTTGACAACCCTCAAGGACATGCAATCTTTGCAAGTACTTAAATCATGCAATGTATACACTTGTCTACAAAACATGTATGTGCATAATATATATGCAATCTTTTACGAAACATGTTTATGTACAAAACGTTTATCACATGCATGTTGAATCAAGTCATGCTAAACAAGTCATATACTTATAACATATGTTCTCAAAACAATAATAGATCTTTTAAAAGAATCTAATAGTGATAGAGCACCTACCTAGCTAGGTCACGCTAACCCTTTTGTCCTCGGAGGCTCGTGATCATGGTTTGGGGAATCAAGGTTAGTTTGACCTATCTTTTATAGGTTTTAGAGTAATTGGTCTTTCTACTTAGGCATTAGGGGTCCATCCCTATGCCTATGGGTGTCCTAAGGTCTTAATTGGGCCTTGGTATCCTCAGTTTCCCAACGTTCTAGTGGCCACGCGCCACCATCCTATTCTAAGGGTCATGCCCACCTTTGATTGGGCCTTGATTATGGATTTTATAGATTTGATGTGTCCGTGTCGTCAACACGGACACAACGCCTTTTGCGGCGCCTCAATCGGAGCTATAGATCTCAAGTTATAAGCATTTTAGTGTCGTATGTACATAGAGTCTTAAAGACAAAAAGACGGAATGCTAGGGCGCTGCGCGTCTGCGACGTGCGCCCAGCTTCCTTAAGTAACCAAAAGATGACCCGCTGCTAGTGCGCTACGCATCTATGGCGTGCGCCTCAGCAGGCACGTTTACAGACGCGCGGTACACTCCGCCCGTTTTCCTCTTTAGCGGGCGCGTCCCTGGACGTGCCCGTTTGGTTTTTCAAACGGAGACGACGTGGAACATTCCGACTGGAACGTTCCGTCGTCTGGGGGACCAGGGCATCCTCAGGACACCTTGGTTCGACCCCTGTTGAACCAGTGCAGCCCAGGGAACGTCCCTGGGTCCTTGGTGGCTCTCTTGGGCTCCGTTTTGCATGGTTTTTCATGCAAAAACTTAGGGAAATTGACCTTGGAACTATGGGGGAGATGGGTTTTGAGCGATCTCGGACGTACCTGGCTCGTTGCTGGGTTTTTCTTCTTGTTTTCCCCTTTAGTTCACTGCTTCACGACTGGTTTTCTCCAACGTTTTGGGCTGCCATTAGAGGCACCCAAGAGCTCTATTTATAGAGCTAAGAGAGGGTTCTGGAGGGGGCTCTCGCCGCCTTTGAATGGCGGTGGAGAAACCTCCAGAATGGCGGTGATTTCTCCTCCAATCACTGCCATTCTAGAACCCTCTAGAGGTTGAAGATGACGGGGTGCCCGTATCAAAACGGGCCCTTGTGTTTTTCTGGTTAAGTCGTTTTTGTAAAATTTACAATTTTGCCCCTGAACTTCAAAGGGCCATATCTTGCTCATTTTAACTCCGTTTTGGGTGATTTTGGTCTCGTTGGATTCCTTTTTCCAAGACGCATCTACTGGTACCACTTTTAGGACGAAATTTCTGGGTCTAGTCAAGGCGACTAGTGAAATGACCAAAATGCCCTTATCTTTAAAACTGAACTTTTCATGGGATTTTAATATTACAAAAATTGGTGTCATTACATTATTACCTCCTTAAAAGAATTTCGTCCTCGAAATTTCATAACTTATTATCTTCCAGGTATTTGTCTCTTAGATGATTTATTGGTGAATGCATTTCCCTTTAGGAAGCAATTCTAGGTTCATCCTCAATTTATCATTTCCATTGTTCCTCTTATAAGGCCTCACCTATAAGGGCCTGTTTTTGCTGCGTACCCTGATGCAGCGCCATACTCTCGTACGTGCCGATTTAACAATACCATTTCCTAGCGGTACTTCATCTATCTTGAATTTCTTAGATTCCTATACTTATCTCATCATGTATAAGATAGTCTCCTCGTAAGATCATGCTTCTTTGCTCATGCATATACTTCTTTCAAGATCATATTATCTTATTTCTCCTATTTTGAATATCATAGGATAATCCTTTTCATCTAGTGGTCTCTTTCATTATCCACAAGTTCAAAAAGTTACCTTCTTTCTATTATGTATAACTTTGCTTCTTACCCTTATCTCCAAGATACTTCAATAACTAATATGGTATCATATGCTTTATAGCCAAACTCTTACTTAACTTTGAATTTCAACTATCTGTCGTTTTTCATATGTGACTTGATTTCCTTAACCAAGGTTACATTCGAAAATGAAAGCCAATTAGTAGCATCTTCCATCGAGGACCTTATCATATACTGAAAGTAAAATGTCCTAACTTCATATCCAGTTTCATAATTATTGAATTCATTAAACGCTTTCCTCTGTTTATCCAAACTTATGTCAAATGTTAATGGTTGATTCATCATCATGAGTCGTATGTTTCTCATCTAGAAGCCTATCTCACTATTTCTCATCCATTTGTCATTTAGGATTTTCAATAAGGCAAAAAGTTTCTTATAACCGAGTACCCTTACTAGGTCATGGTTGAATCCTTTGTCTTCATCCTCTTTTCCCTTTCTTTGCTTGATGGTTTTCTTCGTAACATTTCAGTCCAAAAGTTCTATACTCAATCCGGTAGGGTTAGTCCTTAGAAAATTCCTTTAGTTGATTTTTCGTACTTGGTATATGTTCATAACAACTAATTATTTGTCTAAAGGCATCGTAACATTAAATCTTCTCCTCATATTGTGCTAGCCATCTCACCTTTTCTATTTCCATCCCCCTTGTCAATCTATTGTTCAATCTTTTACCAAGGCTTTATCGTCAACCATGTAGTCTGTATTGTCAGGAGGTATCCTCATAAGTAGTGATTTTCTCAATTCCTCAAATTTTATTTTTCAAATGCCTCCTTATTTTATCTTTTAAGTGCCTTCTCATACTTAGTTTATAATAGCAATAATTCTTCTTCAATAGCAATTATATCAATTTGTACTGAAGTTGTTAACTCCACAAGTTTTACAATACTCAGATAAGCATAAACATTTTCTTATTCATAGAAAGACTTTATTTGATTACCTATTGATCTCTTCCCAGATACGTTATAAGCTCAAGGGCCTCTAGAGTGATCGGTACTTATCTACCTTTCTTTCAATCCAAGTCTGTAATATTTTTCAGACCCAAAGTAATTTCTTCACCTTGTCATGGTAGCCACTAAGGTTTGAAAAACCTTTCACATTGGTTTAGATCACTTCTTATTTTTGCTCCTATCTCAGTTGTTACTATATTTATTGTACTTGTAGCTCTTCATGATGTGGCCTAATCAACTTCATGATGTGGCCTAATCAATTGGCCTTATACCCTCAAATGACTTAGCCTATCAAGTACTCAAGTCTAAAGACTTATAACATCTTTCTGAGTATATAACATCAACCACTAACTCATAGATATTAACATACCTGATAATTAGGGTGGAATGCCTCTATTTAGTCAACAACACTCAATGATGGTCTTAAGATATTTGGTCTTCCAATTGATGATGGTGAGACCTCAATTTGATCCTTGATGGTACCCTACTTGCTAAATGGATAAGTTACTGTCCTGGCCTATTTCCTTTTTCAATATAACTTTATTTACTCATGTAGTGGCAAGGTGAGATATCACTAAATTTTTCCTTTTTATGGATTATATCCATTGGTGTCCCCTATAAGCTAATGGATCTTGATAAGAATCTTATTGATATCAAACCATTTTAATTTCTAGTTGGTCTCCATTCTTCTTTGAAAATTTCTTATCGCATAATCTCCTGAAATTCGATACTTTTACTCAAAATCTTAAATCCCATATGCTTTCTCTCTATTATACGTATCTTTGCCAACTCAACTATTATTATTCCTTTGCATTGGTTTGATCTTCCCTCCTATAGGATTCAAGATGTATATTCATAGAGTCATGATCTTCTTCTTTTGATTATTCAATATTCATCGAATACTTATGGTTACATCTCTATCTCTTTCTCTCTTTTCTTCAATATCCATTTGGTCTACCTGGATCAATGTCTCTATATGCGTTGTTGCATATATTTGATACTGCATCTACTCCTTTACTTAACAGATATGATAAATTGAATGCTTCTCAGAAATTCTAAACTGTCTTAATAATGGCATTGACATTTTGGTCATGCTACACTTCTCTTACAAGTTCATGTTAGGATCAATCTATTATTATCCTTAGTATTATCATCAAAATCTTTTGATAACTTGGTTGAATTCATTTCCCTATCACATAATATGTCACCTGTATGCATCTCTGGATTTGTTCCATAATACTCAAGTAGTTATTATTCGATAGCTCTTTACTCTTTATAAGACTTCAATTAAGGTATCAAAATTGAGCTAAGTCTTTCAAGATTCATACCTTTGTCATCAAGTCATAGTTATCCCTTAGTATCATCTTGTATGCTTATCCCTATTATCATCAAAATTTTCTCAAAGTCTGTCTTTTACATCTCATATATCACATCCTTGTGATAGTGTACTCATATTCTGATATTCTTTATGATGGTAAGATAGCCATCTAGGACTTTTGATTTTTCTCACCTTTGATAAGATTACTTTATTGCAGGCCAACACTATCTATTAACAAGTCCATTAATCATCTTCATTCATTCATTCTCATGACAATATGATCCTTATATGAGATTTCATCTTTGCACCACTGCACAATAATTCTTATTTCCTATAATTCTTAATAGGATTCAAGCAATCCAATATCTAAGTATTTGCTAGGACTATCTCCTTTTTCACCTATGTGTTTATGGTGAAATGTCCTGAGTCATTAATATTATAATCCTCAAACCAATGCGGCCCAGGGAACGTCCCTGGGTCCTTGGTGGCTCTCCTGGGCCCCGTTTTGCATGGTTTTTCATGCAAAAACTTAGGAAAATTGACCTTGGAACTATGGGGGAGATGGGTTTTGAGCGATCTCAGATGTACCTGGCTCGTTGCTGGGTTTTTCTCCTTGGTTTCCCCTCTAGGTCACTGCTTCACGACTGGTTTTCTCCAACATTTTGGGCTGCCATTAGAGGCACCCAAGAGCTCTATTTATAGAGCTAAGAGAGGGTTCTGGAGGGGGCTCTCGCTGCCTTTGAATGGCGGTGGAGAAACCTCCAGAATGGCGGTGATTTCTCCTCCAATCACCGCCGTTCTAGAACCCTCTAGAGGTTGAAGATGACGGGGTGCCCGTATCAAAACGGGCCCCTGTGTTTTTCAGGTTAAGTCGTTTTTGTAAAATTTACAATTTTGCCCCTGAACTTCAAAGGACCATATCTTGCTCATTTTAACTCCTTTTTGGGTGATTTTGGTCTCGTTGGATTCATTTTTCTGAGATGCATCTTCTGGCACCACTTTTAGGACCAAATTTCTGGGTTTAGTCAAGGAAACTAGTGAAATGACCAAAATGCCCTTATCTTTAAAACTGAACTTTTCATGGGATTTTAATATTACAAAAATTGGGGTCATTACACTATAATAGACTTGTAGCCTTTAAATTCAAGGATCTAAGGAACAAAATAAATAGAAAAAATCAAGGGAATCTAGGAACAAAACAAAGGAAACAAATCATGGAATCAAAGAACAAAAGATATCATGAATACTAAAGCAAACAAGTAAGGAATCAACAAATAACTAAACTAACTTTTGAAGAAAAAACCAAGGAGAGAAACAACTCAAGAATGAGGCATGGAATGCTAGAGAGATGGGCTGCCAAAGAAGACTCACGTTGAGATGCTGAGGAGGGAAGAAGGGTGGAGACATCCTCTTAGGAGGGGGAGTTCTCCCCTTCTCCCATCTATATGCTTCAGGTGAAACTCCTCTAGATGTTTTATATAGTTTGGGCACTTTCTAAAGGCAGCCTATTGGGTGTGGAAATAGAAGGGTAGTGGCATGTAGAGAATGTTCAACCTAGGACAACTAATTGGACATCTAAGGGAGGAAGCAAGATGGAAAGAAGGTGGGAGACTTTGGGAAAGTGGGGGATACCACTTTCTTAGGAGGGTGCATCTCCCACTT
Source organism: Warburgia ugandensis (assembly GCA_035236585.1). Taxonomy (NCBI): domain Eukaryota; kingdom Viridiplantae; phylum Streptophyta; class Magnoliopsida; order Canellales; family Canellaceae; genus Warburgia; species Warburgia ugandensis. Next base: position 52,685,816 of record CP141130.1, read on the forward strand.
TAAAGAAATTGTGCTAGGTTTTAAAGATTAGAAGGATATGGGGATAAGATGGAGAGAGAGGGAAAGAGAGAGAAAGAGGAAAGTAGGAATAGATGAAAAGTAGAAAGTGAGGTGATTGGTTGGGTTAGAAGGGAATTAGGAAGGTGGGAAGATTTGGGAAAGTGGGAGATGCCACCTTCTTAGGAAGGTGCATCTCCCTCCTTGGTGAAATTCATGGGTGCTTTGCATGGTGAGGTGGAGAGAGAGAGAAAAACATGGGGAAAAGGAAAAAATAAAGTGGGTTCTTTGTATTGGTCCACATGTACGCTTATTTGTCTTGATTTTTAATTATCCTCTTGAAAACCCACATTTTAGCTTCAAATAATTGAGTTAAATTCTCCTCCAATAATATCAATCCAAGTGGGTTGGTTTAAGTGGCTTTGAAGACTTGCTTTGAGGGCTCATTTTTCTTGGCTTCATGGTTCAATCCTCTTAGCTTTGATGGCTTGGCTAAACTCCTTAGCTTGTCACCTTCTCTCATGGCTTCCATGCAAAGGTGGTGAAAATGTATGTCTCAAGCATGGGCCCAATTTAAGCACCTTTAGCTTCTTCAATTCCTTCTTTGCTTGCTTTAAAGATAATCTTGATCCTTGATCATACTTTGGATTTAGGCCTTCATTTCCTTAGGTTTCCTAGTTAGACTAAGAAACCTCATGAATGGCTCCACTTTCCATCTCAATTACCCTCAGCCATTGGATTACCTTCCCATCACCTACAAAAGATAAGCAATCATAATTAAATCCTAGAAAAATATGATTATTCATATACTTACTATGAATTAGTATCTAAACCTACAAAATATCACACTTTTGAAATATTAGGATAGAAATGCAAGTGTTACAATTTTTAACCAAAAACCCTAATTTAATGCTATAAGTTATAATACATGGGCAACTAATTTGGTGCTTTTTATACAAATTTAGACATTCATCACACCCCCTACAAGCATTTTGCTAGTCACAAGCAAAACATACAAAAAATTATGAAAACAAAATGGTTCTTGTTTTCATAGGTACTCATGATTGCATTTGGCACATCCAACAAGCCCTTAAACACCTAGTGGATGAGTTATGCCTCGTGAGGGTTTGCTATGAATATAACCACAAAATTCCCAAATTTTTTATGAAAGTCATTTACTCATCTGAGTAAATTTTCTCCTATTCAGCTCATATTAGATACCTAAATTTAGCCTGCTAATAAAGATGACTAAAAAGGTTCAAAATCCTACCCTTATCCTAATGATATCCCATTATTTCATTAACTTTAGAAGGTGAGTGTGATAAAGCTAGTATATCCTTGTCAATTTTAAAGTCAAATAGAACCTAAATTACCATCCAAATGTATGCTTTGACTTTGATTCTCACAAGATATACTTGTCATTCAAAAAGAAGTCACTTAGAAATGGGTACAAATCTCACATTTATATGTGAGTAGGATGTTGTACACCAATTCCAAAGGTCTCACATATTTTATACAAAAGAACAATAACTTAGAAAAAATGGCAATGGTCTCATGAAAGGATATCAATTACTAAGACTGTTACACTCTACTAACCTTTCTTCTCATTCATAATCATATCAAAGCCATACTTCTCTTAAGATCAAGTTAGGACTTCTAATAATAAGAAATATAGGCTTAGGTAAGGGTTATCAAAAGAATGGGTATAAAGATAAATAAAAGTTGTCTAGATAATATGTAAAGGTCTTCTATTAGTGTATTCACAACTTTTTCATTTTTCCTCATAAGAGTGAACATTCTTCGTTTTCATTAGTTATCTTTTTCTTTTGCTTTTCACTTGACTTTATGTATAGCCTTTTTGAACTTTTTCTTCCTTTTAACTTTTTTCTTATGTTCATTTCTTGAATTGTATTGTTCGTACTTTTCCCAAAGATGTTCTTCAATCTTCTCCACATATTTCCAAAATAAACAAGTAATGGATATATTATAGGGGTTCAATATAAGTAAAGCTTAATTGGCTAGCAAAGAAAAGGGCTATATTTTAAAGGATCAATGGTCTTACTAGTGGAAAAATAACATAGGGAAGGCTAAAGGCTCAAGGTCAACAAGAATGGCCTATATTATTTATTAGGTTTCATACCATAAGCTTAAGAGATATATGGTATAATATTTTGTGATCTCTTAATAGTTGACTAAGATGAAGAATAATGAGACCAACTAAGAAATAATGTCTGATGAAGAAAATTTTGAATTTATGTGTGACCCTCAGAAAATAAAGAATGGCTTAAAACTCACTTGGCTTATAAGTCTCCACAAATCTTGTTCAAGATTTCTAAGTTATATTTTCTCTTCAACATAAACTATATATGTAGCTATTTGTGCAATTAATATTTTGAGTTTAATTTTTCATGAAATACTTTAGAAAAAGGATAAAATCATAAACTAATTGTATGCAACTCTATTAATAAGCTACAGTTCAACTGACAACTAAATATTTATAACATTTGAATTCTTATCTTTATAAAGGAACTTATCATAAAAAAAATTTATTTTATTTTTCAAAAATATAAGAAAGCTTAGAAATCTCATGCATATCTACACTCCCTAACCTAAACTAAACATTGTTCTCAATGTTTAAATACAGGACACCTATATGATGAATGGGTAATGTAAATCCTAGTGATGCTAAGTTTAACGTCTTCAACTAGAATAGCCTAATATACCTTAATCTAGACCTTATTAGTTTAACCTAACTTTTCTTAAACAAATCTCGACCTTACATGTTGCAAAGGAAACAAATCACATGGATGGTATTACTGTGGCATTGAGGTATTGAAAAAGGATGTCAACATTGAACCCATGATGATTTACTCCAATATTCTTGATAATCATGGTAGGGTTGTTCAGGGTGGTACCATGTTAGTTCTTCTTGGTATGGTTGATATCTCGAAGACCATGGCTGTTTGTGCTGTCTGGCACATCCATTTTGATAGTCCATCTTAGGATAGTAGTTATTGCTAGGATATGTGAATTCAATGGTTGCATCCACTGGTTCCTAATAATATTCATTGTATGTGGATCTTGATAGCCATGAAGAAGTGGAATATAGAAGTTCATAATAGGCATATCCATTATGGTACTGAGGTTGTGCAGCAGCTTGCTTATAAGCTATCATCCTAAGCAATTGACTTTTCGTACTATCTATCCTATCCATCAATGTATCAAATCTATCAACTTTATCCCCTTCTTGATAGGCCTTTGTTGTCAACTTCATATACAACGAAACAAATTATTATATACAACGAATGAGTACTATCTTTTTTTTATGGAAAACCCTAACTATATGATGCAACCTAAATACTAGTCCTAAGCTAACTGATGCACAATCAATCCTAATAGCTTGCTAATGAGTTGAATTGATGATCTTTAATTAATGTGTAGGGATGTAGTGTTTAGACCTAAATCTAGACAGCACATACTTTTATCTAAGCTAGACTACAACTAACCACTTAGGTTTTGGTCTAAAGTGGTTAATACAATTCTCATGTCAGGAGGCATTTAGACCTCAACGGACATCAATGAAAAGCTTGAGAAAATCTCTTAGATTTTTTATATTCACTATAACCATGACGCTTAGAAGCCACTAGAGTGACAATAGACTAACTGCTTGTAAAGGTTTCTACAAGCTCAAAAACTCTAAGTCTCCTTGTACTTAATTTTAAATTAAGGACTAGGATAACCAACATATAAGGATCAATTTTAATTACCTAGGTGGGCCTAGGATCTGATGATAAAATTGGGTCCTTATCTTGTGGGGGTTACTTTGGGGCTCTTACTGTCATTGCGATGCATTCCACCACAAAAATTTTAAACATGCAATACAATACAATAAAGCAAACTAATGCCTAACTATATGCTATCTAACAAAGGATCCATACCTCAATGGATGAGACACTATAACCAGATGGCCTATGCCTTGGTTATAGTTGAGCTTAGGCTATCCCTTGTTAAATAGGTGCAACAACCCTAAATAATATGTAACAATTATCATGAATTGTAATGTCCCGAGCATTTTACGCTATTTTTGCATCCATTACAAAAATGAATTGGACATTCTATATGAAATTAACTATGTTAAATATTTTATTTTATTTAAAATAGTAAACAAAGGAATTTATAAGAAAAATTAGTACCATTAGATTCTACCCAAAAAATGGAATCCAACGCCTCAAAGAACGCCAAAAACGGAGTTCGTATAAAGAAGTTATGAGCGTTTAAAGATAAAGGGCATTTCTATAATTTATATGTAAAAACGAAAAAGGCAAAACAAAATGTAGGGGCCATTTTGATAATGACACCCCCGTCTTCTTCCTCCTCTAGCCGACATTCCAGAGGCTTCCACCACCGCCTCTATAGGGCGGTTCTGGAAAGGATGGCAGATCCGCCATTGGCAGCACCACCTTGGCCGGGCTATAAAAACCCTCTTCTCCCTCTTTCCCGATCATCTTCTTCTCCTCATTCGCCTCTTCTTCTCTGGCTGGTCAAGTTAGGTTTTTGATGTGCAAGGGTTCAGCATGGAAAAGGGTGCATCACAGGCAATGGGTCCTTCCCAGATTGCCCTGGGTAAGTCCCCACCTCTTTCACCTTCCTTTTCTCTTCTCCCAACCCAAATCTTCACCGGATTTGGGCATTTTCGGCTCGGAAACGCAGGAGAAAACTGGGTAAAATCCCAGCTTTTTGAACCAAGGAAAACCCCAGGATGCAGTGCATGACACACATGAGAAACATGCCTCCTGGGGCGACCGGCACATGCGCGTTGCCTGCGGGTACAGTCTCGGCTCAACCGGGACGCATGGGGCTTTTCGGGAGCCAAGACGCACGCACCTGGCGCTCTGAGGATGCGCTCGCACGACAATCTCTAGAACGCGCACAAAAGAGCATAGCTCAGGCATGTGCGCATGCACGTGAGGCGGTCGTGGTTTGACCAGGACACACGGGCGTCTTGGGAATTGTGACGCGCGAGGCCGCATGGACAAATTTGGTTCATCAATGATCGTGCAACGCTAAAAATGCAATTTTAGGAGCTGTAGGACTCCAATTGATGATCCAAAAGAACCGTTGTGTCCATATTGATAATACGGACCTAATGAGACTATAAAACTTTGGATCATAGGACTATTCTACATTATTAGAGCCCAAAACTTTAGAGATCTCATCGATCTACACGATCAAAGATGATCAAACTTCATAGATTAATTCGTTGGGTCTAATCTACTCTAAATTTCATCTATTAACCTTTGAATTATAGATTTGACTATGCAAGTCAAATGTAAACCCATTCGAAGCATCAGGACAGGCGATCTGACCAAAAAGGCAAATATAGCCATTAATCTAGAGATCTAAATAGTGATTTATAAATAGATAGAAAATGATGTGGAATCTTTGTTATCCATTCATATCCAGGATTTTATAAAGGAGACCCAGGGTCAGGTTGAGTAATGAAGGATGCGACTCCATGAGACATCGAGGTAGGTAGTCTGATACTACTCTGTTTTCAAAATGCATTCCAAATTGAGTTACCTGTTTCTATTACTATAAGTAGTATATGTTTTCAAACCATGCTGTTCTTATATGAGTTTACGGATTTATAACATTAATTACGGTACTAGCATGAGTAGAGTTTATGCCATGCTTGCATACTTTGAAAATAAATGCATAAATTGCCTAATTTATGTTGATTTGAGATTTGGACTATGTATGTTTTTGGGCTATTGAGCCTAGTGGGCACTATGCTGAGGGGTATGGGTTTGGCCTCCCGGCCTCTACCACCAAAAAGGTGGATGGTATCGCTGCCATAAACGGCATTGTCCCTTCCCTGACTGCTATGGTAAACAAGGACAACCACTGGAGGTGTTCACGGCACCCTTTCGAGGACATATCCATAGTCGCCGTGGAGGCTATGGTGGACTAGTCTTTAGATATCAGAGATACGCGATCCAGAGGAGTTCTGGTCGCGAGCGTAGTGGCCCTATGATTTCATGAGATTGATATGCATATAGCATTGAGATGGTCGTATATCAGTACTCGTGACCAATTGGCGTGATGTGTATGCCGAAAGACTACTGTGCATGATACTAGCATCTGCTTGAATGATGACTATTTTAAGAGTTTTATGATTATTATATTTGACTCACTGGTTTGATGCATTTGATGAGATCTTCGTATCTGGATCTATTGATTTCTATTTCATGATTTTGATCATATTATACTTGATTATGAGAAAGGACTCCATGATTGAAATTGCATTAAGAAGCTTATGTTTTATGCATAACTATGCATGCTTATACAAAAAGAATCACTGATGTTTTACATGAAAAGCTCTTGGAATCCTGCATGTTCCCTACCGTGTTTTCAAAATAGTAGTATCAGATCACCTACTGGGTATGAGAAATACTCACCCAAATACATTATTTTTCAGGATAGCTCCACTCATGAGTAGAAGAAGCGTCAGGAAATGTTAGTATTACAATCAAGTAAATGAAGAAGAGACAAGATGAATGTAAGTAAACACTCTACCCTTTGGACATGTATCTGTATTTATTTACAGTTGGGGTGTGAGCTGTGACTGGATAGACCTGGGAAGACATTTATGATTTCTAAAATTTTCAAAAACTACTTTGGTTGTTGTAAGCAAATGGCACTCAGGGTTTTAAAATGATTTTAAAAGAAAAGATTTTTCACTACATTGCATCGTTTTCATAAAAATGGTTTTCAAATGGGGATGCATCCCGCCCTAGAAATTAGATATTGCATTTAAAAATGCATGGGAAAACCTGGGTCGTCACATGAATCATCCTATTCTATATGAATTACACTACCATTCAAATGCAATTATACTAGAAAAATAAAATAGAGATAAAATTATGTATAGTGTAGGTTTCAATGATGATCATCTGTGGGCCACCTTGCCCCATACTTGCCCTGCATTATTACAACTCATTCAAAATTTAAATAAAATGCAAATTACAATGGGCATCACCACAAATTTCACTCAAACTCGAATCTAAAAAAAGAAGAAGATAAAACCCTATTCTATGTTAATGAAGCTTTGACCCACAGCATCACTGCCTCTCCTTTACCGCATTCCCTCATACAAAAAAAATAAAAATAAAATTATAATCAATTATGAGAAAGTAATAATAAATGCAAAAATTGATGAATGACCCTAATCTAATGCACCCTAAACCTAGACTAGAGGTAAATCATCTAATAAGATCCACTACACAATTCCATTTCAATTCCCCAATAATGGGAACAAAAACTTGTTATGATGTTTTAAATTACTTGCAAGCACAAGAAAGTAATATCCTTAATTTTTAGTATAAATTAAGAAATTACAAAATAAATTAAATTAAAATTTTATAGATGGAAATTTTTTCTTAAAACTAAATAATTTGAAAGTGCTCGTCGATAGGATTCCAAAGCCACAAAGAACACAAGAAACGGAGCTCAAACGAGGGAGTTAGGAGCCGTTGAAGTTATAAGGGCATTTTAGTCATTTGGCAGAGACGTATAACACAGGGGCCCAAATTGATAATGGCACCCCCGTCTTCCACACCCCTCTACCAGGGAAAGAGGTGCGAAGGGAAGAGTTTCTCTTGCCCTAGGACGCTAAGGCTTATATCTACCTCTCCCCAAGTGCTAAAACGCTCCACCTTGAGCGTTTTCACTGAGTTTTACTCAAAAACCTAGCCTCGCAAAGTTCACATTTTTTGGAAAATAGAACTTCGGCAACGTCCATCAATGGCTAACAAAGCAAGGTAAGCCTTAAACCCTAATTTCTGTATTTATTAAATAGGAAAAATAAATTAGAATTTCATTTAAATCAGGAAAAATCAAATTTTCCTGGGAACTCTGTGCACGCTACTATTGGAGCGTGATTTCACGGATGAAACCACATTTGTTTAAAAATTTGACCATTCATCTAGTGCACAAGAGACCCAAGATCATACCCTTTAAATTTGGGAGAGATCCAACGGTGGGTTTCTCCAGAAAACATGAAAACCAGTACCTAGGGACGTTTTTAAGAACTTGGGAAAAACTGTTTAAAAAACATGGTTTTTGGAAAAAATCAATGCAAAAGGAGGGCATGAATGAATTCTAGAGGAAATTTTGAGAAAAATTGCACAAAACGGATGTCTGTAGGCTTGCTGGAGACGACCAAAATCTGGTCGTCTTCTCCGGTGGCGGCGACCACGTCGGCACCCTAGCGCTGACACCGGGACGCCTAGTAGCACGCCCCAATGGGAACGGTGCATGACCGGCAGTCGTCGCGCACACAGCGGTGACTACGCGTGCCGGAGCCCCCACGTGGGCTGTCTCGGAACGTCGGGACGCACGACGTCCGGGCGACCGTGACGCACGCAGTGGTGCGTCACGGTACTGAGGACACACGCGGCGCGTCACCGTGATGTGTCTCGGTGTCGGGCATCTTCGTGACGCCGATTTACACTGGTATAAATCGGCAGAAACTAGCACCGCCGGTACAAACCACCTTACGGTGGTCGGTCAGCCCCGTTTTGTGTATGTTTTCACTAAAACTTGATTTTTGGGAGCTAGAAGAGTCCAAATCACGATCCGAAAGAGGCGTTGTGACCGTATTGATGACGCGAACCTAGTTTTAACTTAAAAAATTATAAATGACCACTTTTAATTTAGAAAATTTTTAAAATAGTGATGTGACATGTACAGGTGCACTTGAATATACCAGTTAAGGGGATCATTAGCAAGCTAAGTGGTCTCACATTGAGGTAGGTGACGAAAATTAATGCTTTGCCTTGATTTTTAAACCATGCATAAACATAGCATCATGCGTGATTGTGTTTTAAATTGCAATTATTATTTACCGTAGATTTCATGCGACTTTGAGTACATTATGATTATTTCAAATTGAAATCTTTTATTGAATAAACTCATGACAAATGTTTTTATGAGCATGATGGTAATTAATTATGCTCAAATAGAGACTTATTTCTTATTATATATTGGAAATATATGGATTGACATGGAATTAAGAATAGAGGCTTATTAGCTGGTCCTTTTATAGGCTAACCCCAGGATGAGGGGCATGTCTTGGAGATTTCGAGCTATGAGTGCTCTTGAGTTTTAGCATATTCATATGATTTCTGTGTTTTATATTTAATGAGGGGTGCTCTCGTCCGGTGGGCGTCATGCTAGGAGGGATAGGGCTGGCCACCCACCCTCCGAGATTGTGATGTGATGATATTGTGATATGATAGACACCTGCCTATAGATGGCATTCGGTAGGGGTTTGGTAACATGGATAGTCCACACTACCGGTCTGAGCCTTTCCATGGGGACAGACGCTAAGTCTCCAGTTATGGTGTTGACAGAGAGCGGCAGTGGTTGATACCCATGGAGGGTTGCCACTGCGGCATGATGGCCCATATTCTTATTATGTGTGCTTGTATGATGAGCATGGTTATGGATGGTATGCCTGGGTGTGATGATACTCAGAGGTTGGCTATGAGTTCTTGTGATCAGTGATATTGATTCATGTCATGCTTTAACTCTGTGAAATGCATGTTTTAGCATATGGAGTAAAGTGGCATTTATATTGGCATGATTTATGATATTGCTATCTTTATAAATGATAGACTTTTATTTTATCAGTACTGTTATTCATTTATTTTATTTTATTACATTAATTGTCTATGTACCTACACAAGCGATAGCTTGCTGAGGCATTGCTTTGTTTTGCAATGCCTTAGATCTTGAGTGCGATAACAGGAAAGGCAAGGCTGTTGAGAAATCGTGAGAGCTGCGGAAGATCCTTTTTCTTAGAATTTTAGACAGTGATGTGAGTTAATAAACAGGATTGTCATTTGAATTTAATAATGGACTGTATACTTTATATTTTGGATTTGATTGAGATGTTTAGACATATCTTAGACATTTATATGGGATGTTATGATGGATAGACCCTGGGCCATATTATTATTGTGTTTTGGATATTTATTTCATTTAAAATAAAGGCGCCGATTTATTTGACATTGATTGATACGCATATTGTTTTAAATCTATTGTCATAAAAATTTATTTATGTTTTAAATTTATATGTATGCCATTTTGAGAAAGGAAAACTAACACCCGTAGTTTTTAAGATATGTTTAGGAAAATGATAAATAAAACTTTTCTCATGGGATCCCAAATGCTCTTATTAAAAATGCTATTATTATAAATAAAAAAATGTCTTAAAAATCCGGGGTGTTACAATGAACCGGTGTAGTAATTGCAAGTGAGTGAGGTCAATCCCATGCGAAATCTTATGGAAGTATATGCGGGGTGGATCTTATTTTATTTATCTAACCTAGACAAAAGAGATGGTTTTAACCTAGACTAAGGAGATAAATTACGTGGGAACCAAAAATGCATGAAATTAGAAACTTCCTAAAATTGGAATTTTCCAAATCTAATATGAAAAAAAAAAACTTTCTAAAACTAGCCTACCATGAAAACTAAACCTAAACAATGATCCATGGAACTTGAACATGACATAATCTAAGAAAACAAAGCATGTAATGTAACCTAACATGATGCATGATTTAAAAATAAAGAGTGCATGAATAAAGTAATCTAAAGTGCATGAATTGAACATGGATTTATGTCTAAACTAGGAAACAACTTAAGATAACATGGAGTGCATGAAATTAATCAACTAATGCATGAAAAGCTAAAATAAATGAGCAAACTAAAGAATTAACAGCCACTAATATGCACTAATGTAAGGTGAAGTGCACATGATTATTACATAGATTGATGCATGAATTAAAGGTAAGAATGGAAGCATGGTGACCATGATTATGAGATCTAAAAGCATGGACTAAGATGTCAACTAATCTAAGTAAGATGCATGAATGAAATATATTGAAAACAAAACAAGCTAAAAATCTAAGGGTTCACATATCAAGATGATGTGCATGACCCATGGGGTTATGAGCATGATTCAAGTGAGTGATTCACTTGGAATTTAAATGCAATTACTTCTAGAATGAAACATAAGGAATATAAGCATGGAAAGGACATCTAATAGCCATCAAAAACTAAATTAAAAGAAATTATGATAGTGAGCAATTCATCATTGAAGCATAAACTTTTCATTGATTGAAGGAATAAAGGTACAAGGGTGGTGAGCACCACCCAAGGGGTGTGCATACCATACTTAGAACTAATACAATCCCCAAAATCAAATTATAATCTATCTTCAATAATCCAAACATCGAGTAATAATGAACATCCATGTATACCATGAAGGATCTAATGAGAAACAAAGGGGAGGCAGGGAACTTAAAAACAAGAGATGAGCAAGGAACTTGATCTAATGGATATACTCTCTTGGTTGTCACTACAAGAGAGTTGTAGCCTTTAAATTCAAGGATCTAAAGAACAAAATAAGATGCAAAAATCAAGGAAAACTAGGAACAAAACAAAGGAAACAAAGCATGGAATCAAAGAACAAAAGAAATCAACAAAACCAAAGGAAACAAGGAATCAAGAGATAACTAAATTTTAAAGGAGAAAACAAGGGGAGAAGCAACTCAAGAATGAGGCATGGAATGTTGAAGAAGATGGGCTGCCAAAGGAGAATCACGTTGAGGTGCTTAGGAGGGAAGAAGAGTGGAGATGCCTCCTATTAGATGTTTTATATAGTTTGGGCACTTTCTAAAGGCATCCTATTAGGTATGGAAATAGAAGGGTAGGTGGCATGTAGAGAGTGGTTAACCAAGGACAACCAATAGGACACCTAAGGGAGGAAACAAGATGGGTGGGATAAGGTAGGAGACTTTGAAAAGTCAGGATGCCACTTTTCTTAGGATGGTGCATCTCCCACTTTGAAGAAATTGGGGTTGGGTTTGGAGATTAGTAAGTGCTGGGGATAAGGATGGAGTGAGAGGGAAAAGAGAGAAAGAGATAAGGAGGAAGAGGTGGAAAGTAGAAGGTAAGGTGATTGGTTAGACTAGAAGGGAATTAGAAAGGTGGGAGGCTTTAGGAAAGTAGGAGATGGCACCTTTTGAGGAAGGTGTCTCTCTCCTTGGTGAAATTTGTGGGTGCTTTGTGTGGTGAGGTGGAGAGAGAGAGAGAGAGAGAGAGAGAGAGAGAGAGAGAGAGAGAGAGAGAGAGAGAGAGAGAGAGAGAGAGAGAGAGAGAGAGAGAGAGAGAGAGAGAGAGAGAGAGAGAGAGAGAGAGAGAGAGAGAGAGAGAGAGAGAGAGAGAGAGATGATCATCATTGGATTTTTGCCTAGTCATTGGCATTGTTTTCTTCATATTACATCATTAATCCTTTACTGGTCCATATTCATGCTTATTTATCTTGACTTTCACCCAAATATCCCTTAATTATATTCTTGAAAAATCACTTTTTAGCCTCAAATAATTGAGTTAAATTCTCCTCCAATAATATCAATCCATGTAGGTTGGCTTACATGGCTTTTATGGCTTGGTTTGAGGGCTCATTTGGCTTGGCTACACTCCTTAGCTTATCACCTTCTCTCATGGCTTATATGGTTAAGGTGGCTAGAATAGATCCCATGCAAAGGTGGTGGAAATGTGTGGCTAATTCTTGGGCCTATTTTAAGCACCTTTACTTCTTCAATTGCTTCTTTGCTTTCCCTAAAGATAATCTTGATCCTTGATCATACTTTGGATTTAGGCATTGGTTCCTTAGGTTTCCTAGTTAGGAGTAGGAAATCTCATGAATGGCTCTACTTTCCATCTCAATCACTCTTGGCCATTGGATTACCTTCCCATGACCTACAAAAGGTTAGAAATCCTAACTAAATCCTGAAAAAATATGATTATTCATATACTTTAGAAAAATATGATTATTCATATACTTACTTTGGATTAGTCCCTAAACCTGCAAAATATCATACTTTTAAATTAATATGTTAAAAATGCATGTATTACAATTTTCAGCCAAAAACCCTATTTTAATACTATAAGTTATAACACTGGGCAACTAATTAAATACTTTTTATACAAATTTGGACACTCGTCATCATTAGTACTTAGGAAAACAACAACCATTTTATTTTCATGATTTTTTGCATGTTTTTCTAGGGACTAGCAAAATGCTGGTTGGGGGTGTGATAATTGTTCAATTTTGTATAAAAAGTACTCAATTAGTAGACCATATTTTATAAATTATAGGCATTATTCTAGGGTTTTTTTAAATTTCATAACACATGCATTTCTGAGCTAATGATTCAAAATTTTAATGTTTGATAGGTTTAGAAGCTAATCTAAAATAAGTACATAAATAATCATAATTTTTAGGATATAATTAGGGTTTTTAGCCTTTTATAGGTGTTGAGAAGATGATCCAATGGTTGAGATCAAGAAAGATAAGATTTGAAGATCAAGATCAAAAGAGGGGCAAAGACCTAAATTTCAACATCTGAAAGATAATTCAATTTTCAAGATCATCTTAAGGCAAGTTGTGACGACTCAGGTTTTCACATGCATTTTTAAATGCAAACCTAATTTCTAATGCGGGATCGATCCCTATTTGAAAACAATTTTATAAAAACAATGCAATGTAGCTAAAAAATCTTTTGTTTTAAATTCATTTTGAAAACCCTGAGTGTCATTTGCTTTCAAAACAAATAAAGTAGTTTTGAAGATTATTGTAATCATAAATGTCTTCTCAAGTTTATCCAGTCACAGCTCACAGCCTAACTGTAGTAATTACAGGTACATGTCCAAAAGGGTAGAGAGTTTACTTACATTCATACTTTTCTCTTCTTCATTTACTTGATCGTGACATCAGTAAGTCCTGGTGTTTCTTCTAATCCTTTTTGGACTAATCTGTAAAAGTAATATATTTGGGTGAGTATTCCTCATACTCAGTAGGTTATCTGATACTACTATTTTGAAAACATGGTAGGCAATATGCATAATTCAAGGAGCTTTGTCATGTAAAACGTTAGTGATTTCTTTTAGTGTAAACATGTATATTTGTGCATAAAATGTAAGCTCATTGATGCAAATTCAACACATCACGCCAACTAGTCACGAGTACTTGTATACGACCATCTCAATGCTATATGCATATCGATAACATTGAAATCATAGGGTCACTATGCTCACGATCAGCACACAGCTGGAATCGTGTCTCTGGTATCTAGAGACCAACCCACCATAGCCTCCACGGTGACTATGGCTGTCCTCAAAAAGGGTGCCATGAACACCTCCAGTGGTCGTCCCTGTTTACCACAACAGTCGAGGAAGGGACATGCTTTTTGGCAACAACACCATCCACCTTTTTTATGGTAGAGGCCAACCTCGTACATACTAACCTCTCAGCATAGTGCCCACCAAGCTCAATAGCCCAAAAAGCATTTATAGATAAATCCAAATCTCAATCATCGTAAATCATGCAATTTATCCAAGGATTTTCAGAACATGCAAATAATGCATAAAATCTACTCATGCCAAAAATCGTATTCAAGGCCATAAATCATTAAGATAATTCTGCATGCTCGTATAAGAACATCATATCTCAAAAGCATACTAAGTACGATGATAGATTCAAGTGTTTTAAGGCCATAAAATCATGAAGACAAGTCTGCATACTCGTATAAGAACATCATATCTTAAAAAGCATATGAAATACAACAATAACGGCAAGTAAAGCACTTAGAGTTTGGGATGCATTTAAAAGCTTAGTAGTATCAGACTACCTACCTCCATGTTCCTTAAATTGCACTCTTCATTACTTGACCCCGAGTCCTTTTGTAAAACCCTGGATATTAATTGATAGCAAGGATTCAAGTATCATTTCCATACTTTATAGATCATTACTTAGACTTATAAATTAATGGCTAGATCTGTCTTTTAGAACTATAGATCCTTGTTTAAATGTGTTTCCATGCTAGATCTTATGTATAAATCTAATGTTTAATGGTTAGATCTCATAGATTGCCTGTCCTAGTGCTTAGAATAAGTCTATACTTATTTTTGAATGATCACATCTTATAATTCATGGATGGTTACATGTAATCTAGGGTTGATCCTGAACTATTAACTCCTAATACCTCTAGTAGATTAATTTATGAGATCTGATCATCTTTGACATGGTAGATCTATGAGATTTCTATAGTTTTTGGGCTATAGTTATGTAAAATAGTCCTCAGATCCTAACTTTTATGATATCATTAGGTTTGCGTTGTCAATATGAATGCAACAATTCTTTTGGATCATCGATCAGAGTTATATAGCCTCTTTAATTACATTTCTAGTGTCGGGCCTTAAGGGACCGCCATGCGCATCATGGGTCCCAAGACGCGTGCACTTCCTAGTCCAACCGAGACCGCATTTGCATGCGTGCGTATGCTTGAATGACGCACCAAGGCATGCGTCTTGGACTGCGTAGCACGGAGGCATCTTCAGCGCGTGCGGTGGACATCATTGTTCCCAAGACGCTCACGAGCCCTGGTCGAACCAGGACTCGTGGCCGCACGCTGCACACTCGAAGTCCGTCCCAGGGGGCGCATTCCTGGGTGAGCGTTAGGCTCTGCTTTCCCCAGGACATCTGGTTCAAGGGTTCTAGAACGAACCCTCCTTCCAATGCGTTCTCTGGCCGGGAACCACCAGATTTAGCAGGGATCTGGGTCGGACAAGAGGGAAAATCAGGGAGGGGGATGGGTTCTTACCTGGGCAGCCTGATATGGCTCCCCCCTTTTCACTGGTCATGTGATTTCTCCCCGCCTAGAACCCTACTTGCAGCAGGAACCCTCGCTTGCATCTAGAAGAGAAGAGGAGGAGGAGAAAGGGATGGTCGGGGAGGAGGGGGAAGAGGGCTTTATAGCCTGTGAAGGCGGTGCCGCCATTTTTTCGGCGCCGCCTTACAAAGGCGGTGCTGTTGAGTCCGCTAGAGGTAGGGGATGATGGAGGGGGGTGTCGTTAGCAAAATGACCCCCTGCATTTTTATCCTGTTTTGTTTTTAAGTTCAAATTATACAAATGCCCCTCATCTTCAAATGCCCATAACTTGGTCATACGAACTCCGTTTTCAGTGTTCTTTGGGCCGTTGGATTCCATTTTGAGCATAGAATCTAATGATACTAATTTTTCTCTCAAATTATTTCATATTTTAATTGAGATTAAACATCTAACCATCTATTAATATCATTAAACATATATTAATTTTCAAAATAAACAATTTATATCTGATTGGCAAATGGAAACCATCATGATTGATCGTGGTTATAAAAGTGATATAAGAATATTGAAAATTTTAAGTCATTACACAAGTAAATGAAACAAAGGTGACTAGAATAATCCATGCAAAAAGCCATACAATCCCACTCCTTTTGAATGAGAATTTCCCATTTGGCATAAAGGCACATCCTAGTTCCTTACCTGATGTATCCCTATATACTATGAAGCCATTGCTTCCTTCTTATAAGTATAAGATGGGTTTCAATGTGAGTCTCTCCCTCGACTCTTGGAAGCTCTTCTCACATCCATCAGTCCAGGTAAGCTTTTGATCCTTCTTCATCAAAGTAATTAAGGGCTATGCAATACGAGAAAAACCCTTTTTGAATCATCGGTAATAGAATGCCATATTGAGAAAACTACTCATCATTATCTTAGGCCTTTGGAACTAATAAATCACTTCAACCTTCATCGAGTCAATAGCAATGCCATCCTTGGATATAATGTGACCAAGGATATGAACTTCATCCAACCAAAACTCACACTTTAAGAACCTAGTGTACAACCAATCAGCTCATCAGATACTTAAAATCATGCTCAAGTGCACTCATTTACTCCTCTGTGCTACTAGAGTGGACAAGGATATCATCGACAAATACAATGACAACTTATCAAGATAATCCTTAAATAGTATATTTAGCAAGTCCATGAAAGTTGTTAGAGCATTTGTCAATCTAAATGGCATCACCAAGAACTGTAATGACCATAACGAATTTTAGGGACATCCTCATCTTGTATTCTAAGCTAATGGCAACCAATCCTTAGATCAATCTTAGAGAATACCTTGGCTAACTGGAACTAGTCAAATGAGTTATATGTACGAGCAAGGGATATATGTTCTTCACTATGACCACGTTTAATTACCTGTAGTCAATACAAAGCCATAGGGAACCCTCCTGCTTCACAAATAGAACTAGGGAACCCCATAGCGATACACTTGGACATATAAAACCCTTATCCAATAGCTCCTATATCTAAATCTTCAATTCCTTCAACTTTGCAGGAGCTGTGTGGTATGGAGCCTTTAAGATGGGAGTTACTCCAAGTAACAGCTCTATCGTAAACTTCATGTCGTGCCTTGGTGGAAAATTAAGAAACCCCTTAGGAAAGACATCATAAAAGTCCCACACAACCACAATATCCAACTAAGGTCTAGACTCTCTCTCTCTCTCTTGGACCATGCCACTAGTGAAGTATGCCAGGCATCCATGAGTTATGAGATGCCCGCTTAAATCGCAAAGATGATCTTAACACTAAATATGTCAAGTTATCCCATAAACACAAAGGTTTCTGTGTCTAGTGCATAAAGTTTCACATGCTTCCCCTTGCAATCCATAACCGCTCCATGTTCAACAACCTATGACACCTTGGGTTTTCATAAACTTTTTAAATACTTTTTTGCAGCTTGAAAAATCTCTTGTTTGAAATTCTTTTCAAACACAAAACAACAAAAATTTATCATTGAAAAGCATTTCTAAATATCCTAAGTGTCATTTCTTTAACATATCCAAGGATTTTATAATGAAATAAATGTCCCATTCCTATTTCCTCTGTTTTCTAGACATATAAGCATTTAATGTATACAATGCAGAACACCTAATAAACATACAAAACATTTTCATTATTTTCAAAACAAATACACAAAAAAGTCACATCCTAAAACCTCCAATCACAATCACATCACTATATAATTCACTAAATAGAAATGAATCCACTACTTCAAAGTAAATATATATTCATATACTTTAACAGATCATTAAATAAATTTCAAGTCGTAAGGCTAACCCTTTAGATATTGAAAATCTCGATCTTCTATAATTAGAACTCCATAATTTTCTTTCACACCCTCAACTCAACCTATTCATCATTTCATTTTAAATTCTTCAAATATGAGATATTGTAAACAAATTACAATATCTTAGCAACCTTGGGCTCGTGTAAGTGGAATAAGTCACTACTTTCGCATACAGTTTTATGATTTACATAATCATTGCATTTTGATAATTTATCATATGTGAACAAAACTCATAATGTTCAAAATAAGTGCTCATGTTGAAATTATAAGTTCTCAAATCATACATCCATGAAATCAATTTACCTGTGCAAATCAATACAGTTGACAAATCATAAGACTTCCATGATTTATTAAGATATCATTGCCTTGTCTTTTCTTGAGGGTTCAAGCATTCTATACATTTTATTAATTCATGAACATTTACACATACTAAGATAATTTTCCATGCATAAACACATGATGATTCTAAATTTATTCATAACATATAGTCCTTCAAGTTTGTTAATCATATAAGATCATTCAAGATATCACTATCAATGTCTAAGTTGTTTGTCATTCAATAGTTGAATCAATTAATAAATATTGAGGTATTTAACATTCTCATTATCATATGCAAAGCTAGTCATCTAACATACTTTCCTTCACAAACACACTGCATTTCAAATGCATGTATGATTTAATACAGGATCATGCAGAATCATTCAAAATGCTCGATTAATCCAACACATTAGTAAGCTAACCATGGTAAAACCATCAATTTAGAAAAATCAATATGTAACATAATTCTAATGGTAAAACCATTGGCTAGATGTAAGCATTAAAGCACTGTAATTAAAGATGGAGTCAATCAATAAAGTTAAATGGCATATTGTATGCTCAAAGTCCAATCGTTAGCAAACCTACATTCGATAAATCTTCGATTTGGCAGAATAAAAAGCTATTCATGGTTTCAAAAGCAAATCATCAATTAAGGATGCACATAAATTATTTGCATCAAATCAAGCCAAAAACATAACTATAAAAACTGGGTGGCATATAGTCCTACCATCGGGACAATGGCTTATAGTCCTACTAACTGAATGGCAACATACAACCCTACTACGAAGGGACTAGTCTAAACTCTAGAGAGTGACTATCATGTCCAACTTGCTACAACCAAATCCAAATTGCTATACTCATAGGACCCTTCCATCAGCCCCTAATGACAATCGTAGCCACTACGTTGATCGTGGACACCTCACGGCCTAATCCTCACTGGACCTCATGGGGCACCCAGATAGCATAGAGTAGTTCCCCATGAGAAGCTACACTTACTGCCCACTATTTCCATTGCAGGGTTGATATCAATATCATCTCAAAGGTCAATGCCCAATTGCACCTCTTAGTATAGTCTCCAGGACTTAAAGCAGTGCATAGCATGAATGCATTGGTCTTATAGCTATACCAAATGTGCCAGTCGTTAGGTCTTATTGCTGCCCTAGATGTGCATGCCTTTAGGTATTACTATTGCCCCAAGCTTGCAACCTCCAGGTCTTACAATACTCCTAGAGTACTATTGTTATTTTTCACAAATGCACAGGTTATTGTGGTATAGCTAATGTAAGTATGGGTCAATCTCATAAGGATGTGCTTTAAGAATTTGGAGTTTTAATAAAATTTAATTCTTGATAAATTGAAATTAAATGAAAAAATAACAAATAGAGAAATCAAACTTCATATGTGTTTAATCAATGAAATTACAGAGGTCTAATCCAAATAAAATAGAAATTTGACGGGGAACAGATGCAGAATTGAAGCTATCCTATTCGTTTATGCTAAACCATTGATCAGGTTAAGCTTAAATCAATTAGGATTGGATTGGATTAATCTGAGAATAACAGAACTAGAATAATACAAAACATGGATAAAGAAAAAGATGAAATAGGCTAAAAGACAAAGAAGGATTCAAATGGGATTTCAATTTCTAAGCTAAGGGTATTTTGGGGATTTTTTGAAATTTTGGTTTTAAACGAAAAGTTACGGAGTGAGCCCAACGGAGAAGACAACGGCGATGGAGGGAGAGAATGGAAGAGAGGAGGGGGAAAGAGGAGGACAATAAAGAAAATAGTAGGAAAACCCGTGTCAGGTTTTCTCCGTTGAAGACGCCGGTGGAATCTGGGCGGTGGAGTGCGATGGAGAAGGGAGAATGCTGGCTGGAAAATTTTCAGGTAGAAGTAGACAACGCTGGTCTAGGAATTGGATGAACAGAGTGAAGACGTAGGTGCTGGATCAGGAATATGGGTTTAAGCGTGGAGACGATCTGCAAGAGATGGGAGAGCCGGTCGGTGCTGGATGGTGGAACGAGGAGTTAAGTGTCTGGTTCAGACGCCCAAGTCAGTCAACTGGAGCCACACAAGGATCTCCGAGGGGTGCTCCTAGTTTGCGTGACCAGTGCATTGAAAGGGAGTTTAGGCAGATGCGGTGATCTCTGGAGTGGTTGATGAGTGGTGGGCTGCAAAGAGGTGAGAGGGAGGTGCTAGCTGGAGTAAAAAAAAAAAAAACCAATGGGCTTAGGCAAAGGGGGTAGATGAACGTGATGGATGACCGGCTGTTGAAGGAGGGGAGCTAGTAAAGGATGCGATGCAACAGAGGGAACAGAGGACAAGAGATGGAGAATGATTGCGACAAGGGGAACTGGAGGAAGGGGATGCCAGGGCAGTGGACTAGACTGGGCAGAGAACTGGAGAGAAGAAGAGAGCAGAGATGAAACTAGGCAGGTGGAAAGGAAGCAGGGTTTGGACAGGGAACGTGGAGATAGGGAAAAAAAAACGGTGCTTGGACAAAGGATGAGGGAGATGGTGAGATAGATGGGAGAACTGGGTGCTGGTGTGGAGGTGCGATGGAGGGTGGGGTGACTGATGAAAAGGGAAGATGGGGCTTGTGCGGTGAATGGAGACTGGAACTCGGTTTCCTGTTGGAAACCAAGAATGGAGATGAAAATGGACTGGGCTTGTTGGGTTGAAGTGAAGGAGATGACGGTTGGACTAATGCTAAAACAGAAAATGGTGTGGTGATCTAAAGAGAGAGAGAGAGAGTAGAGAGGACTGGGAAAAAGATGGTGCAAGAAAACAGCAACATGAGAGAGTGGAATAAGAAAAGGAGAGAAGTAGATGAGACGAGAAGGATGAAGAAAAGGAATAAGGTAAAACTAGAAACAAAGAAACTATGAAGAGGAATAGAATGCAAGCAAAGGAAACAAATAAAAGCTCCCAAAAACTCTCCCTTTTTAGAATCCTGCGGCTCCTCTTCTTATAGATTTTTCCCCTTCTAATTCCCTTTTTCCTTATCTTTAGGAGTTAGTTTTCTACTAGGAAACTTCCTCCTAATTTTCATTCTGATCCATAGTCTTCCACTCTTGCCTTATTGATCTTTAAGATGATCTGCATCATCGAAATTTAATTAGATCCATCCATGCCTCTTTTGATTGATCTGCACTGTTGAATATCGATCTGAGCCATCCAACCCTCCTTTAGTTGATCTGCAAGATCAAAGACTAGATTAGAGTCATCTAAACCATGCATTAAGCATCTAATTAGCTCAGATGATCATCTGACCGTTAATTTTGACAATTTATAGTTAGACGTTTAATTTGAGCTAAATTTCATATTTTGTCTAAAAGTCATCAAATTGATGAGTTAGATTATCTAATTAAATGATAAAGTATGGGGCTTTTGGCCAAAATTAAACACTTAACAAGTACCCACTCAAAATAGTGATCAAAACTATATCTCTAGGACTTACAACTACTTAGAGAGTGCCTGCCGAAAACATTAATGAAATCCATATCCACAAGAATTTACTACTACTCATAGAGTGCCTCGCTAAAGGATCGATGAATCCATAACATTATGGTGCACAGTTGCTCATAGAGTGCCTGCTTAAAGCATCGACAAAGTCTCATCTATTAAGTCTTATGGCTACTCATAGAGTGCCTGCCTAAAATACTAATGAAAATTTGTATCCTTAGGACATATAGCGACTCATAGACTACTTGCCTAAAATATTAGTCAAATAAGATCTCTAAGACTTATGGCCACTCATAAAGTGCCTACCCAAACATCAGTCAAATAATATCTCAAGGGCTTACAGCCACTCATAGAGTTACTACCTAAAACATAATCAAATAACATCTCCAAAATCAGTCTCTAGGACTTACAGTTGCTCTTAAAGCACTTGCTTAAAATAGTAGTCAAACAACATCTCTTGGACTTATGGCTAGTCATAGAGTGCATGCTCAAACATTGATCAAATAAAATCTCTAAGGCTTATAGCCAGTCATAGAGTGCCTGCTTAAAACATAAATCAAATAACATCTCTAGAATTGGTATATGAGGATAAAACTACTTTTCAAAGTCTTATAAGAAACCATTCAAATCTATTCATTTCTAAGGTATGAGAACCCTTCAAACCCATATCATCAAAAAGCTTTAAAAACATGCATTCATCATTCATTAGGTAATGCACTTCAAGTCCTCAAAAGCATGCATCTAATATCCACATCAAAACAACTCGTGTTCAACCAAGCATGCTTAGTTCATAGTTCATGACAAGTAGCTATGTTATAAAAGGTAATGTGACTTTCTCATGCTTTCATCATTCAACAATGCATCCAAAGCAATAATTATAAAGGATGGATCTTTAAACAAATTTAAAAATGCATGAAGCTAAGTAGGCCATAGTCAAACTAGTGATAAAGCCTTTATCAATAATGATAAACATGTTACGGCTCTAAGCCATAACATATAGATATCTTTTGCTTTTGTCCATAGCATTATGAGATCCTTTCTAAGCATGAATGTGAAGCATTTCATATGAATATGATCACTCGAAGTCATACATCTCAGTAGTTAAACCATTTCAAAAATAGTAATAAAATCAGGCTAAAATAAACCTAGTTAACGGCTATTGATAACACAATTGTTATTCTTAGTTAAGGAGACCTTAGGATTCTTTCCTTAAACTTCCAATCATGAGTACAAGTATGAGTTCAACATTTTAAACATTCTTCCACATTGAGACCAATAATTAACTCATTCTTAAGGTATTAGTTTACAAGTATGACATTTTCTAGCAAGTTGCTTAGGTTTCCCTATAGTTCGAAAACCTTGTGAGCTATATTATAATCTTTACATTATTGTTGATACACTCATTAGCATTTCATACTATTTTTGGCATTCCAAATGTTGCTGTATCAAGTTTACAAGTTCTTAACATGTATAAGGTCAAATCATTTTAAGGTATTGCAATGTCTACTAGATTTAAGTGTATGTTTCAACAAGGTGAGTAGTCCTACTACTCTTTTGTCCTAATGTTATAATTGGGATAAACTAAGCATTTCAAGTTTATTTCACATTTGTAACTAGTACAAAAGTAAATAATGTTTCTAAGTATTTCAACATCAACTAAATGTGTATATAGTAAGTTCCTGTCAAAGAGTGTAGTCTCCACTCTTTTGTTTGGGTGTTACAACTAGGGCAACATTAGCATTGTCAATTTAATTTCTTTCCTTTCATTTTTTGATTTGACAAGGTAAAATGTGTCATGAGATAACCACTAAGTTTTTCACATGCTTCAATAATTTTAGTAATTAAATACAGTACTCACATAAATCATCATCTGCATTAATTAATTAATTAATATTAACACATGTTAATTATTAAACTTTCCAAGATAGTATTCTTAATCTACTTACCTCATGTGACGCTTATCCTCAATTTACATGTGTACCTTCTTTGGCTTGATTTATTGATTAACCAATTTGTAGGTTAGATTGCCGCTCCATAAATGAACAACTCCAATCATGCCTCTATAATTGATTGGCATACTGAGAATCAAAGATATGTTGATCCGTCAACCTTGGGACTACTACAGATCTAAGAGAGATGTAGTTCATGATCTCACAAATCTGTGTTAGACGGTTGATCAATGGCCAAATCCTAGGAAAGGGCCAAATACGTTATTGTTCTAGAATTTTTGTAATAGATCTAGGGTGAGATCAAGATTAATACTTGAATCAATTATGAATCTAAGCGATTGTTCACTAATATATTGTTAAATCAAGATGAGGGGCCGAATCTGATCACATAATAGATTATCTCATGTGAAATATACATCAAGATTTAATTGGGAGCTCATATTAATTGCAGATCTACTTACTAAGTGGCTGATCACCTGTTACATCGTCTCAATAAGGTGGATCGGTCACAGATCTGGGTTCTGTTAATTGACCAATGGTTGGGTTGTGTAGGGGGTTTGCAGGTTTAGTCACAGATCTATCATTTAGGGACAAATCAATACTTTGATCGATGGTCGAATCAGTCATAAATCTGCCACATTGGAGACAGATAAGCGGTTGGATCACGATGGATGGTCGGATTGATCATAGATCTAGCGATCTGGTTTCTGATCAAAAGTTTGATCGTGATCAATGGTCGCGTGTGGGTTTACACGGATTGGACGCTAGGATATTTCACAAGCGCAAGGTGGCTACCGGGGAGGAAGGTTCAGCTACGCTGGCATCAACTGCAAGCCAGGCGTCGGTGGGAAGCAAGAACAGGAAGAGAGAGTAAGGAAGAGATAATGGGTTCCAATGATCCAGCCTTGGTTTAGTCACTGTGCAAACAGAAATCCGAACGGAACAAAGAGGGAGGAAAGAGAAATAGATGCCGGCAATGGGTTTTCCCACACCATTTCCATTCAGCTCAGGAGAATCATGCCTCTCGTCGTCGAAAAACAAAAACTAAAATGGGGTTTTCTGGTCTCGATTGGCGCCATAAAAGGAGGTTAGGGAAAGGTTTTGCACCGATCGAAGAAGAGGGGTTCCGTGTGGGTCGCCGATGAGAGATCGACAAAGCAGAGGGTTCCTCAGTGTTTCGTGGGTCGGAGAGGGAAGCATGAAAGAGAAAGGGGTTTCTCGCAGCCTACTGACCAAGATAGTTTGGTCACCTGGAAATCCGAGTAGAGGGGATGCGGTTTTACCCACGTTCTCTCCGGTATTCCCTGCTTTTTGCCATTTTGAGGTTGTCGCCCGACGTGGAATAGCTGGGTCAAAGCGTGATGGGTCGCCGCCGTATGTCGAGCCCACCCAAGTGTGGCATGCCCGTTTGCCAGGTCAAAAATCAAACGAGGTGGGGTGCCATTATCAATTTAGCTCCCACCTCAAATTAGTTAAAATTTGAAAAATTTTCACCCCAATCCCTGTTTCACATAAAATTAGTATTGTTGGAATCATGTTAATGCATACATTTTAAATATTGAGATTTTTAGAGTCAATTAAGTATCTTTCAATAGGTCAATTTTATAGAAACCAAAAATTGGGATTCCAAATTTGCATTTCATTCAAAATAAAATTTAAAAAAAATAGAATTTAGAAATTGTGGTTATTTGACAACTAGTCCATACTCAGAATGACATCAAAGACAGTCATCTCCAAGATGATAGAATTGGGAGTAAGCCACCTATCTATAATAACTATGGGGATGTCCTGTAAAACCTCATGTATAACCACAAACTCACTCATTGGCGTGCTGATCTCTAAGCAAAAAATCAGTCTACCAGCAAGAATGTCAGTGCTATATGCAAAATGATTGGTTACAAAAAAATGCATAGCCCTTGTGTCAATCAAAATGTGAACATGTCTATCATAAATCAAGAGAGTACCTTCCACTATAGCACTGGAGGTATAGGCCTAATTAGTGATAACATTAAAGATTCTCCCCTCTCTCTTGGGGATTGCATCCTATCGAGGGAGACCCTTCCTGGTCTACTAGTAATCCTTGATTTGATGGACCTACTAACCACATAAAACATCTACCAGTAGCAACATAACAAGGTCTACCTAGGTGGAAGCGCTAACATGTCTGGTAGTTCCCTTGAATCTCCTCTCTCCTCCTAAACTGAGTAGCTAGTAGCTTCACATGCCATGCAAATGTATTCCTCAATGTGAACTTCCTCTTTTTACACACCACCACCTTAGGATTAGGGTCATTGGACCTGTCCCCATCCTTTAAAGGATCTGGTAAACTCTCTCCAATATGGAAGCAAGTTCCATTCCTCTAACTAGTGTGATTGGCTGCGATGCAAGTATTTAGGTCTTCAAGTTGAAGTTTAGTCCCTTAACAAACTTCTATGTTGCCTTTCTACTCATAACTACAAATATCTAGTGCAAATTATTAGAAACGTTTGAACTCTACCTCATACTGAGCTACAGCCTTAGTGTCCTCTAGTAAAGTCATAAAGTCTAGCTCTATCTTCTCCTGCACATGAGGATGAAAGAACTTGTTTATAAAGTTGATCTTTAAATCATCCCTTGCTATCATGTTGCCACCCTCAAAGTAGTTCCTCTTGGTAGTAGGCCACCACATCGTAGCCTCTTCTGTCAAAACAAAAGTGGCCACCGTCACTTGTCGATTGTCCGATACAACCATGGTCACAAATATTCTCTTCACATCATAAAGTCAGGTCTCTGCCACCTCTAACCATATTTGATGAGAACTTAGGACTGATTCTCCTAAATCTCTCTAAAATATTGTCTCCTTTGGGACCCTCATCCTCTACTATTGCATCTATAGAAGGCTTCACCACTCGCATAGGGGGATGTAGTGTAAGAACCCTAAAATTTTAAAGCTTCATTTCAAAGAATTATGAATTTCATTTAATACATGCAAATTGGAAAATGTTCATGTTTAAGTTTAAAAGAATTGACCTTTTGATATACATCAAATTGTACTCGAAAAGACATTTCAAATGACACTAAGTTTACTAAAATTGGAATTTGAATGGAGAAGATATGAGAATTATAAATGAGGAACATTTTTGAAAAAAAAAAAGGACAAAAATCCTTACATGAAGGGGACTGTATTTGATATGAGCACTCCCCCACCCTTAAGGGAACCTGATGCAACTGTCTGGTCTATCTTCCCAAAATCAACTGACACAAAAAAAAAGAAAAAAAAAAAGGAGGAAGAAACCCGATGAGGGGGGAGAAGAAGAGAAGAGAAGAAGAGGAGAAGAGAAGAGAGAAGGGAAGAGAGGAGAGGAGAAGAGGAAAGGAGAGAAGAGAGTGGGAGCAGGGTTTTCACGCCTAGAAACTCACCCACGCCGGAGAATAAGGGAAGGATTAGGGTTTTGGGCACTGGAGTTGACAAGTGTCGCCGAAGAAGACAATCACTTGGATCTTCGATCCGAGCAACCAATCTCTTCCATGGGTGAGCATGAACCAAAGCCCTAAGCTTTTGGAGCGATTCATGCTCGAATGAATGCCGGATTGAAGAGGAGATTGTTGCATGCCTAGTTGTCGAGGGTTTCATGATGGATCTGAGGCAATCTAGCTCATTCTAGAGGGGCAAAAAATGAAAATACGTCTAGAAGGTAAGATCTACAAAATACAACTGTTGATTTGATGTATTTTGCTAAATCCATGTATTTTCATCGTAGATCTAGATTTATGGATGATCTAACTGTCCAATCCCCAATCCAAGCTTCAAGATAGGTAATTAAGGACCTAATGTAGCTTAGATCACATTAAATTTGTAGATCTAGACTAGGAACTGATAAGACAATCTTAGTCATCTGATCAAGTACTATTTGCACAGTAACTTCTTGATGTCTGATCGATGATCAGACATCACAGATGAATCCTAGGACCTTAAATTTGCTAGGATGTGATTAGAATTGTGGAATTTGGATAAAATCTATTGAGAAACCTTGGCTGTCCGATTAGATAGGAATGGAAGAGGAACTTGGCAACATCTTATTGACGATCAGATGCCACCATCATGTTCCCTAACCCTAAATCAGTAAATACACTCTAAAAACATATGGCTAGACTACAAACCATGAGAATGGATTGGTAAACCGACAATTTTGATTGGAATGAGTAGATTTCTTTGAAATTATGAACATGTGAATCAACATTACATCAAATTCAAAATTGGCTTGGCTAGGTGACCGACAAGTGATTGAAGGAGGGATATAGCAAAATTGTGAAGTACGATAAGGGAGGTAGGTGGTTTGGACATCAACATACTTTATTGAAACATGAAAATCATTGATAACTAATTTATCATGTTTAAAATGGCCTAAAATGAGGGGATTTGATCATTTGATTTATGCAGTTAACACACATGTATCTCATGCAACATACTTGTTTAGAATTCTATATTGTTTTTCCATCAGATTTGGAACTGGTATGTGAAAAGAAACTACATGGATTTCATGAGTTAGGAAATAATGAGGAATATGTAAACCCAACCCAACCCTGGTAAGGGTTGCTTATACAAAGTATCATGAGATTGATTCATGATTCCACTGGTGCATAGAATTCTATGATTTTGTATGTTACGATAGCATGTAATGATGCCTAGTATTATTATGTTGTGGAGGAGATATTGGGGTTAGTGCCCATTGTGCTAGGAAGATTGAGGACTGATCATCCTCGTTCTAAGATTGATTATGTGTTAAATACGTAGCCGCAAAAAGGGTGCCTAATGGCCTTGGTTGATGCTGTAAGCAGTCCCTAGTGGGGCGTCGAGCTGCAGGATGTCTACTATGGGTGTCTGCTATGGGGAACTCTTATGGTACATGGAATCTATTTGTCTCGACATCGGCACATAGGGTCCAATATTTGTAGACTTATATGTATATCGCATGATAGTATAGGTGCGTAGCACCCTGGTATTTAATATCTATCATGAGTACTCATGATCAATAGTAGGGGGTTGTAAGTTGAGTGTTTTTACCTCTTCAGACATCAAGGAGGTTTAGAGGATAATATATATACATAATTATTGAGATACTTTATTGTATTTCAGCATTTCATTGTTTAAATTCTTTCCTCTATTGATCTTGATACATGATGAGAGTTGTGATGATTTTCTATATCTTCTAAAATGCTTACAAAGATTATAATCATTTTAAAACAGTATGCATGGATGTGAAACTGATGATTTGAATTGGTTGAACATGAAAGTAAATTGACATGGCATAGTTGAGATTTCAAAATTCTCTATACTGCTTATTATGCATCATATGTTACTAAATTATACGACATATTGTTATTTTCATTTTTTAAATTTAATACTACATAAACTTCTATTGTGATGCTGAAACTACCTATACAAGCGAAAGCTTGCTGAGATATTGTACTTGTTTACAATATCTTAGTTTCAAAGGACTCAAGCAAAGGAAAAGGAGCAAAAGCTTGACTGAGAGCTACATGAAGTCAGTTTGAGGTAAGGGGAGGTATATGTAAAGGTTTTGAAGACTTCTTACTAATGTTGTTTATGACTCTATTGGAATAGACATGTGGGTGTGTAATTAGTACTTTTGAATGAATGGCTATGATTGGAGTGGTTCTGGGTATGGAGGTCTCATTCCTAGCCCTTTTAGCATTACCAAAATGTTTCTTTTATTTAAATTTGAACAAACATGTGTATATGGATTTGATGGGATGGAGATGGAGTATCATACTATGCTTATCAGGTTGTCGCATTGCATGCATTAAATGCATGTGGTCCAAAATACAGGGGAGACTCTATCGGATTTTCGGTAGGAATGTGATATTCATTCTTTTGAAAATCCTTGTTTTTATAGAAAAAAGAATGACACTCGAGATTTTTAAGGTCTTCATATTAAACTTGTTTTTTGCTATTTGGTTTTTAAATAGTTCTCAACCTGGGGCCCCACAGTTGGAAATTTTTTTTTTAATGGAAAGTGTTGTAAAAAAACTCAGGATGTGACATGTAGTCACTACCTAACTCGCTAAAGTAAGAACTCTACAATGTCCTCTACTACATCTACCAGGGACCCAACATCTACATGGGTTCCTAGGGTAGTATATCTATTTGTGCAAGGTAGAAGATTTGTTTTACTTCTCCTAGGAGGCATTTGAAATCAACAAAGCACCTATAAGTTTCTAATTCAACCAATTTCTTAGGGTTTTTGGACTTGACTCACTAATAGTTGACACTTATGATCAAGGAATCTAGTTGTGAGTAGTAGGCCATGAGCTTTGATACTAAAATCCGTGGCATCCCAATTTCCAAAATAATTTTTGAAAATCATGAGTAATGAATGGAATTCTTGTAAAACACCATATGAAAATGAAATGTTGGAAACTCATAAAATATATACAAGTAATTTCACAAATCCACACTCTATACCAGTGACACCTATGAAGCCTCCATACATAGTGAAATATATTCAGAGTATAAGTGTATGCTAAAAGGAAGAGCACGTGATAGCTATAAAATTACTCCATAGAATATCTCTATATTTAGCAAGTTATAGCCCTTATTTTCTCATAAATATCACTAATTAGGATTATTTTCACATTTTGCAGGATTATGTTACAATTGTAAAAAAGGGGTATTTTTGGTATTCCTAAATGCTAAAAGATGGATAATCTAGAGTTCAAGTATCAACATAAGCTTGATTACCAAATTTATGAAGTCTAAGAGTTTAGAATGCAAAACGGGTGTCATTATCATTTTCAACATAGTCAAAACCTCTAAAAGCATTGCCAAACCTTATCCTAGCAAAAGAAGCTGTAAATATCAAAACATACAATAGCAGAACCTCTATGCATGCATGTGTGTATTTCTACCACCTTTTGAGAGCTCTTAAGTGAAACTTGAGAGCCACACAAGTCAAAGGAAGCAGGCATGTGAAGCACACTCAAGCCAAGGTCCAAATGAAACCTAAATCTCTCACTTTCTCTCCTTGCACTTTAGAAAGGGGACCACCTACATTGGTACCATGAATTTTGCATTGCAAAGGTGGTGCATCCCACTTAAATCCACAAGAATTATATGAAGGGATTAATAATATATGTGGAGAAACTAAGAAGGTGACGAGAGAGATAAAAGACTAGAAATCTATAGTCAATTTTGTAATATATGTAAATATACAATTTTAATAAATAAATTATTACTTTTCAAAAAAATGGAGTAAATTTTATTTATTTATCACTTAGTATTTAATCACTTTTCCTTATACAAAACCAAAGTACACATTATTTATCCTTGTAAATTGAAAATCCCCTACTTGACTATGCTTCAAATGATTTGATTTCCACTTGTCTCCCTAAGTTGCAGTCCTTTCTTCTTCACTGCATGGAGTTCTAATATCAGGGAGAGCTCCACCTTCATCTTGCCTAATCATTTACAAGCTTCTTCCTTTTTGGTTAGAGGCTCACCACAATCTTCCCTTTCCACCTAGATCACTTCCCCCCTTCGCAATTTCCCAATTTTTCCTCCTCCTGCTCACCTGGTTCTCCCTCTTCTTCCTCACTATGCATGGGTTAAAATTCATCCTTGCCCCTTCGTTTATTTCCATTTTAAACTTGGGAAGTATTCATATAAGGAAAGGCCAGGTGTCCTTAAGTGGCAAACAACTACGGTTGCTTATGTCCCCATGTGGTTGGCCCTGATTTCAGCAAAGGCATTTGGCCCACTTGACCGTGTTTCAAGTAAACACCCATTTTCCTCGTTATTTTTAATTATATCCTGTTCAGGGTAAATTTTGCAACTACACCCTGACTAGTGATACATTTTATTTTCTATAACTAGTTAATTAGTTGGAATTTCACTATGGCTTTTAGGTTGGGCTTAGACTAGGACCTCCCCTTAATAAGTGGCTTGCTCATTCATCATTTTAACATCATTTTTAATTAAAATTTTCCTTTAAGGCTCACTTAATGAAATTAGTAATAGTCCCCCTATCTTCAAGTCTTCCTAACAATTTTCCTTTATTTTCACCCTAACTTAATTTCACAACTCGCTTGCTCATTTTTGGCAAATTTCCTCCTTAAATGGTAAGTTGTATAAGGAAAAGTAATTAAATACCCAATAAAATAAAAAATTACCCCATTTTTTGAAATTGCATTGATTTATTCATTGGAATTGTATATTTACATATATTACATTTTATATTTATTTATTTATCACTTAGTATTTAATCACTTTTCCTTATACAACTTTTTTTTATAAGGATAGAAATTCACCAACATTGAAGAGGCATCGAATTAGGATAAAAGTGAGGAAAAATTGGTGGGAGGTCCAAAGAATTAGAAGTAATTTTTCTAAACATGGAAATTATTACAATTTCATTAAATGAGCTATAAAAAAAGGAAAGTTATAATTTAAAATAATGACTAAATGATGAATGAACTCATTTTTAAAGGGAAGGTCCTAGTCTAAGCTCAACCCAAAGCCCATGGTGAAATACTAACCAATTGATTAGAAATAGAAAATAAAGTGTAATTATTGGTCAAGGTACAATTGTATATTTACCCTAAATAAGATAAAATTGAACAAAACTAGCAAAATGGGAGGTTTTAGTTGAAATATGATTTGATTGGATTACTGCACTAGATTTGGATCTAAGCCAACCAAGTGGGGATGCAGGCCAGAGGTAGTTGCCTCCCCACTTAAAAGGCCATCTATCTTTTTCCCATGTGAAATGAACCTACGAATAAAATGTAAAAACATAGGGATTGGAACAAATCTATTCCAGCCCATGCAAAGTGAAGAAGAGGAAGAAAGGGTAGGGGGTAATGAATCAGTATGGTGGAAGAGAAAGAAGTTGGAGAAATGGTGCTATGATGAGATTTTTGGGAACCAAAGAGGGACAATGAGTTTGGGAGAGGAAGAACTTCATGAGTAGAATCAAGGAGTCGTAAGAGGAGTTTCACGTAGGTGAACTCTGTGAAACTCAAGAAGAAAAAGGGCATGGAGCTACACCCTTGAAGAAGCTCGAATCCATGTAGGGGATTTTATTGGAAGCTTTATCTAATGTAGGCTTGGTTTAGCCCAAGCAAAAGTAAGAGATTTTCCATTATCTTAAGTCAAATATATGTTTTCCTATAACAAACTAGTAGCATGTGGATTTCACAAATTTAAGCCATACTTTTGTTTGTTTATGAATTTACTTGTTTATTTAGTTGCATGAGGCTTTCATATGATCTATAACATACATGCATGAGTAGAAATCCATCTATTGATTATTTAAATTCGAGATCCAACACTAGTTTTTCATGCTCTGTTTTAAAACACTAATGCAGCTAAAAATAGGGGATGAATCTCATTTGTGAAACACCCCTACATCCCATAAAAAATTAGAAATAGAAATTATGGGATTTCCTCGTGGATGGTTAATCTTTCAAATGATGTAGAAAAATACTAACTTTGGTGCTTTTTCTTGGAAAATTTGAGATCTGGAACTGGAAATTGTTCATGATCTTTGTTAAGAAAGATGTCACCTTCTGGCTTGGATTAAGAGCTTATTACATGAGCTATCTATGAAATCAAATGGTGTGCTGAAGTTTTATCCCAAACTAGAATAACATATTGGTTTTTGAGATGTAAATAGGGAGGAACAAGTTCCACTTTTCCTCCACCTATTGATCACCTAGATAAAGTAAGATAGATTAAAAAGGCTCCTTCCAAAGTAAGAACTAAGAAATGAGTATGAAACCTAAGTAAATTATCAATGTGTGAACGATATATAGGGAGAAAGTAAGCACCATTTCCTTCATAATTATGTAAGAAAATGGCACCCTCCTCCAATATACTTAGCTTGAATTGGAAATAAACCCGAAAAAGAAGAAGAGGGAATATTGTACACTTGAATGCCAAGCTAGAAATCATGGAATTTCTGTTCAATTGGGTTGAAATTCAAAATGCACAATCACTTGCTTGTACTATTATTGTGAAGTTCAAATTTACCCTTTTTTTAAAAAGGTATTAATTTATTTGTTGAAATTGTATATTTACATATATTACAAGTTTGCATTTGAGAATTTCAACAAAGAGTTGCTGATATCAATTTACATTCAAGACCATCCTAAACCAACCAATGAGAAGCTAGTTAAGTTAGGATTGACCAATAGAAAGAAGTCATGCAAGAGAGAGAAGATCGAACCATGATTGGGGAGAAATTTTTGGTGGGCAACACACCATTTTTCAGGGAGAGAACATGTTCTCCTTTGAAAAAAAATGTGTTTTTCACTTAAATATGATTGTTTAGAGATAAAAATGGAGGGCTAAGAAAAAAATAAAGGAGGGGAATCAATTTGGATAAGAAAATCTCTACGGAATCCTAGCAATCCATCTTAAGGCATACTGATCCAATAGATAAGAAGGAATGAGATATTAACTTATATCTTATTGGTGGGAGACTTCAAAGAGATATCTACAACCTATTCTAAGGATGAAACATGATCAAAGGGAGGGAAGGTGAGATAAGGAGATAGGATAAGAAGATAAGAGAGGAAGAAGAGATAAGAAGGAGATAGGAGGGAATTTCCTTTAGGAAACATCCACCTCCTTAAGTCTTTGATAATGTTTAAATTTACATAAAAACCATCCAATTAGTTATCCATGTTTAAACATCTAGAGGTAAAATAGAATTTTTGACCAAAATTCATAACACATGAAATTTTGACCTAATGACTCAAAATTTTGATATTTTGTAGGTCTAGAGGTTAATCTGAGGTAAGTATGTGATTAGTTATATATTTTTCTAGGATTTAAGAGATGGTGATCCAATGGTTGAGATTGTCGAGATGAAATTAACGATCTCGATCAAAAGATCAAGTCAAAAGCCTAAATACCATCAATCTAAAGTGAGATGAAAGATCAAGATCATCTTTAGGACAATCAATGGATGTAATTATAGGAACCAAAAGTGGCCAAGGTGGGCCCATGTACAAGCCATGCAAAGTTCACCACCTTTGCATGAGTTTCACTTAAGCCACTTAGCCAAGTTCAAGCCATGAGCAAGATGACAAGCTAAGGAGCCTAGAAAACTACCAAAGTAAAGATTTGAGTCATCAAACTAAGCTAAGAAAGACATCTAAGCTAGCCATGGACACAAGCCAATGAAGCTCTCAAAGTTAGCCATTAAGCCACATAAGCCAAGTTACATGGAAGGTCATGATTGGAGGAGAATCCAAAAAATGATCCTTATGATTTATGGGGATATTATTTTATGATAATTGAGGGAACATCCATTAGGATAAGGTAGTAAGTGGATCGATAGGAAGATACCTCTTCAATTTTAGTGTTTTCCCACTTTTTTCTCACTTTTCATGTCACTACTAAAGTCACCACGAATTTCACTTTCCAATCAATAGTCCTATATTTCTAAGACTTCCCCACCTTCATAAACTCTCATTCTAACCATCCAACCAATCCCAACTTCCTAAGAAAGTACATAGCCAATTACTTTTCCCCACCTCACCTCTCTTTCTTATCTTTTCATATCACTTTCTTTCTTGCCATCTTCCCCCCCTCTCTCTCTTTTTCCTCATCCCCATCCAACCAACCTTATAATTCAAGGGGGCTTCAATAAATTTTTCAAGGGGAAGATGCCTACTAAAGAAGTGGCATCTCCCACCTTAATGAAATAAAATGGGTAGCCACTTGTTTCCTCTTTAAAACCAAGCTAGCCCCTTCATCCTAGCCATCCAATTCCCTTTATTTTTCATACCAACCCTACCTTTACCTTAGGTCACCCTAGAAAACATAGGAAACAAACTACAACAGAGCATAGGAAGAGAAGAATAGAAGAAGAACTTTTTAGAGTAAGAAAAGAACACGTACTCCAAGAGAGGAGGTATCCTTTTGTTCACCTTATGCCCTTACCTTTTTGCCTTGAATGATCTTCTCCTTGGGTTGTTGTCATCTTCTCCTAGGGTCCCATGCATGATTCCAAGCCTTGGTTCCTTAGTTCTTCAAGCAAAGTTTAGTTGGTTCCTTTGTGATCTTCTTCTCTTTGTTTTTCTTAACTTCCATTATGGCTTAAATTGAATGCTTTTCCCAATTCCTTGGTGCCATTTTACTTGTTGATTCAAGATCTAAGGTTACTTTCCCCTTGAAGTGACAGCCAAGGGAAAAGTCACCTTGAATCTATTATTTTTCCTTGCTTCTCATTGCCTATAGGTCTCCTTTGATTTCATTGAATCCCTTCTTGTTTTCCTTAATGTTTCTTAAGCTTTCCCTTTACTTTTTAGTGGATTTTCCCTTGATTTCAATTCATGATTAATCATGATTGATGTTTGAGTATTGAAGAAGGTTTAGCTTGAAGTCTTGGGTTGATTAAGATCAAGTAGCATTCATTGCAATAGGACATAATTTTTAGATTTGGATTACATGTATTGTCGGCATTATGTTCATGGTTTTTAATGTGATTCAATGATGTTACTTGGAGTTCTTAATTCATACTTGTGTACAAAAGTCGATGATCTTCATTCTTGAATGTTTGATTGCTGAGAAGTGATTAATTCCATGTTTCCCATGTCTTATGGATTGAATGATTTAAATAGCATGCTACTGGAATTTTTCTTCATGGATTGTTATGTTTAATTTCTGGCACCATACACTTCATGTTTGTTTGATTCTTCAAGAACACAATTAGATTATTAGATTGCTTAGTTGATGCTTTGCATATTATAGGTTTTTAAAGTAGTTAAGTAGATCCATTCCTACCCCATAAATCAAGCATACCATTCCATGGTCATACACATGATACTTGTGTAGTTCTCCTATCTTTGCTTGATTAGTGATTGTTTTCATTAGTTTTATTGTTTAGTTATATTTTACTTTAGATTCAACTAGTTTGCATCTTAGTTAGTTTCTAACTCTTAGTTAGAAAATTAATTGATTTTGTTATAGTTGTTAGATCTCATGTTTAGAAAGTTTAATTTAGGAAAGTTATGAATTTCTTGATTAGTTTCCTTAGGCTTGCATGATTTAGGAAAGTTACTAAATTTCATTTTAAAAAGTTTAAATTTATGAAATTTCTTAATTAAAAAATTTTTCATTTAAAAAAGTTTTATTTTTAGAAAGTATGTTTTAGGAAAGTTATTAAGTTTAGCATGCTTTAATTTTGGCACAATTCCATATTTCATGTGTTAATTTACCATTTTTAGCTTAGAAAAAAGATCTCTTCAATCTGGACAGGTTAGTTAATTTAAGTAAGGACCACTAATATCATATCCGTTCAATTCCTTGTGGGATCGACCTCCTCACATGAATCACTACATTTTATTCATATGCTTACTAGTTTTAACTTAAAAATCGCAATAGTCTCCACATGAACTATAAAAGGAGAAGAGTTCAACACATCAAGATATTCCTCTTTTAGCATTTAACACAAATAACAAATTTCCCCTTGTGCTTAAACATTAAAATTATTTGGGAAGGGCTGGTTTAGGAGGTGTGCATTGAAGGCTTGAAGGAAAGAAGAAGAAAAACGTTGAAAGGAGGCTACTGGTGTCATTTTTGTCTTTTGCTAGGTGGAGGTAGAGAGGTGCTTGCTTGATTTCATGTGGGATCACAAGGAGGTCAGTCCTATACTCTAATCTATTAAATGAAAAAAAAGAAAGGAGGATGCTACTCTAGTTTTGTCTTCATCAAGTAGCCATCCAAGATCATCTCTCAAGAAAACACATTGAATTGAAAGTACAAAGAGGAAGGAGCTGCTTTTTGTCTTTTTCAAGTGGCTCCTTTCTTAAACACTTTGTATGTCACGTTGTGGGAAAGGCAGTGAAGCAAGCAGCTCCCTCTTAACCTTTACATGCTCACATCAATTGTAAGTAGAGAAGAAAGGGAGGAAGCTACTTGGCTTGTCTTATTCAAACGATTGCAAAATCATAAAGTGGAGAGAAGGGTTGATATGAGAAATACATGATGGTGGTTAGTTGTTGAGTTGTTTCTCTTGAGTCACGGCTGTTGGAGGTGTTCAATGTATTTTTGGAGTGACACAACAAGTATAAGGCATCATTTAGATGATGAGAGCCAGTGGTAGAAGGGTATGGAGTGGGTTCAACAATGATCTTGTTGAGTGACACAGCTGGAAAGTTGGTGATATCTTTTTCATTCCATATGAAACTTTAGTTTCTTTTCATTTTTTCTTTAATTATTATATTTGAATTATTGTAATCTTTTAAATTTGAAGCAATGAAATTGTCTTTTCTTTTTATTAGTAGTGAGTTCTTTATTTTATGCTTATGTTATTCATGCTTTTGTTACTTGTTAGATGTAGTTTAGTTTTATTTATGCTTGTATGTTAAATTAGTCACCTAGGGATTAGAATGATAAATGTGTTATAATAAGATATTTTTATGGTTAGGTTATTCTTGGTTAACTTAGAGTATAACATTAATATTGGTCTCATAGCACTCTAAGTTTACATGCTCCATGATTGCTTGAAATAAAGTGACACGCAGTGTAATAAGAAAGAGGTTCTATATGAGAATCTTTGATAGTCGGTGCCCTAAGAAGACTAATGATACTTTGAATAAGTATAGTGCCATGCTAAGAAACTAATATTAAGAAAATCATAAAAAGAGAATGTTAAAATAATTATCTATCATGTAATAGAAACATTGTGCTTCTAATTGCATGAGCAAAAATAATCTAGATATCTTAGTTCTTAAAAGTAATGATTTCTAATGTATTTGAGTTTTGATTCCTATAGTTAGATTTGATTTCATATTAGTTATGTACTTTCTTTGGTTTTAAGTGTTTTTAGATGATTAATGTAGGTTAATAAATCATTTAGCTAGGTTAAAGTACTTAAACTATTTTTATTTAAAATTTATTTATTAATAGAGCCTCTGTGGATCAACCCTTACTTGCCGTGTCTATGCTATAATGGACTATGGAGTAGATGTCACTTTCGCCTCCCCCTTCTCCTCGGCACTTAACCTTCTTGAACTGTCACTTGAAATTGTTGGCGAAGGGTGACTACAACCTCTTAGTTGGAAAAGCAATAACAGGGCCTATATAAAAGCATGGCGTGCATTTGTATATCTATGCAAGCATGTAGATGCATATGTATGTATGTATGTATGTATGTATGTATGTATGTATGTATGTATGTATGTATGTATGTATGTATGTATGTATGTATGTATGTATGTATAGAATATTGAAATAGCAAGGACGTGTTGATAAGTTCTACTTGTGTAGGGTTAACATCTTGGTTTGAAGTTATTCAAGTTCATTCGTATCATGTAGTTCTTTCATGGGTTACTATAAGAAAACTTATGCACGTGTAAGAATGAAAAATACCCAATAAAATTGTATGGATTAAACTTTATCAATGGAAATGTTGTCAATCAATAAAACATCATCTTATCTATTACATCGATTCTATGTAACATATTGGGGCATGATGCTAAGAGCTTCCCCATTTTCTATCATATCTAACCTAGATCAACTCATTAGTCAATAACAAAAAAGTACTTGCTCTCTCCTCAGTGGCATAATCATCCTATCATGAGCTCTAGTCTGACTCTTGAGATTGATGGCCATGTTAGCACATGTTTTTCATATCATAGCTAGACATCTATGAACCACTAGTGGGGTTATCGTTACCCTAGGCAACTTCTCCTATCCACCATGATAGATGTGGAAATTGAAACATTTTGATTTTGAGGCAGCCCTCACGGGGTTACTAGTTTATCCTAGGAGTAGGTCCATGAAACCTACTCCTGCATTAGAGCCTTGCATGAGGGAAAGTATCAAGTCAAAGGTCATGAGCCAGTTTATTCCTTCTCGTATAGTGCCTTGGGACTTACAAAATCCTTGTGAGCTAGGGATTTACAAATTCTCGTGAATAGTTATCCTACAAAGAAAAATCCAAAACAAAACTAGAGATGTGACTACTCACTTTCATATTTTTCAATCACGGAAGAATCATTTCTGATTCTTGTTCATCTTTAAGATAAAGTCATTCTTCTATCCATGCCAAATGAGGTTAATACATGCCATATTGCCCTTCACATTTCACTATTTGTAGCTGAGCGTCCTAGATGCATCCCTTCTCATGGCATTTCAATTTATTTCTTTTCAAAGCTTTTCAATGGATTTCATTTCAAAAGTTTTCTATGCATTTCATTTCTAGACTTTTCCATGAATTTCTTTTCATGACTTTTTCTATGCATTGCTTTTCAATGTTTTTCAATGTATTTCATTTAAATGTTTTTATATGTATTGCTTTTCAAGGCATGGAAGCTTTCTAATAACATAGGCACAACTACTCTGAAAGGAAAGGTTCAAGGAGTTCTCAAATGATGGATCGATCAATCACTAGCTAATATGCTAGGTGTTCATGAACTTGTTTTCATACAAGTTCAAGATCAAATAAGAAGATGATTTTCCCCAATCAGCCCTGATAACTTTAATTTAACATCTATAATCATTTGTGATGATGGTTCGCATTAAGTTCAATGGTTACTAATTCATAGTATGAGTATTACCATATCTTTTTTCAATGCTTTAGCATAGTCGTTCTATGTTACTTTTATAGCATTTCCATAGTCATTAGATGCCATTTTCTATGGCATACATTAGCATATCATTTCTATGGCATTTCCATGGTACATATGTGTCATTCCCATGTCATTCATATAGCATTTCCATGGCATTCATGCTTCATTTAGTTACATTCCCATATTATCTACATGTTATCCTCTACAGTATTGCATCGGATTCACTTGACATTCATATAGCATTTCCATGGCATTCAGGAATCATTTCAAGTAGCAATCCCATGTCATATACATGTTATCCTCTATGGCATTCCATAACATTCACATGTCATTCACACAGCATTATCATGGCATTCATATATCATTTCATGTGTTAGTCACTTGCTTATTATCAAGTGTTCTAAGGTGACTAGTCCTTAGACTATAAGTGCCACTTGGTGAAGTTGGCTTACTTTCTTTAGGGCCTTAGGTCATAGTCGTGTTTTCATCATTTCAAACTTTAGCATAGGTCATAAGGTCTCATTTGAATGGCCTTAATTTGGTGAAATATCATTTTTCAAAGTGCCTCTTAGTCAACAAAGTGACTATGACCATATCTCACCATGGAGTGGACCAAGGTGCTAAGTCCAAGTACACTCAATTTGAGAAAGTGGATTACGTCTTGTGTGGGAATATCCAAACCATCTTGCTATTTAATGTTAACATCATCATGTATCAACATTTCAATGGAAATCACTCTCCAAAACATACCATGGGAATGTGCTACATGTTGAGTACTCAATGATGTGTCTTAATAATTACCACAATTGCTAACAAAAAATTAAGTTTCTTTACTCTAACCAAGCCAATCAAGGAAAAAAAAGGAAAGAACTCTAAATGAAACAATCAATCCAAGAAAACTAAATCAAAGCAAGTAAACCTAAGTTATTGAATAAAAGTAAGAAAGTACTTAAATTAAAATAAACTAAAATAATAAAAAGAAAGTAAAGGAAACTAAATTAAAACCGAGGGATGGAAAAGACAATTTCATTAATAAACTTCATTACAATTACAATGAATGAAAGGAATAAACAAAACAAAACAACAAAAAAGACTTCCTTGAAGTGGCCACTAAAAGACAATTTCATTAATAAACTTCATTACAATTATAATGAATGAAAGGAATAACCAAAATAAAACAAGAAAAAAAACTTCCATGAAATGGCCATTATAGGAATCTTTCTTTGTGTCACACAATAATGATCTTTATACGTCCTCTTCTTCTTTCCTGGCCTTGAACTTTGCCTTATGGTTGTGAGACCCCAGGTTTTTCATGAAATTTTTTGGCATTTATTTCAAAAGATGGGCAGCCTCTAAATTTTAAAATACAAAAACAATGGAAGACTTTTCTTTGAAATTCATTTTCCCAAAAACCCAGATGTCACCTTTATGCTCACACTATACGTTTATATAGTTTTCCAGAAGATAGAAATTCATTTCTTAAAATAAGACTCATCCAGTGGTTCACTTGTATAGTCCCTATAACATTATATTAAATGTCTAATATCACAATTCAAATGACTAATTACACAATACAAAAGCTTTAATAAAATGTATACCTGAGCATAGAAGTATGGTTGCTGGATTTCTCTTCTTGTGTACATCTTCTCCTGTCTATCTGTATCTGAGATATTGTAAACATAAAACATTTACTAAATCTCAACAAGCTATGCTTGGTAGGAGAGTTTAAGAAGCATGCTAAATCTTAATATACATTAATTATTCCATAGTAGTTAGAATATTCATTTTCATAGCAATTATATTGAATTGGAAATACTGTATGTTTCACATTTCAATAATCCATTTATAAACTAAATATCTACATGTTTCATAATCATTAACAATTCATTGATAAATCAATTATTAACATGTTTTGTAATTATTAACAATTCATTGATAAATCAATTATTAACATGTTTCATAATTATCAATATATACATGTTTCATAAATATAAGTAATCCATTGATTTATCAAATATCTTTAATTATTATTTGCTATCTACATAAACTAATCCAATATCATGAACCATACTTTGCATAACAGCTCTACCTATTTATATATCAATATGAAAACTTATAT
Organism: Warburgia ugandensis; assembly: GCA_035236585.1. Taxonomy (NCBI): domain Eukaryota; kingdom Viridiplantae; phylum Streptophyta; class Magnoliopsida; order Canellales; family Canellaceae; genus Warburgia; species Warburgia ugandensis. Next base: position 52,728,343 of record CP141130.1, read on the forward strand.
GAAGCTACGCCCTCAATTATATACATATAGAATTACTATATGTATAATGCAATTGTCAAAAGACATACAAAATTATAAATATAATCAATAAGTCTCCTAATCTATATCCCTAGACTATACTGGGTTTCAGAATCATACCCCTCATTATGTGGCGTTCATAATCATCCAGCCTCTGCTGGTATATCAATATAAGGCATATCATCATGCCACATCATATAAGGCATCTCATAATGCCATAATATAAGAACCATAGTGCATCAAATATAAGGGATACTATGCTGCAGTCTAATCCATACTAGCTCACTCGGATAACTGCACTGTTCACCACTGATACTACGATGGAAAATATTGTATCACTGCAAATATGGGGAGATAGGACTTTCACAGTGGCACCTTCCCATAATTGCCCCACCTAACTTTTAGCCTCTCATAGGGCAAGGTCATCATATAATCAAATTTTGGGAAGCGAGTGGCCAAACCCTCATAACTTTCCTAACATAGCACCTCTAGGCATATTCTTGTATAAAACAAAACTCTTAGGTCTCCATGCTTGGATGTAAAATAATCATAATAGAAAGAAAATTGGTTGTTCACATATTTCATAACAAGAATAACTTCCTCACTTATTAGGTGACAATCCACCAAGAATGTACCCTACAAACCTAGACTCATACATCACAAATACTGACATGGTACCCATGTACCATAAACGTAATTTCATAATCATATATAATGTACATGTCTTAATCATGTTTGTTAGATAGTAGGTGCACATTAAGCATGAATTATAAGCATGACATCATTTTAAATAACTAATTTTCATCATTCACCATGCAAATCACATTTAATGACAATTATACTATTTTCATGCGGTAACTTTCATATTAAGGAATAAGATCATGTTTAAAACATGAATCTTATTATTTGGTCATGCTTCTTAAATTTCCACCTACCTCATGTGACGCGTTCACCGGATTCCACTAGCTAGAATCACCCTCTTCTTCACAATCGACCCCATGTGCTTCAATACATCAAAAGGATTGCAGGTGTCATGACAACGTGATGGAAGTCAGAGCATGGAAATATCATGGGCCACAACCTCAAAAGGAACAATGTCTTCAAAGACGACTAGCTACTCTTCTCTAGATTCTTGATATCCTCGCACAACTGAGGACGTACTTGAAGTAATCGTTGCTGAGCACAAATAGCTGCAAAATACGACGTGTCTACTATCATCTCCATCAGGGACTTCACCAACAAATTTATCAACTCAGAGTTTAGTGGTTTTCTATTTGCTAAGATAGCAAAGTATTACAAGAGAACTCCATAAAAGACTGGTTTTGTGTTGCAAGCCTAATTGCATTACAAGCACATATTCGATTGATTGCCTCAACAACATCAGCATCTAACCAATTTTCAAGCAACAAAGATAGCTCTGCTAGGCTGCTTAGAGCTTCCATTACAAAAGGAAGGGAATCTTGTTGGACTAAAAGAGATTTTCCACTCGCATTTTGGACATTTGAAGAATATGTTTTTTTTTTTTTGGTCTTTTTGCCTTTGTGCTTTGATATCCTCCACCTTTTTCGAGTTTTTCTCCTCCAAACCATTTTCCTCTTCCAGATCCATACTGAGATAATCATCATCACTTTTTTCCTAATCTTTCACCAAGAGTTTCCTTGATTCTCCATTATTTTCATCACTTTCTTCTTCTAGACCATTGTCATTTTCATCACTTTCTGATTCCTCGGAAGATGTTGCATTTCCATTCTCAAGATTGTCTGCATCCTTCCCTTCAAGAATTTCATCAACCCATCCCTTTCTCTCTAGTTGCTGTTCATCATGAGAGAATGAATCCCCAAGATCATCACTAGAAATAGATTTTAATTTCTTACGTAATGATCTCTTATAATCTTCTTGATCATAAGTACCTTCATCACTATAGTCATCAGTTGGAGGCATCCTTTTCTTGCGCTCCTCCTCCAACTGTTAAAGCCGTTCCCTTTCTTCTTGGGCTATCTCTTCTAGAGTCTTCGTTTAGTCTGATGGACGAGCACGCATATCCAGCACCATCTCTTTAAGAAGATGGCCATAAGCACCAAGTTGTTCTTGCTGTATAGAAGATTCCTTGGTTGCAGTAACAGATAATCCAACCTTCTTGAATTCTTTTGTGGTGCTTGTTTTTAACAGGGCCTTTAAGGCATTCCTCTTGCTTGGTTGAGTTAAAGATAATAACACCTTAGATTGCATTAAGGATGGGAAATCTTTGTCTAATTGTACCATCAATTGGTCATCTTCTTCCCTATCCTTCACTTTCTTAGCCTTGTAAAACTTGCTTTTGGAGATAATCTCTTCCATTACTTCTTCGTTTTGTGCCTGTTGTCATCTCCTTCCAAAAATCCAGGTTCCGACCCATCATGCACAGAACAAGCTTTAAGGTGATCGAAGATGGCTGGATTTCTTTTAGTCTCAGTTGCATCAAAATCATCATCTGGTGAAAGTTCGTCCACAAAGTCATCCATTTTTGAGAGAGATGCAATGCCATCTTCTTCTTCCCCATTGGACAAATTATATTTGCTTTTCTTGTTCAACTTTAACTACCGCTCGTGCTAAAAATGTAAAATGGCTTTTGATCGTGCCCTTTTATAGTTTAGATCCACCAATCGGATTGGAGATCAGAGCTGTCGTTGTCTCTGGTGAGTTAAAAACTCAAAATCCCCATTTTTTGGTAATAGCGCCATTTTCCGATGTGACTGGGCTTCCACTCCTACTCCCTCTCTCTTCTCTCCTCTCCTTCTCCTTTCCCTTCTCCTTCTTCTTCTTCTTTTCCTTCTTCTCCAACGTTTCTCTCATTGTCGTTGGGTTTCACGGCTAGAGGACAAATCGTATGATCTGTTCTTCTTTTGAAAAGTCATAAAAAGGGGGGGTGCCAATATTAATATGGCCCTTCCTTTTTGTTATTATAAATTATTCCTTTTTTTATTTTTTTATTTTATGTTAATGATGTTTTTCCCTTATGAAACATCTTCATTTTAGTCACATGTGTGTGACTTCCACTCATGATGGGTGTTCTGGTGCCCTTATACTACTGGACCTCAAAATTCTGCACGTGGGGCCCTCTAGGGAAATTACTAAAATACCCCTTTGTAAGAAGATTACCATTTATTCATCCAATCTCTTATTTTAGCAAACTTCGTAACATTGGATTCGTATCAACAAGGAGAATTCAGATTTAGTAATTTCAATTCCTAAGTTCTAAGTTTTTTTTTTTAAACTTTTAATTACCTAAATAGCCCTGACTTCGAAGTCCCATAACTTCCTCATTCGAACTCTATTTTTCAGTATTCTTTGGCTTATTGGATTCCATTTTTTGAGTACTATCTAATGGTTTTAGTTTTAGATCCAAATTATTATCCTATTAAAAGATATACTTCTTGAAAACTCATAAACTGATCATGGAATAGTAAAATTTTAGGGTTGTTACAATGGTCTTCTTGTAGTGTCACTCAATGAGTGCCTACACACTTGCATTCAACCCAAAGTACAATAATTTGCATCTAAGATTTTCTCATCTCCTTAACCACCATACCACAAACCCAATGAAATCCTTAACAATGCTTTAGGAATTAAAAGATTCCTTGACTACCATTAGAATGTGCTTTTCCTTTTCCTTTATTTTAAAATCCTAAGGAAAGAAAAAAAGGGGAAAGAAAAATGGAAGATAGGCGATGGAAGACTAGAATGGTATGTGTGGAAAAGAAGATGGAGAGGGGTGGATGGTGCATATGAAATAAGGAGTGATGATGGATGTGTCATGCCATAGTAACGAATAAGAACAATGGGAGAAGAAGAAGATGGGGAAAAGAAAGAAAGAATGAATGAAAGGAAAGTAGGGACAGAAGAGCTTCCTTACCTCTTCTCCAAAGCATTGACTATGATCATGTGGGAGTTTTGCTAAAGGTGATCTCTCTCCCTCTATTTCTTCTAGATTCAGCTTTCAAGTACAAGGAAAAGGTAAGAGATAAAAAGTTTTCCTTGTCCTTCACATCTTATTTATAGAGTTTGAGGAAAGGAAGCCCTAAGGATGGATTGTTAAGATCTAAGCAACTTAATTAGATTTGAATGAAGAGCTAGATGAATGGGGCATGTTTTTCATATATGGGAGTGGGAGAGGAAAATAAAATGGAATGGAAAAGAATGGGATATGAAATAAGGATGGAAGGAAAGGGAACAAGTACAGAAAGAAAGAAAGGGAAAGGAAAGGAAAAGAGGTATCTTAGGATGGAGGGAAAGGAGGGTTGGCGAGATTTAATCAAAACTAGAAAGTGGTAGGTGGGGGTGGGGAAGGCATCTTTTTCCATGGGATTTGAGAATGGAATTAGAAGGTGGTAACTTGAAAAGAAAGGGAATAATTTAATGGGTATCTAAGGAATAGGTAGAAATGGAAATAGGTGGGAAGGGAAGGGAAAGAAATGAAAAGTAGGTGGAGGGAATCAATACATTTCAAAATTGTAAAGTCCTAAATGGCAGTGGTTTTGGAGTGGGGTGGGGGGGAGGTGTTTCTCTATTTAGGTGTATGTGTGATGTTTTTAGATAGCTTATCATGCATGGACCATTGGATGAGGATGGGCAGTTAAGATCTTCCTTACATTTGGGTTTTGGGTTCACTTTTCAACATAAAAAAGGTGGCTAGGGTTTTGAGAGGGAGGTTACCTAGAGATTCTAAGAAAGTTGGAACAAATGGAGATGCACATCTTGTGTTTTATGTGAATGGTGGATGCCGCTCAAATTGAAAGGAAAGTTCTATAGGATGGCTATAAGGCCAACCATGCTCTATAGATCAGACTGTTGGGCAGTTAAGGAACAGCATGTACATAGGATGAATGTAGTTGAAATGAGGATGTTGAGATGGATGAGTGGCAAGACAAGAAAGGATAGAATTACGAATGGAAACATTATCAGAAACTTAGGAGTAACACTAATAGGTAACAAGATGAGAGAGATTAGACTTAGATGGTTTGGGCATGTATATTAAAGACTAAAAACAACATTGGTTAGGAGTGAGCCAATGCAAGTTGAAGGTTCTAAAAGGGCAAGGAGAAGGCCTAAAAGAATGTCGATAAGGTCTTGATGCTGATGATGATGAAACATGGCTACGGATTTGATCTCCCAAATACTTCATTCCTATACCTTAGTGATTTGTGTTCAATTTTGTATAAAAAAAGTACTAATAAGTAGTCCATGTGTTATAAATTATAGGTATAATTCCAGGGTTTTTTCAAAATTTTATAACACATGCATTTTTTACCTAATAATTCAGAAGTTTGATATTTTGCAAGTTTAAGAGCTAATCTGGAGTAAGTATGTGAATTTTCATATTATTTTAGGATTTAGTTATTATTTTTCAATTTTTGTAGGTGTTGAGAATATGATCTAATAGTCTATATCAAGTAAGGTAAGATTTGAATATCAGGATTAAAAGAAGCACAAAGACCTAAAATTCAACATTTAAAAGCTAAATCAAAGGTTCAAAATAATCCTATGGCAAGCAAGAAGGCAATGGGAAGCATCAAAGGTGATTAAAATGAGCCTTGCAAAAAGCCATACATTTCCATCACCTTTGCATGAGAATTAGAGCCATCAATGAGGTTTCCTAATCTAACAAGGAAACCTAAAGAAGCCAAGCCATTTAAGCCTTGAAGCCAAAGGACTTAGCCATTCAATCCATTAAGGAATGAGCCATCAAGCTACATGAGAGGCATGCCACATGGAATCACATGATTGGAGGCTGAATTCAAGCAACTATCCTAAGTTAAAAATGTGGTTTTTAAAAGATATTTGGGAGGTTTTGAAAGATATTTGTAAAAGGTACGATGACAATGCATAAGTGGACCAATCAAGAGATAAATTCCACTTTTCAAATCTATTTTACACTCATGAGAAAGGGGTTCCACAATTTTCACTTAAGAAGGAAGACACTTCTAAAAAAATGGTGCCTCTCATCTTTCTTAATCTTACTTTGGATCCCCCTTCTAATGTTACACACTCTGCCCACTTTCCACTCTCTTTCTTCTAGCTTCCTCTTTCCTACTCTTTCTCCCTTTATTTCTTACATATCACTTTCCCTTCATTGGGTTTTCCATTCATGGGAGGCCCCACCCTAAAAAGGTGGTCCCTCCCATCTTTCATTCCCCCATGTTTCCTCTTTGGGTTGACCTAGACAACCACCCCACTTCCTTGTCTTATTCCTTATCCTTTTCTTCTCTTTCTTACCTATTTCATCCCTTTCCCACATTCAACGTCAATCCTATAAGATGTTCCACAATTTCTACAAGTGGGGGATGCACCATCTTAAGAAGGTGACGCCTTCTTATTTCTGATTACATGGCAACCACCTTGCCTTACCATGATGTCATCTTGTTGCTTGTTTCTCCACCAAACTCCCCACCTATAACAAACCTAATTTTTAAATTCCAAATCAAACAATTACAAATTAATTTTGATAAATTCAAATTAGAAAATTTTCATGTATAGGTTCCACAGAATTGACCTTTTGAAAAACACCCAATTGAACCACAAAACCTTAAAATTTTGAATTATACTTGGAAGAAACAATACCAATGACACAAAGAATACTGAAATTGGAATTAGGATGGAGAATTTATGACCTTATGAAGGAAAAGGCCTATTTAGAAAAAAGAAAAAATTGTTTAATTTAAAGGGAGAGGGGGGCCATTTTGATATTGGCACCCTACCCACTTAAAACAGTCAACTATTAACTAAGAGAACTTAGAAAGCAAGAAGGAAAGGGAGAAGGAGAAAGGGAAGACAGAAGACAGAAGAGGAAGAAGGAGAAGAGAGAGGGAGAAGGAGAAGGGAGAGAAAAGAGGAGGACAGGACCCATCCTCCATCGTTCATTGCCTCATTGACTATAGGAGACAGAGATTGACAATGGAGAAACACGCACCTGTCATAGAAAAAGACAGAGTGAATGGTGGCCTTGATCAATGATTGGAGTAGTTCACCAACATAACCTAGCCACCACGAGAAAAACCCCTCCAATATCATGTTGATGGGCCAAGAATTGGTATAGGGATGGGGGAAGATAGACAGGATGTGTCTGTGATTGATCGGCGACTAGAAAATCTGCATCAAATTATCTTCTCTGGTGATGAATAATGAGGGAAGAACAACTCAGAGGTAAGTTCCTTACACAAAACATTCAATTTGTCTTGATTTGTTCATTGTTTTGGGGAATGAGTGTAGATCTAGGTTTTTAACAGAGATTTGAGAACGGTTTTTTTATATCATCAATGATTAGAGATGAATCAAAACTTCAGAGTCCTTTGTTTGAGTTTCAATCATTGATTTTAGACCTGAGGAGACAAATTTGAACCCTAATCCATGGTTAAACATTGACCTAAGAATGATTTTCCTACTTGTCGTGATAATTTGCAACTCATCAGAATTGTAGTCACTCTGTTAATGCTTTGATCATCGATCTGTGTCTTATGGAGATAGGTTTGATAACCTTCAGTGCATGACAACCATCAGATCATTTGTAAAATAGAGATTCAACCACTGTAAAGACATTAATCTGTGAATTCAACTGCCCATTTTTGCTTATCAATTATTCTAGACACTTGTGTGTTGATCATACCATAAAAAAAGAAACCAATGGTGCTGATCCTCAAATAATTAGCATACTAGATCTTGATCCATTGGCTAAAAAAGTTTAATAGCATGCTAAGATCAAGATTCAATGAATTCTAGTCATGGGATCACCAATTAGAGAGTTAACAATAAATCATATGGTGATCTAACACTATTCTCACATATGATTAATGATCAATCATTGGCAAATGAATGATCAAAACTCTAATGGCTTGGGAAGAGATCTGATCATTTATCAATAATCTAAAAATAACAACTAGACCACCATTTAACAGTTGGAATTTGAAAATACAAATCTAGTTCATTGAATGATGATCAATGGTACAAATTTGGTAATCTATGACTTGATAGTAGTTGGATCGGTGAACCATGGATGAAAACATAGATCAATAGTCTAAATGGATAAGATCGTGCAACTTTGATGGTCAATTAGTGATGGATTACTAAAACCTAATGGTTTTATGACTAATAGATGATCTAAATTACAAGATCATGGTTAAAAGACTCTTTTGTAATTATGAGCTTACAACTTGACATTGCCAAGAAATCTAGAATATCGATAGGTTAATCAATGAATTGATCTAAAGGAGGGACAGAATTGAACTGAGAAATTCACCTAAGAGTAAGGTAGTTTTAACATCAATATGCTTTCAAGAAACATGGAAACCATTGATGACTACTCTATCATGTTTGAAAATGCTTGAAATTTGGGATTTTGAGATTTCTAATTTATGCATTTAGCATACTTGTATTTCATGCAACTTATTAGTTTGGAATGACATGTTGTTTTACTATCAAATTGGAAACTTGTACATGAAAACATATTTGAAACTACATGGACTTCATGAGTTAAGAAATGACAATAAATGTGGAATCCTCAATTCAACCCTTGTGAGTGATGCTTTTACATGGCTATATCGTATCATAAGGTTTGAATTGCATGATTTTGCTAATGCATGGATTTCTATGGTTTTATCAATTATATTGGCATGTGATGATGCCTAGTATTATTATGTTATGACAAATATATTGGGTTCAGTGGACACTGTGCTAAGAAGGTTGAAGACTAATCATCCTCCTTTCCAAAATTGTATATGTGTGTGTTAGATACCTCACTAAAAAAGGCTCAATCTAGGTTACTATAACATCATGGACAAGGTCATGGCCTGAGGCACTGTGTATAAATTGCTCGCACTATATTGGGAGTTTATCTTCTTAGAATCAGCGCGATAGCCACAGACTTGATTGGGTCTTGTCCATCACACAGAGTGTCCATTATTTTGAAATGTGTATTTATAGCATAATAGCGTAGGTGTATGACACCTTGGGATTTCAAGTCTATAATGAGTAATCATGACCAACAACATATGGCTGGATTATGAGTGCTTCTACGCTCGTGAGACCTTGAGGAGGTTTTGATGCGTGATCTTTCATATCTTGCAAAATACCTTGCAAAGGTTACTATTGTCTTTGAAAAATATCCATGTATTGAAATTAATAATTTGAATTGGTTGGACATGACATTGATTTGTAAAGCGTGATTGAGATTTTAGAGTTTTATTATACAACTCATTATGAGCCATATTTTATAAAATTGCATAACATGTGATTGTGAATTCCTTTTGGATTTAAAACTGTATAAACTTCCTTATTTCGATGATGAAAGTACCTACACAAGTGCAAGCCTACTGAGACATTGTACATTTTTTATAATGTCTCAAGTCTAAAGAAATAAAGTAGAAAAAGGGAGCAAAAGACTGTGCTAGAAATCTCAAGAGAAGGGCATAAAAGGTATATCAAATAGGTTTGCAATGTATTTAATGATCTTGTGAATTGATGTAATGCTTTAACTTAATATGACTTTTCTTTATGGACATGCGGACATGTAAATTGAAGTTAGGGTAGTGTGGCTGTGAGTAGATTGATCTTGGTCATGAACTATTCTTTTGTTCAGTTAAAAACTTGATTTATTTTCTTTTAACTATACACATTTAAATTATGTATTCATGTGGAAGGATTGAGACAGTCTCCTTTATTATTATTTGATTTAAATTGTGTTTATTAGGGACATCATATTCACATGCGTAAAATGAGTAAGTCCAAAAAATAAAGGAAAATCTGTAGAATTTTTGGTAGAAATGTAGCCCTCATTTCTTTAAAAATCTTAATTTTTAGAAAATAAAAATGATATTTTGGATTTTTAAAAGCTTTCTAGTGAATTTTTTTTTTTTTTTTATGCTGTTTGTTTTCTAAATATTTTCTAAACTCAAGGCCCTACAATTGTAAAAGATTTTCTAAAACAGTATTAGAAAACCTGGAATGTCACACCACCACAGCCCTAGATCTAATTGCATCATTCTTTCCTAGAATAAGATCTCATTAAATTGGAAACAAACACCTCTATATTAACCCCATGAATTCCATATTTTATTTTTAAGTAGAGGTTTTGTATCAAAACCTTGAAAGTAGCATTCTAGCTTGAGATTCTTTGGAGCTTCAAACTTTTGATTTCTTTTAGGTTGTCCTTTCTTTTGATTCTTAAGTATTTTCTCTTGCTTTGCACCTCTATTCCTGGTTAGTAATATGCTTTACATTCTTTTTTTCATTGTTTGTTTTATTCCTTAGTTTTCACACTTATAGATCTTCCTCACTTAGTTCTTTGTTTCAACCTTCTTAATTTTTTGCACTTATTCTTCAGAGATCCAAGTTAGTTCTCCTTTGGTAGAGACAGCCAAGAGAAGAAGTATATTAAATCCTGGATTTCCATGTTTTTTTTACTTAAAATTGAAACTATTTCTAAGCATCTTTTATCATATATAGTCCCATCATTCCAACCATCTATTCCATTGAATTCTCTCTTGGGTCTTATTTGTGTATCATTCAAGTTTAGTTTGAGGTCATTTGAGCATCTTGGATGTTTGATTTGAATCAAGTTTTAAGTGTGGGAAGAGTTGGTATTTTTCATGTTCTAATCCATGTGTAATGCACACTATTTTGGATGTAATTTGTTGTTCGAACAATAAATTTTTTTGTTCATTATCTATGCTTGATTCTAGTATTAAATTACTTTAGATCTTGAGTGTTATGTTGCATTAAAAAGTGCTAATTCAATTGCTTTCTATGCTTGATGGAATTAAAATTCTTAAGTGTTAGAAATCTACAATTTTTCCTTTCAACCATCATGCTTAATTTCTAGCACCTTATTCATCTTATTTGCTTGATTCTTTAGGAACCCATTTAGCTTTTTGGGTTGTTTTTATTAAGTGCTTTGATTAGATTATGTGTTAGTTTTCTTTTGATTCATTAAGTTATACCATCTTTGACCCCATGAACCTTGCGCACCAACCTAGGGTGAATCCTCTTTAGATATTGTTTTATTTGATTATTTAATCCTAGTTTAGTTAGAAAGTTTCTTTATTAATTTTTAGGAAGTTCCATTTTAAAAATATTTTAGGTTTAGGTAAGTGTTACATTAGGAAACTTTCCATGTTAGTAAATTGCCTTAAGTTGCTTACTTCAATTCATTCAAGTTTTGCATTAGTTTCTTTATTAAATGCGTGTTAGTTTCTAGTTCCATTGCTTAGCTTTAATTTTAGAAAGTTTGTTTTAATTGTAGTTTCTAGTTTCAAGCATATCTCCTTTCTTGTGTCATTTAGAGTGCTAATTGAAATTCAAATCCAATTCCGTCTCTCTCTTTGGCTGAAGTTAAGCACTTTAAATAAGATCTATCCAACATACAAGTATGTAAGATATCTCGTGGGATTGACCTCTCTCATGTGCAATACTACTTTGATTTATGTGCTTGTGAGTAATTTTAATGTTATACTAAGTTTTTGGCATCGTTGCCAAGGAATCACAATGGATTTGTGATTGGATTTTATTTAGATTGTGTATCTTTAATCATAGTTTTAGGTTAAATTAGTTTAGGATTTTTTGCATCATTCTTGCATATTTTCCTAATTCCTTAAAGATTGATATATCTTACTTGTTTTGTGGGAGGGGAATTAGGAAAAATCTTCATCAACATAATTTGGATTCCTTGCTTTCTTAAGTTAGGTTTCTAAGTGAACTTATTATGAGGCCCCATTGTAATTTGTAATTATTTGTTTTATTTTAAATGAGTTGTGATAATATAGGGTAAGTGTAGAGTATGGTGGCCCACACTTGATCTTCATCAGAAACCCCATTGTAAACTTCTCTCACTCTCTTTTATTTTCTTAGTGTAGGTTGTATATCAGTTGCTAGCGTAACTCATATAGTTTAGTGTCATTAACTATACTTGTTCCATTTTATTTAGGGTTGTTGCATTAGATTGCACCTATTTAACAAAGGTTAGCTTGAGCTCTACTATAACCATGGCATAGGCTACATGGTTAAAGTGTCCTGTCTATTAAGGTTTTTGACCCTTTGTTAGATAGCATATTGGTAGGCATGGGTTTGCTTTCAATGTATTGCATTGCATGTTTAAGTGATTTATGGTGGATTAAACACATTGTTAGAAGGGCCCACAAAAACCCTTATAAGATAAGGGTGAGATTTCATCACTAGGTCCTTGGCCCACCTAGGTAAATCAATTAAATTCCTTGCATGTTTGTGATCACAATCCTTGAAAGGTTAATTTAAAATCAATTAGCAAGAGACTTAGGATCTCGAGCTTTTAGGACCTTTTTAGAAGGAGGAGATCTATTGTCACTCCAATGGCTTCTGAGCATCGTGGTTATAGTGGGTATACAAAATTCAAGTGATTTTTCCATTCCTTCCATTGACATTGGTTGAGGTGTAAATGTCCCTTGACATGAATAATTGTATTAACCACTTTAGAGCAGAACTTAACTAGTAAGCAATGGTCAAGCTTGGATAGAAGGAGGAGCTATCTAGATTTAGGTCTAAAAGCTACCATCCTACACATTATTAAAGATCAATAATTCAACTCATTAGTAGACTAGGGATTGATTATGCATCATTTAGAGTTAGGACACATTTAGTTAGGGTTTTCATTAAATTCACATAAAAAAGTACTCATTTGTATATACAATGATTTGTTTTGAGTACAATGGCCTACCAAGAATGGGATAGGAACCACTTTCATACTATTTTACTCCTAAGCCAATACCTTATGAGAATAGTTATGGAATAGAGGTAAGACATACTCCTAATTAGTCCAACAGATATGATAGAATAGATGTTGTAATGGAGAAAATAAATAATCACTTGAATAGATTTTTGCTTGTCAACAACCTCAATATGAGAATTATTATACTAGGTCATCTCAATAACCTTAGTAGAATGGCTATGCCTCTTTTGAATCTCCATATCCTCCCACTTCATGGCCATCAAGCTCCACTTGCAATGGATATCATTAGGAGCAAGTGGATGCACCTAGTGCATTCTCTAAACTTAGTAATCAGTATTATCTTAAAACAAACTACCAAGACTATAATGGATGGGCTAGGCATCATGAATAACCATGGTATTAGGATTGTAACCAATATCAAGAAGAACTATCTTGGTCCATCCTAATCAACCCTACCAGGAAAATCAGACATGTCAGGCAGCACAATCATGGTTCCATCTTGATCAAACACTTCCCAGTACCCCAATGCCATAGGAATTTGAACCATGTGAGTTTGAACAATCATTAGGAAACATTATACAATGGTCTAAGGAAATGAAACAAAATAGGTAGGAGAGCAAGCAAACCCTTGAAAGACTTACAAGGATAGAAATACCATATATTCCTTCTAAGCTATAAGATTTTCAACCATCCTTGCAATCCTCTAGATTATATCCACTCAAGTCATGTTCTGCTACTTTTTATGATTATGATGAAGAGACATATATTGATGAAGAGGATGAATATTTAGACATACAGCTATTAGTGGACACTTCTCAATAGCAAGACTAAGTAGAAACCCCTAAACTTCTTGAAATTCAATTTAAGCCTTATAGTGTAGAACAAGTACACAATTGGGACTTGCAACCCTTATTTGATCAAATAACAAATAGCACTATAGGCCCACTTGAAATCTTACCCCAAGCATGAATAATAGGAATAAGTAGAGTCCATAGATATTCTGAATCAACATCAACCAACTCTTGGATACACATTAGAAAATAGCAAGGATTCAAGCCCCATGATTACTCTGCCTCTAGAAAAATAAAAACAACCTTTTAGGGAAATACATAGTCAATTTAATCCCCAATTTCAGGAAAATGTGAGAGAGAGGAATACAAATTTGTGTTGATTGCAATGGTCACTATCATCCTTACATTTGGTAAAAAATGGGGCCATTCATCTCGAATTGCTCCTACAAAATTCCAAATCACAATGGTCTACTATGTCATATTTTTACCACCACTTAAAATGTATAGGTGGAGGATGTATATTGACTATTGTGAAATTCTTACATGGAGTAACAAATTCCTCCATGTTAGGGTTAGGATTGGGAGAAATTAGTTAGGTTTAGAGTCGATTAGTTAAAGGATATGTCTAGTTGAAGACGTTAAACTTAGCTCTCACTGGGAGAAAACCCAGGGTTTATAGAGGCTCACATCACTCATTTATCATATAGAGTTCTATGTTTCAAAATACTTAGGACAATGTTTAGTTTAGGTTGAAGGGTGTAGACATATATGAGATTTTTAAGTGTTTCATGTATAATAATAATAATAATAATAATAATAATAATAATAATAATAATAATAATAATAATTTTAAAAATTTCAAAGGTTTTAAGGTCAAGTTCCTTTACTTTGATGAGAATTTGATTTTCCAAATCTTTCTATTTCTCTTAATTTAGCATCATAATATAAATGCATATGGTTAATAAAAATAAAAAGTGTTCCTTCTTAGAGAAACAAGGAAAAGTGAAAAATAAAAATAAAAAATCAATAAAAATAAAAAGTTGTGAAGAGATAAAGGAAAAATAGAAAAGATATTCACTTCTGTACATTCAAAAGGAAAGGAAAGTTGTCCAATAGTTATAGAAAACTTGTACTCATATTTGAAAATTTGAATCCTTTCCATTCTTTGAAAACCATTCCTAAGCCTACATTTCATCCTATCTAAAGACCTATTGATTTAAGTTGAAAGATAGCCTTAAAGAGGATAGAAATAGGAAGGAATTAAGGTGAACTACCCTTCTTGATCTTTGGTAATGGCATCCATGCTTAGGAATCATATTCTTTGTCTCATTAGTGCTTATTATATTATGTGAGCTACTAGTTTTCTTGGATTCGATCACATAGTGGGAGAAATTTGTTTGACCCCTTTCTTTGAGAGCTTCATTTCTAAGTGCATGCCAATGATAATTTAAGATTAAAACTTCTCTCAAATGGAGCAATAAGCATATCTATTTTGAGGTCTTGATTTACGTAGCCTGTACACACATTGCACTTCGAGATATGACAGTAGTAAAATGGTTTTAATATGTGGATAACTTGTAAAAAATTTCATTCTTATTTATTAAGTTGTTAAAGTTAGTAGAGTGCTAATAGATGATAATTTTCTAAGATAAAATAAAGAACTTAGTCGTATGAAATTTTGTGTGTATATTCACTACAAACCAACATGATGTCAAACTTGTCCAATAGACATAAGGTTTAAAAGCTTGCTGCAAATGCTACATGCAATTGGAAGTACCTACAAAAATGTTGACCATTTTGTTTCCATGTTTTTCTTAGGACTAGCAAAAAGCTGGTTGACAGGTGCAATAAGTGTTCAATTTTCAATAATAAAAAAAAGTACCAATTTAATAATCCATGTGTTATAAATTACAGGTATAATTCTAGGGTATTTTCAAAATTTCCTGAGACATGCATTTCTGACCTAATAATTCAATAGTTTAATATTTTGTAGGTTCAGAAGCTAATTTAAAGTATGTATGTGAATTTTCATAATTTTTAACATTTACTTAGGCTTTTCATCTTTAGTAGGTGTTGAGAAGATGATTCAATAGTCATGTTGAGAAGATGATTCAATAGTTGAGATCAAGTAAAATAAGATTTGAAGGTCAAGATAAAAAAGAAGGCCAAAGACCTTAAATTCAACATTTCAAAGATAAATTAAGGATCGAGATCATCTTAAGGCAAGCAAGAAGGCAATAGGAAGCATCAAAGTAATTAAAATGGTCCATGCAAAAAGCCATACATTTCCATCATCTTTGCAAGAGAATTGGAGCCATTAATGAGGTTTCCTTAGCTAAACCTAAAGAAGCCAAGCCATTCAAGCATTGAAGCCAAAGGACTTAGCCATTCAATCCTTCATGGAATAAGCCATTAAAGTGAGCCATCAAGCCACATGAGAGCCATGCCACATGGAGTCACATGATTAGAGGATCGATTCAAGCAACTATCCTAGGTTAAAAATGTGATTTTCAAAGGATATTTGGATGGTTTTAGAGATATGTATAAAAGGTAAGAAGAAAATGAATAGGTGGACCAATTGTAACATTCTTAAATTTTAAATCCCAAATTGAATAAACTTTGGAAAATGTAAAATTGGAATAAAAAGAATATATTGAATTTCCTATATTTGGACTTTTATAAGTGAAAAACTTGATATACATCTAGTCAAGTATTGAGACCTCCATAATTGGATTGTCCTCGAAAAGATGATTCCAACAATGCTAAGTTTGCTAAAATCGAAGTTCAGATGGAGGAGATATGAATATTTGAATATGAGGGGCATTTTTGTTTAAATAAGATAGAAAAAAAAAAATCACTTAGCTTAAAAGGAGGGGGCCAAATTGATATTGGCACCCCTGTTCCCCACTTAAGTGAATGAGAATAGACGTTAGGCCTATTCCTGAACCCAGCACATAGAGGGAGACCCAGTGGGGGAGAAAGAAGAGGAGAAAGGAGAAGGAAAGGAGGACGAGAGAAGAGAGGAGAAGGATGAAAGAGAGAAGGGAGAGAAAAAGCCAATCTACTAGAGGTGATGGGCACGCTGGCGAAGGGGGAAGAAACGCAGTGAGGGCTACTAGATTTTCAAGCTGTTGCCAGAGACGATGTCGACTTAGATTATTGATCCGAGCTGATCATGTTGTTCATCTCCATCAAACAATAAAAACTCCATGGTTATTGAGGAATCCATGGAGATTTTGACCATCGATCGGAGAGGAGACAATGCGTCGAACTCAGAGACCATACTGGTGAAAACAACAGCCAATCCATCTTATCTAATGGTAGAAAACGCACAAAAACACTCCCAGCAAGTAAGATCTACCCAACCCAACTCTTGATTTGGGATTTTAGTGAAAATCGGTATAGTTTATGCTAGATCTAGGTTTTTATGATGATCCAACCATTCATTTCCTAATCCAATTGTATAAATAGGTAAATACAGACCTGATATAGCTTAGATCATACTAAAATGATCAATCTAGACTAAAACCAATCGGACAATCTCAATTGTCCAATCTGTCACTATTTAAATAGTGACTTCTTGATGCATGAGCGATGATCAAACTCCATGGATGAGTTTTGGAACATTGAATTGACTAGTATATATAGAAATTGAAAGATCTAAATGGAAATTGAGTGAAAATCTTAACTATTTAATCGAATAGTAGAGGAATAAGAACTTGGTAGCACTTGACTAGTGATCAGATGCTGCCATTGCATTCCTAAACCTCAAATTGACATATAATGAGCTAAATTTCACTGATCCATTAGCTAAAATATCTAATAACATGTTGATACCAAGATCCAACCACTTTTAGCTTTCAGATCACCAATCTAGAGAATGAACAGTAGATTAAAGAGTGATATGACACTGTTCCTCACATTTGATCAATGATCAATCATTGATGAATGACTAATTAGAACCCTAATGGCCTTAAATGGTCTATGATGTGGAAAATAGACCAACATCCTAAGTAACTGAGATCATATAGTCAGGAGTGATGGATTTTATGGAACCTAGTGGTTCCACGATTAATAGATTATTTGGACCGTCAAATTAGGGCTAGAATGGATTTCTTTTTGTAAGGGTTTATATAATTAGACATTGATAAGGAATTTAGAATATCAATAGGTTGATCGATGATTTGATTGGAGGGATATAATTAAATCGTGAAGCACGACGAGGTAGGTAGTTAGTTTCAACATCAATATACTTTTATGAAATATGAAAACCATTGATTTCTACTCTATCATATTTGTAAAGGTTTAAAATCGAGATTTCAAGATTTTTGAATAATGCAATTAGTTTGTTTGTTTTCATGCAATGTATTAGTTCTGAAATGCCTTGTCTATTTCCTTTGCAATTGGAAACTCATGCATGAAAATATATCTGAAATTACATGCACTTTATGAATTATGAAATGATGAGGAAAACAGAATCCTCAAACTCAACCCTAGTAAGGGTGGGTTTTTATATAGCTATATCATATCATGAGATTTGTAGTGCCCGATTTCATTAATGCATGGATTTCTATGGTTTTATATGTTATGACGGCATGTAGTGATGCCAAGTATTATTATGTTATGGAGGGCATATGGTAGGCCATTGGATGTTATGCTAGGAGGGTGTGATTGATCATCCTCCTTCCAAAACTTTATATGTGTGTGTGTGTGTGTGTGAGAGAGAGAGAGAGAGAGAGAGAGAGAGAGAGAGAGAGAGCCTAATTCAGGTATGACATCATGGGTAGGCCATAGCCTTGCGTGCTGTGTTCCCCATGTGCACGGTGCAAGGAGTCTGTCCGTCTCGGTATCAGTGTGATAGCCATGGACTTGACTGGGTTTGTTCGCATTTTGGGTCTATAAAGGAGTACTCATGACCAATGGTAGGTGGCCGAATTTTGAGTAGTTCTACACTCGTGTGTGTGTGTGTGTGTTTATTGAGAGACATTGATTATATTGAAGCATTATATGATTTAAATGCTTTTCATCTATTGATTTTAAAGATGTTTCATTATTCAGTTTGGATGGGTATATTTATGACATGATGCATATAGTGAGTTGTGGTGATCCTTCATATTTTGTAAAATACCTTGCAATGGGTATTATTGAAACTAATAATTGAATTAGTTTGGCATGACATTGATTTGTAAATCATGATTGAGATTTTAGAGTTCATGTTATTACTCATTTTGCATCATATTCTATCAAATTGCATAATATGTGATTGTGTGTCCCTTTTTGGATTTAAAACTGCATAAACTCATGGTTTTGGTGATGAGACTACCTACACAAGCACAAGCTTACTAAGACATTGTACATTGTTTACAATGTCTCAAGTCTGAAGAAATAGAACAGGGAAAAAGGAGCAAAAGATGGTGATAGAGATCTAAAGAGAAGAACATGATAGGTACAACAAGCAGGTTTGCAATATAGTTTGTTTCCTTGTGAAATTGACATAACATTTTAATAGCTTTTTTTTATTTACATACAGGTATGTAAATTACAACTATGGAGTTATGGCTATTATTGGAGTGGTCTTAGGGATATTGTTTTCAATCCTAACCTTTTGGCACTACATAAATGTTTTTATTATTATTTTATATTTAAATGTAAACATACATATATGTAAATGTATTTTGGAGGTAAACAGATCTCCTTTATTTATTTTACATATATATTGTGTTTATCAGGTTGTCGCATTGCATGCATTAAATGCATGGGGTCCAAAATATAGGGGAGACTCTCTTGAATTTTTGGTAGGAATGTGGTATTCATTCCTTTAATAATCCTTGTAAATTTTAAAAGAAAAAAAATGGCACTCAAGATTTTTAAGGTCTTCTTACGAAATTTGTTTTGTGCTGTTTGGTTTCTAAACAGTTTTTCAAAATCGAGGACCTACAATTGCAAAAGATTTTAGGAAAAAGTGTTGTAAAAACCTAGGATGTCACACCAATGAAGAGAGAAATCCCACTTTCCAAATCTATTTTACACTCATAAGAAAAGGGTTCCATCATTTTCACTTAAGGATGGAGGCACCTCCTAAAAAAATGGTGCCTCCGATCTTTCTTCATTTGACTTTGGTTCTCCCTTCTAATCTTACAAACTCCACCCACTTTCCACTCTCTTTCCTCCACCTCACCTCTTTTCTACTCTTTCCCCCTTTCATTCTTACATACCACATAACATTCCTTAGGTTTTCCACTCCTAGGAGAAAGGCGGAGACACTCCACCCTAAAAAGGTGGCACCTCCCACCTTATCTTCCCCTTTGTTTCCTATTGGGGATGAGCTAAACAGCCACACCACTTTCCTATCTTATTTCTTATCCTTTTCTTCTCTTTCTTACCTCTTTCATCTCTTTCCCACATTCCACCTCAGAATTATAAGATGTTCTATGATTTCTACAAGTGAGGGAGGCACCATCCTAAGAAGGTGTTGCCTTCCCCTTTCTAATTACATGGTAGCCACCTTGCCTCACCATAATGTCACCTTATTGCCTTATTTCTCTACCTAACTATCCACCTTAGTCCTATATCTAATTGTAGAATCCTTTCCTATAATAAGATCTCATCAAAGTGAAAACCAACAGCTGTATATAATTTCCATGAATTCCAATTTTCTTTAAGTAGATGTTTTGCATCAAAACCTTGAAAGTAACACTCTAACTTGGGATCTTTTGGATCTTTGTACTTTGGATTTCTTTTGGTCTATTCTTCTTTTGGACTCTTATGTATTTTATCTTGATTTTCACATCAATTCCAGGTTTTTAGTTTTCTTTACATTCTTGCTTTCATAGTTTGTTTTGTTCTTATTTTGTTGCTTAAGTTTCACACTCATAGCTCATCCTTGTCTTCACTTAGTTCTTTGTTCTTAGTTTTTCTTGCTTATTCTTCAAAGATATAAGTTAATTCTCCTCTCATAGTGATATCCATGAGAAGAAGTAGCTTGAATCCTTGATTTGCATCTTTGAATTCCACGTTATTTTATTTGAAATTGAAAACTAGTTCTAAGCATCTTTTGTCTTAACTAGTCCCATCATTCCAGCTGTCTATTCTACTGAATTCTCTCTTGGAACTTACTTTCATATCATTTAAGTTTAGTTTGAGGTCATTTGAATGTGTTGGATGTTTGATTTGAATCAAGTTTCAAGTGTGGAAAGAGTGCATATTTTTCACGTTCTAGTCTGTGTAATGAGCATATTTTGGATGCAATTTGTTGTTCAATCAATAAAGTTTGTTGAGTGTTATCTTTCATAAAATGTGTTAGTCCAATTACTTTCCATGCCTGGCTGGAATTAAAGTTCTTAAGTGCAATCTGCAATTTTTCCATTCAACCTTCATGTTTAATTTCAAATACCTTATCCATCTAATTTTCTTGATTCCTTAGGAACCCATTTATATTTTGAGGCTATTTATTAAGTGCTTTGATTATATTTTATGTTAGTTTGCTTTTAATTCATTAATTTAGACCATCTTTGACCCTATGAACCATGCACACCATCCTACAAATCATGAGCTTGGAACTTGGGTGAATCTTCTTTAGATCTTGTTTTGTTTAATTGTATAATATTAGTTTAGCTTAATTTATTTAGTTCTTTACATGTTATTTTGGTTTTATAAAGTTTTATTTTTGAGTTTTAGAAATTTCAATTTTTAGAAAATGTTAGGTTGGTGAAAGTGTTACATTAGGAAAGTTTCCTTAAGTTAAGTTACTTTATTCAATTCATTATAGTTTTGCAATAGTTTCTTTATTAAATGCATGTTAGTATCTAATCCCATTTCATACCTTTAATTTTAGAAAGTTTCCTTTATTTGTAGTTTATAGTTTCATGCACATTTTAGTTTTTTTTATTTTGTCATTTAGAGTGTGAGTTTAAATTCAAAACCATTTCAATCTCTCTTTGGCTGAAGTTAAGCACTTTAAATCAAATTCATCGAACATATAAATTTGTGAGATTCCTAGTGGGAACAACCTCCCTTGTATGCAATACTACTTTGATGCATGCACTTGGGAGTAATTTTAAAGTTACACCACTTAGATCATGATTACCTTATCTTCAATGGATGAGATCACCTTAGGTGTGACATCCCAGGTTTCCAAAATATATTTTTAAATACTATTTCAAAATTCAAGATATCCCTTATTTGAAATTATTTTTGAAATCAAAATAGTAAATTTTTTTGTTCATTTAATTGTGTTTCTAAAAAACCCAAGTGTCATTTCTTACACAAACAAAAGGATTTTATGGTGGAATGAATCTCTCATTCCTACCAAAAATTCTACAGAGTTTCTTCTATTTTTCAAACCCCAACACTCATCACATCCCAGAACCTCCATCCACAACCTTATCACAGTACAATCCTAGAAAATGAAATGAGTCCACTACTTCCAATGTTTACATATATTCACATTCTTAAGTAGTACATGAAACAAATATTATGTTATAAGGCTCACCCTTCAAATATTGGATATCCCATATTCTATAATTATAACTCCATGAGTTGTGTTCACGTTCTCAGTTCAACTTGTTCATCTTCTATTCTAATTCTTCAAGTTTGAGACATTATAAACAAATTACAATGTCTCATCAAGCTTACACTTGTGTAGGTGGAATAAGTTGCTATTTTAACATGCAATTCATGATTTACATAATCAATGTATTATGATAATTTATCACATTTAAACAAATGCTTATCATGTTTCAAAATAAGTGCTCATGTCGAAATTAAAAGTCCTCAAAACATACATCCACGAAATCACTTTACATGTGCAAATCAGTATAATTGACAAATCATTAGAATTTCATGATTTCTTGAGACAACATTGCCTTATATTTTTATTAGGATTCAAGCATTTCATGCCTTTATTGTTTCATAAAAATTTAGTCGTATTGAGATAATTTTCCACACATAAATACATAATCATTCTAAGTTTATTTGTAACATAGTCCTTTAAAATCGTTCATCATGCATGATCATTCAAGATATTAGTATAAATGTCTAAATTGTTTTTCATTCAATAATTGAATCAACTTATAAAGATTGAGGTATTTAACATTCTCATTATCATATGTAAAGGTAGTCATTTGACATTTTTCCTTCATAAATGTACTACATTTCAAATGCATATGTGATTCAATACATGATCATGCAAAATTGGTCCAAATGCTCAATTAATTCAACACATTAGTTATCTAACCATGGTAAAACAATTAGTTAAAAAAAAAAGAAAAAGTAGCATAATGCTAATGGTAAAACCATCAGCTAAATGTAAGCGTTAAATTTGCATGTGTAAAAGATAGAGAAACTCTGTTGGATTTTTAGTAGGAATGAGACATTTATTCCACCATAAAATCATTGTGTTTATGTAAGAAATGACACTTAGTATTTTCAAGAATACTTTCAAATGAACAAAAATTTTTGCTATTTTTTTTTTCATAAAGAATTTCAAACAAGGGATTTCCTAAATTTTAGAATAATATTTAAAAAGTATTTTGAAAATTATGACACCAAGGAGCCTAGAGGGTGGTCCTAAAAGGTAGATATCGAGCTACAAGATGACATGCTTGAGGTGATCTTGAGAGTTTAGTCACACATTGCCTGGGGAGAAGAAGTCTAGGCTAGTTATAAGGGTCCGAGTATCTCTAATGGTAACAAAGTGTTTTTCCTATTGGGGAGAGCAAACTATGAGGCTTCAACCAAAGTAGACAATATTGTTATTGTTGAAGCCCTAGTTGTTACAATTGGTATCAGAGCCAGACCCCCTCATGATGGTTGGCCTAGATCGCACATGGTCGACCAGTGGACCCAATGTGGTTGCATACAAAGATGCGTGTTCTTGAAGGGGGGAAGAGAGAGCTTAGAGGGCTATCTTGGTAGGCTATCTTAAAAGGTGATGTCGAGCTACAAGATGGTAGGCTTCCAGTGATCTTGAGAGTTTAGTCCCACATTGCTTGAGGAGAAGAAGTCTAGGCTAGTTATAAGGGTTTAGTTATTTTTAATGGTAATAACCAATTTTCCCTATAGGAGGAGCAAAATCATGAGGTTTTGGCCAAAGCGGACAATACTATTATTGGTGGTGCCCTGGTTGTTACAATTTTTTTATTACAATGGCCAGGGTTCAACGGTGTTGATATTGTCAGCTCTGGCCTTAGCCTCACGATTTTGCCCTTCCCTATAGGGAAAATGCATCTACACTAAGAGATACTTTGAACTTGTATAACTAACCTAGCTTACTTCTCCCCAAATAAGGTGGAATTAAACTCTCAAGATCACCGAAGCTTACTATCTTGTAGCTCAACATCCTCTCTTCGGGACCACCTCTAGGCTCTCTTTTCCCCCCTTAAGGAACATACTACCCTGTGTATGACCATTGTTTGGGTCCACCAAGCGACCACGTCTGGTCTAGGCCCACCATCACACTAGGAGATACCCCTTCTTTTTTTTTGTAATTGTAATTTTCTTATTCATTGTAAATGAATATTTACATATATCAACTACAATGTGTAGATCTTCCTTAAGCTCCATTTTCTCTCCACAATGGGATTGGATTACCCTAGAATGAATGGTCTTGATTCCTTAAATATCACTTCATATATTTCATGTGGGACCATGTGTGCTTGACTATAGTGCATGGATAAGGCATCAAATCATTGGTTGAACTTCTTATTTTGGTTGATTAGTAGAGAGAAAATAAGTAAAAAGTCTTCATATGGGTCCCAGTCTTCTTTTATTTCCTAGAACCTTTTATTATATATAAAAATTAAACTTTTCTCATAAGTTTGTTAAGGTGGTGAAATGTCTGCAATTATGCATAGATTGGAATTTTACCACCTTTTCACCCTGATTTGAATAAGAGTTGTACATGGGGTTTTTTACTGCTCAGACTCAAAATGACACTTAATGATTATTTTGAGCCTGTAGGACTTCATTTTTGGCATGTATGGATCCATAATGTAGCTTGGAAGGAAAAATTCCTCTTTCAGGGGTAGAAATGATAATTTTGTGCACTATTCTCATATGTACCCTAGAACTACAAAATAGTTGAATTAATCATAATTAGTAAGATTTAAGTTTAAAACATTATAAATATAGTGGTACATATGTAATATTTCTATATTTCTATATGCATATATAATACCCCTAGACTTAGATTTTGCCATTCCATGAGCAAAACTATGAAAATAGAAAAGAAGAAATCTAAAGTAACAAATCCTAACCACTTTCGTAGGTGGTGTTGTTTGCATTTAACATATGCTAAAAGCCATTAACCCCATAGGCTATCCTTGGTGGATGAGTTATAGTCACATAAGGGTTTGTAGAAATGATACCCATAAACATTTTCAAAAATCTTATGAAAGACGTTTTTATATCTCAAAGAATTTTCTTATACTCAGCATTCATAAATTTTCAAACTTTAACATTCTAATAGAAATGATAAACAGTTTAATATCCTACTCTTATGCTTAAGATATCCCATTATTTCATCATCCTTAGAATGTAAGCCTGTAATATAGCCAATATGTACCTAGTTATCTGTCTTAACCTCCAAATGTATGTTTTGACTTCAAATCTCACAAGATATACTTAACACTCAGAAAATGGGTAAATCTCTCTATGTGAGTAGAATAATATTCATCAAGTCCAAAATTCTCACATATTTCATATAGAAGAATGATAACTTAGAAAGAATGGTAATGGTCTTATAAAAGGATATTAAATATTGAGGAATGTTACACTCTACCAAAATCCCTACTAATTCATAACCATACCCAATTCATATTCCTCTAAAGATCAATTAGGATTTCTTTTAAGACAAAATATACCTGATAAGCGTTCAATTTTGTATAAAAAGTACCTGATTAGTTGCCCATGTGTTATAACTTATAGTGTTAAATTTGGGTTTTCTCCTGGAATTTTATAACACATACATTTCTAACCTAATAATTCAAAATTGTGATATTTTATAGGTTCATAAGCTAATCTGAAGTTAGTATATGAATTTTCATATTTTTTAAATTTAATTAAAGTTTTTCACCCTTTGTAGGTGTTGGAAAGATGATCCCAAGGACGAGATAAGGATTAGATATCATCACCAGATCGTTGGCCCACATAGGTAATCAAATCAATTCCTTGCATGTTTGTTATCCCAACTCTTGAATTTTAATGTAAAATCAAGTAGCAAGAGACTTAGGGTTTCAAGCTTGTAGGACCCTTTTAGAAGGAGGAGATCTATTGTCTCTCCAGTAGCTTCTGAGCATCCTGGTTATAGTAAGTCTCTAAAATCCAAGTGTTCTCATGCCTTTCATTGATGGTTGTTTAGGTCTAAATGCCTTCTTCTATGAGAATTGTATTAACCACTTTAGAGTAGAACCTAACTAGTAAGCACTAGTCCTAAACAAAAGGAGGAGCTGTCTAGATTTAGGTCTAAAAGCTACCACCTACTCATTATCAAAGATCAATAATTCAACACATTGGTAGACTATTAGGGATTGATTGTGCATCATTTAGAGTTAAGAGTCACATTAGTTAGGATGCATCATTTAGTTAGGGTTTTTCATTAGAAAAAAAGAAGGTACTCATTCATTGAGTACAATGATTAGTTTTGTTGTATATAAAATTAAGTACCATGACATGTCAAACAAGGGATGGAAACCACCATTGTCCTACTATTTCACTCCTAAGCCAATACCCTATGGGTATAGGTATGAGATAGAGCCAAGGTGTACTCCTGATCTATCCCATAAAATTAACACATTCTAAGATAGGATGGATAGGATGATGAGTCAAATAAATAGGTTTGATGCTTTAAGGTAGAATATAGTGACAAACCCATAGCCTCAGTACAATAATTCTTATAACTATTCTGAACTGCAATATCCCACTCCTTCGTGGCTGTCCAACTCCAATTACAAAGGATATTATCAGGAGCCTATGGATACTCCCACTACATTCACACACCCTAGCAATTATTATCTTGAGAAAGACTATAATGGATAGGTTAGGCATCATGACCAGCCATGACCTTAGAATTATTAGGAGAAACCAGCATGGTCCCTCCTTACTCAAACCTATTAAAACTATCCAGAAAATGAGGGACAACCATCATGGGTTCAACCTATTCAACCCTATTTTAGTACTTCAGTGGCACAACAATACTTGCTAGATGAGTCATTTCCTAATGAATAATCTTTAGAAGAGATCCAATTTAGTGAAGAGACTCAACAATTTCTTAGATTTGACTATAGAAAATTCATGGCTGAAAAGTATGAATGGCAAGAGAAAATGAAACCAATATGGAAAAATAATGAAAAAATTGCTAAATTTATAAAAAAGTTTGAGAAAATAAAACAAATAAGGGAAATGGAAGAACATAGAATGGGACATTCTTATGATCCTTCTGAACCACATAGTTTTTCTCCATCCTTGACCATTGATACCAATAATGGGATGAAAATTGCACATGATCATTCTGAGCCACAAAGTCCATAATCATCCTTATAAACCTCCAACTTATATCCACTAGAGTCATGTCCTACTCTTGTTTATGATTATGATGATGGGACATCCATTGACAAAGAAAATGAATATTTAGACAATGAGCCTTTAATGGACAGTTCACAATGGTCGAACCAAGTAAAACCCCTTATAACTCCTAAAATTCAAATTGATCCTAGTAGTGTAGAAGATGTACCCAATTAGGACCTATAGAACTTATTTGATCAATCACCCCTAGGGTGACATTAGAAGTCAATAAAGATTTAAGTCCCACTATTGCTCTGCCTCTAAAAAACTAAGAACAACCTCTTAGGAAAATGTTGAGTCATCTTAATATCCAATTTCAGAAAATGTAAGGAAGGAGGAAAAAGATGAATTGAGTACAATGCTCATTATCACCCCTAAATTTGATCAACAATGGGACAATTCATCTTGAATTGGTCCTAAGAAATTTAAAATCACAGTGGTTTTTCATGCTATAATGTTGCTAACACCAAAATTTTCAAGGAGGAGGAATTATATTGACTACCGTGAAATTTAAAAAAATGAGGGATCATCAATTTCAATGTGGTCAAACCAAATCCAAAATTGTGGTGGTCTATTATGTACAAATGTTATCACCACCAAAATTTTCATGGTAGAGAATGTATATAGACTATCATGGATTTTGAAGTGGTAAGTGAAATTTTCCCATTTCATTATTAGGTTTAGACAATCAGGTTTTGATGTTCTTCTTGAGCTCTAATCATAATGTTTCTCTTAGCACTAGAGTTTTCACCATCACTGCCGATTAGACTTGCGCATCCAGATCCATCATGGAAGGTGTTCTCTTAGTGTATGACAGACTAGCATGTGCACTGGTTGACCGAGGTCTTACCCTTTCGCTCATATATGCTAAGTTTGTATCATGTTTAGACATAGTTCCATGTAGACTGGGTTCCCTGTTAGAGGTCAGCACACCGGTTGGGGAAGTGGTAATGGTACAGGAGTTCATGTAAGACGTACCTTTATCCAAATCGAGTAAGGAACTGAGGGCTGATGTGACCTCCCTAAGTATGACATATTTTAACACCATCTTAGGCATAGGTTGGCTAGCCAAGCATGTAGCCTTAGTTGACTACAAGAAGAAGCAGGTGACCTTGTGTACTAGTGTAGCTTTAAATATTTCTCGCAAGCGCATGAATTATAGATTGTATTTTGAACTACTTTAGGAGTTAAAAGCACATGAAAATAGAAACATGAATGAAATTAGAAACTAAACTAAAGAAACTTTCTAAAACTTAGCTTAGAAACTAACTAAAACTAATCTAACATGCAACTAAACTTAGGTAATTAAGTTTAAACAATGAAATAAGCATGTAATCTAAAGAAACAAAACTCAAAAATGTGTGCGTGAAACTAGATGGGTCTGAATGAAACATATAAAGGAAAGTAGTCACGGTGTGCATAGAATTCTAGCAAGGAAATTTCGCGTGGGCTTAAGCAATGAAGGTGCACATCATTTAATAAGCACAATGACATGATTCAAATGACTTAAAGCATTAGAAACCAACATGGAAATTGCAAATGAAGAAAGGTGAGCGTGTTACATATATAAAAAGAAAGGCACCACCTTGAACAACATGAAAATAACCCATTATCTTGACTCTAATCTTCTTTAACCCAATACAATAATCACTGTCCAATATGTATTAAAGATATAGTGTGAATCCAAGAGAGAATCAAAGAGAATGAGGGAAATAGAGGTGGAATGGAATTAAAAGATGAGCAAGGAATGATCAATCAACTAAACAAACCAAGTAAAGGGAAACAAGGATGATTCAAAGTATATTATCTCTCGGCTGATGCTAGAAGAGATAGTTGGTCATAGATCAAAGAGACCTAAGCAAACTTAGAAGCAAAACAAAATGGGAAATAAGCTTAGAACTATGCACATGGAGCAAGAAACAAGACAAGGCAACAAAGAAAGAAGAAAAGCTTGAAAACCAACCTCGAAGTGCTTTGAAACCTTAAAGAAAAGATAGATGCTAGAGCTTGAATGAAGGAAGCAAGGTGGTGTGGAGAAACAAGTAGAGAAGACGTTGAAACCCTAGGAAGCAGCCAAGGAGGGAGGCGCCACAACCCATCTATATATTCTAGGCGTTGAAATCCTTGGGTGATTTATAGTTGGTTTTGCTTTCTAATAGTGATAAGATTTGATAGCACCCTATCCTATGGAAGATGGAAAGAAAATACAAGATTTGGAAGAGTGACAACAATGGGAATTAGGAAGTAGAACTTATTTTTAGAAAGTGGAAAACCATTGGTCACCAAAGAAAGGAGAAAATCGTGAATGACTTAGGGAACGGGACATGTGAACTTAGGAAAGGAAAGCGACACATGGGGAAGACGTGGAAAGAGGGTTTTGAAGAGGGGAGATGAGGATCTTGACATGGCGGAGTTTAGGAAGGGAAGATTGCATGAACCATGCAAGATCTTCCTTTCTAAAACTCACACGTTGGAGAGATAGGGTGAATAGGAATTGGCAAAGAAAGAATATTTGGTGAGGGGATCTACTCTCTCATTAGTCCACCTTGCAATGCTTATCTTCCCATGTGATAATCACCATCTAATTTCTTGCTAATTATTTCTTGAAAATCATGATTTTTTGCATGGAATATTGTTTGGAAACTCCTCCAATCGTATGGTTCCATGTGGATGGCTTAGATGGCTTGAATGGCTTCTCTCGATGACTTCGACAGCTTGGTGGCTTCTTGGCTTAATCCATTAACTGCATCACTTGCATGGTTCAGTGGCTTCTTGCCTTATGTGGCTGAGGTGGCTTGCATGGCTTCAATTCTTATGCAAAGGTGGTGGAATCGCATGAATTTTGTATGGGACCATTCTAGTAACTATTCTTGCAGTTACTTTCTTGAACTCATCAGCTTTCCTTGGAATGATCTTGACCCTTGCATGAACTTTGGAATTGACGTAAAATAAGTCCTTGATCTTTAAGTTGATATGCATCCTTGATTCTCATCTTAAGCGATCTTAGCCATTGGATTATCCTTTCAATACCTACAAAATATCAAAAACCCTAATTAATACCCATAGAATTATGACAATTCATATACTTACTCTGGATTATCTTCTATACCTATAAAATATCAAACCTTTGGATCATTAGCTCAAAAATGCATCTGTCGTTAATTTTAAAACAAACTTTGGAATAAGCCTTATAATCTATCGCATATGGACTTTGGTATTTTTTATAAAAAAATTGACTACTTATCACACCCCCAACTAGTATTTTGCTAGTCCCAAGTAAAAAATGTGAAAATAATGAAAATAAAAATGATTAGAGTTTTCCTAATTATTCATGATTGCATTTAGCTTATGCAACAGCCCCTTAAACTCCTAAGTTACCCTTAGTGGATGAATTAGGACTCTTGAGGGTTTGTAGTGAATATACTCACAAAATTCAATAAGACTAAGTTCCTTAATTTCTCTCAAAGAATTCTCATCCATTAGCATTCTATTGTCGTCTTTAACAACTTAATAAATGTGAATGAAAATTTCTACAAGTTACCCACATATGCCAAAGCCATTTTTATTACAGTTATGTCTCAGAGTGCAGTGTCTGTACATGCTACATAAGTCTGGTCTTCTAAATAAAAATGCTTATACTCTGCTGGAAACATGTCATGACCTCAATTCTCACTAGTATACATTAAAAAATAAAGTTCTAAAAGAAAAGTGCTGAACAAAATATTCTCATTATGTGACCAGATCCAACAATATTGATGGTTCACATAAGCTTATGCAAATAGATGATACAAAGAACTAGGATCCCTAAAGGATGGATGTCATTATCAAGAATAGAAGAGATAGTTAATGTTAATTCTTTAATATTTATATCCTCATTAAGACTATATTTTACCTTAAGATCAATAGGACTTTATATGGGATAAAACTTAGGTTTGGGACTGGTTCTGAAATAAAGGGTACAAGGATTCAAAATTTTCAAATTTGAGTAAAGTTCTTCGATGTTAGATAACTTCTCTTTTGAAGTGAATATCTTTTCTATTTTTCTTTCTTTTCACAACTTTTCTTTTCTTTTTATGATGATTCTTTTTGACACCTTCTTTGTATTTCTTTGAAGAAAGGTTTTTTCCTATGTAAACATCTCGATATTTTTCAATTCTTAGAAATTTTCCATTTTTCTACTATCTCTACTCATTTTCAAAGAATAAGTAATGGATATTTTACTTGATTTCTAGGTTAAGTAGATGGGTTTTGTAAATA
The DNA here is from genome assembly GCA_035236585.1 of Warburgia ugandensis. Taxonomy (NCBI): domain Eukaryota; kingdom Viridiplantae; phylum Streptophyta; class Magnoliopsida; order Canellales; family Canellaceae; genus Warburgia; species Warburgia ugandensis. Next base: position 52,759,696 of record CP141130.1, read on the forward strand.
AAAGGCTTACCTAAGAGGTTCAAAAGGTCTAACTTGGGGTATACTGCTTAGTAGGCTTTATGTCTTTAGTCTACAAAAAGGATGGCCTCTATCATTTCCTAAGTTTCTTATAGTTTAGGAAAGAAAGCTAGTACTCCTTTTTGGTTCTTTGTAATTGACCAAAACAAAGATATTGGGATCTTTCAAAGTTAACGTTTGTTGAAGAAATTATGGAATTATTTATATCCCTTAGAAAGATGATAGTCTCTAATACTTATCGGGTATAGGTCTCCACTAATTTTCTCAGGGTCTCTAAGTCATAACCATTTATTTGTCTAGACTATGTATTGTGTGTAAGTGTGTTCCAAGATTTAAATTTCATAAAATACTTTAGGACATGAATAAAATCCAAAATTAGCCATATGCATGTCTATTAAGAAGTTAAAGTAGGAGAATACTAAGATTTGAAAAATCCATTCTCATCACAGTAAAGGAACTTGATCTTAAAAATCCAAATACTTGAACTTGAATTTTTATTTTTTTTTAAGAAAACTCAAAAATCTCACATATATCTAACCTACCAACCTAAGCTAAATATTATCCCCAATGTTTAGAAACATAGGATCAATATACATTGACTAGGTAATGTAGAAAAAATGTAACTCGAAAAATGTTGGGTTATCTCATAGTGAGCACTAAGTTTAATATCTTTAGCTAGATGTACCTTGTAGTGATATATTATAGTTATGAATTCATGATGAATGCAAGTGTCATGGATCAAGCTATGGTGGGTCCTAGTAGATTGGTTCCTCTAGTAGCATCTCTTCTACTTCAGGGTCTAACAATTTGAGATCCAGTTTTAACCTTTGTCCATTTACTTTGGAAATTTCCCCATCCTTTTCTATTTGGACGACCCCATGAGGATAAGCATTACGAACAATGTAGGGTCTTGTCCATTGAGAATGAAGTTTACATATGCAACCTAAAGTTATAGAAGAGGACCTTTTGTCCTGGTGTAAAGAACTTACGTAAGATGTGTTTATCATGATGTGCTTTAATACAATCCTTGTATATCCTAGCAGATTCATATGCATCTTTCCTAAGTTCATCCAACTTATTTAGTTGGAGCCTTTTAAGAGTCCCAGCACTATCTAAATCAAAATTGAGCTTTTTAATGACTCAATATGCTTTACGCTCAAGTTCTATTAGAAGATGACAGGCCTTCTCGTAGAGTAGTAGGCAGGCCCATAATGCATCATTAAGCATTAGAGACCAATCTTTTCAACTAGGATTAACTATCTTCTCCAATATTCTCTTTATTTTCCTTTTGACACTTCTACCTATCCACCAGTTTGAGGATGGTATGGGCTAGCAATTCTATGGGTAACACCATATTTTTTCATTAGGTTCTCAAATACTCGATTACAAAGTTTTCCCCCCATCATTAATAATGGTCCGTGGAGTACCAAAGCATGCAAAAATATACTCTTTTAAAAAATTGACCACCACTTTATGGTCATTGGCCTTACATACTATGACTTCTACCCATTTGAATACAAAGTCCACTCCCACAAGAATGTAGAGGTAACAAAAAGGTCCCATAAAGTCAATTCCCCAAACATCAAAAGGCTCAATAGTCAAAATGGGACTTAAAGTCATCATAACTCTTTTGGATACTTCCTAACTACCAATAACATGCACATGCTATGTAGTAAGCATCTAAATCCCTAAGAATGGTAGCCAAATAGAAACCACACTACAAAAAGTTTGCAGTTGTCTTTCTTACACTAAATGTTTCCCGCATGCATGGTCCTGGAATAAGAAAATGATTTGATGATGCTCAATATTTGGTATGCATCTCCTAATACCTTGTGATCAACTTCTGTTGATGGCTTCACTAAGGGCTTAGGATTCTTATTTCTTGCCCCTTGCCTATGGGTACATTCAATCTTAAGATCTAATAGTGCTAATTTAGTGTTCTGACTTGGTGTAGCTTAGTGTTTTGAGATGGATGACCTTGGATGCACTAAAATAAAAACCTATCTGAATGAGACTATTAACTCTGTGATGCACAATCAAACAATCCCTAATGCTAATGAGATGGTTTGGTGATCTTTGTTCATCTATAAGGTTGTAACTTTTAACCTAAAGCCAGACAGCTCCTCTTTCAATATAGACTTGACTATTGCTTACCAATTAGGTCTTGCCCACTATGGTTAATACAATTCAAATGGTAGGAGGCATTAGACCTCAAAAACCTAGATTTTGGATGCCCACTATAACCACAAAGTTCAAGATCTATTGGAGTGATAATAGATCACCTTTTCCAAAAAGTGCTCATGAGCTCAAAACCCTAGGTCTCTTGATTGTTAGTTTTAGATTCAGATTGACAGGTGGGATCACATGCATACAAGGATCGATTTAATTACCTAGGTGGGAAAAAAATTTGGTGATGAAATCCACTCCTTATCTTATAAGAGTTCCTGTGGGGTTGTTACTATTAATGTGTTCCATCCACTATAAAGCAGTCAATGTTCAATGCAATTACAATGAAAGGAAACTAATGCTCACCTATATGCTATCTAACAAAGTAAACTTTAGGTGCAATCTAATCCAACGGCCCTAAATAAGATGCAACAAGTATAATGAATGACTTAAACTATATGAATTACACTACCAATCAAAATGCAAAATACAATAAATGTAACCATACTAAGAAAATAAAATAAAGTGAGAGAAATTTATAGTAGGGTTTCTAATGAAGATCAACTACAAGCCACCATACCCCACACTTGCCTTGTATTAATACAACCCATTTAAAAATTGAATAAAGAAATTATAAGTTATAATGGGGCTTCACTACAAGTTCACTCAAAAACTAAAAAAAATCTAGAAAAAATCAATAAATTTTATGAAGCTTTGGCCCATAGGATCGCCATCGTTCCTTTGCCAAATTCCCCTCTTACAAAAGAAGTAAGATATGTCAATTTTCTCAAGAATTAGCAAAATATGCAAGAACGATTCAAAGTTCCTAATTCAATGCAACTTAAAGTTATGGCAAAAGATAAAAATTCTAAATAAAGATCCAACCAAAAATTCATTGTGATTCCTAAGCAACGGTGTGTAACAATAATATTATTCGAAAGCACACGGATCAAAATAGTAATTGCTCGTGAAAGAGGTTGATTCTATGGGAATATCACAAATTTGTATGTTGGATAGATCTTATTTAAAGTTCTTAAATTCAGCCAAAGTGAGAGATTGAATTGGATTTGAATTTAACTAAGAATGTAAGCAACATGAAATTGGAAACATGCACTAAATTAGAAACTACAACTAAAGGAAACCTTTTAAAAATAAAGATATTGAATGAAATTAGAAACTTTCTTAACTAACATGCATTCAATAAAAGAAACTAATGTAAAACTAGAGTGAATGAATCTAAGAAATTTAACTTAAAGGAAACTTGCTCTTGCTAAGAAGGAAACCTTCCTAATCTAACACTATCCTAAACCTAAACCTTTCTAAAAATGAAAAATTTTAAATTAAAAAAGAAAACTTTCTAACATTAAATTAACATGCAAACAATGAATTAATTACTACTAAACTAAGATTAAATAACTAAAAAAGGCAAGAATGAAAAGAGAAATCACCAAGTCCCATGGATATGATCCATGGGATGGTGTGCATGGTTCATGGGATGAAAATCACTAAAAATTCAATAAGCAAAAGCTAACTAACATGCAATCTAATCAAAACACATAATAAACAACCTAAAAGGATAAATGGGTTCCAAAGGAGTCAATCAAATAAGATTAAAAAGGTGTTGGAAATTAAGCATGAAGATTGAACGAATGAACTTTAGCTACTTAGCTACTACAATCAAGCATAAACAATGAACTTTGGCAAACTTTATTGAATCAAAGGTAAAATACATGCAAGATGGTGTGTTTAACACACACACACACACACGTGTGTGTGTGTGTGTGTGTGAATATGAAATTTACATGCTCTTTATGAACTTAAATTTTGATTCAAATCAAAGCTAAAATAAATTATAATGCTTGCAATTTGAACTAAGATTACATGTAAGTGAAATCCAAGAGAGAATTAAGAGAATGGATGAATGGAAAGATGGAGCTAGTTAAGGTAAAAGACGCCCAAAACTAGTTCTCAACTTCATGCAAAAAAAAATCTAGAATTCAAAGATGGAAATCAATGATTCAAGCACTTTCTTCTCTTGTATGTCCCTATCAAAAGAGAATTCACTTGGATCTTTGATGAATAAGCAAGAAAAACTAAGAAAGTTGAAGCAAAGAAATAAGGGAAAACAAGGAAGATGTATGGGTGTGAAACTTAAGCAACAAAACAATAATAAATCAAACTATGACAGTAAGAATGTAAAGCAAACCACTAACCTAGAATTGAAGTGCAAAGCAAGAGAAAATACCTAGGAATCCAAAGGAAGAACATCCTAAAAGAAATCTGAAGTCCAAAGCTCCAAGAATCACTAAGCAAGAGTGCAAACTTTAAAGGTTTTGATCCAAAACCCCTACTTGGAAAAAACAAAAGGTGAATTCCATGGGCTTTATAGAGAGTTGGGTTTCCAATTGATGATAGCTTAATCTAAGAAGGGAAAGTGGATCTATTTCTAGGGTTCTAATAAGGAAAATTAGGGGGATATTTAGGTGGAGAAATAAGGCAACAAGGTGGCATCATGGTGTGGTAGGGTCTTTGCCATACAATTAGAAGAGGGAGGAGGTGTCACCTTTTTAGGAAGGTGGTGTGGAGCACCTTACCTTCTAATTAGGTGGTTTTTTGTTGTTAGAAAAGAGAGAAGAATGGGAAGGGAAATGGTGGGAAAGAGAGAGAAAAGAACTCGGGTTTTTATGTGCTTTGTTCTGAAATAGATCTAGGGGTTTCCTAATTAGGAAACCATCAAATATGACAACTAAACAAGGAGGAGGCATCACCTTCTTAGGGAGGTGGCTTTCTCTTTGGCCAAAAATAATAGAATCCTAGGATAAGATGGGTGTAAAGGATGGAAAATAGGAAGTGGAAAGTGGGATTTTTGTCTTGATTGGTCCACCTATGCATGGTTATCTTACCTTTTATAAGTATCTTTGACAACCTTCCAATTATCCATTGAAATCACACTTTTAGAGTAGAATTATTGCTTGAATTAATTCTCCAATCATGTCACGCCATGTGGATGGCTCCCATGTGGCTTGATGGCTTGGCTTCCTTAAGTTTCCTAGTTAGATTAGGAAACCTCATGCATGGCTTCAATTCTCATGCAACGTAGTGGAAATTAAATGAATTTTTACATGCACTATTTTAATAATCTTTGATGCTTCCCATTGCCTTCTTACTTTCCTTAAGATGTTCTTGAACCTTGATTTAGTTTTGGGATGATACCATTTAGGCTTTAGTTTGATCTTGATATTCAATTCTCATCTCGATCAATCTTGGCCTTTGGAGAACCTTCTCAATAGCTACAAAAGATAAAAACCTAAGTAAATCCCAAAAAAATGATGATTCACATACTTACTCTAGATCAAATCTTGAACTTGCCAAATATCAAAAATTTTAACCATTAGGTTAGAAATGAATGTTTTATGAATTTCTAAAAAGTCCTAGAAATAACTCTATAATTTATAACACATGGGCTACTAATTCTATGGCTTTTATACAAAATTGAACACATACCTCACCCGCTAACTAGCATTTTTCTAGTAGTAAGCAAAGCATGCCAAAAGTCATGAAAAAAAAGAAAAAGGTTGCCATTTTCATATGTACTCATGATTGCATTTAGCATATGCAACTAGCCCTTAAACCCCTTGGTTTCCCCTAGTGGACGAGTTAAGCCTCATGAGGGTTTGTAGTGAATATACCCAAAAAATTCAATAAGGCTAAGTCCTTTATTTATCTACGAGAATTCTTATCTACTAGCACTCTATTAGTCTTAACAACTTACTAAAGGTGAATGAAAAATTTTATAAGCTACCCAAATTCCAAAGCCACTTTATTATAGTTATATCTCATAGTGTAGTGTGTGTATAGCTATATAAGTTAGGACTTATAAACAGATATGTTTATACTTCATTGAAAAGATGTCTTCGCCTTAAATCCTCATGGGTATACAATCAGAAATGAAGCTCTTAGAGAAAATGGTCAAACAAATTTCATTCACTATGTGATGGAGCAAGACTGATGGTTCACATAATTACTTTTAAGCATATATCTAATGACTCCAATTTAGTAATATTGAAATTCCCAGTTTAGCAATGAAAAGTTTAGTTTTAAAGATAAGGGCATTTTGGTCATTTCACTAGTCACCTTAACTAAACCCAGGAATTTGGTCCTAAAAATGGTTCCATTAGATGCGTCTTAGAAAAAGGAATCCAACGAGAGCAAAATCACCCAAAACGGAGTTAAAATGAGCAAGATATGGCCCTTTGAAGTTCAGGGGCAAAATTATAAATTTCACAAAAACGACTTAACCTGAAAAACACAGGGGCCCGTTTTGATACGGGCACCCCATTGTCTTCAACCTCTAGAGGGTTCAAGAACAGCGGTGATTTGGGGAGAAATCACCGCAATTCCGGAGGTTTCTCCACCGCCATTCAAAGGCGGTGAGAGCCCCCTCCAGAACCCTCTCTTAGTTCTATAAATAGAGCTCTTGGGTGCCTCTAATGGCAGCCCAAAACCTTGGAGAAAACCAGCCGTGAAGCAGTGACCTAGAGGGTCAAACGAGGATAAAAACCCAGCAATGAGCCAGGTACGTCCGAGATCGCTGAAAACCCATCTCCCCCATAGTTCCAAGGTCAATTCCCCTAAGTTTTTGCATGAAAAACCATGCAAAACGGAGCCCAGGAGAGCCACCAAGGACCCAGGGATGTTCCCTGGGCCCCACTGGTTCGACAGGGGTCGAACCAGGGTGTCCTGAGGATGCCCCAGTCCCCCAGACGACGGAACGTTCCACATAGTCTTCGTTTGAAAAACTAAACGGGCGCGTCCAGGGACGCGCCCGCTAAAGAGATAGACGGGCGGAGCGTACCGCGCGTCTGCAGATGCGACCGCGGAGGCGCATGCCGTAGATGCGCAGCGTGTTAGCGTGCGTTGATTTTTGGTTACTTAAGGAAGCTGGGCGCACGTCGCAGACGCGCAGCGCCCTAGCATTCTGTCTTTTTTTGTCTTTAAGACTCTATGTACATACAACACTAAAACGATTATAACTTGAGGTCTAGAGCTTCGATTGAGGCGCCGCACAAGGCATTGTGTCCGTATCGACGACGCAGATACATCCAAACCATAAAATCCCCAATCAAGGCTCAATCAAATGAGAGCATGACCCTTAGAATAGGATGGTGGCGCGTGGCCACTATAACTTTGGAAAACTGAGGATACCAAGGCCGAATTAGGACCTTAGGACACCCTTAGGAATAGGGATGGACCCCTAATGCCTAAGTAATAAGACCCAACTACTCTAAACCCATAAAATATAGGCTAAACTAACCTTGAGTCCCCAAACCATATTCAGGAGCGTACGAGGACAAAAGGGTTAACGTGATCTAGCCAGGTAGGTGCTCTATCACTATTAGATTCTTTTAAAAAGAGCTATTATTATTTTAGGAACATATGTTTTAAATATATGACTTGATTTGCATGACTTAATTCAGTATTCATGATAAATGCTTTGTACATAGCCATGTTTTGAAAATATTGCATATACATTATGCACATATATGTGTTGCAAACAAGTGCATACATTACATGATTTAAGTACTTGCAAAGATTGCATGTCCTTGAGGGTTGCCAAAAGACACTGGAGTGCCGACGGCCAGGCAGTTGTGAGGGACCCAAAGAGGACAAGTTTTAACAAGAGGTTTTGACTTCTTTAATCTTATGTGATTTGGGCAAGTAAGCCCGTAGGTGCTATGCCGAGGGGTCTGGGTTGGCCACCCGGCCTCTACTACTAATAGGTGGATGGGTACCACGCCCAAAAAGTGGCAAGTCCCTACGTCGACTACATGTGGTACAGGGGGCTACCACTGATGTCACGGCACTGGGTCGACGTGTCATAGGCCCCGTGGAGGCTGTGACCGAGTGTCCTCAGGTACCCGGGGACCACACGGCGAGGAGATCGTGGGCATAGTGGACCCTATGGTTTGATGAGTTATGTGCATTTCATATAGCATGATATGAGGTGGGTCGACCATACCATACTAGAGATCCATGAGTTGGACTCCATGAAGCATCTATTGCATATCATGATGTCATCATATATATATATGATACTTTCAATTTTGGATTATGTGATCTTTTTAAGTCATGAGTATTTCAGTTGATTATGGATTCTTATATTGATATTGAACTCGCGTATTCAAACATACGCATATTTTGAATGAGCATATGATTTTAAAACATCTCGTGCATTTATAAAACTAGTAGTGATAGGCTCCTACTGAGTATATTATATACTCACCCAATCCTCAACATTTTTCAGATACAAAATAAATACTTAAGGGCAAGGAACGTTTGTACTAGGAGACACAGGCTAAGTACAAGTAAGTAAACCCCTATCTTATCTTTCAATGTTACTTGATTGTAGTTACTCTCTAATAGTTGGGGCTGTGACTAACACTTTCTTGGGAATAATATTGATTTAAACTTTGCCATGGCTAAATTATTGGAGAATGTGTTTTCACACTCGGGGTTTTTATGAAAGATTGTTTTCCAAAAGAAAAAGATTTTCATGCATTTCATACTTATAAAACAAGAGATCTCGCCTTTTTATCAAAATTGCATCATATAAAAACCTAGGTAGCGATAGTTGGTATCAGAGCACGGTCTAACGTTACTCACAGCCCAGTTGTGACGACCCGGGTTTTTGAAAACATGATTTGTAAAGTATTTTGAAAGGCAGGGCCCTTAAGAGTGTAAAAATTTTTCGCAAAACAAAGCAGCGGAAATTCTTTTCTTTAGAACTTGTTTTGAAAACCCAAGTCACCACTTCATACATAACATAAGTACAATTTGTGTACAAAATAAAATTCCATTGAAGGAATATACTTTTATTAAACTCCAGGATCCATCCAGTGGTTCACAAGATCTGACCAAATCTAGTACAATACTTGTCCAAATTACATAATCCAAAACTCAAGCTCACCATACAATAAAACTCTCAACAAATAAAAATACATGTCTTCAAGGGTATACCTTGAAGATTATTCTCTTCAAGTCTTCTATAGTCTTCAGCTCCTAAGTCTCCTTCCCTGGATCCGAGATATTGCAACAAGTACAATATCTCAGCAAGCAATGCTTGGTAGGGGATTCAAGAAACATAATAATTGACAATGTAATTCCAATCCTTCATAATCTCGTTATCCTCAAACATACTCTTTATTTTGTAAGTTATGTATATCTATATACATACATACCCTTCATGGGTAAACCAATTAAATTTGTGAAAATAGTGAAATATCATTCCCAACTAAGGTGATCAATTCTCTTTATTTTGAGAATTTAGTATTACTGACTAATCTCAATCTGGGAATTTCCCTTCATGGGAAACATTGGTAATATACAATTACCTAGCATTTCATTATGCTATAACATAAGGCATTTCACTATGCCTGTTCCCATATGCATCATAGTGCAAAATAATCGAAAGGTTGCTATCTCAGCAGTCTAATCCGTACTAGCGCGCTCGGATAATCGCCTGTTCACCACCGATACCACGGTGGAAAATATTATGTCACTGCCCGTATGGGGGGGCAAGACTTTCACAGTGGTGGCCTTCCCATAATTGCCACCACCCGACTTTTAGCCTCTCATTGGGCAAGGTATCATCATATCATCAAATTTCAAGGAGCGGGTGGCCAAACCCTCATAACTCCTCTAGCAATAGCATCCCCTAGGCTCATGCCTATTAAAACAAACTCACAAGCCTCTAAGCTTGTATGTAAAATAGATTGCATATATATCGGACCATATGTCCGTTTACTTAGGCTAAAATATCTTCTAGTTCCCTATTCACTTATAGTTTAGTCCTTAACCATCTTATAGGTTTTTGGTTGGATCATAAGGTTTTCAAGAGATTTACTCCAAGTATTATCATTACTCTTGTCAACATAAGATCATGAGTACAATAATGAATATCTCATGTAAATGCACTCATCAAATCCTCCTACCTTTAAGGATTGATCTCTTTTCCCCAATCTTCCATGATCTTGACCGATGTATGTAATCTGTACATCCATACATATTGTCAATATATAAATTATGAACAATCCTATTGATCACTAGATCTGATGTTTAGAATGATCTTTAGATCATTCATATCTAAGTATTTTTCTATCTCTAAGTCTTTGTATGTTCATCTCCTTGATCTTGATCTTTCATAGATCCTTTGATTGACAATCTACTCATGTTGATAAAGATCAAGGTCCTAGATCTTCTATCATCTAGTTCTTCTTTGATCTAAGTTCAGTTCTTGGATCATCCCTATGGAGGATGATCTTGGTTTTCTTCCTTGAATCACCTTTGATCAAGGGTTTGGATTATCTAATCTAAATAACTATAACAAGTATACTAAACATACATACTAAGTACAATATAGTGTTCTTATCTTTATTGTTCTTGATCATCCAAGATTTAATAGATCTTGTTTGATCATCCTTATCTTACTTATTGTTTTTATTAGGGTTAGGTAATTTACTAACCTTTTATGCTCTTATGATTATTATTCAACCAGTTAATGTGCATGGTTGAAGGTAGCTTATTCAAGCCTAAATCTAGATTGCTCCTCTTATTTCCAATTGGCTAAGGCTTACTAGTTGAATGGGTGAACACAAAGTGGTTACTTCAATCCTCATGTAAGGAGGCGTTTAGACCTCACAAACGTCACCAGAAGGTAGGGGAAGAGCGAGGCTCTATTAGATAACCCCCTTAACCACTATGTTCATCATTCACTAGAATGACCATAGCTCAACCTTTCATAAGGTTCCTATAAGCATGTTTACCCTAAGTACTCTTTCTAATGGATTTTAATTAAGTCCATGAATATTTATAATGTCATTCATGGGGTTTATTATTCTTTTCCTAATTTGGGCCAAGGATTTGATAATCCTTATATTGTCCTACTAACTATAGCCCTTACTAATTAAGTCCAAAGTACTCCATTCTTATTTGTGTCATGAAACTCTACTTTCTCATTAGAATGCAATTTTGATGTTTTATGCTCTTTATCTCATAACAAGTAAATCTACTACTAACATTCAACTATAAATGAATTATAAATTTAAAGCATAAAACTACTTAATTTAACATTCAATGAAAATGAGGCAAGGTACTTAAATTAACTCTAGCACCTTATGATAAGAATGAACACATAAACTCTAAATGTTATACTAGTATGCTAATAACATAAAATGAAACTAATTAGATTTACATTTTTAGAAACCTTTACTTATGATCCAACCATTTGATCTTAGATCTTTGCCTTTGATTAAGGACTTTTAGTTATATTTAGAGAATTTGCTCTATTAAGGTCAAAAGATCACATTGATCTATTTTTATCATAATCCATCCATGATTTCCTTGGATTTCATCATATAAACAGTTATTCTTTCCATCCCAAGGATCTGATCACACTTGATCTCATTGATCAAGTGGGCCCCTTTGTATTTTTTTGGATTTTTCTATCATAAAGGGTAGATCCCTTAATATATCTCATATATATCCAATTTAAACATAGATATAACTTTATTTAAGTATTATATCATTATTAAAACATGTTTCTAAGATCTGATCATCTCAGTTCTTGAAAATCTATGTAATTGGAAACTTAATTCTTAAATACAGAAAGTTTTTATTGAATAACATGTCATTTTTATTATTCCATAAGAAAATAGAGGTCTCAAGCTTTCCATAGCTTCTTTCCGATCTCAATTTGGAGTTCAGATGACTCAGAATTGATCTGGAAGTTCACGAGTCCTTCCTAGGGCCTAGATTTGATCTGGGCCCAAGGAAGGAACGGCCCAGATTAGTCGGGCGGAACGGCAGGCGGAACGAACCGAGCGGAACGAACCGGGGTCGTCGGGCGCGTCCGCTGGGAAGAAACTCCCAAGCGCGACTGCGGGACGTCCACAGACGCGGACGGGACGAGCGGAACGCCCGTCGTCCGCGCGCCCGCAAACCGGGCTGTCGCTGGGCGCGTCCGCTCGTCCTTTGGACGGACGCGCCTTCCGTGCGCTTGAACAGACGCTCCACGCGTATCGCACGCGCCGTTCCGACGGTGCGTCACGTGGGCGTCGTACGATCTGGAGATCGGACGGTCCATTACGGGCCGTCCAATCAATCCTCTTGCAATTGAGGGCCCAAAAGGTCTCGATTTTGATGAAACTTCTACCCGAGGGGTTTTGGACCCTTACGGATCGATTGGTACAGTCAGATTTCTCATCCGAGCACTCCATCATCCCTAATTAAGGGTTCTATTGTTTACTTTATTTTTATCTTTTTATTATCAAAATTAATTACAGTAAAATAAAAATTACATAAAACATTACTAAAAATATAGGAAAAGGATTTCCACTTACTTGATTGAGGAGAAAACTTGATTTACATGCCCAATTAAAAATACCTCGTTGATGACGATATAGCCTAAAATCCACCTTTCGCGTAAATACCGTTGTTTGAACCGTTGGATCTTGAAATTTCTTTGTGGGTTTTGTAGAATAGATGTGTTGGGATGTTTTGGACGGTGGAATTGATGAAATTAGATCTAGAACAGAGTGCCTAATTGAATTTAGGTCTCTTGTTCTAATCTAAAAAAAAAAACAAATTGGAAAAAGATTTAGCTCTTGGAAATTTTGGGGTTTTGGGAGGGATCCTAGATCTAATTTTTCAAGGGGATTGAAGATAATTTCGTGGGAATTGTATGAGGATTTTTGGAAGATTTTTGGGGTTGTATTTATAGGCATTTTGGGTCTTTTTTCATGATTATAATATGTATTTTTTAATATAAAATGGCATGAAAGTCTTTAATGCTCCCATACCTAACCCATGACTAGCTGATCTTTGTTGACCCATGTTTCACATGGGCTGCTGATCAAAGTGGTTGTTGGGGACGTGGTGGTCCCCATGTGGGCCCCATGTGGGCCCCACATGGTGTATAAAGTCCGTTTTGCCCTTTATGCATAAAACTTTGGGTTTTATTCCCATGATCTCGGATTTGAGTGTACTTAGTGGCGTTGGATTCGTATTTCTTAGTACATTCTAAATTTTGATGTTTCATATTTTGATTTTTGGAATATTTTGATTTTTGGGTAAAATTACTATTTTACCCCTTTTGTCCAAAAAATGAAAAACTTAAGGATTTCTCATCCGAATTCGAAATTTGTCATGCTTGCAGTCATTTTGAAGGGTTTGCTAAGTTTAAATTTCAATTTTATATTTGATTATACTTTTATAACAGTATATTTTAAATAACCCTAATATTTCAGCCCAAAATATCTGAAATTCAAACTTTATTGATTTTTCTCAATCAATTTACAAAAATTGGGGTTATTACAATCTTCCCCCCTTACAACAATTTCGTCCTCGAAATTTGTAATCTGATACTTACTCAAACAAACTAGGGTGTGTCTTCCTCATTTCTACTTAGTTTCCCATGTGGCTTCCTCAATAGAGTGATGTTGCCACAGGACCTTGACTAACGGAATGCTTTTGGTTCTTAAGTTCTGTTCCTTGCGGTCCCGAGAATTCGTATTGCCTTTTCTTCGAAGGTTAGGTCAGGCTTTAGCTCTTCTGGCACCCTTTGAAGTACATGAGTGTCGTCTTGGAGGTACTTCCTTAGCATAGACACATGAAAGACACTATGTATTTCTGAGAGTTGGGGTGGTAAGGCTAATTTGTATGCCACTTGACCAACCCTTTCTAAGATTTCAAATGGACCAATGAATCTAGGACTAAGTTTTCCTTTGCTTCCAAACCTCATTACTCCTTTGACAGGTGATACTTTTAGAAATACGTGCTCCCCAACATCAAATTCCAGATTTCTACGTCTTTTATCTGCGTAACTCTTTTGTCGGCGTGTCTTTGTTAACAACCTCTTTTGTATCAATCTGACCTTGTCTATACATTGTTCCACTAATTCGACTTTATCAGCCTCCTTTCTCCAACTTCACTCCAACGGGTTGGGGATCGACATGGCCGTCCACACAATGCTTCATATGGTGCCATACCAATAGTTGCTTGAAAAGTGTTGTTATATGCAAATTCTACTAAAGGAAGATGTTCATCCCAACTCCCTTTCCAATCTAATGCACATGCTCTCAACATATCTTCTAAGGTTTGAATAGTCCTTTCTGATTGACCATCTGTTTGAGGGTGAAATCTTTGTCTTGAGTTTAATTGAGGTTCCCAAGGCTTGTTGTACATTCTTCCAACATCTTGAAGTAAATCTTCCATCCCTATCCGAGATAATGGATAGTGGAATCCCATGAAGTCTTACTATTTCTTTGATGTATAACTTAGCGGTGTCAACTGATTGGTTTTGTCTAATTGGTAGGAAATGTGCTGACTTTGTTAACCTATCCACCACCACCCAAATCATGTCATGGCTTGCTCTAGTTCTTGGCAATCCCACTACAAAATCCATAGTGATATTGTCCCATTTCCATTCTGGAAGTTCCAATGTTTGTAACATTCCGGTGGTCTTTGGTGTTCAGCCTTTACTTGTTGACAATTTAGACATTTAGCCACAAATTCTCCTATTTCTCTCTTCATGCCTTCCCACCAAAAGTTTCTTTTTAAATCTTGATACATCTTTGTACTTCCAGGGTGTATAGAAAACTTTGACTGATGGGCTTCTTGTATCAACTCCTTTCTCAGACATGTATTTGAAGGAACCACCAATCTCTCTTGAAAACGTATGCCCCCATCTGTCCCCTTAACAAATCCTTTCTTTTCACATAATTCTGAGTTCTTTGTATCTTCTTCTTGGGCTTTAAGGACTCTTTCTACAAAAGCTGATTTAATTGTGATGTTTGTCAGTAGAGCTCTTGGTTGTCTACTTAATGCATCAGCTACTACATTTGCCTTTCCAGGATGGTATTGGATGGCAAAATCGTAGTCTTTGATGTACTCTATCCATCTTCTTTGTCTCATATTTAAATCAGCACGAGTGAAGATGTATTTGAGACTCTTATGATCTGTAAATACATTGAATTTTTCCCCATACAAATAATGTCTCCAAATTTTCAATGCAAACACTACTTGCCAATTCTAAGTCATGTCTTGGGTAATTTATTTCATGTTTCTTCAATTGTCTAGATGCATAAGCAATGACCTTCCCATGTTGCATTAACACACCTCCTAACCCTTTGCACGAAGCATCACAAGATATTTCATATCCCCCACTCCCGGTGGCAAGGTCAATACCGGTCTTGTAGTTAATCTCTTCTTAAGCTCTTGAAAACTATTTTCACGGTCTTCGACCAAGTGAATGGTACCCCTTTCTTGTCAAGGAAGTCATAGGAAGAGCTAGACGAGAGAACCCTTGAATGAATCTACGGTAGTATCCTGCTAGTCCAAGAAAACTACGTATTTCTGTTACTGTTTTAGGTTTCTCCCAATTCATTATTGCTTCAATCTTGGTGGGGTCCACTTCTACTCCATTCTTGGAAATTACATGACCTAAAAAATTGACCTTCTCTAACCAGAATTCACACTTACTAAATTTACCAAACAGTTTATGTGCTCTGAGGGTATTTAGTACAATTCGTAAGTGTTCTTGATGTTCTTTGATACTGGTAGAGTAAATCAGTATATCGTCGATAAATACTATCACAAATTTATCCAAAAATTCTTTGAAGATTCTATTCATCAAATCCATAAACACTGCTGGTGCATTAGTCAACCCAAAAGACATGACTAAAAACTCGTAATGCCCATATCGAGTTACGAATGCCGACTTGGATATGTCTTCATCCTTAATACGCAATTGATGATATCCCGATCTAAGATCAATTTTAGAAAAGACCTTAGCAGATTGGAGTTGATCAAAGAGATCATCAATGCGTGGTAAGGGATATCTATTTTTCACTGTGACATTGTTCAACATTCTATAATCAATGCATAATCTCATTGACCCATCCTTCTTCTTGACAAATATTACTGGAGCTCCCCATGGTGAACTACTTGGTCTAACAAACCCTTTTTCTAACAAGTCTTGCAATTGTCCTTTTAACTCTTTCAACTCTGCTGGGGCCATCCTATAAGGTGCTTTAGAAATTGGAGTTGTACCAGGAATTACTTCAATGGTAAACTCAATTTCTCGGTGTGGGGGTAACCCTGGTAATTCTTCAGGAAAAACATCTTGGAATTCCTTGACCACTTCAATTTCTGTTATCTGGGCTGTTCAACATCTAAAGAAACCACATTGCTAAGAATGCCTGACACCCCTTGGTCATATGTTTGACTGCCTTCATAGCTGAGATGATGGATTTGTCTAAGTCATTGTGTTTCCCATACAGTGTTAATACTTGCTCTCATGGTATACTAAATGTGAGTTTCTTCTTGTGACAGTCCATAACTACCCAAGATTTTGCTAATAGTCCATACCCAATATGATGTCAAAATCCTCCATGTTCAACAAAATGAGGTCTATGTCCATTCTTTTGCCCAATACCTCTAGGGGTACATTATGCAAGTATTCTTGTAGTTTAATTATTTTTCCAACTGAGTTGTTACATCTAAATCAAATCCCAAGTTTTTCACCGATAGTTGTATACTAGATGCAAATTCACAAGATATAAAGGAATGCGTAGATCCGAGAATCAAACAATACTTTGGCATAGTTGTGCTACAAGTAGTGTACCTTCAATTACCGCATTGGATGGTCCCGGCTTGGCCGTCGGTGATAGCGAAAACCCTTCACGGGTGTCGAGGAGCAATTTCTAATTTTGCTTCCTTGACTGCCAATGGTTTGGTACAGTGGGCGGCGATATGTCCATACTCCCCACAATTGTGGCACTTGATTGGAAATCGTTGTGGTTGTTGTTGTATAGGTCGTGAATGAGATATTGCCTTGGTGAAATTTTCTACATCTTGGACATGGCTGTCTATTTGGCCTTGGTGCATTGTTCCTTGGATTTCTTTGAGGCTTAAAATTGTTCCAAGGTCTTTTATTCTTCCGGGAAAGGCCTTGGGTTATTGTGTCCTCCTCCACTGAACTTGGTAATTTGACCCTTTTTGTACTCATCTTCAAACTTGGAAGCCATTTCTACACAATCTGTCAAGGTAGTGGGTTTAGTACCTAGCACCTTTACTTTCAGCCCTGAGTGAAGACCTTCAATGAATCGATCCACAGTGTGTGTTTCTGTGTCACACACATGAGGTGCGAATCTCCTTAGTTGTGTGAACTTGTTATCATAGTCCACTACTGACATATCCCCTTGCCTTAGGTTCAAGAACTCTATCAATTTCCTTTGTTGTACATGAGAAGGAAAGTATTTATGGTTGAATACTTCCTTAAATTCTTCCCATGTAGTATCTTCAGAATTCGAGAAGAAGGTGTTTTTAGCTGATCTCCACCAAAATGCAGCTTCTTGTTTGAATAAATATGTGGCAAATTTCACTTTCAGCTCTGAAGGAGTACGTAGTGCACTAAAAGTCTTTTCAACTTCATATATCCATTCTTCAACTTTTTCAGCTTCACCCTTACCATCATACATTGAAACCCTCTTTTGAAATCTCTCCAGCATTTTGTCAATCTTTTCTGGTCCTAATGGGAATTTTTCGACTTCATCACTTGGTACAAGGGAAGATTGCCCTTGTCCGTGTGTGGGAGTAGCCGGTGGTGGTGTTGGTGTAGTATGTCTCACCTCAGGCAGAGCCTGAGCCTGCGTACTTGGTATTTCTACAGGAGGTGATGAACTCTGGGGCTGTTGAAGGTGAGGAAGGAGGTTCCTTAACATCCTTGTCATCATCTCTTCCATATTACTCATGGTTACTCTCTCCATATTGTCTTCTGGAGTGGTTTGAGCTGTCTGCCTTGTGACTCTCTTTGGTGGCATCTGCTCATAAACCAAAATTCTATCAATCCTCTATACAACTATTTCTATCTTAATCTAGACATGGATTATAATCTCTCTTTTGGACATATTTGTCTTGTCTTGTGACTGGATGAATCGCTTCCGATACCAACCGTGACGACCGGGTTTTTGAAAACATGATTTGTAAAGTATTTTGAAAGGCAGGGCCCTTAAGAGTGTAAAAATTTTTCGCAAAACAAAGCGGCGGAAATTCTTTTCTTTAGAACTTGTTTTGAAAACCCAAGTCACCACTTCATACATAACATAAGTACAATTTGTGTACAAAATAAAATTCCATTGAAGGAATATACTTTTATTAAACTACAGGATACATCCAAGGTGGTTCACAAGATGTACCCAAATCTAGTACAATACTTGTCCAAATTACATAATCCAAAACTCAAGCTCACCATACAATAAAACTCTCAACAAATAAAAATACATGTCTTCAAGGGTATACCTTGAAGATTATTCTCTTCAAGTCTTCTATAGTCTTCAGCTCCTAAGTCTCCTTCTCGGATCCGAGATATTGCAACAAGTACAATATCTCGGCAAGCAATGCTTGGTAGGGGATTCAAGAAACATAATAATTGACAATGTAATTCCAATCCTTCATAATCTCGTTATCCTCAAACATACTCTTTATTTTGTAAGTTATGTATATCTATATACATACATACCCTTCATGGGTAAACCAATTAAATTTGTGAAAATAGTGAAATATCATTCCCAACTAATTTGATCAATTCTCTTTATTTTGAGAATTTAGTATTACTAATCTCATACTGGGAATTTCCCTTCATGGGAAACATTGGTAATATACAATTACCTAGCATTTCATTATGCTATAACATAAGGCATTTCACTATGCCTATTCCCATATGCATCATAGTGCAAAATAATCAGAAAGGTTGCTATGCTGTAGTCTGATCCGTACTAGCGCGCTCGGATAACTGCCCTGTTCACCACTGATACCACGGTGGAAAATATTATGTCACTGCCCGTATGGGGGCAAGAGTTTCACAGTGGTGGCCTTCCCATAATTGCCACCACCCGACTTTTAGCCTCTCATTGGGCAAGGTATCATCATATCATCAAATTTCAAGGAGCGGGTGGCCAAACCCTCATAACTCCTCTAGCAATAGCATCCCCTAGGCTCATGCCTATTAAAACAAACTCACAAGCCTCTAAGCTTGTATGTAAAATAGATTGCATATATATCGGACCATATGTCTGTTTACTTAGGGCTGAAATATTTTCTAGTTCCCTATTCACTTATAGTTTAGTCCTTAACCATCTTATAGGTTTTTGGTTGGATCATAAGGTTTTCAAGAGATTTACTCCAAGTATTATCATTACTCTTGTCAACATAAGATCATGAGTACAATAATGAATATCTCATGTAAATGCACTCATCAAATCCTCCTACCTTTAAGGATTGATCTCTTTTCCCCAATCTTCCATGATCTTGACCGATGTATGTAATCTGTACATCCATACATATTGTCAATATATAAATTATGAACAATCCTATTGATCACTAGATCTGATGTTTAGAATGATCTTTAGATCATTCATATCTAAGTATTTTTCTATCTCTAAGTCTTTGTATGTTCATCTCCTTGATCTTGATCTTTCATAGATCCTTTGATTGACAATCTACTCATGTTGATAAAGATCAAGGTCCTAGATCTTCTATCATCTAGTTCTTCTTTGATCTAAGTTCAGTTCTTGGATCATCCCTATGGAGGATGATCTTGGTTTTCTTCCTTGAATCACCTTTGATCAAGGGTTTGGATTATCTAATCTAAATAACTATAACAAGTATACTAAACATACATACTAAGTACAATATAGTGTTCTTATCTTTATTGTTCTTGATCATCCAAGATTTAATAGATCTTGTTTGATCATCCTTATCTTACTTACTGTTTTTATTAGGGTTAGGTAATTTACTAACCTTTTATGCTCTTATGATTATTATTCAACCAGTTAATGTGCATGGTTGAAGGTAGCTTATTCAAGCCTAAATCTAGATTGCTCCTCTTATTTCCAATTGGCTAAGGCTTACTAGTTGAATGGGTGAACACAAAGTGGTTACTTCAATCCTCATGTAAGGAGGCGTTTAGACCTCACAAACGTCACCAGAAGGTAGGGGAAGAGCGAGGCTCTATTAGATAACCCCCTTAACCACTATGTTCATCATTCACTAGAATGACCATAGCTCAACCTTTCATAAGGTTCCTATAAGCATGTTTACCCTAAGTACTCTTTCTAATGGATTTTAATTAAGTCCATGAATATTTATAATGTCATTCATGGGGTTTATTATTCTTTTCCTAATTTGGGCCAAGGATTTGATAATCCTTATATTGTCCTACTAACTATAGCCCTTACTAATTAAGTCCAAAGTACTCCATTCTTATTTGTGTCATGAAACTCTACTTTCTCATTAGAATGCAATTTTGATGTTTTATGCTCTTTATCTCATAACAAGTAAATCTACTACTAACATTCAACTATAAATGAATTATAAATTTAAAGCATAAAACTACTTAATTTAACATTCAATGAAAATGAGGCAAGGTACTTAAATTAACTCTAGCACCTTATGATAAGAATGAACACATAAACTCTAAATGTTATACTAGTATGCTAATAACATAAAATGAAACTAATTAGATTTACATTTTTAGAAACCTTTACTTATGATCCAACCATTTGATCTTAGATCTTTGCCTTTGATTAAGGACTTTTAGTTATATTTAGAGAATTTGCTCTATTAAGGTCAAAAGATCACATTGATCTATTTTTATCATAATCCATCCATGATTTCCTTGGATTTCATCATATAAACAGTTATTCTTTCCATCCCAAGGATTCGATCACACTTGATCTCATTGATCAAGTGGGCCCCTTTGTATTTTTTGGATTTTTCTATCATAAAGGGTAGATCCCTTAATATATCTCATATATATCCAATTTAAACATAGATATAACTTTATTTAAGTATTATATCATTATTAAAACATGTTTCTAAGATCTGATCATCTCAGATCTTGAAAATCTATGTAATTGGAAACTTAATTCTTAAATACAGAAATTTTTTATTGAATAACATGTCATTTTTATTATTCCATAAGAAAATAGAGGTCTCAAGCTTTCCATAGCTTCTTTCCGATCGCAATTTGGAGTTCGGATGACTCAGAATTGATCTGAAGTTCACGGTCCTTCCTAGGGCCTAGATTTGATCTGGGCCCAAGGAAGGAACGGCCCAGATTAGTCGGGCGGAACGGCAGGCGGAACGAACCGAGCGGAACGAACCGGGGTCGTCGGGCGCGTCCGCTGGGAAGAAACTCCCAAGCGCGACTGCGGGACGTCCACGTACGCGGACGGACGAGCGGAACGCCCGTCGTCCGCGCGCCCGCAAACCGGCCGTCGGCCGGGCGCGTCCGCTCGTCCTTTGGACGGACGCGCCTTCCGTGCGCTTGAACAGACGCTCCACGCGTATCGCACGCGCCGTTCCGACGGTGCGTCACGTGGGCGTCGTACGATCTGGAGATCGGACGGTCCGTTCTGGACCGTCCAATCAATCCTCTTGCAATTGAGGGCCCAAAAGGTCTCTGATTTTGATGAAACTTCTACCCGAGGGGTTTTGGACCCTTCTAGATCGATTGGTACAGTCAGATTTCTCATCTGAGCACTCCATCATCCCTAATTAAGGGTTCTGTTGTTTACTTTATTTTTATCTTTTTATTATCAAAATTAATTACAGTAAAATAAAAATTACATAAAACATTACTAAAAATATAGGAAAAGGATTTCCACTTACTTGATTGAGGAGAAAACTTGATTTACATGCCCAATTAAAAAAATACCTCGTTGATGACGATATAGCCTAAAATCCACCTTTCGCGTAAATACCGTTGTTTGAACCGTTGGATCTTGAAATTTCTTTGGGGGTTTTGTAGAATAGATGTGTTGGGATGTTTTGGACGGTGGAATTGATGAAATTAGATCTAGAACAGAGTGCCTAATTGAATTTAGGTCTCTTGTTCTAATCTAAAAAAAAAACAAATTGGAAAAAGATTTAGCTCTTGGAAATTTTGGGGTTTTGGGAGGGATCCTAGATCTAATTTTTCAAGGGGATTGAAGATAATTTCGTGGGGATTGTATGAGGATTTTTGGAAGATTTTTGGGGTTGTATTTATAGGCATTTTGGGTCTTTTTTCATGATTATAATATGTATTTTTATAATATAAAATGGCATGAAAGTCTTTAATGCTCCCATACCTAACCCATGACTAGCTGATCTTTGTTGACCCATGTTTCACATGGGCTGCTGATCAAAGTGGTTGTTGGGGACGTGGTGGTCCCCATGTGGGCCCCATGTGGGCCCCACATGGTGTAAAAAGTCCGTTTTGCCCTTTATGCATAAAACTTTGGGTTTTATTCCCATGATCTCGGATTTGAGTGTACTTAGTGGCGTTGGATTCATATTTCTTAGTACATTCTAAATTTTGATGTTTCATATTTTGATTTTTGGAATATTTTGATTTTTGGGTAAAATTACTATTTTACCCCTTTTGTCCAAAAAATGAAAAACTTAAGGATTTCTCATCCGAATTCGAAATTTGTCATGCTTGCAGTCATTTTGAAGGGTTTGCTAAGTTTAAATTTCAATTTTATATTTGATTATACTTTTATAACAGTATATTTTAAATAACCCTAATATTTCAGCCCAAAATATCTGAAATTCAAACTTTATTGATTTTTCTCAATCAATTTACAAAAATTGGGGTTATTACACCAGTTATGAGGAGTATAACTTATAATCAAGTTTCATCCATGAAAGAGAAAGGGGTAATAGGATAACACAAACTGAGATTTGGTGAATTGCCTTGTGATTACAGATGCCTAGGAAGAAAGGAAGCAATGCTCCAAGACCTGAAGTCCCACCAGTGGACTCCACTGGGTCGGGCAACGGGATGGCTGAGCTATTTCAACAATTCTTACAGAACATGGAACAATACATGAATAGTCATAGCCAAACTCCTACCCCCAGAGATCCTTCCCCTGATAAAACAATAGACAGGACTGAGGTTCAGTTAGAAAGGTTTCAGAAACTAGCTCCCTCATTCACAGGAGAAGATGAAGCATCTACAGCTAAAAAATGGTTAATTGATATTGAAAAGATATTTAAGGCCATAAACATAGCTGAAGAAAGAAAAGTACCCATGGCCACATTTGTGTTTAGAGGAGAGGCTACCTTTTGGTGGGAAACAACAGAAAGAACTTATTTTGATCAGCAAGAAACAATAGGATGGGAAGAGTTTAAAAAGGTATTTAATGATAAATATTATCCTAAGCATATAAGGAAACAAAAGGAAAAGGAATTTATGGACTTAGAACAAGGAAATATGACCGTCCAACAATATGAAAGTAGATTCATCAGCCTTCGAAGATTTGCACCCCGTGCTTGTGCTGATGAGGAAGATCCGGTCGAAAGATTTGTAGATGGACTCAACCCAGGACTCAGGAACAGAGTTCTAGGTTTCCAACCTTCCACAATAGCCAAAGCCATAGAGATGGCCTCCCTATATGAAAAAGATTATCAAAGGAACTAGGCAATAAGAGAAACTAAGAACATCAACACCATGAGGAACCAAGGAAACAGACCCTTTCAGTCATCTGGACCTAGGCCACCTTTCAAGAAGTCGTTTGAAAACAAAGGAAGAAGACCAGACTGGAAGGCATGCCCTAGGTGTAACAGAAATCATCCAGGCAAACCATGTCCCACTTTCAACATCACTTGCTATAGTTGTGGAGAATTAGGACATTTTTCTAGCAACTGTCCAAAAAGGAAAGTGCAAGAGTGTAAAGAAGATCAAGTTCCAAAAAGCTAAGGACGTGTCTTTGCCCTGACTTCCAGTCAAGCCCAAGCATCAAATGCAGTCGTTGAAGGTATTCTTTCTATTTATGATACACCTGCAAAAGTTCTATTTGATACAGGCTCCACTCATTCTTTCATATCCCGGGAATTTGCATCATCCTTGGACATTATACCATAGGACCTAGACTTCACTCTAGAAGTCATGACTCCTGTAGGCCAGGCACTCCCCACTTATTCTTATCTCCAGGATGTCCCCATTCTGATTAAGGACCATTTGTTACATGCCAACCTTATCCACTTAGATACGAATGACTTCGACATCATCCTAGGTATGGACTAGCTAGCATTTCATCAAGCCTTTGTTGATTGTCGTCAGAAGCGTGTCACTTTTACCCTACCTAATAGAGACACTTTCACCCTCCAAGGAAGAAAGGATTATTCTGGAGCGTGTGTTATTTCTGCCATGAAAGCAGTTAAACACATTGCTCAAGGATGCCCCTTCTTCTTGGCCAAGATTGAGTCTATCGAGAGTCCCCAACCAAAGTTAAAGGATGTCGAGGTTGTTCGAGAATTCCTTGATGTATTCCCTGAGGACTTACCAGGTCTACCTCCACCAAGGGAAATTGAGTTCATCATTGACCTTATACCCGGTACTTCCCCCATTTCCAAGGCTCCTTACCAAATGGCTCCTGCAGAACTAAGAGAACTGAAGACCCAGTTACAGGAACTACTTGACAAAGGGTTCATATGACCTAGTGTGTCTCCATGGGGAGCTCCGGTCCTTTTTGTTAAGAAAAAGGATGGCTCCATGAGATTGTGCGTAGACTATCGAATGCTGAATAGGGTCACCATAAAAAATAAATACCCTCTTCCCTGAATCGATGATCTTTTTGATCAACTTGAGTCAGTTAGAGTCTTCTCTAAGATTGATCTATGATAAGGGTGCCATCAACTTTGAGTTAGAGAAGAAGATATCCCCAAGACAGCCTTCAGGACTCGATACGGCCATTATGAATTCAGAGTAATGTCCTTTGGTTTGACTAATGCTCCAGCCGCGTTTATGGACCTCATGAATAGGGTGTTCAAGGAGTACTTAGATAAATTCATCATAGTGTTTGTGGATGATATCTTAATATATTCTGAAACCCCTGAAGACCATATGGAACATCTAAGGATAACATTAAGCACCCTACGAGCACACAAGCTACATGCAAAATTCAGTAAGTGTGAGTTTTGGCTGGAAAAGGTTAATTTCTTAGGACACATTATTTCTCAAGATGGCATAGCAGTTGACCCTACTAAGGTTGAAATAGTACAGAAATGGGAAAGACCTAAGACAGTCACAGAAATAAGAAGCTTCTTAGGACTTGCCAGATATTACAGGAGATTCATCGAAGGTTTTTCACAAATTGCTTTACCTCTAACTAAGTTGACCAGGAAAGACACAAGATTTGAATGGACTGATAAATGTGAGGAAAGCTTCCAAGAACTAAAAAGAAGGTTGACTACCGCACCTGTCCTTACCTTACCTTCAGGAAGTGGCGGATTTGAGATATACAGCGATGCCTCGCAACAAGGGCTAGGCTGCGTACTTATGCAACATGGGAAGGTAATCGTTTATGCTTCTCAACAACTCAAGAAGCATGAAGTCAATTACCCAACCCATGACTTGGAATTAGCATCCATAGTCTTTGCCTTTCGAATATGGAGACATTATTTATATGGGGAAAAGTTTGAAGTTTTTACAGATCACAAGAGTCTTAAATATATCTTTTCCCAACAAGACTTAAACATGCGACAAAGAAGATGGATGGAATACTTAAAAGACTATGACTTCTCCATTCATTATCACCCTGGAAAAGCTAATGTGGTAGCTGATGCATTAAGCAGAAAAACCCAAGGGATGTGTGCAAGTTTATTAACTAAGAGATGGAAGCTACTACAAGAAGTAATCACATGGAAACCAGACATAAGTAAGCACAAGATCATTATGGCAGGTCTAACAATAAAATCGGCTGTTAATGAAAAAGTTAAGCAAGAACAGAAAGGAGATTCAGATATACAAGCTTTCATAGGAAAACCAGGATTTATAAAAAGGAAAGATGGTAGCATTTACATGCAAGGAAGATTAGTGGTACCGGCTAATGAAGAGTTAAGACAAGAAATTTTAAAAGAGGCTTATCGGTCCAAGTATACAATACATCCTAGAGGGACTAAGATGTATCAAGAGTTAAGGAAATAATATTGGTGGGATGGTATGAAAAGAGACATAGGGGAATTTGTGGCAAAGTGTTTAACATGTCAACAAGCAAAGGCTGAACATCAAAGACTTGCGGGATTGTTACAACCCCTTGAGTTACTCGAATGGAAATGGGACCATATCACAATGGATTTCATCGTAGGGCTACCCAAGACCTCTAAGGGTCATGACATGATCTGGGTAATTGTTGATAGATTAACTAAGACAGCCCATTTCCTTCCTATACGTCATACCCAATCCACTGACAGCCTATCTCAGCTATACATCAAAGAGATAGTAAGTCTACATGGTATACCCCTTAGTATCACTTCAGATAGGGATAGCCGCTTCACTTTGCAACTCTGGAAGTCTATCCAAAAATCCTTAGGATCTTCCTAGAACTATAGCACAGCCTTCCATCCACAGACCGATGGATAGTCAGAGCGCACAATCCAGATAGTCGAAGATATGTTGCGGACTTGTGCCCTTGATTGGAAGCAGAGCTGGGATGAAAACCTACCGCTAGTCGAGTTTGCGTACAACAATAGCTTTCAGTCAAGCATTGGCATGGCTCCATACGAGGCGCTCTATGGGAGACCCTGTCGATCACCCACCAGTTGGAGTGAAGTTGGAGAATGCAGGGTGCTCCAGTCCGAGCTGGTAGAGCAATGTGCCGAGAAGGTCAGACTCATAAGAAGCCGCCTCCTCACAGCTCAAAGCCACCAAAAGAGCTATGCTGATCGAAGGAGGAGACCATTGAAATTCGACATAGGAGAGCACGTTTTCCTGAAGATATCTCCCATTAAAGGAGTTATGAGGTTCGGTATCAAAGGCAAGCTTAGTCCGCGTTACATAGGACCTTTCGAAATCCTGGAGAAAGTGGGAAAAGTGGCCTACAGGATCGCGCTACCCCCTCAGCTATCCGAAGTGCATAACGTATTCCATGTGTCTATGTTAAGGAGGTACGTGCCTGACCCCGCTCATGTCATCGACCAGGTACCCATAGAGATGATGGAGGATCTCAGACTAGAGACAAGACCAGTTGAGATTCGGGATCGTAAGAATAAGAAGCTGTTGAACAAGGACATACCCTTAGTCAAAGTTTTGTGGAGAAATGCGCACATGGAAGAAGAAACTTGGGAACCGGAGTCAGAAATGTGAGAAAAGTACCCTGAGATCTTTTGAATGTATATAGTAGAATTTTGGGGGCAAAATTCCCCTAAGAGGGTAAGAATGTAATGACTCCAATTTTGTAATATTGAAATTCCAAGTTTAGCAATGAAAAGTTCAATTTTAAAGATAAGGGAATTTTGGTCATTTCACTAGTTTCCTTGACTAAACCCAGGAATTTGGTCTTAAAAATGGTTCCATTAGATGCGTCTTGGAAAAAGGAATCCAACGAGACCAAAATCACCCAAAACGGAGTTAAAATGAGCAAGATATGACCCTTTGAAGTTCAGGGGCAAAACTGTAAATTTTACAAAAATGACTTAACCTGAAAAACACAGGGGCCCGTTTTGATACGGGCACCCCGTCGTCTTCAACCTCTAGAGGGTTGTAGAACGGCAGTAATTTGGGGAGAAATCACCGCCATTCAAAGGCGGTGAGAGCCCCCTCCAGAACCCTCTCTTGGCTCTATAAATAGAGCTCTTGGGTGCCTCTAATGGAAGCCCAAAACCTTGGAAAAAACCAGTCGTGAAGCAGTGACCTAGAGGGGAAAACGAGGAGAAAAACCCAGCAACGAGCCAAGTACGTCCAAGATTGCTCAAAACCCATCTCCCCCATAGTTCCAAGGTCAATTCCCCTAAGTTTTTGCATGAAAAACCATGCAAAACGGAGCTCAAGAGAGCCACCAAGGACCCAGGGACGTTCCTTGGGCTGCACTGGTTCGACAGGGTATCCTGAGGATGCCCCGGTCCCCCAGACGACGGAACGTTCCATGTAGTCTTCGTTTGAAAAACCAAACGGGCGCGTCTAGGGACGTGCCCGCTAAAGAGACAGACGGGCAGAGCGTACCGCGCGTCTACAGATGCGACCGCGGAGGCGCATGCCGTAGACGCGCAGCGCACTAGCGTGCATCGATTTTTTGTTACTTAAGGAAGCTGGGCGCACGTCGCAGACGCAGCATTTCGTCTTTTTTTGTCTTTAAGACTCTATGTACATACAACACTAAAATGCTTATAACTTGAGATCTAGAGCTCCGATTGAGGGGCCACAAAAGGCGTTGTGTCCGTGTCGATGACATGGACACATCCAAACCATAAAATCCCCGATCAAGACCCAATCAAAGGAGGGCATAACCCTTAGAATAGGATGGTGGCGCGTGGCCACTAGAACTTTGGAAAACTGAGGATACCAAGGCCCAATTAGGACCTTAGGACACCCATAGGCATAGGGATGGACCCCTAATGCCTAACTAATAAGACCCAAGTACTCTAAACCCAAAAAGATAGGCTAAATAACCTTGAGTCCCCAAACCATATTCAGGAGCGTACGAGGACAAAAGGGTTAACGCGATCTAGCCAGGTAGGTGCTCTATCACTATTAGATTCTTTTAAAAAGAGATATTATTATTTTGGGAACATATGTTTTAAATATATGGCTTGATTTGCATGACTTAATTCAGCATGCATGATAAATGCTTTATACATAGCCATGTTTTGAAAAGATTGCATATACATTATGCACATATATGTGTTGTAAACAAGAGCATACATTACATGATTTAAGTACTTGCAAAGATTGCATGTCCTTGAGGGTTGCCAAAAGACGCTGGAGTGCCGAGGGCCAGGCAGTTGTGAGGGACCCAAAGAAGACAATTTTTAATAAGAGGTTTTGACTTCTTTAATCTTATGTGATTTGGGCAAGTAAGCCCGTAGGTGCTATGCCGAGGGGTCTGGGTTGGCCACCCAGCCTCTACCACTAATAGGTGGATGGGTACCACGCCCAAAAAGTGGCAAGTCCCTACGTCGACTGCATGTGGTACAGGGGGCTACCACTGGTGTCACGGCACTGGGTCGACGTGTCATAGGCCCCGTGGAGGCTATGACCGAGTGTCCTCAGGTACCCGGGGACCACACGGAGAGGAGATCGTGGGCATAGTGGACCCTATGGTTTGATGAGTTATGTGCATTTCATATAGCATGATATGAGGTTGGTCGACCATACCATACTAGAGATCCATGAGTTGGACTCCATGAAGCATCTATTGCATATCATGATGTCATCATATATATATATATGATAATTTCAATTTTGGATTATGTGATCTTTTTAGTCATGAGTATTTCAGTTGATTATGGATTCTTATACTGATATTGAACTCGAGTATTCAAACATACGCATATTTTGAATGAGCATATGATTTTAAAACATCTCATGCATTTATAAAACTAGTAGTGATAGGCTTCTACTGAGTATATTATATACTCACCCAATCCTCAACATTTTTCAGATACAAAATAAATACTTAAGGGCAAGGAACGTTTGTACTAGGAGACACAAGCTAAGTACAAGTAAGTAAACCCCTATCTTATCTTTCAATGTTACTTGATTGTAGTTACTCTCTAATAGCTGGGGCTATGACTAACACTTTCTTGGGAATGATATTGATTTAAACTTTGCCATGGCTAAATTATTGGAGAATGTGTTTTTACACTCGGGGTTTTTATGAAAGATTTTTTTCCAAAAGAAAAAGATTTTCATGCATCTCATACTTATAAAACAAGAGATCTTGCCTTTTTATCAAAATTGCATCATATAAAAACCCAGGTCGCGACAATATATAAGACAAAGGAATCATGATCCCTAAGAATAGATGTCAATACCAAGACTGATAAGGGTAGTTCACCTTAATTCCCTCTTATTTATGTCATCTTTAAGGCTATGTTCCACCTAAACTCAATAGGGATTCAATAGGAAGAAGCATAGATTTGGGTAGGGCTCTAAAATAAATATGAGTAGAGGTCTTCCATAAATGTTGGACAATATTACTTTTATTTATATTGAAGTGAATATCTTTGCTAGTTTCCTTCCCCTTCATTTTCCTTTTTCTTGATATTTTTATTTTCTTGACTCTTCTTTGCATTTCTTTTTCTTTAAGGGAAAGGGTTTTTTATGTAGACACTAATATTTTTCACTTCTTTGGGGTTTGTCCTCTTTTTCTTTTTTCACTTTTTTTACCATATCTACTCATTTTAAAAGATAGGTACTGGTATTTTTAACTAGGTTTTTGGGTTAAGGTAAATGGGGTTTAGAAAAAAAAAAAAAAAAAAAAAAAAGCTTACCAAGAGGGTTAAAAGCTCTAACTAGTGGCATATTAGGTAGGTTGTATATCTTTGGCTAAAAATAAGGATGGTTTATATGATTTCATAGGTTTCTTAAAACTTATTAGATTCAATAAATGTTTTGGAAAGAAAGTTAGTACTCCTATTGTGATGCCCAGATCTTTCAAATTCATTTTCATTGAAGAAAATATGGCATTACTTATAACCCTAAGAAGGATGATAGTTTATGATACTTACAGGCTATAGGTCTCCACTGATTTCCTTAGGGCCTCTAAGTCTTACCATCTATTTGTCCAAACTTATGCACTGTGTGTAAGTGTATTCCAATATTTATCTTTTATAAAACACTTCAAGGCATGAATTAAATGCAGAATTAACCATATGCATTTCTCTCAAGAAGTGAAAGTAAAAGAAACACTAAGCTTCGAAAAATCCAATTCTCATCATAGTAAAGGAACTTCACCTTAAAAAATCAAAAAACATTTTTTTCAAAGAAAACCTCAAAAATCTTAGGCATATATATACACCCTCCAACCTAAATTAAATATTATCCCCAATGTTTTGAAATGTAGGAAACCTATATAATAAATGAGTGATATAGAACAATGAGACCCTAAAAACCCTGTGTGGCCTCTTAGTGAGTGTTAATATTAATGTCTTCAACTAGATGTACTATACAATGATACAACTCATGTGATGTATGGAGGTGTTATTGCAAATGCTAAGGTGGGTCATGATATATTGGTTTCTTAAGTAATATTTCTTCCACTTCAGGGTTTGCCAACTCTTAGTAGGGTTTCAACCTTTGCCTATTCACTTTGGAAATCTCTTCATCCTTTTCTATGTTAACGGCCTCGTGAGGATATACAGTATGTACCATGTAGGGTCTAGTCCATTGAGATTGCAGTTTTTTAGAGAATAGATGCAATTTAGAATTATACAAAAGGAATTTTTGTCTTAGGGTAAAGAACTTTTGTAGTATGTGTCTATCATGACTACTGTTCATGCAATCTTTGTATAGCTATATAGACTCAGTCTTTGTATATCTATATAGACTCATATACCTCTTTCCTTAACTCATCCAACTCATTGGGTTGGAGCTTCCTGTGGGTTCCAGCAATATCTAATTTAATGGCCCAATATGCTTTATGTTAAAGTTCTACTAGTAGGTGACATGCCTTTCTATTGACCAAGTCGCAGGGTGGCATGCTTATAGGGGTTTTAAATGCAGTACAATAGGCCCATAAAGCATTACTAAGTGTTGTGATTTTAAAGTTAATTTTGCAAGTGCACACATCGGTTGTAATATTCTTATGTGAGGAGGTCGATCCCATAAGGAATTAAACAGTTGTGATACTAGTGATCTTTACTTTAAATTATCTCACCTAGCCAAATTTAAGAGATTTTTCCTAACTAAGAATGGAAATTAGACATGAGAATGGAAATTATGTTGAAACTTAAAACATTCCAAATTAATAACTTTCCTAAATCAACACACTTTCTAAAATTAGAACTTTCTAAAGATTAAAATTGGAAACAATGAAAACTATCTTAACATGGAACTATACCTAAACCATGAGGAATTAAGCCTAATGTAAACTAAAAAAATCAACTAAAATATGTACATGATGGTATGCATAGAAGTATGAAATTTATGCATGAAAATAACAATGGCAAGAGTGCATATATGAAGCATGAAAAGTGCACATGAACTAAGTTTTTACAAGTGATGGAAAGCGGAATGGGTGGCTACCCTTTCACATGCAAGTAGGTCAGGAGATGCCTTATTTTTAGGGGGAGGTGTCTCCCCTTCAAAAATCATTGACGCTCTTTCAATTATGGAAAGTGGTTGGATGGGATAAGGAAGGAAAGAGAAGAGAAGGTGGGTGGAAAGAGATGGGTACGAAAGGATAAGAAGGAGAGGTAAGATGAGGAAATTTGATTAGCTAAGTGATTTCCTAAGTCTTTAGGATTGGTTGGATAGTATAAATGGGAGTTTAGGAAGGAAATGAAGTCTTAAAAAGGAAGGACTCTTCAATGGAAAGTAAAATTCGTGGTGTATCTTAGGGGTGAGATGTAAAGTAATGAAAAAGTGGGAAAAATATAGAAAAACATAAAAAATAGAAGGATCTCTTCCTATTGGTCTACATGCCACCTTATCATAGTGAATTTTCCTTAATTCTTTTCAAAATATCCCATAAATCCTAAGGTTAATTCTTTAAATTCTTCACCAAATAGCTTACCTTGTGTGGCTTTAATGGCTAACTTTGAGGGCTCCATTGGCTTGGCTTCATGCCCCACTTAGATGGCTCTCTTGGCTTATCTTGATGGCTCTTATCTTTCACTTTGGTGGATGGCTCGACTCCTTAGCTTGTTCTCTTCTTCATGGCTTGAATATAGCTAAGTGGCTTAAGTGAAACCCATGCAAAGGTGGTGGACTTTGCATGGCTTATGCATGTGCCCATTTTGGCTATTTTTGACTCATGCAATTGATTTTATTGCTTTTCTAAAATATGGTCTTGACCTTGATTTCATGTTGGATTGATAACTTTTAGGCTTTGACTCATCTTTTGATCTTGACCTTCTAATTTTATCTCAATTGATCTCAGCCATCGGATCACCATCTTGCTTCATATAAAAATAAAAACTCTAATTAAATCTTAAAAAAATATGATTAATTACATATGCACCTCAAATTAGCCTTTAGACTTATGAAATATCAAAATTTTGAGTCATTAGGTTAAAAAATGCACGTGTTATAATTTTTGGTTAAAAACCCTATTTACCCCTATAAGGTATAACACATGGATAACTAATTGGTTAGTTTTTTTTATGCAAACTTAAACACTTATAATTAAGCTTCAAAGATCAGTCTTTCCTATTTGGATTGCTTGTCTTTTTAAAGTTTTCGTTATTTTCCTATTAGACACTTGTAATTATCTAACTCTGTCGATGTCGGTCCCAAGCTTGATGAAAAAGGAGGAGGGTCTTGTGTTAGGTGCCAACCTGTAAGGAAGAAGTTGAAGATGATTTTGATTTTGTTATTTTTTTCCTACTTGCAAATGGATATGCATTTGTGTATTAGTTTGTAAGTAAGAAGAGAAAATGAAAATCATCTCCTTCTTTAAAGTATGGTAACCCTAACATGACATGTATAAAAAGTTGATATTCCCTCAAGCTAGGTCATTTCCCATAAGCGATGTGCTACATCGAGTCCTAGGTGCAATGAAAAATGGGCCAGGGTTACTTGGGCATTCTCTTAGAAGCGACCCACCATATCGGATCTCAGGTGAAGAGGAAAATGGCCAGGTGTTGTGAAAAGTGCTGCATTGCATTAGAACCCAGGTGTTGTGAAAAGTGGGCATGGGTTCATGCCATGGAGGTCGAGAAGTGCGGGGTAAATAGGCTATCTCAAGAGCATAAGATTTGTATTTCCATATGGAATATAGGGACATTGACAGGTAAGAGTCTAGAGCTTGTAGTAAAACATAGGAGAGTCAACATCGCTTGTATCTAAGAAACCAAGTGGAAAGGGGATAGAACTAGAGAAATTGATGGGTATAAACTTTGGTATGTAGGAAAAGATAATAATAGAAATGGTACAGGAATAATAGTGAATAAAGAATTAAAGGATAAAGTTATGGACATTAAAAGAATCTGTGATAGAATTATAATAATAAAACTTGTTCCAAGAGAGCAAATCATAAATGTTATAAGTGCATATGCACTACAAGTAGGGTTAGAAGATATAATCAAGAGACAATATTGGATAGATATAGAGGGAGTCATGCAAGGAATTCCTAACACTGAGGGGATAGTTGCAGGAGCAGACTTAAATGGCCACGTAGGAAAAGAAAAGGAAGAATATGATAGGATACATGGATCATATGGTATGGGAGAATGAAATAAGATGAGGAACCTATCCTCAATTTTGTTTTGGCATATAACCTGGACATTGCAAATACGTTCTTTAAGAAGAGGGATGAACACTTAATAACCTTTAAAAGTGAACTCCATAAAAGCCAAATAGACTTTTTTCTACTTAAGAATACCAAAAGATCAATGTGTAAGGATTGTAAGGTAATACTCAACGAGAGTTTAACCTAACAATATAGGTTTATGGTAATGGATATCTATATTAAACAATGAAAGAAAGGAAACAAAATTAATAGGTATCCAAAAACTAAGTTGTGGAACTTAAAAGGAGAGAAAATAACCTCATTCCCAAATAAGTTGGTGGTAGAAGGAAATTCAAACTATGAAACAGAAGTAAACTCCATGTGGACTAATATGACTGAGTCCATTAAGAAAGAGACAAAAGATATCTTAGGAGTATCTAAATGTAAAAGACAATTAGTAAAGGAAATATGGTGGTGGAGTGAAACTGTGCAAAAAGTTATTAAAAAAAAAAACGAGTGTGCTTTAAAGCATGGCAGAAGACTAGAAATAATGAAAACTATGAATTGTATAAGAATGCTAAAAAGGTTGCTAAGAGAATAGTAAGTGAGGCTAAACTTAACGCATATGATGACCTCTATAGTAGACTATGATCAAGAGAATGTGAGAAAGATGTGTTTAAACTTGCAAAAATAAGACAAAAGAAGGGTAAAGACTTAGACCATGTTAGGTGTATTGGAAGTGATGATCAAAGGATACTAGTCAAAGATGAAGAGATCAAACAAAGGTGGGAAACTCACTTTCAAAAATTGTTAAAAGACAATGGCTTTGAGAATATAGGGATTGAAAATACTCTAAACTTAAATAAAATTGGACATCACATATATGAACATAAGATTAGAATACTTGAAGTGAAAGAGGCCTTGAAAAAGATAAAATCAGAAAGGCAATGGGGCCCGATGGTATACTAATAGAGGTTTGGAAGCATATGGTAGAAACTAAAGTAGTTTGGTTGACCAAGTTGCTTAAAAAGATTATAAAATCAAAGAAAATGCTGGATGAATGGAGGAAAAGCTATTATACCAATTTATAAGAATAAAGGAGATATATGCACTAATTATCGGGGGATCAAACTTATGAGCCACACTATGAAACTTTTTGAAAGTGATTAAGAAGAGTCTGCAACATGGGACAAGTGTATCGAAGAACCAGTTTGGTTTCATGCCTGGGAGATTTATCATGGAAGCTATTTTCTTACTAAGACAACTAATAGAGAAATATAGGGAGAGGAGGAAGGACCTCCACATGGTCTTTATTGACTTAATATGAAGGGTGTTGGGCAAGAAAGGGGTTTCACAAGGTTATTTAGACAAAATTAACGATATGTATGAGGAAACGGTAACAAATGTTAAGACTACTAGTTGTGAGACTGGTGATTTTTCTATCACTGTAAGATTGCACTAAGGATCGGCATTGAGTCCATACCTTTTCATGTTGGTTATGGATGAATTAACAAAACATTTGCACAAGGAGATTCCATGGTGCATGCTATTTGTAGATAATATAGACTTAATTGATGAGAAAGGGACATCATAAATACAAAGCTAGAGTTATGGAGAGAAGCATTAAAATCTAAAGGAGTTAAAATCAGCGGAACTAAGACAGAATTTCTGGAATGCAATTTTAGCAAGGAGGAGAGTAAGAGTGGAACACTAGTTAAGATTGATAAGTAAGAAGTCCTTGTAAAAGACCACTTTCGGTACTTAGGATTAATGATTCATGGGAGTGGAGAGATTGAGAGGAGGTTACCTAGAGAATAATGGAGATGTGCATCTGGAGTTTTGTGTGATCGACAGGTGCCACTCAAACTAAAAGGAAAATTTTATAGGATAACCATAAGGCTGGCCATGCTCTATGGATTAGAGTGTTAAGTAGTTAAGGAACATCATGTTCATAGGGTGAGCATCACGAAAATGAGGATGTTGAGATGGATGAGTGGCAAGATAAGAAAGGATAGAATTAGGAATAAAAACATTAGAGGAAACTTATGGGTGGCACAAATAGGTAATAAGATGAGGAAGATTAGACTTAGATGATTTGAACATTCCAAAGGAGATCCAAAATAGCACCAGTTAGATGGAGTAAGGAAATGGTAGTAGAAGGTTCTATAAGGGAAAGGGGAAGGCCCAAAAGAACGTGGATAGAAGCAGTGAGAAAAGATTTAAAAACTTTGGGACTAAATGAAGCGATGACACTTAATAGAGGTGAATGAAGGAACAAGATTCATGTGGCTGACCCCTAATTGGGATAAGGTTTTGATGGTGATGATGATGCGACACTTCTACCTATCTACTTGTCTAAGGATGATAAGGGGTAGCTATCCTATGGGTAACACCATATTTTTCATTAGATTCTCAAACACTCAATTACAAGTGTTTACCCCCATCACTAATTATGGCCCTTGGGGTACTAAAGCATGCAAATATATTTTCCTTAAAAACCTTGACCGCCACCTTGTGGTCATTGGTCTCACACTACATGGTTTCTACCCATTTGGACACATAGTCCACTCCCATAAGGATATATAGACAACCAAAGTAGTTAGGAAAGGTCTCATAAAATGAATGTCGTAAACATCAAAAAGATTTATGATAAGAATATCATTCAAGTCATCATATTTGTTTTTCCTTGCTATGTAGTAAGCATGTGAATCCTTGAAAATGGTAGGCCAATAAAAACCATAGTTTAAAATCTTTGTAGATGTCTTTTTAGAATTCAAATGGCCACCACATGCATTAATGATAAAAAGGAAACGATTTTATGATGTTGATTATCAGGTATGCATCTCTTGATGGCCTAATCAAGACAATTCTTAAATAAGTACAGATTATCCTAGGTAAAGTGTTTAACCTCAGCAATAAATCTTTTTCTCTCTTATTTAGACCAATGATTAGGCATCTGACCTATGATATGATAATTGACTGTATCTACATACCTAGGCAATTGGGAAATGTGCAATAATTATTCATCTAAAAATGTCTATGTATAGGCACATTATCATTAGTTGAATCCACTAGTTTGAATAAGTGGTCTGCTACAACATTTTTGGAACCTTTCTTGTACCAAATTTCTAAATCAAAGTCCTATAGCAAAAGTATCATTTGGATCAGCCTACGTTTAACATCCTTCTTAGGAAAAAAGTATTTTAAAGTTGCATAGTCCAAATAGACAATGACCTTAGATCCTGCCAAGTAAGATCAAAACTTACCCAATGCAAATACAACTACCAACAACTCTTTTTTTAGTAGTAGAATAATTGAGTTGGGCATCATTGAATGTCTTGCTAACATAATATATCACATGGGGAAGTTTATTAATATGCTGCCCAACATCCCCAATCGTGTAGCTAAAGTGTCACACATTATTTCAAACGGTGCACTCCAATCTTGTGGTCGAATAATAGGTGAAAAAGTCAACTCAGCCTTTAAACTCTTAAATGCTTTCATACAATTTAAATTTGCCTCCTTCATTAGTAAATTACATAGGGTCTTAGTAATTTTACTAAAGTCCTTGATGAATCTTCTATAAAACTAGCATCGCCTTAAAATGAGTGGATTTCTTTAACCATTGTTAGTGGAGAAAGGTTAGAGATTAAATCCACTCTGGTTTCATCTACTTCTATACCATTATGTGATATGATGTGGCCTAGAAAAATTGCATTTTGAACCATGTGACATTTTTCCATGTTTAACCCTAAATTCTTTTCCTAACACCTAGAAAGGACTAACTTTAAATGATGTAAGAATTCATCAAATGAAGAACCAAACACTGGGAAATCATCCATAAACACTTCTAAGAACCTCTCCACCACATCTAAAAATATGCTCAGAACACACCTTTGAATAGTAGCAGGAACATTACAAAGTCCAAAGGCATACGATGTTAGGCGAAGGTCCCAAAAGGAAAGGTGAACATAGTCTTCTCCTGATCCTTAGGTGCTATGGGGATTTGGTTATAGCCAGACCATCCATCAAGAAAATAATAACAACTGTCTTTTGGTAAATAAAGGGAAGAGAAATGTGATCTTTTCTCATGACTGAGTTCAATTTTTGGTAATCTATACAAACTCTCCACCAGGTGGTCATTCGAGTTGAACTCATTATCCCCATTTTATATTATCGTGACTTTAGACTTCTTGGGGACAACTTGAACTGGGCTGACCCAAGTGCTGTCATATATGGGCTAGTTGAGTCCAACATCTAATAGCTTAGTACTTCATTTCTCACTACCTTGTTCATATTTGGGTTGAGTCTCCTTTGTGTCTCCCTAGATAGCTTGGAATTTTTTCTAGGCGAATTCTATGCATACACACAACAAACCTAATCCCTCTAATGTCCATTATGGTCTACCTTAAGGCAGTCTTATGTTCTCTCAAAACATCAACAAACTTACCTTCCTATTTAAATCTAGATCTGAGGGTATGATGATAGGTAAAGATTATCAGGTCCTAAGTGGAAGTATTTTAAATTGTTAGGTAAAGGCTTAAGGACTAAGGCAGGTGGTTTTTCTACTGAAGGCACTAGAGAAGATTTTGGTGGAGGAAGTGATCCCACATGAGAGTCCCATTTAGAGGTATTCATTATACATGAAGCATCTAAAAGATCATTTACCTTACCAATGTGCTAAACATGCCTCAAGTGGGTCTAGGGAAAAAGATGATGTGTTAGCATCTTGAAGTAGACCTTCAATTAAATTTACTACACAAGAATCATCTAGGTCTAAATACCAATCGAAATTAATAACATTAAGCTTGACTTTCATATTACCGAAGGATAATTTCATCACATCATTTCTACAGTTGATGATGGCATTGGATATTGCCGAAAATGGACATCTAAGAATAATTAGGATCTAATTACCAGGATCTAATACAATTTGGGTATGTAGGATAATAAAATCTACAAGAAAGTAAAACTAGTCTACCTATATGAAAACATCTTCAACCATACCACATGAAATTTTCACTGATCTATCTCATAACTACAAGGTAGTATTGGTTGGTTTAAGATAACTGAGCTAATTCCCCATAGACAAAAAATGGTAATAGGTTAACACTAACCCCTAAATCTAATAGTGCCCCTAGCAATGATATGATTTCCAAAAACACAAAAAATGGTACAACAACTTGGACCTCTAAACTTAGGAGGGGTTTGGTGTTGGATCAAAGATCTCACCTGCTTGGTGAGGAAGGCTTTCTTTTGCACATTAAGCTTTTGCTTTTGTGTGTAGAGCTCTTCAAGAAATTTGACATAGGCAGGAATGTCTTCAATAGCATTGAGTAATGGGATATTAATTTGAACATGTTTAAACACATCCATCATCTTATTGAAATTGGTTCCCTTCTTAGCCTTATTTAACAACTGAGGGAATGGGGGCATATAAGGTGCTTCCACTATAGGATCAGATGGACTTGGAGGTTTTTATCTTTTCTCTTTCTCTAGTATTTGAGCTAGTTGATTCTCCTGAATAGTTTTCTTAGTTTTTGATAAGTATTCAATTTTATAAAAATAAGTACCTAATTAGTAGTTCATGTGTTATAAAATATAGTATTATTTCTAAGGTTTTTTTGAAAATTCATAACACATGCACTTCTGACCTAATAATTCAAAATTTTGCTATTTTGTAGGTTTAGAAGCTAATCCAGATTAAGTATGTGAGTTTTTATAATATTTTAGGATTTATTTAGGGTTTTTTCTTTTAATTTTTTTGGTAAGAAGTGAGAAGCTGATCCCATGGCCTATATTGTGCCTCATAATATTTTTTGTGGGTTGAGCTATGCAATTAGTTAAACAAGGATGCAGGAGGTAGTGTGCCCCTACCCAAGGGTGTGAGGATAGAGGCCCTAGTAGAAATTGGAAGAAAACAAAGGTGATTAAAATGATCAATGTAAAAAGTCATGCATTTCCATCACTTTACATGAGCATTGGAGCCATACATGAGGTTTCCTAGTCAGTCCAACTAGGAAACCTAAAGAAGCCAAGATACTCAAGCCTTGAAGCCACTAAAGCCACTAAGGAATGAGCCATCAAGCCAAGGATGAATGCCACATGGAGTCACATTTTGGAGCATCAAAACATGCAATTATCCTTTGTTAAAAGTTTTATTTTTAAGGGATTTTGAGAGATTAATGTAAAAGTATAAGGATCATGCATTACGGGACCCATCAAGAAAGAAAACCCCACTTTTCTAATCCATTTCTCATCCCTAATCCACTATTCACCCATAGGGTTCCATGTTTTTTGCTTAGGGAGGGAGCCACCTTGTTAGAAGAGGATGCCTCATCCCCTTACTTAGTTGGCAATTTCAAATGGTTTCCTAATTAGGAAACCCCTAAGTCCATTCAGAGCACAATAAACCTTAAATTTTTCTCCATGTTTCCTTACTATTTTCTTCTTTTTTCTCTCCCTCTTTCCATTAATCAATCATCATCAAATTAGAAGGGAAGGAGATCCAGTTACCTTCCAAGGAAAATCATGCCTTTCCCCCTTTTAATTTAGGAAACTAGCCAGCCCATCTCACTTACATCACCTTGATTACATCATCTTGATTATCTAACTCTTCACCTAAATTTCTTGTCTTGAAAACCCTAGATGAATATCTACTTTCCTCATTGATTCAACTCTTGCTTAAGTTAGAAACCTAACCATCTATAAATTCCAAGGTTTCCTAAGTTTTTACCCAAGTAGAGGTTGGGTGAGACAACCTTGAAACGTTACATTGTTTACTTGGTTATCTTTGAAGCTAGACTTTGGTTTTCTTTAGTACCATTCTTCATTTGGATTTTTAGTTATTTATTTGGTTATTTTCTCTCCAATTCAGGTTAGTAGTTTGATTTCATTGATTTATTTTCATTGCTTTAGTTTCCCATTGTTTTGCTTTCTAGATTTTCACTCATCTTCCCACTTAGCTTTCCCACTTTTCTTTGCTTCACTTTCATTAATTTTTATTACTCATTCAATCAATATCCAAGTTACTTCTTATCTATTAGTAACAAGGAAGAGAAGAAATAACTTGCAACCTTGATTTCTCCTTTAGGAAATTCACATTTTCTACCTTGTTTCTCATCTTAGGATTAGGTCCATTTTCCATGTTTTAGTTCATCATCTTAGTCATCTTTTCTCTTGAATTCCTTACTATATTTTCTTTGTATGTTAGCTTAATTTACTTTGTGATCACTATATTGAAGTTTTATTGTTGTTTAGGTTAGGATTTAGGCCATAGTTTATTGCACAATTTCAAGAATTTTGTACTTGTTTAAGTGTAGAAATTTTGATGTAAGTTGGTGATGATTCAATAAAGTGTCTTAAGGATTCTTGTTATGGAATATTTATTTGATCAAAGTACTTTGGATCTGGATTGATATCTTGCACAAAATTTGTTGTTTCAATTGCTTTATTATGCTTGATTTGGTTAATGTTCTTAAGTGCTTGAAATCTAGAAATTTTCTCCATAACTTTGTTCTTTGTTTCCAGCAATTAAAACTCCTTATTTACTTAAATACTTAGTAAGAATTTAATGTTTTAGGTTGTTTATTTAGTGATTAGCTTATATTGCATAACTTTTTGCATTTAAATAGTGAATTCCGGTCACTTTTGACCCATGAACCATGTGCACAATCCATGGATCATG
This sequence comes from Warburgia ugandensis, assembly GCA_035236585.1. Lineage (NCBI taxonomy): Eukaryota > Viridiplantae > Streptophyta > Magnoliopsida > Canellales > Canellaceae > Warburgia > Warburgia ugandensis. The sequence goes on from CP141130.1 coordinate 52,801,780, forward strand.
CACATGGTACATATGGTGATTCACTTTTGATTCTTGATCATTCACCTGCTTCATCTTGTTTTAATAATTTTTAATTAATTATTTGCATCTTAGTTTAGGTTTACAAAGTTTCCTTTTTGATTTGTGGAAAGTTCTATCTTTAAAAAGTGTTAAATTTAGAAAGTCTGCTTAATTCTAGTTTCCATTTACATGCATGTTGCTTATTTCTTGTTAAATCTAGTTAGATCTCATTGGTTACTTGTTTTTGCATGTTATTTTTAGCATTAGAAAGTTTCCGAATTTGGTTTTAAAAAGTTTTATTTTTAGACATTTCTAATTCTAATGTAGGAAAGTGTTAGTTTAGGAAAGTTTCCATTTAGCCTTGTGCTCAAATTCTACTAGAGGTTCTACCATGGGGTTGGGAATGTGATTTGTTACCTCTTGCTGATGGGTATATTCAATCTCAGGATCTAATGGTACTAACTTAGTGTAGCTCAATGTTTTGAGATTGATGACCTTGCATTCATTAAAATGAAAACCTATCTAAATGATGCAACCAAAATCTAAATGTGACTCTTAACTCTATGTGATGCACGATCAAGCAATCCCTAATGCTAACAACATGGTTTGGTGATCTTTCTTAATCTGTAAGGTTGCATCTTTTACCCTAAAACTAGACAGTTCTTCCTTCAATCCAAACTTGACTATTGATTACCAATTAGATCTTACCCAGGGTGGTTAATACAATTCTCATGGTAGGAGGCATTTACACCTCAACAACTGTCAATAGAAGTCATGGAAAATCACTTGGATTTTGGATACCCACTATAACCACTAAGTTCAAGAGCTAGTGAAGTGACAATAGATTGCCTCTTTCAAAATGGGTCTATGTCCTCAAGACCCTAGGTCTCTTACTAGTTAATTTTAGATTACTATCAATGGTTGGGATCACAAGCATACAAATATCAATTTAATTATGTAGGTGGGCCAAGGATCTTGTAATGAAATCTAATCCTTATATTATGAGGGTTCTTGTGGGGCCCTTACTATCAGGAGTATACGTGCAATGCAATTATAAGGAAAGGAAACTAATGCTCACCTGTATGCTATCTAATGAATTAAACTTTGTTAAATAAGTGCAATCTAATGAACAACCCTAAATAAGATACAACAAGTATAATGAATGACCTAAACTATATGAGTTACCCTACTAGCCAGTATGCAAAATGCACTACATGCAACCATACTAAGAAAATAAAATAAAGTGCGGGAAACTTGCAGTATGGCTTCTGATGAAGATCAAGTGTGGACCACCATACCCCACACTTTCCCTATATTAATACAACCCATTTAAAATTTGAATAAAGAAATTGCAAGTTATAATGGGACCTTACTACAAGTTCACTCAAAAATTAAAAACCCTAATCTAAGAAAGTAATAAAATTTGACAAAGCTGTGGCCCACATGATCGCCATTGCTCTTTTGTCAAATTCCCCTTGCACAAAACAAGTAAGATATATCAATTTTTGTGGAATTAGAAAATATGCAGGAATGATGCAAAAATCCTAATCCACTATACTCTAAAACTACAACTAAAGATAAATAATATAAATAAAGATCTAACCATTAATTCATTGTGATTCCCTGGCTATGGTGCCAAAAACTTTGTATGGCATTAATACTACTTGCAAGCATATGTATCAAAGTATTAATTGCATGTGAGTGAGGTTGATCCCATGGGAATCTCACAAATTTGTATGTTGGATGGATCTTATTTAAAATGCTTAAATTTAGCCAAAGAGAGATATTGAATTGGATTTGAATATAACTAGAAAAGTAAGCAATATGAAATTGGAAACATGCACTAAATTAGAAACTACAACTAAAAGAAACTTTCTAAAAATAAAGATTTTCAGTGAAATTAAAAACTTTCCTAATTAACATGCATTCAACAAATGAAATTAATGCAAAACATTAGTGAATGAATCTAAGCAATTTAGCTTAAGGAAACTTTCTTGAACCTAAAAGTTTCTAAAAATAAAAAGTCCCAAAATTAAAAAAAGGAAGCATTCTAACACTAAACTAATGTGTAGCACAATGAATTAACTATTACTAAAATAATATTAAATAACTAAACAAAGCAAGAACTAAAAGAGAAATTACCCTAGTCCCATGTACATGGTCCATGGGATGGTGCGCATGATTCATGGGATGAAAATCACCAAAATTTCAATAAGCAAAAGCTAACTAACATGCAATCTAATCAAAGAACTAAATAAACAGCCTCAAAGGCTAAATTGGTTCCAAAGGAATCAATCAAATAAGATGAATAAGGTGCTGGAAATTGAGCATGAAGATTGAATGAAAAATTTTCAAATTTCAAGCACTTAAGAACTTCAAATCAAACCAAGCATGAAAAGCAATTGAACTAGCACTTTTTATGTATGATAACACCAATATCTAAAGTACTTAGCCACTACAATCAAGTATAAACAATGAACTTCAACAAAATTTATTGAATTAAAGGAAAAATACACCCAAAATGGTGTGTTTAATACACACACACACACACATGAATATGAAATTTACACACTCTTCATGAACTAATTTTTTATTCAAATCGATGACAAAGTACATTCCATTGCTTTCAATCTGAACTAAGATTACATGTAAGTGAAATCCAAGAGAGAATCAAGGGTCTGGATGTATGGAAAGATGGAGCTACTTAAGGAGAAAGATGCCTAGAACTAGTTCTCAACTTCAAGCAAAAAAGTGTGGAATTCAAAGATTCAAGCTCTTTTTTCTCTTGGATGTTCCTATTAGAGGAGAATTAACTTGTATCTTTGATGAATAAGCCAGAAAAACTAGGAAAGTTGAATGAAAACACTAATGGAAACCAAGGAAGATGTATAGGTGTGAAACAAGCAACAAAACAAGAATAAAGCAAACTATGAAAGCAAGAATTTAGAGAAAACTAGGAATTGAAGTTCCAAGTAGGAGAAATAGTTAGGAATCCATAGGAAGAGCTGTCCAAAAGAAATCCAAAGTCCAAAGTTCCAAGAATCACCAAGCAATAGTGCAAGCATTCAAGGTTTTGATCGAAAACCTCTACTTGGAAAAAAAAAACATAGAATTCTATGGGCTTTATAGAGAGATGGACAAGTGGATCTAGATCTAGGGTGTCAATAAGCAAAGTTAGGTGGAGGAATAGGCAACAAGGTGACATCATGGTGTGGTAGGGTGGCTGCCATATAACTAGATTGGTGGGGGGAAGGCATCACCTTCTAAGGAAGGTGGTGTGGAGCTCCTTCACTTCTAATTAGGTGGTGTTTTGTTGTTGGAAAAGAGAGAAGAATTGGAAGGTAAATGGTAGAAAAGTGGGGGAAAAGACCTTGGGTTTTTGTGTGCTTTGATTTAAAAAATATCTAGGGCTTTCCTAATTAGGAAACCACCAAATATGACAACTAAGCAAGGAGGAGGCATCATCTTCTTAGTAAGGTGGATCCCTCTTTGTCAAAAATCATGGAACCCTAAGATAAGGTGTGTGGAATAGATGAAAAGTGGAAAGTGGAATTTCTCTCTTGATTGATCCACCTATGCTAATAATCTTACCTTTTATAAATATCTCTCAAAACTTTCCAATTATCCCATGAAAATCAAACTTTTAGTAGGAAATAATTGCTAGAATTTGTCCTACAATAGTGTGATTTCATGTGGCTTGATGGCTTGAATCACTAAGCCCTTCAACTTCAACCCTTGAATAGCTTGGCTTTCATTAAGTTTCCTACTTAGATGAAGGAACCTCATGCATTTGTATGTTGGATGGATCTTATCTAAAGTGCTTCTAGAGTTTGAATGCGAACACCAATATTGCTAGCTTTAAGTCATGAATGGGGTATTTCTTCTCATTTGGTTTCAATTGACAAGAACTGTATGCCACTACTTTTCCTTCTTACATTAGGACACATCCCAGTCTTAAGTGTGAGCCATCACAATACACAGCATAACCCACACCTTGCTCACAAATGATAAGCACAGGTGCCAACGTCAATCATCTCTTTAGCTTCTAAAATGACTACTCACATGAATCATCCCATTCAAATGCCACACCCTTTTTCATAAGCTTTGTAATGGATGTTGTAATGCATGATAAGTCCTTTCCAAATCTCTTATAATAACATGCAATCCAAGGAAATTCCTGATCTCGACTATACTCCTTGGTCTTTCTCAACTTAGCACCCTTCAATCCTTGATAGGTTAACTGAAATCCCATCACCAGAAACTACATGACTAAGGAAATTTACCTTTATTGTCCATAATTCACATTTTCTAAGTTTTGCATACAACTGGTGCCCCCTCAATGACTATAATGCAATAGACAAATGTTGTTCATGCTCCTCCTTAGACCTTGAGTATATCAACATGTCATCCACAAACACCTGAATGACTTGATCCAAATAAGGGAGGAAGATTCGATTCATCATACTCATAAACATCACTTGAGCATTTGTCAACCCAAAAGGTATCACTACAAACTCAAAATGACCATATTGAGTCCTAAATTCCATCTTAGGGATATATTTGTCCCTTACTTGCAGTTGATGGTATCCACATCGCAAGTCAATCTTGGAAAAACATGTAGATTTCCTTAGCTAATCAAATAAATCATCAATCCTCGGCAATGGGTATTTATTCTTGATCTTCATGCTATTCAATTGCCTATTATCAATACATTACCTCAGTGTGCCATTCGATGTGGAGCAACTGAAATTAGAGAAACACTAGGATAAAGCTTAATAGCAAAGTCAACTTCCTTCCTTGGATGTAAGCTCAGTAATTCATCAGAGAAAACGTCTACAAATTCCCTTACTATTGGAATGGATTCAATATTGGCATTAGCATCATCACGACCCACCATGGTCCCCATCCACCAACTACAGTCTTCTTGATGTTTGTAGCTAACATGGACTTGTAGGCAACTATAATACTCTGTTGTAGAGAAACAAAAATGAACAACACTGGGCAAGACAAAAGTAACCCTCTTTCAACTACAATCAATAATAGAATGATACTCAAGCAAAAAATCCATCCTCAAGATTACAACATAAGGTGTGATATCCATCTAGTAATATATCAAATCACTAAGTAGGCAAAATCCATTCCAAATTAAATCAAAATAAATCATGATCATGTGTATCATAATTAGCATAACCAAATCTCACCCATGTACAACATCAGTACATGTAAAATCATAAGGTATCCATGTAAGGATAATCCATGATTTTAGTATGCATAAATGATCAATAAAATGATAAAACAATTGAATCACTTTTTGATTCAATACCAAGCAAATTCATGCTATATTAAATCAGAGCATATTAGCTCACTATAGGCAAATTTATGCCAAATTCATATCAAAGTGTATTAGCTCACCATAGGCAAACCCATGCCAAATATACATCTGAGCCTATCAGCTTACTATTAGCAAATCCATGCCAAAAACCAAATCTCAAATCAAATCATACATGTAAAAACAATCTCACAATTCATCTCAGCCCAACCCACGATCATATTATGAGCACTTAGAAGACTGCCAGTGCCACATGCTCTCATCCTCATCAGCCCCCTCATCAGCTGCCCTCATAGGCTGCCCTCATCGACTACTCAAGTATAAATTGTGAGTCAAACTTCAATTACATGCAAGAAAACAAAAACATGATGAAATACAAATCATGCATCACCCTATGACCTACCATGTTATTATCACATTCTGGACAAACTTGATTTGAGTTAGTACTTATCCCTATTAGTAACTCATCTTGCAATGTTGAGTATAGTGGTTTAGTGCCCAAGTTTAAGTCATAAACAATTGAAGGTGAAATAAAAGAATGTGTTACACTAGAGTCCAACAACACTCTTACCCAAGTATGAAATAGTAAGTATGTACCTTTTATGACAGTATGGTCTACTTGGGTGTTTGATTGTACCAATGCATAAACTCTTCCCTATGTCCTCTGCTCAATGGTGGTCTGTGCACCTTTGATTGGCTTATTTGATCTCTGTGCTGGTGGACATCCTTGGACACATGGCCTGCAGCTACTCTACACACTACCCTTTGATGCTCCCAACCTAGGGAAATCCCTCCTAAAATGGTCTTATTGGTCACAACTAAAACAAGTCTTATCGACTATTCCAAAAGGTAGAGAACGTGCCTAAGCAGTTTGCACCTGAGGAGGACATCCCTTCCTCTTCTTATCCTTGCTAATATATGAGTGGGACTTCCCAAGTCCAATCCTCATATGTTCTAATAGCTTCTTGTATAGGATCACATGCACATAAGGTAGATCCTCTAGGACTAGAACGATTGCTTCTAGTGTCAACCATGCGTGTGCCTTTTTAGAATATCAAATAGTTATAGTTAATCAACTTATCAAACAAGTTGATAGTCATCAAGAGTTAATCTTGGTATGTCTTGAGACATCAAGTACAAACATTTCCTCTATAACAGGAATTTCTAAGCTAGTAAAACAAGTTTTTCCCCAAGTGACCTACCGCCTTGCTCTGATACCAAGCTGTAATGACACCAATACATGAGGCCATGTTTTAACATAATCAAACAATAACAATAGGTTCAATTAAAGCCTACATAGATTTTTTTATTTTTCATTTTTTATGTCATAGTGGAAGTATAGAGAGAGCTAGATGCCATTGTCCTGTGCAAGTCATGGTTTGGATAATAGAATTTCTTAACTACATAATTATACCAAAATTTTAGTAGAGTCTCCTCTATTTTTCAGACTTACACATTTAATGCATGTGATGCAATTCGCCTAAAAGACAATATAATAATTATAAAACATCTATCAGAGACTCGGTCTCCACACAATTCAAAACAGTAAATTACTAAAACCTTTACTTGCTAACTTGAAGTTTTAATTGAATCCTATACACACATCATCAACATAAAATATGTAAAATGTTAGAAATAGATGCATATGGTCACCCATCAGATAATAGAACATAGCTCATACTCATCACCAATATACATATACAGTAAAAAATGTGACATCATCACTTAGTCAGGCTTCATTCATTTCCATCAAGAGCCTTCCCCTTATTAGCTTGACTAGTTCTTGAGAAATAATAAAGTGATATTCTAAGATAGTAAGGAGAACGAACTAAACCCATGCATATCCTATCATTCTTGTTGAGCTTAGCTCAACTACACATTCATATCCAAATCTAGAACATTCATTTCCATTTTTAGCTAGTAGTCAATAAAGTAACTAGAAAGTATTATTAGATATAACATTTTGGTATCATAATAGATATATAGTTTATTCCAAATTCAAACTATAAGACCATAATTATAGCCTTCAAATAAACCCATGCAAAAGTGATCTGCAAAGTTAGTAAGGAAAACGAACTAAACCCATGCATATCCTATCATTCTTGTTGAGCTTAGTTCAACCACACATTCATATCTAACTCTGGAAAATTCATTTCCATTTTTAGCTAGTAATCAATAAAGTAACTAGCAAGTATTATTAGATATAACATTTTGGTATCATAATAGATATACAGTTTATTCCAAATTCAAAATGTAGGACCATAAGCATAACATTTAGATAAAATTATACAAAAATGTTTTTCATTTGATTGGTCCCTTAACAATGATAAATAAATATGGCATCATCTCACTAATCAAGTACTCATCCCCCTCAAGGTTTATCATTTTGGGCAGCCCACTATGAGTATCATAAATAAGGTAACCACACCATCAAGATTTACCATGTTGGGTGGCTCCACCATGATTCTAAAGAACCAGGAGGCCCTTTCCCTCAGGGTTTACCATCTTGGGCTACTACAATGTTAGGTTCCCTCAGGATTTACCATCTTGAGTGGCTCTACCATAGTCGCAATCAACCAGGTAGTCCTTTTCCTCAAGGTTTACCATTTTGGAAGACTCAAGTCTGCCAGCTCATACATCAGGGTTTACCATTTTGGGTGGCTCCATTGTGATCCCAAAAGACTAGGTAGCCCTTTCCCTCAAGCTTTACCATCTTGGGAGGCTCTATACCTGACAGCTCATCCCTCAGGGCTTACCATCTTGGGTGATTCCATCGTGATTCCAAAGAACCAAGTAGCCCTTTCCCTCATGGTTTACCATCTTGGAAGGCTCAATAACTGACAATCCATTCCTTAGGGTTTACCATCTTGTGTACTTCACCTTAGTTACAATCAACCAACCAACCCTTTCCCTCAAGGTTTACCATCTTGGAAGGCATCATCATAGTTCATTAGGCAGCCCTCAAGGCTTATTATCTTGGGATTGACCATTTTATCACAATTTGCATCATCATAACAGTTAAGCATAGTTAATCAGAATATCATATGATAATTTCAATAAGTAATTGAAATTCATATCATCCACTCAACCAATATGATAATCTATTAGTTTTAGACATTCATAGTGTTAATTTGAAGTGAATAGATTAACAAGAATTTAAGGATAAAGAAGGGTTTAGGGTCCTTACATGTGTTCGCGGTACAATTCACAATTCAATTACCAATGTCATTCAAATCACATTCAAAACATGTGTTAAGAATATAAGTTCTTAGTAGATTTCAGAATTCCATGCAATTTACTATAATTACTTCAAGATCTCTATTCATAATGCCATTGATCTAACCTCTGACATCAAGATTGACGATCAGGACACCAAATGGTCACTATCTACTAAGATTAGTATCATTCATCTCTAATCGATGGTCCAGATCGAGTGCGTATATCTAGAGGTTTTGATTCCCTTCATTAAAGGTAAGTTATTCAGCAATTAAATTATTTTCACCATAATCCATGGTTTGGTCACCTTTCCTAACCTTCGATCATCAATGATAGAGTTTGGGAAGGTCAGATCAGATTTTTTCATCAACTAATCCATAATTGGTCTATCATTCTATCATAATTCATTATTGATGTGTAATTGAAGTCACATTTTCACATATCTACTTTTTGATCATTTTCTTAATGGTCGGATGCTAAGATCTTAGTTTTTCCCTACCAATACCTAGTTTTCAATAAAAAATTCAAGGACCAATTGACTCCTGATTGACAATCTTCCTTTATGGATGAAAAGATCAGGTGTGATTTATCCAAATCACAAAAATTCCAATTTTTTACATTTTTAAGGGTTCGCCAAAAAAGTTCTCCGTTCCCAAAGAAGGTGATAGGATTCCGGTCATCGTTGACGATGTACATAAGATGTAAACTACCCCAAATTGTATAGATTTGGTCGAAATTTCATGAATTTGACTCATAATAGTTTTTCTCTGCAAATTCTACCAAATCTTAAGAATAGGTGTCATTACCAAATTTTACATTTTGCTACCTTATGTTTTAAAATTTGTAGCCACTTTTATACAAAAAAGCTTTAGCAATGCTTATTGGGTTTTTTTACTATGCTAAAAATGGTAATGACACCTATTTTGCATTTTGAACTTTTGGACTTCATTAAATTTGGTAGGGTTTGCAATGCCAAAAATATTCTTTTTTTATTAATTGTACCTTAATCCTGCAAAGTGTGGAAATAACCCTAATTGGTGATCATTATAATAAAACAAGAGCTAAAACCTACTAATTATGGAGGTACTCTATGTAATAATTATATACCTATCAAATACCCCCAGACTTCCATTTTGCTAGTCCTCGAGCAAAACTACTTAAATAGGAAATAAGAAATCTAAAAATTTGTATCCACTTTTGTAGGTGCTATTGTTTGCACAAGTTTAATCTCATAAATATTTTCCAAACTTTTATGAAAGTCCTTTATTTATCTGAGAGAATTTTCTTCTATTCAGCTCATATCTTACTAATAAAGATGAATAAAAGTTTAAAATCCTGCCCATGCACTAAAGATATCCTATTGTTTCATTAAATCTTGAAATGTGCGTCTGTGCATATAGCCAATATATATATAATTATTAGTTTTCAAGTCAAATATAACCTAAATTACTATACAAATATATGCTTTGACTTCAAATGTCATAGCATACAGTTATTACTCAGCAAGAAGTCACTCAGAAATGGTTATCCTCTCATTAATATGTGGGTATAATGTTATTCATGAAGGCCAAATATCTCACATATTTCATATAAAAGAACGATAACATAGAAAGAATGATAAGTCTTATGGAAAGGATATCAACTATTAAGAATGTCATACTCTACCAGAATCTTTATTCATCCATAACCATATCCAAGTCATGCTACTCCTAAGATCAAGATAGGACTTCTATTAGCTAATAAAGAAAAGCCCTAAAATTTTAAAAGCTCGAGGGGCTAAATATTTGAAAATAACATACGGAAGGCTAGAGGCTCTAGGTTTACCAAGGATGACCTCTATCATTTCCTAGGGTTCATAAGAGTTGAAATAATCATAAACTTAGGAGATATATGGTATAACATTTTGTGATTTCCCAATAGTTGGCCAAAGCAGGAATAATGAGACCAACTAGGAATTTATGTTTACTGAAGAAAATTTTCAATTTATATATAACCCTAAAAAAAGAAGAATGGCTCTAACCTCAATCAATTGGGTTAATAGTCTCCATTGATATTCTTCACGATCTCTTAGTTATACTTAGTCTTCAACTTAAATTATATAAGTATGGCTATTTTGTGTAATAATTATTCCAAGTTTAATTTTTTTTTTTTTATTGAATACTTTATGCAATGGATAAAATAGTGATTATTTACTACAAATCTATTAATAAGATAAAGTTCATAAGATGACTGAATGTTCAAAAATCTGAATCCTCATCCTAGTAAAGGACCTTATCATAATTTTTTTTTAAATAAAATGACTCTAAAAACCTAAATGAACACATCAAAATTTGAAACACCAAAGCCCCAGACTTAAATTACACATTGTCCTCAATGTTTATAATTACTTACCAAGGATAAATGAAAATAATAAACTTGAGAGGAAAGGGCGAGAAGGATGTACCTTCACTTTTGGAATAGTGATGTGATATGTTGTTGTGGTCTATATGCAACATTAATATACAATGAATTCTAATGCAAATGCAAAACTAATATGATCCTAAAACTAAACTAACTAACTAATCTACTCTACCCTAGTCCTAAACCTAACTAGCCAAGCTAATCTATCCTAATCCTAACACCAGCAATTAAGTCGAGGATTTTCTCACTCCATTTAAGAATTTCATGGTAGTCAATATACATTTTCCACCCCTGACTGTATGGTGGTGATGAGATAAGGATACAAAAGACCATTGTGATTCTTAATTTCTTAGGACCAAGAGTAGATGAATGATCCCAAAGATTTCCAAATTGAGGAATAACAATGCCTATTATCAAACAATATATAAAATTCATCCTCCTCCCTTGCATTTTCTTAGAAATTAGGGTTAAGTGGTATATGCATCTCCCAAAATGGATGTTCATGTTTCTTTGGATACAAAGAAATGGTGGAACTCAAATCCTTAGTAATCTATATACCCTAGAGCTGGTCGATGTTAGGCTAGAACATCAATGAACTCTTCTCCCTGTTCTTGTCCTAGGTAAGGTTTCAGATGAACCTATAGTCTCACATGGTGAGCTAACTGGTACAGGTTGTAGGTCCAAATGAGGTGCTTTTTTGCTATATGACTCAAATTGAATCTCAGGAACTCTAAGGGGTCCTACTCAGGCTTGCCATTGAGAAGTGTCCATTAATGGTGTAGTATCTAGTAAATCATTCACTTCTTCAATGGTAGTATCTGTATCAAAATTAAAATGAGTGAGACATGTCTCAAGTGGATCTTTGCTAGAGAATGGTAGGGATGGTATATTAACTAGACTCTTTATCTCATAAGGGTCTTCAGAGTCTAACATTATTCTTATCCCTGTTGATGTATTGCTGGGCTTCTTATTATCCTCAACTTGGTTGGTTTCTTTTTCCCATTCTAAAAATGCAACAAATATTTGACCCATTTGAAACTCCAACTATACATTAGATTGGGAGTGGGCCTCCATAGTATGCTTTACATCATTTTGAAATTCTAAAGTGCTTTGCATACACAAAATAAGGATATCTTCTAAAGATTGTTCCCTCTAGTGTGAAGGAAACTCCTATTGTGGCTCAAATTGTTGTAGAAAGGAATCATAAGGAAAAGGTTGATTATTCTAAGACCATGAAAAACAGGGATGCCTAGCCCATTGAGGATGGTGAATCTCAAAATAGAAGTTTTCACTAGGATGTTGGAATGCATTCATTACATTCATTTGCTCAATAAAGTAATCAAGATACAAAGAGCTTGATTGAGACAAAGTAGTAAGATGCATTGGACTCACATAGAAGGAACAAACCTCTAGCCAACATAAAGGCATCCAATTTATTAGCTAGATCATCTACTTTATCCACTCTATCTACTAATCCCTCTATTTTATTAAACAGATCAAGAGTAGCTCTTGTTTCATATATATCATCATATTCAAGGGGTTGTGGATTAAAATAGTGTTGTAATCATTTTCTTTTCTTTACTTTGTTAGCCATGTCTATTGTAGGGTGATTGATATCTACTTGATCCTTAACCATTGCCTTATGGTCTATTCAATTTCTAGATCTAAACACACTAAGTCTAGGTTCTATGATCTACAACTTAGCATACACCAGTTTTTGGTGTAGTGAACTCTACTTTATATTTAACGAAAACAAGTTGTTGTATACAATAAAAGAGTTTTTTTTTTTTCTTTCTTTCTTTATTTTTTTTTAATTAAGAGGAACCTAAGCTATATCATGCACTTTCAAAGGAACACAATTAATCCTATCCCTAATACAAATGAGCTAAAAAGTTTAGTTTCTCTTTATTTTCTTTAGGGGAATCTCTTTTAAATTACGTCTAACCTAATAGGTCCTCTTGTCTTTCAGACTTGTCCTATTGCTTACCAGTTAGATCCTATCATGATTAACTACTTCACACCCTCCTTAATCAACCATAGATGATTTAAGTCATTGAATGCGTTAGAAGAGCAAGCTATTTAAATACCAATATAGATGATCAAGCAAGGGCCACTGAGTGGTAACAGGTCCTCGAAAATGGCACAAAAAACTTGATGTGTTTTAAAAATATCTGCAAGTACCTAGGTCCTCTATAGCATAAACACAACATGTATGAGTCAATCCACAAAGACTCTATACTTAATAAATTTTAATTAAAATTTTATTTTAACTACTTTAACCTAGTCAAATGATTAATTAAACAAAATTAATCAACTAAAAATACTAAAATCACACAAAAATGCTAGAAATTAAATCATAGCCTAGGAAATAAAAAAATCCAATATATTAGAAATAAATATTTCTAAAATTAAGTTATTGAGATTTTTCAATTACATATGGTCCTAGAATTCCAATAACTCTAAAAATAAAAAAAAAACTTTAAGGCTCTCTTATATTGATTTTCTTAATATTAAATTTCTAATTTAGTTAAAATACTTGCTCAAAGAATAGTCTATCTTTTTAAAGCACAAGCTATCAAAGATTTTTTGTATATAACTATTTACTTACCATACTTAGTATCCTTCCTCAGACCAATCACTAAGCATGTAACTAGATTATTAAAAATCTAATACTATTACTAAAGCATTCCTTTTTAAACTAAAATTAGTTAATCTTGAAGTACATATTCTAACACATTTTCATTATAATTTCTAGAGAAACTAATTGACCAACAATCATAAATAAAGCTAAACTACATCTAACAACAAACAAGATCATGAATAACATAAGTAACAAATGAAGAACTTACTAATAATGAAAAGAAAAGAGAAATGTCATTGCTTCAAATTTAAAAGATTACGAGAATTCAAATACAAGAACTAAACAAAGCAAAAAATGAAAAGAAACTAAACTTCCCCATGGAATGAAAGAGATATCACCAACTTTCCTACCATCTCACTAATTAAGATTGTCATTAAATTTGCTGCAAACCATGCTACTGCCTATTTTCATCGCCTACATTATGCCTCACACTTGTTATGTCACTCAACAAGCATATGACTCACCACTCAACATCCACAAACTCTTAAGGAAAATAATCACCATTCCCAATTCAATGTATTACAAGCACAAACCTTCTCTCCAAAATTTTTCATGTACACCCAAATGTGCCTTATTTGTTGCTGGATGAATGAGCTAGTTAAAAAGACAAATAGCACTCTTCTACTTTCACCATGCCTACACCACCAAGTATTTCACTCACCACTTATTCCTCTTTTGTTGTCACTCAATAACACAAGTTCAAGCAGGTGCTTATGGGTTGCTGCTTCATAAGGACAAACACCACCCAAACCTACATGCACCACCTAAAAATCCAGACCAAAGACGTCTCTCCTTTGGTCTCTTGGTCGTGTGAGAGCTACTTTAAAAAGACAAACTAGATCTCTTTCTTCTCTTCCTATAGATCCACATACATACCTAAAGCTCTCCACTCTAACCTTGCTTTCTCTTCTTAAAAAGAACTTACCCAACCCTCTTTTCTCCCCAAAAGTTTTAAAATGAAAAAACCAAAGCAGGTGATTGTGAGTAGTTGCTAGAATCAGACAACACACCACCAAGGTTTCAATGTGAAGCACCCTCTCTTTTACAAACTTTCTCACCTTTTCTTTCAATGGATGACAAAGCTTCTTGTATAAGACAAGTCAGCTACTCCCTTTATCCTCTTTGAACTAAGATAGGGTAGTGTAAAGACTTCCCTACTAATGATCCCATGTGACATGCTTCCCCTTTCCCCAATAAGATTTCAACTTTTACAACACCAAGGCTCCCAACTAGCCTTCCATGCACCACTCCCAAAACCTTCCTTAACGTTTCCTCAATGAAAGTCTACCATGCAGCCCACCATCTTCCCTTAATGATATAAATGTGTAAGCACTCACCCCTTTCCATTCCTTCTTCTACATAATGGAGCTCTTTAACATTTGAAATTCTCGAAGGATGCTTCCGCCTTAAGATTTCATAGTGTATGCACAAGGGGGGAATTTGGTATTTGCATTAAATGCTCCAAGAGGAATCTTTTGATGCATTGAACTCCTCCTTTTGTAGTTCACATGATGGGGGAGAGAGAAGGGGGAAGTTTCCTATTGGAAACTCCCTTCCATCCCTATCCTCATGTCTTCTTTTGCTTATCAACTTATCCTATTGGAAACTCACTTTTCTTCTTCATTACCTTCCATTGGATCATGTTTTAACCTTAGGAAAAATGGTTGAGATTTCCTTAAAGTCTCCTATTAATAAGATAGAGTTTAAAGCTTCTTTTCTTCTCCTTAAAAAATGGTGGGCATCCTATAGAAATTTTCTCTACCAATCGTGGCTCAGTATTCTCTCTCATGGATGGCTACTTCCCATTGGTCAATCCTAACCCACATAGTTTCTCAGTGGTTACTTTTGGATGGTCTTAGATATGGAATAATCTCAGCCACTGTTTCTTGAAATTCTTAAATGAAAACAGATTGTGGATTTCCCATTTTTTGTCTCCCTCCTCCCTTCTTATTTTTCTCCACCAATAATACTCATCCCTTCATGTATTCCACATGGATTTAAGTTGGATACAACACATATATATGATAACTTATTGGTACACTTGTAGGTGGTCCCCATTTTGAAGTCCAGAGAGAGAAAGTTAGGGTTTTTAGTCTGCAACAAGCCTTGACTTACGTGTATTTCACGTGCATGCTTCCTTTGACGTGTATAACTCTTAGGCTTCACTTAGAAGCTTTTGAAAGGAGGTGAAATACATGCATGCATGGATGTTTTTCCACCTTATGCTTTGATATTTGTAGCCACTTTTATGTAGATAAGCTTTGGCAATGCTTCTCAGGTTTTTTATTATGTTGAAAGTGGTAATGACACCTGTTCTACATTTTGAATATTTAGACTTCATTAAATTTTATTATGGGCCCATGTTGATGCTCAAAATCTAGATTATCCAACTTCTAGGGTTTGGAATGCCAAAAATATCCCTTTTATACATTTGGACCCTAATCTTGTAAAATGTGAAAATAACCATAATTAGTAATCTTTCTGATAAAACAAGGGATAAAACCTACTAAATATGGAGGTATTCCTATCAAATACCCCCAAACTTATAGTTTGCAAGTCTTTGAGAAACACTACTAAAATAGGAAATAAGAAATTAAAAAAAAAAAAAAAACTAAAATTCCAAACCACTTTTGTTGGTGTTATCATTAGCATTTAGCATATGCAGAAAGCCTTTAAAGCCCTTGGTTACCCATTGTGGATGTGGTTTAGTCTCATAAGGGTTTCCACGAATGATACCCATAAATAGTTTTCATAACTTTTATGAAAGTCCTTTATTTATCTAAGAGAATTTTATTCTAGTCAACTCATATTAAATGCCTAACTTTAGCCTACTAATAAAGATGAAAAAAAAGTTTAAAATCCTACCTGGTGGTGCTAAGGATATCCCATTATTTCATTAAATCTTGAAATGTGAGTGTGTGATTATAGCTTATATATGCATAATTATTAGTTTCTAAGTCAAATTTAACCTGAATTACTATCTAAAGTTGGCTTTGACTTCAAATCTCATAGGATATACTTATTATTCAGTTAGAAGTCACTCAAAAGTGGTTACCCTCTCATTACTATATCAATAGAATGTTGTTCATTAAGACAAAAAATCTCACATATTTCATACAAAAGAATGATAACTTAGAAAGAATGATAATGGGCACATGGAAAGGGTGTGAACTATTAAGAATGTTATACTCTACCAGAATATCTATTCATCCATAACCATATCCAAGCCACACTACTCCTAAGATCAAGTTAGGACTTCTGCAAGGACAAAATGAAGCTGGGCCCATGTTGATGCTCAGACTCTAAATTATCTAACTTTTAGGGTTTGGAATGCCAAAAGGACCTCTTTTTATGCAATTGTACTCTAATCCTGTAAAATGTGGAAATAACCTTGATGAGTGCTCTTTATGATAAAACAGGGAATAAAACCTGCTAAATATGGAGATACTACATATAATAATTCTATTTCTATCATGGAATATATGAGAATTTTTAATGTGGTGAACAGTATTGATTTTAGATATTAATGAGAGATTTACACATTCCTAAGTGATTTCTTTCTGAATGTCAAGTATATCTTGGGAGATTTGTTATCGAAACATATATTTGGATGGTAGTTTAGGTTATAATTTCCTCAAAGACTAGTAATTATATATAGAAGCTATTTATTCACACATTCACATTTCAAGCTTGATGAAATAATGGAATGTCTTTAGCATAAGGGTAGGATTTTGAACATTTGATTATTTCTATTGGCATGCTAAAATTAGAAATTTAATTAATGCTGAATATAAGAAGATTCTATGAGATACATGAAGGACTTCCATAAAAATTTTGGAAAATGTTTATGGAAACGTTTATGGGACTATAACTCATTCATTAAGAGGTTTAAAGTCTTTCTGCATATGCTAAATTTAGACATGAGCACAACAAAAGTAGTTAGGATTTTTAAAAAAAAAACTTCTTTTTCAATTTTTTTACTTTTTCTCAAGGACTAATGGTGTAGATTTAAAATTACTACAAAGCACATGAATCAATTTAGTATTTTCATGCAAGTGAGGTTGATCCTAGGAGGAATCTCATAGATTTGCAATGTATTGAATTCTATTTAGATCAATTAACTTCACCCAAAAGGATAGAGATGTGATTAAACTAGGAAATTAAAATAAACTATGAAGGAAACTTGCATGGAATTAGAAACTAAACTTAAAATAAGCTTGCTAAAAATAAATCTAAGAAATTATAATGAAATTTACCTAACTAACAAGAAACCAACTAAAGGAAACTAATGTTAAATTAGAATGAATCAAATTAAAAAACTTAAACTAAAGGAAGCTACTAAAAATGACACTTTTCTAAAACCAAATTAGGAGAATTCATAACACTAAACTAACGTAAAAAAATAAGTAACCAATGAGATCTAACTAACTTTAATAAAAAAATTAGAAACATGCATGTGGATGAAAACTGCAATTAAAGTGACTTTTTAAATCCTAAGCGGGGTTTATTTAACGGCATATGTTTGACATTTTTGCTGGCAGATCTCCTGTGATATCTTCTGCGATATCTTGTGTGATATCTGAGATATGTGGCATTTGTTCTGTGATATCTTGTGTAATATCTGAGATATGTGTCATTTGTTCTGTGATATCTCTGGTGATATTTCTGGTGATATCTTTGGTGATATTTGAAATATGTATGTGAATTGCATGCCAAAGTCTCTGCTAATGGACCTTACATGTATCATGTAAATACTCATATGACATACTCTTGCTCTTTAGAGGAAATCTAGAAGAAGGCCACTCTTAGATGTTATGAAGAAGTGACTAGGCAAAGATTTAACATGCAAAAAATTTCATTGATGGGTGCTAAAGTTAAAAATGATTTCTTACGTCAATGTGCACTGTGCATAACACGTCATCTTTAGATCCTAGTTTGGGTAGGTCTTGGTCCACAAGTATCACAAAGATATTTTAAAATTTTTAAGCCATCCATTTGACATCCCAGAGCATGGTGAATAAATTTCATCCTACTTGTGAATGATTTAGAATTGAAGGATTTTTTATTTTAAACTAGAAAGGCTCCCTCAAATATTTCAATGGCCCTTCCACTTAATTAGAAAGAAAAAGAAAAATCTTCGGTTCACTCGGGTTCTTTGCTACCAAAATCCATCTTCACAATTGGGAAAACAAAATGAACCCAGATATTTCTGTTACTAAAATCACATCTTCAACCTAGAGAATAATTGTTCAACTATGACACTTTAAGAGTGAAAGAAAATTTTGGCAAAATTTTATACAGGGATTTTTATTTATCTTTCTTATCAGCTAGGCAATGGAGTATAGTGGCGGCACTATGGAAGCATACAAATCCCAGGCCATGCCAGATAAAGTAAGGAGAGACTCCTTGCCTGATATTTGGGTTTCCTTTTGTTCTTAGACTAGTGTCTAATTAGTAGATTTTCTTGGCAGATAAAGTAAGGAGAGACTATCATCTAAATTAAAGGAGTTTTGGTTTGAAGTTTTCTTTGCAACAACAAGCATGAAAATAATTTTAACACTTTGTTGACATGAGCAAATAATATCATTTTCCATATCAAAGAATAAGTTGGTCTTTTTGCTATCTGTTCTAAACTATTACTTTTTCCAATTTTTTATCAGTTCTTCAGAAGCTTCATGTATGTCCAGTATATGTGGAACTAACTGTTCTTTCTATAGACATGTACTTTCAGAAGAGGGATGTACCATCCACTTATATAGTCCCTATCATTTGGAACTCTACTTCAGTTGCAACTGAAATTTTTTAACTCAGTGATATGATAAGACACCATATGTTCCACTTTAGTTTGGTCACCCTACCATACACATTCCTTGCCATACATAGACCTCCTCACCCTGTAGATTCTATCCATTCAATCATGACTTGCAAAGGCAATAGAAGACTGTTAGTGAAACATCCAGCAAGCCCACTGGATTTCTACAATGCATTAGAGGTTAATGAATCCACTTATATGATCTAGTAGCCCACTGGATTTGTACAATGATCCAATTCACCAAGTAATGCATTTTCCCAGTCCATCACAAGCAACATTCTTATTGTAGATACAACTCGTTGTATGCAGTAAAACAACCATAAAAGAGAAATAACTACAATATAATACTATATGAGAAACATTTGGACAAGATCACATCCATGGACTCAGATCACATCTTCAGGCTCGTGCAACTATCATATCCATCTGACTTTAGTCTATGTTGCTGTAGAAGTTAGATGACAACCTGGATCTCATACACACCCACGCTGTCACAAGTATCCTAGATGGGGCTCTTACTGGACTGTATGTGCATCCGACGCTGTGCAATCCGTTCTTAACAGCAACCAACTCCAAAGGAGATTTGATGGAGGCACAGGTGGCATGTAGTCCCTGAAGCAAATGGTTGGTACAAGTTTCATAATTGGTTGGAATGTTATGGCTGCATCAATTATTCTATTGATTGTAAGAGTGTTCATACGCTGAGAATGCCATAAGATTATCTTGTAATTGGGATGAAGGTGCTTGAGAAGAGGAGGCATATGCTCTGGCCAGTCAAGGATAAAAGTGTGGTTCTACAATACACTGCCTCCCAAAATGGGATCGAACTCCTCAAAAGTTGATTCCATGAGGTCTAAAGACCTTGCAATGCAAACATAATTGTTTTAATAGAAAAAGCAATGCCCTGTTCAATAACACAAATGGAGACCATTAAATAGTGGAAAGAGAAATTAGGGAACTGAAGAGATTGCATGCATAGTCAACACAAAAAGGGTAGCCCTGATGCACAGAGCTCTAGCGTACGCATAGGCAACACAATTGGAGCAAAAAAATACATAAACATATGTACAATAATCAACATTGTTAGACAGAACTTTACTCTAAACATATGGGTGCCTCTACTAGAGAAAAAATAAGCAGTTGTGGAAGCATACAGATTATTTAATTCTGTTCATAATGTACATATACCTTTTCGGACAAACCACACCATCTAAGAAAGTTATGCTAAACAAATTGTTCCCAATCCTCAGTTACTTTTATAGACACTGGTTTTGCAAGTGGAGCAGTGAGGCTTCCTATTCTAGACTCAAACGTCTCTCATTGCATGGTCACGGATACTGCATTGCTAGTACCACTGAATGGATTAGAGTTTTTCACCTTTAAGATGTCAAGTGTTGCTACAGAAGTTGAGGAACATCATGCAAATAATAGAACTATTTAGAACATAAATACATGCATTCTGAATTTTGGAGGAAAAAATATTGTTCAATCTCAAAAGAATTTTTTTTTTACAAGCATGTTGAATTCACATTCATATGAGTGTGTGGAAGGTCTCTTAAGTGAATAAAAAATAAGAAACAATAGCTAAAGGTACCTAGAGAAATAATAGTTGAAGAAAAATGGAAAATTTTCAAAAAAAATCACACAAATAACAATGATATATAAAAGTAATGATGGATGGTAGATAGATGTTTACACAATTGACCTTAATATTTCTTAAATCATGTGCTGACCTGTATCATAAGATGTAATTCACATTCTTGAAACTGGCTTTAGTCAATAAGGCAGCTTTTTATAGAGTAGCTAGATTTATCTTCATATCTCCATATCTAACCTCCAGAGCACTGATAGTAATAGTTTAAAACTATACATTTAGGTATGGCATCAAAGGATTGAATATGGACCTAACTATTGCTACGTTGCCAGAATTTTCCATAGAAAGAAACAACTAAGCTCATAGAGGTAAGGGGAGAGTGTAGGTTTAGTTAGGCAGTTGGTTCCATAGAAATGTCTTCAGCTTCAACATTAGAAGTAAAAATTGCCTATTTCTACACCATTAAAGGAGGTTGTAGCCAATAAAAAGACTTCTAATTTTACTATTAGATAAAAAAATAGAAGCATAGAATAAAAATCCAGATATGCCATTATGCAAGCTACTTGACAAGTAACAAATGTCAAGAACCAGATAGACTTCCAAATGTGAAGGTACCCAATCAAAGAAATAACAATAACCATTATAATGCAAAAGAGCAAAAGGAGAATGCTGAACAGTTAATATTTTTATTCATCTATTTTATAGTTTTGCTCAATAAACTAATAGAGACTGTGACAGTAGAGCAGTACAAAAAACTTATGAATGAGTAGATAAAATTTTGTTTATCTTCCCTCACTGAGTCATTGAGAACTGCAGGTATCCATCTGTTCATTGTAGATGTTCCATCAGTTAATCGTCCTCTCAAAAGTGTGCCATTGAAAATGTATGCAGAAAAATCCCAAACATATGCCGTTAAATGAGCTTAATCACAGAGAAATTAGCTAAACTGAATATGGTTAAAGACATAAGGTTAAAGAAATAATATAAACTTGTAAGATAACATGGCTGAAGCAATACAAACATGAAAATAAACAAAGACTGATTACATAACTGTAGAGGTTCATGAACAAACCAGACCTTCTATAACTCAATGGAGCCCAATAGACCATAAAATCATCTATCTGTCGTTAATTTGTCAAATGAGCTTAATGATGGAGAAATCAGCTAAACTAAATAAATTCAATAATGATCCATTAGCTCCAAAGACATAAGGTTAAAGAAATAATAGAAACTTGTATTCAACCAGAAAGACAGTACCACCTTACTTGGATTCAACTTCCTCTCTCAGCCATGACAAAGACCCCGATATGAACTTTATAGCATCGAACCAATCAACATCCATATGGTCACACACACTCAAATACGTTATATGAGATAGAAAAATTACCAAAATGTAAACATTGTTGCAAATCGTAATTAGAAGGTAGATTACTACAAGCAAAAGTTATTGCATGAAAGTTAGAAGATAAGTTTACATAAACAAAGGCACAATCACAAGCATGAGAATTACAAGTACAAGTCCACCAAGGACATATGCTACTACATTAAATGATGAGGAGGGGACATTAAATACAAGGGAGACACGGTCGCAGCCTCCATCTTGTAATGCAATAGTGGGCGTCGACACCACATGTTGATCGAATCCCCCATCCCACTATTCTCGTTGGCGCATTGTCATCCCAATTGGTGGTAAGGGTGGTAACTCAACTGGCATGTACTCATCAAGCCACATAAACCATCTTGTATGTTGTTCGTTTGCAGGACAACATAAGTACCACTTGCCACGATTGGGCTTCGACTGTACTTGGAGAAACAGCATAGGCCCTCGGCCGCATGCACATAAGGGGTGCGGGTTTTCCTCCATTCCTGTAATAAGATATCATGTGCATATATTTTTCACTATTAGCAATATATACAATTCATATAAACATTCATGCATCAATTAAGTGAAGCAGTCAAGTAATACATCCTAAAACAAAGTTTAATAGGCCATTTTTTGGCACATTAACGCAGATCTACTAGTTATTTCTATGAACATAATCAAACCACAGTTTGTGTGCTATGGAAGCACGCCAGGTAGCAGCATCTCACGAGCAGCCTCCTAGGTAGGGCGCATCGACATGCATTGTGAATTGTTTGTGCTCATCATGAGTGTTTGTAAGCCCTGCAACTCCATCTCATCCTGATCCAGCACATGCATACCGGCATTCACCCTCTCCAAGTTTACATCAGCGACAATTTCATCCTAAGAATCACTGTTGAAATTGCAGCTGTCATTGTCATTGGAGATTGGAGACTCAGAATTGTCTCCCATCTCCTCAGCCAAACACGGATCATCAACGTGTTCCTGGCACATAAAATTGTGCAGCGCACATAATGCTTTAACAAGATTAACTTATGTCGTAATAGGAAAGGGAGGCGCAGTGTTGGGAATGGGAAATCTGGCCTTTAGAACACCAAATGTTCTTTCTATTACATTCTGCAACTGTGCATGTCGAAGGTTGAATAACTCCCCGACATTTTGTGGTTGCTGCATTCCCTGGGCAAACTCCTTTAGATGATACCTAGTCTTTCAATACGGGGCAAGAAATTGTTGCCTATTTGCATAACCACCATCAACCAAGTAGTATTTCCCTGTACCATAAGCGCATCAGTGATTAAGGCAGGAGGCATCAATGTATAACCTAAAATGTAAACACAAAATGGATTTACCGTAAGGAATTGTCAATTGTGCTCCTTGTCTTGTAAGTGCCTCTTTCAGAAGACCAGCGTCATGTGCAGACCCCTCAAAGCCAGCAAGCACGTATGTGAACTGCATGTCAAAATTGCAACATGCAAGAACATTTTGTGCAATGAATCCTTTCCTGGTACGCCACTTTGACGATTCACGTGGACCCAAGCCATAAACCCTAACAGGTATCAGTGTCCCATCTGTAGCTCCAATGTAATCCTGTCAATAGTAGGGGCATTGAATGTTATGTCTTCAATGTCCCAATCTATTGTATTGAAGACTACAAAATATAGATATGGTTACCGTGAAATGATTGTCTTTCTGGTAATTGTTTGAAATCTCTGGGTGGTCCTCCGTTGCATGCGGAGCCATAAGGCGATCGTACAACTCTAAGATTGCACAAAGAACTTTATGGAAGTTGGTACTAATGGTGTAAGTGGACCTAAATAGATCCTTCGTGGTTGGTTCATACCCTCAGTCTTGTTCGACAATCATTAAAAATGTTGCCACCATCTTCTCCACTGTCACCGAGCGGGTACTCGATAAGAGCCCGGTGTTTTGGAAAATATTAACCAACTTAGCAAACTGGAATTGATGCATTCTATACAATTTTTGGAGTCTCAGCCTAGTTTCTTCATAAACTAATCAAAATTCCTCGTAACCTTGAGTACTTTTATGGGTGCGCATTGGACGCGGCCTTCGCACATGCAGCGTAGCATCCTCCTCAAATTGTATAACATGTCTTAGTATGTGTGATGCGGCCATGCTTACCACATTATAAACTTCACAAATTACTTCTTCGTTACATGCAGCGCTGCATTGTCCCTCTTCTACCATTGCCTTATATTATCGCACATGAAACCTGTATTATCATATGTAGAAATTTTGGCAAAGTCTCAATTGTTTATTGTGTCAGTGCACAGTGTACACATATAAAGCGTTACACCTAATAATCAACTTTTACAACCATAAAAAATTTAAATTGTAATATGCATATTACAACATCATCTATATAGAATTAAATTTTCAAATCATATTAAGGCAGCATAATAACCCTTCAAATAATTAAATATTTATAGCCTCAATGTATATGTCTAACTATAATAATTATGGCCTATAGAGGTCCAATATAAATACACACCAAATATATTGAACTAAAATAGTTTCTCTCCAAACAGCAAACACCTACAGGTGCATCCTAACATACAAGAGTTGTCTATCCTATGACCAACGAGCGAAACCCTACCTGAAGCCTATGTCCATTTTTTGGAGAATACTATATGCTTTAACTTTTTCCATCTCAGTCAGGCCCTCCAAAGAATCCAATGTAGTCATCCACGAGGAGTTGTCGATGCCTGCAAGTCATTCTAACCTTGATATAATAGAAGGATCAATGAATGGAGGAGGATCATTGCATGTTGAGGATGATGATTGAGCAGCTTGCTTCCCTTTTCTCCTCGCATGGAGTGGGGTAACAGTCTTAGAGGAGGGAATTGAGGATGAGGTTGTGGAGGTATCTTGGCATATAGGGCGTTGTGGAAGGTTTTCAAATGCAGATTGCACGTGCAATCCATCAGTGTCCCCTTCAGCTTCCTCCCCATAATATGGGCCCTGGGGGTCAAATGCATCAACATCCACATTTGACATGTGTGGTATGTATACTTCCTCAACTGGGGGTGTATATTGACTGCCACCCACTCTCGATTCACGGAGTCCTTCATCTTCTACAGAATTATTGATCCTTGAGGAAAATTCTTCGGTGGCAATGCTCCCCCCAAACACCATCTCCAAGTGCTCATAATTCCATAAATTCCTCCCAAATAAGCATCAAGCTTCCGGATTTGACTGAACATACACAAACATTCGTAAATACATTGTAAAGACGACGTATATTATTATAGAAATGGTGTGATGCATTACCTGGGGGTGGGTGTTCATGACCTCTAGAGTTACAAGGAATCAATTTCTCTCTGCATCCCACCCTAATCTTGAGTCTCCATTCCTTAACTTTGCAAGTGTCATGTACTTGCTTTTGAAAAGTCGTATTTTGGTATTCAATTGCTTCATGGTTAAATCAACTTGAAATTGCTCTTTGAAGCGAACCAACAATTCCTTAATCACCACGCCCTTTGGCATGCCCCCTGTTGTGATGATTCTCCCCTCTATGATTTCATCATAAAGTGTTTCAAGGATAAAGTCCTCTTGTTCCTTGGTCCATTTATTATATGGTCCCTTGTCTCCATCACCAATGTTTTCAGACACACTGTCCATATGTTCGCCATGAATAGGACTAGGTGTCACAGGGACTCTCTCTTTTCTTTTGTGCAGCATCTGAAAAATGTGTCCAATATAACATACCAATAAGAGGATGTATAAAAATAATATATTTGAAGTATCAATGTATGGATGACAGGTACCTCTGCTTCTTCCCTATGGATTCTACAAAAAACGACCCTACAGCTATAATTTTTTAAACTTAATTATTTACTGTTTTTCTACATGATTCTTGTAAATTATGCTTTAAAGCAGGAAACTGTGTAGACAATGTGTTCAAACCAAATAAAAATATAAAATTTGCAATCTACCTCTGCTTCTTCCCTATGGATTCGACCAAAAACAACCCTACAACTATAATTTTTTGAACTTAATTGTTTACTATTTTTCTACATGATGCTTGTCAATTGTGCTTTAAAGCAGGAAACTGTGTTGACAACATGTTCAGACCAAATAAAAATATAAAATTTGCAATATACCTCTACTTCTTCCCTATGGATTCTACCAAAAACGACCCTACAGCTATAATTTTTTGAACTTATTTGTTTACTATTTTTCTACATGAGTGCTTGTCAATTGTGCTTTAAAGCAAGAAACTGTGTTGACAACGTGTTCAAACCAAATAAAAATATAAAATTTGCAATCATCAAGGGGATAAATGTTTACACATCTTACTACCAACATCTCATAGTCAGATAGTTAAATGCCCAATGAGTACATGGCTAAAGCAATAAATACAAGAAAATAAATGCGCAATAGAAGACGAAGTTCATTCCTAATAGGAGAAGAACATATAAAATATATACAACAGAACTCCATCTTACAGATACAATAGAACAATTATGGAGCCTTTCACATGTTTAATGAGAATATCAATGAAGCAATACAAACATGAAAATCAATGAAGACTGATTACATAACTGCAGATATAACATGTACAAACATAGAGTGATCAAATTATTTTGTGGGGCACCGATTAAGCCACCTGATCAATGGATTCTAACAACAGCATGGATTAACCTTTTAAGAAAAACTGCAAACAATACTATCAGTTAGATCTCTGTCTTCAACAAAGACAACTAAAAGCAAGAATAACAAACATTACCAATGGCCTATAGAGGTCCAATATGGCCTATATAGACCCAAGAAAAACAAACATTAACAATGGACATAAATGTTCACAAATTGGGCTTGAAGGAAACAGTGCCCATAACAAGGTTGGGCATTCTTGAAATTTAAGGGCTGAGGCATAAAGCTAGAAGCAAACAACAATTGTATACACTAAGCATATATGTATACATCATCTCCACGTGCCACTTGGGACACACGCCATCCAATGGGTACACTCAAGCACTAAATAATCCAACTGATCAATGGATTCTAACAATAGCATGGATTAACCTTTTAAGCAAAACTGCAAACAACACTATCACAGTTAGCTCTCTGTCTTCAACAAAGACAACTAAAAGCAAGAATAAACAAATAGTAGCAAAAGCATATTTCCCTCAAGCTTTGAAGCTCAGTAGCAGTAAAGAAATTGTATTTATTTTTCATGATATTATGCATGAATGAGAAAGATCATGGCTAATTTCTTAACAATATACAAACCACAAACATTTTAAAGAATAGAAAGAATTGCAAATCAATGTACGCTCCTTCAAACAAAACTCTCAGGGGAATAAAACCCATTCATTCATCAACCAAAACCTGCAACCGGTCAAAGAAACCACTCTCCAAAGAGCCAGATAACAGCATTTCCAAACCCAATCCAATGCATTTCCAAATAATTCAAAAACTACAACAAAGACAAAAACGAAAATTGGAAGAAGAAGAAGAAAAAGGAGTAGACTGTACCAACAAAGCATAAAAGGAAAATTGCCAATAACCAGAACAAACAAACAAATGAGCTAAAAATCAACTAAAGATCCAAATTGACAAAATCCAAATCAAAATCAGAAACCAGCAACCATAACTCCAACATTCGCTTACCAAAAAATGAAACAAATACAAAATGTAACACGAAAAGCTACCAAATATAGCCATTGATTCAAGGAAGAGGAAAACAAGTGAATCTCGAGTGGCAGAGAGAAATCTAAAATGAAAATCAAAACACAAACTAGAAAATCCAAAAATGCAATGACATTTTACCAGAGACAAGCCGATGACTTGCAGAGAGAGGCTTCGAATTCTTCAAAGGCCCCTTTTTATTCTCTTCTCATAGATTTTTGAGGATTTCTTTGGGGTTATCTCTGTATGCAATGGGATGGAAGGGAGAGAACAAGGAGAACAAGAAGTGGGGTTTACCCTTCAATTTGAACACAAATGGTGAAATGCACAACAAATGTTAGAACAAGAACAAATAAAAATCATTCCACAAGAAACGATGTTTCACAATAGAAAAAACATGCATTGGAGACGTGAGAGAGAAGGAGAGAGAGAGACAAGACAAGATTGTAGGGAAGAAGCAAACTAGGCTTTGCTCCCAAGCAAATCTAGGGTTTTCAAAAATGAAAAACTGAAACCCCTCTCCTGCCCTAGATGAACAACCTCATGCAGAGATGAAGAAGACCATCTTCGTTGCCCTAGACATTCACCAGAGAAACCAAAACCCTTCACCGGAGAACCCAAAACCTCTTCCTTGCAGACATTCAACGCAAGAACCCAAAATCCTTCACCATGAATGAACCAGTTCATTTTCTCTCACTATAAAATGCTGGTTTCAAAATGATTCTTCTCATCAATTTTTTAGGATTTCTTTGGGGTTATCTCTGTATGTAGTGGGATCGAAGGGAGAGAACAAGGAGAACAAGAAGTGGGGTTTACCCTTCAACTTGATCACAAATGGTGAAATGCACAACAAATCCCAGAACAAGAACAAATAAAAATCATTCCACAAGAAATGACGTTTCACAGTAGAAAAAACATACCTTGGAGATGTGAGAGAGAAGGAGAGAGAGACAAGACGAGATTGCAGGGAAGAAGCAAACTAGGCTTTGTTGTGGAATGACAATAATTCCCACAAATACTTATTGATGTAAGAAACATTAAATAACAATAATTCCCACAAATACTTATTGATTCACTTCCAAATTACACCAAAATTATGGGCATAAAACTGTCTATAAATTCTAGAAATTCGGCACCATTCAACAAAAATTCAATCAAAGCTCCCAATATAAATTATAATGATATACTAAGAAAACCTAGAAAGGGTTTTGAGAGCAAAGAATGTTAAAAGGGTGAACTCGTTAAGGGAATATGGACCTAAACTAAAGTAGTGAACAAGGAAAAAAAAAATGGAATTCAATAGGGGATTTCCAATTTATAAGCTAGCTTATTCTCTTGGATGTAATTACCAAAGAATAACTAACTTAAATCTTAGTTTATTAACAAATAAAAACTAAAGAATTGCAAAAAGAAAGGAGGGGGATTGAAGCTTGAAAGTTGCATATAATCTAAGGAATAAAATAAGGAAAACTTTGAGAAATGAGACTAATTTGAAACAAGTAAACTACTAACATGAATTGGAGAGAAATTAACCAAGACACAAAGGAAGAAAAGCATCAAAGAAGTCCCAAAGTCTAGCACCAATAAAGCACCAAAGGAAGCTATGTTTTGAGGTATCTCACCCACATCTACATGAAAAATTCGTATGACCCATGGGGGTATATATAGATGAGTGGATTCCTAACTTAGGAAAGGGTGAATCCATGTGGAAAGTGCCTCTAGGATTAGAGTATTAATGAAGAAGGTTAGGAGGAGGAAATTTAGGTAGGAGTGATGTCATAAAGATGACATAAGAGAGAGAAATAAATATGAGCTTGTTGGTTTCTAAATTAGACAGGGGGCAGGCATCCTTTTCCATGAAGGAAAAGTGGTGCTCTACCTTGGTAATTGAGTGGAATTTAAATGTGGGAAATGGGTAAGATGTGGGGAGGAAATAAGGATGGAAATTTTAGGATTAAACATAGGGTTTTGATGTGCTTGAATGGACTTAGATCTATAATTTCTATCTTAGGAAACCACTTGAACACTTCAAACAAGGGGGAGGGGAGCATCACTTTCTTAGGAAGTACCTCCCTCCCTAAGTAAAACTATTGAAATCCTAGGATGGAGGGTGGATCTAAGATAGAAAATGGATTAGGAATGTGGGGTCTTCTCTCTTGATGGGTCCCTTAAGCATGATCATCTTACCTTTTACATTAGTCTCACAAAATCCCTTAAAAATAATACTTTTAGCATAGGAAAGTTGCTTGAATTGATGCTCCAATCGTATGGCTCCATGTGGCACTCCTCCTTGGCTTGAGGCCTCATTCCTTGGTGGCTTAAGTGGCTATAATGTTTGGATTCAAGGCTTGAGTAGTTCATACAGCTTATTACCCTTTTTTCATGGCTTTAATGGCTAAGGTGGCTTGAATGGCTCCCATGCAAAGGTAGAGAAAATGTGTGGCTTGGGCTTGAGTTCATTTCTATCACCTTTTGCTTCTCTAATTGCCTTCTTGCTTGCCTTAGGATGATCTTGAACCTTTCATCATGCCTTAGATTGATATTATTTAGGCCTTAGCTTGCTTAGTTTCCTTGTTAAACTAGAAAACCTTATGAATGACTTCAATTCTTATCTTAATCAAGTTCGGCCTTTGGATTACCTTCTCATCACCTATAGAAGAAGGAAAACCCTAATGAAATCCTAGAAAACTATGACCATTCACATTGTTAATTGCTTACCACAAGTGCACAGGCTATTGTAGTATAACTTGTGTAAGTATGAGTCAATTCCACAAGGACTCGACTTAAAAAGAATGGAGTTTAAATAAAATTTAATTTGTCACAAAGTAACAAAAATGATAGGAATTGAATAAAAATGATCTAGAAATACAAATCTATTGAATTAATGAAAATTACATAATTCTAAGTTCAAAAAGACAGAAAACTAAACTATATAATAGATAAAATCTACTTCCCTAGCTTGATTATGGTGATTTTCTTCAAATCTAGTGTCATTAAAGTTGATCAGTCTTCATCAATCTTGCAATCATATCTCTGATTAAGGATCCAACAATTGGATTGTTTAGGTTTCTCAAAATTTTGATGATCTTGACTAAGGAAAGATTTTGGGTTTTGGATGGCTTAGATCAAATGTTTGGATTTTAGATCAAAGATCAAGAATAATGAATCATCTAAGAATTATCCTAAGGTGAAGATATGAGAATTGATTGAAAATCTAATGAGAAATATATAAGAAATTAGAGTTATCCTATTGGTTAAAGCTAGACCATTGATTCAGTTAGGATTCGGTTATTTTATTCCTAGATTGATTTGAGAGTAAAATAGAACATAGATAAGGTAAAACAGGGATAGGGGTAAAGATAAATTGGAAAAAAAGAAGAACTAGGGATTTATAAGGAATTACAAGTGAGGTAAGGGTAGAAGTGGAATTTTTAGTAAAAATTCCTTCTTCCTCAATTGTAACTATAACTGAGAGAAAAATGCAATGACTATAGGGGCTGTTTGAAGGGTGAAAACAAAAGAAAAGGAGATTTTTGGGGATGAAATCGAAGGGGGTTTTTGCTTTAAGAAGGGAGTTTGAAAAGAAAGGTAACAATTGGGGGGAAATGATGGGAAAGACAGGAAAAACATGATAGAAAACAGTGAAAAATCAGATAGGAAATGGGGGATGCGACAATGGTGGAAGCTAAGCAGGAAGGAGAGAATTGATTTAGGGAAAACCAACTATGAAATAGGAAACAATGTGAAGATTGATTGATGAATATGAAGTTGCTATGATGAAATGATGTGCTGGACAAGAGAAAGTGTCAGTGAAAGAAATGGAAGATAACTGGTAAAAGGAGAAAAACATAGAGGAATACAAGAAAACAAGGCGTTATGATGGTGAAATACAAGACTAAAGATAAAGTGGAAGCAGAAAAGGAAAACTGCAACTTCTACATGCCCTATCAACTATGCTGCCACTTTCTTTATATAGATTTCTCCTTAGAGTTTATTTTTTATTCCAATTCTTCCTCTCCCTTATCCAAATTTAGAAATTTGTGTCATGATTGTCTTCAATTTCTTATTTTTCCAAGTACTTCCCTCCTTCTTGATCTAGTCCATTTAAGTTGATCTGGATCATCCAATTCCAATTTGATTGATAAGTAGTTATAACTTCAGAGATTCTAAAGAAATTTAGTGGAGACTTATAACCTAGGTGATCTTTTGAGCCATTTATTCTTTTGTGTGTTAAAATAAATTTCAATTTTCTTCAATGTACTCAATTTATAATTGATCCCAATATTTTCTTTGATTTGGCTAGTTACCCAAAATTTAGTATTTGAATATTACCCATAATTTTTTTATAAGTTTGTTGAATCTAATATGTTCTATGAAACCTAGATGATTTAGGACATTTTTTTTAACTTAGAGAAATAAAGCCTACCCAAATGATATTTTTACTACTAGTTAACTCTTTTAAATCATTTATTAAAAATATTTCTTTTGTAAGCCCAATTTATCCTTAACCTAATATAAAGTATTCATTACCTATTTTGTTGAAAAATAAGTTGGAGATGGTTGAACATGTCCCTTTAAATTGCTATACAAGAAAGAAAGTGAATATCAAGAAAGGAAAAATTCTTTCAAGAGATTTAGAAAAAAATAAATTCATGAGATAAAGAAAAATACCAAAAGCGCAAAAGGAATGTTCGCTTTAGTCAAATAAATAAGGTGCCAACTTTATAGTAGAAGACTTTCTACTTATTCTTTAAGATTTTGAATCCCTATATACCCTTTCTTTTCATAACCATGTCCTAAGCCTTCATTTCATCTTAGTAGAAGACATATTTATTCTATGAGGATTATTATCTTAATGAGGATATGAACAAAAAGGAATTAGGGAATAGTATTTCTAAATTTCTTAGTAATGGCTTCCTTTCTAAAGGGATCAATAAAAGTAGTTCCTTAATAACTCTCGTTCTTTCATGAGTATATGTGAGATACTTTTGGTCTTGTTGATTCTACTCACATATTAAAGAGAGAGATGTTTCACCTTTTTCTAAGAGTTTCATTTCTGAATGTATCTTTATTAGTGAGAATTGAGGTCAAAACTTATTTCAAATAGAGTTCAAGAGTTGTAGTCTACTTAAAAACAAAGACATATTGTATATATAGACTGTACATCCACTACCCCTCATGATCTATGCCTAAATGATATATTTTTTTGTGTAAGAGTGAGGTTTTGAATTTTTCATTCATTTTTCTTAACATGGTAAAGTGGTAATTTGGGTATGAATAGAAGAAAATTCTTAGAGATAAATTTAAGAACTACCTTTCTTGAGTTTTATGGGTAAATTTTCTATAAATCCTCATGAGGCTAAACTCATGCATTAGGGGTAACCACGGGGTTTAAGGGTTTGTTGCATATATTAAATGCAATATGAGTACCTACAAAACCAACAATTTGTAAAATGGTTTTTTGAATGTTTTGCTTAGGCCTAGAAAAATGCTACTTTGAGGGTGTGTTAAGTGTCTATTTTTTTATAAATTACCCTCATTTAGCATGACATTTGATATATTTTTATGGAATTATCTAAAAATTTATTTGAAAAATATATCATTTGAAATTTTAATCATCTAATTATAAATTGATGAATTTTTAGGATTAGATGACGATTTGAGGTAAGTATCAGTAAGACTACTTGTAAAATAGTACTAATTAGGACTTTTTCTATGTTTTGTAGGCTGTAGATCAAGATCGATATAGTTAGATCAAGCCAACCAACATTTTGGATTATCAATCAAGTTTAAATTGAAATAGAAGACTACAATCAATTTGAGATGAATTGGATGAATCAAATCAAATCAAGACAAAATGGCTCAAGTTCCAATGTTTTCCAATTACAAATGGTCTAAGTGTTCCACAATTTGAAGCAAATTAAAGAAAATCAATGGCGATCTAGCTTTCAAGTATCAAGATAACTCTAAAAAGTATCTTGGAACATGTCATTTTTATAATTAATTGTCATGGGTGTGATGGTATAATCAAGTTTGACATGATCAATGGTTTAGATCATTAAAAATTATGGTTTTTGGGTTTAGATCAAAATACTTTATTGGATATCTTGGATTGAATCAAGATAATTCCATGGGAGATGAAAGATGGGTAAGATAACATTGGAAAGGCATTGGTGGAGAAATTTTAACTGATGGATAGACTTGATCATCAAAATTAAAAGGATTTTCTCAAAATCAATATAATTGAGTATGGCTCATAATAGGAATGGTTTTGATTACCAACATAATGGGTCCTATGCAGCTAATAGTCATTCCTGATTTTAGAAAGAAAAGATGTGAGCTGTATTATACGTATCATGAAGGATATTAGGCTTGAAGTTTCAAGAGATGAAAAGATAAGAGATAAGAAATAAGAGAGGAAGAAAGTGATTGAGGCTTGCTTCTATAAAGGGAAGAGAGATCAAATAGTAATGAGAAAGAATTCATGCTAGAGTGTCAAGGAAAAGGGTAGAAACACATCTGTTTTCATATGTGTTTGCTTGGAGGAAAAAGAAGATCTACAGTTTATGCCAGTTACCTTGTGAGTAAGGGTACTTAGTGCAACTATTCTTGCTCCAATACTCGATGAAAATTAGTGAAATATGTTATGTTGGAATCCAACTTGTAGGGGAAGAAGATATGAGTGTTTGATTTCCAATTTTCATTCTAAAGTTTGTAAATTGAATTGATTAATGAATGCTATTTTCAACTGTTGAGTGCATTGTTGATAGCATTTTTCCTCAAGTTTTGAGTTATTATTCTAGTTGATTTATTATGTTTTAGAATATTCTAATCTATTGATTATGTTTTGAATTGAGTTAGTTAGAGTTTGATTTGGGTTCTGTTTAAAGTTAACTATCAGATTAGTTTAAATTTACAAAATAAGCATGAAAGGTACTGTTCTGCAGGTTGGTTAATAGCTAACATTTGAGATGAAATATTTTAAATTTTGATCATTTTTTGAAAAATCAAACCATACAAATAGATTATCTGATGTTTCATTGTGCAAGAAACCTAATTTCATTAAAAAATTCTTTCAAGAAGTCATTAAACTAAGTCACACAAGTCTGTTACTTAGTCACGCATAATGACTGTCAAGTGAACCAGACTTTCATTTTACTAGTTTCACTTGCGACAATAATGTGAGTGCATGCTACTATTTATAATGATTTTCTACTGACACTCTCTCACTTATAGACAGTGGAAGGTGTTGCTTTATCTCTTTAAATTGAAAATTAATTTTGAAAATATGTGAGTTGGAATTGATGAGTGACATATCAATCATGATGACAGAAGACTTGAAAAAGATTTTTTTTTTAATTTAATACTTTTAATTGAATTTAGGAATAAATTAAAAATAGAAAAATTATTTTACTTAAGTTTTTTATTCCTTTTTATGCTAAGTTTTAGGATTTTTTTAGATAACTATTGGATAATTATTATTTATCTTTAATTGTTAGAAGTTATTTCACTTAAATGTCTTAGATAATTAATTTTAGAAATTCATTTAATTAGAAAATCCTCATTTAGTTTTAATTTTTGTATAATTTGGTACTTTAATGCTTTAATCCTTACTATATCCCCCTGTGGATTTGACCTTGCATCGTTACAACTGAACCCTGTATGCTTGTTAGAAAAGTCTCAAACATTGCCCAACAATAAAAATATTTTTCACTTCTAAAGAAAATGGTGGGAAGGCATTTACATTCAAAGTCATGATAATAAATACATTCTTAGTAAGTTAAGGCATAATATTTTCATGAAAAATAATTTATTCAAGCTCATATTATGAACCAATTGCAATGTCATTTTGATGGGTATCCAAGGCCAATAGGCATTGACCCACTTGTAAATAAAAAATACATCATACATTAGAAAGGTTGAGATTGGAGAAGTAGAGAAGGACAATGAAATTTTTTTGATGTCTCCATATATACGTCCTTGGCCAAAATTTCTCTATCGTAGGATGCAGGTTGTCCTTCATGAACTTCTTTTATAGGAAAATTACAACTAGCATTTGATTGATGTACAGGAAACTAGCTCTGAAGCTCCTTCCTACGACTATCTAATTACATTCATTTTTATCTTCATACATTAGTTCATACACCTCCTCATCATCAACTACAAATATTCTTTTTCCAAAGTATTTGAAAGGAACAACATGCTCTTGGCCCCTTACTCAGCCAAGGCAGTCCTTCTTACTACCCATAGCCCTATATAGGATGTCATTGTTTGCAACAATTCCACTTAGAGTTCTTATACTTGTACTTTCTTAGGTAAGTATGTCCTACAAATTTTAATTAGGGGAGAATGATTAGTTCAATTAATTAATTGTATAAAATTTTAAAGTAGTCAAGGGTAGATGATATAAATAGAAATATTACATACATATCTATCTATTTAGCAGATTTTAGCGACCTTGAACTTTCTATAAATATCATTAATTAAGGTTAATTCTACATTTTGAAGGTCTATGGTACAAATGACAAAAAAATCACATGGCAATCATGAAGTCTAAAAGTTCAAACTGAAAATTGGGTGCCATTATCAAATTTAGAGTAATAAAAAAAATCCTAAGTGAAAGTCCAAGCCTTATCCATACTAAAAAGGGTGTTCATATGAAAATAACTTCCTAAGCATGAATGCATGCTATGCACCACCTTGGGAAGATTTTAAGAAAAGCTCAATTCATATACATTGGAATCACATACAATGAGAGCTTACCTAAAATAAAATAATTTAGAAGATCAGAGCCCACATGAGATATATTCATTACACTCTCTCTCCTACTCAACAAAACTGATGACCACCTAAGGAACCACATGAATTATGTCATGTAAGGTGGCAAGTTGCACTCAATCCTTTGTGATTACTTGAGAAAAATAAGTGAAGAAAATGAAGTGAAGAGAGAGACAATTTAAGAAAAATCTATAGTTGGAAATCATGCCTACTTTTGAAGCCTTCAAGGCAAAGATCTATCCTTGTTCATGTCCATTCTAAGAAAAAAATGATAATAAAAGAAAATAAGGATGGATCAATGAGAAGATATACTATAATAAAGACCAGAACCAAGCCCCATTAGTGGAGATATTTTTTATGGCTTGCCCTTGTAACAATAGGAGAAAAATATGATTTACAAGGGGGGAGATGTACCCCCCTCCTCACACCTCATTGGTTGAAGAAATTTGTGGTAGGCTGGGAGAAAAATAAGGGGAGACCTAGAGTGGATAAAGACATATCAAAGGAATCTAGGAAATCTAATCTAAGGCATCCAAGTCCAACAATGGAGAGAAAAAGAGTCCTCAAAGAAAATATTTCTATTAAATAAGAATATTTCAAATAAATCTCATCTATTCAAGCTAGGGTAAAGATGATCCAAGGGCTAGGACTGAAGTAGAGAAAAGTTACAAACCCTAGACACCCTTCCCTTATTGAAAAGTTAAACCAAAACCTTAAGGAATGAAAGATCTCCAACACTCATTCTCATCCAATGGTCCACTTTCCTTACAACTTTCTAAACTTCAAAAAACACACACCCATGGAGTTCCATGCCTCCACCTTAGTAACTTTCTATTCTCATGTCACCTCGTTGAATTTTCCCACTTTCTTTCTATCTCTTTCCTTCTCACCTATCTTCTTTCCCCTCCCACTTATTCTCTTCCCACTCATCCTCATCCTTTTCCTTCCCCACCTTATCTCTTTCCACTCATCCAAATCTTCATTCCACATTGCACACCATGTCCAACACCCTTGCATTCCACAACACCCCCCCCCCCTCCCCTCTCCTAATATTTCTTTCTTCCATCCTTTCTTCTTAAATCTTCATTGTTGGTTACTCCATTCACCCTTATGATCCTCACCCTCCATTTCCTAGGGCTTCCACTCCAAAAATTTATAAATAGGGAGTGAAGGATAAGGAGAAGGTGATCTCTTACTTTTCCCTAGAATTGAAAATACTGAGGAGAAACACATGGAGAGAGATCACCTTTAAAGGTCTCCCCCAAACCACATGTCCCATCCGTTGGAGAAGAGGTATAGTGTGACGACCTGGGTTTTTCCCATGCATTTTTAAATGCAAGATCTAAATTCCTAAGGCGGGATGCATCCCTATTTGAAAACCATTTTATAAAAATCCATGCAATGCAGCGGAAAATCTTTTATTTCAAACTCATTTTGAAAACCCCGAGTGTCATTTTCTTTCACAACAAAGTAGTTTATGAAAAACTTTAGAAATCATAAATGTTTTTCCCCAGGTCTATCCAGTCACAGCACATGCCCAATTGTAAATAAATACAAATACATGTCCAAAGGGTAGAGAGTTTACTTACATGTATAATTGTCTCCTATTTGATTCACTTGCTCGTAGCACTAATATCTCCTGAGGCGCCTTCTATTTGTAAGTGGAACTATCCTAAAAAATATTAAGGATAGGGTGAGTATATACTATACTCAGTAGGAGTCTATCACTACTAGTTTTGCAATGCATGCTATGTTTAAAATCATATGCTCTTAAAAACATGTGCATGTTCAACCAATCACGTTCAATATCGATATTAAAAACCACTGTCGAATTGAAATACTGACGACTTAAAGAATAGCATAATCCAAGTCGAAAGTATCATATATCATAAACATAATGATATGCATAAGATGCTCCACTGAATCCAACTCATGGATATCTGGTATGGTCGACTAACCTCATGTCATGCCATATGTGATGCAAATAAATCCTCAAACCATAGGGTCCAACTATGCCCACGACCTCGCCGCCGTGTGGTCCTCGGGTACCTGAGGACACTCGGTCATAGCCTGAACAGGGCAGATGACATGTCGACCCAATGCCGTGACACCAGTGGTAGCCCCCTGTACCACATGCAGTCGACGTAGGGACGTTGCCCTTTTTGGGTGTGGTACCCATCCACCTAATAGTGGTAGAGGCTGGAGGCCAACCCAAACCTCTCGGCATAGCACCCACGAGCTTATCAGCCCAAATCATATCAAATCAAACAAGCGAAAACCTCTTTTTCAAA
The DNA here is from genome assembly GCA_035236585.1 of Warburgia ugandensis. Classification (NCBI taxonomy): domain Eukaryota; kingdom Viridiplantae; phylum Streptophyta; class Magnoliopsida; order Canellales; family Canellaceae; genus Warburgia; species Warburgia ugandensis. The sequence continues at coordinate 52,840,853 of CP141130.1, forward strand.
ACCTGTCCTCTTTGGGTCCCTCACAACTGCCTAGCCCTCACAACTACCTACCTAGTGTCTTTTGGCCACTCCAGCATCTTTTGGTAACCCTCAAGGACATGCAATCTTTCAAAAACTCAATGCTCACAAATCATACAATGTATGCAATTGTTTGTAAAACATATCTATGCATAATGTATATGCAATTATTTGCAAAACATATCTATGCATAAAGCATTTATCATATGCATGTTGAATTAAGTCATGCTAGACAAGTTATATAACTTATGCTTAAAACATGCATTCAAAACAATCATGGGCTCTTTTTTAAAAGTCTAGTAGTGATAGAGCACCTACCTAAAAGTTTCCTGGAGTCACGTCCTTTATCACTTCAACCCATCTTTGGGTCTCATTTATAAACTCCTGGGTATGAATGGATACAAGGAGTCCTTATTAATTTCAATCCATTTAGACATTAGATCGCTAGCTCTGCCTATTGGGTCCATGGTCCTTGCCTAATTCATTCGTCAGGCTAGATCCTATGGTGTGGATCTACTTTCCAATAGTTAAACTCCGTAATTTATCCTCTAATCCTAACTTTAAAGTCTCATTAGGTCTGCATGCCCCAGTTCCCAAGACACCCGTGTATCCTGGTTGAACCGCGACCGCCTTACGTGCGTGCGCACCCAAAGGCCATGCCAGGGACCGCGTTTTGCATGCGCACATGCATGCTCAAGTGATGCGCTATGACGCGCATCATCGCACGGAAGCACCTTGTAGCATGGTGCATCTTAGCTCCCAAGGCACCCTGTGCACCCTGGTTGAGCTAGGACCCATGCCCCATGTCGCACGCACATCCGAAGGCCGCACCTGGAACAGTGTACGCACTGTCGTATGCCTGGAGCCCATCCTTGGGACCCTGTCCCAAGCGCACATGGAGCAAGGCGTCCCTGGGACGCCTGGCTCGTGCAATGGCTCGTGCAAGGTCGTCTGAGCCGATTTGGGGAAGTTTTTTGGCCAGGAAATCCGGCTGGAAAACGTCTAAGAACGCTAGATCCAGCATGGATCTAGCCTGAAAGGGGAAGAACCAAGAGAGAGAGAGATGAACAGGCTTACCTGGGTAGCTTGGGGACGCCTATCGCTGGTGGTGGAACCCCATTTCCGTCTGAAACCCCATGTCGCCAAAATTCTTCGATGAGAGTGGAAACCCAGTTGCCAGTACTGGAAAGGAGAAAGGGGACATGGGAAATGGCAATGGCCAGCCTGACTTGGGCCTGGCCATTGCCGGAAAACACAGAGAGACGGGTTTCCGATTTTTTCCGGAAACCCCAGTCCAAAAGTTGTCGGAAAATCGTGTTTTTGAGAGGGGGAGATGGGGCTTTTTATAGCCCTACTATGGCAGTGCTGCCAATGGCGGTGCCACCCTTGGCGATGGCAGATCCCTCTAGAAAAATCAGGATTTGAGGGTTTTTGGAAAAATTTGGGGAGGAAGATGATAGGGTGTGCCGTTATCAAATCGGCCCCCTGCGTTTTTCTGTTTTTTCGTTTTTCTGTTTAAATTCTAGAACTGCCCTTGATCTTTAAACGGCTGTAACTTCTTCATACAAACTCCGTTTTGAGTGATTTTTGATGCGTTGGATTCCATTTTTCAATTAGAATCTAATGGTACCAAGTTTCCTCAAAAATTATTTCATTTAGTATTTTAAATAAAGTGAAACATTTAACACAGTTCATGTTCTATAAGATGTCCAATTTTTTGTTAAAAATAGCGTAAATTGCTCGGGCGTTACATATAAAAACTCAACCATCGCCACTTTCCTTCTACTTCACTTTTTCTCATCCCCATTCTTTCTTCCATCTTCTTCTTTCTTTATGCATAACACTTCTAGATCTTGTACACATCCTCACTTATATTCCATGTATTTTTCCTTGTTTTCACTCTTTAGGTAGCATGCTCCACTCTACCTTACACACACAATCACCATATATTCCCCCCTTTGTTTACACACATTGAATCTATCATCTAGATCCTACAAGCCTCATCTATACATTATTATCTTCCACAAATAGCACACCTTAACCTTGTAAGCACCCTTGCATGCATTATATTTCCATTGAAGATACATGCATCATCCGTTGCACACATACACTTCAACCTTTCAACCTTGATTCACACCCCTAAAAGCATCCTTCCACCCCATTCTTTTCCACATCTTTCCATTTTACCATCACACACACACACACACAGTTCCTTCACTCTCTTCCATGCCTAATCCCTTCCATTTTCTACTTTCCTTATTTTCATTTTGCTTTTGGGATTTGGGAATTTAAGGAAAAGGAAGAGAAGCCTTGCACCCTTCTTTGGAAGCCAAGGGTTTTTTTAACTCCTAAAGCATGGTTGAGGATTACATTGGGTCTGTAGCATGTTGGGTTAACTAGATGAGAAAAGTTTGGTTTTCAAGTAGTGTACCATGGTTTGAATAGAAGTGTAAATGCACTTATTGAATTATACAATAAGAAAGTTGTATAACAGATGTTCAAATCCAAAAAAAAGAAGATGATGTGTAAAGAGCCTGATTGGGTGACATAATGAAGACTCCTATAGTGGAAACTTCAAGGAAGTATTATTTATTTATGTTCTTTCCTTTCTTTATTGTACTCATCGTAATCAATTCAATTAATGAAAGAGTAGTTAGTTGTTTTACTTTTCTTAGTTGCTTTAAATTACATACTATTTATTTCCTTGTTCTAGTTTATATACCTCAGTTTAGAATTCTTTCCTTTCTTTGAACATTGGCTATTTTATAGAATGGTAATTTAGGTTTTGGTTGAATTCATTAATCATAAAGTCCTCATGAGATTGACTCATTTTTCTTTTTCTAGACTCTAATAGAACCATGCAATTACAACAATTACTAAAGCACATGAAATTTTTGGCATTATTGATAGGGACTCCCAATGGAGTTTGATTAAAATCTAAGTTTTCTTCACTTGACCACTAGTCATAGTCTTAGGACTACATCTAGAATAGTTGCATTTGTTTTAGCATACTATCCTTATTCCAAAAAGACATTGGATACTCGCTTTCCTTTTAATTTATGTAGGAAATTGGAAAAGAATAAAGACTTGTAGGAAGACTTAGGATAGTTTCTATTTTTTTTATATTTGAGTGAATTGTAATAAGATCGATATTGTAATTTATTTTATACTGCTACTCATTTAAATTTTAAAAAGGTTTGTAATAATATAGGTCAAGGGTGGGCGATCCTAACCTGAAAGAGGAGGTGGCATGTAAATGGACCCAACCTTGTACAAGAAGACTAAATCTAGGACCTCACTATTAGCTATCCTAACTTCTTTCCATTTCCTAGATTAGGATTGCATGAGAAGTGCATCTTTACATTATGGATGGTAGTGTAATAGCATATAAGCATTCCATTATTTACTTGTTGCATACTATTTAGGGCTGTTACATTGGAAAGTAACTACTTAATAAGAACAGCCTAAGCTTATCTATAACGCAAGGACATAGGCTATCATGGTTATAGTGTCCCATTTGATAAGGCCTTGAGCCTTTGTTATGTAACATATAGGTAGTTACACGAGATTTACTACTTTTCTATGCTAACATGCTTTAATGTGAATATATGTTGATTGAACAACATAGGAATGATTTAATGAATTAGTAAGGTTAGTTACACCCTACAAGATCAAGGGTGGATTTGACCACCATCCCTTGGCCCACCTAGGTTAAACATCACCTTACGTTCAGCCCTAGCCTTAAAAAATTAATTTAAAATCAATTTATAAGATAATTGTAGTAGCTTACAAGCTCATAAGACCCTCTTGGAAGGAGACAACCTATTGCCACTCTAGTGCCCCCTATTTAATTAACTATGTTAGTATTTCAACAACTGCCAACATATTCGATAACTTAGATCACCTAAGAATGAATAAGGAGGGTGCAAAGTGGTTGATTACAATAAGATCTAACTAGTAAGCAGTTGGATAAGTCTAAAAGAGAGGAGGAGTTACCGAAGTTAGACGTCACCTAAAGCTGCTCTCCCATAAAGCAATTCAAGATAATCAAACTTTCAACTTGTTTATCTTAGGGTCAATGTTATTGTGTGCCTTTTTTTTTTTTTGCAACATATAGTATGTAGGTTGCATTATCTAGCTCAGGTTTCCCTAGAGTAGGAACAAAACAAGTACTCTTTTATTGTATACATTGACTTGTTTTCATTTATATAAAGTAGAATCCACTACACCAACCATCAATGTGTACTAGTCTGTTGATCATTGAATGCAGACTTAGTGCTTGTAGATCTAGGGATCAAATGCACCACAAGGCAAGGACTTAAGAGTTAAGAAGATTTAGAAACCCTTGCCAAAAAGCATGGCCAATGAAGAAGCAAAGGCTAAGCCCTTGAGAGACTATTCAATGTAGGTACAATTTAACTCCGCATTATGTATAGATCTACCTTCAACTAATGCAAAGCATTTTAAGTTATAAACGGGTGTCATCCAACTTTTGCTAAATTTTTAGGGTGTGGATAAGAAGGATCCCTATAGCCATGTCAAAGAATTCCTTGACATCTGTGCTACATTCAAATACCAAAAATTTTCTCATGACTATATTAGGTGTGGCTTTTGCCCCTCTCTTTAAAGGATAAAGCAAAGGCATGCTAAATTTATTAGACGTATGATCCATCACTACTTGGAAGCAATTTTCTAGGAAATTCTTGAAAATTTTTTTTCCTATCTACAAAACCAACTATCCTCCATAAAGAAATCATAAATTTTCAATAGAAAGAGGGTGAGCATTTCTATGAATGCCAAGAAAGCAGGAAGGACCTACTGCTCAAATGTTTGCACCACAATTTTGAGAAATGGCAACAAATACAATATTCTTATAAAGGTTTGACCCCATAGAACTGATGTATAATTGATGCCATTAGTGGTGGGGTAATCTTTCTTGAGAGTGATATGAAGCCATGGAATTTTTATGAAATGTTATTTAAGAATACTCAGCAATGGGATCATTCTATTAGAATAGAAATATTTCCATAGCCTCAAAGGAAAGACAGTATATATGAGATGGAGGCCACTATTGACCATTATAGAAAAATGGACATATTGACAGATAGGGTGGACAAGTTTGATAGTCTTCTTAATAGATTATGGGAAGTTGTGTCGGCTAATGAATCCAGTATGCAACCTCCACATAAGGTTTGTTTAAATTATTCTAGAACAACACACCCTATAGCTTCATGACCCTCCAACTCCACATTCGCTAAAATTTTTTGAAGAAAGTGAATGCATTCAAAAATCCTAGCAACAATAGACCATACTCTAAGACTTACAATCTTGGATGCACTTGGCATCCAAATTTTCATGATCTCAGAAAAAATAATAAGAGAGGACCATTTGGGATCCCTTTTAATCAACCTTTCCCTACGCCCTAATTCCACAACAACCATTTCCTTCACAACAGAGGAAATAATCTTTAGAAGAAACCCTTAGTTTGTTTATGCATTGTTCATTAGATTATTAAAATAATGTAAAACAAAGAATGTAGACTTACTCACAATATATTATGCAGTTGGAGCATCAAGTAGGTGAAATAGCTACTACACATACTGAGAGGGAACAAGGAGAATTTCCTAATCAACTTATGCCAAACTTGACTAGTATGAGATTAGAACAACTTTTAGTGAAAAGACATTTCATGATCAGACACAATCCATAACTACCCTTAGGAGTGAAAAGCTAATAGATACTCAAGTAGGGCTAACTAAGAAAAATGAGCAAGTTGAGGACAAAGAGAGTCCTATAAAGAATCAAAGAAGAAACAACCACCTCCTACTTCTCATAACCCTAGTCCAAATGTGCATTATATTCTAAAGTCTCCATTTCCTCAGTGCCTCAGATTAGTCAATGTCTTCAAATAGGTATGCATATATATTCTATTACTTAATGCAATCAAGGATATACCTTCTTATGTCAAGTTTAAGAAAAATCTCTGAACCCATAAGAAGAAATATTAGGTGTAAAAGAAAGCCTTTCTTGATGAGCAAATAAGCTCCATTCTACAACACAAAACCCTACCAAAGTATAGAGTTTTTGGATGTCCCACGATATCATGTGTGATTGGGGAACACACAATTGGTAGGCACTACTTGACTTGTGGTCGAATGTTAACCTATTAACTTATTTTGTATGTAAGAAATTAGGTCTAGGTAAGATAAGAAATACCACCACCATACCATAATTAGAAAATGAGTTAGTTACAATTCCTCGTGGTGTGGTAGAGAATGTACTCGTTCAGGTTGATAAGTTTTATTTCTAGTTGATTTTTAAGTCTTAGATACATAGCCTATAAGAAACCCTGGTACTCAAATTCTAGTCATTTTGGGATGGTCATTCTTGGGCACATTGAATGCAATTATTAACTGTAGACATGGACCAATGAAGTTGTCCTGTGGGAACATGAACATTAAGCTTAATGTCTTTAATACAGGACAACTAGACTTTGAAGGTCTTTTGGAAGTCAATATGATGTAGAGTCTACCGTTTCAATCATCCTCCAGTAATGATCCTCTCGAGGCATGTATGCTCATTTTGGTTTTGATTTTGACATAGACAGCTCCATTAATAAAGTGAATGATTTACTTGATACTGTACTATTAATGGACACTTCGAAATAGAAAGCCTAACTAGGACCAATTCCATCTCCTAAGATTGTATTTGAGCCATTGATTGAAAACACAACCAATTTGAACCCAACACCTATCCTAGAAAGTATATATTGTGACAGTATCAATTCATAACATCCCTTGCCTACCACCCCAAAGTTTGATATAGAACAAAAATGAGACTCCATTGATTTTTCTATAGAACATCAATGAGCCCAATGATATACAGTAGATGATCGTGAGGGTATAAGCCCCATTATTCCTCTGCTTCAAGATAACAATGAAAACCCTATTAGGGAGATGTAAAGTGAGCTTAGTACTAGCTTCTAGTAAGATGTAAGAAAGGAGGAACATTTTTAGCTTTTGGTTGTTGGGGCATTCTATTTTCCCAATTTGAAAAATCTTCAGATAATGCACGTCACATTATTCCCATAATGTTTCCATTCACATTGGCCAATCATGTTGTATTGCTCTCCACCATACGTTTTTGGGTGGAGAATGTACACAGATTACCATGAGCTTCTAAAATAGAGTGAATTTTGTAGAGTCTCCTTCATTGTTAGTTTAGGGATTGGTTAGTCAGTTAGTCTAGTCATATATATGGATTTGCATTCATTGTATATTATGTGTTTTTGTGGTCATATCAACAAATCATTGCACCATCTTTGGAGTGCAAGTCCTACTCTTTTAACCCTTCTATATTTACTTAGTAATTCATTTGTCCATGCTTTTATTTAAAAGAAATTATTGAGGACAATGTTTAATTTAAGTCTTAGGGTAGTGTATTTACCTTTTGATGTGTCTAGTTTTTTTTATAGTCTTTTATTTTAAATTTTAAGTCTTTTATCTTTAAAAAATCAAAAGCTTTTTAAAAACTTAAGAAAAGTTCCTTTACAAGGATGAGAATTTAAATTTTCTAAATATTCAATTTATCTTTTGACCTATATATTATTAATATGTTTGAATACAATTAGTTCATTGTTTTATCTTTCTTTTAAAATTTTCCACAAAAAATTAAACATGAAATAGTCATACTCAAGATAGTTATATATATATATATATATATATATAGTTTAAGTTGAAGAGAAGAGAAAATATAACTTAAAGATCCTAAAGAAGATTTGTGGAGACTATTAACCCATTTGAGTTTAGAGATATTCATCCTTTTTGAGGGTTATATATAAATTCCAATATTCCTTCAAAGGACATAAATTCCTAGTTGGTCTCATTATTCTTTATCTTGGTCAACTATTAAGAAAACATCTCTTATCTTTGTGGTCATTTTTAAGTCATATGAAACCTAAAAAATGATAAAGGCCATCCCTGGTTAACTCAGGGCCTTTAGCCTTCCCTAAGTTATTAATTTCTACTAGTTAACCCCTTGACCCTTTTTATTGAACCGTTTCTTTGTGAACCCATTGACCAGTACCCTTATTAACACCTATAATATATCCATTACCTAGTAATTTTGGAAATCTATAGAGATTATTGGATAAATTGAGAAAAGTATGAATAATACAGTTCAAGAGATGAACATAGAAGAGAAAAATTATATTCAAAAGTAAAGGAAAGAGAGGAAAAGTGAAAAAGTGAAAGTGAAGATAGCCAATTACATATCTTTCAAAATAATCTTTGTTTATCCTTATACACATTCTTTTGATAATCCTATCCTAAGCCCATGTTTCATCCTATTAGAAATCCTAACTTGCTCTTAGGAGGAGTATAACTTGGATATGGTTATACATCAATAGGAATTCTAGTAGAGTGCAACTTTCCTAATAGTTTATATCTTTTCCATGAGACCGTTATCAGATTTTTTTCTAAGTTATCATTTTTTTGTATGAAATATGTGAGAGTTTGACTTTGATGAACATTATTGTACTCACATATTGAAGAGAGATTTACCCATAACTAAGTGACTTCTTTATGAGTGACAAGTATATCTTATGAGATTTGAAGTCAAAACATATACCTGGATGATAATTAGGTTATATTTTACTTGAAAACTAATAATTATGTATAAATTAGCTATATTCAGCTTGATAATGGAATATCTTTAGCATGTGCTATGATTTTGAACTATTGGTCAATTCTGTTAGCATGCTAAAGTTAGGAATTTAATGAATGCTGAATGGAAGAAAATTATCTTGTATAAATAAAGGATTTTCATGAAAGATTTGAAATGTTTATGGGCATCATTTCTAGAAACCCTTATGAGATTGCAACTCATCCATCAAGGTAACCTAGGGGTCTAAAGGCTTTTTATATACACTAAATGTAGAAGAACAACACCTACAAAAGTGGTTAGGATTTTTTAGATTTTTTTATTTATTTCCTTTAATTTTTCTAGAGGACTATCAAAATCTAAGTCTAGGGGTATTTGATATATATAGAAATATTACATACGTACCTCTATATTTAGTAAGTTTTAGCAATTGTTTTTTCTTAAATATCACCAATTAGGGTTAATTTTACATTTTGTAGGTCCATGGTACAAATGAAAAAGTGCACAATTTTAACAATTTTATCCCTTAAAAGAGCAAGTTTAGAATCCAAGCTACATCATGGGCCTACACATGCTAATTATGGAGTCTAAAAGTTCAGACTTAAAATTGGGTGCCATTATCAATGTCAGAGCAGCTAGAAACTCTAAGTGAAAGATTGAACCTTATCCATAACTAAAAGGGTGTTCATATCAAAAGCGAAGTGATAGAACATCCCAAGTAGGCATGCAAGCTATCCACCACCTTGGGAAGCTTCTAAGAGTAGCTCAATTTATATACATTAGAATCACATACAATGAGAGCTTGTCTAAAATAAAATAGTCAGAAGACTAGGGCCCACATGAGATATATTCCATACACTCTCTCTCCGACTCAAGAAAAATTGGGGGCCACCAATGGAGCGACATGAATTCTTCATTGTAAGGTGGGGAGTTACAATCAATCCCATATGATAACATGAGAAAATTAAGGAAAAAGGTGGAGAAAATAAAAGAGTGAAAAGAGAGACAATTTACAGGAAATCTACATATGGAGACTTACTTTTCAAACATTACTTTCATGTACATTCTAAGAAAACAATGAGAATAAAAGCAAACAACGATAGACCAATGAGAAAGTATATTACAATAAAGACCACATCCAAGCCCCATTGGTGGAGATATTTTTAGGGGCTGCCCATCTTAAAAATATGAGAAAAATGTGATTTACAAGGTGGGAGATATCCCACCCTCCTTACACCTCATTGGTTGGAGAAATCTATGCCAATGGTTGAAAACATAGAGTGGATAAGGAAATCTCAAATGAATATAAACCATCCACTCTAAGCCATCCTGATCCAACAGTGGACAGAAAAAGAGCCCTTAAAGAATATCTTTTTGGATAAATACATTCCAAATGAATCTCATCCACTCATGTTAGGGCACAAATAATCCAGAGGGCAAGACTGAAGTAGAGAAAAGTTACAAACCCTAGCCACCCTTCCCTTCTTGAAAAGTCAAATCAAAACCTTAAGGAAGGAAAGATCTCCATCACTCATTCTCATCCAGTGGTCCACCTTCCTTACAACTTTCTAAACTTCAAAACACACACACCCATAGAGTTCCACATTGCCTCCCTAATAGCTTTCCATTCCCACATCACCTCCTTGAATTTTTCCACTTTCTTTCTATCTTTTTCCTTCCCACCTATCTTCTTTGCCCCTCCCACTTGTTCTCTTTTCCACTCACCCTTATGACTTTTCTTCTCCACCTTATCTCTTTTCACTCATCCAAATCTCCATTCCACATTGCACTCCATGTTCAACACCCTTGCATCCTTGCATCCATGCATGCCTGCCTTCCACCTTCTAATCTTTTTTTCTTCCATCCTTTCTCATTATATCTTCAATATTGGTTACTCTATGCACCCTTATGATCATAGCAGTCCATTCCTTAGGCCTTCGACTCCAAAAACCTATAAATATCTAGTGAAGGACAAGGCGAAGGGGATCTCTTGCCTTTTTCTAGAATTGAAAGACACACTTAGGAGGAACAAATGGGGAGAGATCATCTTTGGCAAAGCTCCCCCAAAATCATGTGTCCTATCCATTGTAATTAATTCAATTAATGAAAGAGTATTTAGTTGCTTTAAATTACATACTTAACTTTTTGTGCAAAGGTATTTACTTTCCTTGATTATTTTCTTATTCTAGTTTATTTGATTTAGTTTAGAATTCTTTCCTTTCTTTAAATGTTGGCTAGGTTAAAGTGTGGTAATTTAGGTTTTAGTTGAACTCATTAATCATAGAACTCATGTGGGATCAGCCAATATTTACTATTTCTATACTCCAATAGAACCATGCACTTGAGGTAATCATTAAAGTACATTTGTAGGCATGTGTAAACACTTACAATGCCAACAACAACTTTTATAGTAGCTTCATCTGTGAAGGTTTGGGCATTACATCCCACTGATTGTGTCATCTTGTATTGGACAGTGTAGTCAACGAAATATGTAGTCACAACTTTTTGTCTCTATAAAGCAAGACACCATAGTTAGGTAATGAAAATATATAACTATTGTATGCTTTTAAAGGAATAAACTATCACAAATACTTACTTCATGTGTCTTCCAAATGAGTGCAACCCAAGCTAGAGAAGTGGTGCTACATATTGATTTCATGCACCTTTTTGCCTCTTGCTCTCTTTTCCTATACATTTGTATATACATAATTAAGTGTAATCAAATATTATATATAATTAATTCAATGAAACATTATTTTAGCTAATACCTCAAATTCAATGGATGTGAGCACCTTTACAAATTCATTCCTCACATCTTGGTCAGTGGCATTGAAATAAAGGGCAGGCACTATGTACAACCTTGATGGATCATTGCTCACCAACTCCTTGCAATGCATGTGTCTTCTTCTCCTCGAGTACCTCAAAGGCAGTCTAGAAAGTACAAAGCATGTTACTATATTTGAAAATAAGAAGATAAGGTCTGTTATATATATATATATATATATTATATTATATTTACATACCTTAGCCATCTCTCATATTGAATCTTTGATTGTTGGTGACAAATGTCTCTAATCATCAATCATGATAGGCACCATGCTTCTTACTATAGAGTAAAGGAAACTGTTATAAGATGTTGCATTGTCACCTATCTTTTGTCCCTTATTGTTGTATTGGACAATTTCTTTGATTCCCTTTAACTTTCTGTTAGTACCCTTTTCCATTGTTGTTTAGCCTCTACCCTTTCTTTTTTAAGTGTTACTAAAATTGACCTCTTGTTCATGTTATTCATATTTTTCACCTTCCATCTTTACTACAAACAAGAAAATAATGAAATCAGAATAATGAAGTCAAATAGTCCATGTAATGCATTTAAAGAACATAAAGTAGAAACAAAACATAAGAAACATGTTGTTGGTATTTAAATAGAAAAAATAGCAAAGTGTTGAGTGGTCCATATTATAACCCTAGGTTTTGTATTATTTTAGTGCATTAGATTAATCATTTTCACTCTCATATGATGGATTTACACCTAAATAATTATCCAATGTATTTGTAGGGTTAGTTCACCATCCAAAGGTAAATATGTTTAAAACCATTGGTAAAATAATACTATTGGGGATTTTTATATGTTTTGTAGGTTGTTTGTTAAGATTCAAGTGGAGAGATAAAAAATACCAACAATTTATGTTACCAATCAAGCTTAAATATAAATGGCAGCTGAGATTGATCTATTTTTTATGAATCAAATCAATTAACAAAGTATAAGCCCAAGTCCTTGGGGATCATTTCATTGATTTAACCACCAAGCTCATGTGAACAAAGAACACACACTATGGTGTGACAATGGAAGATCATACATCGATCTCACTTACTTTTCATTATTACACACATCTAGGCCCAAAAGGTTAGGAATGTATAAAATGCAAGAATGTAGAATAAATGGATGATAAGGGAGTGTACATGATATCCTAAAGTATGTGGAATGATAAGGAAGTGTATGGAATGCATAATGTATGACGATGAGGGATTTCACTTGATGGTTTCCTAAAGTGAAGATCAAGTAAAAAACAAGTGATTAGAAATGGATGGAGGGGATGAAAGGTGGAGATCTTAAAGATGATAGCTCTGTGTTGCAGCCATGTGTCCCAATTAGTACTCATGTGTTACAAGTTATAAGGGTGGATTAGAGTTTTTAGACCATAACACATGCTTTTTTTACCTAATAACCCAAAAATTTGTTATTTTATAGGTGCAGAAGCTAGCACAAGGTAAGTATGTGATTAATCATATTTTTCTAGGATTTAATTAGGATTTTTTCACTTTTTGTAGGAAATAAGATGGTGATCCAATAGCTGAGATTGATTTGAAGATCAAGTCAAAGCCTCAAAATCTTCAGTTTAACAAAAATCAAAGGCCAAGATCATCTTGTGGATTAGTAATGGATGTGATTAAAGGAGCTAAAGATGGCTAAATTTTCCCTATGAAGTAAGCCATGCATTCCCACCACCTTTGAATGAAAGCCACTTAAGCCACCTTCTCCATATAAGCCATGAAAAAAGGTGGCTGTTATTGTTTTAATTAAAACTTGCATGTGCACGAATCATTTGCAATATAGCATGCCAATGAGGTCAATCCCACGAGGAGTGAATTATTGTAATGTTAGTGACCCCTACTTTAAACTATCTAGACTAGCAAAAATTCAAGTGATCTTTTCTTTTCTTTTTTTCCTAAACTAAGAACGAAAATTAAAACATGAACTTAAAAAAAATAAGAAATGAGAACTAAGCAAAAACAAGAAACATGCTAAATGGGAAACTTTCTTAATTTAGAATTAAAAGTAAGGAAAATTTACTAAAGCTTCAACTAAGCAATTGGAATTGAAAATTTAACTAAGTAATAGTAACAAGTTAAGAAACTACAAAGAATTAGGAAGATTCAAATAAGGAAACTAAACTTAAGGAAACTACTTAAAAAAGAAACTTTGATAATTTTTGAACTTTCCTAAACTAATACTTATCAAAAATAGAACTTTCTAAACCTAAAACATCATAAAAATAACTAAATTAACTATTGTAACACGAGATCCAATAACTAAATTGACCAAAGTTCAAAGGAGAATGGGACATAGAACCATTCACATAGTTTTTGGACTGTGCATATGATTCTATAGCCTTAAAGATGGTGAAATTTAATATACCTACAGTGAGTTACTATGCAAAATAACTATGGGGTCTAACATAAAAAAATCTAACTGGGTACCTAAGGATTCAAAAAAATAAGATGTTTTGATGGTTAGAATTAAAGCACAAAGTTAAGGAAAAACCAATTTCCAAATTTTGGTACTTAAGAATAGTCAATAAATCTTACTTTAGAAAGCTACTGAAACCACAACTTTTGTGCAAGGAAACAACCCAAATCTTATGTAATTTGATGAAATAAACAATCCATAATAAGAATTACCAAAAAACTTTATTGAATCATATCCAATTTACATCAAATTTATGAGCATAAAACTATCTAAAATTTTTAGAATTTACATACTTTTCCAAAGCTTGAAATCCTATCTAAAGGCCAACAAAATTCCAATCTAATACATAAAATACGAAGTATAATGATATGCAAAAAAAACCCATGAAGGAATTTAAGAAAAACAGAGGCTATGTGGGTGAACTAACTAAGGGAAAATAGATTAAAACTAAGACAAAAAGAGGGTAGAAAATATGAAATTCAGGAGGGAAAATCAAGGATTTAACTTGGTTGTCACTACCAGAGAATAACTAACTTGAATCTTGATTGAATAACATATAAAAATTAAAGAATGGAATAGGAAGAAAAAGATTAAAAGCTGGAAAGTAGCATGAATTCTAAAGATCAAAACAATAAAAACTTAAAGCAATAGAACTAAAGTAAAACAACTAAGTTACTGACCTAAATTGGAGAGAAAATAAGCAAGAGTATAACAAGAAGACAAAGGAAGAAAAACACCAACAATATTCCAAAGTCCAGAAGCAAATAAAACCAAAGGAAAGCTTCATTTCAAGCTGTGTCACCCACCTCTACTTTGAAAATTCGTATGGAACATGGGGCTATATATAGATGTGTGGTTTCCTAACTTAAGATCAAGAGAAAACATAAGGAAATTGGTCCTAAGGGGGAGGTATTGAATGAGGAAGGTTAATTGAAAGATAAATTAGCAAGATGATGTCATAAACATGATATAAATGCAAAAATTAATCTCATGCATATGATGTGAAAATCCACAAGGAAAGGCTCATAATTTCAAATCATCCAAAAATGTCCAAAAGAATTTGAAAAGTCTGTCAAACTAACATGCTCAAAACAAATGAAGCTGAATGAAGGTGCATAACACTCTATCCAAAATATACAAATCCATGCCCACATCATTGTGGAAAACTAATCACTCCAATCATAGTGGCATATAGTCCTACCACCTTGGATGAGGTCTAAATTATCGAGAAATGACCCACATAACATCAACACATAGACACCTATGCTAGTAGGGCCCTATCGTCCTCCATTGGTGACTACCATGGCCTCTACGTTTGCTCATGGATACTTGCACAACCATGACTTACTAGACCTCATGGGGCCTACCCAGCTACCCCTCAAAGCACTTCCCCATGAGGAGATAATCTAATTGCCCATTGTCTCCCTCATAGCGCAAGCTTCCAGGTCTTACAATACTAGTAAAGCACTTGCTGAGTGATCCAGAACTTAAGGACACTCCAAAAGTGACTGCCCAAAACATCGATAAAATCCATATCCATTAGTACATATAGCTACTGGTAGAGCACCATAATGCATCAGTTTATCTGTATCCATTAGGACTTATGGCAACTCATATAGTGCCTACCAAAAGCATCGATGAAACCATAACCATCAGGGCTTACAACTGCTCATAGAACACTTGCCTAAACATTAACAAGCCTGCATACATTAGGACTTATGGTTACTCGCCGAGTGCCTGCTCAAATCATAAATCATATACATACTTCAAAATAGTTTTATAAAAATAAAATCATTATTTCAAAGTTTTATGATAAACCATTCAAATCTATTCATTTCCAAACCATATTCTTAACAAGTTATAAAAACATATCCTCATGTGCATTCAATATATGTAGTCTTTATTCATATATTAGATAATGCCCTTTTATTTCCCAAAAGTATTCATCCAACACAATGATTATAGAAGATGAATCTTTAAACAATATCTTAAAAGTGCTTATCGCTAAGTAGACTATAGTTAAACTAGTGATAAAGCCTTTATCAGTAAAGACACACATGTTACAACTTAATGTCATGTCATATAAATATCTATTGCATGTCCATAGCATTGAAAATATTCTTTCGAAGTTTAAATGTGAATCATTTCACATGTGATTATGGTTATTTCCAGTCCTATATATAAATAGCTAATTTTATTTCAAAGAATAGTAGTCAAACCATGCTCGAGTAAACCTAATTATGGGCTACTGTTTACACAATTTTTATTCTGTCACTTGGTTTTGAAGACCTTAGGATTATTCCTCAACATCTATTCATGAACACAAACTATGAGTTAATGTATTAAATTTTCTTCTATATTGGAACCAATCATTTCATCATTTTCGAGTTGTTAAGTTAAATGTATGACATCTTCTAGTACATTTGTTTAGATCTTCCTATAGGTCAAAGACACTGTGAGCTACTCTAAAATCTTTACTTTATTGTTGATATACTTATAAATATTTCATATTGTTTGGGGCATTCCAAATATTATAGTATTCATATACAAGCCCTTATGTCTCTTAGTATGCGTGAGATCAAATCTTGTTTAAGGCATTACAATGTCCATTTGAAGTATAAGTTCAAAATCAAGGTAAGCAGTTTAGTTCTTCATTTGTCTTAATGTTATAATTGGGACAAAACAAGTGTTTTAAGTTCATTTCATATTTGTTGCTAATCTAAGTATATATCATGTTTATAAGTATTATCAACAACGTCTAAATGTATATAAACTAAGTTCTAGTCATTGAGTATGGTTTTCATTCTTTTGTTTGAGCATTACAGCTAGGGTAATATTAACCTTTTCTATTTAAATTAGTCATTCCATTTCTAATTTGATAATTTTAAAAGGTGTTATAAGATTAATTCTAATTTTATCACATGCTTCCCTGATTCTTAGAAATTAAAGACAACACTTTGTAAATCATCATGTGCATTTAGTTGTTCTTATAAATACATGACAATTATTAAACTATCCAAAATAGCAATATTTATCCACCTACCTTGTATGGTGTTCATCCTTAGTTCTCACGTGCACCTCCTTTAGCTCAGTCTATCGATTGGCCAATTTGTAGGTTTCATAGTTGATCCATTGATGGATAACTCCAATCATGTCTATATCACTAATTAATGTACACAGGAAAGCAAAGATATGTTGGTCTATAGCTCCAACCATGGAACCATTATGGATAATAAAGAGATGTGGTGCCTAATCTCACAGATTTGGTGTTAGATGACCAATCAATGGTCAGATCTTAGGAACAATTTAGAATGTCATTGCTTTAGGGGTTTGGTGATAGATCTATAGTTAGATTGGAATGAATTCTTGAATCAGGTATGTATCTAAGGGCTTGTTCCCTCATATGTGGTTAGATCAAGATGAGGGGCTAGATCTAATCACAAATTAGATGATCTGGTATGAAAGCTACATCTGATCTAAAGGGGAGCTCATATTGATGTAGATCTAGGATTAGTGGTTACTTAATAGCCAGATCATGGTGATTGGATTAGATCAAGGTGCTGTTGACTGATAAATGGTTAAATTGCAATGAATGGGGCACATACTTGACTTTTAGAGACAGATCAACAGTTAAATTGCAATGAATGAATGGCATAGATTCAAATATGCCATTTGGAGGTAGATCGATAGTTGGATAATGGCAAGTGTTGCAAAATTAGTTACAGATCCATCATTCAAAGATAGATCAATGACTAGATCTTGACAGAAGGTTCGATTGGTCACAGATCTAGCAAACTAGTTCAATCAAGTGTCTTGTTATGATCGATGGTCAGATCTTCTCCGATCAACTTACGGATAAATGGGTCTTGTTCCACACGTTACCAATATCACATCGGTTATCTCAGATATGCAAAGCCATCCTAGATTGGGCAGAATGAGGGATCAAAGCTCAGAGGAGTGGGGTCCACCGTGTCAACTCGTCCCACTAAGGCAAATTAGGAGAGAGCGACACGTGCAAGTTGCCCTACTCTAACTTGCTAGAGGATGAGGGAAGCATGGGGAAGGAAGACTGGGAGGACGGTAGGCCTGTGCACACTGGTATGTTGGGCCAACAACGCCTGGGAAAGCCAGCTAGCGGAAGTGAGAAGGGGAACAGTGCAAGGCTGGCGCATCTACCAGGAGGAAGTGTGACAAAGAGAGAGTGGGGCTATGCTAGCCAAGAGGGAAAGGCGAAGGGGGAGCAGGATTGGTGTGGCCTATCAGTCGGGCTATGCCAATCTGTGAGGGGGGGAGAATGAGAGAGGCAGAGAACATGAGAGACAGGGAAGAGAGGGGCTTTGGGCAGTGGCTAGTGGCTCTTGCTCGACTGTTGCTTAGACTGGTGTGGCCAATCAGCTGTGCAGGTCCTTAGTGGGTCGAGACAGTGGAGAAGGCAGAGAGAAGGGGGGGTTTTGGGACTGCAGGTGGCTGGTGCCCCTGGTTCGGTCACTGCCC
This sequence comes from Warburgia ugandensis, assembly GCA_035236585.1. NCBI lineage: Eukaryota > Viridiplantae > Streptophyta > Magnoliopsida > Canellales > Canellaceae > Warburgia > Warburgia ugandensis. Next base: position 52,859,277 of record CP141130.1, read on the forward strand.
AGGGTCTTTTTGAACTGAGAGGGATTTGAGGGGTTCACTGGTTGGAAATCGAACAAAGTAGGAATCCCCAAGGAAAGAGACTAGCTTGAGGACACTAGATGGCGATAAGGTCTGAGTAGGGGGACGAGGAAGGAAATCCTGCATGACTAGCCAGATTGGGGCTTTTGTGCTCTGTTGGTTGCATCGGACAAGGGGAAACGCTTAGGCATGGGTTGGCTCAGAGAAGCAGGGAGATTGGTTGGTGGTTATCATGTGGCTGACGAGGGGAAGGAAGGCAAGTCCGACCAAGAAAAATAGGTGACTGGAGAAGGAGTTTTCTCAGTCTCACTCGACACCAAAGAAATGGGTTTTCGATAGGTGAAAACCTACATGAAACAGAGGGCGATCATCAGAGGAGACAACTAGGAAGAAATGGTTTTTGGGCCTGTAGCAGTGGCTGAAGATGAGAGTGCTGAAGATGGGTCTGAACAGAGGGGCCTTGCTGATGCAAATCAAATAGAGGGCGTGGATGGCGGACGTCAAGTTTTATCCCTGTTCTTCGGCGTCCCCCATTTTTACCTATTTTGGGTTGCTTCCTAATGCGAGACAATTAGACAATGAATGCAGCGCCAGCTGCACACATCACAAGTCATCTGCCACGTGATGAAACCTAGATACGGGCATCGTTATCAATTTGGACTTCATAAATTAGTAAAATCTTGTGATTTTTTCACTCAATCTTCATTTCACCAAATTAGTGTTGTTTGAATCATCTTGACATATAGTTTTCATTTTTAACAGTTTTAAATCCAAATTTTGAGTTTTCAAGGGGGTCATTTCCTTGAAATTTAATTTGCAAGCAAATCACTATTTGATTTTATTCCAATTAAAAATGTTATAATTGCATAGAAATGAACTCAAAATTTGAGGTTGTTATAGAATTAAATCTTAAAATTAATCATAAACAGGGAAGAAAAAACTCCGCTAATGCCGATCCCAAGCCCGGATAAAAAAGGAGGAGGGTCTTGCGTCAGGTGCAAGTTGGCAAGGGGGAAGTTGAAGATGATTGTATTATTTCTTTCTTACAAATGAATATGCATTTGTATATTAGTTTGTAAGGAAGAAATGAGAATCATCTCCAGCTTCGTAAAAGATGGCAACCCTTGTATCAGGTAGCCAGCCGACAAGGGGAAAATTGAAGATGATTATATTATTTCTTTCTTACAAATAAATATGCACTTGTATATTAGTTTGTGAGGGAGAAATGAAAATCATCTTCAGCTTCTTAAAATATGGCCACCCTTGCGTTAGGTAGCCAGCTGGCAAGGGTGAAGCTGAAGATGATTTTAATGATTTTAATGAAAATCATCTTCAGCTTTTAAAAACTATGGCAACCCCAACATGACATGAATCGAAATCTGAAATTCGCTCAAGCTAAGGCGTTCCCCATAAGCGACGCGCTGCATCGGATCCTAGATGCGGTGAAAAATAGGCAAGGGTTGCTAGGGCGTTCTCCCAGAAGCGATGCGCTACATCGAATCCTGGGTGTAGTGAAAAATGGGCAAGGGCTGCTAGAGCTTCCCCTCGGAAGAGACGCGCTGCATCAGAACCCAGGTGCAGTGAAAAGTGGACATGGGTTCATACCATGGAGGTTGAGAAAGTCGATAGTAAATAGGGTATCTCCAAAACATAAGATTCGCATCACTACATGGAATATAGGGATACTAACAAGTAAGAGTTTGGAGTTAGTAGACATGATAAAACGTAGGAGAGTCAACATCGCTTGTATCCAAGAAACCAAGTGGAAAGGAAATTTAAAGCTAGAGAAATAGATGGGTATAAATTATGGTACGTAGGAAAGGAAAATAATAGAAATGACGTAGGAATAATAGTGGATAAGGAATTAAAGGATAAAGTTGTGGACGTTAAAAGAATCAGTGATTGAATTATAATAATAAAAATGATTCTAGGAGAGCAGATTATAAATATTATAAGTGCATATGCACCACAAGTAGGGCTACAAGATATAATTAAGAGATAGTTTTGAGAAGTTATGGAGGGAGTCATGCAAGAAATTCCCAATACTGAGGGGATAGTTATAGGAGCAGACTTAAATGGCCATGTAGGAAAAGATAAGGAAGGATATGATAGAATACACGGAGGGTATGATATAGGTGAATGAAACGAGATGGGGGAGAATATCCTCGATTTTGCTTTGTCATATAACCTATCCATTGCAAATACACTCTTTAAGAAGAGGGATGAACACTTAATAACCTTTAAAAGTGGACTTCATAAAAGCCAAATAGACTTTTTTCTACTTAGGAATAATGAACGATCTATATGTAAGGATTGTAAGGTGATACCCGGTAAGAGTTTAACCTCACAACATAGGTTAATGGTTATGGATATTCATATCAAAAGATGGAGTAAAAGAACTGAACTTAATACACATCCAAAAACTAAGTGGTGGAACTTAAAAGGAGAGAAAATAACCTCATTCAAAAATAAGTTGATGGTAGAAGGAAATTTGAATTATGAAACAGAAGTAAATACCATGTGGACTAATATGGCTGAGTCCATTAAGAAAGTGGCAAAAGATGTCTTAGGAGTATCTAAAGGTAAAAGGCTATTAGCAAAGGAAACATGGTGGTGGAATGAAACAGTGCAAAAAGCTATTAAAGAAAAATAAATGCATTTTAAAGCATGGCAGAAGATTATAAATAATGAAAACTATGAACAATATAAGAATGCTAAAAATGTTGCTAAGAGAATAGTAAGTGAGGCTAAACTTAAAGCATATGATGAGCTCTATAATAGACTAGGAACAAGAGAAGTTGAGAAAGATGTGTTTAAACTTGCAAAAGTGAGAACAGAAGAGTAAGGACTTAGAGCATGTGAAGTGCATTAGAAGCGATGATCAAAGGGTATTAGTCAAAGATGTTGAGATCAAACAAAGGTGGGAAATATACTTCCAAAAATTGTTAAATGACAATGGCCCTGAGAATATAGGGATTGAAAATACTATAAATCTAAATAACACTGGATATTATAGATATGAATGTAGGATTAGAATGCTTGAAGTAAAAGAGGCCTTGAGAAAGATGAAATCAGAAAAGGCCATGGGGCCTGATGGTATACCAATAGAGGTTTGGAAGCATATGGGAGATATTGGGGTAGTTTGGTTGACCAAGTTGTTTAACAAGATTATAAAATCAAAGAAAATGCTTGATGAGTGGAGAAAAAGCTCTATTGTACCAATCTATAAGAATAAAGGAGACATTCACAGCTGCACTAATTATCGAGGAATCAAACTTATGAGCCACACCATGAAACTTTTTGAAAGAGTGATTGAGAAGAGGCTACGACATGAAACAAGTGTATTGGAGAATCAGTTTGGTTTCATGCCTGGGAGGTCTACCATGGAAGCTATTTTCTTACTAAGATAATTAGTAGAGAAATATGGGGAGAGGAGAAAAGACCTACACATGGTCTTTATTGACTTAGAGAAAGCTTATGATAGAGTCCCTAGAGAGTTAATATGGAGAGTGTTGGGTGTTAAAGGGGTTTCTCAAGGGTATATAGACATAATTAAAGATATGTATGAGGGAGCAGTAACAAATGTTAAGACCACTAGTGGCGTGACTGGTGATTTTTCTGTCATTATCGGATTGCACCAAGGATCGGCATTGAGTCCATACCTTTTCACATTAGTTATGGATGAGTTAACAAAACATCTGCATGAGGAGATTCCCTGGTGCATGCTATTTGCAGACGATATAGTCCTACTTGATGAGACAAGGGAGGGTGTCAACATAAAGCTAGAGCTATGGAGAGAAGCATTAGAATCGAAAGGATTTAAAATTAGCTGAACTAAGACAGAATATATGGAATGTAATTTTAGCAAGGAGAGTAGGAGTGGAGCACCAGTCAAGATTGATAACCAAGAGGTCCCCATGAGAGACCACTTCTGATACTTAGGATCATTGATCCATGAGAGTGGAGAGATTAAGAGGGAGGTTACCTAGAGAATCCAAGTAGGTTGGAACAAATGGAGATGTGCATCGGGTGTTTTATGTGATCGGCGGGTGCCACTCAAACTAAAGGGAAAATTCTATAGGATGGTTATAAGGCCGGCCATGCTCTATGGATCAGAGTGTTGGGCAGTTAAGGAACATCATACTCATAGGCTGAGTGTTGCAAAAATGAGGATGTTGAGATGGATGAGTGGTAAGACAAGAAAGGATAGAATTAGAAATGAAAATATTAGAAGAAATTTAGGGATAGCACCAATAGGTAACAAGATGAGGGAGATTAGACTTAGATGGTTTGGACATGTTCAAAGGAGGCCAACAATGGCACCAGTTAGAAGGAGTGAGGCAATACAAGTTGAAGGTTCTAAAAGGGCAAGGGGAAGGCCCAAAAGAACGTGGATAGAAGTGGTGAGGAAAGATTTAAAAACTTTGGGACTAAATGAAGCCATGGTATGTAATAGAGTGGAATGGAGGAATAAGATTCATGTGGCCGACCCCTACTTGGGATAAGGTCTTGATGATGATGAAACAGGGAAGAAAACTAGTGTACGATGGTTGTAAGTGATAAACAAAACATGGAACCATGGAGATACATGATGACTGAAGCAGAGTGTAATACGGGGGACAAAGAAGGAGAGTAATAGGCTTTGGTCAAAGCAGGATGATAAATGTGATGGGTGGGAATCAGGTATTCTTTTTGTCTGTGGTGTCTTACTAGCAATGACAAGATAGAGAGAAAAAAAGTGAGAGAGAAAGAGACATATGAAGCTAGGAGAGGGTGAGAAAGAGAGGTTGGTGGATGAGATCTCGTGGGGTCTTCTCGATGGTAATGAGGTAGAAAGTAGGGATGGGAATGGATTCTTCAGGTCCTTCTATTTGCTGTGAGGCGTGGTTTGGGTCTAGTTTTCTTATGGCAGAGAGAACCCATGAGAGAGAAATAAAAAGAAGTAGAGAGGGAGAGCAGAGAAGTGGATTTGGGTTTGGGTTTGGGCAAGTGAGAAAGAGAGCTTGAGTTAGGGGCGAGATAGAGCAGAGAACAAGAGAGATAAGGAAGGAGAAAGAGAGGGGTGAGGGAAGAAGAAGAAGAAGAAGAAGAAGAAGAAGAAGAAGGAGAAGCTAGAAAGAGAGAGTGGTGTGGAAGGAAGAAGAAGAAGAGAAGAGAAGAGAGAGAGAGAGAGAGAGAGAGAGAGAGAGAGAGAGAGAGAGAGAGAGAGAGAGAGAGAGAGAGAGAGAGAGAGAGAGAGAGAGAGTCGGCAAGTGAAGGAGAATCTTGGAAGAAAATCGAGTACTTTTGCTATCTTCTGATGTTACCTTCAGTGCCTTCTCCTCCTTTTATATAGCATCCCAAAGTTCCCTCTTTTCAAGCATTACTTTCCTAAGTGGTTGTCCTAAAGCAGTTGCTTAAAGGAAACAAAAGATATATATCACTCCCTAGCCTAGCTCTTTCCTTTACCAACCTTAAAACACACATCTTACCAATCCCATTAAAGAGAATGATATCTTCCACTTGCTATCTTTCTCAAAACAAGGAGTCACCTACTCCTTGTGTTTTCCTATCTTTAACAATGATGTTATGCACCAATAGCTCTCCATCTCCTTCTTTCATTTTCTCATTGTCTTATGATATCATCGTGTAAGCTGCTTATGGAATGGCTCATCTCTCACCTTTACGAACTTCCCTTTCCTTCTTCAAAGCTTTCCCTTTTCAAAGAATTCCTCATTTCTTACGGTTTCTCTTTCTTAATAAAAAACCATCTCATCTTGCCTTTGTAGTGCTCGTGTAGGATGATCTGGTACCATTAAATTTGATTTGAGCTGTCCTCTTTTCAATTTGGTTGTTCTGCAAAACATAAGACTAAATTAGAATCATCTAAACCATACATCACATATCTAATTAGCTCTAATGATCATCTAACCATTAAATTTTATAAATTAATGGTTGGATGGTCAATTAGACTTAGAATTCATATTTTATCTAAAAATTGCAAATTTGATTAGATAGATGATCTAATTAAATGATAAATTTAGGGTATTTTGCCTAAAATTGAACACTTAACACTTTTTCCATTATAATACATTTCCTCATACATCTATCCATCAATACCTCCTTCTTCATCTTGTGTTTTTACGTGCATTATTGTTCTTTTAATTCAGGCATTTTCTCATTTTTTTTGTTTCCATTTGTCTTGCTATCACTCACATTATCATATCTCATTTCTATTGTCTTTTCATGCAATTTCCATTCCTTCTAACCCACTTCCATGCCTTACTTTACCCATCTACTCTTTTGGTCTTCCACAATCCTCAATACCCCTCTCTTAGTCTTTCACTCAATCTCTTTTTCATCCATCTCGTTGCATGCACAAACATCCATCATCCCCTCTTAATCCCATGCATCACTCCCTCCACTATCTTTATTAGACTTACATGGATAAGACTTATCTCTATCCCTTGCTTGGAATCACATGTACTCCCATTTGTTTTACATGCATGCTTATTTCAGGCTATGAGTGGTTATTCTCCTTGGGTTGTTGGCTATTGGGCAATGTCCTATACACGTTGAGTGACAAAACAAGCTTCATATGTTGTTTGGTGGCCATAAGAAAGGTGGTAACAAGACTTGGAAGAGCATGAAGGAAAATTTTATTGAGTGACATGGCAAAACTCGGTGACTTCTTTTCCATTTCATAAGAATTTTAGTTTAGTTTTATTTTTGCTCAAACATTGTAATCCTTGTAATATTATTTTAAGTTTCATTTAATAAATTTTTCTATTTCATTGTTTGTTAATTAGTACTTTATTTTTAATTTATGACATATGTGATTTTATATTAGTACTTGTTTAGTTTTATAGGGTTTCATTTTTATTGCTTAGAAGTAATTTCTTAGATTAAAATTTGTAGTTTGATTTAGAATCATGTGTAGCTAATTTTTTATCCTAGTGTTAAGATGAAACGACAGTGAATTAAATAAATTTGTGATTAAGTAAACTTAGATTTAAAGTGTGCTTATTATTATGTCTAAAAGTTAATAACCAATTTATATATTTAATGATTTTAAAGAAGGAAATATCATGTATTTCCTATAGTTTGAATACTAGGTATGTTAGATTAGGTTAATTCGGTGTAATGGTAGTCTATGCCCTAGAAAGATAGAATATACTTCGAATTACTACATTGAATTAAGCTAAATCATAGACATAAGAACATATATATATATATGAGCTTTTAAAGATTTTTTTTTGTGTTTTTAAAATCATCAAGATTTAATCAACATGTGCAGGGGAAATTCTATTTTACTTGATTGTAGAAATATTTAATTTCAATGTGGTAGGTTCAAATACCCTAGGTTTAAATTTGTATGATTTTATCTCTTTTTAAAATTTTTAAAATTCAATTGATTGGTTGGCCAGGTGATGTGTTTAAAAAATAACTGCAAGTGCGTGGGTCCACTATAGCATAGACATGACAAGTATGATTCTATCCATAGAGACTAATACGTTGGGTGATGTCCTATACACATGTTGAGTAACACAACAAGTTTAATCAACATGTGCAGAATTTACTTGATCATAGAAATATTTAATTTCAATGTGGTGGGTTCAAATATCCTAGGTTTAGTTTTATATGATTTTATCTCTTTTTAAAATTTTTTAGAATTAATTGATTTGGTGAAGTGATGTGTTTTAAAAATAATCGCAAGTGCATGGGTCTACTATAGCATAGACACGACAAGTACAGGCAAATCCATAGAGCTCTATAATTAGCAAATTTTAATTGAAACCTAACTACTTTAATCTAGCCAAATAATTTATTTAACTAATTTAATTACCTAAAATGCTAAAAATAATAGAAATCACATAAAATGCTAGAAATTAAACCTAAGCCTAGGAATTAAAAATCCAATATATTAGAAATCAAATATTCTTAGGATTAAGCTATCTAGATTATTACATACACATGTAAATAGAATTTCAATAACTATAAAATTCATGAGAAATATGTCTTTAAAGGCTCACTTTCAAGATTTTCTTAATATTATTTTTCTAGTTTAGTAATACACTTATTCAAAGTATAACCTATCTTTTTAAAGCACAGGCTATCAAAGATTCTCAGACATTACTCTCTTTTTAACATGGCTACCATCCCACTTCTTGAACAATAAATAAGCATGTAACAAGAGTGGTAAAATATAATATTAATGTTTATGCACTTTTTAACCTAGAATCATTAATCTTAAAAATACATATACTAACATATTTTTATTTTGTTCTAGGTAAAGTAATTTAACAATCAAGGATAAATAAAATGAAACTAAATTTAACTAATAACAAAAGCATGAATAGCATAAACACAAAATAAAGAACTCATTAATAATGAAATGGAAACTTTTATTTCACAAAAGAAATAATTACAAAGACTCCTTTGTGTTGCTCAGACAAATTCCTCAATCAACTTTGCTATAGTACACACTACCATCAAACTTTGCATCATCCAAAACAATAAGAGCACAAGGTGTTTTCCAACAACCACAACCCATAAGAGAGGTTTTACACTTGAAAATACATGTTTTTCTACAAGTAATACTATGAGAGAGAGAGATTCAGAAAGTGTTGGAAATGGAAAGATCTTGGAGATATGAATGGATGAAATGATAGAGGATGGGAAAAAAATGTAGAGGTATAAATTTCAGATACAGCAGATGACAAGAAAATTTAGAAAAAATAAAATAAGATAGAAAAAGAATAAGGCATGATAATGAAAGTGAAATTTGGTCAAAAAAGGTAAACAGAAAAACAAGGTTATAGATAGAATTATTTTATGAAATTTTGTGGAGAGTTATTTCATGTGGTTTATAACTTAATATGTGAATTTTATAGTGAAAATATAAGCATAAAAATAAAAATAAAAATCAAATAGGTGAGAAAGGTTAGAAAATTGGGTAGAAAAGATTAAAAATAGGGCACGAAAAGAGATAAATCAATGCAAGGGTTATGGAATGAGTTCTAGGTGGATATTTTTTTAGTTGATATAAGATGACATGAAAGTGTATGGCCATGATTTTGAAGGTGAGATGAATTGTAAAAAAATGAAACAAAAAGATGAAATGAAAGAAGTACGATGGAGGAAAAATAGCTAGCCTTTCTTACCTATTCTCTTCTCCTTGGTTGTTCTTCCCTTTAGAATGTTATCCCCTTATGTTTAATCACTGTGTTGGTCCTCTAATGTTGAGAATTTCTCTTTGTTCTCCTTCTTTCTTTCTCTCTTCTGAGCTATGGAGCAAGTGAATGAGAGGTCATAATGGTATGAATAATCCCCTATATTTAGATTTTGGGAGTAGAAGTCCTAGGGAATGGAGGGTGGAGATCATCTGGGTAAAAGGAAGGATATATGGTGGATATTTAATCAAGGAAAAGAGGTCACAAAGAGTGGGAGGGTCATGGAATCTATGGAGATAAGGATGTAGGTGAGAAGGAAGGATATAAGGTGGAAAAGGAAAGGAAATATGGAAAAATGGGAATGGGATAGGCTAGGGAAGGAAAGAGGATATGAAGGAAGGGACAAAATCTAAGAAAATAGTGTGAATGAGAGAGAAAAGATGTGGGAGCATGGAATGGCTTTTTAGTCGTGTTGGAGTTCAAAAATCTAAGATGAACGCAAGCCATTGGATTGAAATGAGTGGGAGATATCTTTCCTACTTAGGGTTTTGATTTGACTTTTCAATATAGGATAGGAGGCTAGGGTTTTATATTTCTTTGATATTTCTTTCTTCCATTAGATCATGTTCTTACCCTGTGGGTGGTTGAGATCTCTTTGAAGTCTCCCACCAATAAGATGTAGTTTAATGCTTCTTTTCTTCTCATTCGTCAAATCGAGATGCCTTAAGGTTAATAGTTAAGATTTTGTAGAGATTTTCTTATCCAACTTGATTCACCTCCTTTTATTTTCTCCCCATTTTTGTCTCCATCCAATGAGATTAAAGTAAAATCACATTTTACACCACTTAAAAACACATTTTGGTCTCTTTAAAAAATGGTGGGTAGCCTACTAAAATTTTCTCCACCAATCATGGATTAGTGTTCTCTCTCTTGCATGGCTTCTTTGCATTGGTCAATACTAACTGAAATGGCCTCTCATTGGTTACTTTAAAATACTCATGAATGTGAATTGATCTTAGTCATTCTTTCTTTAATTTATCAAATGAAACCTAACCATATATTTCCCATTTTTTGCCTCTCTCCTCCCTCATTTTTCACTGTCAATCCTACACATCCATTCAAATATTTTACATTGATTTAAGTGGGATGCACCACATATGCATGAAAAATTCATATACACATGTAGGTGGTTCCTATTCTAAATTTTAGAGAGAGAAAGTTAGGGCTTTTAGTCTTTAATGGGCCTTGTCTTGAGTGTACTTCACATGTGTGCTTTCTTTGATGTTTATGAATGTTAACCTTCACTTAGAAGCTCCTTAAAGGTGGTAAAATACATGCATACATGGAAGTTCGACCACCTTATGTTTTGATATTACGGCCTCTTTTGCATGGATAAGTTTCAGTGATGCTTCAAAATTTTTACTATGCTAAAAATGATAATAACACTCTTTCTGCATCTTGAACTTCTAGACTTCATTAAATTTGGTAGATGGGACCATGTTGATGCTTAGACTCCAAATTATCCAACTTTAGGGTTTGGAATTTAAAAACATCTCCTTTTATAACTGTACCCTAATACTGTAAAATGTGGATATGATCCTAATTATTGATCTTTATGATAAAATAAGGGCTAAAGCCTACTAAATATAGAGGTACTTTATATAATAATTCAATGCCCATCAAATATCCCCAGACTTGTATTTTTCTAAGCCTCAACCAAAACTACTAAATAGAAAAATAAGAAATCTAAAAAAAATCTAAAAATTCCTAACCACTTTTGTAGGTATTGTCATTTGCATTTAGCACATGCAAAAAGCCTTTAAACCCCTAGATTACCCCTGGTGGATGAGTTGTAGTTTCATAAGTTTCCAAAAATGATACCCATAATCAATTTTCAAAACTTTTATGAAAATCCTTTATTGATTTGAGAGAATTTTCTTCTATTTAGCTCATATTAAATACCTAACTTTAGCATGCTAATAAAGGTGAACAAAAATATAAAATTCGACCCTTATGCTAAAGATATCCCATTAATTCACTAAATCTTGGAATGTGAATGTGTGAATATAGCCAATATATATATATAGATATATATAATTATCATTTTTCAAGTCAAATATAACCTAAATTACCACCCAAATGTATGCTTTAACTACAAATATCACATGATATACTTATTACTCAACAAAAAGTCACCTAGAAGGAGTTACCTCTCATTAATATGTGAGTAGAATGTTGTTCATGAAGTCCAAAAATCCCATATATTTCATACAAAAGAATGATCACTTAGAAAGAATTATAATGGTCTCATGAAAGGATATCAACTACTAAGAATGTTATACTCTACAAGTTTCCCTATTTATTAGTAATCATATCCAAGTCATCCTACTCCAAATATCAAGTTAGGACTTCTACTAGGATGAAACAAAGGCTTAGGTGAGGGTTATCAAAAGAATTAGCATAAAAATAAAAGAAGGAATATTTTGAAGAATATGCAAAGGTCTTTTAAGATGTACTCACAATCTTCTTTCCGTTTTTCTTCACAAGAGTGAACATTCTTCCTCATAGGCTATCTTTTTCTTTTCACTTGACTTTATATGTGGCCTTTTTTTAAACTTGTTTTCTCTTTAACCATTTTGATGTTCATCTCTTGAATTGCATTCTTCATACTTTTTCTTCAAAATCTTCAACCATTTCTATATATTTCTAAAAATAATTAGTTAATGAATATATTATAGGGGTAGAGTATAGGTAATGGTTGTTTGGCGAACAAAGAAAATGCTTAAGGGGCTAACTATTATAAAATAACATAGTGAAGTTTAAAGGCTATGGTTTTACCAAGAATGGCCTTTATCATTTCTTAGGTTCCATATGACTTGAATAGACCATAATCTTAGGAGATATATGATATAATCTATCAAATGTTTTCTCTATAGTTGAGCAAAGCAAAAATAATAATAGCAACTAGGAAATTGTGTTTGTTAAAGAAATTTTTTTAATTTATATATAAGCCTCACAAAAAGAAGAATGGTTCAAAAGCTCACTTGGGTTATAAGTCTTCACTTATTTTATTTAGGATCTCTAAGTTATATTTATTCTTCAACTTAAATTATATATATACAGCTATTGTGTAATAATTATTCCAAGTTCGATTTTCATTGAGAACTTTAGAAAAAGGATAAATGATGAACTAATTACAGACAAATATATTAAGAAGCTAAAGTTCAAAAGATAGACTGAATATTTAGAAATTTTGAATTCTCATCTTAGTAAAGGAACTTATTATAAAAAATATTTTCTTTATTAAAATTTTTTATTTTAAATTTTTTTAAAAATAAACATTAAAAACATAAGTGAACACATCAAAATTTGAAATCACTAGTAAGTATTCAATTTTGTATAAAAAGTATCCAATTAGTTGCCCATGTGTTATAACACATGCATTCATGACCTAATAATTCAAATGTTTGATATTTTATAACTTCAGAAGCTAATTCAAAGTAAGTATGCAAAACATCATAATTTTCTAGGATTTAATTAGATTTTCTCATATTTTGTAGGTGTTGAGAAGGTGATCTAAAGGCTAAGCTTGATCGAGATAAGAATTGAGGCCATTCATGAGGTTTCCAGTCTAACTAGGAATTCTAAGTAAGTTAAAGCCTAAATGTCATCAATCAAAGGTGTGATGAAGATTCAAAACTATCCTAGGGCAAATATAAGGCAATTGGAGAAGCAAAAGGTGACTAGAAATAGACCCAAACCCAAGCTGTGCATTTCCACCACCTTTGCATGAGAGCTATTCAAGCCACCTTAGCCATTAAAGCCATGAAAAAGGGTAATACGCCATATGAACTGCTTAAGTCTTGAAGCCAAGTATTGAAGTCACGTAAGCAAGTCAAGGAATGAGCTATTAACATGAGCTATCAATGCCACATGGAGGCACACGATTTGAGCACCAATTGAAGTAACTATCCTGTGTTAAAAATGTGATTTTCAAGGGATTTTGAGAGATATTTGTGAAAGGTAAGATTATCATGCATTAGTGGACTTGTTAAGAGATAAAATCCCACTTTCCAATTCCATTTCCCATTCCTTTTCCCCTTTCCGTCCTAGGGTTCCATGATTTTATCTTAGAGAGGGAGCCACCTTCCTAATTAGAAAACCCCTAGTTCTATCTCCATTCTAAGCACATCAAACCCTAGGTTTTCTATAAAATTTTCATCTTATTTTCTTCTCTATTATTCTCTTCATTCTAGTCAATCACCATTCAATTAGAAGGAAAGGAGATTCACTTAGCATTCCAAGAAAAACATGCTTCCTCCCACTTTCTTAACTTAGCAACCAGCCATGTCATCCTTGATTACATCATCATTTGCCTAAATTTCCTCCACTCTCCACTCTCCACCTAACATTCCTCATTCAAAAACCTAGCTACAATTCTCCTTTCCTCCTTGATTCAGATTTTACTAAGTTAAAAACCTAGCCATCTATAAATCCCTAATGGTTCCCAATGTTTCTACCAAGTAGATGTTGGGTGAGACAACCTTGAAACATAGCAATCTTCATTAGTGTTCTTTAGAGCCGGAATTTGGATTTCTTTGGTGCCTTTCTTCCTTTGAATTTCCAATTATTTATCTTTTCAAGTGCTCTCCAATTTAGGTTAGTAGTTTGTTTTCTTTCTAGTAGTTTTATTGTCTTAATTTGCTCTTATTTTGTTCTTGAAGTCCATACGCATAGTTCTAGCCTGTAAATCTTTTGTTGGTTGCTTCATTTTGATAGTTTCCTTCAATTATTCTATCAAGATCTAAGTTAACTCTTTTCTAGTAGTGACATCCAAGAGAAGAGATAGCTTAGAGCCTTGATTCCTTCAATTAGTTTTGCTCATTTTATACCTTAGATTCATCTTAATTTAGTTGCACTTTCCTTGTTATAGTTCATCCTATTAGAATTATTTTCTCTTTAAATCCTTTATGAGTATTCTTTGTGTCTCATCATACCTTAGATTTAAGATTTGATATTGAGTTTTTGTAGTAGCTTAGATCAAGTTTTATGCCTTAGAATTGTATGCAATTTCTAGATTTTCATGCATGTTATATGTGCACTATTCTTTGATGTATTTTGGAATTGATTGAAGGAAATTATTTGAGAATTATTGTCCTTGAATGTTTCTATTATCAAATTACTTTAGATATGGGTTGTTATCTTGCATAAAATTTTTTCTATCAATTGCTTTATGTGCTTGATCTGATTTGAAGTTCTAAGTCCTTAAAATCTATACAATATTTTCCTTAATCTTCATGCTTTATTTTTATCCATCAAAGCATCTTAATTGATTAAATCCTAAGGCACTCATTTAGATTTTTAGGTTGTTTATTGAGTTCATAGTTTAGGTTGCATTTTAGTTTGCATTTAAAGGATCAAATCTGGTCATCTATCAACATATGAACCATGTGCGTAATCCATGGATCATGTACATGGTACTAAATTACTTTCCTTTTTTGGTTTTTTCTTAGTTTAGTTGCATAATCTTGTTTTGTAAATATTTAATCCATTTTTTTATTATCTTATTTTAGGTTTACAAAGTTTCCTTTTTTAAATATTAGAAAGTTTTATTTTTATGAAGTCTTAGTTTATGAAAGTTTCCTTTCTAATTGTTTTCTTAAGTTAAGTTGCTTAGTTTGATTCATTTTAATTTAGCATTAGCTTGCTTTAGTTTCTTGCATATTAGTTATGTAATTTTCCATTCTAATTGCTTAGCTTTAGTTTTTAGAAAGTTTCTTTTAATTCTTGTTTCTAATTCCAAGTATGCTTCCTTCTTAGTTTGTTTTAATTTCCTAATTTAATCACAACTACTTCTCATTGGATAATGTAAATTGATCTAAATAGAATCCAATCCTTGCAAATCTATGATATTTCCTTATGAGATCAACCTCACTTGCCCGAAAATACTACATTGATTCATGTGCTTGGAGTAATTTTAAAGCTACATCAAGTTTTTGGTGCCATTGTAGGGAATTACAACAGATTTATTGTTGGATATTTATCTAGTTTGTTTGCCTTTAGTCATAGTCTTAGGTTGCATTAGATTAGGATTTTTTTTTTTCATTTTCATATCTTGTTAATTCCTCTTAAATTGATCCATCTTACTTGTTTTGTGTGAGAGGAATTTGGCAAAGGAACGGTGGTGATCCTGTGGGCCAAAGCTTCATCAAATTTAATTGCTTTCATAGATTTGATTTTTCTTTTTGAGTGAACTTGTTTAAATGGGTTGTATTAATACTAGGCAAGTGATAGGTACAAAGGTTCACACTTAATCTTCATAAAAAATCCCATTGTAAATATCCCTCACTTTAATTTACGTTTTTTGTATATTTGCATTTGGTTTGTAGAATAATTCATATAAATTTGAGCATTCATCTTATTTGTTGCATCTTATTTAGGGTTGTTACATTAGCAAGTGCCTATCTAACCATTAGTTGAATAGCATATAGGTTGCATTAGTTTGCTTTCTTGTATTTGCATTACAAGTTTACTACTTTATGGTGGATGGAACATAATGTTAGTTTGGCTCCATAGGAAGCCTTATAAGATAAGGATTGGATTTCATCACTAGATCCTTGGCACACCTAGGTAATAAAATCAATTCCTTGTATGTTCACGATCCCAACCCTTAAAAGCTTAATTTTAAATCAAGTAGTAAGAGACTTAGGGTTTCGAGTTTGTATGACTCTTTTAGAAGGAGTAGATCTATTATCACTCTAATGGCTTCTAAGCATCATGATTATAGTGGGTATCCAAAATTCAAGTGATTTTTTCATGTATTTTGTTGACAGTTATTGAGGTTTAAGCACCTCCTACCATGAGAATTGTATTAACCACCTTGTATAGGACCTAGCTGGTAAGCAATATCAAGCTTGGAATAAAGGAGAAGCTATCTAGCTTTGGGTCTAAAGCTACCACCTTACACATGATCAAAGATCTTCCATTCAGCTCATTAGTGAACTACTAGGGATTAATTTGTTTGTGCATAATTTAGAGATAGGTGTCACTTTTAGTTAGAGTGCATCATTTAGTTAGAGTTTTCTTTAATTTCACATAAAAAAGAGAAAAAGAAAAAAAAAAGTTCTCATTTTCTATATACAACGATTTATTTCATTGTATGTAAAGTTGAGTGCAATGGCCTACCAAACAAGGGATGGAAAACCACCACTTTCATACTATTTCACTTATGAGCCATTACTTGATATGTATGTGACAGAGACAAGGTATAGTCCTGATTTGTCCAATGCAATTGATAGTCGATTAGATATATGAAAAGTCTAATGAATAGGTTAATTGCTTCTAAGCAAGATACTATGGCATACCAACAACCTTAGTATGTTAATTCTTATAATGAACCATATTAACAACCTTAGTATGAGAGTTATTATACTAGCTTATATTAACAACCTCAGTACGAGAATTCATATACCGATTCTGATCACACATATCCTTCCACTTCATAGCCACCAAGCTCCATTTACAATGGATATCATCAGGAGATAGTGGATGCGGCTCCTACATTCACACATCCTAGCAATTATAATCGTGAGACAAATTATAATGGAATGGCTAGGCATCATGAACAACCATAGTCTCAAAATTTTCAAGAATATAAAAAGGAAACATCATTGTCCCACCCTGATGGACCCTACCATGATTATCAAGAATATTAGGGAGAACAATCAAGATTTAATCCTATCCAAAACTTTCTTGGTACCCCAATGCCATAGTATTATGAGCCATACAAGTATGAAGAATCATTAGAAGATACCCAAATTATAGAATGTATGGTGCTAATATCATTGAAAATGGATCAAATTGATGTTGACATTATACAATGGAATGATGAAATGAAACAAACTAGGGAGAATGGTGAGAAAACCCTTCATAGAATTATAGAGATGGAAATATCATATAAGTTACAAGGTTTTTGACCATCCTTGGAATTCTCCAACTTATATCCACTAAAGTCATGTCCTGATCCTTTTTATGATTATGATGAAGAGACACCCATTGATAAAGAGCTTGACTATATAAAAACTAAGCTTTAGTGAACACTTCTCAATGGCAAGACCAAGTAGAACCCTCTAAATATTTCGAAATACAAATTGAGCCTTATAATGTAGAAAATGTGCCCAATTGGTACCGAAAAGCCTTATTTGATCAAACACTAGATAATAATATAGGTTTACCTGAAATCTTACCTATGTCTGAAGTAGAAGATGATGAAGAGTCCATTGATGTACAGACCCTACATGTTACCACCTTAGGGTACACATTAGAAGACATTAAGGGTTTAAGCCCCACCCTACATCCATTCGATCAAAGGACAACCTCTTAGGAAAATACAAAGTCAGCTTAATCCCCAATTTTAGGAAAATGTAAGGGAGAAGAAGGGAAAAGATGAATTGAGTACAATGGTCACTATTATCCCTAAATTGGATCACAAATGGGACAATTCATTTCAAATTGGTCCTAGGAAATTAAAATTCACAGCAATCTTTTATTCTATCAAGTTACCACTACCTCATACTTCAAGGTGAGGGATATTTATTGACTATCATAAAATTCTAAAAATGGAGGATCATCAATTTCAATGTGGTCCCACCAAATCCAAAATTACAGTGGTCTATAGTGTCATATTGTTACCACCACCAAAAATGCTTAGGTGGAGGATGTATATTGTCTACCATGAAATTTTTACAGGGAGTGAGAAATTTTGCAATTATTAGAGTTTGGATTATGTTAATTAGTTAGGTTAGAGTAGAGTACTTATAGAATATGTCTGGCTAAAGACATTAAACTTAGCACTTTTCGAGTCTCATTGTTCTACATCACCCATTTATCCTATAGATGTCCTATATTGAAAAGCATTGGGGACAATGTTTAGTTCAGGTTGGAGGGGGTAGATATACATGAAATGTCTAGTTTTCTTCATATTAAAAAAAAATTCAAATTTTTTTTAAAAGTTTTTAGGTCAAATTTCTTTTACTATGATGAGAATTGGATTTTTCAAAGTTTAGTATTTCCATTACTTTAACTTTTTAATAAAAATGCATATGATTAAATCTGCATTTTATTCATGTTTGAAGTGTTTTATGAAAGTTAAATCTTGGAATACACTTACACATCGTACATAAGTCTAGACTAATAGATTGTTATGACTTATGGACCCTAAGGAAATCAGTGGAGACTTATACACCCAAGTGAGTATTAAAGATTATCATTTTTCTAAGGTTTATAAATAATTTTATAATTTCTTCAGTGAATTTCAACTTTGAAATATCATAGTGTCTTTGTTTTGGGAAAAATCCAAGAACAAAAAGGTGTACTACCTTTGGTTCTTGAACATTTATTGAATTTGATAGGATATGAGAAACCTAGGAAATGATATAGGCTGTCCTTATTTCAGCCCAGGGACATAAAGCCTATTCAGTACATTATATCATTACTTAGACCCTTTAAGCTTTTTTGGTAAGCCTTTTTCTTTCTTAAAACCCAAAGAAACCCCTAGGAGAATATCCATTACCTACCTTTCAAAAATGAGTAGAGATGGTACAAAAAGTTCAAAAAAGGACAAAAGTCAAAGAAATGAAAAATATGAAAATTACAAAGAAAAGTATTCCTTCTAAAAAATACAAGGAAAAGTTAGAAAAGTATCAAAAAAGAGAAGGAAAGAGAAGTTGAGAGAATAGAAAGGGAATACAGGATAGATATTCACTTCAGTACAATGAAAAGGAAAAATTGACTTACATCAATAGAAGACCTCTACTCATATTTAAAACTTTGAATCCTCATACCCTGTTTTTTAGAACCTATCCTAAGCCTAAGTTTCATCCTATCTAAAGACCTATTGATCTTAAGGTGGATGATAGCATTGATGAGGACATAATTAGTAAAGAACTAAGGTGAATTACCCGCATTGGTCTTGTTAATGGCATCCATTCTTAGGGATCATTTTTTCTTGTCTCGTTTGTGCTTAAAAGAAATTATGTGAACCACAAGACTAGAGCTTTATTTCTTAGTGTACTAGTGAGAATTTGAACTTGACATCTTTCCAATGGAGCAATGAGCATTTCTATTTAGAAGTCTTGACTTAAGTAGCTACACATACTGTGACGACCCGGGTTTTTATATGATGTAAGTTTGATAAAAAGGCGAGATCTCTTGTTTTATAAATATGAAATGCATGAAAATATTTTTGTTTTGTAAAGCAATCCTTCGTATAAAACCCCGAGTGTCAAAATACATTTTCAAATTATATAGCCATGGCAGAGTTTTAAATCAACATTGTTCCCAAGAAAGTGTTAATCACAGCCTCAGTTACAGAGAGTAACTACAATCAAGTAACATTGAAAGATAAGGTAGGGGTGTACTTACTTGTACTTAATCTGGGTGTCTTCTGTCACAGGCGTACCTTGTCCTTAAGTGTTTACTTTGTGTCTGAAAAGTGTTGAGGATTGGGTGAGTATATACTATATTCAGTAGGAGTCCATCACTACTAGTTTTACAATGCATGCTATGTTTAAATCATATGCTCTTTCAAACCATGTGCATGTTTGAACACTCATGCTCAATATCGATATTAAAAACCATTGTCGAATTGGAATACTGACAACTTAAAAGAATCACATAATCCAAGTCGAAAGTATCATATATATATATATATCATAACATAATGATATGCATAAGATGCTCACTAAATCCAACTCATGGATATATGGTAAGGTCGACCAACCTCATGTCATGCCATATGCAATGCAAGTAAATCCTCAAACCATAGGGCCCACTATGCCCACGACCTCCTCGCCGTGTGGTCCCCGGGTGCCTGAGGACACTCGGTCATAGCCACCACAGGGCATATGACACATCGACCCAGTGCCATGACACCAGTGGTAGCCCCCTGTACTACATGCAGTCGACGTAGGGACATGCCCTTTTTGGGTGTGGTACCCATTCCACCTAATAGTGGTAGAGGATGGGAGGCCATCCCAGACCTCTCGGCATAGTGCCCACCAGCTTACTAGCCCAAATCATATACTATCAAACAAGCAAAAACCTCTTTTTCAAAACCTGTCCTCTTTGGGTCCCTCACAACTGCCTACCCATCGTGTTTTGGGCACTTTAGCATCTTTTGGTAACCCTCAAGGACATGCAATTTTTCAAAAACTCAATGCTCACAAATCATACAATATATGCAATTGTTTGCAAAACATGTCTATGCATAATGTATTTGTCATATGCATGCTGCATTTGTTTATAAAATTAAGTCATGCTAAACAAGTCATATAACTTAAACTTAAAATATGCATTCTCAAGACAATCATGGGTTCTTTTAAAAAGTCTAGTAGTGATAGAGCACCTACCTGGCTAGATCGCGCTAATCCCCTTGTCCTCGTATGCTCCTGAACATGGTTTAGGGGAACAAGGTTAGCTTGGCCTATTTCTATAAGTTTTAGAATAGTTTACCACACTACTTAGGAATTAAGGGTTCATTCCCATGCCTAAGGGTCTCCTAAGGTCCCTAATTGGGCCTTGTTATAGTCAGTTTTATAAAGGTTTAGTGGCCCAGTGCCACTATTATGATTTAAGAGTCATGCCCTCCTTAGATAAAGGCCTTGATTAGGTATTTTATGATTTGAGTGTGTCCGCATCGTCGATACGGACACAATGCCTTTTGCGGTGCCTCAATCAGAGTCCTAGAACTCAAGTTACAGGCTTTTTAGTACCGAGTGTACATAGAGGGTCAAACGAGGTGGAAGCCTGGGACGCATTAGTGGCATGTGCCCCAGCGGGCATGTTTGCAGACGCACCCGGGCTTCCGCCCGACTTTTTCATTTGCGGGTGCGTCCATGGATGTGCCTATCGGGTTTTCTCAACGCACAAGGCGCGTTTCGGTTGGATGGGGACCTGGGTGTCCTAGGGACCGTCCCTGGGTCCTTTGTGGCTCTCTAGAGCCCTGTTTTGCATGATTTTTCATGCAAAAACTTGGGGAAGCTTAGCCTAGGACTAAGGGGGAGACGGGTTTGGAGGGGTTTTGGGCATACCTGGTTCGTGGCTGGGTTTTTCCCACATTTTCTCCTCTTGTTTGCTTCTCCATGATGGGTTTTTTCTAAGCTTTTGGGCTGCCATTAGAGGTGCCCAAGAGCTCTATTTATAAAAGCTAGAAGAGGGTTTTGGAGGGGTTTCTTACTACCATTCAATGGCGGTGGAGAAACCTCCAGAATGGCAGTGGTTTCTCCCCTAAACACCACCATTCTAGAACCCTCTAGGAGGTTGAAGAAGAGGGGTACCCGTATCAAAACGGGCCCCTATGTTTCTCAGGCTAAATCCTTTTTTAATATAAATTACAATTTTGCCCCTGAACTTCAAAGGGCCATAAGTTGCTCATTTTAACTCCGTCTTGGGTGATTTTGGTCTTGTTGGATTCCTTTTTCTGAGATGCACGTAATGGTACTATTCTCAGGACCAAATTTCTGGGTCTAGTCAGGGTGAATAGTGAAATGACCAAAATACCCTTATTTACAAAAAGTGAACTTTTCATTACTAACTTGGGATTTCAATGTTACAAAAATGGAGTCATCACATTCTTACCCCCTTAGGGGAATTTCACCCCCGAAATTCTACAATATATATAGTTAAAAGATCTCGGGGTACTTTTCTCGCATTTCTGACTCCGATTCCCAAGTCTCTTCTTCCATATGCGCATTTCTCCACAAAACTTTGACTAAGTGTATGTCCTTGCTCCACAGATTCTTACTCTTACAATCCAGAATCTCAAATGGTCTCGTCTCTAGCTTGAGATCCTCCATCAACTCTATGGGTACCTGGTTGATGACATGAGTAGGGTCAGGCATGTACCTCCTTAGCATAGATATATGGAATACGTTATGCACTTCAAATAGTTGAGGGGGTAGTGTGATCCTATAGGCCACTTTTTCCACTTTCTCCAGGATTTCGAAAGGTCTTATGTAACGCAGACTAAGCTTGCCTTTGATACCGAACCGCATAACTCCTTTAGTGGGAGATATCTTCAGGAAAACGTGCTCTCCTATGTCGAATTCTAATGGTCTTCTCCTTTGATCAGCATAGCTCTTTTTCCAGCTTTGAGCTATGAGGAGGCGTCTCCTTATGAGTTTGACCTTCTCGGTTCATTGCTCCACCAGCTCAGACTAGAGCACTTTAGACTCTCCAACTTCACTCCAACTGGTGGGTGATCGACAGGGTCTCCCATAGAGCACCTCATATGGAGCCATGCCAATGCTTGACTGAAAGCTGTTGTTGTATGTGAACTCTACTAGCGGTAGGTTTTCACCCCAGCTCTACTTCCAATCAAGGGCACAGGTTCGCAACATATCTTCAACTATCTGGATCGTGCGCTCTGACTGTCCATCGGTCTGTGGATGGAAGGCTATGCTAAAGTTTAAGGAAGATCCTAAGGATTTTTGGACGGACTTCCAGAGTTGTGAAGTGAAGCGGCTATCCCTATCTGAAGTGATACTAAGGGGTATGCCATGTAAACTCACTATCTCTTTGATGTATAGCTAAGATAGGCTATCAGTGGATTGGGTATGGCGTGTAGGAAGGAAATGGGCTGTCTTAGTCAATCTATCAACAATTACCCAGATCATGTCATGACCCTTAGAGGTCCTGGGTAACCCTACGATGAAGTCCATGGTAATATGGTCCCATTTCCATTCGGGTAACTCAAGGGGTGTAACAATCCTGCAGGTCTTTGATGTTTAACCTTTACTTGTTGACATGTTAGACACTTTGCCACAAATTCCCCTATGTCTCTTTTCATACCATCCCACCAATATTGTCTCTTTAAGTCTTGATACATCTTAGTTCCTCCTAGGTGTATAGTATACTTAGACCGATGAGCCTCTTTTAAGATTTCTTGTCTTAATTCTTCATTAGTCGGTACCACTAATCTTCCTTGCATGTAAATGCTATCATCTTCCCGTTTAGTAAACCCTGGTTTTCCTATGAAAGCTTGTACATCCGGATCTCCTTTTTGTTCTTGCTTAACCTTTTTATTAACAGCCGACTTTATCGTTAGTCCTGCCATAATGATCTTGCGCTTACTTATGTCTAGTTTGCACATTATTACTTCTTGTAATAGCTTCCATCTCTTAGTCAATAAACTTGCACACATCCCTTGGGTTTTTCTACTTAATGCATTAGCTACCACATTAGCTTTTCCAGGGTGATAATGAATGGAGAAGTCATAGTCTTTTAAGTATTCCATCCATCTTCTTTGTCGCATGTTTAAGTCTTGTTGGGAAAAGATATATTTAAGACTCTTATGATCTGTAAAAACTTCAAACTTTTCCCCATATAAATAATGTCTCCAGATTTGCAAGGCAAAGACTATGGCCGCTAATTCCAAGTCATGGGTCGGGTAATTGACTTCATGCTTCTTGAGTTGCCGAGAAGCATAAGCAATTACCTTCCCATGTTGCATAAGTACGCAGCCTAGTCAGCATCGCTGTATATCTCAAATCTGCACTTCCTGAAGGTAAGGTAAGGACAGGTGCTGTACTTAACCTTCTCTTTAGTTCCTGCAAGCTTTCCTCACATTTATTAGTCCATTCAAATCTTGTGTCTTTCCTGGTTAGCTTAGTTAGAGGTAAAGCAATTTGTGAAAAACCCTCGATGAATCTCCTATAATATCCGGCAAGTCCTAAGAAGCTTCTTATTTCTGTGACTGTCTTAGGTCTTTCCCATTTACATGCGATTCAACCTTAGCGGGGTCGACTGCTATGCCATCTTGAGAAATAATGTGTCCTAAGAAATTAACCCTTTTCCAGCCAGAACTCACACTTACTGAATTTTGCATATAACTTGTGTGCTTGTAGGGTGCTTAATGTTATCCTTAGATGTTCCTTATGGTCTTCAGGAGTTTCTAAATATATCAAGATATCATCCACAAACACTATGATGAATTTATCTAAGTAGTCCTTTAACACCCTATTCATGAGGTCCATAAACACGGCTGGAGCATTAGTTAAACCAAAGGACATCACTCTGAATTCATAATGACCGTATCGAGTCCTGAAGGCTGTCTTGGGAATATCTTCTTCTCTAACTCAAAGTTTATGGTATCCGGATCGTAGATCAATCTTAGAGAAGACTCTGGCTGACTGAAGTTGATCGAAAAGATCATCAATTTGGGGAAGGGGGTACTTATTCTTAATGGTGACCCTATTTAGCATCCGATAGTCTACGCACAATCTCATGGATCCATCCTTTTTCTTAACAAAAAGGACTGGAGCTCCCCACAGAGATACGTTAGGTTGTATGAACCCTTTGTCAAGTAGTTCCTGTAACTAGGTCTTCAATTCTTTTAGTTCTGCAAGAGCCATTCAGTAAGGAGCTTTGGAAATGGGGGAAGTACTGAGTATAAGGTCAATGATAAACTCAATTTCTCTTGGTGGAGGTAGACCTGGTAAGTCCTCAGGGAATACATCAGGAAATTCTCAGACTACCTCAACATCCTCTAGCTTTGGTTGGGGACTCTCGACAGATTCAATCTTGGCTAAGAAGAAGAGGCATCCCTGAGCAATGTGCTTAACTGCTTTCATGGCAGAAATAACACATGCTCCAGAATAATCCTTTCTTCCTTGGAGGGTGAAAGTGTCTCCATTAGGTAGGGTAAAAGTGACACGTTTCTGGCGGCAATCAACAAAGGCTTGATGAAAGGCTAGCCAATCCATACCTAGGATGATGTCGAAGTCATTCATATCTAAGTGAATAAGATTGGCATGTAGCAAATGATCCTTGATCAAAATGGGGACATCCTGGAGATAAGAATAGGTGGGAAGTGCCTGGCCTACAAGAGTCATGACTTCTAGAGTGAAGTCCAGGTCCTGTGGTATAATGTCTAAGGTTGATGCAAACTCTCGGGATATGAAAGAATGAGTGGAGCCTGAATCGAATAGAACTTTAGCAGGTGTATTATAGATAGAAAGAATACCTTCAACTACTACATTTGAAGCCTGGGCTTGACTGGAAGTGAGGGCAAAGACACGTCCTTGGCTCCTTGGAACCTGATCTCCTTTACGGTCTTCTACTTTCCTTTTAGGACAATTACTAGCAAAATGTCCTAATTCTCCACAACTATAACAAGTGATGTTGAAAGTGGGACATGTTTACCTGAATGATTCCTGTTACACCTAGGGCATGTCTTCCAATCTAGCCTTTTTCCTTTGTTTTCAAACGGCTTCTTGAAAGGTGGCCTGGGTCCAGATGACTAAAATGGTCTCTTTCCTTTATTTCTCATGGTGTTGATGTTCTTAATTTCCTTCATCGCTTGATTCCTTTGATAATCTTTTTCGTATAGGGAGGCCATCTCTACGGCTTTGGCTATGATGGAAGGTTGGAAACCTAGAACTTTGTTCCTGAGTCGTGGGTTGAGCCCATCTACAAATCTTTCTGCTACATCTTCCTCATCAGCACAAGCACGTGGTGCAAATCTTCAGAGGCTGATGAATCTATTTTCATACTGTTGGACAGTCATGTTCCCTTATTCTAAGTCCATAAATTCCTTTTCTTTCTGTTTTCTTACGTGTTTAGGATAATATTTGTCACTACAGACCTTTTTAAACTCTTCCCATCCTATTGTTTCTTGCTGGTCAAAATAAGTCCTTTCCGCTGTTTCCCACCAAAAGGTAGCCTCTCCTTTAAACACAAATGTGGCCATGGGTGCCTTTCTTTCTTCAGCTATGTTCATGGCTTTAAATATCTTTCCAATATCAATTAACCAATTTTCAGCTGTAGATGCCTCATCTTCTCCTGTGAATGAGGGAGCTAATTTTTGAAACCTTTCTAACTGAACCTTAGTCCTATCTATCGCTTTATCAGGGGAAGGATCTCATGTGGTAGGGGTTTGGCTTTGACTATTCATGTATTGGCCCATATGCTGTAGGAATTGCTGGAACAATTCAGCCATCCCATTGCCCGATCCAGTGGAGTCCACTGGTGGGGCTTTAGGTCTTGGAGCATTGCTTCCTTTCTTTCTAGGCATCTATAAATCATAAGGTAATTCACAAGACCTTAGTATTTGTTATCCTATTACCCCTTACTCTTTCATGGATGAAACTTGATTATAAGTTATTCTCCTCATAATTGGGCTGTGAGTAACGTTAAACCACGCTCTGATACCAACTGTGACAACCTGGGTTTTTATATGATGCAAGTTTGACAAAAAGGCAAGATCTCTTGTTTTATAAATATGAAATGCATGAAAATATTTTGTTTTGTAAAGAAATCCTTCGTATAAAACCCCGAGTGTCAAAATACATTTTCAAATTATATAGCCATGGCATAGTTTTAAATCACATTGTTCCCAAGATTAGAGCACCAACTAAAGCACATATCCTATGTTAAAAATGCATTTTTCAGGGGATTTTGAGAGATATTTGTAAAAGGTAAGATGATCATGCATTAGTGGACCTATTAAGAGATAAAATCCCACTTTTTAATTCCATTTCCCATTCTTTTTCCCATTACATCCAAGGGTTCCATGCTTTTATCTTAGAGAGGGAGCCACTTTCCTAGAAGGTTATGCCTCCCCCTTGTTTGGATATTTATTTTAAGTGATTTCCTAATTAGGAACCCCCTAGATCTATCTCCATTCAAAGCACATCAAACCCTAGGGAAGGAGATCCACTTACCATTCTAAGAAAAGGATGCCTCCTCCCCCTTTTGTAACTTAGTAACCAACCTTGTAATCCTTGATCATATCATCATCCATCAACTTTCCTCCTTCACTCTCCACCTAACATTTCGCATTTAAAACCCTAGATCTAGATATCCTTTCCTCCTTGATTTACTTTTTCCTAAGTTAGAATACTAGCTATCTATAAATCCCCCATGGTTCCCACTTTTTCTACTAAGTAGAGGTTGGGCGAGACAACCTTGAAACATAGCAATCTTCTTTGGTGTTCTTTGGAGTTGTACTTTGGATTTCTTTAGAGCTTTCCTTCCTTTGGATTTCTAGTTATTTTTCTTTCAATTGTTCTTCAATTCAGGTTAGTAGTTTTTTTTCTTTGCATGAGTTTTATTGTCTTACTTTATACTTATTTTGTTCTTGAAATCCATATGCATAGTTCCAGACCTTAAGTCCTTCATTCTTTGCTTCAAATCTCTTGTTTCCTTTGCTTATTCAATCAAGATCTATGTTACTCTTCTCTTGTAGTCATAGCCAAGAGAAGGGATAGCTTAGAGCCTTGGTTTCTTTACTTAGTTTTGCATGTTTTCTACCTTAGATTCATCTTAATTTAGGTGCACCTTCCTTGCTGTAGTTCATCCTATTAGCCTTCTTTTCTCTTGAATTACTTTCTAGGTTTTCTTTACCTATAGCACACTTTAGATTGAAAGCTTGAGATTGAGTTTTTGTGGTAGTTTAGATCAATTTTTATGCCTTAGAATTGTAAGCAATTTCCTAATTTTTGTACATGTTGTATGTGCACTATTTTTTATGCATTTTGGCATTGCCTTAATGAAGTTCTTCTGAGGGTTCTTGTTCTTAAATATTTTTATTATCAATTTTATTTAGACCTTGGTTGCTATCTTGCATAAAAGTTATTTTTTTAGTTGCTTTATATGCTTGATTTTATTTGATGTTCTAAATACTTAAAATCTGAAAAATATTTTTCTTAATCTTTATGCTTTGTTTGTAACCATCAAAACATATTAATTTTGTGAATCCTTAGGAATCCATTTAGCTTTTCAGGATTTTTATTGACTTAATAACTTGGGTTGATTGTTAGTTTGTATTTAAAGTATAAAATTTGGTCATCTTTCAATCTATGAACCATGAGCATGGTACTAGGTCACTTTCCTTTTTCATTTTGACCTAATTTAGTTGAGTAATCTTATTTTGGTAGTAATTAATTCATTGTTTGCATCTTAATTTAGGTTTAGAAAGTTTCCTTTTTGAATTTTAGAAAGTTCCATTTTTAAGAAGTTTTAGTTTAGGAAAGTGTTAGATTAGGAAATTTTCCTTTTTAGCAGTTTCCTCAAGTTAAGTTGCTTAGTTTGATTCATTCTAATTTAGCATTAGCTTCATTTAATTGCTTGCATGATAGTTAGATAAGTTTCCATTCTAATTGCTTAGCTTTAGTTTTTAGAAAATTTCTTTTAATTCTAGTTTCTAATTCCATTCATGTTTCCTTCTTAGTTTTTTTTTTTTTAGGTTTAATCACAACTCCTTCTCATTGGTTAAGGTTAATTGATTTAAATGGAATCCAACATGTTTCATAACTATGAGTTTCCTTATGGGATTAGCCTCTCTTGAATGAAAATACTACATTGATTCATGGGCTTGGAAGTAATTTTAAAGCTACATTAATTCCCCATCCTCAGACTTAAATTAAAGATTGTCCTAAAAGTTTTGAATGTCATACTATCAACAAATAACAATAAACCTAAGAGAAAAATGTGAGAAGATAGTACCTGAATAGTTGGGATAGTGCATTGGTCTGTTGATGTGGTTTATTGAATGCAACATTAATATCAATGAATACTTATGCAAATAAAAAACTAATATGATTCTAAAACTAAACTAACTAACTAATCTACTCTACCTTAGTCCTAAACATAGTGAGCTAAACTAATCTATCCTAATCCTAACTTTTGCAATTAAATGGAGGAGTTTCTCACTCCATTTAAGATTTTCATAGTAGTCAATATACATTTTCCACCCAATAATTTGAGGCGGATATGACATGGTAGACCATTGTGAATCTAAACTTTTTTGGAATAACTCAAGGTGAATTGTCACAAGTTTTGTCAAATTAAAGATAGGATAAGCCAACATCAAAATATTTAAATTATTCATCCTCCCTTATATTTTCCTGGATATCAAGGTTAAGCAGACTTTGCATCATCCACAAGGGATGTCCATGTTCCTCTAGATGCAAAAAAATGGTGGAGATTAAACCCACAGTAACTACTAATCTACACCCTAAAGCTAGTTGATATTGGGCAAGAACATCAATTAACTCTTCTTCCAGTTCTATAGTCATAGGTAAGGTTTTAGATAAACCTAAACTATCACATGGTGAACTAATTAGTAAAGGTTATGGATCTAAATTAGGTGCTTCTTCATTATATGGCTCAAATTGAGATTCAGGGAATTATGAGGGGTCTTACTTAAGCTTGCCACTGAGAAGTGTCTATTAACGATGGAGTATCTAGCAAATCATTCACTTCATAAATGGAGGTGTCTGTATCAAAATTAAGATGAGAGAGAAATGTCTTGAGTGGATCTTTGATGGAGAATGGGAGGGATGGTGTATTAATTAGACTCTTTATCTCATGAGGGTATTCAGAGTTCGACATTATTTCTCTCCATGTTTGAGTATTGATGGGCTTTTCATTATCCTCAACTTGGTCAGTTTCCTTTTTCCCTTTTAAAAATGTAGTAGATATCTAACTCATTTGGAACTTTAACTATGTAATAGATTGCGAGTAGGCCTCTAGAGTTTGTTTTACATCATTTTGAAATTCTAAAGTGCCACATATAAACAAACTAAGGATCACTTCACAATATTGTTCCCTCTATTTTGATGGAAACTCCTATTATGACTCAAGTTGCTATAAAATTGAATCACTAGGGAAAGGTTGATTACCTTGAGACCATGAGAAATCAGAATGCCTAACCTATCTAGGATGGTAAATCTTAGAATAAAAGATTTTTCTAGGGTTTTGAAATGCACTCATTGCATTCCTTTGCTCCATAAAGTATTATGGATGTGCAGAGCTTGATAGACATGAAGTAGTTGAATGCATTGGATAAGCACACCTAGAAAAACCTCATATTGAGGTTGCTAGATGACTATCTAGCCAACATAAAGGCATCCAATGTATTAACTAGATTATCTACTTTCTCCACCCTCTCTACCAATTTATCTATTTTATTAAATAGATTAGGAGTAGCTCTCTTGCATATATATCATCATATCCAAAGGGTTGTGGAATAAAGTATTACCATAATGACTTTCTTTTCTCTACATCATTGGCCATGGCTAAGGTGGGGTGATTGACATCTACTTGATTCCTTAACCCTTCTCTTGTGGTCCCTTTGATCTCTTGATCTAAATGCACTAAGTATGGGTTCTCTTATCGATGGCCTTGCATACGTCATTTCTTAGAGTAATGAACTCTACTTTATATACAATGAAAGCAAGTCATTGTATATGACAAAAGAGGTTTTTTCTTTTTTTATTCTTTTTATAAAACTAAGGGGAACCTAAGCTATATGATGCACATTCAAGGTCACACTACTAATCCTAACCCTAATATAAACAAACTAAAAGGTTTGATTTCTCTTTATTTTCTTTGGGAGAGTGGCTATTAAGTTACGTCTAATGTAGGTAGCTCCTCCTCCCTTTCACACTTGCCCTACTACTTACTAGTTAGATCCTACCTTGATCAACCACTTCACACCTCCTCAATCAGCCACAGATGATCTAAGTCATCGAATGTGTTGGTAGAGCTAGTCATTTAAACACCAACTTAGATGATCAAGTAGGATCCACTAGAGTGGCAACAGATTGCCTCCTTCCAAGAGGTCCTATGAGCTCATAAGCTACTATGGTCTCTTCTAGATTGATTTTAATTTAATTATTAAAGCTAAGGTTGCAAGTAAGATGATGGTTAACCAAGGTGAGCCAAGGTATGGTGATCAAATCCATCCTTGATTTTGTAGGGGTGTGTGACGACCTGGGTTTTCACATGCATTTTTATATGCAAAACTAATTCCTAAGGTAGGATCGATCCCTATTTGAAATTTTTTTTATAAAAATAATGCAATGTGGCAAAAAAATCTTTTATTTTAAATTCATTTTGAAAACCCTGATACAGCTCGCAGTCACAGCTGTAGTAATTACAGATACAAGTCCAAAGGGTAAATCATATACTTATATTTTTACTTGTCTTCTCTTCATTCATTTGATCATAGCATTAACATTTTCTGACGCTTCTTCTAATCATGTGTGGAGCTAATCTGTAAAAATAATATATGGGGGTGAGTATTCCTCATACTCAGTAGGTGATATGATACTACTATTTTGAAAACACGGCATGCATCATATATGGTTTCAACAAAGGCTTTCTAGGTGAAACATCATGCAATTTCTCTTTGTGTAAACATAAATTTTTATGCATAAATCATAAGCTTGATTTCACATTTTCAATCATGGAAGCTTTTATCGAAATTCAGAAATCAACAATGTAAATATTACAAAAATCATAGAATAGTGATTACTCAATCCATGTACTAAGATCTCAGCAAAAACATCAAGGTGATTAGTCAATAAATCATAAACTAATCATAATCATGAAATTCTTAAAATAGTAATCAGTCAAAGCAGATGATAACATTACTATAGATATCATGCACATGGATCTCTCGTTGAACACATCAAGCCAATTGGTCACGAGTACTCATATACGACCATCTCAATGCTATATGCATATTGATAAAATTGAAATCATAGGGTCAACTATGCTTCTTTGTAAGTTGCCTCATTAGGCAATCTGCTTACTTGGAACTCAAGATTTTGTTTCTACCGCAGGTTGCCTCATTCGATGATCTACCCACTTGGAACTCAAGGTTTTGTTCCCACCACAGGTTGCCTCATTCGGCGATCTACCCACTTAGAATTAAAGGTTTTATTCCCACCGCAAGCTGCCTCATTCGGCGATCTGCCCACTTGGAGCTCAAGATTTTGTGCACACCACAGGCTGCTCATTCGGTGATCTGCCCACTTGGAGCTCAATATTTTGTTCACACCACAGGCTGCCTCATTCGGTGATTTGCCCACTTGGAACTCAAGATTTTTGTTCCCTTAGCAGGTTGCCTCTGTCGCCGATCTACCCGCTTAGCATAGTACCCACTAGGCTCATTAGCCCAAAAAATATAGATACATGTAGTCCAATTTGCAATCATCTAAATCATGCAATTTATGTAATGCATTTCAAAAACATGTGAGCAATCCGTTCATCAGTTCAATGCAAGAAATTACATTTCAAAATTATAAGAAAAATCTGCATACTCATTATGTGAATATCATATCTCAAAAAGCATACTAAACACAATCATCAGGATTTAATAAATCAATTAGAGTTTGGAAATGCATTTGAAATCTTAGCAGTATTGAACTACCTATCTCATTGATCGTTACTTAGCTCTCATTTCTCTTCAACTCGAGTCCTAGAGTACCTTGGTGAGGTCCTGGATGTTGTTCAAACATAAAATCCAAGTATTATTTCTAGATTCACAGATTAACGGCTAGATCTATACAATTTGTGGGTCCCTAGTAGTTGATTAATCTTCTAATGTCTCTAATGGGTCCATTCATGAGATCTGATCATATTTGATATTGTAAATTTACGAGTTTTCTATAGCTTTTAGGCTATAGTCACATGAAATAGTCTAATGATCCTAAATTTTATAGTCTCATTAGGACCGCATCATTAATACGAATGCAACGGTTTTTTCGGATCGTCGATTGGAGTTATATAGCCTCCTTAATTACATTTTTAGTGTCACAAATCAACGGACAATCTAGATTTGATAAAATAGGGCACGCGCGTCACAGTTCTCAGGACGTATGCGGTCCCAATCGAATTGAGACCGTGCTCGCACGGTTGCACACACCCAAAGGATGCCCCAGGGCATGCGTCCTGGACGTGCATTGTGTGTGTGCGTCTTCGGCGTGTGCACTAGGCGACCAAGATGGGGCGATCCGATCTAGACCGTCCAACCATCCTAGTCCCCGATCAATGCCCACGATGCCACGATGCCTAGATTGGCCTAGGCTTTTTAGAGTTTTGGGGTCCCACAAACTTGTTGGGGGGCATAGATCTCGCATCCGAGCTACCTAAGTGGTGGATCTAAGGGAAATCCATCGTACTAGTTTCATTGGAAATCTACCGGCTGGTAAGACTAGATCTGGCATGGATCTCAGGGAAAATGTTGGGGAAGAAAGAGGACAGAAGAGAGGGAAGAAGAGGGGGCTACCTGGGTGGTGGAAGAGGCAGAGTTTTTGCATTTTCTTCATGTCACCCAAACCCTAAACTCCGAAAATCGCAAAGAAGAAGATGAGGAAGATGTGTTGGAAGGAGGAGGAGGAGAGTAAATTTATAGGTGAGGGAGACGGTGCCATCCCATGGCAGTGCCACCATTGTTTGCAGCGCTGCATTGTAGAGGCCGTGTGGTGCTCCCACTGGCTGGAGGAAAAAGATGACAATGGAGGGGAGGTGTCATAATCAAAACGAGCCCCTGCGTTTTCCAGTTGTCTTGCTTTTAAATGCCATTTACCAAATTGCCCTCCATCTTCAACAGCCCATAACTTGGTCATACGAACTCCGTTTTCAGCGTTCTTTGAGGCATTGGATTCCATTTCGAGCATAGAATCTAATGATGTAGATATTTCTCACAATTTCCTTTATTTCATAGGTAAATTAAAATAAAACATTGAATCACCTATTAATATGATTAAATATCTATTAATCTCCAAAATTTCCAAAACTAAACAAGCTATAACTAATTAGCACATGGAAACCATCATGATTAATCATGGTTATAAAAGTGATATAATAATATTAAAAAATTTCAGTCATTACAGGGTGATTGCCCTTACTAATTCATTTAAGCATTTCGATGTAGTTCGATCAACATATATTCACCTTAAAGCAATAAACATGTCCTATTATGCAAAGAAAGCTGTGAATCTAATGCAACTACCTATATGCTACTTAACAAAGGATTCAAGCCTCAACAAGCTAGACACCATAACCCTGACAACTTATGTCTATAGGTTATAGCCGAGCTTAGGGTATCCCTTGTTAAGAGGTGCAACTAATGCAAAGTCATAATTAATATGTAAAATTTAATTTATGAGTGTGAGCTATATGATATTTACTATCAAACACAATGTAAAACTAATTATCATGTAAGTCCTAATTTAGGAAATGTAAGGAGATTAGAAAAGCTTATAATTGGGCCTTGGATGAAATCTTCTCCTACAAGGGTGGGTCCATGTACATGCCACCTCCTCTTTTGAGTTAGAGTGGCTCACCCTTGACATGTATTATTACAAACCATTTTTGAATAAATTGTGACAAAATGAAATACATTAACATCCTTACTACAATTCACTCAAAAAATAAAAAACTTATAAATTATCATATTTTTCTTTAATTTTCACTAAAAAATCATAGGAATAATATAAATACAAAATGCAACTAAAATTAGTGCAACCCTAAAATCTATGACTTGTGGTAAAGAAATTAACCTAGATTTTAACTAAAAACCAGTTGCGAGTCATCAACAATGGTGTTAAAAACTTGTTGTGTTTTAAAAATAATCGCATGTGAATGGGTCAACATAGACATGATAACTACTAGTTGATCCACAAAGACTCTATAATCAATGAATTTTAATTGAAACCTATTGTAACTATTTTAACCTAGCCAAACAATTTATTTAACTAATTTAATTACCTATAATGCTAAAAATCATAGAAGTATAAAATTCTAGAAATTAAAAATCCAATATATTAGAAATCAAATAATCTTAGGATTAAGCTACCTAGAATTTTACATACACATGTTAATTGAATTTCAATAACTCTAAAAAATATAGAAAATATGTCTTTTAAGGCTCACTTTTAAGATTTACTTAATACTAGTTTTCTAGCCTAGTAATACACACATTCAAAGTATAGCCTATCTTCCTAGGGCATAGGCTATCAAAGTTTCTCGTACATTACTCTCTTTTTTCCATACTTAGTATCCCTCTTCATGAACAATCACTAAGCATTAACAATAGTGCTAAAATCTAATATTAATGTGTATGCACTTTTTAACCTAGAATCATTTAATCATAAAAATACCAATTCTAGCATATTTTATTCTATTCCCTAAGTAAACAAATTTAGTAATCAAGTGTAAATAAAACTAAATTATATCTAACAACTAACAAACACATGAATAACATAAGGACAAAGTAAAGAACTCATTAATAATGAAAAGCATACTTTTATTTCACTAATACAAAAATTATAAAAAATGATTATAGCTGAACAAGTAAACAAAAGCAAAAGGAACTATGGGTCAGAATGAAATCACCAAAAGACTCTTTTGTGTTACTCGACAGAATTCCTCAGTCAACTTTGCTATCCACACACTACCACCAAAGTTTGCATCATCCAAACAATATCTTACTCTTATTTTGTAACTCAATAAGATCATAGGGTGTTTCCCAATAGCTACAACACATAGGAGAGTTTTTACACCCAAAAATACATGTTTTCTACATGTAATACCAAGAGAGAGAAAGGGATTCAGAAAGACATGTAAATGTAAAAAATTTGGATAAATGAATGGATAGAATGATAGAGGATAGGATGGTAGTAGAGAGACATAAGTTTCAGATCTTGAGGATGAAGAGAAAAATTTAGAAAAATAAAATAAAATAGAAAAAGATTAAGGCGTCATAATGAAAGTGAAATTTGGTGCAAAAAGGGGTGAATTAAAAAGGGGTTACAGATGGAATTTTTTTTATGAAATTTCATGCAGAGATTAATTCTTGAATTTAGAGTGAAAATATAAGTATGAAAAAATGAAATATCAAAGGGTGGAGAAAGGTTTAGAATAAGGTATGAAAGGGACAAACGAATGCAATGGTTATGGAATGAGTTCTAAGTGAATATTTTGATGGTTGATAAAGGATGGGATGAAAGTTAAGGGGCATGATTTTGAAGAGGAGATGAAGTTTATGAAAAATGAAACCAAAAGATGAAATGAAAGAAGTTATGAAGGAGGAAAAATAACAAGCCTTTCTTACATCTTTTCTCCTTGGGTGTTCCTCCCTTTAGGATGTTCTCCCCTTGTTTTTTATCACTCTATGTTGTCCTTTAGGGTTGAGAACTCCTCTTATTTCTCCCCTCTTTATTTTTTTCTTCTAATCTATGGAGCAAGTGAATGGAGAGGTTAGAATGGGATGAATGATCTCCTATATTTAGATTTTTCGAGTGGAAGCCCTAGGGAATGAAGTGTGGAGATCATCTAGGTCAAAGGAAGGATAGATGGGGGGGATTTAATCAAGGAAAAGATGTTAGAAAGAGGGGAGAGTTGTGGAATCTATGGGGGTAAGGATGTAGGTAAGAAGGAAGGGATAAGGTGGAAAAGAAAGGAAATATGAAAAAATGGGAGCGGGATAAGCTAGTGGTGGAAAGTTGTAATATATGTAAATATTCATTCATAATGAATAAATAAATCATAATTACAAAATCACAATCCATATAGATATTATAACGACACCAACTTCTAAATTCCATTCCAAATAATTTTTCAATTTTATTTTGAATGAAATGTGTATTGGGAATCCTGGATTTTGAGTTCCTTTAAACTTTTGAAAGATACTTAGTTGACCCTCAAAACCTTAACATTTCAAAGATATATGTCGAGATGATTCTGACAACACTAATTTTGCCAGAAACAGAGTTCAAACAAAGAAGTTACAATGTTTTGAATACGGAGGGTATTTTAGTAAAATTAAGTAAGAAAAAAGGGAAAGAAAAGCCTAAAACAGAGAGGTCATTTTGATATTGGCACTCCCATTTTAATTACCTAAAACTCAATGGAAACCCTTTCTCCTCCTCCCATCGACAACCTCCCTTCGTTCAATACACTCGCCAGCAATAGAACTCCCACTGGTGACCTTCCTTTCTCCTGACCACTCCATCCCTCCAATAGCCACAAGGAAACCAGAAAACCCGCTTTGATGATCTCTGATCATTAGGTCCAAAACCCTCCTCTTTGGCATCTTCCCAGTGACTTACAACCTACCTCCTGTGTAGATCTCTCACCATCATGCTCCCTTGGTCCAATCTGCTATTGGCGGGCCCCCTTCACCCTAGTCTCCCACTGATAAAGAATAAAACCCCCTTCTTCTCTGATCTGACTAATCGTGCCTGATAAAACCATGACTGTCTCTCACTTGGATTCCTTTGTCAGTTATCAAAATAGCCATCAGCCACCTGTGCACAAACACACTCTCCTTTCCCTCTATTCTTCTCTCCCCCTCGTCTCCCTCCTCTATTTGGAGATGCATGACTTGTGTACCAGATGACCTCCTCTCACCCATCTTCCTTGGTCCACCAATGACACCTAGCAGGCCTCACACTAGCAAACCCATCTTCGTTTTCCTTTCCTCCCTCACTCCCAATAATGCCCTTCTTCATCATTGGTGATAGAACCTCGGCAACAATGAACAGTCATAAGGAACAATGCATATAGAGATAAAAATGACTCATATTGGTGAACTGAGCCATTCACCACATTCCTCTCTATGTCACAAACAAAACCTCTCAAGCAATTCGATGATCGAGGTTGATTCAATGGAGATACGGATGCAATAGTATTGTACAGCAACGATCTAGCAACTCCATGACCATCCAACAATAATTTGGTGCTCTTAATGATATGTTAGATAGGAATTAATGTGATTATAGGTAAGATCATTAGATATTCTCCAATTTACTATGAATTTCAATTTGAGTATAATGTGCATTTCAAATTATAAAATCCCTAGAAATTTCATGAAAAGTTGAACATGATTTGGATCTTGTAGGTGAGATCTAGTGCCTTAGATTGTTTGATCAACCAATTTAGACTTGTGACCTTCCCCACTTATAGATCTTGACAGTAGTGAACTATCATATTTCTATTAGATACACATACATTGAATCTGTTAATAATCATTATCATGCTATATAACTTGATCTAACTATTTGGATTGACTAGAAACCCAAAATTTAAACACTTATGACTATCATGAGTACATAAACTCTAGATCTGACTATCGAAAGTTGGACCAAGTAGTGAATCAAGATTTTATGGCTCCTAACTTATGAAATTAACTTGCAACCTCGTAGGTTAGAAACTCTAGGTGCTTAAGAGGGGATGTGGATAGCCAATCAATGATCAATAGTGTGGATTTAGTAATCTGGTAACCATTGATCATTCAATTAAAATCAAGAGTTAATGAAACATGACCAGTGCTATGGATGAGTGTGATCACGTTGTTTTGTACCGACCAATGCTAGAGACTAATCTAGGGTAAATTCTAAAGCTTAGAAAATTGAAAGAAAATCTAGATTGTGGATTTAAATGTGTAATTATGTTGTTACAGATGTATGATTGATGCCTAGTGTCTTTGTAAACTGAATAGTTATTCATGTCAATGAATCTGAAGCACTCAAGTAGAGGTATTAAGATGACTATGTTTTGATAAGAATGAATTAATGCAGGTGATGATTTACATGCACTATCTTAAATTTAAAATAGAATTAAAGCATGTGAAACTTAGTTATCATCTTATGATGAATTTTACTTCATCAAAATTGGAAATCAAATGATTGAACTTACACTTGAAATTGTTATTATTGCGTAATTGTAACACTCGAATAAAAGGGTATGAACCACCCCTATTAGACTGGAACTTATACACATATGCCTATATCTAGTGCACCTCTAAATGTTAGAGTCAGTATGCAAACATAGGCTACTATTCAACCAATCTCCCAATTTAGACATTGAGACTGAACCATACATTAAAAACTTGCAGTGCTCCCTCTCTCAGTTGAGTAGTGTAGAAAGTTAACTGAACTTGTAAATTGAATTAGTATATTCATAGTCTTTTCATATTATATCATTGTCATCTTCAATTATCTTTACTAAATATGTGTTTTAACTCTTTCTTATGAATGTATAAAAATGCCATTGAATAACTCCATTTCAACCAGTAGTGTTTAAGAACAAAAGATGATTGTGTGTATGCTTGACGACAAGTTGCAACTAAGTTCTCAAGGATATAGAGGGACTAAAACTAAATAAAAAACATAGTTGCTTCTATAGAAAATTGATGCACTTTTAAGCATGAAAAATGAGCAAACAATGATGCATGTTTATACTAGAATATGGAGACTTTAATTCTTGTTGCTTTGGGTTTAAATTAAGAACATAGTAAGCTAGCTTTCAAGAGGTAAAACACTAGCAAATGT
Organism: Warburgia ugandensis; assembly: GCA_035236585.1. NCBI lineage: Eukaryota > Viridiplantae > Streptophyta > Magnoliopsida > Canellales > Canellaceae > Warburgia > Warburgia ugandensis. The sequence goes on from CP141130.1 coordinate 52,898,572, forward strand.
CAGTGAAGTGGAGGACTATCTTACAGCACAAATTCCAACAAGTGAAATACGAATTTGATGCCTAGGACCATGTCCCATTTGTGTAGTGTTTGGCCACATGAAAAATTCAAACAATGGTGACCATGACCTAAAGGAAAGTGACTTAAAAGTAACTTCATGAGGAGAACTAATAAATAGCTTCACACCCTTAGGCTAAAGGCATTACATGCTAAAGAAAATGAGTGAAGTAATACTATACCTATGGGAATATAAGTCCAAATAAAAGGCATGTTACACTTGGCCCAAAGCATACTAGAAGCATCAACTAATCTACCTAAAACTCCTAAAACCAATTAGTAGATGGTCCTAGTACGTACTTGATTACTTTGATAAGAATAACTTATAATGTGTTTCTGGAAATGGGCATGAACAAGATGCAACATGACATACATGCAAGTTTACTAGTGAATTCTTTAAGATGCATCTCTTGATTGTCGAATAGTTGTAGTTGCTTAGATAAAGCTAAGATGTTTCAATCATGTTTATATGAAGGTAAATGAATGTGTATATACATGTGCTATGAGATGGCTTAATCATGCAATTTAACATTGCTTTACATAAGTAAATAGGAATGTGTGGTGGAATGTGAATGATTATTGCAATGGGTAAGGCTCATCCTAAATTATGATGATGCTTGTAGGAAAGGTACGTAGACATGGCTCTTTTGTGTTGTGCTTAGAACTTTGAAATTACTTAAGATTTATCATTTTCTATGAGATGGCATCAAAACCCGAAACCCTTTTCTGAATTAAGTTATACTTGAGATGGAATATGATTTTCTATTTTGTTTAGATGATTTTAAGGCAAGCACTCGTAGAGTAGATATAAGTCCAGAGAGGTTTTTATTTTGGTGATTTTAGGGCAAGCACTCATAGAGTAGTTGTGAGGCTTGAGAGGTTTTGATTCAGATGATTTTAAGGCAAGTTCTCACAGAGTAGCTATTAGGCCTAAGAGGTTTTAATTTGGATGATTTTAAGGCAAGCACTCACAGAGTAGCTATAAGTCCTGAGAGGTTTTGATTTGATTTAGAGACATGGTTCAGGAGTGTGGGACCTTGTCCAAGAGCTTTGGACATTGTGTGATATGGTGTTGATGTCCAGGAGTGTTGGGTAGTAAGTGATGTGATAGAAGAGAGGTCTCTACTAGTAAGACAGGTGTGCTAGTGTCGTCAAGGTAGGACTTAAAGGGATCACCTTGCACACTAGTGCAGGTACTACATGGTTTCACGAGCATGATTGTAAAAACTTTGATTAGCTTTCTTTATCTGAGCATCTCTATTATCTTCTTCTTTCTCAAGGGTTTATCAATCGTAGTTTTTCATGAGAGCTCATATGTTGTGTAATTCTTGGTTGTTTCCAAAACATTAGTGTAATTATGCTAAGCTTGAACTAATTGTTAAATTTAAGCATTCCTGAGATTATGCATGCTCTAATAAAATCATGTAAACATAGTTTCTTTCTACATTTATGTCCTTAGACAATGATTTTCACCAATGGATTTTGATTCATATATACATATCAACGTATATATGTCGGTTCTTTTAGACTAATGGTGTTTCCAAGGCTTGGCTTATAAATGAATAGGATTAATCGAGCATCATTAGTAGTTATGCACGATCATGTATGAATTTGAAATGCATCATGCTTATAAAGAAAGTAGGTGAGATGGATACATGTGTACATGAATAAGGAATAACATTAAAGTATCATATGTTGTGAATGGAACTGAATGATTATGAGTATGTATGGAAAAAGAGTTCTTGTATGACTAAAGAATCATGAAATGATAGTGATGTAGGATTGCTTAGATATGTACTAAAAAGGAATAATTTATGATACTTTCTTAAAATTTGAAACACATAGTAATATTCAACTAATCTACTTAGGACAAATGAATTGATTTCATAGAATGCATAAATTGAAAACTTACGTTTTTAACTTGAGTGTGTGTTTAAGCTAACATGATTTTGTTTTGATATGACTAATTGCCCATTTACTTCAATTATGTAAATCACAAAAAATGCTAAAATAACAACCTTTTTCCACCTACACAAGCGCAAGGTTGCTGAGAGATTATAATTGTTTGCAATGGCTCAGATTTGAAGAATTAGAATGGAAAGATTAACAAGTTGAGTTGAGGATGTGAAAACAACTGCAAATTGGTAATTATAGAAGATTGGAACATACAGTACCTAAGGAGTTGAGCTAAGGATGTGAAAACAATGAAAATTTATTTGTATTGTCTATTTGGTATTATGCACGCGTGCATTTAATGTGCATATGTCCAAAAAGTAGAGGAAACTCTACCAAATTTTTGGTAGGAATGAGATACTCATTCTATCATATAATCATTATGTTTCTTATAGAAATGACACTTGGGATTCTCAAAAACAATTTTAAATGAATAAAATCTTCTACTACTTTATTTTCAAAATAAACTTTCAAACAAAGGGCCTCACATTTTGAAAAGTATTTAAAAAACATTATAAAAACTTGGGGTATCACAGTTATCATCTTGTGATGGAATTTACTTCATCAAATTGAAAATTGAATGATTAAACGAGGGTTCAGCTAAGAGTTAGTCCCACATTGCTCGAGGAGAGGGATTTGGGCTAGTTATAAGAGTTTAGGAACCTCTAACAGTTGCGACATGTTTTAAAGTCATGAGACACGCTGTGCCAAAGTGGACAATATCACACTATTGGACCCACGGTGTAACAGTTGATATCAAACCTAGGTCCCCTCATAGTGTGTGCCTAGTCAGGTGTGGGAGCACTGGCCATGAAGGGAGAAGGCTTGGTAATAGGCCAAGGGACTAAAGTGGTCATGTGAGGATGCATGTTCCTTAGTGGGGGATGAGAGCTCAACTAAAGAGTTAGTTCCACATCGCCTAAGAAGAGGGATTTGGACTAGTCATAAGAGTTTGGGAACCTCTAACAATTTGATGTGTTTTAAAGTCATGAGGCCCTTCATGCCAAAACAGACAATATCACACTATTGGACCCTAGCTATTACAGAAATGGATAGGAAGGAAGGGTGAAAATCTAGAAAAATAAGTGGGAATGAGAGGGAAAAGAGGTGGGAAGCATGGAATGGTTTTTTGGTTGTGTTGGAGTTTAGAAATCTGAGATGAATGCAAGCCATTATATTGAAATGAGTGGTCATGGTCTTTCCTACTTAGAATATGATTTGAATTTTGAACAAGGGCAAGATGGATAGGGTTTTATATTTGTCTACTCTTTCTTTCCACTGGATCATGTTTCAAGCCTAGGATGGGTAGTTGACTTCTCCTTGAAGTCTCCCAACAATAGGATGTAGTTTAATGCTCCTTTTCTTCTCATTTGTTAGATTGGCATGCCCTAAGGTGAACAACTAGGATTTTAAGAGATTTTCTTAGCTAGCTTGATTTCACTCCTTTTAGTTTTTCTCATCATCCTACCATTTTGGTCTCCATCTAGTGACATTATGGTAAAAACACATTTTGCACCACTTAAAAAGGAAATGGTAGAATGAACTCCTACATAAATGCCCACATCATGGATTCGAGAAATGGCTACAGGATTTGAAAAACGCCTCAAAATAGACAAATGATAAATGATGTAAGTGGAGGGGCCCTTATGTTAAAAGATGTGCGAGAGACCTAGGAATTCTTTTAGATATTCATAGATAATTCCTAGTAATGGGATTATTCAAATAGGAAGAGAGAGAGAAACAACTAACCTCCAAAGTAAGGGGTTTATATGAGATAGGAGCACATACGGATCTGAACAACTATCTTGTTGATTAAGAAAATGCATTGAATGCATATCACCAACCTAGTAACAACCCATATTCTGAGACCTACAATCCTGGAATGGCTAGGCATCCTAAATTTTTTTGGTCGAAGAATAACTACTAGGGGGACCATTTATGAACCCCTACCCAAAATTTTCCTTTGAGAGCTACATTTCCCCTAGCAGTCACTTGGCTTCCAACAGCCTCAACAACTAAAGAAACCATCTTTAAAGGATAGGAATCAGAGCATGCTTGAAAAACAAAATGAAGAAAGAAAAAGGTCTTTGAACCAATTCCAGAATATTAATTCTCAAGCCATAGCCAAGCTATAGATGCATGTTAGCCAATTATTAGTTGAACCACATAATAGAGGAAAGGGTTAGTTCCCTAGTCAACCCACCCCTAGCCCTTAGGGTCAATTTGAGATAAGGTTAAGTTCCCAAAATTAGAATGCTCATGAGCATGCCAAGTCCACAACCATCCTTAGGAGCTATTGTTAGATCTTTAACAAAGTAGGATAGGCTAAGGAAATTATAGTGGAAAAGGAGGCAAACAAAATATAGGAGAAAGATAAAAGAGAGAAAACCCCTATAAAACCTATAATGGAGGCACCCTGTGTTCCCTAATCCCCATTTTCATAGCTATTGAACAACGATAAGAAAGGAACAAATTTTAATGAGATAGTGGAAGTGTTTAAACATGTTCAAATAAAATATTCCATTACTCAATGCTATAAAGGATATTCCTGCTTATGCCAAGTTTCTTAAAGAGCTCTGCACTACAAAGCAAAAGCTTAATGTGCAAAAGAAAGCCTTCTTCATCACGCAAGTGAGCTCTTTAATTTAGAACAAGACCCCACCAAAATTTAGAGATCCATGATGTCCTACAATTTCTTGCATTATAGGTGATCATGTCATAGATAGGGAACTTTTTAATTTAGGGGCTAGTGTTAATCTATTTCCATACTCTATCTATGAGCAATAAGGACTTGGTGAACTTAAACCAACCAATACCACATTGCAATTAGCTGATATATCAATTAAGATTCCACATGGTATGGTTGAGGATGTATTGATACAGGTGGACCATTTTTATTTCCCTGTCGATTCCACTCTCCTAGATACCTATAAGGTACCCAAATACCATAACCTATAGTAGTGCAAAATACTCCTACCCAAGTTTAAATAGAAATTATGCCTAGTATCAATGTTCAAGGATAGAATACCCAACATAGGTATATACTTGTTGTTCACATATACCAAGTAAAGTAGTATATTTTTGTATCCCCTACCAAGCATAGCTTGCTGAGATAGTATAAATAATTGAATGTTTACACTATCTCAAATACGGGGAAGGAGACTTAAGGAAGGAAAGCTTGAAGACTCAGAAGCTGCAAGACTGATCAGAGTATTTCCCATGAAGATTGTGCAATTGGTTATGTACTTTGTAATTTGGACAATGGATTGTAATTGTAATACAGGGTCTACATAAGAGTGAACTATTGGATGATTCTTGGTATTCAATAAAATTTTATTTTATACCAAATATCTATGTATTATGTTCCCTGGGGTGAGACTTGGAGTTTTGTTACAAACAAATTTAAAAGAAAAGAATTTTTGCTACATTGTTTGTGCAATTTTTTTACCATTAAGGGCCCTGCCTTTGAAAAATGTATTACAAAATGTGTTACAAAAACCAAGGTCATTTCATCTGTCACCGATGAGAGAACCCCAGTGACGGTGAACAATTTTAGGGAACAATGCACGTAGAGGTGAAAATGACTCAGATTAGTGATATGAGCCATTCATCGCATTCCTCCTGACGTCACAGACAAAACCCCTTAAGAGATTCGATGATTGGAGCTGATTTGAACGAGATCCTAACACAATAATACTGTACGGCCACATTCGGATAGATCCATGACCATCCAGTGATCATCAGATGTTCTTAGTGATCTATTTGATAGGGTGCAGTCTAACCCTTGACTTTAAAACCTGGACTCTGAGCAATCCAGGAAGAGTTTTGAAAATTCAAGAGTACGCTCGCTATCCTTGGGATGTGAGGAACAAAACCCATATTTCTAATTTTTTATCTAGAAAGATATGACTGTTGAAATTGCCATACTTTTCATTAGAGGTTTGATCGTTTGATCTATAATGATCTAACTTCGTTTTTCCAATCCAAATAGTCTATCTTGAACATTAGGAAGTGTAGATCAAGAACCTGATAAGAGATATAGGATCAAAAGCTCAATTAGAGAAGATTTTTCTAATCTTGATCAATGATCATGATCAATCAAGGATCCAGGTATGGAAATTGATCAAGTTCTATGATCATGATCATTGTATCTTATTCAATTAGATCGTTTAGTGAGAAGTTTCTAATTGATTGTTTGATTTGGGGGGTCCAGGTAAAAATGAGGATTTTACCACCGTGAACGGATGGCAATCAATGCTAGTGGAATTGAAGAACACGTCACAGGAGGTAGGTGAAAATTTAAGACAACATGTCTAAATAATAAGATGCATGTTCTAAACATGATCTTATTTTTGATTTTAGATGTTATGAAACTAAAATGGTATGATTGATGTTTGACATGCTTTAAATTGTAATGATAAAAATAATGTTAATTAAAAGAATTGCATGTTATAATTGATGCTTATGACTTGTACATCATGTGTGTGAATTGTGAAATTATGTTTGTGGTACATGGGTACCATGTTAGTATTGATGATGTATGAGTCTAGGTTAATAGGATACATCCTTGGTGGGAAATCACCAAATAAGTGAAGATGTTATTCTTGTTATGAAACATATGAATAGGCAAATTGCATACTAATATGATTATTTTACATCAGAGCATGGAGGCTTGACAGTTTTATTTTAGATAGGCGTAGGCCTGGGGCTACTATGCTAGGAGAGTTATGAGGGTATGGCCACCTGCTCTCCAAAATTTATTATGTTATGGATACCAAGGACTATGTGTTGCTAAAAGTCGAATGGGTCAATTATGGGAAGGCTGCCATTGTGACAGCCATGGTCCTCTCATACGGACATGGATATTGTGATTTCCACAGTGGCTGGTATAGGTGGATTATTGAGCAGTTATCCGGGTACGTTGTACGGATTCTGACTACATGCATAGTAGTCCTTATATTTGATGCACTATGGTGCTTATATGATGGCATTATGAGATGCCTTATATGATATGGCATGATGATATGCCTTATATTATTTTCCCAGTGGTGGCTGGAGGATTTTGGACCCCGTATGGTCAAGGGCATGATGATTATACCAATATGCCAGCAGAGGCTGGATGTTTATGAACCTCACATGATGAGGGGTATGATTCTGAAACCCAGTATAGTTTAGGAATGTAGATTTGGAGACTTATTGATTATATTCATAATTTTGTATGTCTTTTAACAATTTTCATATATGTGTACATATGCTATATGAATTTGATTGAGGGTGTAGTTTCGTATAAGTTTCAAATGGGTATATGAATGGGTAGAACTGTTATGCAGAGTATGGTTCATGGAATTGGATTAGTTTATTTAGATAACAAATAATAATTAAAGGTGTTTGATAAATCAATGGATTACTTATAATTATGAAACATGTAGATATCTATAATTATGAAACATGTTAATAATTGATTCATCAATGGATTGTTAATAATTATGAAACATGTAGATATTTGGTTTATAAATGGATTATTGAAATGTGAAATATGCATTAAATCCCATTCAATAAAATTGTTATGAAAATGAATATTCTAATTACTATGGAATAATTAATTTATCTTAAGATTTGGCATGCTTCTTAAACTCCCTTACCAAGCATAGCTTGTTGAGATATTGTAAATGTTTAATGTTTACAATATCTCAGATACAGATAGATAGGAGAAGATGTACACAAGAAGAGGAATCAAGCAATCATACTTCTGCACTTAGGTATACATTTTATTAAAGCTTGTGTATTATGTAGTTAGTCATTTGAATTATGATATTGGACATTTAATATAATGTTATAGGGGCTGTACAAGTGAACCGCTGGATGGGTCCTATTTTAAGAAATGAGTTTCAATCTTCTAGAAAACTATATATATGTATGTATCTATGTATAGTATGAGCATAAAGGTGGCATCTGGGTTTTAGGGAAAATGAATTTCAAAGAAAAGTCTTTCGTTGTTTTAGTAATTAAAAATTTAGAGGTGCGCCATCTTTTGAAAGTAAATGTGAAAATTTTTCATGTAAAACTCAAGTTGTCACAGTTGGTGTCAAAACGGTTCATCTAGTCACATGCAGCCCTTTATGTCCAATAAAAAGACTACAATTCAAATATAGGTTACGATCTTATTAGTTGATGTTGTATTATGATAGAATTAGTTAAGTATTAGAGAGAATAGTAAACCATGAGGAGAAGTCCTTAGTATGACAACTAGGATGATGATTTGAGAAATTAGTGATTACATTATAGAATAGTGAACAAGAGAATAAAGTAGTAGAAATAGTTAAGTGAGTGTGATAGAATATCCTTCTTATCTATAAGGTACCCAAATACCATAACTTGCAGTAGTGCAAAATTCTCCTACACAAGTTTAAATAGAAATTACGCCTAGTATTAATGTTCAAGGATAGAATACCCAACATAGGTATATACTTGTTGTTCACATATACCAAGTGAAGTAGTATATTTTTGTATCCCCTACCAAGCATAGCTTGCTGAGATACTGTAAATAATTGAATGTTTACACTATCTCAAATACAGGGAAGGAGACTTAAGGAAGGAAAGCTTGAAGACTCAGAAGCTGCAAGACTGATAAGAGTATTTCCCTTGAAGATTGTGCAATTGGTTATGAACGTTGTAATTTGGATTGTATTTGGACAATGGATTGTAATTGTAATACAGGGTCTGTGTAAGAGTGAACTACTGGATGATTCTTGGTATTCAATAAAATTTTATTTTATACCAAATATCTGTGTATTATGTTCCCTGAGGTGAGACTTGGAGTTTTGTTACAAACGAAGTTAAAAGAAAAGAAATTTCACTGCATTGTTTGCGAAATTTTTTTACCATTAAGGGCCCTGCCTTTGAAAAATGTATTACAAAATGTGTTACAAAAACCAGGGTCGTCTCATCTGTCACTGATGATAGAACCCTGGCGACGGTGAACAGTCTTAGGAAACAATGCACGCAGAGGTGAAAATTGCTCAGATCAATGTTTTGAGCCATTCATCGCATTCCTCTTGACATCACGACAAAACCCCTTAAGAGATTTGATGATTGGGGCTGATCTGAATGAGATCCTAACACAATAATACTATACGGCCACGTTCTGACAGATCCATGACCATCTAGCAATGATCATATGTTCTTAATGATCTATTTGATAGGGCCCAATTTAACCCTTGACCTTCAAACCTGGACTTTGAGCAATCTAGGAGGATTTTTGAAAATTCAATAGTACCCTCGCAATCCTTGGGACATGAGGAACAAAACCCATCTTTCTAATTTTTGATCTAGAAAGATTTGACTGTTGAAATTGCCATACCTTTCATTAGAGGTTAGACGATCTGTGACGATCTAACTTCATTTTTCCAATTGAAATAGTCTATCATGACCATTAGGAAGTGTAGATCAAGAACCTGATAAGAGATTTAGGATCAAAAGCTCAATTAGAGAAGATTTTACCAAGCTTGATCAACGGCCATCATCAATCAAGGATCCAAGTATGGAAATTGATCAAGTTCTATGATCATGATCAATGTATCTTATTCAATTAGATTGTTTAGTTAGAAGTTTCTAATTGATTGTTTGATTTGGGGGATCTAGGTAAAAATGAGGATTTTACCACTGTGAACGGATGGTGATCAGTGCTAGTGGAATTGAAGAACGCGTCTCATGAGGTAGGTGAAAATTTAAGACAGCATGTCTAAATAATAAGATGCATATTCTAAACATGATCTTATTTCTGATTTTAGATGTTATGAAAATAAAATGGTATAATAGATAGTCAACATGCTTTAAATTGTAATGATAAAAATAATGTTAATTAAAAGAATTGCATGTTATAATTGATGCTTATGACTTGTACATCATGTGTGTGAATTGTGAAATTATGTTTATGGTACATGGGTACCATGTTAGTATTGATGATGTATGAGTCTAGGTTTATAGGATACATCCTTGGTGGGTTACCACCAAAGAAGTGAGGATGTTATTCTTGTTATGAAATATATGAACAGTTGAATTGCCTACTATTATGATTATTTTATATCCGAGCATGGAGGCTTGAGGGTTTTGTTTTAGACAAGCATAGGCCTGGGGATGCTATGCTTGGAGAGTTATGAAGGTTTGGCCACCCGCTCTTCAAAATTTATTATATTATGGATACTAAGCATTATGTGTTGCTAACAGTCAGGTGGGGCATTTATGGGAAGGCCGCCACTGTGACTGCCATGGTCCTCCCATACAGATGTGGATATTGTGATTTCCACCAAGGATGGTATAGGTGGATTATTGAGCAGTTATCCGAGCGCACTGTACAGATTTTGACTACACGTGTAGTAGTCCTTATATTTGATGCACTATGGTGCTTATATGATGGCATTATGAGATGTCTTATATGATATGGCATGATGATATGCCTTATATTGTTTTCCCAGTGGTGGCTAGAGAATTGTGGACCTTGTATGGTGAGGGGCATGGGGATTATACTAATATACCCTCAGAGGCTAGATGATTATGAGCCCCACATGATGAGGGGTATGATTATGAAACCCAATATAGTCTGGGAATGTAGATTAGGATACTTATTGATTATATTCATAATTTTGTATGAATTTGAATAATTTCGATATATGTGTACGTATCACATAAGTTTCAAATGGGTATATGAATGGGTAGAACTATTATGCAAAGTATGGTTCATGGAATTTGATTAGTTTATTTAGATAACAAGTAATAATTAAAGATGTTTGATAAATCAATGGATTACTTATAATTATGAAACATGTAGATATCTATAATTATGAAACATGTTAATAATTGATTCATCAATGGATTGTTAATAATTATGAAACATGTAGATATTTGGTTTATAAATGGATTATTGAAATGTGAAATATACAGTAAATCCCATTCAATAAAATTGCTATTAAAATGAATATTCTAAAATGTATCTTAAGATTTAGCATGCTTCTTAAACTCCCCTATCAAGCATAGCTTACTAAGATATTGTAAATGTTTTATGTTTACAATATCTCAGATACAGATAGACAGGAGAAGATGTACACAAGGAGAGGAATCTAGTAACCAAACTTCTGCACTCAGGTATATATTTTATAAAAGCTTTTGTATTGTGTTTTTAGTCATTTGAATTGTGATATTGGACATTTAATATAATATTATAGGGGCTATACAAGTGAACCATTGGATGGGTCCTATTTTGAGAACTGAATTTTTATCTTCTAAAAAACAATATATATGTATTGTGTGAGCATAAAGGTGGCATCCGATTTTTTGGGAAAATAAATTTCAAAGAAAACTCTTCCACTATTTTTGTATTTGAAAATTTAGAGGCCCCATATTTTGAAAACACATGCAAAAAATTTTCAAGTAAAACCTAGGGTGTCACTGTCTTAGTTCCATGTTTTACACATTCTATTGAGTGAATGATTCAACTACTATGCTGTTGGAATTTCTTTTCATGGTTGGTTTTGTTTTATTTCCAGCACAATGCAATTTATGTTCACTTGAATTTTCAAGCACCCAATTAGTTCTTTAGATTGCTTAGTTAATGTTAAAGTAAGATTTCATTCTTTTAAGATTTGGATAGTTGTTGATTAGTTAGGATACAAGTTGTTGCCTTCATTTATGGTAGGAAAGTAGTCTAATAGTGTTGATCTTAATTAGTTTTTTTCATGTTGTGCTAAGAGCGTAGTTGTTAAAGTTTCCTTTTCCATTAGTTTAAGTGCTTTGTTTAGAAGATTGAATGGTTGGGAAATTAGTTATTTAATTCATGTTTCCTTAGGTTAGTTGTTAATTTCATGCTAAGGAAAGTTAAGTTAAGAAAGTTGTTAAAATTGCACTTTAGGAGAATTTTAGAAAGTTCTTACTTTAGGAAGATCTTTAATTTAGGAAAGTGATAGATTTAAAAAGTCTCATCTACGAAATTTTTACATTTTGAAAGTCCATGTTTTAGGTAAGTTTTCAATTCTAGCATGTTTCTAATTTATGCATAATTTCCATTTTCATTTCCATGTTTGATTTCCAAACTTAGATTAGAAGAAACATCTTTTGAATATTTTCTAGGTTAGATAGTTTAAAGTAGGGACAACTAGCATCACATTAGTTCAACTCCTCATAGGATCGACTTCGTGAGCATGCTATATTGCAAATGATTCATGCACTTGTGAGTTTTAATTAAAACAACAACATAAACTATAGTAAATTCCTCATGATTCCTATGAAAAGAACACTACCTATGCATATTAGTTTGTTTATTCTAAGATTGACATTTAAAAACCCTAAATCTAATATATACTTAACCTTGAATATATTTAATTTTTGTAACTTTCATCCTAACCCTAGGTGAAAACCTAGCCACACTTTAATTCTACAAACATTCTGTAAACCATAAATAAAAATAACTACTAAACAATTTCCTAATTAAAATTAATTCCAAAACAAAAAAATCAACCTCTACTAAAACTTAGCAACTAACAAAACTAGCAATAATGGAAAGCAAAAGTAAACAAAGATAATCAAACATACATCTAAAGCAAAAATAAACATTCATTAACTAACTAATAAAATAAAAGAAGTGCTTCCATTAGACTAGAATATAGAGTATTACAAGAATGTATGTACATGAATTTAAAGGAAAGCAAACTAAACTAAAAACCCCAATGGATTGGAGTGCACAATGTAGAAGTCCTTTAAGGTGTCACACAATGAACAACGTTCTATGAGCTTACTCCAAACTAAACTAACTACTACAAGTCTACCTTTGATCAACAACTAATGGGTGCTCCCTTTCTTAATGTGTGAGTCATCAAGGATGGTAGCACTACCCTAGAGCCACAAACCCAATAGAGAAAGATTATTTTATTTTGAAGGGAATGAAATGGAAGCAGAGAGATGAATGTGTGGTAGTTGAGAAGAGAGAGTTCCATGTCACTCACCATGGACAAGGAAAAACCTTTTTACCAAGTTGAAAATAAACTTTACAAAAAACATGACATAAGGTCTCTTTTCACTTGCTTATTTACATTATTTTCTCAGCTATCATGCTTCCATTAGTCTACCTCAGATGAATTTTCTTGAATCCCTCTTTAGAATCTCTTAAAACTGTCCATACTCATCTCCACTCTCTTTCTTAACTACTTCAATATTTCTTCATAAAAATCTTTATTCTTAGCGCATCATCTATTATGTATAGAATAATCAGATCTAGTAACTTTGGATAGTCCTCTTATGCATCAAATCCTAGCCATAAATCATCACAAAAGTCACCAATTGGTTGCTATAGATTTTCCCTTTTCAATTCTCTGAAGTAGATGTTTTTGCTCCTTTTATTTCTCCATGTAATATTTTATTTTATTTTTCTTCTCATTGAAAACATGTCTCCCACTATGGAAAACACATTTTGCTCTCTTTGTTGAGTGAGTGAGAAAGTGAGGGAAAGAAAGTAATCTTCATGCAGACCTTACTTTCTATGTTGTTTTGCTTCAAAAAGTATTTATACATGTGTCTAGATTGTATGTCATTCTACCTGCATTTATAAGTTCCTTTGGGGAGGTGGTTTATGTGCATGCATGAGAAGTTGGTCATCTTGTATTTTGATAATGACAGTCACTTTTGCAAGGATAGGGCTGGTCCAATGCATGTGGGTTTTTTATTATAAATTTGATATGGACACTCTCATTGCATTTTGACCTTCTCCACTTACTAGTTCCTGACATGTGAGTTTGTGGCATTGCACAAATGGGACTTAGCTCTCTTTTAGGATCTCAAATTGCCAAAAATACACAAATCAATCCATTGAGCTCTAATCATGCAAAATATAAAATAAACCCTAATTAGTGACAAACTAAGCAATTCAAAGGTTAAAATGTAATTTCTAGGATTATTAAATATAATAATTATGTATATATCAAATAACCTCAAACTTATATTTTTCCAGTCCTCGAGCAAAACTACAAAAGAGAAAATAAAGACTAAAAAATTATAAAAATCCTAACAACTTCTATAGATGCTATTGTCTACATTTAGCATATGCAGAAAACCTTTAAACCCCTAGGTTACCCTAAGTAGATGAGTTGTAGTCCCATAAGGGTTTCAAGAAATGACACCATAAACATTTCAAAACACATATGGAAGTTCTTGCATTTTTCTTAGATAATTTCCTTTATTCTGTGTGCATTAAATATCTCATTTTATCCTATTAATAAAAAAGAACAATAGTCCAAAATCCTATCCTTATGCTAAGGGCATTCAATTACTATCAAACCTTGGAATGTATGTGTCAATATAGTGAACATATACATAATTGTCAATCTATAAGTAACAATATCTTAAATTACCATCCAAAAGTATGCTTCAAATTCAAATCTCACAAGACATAGTTGACATTCTAAAACAAGTCACTTGAAGTGGGTAAAACTCTTATCAATATGTGTGCAAAATAATTTATATCTAAAGGAAATTATCTTATGTATTTCATATGAAAGTACGTTAACTTAGAAAAAATTGATAAATGGTCTCATGGAAAGGTTACCAAATATTATAAAATGTTACATTTTACTAGAATCCCTCATTCATAGCCACATCCAAGCCATACTTCTCCTAAGATCAAGTTAGGTCTTTCACTAGGTGAAACATAAGGTTTAGGATGCAAGGTTATCAAACAAAGTGGTATATATGTAAATAAAGTGTTCTAAAGAATATTTAAAGGTCTTTTGCTAGTGTATTCGCAATATTCTTTTTACACATGAGTTCATACTCCTTTTCATTGGCTATCTTTTTCGCTTAATTTTAAGGTAGACATTTTTAAATTTTGAATTTTTCTTCTCTGAATAATTTTGATATTCATCTCCTGAACTATATTGTTCATACTAATTCGTCAAGATATTTCTCAAACCATCTGTACATATGTCCAAAATATAATGGGAAATGAATATAATATGAGAATAAGGGATGGGGTACTGGAGAATTGGTTAACATGAAAAGGCTATATATAATATAAAGGTTTAAATGGCTAAATAGCAAAAACTAATATAAGGTAGGCTAAAGAGTCTAGTTTACTGTGGCCTCTATAATTTCGTAGGTTTCAAATGACTCAAATAAGTACATAAACTCAATAGATATATGTTATACTATTAAATGATGTTCCTCAATAGTTGATCAAAATAAAGTATAACAAGACCAACTACAAATTAATTGTAATGCCCGAGCAATTTACACTATTTTTAACGAAAATTGAACATTCTATAGCAAATAAATTGAGTTAAAAGTTTCACGTTATTTAAAATATTAAACAAAATAATTTATGAGGAAACTTAGTACCATTAGCTTGTACTTGAAAATTGAATCCAACGCCTCAAAAATCACCCAAGACGGAGTTCGTATGAAGAAGTTACGGCCATTTAAAGATTAGGGGTAGATCTGGAATTTAAACAGAAAAATGGAAAAGACGAAAAACGTAGGGGGCCGTTTTGATAACGACACCCCCTGTCGTCTTCAACCTCTAGACCCCTTAAGAAACCTGTTTTTCCCTATTTCTCCAGAACACCCCAGGGGAAAGGGCAGCACTGCGATTGAGCGGCACTGCCTTCTCCCCTCTATAAAAAGCCCCATCTCCCCGCTCAAAAACACGAGTTTTTCAGCGTTTTTGGACTGGGTTTCTGGAAAAAATTGGAAACCCATCTTTCTGCATTTTTCGGTAGTGGCTAGGCCCAAGTCAGGCCAGCCATTGCCATTTTTCTCCATGCCCTTTCTCCTTTCCCGTCTGGCAATAGGGTTTTCCCCCTTGTTCGAGTTTTCCAGCAAGCAAGCACACCCACCAGGGAAAAAGGGCGTTCCAAGCTACAGGCAAGCTATTCCTCCACTTTTCCTCTCCGTTTTTCTTCCCCAGGGCCAGATCCATTCTGGATTTGGTCTTTTCCAGCCAGGTTCTTGGCTAGAAAATGCTCCCAAGCCGGTTCATCCGGCCTTGTACAAACCAACTGGTTTTTCCAGCCGGAATTCCTGGATAGAAGACGTTCCCAAGCCGTTCAGATGGCCCTACATGAACAAGGCATCCCAAGGATGCCATGCTTCACCTACGCCTGGGACGGGTTCCAGGTGTACGACAGTGCGTAGACTGTCCCAGGTGGGGCCTTCGGGTGTGCGTGTGACATGGGGCACGGGTCCTAGCTCAACCAGGATGCACGGTGTGCCCTGGGAGCTGAGACGCGCCATGCTACAAGGTGCGTCCGTGCGATGATACACGATGTGTGCATGCAAAATGAGGTCCCTGGCATGGCCTTTGGGTGCGCACGTACATAAGGCGGTCACAGTTCAACCAGGATACACGGGTTTCCTGGGAACTGGGGCACGCAGACCTAATGAGACTTTAAAGTTGGTATTAGAGGATAAATTACAGAGTTTAACTATTGGAAGGTAGATCCACACCATAGGATCTAGCCTGACGAATGAATTAGGTAAGGACCATGGACCTAATAGGCAGATCTAGCGATCTAATGTCTAAATAGAATGAAATTAATAAGGACTCCTTGTATCCATTCATACCCAGGAGTTTATAAATGAGACCCAGGGACGGGTTGAGTGATAAAGGACGTGACTCCAGGAGACTTTGAGATAGGTGCTCTATCGCTACTAGACTTTTTAAAAAGAGCCATGATTGTTTTGAGAATGTATGTTTTAAGTATAAGAATATGACTTGTTTAGCATGACTTAATTCAGCGTACATATGATAAATGCTTTCTGCATAGATATGTTTTGCAAATAATTGCATATACATTATGCATAGATATGTTTTGCAAATAATTGCATATACATTGTGCATAGATATGTTCTGCAAACAAATGCATATATTGTATGATTTGTGACCATTGAGTTTTTGAAAGATTGCATGTCCTTGAGGATTACCAAAAGACGCTAGGTAGGCAGTTATGAGGGACCCAAAGAGGACAGGTTTTGAAAAAGAGGTTTTTGCTTGTTTGATCCGATATGATTTGAGCTGATAAGCTTGTGGGCGCTATGCCGAGAGGTTTGGGTTGGCCTCCAGCCTCTACCACTATTAGGTGGATGGGTACCACGCCCAAAAAGGGCAACGTCCCTACGTCGATTGCATGTGGTACAGGGGGCTACCATTGGTGTCACGGCACTGGGTCGATGTGTCATATGCCCTGTGGAGGCTATGACCGAGTGTCCTCAGGTACCCGGGGACCACACGGTGGCAAGGTCGTGGGCATAGTTGGACCCTATGGTTTGATGATTTACTTGCATTGCATATGGCATGACATGAGGTTGGTCGACCATACCATATATCCTTGAGTTGGATTCAGTGGAGCATCGTATGCATATCATTATGTTTATGATATATGATACTTTCGACTTGGATTATGCTATTCTTTAAGTCGTCAGTATTCTGGTTTGACAGTGGTTTTTAATATCGATATTGAACATGATTGTTCGAACATGCACATGTTTTTAAGAGCAGATGATTTTAAACATAGCATGCATTGCAAAACTAGTAGTGATAGACTCCTACTGAGTATAGTATACACTCACCCTATCCTTAACATTTTTCAGGATGGCTCCACTTACAAATAGAAGACACCTTAGGAGATATTAGTGCTATGAGCAAGTGAATAAACAAAGGAGACAATTATACATGTACGTAAACTCTCAACCCTTTGGACATGTATTTGTATTTATTTACAGTTGGACTGTGTGCTGTGACTGGATAGACCTGGGGAAAAATATTTATGATTTTTGAAGTTTTTCAACAACTACTTTGATTGTTGTGAAAGCAAATGACACTCGAGGTTTTCAAAATGAGTTTAAAACAAAAAAAATTCTGCTGCATTGCATGGTTTTCATAAAACGGTTTTCAAATAGGGATGCATCCCGCCTTAGGAATTAGATATTGCATTTAAAAATGCATTGGAAAACTTGAGTTGTCACATTAATTTCCACTGAAAAACAATTGGTATTTATGTTTAACCCTCATAAAGAAAGAATAGTTTTAATCTCACATAGGTTATAAGTCTCTACTAATTTTTTTAGGAATTCTAAGCTACACTTACTCTTCCACCTAAACTAAGTGTATGTCGTTAACGTGTAACTAAGTGTTTTGAATTTAACTTTTATTGAAAAATTTAGAAAAAGGATAATAAAATGAACTATTTGTATACAAATCTATTAATATGCTACAGTTCAAAGATAACACTAAATATTTAGAAAATTCAATAATTTCAATTCTCATCATTGTATATTAACTTACCAAAAAATGTGAAGAAACATCAATTTTTTGGTAAAACTATGATGTTTATTTAGAAATATCACAAGCACTCATATGTATAGATAGTGCAAGTATAGGGCTATCCCACAAGGACTCAATCTTGCAATTGTATCATTTTAATTTATCTTAACCTAGCCAATATATAATAGATACACACTAACATTATCAACTATGCTAAACAAGAATTAATTAATTAAATTTTAAAATTAAGGGCATTTGGTACCACACTAAAATCATATATATTCAAATTTTAATAATTAATTTTTTCTCATGTTAGTAAAACATTAATTGATCAAGAACATGGAAAATGTGTTCATTACAAATACAAATTTTTATATTTTCTCAACCTTAGTGATTCACCTAATTTAATATATATTTTTAGAGCATAATTTGTATTTCCTACAATCACAAATTATCTGACAATTTATATATACTAAGTCAATTAATATACTATAATTAGTTTCTAAACTATAGAAAATACCTCATAATTTCTATCAAAATAACACTACCTATGTATATTAATTTATTTATCCTAGTATTGATATTTCAAAACCATGAATCTAATATATACTTAAACTTAAATACATCTAATTTCTGTGTTGTTAGATCCTAACCTTAGGTGAAAACTTGGCTACGCATTAATTTTAAAAGAAATTCTCTAAACAATAAATACACATAACTAGGAAACAACTTCTTAGTTAAAATTAATGATTAAACATAAAATTCAACCTAAACTAGTAGTTAACAAATAATAAAACTAGCAATCATGAAAAGTGACAATAAGACAAAAAATCAAACATACATCTAAAGAAAAAACAAACTTGCATTAACTAACTAATGAAATAAAAGATGAACTTCTATGAAACTAGAATTTTAGGTATTACAACAATGTGAATATAAGAATGCAAACTAAAGTAAAAATCCCTTACCAATTGGAGTGCTTGTTGTAAAAGTCCTTCAAAGTGTCATATGACAAACAATATTCTACATGTTTTCTCCAGTCCAAGCTAACTATGACTAATCAGTCTTCGATCAACGACCAATTGAAGCTCCCTTTCTTGATGTGTCCCTCATTAGGAGAGTAGCATCACCCAACAGCCACAAGTGTAATGGAGAAAGATATTCTATTTTGGAGAGAATGAAATGGAAGGAGAGAGAGATGAGTGTATGGTGGTTGAGAAGAGACAAGAGAATAAATATAAGGGAGAGATTTCCCTTCCCACTAGTGTGTCACTCACCATGGAGAAGGAAAAACCTCTTTACAAAAATATAAATTAACCATATAAAAGAAAACATCATACTCATCTCCCAAACATTGAACAGGGCCCCCCAAAGCCTCTAAAAGAGAGAGAGAGAGAGAGAGAGAGAGAGAGAGAGAGAGAGAGAGAGAGACTCTCCTCTTTGCTCCTCTCCCTATGAGTAAAGACATTAAAGCTTCAAAAGAGTGAGAGTATGAGATGTCCTTTGATGTATTTTTAATATATCTACCAGGGCAAGGGACTATTGTAGAATAGTATGTACAAGTGCAAGTCAATCCCATGAGGACTTTAATTTTGAAATTCATGAAATTCTGATTAAAACCTATTTTAAACTAATTTAACCTAGTGATAGGTATAGAATTATTACATACATTACCTCTATATTTAACATGTTTTAACCTTTGTTTTATCATAAAGATCACTAACTAGTGTTATTTTCATATTTTGTAGGATAAGGGTACAATTGTAAAAAAGGAATATTTTTGGCAGTCCAAACCCTAAAGGTTGGATATCTAGAGTTCGAGCATCAACATGGGCCAACCAACTAAATTTAATGAAGTTCAGAAGTCAAAATGTGGAACAGGTGTTATTACTATTTTCAGCACAGTAAGAAACCTTAGAAGCATCGTCGAACCTCATCTGTGCAAAAGAGGCAATAAATATCAAAACATAAGGAGGCAGAACTTCATGCATGTATTCCACCACATTTGAAAAGATTTTAAGTGAAGCTGAAGAGTCATGCACATCAAAGGAAGCATGCATGTGAAGTACACTCAAGCTGAAGCCCACTGGAGACTAAAAAACCTTTCTCTCTCTAGACTTTAGAATGGGGACCACGTACATGTGTACCACAAATTTTTCATACAAATATGAGACATCCCACTTAAATCTATATGGAATACATGCTGGGATGTGCAAGATTGGTATATAAACATAAGGAGGGTGGAGAGAGACAAAAAGGTGGAAATCTACAATCAATTCTCATCCAAGAAATTCAAGAAAGAATGGCTGAGATCAATTCAAATCCAAAACCATCCTAAAGCAACCAATGAGAAGCCATTAGAGTTAGAATTGATCAATGGGAAGAATTCATGCAAGAGAGGGAAGACTGATCCATGATTAGCAAAGAAAATTTCAATGGGCTGCCCACCACTTTTTAAGAAGACCAAAATGATTAAAAGTAAACTTCCAACATGAATCAAACTTTAATCTCATTGAATATCAATTGGATACATGCATATCATTAAATGCTTCAATGACAACCAGGAATAAAGATTATTCATCTTCCCACAGTCAAATCCTAAACATACATGTAATATCCAAGAGAGACCTAAGGGAAACTGTGACGGCCTGGGTTTCATATGATGCAACTTTCATAAAAAGGTGAGATCTCTTGCTTTAGAAATATGAAATGCATGAAAATATTTTGTTTTGGAAAGCAATCTTTTGTATAAAATCCCGAGTGTCAAAACACATTTTCAAATCATATGGCCATGGCATAGTGTTAAATTAACTCTATTCCTAAGAAAGTGTTAGTCACAGCCCTAGCTACAGAGAGTAACTACAATCAAGTAACATTCACTAAAAGATAAGGTAGGGGTTTACTTACTTGTTACTTGTACTTAATTTGGATGTTCTCTGTCACGGGTGTATCCTGTCCTTAAGTGTTTACTTGTATCTGAAAAATATTAAGGATTGGACGAGTATACACTATACTCAGTAGGAGTCTATCAGTACTAGTTTTACAATGCATGCTATGTTTTAAACCATATGTTCTTTAAGCCATGTGCATGTTTGGACACTCATGTTCAATATCAATATTAAAAGCCATTGTCAAAATAGAATACTGACGACTTAAAGAATCACATAATCCTAGTCAAAAGTAACATAGATATTATAAACATATATTATGATATGCATAAGATGCTCAACTGAATCCAACTCATGGATCTATGGTCGACCATACTCATGTCATGCCATATGCATGCAAGTAAATCCTCAAAAACATAGGGCACACTATGCCCACGACTTCAGCGCCGTGTGGTCCCTGGGTACCTAGGGACTCTCAGTCATAGCCTCCAAGGGGCATATGACACTTTGACGGGTGCCGTGACACCTCCAGTGGTAGTCCTCGTTTACCACAACAATCAAAGTGAGGACAAGCCTTTTTGATGTGGTACCCTTTCCACCTATAGTGGTAGAGCCTGGGAGGCCACCCCGAACCTCTTGGCATAGTGCCCACGAGCTTACTAGCCCAAATCATATACTATCAAGTAGGCAAGAACCTATTTTTTTCAAAACATGTCTGTGCATGTATCATGTAGACAAGAATCCTTTTTCAAAACATGTCTATGCATGTAACACATGTCTTGGAAATATATGCGCAATGTATTTTTCATATGCATGCTAAGTTCATTTATGAAATCAATTCATGCTAAACAGGTCATGTGCATAAGGATGTAACATAAGTTTATATGATATACGCATAAAGATAGGACATATAACTTAAAAACATAAAACATGCATTAGAAAAACAACCATGACTCAAAACATCCATTCTCAAAGCATCATGGGTTCTTTTTAAAAGTCTAGTAGCGATAGGACACCTACCTGGTTTGATCGCGCTAGTCCCCTTGTCCTCATACGTTCTTGGACATGGTTTAGGGAAAAAAGGTTAGCTTGGCCTATTTCTATAGGTTCTAGAATAGTTTACCTCACTATTTAGGCATTAAGGGTTCATTCCCACGCCTAAGGGCCTCCTAAGGTCCCTAACTGGCCCTTGGTATAGTTAGGTTTGCCAAGGTTTAGTGGCCCCGCGCCACTATCATGGTTTAAGGGTCATGCTAGCCGTAGATAGGGGCTTGATCAGGTATTTTATGGTTTGGGTATGTCCGCGCCGTCGATACAAACACAACGCCTCTCACGGCACCTCAATCGGAGTCCTAGAACTCAAGTTATGGGTATTTTAGTGTTAAGAATACATAAAAGGCCCAAAACAGACCCTGCATCACCGCTCCCGGGACGCATCTACGTCCTAGTTGAGAGGCGATCAGCCCGCACATGCAGTCGCACACTCCCGGGCATCATCAGGCTACACGTTCCGCTTAAGCTAAATGTGCGACGTCACCATCACAGGACCACACAAGGCAGGCACCCGGGACGCTAAAGCGTCCTGTGTCAGCAGCGCGTGCCCCACAGGACGCGTCTGCCGATGCACCGGGCCTCTGTCCCTTTTCTTGTTTGCGTGCACGTCCATGGACGTGCCCATCGGTTTCCCTTTAACGCACTAGGTGCGTTTTGGTTCTGTGGTGAACTAGGTATGCTCGGGACGCCCTGGTTCGAACCTGTCAAACCAGAACACCCCAAGCACCTGCCCTAGGTCTGTTGTGGCTCCCTAGAGCCCTGTTTTGCATGGTTTCTCATGCAAAAACTTAGGGACATTCAACCTAAGACTGAGGGGGAGATGGGTTTGGAGTTGTTTAAGGCATACCTGGTTCATGGCTGGGTATTTTTCATGGTTTCTCCTCTTGCCTGCAACTCCAAGATTGGTTTTTCCCAGGGTTTTGGGTTGCCATTGGAGGTGCCCAAGAGCTCTATTTATAGAGCTTAAGGAGGGTTCTAGAGGGGGGTTTTCACCACCATAGAATGGTGGTGGAGAAACCTCCAGAATGGCGGTCATTTCCCCCCTGCACACCAACATTCTAGAATGTCAGTGATGGATTATGTTTGGGAAGAAGGGGGTGCCCGTATCAAAACGGGTCCCTGTTTTCTTAGGCCAATTCATTTTAAATTTATTTATAATTTTGCCCTTGAACTTCAAAGGGCCATAACTTGCTCATTTTAACTCCGTTTTGGGTGATTCTAGTCTTGTTGGATTCCTTTTTCCAAGACACACCTAAGGGTACCATTCTAAGGACCAAATTTCTGGGTCTAGTCAGGGTGAACAGTAAAATGACCAAAATACCCTTATCTCAAAAAGTGAACATGGGATTTCAAGGTTACAAAAATGGAGTCATTACAGAATCAATGAGAAAAAATTTTGGAAAGGAAGTAAGAGATGGGCAATGAAATTTAGGAATTCACAAAGTAAGGAATCTAATAACCACACTCTCTTGGCTGTCACTACAAGAGACTTGTAGCTTTTAGATTTAAGGATCTAAGAACTAATTAAAGGAAAAAAACTCAAGGGAAACTAATGAAAAGAAGTATGGAATTCAAGGGAATTAAAAAGAGCACTAAATGGTAAAGAAAATCAATGAAAAGATTAGATTGAAGGTGACTTCCCTTGGCTATGACTTATGGGGAAAACTAACCTTAGACCTTAATCTTTAGGCCAGGAAAAGGAAGAGAATTAAAAAACAATGAGCAACAAAGGAAGTAAAATCAAACAAAATAGAAGTAAGGAGACTAACCAACCTTCAAGGAAGAATCAAACACCCAAGGCAAAGGTTTGAACACTTGAGAAAGCAATGACACAACTTGGAAGGGAATAGTAAACACCCAAAGGAGAATAAAACTCAAAGAATAAGGGAGGAAACAATGAAGTAGGAAATAGATGGATAGAGGAAAATAAGGTGGGAGGATAGTGGGTGCAGGAAAGACTTAAGAAAGTTAAGTGAGATGAAGGATTTTGATTTGTTAAGTGATTTTCTAAGGACTTAACATTGGATGGGTGGTTTGGATGAGAGTTTAAGAAGGTGGAAGAGTTATGAAATGGTAGGACTATTGAATGGAATGTCAAATTCGTGGTAGTATTTGGTGATTAGGTGGAAAGTGATAAAAGGATTGGAAAAAGTAAGAAAAACATAAAAATTGGAAGGCTCTCATCCTATTGGTCCATATTCCAACTTATCCTAATAAGCTTTCCCTTAATTAACTTGAAAATATCCCTTAAATTCTCATGGATAATCTACTTGAATATCCTCCAATCCTAGCCTTCTATTTAGCTTAGCTTGATGGCTTAGATAGCTAACTTTGAAAGTTTCATTGGCAAGGCTTCATGGCTAGCTTTGGAAGCTTCCTTGGATTGACTTCATGGCTCAATTTGGCTTGAATGGTTTCACTTAAATTCCATAGCTTGCCACCTTCTTTCATGGCTTATATGCCTAAGGTGGCTAAAGTGGCTTCCAGACAAAGGTGGTGAAAATGTATGGCTTACTTCATGGGACCACTTTGGCAATCTTTAGCTCCTTTAATTGCATGCATTACTGGTCCATAAGATGTGAAAAACCCTAATTAAATCCTAGAAAAACATGATTAATCACATACCTTGGATTAGCTTCTGGACCTACAAAATATCAAATTTTGCTTCATTAGTTTAATAATCCATACCTAAACATGTAACACATGGGTAACTAATTAGATGCTTTTTATGCAAAATTAAACACTTATCACACCCCCTAACCAGTATTTTGTTAGTCCAAAGAAAAATATGAAAAAATTATTTTTTAAGATATAGATACAGGATGCCACTTTCATAGGTACTCATGAATGCATTTAACACATGCAACAAGCCCTTAAACCCTTAGGTTATCCCTAGCAAACAAGTTAGGCCTTATGAGGGTTTGCATTGAATATACCCACAAAATTCTCAAAATTTTTGTAAAAGTCCTTTATTCATCTGAGAAAATTTTCTTTTATTCAGCTCATCCTAATTCCTAGCTTTAGCTTGTTAATAATGATAAACAAAAAGGTTCAAAATCCTACCCTTACGCTAAAGATATCCCATTATTTTAGTCAACCTTGCAAGATGAGTGTGTGTCCTATAGTTAGTATATAATTATAGTCTCCTAGTCAAATATAACCTAAATTACTATCCAAATATATGCTTTGACTTCAATACTCACAGGATATAGTTGACACTTAGAAAGAAGTCATTCAAAAAGGTGTACATCTCTCATTATTATGTGAGTAGAATGTTGTTCAATAAATCCAAAAGTCTCACATATTTCATGCAGAAGAATGATAACTTAGAAAGAATGATAATGGTCTCATGAAAGGATATCAATTACTAAGATTGTTACACTCTACTAAAGTCCTTATTCATTCATAATCATTTCTAAGCCACACTACTCTTAAGATTAAGTCAAGGCTTCTATTAAGGCAAAATGTAGGCTTAAGTAAGGTCTATCAAAATAATGGATATAAAGGTAAAAATGGTTGTCTAAAAAATATATGAAGGACTTCTATCAGAATCTTCTCAACTTTTCCATTTTTCCTCACAACAGTGAACATTCTTCATTTTCATTGGCTATTTCTTTTCTTTATTTATTTTTAATTGACTTTATATATAGCCTCTTCTTTTTCACCTTTTTTGATGTTCATCTCTTGAATTCTATTGTTCATACTTTTTCTCAAGATGTTCTACATATTTTCAAAACAAGTGGGTGATAGATATATATTAGACGTTTAATATAAGTAAAGGTTATTTGGCTAACAAAGAAAAGGTTGATATTTAAAAGGCTCAAGGGGCTAACTACTAGAAAATAATGTAAGGAAGGCTAAAGGCTCTAGGCTTTATCAAGGATGGCCTCTATCATTTCCTAGATTTCATATGACTTAAGAATGATCATAAACTTAAGAGGTATATGGATAATCTTTTGTGATTTCTTAATAGTTGACCAAGATTAACAATAATGAGACCGACTAAGAACTAGTGTTTGCTGAGGAAAATTTTGAATTTATGTATACCCATAAAAAACTAATGGCTGTAAACTCACTTGGGTTATAAGTCTCCACATATCTTCTTCAGGACCTCTAAGTTATATCTTCTCTTCAACTTAAGCTACATATGGCTATTTTATGCAATTAATTTTCTAAGTTTAAATTTTCATGAGATATTTTAGAAAAAGAATAAAATAGTGAAATAATTGTATATAACTCCTCTAATAAGCTAAAGTTTAAAAGTCATTAGGATATTTAGAAAATTTAATCTCATCTTTATAAAGGAACTTATGAATTTTTTTTCAAAAATTTTCAAAAATGTAAGAAAATGCTTATAAATCTCATTTCTACACCCCCCAACTAGAAGGAAACATTGCCCTCAATGTTTTGAAATATAGGACACCAAATTGATGTATACGTAATGTAGTCTAATGAGAATTTCTAAAAAATTCTTGAGTTGCCTCCAAATAAGTGCTAAGTTTAACATCTTCCACCAGACAAGGCCTACAATTAACCATTATTTCTCCTAGATCTAACTAGTTAAACTAATTGATACTAATTATAATCCTAAGAATGATATGGTAACATTTCACATGCCACCTCAGAATCTCACAGTAGTCTATAAATTTCCTCCACCCTAAAATTTTACGTGGTGGTATCATTATACCATAGTAGATCACCATGATTTTGAATGTTGCAGGACCATATTAATGATCCCCCATTTTTAGTATTTCACAATAGTCAATATAATTCCTCCACCTCAAAAATTGAGTTGGTATTAATACAATGACAATGTGACCTACCTTGAAATTGCAATGTGTTGGGCCATATAGAAGTGAAGGGTCCTCTTCTTGGCCAAATTGAGGGATAACATGGACCATTGTATTCAATTTATGTTTTTCCTCTTTTTCCCTTACATTGTCCTAAAATAGGGTAATAAGCTAACTCTCCTCTTCCCAAAAAGGTTGTTATAGTATTATTAGAGACAAGGACATGGTTTTGCGTAATCACATATTCTATTTTGATGTGTACCCTAAAGTAGGTTGATGTACATCAACTTACTCTTTTTCATCCTATTTTATGGGCATAGGTAAGGTGTTAAATGGGCCTACATGACTATCTTGTAACATTTCAAATAAGGTTTGTAGGTCCCAATTAGGTACATCTTCTACATTTTAAGGCTCAATATGGTTTTCAAGCTCTCTATGGGGATCTACTCTAGCTTGCCATTGAGAAGTGTCCATTAAAGGCATAATATCCAATAGCTTGTTCACCTCCTCAATGGATGTGTCTTCATCAAAGTCATCAAAATAAGAAGGACATGAATTTAGAGGATTTGGATTGGATGTATCTATAGCTTCATTTTCTTTATCAATGGAAGTTACTTCATCATAAATGTAAGGCGCAAAACATGGCTCCAGTAGATATAAATTAGAGCGTTCTAAGGATGGTTGTGGGCTTTATGGCTCATAACTAATTTCCATCCTATTATCAGTAATAAATGGCTCTTCATTATCCCCAATTTGTTTTATTTCCTCAGTCCTTTTTATAAATTCAATGATGTTTCTATCAGTATTTTCAAATATTGATTTCATTTCCTCTTCCCATTTCTCCATCTCTCGTCTCATTTCCACATGCATCTTTTCATTAGTAGTCATGCTTTGTTCTATTATCTCACAGATATGCTCCATATTCTCTTCTAATGATGGTTCTTCATGTTGTAGAAAAAATGAATCATAGGGTTAGCATTGCTGTGGCATTTGGGTATTGAAGAAGGTCTAAGCAGGTTGAAACCATGACGGTTGACCTTGATAATATGAATAATCATGGTAGTGTTGATCAGGGTGGGACCATTGTGTTTCTGCCTGATATTGGTAATCCTAAGACCCTGGTCATTCATGCTACCCAGCCCATCCATTACAATTTGTCCTAGGATAGTAATCATTGCCAGGGTATGTGAATTAATTAGGTACATCCATTAGCGCTTGATAATAACCACTATATTTCGAGCATGTTAGCCATGAAGGAGTCGAATTGGGATTGTTAGAATAGGTATAATTATGGTACTAAGGTTGTGGTGCAGCTTGCCTAGAAGTTATTATCTAAGCAAATGACTTTCCATAATATCTAGCCTATCCATCAATGTATTTTTAAAATCTTTCCCCTACTTAATAGGCTTATGTTCTCAACTTTGTATACAACAAAACAAATCATTCTATACATTGAATGAGTTTTTTTTTTCTTTTTTCTTTTTTAAGTATGAATAAAAAAACCCTAACTATATGAATCTTAAATGCTAGTGCTACGTTAAATGATGCATAATCAAATTCTAGTATCCACTAATCAGGCAGTGTCTTGATTATCTTTGCTTAGTGCATAGGTGGTAGCTTCTTAGACCTAGATCTAGATAGCTCCTCCTCCTATCTGGATTTGACTACTGCTTACCAGTTAGGTTCTAATTGAAAGTGGTTAATACAATCCCCATGTTAGGAGGTGTTTAGACCCTAACCAAAGTCAATGAAAGACATGGGAAGATCACTTAGATTTTAAGACACCCACTATAACCATAGTGCTCAAAAGCCACTAGAGTGACAATAGATCACGTCCTTGTAAAATGGGTCTTGTGAGCTCGATACCCTAAGTCTCTTTCTACTTGATTTTAATTAACATTCAAGGGCTGGGATCATGACATACAAGGATATTGATTAAGTCTTAGGTGGGCTAAGGAGCTGGTGATCAAATCCAATCATTATCATATAAGGGTTCCTATGGGGCCCTTACTATCCTTAATTTCATTCCACATAAAGTTATAAACCTGCAATGCAAAACAAAAGGCAAATTAATGCCTACCTATGTGGTACTTAACAAAGGTTCAGGCACCTTAACTGATGGGACACTATAACCATGCAGCCTATGATTTGGTTATAGTCGACCTCAATCTAACCTTTGTTAAATAGGTGTGCAACTAATGCAACAATCCTAAGAAAAGATGTAATAATTAAAGTGAATGGTCCTAATCTATATGAATTATATTAACATCCTAAAGCAAATTATAGTAAATGTAAAATATCCTAAAAATTAAAATTTGAGTGAGAACTACTCACAATAGGGGTCTGATGACGATCAAGTGTAGGCCATCATAACCCACACTTGCCTTGTATTATTACAACCTATTTAAAATTAAATAATAAAAAAATTACAATTTACAATGGACCTAACTATAAGTTTCACTCAATCCTACACTAAAAAAGCAATAAAACCTAATCTAAGATGATAAAGCCATGGCCCACAAGATCGCTACTGGTCCTTTGCCAATTTTCCTAGCACAAAAATCAAAGAAATACAATTAATATGAGGAAAATAGCAACAAATGCAAAAAGTATGCAAAATTTATGTGAAAACCCTAATCTAATTCACCATAAACCTAGACTAGAGGAAAAATAACCTAAAGTATGGAACACTACACAAATTGTCACAACTTCCTAACAACAGCGCCAAAAACTCATTATTGTTTTAAATAAAACTCATAAGGGAACAAATTGTTTGCAATATAGCACACTAGTGAGGTTGATCCCACGATTGATGATAGTGGTCCCTACTTTAAATTATCTAACCTAGTCAAATTCAAGTGACTTTTAACCTAAAATAAAAATGGAAAATAAAAACTATGCAAAAACAAGAAAATGCTAAATTAAAAACTTTCCTAAAACATTCTTTGTAAAATTAAAACTTTTCTAAATTAAAAATTTTCTAAAATTAAAACTTCCTAAAAACTAAAGTTTGAAATAATTGAAACTATCCTAATATTTAACTAAACCTAAACCATGAAGGATTACCATGAACTAAACAAAACATGATATGCATGCAAATATGAGAGTTATGCATGAAAGTGCATGTATGAATCATGGAAAAGTGCACATAAATTAAGGTATAAACTAATCTAGCATGGACTCTTAACTAAAGTATGAAACTTTAATAAAAGTAAACAAATATCTAAGGGTACCTAGATGAAAAATTAAGAGATGAATTATGCATGGAGTGTAGCATGAAGAACTCAATTAAATAGCCATGAAAAACAAAATTCAAATCATGTAAAGCATTCATGAAAGTAAACTTCCAACATGAATCAAACATTAATCTCATTGAATATCAATTGGATACAAATGTTCCACATATCATTAAATGCTTCAATCACAACCAAAAATAAAGATTATTATCTTTGCAGACTCAATTCCTAGTCATGCATGTAATATTCAAGAGAGATCTAAGGGAAACAAGGAGGAAAATTGGGAAAGGAAGTAAGAGATGGGCAAACAAATTTAGCAAGGAACTTGATCTAATAACCACACTCTCTTAGATATCAATACAAGAGAGTTGTAGCTTTTAGATTCAAGTATCTAAGAACTAATTATAGGCAAACACTCAAGGGAAACTAATGAAAACAAGGCTGGAATTCAAGGGAACTAAGAGGAGAACTAAATGGCAATGAAAAGAAAAGATAAGATTAGATTGAAGGTGACTTCCCTTGGTTGTAACTTAAAGGGAAAACCAACCTCAGACCTTAATCATTAGGCAAGGAGAAGTACGAGAATTAAAAAACAACAATGAGAAACAAAGGAAGTAAAATCAAACAAAAGAAAAGCAAGGCGACTAACCAACCTTCAAGGAAGAATCAAACACCCAATGCATAGGTTTGAACACTTGAGGAAGCAATAATACACCTTGGAAGGGAATAATAACAGCTACATAAAGGAGAATAAAACTCAAAGAAAAAGGGAGGAAACAATGAAGTAGGAAGAGAACATCCTCCTCCCTTTTGGAGGAGGCATCTTTTTCCTTAGAAAAAAGAAGTCCCCTAACTTATGTTTTTTACTGAATTTTATATTTTCCTCCTATTTTTCCTAGGGTGTGCTATTAATAAGGTGTGGTAGAGATGAAATCAAGCTATTTGGAAGGTTAGGATAGGGGGAAAGATAGGGCTTTCAAATAGGAAACAAGGGTGTGAGGTAGCTGCCATATTGAGTTGGAGTAGGTAGGAGATGCCTCTTTTATAGGAAGGACGTCTCCCCCCATCAAAAATCATGGAAGCCCTCCAAATTAGGAAGGCAGGTGAGGTAATAAGGTAGGAGAGAGATGGGCAGATGAAAGTGGAGGGTAGGAAAGACTTAAGAAAGTGAGGTGAGATGGAGGATTTTGATTGGTTAAGTGATTTCCTAAGGACTTGGGATTGGTTGGGTGGTGTGGGTGGGAGTTTAAGAAGGTGGAAGAATTATGGAATGGTAGTACTCTTGAATGGAAAGTCAAATTCATGGTGGTATTTGGTGATGAGATAGAAAGTGATAAAAAGATGGGAAAAAGTAAGAAAAACATCAAAATTGGAAGGCTCTCATCCTATTGGTCCATATACCAACTTATCCTGATAAGATTTTCTTAATTAACTTCAACATATCCCTTAAAATATCATGGATAAGCCACTTGAATCTCCTCCAATCCTACCCTTCCATTTATCTTAGCTTGATGGCTTAGATGTGTAACTTTGAAGGCTCCATTGGCTAGGATTCACGGCTGGCTTTGGAAGCTTCCTTGGCTTGAATTCATGGCTCAGATCCACTAGCTTGATGGCTTGAATGGTTTGGCTTGAATTCCTTATCTTGCCACCTTCTTTCATGGCTTATATGCCTCAGGTGGCTTAAGTGACTTCCACGCAAAGGTGGTGAGAATGCATGACTTACTTCATGGGTCCACCTTAGCCATCTTTAGCTCCTTTAATCACATCCTTTATTGATCCACAAGATGATCTTGACCTTTGGTTTCATGTTGAAGTGATGATTTTTTGGCTTTAACTCAATCTTTTGATCTTCATCTTCAATTTTGATCCTATTGATATCGGCTATTAGATCACCATCTTACATTGAATAAAAAGTGAAAATCGTTAATTAAATCCTAGAAAAAATGATTAATCACATACTTAGCTTGGATTAACTTTTGGACCTACAAAATATCAAAATTTTCTTCATTAGGTAAAAAATGTAAGTGTTACGAATTTGGGTCTAAAAACCTTAATTTACCTTATAAGTTGTAACACATGGGTAACTAATTGGGTGGTTTTTATGAAAAATTAAACACTTATCATTCATCATCCCTATGTTGAAAATTGACAATTTCACTATGAAGGGCATTTGTTTTGTGAATAAGAAAGATCTTATTCAAGAACTTCTTAGACAATTGGTCACATGTGGCTTTATATTTAAGTCAAAATGTGAATAGCCTAAACCTAATAGAATCATCTGAAAATTTTCAAAACCGAAATGTAGCCCAAATGTCAAGGAACTCCTTGATATGTAGGTAAGGGTCTTCTTGATTTTGACCATAAAAGGTAGGGAGTAACTAGATGACTCCCAACTTTAACTCAAAGTGGTTTGCGTTTGTAGTAGGTAAAGGTATGCAGGATGGGGTTTTGAGTTGTAGAGGCACATAAAAATCTCCAATGGCCTTGCCTTAGAATTCTGCTGGTAATTCAGCCATGGGGATAAAAACTTGGTTTCTATCCCCTATCTAAGGTTGCATTCAAACTTTAGGTTGAATGGTCCCAAGTCTAGGTTCTAAGATTGACACCCTTGCATAAACCATCCTACTCTAAATGCCCAATCAAAACTTAATAATCACTAATCGAGCAGTGTCTTAATTATCTTTTGTTAGTGCATAGGTGGTAGCTTCTTAAACCTAGATTTAGATAGCTCCTCCTTTTGTCCAGCTTTGACTACTACTTACCAGTTAGTTTCTGCTCAAAAGTGGTTAATACAATTCTCGTGTTAGGAGGTGTTTAGACCTCAAATAATATTAATAGAAGGCATGGGAAAATCACTTGGATTTTTTATACCCACTATAACCATACTGTTGAGAACCCACTAGAGTGACAATATATCAAGTCCTTCTAAAAGGATGTTATGAGTTCCATACCCTATCTCTTCCTACTTGATTTTAAATTAACATTCAAGGGATGGGATTGTAACATGCAAGGATGTTGATTGA
The DNA here is from genome assembly GCA_035236585.1 of Warburgia ugandensis. Lineage (NCBI taxonomy): Eukaryota > Viridiplantae > Streptophyta > Magnoliopsida > Canellales > Canellaceae > Warburgia > Warburgia ugandensis. The sequence goes on from CP141130.1 coordinate 52,931,874, forward strand.
TTCCTAGGTGAGCCAAGGAGTTGATGATGAAATCTAGTCCTTATCTCATAAGTGTTCCTATGAGGCCCTTACTAGCATTAATTCCATTCTACCATAAAGTAATTAACTATGCATTGCAAAATAAAAGCAAACTAATGCTTACCTGTATGCTACTGAACAAAGGAGGCATCTTAATAGACAGGACACTATAACCGTGCAGCCTATGATTTGGTTATACCTGAGCTCAGGCTAACCTTTATTAAATAGGTGCACAACTACTACAATAATCATAAGTATTATGCGAAAATTATCAATGTATGACCCTATTCTATATGAATTTTACTACCATCCAAATGAAAATTTATATTAAAGGCAATTTATCCTAGGAAATTAAAATTTGGGTGAGGATTGCTCATAGTGAAGGGTCTAATAATGATCAAGTGTGGGCCACCATACGCCATACTTTCCTTGTATTATTACAACCCATTTAAATTGAATAATAAAGAAGTTAAAATTTCAAATGTGCCTCACTACAAGTTCCACTCAAATCCTAATCTAGAAAAGCAATAAAAACCCTATTCTATGATGATGAAGTTGTGGCCCACAAAATTGCCGCCACTCCATTGTCGAATTCCCTAGCACAAAAATCAAATAAATATGGTCAATATGAGGAAAATAGAAAATATATGGAAAAATAGAGCAAAAACTATAATCTAATGTACCCTAAACTTAGACAAGGGAAAATAATTTAATGTATGGAACACTAGACAAAATGTTGCAACTCCTCAACAATGGTGCCAAAAACATGTTGTTATTTTAAATACAACTAGCAAGTGCATGAATCATTCGCAATATAGCACACTAGAGAGGTTGATTCCTTGAGGAGTTGAACTAATGTCATGTTAGTGGTCTCTACTTTAAACTATCTAACCTAACCAAAATCCAAGAGATATTTCTTCTAATCTAAGTATGAAAATCAAACATGGAAATGAAAATGGAAATTATGCATAAATTAGAGACATGTTAAAATTAAAAAATTTCTTAAAACATGCACTTTCAATAAGTAAAACATTCTTAAATGAGACTTTCTAAATCTATGAATTTCCTAAATTAAAACCTTCCCAAAGTAAGATCTTTTTGAAATTCAAAACAACTTTCCTAAAGTGAACTTTTCTAAAGTGCAATTTTAATAACTCTCTAAACTTAACTTTCCCAAGCATGAAATTAACAACTAACCTATGGAAACATGCATGAAAAAACTAATTTCCTAATAATTAAATCTTCTAAATAAAGCACTAAAACTTATAGAAAAGGAAACTTTAACAACTGCACTCTTAGCACAACATGCAAACAAATTAATTAAGCTCAACACTACTAACTAATTTCCTGTCATAAATGAAGGAACCAACTTGAATTTTAACTAATGAACAGCCTTACAAATCCTAAAGAATGAAATCTTACTTCAACATTAACTAAGCAATCTAAAGAACTAATTGGGTGCTTGAAAAATCAAGTGAACATAAAGTGCATGGTGCTGGAAATTAAACAAAACTGACCATGAAAGGAAATTTTAGTAGCATAGTGGTTGAATCATTCACTTAATAGAATGTTTAAAAGATGGAATTGATACTCTCTAATGTAAGAAAACATTCAAGGATGTAAAGTATTAGATATTGGACATCAACATGAATTGAAAACTCGATCAAACATTATTGAATTACAATAAAATCCATTAACATAAGGTTCCCATACATGTAATCTAAATTTGAAATTAAAATCCTATTACAAATGAAGTCCACTTGATCTTAACACACCCACAACTACAAGTGAATAAATTTTCAATTGCTCCAACTATCAATCATGGATAAGCATACTTAATTCAAGGGAGATTCTAATGAATAACAAGTAAAAGCTCTAAGAGAACAAGGCTAGAGTTCAAGGAAACTAAAAAGAGAAGTCAAGGTAACAAAAGCAAAGGGAAAAACTAGATTCAAGATGGCTTCATACCTTAGGAAGAGAGTAGCACCCAAAGGAGATCTAAGGAAATAAGCAAAAGAGTTGAGAGAAGGTGCTTAGGAAGAGGATGTCTCCTTCTATGGAGGAGGCGTCTTTTTCCTAGTGTAAAGGTCTCTTGTCCTTTAGTTTGGTGTTATTTCCAAAGTTTTTCTCATAAATTTCCTGCAGTATCCTAATAAGAATGTGTGGTGGGGTTGAAATCAGTTTGTTTTGGAGGGTTAAGATTGTGGGTAGCTTAAGGTTTCAAAAGAGGAAAGTGGCTTCCCTTTGAAGGTGAAGGAGGAAGAGGTTCCCACCTTGTACGAGGAGGCATTCCCCTCGGAAGAAAATGTTAGAATACCTTAAAAAATAGAAAATTAGGTGGGTGATGAGGTAAGAAAGAGATGGGGGAAAGTAAATAAGCTGGGAGGAAAGTGGGGTGTAGGAAAAACTTAAGAATGTGAGGTGAGATGGAAATATTTTTATTGTTTAAGTGATTTCTTAAGGACTTGGGATTGGTTGGGTGGTTAGGATGGGAATTAAAGAAGGTGGTGGAGTCTTGTAATGGTATGACTCTATGGAAAGTCAAATTCATGGTGCTACTTGGTGATGAGGTGGAAAGTGATAAAAAGGTGTGCAAAATATGAAAAATACAAGGGTCTCTTCCTATTGGTCCACATGTCAACTTATCCTAATGATTTTTTCCTTAATTTCCTTAAAATATCCCTTAGAATCTCATGCTTAATACTCTTGATTTTTCTTAAATCCTAGCCTTCTATTTAGCTTAGCTTAATGGCTTTGATGACTAACTTTGAGGGCTCCATTGACTAGGCTTCATGGTTGGTTTAGGTGGTTCTCTTAACTTGGAATCATAGCTCCATCTCTTAGCTTGAGTGGCCTGAATGGTTTGGCTTGGATTCCTTAGCTGGCCACCTTGTCTCATGGCTTATATGGCCAAGGTTGCTTACATACAACCCATGTAAAGGTGGTGAAAGTGCACAGCTTACTTCATGGGTCTATTTTGGCCATCTTTAGCTCCTTTATTTGCATTCATTGCTAGTCCACAAGATGATCTTGCCTTTGGTTCCATGTTGGGTTAATGATTTTGAGGCTTTGACTCGATCTTGTGATCTTCATCTTCAATGTGCATCTCGATCGATCTTGGTTGTTGGATCATCATCTCTCTTCCTATAAAAGATAAAAAATTTAAATTAAATCTTAGAAAAATATGATTAATCACATATATACATTGGACTAGCTTTTGGACATACAAAATAATAAATTATCGCTTCATTAGGTAAAAAATGCATGTGTTACAAATTTTGTCTAAAAACCCTAATTTATCCCTATAAGTTGTAACACTTGGGTAACTAATTAGTGTTTTTCATACAAAATTAAACACTTGTTAGTTTAAAAACTAATTATAGTATTTTAATCAACTTAGTATATTTAAATTCTCAAAAAAAATTGATTGTACAAAATATAAGTCAAACTCTGCAAATATATATTAAGTTAGGATAATCACTAAGGTTGAGAAAATATAAAAATTTGAATTTTTAATGAAGAAATTTTCCATGTTTTTAATTGATTGATGTTTTACTCACATGAGTAAAAAGTAAATTTAAAATACTTACTTTTGAATATAGATTTTAGTGAGGTGAAATTTGATACCTTAGATTTTATAATTTAATATATTAATTCTTGTTTAGCATAGTTGATACCTTTAGTGTTTATCTCTCATTTTTTGTTACATTAAAATAATATAAAATAGATTTAAATTAAAATTTCAAGATTGAGTCCTCGTGGCTCAACCTGTACTTGCACTATCTATATACCAATATATTCATGCCGTTGTAGTATTTTGAAATAAATATCATTTGTTTGTTAAATTTTTTTATTTTTCTTTAGGTTTTGTAGTAAGTTACTTTATAAGGATGAAAGTTAAAATATATATATATATATAAATTAAATATTTAGTGTTGTCTTTAGACTTTAGTATATTAATAGATTTGTAATCAGTTATTCATTTTCTTATCCTTTTTCTAAAGTTCTCCATGAAAGTTGAACTTAGAACACTTAATTGCCCATTAACCACATATACATAGTTTATGTTAAAGAGTAACTATAGCTTAGAGAACTTGAAGAAAATTAGCAGGGACTTATAACTTATGTGAGATTCAAGCCATTATTTCTTGTGAGGGCTGTACATAAATACCAATTTTTCTTCAATGGGGAATTAATTCAAAATTGGTCTCATTATAATTTGTTTTGATTAACTATTGAGAATCATCATTTAATACTATATCATATATCTCTTAGGTTTATGGACATATTTGAGTCATATGAAACCGAAGAAATGATAGAGGCTATTCTTGATTAACCTAGGGCCTTTAGCCTATCCTATGTTATTTTTCACTAGTTATGCCTATGTGTTATAGCCTTTTCATATTAGCCAATTCAGCAGTACCCATATTTTAACACTATAATGTATCATTTCCCAATATGTTTTGAAAAATATCTTTATGAATTAGTATGAAAAATATAGTTTAGGAGGTGAACATTAAAATTCTTTAATGAAGAAAAATGGCTATGTTCAAAGTCAAGTGAAAAAGAAAGCTAATGAAAAGGAGAATGTTCACTTCATGCGTGATTAGAATATTGCGAATACACTAGTAGATGACAATTACATATTCTTTAGAATATTTTGTTTATCCTTATACTACTTTCTTTGATAACCTTGTCCTAAGCTTTATCATTCTAGTGAAAGATCTAACTGGTTCTTGAAACAAGTACAGCTTGTATATAGTTATGAATGAGTAGGGATTCTGGAAAAGTGTAAAGTTTTTTAATAATTGACATCCCTTCCATGAGACCATGTATTAGTTTTTTCTAAGTTACCATTCTTCCATATGAAGTATGTGAGATAATTTTCCTTTGATATACGTTATTTCCCTCACATGTTGATGAGACTTTTACCCACTTCTTAGTGACTCCTTTCAGAGTGTTAACTATATCTTATGAGATTTGAAGTCAAAGCATACTTTTCGATGGTAATTTAGGTTATAGTTACTTAGAGACTAAGAATTGTGTATATGTTGGCTATATTGACACACATTTGAAGGTTTTATTAGTAATGGAATATCTTTAGCATAAGGGTAGTAGTTTGGATTATTATTCATTTTCATTAACATGATAAAAAGTGATACGTAATGTACATTGAATAGAAGAAAATTCTCTACGATGAATAAAGGAACTTCTGTATGTGTTTTTGAAATGTTTATCGGTATCATTTCTAGAAACTCTTAAGTGACTATAACTCATCCACTAGGCATAATGTAGGGGTTTAAAGGCTTTGTATATATTCTAAATGTAGACAATATTACCTTTGAAAAGTGGTCAGGGCTTTTACATTAAGTCTGGGGGTATTTGATATATACAAAATTATTACATTTAATATTCCTAGAAATCATATTTTTGATCCTTGACTTACTTAGTTTATTGCTAATTAGGGTTTATTTTACATTTTACAGGTTGAGGATTCAACAGAGCTATTCCTGTATTTTTAGCAATTTGATACCCTAAAAGAGAGTGAACTCCTCGTTCAAGTACTGTCATGGACTCACATGCAAGGAACCAAGAAGTGAAGCAGTTCAAAATGCTTTGGGGGTGTCCTAATCAAATTTAAAGCAACAAGAAACCCCATACTTGCAACCAACCTTATCCATGCAAAAGTGACTTTAATTATTAAAATGCAAGGTGGCCAACTTCTCATGCATGTACACAAATCACCACCCCAAGGGAGCTTTGCAGGAAGCTAGAATGACATACATTGGAGTCATAGATCTTTTTTGAAGCAAAACAACATAAAAAGTAGGGGCCTTCATGAAGATTATTTTCTTTATCTCACTCACTCAACAAAAGAGTAGACCCCACGTCGAGAAAATGTGTTTTCCATAGTGGGAGCCATGTTTCCAATATGTAGGAGACATTTCTTCCATGAGAAAAAGGGGAATATTACATGGTGAGAAAAAAGGAGCAAAAACATCTACTTTAGAGAATGCAAGAAAGGGAAAATTTGCAGCCCTGGATTGATGTGTTTTGTGATGATTTAATGACCATGATTTGATGCATATTAGGGCCATCCTAAGTTACTAGATTTGAATATCCTATACATAGAAAATTATCAACAAAGCATAAAGGTTTCTAGGAATAAATATTGAGGTAGTTGGGAAAGAGGGAAAGGGGGGATGAATGTGGACAGTTTTAAGACATTCTGAGGGATTCAAGGAAAACCTTTTGAGGTAGACCAATGGGAGCATGGAAGAGGAGGAAATTATCTAAATAAGAAAGAGGAAAGAGAACTACAAGGAAGTGGAGGAAATCCCTTTATGTGTGTGTGTGTGTGTGTGTGTGTGTGTGTGTATACAGAGGAGGACATCTCACTCAACATCTTTACTTATAAGGAGAGGAGCATAGAGGAGAGGATCTCTCTTTCTCTCTCTCTCTCTCTCTCTCTCTCTCTCTCTCTCTCTCTCTCTCTCTCTCTCTCTCTCTCTCTCTCTCTCTCTCTTCGAGGTTTTAAGCATGGCTGCTCACCATTTTGGGGAGGAGTGTGGTGTATTCTTTGGTATAGTATATTTTCAATTTAGTAAAGAGGTTTTCCTTATCCATGGTGAGTAGCACACTAGTGGGAAGGTAACTCTCTTTCTTATGTTTCATTCTGATCTCTTCTGAACTACCACACACTCATCTCTCTCTCTCTCTCTCTCTCTCTCTCTCTCCAACACATAGGGGAGTTTTAGTTTAGTTTTGCTTTCTTTTAAATTCATTTTTTAGCATTCTTGTTATACTCTAAATTTTAGTTTAATGGATTTTTATTTTTTAGATGTATTTTTTATTTTTTGTGTTTTACTTTTGCTTTCCATTATTACTAGTTTTGTTATTTACTAAGTATTAGTTTAGGTTCAATTTTATGCTTTAGCATTAATTTTCATCAGGAAGTTATTTAGTTGTTATTTTTATTTATTTTGTAGAGAATGCTTGTAGAATTAAAGTGTAGATAAGTTTCACCTAGGATTTGGATCAAACAATATATAAATTAGACATATTCATGTTTAAGTATATATTAAACTTAGGGTTTTGAAATATGAATCTTAAGATAAAGAAATTAGTGTGTGTTTGTATACATACATACATACATACATACATACATACATACATACATACATACATACATACATACATACATACATACATACATATAGTTAGTGTTCTTTCCATAGGAATGATGAGATATTTCTTATAGTTTAGAAATAATTGTAGTATATTAATTAACTTAGTATGTATAAATTTTGTAATAATTTGTGATTGTAAGAAATTCAAGTTATGTTCTAAAAATATATATTAAGTGAGGTGAATCACTAAGTTTGACAAAATATAAAAATTAAAATTTTAACAAACACATTTTCCATGTTTTTAATCCATTGATGTTTTACTAACATGAGTAAAAATTAAATAAAAAATACTTATTGTGAATATACGTGATTTTAGTATGGTGGAATCTAATACCTTAGATTTTATAATTTGATTTATTCATTTTGGTTTAGCTTAGATGATAGTTGGAGTGTTTTTCTCTCACTTATTGGCTAGGTTAAAATAAATTACATGGATTTCAATTAAGATTTCAAAATTCAAAGATTGAATCCTCATGGGATTGACCCATACTTGCACTATCTATACTCCAATAGATCCATGTTCTTGTGGTATTTTGAAATAAACATCATGTTTTTGGACCCTTTGCTAGGGACTCACAACAAAGTTTTGATTGAATCTAGGTTCAATTATTTCACCACTAGTCATAGTTTAGGAATTACATGCATATATATTTTAGGCATTTTTGGGTGCAATTTTGCATAATTCGTGATTTATTAACACTCACAATTATTTCTATTTTTGTGAAAATTTAGCAAAGGATTTGGAGGAGTCCTTCCATTAGGTTAATTATTTTTTTGTGAATTTTATTATGAGTGAATTGTAGTGAGGTCACATTGTATTTTATTTTATTGCAATTCATTAAAAAAAAAAAAAAGGGTTGTAATAATACGGGTCATGGGTGAACCATTCTACCTTGAAAGAGGAGGTGGTTTGTACATGGTTTCACCCTTGTTGGAGAAGAATATTTTCTAGGAACACACTTGTAAGCATTCTTAACTCCTTACATTTCCTAGATTAGGACTTGCATGGTTAAACTAGTTTTACATATTTGTATGGTAGTTTAATTTCATATAGTTTGCATGCATAATTAACTATTGCATTTTAATTAGGATTGTTTCATTAGTGGCACTTGCTTAACAACAAATAGGTTAAGCCCTACTATAACCAGTAGACATAGCTTGTCTAGGTTATAGTGTCCCATCTATTAAGGCCTAGACCCTTTGGTAGGTGGCATATATGTAGTTGCATTAGTTTACTACATTTTCTTGCATGGTTAGGAGATATTTATTGCTTTAAGGTGATTAAATGATTGGTCAAACTACTATGGGAATGAAAAATCAATTAGTAAGGGTAAGAACCCCACAAGATTGAGGGTAGATTTCATCACTACCTCCTAGCCCACCTAGGTTAATCATAACCTAACGTGCACCCTAACCTTCTACAAGTTAATTTAAAAACAATTAGAAGAGACCCATAGTGGCCCATGAGCTCATAGCCCTCTTGGAAGTAGTTGAATTACTGTCATTCTTGTGGCATTGAGCTAGATCACTACATTTGTTTTTAAATGACTAGCTCTACCAACACACTCAATGACTAAAATTGCCTATGAGTAATTGAGGATGGTGTGAAACAGCTGATTAAATTAGGATTTAACTAGTAAGTAGTAAGATAAGTTTGAAAGAGAGGAGGAACTACTTCAATTAGTATTAATCTGAAAGTCACTCCCCTTAAAGTAATTTACGATATATAAAAATTTTCAACTTGTTCATGTTAGGGATAGATTATTGTTTGTCCTATGCAAACCTGCATCATTAGGAATTTAGGATGCTTCATTTAGCTTAGGTTTCCTTTGTCTAGTTAAAAGAGAGAGAGAGAGACAGAAAGAGAGCACTCTTTCATTGTATATGAAAAATATCTTTCTTTGTATACAAAGTAAAGTAAAAGAATAAAGACATTGCACCAATTGTTGGTGTATGCATGGTCATCGATCTTAGAACCTAATTTAGCACCTTTAGATACTAAGATAGAAGGGACTATTAGGCAAGCATTAAGAAATCATCTTAATTTAGATAACCCTACAATGGAGAATGAAGTGGTAGAAATTAAGGTTCTTAGAGATTACTCGGCTTCAGTTCAAGGAAATGCACCTTCATGCATAGTGTTGCCTGCAACTACTATAGAACATTACGAGTTGAAATCAAGAGTCATTAAACTTTTTCCTACATTTTATTGTGTAGATGAAGAGGACCCTTATCATCATGTCAAGGAATTCATTGATATTTGTATCAAATTTAAATTACTCAATTTCTTAGATGATTCCTGATACATATTTAATTTTGCATAAAAATCATCCAATTAGTTACCCTTGTGTTACAACTTCTAAGGGTAAATTAGGGTTTTTAGACCAAAATTCATAAAACATGTATTTTTGACCCAATGAAGCAAAAGTTGTTATTTTGGAGCTCTAGAGGCTAATCTGAGGTAAGTATGTGATTAACCATATTTTTTTATTTAATGAGGCTTTTTCACTTCTTGTAGGAAGAAAGATGGTGATCCAACGACCGAGATCAATTGAGATAAAATTAAAGATCAAAATCAAAAGATTGAGTCAAAGCTTTAAAATCATCACTTCAAATATGAAACCACAGGCCAAGATCATTTTGTGAATTGTCAAAGGATTCCCACCACCTTTGCATGGAATACACTAAAGACACCTTGTCCATATAAGCCATGAGAGAAGGTGGCAAGCTAAGGAATACAAGACAAATCATACAAGCCACTCAAGCCAAGGGATGGAGCTAAGAAGCCAAGCCATGAAAGCTTACACTGCCAATCATGAAGCCTAGCTAATGTAGCCTTCAAAGTGAGCCATCTAAGCAATCAAGCTAAGCTAAATTGAAGGCTAGGATTGGAAAAAATTCAAAAGAATTATCCATGAGGTTTCAAGGGATATTTTTGTAATGATCCAAACATTTAATGCCCTTTTTACTAAATTTAGAAATTAATATGTGGAAATTAATATACTAAATGTTTTAATTTATTTAAAATAGGAAATAAATGAATCTATGAGAAATATTTATTTCATTAGATTCTACTTGAAAAATGGAATCTGACGCCTCAAAGAATGTCGAAAACGGAGTTCGTATGAAGAAGTTACGGGCGTTTAAAGATTAAGGGCATTTCTGTAATTTACATTTAAAAAATGAAAAAGACAAAAAATGCAAGGAACGTTTTGATAATGGCACCCGCCCATCGTCTTCCTCCTAGTGGTTTCTAGGGACTTCCAGCACCATCTCTGCAAGGCAGTGCCAGAAGAAATGGCAGCACAGCCATGGGACGGCACCGCTTCCCTCATCTATAAAAATCCTCCTTCCCCTCTTCCCCGATCATCCTCATTCTCCTCTTTTTCTTCTCTGGCCAAGCTAGGGTTCCAGAAAACATTGAAAAACCCTCCATCGGTTTTCCCTATAAAGGACTACAACGGCCAGGCCCTTCCTTCAGGCCAGCCATTCCCCATTCCCCAAAAAGTTGGGTTTTTCCCCTTCTTTGTGGCTTCCGGTCACCTATGGTTTCAGAGCAGGAAAGGGTGCACCTCCGGCATGGGGTCCCCTCCTAGACTACCCAGGTAAGCCCCTCTTTCCCCTCTCTCCATGTTCCCTTCCTTCAGGTCAGATCCGGGCATTCTCCGAATGGAGATCACGCCGAAAAAAGGCCAAGTTCTATACGGCTCTATGCCAACTAGGCATCCCAAGGATGCATCCCATAACGCGCGCCTGGGATGTGCCCCTGGGACTGGCTTTGAGCACCCCCTGTGTGCGCCCCTCCCAATGGGTCGGTGCATTTCCCTTAACACCTACTTGAACCCTTGGTCGCCGGAAACACCATGAGGAAAAAACCCCCATGGCCAGAAAATAGAGTGAACTTGCACGGGCCAGAGGAGGGAGAAGGAGAAGAAATAGAGAAAAGGATGGCCGGCCCGAAGGGAGGACTTGGGCTGTGCCGGAATTTGGAGAGGGAACAGGAGGGTTTCTCGATGAAAATTTGCCGAAAATTTAGGCTGAAGCAGCTGGAAAAGAGATGCTCGGAGATGGAGAAGAGTAGGGACGGCTGAGGGCTTCTTATAGCCCTGCCAAGGCAGTGCTTCCCATGGCGGTGCTGTGCACCTCCTAACTGGTTGATGCTGGAGGTGGAAGACGACTTAGAGGGGGTGCCGTTAGTAAAATGGCCCCCTGTGTTTTTTGGTCGTTCTGTTTTAATTATATTTTACAAAAATGCCCCTCTATCTTCAAACGCTCATAACTTTGTCATATTAACTCCGTTTTTGGAGTTCTTTGAGGCGTTGGATTCCATTTTGAATGTAGATCTAATGGTACTAATGTTTCTTACAAATTCCTTTGTTTACTATTTTAAATAAAATAAAATATTTAACATGGTCAATTTTATATAGAATGTCCAATTGATGTTTTGTAAAATGGATGCAATATTTAGATCATGACTTTATGGAGGAAAGAATAGAAACATACAAATCTTTCATCTTGAATCCTATGGTAAGGTAAACCAATCAAATTTGAAGGAATAATACTAGTTGAGTTGGTGATTTTATTGTAAAAGAGTATAATAGAGATAAAGCAGATGGGATTTAAGACTTTGAGTAGAGTATCAAATTTAAGGACATTATGCTGCAAGAAATTTCTGAAGAAGAATGGTGATCCACTAGAAATTAAATTATACAAGTGGTTTGATGTCTATATCAATTGTTACAATTAGAATCTTATTAGATCCATTAGCTTATGAGAAACAACTGGGGTTGTAGTCCATAAGAAGGAAAAAATTTATGATATCCTACCTTGCCACTTTATGATTAAATAAAGTTATGTTGGAAAAGGAAACAAGCTAGGACAATGACTTATCCATTTGTTTTTCTTCAGCAATTAGGATACCATCAAGGATCAAATTGAGGTCTTGCTATCATAGATTAGAAGAGCAAGTATCTGAAGACCATTAATTAGTCATTACCTTTGGAGTACTATTGATTGAATAAAAGTATCTCACCCTATTTAATCAAATATGTTAGTATCTATTAGACAGTAGTCTACATTATATACTCCAAGGAATGTTATAAGTATTTAGATGTGAGTTTTCCCTAAAAGAAGTTACTTGTTAGACTAAGTCATTTGAGGGTATGAGGTCAGTTGATTAAGCCACATCATGGAGGAGCTACGAGTACAATGAGTACAGTAGCAACTGAGACAGGAGCAAAAATAAGAAGCAATCTAAACCAATGCAAAAGATTTTCCCAGACCTTGATAGATAAGTTGTAGAGGTCACTTTGGGTTTGGAAGATGTTGTTGATTTGGACCAAAAAAAAAGGTAGTTAAGCACTGATCACTTTAGAGACCTTCGAGCTTATAACCTATGCATCTGGAAAGAGATCGACAGGCAATTGAATAAATTCTCTTTCTATGTCTAAGAAAATGTTCCATGCTTACCTGAGTGATTTTCAAACTTGTTGATTTAACGGCTTTAACACAACTGGATCTAATAGCTATGGAATGAGAATTATTGTTATAAGCTAAGTATGAGGGGACACTTGAAAGATAAAATTTGAGGAATTGAGAGAATCACTACTTATTATGATACCTCTTGACAATTAAGACTGAATGGTTGACAATAAAACCTTGATAAAAGGTTGAACACTAGATTGATATAGGAAATGGCATGAGAAAAGTTGAGGAAGCTAGCACATTATAAGGTAATATCTGATGTTAACTTTGCCTTTAAACAAAAACTTAGTTGTATCACTTGAAGGAATTTCCTAAGAACTAACCTTACTAGATCGAGTATAGAACTTTTGGACTAAAAGGTTACGAAGAAAATCATCAAGCAGAGAGAGGATAAAGAGGATAATGATAAAGGATTTAATCATGACCTAGTAAGGGTACTCTGTTGTGGATAAGAGACTTTTGACAATTGTATGTGAATAGTGAGATAGGTCTCTGGACGAGAACATTTGACCTATGATGATGAATCGAACATTAACCTTTGACATGTTTTTGAATAAATTCTTCGAGGAGAAAATTCTTTGATGGAATTCAATAATAGTTAAGAGGTTTTATTTGCAGTATGTATTGGTATCATTAAAAGACGATGCTACCTAATTTATTTTCATGGTTCTATGTTGATTACAAATAATTGGTTGATGAAGCAAGGCACGTATAAAAGGTAAAAATAGTTGAACCACAAAGTTTGGAGACTATTAGTTAAACACCTTTCCAACTAAAGGAGTTTGCATGAAGAAAACTATTAGCTTTGATATTAAGAAATGAGAGGTAATATTGTATTGATCATTAAAGTTTCTTGACAAACATATAAGCTAAGTGAGACTTGATAGTAAGAGTTAAACTTTTCGGATTCTTATTAGCAAGGTACAATCAACACTTATAGAGAAACTCAAATAATAAGTCATTTGATGGGAAACAAAAGACAAAGGAGACTATCCTCTACTATTCAAGATGCAAGACAAGAAATAAGAGGATATAGTATTAGAGAAGTATGGAGTAATTTGTACATGAGTAAGGGAATATAGTCATTTGAGGAGACTATCTGATTAGAGAAGTATGAGCACTTAAGGATTCATAGCTATACGAACTACAGTTATAAACCAGTATTGTTAAACTGGAAAGTATGGGACTATGTATCAGAGTATGCAGCGAAAGTGGCTCTTATGTAGTTAAAGTAAACAAATAAGGTATACTGACATTTTATATGTAAGGCCTTATAGAAGGAACTATAAAAATGATAAATTGAGAATGTGCTTAGGATTAGTTGCACGATAGTATGAATAGAATTTTAAGGACAACATTACTCTAATTATTAACCTAATTATAGTATTGGATGACAGAATAATGGATTAGTAGACAAAAGAAGTATGGAATGATGCAAAAGAATTTTCTTAGTTCAAATTCTATGGGAGTCCTCTGAAAGAATATGTTCATCATGAAGTCGCCGAACCCAGAACCAGACTAGAGAAAGGGATGGTCCTGAGGCACGGTACGTGACGCACACCTAGAATACGCCCCATGGGACGGACCTCGAGGGCACGCGACTGTGTATGGGCGCAGTCCTGGTGTGTCCAAGGCGTGGTCCCAGTTTGACCAGGACGCACGAGCATCCCGGGAGCCCAGATGCGCCACATCAGTGCTTAAGACACAACCGCGTGATGCCATTCAGGATATGCACCCTTGTGCGTTGTTCAGGCATGTGCACACATGCGAATGTAGACTTGGTTAGACCGAGATGCGCATGTGTCCTGGAAACCGTGAATCGCAGGTCCCTAATTGACACATCTGGGTCGTCCATTAATGCATGACACTAAAAACCCAATTAAGGAGGCTATATGACTGCAATTGATAATCCAAAAGAACCATTGTGTTCATATCAACTACACGGACCTAATGAGGCTATAAAAGTTAGGATTAGAGGACTATTTAATATGACTATAGCCTAAGAACTATAGAGATCTTCTAGATCTACCTAGTTAAAGATGATCAAACCTCATAGATTGGTCCGTTGGATCTATTAGAGGTAAGCAATAACCTAAAAAGGGTAGATCTAGCCATTAAGTTATAATTCTAAGAAGTAGCAAATGATACCATCCACCTTTTTTGTGGTAGAGGCTAGGAGGCCAAACCCGTACCCCTCAGCATAGTGCCCACTAGGCTCAATAGGCCATAACATACATAGTCCAAATCTCAAATCAACATAAATCATGCAACTTATGCATTTGTTTTCAAAGTATGCGAGCATGGCATAAACTCTACTCATGCTAGTACCACAATTAATGTTATAAATCCGTAAACTCGTATAAGAACGACATGGTTTAAAAACACATACTAATTACAGCAATAGAAATAGGTAACTCAATTTGGGATGCATTTTGAAAATAAAGTACTATTAGAATTATATCTTAATGGCTAGATCTACCCTTTTTAGGTCATTGCTTACCTCTAATAGATCCAACGGACCAATCTATGAGGCTTGATCATCTTTAATTAGGTAGATCTAGAAGATCTCTATAGTTCTTAGGGCATAGTCATATTAAATAGTCCTCTAATCCTAACTTTTATAGTCTCATTAGGTCCGTGTCGTTGATACGAATGCAATGGTTCTTTCGGATCATCAATTGGAGTCATATGACCTCCTTAATTGGGTTTTTAGTGTCGTGCATCAATGGACGACCCAGATGTGTCAATTAGGGCCCTATGCGTCACAGTTCCCAGGATGCATGCACATCTCGGTTGAACCAAGACTACGTTTGTAAGCGTGTACATGCCCAAACAACGGGCCAAGGTGCGTATCCTGGACGGCGTCACGCGGCTGTGTCTTCGGCACTGACACAGTGCGCCTTGGCTCCCGGGATGCTTATGCGTCCTGGTTGAATAGGTACAGTTCCTGGGATGCACTAGGATTGCGTCCATACACAGTCGCGTGCCCATGCACAGTCGCGCATGCCCGAGGTCCATCCCACGGGGCGCATTCCGGGTGTGTGTCACACACCGCACCCCAGGACCATTCCTTTCAATGGTCTGGTTCTAGGTCCAGCAACTTCTAGTAGGGAAATCCTAGATCTGGCATGGATCTGGCCCAGACCCAAGGGGAAAAGGCCAGAAAGAGAAGGGAAAGAAGAGACGGAGGGAAAGGAAGGTACCTAGGTGTGGCAGAGGTGGCAATTTTGAGCTTCTCCGTGTTGCCCGAACCCTAAGGCCAGAAAACGCAGGGAAGAAGATGGGAGGCGTTGGGAAAAGGAGGAGAATGAGGAGAAGAGGAGGACTAGGGAGGTGGGGAACGTAAGTTTTATAGCCTCGCGAAGGCGGTGCTGCCATTTCTGCTGCCTCACAGAGGCGGTGATCGTGCAAGTCGATGGCTGGAGGTAATGGACGACCTGAGCAGGATGTTGTTAGTAAAACGGTCCCCTGTGTTTTTGGGTCGTTCTATTTTAATTATATTTTACAAAAATGCCCCTCTATATTTAAGCGCCCATAACTTTGTCATATGAACTCCATTTTCGGCGTTCTTTAAGGCGTTGGATTCCATTTTGAACATAGAATCGAATGATACTAATTTTTCTTACAAATTTATTTGTTTACTATTTTAAATAAAACATTTAACATGGTTAATTTCATATAGAATGTCCAATTCATTTTTTGTCAAATGGATGCAAAAATAGTGAAAATGCTTGACGCATTACATCATGACCTCCTTAAAAGAATTTTGTCCTCAAAATTCCACAAATTATTGCCTTCTAGTTAGATAACTTTGTGATGAACATATGCTTCCAGACGACTCCCTTAGAATTCGAACTAAGAAAATTCTTTGCTTCATTCCATACTTCTTTTGTCTACTTAATGTATTTGAATTGTAGGTCGTCTGATACCATTACATTTTTAATGCATGTCAAATGTATTTGAATTGTAAGTCATCTAATACTGCTACATTTTTAATGCATGTCCAAATGTATTTGAATTGTAAGAAATCTAATACTGCTACGTTTTAATGCATTTCCAAACATACTTGATTTGTAGTTAGTCTTATACTACTCAGTTTTTAAATGCATCCCAAACTTTAAGTGATTTACTTGCCTTTATGATGCTTTTGAAATATGATATTCTTATATGAGCATACGGAATTGTTTGCATGATTTATAGCATTGAAGCACTTGAACCTATCATTGCATATAGTGTGCTTTTATGATGTTCTTATACAAGCATGTTTTAAGAAGTGTAGCCTTGGCCGATGAGGGTGGGCCAAAGAGAGCTGACAGGCTTCTAGGCTAGCTGGCTTCTAGGCTGTCAGTCTTCTAGGTAGGGTTATGACTTTGAATGCGATACTAGCATGAGCAGATTTTATGTATTGCATACATGTTTTGTAAACAATTGCATAAATTGCATTATTTACAATGAATAAGTGCATAAATTGCATGATTTGAGATTATTGAGATTCAATTAAATGCATAACCTTGAGGGTTACCAAAAGATGCTGGAGTGCCCAAAATATGCTTGTGAGGCAGTGTGAGGAACCCAAAGAGGACATGATTTTTATATTTTATGGGTTGATACGCCTGGTGGGCACTATGCTGAGAGGAGGTACGAGCTTGGCCTCCCAGCCTCTACCACCAAAAGGGTGGATGGTATCACTGCCAAAAAGGCATTGTCCCTTCCTTGACTGCTGTGGTAAACGGGGACGACCACTGGAGGTGTTCACTGCACCCTTTCGGGGACATCCATAGTCGTCGTGGAGGCTATAGTGGATTTCAGCTATATGCTGAGTATGAGCATAGTGGCCCTATGATTTCAGTGTGATTGATATGCATGTAGCATCGAGATGGTCGTATATGAGTACCCGTGACCAGTTGGTGTGACGTGTACACCGAGAGACTCATGTGCATGATACTAGCATCTGCTTGAATGATGACTACTTTAAGAGTTTTATCATTATTATATTTGACTCACTGATTTGATGCATTTTCCAAGATCTTCGTATATGGATCTATTAATTTCTATTTTAGTCATATTTATGTGACGTGATTTGCATACAGATTTCATGAGTGAAATTGCATCAATAAGCTTATGTTTTATGCATAACTATGCATGCTTACATAAAAGGAATCACTGATGTTTTACATGAAAAGCTCTTGGAATCATGCATGTGTTCTACTGTGTTTTCCAAATAGTAGTATCAGATCACCTACTGGGTATGAGAAATACTCACCCTAATCTATTATTTTTCTAGATTAGCTCCACACAGAATTAGAAGAAGCATCAGAACATGTTAGTGCTACGATCAAGTGAATGAAGAGAAGGCAAGTATGAATGTAAGTAAATCCTTTACCTTTTGGACATGTAGTTGTACTTATTTACCGTTGGGCTGTGAGCTGTGACTAAATAGACCTAGGAAGACATTTATGATTCTTGAAACTTTTAACAACTACTTTATTAGTCTGGAGAGCAAATGATACTCAAGGTTTTCAAAATGAGTTGAAAGCAAAAAGATTTTTTCCACTGCATTGCATTGATTTTCTAAAAGTGTTTTCAAATAGGGATCGATCCCACTCTAAGAATTAGTTATTGCATTTTAAAATGCATGTGAAAACTCAGGTCATCATAGTTGGTATCAGAGCCTAGTTTTATCCTTTCACAGCTAGTCCAACATGTCCAAGGGTCATAGACAATCGGGATAATTAAAAAGAAGTAGTATAAATAGAAGCAGTAGAGATGACTAAAATAATAAATAAGAGTAGATCATAAAGAAAGACACCTCAATAACTAGGTGCAAAGGAGACAGATCTAGCAAATCCATAGGTACTAGATGACTCAAATTCTATCAAAACTATAGTCTAACATACTTAGGGGTTAAGGAAGTGATTGTGCAACGATGCACACAAGGAAACTAGCATATGAGAATAAGATTATGATGAGAATGAGGGATGAGAATACAAGTTTTACTTGCACTAGATCAATCAAAGTGAGAATCCTAAAGAACTTAGCTCAATTGTAGATGACTTATTTAAAAGAAATTGCTATCTTATAACACCAACTTGAGTATAATGGACCAGATCAGGAGATAGTTACAAATATTGATATATTATGGGATCCAAAGGAATAAAGATTTGGAATATACCAATTATACGAAAATTAAAAGTATGAAGAAGTATTAAATTAGCAAGAAAGAAACTAAGTATCAAAGTACACAGTGGAAGCAAGGATATGTTGAACTTCAAGCTCTTGTGGAAGAAATTAAGAGAATGATAAATTGAGAATGTACCCGGCATTGGTTGCAAGATAACATGAAAAGAAATGGAAGGAAGAAATTTCCTTACTTATTGACTCACTTGAGGTACTGAACATAAGATATATGGGAAGAAGCAAAAGTATTTTCTTACTCAAAGTCCTAAAGGAGAATGCATTCACCAAGAAGCTGTCTAAGAGACAAATAACTTGAACATAATAATTTATGGAATTTCGAGGACGAAATTCTTTAAACGGGGTAATAATGTAATGATCCAAACATTTTATGTCCTTTTTACTAAATTTAGAAATTAATATGTGGAAATTACTACACTAAAAATTTTAATTTATTTAAAATAGGAAATAAATGATTTGTGAGAAATATTAATGTCATTAGATTCTACTCAAAAAATGGAATCTTATGCCTCAAAGAACGCCAAAAACAGAGTTTGTATGAAGAAGTTACGGATGTTTAAAGATTAAGGGCATTTATGTAATTTACATTTAAAAAACGAAAAACACAAAAAATGCAGGGGCTGTTTTGATAACGGAACCCCCCATCGTCTTCCTCCTTCCAGCAGTTTCCAGGGACTTCCAGCACCGCCTTGCAGAGGCGGTGCCAGAAGAAATGGCTGCACTGTCATGGGACGACACCGCCTCCCTCATCTATAAAAATCCTCCTCCCCCTCTTCCCCGATCATCCTCATTCTCCTCTTTTTCTTCTCCGGTCAAGCTACAGTTTTAGAAAACATAAAAAAAACCCTCCATCAGTTTTCCCTATAAAGGATGGCAACGGCCAAGCCCTTCCTTTAGGCCAGCCATTCCCCATTCCCATTTTACCTCTAGTTTCATTGGAAAAATTGGGTTTTTCCCCTTCTTCGTGGTTTCCGGCGACCTACGGTTTCAGAGTAGGAAAGGGCGAACCTCTGGCAAGGGGTCCCCTCCTAGAATACCCAGGTAAGCTTCTCTTTCCCCTCTCTCCGTGTTCCCTTCCTTCAGGCCGGATTTGGGCATTTCTTGAACGGAGAACATGCCGGGAAAAGGTCGGGTTCTATGCAGCTCTGTGCGAACCAGGCGTCCCAAGGACGCATAGCATAATGCGTGCCTAGGATGTGCCCCTGGGATGGGCTTCAGGCATGCCCTGCATGCAACATGGTTTCGGTTTGACCAGGACACACGAGCGCTCGGGAGCCATGACACGTGCGCGCCTATGCCAAAGATGCGTCCGCGCGACGCCATTCAGGATGTGTGTCATAGAGCGTCGCTTGGGCATGCATGCGCATGCGAACGTGATCCCTAGCACAGCCTTCAGATGTGCGCAATGTGCGGGTGTAGGTCCTGGTTCAACCAGGGCACGCGAGGGTCTTGGGAACCATGATGTGTGGGCCCTATTCATAGGAGAATCTGGTTCGTTAGTGACTTTGTGACGCTAAATATGCAATTACGGAGGTTGTAGGACTCCGATTGACGATCCGAAAGAACCGTTGCATCTGTATTAACGACGCGGACCTAATGAGACTATAAAACTTAGTATCCTAAGACTATTTAGTATAAATATAGCCTAAGAACTATAAAGATCTTCTAGATCTAGCCTAGAAGCACGCTAAGCAAGGGCCTATAGATCCTAAAAGGCAGATTTAGAAGTTAATCTATAAGTCTAAGTAATGACCCATAAAGGTTGGAAAATAATACTTGAATCCTTGTTATTAATGAATATTTAGGGTTTCACTAAGATGGGTCTTGCAATTCAAGGAACATCGAGGTAGGTCATCTGATACTGCTACATTTTTAATGCATGTCCAAATGTATTTGATTGTAGGTCGTCTGATACTGCTACATTTTTAATGCTTGTCCAAATGTATTTGAATTATAGGCAATCTGATACTACTACGTTTTAATGCATTTCCAAACATACTTGATTTGTAGTTAGTCTTATACTACTCAGTTTTTAAATGCATCCCAAACTTTAAGTGATTTACTTGCCTTTATGATGCTTTTGAAATATGATATTCCTATACGAGCATACGAAATTGTCTGCATGACTTATAGCATTGAAGCACTTGAACCTATCATTGCATATAGTGTGCTTTTATGATGTTCTTATACAAGCATGTTTTGAGAAGTGTAGCCTTGGCTAATGAGGGCGGGTTAGAGACAGTTGACAAGCTTTTAGGCTGGCAAGCTTCTAGGTAGGGTTATGACTTTGAATGCAATACTAGCATGAGCAGATTTTATGCATTGCATGCATGTTTTGCAAACAATTGCATAAATTGCATTATTTACTATGAATAAGTGCATAAATTGCATGATTTGCGATTATTGATATTCAATTAAATGCATAACCTTGAGGGTTACCAAAAGATACTGGAGTGCCCAAAAGACACTGGTGAGGCAGTGTGAGGAACCCAAAGAGGACATGATTTTTATATTTTACAGGTTGATACCCCTGGTGGGCACTATGCTAAAAGGTGGTACAGAGTTGGCCTCTCAGCCTCTACCACCAAAAGGGTGGATGGTATCACTGCCAAAAAGGCATTGTCCCTTCCCTAACTACTGTGGGAAATAGGGTCGACAATTGGAGGTGTTCACGGAACCCTTTCGGGGACATCCATAGTCGCTGTGGAGGCCATGGTGGATTCCAATTGTATGCTGAGTATGAGGATAGTGGCCCTATGATTTTGGTGTGATTGATATGCATATAGTATTGAGATGGTCGTATACGAGTACTCGTGACCAGTTGGTGTGACGTGTATGCCGAGCGACTCATGTGCATGATACTAGCATCTGCTTGAATGATGACTACTTTAAGAGTTTTATCATTATTATATTTGACTCGCTGGTTTGATGCATTTGCCGAGATCTTCATATATGGATCTATTAATTTCTATTTTAGTCATATTAATATGACGTGATTTGCATACAGATTCCATGATTGAAATTGCATCAATAAGCTTATGTTTTATGCATAACTATGCATGCTTATACAAAAGGAATCACTGATGTTTTACATGAAAAGCTCTTGGAATCATGCATGTTGTCTACCGTGTTTTCCAAATAGTAGTATCAGATCACCTACTGGGCATGAGAAATACTCACCCTAATCTATTATTTTTCTAGATTAGCTCCACACAAAATTAGAAGAAGCATCAGAACATGTTAGTGCTATGATCAAGTGAATGAAGAGAAGACAAGTATGAATGTAAGTAAATCCTTTACCTTTTGGACATGTAGCTGCACTTATTTATAGTTGGGCTGTGAGCTGTGACTGGGCAGACCTGGGAAGACATTTATGATTTTTGAAAATTTTCAACGACTACTTTACTAGTCTCGAGAGCAAATGACACTTGGGGTTTTCAAAATGAGTTTAAAACAAAAAGATTTTTTCCACTGCATTTCATTGATTTTCTAAAAGTGTTTTCAAATAGGGATCAATCCTGCTCTAGGAATTAGTTATTGCATTTTAAAATGCATGTGAAAAACCCGGTTGTCACAATTTTGAGGATAATTAAGGGAAATCTATAAGGATAAGTTGGAATATGGGCCAATACAATGAGAGCCTTCCAATTTTTATTTTTTTCCCACTTTTTCTCACCTTTTTATCAATTTCCACCTCACCACCAAAGACCACCAACCTTCTATTTAGGAGTACTACCATTCCATAACTCTTCCACCTTCCTAAACTCCTAACCTAACCACCCAATGAATCCAAAGCCTTAAGAAACCAATTAGCCAATCAAAATTTTCCATCTCACATTTATTGTCGATGTTTATCCTACACCCCACTTTGTCTCACCTTCTTTCCCAACTCCTCT
Source organism: Warburgia ugandensis (assembly GCA_035236585.1). NCBI lineage: Eukaryota > Viridiplantae > Streptophyta > Magnoliopsida > Canellales > Canellaceae > Warburgia > Warburgia ugandensis. The sequence goes on from CP141130.1 coordinate 52,954,657, forward strand.
CCCAACCAACCGTGATTCTTCACCTCGTTCTCTCCCACTCTCTCTTATCTCATTCTCACCCAAAATAGCTAAGCTTCAATGACTTTGGAAGGGGGGAGACACCCCTTCCTAAGAAGCAGCCATCTCCCACCTACTCCACTCCAAAAGAAGGCAGCCACCTTTCCGCACTTTCCCCCTTTGAAACCCTAGTCTCCCACTCATCTTAACAATACAAAATGTCTTGATTTCATACCCACCATACCTTAATATTGGGGTACCCTAGAGAAATTAGGAGAAAAAGTATAGAACTCCACAAAAAAACATAAGAGAAGGGATAACTTTCACAAAAGGAAAGAGATGCCTCCTCCCTTAGAAGAAGACGTTCTCTTCCTTTTTCTCCGTTCTCCTCATTTATGCCTTTGTGTTGTGAACTCCTTGAGTGCTTCCATCTTACTAAAGGTGTGTGACATCTTCTAGAAGTGTTCCACACTTGGTTTTGGGAGTGTTTGCTTCAACTTTCAAGGTTAGTTTCTTTTGATTCCTTTCTTGTTTTCCTTAATTCTTTCCATGCTAGTTCTGCCTTGTCCTCTTTTGTTGTGCTTTGGCTTAGAAACAAGATTCAAGGCTATTTTTCCCTTGTAGTGACACCCAAGGGAAATAATCTTGAATCTAGTTTTTCCTTGTCCTATCATAGCTTTTGAGTTCTCTTTTAGATTCCTTTAAATTCCAGCATTGTTTTTCATTAGTTTCCATTGATCTTTGCTTATATACTATAAAATTTCCTTTGAATATCAAGCTTTGTTGGAGGAGGAATATTTGTTAGTATTTGGTTTTGGGTTCAAGTTAGAAGGAATAGTGGTGTGTTTCATTAAAAGGTAGATTGCAATCTTTCATGTAATCCATTGTACACCATAAATGTTTGATGATTAATGGAATGCTTTTACTTGTTCATTAACCATGTTTCTTCTTAATTGTTTGCTTTATGTGGATGGAATATTGAGGAAGTGAATGTTTAATTCTGAAATTTTCAGCAATCTAATTTAAGGACCACTAAAACCATGCATCCAATCCAAGGATGGAACACATGATTAAGAGGGACTTTAGGGATGAAATTGGAAAATCATGTTCATGTGCTTGTTTACTTGTAGATCCATAGTTTAATATTCCATGTCTACTTATTTGAAATGTACTTATCAAAACATGGTAGAACTATGCATGTAACCCATGGCTGGAATGCATAGCTTTGATTGATTTGGTGAGTGAATATATTCCAAGTTGTGGCATTCATTCAAGTAGGAGAGAGTAATTAAGTTGATCTAGTTTAGTTTGTTGATTAGTTGTTAAAGTTCATCCTCTAAATTTTATTGCATTGCTTAGACAATCACATGATTAAGAGAGTATGTGTTAGAGCATGTTTCCCATAGACTAGTTGATTAATTTCATGCTTAAGAAAGTTGTTAAATGTTCACTTAAGAAAAGTTTTCACTTTAGGATAGTTTCTAGTTTCTTTTTTATGAAAGTCATCAAATTAGAAAGTCCTCAAATTAGAATAGTTTAATTTTAGTAAGTGCATATTTGAGGAAAGTTTTCACTTTAGCATATTTCTTGTTTTTGCATATTTTCCAAATTTTATGTTATAGTTTTCATTCTTAGTTTAGGTTAAAAATCAATTGATTTTGACTGGGCTACATAGTTTAAAGTAGGGGCCACTAGCATCACATTAGTTCAACTCCTCATGGGATTGACCTCACTAGGAAACTATATTTCAAATGATTCATGTGTTCGTGATTTTTATTTAAAACAACTACAAGTTTTTGGCACCGTTGCTAACGAGTTGCAACATTTTGTGTAGTGTTCCATACTTTAGGTTGTTTTCCTCTAGTTGTTGTTGTTTTAATTATAACTCACAAGCGCACGAATCATTTGCAATATAGTATGCTAATGTGGTTGATCCCAATAGGAATTGAACTAATGTGATACTAGGAGTCCCTACTTTAAACTATCTAACCTAGCCAAAATTCAAGAGATATTTTGAGGCTAAGCTAGAATTGGAAATTAACACATGAAATTAGAAACCAAGCAAAAAACAAGAAACGTGGTAAATTGAAAACTTTCCTCAAACATACACTTTCTAAAATTAAAACTTTACTAAATTAAAAACTTCTAATTTTATGACTTTCCTAAATTGAGATTTTCCTAAAATGCAATTTATCAACTTTATTAAACTAACTTTCCTAAACATGAAATTAACAACTAATCTAATGAAAAACATGTTTTACCAAACTTCTTTCCTAATCATGGAAACTAATAAAACTCAGCAACCAAATAAACTACTTTAGGAAGTATAACAAAATTAATTACTTTCCAAACTAACTAAGATGCAAACTAATGGAAACTAGCTACAACTAAACAATAGAAATAAAGGAAAAATTACCACTAGCAAAGAATGAAAGGAAAACTACCGAAGCATCATACATGTAACCATGGAATGGTATGTGTGATTCATTGGATAGGAGTGGATTTAATTTAACATTGACTAAGATATCTAACAATCTAGTTGGGCTCTTGAAAAATCAAGTGAACATAATTGTATGGTGCTGGAAATTGACATAAACCATTCATGAAAAGAAATTCCAGCAGCATGGAAATTGAATCATTCAATGAAAAGAACATGTCCAACATGAAATTAATCAGTTCTAATGCAATCAAACATTCAATAACAAAGATAATTGACTACTGGACCAAACATGAATTGAAAATTCAAACTAACTTAAATCAAAAGTTCACCAACATAATACTTTGTACTGTAATCTAAATCTGAAATTTAAATGCTATTACAATGATGTTCACTTAATCTTAATCACTCCTTAATTGCAAGCCAATTTCTTCTTCGATTGTTCCAACAATCACACATGAACTAACATGTTTGAAATCAAGGGAAAATCCTATGGAATACTATGGCAACAAACAATGGAACTTAAGCAACCAAATCTAGAAAATCAAGAGGGCTGAAAGAGAACAAAGATGTAATGGAAGGTAAAGAGCTAAAATAGATTCAAGATGACTTACCTTGGCTGTCAATCCAAGGGAAAACTAGCCTTGAATCTTAGTTTTAAAATCAAAGAAATATGAAGGAAAACAAGGCAAACTAACATGAAAAGAAGTAAATTCCAGCAAAGAGAACAAGGAAGTTAACCAATTTTCAAAGATGATTCAAAAAACCCAAAAATCCTGGGCTGAACACTTGAGGAAGAAGCATACACCTTGGAAATAAGTGAAGCATCCAAAGAGTCCACAAAACAATAAGAAAAAGAGATGAGAGTGGGCTGTAAGAAGTGGGCGTCTCCTTCCAAAGGAGGCGACGTCTTTTTCCCTTAAGTAAAAGTCCTCTTTCACTTTATGTTGCTCTATTTTTATGCTTGTTCTACTAATTTTCTAGGTTGTCCTAATGAAAAGGTATGGTGGAGATTAAAGTATGTAAATTTGAATGGCTAGGATGGGGGAAATTTTAAGATATCAAAGGGGAAAGTGTGTAGAAGGAGGTGGCTACTTTAAGGAGGGGAGTAGGTGGGAGACGACACCATTTTAGGAAAGGGAATCTCCCTCCTTCCAAAGATGTTGAAACTCTTATGAAATAGGAAAGTGGGCCAAGATTGGATGGGAAAGAGATGGAGGGTGTTAGTTGGAGGGTTTTAGTTGGTTGTAAAGTTTCCTAAGAGGTGGAATGTGATAGAGTTTTGGAAAGATACAACTCTACAATGGAAATTCATAGTGCATCTTAAGGGTGAGATGAAAATTAAAGAAAAAGTGGGGAAAAGTGAGAAAAACACTAAAAAAATGAATGCTTTTATACCATTGGTCCACATGCCATTTTATTCTAATACATTTCCCCTATTTATCTTCAAAATATCTCATCGATAACTCTCTTGAATCTCCTCCAAACCTAGCCTTCCATTTAGCTTAGCTTGATGGCTTAGATGGCTAACTTTGAAGGCTCCATTGGACAGGCTTCATTGCTGGCTTTGGAAGCTTTCTTGGCTTCATCCCTTGGCTTGAGTGGCTTGAACGGTTTGGCTTACCACCTTCTCTCATGGCTTATATCGCTAAGATGGCTTAAGTGGCTTCCATGCGAAGATGGTTGGAATGCATGGCTTATTTCATGGGTCCACTTTGGCCATCTTTAGCTCCTTTAATCACATCCATTATTGGTCAAGTGTGGGGTATGGTGACCCACACTTGATCATCATCGGACCCCTCACTATAAGCATCTCTCACTCAAATTTTAATTTTTAGGATAATTTGCATTTGGATGTTAGTATAATTCATATAGATTAGGACCATCCATTGATAATTGGTGCATCCTTACTTAGGATTATTACATTAGTTGTGAATCTATTTGACAAAAGTTAGCTTGAGCTCAATTATAACCAAAGCAAAGGCTGCATGGTCATAGTGTCTTGTTTGTTAAGGTGCTTGTCCCTTTGTTAAGTAGCATATATGTAGGAATTAGTTTTCTTTCTATTCTGCATTGCATATTTATAGATTTATGGTGGAATGGAATTAATGCTAGTAAGGGCTCCACAGGAACCCTTATAAGATAAGGACTGGATTTGATCACAAGCTCCTTAGCCTACCTAGGAATTAATCAATATCCTTGCGTGTCATGATCCCAACCCTTGAACCTTAACTTAATATCAAGTAGAAAGAGAGTTAGGGTATTAAGCTCATAGGACCTTTTAAAATGACATGATCTATTATCACTTTAGTGGCTTCTCAGTACTGTGGTTATTGTGGGTATCTTAAAATATAAGTGATTTTCCCATGCCTTCCATTGACATTAGTATAAGTCTAAACTCCTTCTGATATGAGGATTTTATTAACTACTTTAGAACATAACCTAATTGGTAAGCAGTAGTCAAATCTGGATAAAAGAAGGTGCTGTCTAGATTTAGGTCTAAGAAGCTACCACCTAAGCAATAAGAAAAGATAATCAAGACACTGCTTGACTAGTGAATAATAGGATTTGTTTGTGTATCATTTAGATTAGGTCCACAAGATGATCTTGACCTTTGGATTATGTTGAAATGATGATTTTGAGGCTTTGACTTGATCATTTGATCTTGATCTTCAATTTCCTCACAATCAATCTCGACTGTTAGATCATCATCTTGCTTCCTACAAAAATTCATAAATCTTAGAAAAACATGATTAATCATATACTTACTTTGGATGAGCTTCTAGACCTACAAAATAACAAACTTTTTGGTTATTAGGTAAAACGTGCATGTGTCATGAATTTTGGTCTAAAAACTCTAATTTTCCCCTTTAAGTTGTAACACATGGGTACTAATTGGGTAACTTTTATGAAAAATTAAAATCCTATTAGTTTATTCTTGAATACCATTTCTACATAGCATATAGTCAAGTCTAATAGAAAGGTATGACTTAAAGACTCTGAGGAAAATCAGTGGAGACTTATAACCTAATGAGTTTAAAGACTATCTTCTTTTAGAGAATTATAAGTAATTTCACAGTTTTTTTCTATGTACATAACTTAGTGTGATCTTGTTATTCTTGTTCTGGTTAACTATCAAGAATAAATAGGAGTAATAGCTTTATTTACATAAATTTTATTGAATCTGATAACCTTGTTCAACCTAGAGACATAAATCTTGTCAACTATATTCCAAACCACTAGTTAGTCCTTTGAGCCTACTATTATTCCTTTATTTCTTAACCCCAATCACCTTAACCTATAAAAATTAATCAAATAAATAACCATGATCCATTTTCAAAATGATTTAATAGAAAGTACAAAAGAGGAAAAAAAAGTCAAAGAAGTGAGAAAATTAGCAGTCTTTCTTCCTAAGAAGCCAAAAGAAAAAGTGAAAAGAAAAGTATTAGAAGAGAAAAAGTGAAAGACAAGTGGGATACAAAGGAATTTCACTTCAACAAAACCAAAAAGTGTCCTAGCAGATATTCATTGAAGACCTCTACTTCATTTTGAACATTTGAAATCCTTATACCCTTCTTTTCATAACCCTTACCTAATCCTACATTTCATCCTAGTTAAGGAGCTATGGATCTTAAGTGGAACATAGCCTTAAAGATGAGATTAAAAGAAGGAATTAAATTAAAATACCCCTACTTTCTTAGTTTAACATTCACTCCTAAGGATCACTTTCCTTTGTCTCTTTTGACTTCAAAATTTATGTGAACCATTAGCTTGGTTGAATCTGATCACATAATTAGAGAAATATGTTTAAACCCTTGTCTGAGAGCTTCATTTTCGAGAATATACCTAAGAGGATTTGAGAACAAGACATATTTCCAATGGAATTTAAACATATTAGTTAGAAGTCATGACTTAAATGGTTACACATGCCCATGCACTTTGGAACATAACTAGAATGAAATGTCTTTACTAGGTTTATGATTTGTAAAATTGTCAATCTTATCCATTAAATTGTGAAAAACTAGTAGAGTTCTAATGAATAAGGATTCTTTGAGATAAAATAAGGGACTCAACCTTGGGAAATTTTGTGGCTGTATTCAATAAAAACCATCACGAGGCCTAACTCGTCCACTAGGGGTAACTAGGGGTTCAAGGGCTTGTTGCATGTATTAAATGCAATCGTGAGTACCTACAAAAGTAGCACTTCGTAGTAGCTTTTGTAAAATGATTTTTCGAATGTTTTCCTTGGGACTAGAAAAATTCTAGGTGGGGGGGTATTCTAAGTGTTTAATCTTTTATAAAAACCACCCAATTAGATACCCATGTGCCAAGACTTGGAGGGGTAAATTAGGGTTTTTAGACCAAATTTGTAACACATGCATTTTTTACCTAATAATCCAAATGGTTGTTATCTTGTATGTCAAGAAGCTAGTCCAAGGTAAGTATGTGATTAATCATATTTTTCTAAGATTTAATTAAGGTTTTTACTTTTTTGTAGGAAGTAAGATGGTGATCCAACGACTGAGATTGATCAAGATGAAATTGAAGATCAAGTCAAAGCCTCAAAATCATGACTTCAACATAAACCAAAGGCCAAGATCATCTTGTGGACTAGTAATGGATGTAATTAATGGAGCTAAACATGGCCAAAGTGTGCCCATGAAGTAATGCATGCATTCCCACCACCTTTGCATGGAAGCCACTTAAGCCACCTTAGCCATACAAGCCATGAAAGAAGGTGGCAAGTTAAGGAATTCAAGCTAAACAACCAAGGGTTGAAGTCAAGAAGTCAAGCGAAGAAAGCTTCCTAAGCCAACCATGAAAATTAGCCAATGGAGTCTTCAATTTTTGTCATTTAAGCCATCAAGCTAAGCTAAATGGAAGGCTAGGATTGAAGGAAATTCAAGAGAGTTATCCATGAGATATTTTGAATCTAATTAAGGGAGATCTATTAGAATAAGATGGCATGAGAGCCAATGGGATAAGAGCATTCAATTTTTATTGGTTTTCTGACTTTACCACACTTTATCCTTAATTTTCACCTCACCCTTAAGATACACTATGAATTTCCATAACTCTATCAATTCCACCTCATAGGAAACTTTCCAACCAACCAAATCTCTCCACCTAACATCTCCCACCTCTTTCACCACCATGCCCCACCCAATTTTCTATTTCATGAGGTTTCAACAATTTTGGAAGGGGGGAGATACCCCTTCCTTAAAGGGTGGCATTTCCCACCTACTCCCCTCCTTAAGATAGCCACCCCCTTCCACACTATCCTATTTGATATCTACCCTCTTCCCCCATCCTAGCCATTCAATTTGATAAACTTTAATCCACCCCACACCTTAGTATTAGGGTACCCTAGGAAAAATAGTAGAAGGCTTATAAAAACCACCCAAACTTAAGCAAAAGACACACTCTTCTCAACATAGGAAAAGAAGTCTCCTCCATTGGAAGTACATAGCTCACTTCCTATAGTCCACTTTTACTTATTTTCCTTGCTATTTTGTGCAGTCTTTGGATGCTTCCAGTTCCTTCTAGGGTGTATGCTTCTTCCTCAAGTGTTCAACCTAGGATTTTTGGAGTTTTTGATTCATCTTTGAAGATTGTTTAGCTTCCTTACTTTCTTTCCTAGAATTTATTTCTTTTCATGTTAGTTTACCCTATTTTCCTTAATCTTTCCTTACGCTTAAACTAAGATTCAAGGCTAGTTTTCCCTTAGAGTAATAGCCAAAGGAAGTCATCTTAAATCTAATTTTTTGTTTTACCTTTCCTTGCATCTTTGTTGTCTTTCAACCTCATGATTTTCTAACTTTATTTGCTTAAGTTTCATTGGTTGTTTGCCTTAGTTTTCCATAGCATTTTCCATTGATTTCAAGCATTTTAGTTCATGAGTGATTGTTGGAATAATTGAAGAAGAAATTAGCTTATAATTAAGGAGTGATGAATATTAAGTGAACATCAATGTAATATCATTTAAATTTCAGATTTTCATTACATGTATGGAGTATTTTGTTGATGAACTTTTGATTTGGTTCAGCAAAGCTAGTTGGAATGTTCAATTCATGTTTGTTTCTAGTAGTCAATTATCTTTGTCATGTTTTACATGTTTTATTCACTGAATGTTTCAATTACCTTACTGCTGGAATTTCTTTGCATGAATGGTTTATGTTAATTTTTAGCACCATACAATCACATTCACATGATTTTCAAGAGTACAATTAGATTGTTAGATAGCTTAGTTGATGTTTGAATAAGATTGGATGCTTAGGTTTCCAAAGTTGTTGATGAAATCCACTCCTATCCAATGAATCATGCATACCATTCCATTGTTACATGTATGTCAATTGCGTAGTTTTCCTTTCATTGTTTGTTAGTCACCGTTTCATTTATTTCTCTAGTTTAATTGCAGATATATTCAATTAGTTTGCATCTTGAAAGTAATTAATTTTTTCATACTTGCCAAAGTAGTTGATTTGGTTGCTTAGTTTTCTTAGTTTTGCATGATTAGGAAAGTAGGTTGTTAAAGCATGTTTCCTTAGATTAGTTGTTAATTTCATGTTTGGGGAAGTTAGTTTAGGGAAAGTTGGTAAATTACCTTTTAGGAATGTTTCACTTTAACAAAGTTTTTAATTAGGAATTTCACAAAATTCGAAGTTTTTAATTAAGGAATGTTTTAATTTTAGAAGGTGGATATTTTTGGAATGCTTTTAATTTATCATGCTTCTTGTTTTCATTTTGTTTCCAATTTCATGTGTTAATTTTCAATTCTAGCCTAGGTTGAAAATATCTCTTGAATTTTGGCTTGGTAGATAGTTTAAAGTAAGGGCCACTAACATCACTTTAGTTGAACTTTTCTTTGGATCTACCTCACTAGCATACTATATTGCAAATGATTCATGGACTTATGAGTTTTAATTAAAACAACAATAAGTTTTTGGCACCTTTGCTAGAGAGTTGCAACAATTTGTATAGTGTTCCATACTTTAGGATATTTTTCTCTTGATTAGGTTTAGGGTCCATTAGATTAGTGCTTTTGCATAATTTTTGGACATATTTGATATTTTCCTCATATTGACCATATTTCTTTGACTTTTGTGCATGGGAAATTGGCAAAGGTGTAGCAGCGATCCTGTGGGCCACAACTTCATCATCTTAGATTAGGTTTTATTGCTTTTCATGATTAGGATTTGAGTAAAACCTATAGTGAGGTCCACTATAAATTGTAATTTCTTTATTATTTAATTTTAAATGGGTTGTATTAATACAGGGCAAGTGGGAGCATGGTGGCCCACACTTGGTCATCATTAGAACCCTCACCGTAAGTATCTCTCACTCAAATTTTAAATTTTAGGTGTAATTTGAATTTAGTATAATTTGCATTTGGATGTTAGTATAATTCATATAGATTAGGACCATTCATTGATAATTATTGCATCTTTACTTAGAATTACTACATTAGAGGACCTATCTTTGGTTGGATTGCATAGAGGTTGCATTAGTTTGCTTATGTATTGTGTTGCATATTTACAAATTGATGATGAAATGGAATTAATGTTAATAAGGGCCTCACAAGAACCCTTATTAGATAAGGACTGGATTTCATCAGCAGCTCCTTGGCCCACCTAGGAATCAATCAATATCCTTGTATGTTGTGATTACAACCCTTGTACTTAAATTTAAAATCAAGTAGAAAGAGACTTAGGGTCTCAAGCTCATAGAACCTTTTTAGAAGGACACAATCTATTATTACTCCAATGGCTTTTGAGCACTGTGGTTATAGTGGGTGTCTTAAAATTCAAGTGATTTTTCCACACCTTTTGTTGGCATACCTCCTAACATGAGGATTGTATTAGCCACTTTTGAGTAGAACATAACTGGCAAGCAGTAGTCAAATTTAGACATAAGGAGTAGCTGTCTAGATTTAGGTCAAAGAAGCTACCACCTATATACTAAGCAAAGATAATCAAAACCCTACTTGATTAATGCTTACTAGAATTTGATTTTTCATAGCATAGAGTTAGAGTTAGCATTTAGATTATAGCATGTACAATAAGATACTTTATGCAAGGGCATCGATCTCAAAACCTACAATCCAGATATTCAATGCAACATAAGCCAAGGGAAAAGAAACCAAGCTTGTATCCCATAGCTGAACCCATAGCAAAAGTCAAGCAAAAGGCCATTAGAGATGTCTATATGCCATTACAACACAACACCATATCCTGCATAGCTTTACCTCCTACAAAAGTAGGACACTTTGAGTTAAAACTGTGAGTCATACAATTGCTTCCCACTTTTTACAGTCAAGACTGAGAAGACCCCTACCTATATATTAAGGAGTTCCTTGATATTTGTGTCACATTTTTGTTTTGAAATTTTTTGGACAATTCTATTAGGCTTAGGATATTCCTTCTCTCTCTCAAGGACAAAGCTAAATCATGGATGAATTCCTTGGAGATTGGTTCAATCAATACATGGGACCAATTCTCTAGAAAGATTTTGAACATTGTTCACAAACAAATAAACTACATCATGAAATTATTAATTTCTAATAAAGGATGATGAACAATATTATGAATGTTGGAAATAGTGGAATGAACTACTATAGAAATGCCCACATCATGGATTTGAAAAATGGTAGCAAGTTCAATACTTCTATAAAGCATTGGTGCCTAAAAATAGACAAATGGTAGATACAGCAAGTAGAGGGACCCTCATGCTAAAGGATGGGAGTGAGGCTTGCTAGTTCATTCATACTATAACAACTAATTCCCAGTAATGGGATTATTCAAATGGAAGAGAAAGAAATAACTAGCCCACCAAGAGAGGGGGTCCTTATGAGATAGGAGTGCACATTGATCTATCCCATAGACATGACTCTATACTAGCAAGAATGAACAAGTTCAGTGGTAGAGTAGAAAAGCTTGAAACTATGTTTCAATCCTTTATGACCACCTCATCCCTTAAAACCTCCATAAGAGGTTTGTGCTATATGTTCAAGCCTAGCCCATATAACCACATCTTGTCCATCAAATAAAGTGTTGAAAGACTATCTTATTGATCAAGCGAATGCATTAAATTATATCGCCAACCTAGCAACAACTTGTATTTTGAGACCTACAACCCTAGATGGACCAGGCATCCCAACTTTTCATGCTCAAAGAATAACTACCAAGGGGGACCATCTGTGAACCCCCATACCCAATAACCACCTTGCTTCCAACAACCTCAACAACAAAAGAAACCATCTTTTGAGGAAAACATTTAGACTATTCATGGAAAATTTTTAAAATAAAATGACAATACTAAAAAGGCTTTACATAGTTGTAAAATGATAGTGGACATTTAGCCCATGTCAACTCTCAAGACATAGCCAAGTTAGATATGCAGGTAAGCCAAATGACAACTGGACTGCATTATAGAGGAAAGGATTAGTTCCCTAGTCAACCCATCCCTAACTCGAAGGGCGAAATTGAGGTAGGATCAAGTTCTCAAAACTTGAACCCTCATGAGCATGCCAAGTTTAGAACCACCTTTAAGAGAAATCATGAGATCAATAACAAAGTAGGGTAGGCTAAGGAAACTGTATATGAGAAAGAGGCAATCAAAACATAGGAGAAAGAGAAAAGGATAGGGAAACCCTATAGAACCTATAGTGGAGGCACCCTATGTGCCTACAACCACTTTTCCTTAGTTACTGAGCAAGGCTAGAAAGGAAAACAACTTCAATGAGATAATGGAAGTATTTAAACATGTCAAAATCAAGATTCCATTACTCAATGCAATTAAAGCATCCCCCTATGCCAAGTTCTTTAAAGAGCTATGCATAAGAAAAAGAAAGTTAAATGTATAAAAGAAATCTTTCCTCACTGAGTAGAAAGTTCTTTGATTCAATAGATGACCCGATTGAAGTTTAGAAACCCAGGGTGTTCCACCATTTCCTAGGTTATTGGAGATCATGTCATAAATAGGCATTACTTGACCTAGGGGCAAGCATTAATTTGTTTCCATACTCTATATATGAGCAACTAAGACTTAGTGACTTAAAACCAACCACTACCACACTTCAATTAGTGGATTGATCTATCAAGATACCCCGTGATTTGGTTGAAGATGTCTTGATACATGTGGACCAGTTCTATTACCCATTTGATTTCATTGTACTGGACACCCAACTTGTATTTGATCCCGATAGTTAGATTCGGGTCATCCTTAGACGCTCATTCTTAAAAACATCCAATGCCATTATTAACTGTAGGAATAGTGTAATGAAATTGTCATTTGGCAACATGAAAGTCAAGCCAAATGTCTTTAACATCAATCAACAACATTTAGACTGTGATGATTCTTGTGATGTCAATTTGATTGAGAGTAAATAATGATAGCCATCCACCATTTTCCATCTCTAACCCACTAGAGGCTTATCTCATGCACTTTAATGTAGAATTTTACCTAGATAAGTCTATTGAGGGGTTAAACAACCTTTTGGAGGCTACTCCAATCATGTATACCTTCGAGTGAGGTCCTTATTTGGGACCATTCCTAACTTCTGAATCCATCCCAATACCCTCAATCGAGCAACTGCCATCTTTAGACCTAAAACCCTTGCTTAACAACTTGAAATATTCATAGCTAAGCCCAAATGAAACCTTATATATGATAATAGCATTAGATTTAGATAATGAACAGGAGGGTAAGCTTTTAGATGTCCTTAAAGATCATAAAACTACTCTAGAATGGATGATAGCAGACATAAAAGGGATTAGTCTAGCCATATGGATGCATAGGATACACTGAGAAGAAAATGCAAAACCTTCTAGGGGTGAAGTCTGAAAACTTTTAGATGTGGGCATTATATATCCTATATCTAATAGTACTTGGATCAGCATGGTGGTAAAAAATTAGGATAAAGAGGTAGTTCCCACCAACATGACCACTGGGTGGAGAGTTTGCATTGACTATAAAAAATTGAACATGGTCATGAGGAAAGATCACTTTATTGACCAAATGCTAGAAAGGCTGGTCAGACATAGTTATTACTCTTTTCTAGATGGATATTCCAATTATAACTAGATTCCTATAGTACTAAAGGATCTAAAGAAGACTACCTTCATCTGCCCTTTCAGAACCTTTGCTTATCGATGTATACCTTTTGGGCTTTGTAACACTTCAGCTACATTTCAAAGGTGTATGTTGAGCATTTTCTTTGATATAGTAGAGAGGTTTCTTAAAGTGTTTATGGTTGACTTCTTAGCATTTGGATCATTTTTTGATGAGTGCCTACACAACTTAAAGTTAGTTCTAGAAAGGTGTTAGGAAAAAAATCTTGTTTTAAATTAGGAGAAGTACCAATTTATGGTACAAAGTGGGATAGTTTTAGGCCACATAATATCACCCAATGGGATAGAAATCGATATGGAAAAAGTGGAATTAATAGCCAGCCTTCCTCAACCAAGGATGGCAAAAGAAATCCATTCCTTTTTAGGAGATGGTGGCATTTACAGATGCTTCATCAAGGATTTTAGCAAAGGTGCCAAGTCCCTCTATAATTTACTTTGATTTTTGGCTTTGATGAGGACTATAAGAAAGCATATGAGTGACTCAAGGCTGAGTTGACTTTTGCACCCATTATCTGACCACTAGATTGGTATGTACCATTTTAGATAACGTGTGATGCGTCAGATTATGCCACTAGAGCTGTTTTGGGGTAGCACATCGATAAACTTTCCCATGTAATATATTATGCTAATAAGAAACTAAATGATGCATAACTCAATTATTCAACCACAAAGAAAGAGTTGTTAGCTATAGTGTTTGCTTTGGATAATTTTAAACCTTACTAATTAGGGTTTAAAGTTATAGTGTACTTGGATCACGTGGCTTTATAGTGTACTCGGATCATGTGGCTTTAAAATACCTCCTTTCTAAAAAGGATGCAAAACCTATGTTGATCCATTGGATACTACTACTACAATGTTTGACTTATAAATTAGGGACAAGAGAGGTGCCAAAAATGTTTTAGTAGACCACTTATCCAGACTAATGGTGGTGCATATTAGGGATCACATGCCAATAATTGAATCCTACTTGGCTTAACAGTTATTGCATATTTCCCGGTTTCCTTAGTATGGTGATATTTTTAATTATCATGTTAAAGGACAAATGCCTAGTCATTGGACCAAACAAGATAGAAAGAGAATTTTGACTGAGGTTAAATATTTTACTTGGGATGACCCATACTTATTCAAGTACTGTCTCAATAAATTGATTAGGAGATGATTATCATATAATGAACACAATCAAATCATCTCCTTTTGTCATGATCATGTATGTGGGAGCCATTTTAGCTTGAGAAAGATAGTTGCAAAAATTTTGCATTGTGGTTTTTATTGGCCTACCATATTTAAGGATGCACATACTTACTTCACAGCATGTGTGCTGTGTCAAAGATTAGGTAGTCTAGGAAGGAGACATATGATTCCCTTAAACCCAATCCTTATTCTAAACCCATTTAATGTTTGGGGAATAGATTTTATGGAACCCTTTTCTAATTATTTTGGAAATCTTTACATCCTAGTGGGAGTGGACTACATGTCTTTATAAGAAAATATCTTTATAAGAATTAGTACTATAAGACTAATAGAAATGTGTGACTTAGAGACCCCAAGAAAAATCATTGGAGACCTATAACCTAGTGAGTTTAGAGACTATCTTCTTTTAGAGAGTTATAAGTAATTCCATAGTTTTCTTCAGCATGCATAATTTAGTGTGATCCTGTTATCCTTGTTTTGGTTAACTATCAAGAATAAATAGGAGTAATAACTTTATTTCTAAAAAATTTATTGAATCTAATAGGTTTTATGAAAGCTAGAGAATGATATAGGCCATCCTTGTTCAACCCAAAGACATAAAGCCTACCTAGTATATTCTAGACCACTAGTTACATAGAATATCTTCTACCCTTTTCAAAATGTAGTCCACCCCCACAAGGATATACAAATAACCAATGGAATTAGGAAAAGGTTCCATAAAATCAAAATGCTAGACATCAAAAGGCTCAATTATTAAAATGGGGTTCAAGGGCATCATATTCCTTTTTCCTATGCTCCTAGCTGTTGACATCTAGCACATGCTAAGAAATAATTGTTAAGTGTTCATTTTTGGCTAAAAGGCCCCTAGTTTAGTATTCACTTAGATCATCTAATCGTTCAAAATTGCAAAATTTAGCTCAAATTGACCGTCCAAATCTTAATTTGTCAAAATCAATGGTTAGATGATCATTAGAGCTTATTAGATGATTAATGTATGGTTTTGATGATTCTAATTTAGTCTTTTCTTTTGCAAATCAACCAAAAGATGCATGGACGGCTACAATTAAAAGTTAACAGTGAAGATCATTTTAAAGAAGATTGGATGGGCCAGATTAACTATAAAGATGGATGGGATAGTTTCCTAGAAGACAATTGAGCATCATGGAAAAAAGGGAAATAACATAGAGAAGCAACTTGCAATTTTGGAGGAGTTTCCAAAGACAAAGGAGAAGACCCAAATTAGCATTCTCTTTCTTTTCTATTACTCCCTCTTTCTTATTCTTCTCTCTCTCTTTCCTTTCCCATTCCCTTGCCTCTCTCTTAACCACCCATCATGCACAACTTTCTCTCCCACTCTCTTTCCTTCTCCACTTTATTTCCTTCATTCTTCTCTTTCCTTTCCTATTCCCTCACGTCCTACTTCTTCTTCTCACAACCTTCCTCTTCTCAAAGGCATAACTCTCTTTCTTCTCTTTCCCACTTTCCCATTGTCCTCTCTTCTCCCTTCTATTCTTAAACCCCTTCTTTAAACCGTGGGAAGGGCTCCCACTTTTTTTCCACATCTCTCTCCCTGCTTTATCTTTTTGTTTTCCTAGTTCTGGTTTTCTATTTCCATAGCTAATTCACATTCACAACCACTCCTCGTTGTTTGTTTTTGTTCACCGTACGTTCCCTGCTTGGTTTCCACTGCACCAGATCCTCAACCTCAGTTCCTCCATTCACTGCATACCCCAGCCCTCTTCAATCATCGCACTAGCTCTTTCATGTTTTCCCTCTCTCTTCCACGTTCACCATTCCAAACACTCATCCTTTATCCAACGCCCTAGCCATCCTAATAGAAGCCAAGCGTCCTTGCCCAGGCACCTCTACTACAGACGGTGGCCATACAACCCATCTTCTCTGTCTAACTGCACCCCACTCATCCATCATTTCCCTTCATTCACTGGTCGCACCCCATACCCAAGACGCCACATACCCATCCCCTTCTTTCCAGTTCCCATCTTCAGTCCATCTGATTCAACGCACCACCCCTTTATCTGTCACCGTTCTCTGATTGTACCAAGCTCAAATATCTCACCGTTCCATCCCAGGCCTCGATCACCAGCCTTTGCTACCAATATCCACCGGTCCAGCAACCATCTCTCATATCTCAGGCAACACTCCTCTACTTCAAACACACCAGATGATGCCCAGAAAGAGCGTAGTTTTTCTCTTATTGGAAGAGCAACGACCAGCCAGGAGAAAGCCCCAATCTAGAGAAAATCTGGCTAGGACCCTCCACCCAAGCCAGGCACCTTCTCCAGCAGCAACCGCTCCAGCCTGGCGTCTCCATCTCCTTCTTTGAAAAACTTTGTATTACGGGACTTTTGGGGAAGTTTTAGATAAAATTCTGAATTTTCCCTTCTGGATTAATTTGAATTACAATCCATGTCCTGTACTATTTTATCCGCATTTTATATTACTCTATCTGAGCAATCCACGTTCTGTCTTGTTTCATTACTATTTAATGCAATTAACGGTTCTGGATTAACGATGGAAAATCTTTAATTTCTTTTTTTATTTTAAGTTTGAATTTCAATTAAATTTGCTGGAATACTTTTAGGATAGTTTCTAGTAGAATTACTATTCCTGATCTTTATTATGGATTCTGAGAATAGATCAAAGTTGTTGAATATTAATTTCATTAATTTCATTAGATCTCTAAATATTTGAAGAATCTAACAAATTCCTCCTTCATATCCTTAATCCATTGCATGTTGAACATAGTGATATAGGCTGATCAAAGTTATGGGAATCCAAAGTGAAGAAATTGAATAGTTCTCAAGCTAGGAATTAGATTTTCATAATTTCTTCTAGTTTTAGTTTTAATTAGGATTGTATTGTTTCTTTTTATGTTATTCCTGAAACTAAACTTCTAAAATTTCATTGGAAAGCTAAATCTGAAGTTCAAAATTATTTTCTATTAATTTTTGGTCATTTTATTGAATTTTAAATAATTGAATTTTATTAAAAACTCCAAAATTCTAAAGTGAGCCCCTATGGGATGGACCTGTACTTGCATAGCTATGTTACAATAGCCTGTGCACTTTCGAAAAACATCAACAAGTTTTTGGCGCTATGGCCGGGGACTTGCAAAGGAGTTTTTATAAAATTTAATTTAAAAAATCCAAAAATCTTAAAAACATAAAAAAAAAAAAAATCTAGAAAAATAAAAACTATTAGGAATTGCATTTTAGGTAATTTTAGGTGCATTTTTTAATTTTTTTTGGTGCATAACCACCTAATTTCCTGAATTGGTACTTATTTCTAAATTGTCTTTTTCAAGGAAACAGGAAAGTGGAGAAAATTGGCAAGAAAATCTTCATCAACATGGAAATTTCCCTGCTTTCCTAGATTAGGAATTTTTTCCTTTTGAGTGAAGCTTGTAGTGAGGATCCTTGTAAATTGCAATTTCTATTTTCATTTTAATGGGTTGTAATAATACAAGGCAAGTGTGGGATAAGGTGGCCCACACTTGATCTTCATCAACAATCCCACTATAAGTTTCCTCACTTATTTAAATTCCTAGATTAGGTTTTGCATTTACAATAAATTTGCAATGTTTGGTAGTATAAATCATATAGAAAGCATTCTCTTATAATTATTGCTTTTTTTAGGTTTTGCATTAGTTTATCGCTTTTATTTGCATCTTAGGACACGATTAATGCTTTAAGGTGATATACATGTTGATCAAACTGCCATGGAGTGTGGAGTTAATTAGTAAGGGCACCCTTCCCCCATAAGATCAAGGGTAGATTTCATCACCACTCCTTGGCCCACCTAGGATAATCACCTCATGCGCGCTACCCTAAGCTTCAAATCAAATTAAAATCAATCAGAAGAGACCTATAGGGCTATCACATGCTCGTAGGACCCTCTTACTAAGACTGGATTTATTGTCATTCCAGTGGCTTTTGAGCACTATGGTTATTGAGGGTTGTCTAATAGAGCCTCGCTCTTCCCTCACCTCCTATTGATGTTTGTGAGGTATAAACGCCTCCTTACACGAGGGTTGTATTAACCACCTTGCAAAGAACCTAACTAGTAAGCAATAATCAAGTCTAAAGGAGAGGAGGAGTGCTAGATTAGGCTAATTAAAAGCATTGTCCCCACACATATTCAAGAAAATCAATATATTGCTTATTAGCCTAAGGTGTTTGATTGTGCCTTTTTTTTCTTGCATCACATAGAGTTAGTGTTAGCATTTAGAGTAGGACATTTTAGATTAGGAATAGTTCATGCAAGGGCATCGATCTCAGAACCCTAAGCTACTACCTTTAAATCCAGAGATTCAATGCCTCCAAAACCTAGGGGAAAGAAACATAGTTCCTATCCCTATGGCTGAACCACCAATGGAGATTGAGCTCTAGACTATTAGAGATTTTTATGCCCCTCTCCAACTTAATACCCCCTCCTGCATAGCTTTACCTCCCACTAATGCTGACCACTTTGAGTTAAAGCTGGGAGTAATTCAGTTACTTCCTACTTTTTATGATCGAGACCGAGAAGACCCATACCTACATATCAAGGAGTTCCTTGATATTTGTGCCACATTTAGGTTTTGAAATGTTTCGGATGATTTAATTAGGCTAAGGTTATTCCCATTCATACTTAAGAATAAAGCCAAGTCATGGCTTAATTCCTTGGAGGTAGGTTCCATACATACATGGGACCAATTGTTTAAGAAGTTCCTGAACAAGTTCTTCCCCGTTCACAAAACACATGCCCTGCATCTTGAAATTATAAATTTCCAACAAAGGGATGATGAACAATATTGTGAATGTTGGGAATGGTGGATTGAACTGCTACAAAAATGCCCTCACCATGGATTTGAGAAATGGTAGCAAGTTCAATACTTCTATGAGGCATTGACACCTCAAAATAGACAAATGATAGATGCAGCAAGTGGAGGGACCCTCATGTTAAAAGATGAAAGTGAAGCTTGGGAATTCTTTCAAACTGTAGCCAATAATTCTCAGCAATGGGATTATTCAAATAGAAGAGAAAGAACTAACCAGCCCACTAAGAAAGGAGGTATCTATGAGATAGGAGCACATACTGATTTATTCGATAAGCTCGACCCTATCTCTAAAAAATTAGATGGAAGAATGGACAAGCTTGAAACTATGTTTCAATCTTTCATGGCTATTATATTATCCCAGAAACCTCCACAAGAGGTATGCGCTACTTGTTCTAGTCCAGCCCATTTAACGTCAATGTGTCCATCTAATAAAGTATTCCCTGAATATCTTGTAGACCAAGCGAATGCATATCGCTAACCTAGCAACAACCCATATTCTGAGACCTAAAACCGTGGATGGGCTAGGCAGCCCAATTTGTCTTAGTTAAAGAATAACCATAATGGGGGGCCATCTATAAATCCCCTATCCAAAACTTTCCGCTTAGAACTACAGTTCCCCATCAACCACCTGGCTTTCAACCTCTACAATAAAAGAAACCATATTCAGAGGAAAACATCCACACCATGATGGAACAATTTGCAAAAAATAATGAGTACACTAAAAAGGCCTTACACCAATTGCAAAATGATAGTAGACATTCAGCCAATGTCAACTCTCAAGCCATAGCTAAGCAAGAAGTGTAAATAGGCCAATTGTGTACTGAATTACATAATAGAGGAAAGGGTCAGTTTCCTAGTCAACAATAATCATGTGAATCCCTAAAAATGGTGAGCCAATAAAAACCACACTACAGAATCTTTGCAGTTGTCTTTTTAGAACTTAAATAACCCCCACATGCATGATCATGACAAAAGGAGATGATCTTATTTTGTTCATTATATGGTATGCATCTCTTAATGGCCTGATTAGGACAGTACTTAAATAAGTATGGATCATCACAAGTAAAGTGTTTAACCTTAGCAATAAACCTTTTTCAATCTTGTTTAAACTAATGAATAAGCATTTGACTTGGGACAAGATAATTGATTATACCAACATACTAATGTAATTGGAAAATATGCAACAATTGTTCATCAGGAATTGTTTCTATTACAAGTGAGAGCCCCTCCACTAGCTACATCTACTATTTTTCTATTTTGAGGTGTTAATGCCTCATAGCAGTACTAAATCTGTTGCCACTTTTCATATACATGGTGAGGGAACTTTTGTGCCAATTCATTACGCCTTTCTCAACATTCATAATATTGCTTTTGCTGGCAATTAATGATCTCCCTTTGAAGGGCGTTATTCTTATGGAGAAGGAAAAATTTGCTCAAGAGTTTCCTAAACAAATGGTCCCATACGACAATGGAATCAACTTCTAAAGAACTAAGCCATGATTTGGCCTTATATTTAATGAAAAGTGGAACAACCTAAGTTTAATAGAATGACATAAAACATTTTGAAATTTGAATGTGGCACAAATATAAAGTAGCTCCTTAATATGTAGGTATGGATCCTCTTTATCAAAACCATAGAATTGGGAGTAATTGAATGACTCCAGGTTTAAGTTCAAAATGGTCTACATTGGTGGGTGGTAAAGTGATGCATGATGAGGTATTTTATTGAAGTGACACTTAGAAATCTCCAGTAGCCTTGTGCTTAGTGGGTCTGCCATGGGATCAAGAATTTGATTTTATAACCCTTGCGTATGAGTAGGTTCAATCTCAGGATCTAATGGTACCAATTCAATACTCTGAGATTAGCATCCTTGCATGCTCTATAATGAAAACCTATCTAATTGATAACCTAAATCTAAATGATTCCTAAATCTATATGATGTTCAAGCAAACAATTCCTAATGCTAATGCAATGTCTTGGTGGTCTTTGTTAATTTATGAGGTTGTAGGTTTTAACCTAAAGCTAGTTAGCTCCTCCTTTAGTCTAGACTTGATTATTGCTTACCAATTAGATCTTGCTCAAGGTGGTTAATACAATTGTCATGGAAGGAGGCATTCAGACTTCAACATCTATCTAAAGGAGTGGGAAGAAAATAGATTGACTCTTTTAGAAAGGTACTATGAGCTCAAAACCCTAGGTCTCTTGCTACTTGATTTTAAATTAAGATTAAAAACTAAGATTGCAAGCATACAAATAATTGATTTGAATTCTTATCTGGGCCAAAGATCTGCTGAAGAAATCCAATCCTTATCTTATGAGGATTTCTGTGTGGACCTTACTAGCATTATGTTCCATCCACCATAAAGCAATAAAAGTGCTATGTTAATTCAAGAAACAAACTAATGCAAAATGAATGCTATCCAACCAAATGTTAGATAGGTGCAGGTAATGCAACAACCCAAAATAAAGATTCAATAATTAAGATGAATGCTTAAACAATATTTAATGACCTGGATTTTTGTAACACGTTTTGTAATATATTTTTGAAAGGTAGGGCCCTTAATAGTAAAAAAAATTTGCAAAACAAAGCAGCAAAAATTCTTTTCTTTAGAACTTGTTTTGTAAAACCCAAGTCATCACTTCATACATAACATAAGTAGAATTTTGTACAAGATAAATTCCATTGAAGGAATATACTTTTATTAAATTCCATAATCCATCCAGTGGTTCACAGTATAGTCAAATCCATTATAATAGTTGTCCAAATTACATAATCCAAAACTCAAAGCTCACCATACAATGAAACTCTCATTACAATACAATACTCTCAAACAAAGAAAAATACATGTCTTCAAGGGGTAGACCTTGAAGATTATTCTCCTCAAGTCTTCTATCGTCTTGAGCTCCTAACTCTCCTTCCCTATATCTAAGATATTGCAACATTTACAATATCTCAGCAAGCAAAACTTGGTAGGGGATTCAAGAAGCATAGTAATTAATAATATAATTCTAATACTTCATAATCCTGTTATCCCTAAACATATTCATGTCTTTACTCTTTACTTTGTAATATATGTACATCCATATACATACATATTGTACATGGGTAAATCACTTAAATTTATGAAAGTAGTTAAATATCATTCCCAACTAAGCTGATCCATTCTCTCCATTATGAGAATTCAATATTTCAGCTAATCCTACATTGGGAATTTCCCTTCTTGGTAAATATTGGTAATATACTATTACTTAGCATTTCATTATGCTAAAACATAAGGCATTTCACTATGCCTACTCTCATATTGCCCCACTCTACTTTTGGCCTCTCATAGGGCAAGGTATCATCAAATCACCAAATTTCAAGAAGCAGGTGGCCAAACCCTCATAACTCCTCTAGCATAGCATCCCCCAGGCTTATGCCTATTAAAACAAAATCACAAGCCTCCAAGCTTGCATGTAAAATAGATTTCATACATATCAGACAATCTGTCTATTTACTTAGGTCTGAAATATCTTCTAGTTCCCTATTCACTAAGAGTCTAGTCCTTAACCATTTTATATGTGTTTGGTTGAATCATAAGGGTTTCAGGGGATTTAATACAAGTATTAACATTACTCTTGTCAACATAAGGTCATGGGTTCAATCATGTACATCCCATGTAAATGCATTCATCAAATCCTCCTACCTTAGTAGTGATTCCTTTTCCTAGATCTTTCCTGATCCTGACTGATGTATGTAATTTGTACATCCATACATACTGTCAATATATATAAATTATGAACAATCCTATTGATCACTAGATCTGATGTTTAGAATGATCTTTAAATCATTCATATCTAAGTATTTTATATCTCTAAGTCTTTGTGTGTCCATCTCCTTGATCATGATCTTTCATAGATCCTTTGATCGACAATCTACACTTGTTGATAAAGATCAAGGTCCTAGATCTTTTATCATTTAGTTCTTCTTTGATCTAAGTTCTGTTATTGGATCATCCCTAAGGAGGATGATCTTAGTTTTCTTCCTTGAATCATCTTTGATCAAGGGTTTGGATTATCTAATCTAATGAACTAGATTTGATCTATAACATGCATACTAAATACAATACAATATTCTTATTCTTATTATTCTTGATCATTCAAGATCTAATGGATCATGTTTGATCATCCTTATCATACTTACAGTTTTTATTAGGGTTGGATACTAACCTTTTATGCTCTTACTATTATTATTCAACCAGTTAATATTTTGCTGGTTGAAGGTAACTTATTTCCCCCTAAGTCTAGACTACTCTTATTTTCAATTGGCTAAGACTTACTAGCTGAATGGGTGAACACAAAGTGGTTACTTCAATCCTCATGTAAGGAGGCATTTAGACCTCACAAAAGTCAATGGAAGGTAGGAGAAGAGCGAGGCACTATTAGACAACCCCCTTAACCACTATGTTCAACATTCACTAGAGTGACCTTAGCTCAACCTTTCATAAGGTTCCTATAAGCATGTTGACCCTAAGTACGCTTTCTAATTGATTTTAATTAAGTCCATGAATATTTACAATGTCATTCATGGGCTTTATTATTCTCCTAGTTTGGGCCAAGGATTTGATAATCCTTATATTGTCCAACTAACTATAGCCCTTACTAATTAAGTCCAAAATAATGCACTCTTATTTGTGCCATGAAACTCTACTTTCTCATTAGATTCCATTTTTGGTGTTTTATGCTCTTTATCTCATAACAAGTAGATCTACTAATGAAATTTAACCATAAATGAATTATAAATTCAAAGCATAAAACTACATAATTGAACAACTTAATGATAATGATACAAGGTACTTAAAATTACACTAGCATGATTTTCAACTAATATACCTTAATAAGTCAATTTAAACTAACATGGACCTAAGGTATAATCTCATACTATAGTATAATCTTACCATGAAATCCTAGCATGGTCCTAAGTTACAATGGCATGAAATCATACTAACTTGATCCTAAGTTACACTTGCATAAAATCACACTAACATGCCCTTAAGATAATTAAATCTAGCAACCTATTATAACAATCTAATCACATATCATGCTAAAGTCTAAAAGTTGCACTAACATGCTTTATAACATAAATCATATTTAAAATGATATTATCAATTAATAGAAAATAAAACTAATTACATTAATATTTTTAGAAACCTTTACTTATGATCCAACCATTAGATCTTAGATCTTTTCCTTTTAATCAAGGGTTTTAATTACATTTAGGGGTTTTTCTTCATTAAGGTCCAAAGATCATATTGCTTTGTTTTGTCATATTCAATTCATGATCTCCCTAGATTTCATCATATTAACATTCATTTAATCCATCCCAAGGATCTAATCACACTTGATCTCATTGATCAAGTGGGTCCCTTTGTATTTTTAGGGTTTTTCTACCATAACGAGTAGATCCCTTAATATATCTCATATATGTCCAAATAAACCATAGATATCACTTCATAAGATATTTTCTCCATTTTATCATTTCATAAGAAACTAGAGGTTGTAAGATTTCCATAGCTTCTTTTCGATCTCAATTTGGAGTTCATATAACTCCTAAATTGAGTCTGAAAGTTCACAGTCCTTCCTAGGGTCTAGATTTGATCTAGGCCCAACGGAATGGATGGGCTGGATTCATATGGGTAGAACAAACTAGATGAAATTAGTTGAGCAGAGCGTTCATCGCGTGCCTGTCATAGGGACGCACATGTAACGTGCTCGCCGATAACCTACGCCATAATGCAATCATCCCGTTTAGACAATGTCTCACGAGTGCGTAGAAATACTGCTGTGCTACGTCTTCCTGTGCAGCATTTCGTACAGTGTCCCAGGCGCCGGATCTTCTTTAGGAAGATCGGACAGTCCATTTTGGACCATCCAATCAATTCCTCTTAATTGAGGGCGCAAAACGTAATATAATTTCTTGAAATTTTTACCCTAGGGGTTTTGGAGCCTTCTGAATAGATTGTCAGGGTTAGATTTTCCATCTGAGCCCTCAATAATCATGAATTGAAGGTTCTAATCTTTACTTTATTTTTACAATTTTGCACCCAAATAAAATTACACTAAAATAAATTTTTTATTAAACAACAATAAATATGTCTAGGAAGTAGTTCCACCTACTTGATTAGAGAAAAAAATTGGTTATATAGTTCAATTTAAGAGAATACCAGTTTTGATAATAAGATAGCCCAAGATCCACTTGTCTTGTGGTTTTCGTTGTTTGAACTGCTAGATCTTGAAATTTCTTTAGGCATTTTGTAGATAAGGTATGGTAGAAAATTTTATATGGTGAGATCTATGATATTTGATCTGAAATAGAGTGCCTAATTGAATTTAGGTCTCTTGTTCCAATCTAGAGAGAGGAGAGAGAAAATGAAAGAGAGAGAGATCTTTTGGGAGTTTTGAAATTTTGGGAATGGATCTATGTCTGGTTTTGCAGGGGAAATCAAGATAATTTTGTGGAAATTTTATGGACATTTTTAGAGGATTTTTGGGGGTGTATTTATAGGCATTTTAGGTCTTTCTTCATGATTATGTGTAATGATTATGGTTTATTATTTTTATTATTTAATTAGCATTGGATTCTCCACCGCCACCTTTTTCTCCACTACCAACTGGTAGTGGTTTGACCCATGATTTCACGTGGGCTTGCCCTGTATAAATACAACCCATTTAAAATTAAATAAAACATTGCAAGTTATAATGGGGCCTCACTTCAAGTTCAATTAAACTAGGAAAGAAATAAAAGTTGATAAATCTTTGGCCCACAGGATTGTCGTTACTCCTTTGCCAAATTTTCCTCTCACAAAATAAGTAGGATAGATCAATTTATGAGGAATTGGAAAAATATGTAAATGAAATGTAAAAATTCTATTCTAAGGTAAGCTAACACTACAACTAAAGACAAATAATCTAAATAAAGATCCAACCATAAATCCATTATGATTCCCTACCAATGGGACGATAAACTTAGTGTCACTTTAGTATTTACTTGCAACTACATGAATCAAAGTAATATTAGCATGTGAGAGAGGTCAAACATAAGATGAATCTCAAGAATTTGTATGTTGGATGGATCTTATTTGAAGTGTTTATCTTTAGCAAAAGAAAGAGATTGTTTTGATTGAATTAGGAAATTGCAATGCACAAAAGTGAATCATGAATGAAATTAACAACTAGAATGAAAGGAAACTTACCAAAAGTTACATTAAGAAGGAAATTAGAAACTAATCTCAATAGCATGCATTTAATAAAAGACACTAATTCCAGCCAAGCATGAGTAAAACTAAGCCACTAACTTAAAGAAACTACTAAAATGGAAACTTTCCTAATTTAACACTTTCCTAAATTAGAATTAGAAACTTTCAAAAAATGGAATGTCCTAAAACCAAACTAACTTGCAAAAACAAGTAACCAATTAGATCTAACTAGATTTGACAAGAATTTGGAAACATGCATGTGATGAAAACTACAATTAAGGAGACTTTCTAATTTTAACACTTTTAAATCCTAAAACTTCCTAAAGGTGGAACATTCCAAAAATAAAAAAGGAAGCTTTCTAAACTAAATTAAGATATAAAAATGAATTAAATATTTCTAAAATAAGATTAAACAACTAAACTAACCACAAATAAAAAACAAGAGTCACCTAGTATCATGCGCATGATCCATGGAATGCGCACATGGTTCATGGGTTGAAAAATAACTAGAATTGATTCTCTTAATGAAAAAAGACATGTATTCTAAGAAATATAAGCTAGTAAATAAACAAAGTACCTAAAAATATACATGGGAATATAAGGATTTAAGAAAATAAGGTGTTTTGATGGCTGGAAACAAAGCACAAAGTTAATAAGAGAAAAATTCAAGATCTCAACTAGTTAAGAGCATCAAAAAATTCAAGCATAATAAAGTAATTGAAACCATAAATTTTAGAAACAACCCATATTTGTAGTAATTTGATAAAAGAATCATTCCATAATAAGAAACCTAAATAAATTTCATTAAATCAACCCCAAATCATACCCAAAACTGGGTACATGATACATGTTCAAAATCTAAAATTGCACCCAATTCCTAAGCATATAGTCCTATCAAAACAACACCAATAATGCAATCTAATGTTCAAAATTTAATCTAAAAAATAATTTAAGTGAAAATAAATCCAAATGGATGAACTACATAAAGGAAATTGTTCTAAAACTAAGGTGGGAAGAAAGTGAAAAAAGTGAATTTCAAAGGGGGAATTCAAGGAGGTAGGCTAGCACTTCTCATTGTTGTCATTACTAAAGAAGAGTTGACTTAAATCTTGAACGAATAATAAAGAGAAATTAGTTGAATCTAGGTAAAGAAGAAAGGAAAAATTAGACGGAAAGAAGGGTGCAAAATTAGAAAGCAAAATGAGTAAAACTAAAGCAATGAAAACTAAACCAAAGTAAGAAAACTACTAACCTGAATCGGAGAGAAAATAATAATAGGAGTACCTAGAAATCCAAAGGAAGAAAAGCATCAAAGAATTCCCAAAGCCTAGTAGCAACTAAACACCAAAGAAGAACTATGTTTGAAGCTATCTCACCTACCTCTACTTAGAGAAAAAGGTAGAATTCAATGGGGTTTTAGAGAAAAAGGTGAATTCAATGTTGTATATATAGATGTTTTAGCTTTCAATTTGATGAATGTTTAATATAGGAAAGAGATGGAGATCTAGATCTAGGCTGAGGTGGAGCTTAATGGAGGAAATTTAGGTGGAGATTATACAATAAGGATGACATAAGAGAGAGTGAGAGAGTCATGGGCTGGTTTCCTAATTAGGAAGGAGGGAGGTGTAATTTTCCTTGGAAGGAAAGTGGCTCTCCACCCTCTTAATTGGGTGGTGATTGAGGGTGGAATGGAGAGGGAATAAGAAAGAAAGTATAGAAAATTAGGAAGAAAACCTAGGACCTTTACATGTTTGCATGGACTTGGATCTAGGGTTTCCTAGTTAGGAAACCACTTTATTTTACCAAGCAAGGAGGTGGGCGTCCTCTTCTAGGAAGGTGGCTCCTTGCTTCAATTAAAAACATGGAACCCTAGGGTGAATGGTGGATTAGGAATTGGAAATGCATTAGGAAAGTGGATTTTTCTCTCTTGATGGATCCCTTAATGCATGATCATCTTACCTTTTACATTAATCTCTAAAAATTCTTTGAAAATCACATTTTAAAATAGAAAAGTTGCTTGAATTGATGCTCCTATCATATGGCTCCATATGGCACTCCTCCTTACCTAATGGGTCATTCCTTGGTAGCTTAAGTGGCTTCAATGATTAGCTTCAACGTTTGAGTAGCTCATATGGCTTATTACCCTTTTTGATGGTTTCAATGGCTAAGGTGGCTCGAATGCCTTCCACGCAAAGGTGGCAGAAATGCATGACTTGGGCTTAGGTCCATTTCTAATCACCTTTTACTTCTCTAATTACTTCTTTACATGTCCATGGATAGTCTTGAACCTTGATTAAGTTTTGGATGATGTCAATTAGGCTTTAGCTTGCTTAGGTTTCCTAGTTAGACTAGGAAACTCATGAATGGCTTCAATTCTTATCTCAATCAAGATCAACTTTTGGATTACCTTCTCAATGCATACAAAAGATAAAAATCTTAATTAAGTCTAAATTATGATGGTTCACATACTTACTCAGATTAGCACCTAATCCTAGATAATATCAAACTTTTGAATTATTAAGTCAAAAATGTATGTGTTATAAATTTTGAAAAAACCCTAGAATTAGAGCTATATTTTATAATATATGGGCTACTAATTGAGTTTTTAACATGCAAAATTCCACACTTATCATTAGAACATATTTATAAATGGCCTAGATGTCCAATCTGTATTTACCATTATTTAAATTGTCAAACTTAATATTCAAAGCAATTCCAAACACAGGCCTATTGAGACATTGTAATTTGTTTATAATGTCTCAGGTTTGAAGAAATTTATTTGAAGGATAAATAGCTAAAGCTAGAAGAAATCTTGGATGATGATAACAGTAACATAAGACTGTGCTGACTAGATATGTATATCTAGTTATGCAATTAGACTGTGAGTTGTGACTAAATAAAATCCATGGAAATGTTTAATACTGTAACACCCCAGGATTTTATGACTTTTTTTTATAATAATAATAATAATAATAATAATAATAGCATTTGGGATCCCATGAGAAAAAGTTTTATTAATTTGTTTACTAAAACATTTCTTAAAACCTCCGGGTGTTATTTTTCCTTTACTAACATCACAATTTTTAACTTAAAACATAATTAAAATTTTATGATAATAGACTTAAAACAATACGCATATCAATAAACGTCAAAATGCATCAGCGCGTTTATTTTCAATCAAATAAATATCCAAAACACAATATTAATATGGCCCAGGGTCTATCCATCATAACATCCCATATCCAAATGTCCATCATATGCATAACATCTTAATTAAATCCATAAAATAAAATTATGCAGTCCATAAATAAAGTCAAATGATAGTCCTATTTACTAACTTACGTTACTGTCTATAAATCAAAGTAGGAGGGTCTCCCACTACTATCACGGTTTCTCAACAGTCTTACCCTTCATGATGTCGCGCTCGAGATCTAAGGTATTGCAAAACAAAGCAATGCCTCAGCAAGTTATCACTTGTGTAAGTACATAGAAAATTAATGTAATAAAATAGAATAACAGTAATGACAAAATAAAATATCTATCATTTATGACGATAAAATCATTATAACTCATGCCGACATAATATCAATTTATCAAGTATGCTAAAACATGCATTTCACGGATTTAAAACATGATATGAATCAATGTAAATGAGCATACAATAATAATAATGCCACCCTAAGGTAATGGGTCACACAAGGGTCATATAAACAAATATCACTGATCATGAGTACTCATATCCAACCTCTAAGTGTCGTCACACCCAGGCATATTATCTCATCACCATGCTCATCATGCAAGCACACATAATAAGATAATAAGAGTATGGGCTGTCATGCCGTAATGGTAACCCTCCATGGGTCTCAACTACACCGCTCCCCGTTGACACCATAATGGAAGACTTAGCGTCCGTCCCCATGGAAAGGCCTAGACCAGTAGTGTGGACTATCCATGTTACCAAACCCCTATTGAATGCCATTTACAAGAAAGTATCTATCATATCATAATCTCATCACATCACAAATCTAGGAGGGTGGGTGGCCGGTCCTCTCCCTCCTAGCATGACGCCCACTGGGTGAGAGCACCTGTCATAAAACACAAAAACACGAAAATCATATATATGCCAAAACTTAAGAGTACTCGTAGCTCACAATCCCCAAGGCATGCCCCTCATCCTGAGGTTAGCTTCTAAAAGGACCAGCCACTAAGCCTCTATTTTTCTTTCTCATCCAAATCCATCCATTTCAATAATGTAATAAAGTAAAGAAGTTGATACCTATGCATAATTAGATAATATTATGCTCATAAAATCATTTGTCATAGGTTTATTCAATACAAGATTGCAATTTATAATGATCATAGCATAACTCTATATCGCATAAAATCAACAGTTAAGAATAAATGCAATTTAAATCACAATCACTCACGATGCTAGGATTATGCATGGTTTTAAAATTAAAATAAAACATTAATTGTCGTCACCTACCTCGATGTGACATCACTCAGTTCGCTCATAAAATCCCTTTAACTTATATGTTTGGATGCACCTATCAATGTCACATTACTATTTTAAATTTTTTTAAAATTAAAAGTGGTTATTTATAAGTTTTTAGGTTAAATCAAGGTCCACATCGTCAATACAGTCATAATGCCTCTTTCATATTGTGATTTGGACATCTACAGCTCTCAAAAATCAAATTTAAAGTGGAACTATGCCGCTTTTAGGGTTGATCGACCACCATAAGCTCTTTTACACCAGCAGCGCAGTTTACACTAATTTATACCGGCACCCAGTTTACATTGAGTTACATGGGTAGCCCCAATTTACACCAGTTTAAACCGGTGCCTAGTTTACTCTGGTTTACACCAGCGGCCCCGGTTTACACCGGGTTACACTAGCGATGCAGAAATCGGCGCCGGAGAAGACGACCGGCTTCTGGTCATCTTCGGTGACCCTACAGGTGTCCAAATCACTTGGTTTTTGACCCATTTTGTTTGAAATTTCATCTAGTTTCCATTTCGATATCCTTTTTCATTGATTTTTCCAAAAACTATGGTTTTTATGAGATTTTTTCCATGTTCCTAAAATGTTCCCTAGGCACTAGTTTTCACGTTTTTAAAAAACTCAGCCATTGGATCTCTCCCAAATTTAAAGGGTTTGATCTTGGGTCTCTTATACACTAGATGGATAGTCCAATTTGCAAAATAATGTGGTTTCATCTATGAAATCACACTCTGACATTAGCATACTCAGGGTTCTAGGAAAAACTCTATTTTTTCCTATTTTTCCTGATTTCATGCGTTTCTATTCGGCATATCCATGCCCATGTAGCATGAAAATAAAGGGATTAGACCATACCTCTATGAGCTGAGTGTTGTTTGAGGTTGCCGGAGCCCTACTCATCAAAAAACTCAGATTCTCACAGGCTAGGATTAGGGTAAAACTAGTGGTGCGATGCTGAGGGGAAAAGGAGATGATTGAAGACTAAACTTGATAAGAAGGTGCGTTTGAGGTGGGAGAATGAGGCTCTTCCTATTTTACGCCTCTCCTCCGATGATTTTGCCGGCGAAATCGTCGGATCTGATAAGGCAGGTTGGTTAGGGGTGCCGTTATCAAAACTGGCCCCCTATGTTTCGGGCCCTGGTAATTTCCCAAAATGCCCTTACATCTCAACGGCTCATAACTCCTTTGTTTGAGCTCTGTTTTCTGCATTCTTTATGTCATTGGAATTCTATCGACGAGTACTTTCTAATTTTTAAGTTTTTAAGACCAAATTCCATGCATAAATTTTTAATTAATTTATTTATTTATACCTAAATTTGAGGATATTACATCCTTCCCTCCTTATAAAAATTTTGCCCTAGAAATTTTGCTACATACCTCTATGTAAATAACTCCAGATGGATCCTTCACATTTCCTCTTCTGTTTCGCAGGTAGCCTCCTATAATGAATGATGCTACCAAAGTACTTTGACTAATGTGATAACTTTATTCCTTAATTCCTTGACTTTCGTATCCAGTTTGCGCATTGGTCTCTCTTAAATGTCATATCAGGTTGTAATTCTCGTGGGATCTACTCTAACACATGTGAGGGGTCTGGCACGTAATTCCTTAGCATGGAAACATGGAAGACGTCATGTACATTTGCCAACTGTGGTGGTAAGGCTAGCTGGTATGCTACGGATCCAACTCTACATAAGATCACTAAAGGTCCAATATACCTAGGGCTAAGCTTCCCTTCATTTCCAAACCTCAACACTCCTTTCATGGGAGAGATCTTCATGAATACATGCTCACCTTCAACGAACTCTAAATATCTGCGCCTCTTATCTGCATAAATTTTTTGCCGGCTGTGAGCTGTGAATAATCTCTTTCGAATGAGTTACACTTTCTCTGCGCACTCTTCCACTAGCTCAAACTTTACCACGCGTCTCTCTCCTACATCACTCCAACATAAGGGTGACCGACAAGGTCTGCCATAAAGTGCCTCGTATGGAGCCATGCCAATACTAGCATGATGACTATTATTATAGGCAAATTGCACCAATGGTAAGTGATCTTCCAGCTACCCTTCCAATCCATAACATAAGCTCGCAGCATATCCTAAATAGTCTAGATGGTCCTCTCACTCTGTCCATCTATTTGAGGATGGAATGCCGTGCTAAATTTCAGTCTCGATCCTAATGCCTCTTGCACGCTCTTTCAGTATTTTGAAGTAAACCGAGTATCTCGATCTAATATAATTGTCAATGGAACTCCATGTAGACTCACGATAACCTTAACATATAATTTTGCTAAGCTGTGCACAGTCTGATTCTATCTGATAGGAAGGAAATGAGCGGACTTGGTCAACCTATCCACAATAACCCATATCATGTTGTGGCCACTAACAGTCCTCGGGAGACCCACAATAAAGTCCATGGTGATATGATCCCACTTCCACTCAGGAAGGTCCAATGTCTGAAGTAGTCCTGATGGACACTAATGCGCAGCCTTGACCTGCTAACATGTCAGACACCGTCACACCCAGGCATATCATCCCATCACCATGCTCATCATGCAAGCACACATAATAAGAGTATCGGCTGTCATTGCGCAGTGGCAACCCTCCATGGGTCTCAACCACCGTCGCTCCCTGTCGACACCATAACGGGAGACTTAGCGTCCGGGCCTTTCCGTCCCCATGGAAAGGCCCAGACTGGTACTATGGACAATCCATGTTACCAAACCCCTACCGAATGCCATCTACGGGCAGGTGTCTATCATATCACAATCTCATCACATCACAAATCTTGGAGGGTGGGTAGCCGGCCCTCTCCCTCCTAGCATGACGCCCATCGGGTGAGAGCACCCGTCATAAAACACAAAAACACAAAAATCATATATATGCCAAAACTTAAGAGTACTCGTAGCTTACAATCCCCATGGCATGCCCCTCATCTTGGGTTTAACCTCTAAAAGGACCAGCCACCAAGCCTCTATTTTTCTTTCTCATCTAAATCCATCCATTTCAATAATGTAATAAAGAAAATAAATTGATATCAATGCATAATTAGATAATATTATGCTCATAAAATCATTTGTCATAGGTTTATTCAATACAAGATTGCAATTTATAATAATCATAGCGTAACTCTAAATCTCATAAAATCAACGGTTAAGAATAAATGCAATTTAAATCACAATCACTCACGATGTTAGGATTACACATTGTTTTAAAATTAAAATAAAACATTACTTGTCGTCACCTACCACGACGTGAGATTGCTGAGTTCGCTCGTAAAATCCTTTTAACTTATATGTTCGGATGCACCTATCATTGTCACATCTCTATTTTAAAATTTTTCTAAAGTAAAAGTAGTTACTTATAAGCTTTTAGGTTAAATCTAGGTTTGTGTCATCAATACAGTCATAACGCCTCTTTCGTATTGTGATTTGGACTCCTATAGCTCTCAAAAATCAAGTTTATAGTTGAACTATGCCTCTTTTTGGGCTACCAACCACCATAAGCTCTTTTGCACTGGCGGTGCAGTTTACACCGGTTTATACTAGCACCCAGTTTACATTGAGTTACACGGGTGGCCCCAGTTTACACCGGGTTACACCGACACCCAGCTTACACCGGTGGCCCCGGTTTACATAAATTTGGTTGACCTATTGATATGATTAGACAAACCTAATCATAAATTTGGTTGACCTTTGAACTTTTGTCTAAATGGAACATTTTGACTTTGAGTTGTAAAATACTATGACAAATAGGGAAATTGAGGTGGACAAAAGAAATAGAAAATAATCTTGTATTATGATAATTGAAGAAGCATGAGGTAAATTATGTTACTCATGAATGAAAACTAACAATTGTTGTTTTCATCTTTAATATTTGGAGGCCTTATCTAAATGAGCAAAAATTACATAACAATATTGATGTGTTAGCATGTACAGGTCGAGTATTAGAGTGCATAGCGAAAGTGGCTCTTTATTGCTTAAAGCAAATAGAACAATTATGCTCATAAGAAGTGTAAATGCTTAGAGTTTGAAGTTGGGAATCAAGTAATTTTTGAGAATTTTTTATTTATTAAAGGAATTATGAGAAGTTGATTCATGATAAGATGAGGATGTTTCTAAATTTATTTGAAAGATGACATGAAAAGAATTTTGAGGACAAAATTTTTCTTTGGAATTAGAATGTAACATCCCTAATTTTTAAATCTCAATTTAAGTAAATTTTGGATTATGTTAAATTGAGATGAAAAGAACATATTGAATTTCTAATTATGTGTTCTAGTGAATGAAATTTCTATAAAGATCACATCAAGTGTCATGACCTCAATAATTGAATTGTACTAAAAAGGACCATTCTAATGATACTAAGTATGTTGAAATTGGAGTTCCAATGAAAATAGTTAATTGAGTGAAGGGCAATTCTTTAATTTCACATTATGAGCCCCACTCATAGAATCCAAAAAATTAGAGTGGTCCAATAGGTCATAAACACTTTTTTGACTAACATGATGATGTTCCCTTGACCAATAAACATTGTCATGGCAGTGAAATATATAAATAATAAGAAAAAATGATTATAAGTTAAAGGGAGGGGAAATTTTGATATTGGCAACTATTCCCCACATTAAGAAAAAATAGTTTGGTTTATCCAATTATCACCTAGGGATAGAAAGAACTAAAGAAGAAGAATAAGTGAAAGAAGAAGGAGGAGGAGAAGATGAAGGAGAAGGAGGAGGAAGAAGAGGAAGAGAAGAAGGAAGGAAAGGAAGAGAAGAAGGAAGGGAAGGAAGAGAGAAAGAGAAGGAGAGCATATGAGGAGGAAAGCTAACATTACCATTGACGACTAGTGCATGGTGAAAAAACTCAATGGGTTAAGACGCAAGCAAACAAAACAATAGTGGGTCAGAGATCTGACACCACCAGTGGATTGTGCAAGTCCACACGATCAAAATCCCTCTTGTAGATGAAGATTGGTGAAATTTTCACTGACATATTGAAGAAAAATAGAAAACCATGACCACAACTTTTTCGGTGAAGTTTTAACCTAAAATGTCAATTTTTTCCTACATCAAACAATGAGGGATCTTCACCAAAATTGAAGTGTAAGTAATAACTCAATCTACAAACCCTTTTAAATGGATTTGAATTTAGCCACAAAAATGGTCACTGACGATGACTGCACTACTAATTTCTTTGGCAATAGTTGATCACTGCTAGTGACCATTGATCAATTTTGGCAACGAACAAGCTCAAAAACAAGATTATAGAGTTTTTCAACCCAATCTACATGATGGAAGGTTAGATCTTTGATTGGGGATCATCTGACCATCAAAATTAGACATGATCCAAATGTAAGATTTATGATGTGCAATCTGAAAGATCTAACCCTTCAATTCTGGATGATGGGGTGCTCAGATGGAAAATCTAAGCCATCCAATTGATCCAGATGGGTCCAAAACCATTAGGGCAGAAATTTCAAGAATTTTTATTAAGTTTGGAGCCTTTAATTGCAAAGAGATTGATTGGGTGGTCCAAAATGGACTGTCTGGTCGCCCAATTTAGATAGGCTCTAGAGACACGCCACAAAATACCACATGAAAATGCACCCTATGGGAGCATTTCCACGTGCATGCGACACTATTCAGACAAAACGGCTGTGCGACAATGCTAATCCTGGGGGAGTCGCATCACGTGTGCGTCCTAGTGACAGGTGCGCAGCGACCGTCCTACCGGACCATTCCACCCAAATGATTTGGGCCATCCATTCTACTGGGCCCAGATCAAATCTAGACCCTAGGAATGACTATGAACTTCATAGTTCAATTGTGGAGTCATGTGAACTCTAAATTGTGATAAAAAAGAAGCTATGGAAAGCTTATAACTTCTATTTTCTCTAAAATCATAAGATTTAGAAAATTCTTCATGAAAATTTTTGTATTTAAGAATTACGCTTCTAATTTTCATGATCCTCAAGATCTGAGATCAGATCTTGGGGATCTGATTTACTGATGATATAATATTGAAATAAAGTGATATCCATGACTTATTTGGATAGATCTAAGATAAATTGAGAGATCTACCCTTTATGGTGGAAAAACTATAAAAATACAAAGGGATCCACTTGATCAATAAGATCAAGTATGATCAGTCCCTTGGGATGGATTGAATGAATGATATTATGATGGAATTTATTAAGATCATGGATTGAATATGGCCAAAAACAAAGGGATATATGATCTTGGACCTTAATGGAGTAAAAGCCCTAAAATTAATTAAAACCCTTGATTAAAGGGAAAAGACCTAAGATCTAATGGTTGGATCATAAGTATAATTTTTAATAATGAGAAATGGGTTAGCTTGAGTTATGCATTGATTTCATTTGAATTATTTCATGAATATAGGATCCATGATAGATTATTTTAGTATAACTTCATTTCAAATGTCCATAAAGTTATTCATGAATGATGAATTGTAACTCAGGACCATGGTGGTATGATTTCATGCAATTGTAACTTAGGACCATGCTAGGATTTCATGTTAGATTAGACTATGGTATGAGATGGTACCTTAGGTCCATGATAGTTTAATTTGAGTTTATTAGATAAAGTACATTACTTAGAAATCATGTTAGTATAATCTTAAGTACCTTGTACCATTATCATTAGGTTGTTTAATTACATAGTTTTATGCTTTAAAGTTATAATTCATTTATGGTTAAATTTGATTAGTAGATTTAATTGTTAAAGTAGTTATGAGATAAAGAGCATAAAACACCAAAATTGAAATCTAATGAGAAAGTAGAGTTTCATGACACAAATAAGAGTGAATTATTTGACTTATACTTAATTAGTAAAGACTATAGTTAGTAGGACAATGTAAGGATTATCAAATCATTGGCCCAAACTAGGAGAATAATAAACCCCATGAATGACATTTTAAATGTTCATGGACTTAATTAAAATCAATTAGAAAGAGTACTTTGGGTTAACATGCTGTAATATCCTCAATTTTAATCCTAAATTAGTGATAAAATAAATAAATAAAATTAAAAATTTTATGTAAAGAATTTGGTTCTAGAAACTTAGAAACTAGAAAGTACACTTGATAAAATTCCAACGCCATAAAAAACGTAAAAAATGGAGCTCAAACGAAGAAGTTATGAGCTGTTGAAGAAGAATGGCATTTTGGTAAATTACCAAAGCAAAAAATAATGGGGGCCAGTTTTGATAACGGCACCCCTATCCACCTTGCCTTATCAGATCCGGTGATTTCGATGGCAAAATCGTCGGAGGGAAGGCTTAAAAAGGGCAGAGCTTCATTCCCCCTTCCCAAACGTAAACTCCTTCCCTAGCCTGATCCTCAATCACCCCCTCATTCCTCTTCATCGCACCATTGTTTTCCCAAAATCCTAGCCACTGCAAAAGTCTAGTTTTTCTGTGAGTAGGGCTTTGGCAACACCAATAAACACTAAGTAAACCGAGGTAAGCCTTAATCTCTTCATTTTCATATTATATATGTATGTATGTAAAATAGAAATGCATGAAAATAAGGAAAAATGTTGTTTTCCTATAACCCTATTTACGCTATTCTTGGAGCAAAAATTTGTTGATAAAACCATGTTAGATTAGAAATCGGAACCCTTATCTAATACATAAGAGGCCAAAGATCAAGCCCTTTAAATTTGAGAGAGATCCAATAGCTATTGTTGCCGAAAACATGAAAAAAGTACCCAGGAAAAATTTAGGAACATAGAGAAAATCGCATAAAAATAACAGTTTTTGACAAAATCAAGCCAAAGGAATGTTGAAAATGAAAATACATAAGATTTTGAGCAAAATGGTGAAAAAATGGAGTGATTTGGGCACTTGTGGGGTCACTGCCTATAATAGAAACCTTTCTTAACGAACAATTGTTGCACATTCCCCAATTACATTTTTATGTTGATATAATCAACAATCTTTTCACTAGACAAGTGATTAGTCATTGGTCTACTCAGGATAGAAAAAAAGGTTTGTTGCTGAGATTAGACACTTTACTTGGGATGACCTGTAGTTGTTTAAGTACTGTCTGGACCAAGTTATGAGGAGATATGTACTAGATAATGAACAACATAAGAACATCTTCTTTTGTCCTAACCATGCATGCGGGGGCCATTATAGTTCCAAAAAAATTTCTATAAAGATTTTGCAGTGTGGTTTTTATTGGCCTACCATTTTCAGGGATTCATATGCTTATTGTTTAGCATGTGCTAGATGTTAATAGTTAGGGAGCATATGAAAGAGAAATATGATGCCTTTAAACTCTATTTTTATCATTGAGCCTTTTGATGTGTGGGGCATTGATTTTATGGGACATTATCCTAATTCCTTTAATTATTTGTACATCCTTATGGGGGTGGATTATGTTTCAAAATGGATGGAAGCCATGCCTTGCAAGACCAATGACCACAAGGTGGCGGTCAAGTTCTTAAAAGAAAATATATTTACATGTTTTGGTACACCTAGGGCCATAATTAGTGATGGGGATAAACACTTTTGCAATAGGGTGTTTGAGAAATAAAGAAATATGTTGTTACAACAAAATTGATACCTGTTATCATCCTCAAACTAGTGGATATGTAGAAGTGACTAATAGAGAAATAAAGCATATTTTAGAAAAGATGGCCAATCTAAATAGGAAAGATTAGTTTTTGAGGCTTAATGATGCTTTATGGGCCTATCATATTATGTTTAAGACTCCTATAAGAATGTCACTATATCGCTTAGTCTATGGAAAGGCTTGCCAACTATCAATAAAATCAAAGCATAGA
Organism: Warburgia ugandensis; assembly: GCA_035236585.1. Classification (NCBI taxonomy): domain Eukaryota; kingdom Viridiplantae; phylum Streptophyta; class Magnoliopsida; order Canellales; family Canellaceae; genus Warburgia; species Warburgia ugandensis. The sequence continues at coordinate 52,994,800 of CP141130.1, forward strand.
GCATATTCACAATCAAAATGCTCAATTATGACTTATATACTACTGGAATCCATAGAGAACTCCAATTCAATGAATTGGATAATTAGCAAAGGATGCATATGAGTCAGCCAAGTTATACAAAGACCACATGAAGAATAATCATGCTAGATATTTCTTAAGAAAGTCCACACTTGGATAGAAGGTCCTTTTGTACAATTCTAGAAAACATCTATTTCTAGGAAAACATAGATCTTGATGGATTGGATCCTATATAGTATGTATTGTATATCCTTATGGGGCCGTCGAGATAGAAAAGGATGGAGAGATCTTCAAAGTGAGTGGACAAAGGTTGAAATGCTTCCTAGAGTTGATAGACCTTGAGGTGGACGAAACATTACTTAATGAACCAGTGTATCTGGACCCACTTTAGCATGGCCCATAACACGTACATCCATCACATGAGCTACATTCATCATTATCATTGTATAGCATGTGTAGCTAAAGATGTTAAAGTTGGCACTTACTTAGAAGAAACCTAGGGTTTTTAAAGTCTCATGGTTCTGCATCACTCATTCATCATGTGTCCTATATTTCAAAACATTGGGGACAATGTTTAGTTTAGGTTGAGGAGTGAAGACTTGTATGAGATGTCTAGTTTTCTTCATTTATTAATTTTTTTTATTTTTCTAAGTTTCCAAAGGTTTTAAGGTCAAGTTCCTTTACTATGATGAGAATTGGATTATCATAATCTTAATATTTCTTCTAATTTAAATTCTTAATAGAAATGTATGTGGTTAATTCCACATCTTATTCATGTCTTGAAGTGTTTTATGAATGTTAAATCACAAAAAACACTTACACATAGTGTATAAGCCTAGACTAATAAATAGTTATGAATTAGAGACCCTGAGCAAATCAGTGGAGATCTATATACCCAAGTGAGTTTTAGAGACTATCATCTTTCTAATGGTTATATATATATATGTTTATATTTTTTTCAGTGTGCATAAATTTGAAAGATCCTATTATCTTTGTTCTGGTCAATTGCCAAAATCAATTAGTGATATTAACTTTATTTCTTGAACATTTATTGAATTTGATAGGCTTTTAGGAAACTTAGAAAATGATATAGTCCATCCTTGTTATAACCGAAATACATAAAGCCTATATAGTACACTATACCACTAGTTAAACCCTTTGAGCCTCTTGGTAAGACTATTCTTTAAAACTCCAATTAGGTTGACCTAGAAACCTAATTAAAATATCTGTTTCCTATCTTTCAAAAATGTGCAAAGGTGGTAGAAAATGTAGAAACAAAAGTAAAAGAGGTGAAAAATATCAAGGTGCTTACAAAGAAAAAGCTTTCCTCAAAGAAAAAAAGAAAAGAAATACAAAGAAGACACAGGAAAAGTGAGAATCATATTGGAAAAAGAAAAGGAAAGAAAAGTTGAGGAAAGAAAAAGGAAAAATAGTAGAGCTATTTACTTCAAGTATGTTCGAAAGTGAAGTTGTCCAAAAAAGTATTGATAAAAGGCCTCTATTCGGATGTAAATTTTGAATCCTTGTATCCCTCTTTTCAGAATTTGTCCTAAGCCTAAGTTTCATCCTATTTAAAGACCCATTGATCATAAGGTGGAGGATAGCCTTGATGAGGATATAAATAGGAAGAAATAAACGTGAACTATTTCTACTACTCTTGGTAATGACATCTATTCTAAGAGATTATATTTATTTGCCTCATTTGTACGTAAAAGTTATGTGAACCATTAGCATCTTTGGAGTCAATCACATAGTGAGAGAATTTTGTTTAACCCCATTTCTCTGAGAGCTTTATTTTTAATGTGTACTAGTGAGAATTTGAGGTCAAGACATCTTTCCAATGGAGTATAAGCATATCTATTTAGAGCCCAGATTCATGTAGTCTGTACACACACTGCACTCCAAGATATAACTATAATAGAATGGCTTTGGTATGTGGGTAATTTGAAGAAATTCTCATTCATCTTTATTAATTTGTTAAAGTAAGTAGAATGATAATGGATGATGATTCTTAGAGATAAAATAAAGAACTTAGCCTCATGGAATTCTGTGAGTGTATTAACTGTAAACCCTTATGGGGCTTAACTCATACAATAGGGATAGCCTAGGGGTTTAACGGCTTGTTGCATATGCTAACTGCAATAGTAAGTACCTATAAAAATGACAACCATTTTTATTTTCATAATTTTGCATGTTTTTCTTGGAACTAGCAAAATACTTGTAGGGGGTTGATAAGTGTTCAATTTTGCATATAAAGTACCCAATAAGTAGTCATTGTGCTATAAATTATAGGCATTATCCTCATTTTTTTCTAAAAATTTATAACATAAGCATTTTTTACCAAATAATTCAAAAGTTTCATATTTTTTAGGTTCAAAAGCAAATCCAAGTATGTGATTTTCATAATTTTCTAGGATCAAATTATGATTTTTACTCTTTTTGTAGGAAGTGAGAAGATGATCCAATGGCCTATATTGCACTTCTCAAAGTATTTCATAGGTCAAGCAAAGGTAATTAAAATGATCCATGTAAAATGTCATGCATTCCCATCACTTCACATGATAATTTGAGCCCTACATGAGGCTTTGCTAGTCCAATTAGGGAATCTAAGGAAGCCATGTTACTCAAGCCTTTAAGCCAAGCATTAACATCACTTAAGCCACCATGGAATGAGCCATCAAGCCATTGATGAATGCCACATGGAGTCAAACTCTTAGGGCATAATTTCAAGAAACTTTCTTATAGAGAGAATTGTAAAAGGTAAGATTATCATGCATTAAGGGACCCATTAAGAGAGAAAACCTGACTTTCCTAGTCCATTTTTCTGCCTTTTTCTCCAATGCATCCTAGGATTCCATGATTTTATCTTAGAGAGGGAGCCAGCTTCCTTGAAGATGATGCCTCCCCCCTTATTATGTTTAATTCAAGTGGTTCCTACTTAGGAAACCCCTAAACATCTTCATCCAACACATCTCAAAACCTTAGATCTCTTTCCATTTTTCCTACCTTTCTCCATCACCATGGATCTCTTTTTTCTACCATCCAATCACCATCCAATTAAGGGGGAGTGGAATTCCACCCACCACCCTAAGAAAAGGACACCTCCCCTTCTAAAATAGGAAACCAGCCATCTCACTTGCTTACATCACTTATTAATATCATCTTCCACTTAACTTTGCTCCTTCACTCTCTACCTAACTTTTCTAACTGATTTTTTAGATCTAGATTCACTTCCCTTTTCTAAAATGTGTCTCATACAATGTGGAAACAATTCATCTATAAATACACATTGATTCCATAATTTCCCAAGTAGAGGTTGGGGGAGACAACCTTCAAACATAGCAATCTTCTTTGGTGTTCTTTGGAGCTGGACTTTGGATTTCTTTGGTGTTTTTATTCCTTTAGATTTATAGTTATTTCTCTTATTAATTGCTCTCCAATTCAGGTTGGTAGTTTGCTCTTATTGTTTTAGATTCATTGTCTTAGTTTCCCATTGTTTTGCTTTCTTGTTCTACACTCATCTTTCCACTTAACTTTCCCTCTTTTATTTACTTCACTTTCATTAGTTTTTCTTGCTCATTTTCTGAAGATTTAAGCTATTTCTTATCTAGTAGTGATAGCTAAGAGAAGAAATAGCTTGCAACCTTAATTTCACCCATAGGAATTTCAAGTTTTTCTCCTTCAATTCCACTTAGTTTTATGCTTTTTTTCCATAGTTAATTGGTCATCCAATCCATCTTCTCTCTTGAAGTCATTTTATTTGGGTGTCATCATACTTTAGATTCAAATCTTGATATTGAGTTTTTGTTGTAGTTTAGATAAAGTTTGTTCCTTAGAATTGTATTCAATTTATAGATTCAATTACATGTAATATGTGCATAATTTTTTGTGCATTTTGGAATTGGTTTAATGAAATTCTTTGAGGATTCTTGTTATGAAATGTTTCTATTATCAAAGCACTATAGATCTATGCTATTATATTGCATTAAATTTATTATTTTAGCTACTTTATATGCTTGATTTAAGTTGATGTTCTTAAGTACTTGAAATCTAAAAAATTTCTCCTTAAGGCTATACAAAGTCCTTGGTATTTATTCCAATATCATTGGCTAGGATGTATGGAATGAATTTTTATAGTGCCTCTTGCCTCTGGAATTTGAGCTACATGCAAAACATGGGTTTTAATTTCCAAGCATACACAAATGTCTTCAAAAGAAATTTAAAAGAAAACTATTTCAAAAAACTTGGGTCGTTATAGTGGTTGGTATCAAAGCATGGTTTAAACTATTCACAACCAAGCAGTTAGTACCATAAAACATCAAAAATGAGTCAAAAATGTTTTTGATTCACTAAATAGAATAAATATGCAACTTATTAGGACTTTCTATAGATGAATTTATACAAATGCCATCTAAGAGAGCTAGAGTTGATCCTCAGTTGCCCATTGAAGAGCCAACCACTCTAGAGGAACAACTTGCCCTTGCATAGGAGCAATGAGCCCTAGTCGAGGAACCAAAGAATGAAGAAATCTAGGGTGATCTTGTTGATGTTGTAGTGGATCTTCTTCTTAAGAGGGTGAGGCATATGCTGGAGGCTTGTGGGCAAAGAGAGGAGGTAGGAAAAGGAGGTGCACCCACAATAGATGTAAGAGAAGACACATTATTTGAATGATTTAAGAAGATGGCCCCCAATTTAATGGAGGAAAAAGTGGTTGAAGCTACTGATACATTGAACTATGAGGTAGAAAACATTTTTGAAAACAATGAGGATACCTAATAATAGGCAAGTTGTAGTAGCTACTTTCATTATGATAGGTGAGGGCAGCTCATTGGTGGCCTATGACAAAGCAAACACATTTTGAGAATGGTGAATAGATTGTCTAGATAGATTTTAAGTATGTCTTTGCTAATAAGTATTTAACTAAACATGTGAAGAAGAAGGAGCTAGAATATTTTTATTTAGTTCAGGACAAAATGTCTATGGAGTAGTATGGAACTAAATTTGTGAAGCTAAAGAGGTTTGCTCCAAAAGTTTGCCCTACAAATAAGAGAGTAGGTCAGAAGTTGGTGTGATGACTAAAGTATAGACAACAAAATAGGATAGTGACCATCCAGCTAAACACTAGCTTCCATACTCAAGTGGGGGCATCAAGAATTTTAGAAGGAATGTGGAAGAATGTAGAACAAAAGCAAGCATGTAAGGGCAAAAAGTTGGTTGGAATGACACAATTTGCCAAGCCTCAAGGCCAACATTCAAAAAATCCCATAGACAAGATGATGATCATGCACAGTACAAGCACTATAAGGGATATCATCTAGGAGAGTCTTGGAAACATCAAGAGTGTCATTGCTTTAGATGCATTGAGGATGGACATTTTATCCACAATTATTCCAAACATAAGAAGGACTAGCAACCCCATTCAGAGTTAGTTCTAAGGAGTAAGGAAGGTACTCTTTTGATTTTTCAATAATATAGTAGAGTAGTAATTTATTTTAGTTACATTCTTATCCTGTATGTCATGTATGAATTGCATAATGCAAGATAGGACTAAGGTCTTTAATTAGCACAACAATAAAAATAGAGATAGTGAATAGCAAGAAATACCATGATGGTGATAGAAATTGTGGAATGGTGTTGACCCATTGGTAGGTTAGAACTAAGAATCAGAGAGTACAGTGGATATAAAATAGGAGTATCTTGAATTATTCACCAATTCATCCTAAAATTTCAAGGACAATTTTTATAAGGTGGGTTGAATGTAACATCCAAAATTTTTACAATAATAAGTATATTTAAATTCCATGGTTATGTATGTGAATATAAGATGTTTACATGATAACTATAAGTAAAAAAAAGTGGGTCACAGCTACAAAAGAGAGAACCCTCATGTTTTATAGCAAAGTAGAAGATACATTTTGGGTTAGACAACCATTAAAACATGAAATAATGGAGCACAATTGGTTTAGACAACTTTTAGGTTAGCATAGGATGATTCCCTCTAATCATATGGGAGAACACATTATGGCCCAAGCCCATATGTTAAGTGCTCATAAGAGTCCTAATGGGACTAGGACTCCTAGGATGAACCATTTAAAATGGGCCAAGATGAGTAATTGGGAGCCCAAATTAGGAAACCCAATTAGGCTATGAAACAAGTAGATACTAGGACATATTTTCCATGAGAAGCTAGCCTAATTAGGGAAATTTAGTAGGCCATAATGGAAAATCATGTGAGAGTCCCATTTCAAGGATTCCTCTATAAAAGAATAAAAAATCTAGTTCGAGTTTGATTCTTTGTCTAGGTAGTTTGAACCTGGATACCTAATGAAGAATGTAGAGGTTTAGTATTTTGAGAAGATTCTACTTTACTTAGTAAATTAGAAAATGACAAAGAGAGAAACGCATATAGAAAAAGATAAAAAAAATTAGAGTGCTTTGGACTTTAGTTATGTAAAAACTTGAAAACCTAGTGAAAAGAGATGCTACTGGTTCAAGTACTAAATGATTGAATTTTTCTAGGAAATTTTAAAAATTTTCTTAGACTTGAAATGAATAGTTATTTCAAAATTTGGTGCAATTATGACCATATTTAGTCTAGTGAAAGGGAGAAAAATAATAAGATTTCTATAGATTGTATAACGCAATTTTTTTGCAAACAATGCCTTTTTAGAAACTTGAGTGTTAAATACAATCTAGGCCTCTGATTTGACCAAATTTCATATGGATGCAAAGCTTATCCAATAAGGAACAACATAGAAATAATTTATTATGAAAATTAGATCTTTAGATCTCTAGATAATTAGAGTTTTGATGGACTGTTCTTCGATTCATGATAGTAGACAACATAAGTACTCAATTATAAAGTTTAGTTTCTTAATGAGTCTAATCAGTAAATTTATTGGTCAAATGAATTTATAAACCAAGGTTATAATAGAACCAAAGATGTTTCACAATTAGTTGACATGGAACTAGTCAACACTTAGCATAGTAGCAATCATTTTAAGGACAAGTAAACTAGGTGGCCTATTTATGGATTGATATACATGTAATATCTAAAAAGATATTAGACTATATGATTTACAATTATAAAAAGACATCAGTTGAAATATTAGACACATAAATATAGTAGACCGAGTATGATAGGAAATCTAACCTTTAAACTTAACTAGACTATAAGTACTAACGATACAATACACAATGATAATGGTTTAAGATTGTGAATATTTGACTCTTGTGGTTCTATGGATGATGATTGATATGATGTGTATGAGTATCTTAAATGTGCTTGTGACATTGGATATTTTATTGGCTTGATTTTCCTTTATGCTATGTTGTGAGATGATATGTTTATGATCATGCTTACATTGTGATCATATTAATATGCAGACCAGAAATGGTTATCATATGATATGGCATTAAGATGTAGAATTATTTGATGACTAGAGTTAGTCATGAGTGGGTTGTGATACCCTAGGGCACTATGCTAAGAGGGTTTCAACTTGGCCCCTATGCTCTGAACATAACACCTATCAAGAGTATGGCCTTTGGTTTGGGAAGTATGTGTCATGGACAGATTGCTTCCTACGTGATCCACCTTCCCATGAATGTTTGATTTGTCCATTGGTATTCGTGGATCATCATAGATGGGTGATGTTTTCCACTGTGTGGATAGTTGCTTTTGTGTTGTTTGGACATGTGAGAGACATGTCTATCATCCTCAAGTTTTAGACCACTACATATGAGGCTTGTGGTGGGACACTACCACATGGATCTATGATCCTTTAGTTATACTGAATGTGCAAGCTTATTTGATTTTAATTTCTTTTATGTGGTATTATTTGTGACCAATGGAATATATAGTTTAGTGCTGAATATTTTTTTCCAAAAAGCCTAAGTTTTGTATTATTTTAGTTCATTATATTGATCATTTTTACATGAAAGCCATTTGATTGTATACATGGTATAAAAATAAAAATAAAAGAAAAAGCTCTTCCATTATATACAAAGTTTTAAAAAAAAAATTGCATTATATACACATTTTGATATGCAATGAAACCTACAATGTTAACATGATAAACTTAGTGGTGCAAGATCAATTTAATCAGTCTTCCTTTTCATACTCACTTGAGGCCTGTTTGGCCCATTTTAATGGATTTAATGACATTGTATTAATAGAGGAAGTCAATGCACTCCTTGATTCTATGCTCATCATGGGATAGACAACTAGAAACCTCATTTTTAGGAAATTCTCCCAAGGGAGTTCACTCCCATTCCATCCTCAATCTAACCATTTAGACTACTATCCAACCTCAAGTATTCATATCTAGGAGGCCACTCTCCCACTACCTTTTAACAATGTATGTTGACTATCTCCAAGTTATGGTAGAGCACTTTTCAAAGGTTAGCATGAATAACTTCTACATTTTTGAGGTTACTTTTGATATATGCATTACAAATTTTAGAAAAGTCTTCAACCATTGTGAGGAGGAACATTTAGTTCTAAACTCGGTGAAGCACCACTGCATTTTCATTTGGGACATAGGAATTGAGTTGGCCCGTCCCTCTGTAATTTTTTGTACCCTAGTTTTTTAAAACTTGATTTTCCCTTATCACCCATTCTTTATTTCTCAGTGTTGTTTCATCATCCTACTTTTCAAACATTGAGGACAATATTTCCCTTATGTTGGGAGCATAGAATTCTAATAAATTCTAGTATTTTTATTATTGGTCTTTTTATAGTTGTTTCTTTACACGAAAAGAAAAAAAGAAATTTTGAAATTTTTTGAATTCCAAGGTCAATTTCTATAAAAAGATGAGAATTGGATTTTCTAAAGTTTGGTGCTTCCTCATTTGTTTAGCTAATTGATAGAATAATACATGATTTATTCCTACTTTTACTCATTTTCTAAAGTGTTTCATGACAACTAATCTCAGACACTCTTATGCACATAGTCACATGTACTTAGTTTAGACTAATAAGTGGTTATAACTTTGAAACCTTAAAGAAAGCTAGTGGATACCTATAAACCATGTGATAAGTTGAGCTATTCATTTTATTTGAGGGTTATGCATGAAATTCCAAAATTTTATTTAGTGTGCTAAAATTTGAGTTAATCATAGTGTTCTTCGATTTGATCAATTACCAGGAGTAATTATTGAGTATTACCCTTAATCTTCTAGAAGTTATTGAAACTGATAGAAATATTAAACCCAAAAAATGATTTAGGCCATCCCTATTGAAACCAAGAACCATGAAGCCTAAGCAATGATACCATTAGTTAACCTTCTTGAGGCTTTTATATAAGCCTTTTTTCTTGTGAATCCAATTAGCTACACCCACTAACCAAATATTAAATATACATTACCAATTTTCCTCAAAAATAAGTTAGAGATAATTGATATACCTTTAAATTGAAATTTAAGAAAGGAAGTGAATATTGAGAAAAAAATGCTTCAAAGTGATCTGAAGAAATTCAAAAGATGCAAAAGAAAGAAGAAAAATAGAGCCACTCAAAATAATGTCCATTTCAATGCAACAAAGAAGAATTATCGACCTTTAGTAGAAGACCTCTGCTTACTTTTAAAGACTTTGAATACCCTATTTTGTAGTTTTCATGACCCTATCCTAAACCTATGTTTTGTCCTAGATAAAGACTCATTAATTTGAGGTTGTATATGGTCTTGATGGGGATATACACAAGTAGAAATGAGGCTTTAATGCTCCTTAACTTTCTCTAAGTAATGACATCATTGTCTATAGGGATCAAAATAATTCCTCATTACCTTCATTCTTTCGAAAATCATGTGAGCTATTAGAATTTCAAAAACTTTGCTCACATAATTGAAAGATACTTGTGACTCTTTTTTTTAGAGTTGTAGTTCTAACTGTATATTTAGCTCTAAGAATTAAGGTCAAAATGTATTTCTAACCAAATTGTCAGTCATAATCTACTTAGAAGTCAAGGGCTATTTTATATGTTGACTATGCACACACTACACTTTGAGATACAAGTTCAAATGAAATATCTTTAGCATATCAGTAGGGTTGTGAGCATTTTATCTATTTTTATTAGCTTGCTAAATTTATTAAGGTCTAATAGATGAGAATTCTCAAAGATAAATCTAGGAATTGACCTCTTTTCAAATTTTAGGGGTAAATTCATTGGAGACCTCACAGGGCTTAACTATTTCACTAGGGATAACCCAGAGGTTCAATGGTTTGTTGCATATGCTAAATGCAACCTTGAGTAGCTACATTAATGGAAAATTTTAAATGGTTTTTGTATACTTTGCTTAAGACTAGCAAAATGCTGATTGAGTGTGCTAAGTGGTCAATATTGTACTCACAAACCCTAAGTTTTCAATATTTGAGTGCATTAGATTGAACAATTTTACAATCATATGATGGATTTGCACTAAAACCATAATCTATGAATTTTTAGGGTTGTATCACCATTGAAGCTAATTATGTTTAAACCCATTGGTAAAATAGTATTAATTAGAATTTTTCTATGTTTTATAGGTTGTATGTTAAAATCTAAAAGGAGAGATTAAGTTGATCAACATTTTATCTTGCCGATTAAGCATAAATCTAAAATGGACATCAGATCAATCTAATTTTGATGAACCAAATTATTTAAAGAAGTAAATGCCCAACTCTTTAAGGATCATTCCATCAAATTTCACTACCAAGCTCATGCAAGCCCAAATCACTGATCATACATGGGTCCCATTCAATCCATTCTTACACAAATCAAGGGAACACAAGGTTGGAAATGTATAAAATGGAAGAATATGTAGCATATGGATGATAAGGGAGTGTATGGCATAAGATGAGATGATAGGGATCTCACATAAAGGGATTCTAAAGTGGAGATCAAGTTGCAAATAAGTAATTGGATTGATGGAAGAAGTGTGGAGATCTTAATGATGACACTATATTGCAACCACGTGTCACAAGTAGAGTTGATAACTAGAAGCAAGCTATTTCTTAACTTGTTGTAAATAAGATGGAGCTACTAATGCTATGGAGAGAAAGCACCTAGACCCATTCCACTTTCATCAATGGATGGTGTGATTGGAGGAGAGAATCAATTGTAGATAAATAGAGGGCTCAAGAAGATATGCAGTAGTTACTAACACTAGCTACTCCTCACTCTATATAAGGGAAAGAAGAGAGTGAAGAAGAAGGTGAAGAAGAAAGGGAGGAGAGAGAGGAGAAAGGAGAGAGGGGAGAGGGGAGCAAGAAAGGAGAGGAGAAGAAAACATTTACTCTCTTTTTGATCCATTAGGTAGCAATCCATTATTTTTACTAATTTCTTATAACATATCCTCTTTAAGAGCTTGAAGTGAAGGAAAGAAGTGTTCATTGCGAGTCTCTCTTTCTCTCTCTATTTCATTTGCTTTGAAATTCCATACAAGAATTGCTTACTGGTTTGCTTCACCCATTATTACTATCATTAGAGCTTCCAAATGCATGAATGGCAGTGAGTAAGAGATTAAATTTGGTAAAGGAAAAGCTCAAAACTAGTTTTTTAGCCTCCCCTAGAAGGATTAACATGGGGAGAGAGTATGATAGCATGGTAAAAACTAAGTTTCCCACCCTATTTCACTATTGCTATCCCTATAGGTGTGTAGCAATAGAGCCTTGGATTTCTCCCTTGTGTTTTTATTTTAGTGTTGATCAACAATCCAAGCCATTGATAGTGCTCTCATCTCACCCATGAAGAAGCAAAGTGAATTTTTTCTGAGGAGAACCAAAGTAGAGCAATATATTTTCACCTTTGTTGTTATAGGAAAAGGAGAGCTACTTGTTTTCAACTTTTTGTCATTTTATGAATAATTTTTTGATAATCTAAGCCATAAAAAATGTTCTCCTAACCTTAAGAAGAAATTTCCATTGATTTCTAGGAATTTTATTGAGTTTTGAGTGAGATTTCACTATGAAAATAGTAACTAGTGTTGTTAGTGGCTATGATGAATCTATTATATTATTGATCAAACATCCCCATATATATTCATTTTCTCTAAGAGCTAACTATATGAATGATTTACTGATATCTAAATATGTTAGGTATAAAATTTTACTTAAAAATTTAATTTCTAGGTATGTTAGATCATTAGTCGAAGTGAGACCAATCATCACGTGCTCACTAGTTTGCACAAACAAATGCATGATGAATTAGCCATCTTTTTTATCCAATATCATCATATCTGTAGGTTTTATTCAAAATATAAGCACAAGATTGGATTATTTGACATTTTATTATGTTAGATACCAAAATTCAAAGACAAATTCAATCTCTAAGGTGGTTCTCATGGGGAGTATGCAGAATAAATATTCCCACAACACCCAATTGCTAGTGACACTCTCTTTTAATTTATGTAATTTTATGTCTCATCCAATTCTCATTTGATTTTAGTGTATAATATCTTGTTTTGAATATAATTAACAAATAAATAATTGGCAATGTGATTTGTGGCCAATGGTCACTAGTTTTTGAAGTTAATTTCTAAGTTAAATGCTAGTGATACTCTCCAAAGTCAAAGTCACACTAACTGTAGGTGGGGATTTCTCTTTGATTTCTCAATGGATTTTAGTGAGACTTGAGATGGAGGTTCTTGAGTACATTTGAAACATGATAAGTGGAGGACTTGTTGAAAAATATTCTTATACCTTAGATATATTTAATGTTATATATTTCTTTTATCTTTATCACTTCTGTAATTTTTCTTCTTCTCAGTTGTTGTCACAATCAAGTGGGTGTCTTAAAATTCAAGTGATTTTTTCGCACCTTTTGTTGGCATACTTCCTAACATGAGGATTGTATTAGCCACTTTGAGTAGAACATAACTGGCAAGCAGTAGTCAAATCTAGACATAAGGAGGAGTTGTCTAGATTTAGGTCAAAGAAGCTACCACCTATATACTAAGCAAAGATAATCAAAACCCTACTTGATTAATGCTTACTAGAATTTGATTTCTCATAGCATAGAGTTAGAGTTAGCATTTAGATTATAGCATGTAGAATAAGATACTTTATGCAAGGGCATCGATCTCAAAACCTACAATCTAGATATTCAATGCAACATAAGACAAGGGAAAAGAAACCAAGCTTGTACCCCATAGCTGAACCCCTAGCAAAAGTCAAGCAAAAGGCCATTAGAGATGTCTATGTGCCATTACAACACAACACCCCATCCTGCATAGCTTTACCTCCTACAAAAGTAGGACACTTTGAGTTAAAACTGTGAGTCATACAATTGCTTCCCACTTTTTATAGTCAAGACTGAGAAGACCCCTACCTACATATTAAGGAGTTCCTTGATATTTGTGTGACATTTTTGTTTTGAAATTTTTTGGACAATTCTATTAGGCTTAGGATATTCCTTCTCTCTCTCTCAAGGACAAAGCTAAATCATGGATGAATTCCTTGGATATTGGTTCCATCAATACATGGGACCAATTCTCTAGAAAGATTTTGAACATTGTTTACAAACAAATAAACTACATCATGAAATTATTAATTTCTAATAAAGGATGATGAACAATATTATGAATGTTGGAAAGAGTGGAATGAACTACTATAGAAATGCCCACATCATGGATTTGAAAAATGGTAGCAAGTTCAATACTTCTATGAAGCATTGGTGCCTAAAAATAGACAAATGGTAGATACAACAAGTAGAGGGACCCTCATGCTAAAGGATGGGAGTGAGGCTTGCTAGTTCATTCATACTATAGCAGCTAATTCCCAGTAATGGGATTATTCAAATGGAAGAGAAAGAAATAACTAGCCCACCAAGAGAGGGGGTCCCTATGAGATAGGAGGGCACATTGATCTATCCCATAGACACAACACTATACTAGCAAGAATGAACTAGTTCAGTGGTAGAGTGGAAAAGCTTGAAACTATGTTTCAATCCTTTATGACCACCTCATCCCTTAAAACCTCCACAAGAGGTTTGTGCTATATGTTCTAGCCCAGCCCATATAACCACATCTTGTCCATCAAATAAAGTGTTGAAAGACTATCTTATTGATCATGCGAATGCATTAAATTATATCGCCAACCTAGCAACAACTCGTATTTTGAGACCTACAACCCTAGATGGACCAGGCATCCCAACTTTTCATGCTCAAAGAATAACTACCAAGGGGGACCATTTGTGAACCCCCATACCCAATAACCACCTTGCTTCCAACAACCTCAACAACAAAAGAAACCATCTTTTGAGGAAAACATTTAGACTATTCATGGAAAATTTTTAAAATAAAATGACAATACTAAAAAGGCTTTACATAGTTGTAAAATGATAGTGGACATTCAGCCCATGTCAACTCTCAAGACATAGCCAAGTTAGATATGCAGGTAAGCCAAATGACAACTAAACTGCATTATAGAGGAAAGGATTAGTTCCCCTAGTCAATCCATCCCTAACTCGAAGGGCCAATTTGAGATAGGATCAAGTTCTCAAAACCTGAACCCTCATGAGCATGCCAAGTTTATAACCACCTTTAAGAGCATTCATGATATCAATAACAAAGTAGGGTAGGCTAAGGAAACTGTATAGGAGAAAGAGGTAACCAAAACATAGGAGAAAGAGACAAAGATAGGGAAACCCTATAGAACCTATAGTGGAGGCACCCTATGTGCCTAAAACCACTTTTCCTTAGTTACTAAACAAGGCTAGAAAGGAAAAAATCTTCAACTAGATAATGGAAGTATTTAAACATGTCAAAATCAATATTCCATTCCTCAATGCAATTAAAGCATCCCCCTATGCCAAGTTCTTTAAAGAGCTCTGCATAAGAAAAAGAAAGTTAAACGTATAAAAGAAATCTTTCCTCACTGAGTAGAAAGTTCTTTGATTCAATAGATGACCCGATTGAAGTTTAGAGGCCCAGGGTGTTCCACCATTTCCTGGGTTATTGGAGATCATGTCATAAATATGCATTACTTGACCTAGGGGCGAGTGTTAATTTGTTTCCATACTCTATCTATGAGCAACTAAGACTTAGTGACTTAAAACCAACCACTACCACACTTCAATTAGTGGATTGATCTATCAAGATACCCCGTGATTTGGTTGAAGATGTCTTGATACATGTGGACTAGTTCTATTACCCATTTGATTTCATTGTACTGGACACCCAACTTGTATTTGATCCTTATAGTTAGATTCGGATCATCCTTGGATGTTCATTCTTAGCAATAACCAATGCCATTATTAACTGTAGGAATAGTGTAATGAAATTGTCATTTGGCTACATGAAAGTCAAGCTAAATGTCTTTAACTTCAATCAACAACATTTAGACTGTGATGATTCTTGTGATGTCAATTTGATTGAGAGTAAATAATGATAGCCATCCACCATTTTCCATCTCTAACCCACTAGAGGCTTATCTCATGCACTTTAATGTAGAATTTGATCTAGATAAGTCTATTGAGGGGTCAAACAACCTTTTGGAGTCTACTCCAATCATGTATACCTCCAAGTGGGGTCCTTATTTGGAACCATTCCCAACTTCTGAATCCATCCCAATACCCTCGATCGAGCAACCGCCATCTCTAGACCTAAAACCCTTGCTTAACAACTTGAAATATTCATAGCTAAGCCCAAATGAAACCTTATATATGATAATAGCATTAGATTTAGATAATGAACAGGAGGGTCAGCTTTTAGATGTCCTTAAAGATCATAAAACTACTCTAGCATGGATCATAGCAAACATAAAAGGGATTAGTCCAGCCATATGGATGCATAGGATACATTGAGAAGAAAATGCAAAACCTTCTAGGGGTGAAGTCTGAAAACTTTTAGATGTTGGCATTATATATCCTATATCTAACAGTACTTGGATCAGCATGATGGTAAAAAATTAGAATAAAGAGGTAGTTCCCACCAGCATGACCACCGAGTGGAGAGTTTACATTGACTATCAAAAATTGAACATGGTCATGAGGAAAGATCACTTTATTGACCAAATGCTAGAAACGTTGGTCGGACATAGTTATTACTCTTTTCTAGATGGATATTCCAATTATAACTAGATTCCTCTAGTACTAAAGGATCTGAAGAAGACTACCTTCATCTGCCCTTTCAGAACCTTTGCTTATCGACGTATACCTTTTGGGCTTTGTAACACTTCAACTACATTTCAAAGGTGTATGTTGAGCATTTTCTTTGATATGGTAGAGAGGTTTCTTAAAGTGTTTATGGATGACTTCTTAGTATTTGGATCATTTTTTGATGAGTGCCTACACAACTTAAAGTTAGTTCTAGAAAGGTGTTAGGAAAAAATCTTGTTTTAAATTGGGAGAAGTACCAATTTATGGTACAAAATGGGATAGTTTTAGTCCACATAATATCACCCAATGGGCTAGAAATCGATAAGGAAAAAGTGGAATTAATAGCCAGCCTTCCTCAACCAAGGATGGCGAAAGAAATCCATTCCTTTTTAGGAGATGGTGGCATTTAAAAATGCTTCATCAAGGATTTTAGCAAAGGTGCCAAGCCCCTCTATAATTTACTTTGATTTTTGGCTTTGATGAGGACTATAAGAAAGCATGTGAGTGACTCAAGGCTGAGTTGACTTTTGCACCCATTATCTGACCACTAGATTGGTATGTACCATTTTAGATAACGTGTGATGCGTCAGATTATGCCACTAGAGCTGTTTTGGGGTAGCACATCGATAAACTTCCCCATGTAATATATTATGCTAATAAGAAACTAAATGATGCATAACTCAATTATTCAACCACAAAGAAAGAGTTGTTAGCTATAGTGTTTGCTTTGGATAATTTTAAACCTTACTTATTAGGGAATTTTAAACCTTACTTATTAGGGTTTAAAGTTATAGTGTACTTGGATCACGTGGCTTTATAGTGTACTCGGATCATGTGGCTTTAAAATACCTCCTTTCTAAAAAGGATGCAAAACCTATGTTGATCCATTGGATACTACTACTACAATGTTTGACTTATAAATTAGGGACAAGAGAGGTGCCAAAAATGTTTTAGCAGACCACTTATCCAGACTAATGGTGGTGCATATTAGCGATCACATGCCAATAATTGAATCCTACTTGGATTAACAGTTATTGCATATTTCCCAGTTTCCTTAGTATGGTGATATTTTTAATTATCATGTTAAATGACAAATGCCTAGTCATTGGACCAAACAAGATAAAAAGAGAATTTTGACTGAGGTTAAATATTTTACTTGTGATGACCCATACTTATTCAAGTACTGTCTCAATCAAGTGATTAGGAGATGATTATCAGATAGTGAACACAATCAAATCATCTCCTTTTGTCATGATCATGTATGTGGGAGCCATTTTAGCTTGAGAAAGATAGTTGCAAAAATTTTGCATTTTGGTTTTTATTGGCCTACCATATTTAAGGATGCACATACTTACTTCATAGCATGTGTGCTGCATCAAAGATTAGGTAGTCTAGGAAGGAAACATATGATTCCCTTAAGCCCAATCCTTATTCTAGACCCATTTAATGTTTGGGGAATAGATTTTATGGAACCCTTTCCTAATTATTTTGGAAATCTTTACATCCTAATGGGAGTGGACTACATGTCCAAGTGGCTGGAGGCTATACCCTGCAACACCAATGACCACAAAGTTGTGGTAAAATTCTTAAAAGAAAATATCTTTGTAAGATTTAGTACTATAAGACTAATAGAAATGTGTGACTTAGAGACCCCAAGAAAAATCAATGGAGACCTATAACCTAGCGAGTTTAGAGACTATCTTCTTTAGTGAGTTATAAGTAATTCCACAATTTTCTTCAGCATGCATAACTTAGTGTGATCTTGTTATCCTTGTTTTGGTTAACTATCAAAATGTAGTCCACCCCCACAAGGATATACAAATAACCAAGGGAATTAGGAAAAGGTTCCATAAAATAAAAATGCTAGACATCAAAAGGCTCAATTATTAAAATGGGGTTCAAGGGCATCATATTCCTTTTTCCTATGCTCCTAGCTGTTGACATCTAGCACATGCTAAGCAATAATTGTTAAATGTTCATTTTTGGCTAAAAGGACCCTAGTTTAGCATTCACTTAGATCATCTAACCATTCAAAATTGAAAACTTTAGCTTGATTTAAAATTTAGCTCAAATTGACTGTCCAAATCTTAATTTCTCAAAATCAATGGTTAGATGATCATTAGAGCTTATTAGATGATTAATGTATGGTTTTGATGATTCTAATTTAGTCTTTTCTTTTGCAGATCAACCAAAAGATGCATGGACGGCTACTATTAAAAGTTAACAGTGAAGATCATTTTAACGAAGATTGGATGGGCCAGATTAACTATAAAGATTGATGGGATAGTTTCCTACAAGACAATTGAGCATCATGGAAAAAATGGAAATAACATGGAGAAGCAACTTGCAATTTTGGAGGAGTTTCCAAAGACAAAGGAGGAGACCCAAATTAGCATTCTCTTTCTTTTCTCTTACTCCCTCTTTCTTATTCTTCTCTCTCTCTTTCCTTTCCCATTCCCTTGCCTCTCTCTTAACCACCCATCATGCACAACTTTCTCTCCCACTCTCTTTCCTTCTCCACTTTATTTCCTTCATTCTTCTCTTTCCTTTCCTATTCCCTCACGTCCTACTTCTTCTACTCATAACCTTCCTCTTCTCAAAGGCATAACTCTCTTTCTTCTCTTTCCCACTTTCCCATTGTCCTCTCTTCTCCCTTCTATTCTTAAACCCCTTCTTTAAAACGTGGGAAGGGCTCCCACTTTTTTTCCACGTCTCTCTCCCTACTTTATCTTTTTGTTTTCTTAGTTCTGGTTTTCTATTTCCATAGCTAATTCACATTCACAACCACTCCTCGTTGTTTGTTTTTGTTCACCGTACGTTCCCTGCTTGGTTTCCACTGCACCAGATCCTCAACCTAAGTTCCTCCATTCACTGCATACCCCAGCCCTCTTCAATCATCGCACTAGCTCTTTCATGTTTTCCCTCTCTCTTCCACGTTCACCATTCCAAACTCTCATCCTTTATCCAATGCCCAAGCCATCCTAATAGAAGCCAAGCGTCCTTGCCCAGGCACCTCTACTCCAGATAGTGGCCATACAACCCATCTTCTCTGTCTAACTACACCCCACTCATCCATCGTTTCCCTTCATTCACTTGTCGCACCCCATACCCAAGACGCCACATACCCATCCCCTTCTTTCCAGTTCCCATCTTCAGTCCATCTGATTCAACGCACCACCCCTTTATCTGTCACTGTTCTCTGATTGTACCAAGCTCAAATATCTCACTGTTCCATCCTAGGCCTCAATCACCAGCCTTTGCTACCAATATCCACCGGTCCGGCAACCATCTCTCATATCTCAGGCAACACTCCTCTACTTCAAACACACCAGATGACGCCCAGAAAGAGCGTTGTTTTTCTCTAACTGGAAGAGCAACGACCAGCCAGGAGAAAGCCCCAATCTAGAGAAAACTGGCCAGGACCCTCCACCCAAGCCAGGCACCTTCTCCAGCAGCAACTGCTCCAGCCTGGCGTCTCCATCTCCTTCTCTGAAAAACTTTGTATTACGGGACTTTTGGGGAAGTTTTAGATAAAATTCTGAATTTTCCCTTCAGGATTAATTTGAATTACATTCCATGTCCTGTACTATTTTATCCGCGTTTTATATTACTCTATCTGAGCAATCCACGTTATGTCTTGTTTCATTACTAATTAATGCAATTAACGGTTCTGGATTAACGATGGAAAATCTTTAATTTCTTGTTTATTTTAAGTTTGAATTTCAATTAAATTTGCTGGAATACTTTTAGGATAGTTTCTAGTAGAATTACTATTCCTGATCTTTATTATGGATTCTGAGAATAGATCTAAGTTGTTGAATATTAATTTCATTAATTTGATTAGATCTCTAAATATTTGAAGAATCTAACAAATTCCTCCTTCAGATCCTTAATCCATTGCATGTTGAACATAGTGATATAGGCTGATCAAAGTTATGGGAATCCGAAGTGAAGAAATTGAATAGTTCTCAAGCTAGGAATTAGATTTTCATAATTTCTTCTAGTTTTAGTTTTAATTAGGATTGTATTGTTTCTTTTTATGTTATTCCTGAAACTAAACTTCTGAAATTTCATTGGCAAGCTAAATCTGAAGTTCAAAATTATTTTCTATTAATTTTTTGTCATTTTATTGAATTTTAAATAATTGAATTTTATTAAAAACTCCAAAATTCTAAAGTGAGTCCCTATGGGATGGACCCGTACTTGCATAGCTATGTTACAATAGCCTGTGCACTTTTGAAAAACATCAACAAGTTTTTGGCGCTGTTGCCGGGGACTTGCAAAGGAGTTTTTATAAAATTTAATTTAAAAAATCCAAAAATCTTAAAAACATCAAAAAAAATAAATATATATATATAGAAAAATAAAAACTATTAGGAATTGCATTTTAGGTAATTTTAGGTGCATTTTTTAATTTTTTTTGGTGCATAACCACCTAATTTCCTGAATTGGTACTTATTTCTAAATTATCTTTTTCAAGGAAACAGGAAAGTGGAGAAAATTGGCAAGAAAATCTTCATCAACATGGAAATTTCCCTGCTTTCCTAGATTAGGATTTTTTTCCTTTTGAGTGAAGCTTGTAGTGAGGATCCTTGTAAATTACAATTTCTATTTTCATTTTAATGGGTTGTAATAATACAATGCAAGTGTGGGATAAGGTGGCCCACACTTGATCTTCATCAACAATCCCACTGTAAGTTTCCTCACTTATTTAAATTCCTAGATTAGGTTTTGCATATATAATAAATTTGCAATGTTTGGTAGTATAAATCATATAGAAAGTATTCTCTTATAATTATCGCATTTTTTAGGTTTTGCATTAGTTTATCGCTTTTATTTGCATCTTAGGACACGATTAATGCTTTAAGGTGATATACATGTTGATCAAACTACCATGGAGTGTGGAGTTAATTAGTAAGGGCACCCTTCCCCCATAAGATCAAGGGTAGATTTCATCACCACTCCTTGGCCCACCTAGGATAATCACCTCATGCGTGCTACCCTAAGCTTCAAATCAAATTAAAATCAATCAAAAGAGACCTATAGGGCTATCACATGCTCGTAGGACCCTCTTACTAAGACTCGATTTATTGTCATTCCAGTGGCTTTTGAGCACTATGGTTATTGAGGGTTGTCTAATAGAGCCTCGCTCTTCCCTCACCTCCTATTGATGTTTGTGAGGTATAAACGCCTCCTTACACGAGGGTTGTATTAACCACCTTGCAAAGAACCTAACTAGTAAGCAATAATCAAGTCTAAAGGAGAGGAGGAGTGCTAGATTAGGCTAATTAAAAGCATTGTCCCCACACATATTCAAGAAAATCAATATATTGCTTATTAGCCTAAGGTGTTTGATTGTGCCTTTTTTTTCTTGCATCACATAGAGTTAGAGTTAGCATTTAGAGTAGGACATTTTAGATTAGGAATAGTTCATGCAAGGGCATCGATCTCAGAACCCTAAGCTACTACCTTTAAATCCAGAGATTCAATGCCTCCAAAACCTAGGGGAAAGAAACATAGTTCCTATCCCTATGGCTGAACCACCAATGGAGATTGAACGCAAGACTATTAGAGATTTTTATGCCCTGCTCCAACTTAATACCCCCTCCTGCATAGCTTTACCTCCCACTAATGCTGACCACTTTGAGTTATAGCTAGGAGTAATTTAGTTACTTCCTACATTTTATGATCGAGACCGAGAAGACCCATACCTACATATCAAGGAGTTCCTTGATATTTGTGCCACATTTAGGTTTTGAAATGTTTCGGATGATTTAATTAGGCTAAGGTTATTCCCATTCTTACTTAAGACTAAAGCCAAGTCATGGCTTAATTCCTTAGAGGTAGGTTCCATACATACATGGGACCAATTGTCTAAGAAGTTCCTGAACAAGTTCTTCCCCGTTCACAAAACACATGCCCTGCATCTTAAAATTATAAATTTCCAACAAAGGGATGATGAACAATATTGTGAATGGTGGAAATGGTGGATTGAACTGCTACAAAAATGCCCTCACCATGGATTTGAGAAATGGTAGCAAGTTCAATACTTCTATGAGGCATTGACACCTCAAAATAGACAAATGATAGATGCAGCAAGTGGAGGGACCCTCATGTTAAAAGATGAAAGTGAAGCTTGGGAATTCTTTCAAACTGTAGCTAATAATTCTCAGCAATGGGATTATTCAAATAGAAGAGAAAGAACTAACCAGCCCACTAAGAAAGGAGGTATCTATGAGATAGGAGCACATACTGATCTATTCGATAAGCTCGACCCTGTCTCTAAAAAATTAGATGGAAGAATGGACAAGCTTGAAACTATGTTTCAATCTTTCATGGATATTACATTATCCCAGAAACCTCCACAAGAGGTATGCGCTACTTGTTCTAGTCCAGCCCATTTAACGTCAGTGTGTCCATCTAATAAAGTATTCCCTGAATATCTTGTAGACCAAGTGAATGCATTGAATGCATATCGCTAACCTAGCAACAACCCATATTCTGAGACCTACAACCCTGGATGGGCTAGGCAGCCCAATTTGTCTTAGTCAAAGAATAACCATAAAGGGGGGCCATCTATAAATCCCCTGTCCAAAACTTTCCTCTTAGAACTACAGTTCCCCATCAACCACCTAGCTTTCAACCTCTACAATAAAAGAAACATATTCAGAGGAAAACATCCACACCATGATGGAAAAATTTGCAAAAAATAATGAGTACACTAAAAAGGCCTCACACCAATTGCAAAATGATAGTAGACATTCAGCCAATGTCAACTCTCAAGCCATAGCTAAGCTAGAAGTGTAAATAGGCCAATTGTGCACTGAATTACATAATAGAGGAAAGGGTCAGTTTCCTAGTCAACAATAATCATGTGAATCCTTAAAAATGGTGAGCCAATAAAAACCACACTACAAAATCTTTGCAGCTGTCGTTTTAGAACTTAAATAACCCCCACATGCATGATCATGCCAAAAGGAGATGATCTTATTTTGCTCATTATATTGTATGCAGCTCTTAATGACCTGATTAGGACAGTACTTAAACAAGTATGGATCATCACAAGTAAAGTGTTTAACCTTAGCAATAAACCTTTTTCAATCTTGTTTAAACTAATGAATAAGCATTTGACTTGTGACAAGATAATTGATTATACCAACATACCAATGTAATTGGAAAATATGCAACAATTGTTCATCAGGAAATGTTTCTATTACAAGTGAGAGCCCCTCCACTAGCTACATCTACTATTTTTCTATTTTGAGGTGTTAATGCCTCATAGCAGTACTAAATCTGTTGCCACTTTTCATATACATGGTGAGGGAACTTTTGTGCCAATTCATTATGCCTTTCTCAATAATATTGCTTTTGCTGGCAATTAATGATCCCCCTTTGAAGGGCGTTATTCTTATGGACAAGGAAAAATTTGCTCAAGAGTTTCCTAAACAAATGGTCCCATACGACAATGGAATCAACTTCTAAAGAACTAAGCCATGATTTGGCCTTATATTTAATGAAAAGTGAAACAACCTAAGTTTAATAGAATGACATAAAACATTTTGAAATTTGAATGTGGCACAAATATAAAGTAACTCCTTAATATGTAGGTATGGATCTCTTTATCAAAACCATAGAATTGGGAGTAATTGAATGACTGCAGGTTTAAGTTCAAAATGGTCTACATTGGTGGGTGGTAAAGTGATGCATGATGGAGTATTTTATTGAAGTGACACTTAGAAATCTCCAGTAGCCTTGTGCTTAGTGGGTCTGCCATGGGATCAAGAATTTGATTTTATAACCCTTGCCTATGAGTAGGTTCAATCTCAAGATCTAATGGTACCAATTCAATACTCTGAGATTAGCATCCTTGCATGCTCTATAATGAAAACCTATCTAATTGATAACCTAAATCTAAATGATTCCTAACTCTATATGATGTTCAAGCAAACAATTCCTAATGCTAATGCAATGTCTTGGTGGTCTTTGTTAATTTATGAGGTTGTAGGTTTTAACCTAAAGCTATTTAGCTCCTCCTTTAGTCTAGACTTGATTATTGCTTACCAATTAGATCTTGCTCAAGGTAGTTAATACAATTGTCATGGAAGGAGGCATTCAGGCTTCAACATCTATCAACTAAAGGAGTGGGAAGAAAATAGATTGACTCTTTTAGAAAGGTACTATGAGCTCAAAACCCTAGGTCTCTTGCTACTTGATTTTAAATTAAGATTAAAAATTGAGATTGCAAGCATACAAATAATTGATTTGAATTCTTATGTGGGCCAAAGATCTGCTGATGAAATCCAATCCTTATCTTATGAGGATTTCTGTGTGGACCTTACTAGCATTATGTTCCATCCACCATAAAGCAATAAAAGTGCTATGTTAATTCAAGAAACAAACTAATGCAAAAAGAATGCTATCCAACCAAAGGTTAGATAGGTGCAGGTAATGCAACAACCCAAAATAAAGATTCAATAATTAAGATGAATGCTTAAACAATATGTAATGACCTGGATTTTTGTAACACGTTTTGTAATATATTTTTGAAAGGTAGGGCCCTTAATAGTAAAAAAAATTTGCAAAACAAAGGAGCAGAAATTCTTTTCTTTATAACTTGTTGTGTAAAACCCAAGTCATCACTTCATACATAACATAAGTAGAATTTTGTACAAGATAAATTCCATTGAAGGAATATACTTTTATTAAATTCCATAATCCATCCAGTGGCTCACAGTATAGTCAAATCCATTATAATAGTTGTCCAAATTACATAATCCAAAACTCAAAGCTCACCATACAATGAAACTCTCATTACAATACAATACTCTCAAACAAAGAAAAATACATGTCTTCAAGGGGTATACCTTGAAGATTATTCTCCTCAAGTCTTCTATCGTCTTGAGCTCCTAACTCTCCTTCCCTATATCTAAGATATTGCAACATTTACAATATCTCAGCAAGCAATACTTGGTAGGGGATTCAAGAAGCATAGCAATTAATAATATAATTCTAATACTTCATAATCCTATTATCCCTAAACATATTCATGTCTTTACTCTTTATTTTGTAATATATGTACATCCATATACATACATATTGTACATGGGTAAATCACTTAAATTTATGAAAGTAGTTAAATATCATTCCCAACTAAGTTGATCCATTCTCTCCATTATGAGAATTCAATATTTCAGCTAATCCTACACTGGGAATTTCCCTTCTTGGTAAATATTGGTAATATACTATTACTTAGCATTTCATTATGCTAAAACATAAGGCATTTCACTATGCCTACTCTCATATTCATCATAGTGCAAAATAATCAAAGGGCTACCATGCTGCAGTTTGATCCGTACTAGCACGCTTGAATAAATGCCCTATTCACCACCAATACCACAGTGGAAAATATTATGTCACTTCCCATATGGGGAGACAGGACTTTCACAGTGGTGGCCTTCCCATAATTGCCCCACTCTACTTTTGGCCTCTCATAGGGCAAGGTATCATCAAATCACCAAATTTCAAGAAGCAAGTGGCCAAACCCTCATAACTCCTCTAGCATAGCATCTCCCAGGCTTATGCCTATTAAAACAAAATCACAAGCCTCCAAGCTTGCATGTAAAATAGATTTCATACATATCAGACAATCTGTCTATTTACTTAGGTCTGAAATATCTTCTAGTTCCCTATTCACTAAGAGTCTAGTCCTTAACCATTTTATATGTGTTTGGTTGAATCATAAGGGTTTCAGGGGATTTAATACAAGTATTAACATTACTCTTGTCAACATAAGGTCATGGGTTCAATCATGTACATCCCATGTAAATGCATTCATCAAATCCTCCTACCTTAGTAGTGATTCCTTTTCCCAGATCTTTCATGATCCTGACTGATGTATGTAATTTGTACATCCATACATACTGTTAATATATATAAATTATGAACAATCCTATTGATCACTAGATTTGATGTTTAGAATGATCTTTAAATCATTCATATCTAAGTATTTTATATCTCTAAGTCTTTGTGTGTCCATCTCCTTGATCATGATCTTTCATAGATACTTTGATCGACAATCTACACTTGTTGATAAAGATCAAGGTCCTAGATCTTTTATCATTTAGTTCTTCTTTGATCTAAGTTCTGTTATTGGATCATCCCTAAGGAGGATGATCTTGGTTTTCTTCCTTGAATCATCTTTGATCAAGGGTTTGGATTATCTAATCTAATGAACTAGATTTGATCTATAAGATGCATACTAAATACAATACAATATTCTTATTCTTATTATTCTTGATCATTCAAGATCTAATGGATCTTGTTTGATCATCCTTATCATACTTACAGTTTTTATTAGGGTTAGATACTAACCTTTTATGCTCTTGCTATTATTATTTAACTAGTTAATGTTTTGCTGGTTGAAGGTAACTTATTTCTCCCTAAGTCTAGACTACTCTTATTTTCAATTGGCTAAGGCTTACTAGCTGAATGGGTGAACACAAAGTGGTTACTTCAATCCTCATGTAAGGAGGCGTTTAGACCTCACAAAAGTCAATGGAAGGTAGGAGAAGAGCGAGGCACTATTAGACAACCCCCTTAACCACTATGTTCAACATTCACTAGAGTAACCTTAGCTCAACCTTTCATAAGGTTCCTATAAGCATGTTGACCCTAAGTACTCTTTCTAATTGATTTTAATTAAGTCCATGAACATTTACAATGTCATTCATGGGCTTTATTATTCTCCTAGTTTGGGCCAAGGTTTTGATAATCCTTATATTGTCCTACTAACTATAGCCCTTACTAATTAAGTCCAAAATAATGCACTCTTATTTGTGCCATGAAACTCTACTTTCTCATTAGATTCCATTTTTGGTGTTTTATGCTCTTTATCTCATAACAAGTAGATCTACAAATGAAGTTTAACCATAAATGAATTATAAATTCAAAGCATAAAACTACATAATTGAACAACTTAATGATAATGATACAAGGTACTTAAAATTACACTAGCATGAGTTTCAACTAATATACCTTAATAAGTCAATTTAGACTAACATGGACCTAAGGTATAATCTCATACTATAGTATAATCTTACCATGAAATCCTAGCATGGTCCTAAGTTACAATGGCATGAAATCATACTAACTTGATCCTAAGTTACACTTGCATAAAATCACACTAACATGCCCTTAAGATAATTAAATCTAGCAACCTATTATAACAATCTAATCACATATCATGCTAAAGTCTAAAAGTTGCACTAGCATGCTTTATAACATAAATCATATTTAAAATGATATTATCAATTAATAGAAAATAAAACTAATTACATTAATATTTTTAGAAACCTTTACTTATGATCCAACCATTAGATCTTAGATCTTTTCCTTTTAATCAAGGGTTTTTCTTCATTAAGGTCCAAAGATCATATTTCTTTGTTTTGTCATATTCAATTCATGATCTCCCTAGATTTCATCATATTAACATTCATTTAATCCATCCCAAGGATCTGATTACACTTGATCTCATTGATCAAGTGGGCCCCTTTGTATTTTTAGGATTTTTCTACCATAACGAGTAGATCCCTTAATATATCTCATATATGTCCAAATAAACCATAGATATCACTTCATAAGATATTTTCTCCATTTTATCATTTCATAAGAAACTAGAGGTTGTAAGATTTCCATAGCTTCTTTTCGATCTCAATTTGGAGTTCATATAACTCCTAAATTGAGTCTGAAAGTTCACAGTCCTTCCTAGGGTCTAGATTTGATCTAGGCCCAATGGAACGGATGGGATGGATTCATCTGGGTAGAACAAACTAGATGAAATCAGTTGAGCGGAGCGTTCATCGCGTGCCTGTCACAGGGACGCACATGTAACGTGCTCGCCGATAACCTACGCCACAGTGCAATCATCCCGTTTAGACAATGTCTCACGAGCGCGTAGAAATACTGCTGCGCTACGTGTTCCTGTGCAGCATTTCGTGCAGTGTCCCAGGCACCGGATCTTCTTTAGGAAGATCAGACAGTCCATTTTGGACCGTCCAATCAATTCCTCTTAATTGAGGGCCCAAAACGTAATATAATTTCTTGAAATTTTTACCCTAAGGGTTTTGGAGCCTTCTGAATAGATTGGCAAGGTTAGATTTTCCATCTGAGCCCTTAATAATCATGAATTGAAGGTTCTAATCTTTACTTTATTTTTATAATTTTGCACCCAAATAAAATTACAGTAAAATAAATTTTTTATTAAACAACAATAAATATGTCTAGGAAGTAGTTCCACCTACTTGATTAGAGAAAAACATTGGTTATATAGTCCAATTTAAGAGAATACCAATTTTGATAATAAGATAGCCCAAGATCCACTTGTCTTGTGATTTTCGTTGTTTGAACTGTTAGATCTTGAAATTTCTTTAGGCGTTTTGTAGATAAGGTATGGTAGAAAATTTTATATGGTGAGATCTATGATATTTGATCTGAAATAGAGTGCCTAATTGAATTTAGGTCTCTTGTTCCAATCTAGAGAGAGGAGAGAGAAAATGAAAGAGAGAGAGATCTTTTGGGAGTTTTGAAATTTTGGGAATGGATCTATGTCTGGTTTTGCAGGGGAAATCAAGATAATTTTGTGGAAATTTTATGGACATTTTTAGAGGATTTTTTGGGGTGTATTTATAGGCATTTTAGGTCTTTCTTCATGATTATGTGTAATGATTATGGTTTATTCTTTTTATTATTTAATTAGCATTGGATTCTCCACCACCACCTTTTTCTCCACTACCAGCTGGTAGTGGTTTGACCCATGATTTCACGTGGGCTTGCCCTGTATAAATACAACCCATTTAAAATTAAATAAAACATTGCAAGTTATAATGGGGCCTCACTTCAAGTTCAATTAAACTAGGAAAGAAATAAAAGTTGATAAATCTTTGGCCCACAGGATTGTCGTTACTCCTTTGCCAAATTTTCCTCTCACAAAATAAGTAGGATAGATCAATTTATGAGGAATTGGAAAAATATGTAAATGAAATGTAAAAATTCTATTCTAAGGTAAGCTAACACTACAACTAAAGACAAATAATCTAAATAAAGATCCAACCATAAATCCATTATGATTCCCTACCAATGGGACGATAAACTTAGTGTCACTTTAGTATTTACTTGCAACTACATGAATCAAAGTAATATTAGCATGTGAGAGAGGTCAAACATAAGATGAATCTCAAGAATTTGTATGTTGGATGGATCTTATTTGAAGTGTTTATCTTTAGCAAAAGAAAGAGATTGTTTTGATTGAATTAGGAAATTGCAATGCACAAAAGTGAATCATGAATGAAATTAACAACTAGAATGAAAGGAAACTTACCAAAAGTTACATTAAGAAGGAAATTAGAAACTAATCTCAATAGCATGCATTTAATAAAAGACACTAATTCCAGCCAAGCATGAGTAAAACTAAGCCACTAACTTAAAGAAACTACTAAAATGGAAACTTTCCTAATTTAACACTTTCCTAAATTAGAATTAGAAACTTTAAAAAAATGGAATGTCCTAAAACCAAACTAACTTGCAAAAACAAGTAACCAATTAGATCTAACTAGATTTGACAAGAATTTGGAAACATGCATGTGATGAAAACTACAATTAAGGAGACTTTCTAATTTTAACACTTTTAAATCCTAAAACTTCCTAAAGGTGGAACATTCCAAAAATAAAAAAGGAAGCTTTCTAAACTAAATTAAGATATAAAAATGAATTAAATATTTCTAAAATAAGATTAAACAACTAAACTAACCACAAATAAAAAACAAGAGTCACCTAATATCATGCGCATGATCCATGGAATGCGCACATGGTTCATGGGTTGAAAAATAACTAGAATTGATTCTCTTAATGAAAAAATACATGTAATCTAAGAAATATAAGCTAGTAAATAAAAAAAGTACCTAAAAATATACATGAGAATATAAGGATTTAAGAAAATAAGGTTTTTTGATGGCTGGAAACAAAGCACAAAGTTAATAAGAGAAAAATTCAAGATCTCAACTAGTTAAGAGCATCAAAAAATTCAAGCATAATAAAGTAATTGAAACCATAAATTTTAGAAACAACCCATATTTGAAGTAATTTGATAAAAGAATCATTCCATAATAAGAAACCTAAATAAATTTCATTAAATCAACCCCAAATCATACCCAAAACTGGGTACATGATACATGTTCAAAATCTAAAATTGCACCCAATTCCTAAGCATATAGTCCTATCAAAACACCACCAATAATGCAATCTAATGTTCAAAATTTAATCTACAAAAGAATTTAAGTGAAAATAAATCCAAATGGATGAACTACATAAAGGAAATTGTTCTAAAACTAAGGTGGGAAGAAAGTGAAAAAAGTGAATTTCAAAGGGGGAATTCAAGGAGGTAGGCTAGCACTTCTCATTGTTGTCATTACTAAAGAAGAGTTGACTTAAATCTTGAACGAATAATAAAGAGAAATTAGTTGAATCTAGGTAAAGAAGAAAGGAAAAATTAGACGGAAAGAAGGGTGCAAAATTAGAAAGCAAAATGAGTAAAAGTAAAGCAATGAAAACTAAACCAAAGTAAGAAAACTACTAACCTGAATCGGAGAGAAAATAATAATAGGAGTACCTAGAAATCCAAAGGAAGAAAAGCATCAAAGAATTCCCAAAGCCTAGTAGCAACTAAACACCAAAGAAGAACTATGTTTGAAGCTATCTCACCTACCTCTACTTAGAGAAAAAGGTAGAATTCAATGGGGTTTTAGAGAAAAAGGTGGAATTCAATGTTGTATATATAGATGTTTTAGCTTTCAATTTGATGAATGTTTAATATAGGAAAGAGATGGAGATCTAGATCTAGGCTGAGGTGGAGCTTAATGGAGGAAATTTAGGTGGAGATTATACAATAAGGATGACATAAGAGAGAGTGAGAGAGTCATGGGCTGGTTTCCTAATTAGGAAGGGGGGAGGTGTAATTTTCCTTCAAAGGAAAGTGTCTCTCCACCCTCTTAATTGGGTGGTGATTGAGGGTGGAATGGAGAGGGAATAAGAAAGAAAGTATAGAAAATTAGGAAGAAAACCTAGGACCTTTACATGTTTGCATGGACTTGGATCTAGGGTTTCCTAGTTAGGAAACCACTTGATTTTACCAAGCAAGGAGGTGGGCGTCCTCTTCTAGGAAGGTGGCTCCTTGCTTCAATTAAAAACATGGAACCCTAGGGTGAATGGTGGATTAGGAATTGGAAATGCATTAGGAAAGTGGATTTTTCTCTCTTGATGGATCCCTTAATGCATGATCATCTTACCTTTTACATTAATATCTAAAAATTCTTTGAAAACCACATTTTAAAATAGAAAAGTTGCTTGAATTGATGCTCCTATCATATGGCTCCATATGGCACTCCTCCTTACCTGATGGATCATTTCTTGGTAGCTTAAGTGGCTTCAATGATTAACTTCAAGGTTTGAGTAGCTCATATGGCTTATTACCCTTTTTGATGGTTTCAATGGCTAAGGTGGCTCGAATGCCTTCCATGCAAAGGTGACAGAAATGCATGACTTGGGCTTAGGTCCATTTCTAATCACCTTTTACTTCTCTAATTACTTCTTTACATGTCCATGGATAGTCTTGAACCTTGATTAAGTTTTGGATGATGTCAATTAGGCTTTAACTTGCTTAGGTTTCCTAGTTAGACTAGGAAACTCATGAATGGCTTCAATTCTTATCTCAATCAAGATCAACTTTTGGATTACCTTCTCAATCCATACAAAAGATAAAAACCTTAATTAAGTCTAAATTATGATGGTTCACATACTTACTCAGATTAGCACCTAATCCTAGATAATATCAAACTTTTGAATTATTAAGTCAGAAATGCATGTGTTATAAATTTTGAAAAAACCCTAGAATTAGAGCTATATTTTATAATATATGGGCTACTAATTGAGTTTTTAACACTTATCATTAGAACATATTTATAAATGGC
The DNA here is from genome assembly GCA_035236585.1 of Warburgia ugandensis. NCBI lineage: Eukaryota > Viridiplantae > Streptophyta > Magnoliopsida > Canellales > Canellaceae > Warburgia > Warburgia ugandensis. The sequence continues at coordinate 53,026,910 of CP141130.1, forward strand.
CTAGATGTCCAATTTGTATTTACCATTATTTAAATTGTCAAACTTAATATTCAAAGCAATTCCAAACACAGGCCTATTGAGACATTGTAATTTGTTTATAATGTCTCAGGTTTGAAGAAATTTATTTGAAGGATAAATAGCTAAAGCTAGAAGAAATCTTGGATGATGATAACAGTAACATAAGACTGTGCTGACTAGATATGTATATCTAGTTATGCAATTAGACTGTGAGTTGTGACTAAATAAAATCCATGGAAATGTTTAATACTGTAACACCCCAGGATTTTATGACTTTTTTTTATAATAATAATAATAATAATAGCATTTGGGATCCCATGAGAAATTTTTTTATTAATTTGTTTACTAAAACATTTCTTAAAACCTCCGGGTGTTATTTTTCCTTTCCCAACATCACAATTTTTAACTTAAAACATAATTAAAATTTTATGATAATAGACTTAAAACAATACGCATATCAATAAACATCAAAATGCATTAACGCATTTATTTTCAATCAAATAAATATCCAAAACACAATATTAATATGGCCCAGGGTCTATCCATCATAACATCCCATATCCAATTGTCCATCATATGCATAACATCTTAATTAAATCCATAAAATAAAATTATGCAGTCCATAAATAAAGTCAAATGATAGTCCTATTTACTAACTTACGTTACTGTGTATAAATCAAAGTAGGAGGGTCTCCCACTGTTATCACGGTTTCTCAACAGTCTTACCCTTCATGATGTCGAGCTCGAGATCTAAGGTATTGCAAAACAAAGCAATGCCTCAGCAAGTTATCGCTTGTGTAAGTACATAGAAAATTAATTTAATAAAATAGAATAACAGTAATGACAAAATAAAATATCTATCATTTATGATGATAAAATCATTATAACTCATGTCGACATAATATCAATTTATCAAGTATGCTAAAACATGCATTTCACGGATTTAAAACATGATATGAATCAATGTAAATGAGCATACAATAATAATAATGCCACCCTAAGGTAATGGGTCACACAAGTGTCATATAAACAAATATCACTGATCATGAGTACTCATATCCAACCTCTGAGTGTCGTCACACCCAGGCATATTATCTCATCACCATGCTCATCATGCAAGCACACATTATAAGATAATAAGAGTATGGGCTATCATGCCGCAGTGGTAACCCTCCATGGGTCTCAACTACCACCGCTCCCCGTTGACACCATAATGGAAGACTTAGCGTCCGTCCCCACGGAAAGGCCTAGACCGGTAGTGTGGACTATCCATGTTACCAAACCCCTATCGAATGCCATTTACAGGAAAGTATCTGTCATATCAGAATCTCATCACATCACAAATCTAGGAGGGTGGGTGGCCGGTCCTCTCCCTCCTAGCTTGACGCCCACTGGGTGAGAGCACCTGTCATAAAACACAAAAACACGAAAATCATATATATGCCAAAACTTAAGAGTACTCGTAGCTCACAATCCCCAAGGCATGTCCCTCATCCCGAGGTTAACCTCTAAAAGGACCAGCCACCAAGCCTCTATTTTTCTTTCTCATCCAAATCCATCCATTTCAATAATTTAATAAAGTAAAGAAATTGATATCTATGCATAATTAGATAATATTATGCTCATAAAATCATTTGTCATAGGTTTATTCAATACAAGATTGCAATTTATAATGATCATAGTGTAACTCTATATCTCATAAAATCAACGGTTAAGAATAAATGCAATTTAAATCACAATCACTCACGATGCTAGGATTATGCATGGTTTTAAAATTAAAATAAAACATTAATTGTCGTCACCTACCCCGACGTGACATCACTCAGTTCGCTCATAAAATCCCTTTAACTTATATGTTCGGATGCACCTATCAATGTCACATTACTATTTTAAATTTTTTAAAAATTAAAAGTGGTTATTTATAAGTTTTTAGGTTAAATCAAGGTCCTCGTCGTCAATACGGTCATAATGCCTCTTTCATATTGTGATTTGGACTCCTACAGCTCTCAAAAATCAAGTTTAAAGTGGAACTATGCCTCTTTTAGGGCTGATCGACCACCATAAGCTCTTTTACACTAGCGGTGCAGTTTACACCAATTTATACCGGCACCCAGTTTACATTGAGTTATATGGGTAGCCCCGATTTACACCAGTTTAAACTGGTGCCTAGTTTACTCTGGTTTACACCAGCGGCCCCGGTTTACAGCGGGTTACACTAGCGATGCAGAAATCGGCGCCGGAGAAGACGACTGGCTTCCGGTCATCTCCAGTGACCCTACAGGTGTCCAAATCACTTGGTTTTTGACCCATTTTGTTTGAAATTTTGTCTAGTTTCCATTTCGATCATCCTTTTTCATTCATTTTTCCAAAAACTATGGTTTTTATGAGATTTTTTCCATGTTCCCTAGGCACTATTTTTCATGTTTTTAAAAAAACAGCCATTGGATCTCTCCCAAATTTAAAGGGTTTGATCTTGGGTCTCTTATACACTAGATGGATATTCCAATTTGCAAAATAATGTGGTTTCATCTATGAAATCACACTCTGACATTAGCATACTCAGGGTTCCAGGAAAAACTCTATTTTTTCCTATTTTTCCTTATTTCATGCGTTTCTATTTGGCATATCCATGCCCATGTAACATGAAAATAAAGGGATTAGACCTTACCTCTATGAGCTGAGTGTTGCTTGAGGTTGCCGGAGCCCTACTCATCGAAAAACTCAGATTCTCACAGGCTAGGATTAGGGTAAAACTAGTGGTGCGATGCTGAGGGGAAAAGGAGATGATTGAGGACTAAACTTGATAAGAAGGTGCGTTTGAGGTGGGAGAATGAGGCTCTTCCTATTTTACGCCTCTCCTCTGATGATTTTGCCAGCGAAATCGCCGGATCTGATAAGGCAGGTTGGTTAGGGGTGCCGTTATCAAAACTGGCCCCCTATATTTTGGGCCCTGGTAATTTCCCAAAATGACCTTACACTTCAACAGCTCATAACTCCTTTGTTTGAGCTCTGTTTTCTGCATTCTTTATGTCATTGGAATTCTATCGACGAGTACTTTCTAATTTTTAAGTTTTTAGGACCAAATTCAATGCATAAAATTTTAATTAATTTATTTATTTATACCTAAAATTGAGGATATTACATCCTTCCCTCCTTATAAAAATTTTGTCCTCAAAATTTTGCTACATACCTCTATGTAAATAACTCTGGATGGATCCTTCACATTTCCTCTTCTGTTTCGCAGGTAGCCTCCTATAATGAATGATGCTGCCAAAGTACTTTGACTAATGTGATAGCTTTATTCCTTAACTCCTTGACTTTCGTATCCAGTTTGCACATTGGTCTCTCTTAAATGTCATATCAGGCTGTAATTCTCGTGGGATCTACTCTAACACATGTGAGGAGTCTGGCACGTATTTCCTTAGCATGGAAACATGGAAGACGTCATGTACATTTGCCAACTGTGGTGGTAAGGCTAGCTGGTATGCTACGGATTCAACTCTGCATAAGATCACAAAAGGTCCAATATACCTAGGGCTAAGCTTCCCTTCATTTCCAAACCTCAACACTCCTTTCATGGGAGAGATCTTCATGAATACATGCTCACCTTCAACGAACTCTAAATATCTTTGCCTCTTATCTGCATAACTTTTTTGTCGGCTGTGAGCTGTGAATAATCGCTTCTGAATGAGTTAGACTTTCTCTGCGCACTCTTCCACTAGCTTAAACTTTACCACGCGTCTCTCTACTACATCACTCCAACATAAGGGTGACCGACAAGGTCTGCCATAAAGTGCCTCGTATGGAGCCATGCCAATACTAGCGTGATGACTATTATTATAGGCAAATTGCACCAATGGTAAGTGATCTTCCAGCTACCCTTCCAATCCATAACATAAGCTCACAGCATATCCTAAATAGTCTGGATGGTCCTCTCACTCTGTCCATCTATTTGAGGATGGAATGCCGTGCTAAATTTCAGTCTCGATCCTAATGCCTCTTGCACGCTCTTTCAGTATTTTGAAGTAAACCGAGTATCTCGATCTAATATAATTGTCAATGGAACTCCATGTAGACTCACGAAAACCTTAGCATATAATTTTGCTAAGCTATCCACAGTCTGATTCTATCTGATAGGAAGGAAATGAGCAGACTTGGTCAACCTATCCATAATAACCCATATCATGTTGTGGCTACTAACAGTCCTCGGGAGACCCACAATAAAGTCCATGGTGATATGATCCCACTTCCACGTAGTCCTGATGGACACTAATGCGCAGCCTTGACCTGCTAACATGTCAGACACCGTGCAATGCACTCTCCAATATCCTTCTTCATACCGTTCCACCAGAAATGTCTCTTAAGATTATGATACATCTTCGTACCTCCAGGATGAATTGTATACGGGGACTGGTGTGCCTCCTGGAGTAACGTACGCCTTAATTCATCATCTGCTGGCACTACTAATCTACCCTTGAATCTAACCCCTCCATCAGGTCCCCTCGCAAAGTCTGCCTTATCAGCTAAATCCTGTGTTTCTTGATCTTTGTCCTGTGCCTCTAAGATCCTGTCCAAGAACTTAGAACGAGTCGATAAATTGGCAATCATTGCTCCAGACTTCCTACTCAGGGCATTTGCAATGACGTTAGCATTGCCAGGATGGTACTGTATGGTGAAGTCGAAGTCCTTGAGATACTCCATCCACCTATGCTGCCTCATATTCAAGTCACTCTGAGTGAAGAAGTACTTGAGGCTCTTATGATCTGTGAATACCTCAAACTTCTCACCATAAAGATAATGTCTCGAGGACTTCAAAGAAAACACTACTGCTACTAACTCCAAATCATGTGTTGGGTAATTCACTTCATGTGTCTTCAGCTGTCTCTACGCATAGGTAATTACCTTCCCATGTTGCATCAACACTACTCCTAATCCCTTACCAGAGGCGTCGCAATAAACCACATAACCACCTGCACCTGATGGTAAGGTTAATACTGGGACCGTGATAAGCCTCCTCTTGAGCTCTTGGAAGCTCTCCTGGAATGCATCAGTCCAAATGAATTGATTGTTTTTCTTGGTCAGGGCGGTCAATGGTAACGCTATCTTAGAGAATCCTTCTATAAAATGACGATAATATCTAGCCAATCCAAGAAAACTGCGTATCTCAGTCACTTTCTTAGGCCTCTCCCAATGTAGTACTGCCTCTACCTTCGTTGGATCCACAGCTACTCCATCTCTAGATACGACGTGGCCTAAGAACTGCACCTGGTCTAACCAAAAATCACACTTACTGAACTTGGCATACAACTGATGCCGACAAAGTGTGTCCAATACCGTGTGGAGGTGCTCCTTTTGTGCCTCCTGACTAGGCGAATAAATCAAGATGTCATCAACGAATATAATTATGAACTTATCCAAGTAAGCTCGAAAGACACAGTTCATTAGATCCATGAACACTGCAGGTGCGTTCATCAATCCAAACAGCATCACTAAGAACTCATAATGACCATAGAGACTCCTAAAAGCAATCTTCGAGATATCCTCTTCTCTTACCCTCAGCTGATGATATCCTGACCTCAGATCTATCTTGGAGAACACTTGTGCTGATTGGAGTTGATCATACAGATCATCTATGCATGGCAAGGGGTATCGGTTCTTTATAGTAACACTATTTAACAACCGATAATCAATGCATAGCCTTTTAACAACCGATAATCAATGCATAGCCTTAATGATCCATGCTTTTTCTTTACAAAAAGGACTGGTGCTCCCCATGGTGATCCACTCGACTTGATGAAGCCCTTATCTAATAACTCTTGCAACTGCACCTTAAGCTCTCTCAACTCTACTGGAGCCATTCTGTATGGTGCCTTAGAGATAGGTGATGTACCCGGCACCAAGTCAATGGTAAAGTCAACCTCCTTGCTTGGTGGCAATCCTAATAACTCCTTAGGAAAGACATCAACAAATTCATGAACAACCTCAATAAGCCGTGGTTGCTTCTTATCCTCAACAGTCACATACGAGAGGAACGCGCTACACCCTCGTGCATAAAATTGTGCCGCCTTCATAGTAGAAATGATGCATGTAACTGAATGATCTTTCCTACCTTGGAACACTATTTCTAGTTCCCCAGGCATAAGAAAAGTGACCCACTTCTTTCAGCAGTCTACTATAGCCCAATAGTTGGCTAACCAATCCATTCCAAGAATAATATAATAGTCTACCATGTCTAGTAAGATGAAGTCAGTGTCCATACTCGCGCCTGATATCTCTATGGGTATCTCTCAAAGATATTCGATAGTCTCTATTGTCTCTCCCACAGGTATCATAATATCTAATCCAAATGCTAATTTGTGCATACATACATCAAGGCAAGATGCAAAAATGCATGATATAAAAGAATGTGCAGACCCTGTGTCAAAAAGAGCCCTGACATGTCGATCTGAGACTACAAGAGTACCTTCAATGACCTGGTGTGATGCCTGCACCTGTCCTGATGTGATGGCGAATGCTCGTCCCTAGCTACGTGGCGCGGTAGCTGCCTTTGCACCTACCTCAATTTGCCTCTCTCTGCCCCTTAGGAGAGTCTTTAATGAAATGGCTTACGTCTCCACAGTTGAAACACCTGTATGGCTGTCTCTAGAAAGGTTCATGGTGCTGTCGCTGTGGTTGGGGCTTCCTCTAATGCTGTGGCCTATCAGGTCTATTGCACCCTCGCCTAGGGTGCCAACCCTTACACCTATTGCATCTCTCCCTCTTTGTGTCCCTCTTAAATTTGGCCTACAGTTGGTGACCTGATGTACCATGTGCTTGCATAGCACCAAATGGTCTCTTGCCCTTAGTGGGCTGATATGCGCTCCCTCTAGTCCTGAGAGAGTTCTTCTCTAGCATGGAAGCCATGTCAGCTGCATCTCGCACAGAGGTGGGTTGTGAGGTAATCACCCGATCCCTCAGCCAAGGTGTCAACCCATCCACAAATCTATCTGTTGCCACCTTGTCTAAGCAAGCGCGTCAGGTGCAAATCTCCTCAGTTATGTAAATCGGTTCAGATACTATTGAACCATCATATCTCTCTACTCCAAGGTGGCAAACTCTTTCTTCAATGACTGTAATGCATGGGGTGGAAAGTATTGAGTGTCGAAAGCCTGTTTAAAGGCTGCCCATGTCATCGTCTTGGTAGGATCTGGTCGTGTAAGTGTAAAGGTCTGCCACCAGAAACCTGCCTCACCCTTCAATAGGTAGGCGGCTACTCTAACTTGATCCTTTGGTGCAATCTTCATAGCGTCAAATGTCCTTTCAGCCTCAAATATCTATCGTTCGGCCTCCTCAGTGTCACCATCACCATAAAAGGGTTGAACCATCTTTTGAAATCTTTCTAATAACTTATTTGTCTTCTTAGGTGCTGGTTGATCCTGTATTGGCTGGGAGGAATGAACAGACAAGACCATATGTGCCACTTGAGGTGGTGGAATAGGGTTAGGGTTTACAGTGTCAATAGTAGTCCTCACCTGCTACTGTATGAGTGGTACTAGTCTTAACATTACCCTGTTCACTAACTTGACATCTCGATCCCCTTGATTAGCGAACTCAGCAGGTGGGGCAACTAGTGTAGCAGGGGGAGACCTTGTCCTTCTTCGAGGAGCCATCTGTCACAAGTTTAAATACCACTAAGTGTAAGTTTCTCTCTCCTAGTTCCTCTTTAACTACAATTTATAGACTATTAACCCCATATAAATGGTCATTTATAAAGATTATGATGGACTAGATTGGGCTCTGATACCAACTGTAACACTGCGGGATTTTAAGACATTTTTTTATAATAATAATAACAATAGCATTTGGGATCCCATGAGAAAAAGTTTTATTAATTTTTTTACTAAAAAATTTCTTAAAACCTCCAGGTGTTATTTTTCCTTTCCCAATATCACAATTTTTAACTTAAAACATAATTAAAATTTTATGATAATAGACTTAAAATAATATGCATATCAATAAACGTCAAAATGCATCGACGCCTTAATTTTCAATCAAATAAATATCCAAAACACAATATTAATATGGCCTAGGGTCTATTCATCATAACATCCCATATCCAAATGTCTATCATATGCATAACATCTAATTAAATCCATAAAATAAAATAATGTAGTCCATAAATAAAGTCAAATGGTAGTCCTATTTACTAATTTACGTTACTGTCTATAAATCCAAGTAAGAGGATCTCCCACTGCTATCACGGTTTCTCAACAGTCTTGCCCTTCCTGATGTCACACTCAAGATCTAAGGCATTACAAAACAAAGCAATGCCTTAGCAAGCTATCGCTTGTGTAGGTACATAGAAAATTAATGTAATAAAATAGAATAACAGTAATGACAAAGTAAAATATCGATCATTTATGACGATAAAATCATTATAATTCATGCCGACATAATATCAATTTATCAAGTATGCTAAAACATGCATTCCACAGATTTAAAACATGATATGAATCAATGTAAATAAGCATATAATAATAATAATGGCACCCTAAGGTAATGGGTCCCACAAGCGTCATATAAACAAATATCACTGATCATGAGTACTCATATCCAACCTCTGAGTGTCGTCACACCCAAGCATATCATCCCATCACCATGCTCATCACGCAAGCACACGTAATAAGAGTATGGGCTGTCATGGCGCAGTGGCAACCCTCCATGGGTCTCAACCACCGTCGCTCCCTGTCGACACCATAATGGGAGACTTAGCGTCCGGGCCTTTTCGTCTGCATGGAAAGGCCTGGACTGGTACTGTGGACAATCCATGTTACCAAACCCCTACCGAATGCCATCTACAGGCACCCCTATCCACCTTGCCTTATCAGATCTGGTGATTTCGATGGCAAAATCGTCGGAGGGAAGGCTTAAAAAGGGTAGAGCTTCATTCTCCCTTCCTAAACGTAAACTCCTTCCCCAACCTGATCCTCAATCACCCCCTCATTCCTCTTCATCGCACCATTGTTTTCCCAAAATCCTAGCCTCTGCAAAAGTCTAGTTTTTCTGTGAGTAGGGCTTTGGCAACACCAATAAACACTAAGTAAACTGAGGTAAGCCTTAATCTCTTCATTTTCATATTATATATGTATGTATGTATGTAAAATAGAAATGCATGAAAGTAAGGAAAAATGTTGTTTTCCTATAACCCTGTTTACGCTATTCTTGGAGCAAAAATTCGTTGATAAAACCATGTTAGATTAGAAATCGGAACCCTTATCTAATACATAAGAGGCCAAAGATCAAGCCCTTTAAATTTGAGAGAGATCCAATAGCTAGTGTTGCCGAAAACATGAAAAAAGTACCCAGGAAAAATTTAGGAACATGGAGAAAATCGCATAAAAATAACAGTTTTTGGAAAAATCAAGCCAAAGGAGTGTTGAAAATGAAAATACATAAGATTTTGAGCAAAATGGTGAAAAAATGGAGTGATTTGGGCACCTGTGGGGTCATTGCCTATAATAGAAACCTTTCTTAACGAACAATTGTTGCACATTCCCCAATTACATTTTTATGTTGATATAATCAATAATCTTTTCACTAGACAAGTGATTAGTCATTGGTCTACTCAGGATAGAAAAAAAGGTTTGTTGCTGAGATTAGACACTTTACTTGGGATGACCTGTAGTTGGGATGGCCAATCTAAATAGGAAAGATTAGTTTTTGAGGCTTAATGATGCTTTATGGGCCTATCATATTATGTTTAAGACTCCTATAAGAATGTCACTATATCGCTTAGTCTATGGAAAGGCTTGCCAACTATCAATAAAATCAAAGCATAGAGCATATTCACAATCAAAATGCTCAATTATGACTTATATACTACTGGAATCCATAGAGAACTCCAATTCAATGAATTGGATAATTAGCAAAGGATGCATATGAGTCAGCCAAGTTATACAAAGACCACATGAAGAATAATCATGCTAGATATTTCTTAAGAAAGTCCACACTTGGATAGAAGGTCCTTTTGTACAATTCTAGAAAACATCTATTTCTAGGAAAACATAGATCTTGATGGATTGGATCCTATATAGTATGTATTGTATATCCTTATGGGGCCGTCGAGATAGAAAAGGATGGAGAGATCTTCAAAGTGAGTGGACAAAGGTTGAAATGCTTCCTAGAGTTGATAGACCTTGAGGTGGACGAAACATTACTTAATGAACCAGTGTATCTGGACCCACTTTAGCATTGCCCATAACACCTACATCCATCACATGAGCTACATTCATCATTATCATTGTATAGCATGTGTAGCTAAAGATGGTAAAGTTGGCACTTACTCAGAAGAAACCCAGGGTTTTTAAAGTCTCATGGTTCTGCATCACTCATTCATCATGTGTCCTATATTTCAAAACATTGGGGACAATGTTTAGTTTAGGTTGGGGAGTGAAGACTTGTATGAGATGTCTAGTTTTCTTTATTTATTTTTCTATTTTTATTTTTCTAAGTTTTCAAAGGTTTTAAGGTCAAGTTCCTTTACTATGATGAGAATTGGATTATCATAATCTTAATATTTCTTCTAATTTAAATTTTTAATAGAAATGTATGTGGTTAATTCCACATCTTATTCATGTCTTGAAGTGTTTTATGAATGTTAAATCACAAAAAACACTTACACATAGTGTATAAGCCTAGACTAATAAATAGTTATGAATTAGAGACCCTGAGCAAATCAGTGGAGATCTATATACCCAAGTGAGTTTTAGAGACTATCAGCTTTCTAATGGTTATATATATATATATATGTTTATATTTTTTTCAGTGTGCATAAATTTGAAAGATCCTATTATCTTTGTTCTGGTCAATTGCCAAAAATCAATTAGTGATATTAACTTTATTTCTTGAACATTTATTGAATTTGATAGGCTTTTAGGAAACTTAGAAAATGATATAGGCCATCCTTGTTATAACCGAAATACATAAAGCCTATCTAGTACACTATACCACTAGTTAAACCCTTTGAGCCTCTTAGTAAGACTATTCTTTAAAACTCCAATTACGTTGACCTAGCAACCTAATTAAAATATCTGTTTCCTATCTTTCAAAAATGTGCAAAGGTGGTAGAAATGTAGAAACATAAGAGGTGAAAAATATCAAGGTGCTTACAAAGAAAAAGCTTTCCTCAAAGACGAAGAGAAAAGAAATACAAAGATGACACAGGAAAAGTGAGAATCATATTGGAAAAAGAAAAGGAAAGAAAAGTTGAGGAAAGAAAAAGGAAAAATAGTAGAGCTATTTACTTCAAGTATGTTCGAAAGTGAAGTTGTCCAAAAAAGTATTGATTAAAGGCCTCTATTCGGATGTAAACTTTGAATCCTTGTATGCCTCTTTTCAGAATTTGTCCTAAGCCTAAGTTTCATCCTATTTAAAGACCCATTGATCATAAGGTGGAGGATAGCCTTGATGAGGATATAAATAGGAAGAAATAAACGTGAACTATTTCTACTACTCTTGGTAATGACATCTATTCTAAGAGATTATATTTATTTGCCTCATTTGTACGTAAAAGTTATGTGAACCATTAGCATCTTTGGAGTCAATCACATAGTGAGAGAATTTTGTTTAACCCCATTTCTCTGAGAGCTTTATTTTTAATGTGTACTAGTGAGAATTTGAGGTCAAGACATCTTTCCAATGGAGTATAAGCATATCTATTTAGAGCCCAGATTCATGTAGTCTGTACACACACTGCACTCCAAGATATAACTATAATAGAATGGCTTTGGTATGTGGGTAATTTGAAGAAATTCTCATTCATCTTTATTAATTTGTTAAAGTAAGTAGAATGATAATGGATGATGATTCTTAGAGATAAAATAAAGAACTTAGCCTCATGGAATTCTGTGAGTGTATTAACTGTAAACCCTTATGGGGCTTAACTCATACAATAGGGATAGCCTAGGGGTTTAACGGCTTGTTGCATATGCTAACTGCAATAGTAAGTACCTATAAAAATAACAGCCATTTTTATTTTCATAATTTTTGCATGTTTTTCTTGGAACTAGCAAAATACTTGTAGGGGGTTGATAAGTGTTCAATTTTGCATATAAAGTACCCAATAAGTAGTCATTGTGCTATAAATTATAGGCATTATCCTCATTTTTTCTAAAAATTTATAACATAAGCATTTTTTACCAAATAATTCAAAAGTTTCATATTTTTTAGGTTCAAAAGCAAATCCAAGTATGTGATTTTCATAATTTTCTAGGATCAAATTATGATTTTTACTCTTTTTGTAGGAAGTGAGAAGATGATCCAATGGCCTATATTGCACTTCTCAAAGTATTTCACAGGTCAAGCAAAGGTAATTAAAATGATCCATGTAAAATGTCATGCATTCCCCTCACTTCACATGATAATTTGAGCCCTACATGAGGTTTTGCTAGTCCAATTAGGGAATCTAAGGAAGCCATGTTACTCAAGCCTTTAAGCCAAGCATTAACATCACTTAAGCCACCATGGAATGAGCCATCAAGCCATTGATGAATGCCACATGGAGTCAAACTCTTAGGGCATAATTTCAAGAAACTTTCTTATAGAGAGAATTGTAAAAGGTAAGATTATCATGCATTAAGGGACCCATTAAGAGAGAAAACCTGACTTTCCTAGTCCATTTTCTGCCTTTTTCTCGAATGCATCCTAGGATTCCATGATTTTATCTTAGAGAGGGAGCCAGCTTCCTTGAAGATGATGCCTCCCCCCTTATTATGTTTAATTCAAGTGGTTCCTACTTAGGAAACCCCTAAACATCTTCATCCAACACATCTCAAAACCTTAGATCTCTTTCCATTTTTCCTACCTTTCTCCATCACCATGGATCTCTTTTTTCTATCATCCAATCACCATCCAATTAAGGGGGAGTGGAATTCCACCCACCACCCTAAGAAAAGGACACCTCCCCTTCTAAAATAGGAAACCAGCCATCTCACTTGCTTACAACACTTATTAATATCATCTTCCACTTAACTTTGCTCCTTCACTCTCTACCTAACTTTTCTAATTGATTTCCTAGATCTAGATTCACTTCCCTTTTCTAAAATGTGTCTCATACAATGTGGAAACAATTCATCTATAAATACACATTGATTCCACAATTTCCCAAGTAGAGGTTGGGGGAGACAACCTTCAAACATAGCAATCTTCTTTGGTGTTCTTTGGAGCTGGACTTTGAATTTCTTTGGTGTTTTTATTCCTTTAGATTTATAGTTATTTCTCTTATAAATTGCTCTCCAATTCAGGTTGGTAGTTTGCTCTTATTGTTTTAGATTCATTGTCTTAGTTTCCCATTGTTTTGCTTTCTTGTTCTACACTCATCTTTCCACTTAACTTTCCCTCTTTTATTTACTTCACTTTCATCAGTTTTTCTTGCTCATTTTCTGAAGATTTAAGTTATTTCTTATCTAGTAGTGATAGCTAAGAGAAGAAATAGCTTGCAACCTTAATTTCACCCATAGGAATTTCAAGTTTTTCTCCTTCAATTCCACTTAGTTTTATGCTTTTTTTCCATAGTTAATTGGTCATCCAATCCATCTTCTCTCTTGAAGTCATTTTATTTGGGTGTCATCATACTTTAGATTCAAATCTTGATATTGAGTTTTTGTTGTAGTTTAGATAAAGTTTGTTCCTTAGAATTGTATTCAATTTATAGATTCAATTACATGTAATATGTGCATAATGTTTTGTGCATTTTGGAATTGGTTTAATGAAATTCTTTGAGGATTCTTGTTATGAAATGTTTCTATTATCAAAGCACTATAGATCTATGCTATTATATTGCATTAAATTTATTATTTTAGCTACTTTATATGCTTAATTTAAGTTGATGTTCTTAAGTACTTGAAATCTAAAAAATTTCTCCTTAAGGCTATACAAAGTCCTTGGTATTTATTCCAATATCTTTGGCTAGGATGTATGGAATGAATTTTTATAGTGCCTCTTGCCTCTTGAATTTGAGCTACATGCAAAACATGGGTTTGATCAAATTAACTATAACATTCGATTGTCCTTAATTAACTTTCATTACATCAAATGTATATGCAAAGACTACTAAAGGTAGAAAGGTGCATAGTATCAATTATATGCAACACCACATTATAAGTTGGGCTACGCTAGGTCCAAATAACAAGAAGTAAGTATTTGAAAGAGTTCATAGCTTTTTAATTATATATACCGCAGTTATATTTCATTACCTAACTTTAGATTCCCTCCTCATAGCAAACAAAATCTAAGACTACAAATCCCATTAATTGTGCCATCCTATAAAGGGCAGCCTCAATGAACGAAGCTCCCGCCTATGCGGGATCCAGGGAAGGGGTAGACCACAAGAGCCTATAGTAGGTACCCTTACCTTGGATTTTGCAAGAAGCTCATTCCATGCCTTGAACCCGTGACCTCAAGGTCACATGATGACAACTTTTTCCATTGAGCCAATGCTCCCCTTCTATCATTATATGGTAATTGTAAGTAAAAAATAGTGGTTTGTGGCTTTAAAGGAGAGAGGCACCATGCTTTATAGCCAAGAAGCAAACACATTTTGGGTGAAAAAACCATCAAAACATGAATTAGTTTAGACAACCATAGGCTAGCATAGGATGATTCCCTCTAGCCATATGGATTAACACAAGATAGCTCAACCCATATGTTAAAAGCTCATAATATTCCTAAAGGGTCGAGGACTCCTAGGAAGAACTAGTTAAAATGGGAGCCCTAATTGACAGACCCAAGTAGGCTAGGAAACAATTGAATGGTAGGATGTATTGACAATGTGAAGCCAGCCTAGTTAGGGTAGCCCAATGGTCGATAATGGAAAATCACATGAGAGTCCCATTTCAAGTAGGACTCCTCTATAGAAGAAAAAAAAAAACTAGCTGGAGTTTGAGTCTTTGACAAGGTCCTTTAAGAAGAGTCTAATTTACCAAATAAAATAGGACAGCACAAAGAGAGAAACATTCATAGAAAAAGATAAAAAACAAAGAGCTTTTGACTTTGGTCCAAGAAAGGGCTGAAAACCCTTTGAAAAGAGATGCTACTGATTTAGGTACCAAAAGATGGAATTTTTACACAAAATTTTAATCACAAATAGTAGACTTGATATTAATAATTCATTTAAAATTTAATGATATCAAAACCATATTTGGTCTAGTGAAAGGTCAAAAAATTATAAGCTTTTGAAGATCTCCTGACATAATTTTCTGTAAACAACCCCTTTTGAGATATTTGAGTGTTAGAAGAAATCCAGGCTTTTGATTGAACCAAATTTAATATGGATGCAAAGGTTGTTAAATAAGGAAAAACTTAACAAAAATTGATCAAGAAAATTAGATCTTTAAATCACTTGATAATTAGCATGAAAATGGACTGTTCATTGATTCATGACAGTAGACAACTTGAGTACTCAACAGTAAAGTTTGGCAGATCCTTTCTCTTAATGAATCTAATCACTAAAATTATTGGTTATATTACTTTATAAACCTAGTTTATAATATAACTGAAGATGTTCACAATTAGCTAGCAAACCTAGAACCAGCCAACAGTTAGCATAATAGCAAGCTGTTTAAGGACAAGTTAACTAGGTGGATTGTTTAGGGCATGATATACCTTTAATATCTAAATAAAGGTTAGAATATGTGACTTACAATTTTAAAACACATTAGATGAATTATCTGACACACAAATATAGTAGACAGTTGCATGATAGGAAATCTGAACCTTAAACATTAATTAGACTATAAGTACTAATGACAGATTACTTGATGATAACAGTGACTATAGAATCTACCACTTAGATGATCAAACTTGCAAAAGTAATATATTCATGAGTGAGAGCTATTATCCTAGCATATAGAAAACATACATGAACATCCTAATCTAACCTTATAATGTGTGTGCTATACATTGAGAATCCATCTATGACATGGTATATGTTAATCACCAGTTTGATTAGATCCTTTCATGAAGTTTAGGCTAATGGCTTGAGCTTATGAATACTTGAATCCTACGTTTCTATGGATGATGATTGATATGATGTGCATGAGTATCTTAAATGTGCACATGAGGTTGGATATTCTATTGGCTTGATTCACTTTACTCTATGTTGTGAGATGATATGGTTATGGTCAAGCTCATATTATGATGATATTGATATGTGGACCCAGAATGGGTGACTCATATGATATGGCATGAAGGTGTTGAATTATTTGATGGCTAGAGTTTGTAGTGAGAGTGTTGTGATACCTTAGGGAACTAGGTTCAGATTAACCCTTGAACTAAAAACAAGATACCTGCTGAGAGTAAATCCTTTGGTTTGGGAAGTATGTGTCATTGGTGAACTGCTTCCTGCATGATCTACCTCTCCATGAGTGTTGGTGTCCATTGGTATCCACGGATGAGCAAGGATGGGTGATGTTTCCCACTACGTGCATAGTTTCCTATGTTGTTGAACATGTGAGAAACATGTCGATCATCCTTGAGGATTAGACCATTACCTATAAGGCTTGCAGTAGGACGTTCCACATGGATCTATGATCTGTTAGTTATGTTGTATGTGAGCTTAACTGATATTACAATTCCCTCAGGAAATATTAATTGTGATTAGTTATATGATACATGCCTTGAATGTTACGTTTGACAATTGTTCCATATATGAAATTGACCTAAATATGCAATACGAATGATGAGGTCTTCACAACCTGGTTTAGAAATTTTACCACTGAGTATTTATACTCACCCCTACAATAGTTTTTAAATGAGATTCCTAGAGTTGTGCATAGTTTGGACAAGACAAGTGTCACAGAGAATTAGAGATGCTAGAAAGACATACGAAGGAAGTATTTTAAAGTTTTATTAGTTGAATTTGGATATTAAACTTTTATTTCATTTCACTACTAATACATATTATGGAGCTACTCTAAAGTTTTATTATTGAACTTTTATTTCATTTCACTACTAATGGACATTTGCTAACTTTAATTTATTATGTTTCAAAGTTTTATGGACTTTTTAATTGATTGTGGTTGTGGGTCGTATATGTGCTCTTATTATATTAGTTACTTTGATCATATGAGAAGTTCTAGTTAGGGACGCTCAAATTTGAAGAAGTAGTTTTGAAAGACAATGCACATGATGATTTTATCTTTTCACAATTGTTTTTTTTTTATTTTTATTTCCAAGCATACACAAATGTCTTCAAAAGAAATTTAAAAGAAAACTATTTCAAAAAACTTGGGTCGTTATAGCGGTTGGTATCAAAGCATGGTTTAAACTATTCATAACCAAGCAATTAGTACCATAAAACATCAAAAATGAGTCAAAAATGTTTTTGATTCACTAAATAGAATAAATATGCAACTTATTAGGACTTGCTATAGATGAATTTATACAAATGCCATCTAAGAGAGCTAGAGTTGATCCTCAGTTGCCCATTGAAGAGCCAACCACTCTAGAGGAACAACTTGCCCTTGCATAGGAGCAATGAGCCCTAGTTGAGGAACCAAAGAATGAAGAAATCTGGGTGATCTTGTTGATGTTGTAGTGGATCTTCTTCTTAAGAGGGTGAGGCATATGCTGGAGGCTTGTGGGCAAAGAGAGGAGGTAGGAAAAGGAGGTGCACCCACAATAGATGCAAGAGAAGACACATTATTTGAATGATTTAAGAAGATGGCCCCCAATTTAATGGAGGAAAAAGTGGTTGAAGCTACTAATACATTGAACTATGAGGTAGAAAACATTTTTGAAAACAATGAGGATACCTAATAATAGGCAAGTTGTAGTAGCTACTTTCATTATGATAGGTGAGGGCAGCTCATTGGTGGCCTATGACAAAGCAAACACATTTTGAGAATGGTGAATAGATTGTCTAGATAGATTTTAAGTATGTCTTTGCTAATAAGTATTTAACTAAACATGTGAAGAAGAAGGAGCTAGAATACTAATCATATGGGAGAACACATTATGGCCCAAGCCCATATGTTAAGTGCTCATAAGAGTCCTAATGGGACTAGGACTCCTAGGATAAACCATTTAAAATGGGCCAAGATGCGTAATTGGGAGCCCAAATTAGGAAACCCAATTAGGCTATGAAACAAGTGGATACTAGGACATATTTTCCATGAGAAGCTAGCCTAATTAGGGAAATTTAGTAGGCCATAATGGAAAATCATGTGAGAGTCCCATTTCAAGGATTCCTCTATAAAAGAATAAAAAATCTAGTTTGAGTTTGATTCTTTGTCTAGGTAGTTTGAATCTGGATACCTAATGAAGAATGTAGAGGTTTAGTATTTTGAGAAGATTCTACTTTACTTAGGAAATTAGAAAATGACAAAGAGAGAAACGCATATAGAAAAAGATAAAAAAAATTAGAGTGCTTTGGACTTTAGTTATGTAAAAACTTGAAAACCTAGTGAAAAGAGATGCTACTGGTTCAAGTACTAAATGATTGAATTTTTCTAGGAAATTTTAAAATTTTTGTTAGACTTGAAATGAATAGTTATTTCAAAATTTGGTGCAATTATGACCATCTTTAGTCTAGTGAATGGGAGAAAAATAATAAGATTTCTATAGATTGTCTAACGCAATTTTTTTGCAAACAATGCCTTTTCAGAAACTTGAGTGTTAAATACAATCTAGGCCTCTGATTTGACCAAATTTCATAAGATGCAAAGCTTATCCAATAAGGAACAAGTTAGAAATATTTTATTATGAAAATTAGATCTTTAGATCACTAGATAATTAGAGTTTTGATGGACTGTTCTTCGATTCATCATAGTAGACAACATAAGTACTCAATTATAAAATTTAGTTTCTTAATGAGTCTAATCAGTAAATTTATTGGTCAAATGAATTTATAAACCAAGGTTATAATAGAACCAAAGATGTTTCACAATTAGTTGACATGGAACTAGTCAACACTTAGCATAGTAGCAATCATTTTAAGGACAAGTAAACTAGGTGGCCTATTTATGGATTGATATACATGTAATATCTGAAAAGATATTAGACTATATGATTTACAATTATAAAAAGACATCAGTTGAAATATTAGACACATAAATATAGTAGACCTACTATGATAGGAAATCTAACCTTTAAACTTAACTAGACTATAAGTACTAATGATACGATACACAATGATAATGGTTTAAGATTGTGAATATTTGACTCTTGTGGTTCTATGGATGATGATTGATATGATGTGTATGAGTATCTTAAATGTGCTTGTGACATTGGATATTTTATTGGCTTGATTTTCCTTTATGCTATGTTGTGAGATGATATGTTTATGATCATGCTTACATTGTGATCATATTAATATGCAGACCAGAAATGGTTATCATATGATATGGCATTAAGATGTAGAATTATTTGATGACTAGAGTTAGTCATGAGTGGGTTGTGATACCCTAGGGCACTATGCTAAGAGGGTTTCAACTTGGCCCCTATGCTCTGAACATAACACCTATCAAGAGTATGGCCTTTGGTTTGGGAAGTATGTGTCATGGACAGATTGCTTCCTACGTGATCCACCTTCCCATGAATGTTTGATTTGTCCATTGGTATTCGTGGGTCATCATAGATGGGTGATGTTTTCCACTGTGTGGATAGTTGCTTTTGTGTTGTTTGGACATGTGAGAGACATGTCTATCATCCTCAAGTTTTAGACCACTACATATGAGGCTTGTGGTGGGACACTACCACATGGATCTATGATCCTTTAGTTATACTGAATGTGCAAGCTTATTTGATTTTAATTTCTTTTATGTGGTATTATTTGTGACCAATGGAATATATAGTTTAGTGCTGAATATTTTTTTCCAAAAAGCCTAAGTTTTGTATTATTTTAGTTCATTATATTGATCATTTTTACATGAAAGCCATTTCATTGTATACATGGTATAAAAATAAAAAAAAGAAAAAGTTCTTCCATTATATACAAAGTTTTAAAAAAAAATTGCATTATATACACATTTGGACATGCAATGAAACCTACAATGTTAACATGATAAACTTAGTTGTGCAAGATCAATTTAATCAATCTTCCTTTTCATACTCACTTGAGGCCTGTTTGGCCCATTTTAATGGATTTAATGACATTGTAT
This sequence comes from Warburgia ugandensis, assembly GCA_035236585.1. Taxonomy (NCBI): domain Eukaryota; kingdom Viridiplantae; phylum Streptophyta; class Magnoliopsida; order Canellales; family Canellaceae; genus Warburgia; species Warburgia ugandensis. Next base: position 53,047,063 of record CP141130.1, read on the forward strand.
TAATAGAGGAAGTCAATGCACTCCTTGATTCTATGCTCATCATGGGATAGACAACTAGAAACCTCATTTTTAGGAAATTCTCCCAAGGGAGTTCACTCCCATTCCATCCTCAATCTAACCATTTAGACTACTATGTAACCTCAAGTATTCATATCTAGGAGGCCACTCTCCCACTACCTTTTAACAATGTATGTTGACTATCTCCAAGTTATGGTAGAGCACTTTTCAAAGGTTAGCATGAATAACTTCTACATTTTTGAGGTTTCTTTTGATTTATGCGTTACAAATTTTAGAAAAGTCTTCAACCATTGTGAGGAGGAACATTTAGTTCTAAACTCGGTGAAGCACCACTACATTTTCATTTGGGACATAGGAATTGAGTTGGCCCGTCCCTCTGTAATATTTTTGTACCCTAGTTTTTTAAAACTTGCTTTTCCCTTATCACCCATTCTTTATTTCTCAATGTTGTTTCATCATCCTACTTTTCAAACATTGAGGACAATATTTCCCTTAGGTTGGGAGTATAGAATTCTAATAAATTCTAGTATTTTTATTATTGGTCTTTTTATAGTTGTTTCTTTTCACGAAAAGAAAAAAAGAAATTTTGAAATTTTTTGAATTCCAAGGTCAATTTCTATAAAAAGATGAGAATTGAATTTTCTAAAGTTTGGTGCTTCCTCATTTGTTTAGCTAATTGATAGAATAATACATGATTTATTCCTACTTTTACTCATTTTCTAAAGTGTTTCATGACAACTAATCTCAAACACTCTTATGCACATAGTCACATGTACTTAGTTTAGACTAATAAGTGGTTATAACTTTGAAACCTTAAAGAAAGCTAGTGGATACCTATAAACCATGTGATAAGTTGAGCTATTCATTTTATTTGAGGGTTATGCATGAAATTCCAAAATTTTATTTAGTGTGCTAAAATTCGAGTTAATCATAGTGTTCTTCGATTTGATCAATTACCAGGAGTAACTATTGAGTATTACCCTTAATCTTCTAGAAGTTGTTGAAACTGATAGAAATATTAAACCCAAAAAATGATTTAGGCCGTCCTTATTGAAACCAAGAACCATGAAGCCTAAGCAATGATACCATTAGTTAACCTTCTTGAGGCTTTTATATAAGCCTTTTTTCTTGTGAATCCAATTAGCTACACCCACTAACCAAATATTAAATATACATTACCAATTTTCCTCAAAAATAAGTTAGAGATAATTAATGTACCTTTAAATTGAAATTTAAGAAAGGAAGTGAATATTGAGAAAAAAATGCTTCAAAGTGATCTGAAGAAATTCAAAAGATGCAAAAGAAAGAAGAAAAATAGAGCCACTCAAAATAATGTCCATTTCAATGCAACAAAGAAGAATTATCGACCTTTAGTAGAAGACCTCTGCTTACTTTTAAAGACTTTGAATACCCTATTTTGTAGTTTTCATGACCCTATCCTAAACCTATGTTTTGTCCTAGATAAAGACTCATTAATCTGAGGTTGTATATGGTCTTGATGGGAATATACACAAGTAGAAATGAGGCTTTAATGCTCCTTAACTTTCTCTGAGTAATGACATCATTGTCTATAGGGATCAAAATAATTCCTCATTACCTTCATTCTTTCAAAAATAATGTGAGCTATTAGAATTTCAAAAACTTTGCTCACATAATTGAAAGACACTTGTGACTCTTTTTTTTAGAGTTTTATTTCTAATTGTATATTTAGCTCTAAGAATTAAGGTCAAAATGTATTTCTAACCAAATTGTCAGTCATAATCTACTTAGAAGTCAAGGGCTATTTTATATGTTGACTATGGACACACTACACTTTGAGATACAAGTTCAAATGAAACATCTTTAGCATATTAGTAGGGTTGTGAGCATTTTATCTATTTTTATTAGCTTGCTAAATTTATTAAAGCCTAATAGATGAGAATTCTCTAAGATAAATCTAGGAATTGACCTCTTTTCAAATTTTAGGGGTAAATTCATTGGAGACCTCACAGGGCTTAACTATTTCACTAGGGATAACCCAGAGGTTCAATGGTTTGTTGCATATGCTAAATGCAACCTTGAGTAGCTACTACATTAATGGAAATTTTTAAATGGTTTTTGTATACTTTGCTTAAGACTAGCAAAATGCTGATTGAGTGTGCTAAGTGGTCAATATTGTACTCACAAACCCTAAGTTTTCAATATTTGAGTGCATTAGATTGAACAATTTTACAATCACATGATGGATTTGCACTAAAACCATAATCTATGAATTTTTAGGGTTGTATCACCATTGAAGCTAATTATGTTTAAACCCAATGGTAAAATAGTATTAATTAGAATTTTTCTATGTTTTATAGGTTGTATGTTAAAATCTAAGAGGAGAGATTAAGTTACATTTTATCTTGCCGATTAAGCATAAATCTAAAATGGACATCAGATCAATCAAATTTTGATGAACCAAATTATTTAAAGAAGTAAATGTCCAACTCTTTAAGGATCATTCCATCAAAATTCACTACCAAGCTCATGCAAGCCTAGATCACTGATCATACATGGGTCCCATTCAATCCATTCTTACACAAATCAAGGGAACACAAGGTTGGAAATGTATAAAATGGAAGAATATGTAGCATATGGATGCTAAGGGAGTGTATGGCATAAGATGAGATGATAGGGATCTCACATAAAGGGTTTCTAAAGTGGAGATCAAGTTGCAAATAAGTAATTGGATTGATGGAAGAAGTGTGGAGATCTTAATGATGACACTATATTGCAACCACGTGTCACAAGTAGAGTTGATAACTAGAAGCAAGCTATTTCTTAACTTGTTGTAAATAAGATGGAGCTACTAATGCTATGGAGAGAAAGCACCTAGACCCATTCCACTTTCATCAATGGATGGAGTGATTGGAGGAGAGAGTCAATTGTAGATAAATAGAGGGCTCAAGAAGATATGCAGTAGTTACTAACACTAGCTACTCCTCACTCTATATAAGGGGAAGAAGAGAGTGAAGAAGAAGGTGAAGAAGAAAGGGAGGAGAGAGAGGAGAAAGGAGAGAGGGGTGCAAGAAAGGAGAGGACAAGAAAACATTTACTCTCTTTTTGATCCATTAGGTAGCAATCCATTATTTTTACTAATTTCTTATATAACATATCCTCTTTAAGAGCTTGAAGTGAAGGAAAGAAGTGTTCATTGCGAGTCTCTCTTTCTCTCTCTCTTTCATTTGCTTTGAAATTCCATACAAGAATTGCTTACTGGTTTGCTCCACCCATTGTTACTATCATTCCAGCTTCCAAATGCATGAATGGCAGTGAGTAAGAGATTAAATTTGGTAAAGGAAAAGCTCAAAACTAGTTTTTTAGCCTCCCCTAGAAGGATTAACATTGGGAGAGAGTATGATAGCATGGTAAAAACTAAGTTTCCCACCCTATTTCACTATTGCTATCCCTATAGGTGTGTAGCAATAGAGCCTTGGATTTCTCCCTTATGTTTTTATTTTAGTGTTGATCAACAATCCAAGCCATTGATAATGCTCTCATCTCACCCATGAAGAAGCAAAGTGAATTTTTTCTGAGGAGAACCAAAGTAGAGCAATATATTTTCACCTTTGTTGTTATAGGAAAAGGAGAGCTACTTGTTTTCAACTTTTTGTCATTTTATGAATAATTTTTTGATAATCTAAGCCATAAAAAATGTTCGCCTAACCTTAAGAAGAAATTTCCATTGATTTCTAGGAATTTTATTGAGTTTTGAGTGAGATTTCACTATGAAAATAGTAACTAGTGTTGTTAGTGGCTATGATGAATCTGTTATATTATTGATCAAACATCCCCATATATATTCATTTTCTCTAAGAGCTAACTATATGAATGACTTACTGATATCTAAATATGTTAGGTATAAAATTTTACTTAAAAATTTAATTTCTAGGTATGTTAGATCATTAGTCGAAGTGAGACCAATCATCACGTGCTCACTAGTTTGCACAGACAAATGCATGATGAATTAGCCATCTTTTTGATCCAATATCATCAGATCTGTAGGTTTTATTCAAAATATAAGCACAAGATTGGATTATTTGACATTTTATTATGTTAGATACCAAAATTCAAAGACAAATTCAATCTCTAAGGTGGTTCTCATGGGGAGTATGCAGAATAAATATTCCCACAACACCCAATTGCTAGTGACACTCTCTTTTAATTTATGTAATTTTATGTCTCATCCAATTCTCATTTGATTTTAGTGTATAATATCTTGTTTTGAATATAATTAACAAAGAAATAATTGGCAATGTGATTTGTGGCCAATGGTCACTAGTTTTTGAAGTTAATTTCTAAGTTAAATGCTAGTGATACTCTCCAAAGTCAAAGTCACACTAACTGTAGGTGGGGATTTCTCTTTGATTTCTCAATGGATTTTAGTGAGACTTGAGATGGAGGTTCTTGAGTACATTTGAAACATGATAAGTGGAGGACTTGTTGAAAAATATTCTTATACCTTAGATATATTTAATGTTATATATTTCTTTTATCTTTATCACTTTTATAAATTTTCTTCTTCTCAGTTGTTGTCACAATCAAGTGGGTGTCTTAAAATTCAAGTGATTTTTTCGCACCTTTTGTTGGCATACTTCCTAACATGAGGATTGTATTAGCCACTTTGAGTAGAACATAACTGGCAAGCAGTAGTCAAATCTAGACATAAGGAGGAGTTGTTTAGATTTAGGTCAAAGAAGCTACCACCTATATACTAAGCAAAGATAATCAAAACCCTACTTGATTAATGCTTACTAGAATTTGATTGCTCATAGCATAGAGTTAGAGTTAGCATTTAGATTATAGCATGTAGAATAAGATACTTTATGCAAGGGCATCGATCTCAAAACCTACAATCTAGATATTCAATGCAACATAAGACAAGGGAAAAGAAACCAAGCTTGTACCCCATAGCTGAACCCCTAGCAAAAGTCAAGCAAAAGGCCATTAGAGATGTCTATGTGCCATTACAACACAACACCCCATCCTGCATAGCTTTACCTCCTACAAAAGTAGGACACTTTGAGTTAAAACTGTGAGTCATACAATTGCTTCCCACTTTTTATAGTCAAGACTGAGAAGACCCCTACCTACATATTAAGGAGTTCCTTGATATTTGTGCGACATTTTTGTTTTGAAATTTTTTGGACAATTCTATTAGGCTTAGGATATTCCTTCTGTCTCTCTCAAGGACAAAGCTAAATCATGGATGAATTCCTTGGATATTGGTTCCATCAATACATGGGACCAATTCTCTAGAAAGATTTTGAACATTGTTTACAAACAAATAAACTACATCATGAAATTATTAATTTATAATAAAGGATGATGAACAATATTATGAATGTTGGAAAGAGTGGAATGAACTACTATAGAAATGCCACATCATGGATTTGAAAAATGGTAGCAAGTTCAATACTTCTATGAAGCATTGGTGCCTAAAAATAGACAAATGGTAGATACAACAAGTAGAGGGATCCTCATGCTAAAGGATGGGAGTGAGGCTTACTAGTTCATTCATACTATAGTAGCTAATTCCCAGTAATGGGATTATTCAAATGGAAGAGAAAGAAATAACTAGCCCACCAAGAGAGGGGGTCCCTATGAGATAGGAGTGCACATTGATCTATCCCATAGACACAACACTATACTAGCAAGAATGAACTAGTTCAGTGGTAGAGTGGAAAATCTTGAAACTATGTTTCAATCCTTTATGACCACCTCATCCCTTAAAACCTCCACAAGAGGTTTGTGCTATATGTTCTAGCCCAGCCCATATAACCACATCTTGTCCATCAAATAAAGTGTTGAAAGACTATCTTATTGATCATGCGAATGCATTAAATTATATCGCCAACCTAGCAACAACTCGTATTTTGAGACCTACAACCCTAGATGGACCAGGCATCCCAACTTTTCATGCTCAAAGAATAACTACCAAGGGGGACCATCTGTGAACCCCCATACCCAATAACCACCTTGCTTCCAACAACCTCAACAACAAAAGAAACCATCTTTTGAGGAAAACATTTAGACTATTCATGGAAAATTTTTAAAATAAAATGACAATACTAAAAAGGCTTTACATAGTTGTAAAATGATAGTGGACATTCAGCCCATGCCAACTTTCAAGACATAGCCAAGTTAGATATGCAGGTAAGCCGAATGACAACTAAACTGCATTATAGAGGAAAGGATTAGTTCCCCTAGTCAATCCATCCCTAACTCGAAGGGCCAATTTGAGATAGGATCAAGTTCTCAAAACCTGAACCCTCATGAGCATGCCAAGTTTATAACCACCTTTAAGAGCATTCATGATATCAATAACAAAGTAGGGTAGGCTAAGGAAACTGTATAGGAGAAAGAGGCAACCAAAACATAGGAGAAAGAGACAAAGATAGGGAAACCCTATAGAACCTATAGTGGAGGCACCCTATGTGCCTAAAACCACTTTTCCTTAGTTACTAAACAAGGCTAGAAAGGAAAAAATCTTCAACTAGATAATGGAAGTATTTAAACATGTCAAAATCAATATTCCATTACTCAATGCAATTAAAGCATCCCCCTATGCCAAGTTCTTTAAAGAGCTCTGCATAAGAAAAAGAAAGTTAAACGTATAAAAGAAATCTTTCCTCACTGAGTAGAAAGTTCTTTGATTCAATAGATGACCCGATTGAAGTTTAGAGGCCCAGGGTGTTCCACCATGTCCTGGGTTATTGGAGATCATGTCATAAATATGCATTACTTGACCTAGGGGCGAGCGTTAATTTGTTTCCATACTCTATCTATGATCAACTAAGACTTAGTGACTTAAAACCAACCACTACCACACTTCAATTAGTGGATTGATCTATCAAGATACCCCGTGATTTGGTTGGAGATGTCTTGATACATGTGGACTAGTTCTATTACCCATTTGATTTCATTGTACTGGACACCCAACTTGTATTTGATCCCGATAGTTAGATTCGGGTCATCCTTGGACATTCATTCTTAGCAACAACCAATGCCATTATTAACTGTAGGAATAGTGTAATGAAATTGTCATTTGGCAACATGAAAGTCAAGCTAAATGTCTTTAACTTCAATCAACAACATTTAGACTGTGATGATTCTTGTGATGTCAATTTGATTGAGAGTAAATAATGATAGCCATCCACCATTTTCCATCTCTAACCCACTAGAGGCTTATCTCATGCACTTTAATGTAGAATTTGATCTAGATAAGTCTATTGAGGGGTTAAACAACCTTTTGGAGTCTACTCCAATCATGTATACCCCCAAGTGGGGTCCTTATTTGGAACCATTCCCAACTTCTGAATCCATCCCAATACCCTCGATCAAGCAACCGCCATCTCTAGACCTAAAACCCTTGCTTAACAACTTGAAATATTCGTAGCTAAGCCCAAATGAAACCTTATATATGATAATAGCATTAGATTTAGATAATGAATAGGAGGGTAAGCTTTTAGATGTCCTTAAAGATCATAAAACTACTCTAGAATGGATCATAGCAGACATAAAAGGGATTAGTCCAGCCATATGGATTCATAGGATACATTAAGAAGAAAATGCAAAACCTTCTAGGGGTGAAGTCTGAAAACTTTTAGATGTTGGCATTATATATCCTATATCTAGCAGTACTTGGATCAGCATGGTGGTAAAAAATTAGGATAAAGAGGTAGCTCCCACCAGCATGACCACCGGGTGGAGAGTTTACATTGACTATCAAAAATTGAACATGGTCATGAGGAAAGATCACTTTATTGACCAAATGCTAGAAACGTTGGTCGGACATAGTTATTACTCTTTTCTAGATGGATATTCCAATTATAACTAGATTCCTATAGTACTAAAGGATCTGAAGAAGACTACCTTCATCTGCCCTTTCAGAACCTTTGCTTATCGACGTATACCTTTTGGGCTTTGTAGCACTTCAGCTACATTTCAAAGGTGTATGTTGAGCATTTTCTTTGATATGGTAGAGAGGTTTCTTAAAGTGTTTATGGATGACTTCTTAGTATTTGGATCATTTTTTGATGAGTGCCTACACAACTTAAAGTTAGTTCTAGAAAGGTGTTAGGAAAAAATCTTGTTTTAAATTGGGAGAAGTACCAATTTATGGTACAAAATGGGATAGTTTTAGTCCACATAATATCACCCAATGGACTAGAAATCGATAAGGAAAAAGTGGAATTAATAGCCAGCCTTCCTCAACCAAGGATGGCGAAAGAAATCCATTCCTTTTTAGGAGATGGTGGCATTTAAAAATGCTTCATCAAGGATTTTAGCAAAGGTGCCAAGCCCCTCTATAATTTACTTTGATTTTTGGCTTTGATGAGGACTATAAGAAAGCATGTGAGTGACTCAAGGCTGAGTTGACTTTTGCACCCATTATCTGACCACTAGATTGGTATGTACCATTTTAGATAACGTGTGATGCGTCAGATTATGCCACTAGAGCTGTTTTGGGGTAGCACATCGATAAACTTCCCCATGTAATATATTATGCTAATAAGAAACTAAATGATGCATAACTCAATTATTCAACCACAAAGAAAGAGTTGTTAGTTATAGTGTTTGCTTTGGATAATTTTAAACCTTACTTATTAGGGAATTTTAAACCTTGCTTATTAGGGTTTAAAGTTATAGTGTACTTGGATCACGTGGCTTTATAGTGTACTCGGATCATGTGGCTTTAAAATACCTCCTTTCTAAAAAGGATGGAAAACCTATGTTGATCCATTGGATACTACTACTACTAAAATGTTTGACTTATAAATTAGGGACAAGAGAGGTGCCAAAAATGTTTTAGCAGACCACTTATCCAGACTAATGGTGGTGCATATTAGCAATCACATGCCAATAATTGAATCCTACTTGGATTAACAGTTATTGCATATTTCCCAGTTTCCTTAGTATGGTGATATTTTTAATTATCATGTTAAATGACAAATGCCTAGTCATTTGATCAAACAAGATAAAAAGAGAATTTTGACTGAGGTTAAATATTTTACTTGGGATGACCCATACTTATTCAAGTACTGTCTCAATCAAGTGATTAGGAGATGATTATCAGATAGTGAACACAATCAAATCATCTCCTTTTGTCATGATCATGTATGTGGGAGCCATTTTAGCTTGAGAAAGATAGTTGCAAAAATTTTGCATTTTGGTTTTTATTGGCCTACCATATTTAAGGATGCACATACTTACTTCATAGCATGTGTGCTGTGTCAAAGATTAGGTAGTCTAGGAAGGAGACATATGATTCCCTTAAGCCCAATCCTTATTCTAGACCCATTTAATGTTTGGGGAATAGATTTTATGGAACCCTTTCCTAATTATTTTGGAAATCTTTACATCCTAGTGGGAGTGGACTACATGTCCAAGTGGCTAGAGGCTATACCCTGCAACACCAATGACCACAAAGTTGTGGTAAAATTCTTAAAAGAAAATATCTTTGTAAGATTTAGTACTATAAGACTAATAGAAATGTGTGACTTAGAGACCCCAAGAAAAATCAATGGAGACCTATAACCCAGCGAGTTTAGAGACTATCTTCTTTTAGAGAGTTATAAGTAATTCCACAATTTTCTTCAGCATGCATAACTTAGTGTGATCTTGTCATCCTTGTTTTGGTTAACTATCAAAATGTAGTCCATCCCCACAAGGATATACAAATAACCAAGGGAATTAGGAAAAGGTTCCATAAAATAAAAATGCTAGACATCAAAAGGCTCAATTATTAAAATGGGGTTCAAGGGCATCATATTCCTTTTTCCTATGCTCTTAGCTGTTGACATCTAGCACATGCTAAGCAATAATTGTTAAGTGTTCATTTTTGGCTAAAAGGACCCTAGTTTAGCATTCACTTAGATCATCTAACCATTCAAAATTGAAAAATTTAGCTTGATTTAAAATTTAGCTCAAATTGACCGTCCAAATCTTAATTTCTCAAAATCAATGGTTAGATGATCATTAGAGCTTATTAGATGATTAATGTATGGTTTTGATGATTCTAATTTAGTCTTTTCTTTTGCAGATCAACCAAAAGATGCATGGACGGCTACGATTAAAAGTTAACAGTGAAGATCATTTTAAAGAAGATTGGGTGCGCCAGATTAACTATAAAGATTGATGGGATAGTTTCCTACAAGACAATTGAGCATCATGGAAAAAATGGAAATAACATGGAGAAGCAACTTGCAATTTTGGAGGAGTTTCAAAAGACAAAGGAGGAGACCCAAATTAGCATTCTCTTTCTTTTCTCTTACTCCCTCTTTCTTATTCTTCTCTCTCTCTTTCCTTTCCCATTCCCTTGCCTCTCTCTTAACCACCCATCATGCACAACTTTCTCTCCCACTCTCTTTCCTTCTCCACTTTATTTCCTTCATTCTTCTCTTTCCTTTCCTATTCCCTCACATCCTACTTCTTCTACTCATAACCTTCCTCTTCTCGAAGGCATAACTCTCTTTCTTCTCTTTTCCACTTTCCCATTGTTCTCTCTTCTCCCTTCTATTCTTAAATCCCTTCTTTAAACCGTGGGAAGGGCTCCCACTTTTTTTCCACGTCTCTCTCCCTACTTTATCTTTTTGTTTTCCTAGTTCTAGTTTTCTATTTCCATATCTAATTCACATTCACAACCACTCCTCGTTGTTTGGTTTTGTTCACCGTACGTTCCCTGCTTGGTTTCCACTGCACCAGATCCTCAACCTAAGTTCCTCCATTCACTGCATACCCCAGCCCTCTTCAATCATCGCACTAGCTCTTTCATGTTTTTCCTCTCTCTTCCATGTTCACCATTCCAAACTCTCATCCTTTATCCAATGCCCAAGCCATCCTAATAGAAGCCAAGGGTCCTTGCCCAGGCACCTCTACTCCAGACAGTGGCCATACAACCCATCTTCTCCGTCTAACTGCACCCCACTCATCCATCGTTTCCCTTCATTCACTTGTTGCACCCCATACCCAAGACGCCACATACCCATCCCCTTCTTTCCAGTTCCCATCTTCAGTCTATCTGATTCAATGCACCACCCCCTTATCTGTCACCGTTCTCTGATTGTACCAAGCTCAGATATCTCACCGTTCCATCCTCGGCCTCGATCACTGGCCTTTGCTCCCAATATCCACCGGTCCAGCAACCATCTCTCATATCTCAAGCAACACTCCTCTACTTCAAATGCACCAGATGACGCCCAGAAAGAGCGTCATTTTTCTCTAACCGGAAGAGCAACGACCAGCCAGGAGAAAAGCCCCAATCTAGAGAAAATTTGGCCAGGACCCTCCACCCAAGCCAGGCACCTTCTCCAGCAACAACCGCTCCAGCCTGGCATCTCCATCTCCTTCTCCGAAAAACTTTGTATTACGGGACTTTTGAGGAAGTTTCAAATAAAATTCTGAATTTTCCCTTCTGGATTAATTTGAATTACATTCCATGTCCTGTACTATTTTATCCGTGTTTTATATTACTCTGTCTGAGCAATCCATGTTCTGTCTTGTTTCATTACTATTTAATGCAATTAACGATGGAAAATCTTTAATTTCTTGTCTATTTTAATTCTGAATTTCAATTAAATTTCCTAGAAGATGTTTAGGATAGTTTCTAGTAGAATTACTGCTCCTGATCTTTATTTTGGATTCTAAGAATAGATCTAAGCTGTTGAATATTAATTTCATTAATTTGATTAGATCTCTAAATATTTGAAGAATCTAACAAATTCCTCCGTCAGATCCTTAATCCATGGCATGTTGAACATAGTGATATAGGCTGATCAAAGTTATGGGAATCCAAAGTGAAGAAATTGAACAGTTCTCAAGCTAGGAATTATATTTTCTTAATTTCTTCTAGTTTTAGTTTTAATTAGGATTGTATTGTTTCTTTTTATGTTATTCCTAAATTTAAACTTCTGAAATTTCATTGGCAAGCTAAATTTGAAGTTCAAAATTATTTTCTATTAATTTTTGGTCATTTGATTGAATTTTAAATAATTGAATTTTATTAAAAACTCCAAAATTCTAAAGCGAGTCCCTGTGGGATCGACATGTACTTGCATAGCTATGTTACAATAGCTTGTGCACTTTTGAAAAACATCAACAAGTTTTTGGCGCTGTTGCCGGGGACTTGCAGAGTTTTTATAAAATTTAATTTAAAAAATCCAAAAATCTTTAAAACATTGAAAAATAATAATAAAAAAATCTAGAAAAATAAAAACTAGTAGGAATTGCATTTTAGGTAATTTTAGGTGCATTTTTTAATTCTTTTTGGTGCATAACCTCCTAATTTCCTGAATTGGTACTTATTTCTAAATTGTCTTTTTCAAGGAAACAGGAAAGTGGAGAAAATTGGCAAGAAAATCTTCATTAACATGGAAATTTCCCTGCTTTCCTAGATTAGAATTTTTTTCCTTTTGAGTGAAGCTTGTAGTGAGGATCCTTTTAAATTGCAATTTCTATTTTCATTTTAATGGGTTGTAATAATATAAGGCAAGTGTGGGATAAGGTGGCCCACACTTGATCTTCATCAACAATCCCACTGTAAGTTTCCTCACTTATTTAAATTCTTAGATTAGGTTTTGCATTTACATAAATTTGCAATGTTTGGTAGTATAAATCATATAGAAAGCATTCTCTTATAATTATTGCATTTTTTAGGTTTTGCATTAGTTTATTGCTTTTATTTGCATCTTAGGACACGGTTAATGCTTTAAGGAGATATATATGTTGATCAAACTGCCATGGAGTGTGGAGTTAATTAGTAAGGGCACCCCTCCCCCATAAGATCAAGGGTGGATTTCATCACCACTCCTTGGCCCACCTAGGATAATCACTTCATGCGCGCTACCCTAACCTTCAAATCAAATTAAAATCAACCAGAAGAGACCTATAGGGCTATCACATGCTCGTAGAACCCTCTTACTAAGACTCAATTTATTGTCATTCCAATGGCTTTTGAGCACTGTGGTTATTAAGGGTTGTCTAATAGAGTCTCGCTCTTCCCTCACCTCCTGTTGATGTTTGTGAGGTATAAATGCCTCCATTCACGAAGGTTGTATTAACCACCTTGCAAAGAACCTAACTAGTAAGGTTGTATTAAAATCAAGTCTAAAGGAGAGGAGGAGTGCTAGATTAGGCTAATTAAAAGCATTGTCCCCACACATATTCAAGAAAATCAATATATTGCTTATTAGCCTAAGGTGTTTGATTGTGCCTTCTTTTTCTTGCATCACATAGAGTTAGAGTTAGCATTTAGAGTATGACATTTTAGATTAGGAATAGTTCATGCAAGGGCACCGACCTCAGAACCCTGAGCTACTACCTTTAAATCCAAAGATTCAATGCCTCCAAAACCTAGGGGAAAGAAACATAGTTCCTATCCCTATGGCTGAACCACCAATAGAGATTGAGTGCAAGACTATTAGAGATTTTTATGCCCCTCTCCAACTTAATACCCCCTCCTGCATAGCTTTACCTCCCACTAATGCTGAACACTTTGAGTTAAAGCCGGGAGTAATTCAGTTACTTCCTACTTTTTATGATCGAGACCGAGAAGACCCATACCTACATATCAAGGAGTTCCTTGATATTTGTGCCACATTTAGGTTTTGAAATGTTTCGAATGATTCAATTAGGCTAAGGTTATTCCCATTCTCACTTAAGAATAAAGCCAAGTCATGGCTTAATTCCTTGGAGGTAGGTTCCATACATACATGGGACCAATTGTCTAAGAAGTTCTTGAACAAGTTCTTCCCTGTTCACAAAACACATGCCCTGTGTCGTGAAATTATAAATTTCCAGCAAAGGGATGATGAACAATATTGTGAATGTTGGGAACGGTGGATTGAACTGCTGCAAAAATGCCCTTAACATGGATTTGAGAAATGGTAGCAAGTTCAATACTTCTATGAGGCATTGACACCTCAAAATAGACAAATAATAGATGCAGCAAGTGGAGGGACCCTCATGTTAAAAGATGAAAGTGAAGCTTGGGAATTCTTTCAAACTGTAGCTAATAATTCTCAGCAATGGGATTATTCAAATAGAAGAGAAAGAACTAACCAGCCCACTAAGAAAGGAGGTATCTATGAGATAGGAGCACATACGGATCTGTTCGATAAGCTTGACTCTGTCTCTAAAAAATTAGATGGAAGAATGGACAAGCTTGAAACTATGTTTCAATCTTTCATGGCTATTACATTATCCCAGAAACCTCCACAAGAGGTATGCGCTACTTGTTCTAGTCCATCCCATTTAACATCAGTGTGTCCATCTAATAAAGTATTCCCTGAATATCTTATAGACTAAGCAAATGCATTGAATGCATATCGCTAACCTAGCAACAACCCATATTCTGAGACCTACAACCCTAAATGGGCTAGGCATCCCAATTTGTCTTTGTCAAAGAATAACCATAAAGGGGGGCCATCTGTAAATCCCCTGTCTAAAACATTCCTCTTAGAACTACAGTTCCCCATCAGCCACCTGGCTTTCAACAACCTCTACAATAAAAGAAACCATATTCAGAGGAAAACATCCACACCATGATGGAACAATTTGCAAAAAATAATGAGTACACTAAAAAGGCCTTACACCAATTGCTAAATGATAGTAGACATTCAGCCAATGTCAACTCTCAAGCCATAGCTAAGCTAAAGGTCCAAATAGGCCAATTGTGTGCTGAATTACATAATAGAGGAAAGGGTCAGTTTCCTAGTCAACAATAATCATGTGAATCCCTAAAAATGGTGAGCCAATAACAACCACACTACAGAATCTTTGCAGTTGTCTTTTTAGAACTTAAATAACCCCCACATGCATGATCATGACAAAAGGAGATGATCTTATTTTGTTCATTATATGGTATGCATCTCTTAATGACCTGATTAGGACAGTACTTAAACAAGTATGGATCGTCACAAGTAAAGTGTTTAACCTTAGCAATAAACCTTTTTCAATCTTGTTTAAACTAATGAATAGGCATTTGACTCGTGACAAGATAATTGATTATACCAACATACAAATGTAATTGGAAAATATGCAACAATTGTTCATCAGGAAATGTTTCTATTACAAGTGAGGGCCCCTCCACTAGCTACATCTACTATTTTTCTATGTTGAGGTGTTAATGCCTCATAGCAGTACTAAATCTGTTGCCACTTTTCATATACATGGTGAGGGAACTTTTGTGGCAATTCATTACGCCTTTCTCAACATTCATAATATTGCTTTTGCTAGCAATTAATGATCTCCCTTTGAAGGGCGTTATTCTTATGGACAAGGAAAAATTTGTTCAAGAGTTTCCTAAACAAATGGTCCCATGTGACAATGGAATCAACTTCTAAAGAACTAAGCCATGATTTGGCCTTATATTTAATGAAAAGTGGAACAACCTAAGTTTAATAGAATGATATAAAACATTTTGAAATTTGAATGTAGCACAAATATAAAGTAACTCCTTAATATGTAGGTATGGATACTCTTTATCAAAACCATAGAATTTGGGAGTAATTGAATGACTCTAGGTTTAAGTTCAAAATGGCCTACATTGGTGGGTGGTAAAGTGATGCATGATGGAGTATTTTATTGAAGTGACACTTAGAAATCTCCAGTAGTCTTGTGCTTAGTGGGTCTGCCATGGGATCAAGAATTTTATTTTATAACCCTTGCCTATGAGTAGGTTCAATCTCAGGATCTAATGGTACCAATTCAATACTCTGAGATTAGCGTCCTTGCATGCTCTATAATGAAAACCTATCTAATTGATAACCTAAATCTAAATGATTCCTAACTCTATATGATGTTCAAGCAAACAATTCCTAATGCTAATGCAATGTCTTGGTGGTCTTTGTTAATTTATGAGGTTGTAGGTTTTAACCTAAAGCTAGTTAGCTCCTCCTTTAGTCTAGACTTGATTATTGCTTACCAATTAGATCTTGCTCAAGGTAGTTAATACAATTGTCATGGAAGGAGGCATTCAGACTTCAACATCTATCAACTAAAGGAGTGGGAAAATCACTTGGATTTTGGATACCCACTATAACCACAAAGTTCAAGAGCCACTAGAGTGAAAATAGATTGACTCCTTTAGAAAGGTACTATGAGCTCAAAACCCTAGGTCTCTTGCTACTTGATTTTAAATTAAGATTAAAAACTAGGATTGCAAGCATACAAATAATTTATTTGAATTCTTATGTGGGCCAAAGATCTGGTGATGAAATCCAATCCTTATCTTATGAGGATTTCTGTGTGGACTTTACTAGCATTATGTTCCATCCACCATAAAGCAATAAGTGCAATGTTAATTCAAAAAACAAACTAATGCAAAATGAATGCTATCCAACCAAGGGTTAGATAGGTGCAGGTAATGCAACAACCCAAAATAAAGATTCAATAATTAAGATGAATGCTTAAATAATATGTGATGACCTGGGTTTTTGTAACACGTTTTGTAATATATTTTTGAAAGGTAAGGCCCTTAATAGTAAAAAAAATTTGCAAAACAAAGCAGCAGAAATTCTTTTCTTTAGCACTTGTTTTGTAAAACCCAAGTCACACTTCATACATAACAAAAGTAGAATTTTGTACAAGATAAATTCCATTGAAGGAATATACTTTTATTAAATTCCATAATCCATCCAGTGGTTCACAGTACAGCCAAATCCATTATAATAGTTGTCCAAATTACATAATCCAAAACTCAAAGCTCACCATACAATGAGACTCTCATTACAATACAATACTCACAAACAAAGAAAAATACATGTCTTCAAAGGGTATACCTTGAAGATTATTCTCCTCAAGTCTTCTATCGTCTTGAGCTCCTAACTCTCCTTCCTTGTATCTGAGATATTGCAACATTTACAATAGCTTAGCAAGCAATACTTGGTAGGGCATTCAAGAAGCATAGTAATTAATAATATAATTCTAATACTTCATAATCCCGTTATCCCTAAACATATTCATGTCTTTACTCTTTACTTTGTAATATATGTACATCCATATACATACATATTGTACATAGGTAAATCACTTAAATTTATGAAAGTAGTTAAATATCATTCCCAACTAAGCTGATCAATTCTCTCTATTATGAGAATTCAGTATTTCAGCTAATCCTACATTGGAAATTTTCCTTCTTGGTAAATATTGGCAATATACAATTACTTAGCATTTCATTATGCTAAAACATAAGGCATTTCACTATGCCTACTCTCATATGCATCATAGTGCAAAATAATCAAAGGGCTACCATGCTGCAGTTTGATCCGTACTAGCACGCTTGAATAAATGCCCTATTCACCACTGATACCACGGTGGAAAATATTATGTCACTTCCCATATAGAGAGACAGGATTTTCACAGTGGTGGCCTTTCCATAATTGCCCCACTCGACTTTTAGCCTCTCATAGGGCAAGGTATCATCAAATCATCAAATTTCAAGAAGCAGGTAGCCAAACCCTCATAACTCCTCTAACATAGCATCCCCTAGGCTTATGCCTATTAAAACAAAATCACAAGCCTCCAAGCTTGCATGTAAAATAGATTTCATACATATCAGACAATCTGTCTATTTACTTAGGTCGAAATATCTTCTAGTTCCCTATTCACTTAGAGTCTAGTCCTTAACCATTTTATATGTGTTTGGTTGGATCATAAGGGTTTCAGGGGATTTAATACAAGTATTAACATTACTCTTGTCAACATAAGGTCATGGGTTCAATCATGTACATCCCATGTAAATGCATTCATCAAATCCTCCTACCTTAGTAGTGATTCCTTTTCCCAGATCTTTCATGATCCTGACTGATGTATGTAATTTGTACATCCATACATACTGTCAATATATATAAATTATGAACAATCCTATTGATCAATAGATATGATGTTTATAATGATCTTTAAATCATTCATATCTAAGTATTTTCTATCTCTAAGTCTTTGTGTGTCCATCTCCTTGATCATGATCTTTTATAGATCCTTTGATCGACAATCTACACTTGTTGATAAAGATCAAGGTCCTAGATCTTTTATCATTTAGTTCTTTTCTGATCTAAGTTAAGTTATTGGATCATCCCTAAGGAGGATGATCTTGGTTTTCTTCCTTGAATCATCTTTGATCAAGGGTTTGGATTATCTAATCTAATCAACTAGATTTAATGTATAACATGCATACTAAATACAATACAATATTCTTATTCTTATTATTCTTGATCATTCAATATCTTATGGATCTTGTTTGATCATCCTTATCATATTTACAGTTTTTATTAGGGTTAGATACTAACTTTTTATGCTCTTACTATTATTATTCAACCAGTTAATGTTTTGCTAGTTAAAGGTAACTTATTTCCCCCTAAGTCTAGACTACTCTTATTTTCGATTGGATAAGGTTTACTAGCTGAATGGGTGAACACAAAGTGGTTACTTCAATCCTCATGTAAGGAGGCGTTTAGACCTCACAAAAATCAATGGAAGGTAGGAGAAGAGCGAGGCACTATTAGACAACCCCCTTAACCACTATGTTCAACATTCACTAGAGTGACCTTAGCTCAACCTTTCATAAGGTTCCTATAAGCATGTCGACCTTAAGCACTCTTTCTAATTTATTTTAATTAAGTCCATGAACATTTACAATGTCATTCATGGGCTTTATTATTCTCCTAGTTTGGGTGGTGATTGAGGGTGGAATGGAGAGGGAATAAGAAAGAAAGTAAGTATAGAAAATTAGGAAGAAAACTTAGGACCTTTACATGTTTGCATGGACTTGGATCTAGGGTTTCCTAGTTAGGAAACCACTTGATTTTACCAAGCAAGGAGGTGGGCGTCCTCTTCTAGGAAGGTGGCTCCTTGCTTCAATTAAAAACATGGAACCCTAGGGTGAATGGTGGATTAGGAATTGGAAATGCATTAGGAAAGTGGATTTTTCTCTCTTGATGGATCCCTTAATGCATGATCATCTTACCTTTTACATTAATATCTAAAAATTCTTTGAAAATCACATTTTAAAAAAGAAAAGTTGCTTGAATTGATACTCCTATCATATGGCTCCATATGGCACTCCTCCTTACTTGATGGATCATTCCTTGGTAGCTTAAGTGGCTTCAATGATTAGCTTCAAGGTTTGAGTAGCTCATATGGCTTATTACCCTTTTTGATGGTTTCAATGGCTAAGGTGGCTCGAATGCCTTCCATGCAAAGGTGGCAGAAATGCATGACTTGGGCTTAGGTCCATTTCTAATCACCTTTTACTTCTCTAATTACTTCTTTACATGTCCATGGATAGTCTTGAACCTTGATTAAGTTTTGGATGATGTCAATTAGGCTTTAGCTTGCTTAGGTTTCCTAGTTAGACTAGGAAACTCATGAATGGCTTCAATTCTTATATCAATCAAGATCAACTTTTGGATTACCTTCTCAATGCAGACAAAAGATAAAAACCTTAATTAAGTTTAAATTATGATGGTTCACATACTGACTCAGATTAGCACCTAATCCTGGATAATATCAAACTTTTGAATTATTAAGTCAGAAATGCATGTGTTATAAATTTTGAAAAAACCCTAGAATTAGAGCTATATTTTATAATATATGGGCTACTAATTGAGTTTTTAACATGCAAAATTCCACACTTATCATTAGAACATATTTATAAATAGCCTAGATGTCCAATTTGTATTTACCATTATTTAAATTGTCAAACTTAATATTCAAAGCAATTCCAAACACAGGCCTATTGAGACATTGTAATTTGTTTATAATGTCTCAGGTTTGAAAAAATTTATTTGAAGGATAAATAGCTAAAGCTAGAAGAAATCTTGGATGATGATAACAGTAACATAAGCCTGTACTGACTAGATATGTATATCTAGTTATGCAATAAGACTGTGAGTTGTGACTAAATAAAATCCATGGAAATGTTTAATACTGTAACACCCCAGGATTTTATGCCTTTTTTTATTTATAATAATAATAATAATAGCATATGGGATCCCATGAGAGAAAGTTTTATTAATTTGTTTACTAAAACATTTCTTAAGACCTCCAGGTGTTATTTTTCCTTTCCCAACATCACAATTTTTAACTTAAAACATAATTAAAATTTTATGATAATAGACTTAAAACAATACGCATATCAATAAATGTCAAAATGCATTAGTGCATTTATTTTCAATCAAATAAATATCCAAAACACAATATTAATATGGCCCAAGGTCTATCCATCATAACATCCCATATCCAAATGTCCATCATATGCATAACATCTTAATTAAATCCATAAAATAAAATTATGTAGTCCATAAATAAAGTCAAATGATAGTCCTATTTACTAACTTACGTTACTGTCTATAAATCAAAGTAAGAGGATCTCCCACTGCTATCAGGGTTTCTCAACAGTCTTGCCCTTCCTAATGTCGCACTCGAGATTTAAGGTATTGCAAAACAAAGCAATGCCTTAGCAAGCTATCGCTTGTGTAAGTACATAGAAAATTAATGTAATAAAATAGAATAACAGTAATGACAAAATAAAATATCTATCATTTATGATGATAAAATCATTATAACTCATGCCGACATAATATCAATTTATCAAGTATGCTAAAACATGCATTTCACAGATTTAAAACATGATATGAATCAATGTAAATGAGCATACAATAATAATAATGCGACCCTAAGGTAATGGGTCACACAAGCTTCATATAAACAAATAGCACTGATCATGAGTACTCATATCCAACCTCTGAGTGTCGTCACACCCAAGCATATTATCTCATCACCATGCTCATCATGCAAGCACACATAATTAGAGTATGGGCTATCGTGCCGCAGTGGCAACCCTCCATTGGTCTCAACCACCACCACTCCCCATCGACACCATAATGGGAGACTTAGCGTCCATCCCCATGGAAAGGCCCAGACCGTTAGTGTGGACTATCCATGTTACCAAACCCCTATCGAATGCCATTTACAGGCAAGTGTCTATCATATCAGAATCTCATCACATCACAAATCTCGGAGGGCGGGTGGCCGGCCCTCTCCCTCTTAGCATGATGCCCACCTAGTGAGAGCACCCGTCATAAAACACAAAAACACTAAAATCATATATATGCCAAAACTTAAGAGTACTCGTAGCTCACAATCCCCAAGGCATGCCCCTCATCTCGAGGCTAGCCTCTAAAAGGACCAGCCACCAAGCCTCTATTTTTCTTTCTCATCCAAATCCATCTATTTCAATAATGTAATAAAGAAAAGAAATTGATATCTATGCATAATTAGATAATATTATGCTCATAAAATCATTTGTCATAGGTTTATTCAATACAAGATTGCAATTTATAATAATCATAGCGTAACTCTAAATCTCATAAAATCAACGGTTAAGAATAAATGCAATTTAAATCACAATCACTCACGATGCTAGGATTATGCATGGTTTTAAAATTAAAATAAAACATTAATTGTTGTCACCTACCTCGATGTGAGATTACTCAGTTCGCTCATAAAATCCCTTTAACTTATATGTTCAGATGCACCTATCAATGTCACATCACTATTTTAAATTTTAAAAAAAGTAAAAGTGGTTATTTATAAGTTTTTAGGTTAAATCAAGGTCCGCATAGTCAATACGGTTACAACGCCTCTTTCATATTGTGATTTGGACTCCTATAGCTCTCAAAAATCATGTTTAAAGTGGAACTATGCCTCTTTTAGGGCTGATTGACCACCATAAGCTCTTTCACACTAGCGGCGCAATTTACACCAATTTATACCGACACCTAGTTTACACTGAGTTACACGGGTAGACCCGATTTACACCGGGTTAAACTGGTGCCCAGTTTACACCAGCGGCCCCGGTTTACATCGGTTACATCGGCGATGCAGAAATCGGCGCCAAAGAAGACGACCGGCTTTTGGTCATCTCCGGTGACCCTACAGGTGTCCAAATCACTTGGTTTTTGAGCCATTTTGTTTGAAATTTCATCTAGTTTCCATTTCTACCATCCTTTTGCATTGATTTTTCCAAAAACTATGGTTTTTATGAGATTTTTTTCATGTTCCTAAAATGTTCCCTAGGCACTATTTTTCACGTTTTTCAAAAAATCAGCCATTGGATCTCTCCCAAATTTAAAGGGTTTGATCTTGGGTCTCTTATACATTAGATGGATAGTCCAATTTGTAAAATAATGTGGTTTCATCTATGAAATCACACTCTGACATTAGCGTACTTAGGTTTCCAGGAAAAACTCTGTTTTTTCCTATTTTTCCCAATTTCATGCATTTCTATTTGGCATATCCATGCCCATGTAACATGAAAATAAAGGGATTAGACCTTACCTCTATGAGCTGAGTGTTGCTTGAGGTTGCCGGAGCCCTACTAATCGAAAAACTCAGATTCTCACATGCTAGGATTAGGGTAAAACCAGTGGTGCGATGTTGAGGGGAAAAGGAGATGATTGAGGACTAAACTTGATAAGAAGGTGCGTTTGAGGTGGGGGAATGAGGCTCTTCCTATTTTACGCCTCTCCTCCAACGATTTTTCCAACAAAATTGCCGGATCTGATAAGGTAGGCTGGTTAGGGGTGCCGTTATCAAAACTGGCCCCTTATATTTCGGGCCCTGATAATTTCCAAAATGCCCTTAAACTTCAACGGCTCATAACTCCTTTGTTTGAGCTCCGTTTTCTGCATTCTTTATGTCATTGGAATTCTATCAATGAGTACTTTCTAATTTTTAAGATTTTAGGACCAAATTCCATGCATAAATTATTTATTTATTTATACCTAAAATTGAGGATATTACATCCTTCCCTCCTTATAAAAATTTCATCCTCGAAATTTTGCTACATACCTCTATGTAAATAACTCTAGATGGATCCTTCACATTTCCTCTTCTATTTCGCAGGTAGCCTCCTATAATGAATGATGCTGCCAAAGTACTTTGACTAATGTGATAGCTTTATTCCTTAACTCCTTGACTTTCGTATCCAGTTTGCGCATTGGTCTCTCTTTAAATGTCATATCAGGCTGTAATTCTCGTGGGATCTGCTCTAACACATGTGAGGGGTCTGACACGTATTTCCTCAGCATGGAAACATGGAAGACGTCATGTACATTTTCCAACTGTGGTGGTAAGTCTAGCTGGTAAGCTACGGATCCAACTCTGCATAAGATCTCGTAAGGTCCAATATACCTGGGGCTAAGCTTCCCTTTATTTCCAAACCTCAACACTCCTTTCATAGGAGAGATCTTTATGAATACATGCTCACCTTCAACGAACTCTAAATCTCTTCGCCTCTTATCTGCATAACTTTTTTGTCGGCTGTGAGCTGTCAATAATCTCTTCCGAATGAGTTAGACTTTCTCTGCGCACTCTTCCACTAGCTCGAACTTTACCACACGTCTCTCTCCTACATCACTCCAACATAAGGGTGGCCAACAAGGTCTGCCATAAAGTGCCTCGTATGGAGCCATGCCAATACTAGCGTGATGACTATTATTATAGGCAAGTTGCACCAATGGTAAGTGATCTTCCTAGCTACCCTTCCAATCCATAACATAAGATCGCAGCATATCCTCAATAGTCTGGATGGTCCTCTCACTCTGTTCGTCTATTTGAGGATGGAATGCCATGCTAAATTTCAGTCTCGATCCTAATGCCTCTTGCACACTCTTCTAGTATTTTGAAGTAAACCGAGTATCTCGATCCGATATAATTGTCAATGGAACTCCATGTAGACTCACGATATCCTTAACATATAATTTTGCTAAGCTGTCTGCAGTTTGATTCTGTCTGATAGGAAGGAAATGAGTGGACTTGGTCAACCTATCCACAATAACCCATATCATGTCATGGCCATTAACAGTCCTCGGGAGACCCACAATAAAGTCCATGGTGATATGATCCCACTTCCACTTAGGAAGGTCCAATGTCTGAAGTAGTCCTGATGGATGCTAATGCTCAGCCTTGACCTGCTGACATGTCAGACACCGTGCAATGCACTCTCCAATATCCTTCTTCATACCGTTCTACTAGAAATGTCTCTTAAGATCATGATACATCTTCGTACCTCCAGGATGAATTGTATACGGGGACTCGTGTGCCTCCTGGAGTAACGTACGCCTTAATTCATCATCTGCCAGCACTACCAATCTACCCTTGAATCTAACCCCTCCATTAGGTCCCCTTGCAAAGTCTGCCTTATCAGCTAAATCTTGTGTTTCTTGATCTTTGTCATGTGCCTCTAAGATCCTGTCCAAGAACTTAGAATGAGTCGATAAATTGGCAATCATTACTCCAGACTTCCTACTCAGGGCATTTGCAATGACATTAGCATTGCCAAGATGGTACTGTATGGTGAAGTCGAAGTCCTTAAGATACTCCATCCACCTATGCTGCCTCATATTCAAGTCACTCTGAGTGAAGAAGTACTTGAGGCTCTTATGATCTGTGAATACCTCTAACTTCTCACCATAAAGATAATGTCTCAAGGACTTCAAATCAAACACCACTGCTACTAAATCCAAATCATGTGTTGGGTAATTCACTTCATGTGTCTTCAGCTGTCTCTACGCATAGGCAATTACCTTCCCATGTTACATCAACACTGCTCCTAATCCCTTACTAGAGGCATCACAATAAACCACATAACCACATGCACCTGATGGAAAGGTTAATACTGGGACCGTGGTAAGCCTCCTCTTGAGCTCTTGGAAGCTCTCCTCGAATGCATCAGTCCAAATGAATTGATTGTCTTTCCTGGTCAGGGTGGTCAATGGTAACGCAATCTTAGAGAATCCTTCTATAAATGACGATAATATCCAGCCAATCCAAGAAAATTGCGTATCTCAATCACTATCTTAGGCCTCTCCCAATGTAGTGCTGCCTCTACCTTCATTGGATCCATGGCTACTCCATCTTTAAATACGACGTGGCTTAAGAACTGCACCTGGTCTAACCAAAATCACACTTACTGAACATGGCATACAACTGATGCTGACAAAGTGTGTCCAATACTGTGTGGAGGAGCTCCGTTTGTGCCTCCTGATTAGGCGAATAAATCAAGATGTCATCAACGAATACAATCACGAACTTATCCAAGTAAGCTCGAAAGACACGGTTCATTCGATCCATGAACACTACAGGTGCGTTCATCAATCCAAACGGCATCATTAAGAACTCATAATGACCATAGCGACTCCTAAAAGCAGTCTTCGAGATATCCTCTTCTCTTACCCTCAGTTGATGATATCCTGACCTCAGATCTATCTTGGAGACCACTTGTGCTGATTGGAGGTGATCATACAAATCATCTATGCATGGCAAGGGGTATCAGTTCTTTATAGTAACACTATTTAACAACCGATAATCAATGCATAGCCTCAATGATCCATGCTTTTTCTTTACAAAAAGGACTGGTGCTCCCCATGGTGATCCACTCGGCTTGATGAAGCCCTTATCTAATAACTCTTACAACTGCACCTTAAGCTCTCTCAACTTTGCTAGAGCCATTCTGTATGGTGCCTTAGAGATAGGTGATGTACCTGGCACCAAGTCAATGGTAATGTCAACCTCCCTGCTTGGTGGCAATCCTAGTAACTCCTTAGGAAAGACATCAGCAAATTCATGAACAACCTCAATATCATCAAGCTGTGGTTGCTTCTTATCCTCAATAGTCACATACAAGAGGAACGTGCTACACCCTCGTGCATAAAATTGCGCTGCCTTCATAGTAGAAATGATGCATGTAACTGACTGATCTTTCCTACCCTGGAACACTATTTCTAGTTGCCTAAGCATAAGAAAAGTGACCCACTTCTTTCAGCAGTCTACTATAGCCCAATAGTAGGCTAACCAATCCATTCCAAGAATAATATCATAGTCTACCATGTCTAGTAAGATGAAGTCAGTGTCCATACTCACGCCTAATATCTCTATGGGTATCTCTTGAAGATATTTGATAGTCTCTACTATCTCTCCCACAGGTGTCATAATATCTAATCCAAATGCTAATTTGTGCATACATACATCAAGGCAAGATGCAAAAATGCATGATATAAAAGAATGTGTAGACCCTGTGTCAAAAAGAGCCTTGGCATGTCGATCTAAGACAACAAGAGTACCTTCAACGACCTGGTGTGATGCCTGCACCTGTCCCGATGTGATGGCAAATACTTGTCCCTGACTACGTGGCGCAGTAGCTGCCTTTGCACCTACCTCAATCTGCCTCTCTTTGCCCCTTAGGACAATCTTTAATGAAATGGCCTACGTCTCCATAGTTGAAACAGTTGTATGGCTGTCTCTAGAAAGGTGCATGGTGTTGTCGCTGTGGTTCGGGCTGCCTCTAATGCTATGGTCTATCAGGTCTATTGCACCCTCGCCTAGGGTGCCAACCCTTACACCTATTGCATCTCTTCCTCTTTGTGTCCCTCTTAAACTTGGCCTACGGTTGGTGACCTGATGTACCATGTGCCTACATAGCACCAAATGGTCTCTTGCCCTTAGTGGGCTGATACACACTCCCTCTAGTCCTAAGAGAGTTCTTCTCTAGCATGGAAGCCATGTCAGCTGCATCTCGCATAGAGGTGGGTTGTGAGGTAATCACCCGATCTCTCAGCCAAGGTGTCAACCCATCCACAAATCTGTCTGTTGCCTCCTTGTCTAAGGCAAGCGCGTCAGGTGCAAATCTCCTCAGTCATGTAAATTGGTTCAAATACTGTTGAATCGTCATGTCTCTCTACTCCAAGGTGGCAAACTCTTTCTTCAATGACTGTAATGCATGGGGTAGAAAGTACTGAGTGTCAAAAGCCTATTTAAAGGCTACCATGTCATTGTCTTGGTAGGATCTGGTCATGTAAGCGTAAAGGTCTACCACCAGAAACCTGCCTCACCCTTCAATAGGTAGGCGACTACTCTAACTTGATCCTCTGGTGCAATCTTCATAGCGTCAAATGTCCTTTCAGCCTCAAATATCCATTGTTTGGCCTCCTCAGTGTCACCATCAGCATAAAAGGGTTGCACCATCTTTTGAAATCTTTCTAATAACTTATTTGTCTTCTTAGGATCACTAGTAGCATCACCCTTAGTGGCCTTAGGTGCTGGTTGATCCTGCACTGGCTAGGAGGAATGAACAGACGAGACCATAGGTGCCACTTGAGGTGGTGGAATAGGGTTAGGGTTTGCAGTGTGAATAGCAGTCCTCACCTGCTGCTGTATGAGTGGTACTAGCCTTAACATTACCCTGTTCACTAACTCGGCATCTCGATCCCCTTGATTAGCAGACTCAGCAGGTGGGGCAACTAGTGTAGCAGGGGGAGACCTTGTCCTTCTTCTAGGAGCCATTTGTCACAAGTTTAAATACCACTAAATGTAAGCTTCTCTCTCCTACTTCCTCTTTAACTATAATTTATAGACTATTAACCCCATATAAATGTAAGCTTCTCTCTCCTGATAAGAAACTGTAACACTGCGTGATTTTAAGATATTTTTTTATAATAATAATAATAATAATAGCATTTGGGATACCATGAGAAAATGTTTTATTAATTTGTTTACTAAAACATTTCTTAAAACCTCCAGGTGTTATTTTTCCTTTCCCAATATCATAATTTTTAGCTTAAAACATAATTAAAATTTTATGATAATAGACTTAAAGCAATATGCATATCAATAAATGTCAAAATGCATCGACGCCTTTATTTTCGATCAAATAAATATCCAAAACACAATATTAATATGGCCTAGGGTCTATTCATCATAACATCCCATATCCAAATGTCTATCATATGTATAACATCTAATTAAATCCATAAAATAAAATTATGTAGTCCATAAATAAAGTCAAATGGTAGTCCTATTTACTAATTTACGTTACTGTCTATAAATCAAAGTAAGAGGATCTCCCATTGCTATCACAGTTTCTCAACAGTCTTGCCCTTACTAATGTCACACTCAAGATCTAAGGCATTGCAAAACAAAGCAATGCCTTAGCAAGCTATCGCTTGTGTAGGTACATAGAAAATTAATGTAATAAAATAGAATAACAGTAAGGACAAAGTAAAATATCTATCATTTATGACGATAAAATCATTATAACTCATGCCGACATAATATCAATTTATCAAGTATGCTAAAACATGCATTTCATGGATTTAAAACATGATATGAATCAATGTAAATAAGCATACAATAATAATAATGGCACCCTAAGGTAATGGATCCCACAAGTGTCATATAAACAAATATCACTGATCATGAGTACTCATATCCAACCTCTGAGTGTCGTCACACCCAAGCATATCATCCCATCACCATGCTCATCATGCAAGCACACATAATAAGAGTATGGGCTGTCATGGCGCAGTGGCAACCCTCCATGGGTCTCAACCACCGTCGCTCCCCGTCGACACCATAATGGGAGACTTAGCGTTTGTCCCCATGGAAAGGCTCGGACCGGTAGTGTGGACAATCCATGTTACCAAACCCTTACCGAATGCCATCTACGGGCAGGTGTATATCATATCACAATCTCATCACATCACAAATCTCGGAGGGTGGGTAGCCAGCCCTCTCCCTCCTAGCATGACGCCCACCGGGTGAGAGCACCCGTCATAAAACACAAAAACACGAAAATCATATATATGCCAAAACGTAAGAGTACTCATAGCTTACAATCCCCAAGGCATGCCCCTCATCCTGGGTTTAGCCTCTAAAAGGACCAGCCACCAAGCCTCTATTTTTTTTCTCATCCAAATCCATTTATTTCAATAATGTAATAAAGAAAATAAATTGATATCTATCCATAATTAGATAATATTATGCTCATAAAATCATTTGTCATAGGTTTATTCAATACAAGATTGCAATTTATAATAATCATAGCAAAACTCTAAATCTCATAAAATCAATGGTTACGAATAAATGCAATTTAAATCACAATCACTCACGATGCTAGGATTACACATTGTTTTAAAATAAAAATAAAACATTAATTGTCATCACCTACCTCGACGTGAGATTGCTCAGTTCGGATGCACCTATCATTGTCACATTACTATTTTAAAATTTTTCTAAAGTAAAAGTAGTTACTTATAAGTTTTTAGGTTAAATCTAGATCTGTATCGTCAATATAGTCACAACGCCCCTTTCGAATTGTGATTTGGACTCCTATAGCTCTCAAAAATCAAGTTTATAGTGGAACTATGCCTCTTTTTGGGCTGACCGACCACCATAAGCACTTTTGCACTGGCGGCGTAGTTTACACCAGTTTATACCAGCACCCAATTTACATTGAGTTACACGGGTGGCCCCAGTTTACACCGGGTTACACCGGCACCCAACTTACACCGGTTTACACTGGTGGCCCCGGTTACACCGGGTTACACCGGTGACGCAGAAATTTGTGCCAGAGAAGACGACCGGCTTCCAATCATCTCCGGTGACCCTACAGGTGTCCAAATCACTTGGTTTTTGAGCCATTTTGTTTGAAATATCATTTACTTTCCATTTATACCATCCTTTTGCATTGATTTTTCCAAAAACATATGGTTTTTATGTGATTTTTTCCATGTTCCTAAAATGTTCCCTAGGTACTATTTTTCATGTTTTTCGAAAAAATCAGCTATTGGATCTCTCCCAAATTTAAAGGGTTTGATCTTGGGTCTCTTATACACTAGATGGATAGACTGGTTTTAAAATAATATGGTTTCATCTATGAAATCATGCTCTGACATTAGCGTACTCAGGGTTCTTGGAAAAACTCCATTTTTTCCATTTTTCCCTGATTCCATGCGTTTGTATTTGGCATATCCATGCCCATGTAACATGAAAATAAAGGGATTAGACCTTACCTCTATGAGCTGAGTGTTGCCGGAGCCCTACTAGCAAAAAAACTCAGATTCTCAGAGGCTAGGGTTAGGGTAAAACTAGTGGTGCAATGCTGAGGGGAAAAGGAGATGATTAAGGACTAAACTTGATAGGAAGGTGCATTTGAGGTGGGGGAATAAGGATCTTCCTATTTTACACCTCTCCTTCGATGATTTTGCCAGCAAAATTGCCAGATCTTGTAAGGTAGGTTGGTTAAGGATGCCATTATCAAAACTGGCCCCCTATATTTCAGGCCCCAGTAATTTTTCAAAATGCCCTTACACTTCAGCAGCTCATAACTCCTTCATTTGAGCTCCGTTTTCTGCATTCTTTATGTCGTTGGAATCATATCAACGAGTACTTTCTAATTCTTAGTTTTCAGGACCAAATTCCATCTATAAATTTTTAATTTATTTTATTTAATAATTTATTAATTTATACCTAAAATTGAGGATATTACAAATACAAACTCATTACATTTCAAAATCTCTTAAATGTATATTTTTGGAGGAGATGACACTCAAGTTTTGTGTAAAACATTATATTTAAAAATGTCTACGGTAGTTTGTATTTCAAAGAATTACACAAAAATGTTAAAAAATGTAGTGTCTCTCAATTGGTATCAGAGTTTAGTTAATCCTCTTACAGCCAACTCAAACATGTATAAAAGTCATATACAGTTAACTAGTAAGTGTTGGTTGACAAGGTATGAGTTATAGAGATAACTCATATGAGTAGTGTGGACTAATGATTAATGGATGCTAGCTAGCATGCTTTAGGAAAACAAGGAAATTTTGGCCCTTATATGAATAAGAGTATTCTCATGAGATTAGTATAGTTCTTAGAGAAAAGAAATAGAATATAGACTATATAAATAGTATCTTCAATTGATAACTTAGATAACTTTTGAAAGATGTGGAGTCTATTGATATGATTAGACAAACCTAATCATAAATTTGATTGACCTTTGAACTTTTGTCTAAATGGAACATTTTGACTTTAAGTTGTAAAATACTATGACAAATAGGGACATTGAGGTAGACAAAAGAAATAGAAAATAATCTTGTATTATGATAAATTAAGAAGCATGAGGTAAATTATGTTACTCATGAACGAAAACTAACAATTGTTGTTTTCATCTTTAATATTTGGAGGCCTTATCTATATGAGCAAAAATTACATAACAATATTGATGTGTTAGCATGTAAAGGTCGAGTATTAGAGTGCATAGCAAAAGTGGTACTTTATTGCTTAAAGCAAATAGAACAATTATGCTCATAAGAAGTGTAAATGCTTAGAGTTTGAAGTTGGGAATCAAGTAATTTTTGAGAATTTTTTATTTATTAAATGAATTATGAGAAGTTGATTCATGATAAGATGAGGATGTTTCTAAATTTATTTGAAAGATGACATGAAAAGAATTTTGAGGACAAAATTTTTCTTTGGAATTAGAATGTAACATCCCTAATTTTTAAATCTCAATTTAAGTAAATTTTGGATTATGTTAAATTGAGATGAAAAGACATATTGAATTTCTAATTTTGTGTTCTAGTGAATGAAATTTCTATAAAGATCACATCAAGTGTCATGACCTCAATAATTGAATTGTACTAAAAAAGACCATTCTAATGATACTAAGTATGTTGAAATTGGAGTTCCAATGAAAATAGTTAGGTGAGTGAAGGGCAATTCTTTAATTTCACATTATGAGCCCCACTCATAGAATCCAAAAAATTAGAGTGGTCCAATAGGTCATAAACACTTTTTTGACTAACATGATGATGTTCCCTTGACCAATAAACATTGTCATGGTAGTGAAATATATAAATAATAAGAAAAAATGATTATAAGTTAAAGGGAGGGGAAATTTTGATATTGGCAACTATTCCCCACATTAAGAAAAAATAGTTTGGTTTACCCAATTATCACCTAGGGATAGAAAGAACTAAAGAAGAAGAATAAGTGAAAGAAGGAGGAGGAGGGGAAGATGAAGGAGGAGGAGGAGGAGGAGGAGGAGGAGGAAGAGGAAGAAGAGGAAGAGAAGAAGGAAGGAAAGGAAGAGAGAAAGAGAAGGAAAGCATATGAGGAGGAAAGCCACCATTACCATTGACGACTAGTGCATGGTGAAAAAACTCAATGGGTTAAGACACAAGCAAACAAAACAACAGTGGGTCAGAGATCTGACACCACCAGTGGATTGTGCAAGTCCACACGATCAAAATCCCTCTTGTAGATGAAGATTGGTGAAATTTTCACCGACATATTGAAGAAAAATAGAAAACCACGACCACGACTTTTTCGGTGAAGTTTTAACCTAAAATGTCATTTTTTTCCTGCATCAAACAATGAGGAATCTTCACCAAAATTGAAGTGTAGGTAATAACTCAATCTACAAACCCTTTTAAAAGGATTTGAATTTAGCCACAAAAATGGTCACTGACGATGACTGCACTACTAATTTCTTTGGCAATAGTTGATCACTGCTAGTGACCATTGATCAATTTTGGCAACGAACAAGCTCAAAAACAAGATTATAGAGTTTTTCAACCCAATCTACATGATGGAAGGTTAGCTCTTTGATTGGGGATCATCTGACCATCAAAATTAGACATGATCCAAATGTAAGATTTATGATGTGCAATCTGAAAGATCTGACCATTATTGTGAAATTAAGAATCAGAACTCTATATGCTGATTTAGGTACTAGAAATGATAAAATGTAAAATGCGATGATGATCTGACGACTCTAGAGCATTAGATCATAATCAAATGCATAAAATGGGAATGAATATCACTACTTTTATGTGATCTAACGAAATCTAATTGTAGGATGGGTCAAGAATTTAAAATAAGACCACTATCCAATGGTGGGAATATGAAAAAGCAAATCTAAATTGTGGATGATCCAGAACTTGATGAACATTGGATCAATGATCCATGGCTAGAAACACAGATCAACAACCTAAACAACTGGGATTGTGTGGTTTTGGTGAATGATTAGTGATGGAATAATAAACATGTGACAATGTTACAATTAACAGATGATCATGACTATCATATTTATATTAAAATAGACTTTTTGTAATTGTTAATCTATGACTCAACATGGACCAGTAATCTGGAATATTGACATGATTAGGTAATTTGATAAGTTGAGTTGAAGGAGGATACATAGCTAAGCTGAGAATAACAACAAAAGAGGTAGGTTGCTTTAACATCTTCAAATTATCCCTATATTCAAATTATGACTAAACTACTAGTTTAGTCAAATACATGTTTTACATAGATTCTAGTAAGTTGATGAATGATATGATTAGAAATTAGAAATGCATCACTCTTTATGAACGATAAATGATGTATCTCTATGGTGAAATGGAATATTTATATACTTAATGTTGATATCAGATGATTACCTTAGGCACGATTTGAGATGTGTGAATTACAATGATATATGGATATCATTAAGACATATGAATGATAATGATAAGGATATGGAGCATCCAAAATCCTTAGTTTAGAATTACTAACACATGCATTTCATTTCTACATTTTGTGGACTTAATCTGTCATTATGGTTTGGTGCATTATTGCGATTTGATGCATGATTTGTATTTCGTCACATTTTTATCTTCTTGCTTGTAATCAAAGTTTGAATCATGATTTGTACTTGTGGGTAGCCAATGAAGGCAGCTAATGAGGACTGGTGCAAGAGGCACTAGTAGGCTTCTTCATCCCACAGAGTTGTCATGGTTGGGCTGAGATGAAGTGTGAGATGTTTTTACATGCATTATTTGATTCGAGATTTGTTTTTTGGTGTGAATAAGCCTATGATAAGCTGATATGCTTTGATATGGATTTAGTATGGATTTGCCTTTCTGTGAGCTTATATGCTCTAATTTTGAAATGGACTGAATTTTCCTATTATTAAATCAAATTTTGATATGGACTGAATTTGTCTATTATTGAATCGAAAAGTGATTCAATTATTTTATCATTTTATCACTGATTTATGCATACTAAATGCATGGATTATCCTTTACATGGATATCTAATGATTTTACATGTACTGATGTTGTACATGGATAGATTAAATTCTA
Source organism: Warburgia ugandensis (assembly GCA_035236585.1). Classification (NCBI taxonomy): domain Eukaryota; kingdom Viridiplantae; phylum Streptophyta; class Magnoliopsida; order Canellales; family Canellaceae; genus Warburgia; species Warburgia ugandensis. Next base: position 53,081,064 of record CP141130.1, read on the forward strand.
AATGGGATTTCTACAATGCTAATTGCATTGTATATGCTTATAACATGCTCTAAGTAGATTATGAGCTGTTAAATTTTGAGACTATTTGACAAAGATCTATCTGTATCATGATTATCTACATTATTAGATGATATGTTAAGAGATGGATTGGCATATATTCATCACAAGTTCATATCTAATGAGATGGTATGACATGAAATTACTTGAAATGATATTGAGATGTGTGTGATATGGATGTTATCATATAGTTAAGAATGTATACTGTTCATCAGAACATACTTATAAATGGCCTAGATGTCCAATTTGTATTTGGAATTATTAAAATTGCCAAACTTGATGTTCAAAACACCTACCAAGTGTAGGATTACTGAGACATTGTAATTTGTTTACAATGTCTTAAGTTTGAAGAAAGTTATTTGAAAGATAAACAGCTAAAAGCTAGAAGGAATCTTAGACGAGCACATCAAAAACATGAGATTGTGTTGACAATGTAAATATATGACTTCTATTTTATTTTTCTTTTGATCTTCATCAGAAAATCCTCTATAAGTTTCCCTTACTTTATTTTATTTTATTAGGGTAGTTGCATTTAGTGTAATTTGTGTCTTTGTTCATAGAATAATTTATATAGTTTAGGATCATTTATATGATTTGTTGTATTATATTGCACCTATCTAACCCTTGGTTGGAAAGCATATAGGTTGCATCAATTTCCTTTCTTGTACTTGCACTGCATGTTTACTACTTTATGTTGGATGGAACATAATGTTAGTAAGGGCCCCACAGAAACCCTCATAAGATAAGAACTAGATTTTATTACCAAATCCTTGGCACACTTAGGAAATCAAGTCAATTCCTTGTATGCTTGTTATCCCGAATATTGATCTTAATTTAAAAAATTAGTAAGAGGCTTGGGGTTTTGAGCTCATTGGATCCTTTCTGAAAGAGATGACCTATTGTCACTCTAGTAGCTCTTGAACTTTGTGGTTATAGTGGTTATACAAAATCCAAATAATTTTTCCATGCCTTTTTATTGATTGTTGTTGAGGTCTAAATGCCTCCTTCCATGAGAATTGTATTAACCATTTTGGGAAAGACCTAAGTGGTAAGCAATAGTCAAGTCTGGATTAAAGGATGAGCTATCTAACTTTAAGTTAAAAGTTATAACCTCACAGATTAACAAAGATCAACAAAACATCTTGTTAGCATTAGGAATTGTTAATCTGCATAGCATGTAGAGTTAGGAGTCACATTTAGAATTAGGCTGCATCATTTAGTTCGGTTTCATTATAGTGCTTCTAAGGATGTTGATCTCATAACACTGAGTTAGTGTCATTAGATGCTGAGATTGAATGTACTCATAAGAAGGGGTTGAGAAACCAAGTTCCTAATCCCATGGCAGACCCACCAGCAGTAGTTAAGCTTAAGGTTATGAGATATTTCTATTCACCACCCTAAATGAATACTCCATCATGCATCGCATTTCCACCTACCAATACATACCACTTTACACTTAAACCTGGAGTCATATAGTTGTTCCCATGTTTCTATGGTCATAAGAGATAGGAACCTTACGTATCAAGAAATTCCTTGATATTCATGCTACATTCAAGTACCATACTGTGAAAGATGATTCTATTAGACTTAGGTTATTCCCTTTCTCATTAAAGGATTAGGTCAAATCATGGATAAATTATTTAGAGGTCAGTTCCATTGACACATGGGACTAATTATCTAAAATGTTTTTGAACAAGTTCTTTCCTGTCCATAAAACCAATACCTTCGTTGTAATAGTCCCAAATTTTGTAAATTGATTAAGAAAATCAATTTAGTTTGAATTTTTAGAAATTCTGGGTTGGAATATTAGGTTATTAAAAATTCTCTTTTTATAAATATTAAACCATAATTTAAAATGTAGAAATTATTAATGCACTCAAAAAATAGATCAAAATGACATTAAGTACGTTCAATTTCGAGTTAAAATAAAAAAATACCTAATTTTCTTTATTTTTATGAATAAAAGGGTAAAATGATAATTTTACCTATAATTGAGATCTAAGACATCAAAATTTAGAAAGTACTCAGCAATACGAATCCAACGGTACTAAGTACGCTCAATTCTGAGTTCAAGAGAATAAAATGAATTTTTCTCCATAGAAGGGCAAAATGGTCCTTTCACACCCCGTGGGGCCCACAAACTAATCCAACGGCTAGAAAACATGCAACGAGTGGTCAAACCACTACCACCTACTAGTGGATAAGGAGGTGGTAGTGGAGGATCCAATGTTAATTTAATATTTAAAAGAATTGAAACATGATAATTATAAGTAATTATGAAAAATTCAAAAACATCTATAAATACACCTCAAAAAATCCTCCAAAATTGTTTCATAAAATTTCCATGAGATCATCTTGCTTCCTTTAAAAAACCAAATCTAGATTCCTTCCCGAAATTCCAAAAATCCCAAAAGTCACCCTTCTTGCACTTTCTCTCTCCTCTCTCTAATTGGAACAAGAGACCTAAATTCAATTAGGTACCCTATTCCAAATTGAATCTCACAAATCCCACTATCCATACAATCCTAGAGTACCTAATCTAAAAAACCCCTAATTAATTTCAAGATCCAACAGTGCAATCAACAAAAAATTACAAAACAAGCGACTATCTGGCTATCTTATCATCAAAGGGTATTTATTTCAAATTGGGCTTCAAATCTAGATTCTTGTTCCAATCAGGTAGGTGCGAACACTTCTTCTATTTATTTGATGCTGTTTTATGTAATTTTTATTTTTCTATAATTAGTTTTAGGTTACAATTTATAAAAATAAAGTAAGGGCCAGAACCCTTCAATTTTGGATGATGGGGTGCTCAGATGGAAAATCTAAGCCATCCAATTGATCCAGATGGGTCCAAAACCCTTAGGGCAGAAATTTCAAGAATTTTTATTAAGTTTTGAGCCTTTAATTGCAAAGAGATTGATTGTATGGTCCAAAATGGACTGTCTGGTCTCCCAATTTAGATAGGCTCTCGGGACACGCCACAAAACCCCACACGAAAATGCACCCTACGGGAGCGTTTCCACGTGCATGTGACATTTTTCAGACAGAACGGCTATGCGACAGTGCTAATCCTGGGGGAGCGCATCACGTGTGCATCCTGGTGACGGGTGCACAGTTCAAATGATTTGCGCCATCCGTTCTACTAGGCCCAGATCAAATCTAGACCCTAGGAATGACTATGAACTTCATAGTTCAATTGTGGAGTCATGTGAACTCTAAATTGTGATAAAAAAGAAGCTATGGAAAGCTTATAACTTCTATTTTCTCTGAAATCATAAGATTTAGAAAATTCTTCATGAAACTTTTTGTATTTAAGAATTAAGCTTCTAATTTTCATGATCTTCAAGATCTGAGATGATCAGATCTTGGGGATCTGATTTACTGATGATATAATATTGAAATAAAGTGACATCCATGACTTATTTGGATAGATCTAAGATAAATTGAGAGATCTACCCTTTATGGTGGAAAAACCTTAAAAATACAAAGGGATCCACTTGATCAATAAGATCAAGTATGATCGGTCCCTTGGGATTGATTGAATGAATGATATTATGATGGAATTTATTAAGATCATGGATTGAATATGGCCAAAAACAAAGGGATATATGATCTTGGACCTTAATGGAGTAAAAGCCCTAAAATTAATTAAAACCCTTGATTAAAAGGAAAAGACCTAAGATCTAATGGTTGGATCATAAGTATAATTTTTAATAATGAGAAATGGGTTAGCTTGAGTTATGCATTGATTTCATTTGAATTATTTCATGAATATAGGATCCATGATAGATTATTTTAGTATAACTTCATTTCAAATGTCCATAAAGTTATTCATGAATGATGAATTGTAACTCAGGACCATGGTGGTATGATTTCATGCAATTGCAACTTAGGACCATGCTAGGATTTCATGTTAGATTAGACTATGGTATGACCAACCTTAGGTCCATGATAGTTTAATTTAAGTTTATTAGATAAATTACATTAGTTAGAAATCATGTTAGTATAATCTTAAGTACCTTGTACCATTATCATTAGGTTGTTTAATTACATAGTTTTATGCTTTAAAGTTATAATTCATTTAAGGTTAAATTTGATTAGTAGATTTAATTGTTAAAGTAGTTATCAGATAAAGAGCATAAAACACCAAAATTGAAATCTAATGAGAAAGTAGAGTTTCATGACACAAATAAGAGTGAATTATTTGACTTATACTTAATTAGTAAAGGCTATAGTTAGTAGGACAATATAAGGATTATCAAATCATTGGCCCAAACTAGGAGAATAATAAACCCATGAATGACATTTTAAATGTTCATGGACTTAATTAAAATCAATTAGAAAGAGTACTTCGGGTTAACATGCTATAATATCCTCAATTTTAATCCTAAATTAGTGATAAAATAAATAAATTAAATTAAAAATTTTATGTAAAGAATTTGGTTCTAGAAACTTAGAAACTATAAAGTACATGTCGATAAAATTCCAATGCCATAAAGAACGCAAAAAATGGAGCTCAAACGAAGAAGTTATGAGTCGTTGAAGAAGAAGGGCATTTTGGTAAATTACCAAAGCCCAAAATAATGGGGGCCAGTTTTGATAACGGCACCCCTATCCACCTTGCCTTATCAGATCTGATGATTTTGATGAGAAAATCGTCGGAGGGTAGGCTTCAAAAAGGCAGAGCTTCATTCCCCCTTCCCAAACATAAACTCCTTCCCCAGCCTGATCCTCAATCACCCCCTTATTCCTCTTCATCGCACCATTGTTTTCCCAAAATCCTAGCCTCTGTAAAAGTCTAGTTTTTCTGTGAGTTGCGCTCCAGCAACACCAAGTAAATTGAGGTAAGCCTTAATCTCTTCATTTTCATATTATATATGTATGTATGTATGTATGTAAAATAGAAATGCATAAAAATCAAGAAAAACATAGTTTTCCTATAACCCTGTTTACGCTATTGTTGGAGTAGAAATACGTTGATAAAACCATGTTAGATTAGAAATCGGAACCCTTATCTAATACATAAGAGGCCAAAGATCAAGCCCTTTAAATTGAGAGAGATCCAGTAGCTAGTGTTGCCAAAAACATGAAAAAAGTACTTAGGGAAAATTTAGGAACATGGAGAAAATCACATAAAAATCACAGTTTTTGGCAAAATCAAGCCAAAGGAGTGTTGAAAATGAAAATACATAAGATTTTGAGCAAAATGGTGAAAAAATGGCGTGATTTGGGCACCTATGGGGTCACTGGCAAAGGCTAGAAGTCGGTCGTCCTCATCGGCGCCGGTTCCCGCATCATGCTGGTGTAAACTGGTGCAAACCGGGGCCGCCAGTGTAACTTGGTGTAAACTGGGCACCGGTGTAACTCGGTGCAAACTAAGGCTGCCAGTGTAAACCGATGTAAAATGGGGTGCCGATGTAACTTGGTGTAAACTGGGGCCGCCGGTGTAAACCGGTGCACCGCCCAACACCTTATAAATTAATAATAATATTAATTTATAAAATATTTTCACAAAAAACTTGATTTCGAGAGCTACAAAGGTCCAAATCACGATCCGAAAGAGGAGTTACGATCGTATTGATGATGCAGACCTAAATTTAACTTAAAAATTTACCATTGACCACTTTTAAATTAGTTAAATTATGAACTATTAATTAATAACTTATATCCAACTGATCAAAGGGCGATCAGGCCCTAGAACTTAAAGAAATAGAAAATATATGATACTAAAGAAGGGTAAGTGGAGTAAATTAGATGTAATTACTCTATAAATTGATCTAGACCATTGATCTAACCAAGATCTTGGGAATTTGTTGATCTGACCGTCAAATTTAGGAATCAATGCTACATACACACACAAAACTAACAGATGAACATGAGATGAGACTAAAGTTAAGAAACAAATCATAATTAATGATATTAGAGGATGATCCAATGGTTGACCACCATCGATGCCCTTATGATGAAATAAACAACACAAAATAGTATTGTGGTATTAACAGGTACATCTAAACATATCAGATAAAGAGGATATATGCTTGAACCGAGTGATCTCACATTGAGGTAGATGATGACAATTAAGGTTTTATTTTGATTTTTAAAACCCTGCATCTATGACAGCATCATGATTGATTGTGATTTACATTACACTTATTATTAGTCGCTGATTTGTGAGATTTAGAGCTTTATACTACGATAGTTACTTGATTTCAATCATGTATCAAATAGTTTTATGATCTGATGATTTTAAGAGAATGATATGATCTATTTATGTTCAATTAGAAATTTCCTTTATTTATTTCATCATTGAAATGGATGGGTTTCCATGAGAAAGAAAAGTGGAGGCTTGGTGGTTGGTCCTTTTAGAGGCTAACCCCAGGATGAGGGGCGTGCCTTAAGGATTGTGAGCCACAAGTGCTTCTGGGTTTTTGACATACTTGTTCCGTGTTTTGAGTTTTGAGTTTTATGACGGGCACTTTCACCTGGTGGACATCATGCTAGGAGGGAGAAGGCCAGCCACCCCCTTCCGAGATTTGTGATGTGATATGATAGACACCTGCCCGTAAATGGCTTTCAGTAGGGATTGGTAACATGGATAGTCCACATTACTAGTCCGAGCCTTTTCATGGGGACGGATGTTAAGTCTCCTATTATGGTGTCGACAGGGAGCGGTGGTGGTTGAGACCTTGGAGGGTTGCCACTAAAGCATGAAGATCCATATTCTTATTCTATGTGCTTGCATGATGAGCATGGAGATGGGATTGTATGCCTGGGTGTGACGACACTCAGAGGTTGGATATGAGTACTCATGATCATTGATACGAGTGTATGCGACGATCGTGGGACCCATGTGTCTTAGGGTGCCTTGTTATTATAGTATGATCATTTACATTGATGATATCACATTTTAAATTCGTGAGATGTATGTTTTATCATACTTGATAATTTGATACTATGTTGGCATGAGCTATAATGATTTTATTTTTATAAATGATAGATCTTTTATTTTATTGCCACTCTTATTCGTTTATTCCATCTTTATTACATTAATTGTCTACGTACCTACACAAGTAATAGCTTGCTGAGGCATTACTTTCTTTTGCAATGCCTTAGATTTCAAGCGTGACATCAGGAAGAGCAAGACCATTGAGAAACCGTGATAGTAGTGGGAGATTCCGTTACTTGATTTGATAGACAGTGATGTGAGTTAATAAAGAGGACTACCATTTGATTTTCTTTATGGACTGTATACTTTTATATTATGGATTTGATTAAGATGGTTATACATATGATAGACATTTAATGGGATGTTATGATGGATAGACCCTAGGCAATATTATGATGGTGTTTTGAATATTTATTGTTTTGAAAATAAAGACACCGATGCATTAACATTGGTAGACATGTGTATTGTTTTCAAATCTATTATCATGAAACTATATTATGTTTTAAATTATAATTGTGATGTTTGGAAACAAAAAATAACACTCAGAGGTTTTTAAGAAATGTTGTAGTAATAATTAATATAAAGTTTTTAACATGGGATCCCGACTATGACTATTATTATATTATAAAAAAAATATGTCGTGAAAACCCAGGGCCTCACAGTTGGTATCAGAGCCCAGTCTAGTCCATCATAATCTTTACAAATGTCCATTTATGTGTGGGTAATAGTCCATAAATTGTAGTTGAAGAGGAACTAGGAGAGTGGAACTTACACTTAGTGGTATTTAAACTTTTGACAGATGGCTCCTCGAAGAAGGACAAGGTCTACCCCTCCTACATCAATTGCCCCACCTGCTGAGTTCTCTGATCAAGGGGATTGAGATGTCGAGTTATAGAATAGAGTAATGTCAGGGCTAGTACCGCTCATATTGCAGTAGGTTAAGACTGCTATTCAAGTTGCGAAACCTAACCCTGTCACACCACCTCCAGTGGCACCTATGGACTCGTCTGTTCATTCCACCCAGCCAGTGGAGGACCCACCAACATCAAAGGCTACTGAGGGTGATGATACTAGTGATCCTAAGAAGACAGGTAAGCTATTAGAAAGATTCTAAAAGATGGTGTCACCTTTTTATGGTGATGGTGATACTGAGGAAGCTGAATGATGGTTATATGCCATGAAGATTGCATTAGAGGATCAAGTTCTATTAGCTGCCTACCTACTGAAGGGTGAGGCACGAATTTGGTGGCAGACCTTTACACTTACATGACCAGATCCCACTCAGACAATGACATGGACAGCCTTTAAACAGGCTTTTGACACTTAGTACTTTCCACCCCATGCATTACAATCATTGAAGAAGGAGTTTGCCACCTTGGAGCAAAGAGACACGACGGTTCAGTAGTACCTGAACCGATTTACTCGACTAAGGAGGTTTGCTCCTACCGCACTTGCCTTAGACAAGGAGGGAATAGACAGATTTGTGGATGGACTAACACCCTGGCTGAGAGATTGGGTGATTACTTCCCTACCTACTATTATGAGAGATGCAACGGACATGGCCTCCATGTTGGAGAAGAACTCTCTCAGGACTAGAGGGAGTGCATACCAGCCCATTAAGGGCAAGAGGACCTTTAGTGTTATGCAAGCACATAGAGCACCAGGTTATCAGCCGCAGACCAAGCCTAAGAGAGACACAGAGAAGAATAGATGTGACAGGTGTAAGGATTGGCACCCTGGGCGAGGGTGCAATAGACTCAACAGACCACAGTAGCAGAGGCAGCCTCAACCACAGCGACACTACTAGGCACCTTTTCACAGACAGCCATACAGGTGCTTTGACTGTGGAGAGGTAGGTCATTTCATTAAAGACTGTCCTAAGGGGAAGAGAGAGAGACAGACCAAGATGGGTGTAGAGACAGCTACCGCGCCACATGAGTATTTGCTATCACATCAGGACAGGTGCAGGCATCACACCAGGTCGTTGAAGGTACTCTTCTAGTCTCAGACCAACATGCCAGGGCCCTCTTTGACACAGGGTCCACTCATTCTTTTATCTCATGCATTTTTACATCTTGCTTTGATGTTTGTGTGCATAAATTAGCATTTGGGTTAAATATTATAACACCCGTGGGAGAGATAGTAGGGACTACCGAGTATCTTCGAGAGATACCCGTTGAGATATCAGGCATGAGGATGGACTCTGACTTTATTTTACTAGACATGGTTGACTATGATGTTATATTTGCATGGATTGGTTAGCCAACTATTGGGCTACCGTGGACTGCCAAAAGAAGTGGGTCACTTTTCTTGTACTTGGGCAACCAGAAATAGTGTACTAGGGTAGGAAAGGTCAATCAAATACATGCATCATTTCTGCTATGAAGGGGGCACGATTTTATTCACGAGGGTGTAGAGCGTTTCTCATGTATGTGACTATTGAGGACAAGGAGCAACCACGGCTTGACGATATTGATGTTGTCCGTGAATTTGCTGATGTTTTCCCTGAGGAGTTATCAGGATTGCTGCTAAGCTGGGCGATTGACTTTACCATTGACTTGGTGTTGGGTACATCGCCTATCTCTAAGGCACCATACCGAATGGCTCCAACAGAGTTGAGAAAGCTTAAAGTGCAGTCACAAGAGTTATTAGATAAGGGTTTCATTAAGCTGAGCGGATCACCATGGGGAGCACTAGTCCTTTTTGTGAAGAAAAGGATGGATCACTGAGACTATGCATTGACTATCGGTTGTTGAACAGTGTTACTATAAAGAACCGATACCCTTTGCTATGCATAGATGATTTATTTGATCAGCTCCAATCAGCACTAGTATTCTCCAAGATAGACCTAAGGTCAGGATATCATCAACTAAGAGTTAGAGAAGAGGATGTCTCGAAGACTGCTTTTAATTGTTGCTATGGCCATTATGAGTTCTTGGTAATGCCGTTTGGATTGACGAACGCACCTACAGTGTTCATGGACCTGATCAACCGTGTCGTTCGAGCTTACTTAGACAAGTTTGTGATTCCCTTCATAGATGACATCGTGATTTATTTGCCTAGTCATGAGGCACGCAGGGAGCATCTCCACACAGTACTGGATACACTTCGTCGACATCAGTTGTATGCTAAGTTTAATAAGTGTGTCTTTTGGTTAGATCAGGTGCAATTCTTAGGCCACATCATATATAAAGATGGAGTGGCCGTGGATCCAGCGAAAGTTGAGGCAGTACTACATTGGAAAAGGCCTAAGATAGTGACTGAGATACGCAGTTTTCTCGGTTTGGCAGGATATTATCGTCGTTTCATAGAGGGATTCTCTAAAATTGCATTACCATTGACCACTCTGACCAGGAAAGACAATCAATTTGTATGGATCGAGGCTTGTGAGGAGAGCTTTTAGGAGCTCAAGAGGAGACTTACTACCGCTCTAGTATTGACTTTACCATCAAGTGCAGGTGGTTATGTGATTTATTGCGATGCCTCTAGGAAGGGATTAGGAGCAGTGTTGATGCAACATGGGAAGGTAATTGCCTATGCGTCGAGACAGTTGAAGACACATGAGGTAAATTACCCAACACATGATTTGGAGTTAGCAGCGGTGGTATTTGCATTGAAGTCCTAGAGACATTATCTTTATGGTGAGAAGTTTGAGGTATTCACTGATCATAAGAGTCTCAAGTACTTCTTTACTCATAGTGATATGAACATGAGGCAGCATAGATGGATGGAGTATCCCAAGGACTTCAACTTCACCATACAGTACCATCCTGGGAAGGCTAACATCATTGCAGATGCCCTGAGTAGGAAGTCTGGAGTAATAATTGCCAATTTGTCGACTCGGTCTAAGTTCTTCGATAAGATCTTACAGGCACAAGACAAAGATAAAGAGACACAGGATCTGTCAGATAGGGCAGATTTTACGAGGGGACTAGATGGAGGAGTCATATTTAAGGGTAGTTTGGTAGTACAGGCAAATGATGAATTGAGGCGTGAGTTACTTCAAGAGGCACACCAGTCCCCATATACAATTCATCCTAGAGGTACAAAGATGTATTAGTATCTTAGTAGACATTTCTGGTGGAATGGTATGAAGAAGGATGTTGGAGAGTGCGTTGCACAATGTTTGACCTGTCAGCAGGTCAAGGCTGAGCATCAGCATCCATCAGGGCTACTTCAGACATTGGACCTTCCTGAGTGGAAGTGGGATCATATTACTATGGACTTTATTGTGGGTATTCTGAGGACTGTTAGCAGCCAAGACATGATATGGGTCGTTGTGGACAGGTTTGACCAAGTCCACTCATTTCCTTCCTATCAGACAAAATCAGATGGTGGACAGCTTAGCGAAATTATATGTTAAGGAGATCGTGAGTCTACATGGAGTTCCCTTGACAATTATATTGGATCAAGATACTCGATTTACCTTAAAATATTGGAAGACCATACAAGAAGCTCTAGGATCGAGGCTGAAATTTAGCACAATATTCCATCCTCGAACAGATGGTCAGAGCGAGAGGACCATCTAAACTATTGAGTATATGCTGCGAACTTGTGTTATGGATTGGAAGGGTAGCTGGGAAGATCACTTACCACTAGTAGAATTTTCCTATAATAATAGTCATAACGCAAGTATTGGCATGGCTCCATACGAGGCACTTTATGGAAAACAGTGCCGGTCACCCTTATGTTGGAGTGATGTAGGAGACAGACACGTGGTGAAGTCCGAGATAGTGGAAGAGTGCACAGAGAAAGTTCACCTCATTTGGAAGAGATTATTAACAGCTCATAGCCAATAGAAAAGTTATGCATATAAGAGGTGAAAAGACTTAGAATTCGATGAAGGTGAGCATGTATTTTTGAAGATCTCTCCTATGAAGGGAGTGTTGAGGTTTGGAAATAAAGGGAAGCTTAGCCCCATGTATATTGGACCTTTTGAGATCTTACGCAAAGTTGAGACAGTAGCATACCAGCTAGCCTTACCACCACAATTGGCAAATGTACATGACGTTTTCATGTTTCCATGTTGAGGAAATACGTGTTAGATCCCTCACATGTGTTGGAGCAGATCCCAGGAGAGTTACATCCTAATATGACATTCGAGATGAGACTAGTGTGCATAATGGATACGAAAGTCAAGGAGTTAAGGAATAAAACCATTACATTAGTCAAAGTTCTGTGACAGCATCATTCACTATAGGAGACCAAATGGGAGACAGAAGAGGAGATGCAAAGGATCCACCTAGAGTTATTTACATAAAGGTATGTGGCATAATTTTGAGGACGAAATTTTTATAAGGTGGGAAGGATGTAATATCCTCAATTTTAATCCTAAATTAGTGATAAAATAAATAAATTAAATTAAAAATTTTATGTATAGAATTTGGTTTGGAAACTTAGAAACTAGAAAGTACACGTAGATAGAATTCCAAAGCCATAAAGAACACACAAAAACGGAGCTCAAACGAAGAAGTTAAGAGCCGTTGAAGAAGAAGGGCATTTTTGTAAATTACCGAGCACAAAATAATGGGGCCTAGTTTTGATAACGGCACCCCTATCCACCTTGCCTTATCAGATTCGGCGATTTTGCTGGTGAAATCATAGGAGGGAAAGCTTAAAAAGGGTAGAGCTTCATTCCCCCTTCCCAAACACAAACTCCTTCCCCAGCCTGATCCTCAATCACCCCTTCATTCCTCTTCATCGCAACATTATTTTTCCAAAACCCTAGCCTCTGCAAAAATCTAGTTTTTTTGGTGAGTAGGGCTCTGACAACACCAATAAACACCAAGTAAATTGAGGTAACCCTTAATCTCTTCATTTTCATATTATATATGTATATATGTAAAATAGAAATGCATGAAAATCAAGTAAAACGTAGTTTTCCTAGAACCCTATTTACGCTATTGTTAGAGCGTAAATTCATTGATAAAACCATTTAGATTAGAAATAGGACCGCTTACCTAGTACATAAGAGGTCAAAGATCAAGCCCTTTATATTTGATAGAGATCCAATAGCTGGTGTTGCCGAAAAACAGTACCCAAGGAAATTTTAGGAACATGGAGAAAATGGCATAAAAATCATAGTTTTTGGAAAAATCAAGCCAAATGAGTGTTGAAAATGAAAAATACATAAGATTTTGAGCAAAATAGTGAAAAAATAGCGTGATTTGGGCAGCTGTGCGGTCACTAGCGAAGGCCAGAAGCCAGTCGTCTTCCCCGGCGCCGATTCCCCCGTCGCGCCAGTGTAAATTGGTGCAAACAAGGGCCACTGATGTAACCCGGTGTAAACTGGGCATTGGTATAACTAGGTGCAAACCAGGGCCGTCAGTGTAACCCAATGTAAACTAGGGTGCCGATGTAACCCGGTGTAAACCGGCGACCCGCCCGACACCTTATAAATTAATAATATTAATTTATGAAATATTTTCACAAAACACTTGATTTTGAGAGCTATAGAGGTCCAAATTGTGATCCGAAAGAGGTGTTGTGACCGTATTGACAATGCGGACCTAAATTTAACTTAAAAACTTACCATTAACCACTTTTAAATTAGTTAAATTATAAACTATTAATTTATAACTTATATCCGGCCGATAAAAGGCGTTTAGGCCCTAAAACTTAAACAAAAAGTAAATATATGATACTAAAGAAGGGTAAGTGGAGTAAATTAGATGTAATTACTCTATAAATTGATCTAGACCATTGATCTAACCAAGATCTTGGAAAATTGTTAATATGAGGATGATTTGACTATCAAATTTAGGAATCAATGCTAGATACACACACAAAACTAACAGATGAACATGAGATGACACTAAAGTTAAGAACCAAATCATAATTAAGGATATTAGAGGATGATCCAACGGTTGGATCACCATAGATGCCCTTATGATGAAATAAATAACACAAAATAGCATTGTGGTATTGACAGGTACATCTGAATGTTCCAGATAAAGAGGATATACACTTGAATCGAGTGATCTCACATTGAGATAGGTGATGACAAATAAGGTTTTATTTTGATTTTTAAAATCCTGCATCTGTCACAGCATCATGATTGATTGTGATTTACATTGCACTTATTATTAGTCGCTGATTTGTGAGATTTAGAGCTTTATACGACAATCGTTACTCGATTTCAATCATGTATCGAATAGTTTTATGATCTGATGATTTTATGAGAATGATATGATCTATTTATGTTTAATTAGAAATTTTCTTTCTTTATTTCATCACTGAAATGGATGGGTTTCCATGAGAAAGCAAAGTGGAGGCTTGGTGGCTGGTCCTTTTAGAGGCTAACACTGGGATGAGGGGCACGCCTTGTGGATTGCGAGCCACAAGTGCTCCTGGGTTTTTGACATACTTGTTCTGTGTTTTGGGTTTTATGACAAGTGCTTTCACCTGGTGGACGTCATGCTAGGAGGGAGAGGGCCGGCCACCCCCCTTCTGAGATTTGTGATGCGATATGATTCTGATATGATAGACACCTGCCCGTAGATGGCTTTCAGTAGGGGTTGGTAACATGGATAATCCACACTACCAGTCTGGGCCTTTCCATTGGGACGGACATTAAGTCTACCATTATGGTGTCGACGGGGAGCGGCGGTGGTTGAGACCTTGGAGGGTTGCCACTATGGCATGACGATCCATATTCTTATTCTGTGTACTTGCGTGATGAGCATGGAGATGGGATTGTATGCCTGGGTGTGACGACACTCAGAGGTTGGATATGAGTACTCATGATCATTGATACGAGTGTATGCGACGCTCGTGGGACCCATGTGTCTTAGGGTGCCTTGTTATTATAGTATGATCATTTACATTGATGATATCATGTTTTAAATTCGTGAGATGCATGTTTTATCATACTTGATAATTTGATACTATGTTGGCATGAGCTATAATGATTTTATTTTTATAAATGATAGATCTTTTATTTTATTGCCACTCTTATTTGTTTATTCCATCTTTATTACATTAATTGTGTATGTACCTGCACAAACAATAGCTTGCTGAGGCATTGCTTTCTTTTACAATGCCTTAGATTTCAAGTGCGACATCAAGAAGGGCAAGACCATTGAGAAACCATGATAGCTGTGGCAGATTCCTTTACTTGATTTGATAGTTAGTGATGTGAGTTAATAAATAGGACTACCATTTGATTTTCTTTATGGGCTGTATACTTTTATATTATGGATTTGATTAAGATGGTTATACACATGATGAGCATTTAATGGGACGTTATGATGGGTAGACCCTGGGCCATATTATGATAGTGTTTTGAATATTTATTGTTTTGAAAATAAAGGTGTCGATGCATTTAACGTTGGTAGACGTGTATTGTTTTCAAATCTATTATCACGAAACTATATTATGTTTTAAATTATAATTGTGATGTTTGGAAACAGAAAATAACACCTGGAGGTTTTCAAGAAATGTTGTAGTAATAATTAATATAAAATTTTTAACATGGGATCCCGACTACGACTATTATTATATTATAATAAATAAAAAAATTTGTTAGAAAAACCTGGCGTGTTACACATGCTCATAGGAACCTTATGAAAGGTTGAGCTAAGGTCACTCTAGTGAATGGTGAACATAGTGGTTAAGGGGGTTTTCTAGTAGAGCCTCGCTCTTCCCCTACCTTCTGTTGACGTTTGTGAGGTCTAAACTCCCCCTTACATGAGGATTGAAGCAACCATTTTGTGTTCACCTATTCAACTAGTACCTTAGCCAATTGGAAATAAGAGGAGAAGTCTAGACTTAGGCTGACATGGGTTATCTTCAGCCAGCAAAGCATTAACTGGTTGAATAATAATAATAAGAGCAATAAAGGTTAGTAAATTATCTAACCCTAATAAAAATTGTAAGTAAGATAAGTATGATTAAACAAGATCCATTGGATCTTGAATGATGAAGAACAATAAAAAGAAATAAATACTTCTTGATGATGATATATATATTGCTCACAATTTATATCAAGTAGAATAGAAGATCTTAGATCAAATAGAAGATCTGAACCCTTGATCAATTATGATTCAAGGAAGAGAACTAAGATCATCCTCCTTAAGGATGATCAAACAACTAAATTTAGATCAAAGAAGAACTAGATGATAGAAGATCTAAGCCCTTGATCTTTATCAATAAGTATACATTGTTGATCAAAGGATCTGTGAAAGATCAAGATCAAAGAGAAGAATACACAAAGACTTAGAATAGAAAGTACTTAGATCTGAAAGATTAGAAGATCTTTCTAACTATCAGATCTATTGATCAATAGGATAAACACTATCTAAGGGAGATAGATCATGATAGGACACAAGATCTAGATCCTTTATATCAAAGGATAAGATTAGACAAATAATATAGATAGGATGAAAAACATAGGATTATTCAGATTGTATATATATTGATAGTATGTATGGATTTATAGATTACATACATCAGTCAGGATCATGGAAGATCTAAAGAGATGAATCACTACTTGAAGGTAGGAGGATTTTATGAATGCATCTACATGAGAAGTACATGTTGTATACATGATCTCATGTCTAGAAATGTTGACAAGTATAATGTAAATACTTGTATTAAATCCATTGAAAACCCTTATGATCCAACCAAAACACAAATGAAATGGTTAAGTTAGAATTGAGGAAAACCTTAAGTGAATAGGAAACTAGAAAGTATTCCAGCCCTAAGTGAACAGATAGATTGTCTGATAAGTATAAAATCAATACATGCAAATCATTCATATAGAATGGTGATCCCTAAACTTGTATGAACACTAGTATCATTCATTGTAAATGATGATCCCTAAGTTTGAAGTGAAATCCTATCCTCAGTATAAGAATACCAAAATATAAGGATGATTATATAAATAGATAAGATGTCTGATAAGTAAAAAGATTACTTTACATACAAGCGTGGAGGCTTGTGGTTTTGTTTTAAATAAGCATAGACCTAGGGATGCTATGCTAGGAGAGTAGTAGGGTTTGGCTACCCGCTCTCCAAAATGTGATATATATGATGATACCGTGCCCTAAGAGAGGCAAAATGTCGGGTCGGGCAATATGGGAAGGCCACCACTGTGATGGTCTGTCTACCCATATGGACATGATGTAGATGATTTTTCCACACTTAGTATCCATGGAGTATGAAAGCAATTATCCGAGTGTGCTGGTACAGATTAGACTACACCATAGTAGTCCTTTGAGTATTTTTGCATTATAATGCATGGCATAGTGAAATGACTTATGATATGGAACGATGAGATGCCGAGTAATCATGAATTACTGATACTACTCAAATGAGGGAAAATTTCTAGTAGTTTGGATGATTTATCAACTTAACATAATCTATATATGATTATGTTTTGAGAAATTAACTATTTTTCATGATTTTGACCATATGTATATATC
The DNA here is from genome assembly GCA_035236585.1 of Warburgia ugandensis. Lineage (NCBI taxonomy): Eukaryota > Viridiplantae > Streptophyta > Magnoliopsida > Canellales > Canellaceae > Warburgia > Warburgia ugandensis. The sequence continues at coordinate 53,098,494 of CP141130.1, forward strand.
TATAAACAGTATACCATATGAATGTGTAAGGATGTACATATATGACAAAGTAAAGAGATTGATTCATGAGTATGTTATGAACTATGGGATTATGAAGTATTAGGATTATACTGTCAAATTATTATGCTTCTTGAATCCCCTACCAAGTATAGCTTGTTGAGATATTGTAAATATTTCAATGTTTACAATATCTTAGAAATAGAGAAGGAGAATTAGAAGCTCAAGACTTAAGAAGATTTGGAAGAATGATCAATTAGGGTATATCCCTTGAAGACATGTATTTTTATTTTTATTTGAGAGCATTGTACTGTTTTGAGAGTTTTTAATGTATGGTGAGGTTTGAAATTTGGATTATGTAATTTGGACAAGTATTGTACTGATACTCAGGCTGTACTATGGACCACTGGATGGATTCTGGAATTTAATAAAAGTATATTCCTTCAATGGAATTTTATCTTTACAAAATTCTACTTATATTATGTATGAAGTGATGACTTGGGTTTTTCAAAACAAGTTTTAAAGAAAAGAAAATCTGCTGCTTTGTTTTGCAAAAAATTTTACTACTAAGGGTGCCTTGCCTTTGAAAAATGTATTATAAAATATGTTACAAAAACCCAGGTTGTTACATTCGTAGACATATCTTTAATTTCAAATAGAAAGATGATAAGCAATACTATGAATGTTGGGAGAGATGGGATGAATTAATGTAAAAGCGTCCCTACCATGATTTTAAAAAATGGCAGCAAGTTTAGTACTTCTATGAGGCATTGACAGCTCAAAATAAATTCATGGTAGATGCAACTTGTGAGAACCCCAAATTTTGTAAATACTATTCTGGGCGTTATTATGTGAAATTGGAATTTTGAAGTATAATTGGATTTTTTGACCCAAAGAAAATAAATTTTTATGGAAATGGAATTTGGAGTGGAAACATGAATATTTGGAATGTACTAAAAAAATCTAGTCCAATGACATAAAGAACACTGAAATCAGAGTTCGAATGAATTTCACCCTAAAATTTTACTATTCCATGAGTAGGTTATGAGTTTTCAAGGAGTATATCTTTTTATACAAGTATAATAACTAAAACTAAAACCATTAGATAGTACTCAAAAAATGGAATCCAATGAGCCAAAGAACGCCAAAAACAAAGTCTGGATGAAGAAGTTATGGGCCGTCAAAGTTAGGAGCAATACGATAATTAAAAGATTAAAAAAGCTAAGAACATGAAATTGAAATTATAAAATCTGGATTCTACTTGTTGAAATTGAAATTGAAATGGTAATTTTCTTACAAAAGGGTATTTTTGTAATTTCACTAAGTGGACCCCACTTGTACTTGGAATGTGGCAGTCAATGGAGTTGAAAACATCATTAACTGGTATCATGGTGTTTAAAATAGTAAAAAGATCATGATTAACAACTAGTATAAAATAATTAAAAGAAAAAGAAAACAAATTAAAATCAAAAGGGGCAGGCGGGTTTGTTAATGGCACCCCCTCACTTAAATGAAAAGGAAAATAGACGTTGGTCTATTTTACAAACCCAACGAGAAGAGGAAACCTGATGGGGGGAAGAAGAGAAAAAGAAGAAGAGGAAAGGAGGAAGAAAGAAGAAAGGAGGAGAAGGGAAAGAGAAGAGAAGAAGGGAGAGAAAGGAGAGGGGGAAGCTTGTCGGAAAAGCCATCTACGCCAAATGAAAGAGGAGTTTTGGGGTTTTCATGTCATTGGAAAATATGGAGGTCACCAGACGAGGGCTACTCTGATTCTTAAATTGATCTGTCCACTCTACTTTGCACGAAGGGAGGAGCAAAACACCCTTGGTTCCAACGTGATTGAAGAAGGAATTACTTGAGATTGAAGATGGAAGGGTGCGCATGGGAATAGTCACTGAAAATGGCAATGCGCCGGTGACTTTCACCCTTCTTTCCAACAAGAAGAACTTGGAAAAGACTCTTAGATAGCAATCTAGAGAGTTTATGTCGAATTTCAAAGAGGAATATTGATGGTGAGGAGAAATCCATCGGGTCTAGGGTTGAGCAGTGTAGCAAATGACTTGGATTCAGAGATCCAAGCCATTCATCACATCCTTCGTCACCAAACGAGCAAAACCCCTCTAATTTTGCTATGATCAGAGAAGAAACAAACATGGATCGGAGCATGAACAGTGCAAATGGCTAGGGATGGAGTGTTCCAGGATAGATCAGAGCCGATCTAGCACGCCTAGGTAGGGAAAAAACATGGTGATGCCTCCCTTAAGTAAGATCTACAAAACCTAGTTCTCAATTTGGTGAAATTTGTTAAATCTATGAATTTCTATACTAGATCTAAATTTAAGGATGATCCAACCATCCATTGCTTAATCTAAGCTTATGGATAGGTAGATACATGGTTGACAAACCTTAATATCAACTCAAATTGCCAATATAGGCTATAAGACAGATCAGACGATCTCAGCTGTCTAATCGAGTACTATTCATATAGTAAAAATTTGACATCTAATAGCTGATCAAACACCATAGATGAATTAAATAGCCCTGCAATTACTATAATGTAGGAGGAATTGATTAATTTAGATGTAAATTGACTACAAACAAATCGGATGATCTTAGCCATCCGATCGGTTACTGTTCACATAGTAACCTTTTATGTCTGATCATTGATCAGACATCACAGATGAATTCCACATCTTTAAAAATAATAGGATAGTGACTAAATTGAAGAAATTAGATTCAAATTGACTGATCCACTTTAGGAAACATTGAAACTGACTGGATGGACCAAATCAGAGGTGATTAGGTCCTATAAAATGATTAGTAAGGATGTATTAAAGCTTAATTAACTACCTTAGATCTTCAAATCATTAATAAATTGGTATTAATGATTTGAGAGCCAAATTTGGCTTAATATGTTAGATCTAACTGATCAGAGTTAGATCTAACCATTAGATCAACACAGACACTGTAAATAAATGATTAAATGACTAGGATTATTCATATTTAGTTTAATTATAATGAAGTAAGTTGTAGATTAGATAACTTCATTTTTATAACCCAAATGGACCATTTTGACCCTTAGGAAGTAAAGATAAAGAATCCTAATAGATATTTAGGATTAAAAACCAATCGTAGGTTGATCTTATCAATTTAGATCAATGGCTAAGATCAATCGAAGTATGGAATAAGATCTAATCTTATGATCATACCATTAAAGTTGTTTAAAAAAAATAATTGATTAGAATAATGCATGGTTACTAGAATTGGTAGATCCAGGTGAAGAACAAGGACTAGATCAACATGGATCTCAGAGACTTCGTAAACGTCATCAATCAACTAGTGGGAAATGGATGAACTCACTACACGAGGTAGGTGGAGAATTAATAAAGCATGTCTTAGTAGTAAGATGCATGTTTTTCTTAAACATGATCTTATTCTTATGATAGATATTATATCATTTAAATTTGTGCATTTCATATGATATATGATGATGAAAAATGTTTACTTGTGAATGATGAAAATTTGTGATTTGAAATGCTACATGAATGACATGCTTATAATTGAAGCCTACTGAATGGTATTAAAGGATACACATGATTTGTTATTAAAAATATCATAGCTGTCATTGTGATAAAAAAAGAGATTTATGATACATGGGTACCATTACATCATATGTGATGTATGTGTCTAGGATTTTACATTACATCCTTGGTGGGTGATCACATAATAAGTGTGGTTGTTTTGATTATGATGAGATATTCATATATATATATATATATATATTATAGACAGGCAAGACACCTGTATATTAGTATTTTACATACAAGCATGGTGGCTTGTGATTTTGTTTTCTATAGCCCTAGGATTGGGGATGCTATGCTAAAGAAGTTATGAGAGTTTGCCCACCCACTTCCTGAAATTTATATGATGGATACCAAGCCCAATGAGAGGCTAAATGTAGGTGGGGCAATCATGGGAAGGTTGCCACTATCATAGCCATGGTCCCCTCGATGCGGAAATGGATTTTGTTATTTCCATAGTTGGTATCAATGGATTATTATGTAGTTATTCGAGCTCGCTGTATGGATTAGACTGCAGCATAGTAGTCCTTGTGTATTTTGCATTATTATGCACATATGATAGACATAGTATAATTCCATGGCATGATGAGATGCCTTATATGATGATGGCATGATGAGATGCCTTATGTGATGGCATGATGAGATGCCTTTTATGATATTACCAGCAGCGGTTGGAGTTTTATAAACCTCGTATGGTAAGGGGTATATGTAAGAGAGCTAGTATAGTTTGGGAATGGAAGTTATAAAACCTATGGACTATGTTCATAACTTTGTATGACTTTTAATGATTTTAATATATATGTTCTAGTCCTATATGTATATGTTAGAGGGCATAGTTTCATAAAAGTTTTTGTATGGGGAGAGTGAATGGGTAGATATATTATGCAGAGTATGGTTCATAAAAATGGAGTATGGTATCATATGAAAAATGATATTGATAAATATTTAAAATACCAATGAATTACATATATCATGGAAAGGGTAATCTCGAAAGAGTGATTATTATATTCATATGATGAAGAAGAATTTTAAATAGCTATTTCATCAATGACTTGCAGATAAATTAATTATTAATAAAATTATTGAATTATGAACTATGTTGTAAACTTCATCCCATATAAGCATCATGATGAACTTGAATATTTTAATTGATGTAAAATGCTTAATTCATATGTAATTAACATGTTTTCTTAAATCTCCCCTACCAAACATAGCTTGCTGAGATATTGTAAATGTTTATGTTTACAATATCTTAGATACAGACAGACAAGAGAAGACATACACAAGCATGAGGAGTTCAGCCGCCATACTTTTGTGCTCAGGTATATATTTTGTTAAAATTTTTGTATTGTGTAGTTAGTTATTTGGATTATACTACTTGGACATTTAATATAATGATTATAGGGGTTGTGTATGTGAACCCTTGGATGTGTACTGTTGTTTCATAAAATGCATGTTTATCTTTTATAAAAAATATATTATGTATAGTATGGGAGTTGAGGTAACATCCAAGTTTTTGGAAAAATAAATTTCAAATAAAACTATCTTTTGTTATTTTTGAATTTTAAAATTAGAGGCATGCCATCTTTTGAAAATAAATGCAAAATTTTTTTATGAAAAACCTAGGGTGTCGCACAACTAGTGGAGGGGTCCTTATGATGAAAAGTGAAACTAAGGCATGGGAATTTTTTCAAACTTTAGGAAACAATTCTTAGTAATGGGAATGTTCTAATAGGAGAGAGATAAATACCCAACCTCAAAAGAAAGGAGGCCTGTGTGAAATAGGAGTGACCTCAAAGATGCCATATAATCTCAACTCCTTGGATGGAAGAATGGACAAGGTAGAAATATATGCTGTAGACAATGACTACCAAACTTGATGCCTTCATGGCTGCCCAAGTGTCTATGAAACCTCCATAGAAGGTTTGTTCTATTTATTCAAGCCCATCCCATTTGACCACAACTTGTCCATCCAGACTAGTGTACCCTCAACATCTTTTAGAATAGGCAAATGCAATGAATGCACATGCAACCCTAGCAAGAATAATTATTATTTGAGACCTACAATTCAAGATGGGCTAGGCATCCAAAATTTTCATGGTTAAAGAATAATATTCAATGGATTCCACTAAGAATTCCCCATCCTCAAACCTTTCCTCATACTGTAGTCCCACATCAACCAATTCCTCAACAATATCCACAACAACTACTAATACCTTCCTTGGAGGAAACTTTAAATTCATTAATACAAAGTTCTATACCATTCCAGAGTGATATTAAAAAACTCCGCATGCCAACTCTTAAAACATTGCAAAGTTGGAATATACAATGGGTCAATTGTCTACTTCCTTAAGTGAACATGAGAAAGGAAAGTTTCCCAGTCAACTTATTCTAGACCCTAAGGGCAAAGTAGAAATAGGGTCTAGTTCTCATAACCATGGATCCCATGAACAAACAAAGTGTATCACTACCATTAGGAGTGGCAGTAAGGTTGATAACAAAGTAGGGAAGATATAGAAAAAGACTAAAGATGAAATAGAGGAGAATGAACTAGTTAAAATTCAGGAAAAAGAAACAAGACAGAAATTTCCTATACCATATGAGCCTATATTGGAGGTACCCTATGTGCCTAAATTCCCATTCCCTCAATTATTCAACAAGGCTAAGAAATGAACAAATTTTAATGAGATAATAAGTGTTTAGACATTTGTAAATTAATATCCCATTACTCAATTGTATTACAAATATTCTTGCTCTTGCCAAGTTTTTTAAAGAGCACTACACATAAAAGTTAAAGTTTAATGTACAAAAGGAAGCCTTTCTCACTGAGCAAGTGAGCTCCTTAATACAACACTGAACCTCTTAAGTGTAAGGACCCAGTGTGCCCTACCATTTTCTGTGATGTTAGAAATCATGTCATAGAGTGGGAACTACTTGATCTATGGGCAAGTGTAAAGCCATTGCCATTCTTTATCCATGAGCAACTAGGGCTCAATGCTCTTAAGCCAACCAATACCACTTTCTAGTTAGTAAATAGATCAGTTAGGATTCCACATGTTATGGTTGAAATTGTTTTAATAGAGGTGGATTGGTTTTACAGACCTGTGGATTTTATTGTCTTGGATACCCAACATGTGCCAAACCTTAGAAGTTAGATCCAGGTAATTCTTGGACATTCATTTTTTGCAACATCCAATGCCATCATCAACTTTAGAAATGGTATGAAGAAACTATCCTTCAGCAATATGAAATTTAAGATTAATATTTTTAATGCCAATCATCAGCATCTTGACCTAGGTGATTCCTATGTAGTGAATTTAATTGAAGCTCTAATTCAAGATGCTAGTATGCCATCATATGTCTTAGACCCACTTGAGGTATGTCTAACACATTTTAAATATGAATTTGATGTAGACAAGTCCATTAACAAGGTAAATAATCTCTTAAATGATGTGTCTATAATGGATACCTCCAATGGGGACCCTCATGTGGAATCACTTCCTCCATCAAAATCTACCCTAGTCCCATATATAGAAAAACCACCCACTTTGGTCCTTAAACCTTTACCTGGAAATCTAAAATACTCTTACGTAGGACCAACTGAAACCTTTCCTATTATCATAGCCTTATATCTAGATAAGGAATAGGAGGGTAATCTTCTTGATGTCTTATGAGTCTCTGAGAACATAAGACAGCCTTAGGGTAGACTATAGTAGATATTAAGGGAATTAGTCATGTTGTCCATGCATAGAATACACCTAGAAGAAATTCCAAACCATATAGGGAGACATAGAGGAGATTAAACCCCATATCTAATAGCACTTGGGTGAACCTAGTTTAGGTTGTCCCAAAGAAGTGAAGAGTCACAGTAATTAGAAATGAGGAGAATGAGTTAATCCCCACTGGCATGACCATTGGGTGGAGAGTTTATGTAGATTATTGAAAATTGAACTAGGTCACAAGGAAAGACCACTTTCCTCTACCATTCATAGACCAAATGCTAGAAAGGTTAGCCAAAGAACACTACCAAGTGATGATTATTTTGGCTATTACCAAATCCCTATACCACCTAAGGATCAAGAGATGATTACCTTCACTTGCCCTTTTAGAACCTTTGCCTACCGTAATATGCCTTTTGGGCTTTGTAATGCCCTAGCTACTTTTCCAAGGTGTATGTCGAGATATTTTCATATATGGTAGAGCGATTCTTAGAGGTGTTTGTAGATGATTTCTCAATGTTTGGACCATCTTTTGAATCATTGCTAACTGTCAAAAAAATAACTTAGTGTTAAATTGGAAATTGTCATTTCATGGTTCAAAATGGCATTGTTTTAGGAAAAATTATTTCACACAATGGTATAGAAGTAGATAAATCCATAGTTTATCTAATCTCTAACCTTCCTCCACTAAGGATGGTGAAGAAAGTATGCTCATGTTTAGGCCATGCTAGTTTTTATAGAAGATTCATCAAGGACTTTAGTAAAATAACTAAGCCCCTATGGTTTTTACTTACGAAGAAGACCACTTTTGACTTCAATGATGATTGTATAAGAGCATTTGAGTGCCTAAAGGCTAAGTTAACTTCTACACCTATTAGTTGACTGCTAGGCTAGAATGCACCATTTTGAGTAGTGTGGAACACATCAAACTATGCAATCAGGGCTGTGTTGGAGCAGTGTATTGATAAGCTTCTTCATGTGATATATTATGCTAGCGAGACATCAATGATGCCCAACTTAATTATTTCACTAAAGAAAAAGAGTTGTTGGTAATGGTTTTTGCATTGGATAAGTTTAGATCTTACTTGTTAAGATCTAAGGTCATGCTCAAACCATGCAACATTGAAATATCTTCTTTCTAAGAAAGAATGCTAAACCTAGGGTAATCTAGTGGATACAATTGTTCTAAGAATTTGATCTTGAAATTCAAGATAAGAAACGTTCTAAGAATGTTGTAGCTGACCACTTATCTAGGTTAGTGAGATTATGCCTATAATAGAAACCTTTCTTAACGAACAATTGTTGCACATTCCCCAATTACATTTTTATGTTGATATAATCAATTATCTTTTCACTAAACAAGTGATTAGTCATTGGTCTACTCAGGATAGAAAAAAAGGTTTGTTACTGAGATTAGACACTTTACTTGGGATGACCTGTAGTTGTTTAAGTACTATCTGGACCAAGTTATGAGGAGATGTGTACTAGATAATGAATAACATAAGATCATCTTCTTTTGTCCTAACCATGCATGCAGGGGCCATTATAGTTCCAAAAAAATAGCTATAAAGATTTTGTAGTGTGGTTTTTATTGGCCTACCATTTTCAGGGATTCATATGCTTACTGTTTAGCATGTGCTAGATGTTAATAGGTAGGGAGCATATGAAAGAGAAATATGATGCCTTTAAACTCTATTTTTATCATTGAGCCTTTTGACGTTTGGGCATTGATTTTATGGGACATTATCCTAATTCCTTTAATTATTTGTACATCCTTATGGGGGTGGATTATGTTTCAAAATGGATGGAAGCCATGCCTTGCAAGACCAATGACCACAAGGTGGCGGTCAAGTTCTTAAAAGAAAATATATTTACATGTTTTGGTACACCTAGGGCCATAATTAGTGATGGGGATAAACACTTTTGCAATAGGGTGTTTGAGAAATAAAGAAATATGTTGTTACAACAAAATTGATACTCGTTATCATCCTCAAACTAGTGGATATGTAGAAGTGACTAATAGAGAAATAAAGCATATTTTAGAAAAGATAGCCAATCTAAATAGGAAAGATTAGTTTTTGAGGCTTAATGATGCTTTATGGGCCTATCATATTACGTTTAAGACTCGTATAAGAATGTCACTGTATTGCTTAGTCTATGGAAAGGCTTGCCAACTATCAATAGAATCAAAGCATAGAGCATATTCACAATCAAAATGCTCAATTATGACTTATATACTACTGGAATCCATAGAGAACTCCAATTCAATGAATTGGATAATTAGCAAAGGATGCATATGAGTTAGCCAAGTTATACAAAGACCACATGAAGAATAATCATGCTAGATATTTCTTAGGAAAGTCCACACTTGGATAGAAGGTCCTTTTGTACGATTCTAGAAAACATCTATTTCTAGGAAAACATAGATCTTGATGGATTGGATCCTATATAGTACGTATTGTATATCCTTATGGGGCCATCGAGATAGAAAAGGATGGAGAGATCTTCAAAGTGAGTGGACAAAGGTTGAAATGCTTCCTAGAGTTGATAGACCTTGAGGTGGACGAAACATTACTTAATGAACCAGTGTATTTGGACCCACTTGAGCATGGCCCATAACACCTACATCCATCACATGATCTACATTCATCATTATCATTGTATAGCATGTGTAGCTAAAGATGTTAAAGTTGGCACTTACTGAGAGGAAACCCAGGGTTTTTAGAGTCTCATGGTTCTGCATCACTCATTCATCATGTGTCCTATATTTCAAAACATTGGGGACAATGTTTAGTTTAGGTTGGGGAGTGAAGACATGTATGAGATGTCTAGTTTTCTTCATTTATTATTATTTTTTATTTTTCTAAGTTTTCAAAGGTTTTAAGGTCAAGTTCCTTTACTATGATGAGAATTGGATTATCATAACCTTAATATTTCTTCTAATTTAACTTCTTAATAGAAATGTATGTGGTTAATTCCACATCTTATTCATGTCTTGAAGTGTTTTATGAATGTTAAATCACAAAAAACACTTACACACAGTGTATAAGCCTAGACTAATAAATAATTATGAATTAGAGACCCTGAGCAAATCAGTGGAGATCTATATACCCAAGTGAGTTTTATAGACTATCATCTTTCTAATGGTTATATATATATATGTGTGTGTGTGTTTATATTTTTTTCAGTGTGCATAAATTTGAAAGATCCTATTATCTTTGTTCTGGTCAATTGCCAAAAATCAATTAGTGATATTAACTTTATTTCTTGAACATTTATTGAATCTGATAGGCTTTTAGGAAACTTAGAAAATGATATAGGCCATCCTTGTTATAACCCAAATACATAAAGCCTATCTAGTACACTATACCACTAGTTAAACCCTTTGAGCCTCTTAGTAAGACTATTCTTTAAAACTCCAATTACGTTGACCCTAAAACCTAATTAAAATATTCGTTTCCTATCTTTCAAAAATGTGCAAAGGTGGTAGAAAATGTAGAAACAAAAGTAAAAGAGGTGAAAAATATCAAGGTGCTTACAAAGAAAAAGCTTTCCTCAAAGAAAAAAAGAAAAGAAATACAAAGAAGACCAGGAAAAGTGAGAATCATATTGGAAAAAGAAAAGGAAAGAAAAGTTGAGGAAAGAGAAAGGAATAATAGTAGAGCTATTTACTTCAAGTATGTTCGAAAGTGAAGTTGTACAAAAAAGTATTGATAAAAGGCCTCTATTCGGATGTAAACTTTGAATCCTTGTATCCCTCTTTTCAGAATTTGTCCTAAGCCTAAGTTTCATCCTATTTAAAGACCCATTGATCATAAGGTGGAGGATAGCCTTGATGAGGATATAAATAGGAAGAAATAAATGTGAACTATTTCTACTACTCTTGGTAATGACATCTATTCTAAGAGATTATATTTATTTGCCTCATTTGTAAGTAAAAGTTATGTGAACCATTAGCATCTTTGGTGTCAATCACATAGTGAGAGAATTTTGTTTAGCCCCATTTCTCTGAGAGCTTTATTTTTAATGTGTACTAGTGAGAATTTGAGGTCAAGACATCTTTCCAATGGAGTATAAGCATATCTATTTAGAGCCCAGATTCATGTAGTCTGTACACACACTGCACTCCAAGATATAACTATAATAGAATGGCTTTGGTATGTGGGTAATTTGAAGAAATTCTCATTCATCTTTATTAATTTGTTAAAGTAGAATGATAATGGATGATGATTCTTAGAGATAAAATAAAGAACCTAGCCTCATGGAATTCTATGAGTGTATTAACTGTAAACCCTTATGGGGCTTAACTCATACAATAGGGATAGCCTAGGAGTTTAACGGCCTGTTGCATATGCTAACTGCAATAGTAAGTACCTATAAAAATGACAACCATTGTTATTTTCATAATTTTTGCATGTTTTTCTTGGAACTATCAAAATACTTGTAGGGGGTTGATAAGTGTTCAATTTTGCATATAAAGTACCCAATTAGTAGTCATTGTGCTATAAATTATAGGCATTATCCTCATTTTTTTCTAAAAATTTATAACATAAGCATTTTTTACCAAATAATTCAAAAGTTTCATATTTTGTAGGTTCAAAAGCAAATCCAAGTATGTGATTTTCATAATTTTCTAGGATCAAATTATGATTTTTACTCTTTTTGTAGGAAGTGAGAAGATGATCCAATGGCCTATATTGCACTTCTCAGAGTATTTCACAGGTCAAGCAAAGGTAATTAAAATGATCCATGTAAAATGTCATGCATTCCCATCACTTCACATGATAATTTGACCCCTACATGAGGTTTTGCTAGTCCAATTAGGGAATCTAAGGAAGCCATGTTACTCAAGCCTTTAAGCCAAGCATTAACATCACTTAAGCCACCATGGAATGAGCCATCAAAGTGAGCCATCAAGCCATTGATGAATGCCACATGGAGTCAAACTATTAGGGCACAATTTCAAGAAACTTTCTTATAGAGAGAATTGTAAAAGGTAAGATTATCATGCATTAAGGGACCCATTAAGAGAGAAAACCTGACTTTCCTAGTCCATTTTCTTCCTTTTTCTCCAATGCATCCTAGGATTCCATGATTTTATCTTAGAGAGGTAGCCAGCTTCCTTGAAGATGATGCCTCCCCCCTTATTATGTTTAATTCAAGTGGTTCCTACTTAGGAAACCCCTAAACATCTTCATCCAACACATCTCAAAATCTTAGATCTCTTTCCATTTTTCCTACCTTTCTCCATCACCATGGATCTCTTTTTTCTATCATCCAATCACCATCCAATTAAGGGGGAGTGGAATTCCACCCACCACCCTAAGAAAAGGACACCTCCCCTTCTAAAATAGGAAACCAGCCATCTCACTTGCTTACATCACTTATTAATATCATCTTCCACTTAACTTTGCTCCTTCACTCTCTACCTAACTTTTCTAATTGATTTCCTAGATCTAGATTCACTTCCCTTTTCTAAAATGTGTCTCATTCAATGTGGAAACAATTCATCTATAAATACACATTGATTCCACAATTTCCCAAGTAGAGGTTTGGGGAGACAACCTTCAAACATAGCAATCTTCTTTGGTGTTCTTTGGAACTGGACTTTGGATTTATTTGGTGATTTTATTCCTTTAGATTTATAGTTATTTCTCTTGCTAATTGCTCTCCAATTCAGGTTGGTAGTTTGCTCTTATTGTTTTAGATTCATTGTCTTAGTTTCCCATTGTTTTGCTTTCTAGTTCTATACTCATCTTTCCACTTAACTTTCCCTCTTTTATTTACTTCACTTTCATTAGTTTTTCTTGCTCATTTTCTGAAAATTTAAGTTATTTCTTATCTAGTAGTGATAGCTAAGAGAAGAAATAGCTTGCAACCTTGATTTCACCCATAGGAATTTCAAGTTTTTCTCCTTCAATTCCACTTAGTTTTATGCTTTTTTTCCATAGTTAATTGGTCATCCAATCCATCTTCTCTCTTGAAATCATTTTATTTGCATGTCATCATACTTTAGATTCAAATCTTGATATTGAGTTTTTGTTGTAGTTTAGATAAAGTTTGTTCCTTAGAATTGTATTCAATTTATAGGTTCAATTACATGTAATATGTGCATAGTCTTTTGTGTATTTTGGAATTGGTTTAATGAAATTCTTCGAGGATTCTTGTTATGAAATGTTTCTATTATCAAAGCACTTTAGATCTATGCTATTATAGTGCATTAAATTTATTATTTTAGCTACTTGGTATGCTTGATTTAAGTTGATGTTCTTAAGTACTTGAAATCTAAAAAATTTCTCCTTAAGGCTATACAAAGTCATTGGTATTTATTCCAACATCATTGGCTAGGATGTATGGAATGAATTTTTACAGTGCCTCTTGCCTCTTGAATTTGAGCTACATGCAAAACATGGGTTTGATCAAATTAACTATAACATTCGATTGTGCTTAATTAACTTACATTACATCAAATGTATATGCAAAGACTACTAAAGGTAGAAAGGTGCATAGTATCAATTATATGCAACACCACATTATAAGTTGGGCTACGCTAGGTCCAAATAACAAGAAGTAAGCATTTGAAAGAGTTCATATCTTTTTAATTATATATACACAGTTATATTTCATTACCTAACTTTAGATTCCCTCCTCATAGCAAACAAAATCTAGGACTACAAATCCCATTAATTGTGCCATCCTATAAAGGGCAGCCTCAATGCACGAAACTCCAGCCTATGCGGGGTCTGGGGAAGGGGCAGACCACAAGAGCCTATAGTAGGTAGCCTTACCTTGCATTTTGCAAGAAGCTGATTCCATGCCTTGAACCCGTGACCTCAAGGTCACATGATGACAACTTTTTCCGTTGAGCCAATGCTCCCCTTCTATCATTATATGGTAATTGTAAGTCAAAAATAGTGGTTTGTGGCTTTAAAGGAGAGAGGCACCATGTTTTATAGCCAAGAAGCAAACACATTTTGGGTGAAAAACCCATCAAAACATGAATTAGTTTAGACAACCATAGGCTAGCATAGGATGATTCCCTCTAGCCATATGGATTAACACAAGATAGCTCAACTCATATGTTAAAAGCTCATAATATTCCTAAAGGGCCGAGGACTCCTAGGAAGAACTAGTTAAAATGGGAGCCCCAATTGACAGACCCACGTAGGCTAGGAAACAATTGGATGGCAGGATGTATTGAGAATGTGAAGCCAGCCTAGTTAGGGTAGCCCAATGGTCGATAATGGAAAATCACATGAGAGCCCCATTTCAAGTAGGACTCCTCTATAGAAGAAAAAAAAAAAAAACTACCTGGAGTTTGAGTCTTTGACAAGGTCCTTTAAGAAGAGTCTAATTTACCAAATAAAATAGGGCAGAACAAAGAGAGAAACATTCATAGAAAAAGATAAAAAACAAAGAGCTTTTGACTCTAGTCCTACAGAAGGGCTGAAAACCCTTTGAAAAGAGATGCTACTGATTTGGGTACCAAAGGATGGAATTTTTACACAAAATTTTAATCACATATAGTAGAATTGATATTAATAATTCATTTAAAATTTAATGATATCAAAACCATATTTGATCTAGTGAAAGGTCAAAAAATTATAAGCTTTTTGAAGATCTCCTGACATAATTTTCTGTAAACAACCCCTTTTGAGATATTTGAGTGTTAGAAGAAATCTAGGATTTTGATTGAACCAAATTTAATATGGATGCAAAGGTTGTTAAATAAGGAAAAACTTAACAAAAATTGATCAAGAAAATTAGATCTTTAAATCACTTGATAATTAGCATGAAAATGGACTGTTCATTGATTCATGACAGTAGACAACTTGAGTACTCAACAGTAAAGTTTGGCAGATCCTTTCTCTTAATGAATCTAATCACTAAAATTATTGGTTATATTACTTTATAAACCTAGTTTATAATATAACTAAAGATGTTCACAATTAGCTAGCAAACCTAGAACCAGCCAACAGTTAGCATAATAGCAAGCTATTTAAGGACAAGTAAACTAGGTGGATTGTTTAGGGCATGATATACCTTTAATATCTAAATAGAGGTTAGAATATGTGACTTACAATTTTAAAACACATTAGATGAATTATCTGACACACAAATATAGTAGACAATTGCATGATAGGAAATCTGAACCTTAAACATTAATTAGACTATAAGTACTAATGACGGATTACTTGACGATAACGGTGACTATAGAATCTACCACTTAGATGATCAAACTTGCAAAAGTAATATATTCATGAGTGAGATCTATTACCCTAGCATATAGAAAACATACGTGAACATCCTAATCTAACCTTATAATGTGTGTGTTATACACTGAGAATCCATCTATGACATGGTATATGTTAATCACCAGTTTGATTAGATGCTTCATGAAGTTTAGGCTAATGGCTTGAAATTATGAATACTTGAATCCTACGGTTCTATGGATGATGATTGACATGATGTGTATGAGTATCTTAAATGTGCACATGAGGTTGGATATTCTATTGGCTTGATTCACTTTACTCTATGTTGTGAGATGATATGGTTATGGTCAAGCTCATATTGTGATGATATTGATATGTGGACCCAGAATGGGTGACTCATATGATATGGCATGAAGGTGTTGAATTATTTGATGGCTAGAGTTTGTAGTGAGAGTGTTGTGATACCTTAGGGAACTAGGTTCAGATTAACCCCTGAACTAAAAACAGGATACATGCTGAGAGTAAATCCTTTGGTTTGGGAAGTATGTGTCATTGGTGAACTGCTTCCTGCATGATCTACCTCTCCATGAGTGTTGGTGTCCATTGGTATCCATGGACAAGCAGAGATGGGTGATGTTTCCCACTACGTGCATAGTTTCCTGTGTTTTTGAACATGTGAGAGACATGTCGATCATCCTTGAGGATTAGACCATTACCTATGAGGCTTGTAGTAGGACGTTCCACATGGATCTATGATCTATTAGTTATGCTGCATGTGAGCTTAACTGATATTACAATTCCCTCATGAAATATTAATTGTGATCAGTTATATGATACATGCCTTGAATGTTACGTTTGACAATTGTTCCATATATGAAATTGACCTAAATATGCAATACGAATGATGAGGTCTTCAAAACCTGGTTATAGAAATTTTACCACTGAGTATTTATACTCACCCCTACAAGATTTTTTAAACATGGTTCCTAGAGTTGTGCATAGTTTGGACAAGACAAGTGTCACAAAGAATTAGAGATGTTAGAAAGACATACGAAGGAGGTACTTTAAAGTTTTATTAGTTGAACTTGGATATTGAACTTTTATTTCATTTCACTACTAATACATATTATGGAGCTACTCTAAAGTTTTATTAGTTGAACTTTTATTTCATTTCACTACTAATGGGCATTTGCTAACTTTAATTTATTATGTTTCAAAGTTTTATGGACTTTTTAATTGATTGTGGTTGTGGGTCATATATGTGCTCTTATTATATCAGTTACTTTGATCATATGAGAAGTTCTAGTTAGGGACGCTCGAATTTGAAGAAGTGGTTTTGAAAGACAATGCACATGATGATTTTATCTTTTCACAATTGTTTTTTTACTTAAATTTCCAAGCATACACAAATGTCTTCAAAAGAAATTTAAAAGAAAACTATTTCAAAAAACTTGGTCGTTATTGTGGTTGGTATCAAAGCATGGTTTAAACTATTCACAACCAAGCAATTATTGCCATAAAACATAAAAAATGAGTCTAAAATGTTTTTAATTCTCTAAATAGAATAAATATGCAACTTATTAGGATTTTCTATAGATGAATTTATACAAATGCCATCTAAGAGAGCTAGAGTTGATCCTCAGTTGCCCATTGAAGAGCCAACCACTCTAGAGGAACAACTTGCCCTTGCATAGGAGCAATGAGCCCCAGTTGAGGAACCAAAGAATGAAGAAATCTAGGGTGCTCTTGTTGATGTTGTAGTGGATCTTCTTCTTAAGAGGGTGAGGCATATGCTGGAGGCTCGTGGGCAAAGAGAGGAGGTAGGAAAAGGAGGTGCACCCACAAAAGATGTAAGAGAAGACACATTATTTGAATGATTTAAGAAGATGGCCCCCAATTTAATGGAGGAAAAAGAGGTTGAAGCTACTGATACATTGAATTATGAGGTAGAAAACATTTTTGAAAACAATGAGGATACCTAATAATAGGCAAGTTGTAGTAGCTACTTTCGTTATGATAGGTGAGGGCAGCTCATTGGTGGCCTATGACAAAGCAAACACATTTTGAGAATGGTGAATAGATTTTCTAGATAGATTTTAAGTATGTCTTTGCTAATAAGTATTTAACTAAACATGTGAAGAAGAAGGAGCTAGAATATTTTTATTTAGTTCAGGACAGAATGTCTATGGAGTAGTATGGGACTAAATTTGTGAAGCTACGGAGGTTTGCTCCAAAAATTTTCCCTACAAATAAGAGAGTAGGTCAGAAGTTGGTGTGATGACTAAAGTATAGACAACAAAATAGGATGGTGACCTTCTAGCTAAACACTAGCTTCCATACTCAAGTGGGGGCATCAAGAATTTTAGAAGGAATGTGGAAGAATGTAGAACAAAAGCAAGCATGTAAGGGCAAAAAGTTGGTTGGAATGACACAATTTGCCAAGCCTCAAGGCCAACATTCAAAAAATCCCATAGACAAGATGATGATCATGCACAGTACAAGCACTATAAGGGATATCATCTAGGAGAGTCTTGCAAACATCAAGAGTGTCATTGCTTTAGATGCATTGAGGATGGACATTTTATCCGCAATTATTCCAAACATAAGAAGGACTAGCAACCCCATTCAGAGTTAGTTCTAAGGAGTAAGGAAGGTACTCTTTTTATTTTTCAATGATATAGTAGAGTAGTAATTTATTTTAGTTACATTCTTATCCTGTATGTCATGTATGAATTGCACAACGCAAGATAGGACTAAGGTCTTTAATTAGCACAATAATAAAAATAGAGATAGTGAATAGCAAGAAATACCATGATGGTGATAGAAATTGTGGAATGATGTTGACCCATTGGTAGGTTAGAACTAAGAATTAGAGAGTACAGTGGATATAAAATAGGAGTATCTTGAATTATTCACCAATTCATCCTAAAATTTCAAGGACAATTTTTATAAGGTGGGTTGAATGTAACATCCGAAATTTTTACAATAATAAGTATATTTAAATTCCATGGTTATGTATGTGAATATAAGATGTTTACATGATAACTATAAGTAAAAAAAAGTGGGTCACAGCTACAAAAGAGAGAACCCTCATGTTTTATAGCAAAGTAGAAGATACATTTTCGGTTAGACAACCATTAAAACATGAAATAATGGAGCACAATTGGTTTAGACAACTTTTAGGTTAGCATAGGATGATTCCCTCTAATCATATGGGAGAACACATTATGGCCCAAGCCCATATGTTAAGTGCTCATAAGAGTCCTAATGGGACTAGGACTCCTAGGATGAACCATTTAAAATGGGCCAAGATGCATAATTGGGAGCCCAAATTAGGAAACCCAATTAGGCTATGAAACAAGTGGATACTAGGACATATGTTCCATGAGAAGCTAGCCTAATTAGGACAATTTAGTAGGCCATAATGGAAAATCATGTGAGAGTCCCATTTCAAGGATTCCTCTATAAAAGAATAAAAAAACTAGTTCGAGTTTGATTCTTTGTCTAGGTAGTTTGAACCTGGATACCTAATGAAGAATGTAGAGGTTTAGTATTTTGAGAAGATTCTACTTTACTTAGTAAATTAGAAAATGACAAAGAGAGAAACGCATATAGAAAAAGATAAAAAAATTAGAGTGCTTTGGACTTCAGTTATGTAAAAACTTGAAAACCTACTGAAAAGAGATGCTACTGGTTCAAGTACTAAATGATTGAATTTTTCTAGGAAATTTTAAAAATTTTGTTAGACTTGAAATGAATAGTTATTTCAAAATTTGGTGCAATTATGACCATCTTTGGTCTAGTGAAAGGGAGAAAAATAATAAGATTTCTATAGATTGTCTAACGCAATTTTTTTGCAAACAATGCCTTTTCAGAAACTTGAGTGTTAAATACAATCTAGGCCTCTGATTTGACCAAATTTCATATGGATGCAAAGCTTATCCAATAAGGAACAACTTAGAAATAATTTATTATGAAAATTAGATCTTTAGATCACTAGATAATTAGAGTTTTGATGGACTGTTCTTCGATTCATGATAGTAGACAACATAAGTACTCAATTATAAAGTTTAGTTTCTTAATGAGTCTAATCAGTAAATTTATTGGTCAAATGAATTTATATACCAAGGTTATAATAGAACCAATGATGTTTCACAATTAGTTGACATGGAACTAGTCAACACTTAGCATAGTAGCAATCATTTTAAGGACAAGTAAACTAGGTGGCCTATTTATGGATTGATATACATGTAATATCTGAAAAGATATTAGACTATATGATTTACAATTATAAAAAGACATCAGTTGAAATATTAGACACATAAATATAGCAGACCTAGTATGGTAGGAAATCTAAACTTTAAACTTAACTAGACTATAAGTACTAATGATACAATACACAATGATAATGGTTTAAGATTGTGAATATTTGACTCTTGTGGTTCTATCGATGATGATTGATATGACGTGTATGAGTATCTTAAATGTGCTTGTGACATTGGATATTTTATTGGCTTGATTTGCCTTTATGCTATGTTGTGAGATGATATGTTTATGATCATGCTTACATTGTGATCATATTAATATGCACACCAGAAATGGTTATCATATGATATGGAATTAAGATGTAGAATTATTTGATGACTAGAGTTAGTCATGAGTGAGTTGTGATACCCTAGGGCACTATGTTAAGAGGGTTTTAGCTTGGCCCCTATGCTCATCATGGGATAGACAACTGGAAACCTCATTTTTAGGAAATTCTCCCAAGGGAGTTCACTCCCATTCCATCCTCAATATAACCATTTAGACTACTATCCAACCTCAAGTATGCATATCTAGGAGGCCACTCTCCCACTACCTTTTAACAATGTATGTTGACTATCTCCAAGTTATGGTAGAGCACTTTTCAAAGTTTATCATGAATAACTTCTACATTTTTGAGGTTTCTTTTGATTTATGCATTACAAATTTTAAAAAAGTCTTCAACCATTGTGAGGAGGACCATTTGGTTCTAAACTCGGTGAAGCACCACTACATTTTCATTTGGGACATAGGAATTGAGTTGGCCCATCCCTCTGTAATATTTTTGTACCCTAGTTTTTTAAAACTTGCTTTTCCTTTATCACCCATTCTTTATTTCTCAGTGTTGTTTCATCATCCTACTTTTCAAACATTGAGGACAATACTTCCCTTAGGTTGGGAGCATAGAATTCTAACAAATTCTAGTATTTTTATTATTGGTATTTTTATAGTTGTTTCTTTTCACAAAAAGAAAAAAAGAAATTTTGAAATTTTTTGAATTCCAAGGTCAATTTCTATAAAAAGATGAGAATTGGATTTTCTAAAGTTTGGTGCTTCCTCATTTGTTTAGCTAATTGATAGAATAATACATGATTTATTCCTACTTTTACTCATTTTCTAAAGTGTTTCATGACAAATAATCTCAGACACTCTTATGCACATAGTCACATGCACTTAGTTTAGACTAATAAGTGGTTATAACTTTGAAACCTTAAAGAAAGCTAGTGGATACCTATAAACCATGTGATAAGTTGAGCTATTCATTTTATTTGAGGGTTATGCATGAAATTCCAAAATTTTATTTAGTGTGCTAAAATTTGAGTTAATCATAGTGTTCTTCGATTTGATCAATTACCAGGAGTAATTATTGAGTATTACCCTTAATCTTCTAGAAGTTGTTGAAACTAATAGAAATATTAAACCCAAAAAATGATTTAGGCCATCCCTATTGAAACCAAGAACCACAAAGCCTAAGCAATGCTACCATTAGTTAACCTTCTTGAGGCTTTTATATAAGCCTTTTTTCTTGTGAATCCAATTAGCTACACCCACTAACCAAATATTAAATATACATTACCAATTTTCCTCAAAAATAAGTTAGAGATAATTGATGTACCTTTAAATTGAAATTTAAGAAAGGAAGTGAATATTGAGAAAAAAATGCTTCAAAGTGATCTGAAGAAATTCAAAAGATGCAAAAGAAAGAAGAAAAATAGAGCCACTAAAAATAATGTCCATTTCAATACAACGAAGAAGAATTATCGACCTTTAGTAGAAGACCTCTGCTTACTTTTAAAGACTATGAATACCCTATTTTGTAGTTTTCATGACCCTATCCTAAACCTATGTTTTGTCCTAGATAAAGACTTATTAATCTGAGGTTGTATATGGTCTTGATGGGGATATACACAAGTAGAAATGAGGCTTTAATGCTCCTTAACTTTCTCTGAGTAATGACATCATTGTCTGTAGGGATCAAAATAATTCCTTATTACCTTCATTCTTTCAAAAATCATGTGAGCTATTAGAATTTCAAAAACTTTGCTCACATAATTGAAAGATACTTGTGACTCTTTTTTTTAGAGTTTTCTTTCTGACTGTATATTTAGCTCTAAGAATTAAGGTCAAAATGTATTTCTAACCAAATTGTCAGTCATAATCTACTTAGAAGTCATGGGCTATTTTATATGTTGACTATGCACACACTACACTTTGAGATACAAGTTCAAATGAAATATCTTTAGCATATTAGTAGGGTTGTGAGCATTTTATCTATTTTTATTAGCTTGCTATATTTATTAAAGCCTAATAGATGAGAATTCTTTGAGATAAATTTAGGAATTGACCTCTTTTCAAATTTTAGGGGTAAATTCATTGGAGACTTCACAGGGCTTAACTATTTCACTAGGGATAACCTAGGGGTTCAATGGTTTGTTGCATATGCTAAATGCACCCTTGAGTAGCTACATTAATGGAAAATTTTAAATGGTTTTTGTATACTTTGCTTAAGACTAGCAAAATGCTGATTGAGTGTGCTAAGTGGTCAATATTGTACTCACAAACCCTAAGTTTTCAATATTTGAGTGCATTAGATTGATCAATTTTACAATCATATGATGGATTTGCACTAAAACCATAATCTGTGAATTTTTAGGGTTGTATCACCATTGAAGCTAATTATGTTTTAACCCATTGGTAAAATAGTATTAATTAGAATTTTTCTATGTTTTATAGGTTCTATGTTAAAATCTAAGAGGAGAGATTAAGTTGATCAACATTTTATCTTGCCGATTAAGCATAAATCTAAAATGGACATCAGATCAATCTAATTTTGATGAACCAAATTATTTAAAGAAGTAAATGCCCAACTCTTTAAGGATCATTCCATCAATTTCACTACCAAGCTCATGCAAGCCCAGATCACTGATCATACATGGGTCCCATTCAATCCATTCTTACACAAATCAAGGGAACACAAGGTTGGAAATGTATAAAATGGAAGAATATGTAGCATATGGATGCTAAGGGAGTGTATGGCATGAGATGAGATGATAGGGATCTCACATAAAGGGTTTCTAAAGTGGAGATCAAGTTGCAAATAAGTAATTGGATTGTTGGAAGAAGTGTGGAGATCTTAATGATGACACTATATTGCAACCACGTGTCACAAGTAGAGTTGATAACTAGAAGCAAGCTATTTCTTAACTTGTTGTAAATAAGATGGAGCTACTAATGCTATGGAGAGAAAGCACCTAGACCCATTCCACTTTCATCAATGGATGGTGTGATTGGAGGATAGAGTCAATTGTAGATAAATAGAGGGCTCAAGAAGATAGGCAGTAGTTACTAACACTAGCTACTCCTCTCTCTATATAAGGGGAAGAAGAGAGTGAAGAAGAAGGTGAAGAAGAAAGGGAGGAGAGAGAGGAGCAAGGAGAGAGGGGAGCAAGAAAGGAGAGGACAAGAAAACATTTACTCTCTTTTTGATCCATTAGGTAGTAATCCATTATTTTTACTAATTTCTTATAATATATTCTCTTTAAGAGCTTGAAGTGAAGGAAAGAAGTGTTCATTGCGAGTCTCTCTTTCTCTCTCTCTTTCATTTGCTTTGAAATTCCATACAAGAATTGCTTACTGGTTTGCTCCACCCATTGTTACTATCATTCTAGCTTCCAAATGCATGAATGGCAGTGAGTAAGAGATTAAATTTGGTAAAGGAAAAGCTTAAAACTAGTTTTTTAGCCTCCCCTGAAAGGATTAACATTGGGAGAGAGTATGACAGCATGGTAAAAACTAAGTTTCCCACCCTATTTCACTACTGCTATCCATATAGGTGTGTAGCAATAGAGCCTTGGATTTCTCCCTTGTGTTTTTATTTTAGTGTTGATCAACAATCCAAGCCATTGATAATGCTCTCATCTCACCCATGAAGAAGCAAAGTGAATTTTTTCTGAGGAGAACCAAAGTAGAGCAATATATTTTCACCTTTGTTGTTATAGGAAAAGGAGAGCTACTTGTTTTCAATTTTTTTTCATTTTATGAATAATTTTTTGATAATCTAAGGCATCAAAAATGTTCACCTAACCTTAGGAAGAAATTTCCATTGATTTCTAGGAATTTTATTGAGTTTTGAGTGAGATTTCACTATGAAAATAGTAACTAGTGTTGTTAGTGGCTATGATGAATCTGTTATATTATTGATCAAACATCCCCATATATATTCATTTTCTCTAAGAGCTAACTATATGAATGATTTACTGATATCTAAATATGTTAGGTATAAAATTTTACTTAAAAATTTAATTTCTAGGTATGTTAGATCATTAGACGAAGTGAGACCAATCATCACGTGCTCACTAGTTTGCACAGACAAATGCATGATGAATTAGCCATCTTTTTGATCCAATATCATCAGATCTGTAGGTTTTATTCAAAATATAAGCACAAGATTGGATTATTTGACATTTTATTATGTTAGATACCAAAATTCAAAGATAAATTCAATCTCTAAGGTGGTTCTCATGGGGAGTATGCAGAATAAATATTCCCACAACACCCAATTGCTAGTGACACTCTCTTTTAATTTATGTAATTTTATGTCTCATCCAATTCTCATTTGATTTTAGTGTATAATATCTTGTTTTGAATATAATTAACAAAGAAATAATTGGCAATCTGATTTGTGGCCAATGGTCACTAGTTTTTGAAGTTAATTTCTAAGTTAAATGCTAGTGATACTCTCCAAAGTCAAAGTCACACTAATTGTAGGTGGGGATTTCTCAATGGATTTTAGTGAGACTTGAGATGGAGGTTCTTGAGTACATTTGAAACATGATAAGTGGAGGACTTGTTGAAAAATATTCTTATACCTTAGATATATTTAATGTTATATATTTCTTTTATCTTTATCACTTTTGTAATTTTTCTTCTTCTCAGTTGTTGTAACAATCAAGTGGGAAAATTGTGAAGGTAGGTACTATTTAGCATTGTTTTTCTTTTTTCTTTTTTCTTGAGTTTTAGATTAGTTAAATTTATTTAAAATTTTATTACTTTAATATATATTTATTTAATTTATGTTAAATAAGAAATTATGTTAGGCTAGTTTATTTTGGCTTAGGATTAGTGATCCTAGCATAACATTAGGGAATACCACTCATTAACTCCTAATATCTTACTTGTCTTTGAAATTTTAATTTGAAAATTTTCTCAATTTGAAAAAGATAGAATTGTCCTCAGTACAATTATTTGATTCAATGTCATCATCTTTTATAAATACTTATAATTAATCCTTAATTCATTATAGTTAGTTTTTACATGGAATAGCTAGGATTTGGTAATCTATCTAATTTCTAATGATTATTAAACTTTGAAGTTAAATTTTTTAAGAAACAACATTTTGAGAAAGTGATCATAGCTTTGATCTACTTCTTGAGTTACAAAGAAGAATAACTAATGGTAGACCCAATGCTAATCTAAGTGATCTCTAATCCTAACTCTCAATCATAGTTAATTCTCTTAAATCAACATTGTGTATTTGATCATTTTATCACATTATCTTGCAATCTTTCCAGTATAAATCCTTTAGGATCATGATAGTAGAATAATTTTGTTGCTTTAAATTTGCACAGAATTGTCCATGTGAATTCGACCCTGCGACACTATAATTGTCTATTTGTGCACTTATAAGGAAACTATCAACATCTATGATTCATTGACTACAATGTTACATTTGATAATTATTTCGTATATGATATTGACCTTGAGATGCCATATGAATGTCAAGGCCTTCAAAACCTAGTACAGGGATTTTACCACTAAGTACTTGTACTGATTCCTATAAAAATTTTCAGGTGAGGTTCCTTGAGTTGTGCATAGTTTGGATGGGACATGTGTCATAGAGAATTAGAGATGTCACAGAGATGTACAATGGAGCTAAATGTTTTATACATTAGTGGAACTTGGATCTTAAAATTTTATTTAATTTCATTTCTAAAAGATATATATTAACTTTAATTTATTATGTGTATAACTTTCAGAGATTTATTAGTTGATTGTGGGTTGTGATAATGAATCCTATATGTACTCTTATTATATAAATTACTTTGATCATATGAGAGGTTTTGATAGGGACACCCAAATTTGAAGAAGTGGTATTCGAAAACAATGTACATGATGCTTTTATCTTTTCACAATTGTTCTAAAAAAAATTCCAAGGGTACCTTGACATTTTCAAAAGAAATTTAAAAGAAAACTATTTCAAAAAACTCTGGCCATCACAATATCTTTAAAGAATTTGTAGAATCACTTATAGAATTGACCATATATTTGTTGATTATGTAAGAAGAGTTGACCTAAGAATCTGTATCTAAAGGGACTTTAAGCAGCATTGTTGCAAATGATGATATCCCATATAGGGCTTTGGACAACCAGGTGGAACACTCTAGCCATGTAAGGGACAAAGGTACGATGTTACTTCTTCCATATACTTTGGTCAAAAGAATCAACATCAACTTGAATTTGATGAGAAGTAGATGTACAAAAAGAAAAAAGTAGAAGTGACCAAGTACCTCAAAAAAGGAGCTATACAAAAAGTTAAAGTAGAATTTAATTGGGGTAGAAGGGTTATAGGTCATGAAAGGTTATAGTTAAGAGCCAACTCCAACTACCCATAAACCTTAGCCACATGCTAGGTGCAATTATCCCACTCAAGAAGATCAGGAAGAGCTACCTATGTCCTCTAAACAAGAAAATTACATTAAGGAGCTATATATGAACATACATTTACTTTTCATTGTCTAAATAATTGTCCTACCTCATCCATTCTTATGTATCTGGTATTTTTTATTTACAAATGGTTCCATTCATGCTAGCCTTGATTGACATTGAAAAAATTGTCATTATTGGTACATGGTATAAAATTTAGTTTCCCATTTGATGCAACCATACACTAAGCATGTGGGAATTATTGTAGCCTATTGAGAGGATGTCAATGTCCCATTTGTGATAGAGGCTGACAATACTTATATTGTTGGAGAGGACATTAGATATCATGTCACTTATCAAAATGATATGTCATTTTCCTAAAATCTAAGGTATATATGTTGTCATACCATTGTCTTCAATAATATTTTAGTTACCACAATTTAATTGCTTATTAACTGTATCTAATGTTAATTGGAAGAAGAAGTATGCACCATTGAGGTTGACCTCCTCCTCACCAGCACCCACAATCCTATCTATCATTCAAATACTAATACTTATGTTTATTTTCATGATAAAATTGGATGTCTTTAATGAAAGTTTTTATATTGATTAATAATTTGTACAACTTTACAACATCATTCTAGGGATCAGCTAGAAGTTCTATTCAACACTTCAACACTCCTATTGTGAGGACCCTCTATAAGCTTATTAATGAAGACAAGGTAATCGGTGCTAGATGGATAGAGCTCAAAGTGCTTGGTGTTGAAGGGGCTATAATACCATTCATGAGAGAGCACCTCATAAAAGTTTGCAAATGGGATGAACTGAAACATGTATAGATTATTTCTTATATTAGGTATGCAAATATCTTCTTCAATAAGAATCGTTGACATTACATGTTAAATAGTAATGGCAAGTAATAACTACTTCTTTTTCATAGATGCTTGTACGATGTAATGTAGATATCAGTTGTCAAGGATGTTTACCAATTCTTTAACCATGCTATTATTTCTCGATTGGCAGAACAACAAGCAATGGAGAGGCAAGTCAATCAAATTCTATTAAGGTTGTTTTGTAGCAAGAAGGAGCAAACCTTGATGATTCCTTACAATAACACACAAGTTTTAACTAGTTGTTCTTTCAAATTATGTTCTACACACACATATAATTTTAAGGATTGCAAATTTTAATTCATATGTTTGTATATATAAGTCTCTTTGGATCCTACTGGTTCTCAATGTGCATGGTGAGCATGCATTAAATTTTTATTCATGTTAAGTGCACAATCTTGCCCCACTAGAAGAAGTCATAAGTAGGCAACATGGTGGGCTTACATTAACTTTTTATTCATGTTAAGTGCACATTCTTGCCCCACTACAAGAAGTCATAAGTAGGCAACTTTTAAAAGAAATTTTTGGCATTATAATAGTCTAATAACTAATATATATTTCTTATTTGCAATTAATGCATTTTAATTATAAATTTGAAGTGAATGGAATAAGAGTTGAACTAACTGAGATTATAAACCTACCAAAATTCATTTGGAAGAAGGTCGAGGTAGGAAAACTAGTTAATTGCTCTATATATAAACTGAAGTTATATTTAAACATGATATTTACCAATCCTTTCTGTTTTCTTTGTCATGTAGTGCCTTAGATAGCAATTGATTTGGAAGTGTCGATGCTTTACTATAAGATACATGAGAACCCTAATATGTGATGGGGTTAGGCTCCAATAATTTAGAAAGGTAAGAGACTTTATAGATAGTCATCTCATAGTTTTCCACAACCCTCGTAGTTAGTTACATAAAATAACAATAAAGTATATTGTAGAGTTATAAGTAATAAACTAAATTAAATATGTTATCATGCAGGTAGTAGTGTTGCCTAATTGGGGATGCAACGGTTACTTCTAACTAGATCTAGGAAAATTAAAATGTGAATGAGCTAAGTTCATATTGAAATTCAACTACCACTGATATGTACTTCCACCCACTAACATTTATGTGCATCAATGAAAAATTTTATAATGATTAATACAAAACTTCTTCATTTAAATAGTGAATGTGGATGTATGTTGTATTTTTTCATTTGCTTAATGTATATATATGGTTTGATTACATCAATGAGGGGATAAATGAGCTAATGTTGGAGTGTAGATATAAGATTTTACTTTATAAGAATGTGGGATGCTGGAGTGTGGAAGTAAATGGGTGTCTATGAAAGAAATAAAATAAATTTAACACAAAACATCTATAGATTAGTTAAAATATAGATGCCTAAAAACCTTTCATGTGTTATGCACATAAGTCGTATAGGATCTATTCCAAACCTAAGCAAAGACAAGAGAAACCCTCCTTCATGTGTCACTCACCATGGAATAGAAACTCCGAATCACAAAACTAGAAAATTCAAAACATACTCTCCAACTAGTAGCCAAGGAAAGACATCCAATAGCTCTCCTTTTGTTCCCTTCCAAAATGTCATTCCAGGAGAGAGAGCGAGAGAGAGAGAGAGAGAGAGAGAGAGAGAGAGAGAGAGAGAGAGAGAGAGAGTTCCAATATGTAAAATACATTCCAAACCCTACAAGAGATATGGTTTCTATTATATGTAATCCCCAGGTGGAAAAATGTAGTAGCCTTGAGTGTAGCATTAAAATTACTAGCAAGTGCACGAATCAAAGTAGTGATTGAATATGAGAGAGGTCAATCCCACGAGGAATATCATGAAATTTTCAATTGAATGGTTCTTATTTAAGTTTCTTATCTTATCCAAAGAAAGAGGGCTTTGATTAAACTAGGAAACTAAACAACATGGAATGGGAACATGCTTACAATTAGAAACTATAGCCAAATGAAACTTTCTAAAAATAAATATATACAGTGGAATTAGAAACTTTCCTAACTAACATGCATTCATTAAAAAAAAAAAACTAACGCAAAAATAGAATGAATAAACTTAGGAAACATGAACTTAAAGAAAAAAACTAAAATTGAAACTTTCCTAAACTAGCACATTTTGAAAACTAAAATTACAAACTTATTAAAAATAAAACTTTTTAAAACTAAATAAGGAAACTTATAAACTAAATTAAGACACAAACAACTACATAAGTAATGTCAAACTATGAGTGAGAAGATGGCTAGAATGCATGAATTATAAGATTAATAACATAATATCTAATCAAATCACTAACTAAAATAACTAAAACACTAAGTGGGTTCCTAAGGACTTAAGTGAACTAAGTGTATGGACTGCTAGAAATTATGCTTAAATCACGAAGTGAAAAATTCTAGAAATAAGATATCTATGAAACTTAAATCAAGCAATGCATGGAATGAATCTTAATATATACTTTTCATAGAAGTTTAGAAGTACTTTACTACTGAAATGAAGTAGTAATCAAGCTCTTGAAATAATTTCGTTCATTGACTTGAAGTTACCTCAAAAAGTGGTGCACATCTATATAGAGAACAAGGCTGAAAATTGTACACTTTTTCTTAAGCAAGATCTCAACTTCAAATCAAGAATTAAACATACTTCAATGATCCCAATATAAACTCAGATATCATGCAAGTGAATTCAGGAAAGAAAATCAACGATAAATATAGCTTGAAAGATCAAGAAGATGGAAGAAAATAATAAGCAAAGTGGAACTAGGTCTAAGATAGAAATGAGGAAAAGATGAAGGGGAAACAAGAAGGATCAAAGCTTCTACCTTCTTGGATATCACTGTAAGAGAAAATATAACTTAGATGTTGAAGAACTAAGCAAGATAAATAAAAGAGATAAATGCAATGATCAAGGAAAGACTAGATAAGTTCTATGTGTATGGAAATAAAGCAAAGAACCAAAGAAGTAAGTGACAAAGAAAAGTAACAAAGCAAGGTAATGAAGTAAGGAACAAAATACCAACCTGGAATTAAAGTGCAAGAATAAAGGAGAAGACCTTAATGAGTAATGCTTGAAACACCAAAGATATGTGGCCAATGGAAGGAGGCATGGAAAACCTATGGTGTGGGTTGTATGAGGCTTGGAACTTATGTGGTGTTTTTATAGATGTTTTGTACTTCTAAAAGAGATCTAAGGGAGAAGGAAGGAAAGGGTAGAATCTAGGAAAGTTAAGATATTAGAGTGGAAGGTGAGGTGGCTGAATGGAAATAGGAAAGGGGGTAGATGTCTAAGGCAACAAAAGAAGAAACCATGTGGAGGCAATGTGGGAGGCGCTTATTTTTTAGTAAAGTGGCATTTCCACCTTGCTTCCATGTGGAAGTAGGTAAGAAAGAAAAATTAAATAAGGTATAAAGGATAAATGAAGAGGAAAGATGGAGGAAAAAGATAGGAAAGAGGAAAGGATAAGAAGTGGAGTTTGTAGGTCAATGGCTAGAATTAGAAGGGGAAGTGCCAGTTTTTCAAGAAAGTAGTGTTAAATTCCTTCCCTTCTAATTAGGTGATATGGTGAGTAGGAAAGAGGGAGAAAAGAAGAAGAAAAGGAAAAAATAAGAAAAGGCTCCTCTCTTGATTGGTCTACCTATGCATGCATATCTTACTATGTTGATTATTACCCAAATTCCTTTCTAATTCTCACATGAATTTCACTAGTTAGCATAGGATAATTGCATCTAAATCTTCCTCCAATAGTATGACTTCAAGTAGCATGGCTCTCATGTGGTTTGGTACCTCACTTTGATGGCTCATTGCTTGACAACTTGAATTTCTATGTCCTTTGGCTTCAATGTTTGAACGACTTAAGTTACTTAGGTTTCTTTCTTTGATTAGGAAACCCCATTCATGTCTCCAATTCTCATGCAAAGGTGATGGAATTACATTAGTTTTTGCATGAGCCCATCTTAATCGCCATTGATGCTTCCATTTGATTCCTTGAACTTCATTTTCTTACCTTAAGATGATCTTGAACCTTGATTCAGCTTCAAAACGTTGAAATTTAGGTCTTTGGCCTTCTTTTGATCTTGATCTTCAAATCTTATCTTCCTTAATCTCAACTATTACATCATCTTCTCAACACCCACAAAAGATTAAAAATACTTTAAATCCTAGAAAATTATGATGATTTAGATAGTTACTCTAGATTAGCTCCTGAACCTGCCAAATATCAAACTTTTGTATTATTAAGTCAGAAATGCTTGTGTTATGAAATTTTTAGAATAATGCTTATAATTTATAATACATGGATTGCTAATTGGGTACTTTTTATACAAAATTGAACACTTATTAGCTTGCTTCCTTTAATTCACTTGTTTCTTAGTTCTAAAAGATGTCCTTTCATTATTAATGAAGTGTTAGGATTCTCTTTCTATAATGGATATCCTTTCCAAAACATAAGTCGAAGTCTCCAAGTGGGAAACATCATTTGTTGTTTCAAAATAACACGTGTTTTTAACTGCTCTAATTCAACAACACATTCTATTTCTCCTCTTTAAAACCATGCTTTTTATTGTGATGTTTTAGTTAACTCACAAGTGCACGAATCATTGTAGTAATTGCACACGAGTTAGGTCAATCGCAAGAGGAATATCGTAATTTTTCTTTAGATGGATCTTTATCTAAACTATTAAACCTAGCCAAAGAAAGTTCTTTTTTACTCTAGACTAAGGATGGAAACTAAAAATGCATGAAATTAGGAACTTTCTAATTAAGCATGGAAACTACTAAAAACTATCCTAACATGCAAACTAAACCTAATGAATGATCAATTGAAATTAAGCATGACCTAATCTAAGAAAGTAAAACATGTAATATATCCTAAAGTGATGCATGATTTAAACATGGAAAGTGCATACAATAAAGTAACCTAAAGTGCAAGAATAAAACATGAAAGTGTGTATAAACTAGGATGCAACCTAAGCTAACATGGAATGCAAGAAATTAATCAATGAATACATCAAAACCTAAATTAAATAATCAAACTAAAGAATTAAGAGCCAACAAATATGCATGAATGCAAAGCTAAGTATGCACGATTCGTTATATGGATTGATATTTGAATTAAAAGTAAGAATGGAAGGCATGGTGCACATGATTATGAACTTCAAAAGCATGTAATAAGATGCAAACTAACCTAGATAAGATGAATGAATGGAATGGATGAAAACAAAACAAATCAACCTAAAAATCTAATGGTTCACACATTAAGATCATGCGCATGACCCATGGGTTGCGCATATGAATCTTGAATGTGATTCATTTGATATTCAAATGAAAATAAACTTAAAATTAAGCACATGAAATCTAAACTTGGAAGGACATCATAACAGCCATGAAAAATAAAATTTAATGCAAATAAAACTGCCATAAACATTGAGCAATTAACATTAAACATATATATTCATTAATGAGTCAAAAAGCTACAAGTGTGCACACCATTCAATGCCCTAGATGAAAATCAAAACTTCATCGTAATCAGTCTTACCCATGTTCTAATCTAAAGCATGCAAGTAACCCAATAGAGTTCTAAGGAAAAACAAGGAGAAAATATGAGAAAGAAAGAATGGAATGGGCAAGGAGATGAACCAAGAAAGGTGACCAAGGAACTTGATCTAATGGCTATACTCCATTGGTTGTCACTACAAAAGAGTTGTAGAGGATCTAAGAAACAAAATAAGATGCAACAATCAAAGGAAACTAAGAACAGAACAAAGGAAACGAAACATGGAATCAAAGAACAAAAAAATCAACAGCACCAAACAAACAAGTAAGGAATCAAGTGACAAATAACCTAACTTTTGAAGGGGGAAAACAACCTAAGAATGAGGTGTGGAATACTAAAGAATATGGGCTACCAAAGGAGAAATTCGTTGGAGCTAGAGAAGAAGGGAAGAGTGAAGACACCTCCTTAGGAGGGGCGTTCTCCCCTTCCCAAAAAATATATTCAATTGGAATGCCTTTGGATACTTTATATTGGTTGGGCCTTCTAAAATAAAACTAGTAGGAGTGGACTGTAGGGTATTAAAAGGTGATAAGATTTGGACATAAAAAAGAGACCCTAAAAAGTTAAAAATTGTGGAACACCTTAATGTTATTCAACGTGGAATGTTGTTTGAGATTAGGAGGTTGATTGAATGGCTAAATTTGTTGTCAAGATGAAATGGAATTTAGAAAGGGATAAAGATGGAGTTAGAAGGGAATTAGGTGGCATGAAAGGATTGAACAACCAACTTAGAAACTTGGGGCAACTAAGGAGGGAATAAGGTGGCAGCAAGGTGGGATGTGCCACCTTTTTAAGAGGGGGCATCTCCCCCTTGTAAAAATCATGGAAGGGTTAGGAAATTGGAAAGAAAGATGGCAAGACAAATGGAAAGAGGAGAGGAGAGAAGAGCAAAGAGATAAGGAGAAAGAAGAGAAATAGAAGGTGGGTAGTTGGCTAGAGTGGGACTTTAGGAATGTGGGAGATGCCTCTTATTTAGGAGAATGTGTCTCTCCCTAAGTAAAAATCATGCGAAGGCTTGGTGATAAGTGTTTAATTTAGCATAAAAGTACCCAATTAGTTATCCACGTGTTATAGCTTATAGGTGTAAATTAGAGTTTTTAGACCAAAATTCTTAACACATGCATTTTTTGACCTAAAGAAGCAAAAGTTTGGTATTTTGTAGGTCCAAAAGCTAATCCAAGGTAAGTATGTGATTAATTATATTTTCTAGGATTTAAT
This sequence comes from Warburgia ugandensis, assembly GCA_035236585.1. Lineage (NCBI taxonomy): Eukaryota > Viridiplantae > Streptophyta > Magnoliopsida > Canellales > Canellaceae > Warburgia > Warburgia ugandensis. Next base: position 53,132,670 of record CP141130.1, read on the forward strand.
TAGCCTTTTGTTACTCTTTTGTAGGAAGTGAAATGAATGCCCAACAACCTATATTGTGCTTCAAAGGTCAAGATCATCATTTGGACTATTAATGGATGCAATTAAAGGAGCTAAAGGTGGCCAAAGTCTGCCCATGAAGTAAGCCATATGATTTCACTACCTTCACATCGGTTGCATGTAAGCCACCTTAGCCATATAAGCCATGGGAGAAGGTGACAAGCTAAGGAATCCAAGCCAAACCATTCAAGCCACTCAAGCCAAAGGATGGAGCCATGCAGCCAAGCTAATGAAGCCTTCAAAGTTAGCCATCAAGATAAGCTAAATAGAAGGCTAGGATTGGATGAAATTCAAGAGAAATATTAATGAGATTTAAGGGATATTTGGAAGATAATCAAGGGAAATCTTAATAGGATAAGATGACATGTGGACCAATAGGATGAGAACGTTCTATTTTTGGTGTTTTTATCACTTTTCTCCACTTTTTCCTCACTTTCCAACTTAGCCCTAATTGGAGGAAACTCATCCTCAGTGCAAGGGTCTAGTAAGACAACTCCCTCTTGCGTTGATAGTCAAGCCATCTGAAGATGCAAAAGAAGTACTATCTCTACTCATCATCTGAACTAAAAGGAATAAGATCTTCTCCTTGCCTTCCATCTCTGAGATTTCTTATGACTCGTCTTACAATAGTAAACATCTTTGATTAGCCCAACCATGGACCATGTGGGTTGAAGCCAAGGGCACCCTACCTAATAGGGCATCATATCCTCCTTGGAATTTTTCTAATACTGAAAAAATGAAAAAAAGTGCACCACAAATTTCAATTTCTATTCTAGAGTTGCATCTTTCTAAAACTTTGTCACTTGATGAAGACTCCATTCTAACCAACCAACTACTCTCCATCTCTTAGGAAACTAATCAAGCAACCATAATTTTCCACCTCACTCTCTCCATTCCTTTCCAATCTCTTTACCTTACCCACTTTCCTATTTTGTAGTGGCTTCCTATGATTTTGGAAGGGCGAGATGCCCCTCCTTAAAAGGTGGCATCTCCCACCTACTCCACCTCTTTAAGGTAGCCACCTTCCCGTCCTCTTTCCTATTTGAAAGCCTTAACCATTCCACTATCCTAGCCATCCAAATTGAGAAATTTTTATCTCCAACACAACTTAGTATGAGGGAACCCTAGAAAATATATGGGAAAAAACAATAAAACTCCACAAAAACCCTAGCAAAAAGGGGAGCATATACCATATGGAAAAGGACAATGCCTACATAGAGGAGAAGGAGATGTCCTCTTTCTAGCTGATCCTTCTCACTCTTTTGCTTTGTTTTTCTTAGATTGCTTTGGCTGATATTCCTTTCCTAAGGTGGGAGGCATCCCGTCAAGTGTTCCACATCTAATTTTTATGCTTTTCAAGGTTTGTCATCTCACTTCTACTCTTGTTTACCTTAATTCCTTGATCCATTCATGCTAGTTCCTTGATACTCAGATCCTGCTCGATTCAAAACCATAATAAACACACGGTTTAATTTAAAGACAATAATAAATCAAGTCAAATGTCCCCAAGTTCCATCCATAATCACCACAATATTTCCATCTAAACTTTAACATCCTACATACAATAATATGAGTCCAATCTATAAAATATCTCCACATCTAAGAGAGTCTCAAAAGTTTAGTCCAAGCAACATACTCTAAGCTATATCTGAATAAGGAAATGAGATGGACGGTCTTCAAGTCTTGTTCCAAATCCCTGCTACTCAACCTGCTTTCCCTTCTTGTTATCAAGTTCCAAATCTGAGGCATTGCAAAACAAGGCAATGCCTCACCAAGCTATGCTTGCGTAGGTAATTACACTCAAATAAATTTTAACAAAATTTACCATATCATTCTCATAAAGAAACATACCTAAAACATGTCAAATAACTGAACGCTCATAATTATAAACTTTCACAAAACAGATATCGAGTTAAATTAGGATGGCATGCAAGGCATGATCAAAATACAAAGGTACATACATCCAAACCATGCTGGTGTATGTTCACAGGATAATATGCATGCAACCATGAATAACAAAACACTGTATCAAAACAATAGGAAAATGCTCCAATATACTTGATCACCTGTGATGTGTACCCATACTAACTTTGGTCCCTCCTGTGCAGCCCGCATCAGCCCCTAGAGTCCCTCACGGCCTAGGCCCGACTTGCCCTGGTTCACTCCAAATACAAAGCCATATGAACATGCACAATAACCATATGGGTTATTGTGCTGTAGTGGCAACCCCATCAGGATCTGAACCATTGCCCCGTCGACACCCAAACGGGAAACTTACTTTGTCCCCATGGGAAGGAACGAACCCGTAGGGGAGACTACCCATGATACCACCACCTACGTACCTAGCCCCGTATCACTCAAGGGCGGTGTCTAATCATCATCATCACAAAGTCAGAGGGTGGGTGGTCAACCCTACAACCCTCCTAGCATAGTACCCACCGGGTGAAAGCACCCGTCATAAATCATCGACAAGATATAAATCATAAAAATCATGTAAAGGTGCTATAAATAATCCCAATAAATACGATCAAAGCCCATGTATACATAGTTATTACTAAATTGAAAAGTCATGCAACACGAAAATAGAGATCTATTTATGAGCATGAGAAGACATAAAACACATGTCTCGAGAGTTTAAAAATTCACTCATGGTTACTAAAATCACGAAGTAATTCAATGAAATCACCTACCTCAATAAATGTAGCGCTCCAATCAAGCATGTGGAAGTATCTCGTTGGGCGCTCTAACATACCTGTTACATTATAAATTCTCCACCGTTTGGCAATTCAATAATGTTTAACCCTCTAATCCCCTAGGGTTATCTCACATTTGAACTATACCATCAAGATCTAAGGTTTGATCATCCATTGATCAGCCTGATTGAAATTATCTTACAACATTCACTGGTTTAACCCTTAAAAAGGAATTTCGATCTAGATTTTCAAGTCAAATCTAGGTCTGCGCTGTCAATACGGTCGCAATGTCTCTTTCAGATCGCGATTTGGACCTCTGTAGCTCCTAAAAATCAAGTTTTTATAAATGGACAAGCCAAAGGACCCCAAAATCCAAAAATCACGTGTCGCACGTGTGCGCATGTGTCGACTTTGTGTGCACGCGTGTGAGAATGCACTACACCCGTGCGTCGTCCTCATGTGCGTGCGTGTACCGCAGGCATGCTCAGGCGTTCGTTGGCGCTCTGCGCACACGTGTACTACTGGCGTGTGCACACATGCATGGGCGTGCGTTGGTGCACTGGGCGCGCATGCACGGGGGCTGGTACTATGCGCGTGGCACTGTGTGTAGTCCGCATGTCATGCTGGTTTGGTGAGCATGATGTCATGTGTGGCGCACGTGGCATCGTGCATTGCACACGTGCCATCTACACGCACGGCGTTTGTGTGGCGCCTACATGGCATGCGATAGGGGTGACGCGTGTCATCGCTAATTGCCACCGCCAGAGAAGACGGCGGACTTCGATCACTACTGACAACGGTCAGACATCCAAATGGTGCAATTTTTACACCGTTTCGCTCAGTTTTTCACGTAGATCCCATTTTTAAGCACCTTTTCAACCAACTCTGTCATTTTCTAATGTTTTTACATGATTTTTGTCATGTCCCTAAAATTTCTCCATCTACTATTTTATGAGTTTTTCGGCATCCCTAGCTATCTGATCACCATGAAAATTCATGGGATTATTCTTCATGTTACCATGCACAAGATGAACGGTTCAGATCATGATCTGGTGCCATTTCATTGGTTTACTTTCACAAGAATAGTAACGCCTACTAGTTCACTGAAAAACGGCAATCCACACCGTTTTCCAGTGTTAAAACAATGAAAACTATAAGAAAGAAAAGGAAATGGTAGAGGGTGGCCTACCGTGGTCAGATCGTCACTGCATGCACCTACTAGGGGAGTTCCACATCATTGCCCTGCATCATGACACGGAACCCAAGATGAATAGTTTGGCCGTACAAAGTGATAGGGCAGGCTTTTATAGCCTCATTATGGGTCCCAAGCCCTGTGGGCCACGTGTATTTACCAATTTACCCCTCTTATTATTATTATTATTTAATTATTTGGGTTATTACATCCTCTCCCCCTTATATAAAATTTCGTCCTCGAAATTTAAATAGATGCATACCTCTAAGAGGCTGCAATAACCCCGCTGGTCACTGATGCTCCGCCTTGACCTGTTGACAGGTCAAGCATCTTGCCACGAACTCACCAATATCCCTCTTCATCCCATTCCACCAAAAGTATCGTCTAAGGTCATGATACATCTTCATACCTTCTGGATGAATAGAATATGGAGACTGGTGCGCCTCTTGGAGCAAGTCGTGCCTCAACTGATCATCTGCAGCTATATCTGACACCCCCATCTGGCCCTCTGGAAAAATCAGCCTTATTGACTATGTCTTGTATCTCAGCATCACTAATTTGTGACCAAAGAATCTTGTCCAGGAACTTAGATCGAGTCGAGAGGTTAGCGATCATCACCCTCGACTTTCTGCTCAAGGCATCAGCTACAACGTTGGCTTTCCCCAAATGGTATTATATGGTAAAATTGAAGTCCTTGAGGTATTCTATCCATCTCCGCTGACTCATGTTCAGATCGCTCTAACTAAAGAAATACTTGAGGCTTTTGTGGTCAGTGTATACCTCAAATTTCTTGCCATATAAATAATGTCTCCAGGACTTTAATGCGAACACCACTGCTGTCAACTCTAAATCATGAGTTGGGTAGTTCACCTTATGCATCTTCAACTGTCTCGACTCATACGCAATAACCCTCTCATGTTGCATTAACACCACTCCTAAACCTATGCCTGATGTGTCACAGAACACCACATAGCCACCTGACCCTAAAGGTAAGGCCAGTACTGGCATAGTAGTCAACCTCTTTAGCTCCTAAAACCTCTTCTCATAAGCATCAATCCAAATGAACATGGTATCCTTCCTAGTTAAGGTGGTCAAAGGCAAAGCGATCCTTGAGAAGCCCTTAATGAATCGTCGATAATAACCAGCCAAACTGAGAAAACTACGAATCTCTATCATGGTCGTAGGCCTCTCCCAATGTAAAACTGCATCCACCTTGGCTAGGTCCACGGCCACACCATCCTTGGATACCACTTGTTCCAAAAACTACACATGTTCTAACCAGAAGTTGCACTTACTAAGCTTCGCATACAAGCAATGACGGCGAAGCGCGTCCAACACAGTGCGAAGATGCTCCTGATGGGCCTCATGACTAGGAGAGTAGATCAGGATATCATCCACAAAGATGATCACGAACCGATGTAAATAAGCCCAAAATACTCTGTTCATCAAGTCCATGAATACTGCAGGTGCATTCATCAAGCCAAAGGGCATTACTACAAACTCATAATGGCCATATTGACTCCTAAATGCAGTCTTAGGAATATCCTCTTCTCTAATCCTCAACTAGTGGTAACCTGATCTCAGGTCAATTTTAGAGAATACCTTTGTCGACTACAACTGATGAAACAAGTCATCAATACGAGGCAAAGGGTACTTATTCTTTACTGTAACACTGTTCAGCAACTGGTAGTCTATGCACAACCTCAAAGACCCATCCTTCTTCTTGACAAAGAGGACTAGTGCTCCCCAAGGAGACCCACTCGGTCTGATGAAACCCTTATCCAGAAGCTCCTGCAATTTTACCTGGAGCTCTCTCAACTCTGCAGGGGCCATCCTGTAGGGCACCTTAGAAATACGTGTTGTTCCTGGCACTAAATCTATAGTGAAATCAATTTCCCTATGTGAGGGTAGTCCTGGCAGCTCGTTTGGAAACACATCGATGAAATCTTGTACCATCTCTATCTCCTCAATCCGTGGCTGCTCACTATCAGTCATCGTGATGCATGCCAAAAACACTCGACAACCTCGAGTGTAGAATCGAGCTACTCTCATGGCTGAGATAACACAAGGACCACTGGCACTCTTCCTGCCCTGGACTACAACCACTGGTCGATCTGATACACAACATTTGATTCGCTTCTTACGGCAGTCTATCGTAACCCAAAATGTCGCTAACCAATCCATCCCCAAGATGATATCATAATCCACCATATTTAACAAGATGAGGTTAGCATCCATTTTAATGGCTAACATCTCCACTGGTACTTGTTCAATGTACTTTGTAGTCTCCACTGTCTCTCCTGTTAGCATCAATACATCTAACTCGAATGCTAACTCATGTGTGCAGAAGTCGAGGCATGATGCAAACGCATATGAAATAAATGAATGTGTAGACCATGAGTTAAAAAGAACTCTAGCATGTCTATCAGCTATTAGGAAAGTACCTTCCACCACCTGGTTCGAGGCCTGTGCCTGCCCCGACGTAATAGCGAAGACACGTCCCTGACTACGTGGCACTATCCCAGTAGTGGTATTTGTCTTCGCTGGCTTATCTCTTTAACCCCTCGGACAATCTCTAAATGCATGCCCTACCTCACCACATCCGTAACATCTAAATGGTTGTCTTGGATGGTACGGTTGTCGCTGCTGATGCTGGTAGAACTGCTGTGGGCCTTGATGCTGATGGCCCTGTCCTAAGCATGCTTGCCCCATATGTCGACCCTTACAACGAGGGCACACTCTCCTACTCTGGTCTCTCCTCTGTCTAGGAGGGTACCGCTGATCTAGACCCCCTTGGGGTTGTGTGGACATGAAGGGTCTCTTGCCCTTAAAAGGCTTACTCATCTCTCTTCTGTTCCGTACGAAGTCTTTCTCGAGCATGGAAGCTACGTCTGTAGCTTGGGTCACCATGGTTGGGCGTGCAATGAGTACCTCATGCCTCAACTGTGGTAGTAGCCCGTCAACAAATCTATCTATAGCCTCCTGGTTTGAGGCAAAAGAGGTAGGAGCAAATCTTCGTAGCCTGGTGAATCGGTTCAGATACTGCGGAACCGTCATACTCCCTTGAGCTAATGTGGAGAATTCCCTCTTCATAGCACGTAGGGCATGAGGGGGAAAGTATTGCTCGTCAAAGATCTTCTGAAAGTCCTCCCATAATAGTGGTGGTGAAGATAGGAGGTGTGTCTGTTGTTGAATCTTCCACCAAAACCCAGCCTCATCAATCAACAAGAAAGTCGCTAATCTCACTTGATCCTCTGAGTGGATCTTCATTCCCTCGAAGGCTTTCTCTACTTGAAATAACCATATTTCTGCTATTGCTAGATCTCCTTCCCCATGGAAGGAGGGTACCATTTTCTGGAACCTCTCGAGTTGTTTTGCTGATGGATCGGGTTGCTTTGAGGATCCTCCCTCTATATCTCCTGGCATAGGAGCTGTCTGTGCCTGGTGGGATGACTGTGCTGAAGTGTCTCCCTATGCTGCTGCTGTCATTGCTGGGCGGGCAGAGTGAATAGCCCGTACTGCCACCTACACCTGCGGTGTCATTTGTTGAGTGAACTGTGGCATAGGCTCCTGAACCACACGGGCCACTATATCAGCCTCCGAATCCCCTTGTTCAGGTGTCGCGACAGGAGTAGCAACTGGTGGAATAGGGGTGGATCTTGTCTTCCGTCGAGGAGCCATCTGCCAATGTTTCAATGTAATATCACGTAAGTAATTCTCCCATCTCTATCTCAATCCAAACACTCCTTTGTTGTAACTCAAATTGGACCCTTAAAGTGGTGATGATGGAATAAACCTATGCTTTAATACCAAACTGTGACACCCTTGGTTTTTCAAAACCTTTTTCCTCATAAATATAAAATAATAATATGTTTCAAGAAAATAAACAGGATCCCTTTAAATTAAAATTTTAAATTATAGAACTTTTAGCGCAGCTTTAAAAGAAATGATTGAAAGCAAAAATCTCGGGGGTCAATCACATTCAAAGCTGTAATCATAAATAATATTAAACCTTGATACTCTGAGCATTCTTGATTCAAAACCACAATAAATACACAGTTTAATTTAAAGACGATAATAAATCAAGTTAAATGTCCCCAGGTTCCATCCATAATCACCACAATATTTCCATCTAAACTTTAACATCCTACATACAATAATATGAGTCCAATCTATAAAATATCTCCACATCTAAGAGAGTCTCAAAAGTCTAGTCCAAGTAACATACTCTAAGCTATATCCGAATAAGGAAATGAGATGGACGGTCTTCAAGTCTTCTTCCAAATCCCCGCTACTCTGCCTGCTTTCCCTTCTTGTTATCAAGTTCCAAATCTAAGGCATTGCAAAACAAGGCAATGCCTCAGCAAGCTATGCTTGTGTAGGTGATTACACTCAAATAAAGTTTAACAAAATTTACCATATCATTCTCATAAAGAAACATACCTAAAACATGTCAAATAACCGAACGCTCATAATTATAAACTTTCACAAAACAAATATCGAGTTAAATTAGGATGGCATGCAAGGCATGATCAAAATACAAAGGTACATACATCCAAACCATGCTGGTGTATGTTCACAGGATAATATGCATGCAATCCTGAATAATAAAACACTGTATCAAAACAATATGAAAATGCTCCAATATACTCGATCACCGGTGATGTGTACCCATACTAACTTTGGTTCCTCCCGTGCAGCCCGCATCAGCCCCTGGAGTCCCTCACGGCCTAGGCCAGCTTGCCCTGGTTCACCCCACATACAAAGCCATATGAACATGCACAATAACCATATGGGTTATTGTACTATAGTGGCAACCCCATCAGGATCTAAACCACTGCCTCGTCGACACCCAAACGGGAGACTTACTCCATCCCCATGGGAAGGAACGGACCCATAGGGGGGACTAGCCATGATACCACCACCTACGTACCTAGCCCCGTATCACTCAAGGGCAGTGTCTAATCATCATCATCACAAAGTCAGAGGGCGAGTGGTCAACCCTACAACCCTCCTAGCATAGTACCCACCGCGTGAAAGCACCCGTCATAAATCATCGACAAGATATAAATCATGTAAAGGCGCTATAAATAATCCCAATAAATACGATCAAAGCCCATGTATACATAGTTATTACTAAATTGAAAATTCATGCAACACGAAAATAGAGGTCTATTTATGAGCATGAGAAGACATAAAACACACATCTCAAGACTTTAAAAATCCACTCATGGTTACTAAAATCACGAAGTAATTGAATGAAATCACCTACTTCAATAAATGTAGTGCTCCAATCAAGCATGTGGAAGTATCACGTTGGGCTCTCTGACATACCTGTTACATTATAAATTCTCCATCATTTGGCAATTCAATGATATTTAACCCTCTAATCCCCTAGGGTTATCTCACACTTGAGGTATACCATCAAGATTTAAGGTCTGATCATCCATTGATCAACTTGATTGAGATTATGTTACAACATTCAGTGGTTTAACTCTTAAAAAGGAATTTAGATCTAGATTTTCAAGTCAAATCTAGGTCTGCACCATCAATACGGTTGCAACGCCTCTTTCGGATAGCGATTTGGACCTCTGTAGCTCCTAAAAATTAAGTTTTTATAAATGGATAAGCCAAAGGACCCCAAAATCCAAAAATCACGCATCGCACGTGTGTGCGCATGTCGACTTCATGCGCGCACATGCTCGGATGTGCTACGCTTGTGTGTGCCGTCTTCGTGCGTGCGTTTAAGCACCTTTTCAACCAACTCTATCATTTTCTAGTGTTTTTACATGATTTTTGTCACGTCCCTAAAATTTCTCCATCTACTATTTTATGAGTTTTTTGGCATCCCTAGCCGTCCGATCACCATGAAAATTCATGGGATTATTCTTCATGTTACCACCACAAGATGAACGGTTCAGATCACGATCTGATGCAGTTTCATTGGTTTACTTTCACAAGAATAGTAACGCCTACTAGTTCACCGGAAACGGCAATCCACACCGTTTTTCTGCATTAAAACAACGAAAACTATAAGAAAGAAAAGGAAATGATAGAGGGTGGCCTACTGTGGTCAAATCGTCACTGCGTGCACCTGCTAGGGGAGTTCCACGTCGTTGCCCTGCATCATCAACACGGAACCCGAGATGAATAGTTTGGCAGTACAAAGAGACATGGCAGGCATTTATAGCCTCATCGTGGGTCCCATGCCCTGTGGGCACGTGTATTTACCAATTTACCCCTCTTATTATTATTATTTAATTATTTGGGTTATTACAGAAACTAAGAGTCAAGGTTGGTTTTACCTTGAAGTGATAGCCAATGGAAGTCATCTTGAACCTAGTTTTTTTCCCTTACCTTTCATTAACTTGAGTTCTCTTTTTAATTTCCTTGAATTCCAGCCTTGTTCTCTTAGCTTTCCTTGAGTTTTGCCTTGTTATTCCATTAGAATTTCGCTTGGATTTCAAGGATGCTTATTCGTGATTGATCATTGGAACAATTGAGAAAGCATTAGCTTGTAGTTGTGGATTCCATTGTAATAGGATTTTAATTTCAGATTTGGATTACATGTATGTGAGCTTTATGTTAATGGATTGATGTAATTCAATAAAGTTTATTGAAGTTTTCAATTCATATTGATGTCTAGAAGGTAATAGTTTACATCCTTGAATGTTTTCTTGCATTAGAGTTGATTAGTTCCATGTTTTACCCTTTCTTTTGAATGAATGATTCAACTACTATGCTGCTGGAATTTCTTTCATGCTTAGCTTTGTTTAATTTCCAGCACCATGCACTTTATGTTCACTTGAATTTTCAAACACCCAATTAGTTATTTAGATTGCTTTGTTAATGTTAAAGTGAGATTGCATGCTTTAGGAATCACAAAGTTGTTGATTAATTGAGATCCAAGTTGTTGCTTTCATTCATGATAGGAAATAGTTTAGTAGTGTTGATCTTAATTAGTTTATTTGCATGTTATCTTTAAAGTGTAGTTGTTAAAGTTTCCTTGTCCATAAGTTTAGGTTCTTTATTTAGAAGATTCAGTGGTTAGGAAATTAGTTGTTTAATGCATGTTTCCTTCGGCTAGTTGTTAATTTCGTGCTTAGGAAAGTTAAGTTAAGAAAGTTGTTAAATTTGCACTTTAGGAATGTTGTTTATATGCATTTTTAGAATGTTCTTAGTTTTGGAAGGTCATCAATTTAGAAAATTTTCAATTAAGAAAGTTTTCTATTTTAGCATGTTTTTGCATAGTTTCCATTTCCATGTTTGATTTCCATACTTATATTAAAAGAAACATTTCTTGAATTTTGGCTAGGTTAGATAGTTTAAATTAGGGACTACTAGCATCACATTAGGTCAACTCCTCATGGGATCAACCTCACTAGCATACTATATAACAAATGATTCATGTGCTTATGAGTTTTAATTAAGATAACAACACTTGGTAGTGAGGTGGAGAGAGAGAAAAGATAGGAAATAATGGGAAAAAGGAAATAGAGGTTGGTTCTTTCCATTGCTCCACATGGATGCTTACCCACTTTGATTTTCACTCAAATATCCCTTAATTATCTTCCTATAAATCCCAATTTTGGTATGGACAATATCCTTAAATTCTCCTCAAATCTTGGCCTTCCATGTAGCTTGGCTCATGTGGCTTACTAACTTGTGTTGAGAGCTCATTTGTCTTGGCTTTATAGCTAGCTTTGAGGGCTCCTTTGGCTTAGCTTAGTGGCTCAACTTCCTTGTCTTTGATGGCTTTCCTAGGCTCATTATCTTATCACCTTCTTCATGGCTTATATGGCTTAGGTGACTTGAGTGAATCCCATACAAAGGTGGTGGATTTTGAATGGCTTGTGCATGAGCTCACTTTAGTCACCTTTGACTTCTCAAATTTCATCCTTTGCTTTCCTTAAGGTGGTCTTGGTCCTTGATCTCACTTTGAATTGATGATATTTGTGCCTTAACTCGATTTTTTGATCTTGATCTTCAATTTCCATTTTGATTGATCTTGACAATCAAATCAAAATCTTAATTCTTACAAAAGATAAAAAAAATAAACTCTAATTAAATCCTAAAAAAATATGATTATTCACACACTTACCTCAAATTATCCTTTGGATACATAAATTATCAAATATTTAGTTTATTAGGTAAAAAATGCATGTGTTATAATTTTTTGCCAAAAACCCTAATTTAACACTACAAGTTAGAACACATGGGTTACTAATTGAGTGATTTTTATACAAAATTGGGCACTCATCACTTTTCTCATTAAGTTGCACTCCTTTTGTTTCCAATGAAGAAGCCTGTCAATGGAAATCTTTTCCTAATTTCTTATATGAAGTGCACTTAAAATATGACATTCTTCTTATGGGAATGCTCCCTTCTTCATTAATCAAAGTCTCCTCTATTAGAAACCTTCCTCATGCACAACACTCTTCCCTCTTATTCTCTGTCTAAAATAAGCCACTTCCTTGTGCCTCTTTACTTCCTAAGTGAAACACATCTTTTCTAAATAAAAGAAGTCATCCCTTGTGAAGTGAAACACCCATAGAAAAACCATTCTTTCTAAGTGTAATCTTATTTAAGTGAAGGCTCCTTTAGCTATGACTTTCTAAAATCAAAGTGTAAGAATCTTTAACCAAGTCAACCATTAATCCATTGACCAAGTCATCCTTACAAGGGCGATGTTTTACTTGACATAGTTAGAAACCTTCGACTAATCCTTTCATAATCACCAAGGCCTAGATCTGGAATGTCTGAACCATCATCTGCCATACAATTATCTTGATTTAATCTAAGACACCCAATAAAGGTTGAGTTAAGTGTTTTCTAATCTTGGCCACAAAAAAGGTGATTTTGAATAATTCAAAACATTGACCACATCCATGGTGATGATACCTTTACATTCACGACCATTCATGCTTGAGGTGCCACATTCCAAGAGATTTTCAAAGCGATCTTTATCGTTCAAGGCCAGATCACCTAAATCACCATTAATCTTCTTCAATCTACCACTAATGTATTACTTTTGAAATGTGGGTCCAAGGTTTATCTTGGATGATAGGTTAGCTTCATTTTCGGGCTTCAAATCGCTAAAATTGCTCCTTTTAATCCTAATCCTACAAATGCAAGAAAAACCCTAGTCAATAATAAATTAAGTGATTCAAGGGTATAGAAATGTAATTTTTAAGGGTATTAATTTTAATAATTATATATTAAGTATCTCCAAACTTGTACTACTAGTCCTTGAGTAAAAATACAAAAGAGAAAAGAAATATGAAACCAAAATATCCCAACCACTTTCATAGGTACTATGATCTACATTTAGCATATGGTTGAAGCCCTTAAAAACATATGTTACCTCTAGTGGACAAGTAATAGTCTCGTTAGGGTTTCTAGAAATAACTCTTATAAACATTAAAACACAAAACTTTTATGGTAATTCCCTCACTTCTCTTAGAGAATCTACTTCCATTAAGTGTACATTAAATGTGCAACTTTAGAATGTTAATAAAGATGAACAATAGTTCAAAATCCTACCCTTATGCTAGAGATATTCCATTAGTACTCAAACATCAAAATATTTGTGCCTGAATAGCCAACATATATAAATTTCAATCTCTAAGTAACTATAACCTAATTTACTATCCAAAAATATGCTTCCACTTCAAATCTCCCAAGATACAATTAACACTCAGAAAGAAGTCACTGTGAAAACAATAATTGTAGCTCTCATCAATATGTTGGTAGAAAGGTAGATTATCTCACATATATCATAAGGAAAATGGTAATTCAAGAAATGACAAGTGATATCATGGAAAGGATGCCAACTATTAAGAATATTTTACTCCACCATAATCCCTACTCATTCAAACCCACATCCAAATCTAATACTCCTATAATCAAGGTAGATCTTTTATGAAGATGAAGAATAAGGTATAGGACAAGGTTATTAAATAAATTGGTATAATGGTAAACTGAAGGTCTTGTATTGAGGTATTCAAAATCTTCTTTTCATACATGAGAGTGAACATTCTTCTTTTCATTGGCTTTCTATTTTCTCTTCTTTTTCTGTTGTCTTTTCATCTCTTGATTTTGAGAATAGCCTTTTTCACTTTTGAGGTATTCCACTTGGAACCATTTTGATGCACCTCCTGAAATTATATTGTTCATAATAGTTCATCAAGATATATTTTTTCAATCGTCTTCACATATTTCTAGAATAAGCTGGGTAATGTATATATTATATGGTTAAAATGGGTAATTGTTAATTGGCTCCCAAGAAAAGGCTATAGTAAAGGCTCAAAGGGTTGACTAGTGGAAAATAATTTAGGGTGGGCTATAGGATTTGGGTTAATCAAGAATGACCTTTATCATTTCTTAGATTTCATATTACTTAAAAGTGTCCACAAACTCAAGAGATATCTGATACAGCTGTTAAATGATAGTTGTCTATAATTGATTAAAACAAAGATAGTGAGACCAACTGCAAATTAATTTTTGTTGAAGAAAGATATGAATTTATGTATAACCCTCACAAAGAAAGAATAATTCCATTCTCACATTGGTTATAAGTCTCTACTAATTTTCTTTAGCATCTCTAAATTAAGTTCACCCTTAGACCTAAACTATGTATATGTGATTAATATTCAATAACTATTTTGAGTTCAATTTTTATGGGTAATCTAAAAAATGGGTAATATAACATTATATTTCAAAAACAAAAAAGAAGAAGTTAATTTCAATTCTCATCATTATAATGGAATTTACCATAAAACCTAAAAATTAAAAAAAAAAAATTGACTCAAATACCTATAATGACCACATCACAATTTGAAATATCCCACCCCGGACTTAAATAAAACATTATCCTCAATGTTTAGAACTAGATAGACAACTATTATAATAAAGCTAGAAGGAAGTGTACTTGAATGATTTCTTATGTGAATTTTGATTTAACCGCAAGTGCATGGGTCTATTATAGCATAGACAAGACAAATGTGGGTTCATTCCACAAAGACACTATAATTAACAAATTCGAATAAAATTTAAGTTATCTTACCTTAACCTAGCTAGCATTCAAGGAAAGCAATTAGAATTAAGCAAATAAACTAAAGACAATAGATAAGAAAAGAAAAATAAACTAACTAAGCACTTAAACAAGAACTACTTCCATTAATGGAAGTTTTGATTACAATGGAAATTATATACATAAAGAAAGAAAAGAAACAGCTAAAGAAAATAAAACTTCCTTTGAAGTATCCAGTATAGTATTCCTTAGTTATGCCACTCAACTAGGTTCCTTATGCATTTGCTTCTTTTCTCGAACTTGAATTCCCCTTTGTAGCTCTCTTTGTTGTGTCCCTCAACAAGGGCTTGTACATTCTTTTCAACCCAAAGTACATGAATTTACATCCAAACAAGCATCATCTATATGACTCCATTTACTTGTTTAGTCACATCAAGTGTAGCTGGAAAGCTAAGAGGGTAGTCACACTAACATGCCACACTGAAAGAATCCTCAAACCATACTTTAGGAAGGAGAGAATCCTTGGCTGCAATGGAAAGAGGAACAACGATTTCTTCCTTTGCAAACTGTTCCCAAAAATTTAAAGAAAGAAGGAATGTGGAAGGGGAAAAAGGACTATGTGTGGAAGTGAGAAGGAAATAGGGGGTGTGTGTGTAAGGCTAAGGGTTTAAGGAAGGCATGTAGGACTAAGAATGGAAGGTGTGTGTAGGTTAGAGTGAAGTGGAGGCTAATGCATGGTTTGCTAAGGAGGTAGAGGGGGGTGCGTGTAAGTGAGGTTGGTACATGTAAATGTAAGGGTGAAAGGTGAGGTGTGTAAGGAACGTGAGAGGAGGATGCATGCAGTGTTGAGTGGAGAATGAGTGTTATGGTGGAATGAAGGGGGAATGTGCTGAAGTGAAAAGGAAAGATGGGGTATGTAAGACATAGGGTGCAAGAGGGCATGTAAGAGAATACCAATAAGGATGAATGTGGGCAACTCTAAGAAGGATAGAGGTGTGGATTGGTGGAGTGAATGTTGATGGGAGAAAGGAAAAAGGAGGGATTGTAATGGACATGTGGATCTAAGGGAGAGATGGTGAGTGTGATCTCTCTCCCTCTGTTTCTATAAGGTTTGGCTATGATGTTCTAGGAAAAGTAAGAGATCCTTTTCCTTTCTTTCTCACCTCTATTTATAATTTTTTAAGGTGGAAGCCCTAAGGAATGGAGGGTGTAGATGATAAGAGGAAGAGATTAAGTAGTGGTTGAGATGAAAGAGAAGGATTTAAGGTAAAAGCTTGGAATGAAGTGGAATGGAGATTGAGTTGAATGGAAGGAGAATGAAATGTGGGATCTTGACAAGGATGATAAGGGAAGATAGGAGGAAAGGAATGAGATATGGGTAAAAGAGGAAGAGATAAGGAAATAAAGCAAGTAGATAGAGGGAATAGAGGGAAGGATGAGGGAAAGTGGAAACGAATATGGGGGAGGCATGTTTTTCTTAGAAAGGAATAGGGAGGGTATGAATGAAAGGAGATTTGGGATGAGGATTAGAAGTTTTCTTTCATTCTTCTTCTCATGTTGAATCCATTATATGGGATGGTGGCTAGGGTTTACAGCTTTCCTTTGCTTCATTCTTATCCATTAGATCATGCTTCACCCTAGCTTGAATGGAAGAGATTATGTTAAGGTTTCCTTATCCAAAAGATCCTCTTCTATAGCTCTCTTCTCTTCACCACTGGATTAGAATACCTTAGAGTGGATGGCTTAGATTCTATTGTGATTTTCTTATCTACTCTAGGTTTCTCCTATATTCTCTCCTAGTTCACCATTATTTACTCTGGCGAATAGCATTAAAGAAGTGGAGGATGTCTCCTTCCATGGAATGGGACATTCTTCTCCTAAAAATAAGGTGGGAAGTCTATTCAGAGTTTTTCTACAAGTACAGTTAGTCAATTGTAGTGTTGCAGGGTTCAATCCATGGAGAGAACATAGTATGAGTTCAAGGTACCAAATTATTCTAATGGTCTTAAAAATGTACACTAGAAAGATTACAAGATGAGGTGATGAAAGATCAAATGGATTAGATTGCTTTGAATCAAGAAAATAATATATGATTGAAGGTTAGGATTAGAAATCATCTAGACTAGCATTAGGGTCCACCACTAGTTATTCCTCTTTGTAACCCAAGAGGTAGATTGAAACTTCAATTATTTTCTCAAAGTGTCGTTTCTTTGAAAATTTAACTTAAATATTATTGATCATAAAAAACTAGATAGATTTTCAAATCCTAAGTATTACATGTAAAACCTAACTATAATGAATAAATAATTAATTTCAAATATTCATTATGAAAAGAAATGGCACTAAATCAAAGAATTGTACTAAGAGCTATTTTGTCTTATCTAAGTTGAGATAAATTTTCTGTGACATTTAAGACATTAGGAATTGATGAGTGGTATTCTTGAATATTATTCTAGGATCACTCTAATCTTAAGCAAAATAAAAAAAAAACTAGCTTAACATAATTTCTAATTTAACATAAATTTATTAAGTCATAAAAATTTAAATATTAAACAAAGCTACAACTAAAGGAAAGGGCTATCATAAAAACTATACTAAATAATAGATAATTTCACTATTTTTTTCACTTACTTGCTTGTTACTATGATTGTGTGATGCCTCAGCTTTTACTCAACAATAACATAACAATTTATAAAAATAATCGGGATCCCTGTTTTAAAAACTTTAATTTTTAAAGTGACTAAAAACAAAGCTCTGATAAAAACATGTATTTCGAAATCCTAGAAGTCATACAACCACAAAACCACAGATTCAAAGGTGAAATGAAATACCATTTCTACCAAAAATTCGGTAGAGTCTCCTCTGTATTTTGGACCATTGCACATGACAAGTACAATACAAAATAACCTCATAAACATAATATAAGACAAGGCATATAGGAGACTCTGTCTCCACACCCATCCACACAATCAAATACTATTTTCAATAAAATGTATACTCTAGCAATGGATAAGAAAATCAAGTCATAACAAAATACCTAGGGTCCCTCCATACAGCCATCACATCCAACATGAATTCATATTCTTACATCCAAGTCACATTACAATTTATAATAAAGTAAAGTCCATTAACAAAACCCAAACTGAACTAAACAAACCTTGTCATCTCTGAAACATCCTCAACACTCCACTGAAAATTGTCATCACTTTTGTCTACTCTATTAGTGCATCAACCTATAGTAACTCTCTGTATCTGAGGCATTGCAAACAAACTAATGCCTCAGCAAGCTATGCTTGTGTAGATGATTACAAGAAATAAAACATGCAATAAATACTTTGCAAAGAGTACCAATATCATGTCGGGTATCAATAGAGTAAATCATTTATAAGGCAAATGAAATCATCAGGCATTCAAAAAGCAAAGCTCATGAATCTCATAAATCTGAACAAAACAATCAAGATCAAAGCATGCTTTTCATCTGAGGCAATGTAATATCAAAATAAAACATCATGGCATGCAAAGCATGATCAACACATGAATCAGCATCTGTCAAAATAGATAAAAATCCATGTCCACAAAATAATATGAAGCATGTCATGATTAACAGGGCACTACATACAATATGCCCTAGGAGTGTTCCACGACACTCAAACACTAATAATGAGTACTCATACCAAACCGTAGGTCCCTCTCGTATAGCTCGCATCAACTCCCAGAGTCACATCCTAGGCCTGACTTACCTCGGTTCACCCCATATATAAATACCACATGAACATATAGAATAACAGTATGGGCTACTATGCTGTAGTGGCAACCACACCAGGATCTAAACCACTATTGCTCCCCATTGACGCCTAAACGGGAGACTTTCTCTATCTCCATGGAGGGGAACGAACCCATAGGGAGAACTACCCATGACACCACCACCTATGTACTTGGCCCTGTACCATTCAAGGGCGATGTCTTATCATCATCATCACAAAGTCAGAGGGTGGGTGGCCAACCCTACTACCCTCCTAACTTAGTAGCCACTGGGTAGAAACACCCATCATAAAGTAGCAAAACATGCTATAAACCATTGAAAACTCCCAAGTGAAATAAACCTCATAGGCTAAAATCAAAATACATGATAGAGTATAAATCATCACATGTGAAAACATGGATAATCGTATAATCGATGGTCATGCTATCAAAAGTGAAGTAACAAGCACATTTTAATAAACACAATGGGGCATAAAACACAGGCCTCAAGACTTCCAAGTGAGAAGTCATGATCATAAATCAAGGAAAAATCCCGAATGTAATCACCTACCTTATACGAAGAACCACTTGTCTATACCTCTTAAATCTCGATAAGACTCCAGTTTAGCTCAATCAACTCAATACCCGAACCTAGATAAACAACACATCCAGGTCACATTCAGGATCCAATTTATCTAACTTGGATTCTTGATTATACCAATGATTACCAGATTTGGAATCTCAGGGCAGGGCTCGCCCTAGCTACTAATTCAAATCATACTTAATGAGGCCCACTCATAATCATTTGGTCCTTTTCTTAATTTATCATTTAATTACATCCACACTAATCTCATAAAAAATCCTCACCTAATTGCCCCATATCAAATATCAATTTAGTAATTCTAGTCAATTGATCCAATTAATAATTCTAAATGGTTCGGATTATCAAATTTAGTCCAATTTTCATACCTGGATCTTCAGTTGATCTCAGTCGTTGATCAGGATAGGCTAAATCATCTCCATAGATTATTCAAATCCAAAATACCTTGCGTGGATCTTAATCTATACATCATGAGGATCATAATGTACTATTCGGATTAGAAAATAGTGTCAGATCATCTTAAATCAGGCGATCTAAAGTCCAATCAAGGGTCTGGTCAAATCAATGATTAAATCTTCCCTGATCAAGAAATGGGAAGGTGGGTTTTGTTCCTGCCATCATGAGGATTACAAGAGTACTCTCGTATGTCTAAGATTTCTCTTAGATATTCCAAAATCAATCCTTGAAGTTCAAGGGTGTAATAAGATCAAATGGGTCAACTCAGTCCCTTATAAACGAGTCAGGGTGAGCTGACTCAGCGAGTCAACTCAACCCTAACTTGCCAAAATCAATGGAAGTAGGGGTGACAATGGGGATCCTGGTACGTCAAATGCCCACAACCTGGCCATGACGATGATCGACAAAATAGGGGAGAGAGGTGATGGTGGTGGCTACTAGCGGCAACTTGAGTAAAACTAGGTTTGTCTTTTTTTTCTTTTTTGATGCCAAAGAGAGGGGAACTTAGTGAAGGGGTTTTTAGGACCCTCTTCACACACCCACAAATCTGGCCAAAATCATTGCTGAAGGAGAAGGGTTCAGGCAAAGAGGGTGGTGGGCGGCCAGTGGCTATTGAATTGTCACCCGGCTGAAGCCAATAAAGAGAGAGATGGGTGGGGGGGGGGGTGTTGGTTTCTTAACACATGTCCGGCCAATGCACACAGGCATACCAGCCGGCCACCTTAAATCTAACCTTGATCCAGAGGGGGAGAAAGAGGAAGGTGGGGAAACCCCATGCATGGCCAAAGGAGGAAACCCGATCTGGGTTTCCGTTAACACCGAAAAAAGGAAACCATAAGGGGGAGTTAGTGGAGGAAACCTCGCCCAGGGTTCTTCTCATTGCTGCGAAATGAATTCTACCTGGGGAGTAGGTTGCGGGTGCCAATAACCAGGAGGTCTGGGGAGGGTAGACTAGAGATTGGAGAAGGAGAGGAGGGTTTTTGGGTAGCCGGGTTTTTCAGTAACCCTCCTCTTTCTTTCTCATTTCAGCTGCACAGCACAGGGGAGGGGCATGTGATGCATGGCTCAACTGTCACGTTGTATTAGGGGTGGCAATATCAAATTTTGACTCCCTCTAAATTAGTAAAACTTTTGGGCTTTTCCACCCTGATCTTTGTTTTGCACAAAATTAGTGTTGTTCAAATCGTATTGATGCATATGTTCCAAATTTGATAATCCCAACTTCCAATTTCAAGCCCATCGAGAGGTCATTTTCTTAAACTTCATTTATATGGAATTTAGTTCAAATTCCTTATCCCCATTAAAATTATAATTTAAAATCATGAAAATTGACTTAAATTTTAGAGTTGTTACATTCCTCCCTCCTTATAAGAATTTCATCCCCAAAATTCTTTTCATGTTATTCTTCAAGCACTTCTAAAACATCCCCATGTCACAAGATCTATAGATCATACCTAAAATTTCCACAATCAATTGCCAATAGCAATTTCATACCATGCCATCCCCTCAAATAGTAAATCATATATATAACTCCATGTATATTCAATCCATTCCAGATCAAATAATTCATATTATGGTTAGAACACGTCATAACCCCACATAATGTAGTTAGCATAAATCACACTGTCATCTAAGAGCTAGTATAAATAGATCACCATAACAACACAATCAGAGCATTTAGGCTCATATCAACACAATTCTACGCCAAGTCTATTTCATCGCATAGTACCTCATCATTAGGCAATGTATATCACTTACACATATTATATTAACACCTAAACAGGCAATACATGCCAATTAAGATCAAAGCATATCTGCTCATCAACAGACAATCCATACCTAAACAAGATTAGAGCATACCAGCTCATTAACAAGCAATCACATGCTAATTGGAATCAGCGCATACCAACTCAATAACAGACAATCACATGCCAATTAGAATAAGAGCATGCAGCTCAATAGTAGGCAATCACATGCCAATCAAAATCAAAGCATTCTAGCTCAATAACAGGCACTCATATGCCAACCAATACCAAATCCACAACATCATATTGTGAGTTCCTAGAAGCCTACCACCTAAAAGCTCGCCACCTAGAAGCCTATCAGTGCCTCTCACAACCACCCTCATCAGCTACTCGCAAGTATAAGCCATAATCCAAAATCAAATTACACATAAGAAAAATGCTTTCATTCAAACACACTTTACTATCACACTTCTCACCTTCGTGAGAAATCAGACTCGTATATGTAATATAACCAATATCCATGTTACTGTTATCCTGGAGAACTCAATGGTCCAACAATAAAAGTCCATCAGACTCAGGAGGCCATCAACCTTAATCATCAATTTGGGCTAATCCTAGTTCATCACGATCCCAATAAACAATCTCTATTAATAGAGGCATCGCAATCAAGAAAAATCATTTTCTTTGACCATAATTCATACTCACATATATTTAGTGTGACGACGCAGGTTTTTATAACACATTTTGTAATACATTTTTCAAAGGCAGGGCCCTTAGTAGTAAACAATTTTCGCTAAACAAAGCAGTAGAAATTCTTTTCTTTAAAACTTATTTTGAAAAACCCAAGTCATCACTTCATTCATAACGTAAGTAGAATTTTTGTACAAGATAAAATTTCATTGAAGGAATATACTTTTATTAAATTCCAGAATCCATCTAATGGTTCACAGTACAGCCCGAGTATCAGTACAATACTTACCCAAATTACATAATCCAATTTCAAGGCTCACCATACAATAAAAACTCTTAATACAATGCAATACTCTCAAATAAAAATACATGTCTTCAAGGGGTATACCCTAATGATTATTCTTCCAAGTCTTCTTAAGTCTTGAGTTTCTAATTCTCCTTCTCTGTATCTGAGATATTGTAAATATTGAAACATTTACAATATTTCAGCAAGCTATGCTTAGTAGGGGATTCATGAAGCATAATAATTTGACAGTATAATCCTAATACTTCATAATCCCATTATTCATACTCATGGAGCAATCTCTTTACTTTGTCATATATGTACATCCTTACACATACATACGGTATACTGTGTATAGATATATAGATATGGTCAAACTATGAAAAATAGTTAATATCTCAAAACATAATCATACCTAGCTTATGTTGAGTTGATAAATCATCCATATACTGTTGGAAATACTCTCTCATTTGGGTAGTATCGATAATTCATGATTACCCAACATCTCATCATGGCATATCATAAGATATTTCACTATGCCATGCATCATAATGCAAAAATACTGAAAGGACTACTATGCATGTAATTAGAATCCATACCAGCGTGCTCGGATAACTACCCAATAATCTACCTATACCATCCTTGGTGGAAGTCATAATATCCATGTCTGTATGGAGAGGACCATGGTTGTCACAGTGAAGGCCTTCCCATAATTGCGCCACCTAACTTTTATCCTCATTTAGGCTAGGTATCCATATAATAACAAGTTTCAGAGAGCAAGTGGCCAAACCCTTCTAACTCTCCTAGCATAGTGTCCCAGGCCTATGCCCGTTTAAAACAAAACCACAAGCCTCCATGCTTGTATGTAAAGTAATTCTCATACGTATTAGACAATCTGTCTGTTTACTTAGATCTGGAATATCTTCTAGTTCTATACTCACTTAGAGTCTATTCCTTAATTCTAACTTAACCACCTCATATGTGTTTGGTTGGATCATAAGAGTTTCAGGGAATTTAATACAAGTATTAGCATTACACTTGTCAACATTTCTAAACATAAGATCATGTGTTCAACATGCACATCCCATGTAGATGCATTCATAAAATCCTCCTAGCTTCAAGTAGTGATCCATCTCTTCAAATCTTCCATGATCCCCACTGATGTATGTAATCTATAAATCCATACATACTGTCAATATTTATACAATCTGAATAATCCTATAGTTTTGATTCTATCCATATTCTTTGTTTAATATTGTCCTTTGATAAAAAGGATTAAGATCTTTTGTCATATCATTATCTATCTTCTCAGATAATGTCTATCCTATTGATCAATAGATCTAACGGTTAGAATGATCTTCTAATCTTTCAGATCTAAGTATTTTCTATTCTAAGTCTTTGCATATTCCTTTCTTTGATCTTAATCTTTCATAGATCCTTTGATCAACAATTTATACTTGTTGATAAAGATCAAGGGCTTAGATCTTCTATCATATAGTTCTTCTTTGATCTAAGTTCGATTGTTTGATTATCCCTAAGGAGGATGATCTTGGGTTTCTTCCTTGAATCATATTTGATCAAGGGTTCAGATCTTCTATTCTATTTGATCTAAGATCTTTTAAATTATAAGAAATGTATATATCATTATCATCAAGAAGTATTTATTTCTTTGTATTGTTCTTGATCATTCAAGATCCCATGGATCTTGTTTGATCACCCTTATATTACTTACAATTTTTATTAGGGTTTGATAATTGACTAACCTTTTATGCTCTTATTATTATTATTCAACCAGTTAATGTTTTACTAGTTGAAGAAATTTATTTCATCCTAAGTCTAGACTGCTCCTCTTATTGCCAATTGGCTAAGGCTTACTAGCTGAATGGTTGAACACAAAGTGGTTACTTCAATCCTCCTGTAAGGAGGCGTTTAGACCTCACAAACATCAATAGAAGGTAGGGGAAGAGCAAGGCTCTATTAGAAAATCCCCTTAAGCACCATGTTCATCATTCACTAGAGTGACTTTAGCTCAACCTTTCATAAGGTTCTTATGAGCATTTTAACCCTAAGTACTCTTTCTAATTGATTGCAATTAAATCAATGAACATTTAAAATGTCATTCATGGGGTTTATTATTTTTCTAGTTTGGGCCAAGGATTTGATAATCCTTATATTGTCCTACTAACTATAGCCCTTACTAATATTAAGTCAAAGTCATACACTCATTTTAATTGTCCATGAATCTCTATATTCCATTAGTTTACATTTTTGGTGATATATGTTCATCATATCTTAACAACTACTTAACAATTGAATCTACTAATAAAATTTGACAATAATTAAATCATAAACTGTAAGCATAAATCAAATATAAGTTTAACAACCATATACTAACATGCTTCCTATGAATGTAACATAACCTAATGGAATAAAACTAAAACTAGCATGATCCTAAGTTATGAAATACATGAAATTTTACTACTAATCTAATGGAATCATGCTAAAATCTCAAATTTAAACTAACATGGCCCGAGGATAATTAAATCTACCAACCTATTATAATAATCTAATAACATCTAGAGCATAGCATGCTAACATTTAAGAATTATACTATCATGCTTCCTAATTTACAACATAAATTACATTTACAATTCTATTATCAAATAAAAGACAATTAAACTAATTAGATTAAGATTATTAGAAACTTTTACTTATGATCCAACCATTAGATCTTAGATCTTTTCCTTTTAATCAAGGGTTTTAATTAATTTTAGGGCTTTTACTCCATTAAAGTCCAAATATCATATCCCTTTGTTTTTATCATATTCAATCCATGATCTTAATGGATTCCATCATAATATCATTCATTAAATTCATCCTAAGGGTCTGATCATACTTGATCTTATTGATTAAGTGGGTCCCTTTGCATTTTTAGGGTTTTTCTACCTTAAAGGGTAGATTCCTCATTTTATGTTAGATCCGTAAAAATAAATCATGGATATTACTTGATTTCAAAATTCTATCATCATTTACATAGATCCCCAATATCTGATCATCTCATATCTTGGAAATTGGAAGCTTATTTCCTAAATACAAAAGGTTTCATGAAGAATTTTCTAAATGTTATGATTTCAAAAGAAAATAGATGTTACAAGGTTTTAATAGCTTCTTTCTGATCTGAATTTGGAGCTCAAATGACTCCACAATTGATGACTAAAGTTCACAGTCATTCCTAGGGTCCAAATTTGATATGGGCCCAGTGAAATGGATGGTTGGGATCAATCGGGTAGCGTGGGTCCGGTCGGGCGAAATGAATAGCACTCCCATCACCAAGACACAAGTGGGAACACACCGCCCAGGACGGCATTGCTCGACGTGTCACTCCGTCAAAACGTCACTACATGCGGATTGCACACGCATCCTAGGAACCGAATCTTCTTAGGAAGATCGGACAATCCATTTTGGACCAGCCAATCTATTCCTCTTCAATCAAGGGTTCAAAACTTGATTAAATTTCTTGAAAGATTTTCCATCTGAGCCCTCCATCATATATTATTGAAGGGTTCTTACCTTTACTTGATTTCTATAATTTTTAACGTAAAAATAATCTCAGAAAAATAAAAATTACATTAAATAACATGAAATTAGTATAAGAATAGCTTCCACCTACCTAATTGGAGAAAAACATAGATTTTGTAGCCCAATTTAAAGAATTATCCTCTTGATGATAAGATAGCCCGATAACTACTTGTTTTGTGATTTTTCATTCATTGCACCATTGGATCTTGAAATTGATTTGGGGGTTTTGTAGATAAGGTAGTATAGGATAATTTGAACGGTGAGATTTGTGATATTTGATTTGGAATAGAGTGCCTAATTGAATTTAGGTCTCTTGTTCCAATCTAGAGAGAGGAGAGAGAAAGTGAAATAAGAGAGAGTTTTGGGAATTTGGGAACAAATCTAGATCTAGTTTTTTAGAGAAAGCAAGATAATTTTCTGGAAAATTTAATGAATATTTTTGAAGGATTTTTGGGGGTGTATTTATAGATTTTTTTGAATTTTTCATAATTACTTGTAATAATTATGTTTTAATTCTTTTGATTATTAAATTAACATTGGATCCTCCACTATCATCTCCTTCTCCACTAGAAGATGGTAGTGGTTTGACAACTCATTACATGCTTTCTAGCCACTGGATTCGTTTATAGGCCCTTTGTGGGCCCCACGGAGGCGTGAAAGGACCATTTTGCCCTTTTATGAAGAAAAATCCATTTTATTTCCCGAACTCAGAATTGAGCGTATTTAGTGGCGTTTGAATCGTATTTTTGAGTAAATTCTAAATATCAATGCCTTAGATCTTGGTTAATGGTAAATTTACCATTTTACCCTTTTATTCATAAAAATAGACAAAATTAGGGATTTTTCATTTTAACTCAAAATTAATCGTACTTAGTGTCGTTTCGATTAGTTTTTTGAGTACATTCATAATTTTTAAGTTTTAAATCATATTTTAATCTCTATAAAAGGATAATTTCCAATAACCTAATATTCCAGCCTGGATTTTTCTAAAAATTCAAACTAAATTGATTTCCTCAATCAATTTACAAAAATTGGGGTTATTACATTTACAACAAAAGATGAGTCCTTCAGATACTTAGAATAATGCACAAAGACTTCTTGTGCTCCTCCAAGTCATGCAATCCACAAAAACATCATCTACCACATAATCATGACTCATCCCTATAACTTTTAGAAATTCAGCCCATCATATCCATATATACTATCAGTGTGCTAATTTCATCAATTAGTATCACCTATAACTTGTAATAATTGTAACTAGTTCTAAAAACTATCTTAAAGACATCTTAGTCACAATCCTCAATTGGTAATATCCAAACCTCAAATCCATATCCATCACAGCATGCAACATCTAAAGTTGATCATATAGATCATCAATACATGCTAGAGAAAATCAATTCTCCACTATGGTACTATCAAACAATCATTCATCTATGCATAGCAATAAGGATCAATCTCTCTTCTCATAGAGAGGCTTATTGCACCCAATGAAGACCTACTAAGTCTGATAAACCCTCATCAATAGCAAATTTTTTCCCTCTCTAAATTAGTAAAACTTTTGGGTTTTTGGCCCCGATCTCCATTTTGTGCAAAATTAGTGTCGTTTGTATCGTATCGACACGTACGTTCCAAATTTGATAATCCCAAGTCCCAATTTCAAGCCCATTGAGAGGTCATTTTCTTGAACTTCATTTCCCTACAATTTAGTTCAAATTCCTTATCCCCATTAAAATTATAATTTAAAATCATGAAAAATGATCTAAATTTTAGAGTTATTGCATTCTTCCCTCCTTATAAGAATTTCATCCCTGAAATTCTTTTTATGTTATTCTTCAAATGCTTTTAAAACATCCCCATATCACAAGATCTACAGATCATACCTAAAATTTCCACAGTCAATTGACAATAGCAATTTCATACCATATCATCTCCTCAAATAGTAACTCATATATATAACCCCATGTATGTTCAATCCATTCCAGATCAAATAATTTATATTATGCTTAGAACACGTCATAACCCCACAGAATGCAATTAGCATAAATCACACTCATCTAAGAGCTAGTATAAATAGATCACTCATATCAACAAAATTCTACGCCAAGTCTATTTTTTGCATAGTACCACATCATTAGGCAATGTATATCACATACACATATTATATTAACTCCTGCACAAGCATACCACCTCAAATTCGTATATGCTCATCAATAAACAATCCATACCTAAACAAGATCAGAGCATGCCAGCTCACTAACAAGCAATCACATGGTAATCAGAATCAAAGCATACCAACTCAATAACACTCTCATCTCCCTTTTAGGGTTTTGCCCCCAACACACCTGGCCGACACACCGGTACGCATAGACTAGCTACTGGAGCCACTGTGCCGAACCCCTTTCCTTGTTCTCTCTCCCTGACTCTGTTTCCACCTTGTTGACTAGCACAGCCAGTAGGCCAGTCTCCTTCCCCTCCGACAATTCATGTGCAAGAACCCTCTCCCTGTCGCTGTGCCTCCTCTCCTTCTTCTTGCTTCAGCCCTAGGCAACAACCAAGCTAGGGTTGTCAACCACTGCCAACAAGATCTTCTTTTCTCCTTCCCTTTTCCCCTTGAATCTCTATGTGGTCCAATTCTGGGCAGCAATTATCCCTGAGTAGCCACCACTGCCTCCATTCTCCCCTTCCCTCTTGTTGTTTCATACAGGTTGACCTCATTATACCCTTGAACTTTGATCTCTTCCACTCCTCAATCTAGGAAGGATCTCAATTATCCTATATGTTCATCGTGATCATCGCAAAGTGAGGAACAAAATTCATCAATCAATTTGGCCATCGGTGAACATCCAATAGTGATTTAAAGCTGACAACAATGTATGATCATGATCAAGTTGATCTGTAATCGATCTGACCATGCATCATCATCTAGCCTATGATCTATCATTGAATGTTAGATCCATGACCAAATCAGCAAAAGCCCATATCATCCAATTGTTGATCAATCACTAGAACCTAAATATGCGACCAACTTGACTTTTCATTACGATCCAACCATTGATTGGCTAATAGATGCTAGATTTGTGACAGATCTATGCCTTTTAGATGATCTAACCTTTTAGTCAACTACCTAACATCTAGATCAACCATAGATTTGAGTTTCTATGTATATTTAATTATAGATCCAGTGCCTAATCTGAGTCGTTCATTCTTGAGTTTTTGGATCAAAGGCTATTAAATCCTATCAAGCTACATCAGACACAACATCATACATGGATTTAAGCGATTATAGGTAAGATCACCATCAAATCTTATTTAAATTAATTAAATTAAATTTTATTTAATTATTCCTGATAAATGTAGAAATTTTAAAAAACAAACAAGATTAGAATGGATTAAACCTTGGGAAAGAACAAATGAGCTATTTATATTATTAATTAGATTAATTTGATGTTTAGATTGTTCTAATGATGTTAGATTTGAAGATTTGATATTAGGATGATGGCACTAGATTCGAAGATTTTATATTAGGAGGACTTGGAACAATTGGTCTTAAAGATCAAAATTTAATCTGGACGTCGGTTCAATAGATCAAACATTAAAAAATAAAATAGGGTATAGGTCAAACTGAGATTAATAGATGTTGATAATAATTGGATGATCTAAACCGCTGACCTTTAATCAATGGTCAAGATTTGAGGATATTACAAAAATAAAGAGATGTGCTTAGGATCGGAGGTCAATAAGGGCAAGATCAACATATTTAATGATGATCAATGGCTAGATGAGTAATAAATGAGAAATTGTAAGTGATTAACCTAAAATGTACATATGCCATGATAGATACATTGATTGAAACAAAATCAAGACCATTAATCGTTCTGAGGATTTTGATAGTTTAGGTGGACTCTAAAATAGCATGATCTTTTAACGCATCATTTTATGATTTTGATAACAGCATGAGATTTGAATTGCATGGTTTATCCATAAAAGATTATTATTATGAGATATCATACATGTAATGTTTATGACATGATTCATGAAATAAAAATCTGATATTCGTATATACAAAAATTGTTATATTTTGATTCCATGGGTTGAAACTATATGTTAGTCATTTAAAATGAATGATTCAGGAATGTATTGCATATTTTCGATCCACATGATTTGTTTTAAAATCTAAATGGCTTAATATTCTACTATGCATACAATATAATGTTTTTGTGGATTTTATATGAAACGGGCACTTAGCCAAATATTATTATGTTATATACAAGCATGGAGACCTAGTAGATTTTTATTTTCAACAATCATATGCCTGGGAAGCTATGTGAGGATGTAATGAACACAAATGGTAGGGCATATACACTTTATATCCACTATTGTCCATCTTGTGGCAGCTTTACATTGTTTAAGAACATTTGATAGGTTATTTCCTATTCACTAGTAAGGTTGAAAACATTGATAGCATGAAAAGTATTAAAGGGACCTAAAGATACATATTTTAAACTTTTAGGTAAAGATTTCAGGTCCAAAGTAGGTGGTTTTATAGCCAATGTAATAGGTGTAGCTTCAAGAAGTGGAAGAGGTTCTACTCTGGCTTTCCATTTTAAAGTATCCATTAAACTTGTAGAATCAAGTGAAACATTGACTTTATGAATGGAATTGTCTATACCAAAATCTAAGCCAAATGAGTAGACAAGCCTCAATAGGATCACAACTAGAGGGTGTTAGGAATGTGTCATGTATTACAGTCTCAATCATGTTAATCTCAAATGAATCATTAGAATCTAAGTGTTGTTGTTTATATTAAAAACAATTAACTTAATTTTCACACTACCAAAAAGACAATATTGCAACACCATTCTTATAGTTTATAATTGCATTAGATGTGGCCACAAATGGTCATCCCAAAATGATAGGAATCTAATTACTAAGGTTTGGAACATGTTGGGTACTAAGGACAATGAAGTCTAATGGAAAAAAGAATTTATCCACCTATAAATACATCCTTAACTGCACCATGAGGGATTTTAACTAATCGATTTGCTAATTGTAATGTGGTAGTAATTTATTTCAACTCATCTAGTCCTAGTTACTCATAGACGAATGGAAATAGATTAATTCTTGCCCCTAGATCTAGTAATGCCCTATCAATGGGTGGTCCCATTGACACGAGATATTTTGGGACACCTTGGATCCCTAAACTTAGGCGAGGTGTTGTGTTGAATAATGGAGCTAACTTGTGCGATGAGAAATGCTTTTTTTTTTTGCACATTAAGCTTACATTTATGTGCCGAGAGATCTTTTAGAAGCATGGCATAAGAAGGATTTCTTTAATAACATTAGGTAATGAAATATTGATATCTACTTGTTTAAATCCACCCATTATTTCATTAAAGTTTTCTCTTTTCTTTGTCAGGCTCAAACATTGAGGGAATAGATACTTGGCCATAAAAGATTCTTCAAGAATAAGTTCAAAAGAAATGGGGGACTTTTGAGACTTCCCCTTATTTTTTTATTTTTCTAAGAGCGTATGTTACTCTCATTCTCTTCACATTCTAGAATTTCCTTAGTCATACCCACTTTATTTTCAATTTGTTTGTCGCTCCTAAGGGTAGTAATGATTGGGCTTGTTCATAAAAATTTTGCTCATTTGAGTTTGAACCATTCTCAAACCTCCCCTTAGGGATAGGTACAGGGTGACTATGAAATTTACCCTTTTTTCTCTTATTAAGTGCATTAGGTAGTTGACCCATTTGATTATACAATTTACCAATAGCTCAGCAATTGGCATAAAAAAGTTTGTTTTATATCATTCTTAAATTGAAGAAAACTTTGCATGAACAAACTTAGGGTTTCCTTTAAAGATGATTTCCTAGGATGTGGAGGAAACTACTAAGTATGTGGAGGTTGTTGTGGAATCAAGGCTATATGGAAAGGCTAAGCAGGGGCAATCTTAAGTTCTCCTCCTTGATCTTTATTCTTTAACCATGAAAAATTTGGATGCCTAGCCATCTGAGATTATAGTCTTAGAATATGGGTTGTTTCTATGGCTTCTAAATACATTTAATTCATTTTCTTGCTCTGAGAAATATACAAAAAATGTAGAGTTGGATGGATAGGAGCTAGTAGAGTGTGTTGGATTAGAGCAAATGAAACAAGTCTCATGTGGAGGTTTTATATGTGGTCCACTAGCCAACATGAAGGCATCAAACTTTTACACTAGACTATCATTTTTATCCACTTTATGTGCCTACATGTTTATCTTAACATACAAATCTGGAGTTGGTCCTCATCTCACACATTCTGCTCTTTTTAAGAGGTTGTGAATTTCTCCCCTATCAATTAGAATAATCCCATTTGTGGGAATTTTCAACTAATGTCTCAAAGAAATTCATGCCTCTACATCACTCTTAGTCATGAATGCTTCTCCACTAGTGGCATTAATTGGATATCAGTTTTGAGGAGTCAAACCTTTGTAAAAGTATTGCACTTGTTACCACTTTTCAAAACCATGGTGGGGGCATTTAAGCAATAAATCCTTCCACCATTTGCAACATCCACAGAGATGTTCACCCTTTTTTGTTGAAAATTAATATCTGCTCTTCTAAGGGCATTAGTTTTGTGAGCAGGAAAGAATTGATTCAAAAATTTCCTAGATAATTGCTCCTAAGTAGTGATTAAGCCTACCTCTAAAGAACTAAGCTGCACCTTCACTTTATCTTTTAAAGAGAAGGGGAATAGTCTTAATCTTTTTGAATCAGTGAAACAATTTCTATATTTAAAGGTAGTGCACATATCAAAAAATTCCTTAACATGATGATAGGGGTCTTACTTATCTAGGCCATAGAATGTAGGCAACAATTGGATAAGTCCTAGTTTCAACTCAAAATGATCTGCATTGGTTGCAAGCAACACTTTATGCAAGAGTGTACTGACTTGGACTAGAGCAAAGTAGTCTCCAAGGGGCTTGACTTCTACTACTTTGTCTCCCTTTATAGGGTAATCTAGACCAATGTGATTTTGTAACCCTTGCCTAACTATTTGTTCGATCTTAGGATTAAAATGTTCTAAATTAGGGTTTAGGGATTGACAACCTTGATTGCACCAACTAATCCTAAAATGCAATCCTAAACTATATGCAAAATTAACACACTTAAAAGCACACAATAAAGAAAGCTCCTAATCGTGACCTAAAATGCAAAAGAACATGAAACTAATGCAAGTATGTATATGCCACTTACACAAAGGGTCCATGCCTCAACAAATAGGACACTACAATCTAAATAGCCTATATCATGGTGGTTATAACCAAGTCTCCTTTACTAAATAGGTGCTTCTAATGCAAACAATCCAAGAAACTTATGCAATAAGTAAATATGAATGCAATCAATATAAAATTATGCTACCAAATTAATATGGAAATCTAATTTAGAAATGCAAATCTTAAAGCTATGAAAAGTAAGGAGTTAGGTAGAGCTTACAATGGGCTTTTAGAAAATAGTCTTCTCAAAGATGGGTGAATGCATTTACATATTACTTCCACTTCTAAGTTAGGATGGTTCACCCTTGACCTACATTATTGCAATGCTTTTGAATTGTGATTTAAATTATAATATAATAATGACCTCACTACATTTTTACTCAAAATGAAAAATAAAAAGTAAAGCAACTTTGCTAATTTGAGAAAGTGTAATAACTAAAGTTATACACTACTCAACTCTTTCTAATCCTTTCCTAGATTCTACAAAGACATAGAATAGTGAATATTAAAATAATCACAAGAATTAGAAGTAATATGACAAAACATAATTATATGAATCTATAAGTGATGCACCTAAGAATGCTAAAAAATGCCTAAATTTTAAATGAATTCATGAGTCCTAAACTACTACTCAGTGGTAAAATAATCTAATGTAGATCCAATCACCAATTCCATTGCAAGTTCTTAACAACAGCCCAAAAAACTTATTCTTGTTTTAAAATATACAAGTGCATGGATATATTGAAGTATAGTCATGCAAATATGGGTCAATCCCATCAGGACTCAATTTGAAAACTAAAAATATTAAAAAGAATCGAACTTAAATTATTCTAAGCTAACTAAGCAATGTTTAAAAATTGAAATGCTTAAATTAACCAAGAATTATACAAAAATGGTTAAATTAACCAAACTATGAAATCTAGGGCTTTGGAATCCACCACATTATTAATTATTAACATTCACATATAAGTATCATCATTTAATATAATGCATGTTAATATAACAATGATAAATAATGATATGGAAGATATTCGTATTAAAAGTCCAAATTATTGTATATTCTCATTGATAATGATTTACCTAACTTAATATATATGTGTCCATTGCATAGATTGTATTTTTTTAAGATCACAAACTATCTAAGAATCTATAAATATAAAGCTAATTAGCATACTATTATCAGTACCTAAACTATGAAAAATACATCATAATTCACTTGAAAAGAACACTACTTATATATGTATGTATGTATGTATGTATGTATGTATGTATGTATGTATGTATGTATGTATGTATGTATGTATATTAACTTACATGCCATATTATAAGAATTAATGTTTCAAATTCTTATATCATCTAATCACTTATACATGACAAATCACTAATTTAATGTAGTTTCATCCTCATCCTAGATAAATGATTTAGCTACTCAAAATTAGCATGAAAAAGACCCCCAAAAATATGATGACAAACATCCTAAAACTATGGAAAACTATCGTCTTAAACTTATCCTAAAACAAATTAACAATAGCATACTAGAAATGATAAAAGAAAACATCCAAAAATTATTGGAAATCTAACCTAAAACTATCATGAAGTAAACTAGAAAAATTTGGCCAAACTAAGCATAAAATAACCCCTAAACTATACTAGAATATGATGCATATACTAAATCTAAAACATGAAATTAAATCCTAAACTATACTAGAACAAAATGCATGCAATCTTAACATTAAAATCAAACACATAAACAAATCTAAACTAAATGATAAGCCAAACCCTCCAATATGTAAAATGCATCCCAAACGCTCCATGATGATATGCTTTCTAATATAGGTAATCCCCAAGTGGAAAAACCTAGTTGCCTTTCTTCCTTTAATTCACTTGTTGCTTAAATGCTGTCCTTTCCTTGCTAATGAAGTGCTTTGGTCCTTCTTATAAAGTGGAGTTCCTTTTCAAATAATTAAATGAAAGTCTCCAAGTGGAAAATGTCTTTTTGCCTTCCCAAAATACCACACGTTTTTAACTCCTTATCTCTCTGAGCTAGATGTTCTATTTCTCCACTTTAAACCGTGCTTTTCTCTCTTAAGTTGCACTCCTCTTCTTTCCAATTAAGAAGTCTCCCAAAGGATGTCTTTTCCTAATTTCTTATATGAAGTGCAATTCTTAACATATGACATTCTTCTCATGTGAATGCTCCCTTCCTCATTAAGTAAAGTCTCCTTCCTCTATTAGAAACCATCATTCCAAGAGAACTCCTTTCTGAAAAAAGGTGAAGTGCTCTCCTTCCAAAGATAAAAAGTATGTTCTTTTGCTAGCCTTAGTCTTCCTTTAAATAAAACTTGTTTCTCACTTTCTCATGTGCAACACTCTCCTCTCTTAATCCCTTTATAAATACTACACTTCCTTGTGCCTCCTTTCTTCTAAAGAGAAACACATTTTTTCTAAATAAAACAAGTCATCCCTTGTGAAGTGAAACACCCATAGAAAAACCATCCTTTACAAGTGTGATTCCCTACTTAATTAAGTGAAGACTCCCACAGCTAAGACTTTCCAAAATCATTGACCCATTGACCAAGTCATACTTAGAAGGGCCATTATTTACTTGCTATACTTAGAAACCTTTGAACAATCCTTCTATAGTCATCAAGGCATAGATCTAGAATGTTGTAGCCAACATCTCCCCTACAATTATCTTGATTTATCTGAAACATTCAAGAAAGGTAAGTGTCTTTTGCTCTTGGACTAGAAATGATGATTTTGGATAATCCAAACCATTGAACACATCCATATTGGTGATACCTTCACATCCATGCCAGTCATGCTTAAGATATCACAATCCAAGGCATTTTAGAGAAATCTTAACTCTTCAAGGCTATATCGCCTAGATCACCAGCGATCTTCTTCAGTCTGCCACTAACCTCTAGACACTCCCATGTTACTTTTGAAATGTCGGTTCAAGGTTTTTCTTTGATGATAGATTAGCTTCCTTATAGGACTTCAAATTGTTAAAATTGCTTCTTTATCCCTAATCTTGCAAATGCAAAATAAACCCTAATTAGTAATGAATTGAGTGATCCAATGGTTTAAAATGTAATTTTAAGGGTATTAATTATAATAATTATGTGTATGTTAGCAAGTAGTCATGTTCATGGAATGTTTGTGGAATTTATGGCATTTGATCATGGACTACCTTGTGAATGTATCGTTTTAGATCCCTTTATTTGAATAGTGAATGTTGTATGATGGGGAGCTCCTAATTCTGTCATGTTGAATGCTAATGAAATTCAAGGAGAGTCTCTTTTCTTTATCTTTTGAATATTCTAGGGGGTACACAAGTTCATGGGGAGTACATTGGTTCTCTTCATGTAGATTGTAAATGTTTTATACTCCTCACTCATCTACCCTTTTACATATGATAAAATGGGGGAGAAGAATGTTGGAAAGAATGCTTGAATTATCATGTTTATCTATTGTAAACTTGTTCCTACTAGTTATGTTTTTCCATCATCAAAAAGGGAGAGATTGTTGACCTAAGCCATTATATTTTGATAAT
Organism: Warburgia ugandensis; assembly: GCA_035236585.1. Taxonomy (NCBI): domain Eukaryota; kingdom Viridiplantae; phylum Streptophyta; class Magnoliopsida; order Canellales; family Canellaceae; genus Warburgia; species Warburgia ugandensis. The sequence continues at coordinate 53,169,556 of CP141130.1, forward strand.
CACAAAACCTCAGACAGTGTGTTTCTAGCATGTTCAAAAACAAAGGGGTATCAAATTGAATGAATTTTTCACTGAAAAGTATAGGTCCCAATATTTGAGTTAACTATATTTTGATTTAGCTAACCATTGACATAGTTGGATTAAAATTTCTACCCAATTGACTAGTTAGGAAAATCCAATCAATTGCTTTCCATTCTAATTAGCTAATCTAGAGCTTAGCCACTAATTTGGACAAAGAGATGAATAAATCCAAATAGAAACAAAGGGTGGATTTTTCCTAGAAACAAGCTAGCTACTCATCAAATCACTCATCTAAATTTTCTAAAATGTTAAAAATCTTAATTTAAATCAACTTCATGAAGACAAGGTAAAGTTAAATCAAGATTGAAGAACTCACAGATATTTGGCTCACATGCAAATTTAGTCGACTAAGGAAGGAGATTTAGCCAACTAACTTTTACAAAAACATGGTAGGCTTTTCTCAAAACCCAACTAAATAAAATTGAAGATTGTTCCTACAAGATTATAGATTGTTGCTTGACTTGGTGCTTGTTTGGAAATCAAGTTAACCAATTTTAGTTTGCCAACCAACTAAAATTGAAACAATCCTGATTTGACATCTAGAGAAAGACTTAGTTGACTAAGCTTGAAGAATAGGCATATGCCCTTCAAAGATGAATTTTGGATTTACTATAAAAGGCATTCAATTGACTAAAATTATGAATTTAGCTAGCTAGATTGGGAGACAAGTGTGATAACTATTAGTTAAAATTTGATTTCATGTCTCTCTCCTCTGATTCCTCTCTCTCTCTCTCTACTTCCCTCTTAGCCGCTTGTCATCCGATCATTGGATTTTGACCTTTGCAGCAAAAAAAACACAATAGTAAACCCCCCTTTAATCCCATTTTTCTTATTAATTCTATGAGGATTATTGTTCTAGGAAGTGTGTTTTGTGATTAGAAATGTTGGGAATAAGAACTAGGTTGAACTGTTAGGAATTTGATAAAAATCACATGGTTTTAGTGGGAAAATTCTAACTTTTCTTTTTAAGAAAACCTTTTTCCATTTGGGAATTCTTGTTAATTTTTTCTTTCATACATGCTGCCTGGTGGTTGGTAGAACTCCTATCATGAATGAAATTCAATGATGGTACTACCTGGCTAGCCACCCTCTTCTTCCAAGGTGTCATCAATACCATCTTCCCCTACCATTTTGGCCCTATATTAGGTGTTCAATTTGCTATGATTTTGTCACTGCTTAAGAGCTTAAAAAACTAAATGTTTTGCTACTTGATTTGCTACAAATTGAAATGTTTTCCTTATCCAAGAAAAAGGGAACATGAACAAGATCAAGAACATTGAGAGTAGTTCAACCCGAGTAGCCCTCATAAAAGAAAGGGCAGAGGATGAACAAAAGTGGAATGAATTAATAACTAGGATGGATGGAATGAATTTGTATAGTGTCACTTCTCTCCTGAATCAACAAAGTATAAGGAATCAGAGGTAAGAAGTAGTTAGAGAATGGGAAAAGCCAGATTCAAAGCTAGAATTTGTAGTTAATGTCCAAAATTAGGGTTCAATGATGAGAAATATCATCTAATGAAACTGCTAATGAGCCTATTCTTATCAGTTTGGATGATCCTAGAAGTTCAAATGATGATGAGACTGATAAAGACAGTCGATTTGCCTGTGAGAGTAACTACATTGCCTAAAGAATTAAATTAAGAAGGAGGTCAACAAAGTTAGTTCATAGTGGTAATGTTAGTTGCAGCGAACCAAAGGAACCACATTGTTTCTTTCATTGAGTGGTCTTGGCTTACAGTTCCTACTTGATCTATTTGCTATCAAAGTATTACCATCAAAGGACCTGCGAGAGTATGGTGTGAGATGAATACTAAGAAGCCATATTTTCACGTGATAGTTCTAGATTCACTCTTTAATCTTGTAGATAAAGGCTTAATAGTACTCCTAGGCTTGTACTACTAAAACAATGCCATCAATCGATGTAATTGGGGATAATGATATAGATTATGAGTGTGACAATACTGGTGAGGAGGTTGCATGGATTGAAAACAATTCATGTGAAGGGGACAATTAAAGTGTAACATTTGATGTATGTAATTAAAGAATGGTTAACAGGAGTTATCATATGTCTTTGCATGTGCTCTTATGTTATTTTTATTTATGTGTATGCATAGTTACTTGATAGGAATTCGATATAAAAGGAAGTTACTACTCTATTTTACTGAAAATAACTATGTAACACAACATATCTACTCTAGAAAGTAGGAAAGAATTGATGGTGCAAAACTAAGTTTTCCAACAACTAGTTGAATTATCTAATTTTCAATCCATGACTAAAAAATCATATCATCAATCTCAATGGCCGAGATCACTTAATTATGTTTAATGATCAATGATAGAAAAATAAATTTATAGTTAATATTAGTTCTCATTTCATCTAAGAAAGATTTGAGCCATTAGTTAAAAAGATATGTTTCAATAGACAATTTAGGGTTCCATCTTTAAACACGATGTTTTAAAGAAGATTCAAGCTTCCATCTTTGACATTTTTAAAAATGGTTCAAAATTCTATCTTGAAAATAACAAGTACCATATATGCCCGCCTTAAAAAAATTTGGTATTAAGCCCACCTATTCCCCACCCCTGAATCACTGTTTTCATATATTACATTGAATTTTGACCACTGGGTGGTCATAAAAATTTTACCACCAAATATTGCCAGCTACATGTATACCATATATCCAACCATCCAAAACATGAATCAGGTCATGATCAATGGTTAAAGTTACTTGTCCATAAAATCAGCAATCTATTAATGCAGGAATTAGTGATGCTAGATGTATGTGCATTGATCTGAACCATTGATCAACAATCAATTATGCAAATTTAAGTCTCTAGAAACTAGTCGAATTCTTTGATTTTCTATCTGCAGCTAGAAAATCACATAAGCAATCAAAATGGTCAACATCAAGTAATAATGTTTGATGATCGAGGATAGAAAAATAGATCTACAGTTAATATTGATTCTAATTTGATCTACAAAAGAATTGAATTGTCAATTAAGGAGAAATGTTTTTAAAGACAATTCAAGGATTCATCTTGAAAACAATAAAAGTAATGTACATGACCACATTAAAAAGTTTTGGTATTGAAACTACCTATTCCCCTCTCTTAAGTTATTAATTTTTTATATAACATCAAATTCAACCACCAACTACTGTTAGCTAGACATGAACTGTAGATTCAAACATCCAAAACAAGGATTGGATCATTGATCAATGGTCAAAGTTGTTGGACCATGAAATCAATAGTATATAACGGCACAAATCAATAATCCTACAGTACATGCACTGATCTGAACCTTTGATCAACAAGCCATGGTGTGAATCTAAATATTTCAACAAATGTTGAATTATTTGATTTTTCATCCATGGCTGTAAAATTAGATGAGTAATCTAAATGGCCAAGAAATCACAATAACGTTTAATGGTCAGTGACAAAAAAACAAATCTGCATTAATATTGATTCTCATTTGATCTAAGAAAGATTTGAACTATCAATTAAAAAGCAATGTTTCTAAATATGGTTTGGGTTTTTTGTCTTTAAAAATAACATTTTAAAAAATGATACAAGCATTCATCTCTAAAAATAATGTTTTTAGATATGGTTCAAGGTTTCAACTTGAAAACAACGAGTATTGTAGGTACCCACCTTAAAAATGTTTGGTATTAAACCCACCAACTCCTCGCACTTGAGTTACTATTTTTATACATTACAACAAATTTTGATTGTCGAATGGCTAGACATATGTGAATTTGACAATCAACTATGTCAACTTCACGTAGACCATAAATCTGACCATCCAAAGCATGGATCAAGTCATTGATCAATGGTTAAAGTTACTAGTCCACAAAATCAACTATCTATTACCATGTAGATCAATGATACAGATGTAAGCATATTGATTTCAACCAATTTTAAAAGTGGTTCAGAATTTTGTCTTGGAAATAACAAGTACCATACATGCTTGCCTTAAAAATTTTGGTATTAAGCCTACCTATTCCCCACCCCTGAGTTACTGTTTTTATATATTACATTGAATTTTGAACATTGGGTGGTCGTAAAAATTTTACAACCAAATATTGACAGCTACATGTATATCATATATCCGACCATCCAAAACATGGATCAGGTCATGATCAATGGTTAAAGTTACTAGTCCATAAAATTAGTATTTTATAAATCTATGAAACAATGATACTAGGTGTACCAGCATTAATCTGAACCATTGATCAATAATCAATGGTGCATATTTGAGTTTCCAACAACTTGTTGAATTGTCTAATTTTCTATCCACAGCTAGAAAATCATATAAGCAATCTAAATGGTCAACATTGTGTAATTATGTTTGATGATCAATGACAAAAAAGTAGATCTATGGTTAATATTTTACTCATTTGATCTAAGAAACAATTGAATCATCGACTGAAATGAAAAGTTTTTAAAGAAAGTTCAAGATTCCATCTTGAAAACACCATAAGTATCATACATGCCCACCTTAAGAAATTTGGTATTAGACTCACCTATTCCCCTCTCTTGAGTTACTATTTTTATATATTACAATGAATTCAATCACCAACTACTGTCAGTTAGATGTATACGACAGATTCAATCATCTAAAACAAGGAGTGGGTCATTGGTCAATGGTCAAAGTTACTTTTACATGAAATCAGTAGTCCATAACTATGCGGATCAATGACCCCACACATACACGCACCAATCTGAACCTTTAATCAGCGATCCACGATGCCAATTTAAGTTTTACAACAAATGTTGAATAGTTTTATTTTCCATCCACAGCTGTAAAATCAAATTAGCAGTCTGAATGCCCAAGACAGCACAATTATGTTTAATGATTAGTGATAGAGAACATATCAACATTAATATTGATTCTCATTTGATCTAAGAAAGATTTCAACTGTCAATTAAAAAGTAATGTTTTTAGATACATTCAGGGTTCTTTCTTGAAAAACAAAAATTTTGAAGATGATACAAGCTTTCATCTTTAAAAATAACATTTTTAGAGATGGTTCATGGTTGCAACTTGAAAACAACGAGTACGGTATGTACTCTCTTTAAAAACTTTTGGTATTATACCCACCTATTCCTCATTCTTGAGTTACTATTTTTATATATTACATTGAATTTTGATCGTTGGATGGATGGACAAATGTAAATCACACCACCAACTATTATAGACTACACGTGTATCATAGACCCTCCTATCTCTCTCTTTCATTTTCTCTCTCTATTACTACCCAATATGCACCGGCCAGCAACCCTCTGTCACTAGCCAGTGATTCCTTATCATCGCGCTTGAGGCAGTCCCTGCATATCCTACTTCACAGGTCAATCCCTTTCCAATCCCGGAATCGTCCCATGGCTCATCTCCTCGGTGGCCCATGCCCGCTTCCATTGAGCAGGAGGATGCCCCAGAAAACCACCGGCGTCGTCTGCCTCTGCCACCCCTCTTCTCTCTATCCACCTCCCAGACCATCCTCTATCTTTTCGTCCCTCACTCCTCTTTCCAGGCACCATCGCACCATCTCCTCATCTGTCTTTCCCTCTATCTTATCTTGTTTACCCAAGACTAGCCCCGTTTAGTCGTCGTCCTCAGCTCCTCAAACCACACTGCCCAAGTCACCGGTCGCACTCCTATCACTATCCACCATGCATTCAGTCTAGATTCAATGCCCTGGCCACTCTGTCCAAGCCGACATGGCACACAGGAATCAAGTCCCCTGCTTGTTTTCCGTCGGCCGGCAACACAACTCAGCTCCTCATCGACCTCTGTTTGGCTCACCGTGGAAAGCACGCACCTTTTCCTCTACCTATTCTCTGACTCTAGCGAGATTAGAGGAGAAAACCCATTTTCTCCTTCCCAATTCCTCTACAATGCCCATCTTCGGCATCCCCTTCCTCAGTCATCCCTCTCGCTCGTTTTCTCTAGTTTTCCAAGTCTTCAGCAACCTCAGGGGAGAAAACCCGACTTGAGTTATCTCTGTTTTCTTCCCTCTCCCTCCTCCTCCATCTCCTCTCTTCTTCCACCATCTCCAGCTTTCCCTTCTTCTCCGACTTCCCTCCTCAATCATCGGGTTTTCTCTGGTTTTCATTTAAAGCCAAAAGTTCAAAAAATTTCCAGTTCGGCTTCAACAAAATAAAACAATTCCTTCTACGTCCTAGATTGTAATGACATCTATGTCCCTGTTCTATGGGAGTTTTACTTTATCCATATTTTGCTTGTCTGCGGACAGTGTAATTTATGGATGTTGAATTATTTTCATTTTCTATTTTCTGAACTTCAAAATTCTATAATTTGCATCATTTCAATAAATCTGAATCTTTATTTTACTATTTGTTTAATTATGTTATTTTCTTTAATTTTTAGAGAATTAAATTTTATTTCAACTCCTTATTTTTAAGTCGCATCATAGTGGGATCGACCCATACTTGCATTAGCTATACTATGATAGCCCATCCACTTATGGTTAAACATCAACATATTTTTTACGCTGTTGCTAAGGACCCGCAAAGGAGTTTTTATAAAATTTAATTCAAAATATAAAAAAAATTCAAAAAAAAAAATAAATCCTAGAAAATAAAAAAATTAGGAATTGCTTTTTTCTAACATTTTAGGCATTTTTAGGTGCATTTAAAAAAAAAAATTAGTGCATAATCACTTTATTTTCTGAATTTGGTACTTATTGCTATCTTCTTTTTTTTTTCAAGAAATTAGCAAGTGAAACATCATCAGCAAAATAAAATTTTCTTACTTTCCTAGATTAGGATTTTTTCTTTCTTTTTTAAAAGTGAATCTTATAATGAGTCTCCTTTGTAATTTGCAATTTTCATCAGAAATACCACTGTAAGTTTCCTCACTCATTTATTTCTTAGATTAGGGTTTTCATTTAGAGTAATTTTGCATCAGTTGGTATTTTAATTGCATATAGAATGCATACTTTATATTTGTTGCATTTTAGGGTTTTGCATTAGATTATTGCTTTTAATCGCATACTTAGGACATGTTTATCACTTTAAGGTGCTTTATATGATGATCGAATTACCATAGTGTAGAAATTAATTAGTAAGAGCACCCCACCCCACAAGATCAAGGGTGGATTTGATCACTACTCCTTGGCCCACCTAGTATAATCACCTCAAGCGTACAACCCCACCATTCATATTAATTTAAAATCAATTAAAAAAGACATATATGGGCATCACATGCTTGTAGGACCCTTTTAATAGGACATGATATATTATCACTCTAGCAGCTTTTGATCATTGTGGTTATAGTGGGTGCCTTAAAATCCAAATGATTTTTCCACGTCTTCCATTGACGTCTGTTGAGGTTTAAATGCCTCCTTACACGAGGATTGTATTAACCACCTTGCATAGAACCTAACTAGTAAGCAGCAATCAACTCTAAAAGAGAGGAGTGTTAGATTAGGCTAATTAAAAGCATCAACCCCACAAAAAATCAAGAAAATCAAAATATTTGTGCTTATTAGCCTTAAGGGATTGCTTGATTGTTTCCTTGATTGTGCATCATTCTAGGCATTTAGTTTGCATCATTTAGGATAGTCGTCTTCTTAAAACAAAAAAACAAAAAAAACAAAAAGATCTTTCATTGTATGCCCTTTTTGATATGGGACAAAACCGGTAGGTTAGTCAAGTATAACTAAAAAGACATACCACCAATGATTGGTCAACGATCAAGGGGTAACTCACCCCATGGTAGTGTCAAAGGTGATCAAGGCCCTCCACTCATCATGAATGAGGACCCACCACCTCTAATTGATGATAAATATCAACCTTCACCAAGGAGAAATAATCATCAACAAATAAATTGGAGAAGGAATGGAAATAAGGAATGAGACCAACAAAGTGACCATGGAGACAATGATGTTTATCAAAATCTTCATGGAAGAACTTTAAGAGACTACCTTCAGCCTACAAGCACTAGACACCTTCTTATGTCATTCTTCCTCAAAATGCTAGTGCGTTAGAATTAAAAATGGGAGTAATCCAATTACTTCCTAAATTCCATAGGTTAGACAATGAGAGTCCTTATTTGCATCTTAAAGAATTTGATGAGGTATGTAGTACCCAAAGAACACAAAATGTTGATCTAGATACTGTCAGGCTTAAGCTATTTCCTTTCTCTTTAAAGGAAAATGCAAAAATGTGGTTTAATGAAGTAGCATTAGGTTCCATACGGACTTAGAATGAAATGACTAAGAAATTCTTGAAAAAAAAATTCCCTACACATAAACAAATACACTTTGCCGTAAGATATTGAACTTTACCCACAAAGATAAAGAATCATTCTACCAATGCTAGGAAAGGTTCAAAGATTTCTTACTCACTTTCCCACATCATAGCTATGAACCATGGTGCATCATCAGCTTCTTTTATGAAGGACTTAATTCTAACATGCGCCAGTTTGTAGAGATGGTGTGCAATGAAAACTTTTAAATAAACAACTAGATGGAGTATTTGGAATGGCTAGCTGAAAGTGCAGAGACCTTGGCTGACCTAGAAAGATTAGAACATCCAGATAGACCCAAGCCCACGACCACATCTACTAGGGGTGGCATGTATGCCATGTATGAAAAAGATGAAATCAATGCCAAAGTAGCAACCCTAGCTAGAAAAGTAAAAGCTATAGAAATGGGAAAGACAAAGTCAAATAATAATGAACAAGTGTGTAGAATTTATGAAAGTACTGCCCATCTTACTCAAAAATGTCCTACCATTCTAGCATTTCAAGATGGACTTCCCAATTAAGCTAATGCACTTAACAATTATAAAAGACCTTTCTCCCCATATTCAGAGACATATAATCCCAACTGGAGAAACCATCTAAATTTCAGTTGGAGAAATGGACCAACTGCTAATGTCTCACAACCAGGCCCATACTAACGTCAATAACCAAACCAAGGACTACTTGCTCCAACCCCATACCAAACTCATCAACATCCTTCTTCGGGACCTTACATACCCCCACCCAAAAGGCATGTGGAGGATAATTAACTTGCTCAAAACCAGGAGAAGAAAATTTCTCAATTAGAAAGTCCAATAAACCAAACCAACTAGTCTATGACTGAATTTAAAAATATGATGAGTCAAATGATATAAAGTATGGAAAAAGAAAAGTTTCCCACTCAACCATAGAAAAACCCTAAGGGTGTGCATGCAGTTAGAAAAACTACATCTAATGCATCATCAAGCTCTATCTGGAAGAGACTAAAGCTATTCCCATTCTTAGGAGTGGTAAAATCATTGAGAAAGATGAGCCCCAAAAGACTAAAAAGGTAGAAAAACCTAAAGAAAAATCTAAAGAGAAGGATCCCACTCAACCTGTTGAGCCATGTCCATTCCCTCAAAGGTTGCATCAAGTCACAAAGAGTACCACCAATGATGAGATTATAGAGATATTCAAGCAATTTAAGATCAACATACTGATTTTAGACGTAATAAAATAAATCCCATCATATGCCAAAATTTTAAAGGATTTATGCACAATCAAAAGAAAATTGAATGTTCCAAAGAAGGCATTTGTGATTGAACAAGTAAGGTCAATTTTTCAGCACCATACACCCCAAAAATACAAGGATCCAGGTTGCCCCACTCTCACTTGCATCACTGGCGACTATGAGATCAACCAAGCTTTATTAGATCTTGGATCCAGTGTTAATCTGTTATCATATACAGTATATGTTCAGCTAGGACAAGGAGACCTCAAGCCAACATCTGCTACACTCCAACTAGCTGATAGATTAGTCGTAATACCTAGGGGCATCATAGAGGATGTGTTAGTCCAAATAGAGCAATTCTTTTTTCCAGTTGATTTCTTAGTTTTGGACACACAACCAGTGCTAAATGAGCAGTGAGAAATTTATGTCATCCTTGGACGTCCATTATTGGCTACATCTAATGCCCTAATAAACTACAGAAATGTGTCTTAAAGCTTTCATTTGGAACTTGACCCTAGAATTGAACATCTTCGATATCTGTAAGCAACCTAGAGAACCCACAGATGACTTGCACTATGTTAATATGATAAATTCAATGGTGCAAGGTCATTTTCAATCATCTTCCTTGTCAGACCCACTTGAGGCCTATTTGGCCCATTTTAATGAGTTTAATGAGGATGCATTAATAAAGAAAGTTAATGCCCTCCTTGATTCTATGCCCCCTATGGATATAGAAAAATGAAAACCTCAATTCGAGGAACTTCCATCGAGGGAGTCCACTCCCAATCCATCCGCAGTTGAACCTCTTAAGCTAGACTTGAAACCTCTACCTTCTGAACTCAAATATACCTATCTAGGAGATGAAGAAACTTTTCTTATTATAATTGCCTCTAAATTGGAAAAATCTCAAGAGGAACAATTGGTTAAAATCCTTAAGGAACATAACAGTGCAATAGGATGGACCTTAGCAAACATTAAATGTATTAGCCATTTGCACCCATCAAATCCACCTAGGGGATAATGCTAAACCATATCATCAAATGCAAAGAAGGTTAAACCCTAATATGAAAGATGTGGTTAGAGCAAAAGTCCTTAAATTACTTGATGTGGGAATCATCTATCCCATAAGTGATAGCAAATGGGTGAGTCCTACTCAAGTTGTTCTGAAAAGGTTTAAAGTGATAGTGACCACTAATGCTAACAATGAATTAATTCCAACTAGAGTTACTACTAGTTGGCATATATGCATTGACCATAGAAAATTAAATGTTGTCACTAGGAAAGACCATTTTTCTTTGCCTTTTGTTGACTAAATGTTAGAAAGGGTTGTAGGACACTAGTACTATTGTTTTCTAGATGGTTATCCAAGATATAACCAAATAGAAATTGCATCGATGATCGGGAAAAGACAACATTCACATGTCCTTTTGGTACTTTTGCTTACAAAAGAATGCCATTTGGATTATGTAATGCTCTTGCCACATTTCAATGCTGTGTGTTGAGCATTTTCAGTGATATGGTAGAGAGAATTTTAGAGGTTTTCATGATGACTTTTCTATTTTTGGCGATTCCTTTGACACATGCCTTGAAAATCTAAGAAAAGTCTTAAATTGTTATGAAGAAAAGGACCTAGTGCTTAATTGGGAGAAAAGTCATTTCATGGTTTCAAAGGGAATTGTCTTTGACCTCATCATGTCATCCAAAGGAATAGAGGTAGATAGATCCAAAGTTGACATAATTACCAATCTACCCATCTCTAAATCTATAAGGGACATTTCCTCATTCCTAGGACATGTAGGATTCTATATGTAATTCACTAAAGATTTTATTGCTATATCCAGACCATTGTGTCACCTCCTTACAAAGGAAACCCCTTTTAAGCAGACTGATGATTGTTAGAAAGCTTTTATAAAGCTGAAGGACAAGTTAACCACTGCACCCCATATGCAGCCTCCTGATTGGAGCCTATCCTTTGAAATCATGTGTGATGCTAGTGACTATGCTGTAGGAGCTGTATTAGGACAGAGAAAAGAGAAAAATCCATATGTCATCTACTATGCCAGGAGGACCCTAAATAGCACCCAAATGAATTATTCCACTACAGAGAAAGAACTATTAGTAGTTGTCTTTGCATTGGATAAATTTAGGTCTTACTTGGTTGGATCTAAATTAGTCACCTTCACTGATCATTCGGCCCTTAAGTATCTTCTTTTTAAGAAAGATGCTAAGCCTAGACTAATTAGACAGATTCTTTTACTCCAAGAGTTTGACATTGAGATAAAAGATAAAAAAAGAGTGGAGAATGTTGTAGCTAACCACTTATCTCGCCTAGTCCTAATAGAACCTTTGGATGAGTTGCCAATTAAGGATACTTTCCCTGATGAACAACTTTTTCATGTCTCCCATCCTCCCTGGTTTGCTGATATTGCAAATTATTTAGTCACATGGAAGATTCCTGATCATTGGAATAAATTAAAAAAGCAAATATTCTTTTCTAATATTAAGCACTACTTTTGAGATGACCCATATCTATTTAAGTACTACCTAGATCAAATCATTAAGAGATGTGTCTCTGACTTAGAGCAACATAGTGCCATCACCTTTTGCCATTTAGAAGCATGTGGTGGACATTTTTTTGTATAGAAAACTGTTGCAAAGATTTTGCAGTTGGTTTCTATTGGCCATCATTGTTTAGAGACACACATGTATTCTATAAATCATGTGAGTGATGTCAAAAGTTAGGAGGAATAACCCATAGGAATATGATGCCTTTAAACCCTATCCTTGTTATTGAAGTTTTTGATTGCTGGGGTATTGATTTCATGGGCCCATTTCCCACCTTCTTGCAGCTACATCTATATCTTATTAGCCGTAGACTATGTTCCAAAATGGATTGAGGCTATCCCATGTAGGCATAATGATCATAAAATAGTTGTGAAATTCTTAAAAGAAAACATTTTTTTTTAGATTTGGGACACCTTGGGCCATTATAAGTGATAACGGTACACACCTGTGCAACAAACCATTTGAAGCACTCATAAAAAAAATATAATATCACCCATAAAGTTACAACACCGTATCACCCACAAATGAGTGGACAGGTAAAAGTATCTAATCGGGCCATTAAAACAATTCTTCAAAAGACTATAACTCCAGATCGTAAGGATTGGTCTCTTAGACTAACTGATGTGCTCTGGGCTTACAGGACTGCATATCAAACCTCGATTAGTATGTTTTCCTATCATATTGTATACAATAAGGCATGTCACTTGCCTATGGAATTGGAACATGGGGCCTACTGGGCAATAACAACCTTTAATTTCAACATGAATAAAGCAAGCTCACATTGGAAACTCCAACTTAATGAGTTGGAAGAGATCAGGCAAGAAGCTTATGAGAGTAATAGGATATATAAAGAAAAGATGAAAGCCTTTCATGATCAAAACTTAATGAGAAAATGCTTTACTCCAAACTAAAAGGTTTTGCTTTACAATTCTAAGCTCCACCTATTCTCAAGTAAGTCTAGATCTCGATAGACTTGTCCATATATAGTTAAAGAAGTTTTCCGATATAGGACCATCGAGATTGAGGATGCTAGGACTCACCATACTTTTAAATTGAATGGTCAACATTTAAAGCCTTTCCTAAAAAATGAGAATCCAGAAGTTAAGTCCACAACTCTAGATGTTCTTGTTTATCAGGATTGAGTAGATATGATCCCTATGTACCATATTTTGTATTTTTTTCTCTACATCACCCATATTCATTTTAGGTCCTACTTTTTAAACATCGAGTACAATGTTTCTTTTAGGTTGGGGGTGTAGAATTCTATCAAATTCTAGTTTCTTTTTTTAGGTTTTTAAGTGATTTCCTTTTCTTTTTTTAATTAAAAAATGAAAAATTTTAGGTCAATTCCTACACTATGATGAGAATTGGATTTTTTGAAGTATAATCTAGATAACTTTGGCCTATTAATGGAATTGAAAATAATTATTTCATTATTTTACTCATTTTCGAAAATATTCCATGAAAGCAAAGTTCAGATCACATTTGTACATGTAGTTGCTTATAGATAGTCTAGATTGATAAGTGGCTATAACGTAGAAATCCTGAAGAAAATTAGTGGAACCTATAACCTTATTGAATTTTTGAGCCATTTATCCTTTATTAGAGGTTATAAATGTTTTTAATTTTCTTCCACATGCTTAAAGAAAATTGATCCCATCAATTATCAAATTTGGCTAATTACCTGAATAATTAGAATATTACCTTTAAAGTTCTAAAAGTTCATTGAATCTGATAGATTATATAAAACCTAGGAAATGATTTAGGCCTTCCTTGTTGTTAACCTAGAGACATAAAGCTTACCCAAAATTTGAGCCTTTTACATAAAGCCTTCTCTTTTGTCACGCAATTTAACCTTCACCATATTAACTTAGTAAAAATCATCCATTACCCATTTTCTTTGAAAAATAAGTTAGAGATGAATGAAGATATACTTTTTAATTGTAATGAAAGTAAAAAAGTGAATATCAAGAAAAGAAAACTTCTTCAAAGAGATTCAAAATTGTGAAATAAAAGAAAAAAAAAGAGAGAGAAGAAGTTTGAAGAATGCAAAGAAAAGTGGAAAAAGCAATATTCACTTAAGCAAAGTAAAGAAGAAATATGAAAAAACTTTGAATATCCTTATACCCATTCTTTGGTACACCCATCCTAAGCCTACATTTTGTCCTAGTTAAAGACTTATTGATTCTAAGAGAAATATAGTCATAATGAGGAAATGAATGGATAGGATTAAAAGAGTGGTATTTCTAAATATTCAAAGGTAATGGCATCCATTCTAAAGGGATCAACAATTAAATTTCTTACTTACTCCTGTTCTTCATGAGTAAATGTGAGATAAATTTGATTTTGTTCACTCTGCTCACATATTTAAAAGAGAGATATGATTTGAACCCTCTATCTGAGAGATTCTATTTCTGAGCGTATGTCTATTAGTAAGCATTGAGGTCAAAACATATTTTAGATGGAGTTCAAAAGTTAGAAGTCTACTTAAAGATAAAGATTATACTATATGTAGACTATATACGCACACACTCACTCTGAGACCTGAGCTCAAATGGAATGTTTTTAGCATATGGGTAGGGTCCTAAATTCTTCATTCACTTTTATTAATTTGCTAAAGTTGATAGATTTATTGAAGATAATTCTCTAAGAAAAAAAGTGGAATTGACCTAAAAATAAAAATTTGAAATTCTATGATTTGATTTTTTGCATCTTTTGCTAGGGACTAACAAAATATTGGTTGGGGGTGTGTTAAGTGTTCAATTTTGGTCAAAATACCCCTAATTTAGTATTCAGTTAAATCATCTAGGCCACCAATTTTGAGATTTTACATAAAATATTTTATTTTAGCTCTAATTGGCCATCCAACCGTTGAATTGCAAAATTCAATGGTCAGATGATCATCAGAGCTAATCATGGGAGTAATGAACAATTCAGATGATTCTAATTTGGTCCTTTGCATTGTAGATCAATCAAATCAGATTGGATGATCCAGATCAAGACAGATGGATTAGATGGGGAAGCTTCTTGAAAAAAGAGCAAATTAAATATAATTAGGACATTAATTGAAAAAATCTAGATAATGGAGAGGAATTGGAGGTGGAAACAAACACAAATACTCTTGGAGAATCGAAACAAATTTGCAGAGTTTTGGCAAGGTTGGGTTGCTAGTGGACCCCACTCCCTCTTCATCTCTCTACTCTCTCTCCTACATCTCTCTCTCTTATTCCCTCTCTCTTTCTCTCTCACGTTTCTTCTTCTATTCAACTACCTCTCATTACCATAGAAAAGGAGGCCTCTCCCATGCCCCTCGTCTCTCTTCTACTCTCTCCTTCTAACTACCATGCTCCTTTGTCTCTCTTCTACTCTCTCCTTCTAACTCCCACGCTCCTTCATCTCTCTTCGACTCTCTCCTTCTAACTCCCACGCTCTCTCTTCCACATCTATCTCTCTTGTTCCCTCTCTTTCTCTCTCCTCTCTACTTCTTTCTCTATTCTGCTCCTCACAAACTCCCAACTGACCAGCATCTGTCCCTCTTCTTCCTCTTATGCTCCATCTCCCGCTATCCCTCTTTATTCTCTCTTTTACTCTCTCGCTCCTCTAATTCCTCACCTTCTCTTACCCCTTCTCTGTTTCTCTCTCCGTTACACTCTTCCTTCCCTTCTGCTTCTCTTTCTCTTTCTCTTTCTCAATCTCTCTCCTGCCTCTTCACTGCACCCAACACCAACTCTCCCTTTATCTCCCTCTTTTGCCTTAATGCTCACCCCCCTTTCGTTTGCTTTCACTTTGTTTACCTTCTCCCTCTTGTTTTTTCTTTTCTTTTTCTCTGTCACTAGCTCTCCTCTCCCCCAGTCGCACCCAACAAGCCCAGCTTATTCCCGCACCATTCTCTCCTGCCCTACTCTCTTTTGCATTCAGGCTTTCCCTCAACTGTCTCCACCGCAATCAGACCCTCCTATCTCTCTCTCTCTCTCTCTCTCTGTCTCTCTTTCTTTCTCTCTATTACTACCCAATATGCACCGGTCGACAACCCTTTGTCACCAGCCGGTGAATCCTTTACATTGTGCCTGAGGCAGACACTGCATCTCTTACTTCACAAGCCGGTCCCTTTCTAAGCCCAGAATCTTCCCATGACTCATCTCCTCAGTGGCCCACGCTAGCTTCCATCACACCGGATGATGCCTCAGAAAACCACCGGCGTCGTCTACCTCTGCCACCCCTCTTTTCTCTATCCACCTCCCAGACCATCCTCTATCTTTTCCTCCCTCACTCCTCTTTCCAAGCACCATCGCGCCATCTCCTAATCTGTCTCTTCCTCTATCTTATCCTAGTTACCCGAGACCAGCCCCCTCTAGTCATCGTCCTCAGCTCCTCAAACCACACTACCCAAGTCACCAGTTGCGCTCCTATCTCTGTCCATCACGCATCCAACCCAGATTCAACGCCCAAGCTACGCTGTCCAAGCCGACATTGCATTCACAAGAATCAAGTCCCCTGCGTGTTTATCATTGGCTGACAACACAACTCAGCTCCTTGTCGACCTCTCTCTGGCTCACCGTAAAAAGTACACACCTTTTCCTCTCCCTGTTCTTCGATTTCGGCGAGATTAGAGGAGAAAACCCATTTTCTCCTTCCCAATTCCCCTACAATCCCCATCTTCTGCATCCCCTTCCTCAATCATCCCTCTCCCTCATTTTCTCTGGTCTTCCAAGTCTCCGGCAACCTCAGGGGAGAAAACCTGACTGGAGTTATCTCCGTTTTCTCCCCTCTCCCTCTCCCTCATCCTCTTCTCCTCCATCTCCTCTCTTCTTCCACCATCTCCAGCTTTCCCTTCTTCTCCGGCAATCCCTCTTCTCTGGCTTTCCTCCTCAATCGTCGGGTTTTCTTTGGTTTTCGTTTAAAACCAAAAGTTTAGAAAAATTCCAGTTCAGTCCTTAGCAAAATAAATAAAATTCCTTCTATGTCCCAGATTGTAATGACATCTGTGTCCCTGTTTCTATGCGAGTTTTACTTTATCCATATTCTACTTATCCACAAACAATGTAATTCAGGGATGTTCAATTAGTTTCATTTTCTATTTCCTGGACTTGAAAATTTTGTGATTTGCATTATTTCAATAAATCTGAATCTTTATTTTACTATTAGTTTAATTATGTTATTTTCTTTAATTTTTAGAGAATTAAATTTTATTTAAACTCCTTATTTTTAAGTCAAGTCCCCATGGGATCAACCCATACTTGCATTAGCTATACTGCAATAGCCTGTGCACTTGCGTTTAAACATCAACAATTACATTAAATTTTGATCATGCAATGGTTGTAAAAATTTGACCACCAAATATTGTTGGCTGCATGTATAGCATAGATCCAACCATCCAAAACATTAATCTAGTCATGGTCAATAGTTAGAGTTATAGTCCATTAAATCAGTAGACTATAAGTGCACGAATAAGTGATACTAGATGTACAGGCACTAATCGAGCCATTGATCAAGAATCAATTATGAGGATTTGAGTTTCCAAGAACTAATTGAATTGTTTAATTTTCTATTTGTAGCTAGAAAATCACAAGAGCAATATAAATGGTCAACATCACATAATAATGTTTGATGATCAATGACAGAAAAATAGATCTATGGTTAATATTGATTCTTATTTGGTCTAAGAAAGAATTGAACTATCGATTCTGAAGAAATGCTTTTAAAGATGATGCATGGTTTTGTCTTGAAAGCAATGTAGGTGTTGTACATGACCACTTTGAAAAAATTATGTATTAAACCCACCTATTCTCCTCTTTTGAATTACTATTTTTATATATTACATTGAATTCAACCATCAATTACTATCAGCTAGACGTGTACCATAGATTCAACCATCCAAAACATGAATTGGGTCATTGATCAATGGGTAAAGTTGCTAGACAATGAAATTGGTAGTCTATAACTATGTAGATCAATGATCCCATATGTACACATAGTGGTCTGAACCTTTGATCAACAATGCATGGTGCCATCTGAGTTTTATAGCAAATGTTGAATTGTTTAATTTTCCATCCATGGTTGTAAAATCATATCAGCAATTCGAATGGCCGAGATAGCATGATCATGTTTATTGATCAATGATAGAAAATAGATTTGCATTAATATTGATTCTCATTTGATCTAAGAAAGATTTGAATTGTCAATTTAAAAGTAATGTTTCTAAATACATTAAGGGTTCTTTCTTTAAAAACAATAGTTTTAAAGATGATACAAGCCTACATCTTTAAAAATGACATTTTTGGACATGGTTCAAGGCTCCAAATTGAAAACCATGAGTACTGTACGTACCTGCCTTAACAAATTTTGGTATTAAACCCACCTATTCCTCTCCCCTGAGTTATGATTTTTCTATATTACATTGAATTTTGATTGTTGGGTGGACAGAAAAAATGTAAATCTAACCTCCAACTATTGTTGACTACATGTATACCATAGATCTGTTCATCCAAAATATGGATCAAGTCATTGATCAATGGTTAAAGTTACTAGTCCACGAAATCAACAATCTATAACTACATAGATCCATGATACTAGATGTAAGCACATTGATCTAAACCATTTTTAAAAATGGTTGAGAATTCTGTCCTGAAAAAAAACAAGTACTGCCTATGCCCACCTTAAAAAATTTTGGTATTAAGCCCACCAAATATTGTCTGCTACATGTATAGCATAGATCCTACTATCCAAAACATGGATCAAGTCATGATCAATGTTTGAAGTTACTAGTCCATTAAATCAGTAGACTATAAATGCATGAATAAGTGATAAGAGATGTGCATGCAATTATTTGAACCATTGATAAACAATCAATGATGCATATTTGAGTTCCAACAACTAGTTGAATTGTCTAATTTTCTATCCAGAGCTAGAAAATCATATAAGCAATCTAAATGGTCAACATCACA
The DNA here is from genome assembly GCA_035236585.1 of Warburgia ugandensis. Classification (NCBI taxonomy): domain Eukaryota; kingdom Viridiplantae; phylum Streptophyta; class Magnoliopsida; order Canellales; family Canellaceae; genus Warburgia; species Warburgia ugandensis. Next base: position 53,188,627 of record CP141130.1, read on the forward strand.
TAATAATGTTTTATGATTGATGATAGAAAAATAGATCTATGGTTAACATTGATTCTTATTTGATCTAAAAAAGAATTGAACCGTCAATTAAAAAAAATGTTTTTAAAGATGATTCAAGGTTGCATCTTGAAACCAATATAAGTGTCATACATACCCACCTTGTAAAAGTTTTGTATTAAATCCACATTCCCCTCTCTTGAACTATTATTTTTATATATTACATTGAATTCAACCATCAACTACTATCAGCTAGACGTGTACCATAGATTCAACCATCCAAAACAAGAATTGGGTCATTGATCAATGGTTAAAGTTGTTGGTCCATGAAATTAGTACACTATAACTATACGGATCAATGATCCCATATGTACATGCATTGATCTGACCCTTTGATCAACAATCCATGGTGCCAGTCTAAGATTTTTAGTAAATGTTGAATTGTTTGATTTTCCATCCATGGTTATAAAATCAGATCCGCAATTTGAATGGGCGAGATAGCATGATCATGTTTAATGATCAATGATTGAAAAAATATATGCATTAATATTGATTCTCCTTTGATCTAAGAAAGATTTGAACTATCAATTAAAAAGTAATGTCTCAAAATACATTCAGGGTTTTGTCTTTAAAAACAACATTTTTAAAGATGATACAAGCTTTCATCCCTGAAAATGGTGTTTTTAGAGATTGTTTAGGGTTCCAACTTGAAAACAACAAGTACTGTATGTACCCGCCTTAAAAAAAATTTGATATTAAACCCACCTATTCCTCCCACCTGAGTTACTATTTTTATATATTAGATTTGATTTTTATTGTTGGATGGCTGGACAAATGTAAACCTGACCACCAACTATTGCTGACTACATGTATACCATAGATTTGACCATCCAAAATATGGATCAAGTCATTGATCAATTGTAAAAGTTACTAGTCCATGAAATCAATAGTCTATAACTATGCAGATCAATGATACCACATGTAAGCACATTGATATGAACCATTTTTAAAAATGGTTGAGAATTCTATCTTGAAAATAACAAGTACCGTATATGCCCACCCAAAAAATTTTTGGTATTAAGCCCACATATTCCCCTCCCTTGAGTTAATATTTTTATATATTACATTGAGTTCATCCACCAACTACTGTCATCTAGACATATACCACATATTCAACCATCAAAAAATAAAGATTGAGTCATGGATCAAGGGTTAAAGTTACTGGTCCTTGAAATTAGTAGTCAATGACTGCATGGATAAATGATCCCTTATGTACATGCACCCATGAGTACATGTTGAATTGTTCGATTTTCCATCCATGACTATAAAATCAGATCAGCAATCTAAATGGCCATGATAGCACGATCATGTTAAATGATTAGTGAAAAAAATTAATATTGATTCTCATTTGATCTAAGAAAGATTTGGATAGTCAATTAAAAAGCAATGTTCCTAAATACAGTTCCAGGTTTTGTCTTTAAAATTCTTTTTTTAAAGATGATAAATGCCTTCATTTTTAGAGATGGTTCAAGGTTCCTACTTGAAAACAACGAGTAATGTATGTACCTTGCATAAGAAGTTTTGGTACTAAACCTACCTCTTCCCCTCTCTTGAGTTAATATTTGTATATGTTACATTGAATTCAACCACCAACTACTGTTAGCTAGACATATGCCACAGATTCAACCATCTAAAATAAGGATTGGGTCATTGATCAATGGTTAAAGTTACTGGTCCATAAAATCAATAGCCTATAACTATGTGGATCAATGATCCCATACGAACTTGCACTGATCTAAACCTTTGGTCAACAATCCACAGTGCCAATTGAGTTTTTTCGCAATTGTGGAATTGTTTGATTTTCCATCCATGGCTGTAAAACAAGCTTAGCAATCTAGATGGCCAAGATAGCATGATCATGTTTAATGATTAGTGACAAAAAATAGATATGCATTAATATTGATTCTCATTTGATTTAAGAAATATTTGAACTGTCAACTAAAAAGTAATGTTTCTAAATGCATTCCGAGTTTTTTTTTTTTATAAAAACAAACTTTTTAAAGATGATATAAGCTTTCACCTTCAAAAATGACATTTTTAGAGATGGTTCAGGGTTCCAACTTGAAAACAATGAGTACCATATGTACACAACTTTAAAAAAATTAATATTAAACCCACCTATTCCTTGTCCCTTAGTTAATATATATATGTGCGTGTATGTATGTACATATATATATATATCTATGTGTGTGTGGTGACCCGAGTTTTTGTAATACATTTTTCAAAGGCAGGGCCCTTAATGGTAAAAAAAATTCACAAACAATATAGTAGAATTTCTTTTCTTTTAAATTAGTTTGTAACAAAATCGAAGTCTAACCTCAAGGTACATAACACACATAGACATTTTGTATAAAATAAAATTTTATTGAATACCAGGAATCATCCAGTAGTTCACTCTTACACAGCCCCTGTATTATAATTACAAACAATTGTCCAAATTACATAATCCAAATTTCAAACCTCACCTTACATTAAAACTCTTAATACAATACAATGCTCTCAAATAAAAAAACATATCTTCAGGGGACATACCCTGATTGATTATTCTCTTCAAGTCTTCTACCATCTTAAGCTCCTAATTCTCCTTCTCTATTTCTGAGATATTGTTAACATTCAAACATTTACAATATCTCAACAAGCTATGCTTGGTAGGGGATATAAAAATATACTACTTCACTAATATAAGAATACATACATCAATCATTATTCCATCATAGTCATCTACTCATGAGTTATCTCAACATAGAGTATATATGTTATTTATGTAGTATAGGATAAATTCATTAAAAATAGTGAAAATTTCTCAAAACTTGTTCCTTCCCCTGGCTATACCTCCACTTAGGAGATCAATATTTAGCCAATTCTCATACGAGGATTTTCTTTCCAGGAACTCATATAGTGGCATTTCAACATGCCATGGCATTACACTATGCCTATCATATGTGCATCATAATGTAAAAAGCTCAAGGACTGTTAAGTGTTCAATTTCTAGTTAAAATACCCCTAATTTAGCATTCAACTAGATCGTCTAACCGTTCATATTTGTAAAATTTAGATTGATTTTGAATTTAGCTCCAATTGACCATCCAAACCTTAATTTGTCAAAATCAACAGTCAGATGATCATTAGAGCTCATTAGATGATTAATGCACGGTTCAGATGATTCTAATTTGGTCTTTTATTTTGCAAATTAACCAAAAGAGGCATGGATGGCTAAGATCAAGGATCAATTAGCCATTAAAAGAAACTTTGTGTTAAAGGAAGATATGGAAGAGATTTGGAAAGTGCCCTAAGTTGGAAGTCCCCATGGAGGAAACTAAGCTAGAACGAAAGTGGAAAGCCTTTAGAAGGTATGGTCTTTAAGGAAGGCAACATTCACCATCTGTAGGGCAAAACTTCCTCTTCTCTCTCAACCACCTTCTCTCTTGCTTCTTCTTAAACACCCGTTTCCTAATCTCCTTACACTCAGGCATAACTCCTTCCCTACTTCTCTCTTGCCCTCCTTCTTATTCTTCTCTTTTTCCTCTTCTTTCCACTCTCTCTTCTCCTTCCTTCACTCTCCCTCTTCACCATAGTCTTCCTCACCTCCCTCTTTCTCTCTATCCCTCCTTTCCCAACGTCTTTACTTAGCACTACTTCTCTTTCTCTCTACCACCACAACCACCACACGACGCCATTGTTCCATTGCACATCCACATCAGCACCTAGTTTTGCCCTTTGTTCACCCATCCTCTCTCACACCACATCAACCTCCTCCTTTTCCCAATTTCCCTCTTTCCCTCTTTCGATCTACACATCCCCCTTCTTTTCCCTAGTTCTCTTGTCTCTCACTCTCTTTCTCTTTCTCATTTTCTTAACCACTCCTCCCCTACCAGTCGACGTCTGCCCAGGTCGTCTTTATCAATAGGAGTCGTCTTCACCAACTGTCACCGGCCCAGCCATCCCCACCACTCCTCATTCTCTTTCTCTCTAAAGTAGCCTCCATCATCATTTGTCACCAAAGCCAACCCTCCTCTATTTTTCCTTTCCCACCCACCAGCCAAATTGCATTCCCAGCTTCCGTCACTATAGTTATCTCCACGGCCCCAACACTTCTCCCTCTTTCAGATCAACCCCTCATCTCTGCTCTCTTCTCCTCTCTATTCACTAGTGGAATCACACTAGATGAGAACCGGATCACTAGCCCAGGCATCGTCGTCGACCTTCTTCCTTAGTATTGGACATTCTAGAGAAGGAAACCCGAAAAGGGTTTTCATCCTTTTCTCTCTTCTCCCCCTCTCTTCTCCTCCTTTCTCCCTTCTCCCTTCTCCCCCCTCCATCATTGTCTTCGTCTTCGTCGGGTTCTGGTTTTTGTTAAAAATAAAAAATTTCCATTCAATTCCATTTGTGTCCTTTCTCCTTTAAACTCAATTAAATTTCTGTCCTTTCCTTTTAATTACATCTGTGTCTCATTTTATTCCAGTTCTATTTTATCATTGCTTTTCTTATCCAAGAACTTCCTAATCTAAATCAGATCAATCAAGGCTTAACCTAATCAACAAGTTAGCCTTAATCAACCAAGAATTGCTTATTTCTCATCCCTTTCTTATCTGATTTCAAATTAACTTCACAGTTTTATTCTTAGAACATCCCTAGACCTAATTGATGTATTTGATCTTTAATATGAAATTAGTAACTTAATATGAGTTGTCCAACTCAAAATTACAACTTAGCCCTAATCTCTATAATTTTGAGGAATCTGACAAATCCAACTGATAGAACTCTAATCAAGGACATGCTGAAGACATCTATAAAGGCTAATAATCTCTCAGAAGATCAAATTTAAAGTTATTGATAGGGATTAAGCTAGGGAAGTAGTTTTTTTTCGTGTTATATGTTTTATTTAGGAACTAGAAATTCTATAATTTTGAGAAGTTGATTAAATTTGAAGTTTGATTATAATTTCAATATTTTTAGTAATTTTTAGTAATTTATTTTTAATTTTAGATAATTAAATTTTATTAAAATTCATACTTTTTAAATCAAGTCCTTGTAGAATTGACCCGTACTTGTATAAGCTACACTACAATAGTATGTGCACTTACGGTTAAACATCAACAAGTTTTTGACGCTATTATTGGTGACTTGCAAAAGAGTTTTCATAAAATTTAGTTAAAAATAAAAAATCTAAAACATAAAAAAATTAGGAATTGCAATTTTTAGCATTTTAGGCAATTTTAGGTGCATTTTTCAATTCTTTTTAAGGTATAATCACCTTGTTTCCCAAATTTGGTACTCTTTTCTAATTTTATTTTTCAGGAATTTGGCAAGTGGATCTTCACCAAAATGGAAATTTCCCTGCTTTCTAGGAATAGGACCTCTTTTTCTTTTTCTTTTTTTTGAGTGAATCTTATAGTAAGGATCCTTGTAAATTGCAAATTTCATTTTAAATTTTAAAGAGTTGTATAATACAGGGCAAGAGTGGGATAAGGTGGCCCACACTTGATCTTCATAAAAAAACCCCATTGTAAGTTTCCTCACTCATTTATTTCCTAGATTAGGGTTTACATTTAGAATAATTTGCATTGTTTAGTAGTGTACTCATATAGAAAGTATATTTTATAATTGTTGCATTATAGGATTTTGCATTAGTTTATTGATTTTAATTGCATTCTTAGGACATGGTTAATGCTTTAAGGTGATTTATTTGCCAATCAAATTGTTATAGTATGTGAAAATTAATTACTAAGGGCACCCTACCCCCATAAGATCAAGGGTGGATTTCATTACCACCTCTTGGCCCATTTAGGATAATCACCTCAAGCGCGCAACTCTTCCTTTCATATTAATTTAAAATCAATCAGAAGAGACCCTCTTAATAGGCCGCGATGCCTTCCATTGACATTTGTGAGGTCTAAGCGCTTCCTTACACAAGGATTGTATTAACCATCTTGTGCATAACCTAACTGGTAAGTAGTAGTCAAATTTAAAAGAGAGGAGGAGCGCCAGTCTAGTCTAATAAAAAATGTCATCCCCACATAAGTCCAAGAGAGTCAAATATATTGATGCTTATTAGCCTTAGGATTATTTGAGTGTGTCCTTTTGTTTGTGTATCATTCTAGAAGTTAGGTTGCATCATTTAGGTTAGTTTTCCTAAAAAAGAAAAAAAGAAGCTTCCCTTGTACGCACTTATGAAGACATGACAAAATTAGTCAAGTACGACCAATAAGACATATAACAAGATCTAGCCACATCGATGACCAATCAATGCTCAAGGGGTAATTCGCCTCATGGTAGTCAAGGGCCTCCACTCATCATGAATGAGGATCCACCACCCCTGATGGACGATGGATATCAACCTCCACCAAGAGGAGGAATAATCATTAATCAAATAGAGATTGGAGAAGAAATAACAATAGGGAGTGGGACCAACAAAGTGAACATGGGGATAATAATATTGAGGGTTATCAAAACTTTCATGGTAGAACTTTAAAAGACTACCTTCAACCTACACGCACTAGCACACCATTCTATGTAATTCTTCGTCAGAATGCTAGTGTATTAGAATTAAAAATGGGAGTAATCCAATTACTTCCCAAATTCCACGATTTAGATAGTGAGGGTCCTTACTTGCACCTTAAAGAATTTGATGAGGTATGTAGTACCCAGAGAACACAAAATATAGGTCTTGACACTATTAGGCTTAAAAACTTTTTCCTTTCTCTTTGAAGGAAAAAGCAAAAATGTGGTTTAATGCACTGCCATCAGGTTCAATGAGAACTTGGAATGAAATCACTAGGGAATTCTTAAAAAAAAATTTCCCTACCCATAAAATAAGTATGCTTCGCCCCAAGATAATGAACTTTACCAAGAAGGATAAAGAATCATTCTATCAATGATGGGAAAGGTTCAAAGAACTACAACTCACTTGCCCACATCATGGCTATGAACCATGGCGCATCATCAACTTCTTTTATGAAGGATTAAATTTTGACATGCGCCAGTTTGTAGAGATGATGTGTAATGGTAACTTCCTCAACAAACAATTAGATGAGGTGGAGTATTTGGAATGTCTAGCTGAAAGTGCATAGACCTAAGCTCACTCAGAAAGAATAGAACATATAGATAGACCTAAGCCCAATAACACCCATGCTAGGGGAGGCATGTACGCTATGTCTGAAAAAGATGATATCAATGCCAGAGTAGCATCCCTAGCAAGAAAAGTAGAAGCCATAGAAATGGGAAAGAAGAACAAGTGTGTAGCATTTGTGAGAGTACCACCCATCTTACTAAAAAATGTCCTACCATTTCAGCATTCAAAGAGGCACTTAACACATATAAAAGACCTTTCTCCCCATATTCAGAGACTTACAACCCCAATTGGAGAAACCATCCAAACTTCAACTGGAAAAATGGACCTACTGCTAATGTTCCACAACCAGGACCATATCAACCTCATCAACAAAACCAAGGACTTCTTACCATACCTTATCAAACTCATCAACCTCCTTCTAGACCTTACTTGCCCCCACCTAAAAGGCAGGTAGAGGATAATAACAATCAACATGTTCAAAACTAGGAAAGGAAAATTTCTCAATTAGAAAGTCAAAACAAACCAACCAGTCCATGAATGAATTAAAAAATATGATGAGTCAAATGATGCAAATTATGGAAAAAGGAAAGTTCCTAGCTCAACCACAAGCAAACCCTAAGGGAGTGCATGCGGGTAGCACTAATGCATCTGATGAAACATCTAACTCTACCATGGAATGGACTAAGGTTGTTACCATTCTTATGAGTGGTAAAAGAATTGAGAAAGATGAGTAGAAAAATCCATGAAAGATAAAGAAAACTCTAAACAAAAGGAACCTATTTTACCTATTGACCCATGTCTTATACCTACTCCATTTCCTTAAAAGTTGCGTCAAGCCCCAAAGTCTACCTCTAATGATGAGATTTTAGAGATTTTCAAGCAAGTCAAGATCAACATACCAATTTTAGATGCTATAAAACAAATCCCATCATATGCCAAATTCTTAAAAGACTTATGCACCATAAAGAGAAAATTAAATGTCCAAAAGAAGGCATTCTTGACTAAACAGGTTAGTTCTATTCTTCAATATCATAGACCACCAAAGTACAAAGATCATGGTTGCCCCACTCTTACTTGCATTATTGGCAACCACAAGATTAACCAAGCTCTTCTTGATTTAGGATGTAGTGTGAACCTATTACCATACTCGGTATACGAACAGTTAAGTTGAGGTGAACTAAAACCTACATCTACTATGCTCCAGTTAGTTGATCGTTTTGTGAAAATACCAAGAGGGGTAATAAATAATGTGTTAGTCTGGGTAGAAAAATTTTGCTTCCCTGTAGACTTTCTAGTTTTAGATACACAATCAATAGTGAATGAGAAGAATGAAATACCAATCATCCTGAGACGACCATTTTTGGCCACGTCCAATGCCTTAATCAATTGCAGAAATGGTGTCATGAAATTGTCCTTTGGCAATTTGACATTAAAGCTAAACATCTTTAACATTTGTAAGCAACCTGGTGAAGCTACTGATGACTTGCACAGTGTCAACATGATCAATTTAGTTGTGCAAGATCAGTTTCAGTCATCTTCCTTATTGGACTCACTTGAGGCCTATTTAGCCCATTTTAATGAGTTTAATGAGGACACATTAATAGAGAAAGTTAATGCCCTCCTTGATTCTGTGCCCCCTATGGATACAGGTAAATGGAAACCTCATTTCGAGGAACTTCCATCAAGTGACTTCACTCCCCTCTCATCATCAATAGAACCCCTTATAGAGCCTGAAATTCCAAATAAGCCTTTTAATGTAGAATATATACCTGATTGGGACCTACAAACCTTAACTAAACAATCATTAGATAAGAAATTAGGCCCACAAGAAATCTTACCTGCACCAATAACACAAAAAGAGAAAGCATCCATTGATGTACTAGTCATACATCAACCAACTATGGGTTACATAAGAGAAGATACTCAGGGTTTAAGCAAAACCATGTTCCCTCCTCTATTAATACAAGAACAATCTTTTAAGGAAGGGCAAAATCATCTTATACCTCAATTTCAAGAAAATGTAAGGGAAAAGGAGGTCCATCCATCTCCATATGGTCTAATAGAATTCAAATTAGCAGTAGTTCTAATAGTTGTAGGGATTTCACCACCTAAATTTTCAAAGTGGAGTTATATTGATTACCATGAAATTTTGAAGATAGGAGATCATCAAAGTGGTACCACTCAATTTATATTCATGGTAGTCTACTGTGTCATAATGCTACCATCACCAAAAATTGCATGGTGGAGGGAAAATATTGACTATTGTGAGATTTTGAAGTGATGTGAAAAATCTTGCCATTTCATTGTTAGGATTAGGAAAACTCAATACCAATTGGGTGTAGATGAAGATCTATTAGGATATGTCTAGCTGAAGACATTAAACTTAGCGCTCACTAGGAGGCAACCCAGAGTTTTTCATTTTTGTTGTTTTCTACATCCCTCATATTCATTTTAGGTCCTACTTGTTAACATTGAGGACAATGTTTCTGTTAGGTTGGGGGTGTAGAATTCTAGCAAATTCTAGTTCTTTTTTTTAGGTTTTTAGGTGATTTCCTTGATTTAAAAAAAATTAAATGAAAAAATTTAGGTTAATTCCTACACTATGATGAGAATTGGATTTTTTTGAAGTATAATTTAGATAACTTTAGCTTATTAATGGAACTAAATATGATTAATTCATTATTTTACTCATTTTCTAAAGTATTATATAAAAGCAAAGTCTCAGATCACATCTATACACGCAGTTCCATATAGATAGCCTAGATTGATAAGTGGTATAACTTAGAGATTTTGAAGAATTTAGTAGCGACTTATAACCTAAGTTAGTTTTAGAGCCATTCATTTTTTTGAGAAGTTATAAATATTCCTAAATTTCTTTAGTGCGCTTAAAAAGAATTTGATCCCACCAATTCTTAATTTTGGCCAATTACTTGGATAATTAGAGTATTATCTTTAAAATTCTAAAATTTCATTGAATCTGATAGATTATAGGAAACCTAAAAAATGATTTAGGCCATCCTTGTTATAAGCTAGAGACATAAAGCCTCCCCATAAAGTATTTTTACCAATAGTTAGCCAAGTTGAGCTTTTAATATAAGCCTTTTCTTTTGTCACCCAAATTACCCTTTACTTATATTAGCCCAGTATAAACTATCCATTACCCATTTTTCTTTGAAAAATAAGTTGGAGAGGAATGAAGAAATACCTTTTTGGTTACAATAAAAGTAGAAAAGTGGATATTAAGAAAAGAAATATTCTTCAAAGTGATTCAAAAGTACTAAAATATAAAGAAAAGAACTTGAAAAAAAAAAAGTTTGAAGAATACAAAGAAAAGTGGAAAAAGAAATATTCACTTCAGTAAAGGAAAGAATGACTTATCAACTTTAGAAGACCTCTACTTATTTTTTGAAGAAATTTTGAATACCCTTATACCCTTTCTTTAATACCTTGCCCTAAGCCTATGTTTTGTCCTAGTTAAAGACCTATTGATTCTAGAATTAATATAGTCTTGATAAGGAAATGAATGGATAGGATCTAAAAGAGTGATATTTCTAAATATTCAAAGGTAATGGCATCTATTCTAAAGGGATCAAAACCATAAAATTCCTTAGTAACTCCCATTCTTCATGAGAATATGTGAGATAAATTTGCTTTTATTTACTCAACTCACATACTTAAAAGATAGATATGATTTGACCCCTCTAGCTAAGAGATGTTGTTTCTGAGTGTATGCCTATTATTGAGGATTGAGGTCAAAACATATTTCGGATGGAATTCAAAAGTTAGAAGTTTAGTTAGAAATCAAGATGATTCTATAGGTAGACTGTACATGCACACACTCACTCTGAGATCTGAGCTTAAGTGGAATGCCTTTGGCATATGGGTAGGGTTTTGAATTCTTCACCCTTTTTTATTAGTATGCTAAAGTTGATGTGATTTATTGAAGATAATTCTCTGAGAAAAAAAAAAGGAGTTGACTTAAAAATAATTTTTGAAATGTAAAAATTTAGTTTTTGCATGTTTTGCTCAAGACTAGCAAAATGCTGGTTGGGGGTGTGTTAAGTGTTCAATTTTAGTCAAAATACCCCTAATTTAGTGTCCAATTAGATAATCTAACCATTCATATTTATAAAATTTAGCTTGATTTTGAATTTAGCTCTAATTGACCATTCTAACCTTAATTTGTCAAAATCAATAATCAGATGATCATTAGAGCTCATTAGATGATTAATGTACTGTTCAGATGATTCTAATTTGGTCTTTTATTTTATAAATTAACCAAAAGAGGCATGGATGGCTAAGATCAAGGATCAAGTTACATATCATCCATCAATGATTAATGGTGCAGATGGAATAAGCCATTAAAAGAAACTTTGTATTAAAGGAAGATATGGAAGAGATTTGGGAAGTGCCCTTAGTTGGAAGTCCCCATGGAGGAAACTAAGCTAAAAGGAAAGTGGAAAGCCCTTAGAAGGTATGGACTTTAAGGAAGGCAACATTCACCACCTGTAGGGGGAAACTTCCTCTTCTCTCTCAACCACCTTCTCTCTTGCCTTCCTCATAAACACCCCCTTCCTAATCTCCTTACACTCACGCATAACTCCTTTTCCTACTTCTGTCTTTCCCTCCTTCTTATTCTTCTCTTTTTCCTCTTCTTTCCACTCTCTCTCATGCAGAACTCTTTCTTCTCCTTCCTTCCTTCACTCTCCCTCTTCATCGCAGTCTTCCTCAGCTCCCTCTTTCTCTCTATCCCTCCTTTCCCAACGTCTCTACTCAGCACTACTTCTCTTTCTCTTTACCACCACAACCACCATATGAAGCCATTGTTCCATCGCATATCCACATTAGCAACTAGTTCTTCCCTCTATTCACCCATCATCTCTCACACTACATCAACCTCCTCCTTTTCCCAGTTTCCCTCTTTCGATCTGCACATCCCCCTTCTTTTTCCTAGTTCTCTTGTCTCTTGCTCTTGTTCTCTTTCTCATTTTCTTAACCGCTCCTCCCCTAGTAGTCGATGTCTGCCTAGGTCATCTTTATCAGCAGGAGTCATTTTCATCAGCTATCATTGTCCCAGCCATCTCCACCACTCCTCGTTCTCTTTCTCTCTCAGAAGTAACCTCCATCGCCATTTGTCGCCCAGGCCAACCCTCCTTTGTTTTTCCTTTCCCACCCACCGACTGGATCGCGTTCCCAGCTTCCATCACTGAAGTTATCTCCATTGCCCCAACACTTCTCCCTCCTTCAGATCAACCCCTCATCTTTGCTCTCTTATCTTCTCTGTTTGCCTGCAAAATCGCACTAGACGAGCACCAGATCACCGACCTAGGAGTTGTCGTTGACCTTCTTCCTTGGTACCAGATGTTCTAAAGAAGGAAACCTTAAAAGGGTTTTCATCCTTTTCTCTCTTCTCCCCCTATATTCTCCACCTTTTCTCCCTTCTCCCTTCTCCCTTCTCCCCTCTCCATCACCGTCTTCTTCTTCGTCAAGTTCTGATTTTTGTTCAAAACCAGATTTTTCACTCAATTTCATTTTTGCTCTTTCTCCTTTAAACTCAATTATAGTTTTGTCCTTTTCTTTTAATTGCATTTGTGTCCCATTTTATTCCAGTTCTATTGTATCAGTGTTTTTCTTTTCCAAGAACTGCCTAATCCAAATCAGATCAATTGAGGCTTAACTCAATCAATGGGTTAGCCTTAATCAACTAAGAATTGCTTATTTCTCATCCGTTTCTTATCTGATTTCAAATTAACTTTACGTTTTCATTCTTAGGACATCTCTAGACCTAATTGACATATTTAATCTTTAATCTGAAATCATTAACTTAATCTAAGCCGTCCAAATCTCAAAATTACAATTTAGCCTTGATCTCTATAATTTTGAGGAATCTGACAAATCTAACTGGTAGAACTCTAATCAAGAACATGATGAAGACATCTATAAAGGCTAATCATCTCTCAAAAGATCATATTTGAAGTTATGGATACGGATTAAGCTAGGAAAGTAGTTTTTTTCATGTTATTTGATTTATTTGTTTTATTTAGGAACTGAAAATTATGTCATTATGAGAAGTTGATTAAATTTGAACTTTGATTATAATTTCAATATTTCTAGTAATTTTTTGTAATTTATTTTTAATTTTAGATAATTAAATTTTATTAAAATTCCTACTTTTTAAGTCAAGTCCCTGTAGGATCGACCTGTACTTTTATAAGCTACACCACAATAGCCCGTGCACTTGCTGTTAAACAACAACAAGGACTACTATGCTGTAATCTAAATCCGTACAGCATGCCGAGATAACTGCATAATAATCCACTGAAACCGACTGTAGAAATAACAAAGTCCATGTTAGCATGGGGGGAACCATGGCTGTCACAGTGGCAGCCTTCTCATGATTGCCCCACCCGACATTTAGCCTCTCTTTGGGATGGTATCCATCATATAAGTTTTAAGAAGTGGATGGCCAAACCCTCATAACTTCCCTAGCATAGCATCCTCAGTCATAAGACTGTGTAAAACCAAATCACAAGCCACCATGCTTGTTGTAAAATACACTGTACATATCAGGCGATGTAACTAAAGTTAGAATATTTCTGTGCCCTATTCTTAGGGTTTCCTTAGTCTACACATCTCATTAATTTCTCAGCATTTGATTAGATTATTGGATCAGTTGAATTGGGTCACTTGGTTGAATCATGTGATTGGATCATTATTATGCTAAGGTACCAAGTATACTTATATTATGAAGGTTTATAATTCCAAACAGAAGATCATGTATGTACACACATGAATCCTTAATACATTCTTATCTATCCACCTACCTCAAAGGGGTATCATGGTCTTGATTCATACATCTCAAGTGGTATTCACTCCATATTGTCCATCATGGTCATGATTCATACAGTTGTCAAACCATACGTATAAAGTTATTCCTCTATACAAGTATTCTTTCTATATGTATTTGGGTTATCCTATAAGGGATGCCCCAACTTTCTTTGAATCATATATGATCAAGGTTTCAAACCTTCTAAGTTTACAATCTACACTATAAGTAAAATCATAGAACAATACTACAATCTACTTTATATTTCTTTCTTTTTGTTTGTGATCTTTCAAGATCTTTCTCAGATCTTGGTTGATCTTCCTCATCTTATTTACAATTTTTATTAAGATTAGATAATTTACTAACCTTTTATGTTCTTATTATTATTACTCAACCAGTTAATGTTTTACTGGTTGAGGATAGCTTATTTCATCCTAAGTCTAAACAGCTCCTCTTATGTCAAATTGGCTTAAGTTATTTTTAAAACATTAAGGGCACATATATTATGAGTTTAGTAACTTCTACAAGCGATAAGGAATCTATAGAAACTTTCAGATCTGAAATCATAGCTAAATTGAGCTCTTAATTGAAAAATTAAGGTTTCAGTTCAAAATTGGGCAGCCCAAATCAAATCTGGGCATATAGGTGTAGGGACGACCAGCGGCCCATGCCTATTACCTCCTATTCTAGGCGATCGGGGGAAGGTGACCAGCTATGGGTGAGACAGTCCAGATCTAGACCGTCAAATCGCCCATTGCTGGATCTCCTCCATCCTTGACATCCAACTTCTCAAATTTCATCGCTTGGGATTTTTGGACCCCAGGGATCCATCCAATGGCTCAGAAGTTTCATCTGAGCCTTCCAAGATGGTGGATCTCAACCCTGTTACGAAATATGTCGTTCCCAACAGATCAACAACCAAGGAGATCTCCTAGAGGTGGAAAACACAAGCTAAATGTTGGAATGGAAAGAGAGGAGAGAGATGCACCTACCTGTGCCAGCTCAGCCGGAGATGGAGTGAGACCTTGGGGCTTTTGTATATCACACCTCCCTAAAGCGTTTCAGCGGTTCCAGATCAAGTTGTAACAGTGAGATTGGCTAGAATAAGCAGGATCAACTGCCAGAGATGGTAGCCAGTACTATTCTTATTTTTGTTTTGATTTTCCCGGCGATCTAGGAGGCGGATCATCAAAATTTCTTAGGGCTTTTGTAGATCTTCTCAGCCCGAACAGATCCAATGGTTCCGATTGAAATTGAATGTCTGGAAATGGATGGCTAATTCAAATAGGGTTTCTCAAGTAGAAACCTTAGTTCATCAAGGACGATGTATCCTTGGACGCACCACGATAACATACATGAATTGTCTGTCGGGTGCATTTATGGACACTCTCCCAGGGAAAGAAAAAGAAAGAAGGAAAGAAGAAAATTTTGGAGAAGATTGTGGAGAATTTTGGAGTTGGGATTTTAGAATATGGTAGGGGACCTCACGAAGAATATTAGTAAAATTTTTGAAAATTTTATGGGCTATTTATAGGGATTTTTGGAATTTTCCATGATTACATGTAATTATCATGTTCAATTCTTTTTATTATTAAATGGTCATTGGATTCCCACTACCACCCCCTTCTCCACTAGTAGGTGGTAGTGGTTTGAATCATGATTACATGTCTTCTAGTCATTGGATTCCTTTGTGGGCCCCACGAAGGTTGAAAGGACCATTTTGCCCTTTTAATTCCAAAAATGGAGAAAAATAGTGTTTATTCCCATGAACTCGAAATTGAGCATACTTGTGGCATTGAAATCGTATTTTTTAGTACATTCCAAATTTTTATGTCTTAGGTCTTGGTTATGAATAAAATTATCATTTTACCCTTTTATTCATAAAATAGAGAAAAATAAGGATTTTTCATCTGATCTCAGAATTTGATGTACTTATAGTCATTCTGAAGGGTTCGTCGAGTATGTTTTTACTTATACATGTCTTATACCTTAATTGTACTTCTATGAGAAGTGCATTTTTTTATAACCCTAATATTCCAACCTAATTTTCCTTGAAATTTTCAATTTCATTATTTATTTAATCTCCTTACAAAAGTTAGGGGTGTTACAATATATTGCAATGAATTTTGATTGTTGGATGGCCAAAAAAATGTGAGTCTGTCCACAAACTATTGTCGACTATATGTATACCATAGATCCAACCATCTAAAACATGGATCAAGTCATTGATCAATGGTAAAAGTTACTAGTCCATGAAATCAACAATTTATAACTATGTAGATCAATAATATCAGATGTAAGCACATTGATCTGAACCATTTTTAAAAGTGGTTTAGAATTCTTCTTTGAAGAAAATAAGTACTATATATGCCTGCCTTAAAAAATTTGGAATTAAGCCCACCAATTCCCCACCCCTGAGTTATTATTTTTATATATTACATTGAATTTTGACCATTGGATGGTTGTAAAAATTTGACCACCAAATATTGTCGACTACATGTATACCATAGATGCAACCATCCAAATATGGATCGAGTTATGATCAATGGTTAAAGTTACTAGTCTATAAATGCTCAAATAAATGATATTAGATGTACGTGCATTGATTTGAACCATTGATCAATAATCAATGGTTAAAGTTATTAGTACATACAATTGGTAGTCTATAATTGTGCAAATCAATGATACTAGATATGAAGACCTGGGTTTTTGTAACACGTTTTGTAATATATTTTGAAAGGCAGGGCCCTTAATAGTACAAAAAATTAGCAAAACAAAGCAGCGAAAATTCTTTTCTTTAGAACTTGTTTTGTAAAACCTAAGTCATCACTTCATACATAACATAGGTAGAACTTTGTACAAGATAAAATTCCATTGAAGGAATATACTTTTATTATTAAATTCTAGAATCCATCAAGTGGTTTACAGTACAGCCAAATCCATTACAATACTTATCCAAATTACATAATCCAAAACTCAAAGCTCACCATACAATGAAACTCTCATTACAATACAATACTCCCAAACAAAGCAAAATACATGTCTCCAAGGGGTATACCTTGAAGATTATTCTCTTCAAATCTTTTATTGTCTTGAGCTCCTAACACTCCTTCCCTATATCTGAGATATTGTAAACATTGCAACATTTACAATATATCAGCAAGCAATGCTTGGCAGGGGATTCAAGAAGCATAATAATTGACAATATAATGCTAATACTTCATAATCCCATTATCCCTAACCATATTCATGTCTTTATTCTATACATGGGTAAATCAATTAAATTTATGAAAATAGTCAAATATCATTCCCAACTAAGCTGATCAATTCTCTTCATTATGAGAATTCAGTATTTCAGCTAATCTTACATTTGCAATTTCCCTTCTTAGAAAATATTGGTAATTTGCAATTACCTAGCATTTTATTATGCTAAAACATAAGGCATTTCACTATGCCTACTCTCATATGCATCATAGTGCAAAATAATCAAAGGGCTACCATGCTGCAGTTTGATCCGTACTAGCTCGTTCGAATAACTGCCCTGTTCACCACTAATACCACGGTGAAAAATATTATGTCACTGCCTATATGGGAAGATAGGACTTTCATAGTGGTGGCCTTCCCATAAAATCCCCACCCAACTTTTTGCCTCTCATAGGGCAAGGTATCATCAAATCATCAAATTTCAAGAAGCGGGTGTCCAAACCCTCATAACTTCTCTAGCATAGCATCCTCCTAGGCTTATGCCTATTAAAACAAAATCACAAGCCTCTGAGCTTGCATGTAAAATAGATTTCATATATACCAGACAATCTGTCTATTTACTTATGGCTGAAATATCTTCTAGTTCATTTATATGTATTTGGTTGGATCATAAGGGTTTCAGGGGATTTAATCCAAGCATTAACATTACTCTTGTCAAAATATGGTCATGGGTTCAATCATGTATATCCCATGTAAATGCATTCATCAAATCCTCCTACCTTCAAGTAGTGATCCCTTTTCCCAGATCTTCCATGATCCTGACTGATGTATGTAATTTGTACATCCATACATATTGTCAATATATATAAATTATGAACAATCCTATTGATCACTAGATCTAATGTTTAAAATGATCTTTAAATCATTCGTATCTAAGTATTTTTTATCTCTAAGTCTTTGTGTGTCCATCTCCTTAATCTTGATCTTTCATAAATCCTTTTGATTGATAAGCTATACTTGTTGATAAAGATCAAGGTCCTAGATCTTTTATCATTTAGTTCTTCTTTGATCTAAGTTCAGTTATTGGATCATCCCTAAGGAGGATGATCTTGGTTTTCTTCCTTGAATCATCTTTGATCAAGGGTTTGGATTATCTAATCTGATGAACTAGATTGGATCTATAACATGCATACTAAATACAATACAATATTCTTATTCTTAATGTTCTTGATCATTCAAGATCTAGTGGATTTTGTTTGATCATCCTTATCTTACAATTTTTATTAGGGTTAGATAATTTACTAACCTTTTATATTCTTACTATTATTATTCAACCAGTTAATGGTTTGCTGGTTGAAGGTAACTTATTTCAGCCTAAGTCTAGACTGCTCCTCTTATTTCCAATTGGCTAAGGCTTACTAGCTGAATGGGTGAACACAAAGTGGTTACTTCAATCCTCATATAAGGAGGTGTTTAGACCTCACAAACATCAACGGAAGGTAGGGGAAGAGTGAGGCTCTATTAGACAAGCCCCTTAACCACTATGTTCAACCTTCACTAGAGTGACCTTAGCTCAACCTTTCATAAAGTTCCTATAAGCATGTTGACCCTAAGTACTCTTTCTAATTGATTTTAATTAAGTCCCTGAACATTTACAATGTCATTCATGGGGTCTATTATTCTCCTAGTTTGGGCCAAGGATTTAATAATCCTTATATTGTCCTACTAACTATAGTCCTTACTAATTAAGTCCAAAATAATCCACGCTTATTTGTGTCATGAAACTCTACTTTCTCATTAGATTCCATTTTTGGTGTTTTATGCTCTTTATCTCATAACAAGTAGATCTACTAATGAAATGTAACCATAAATGAATTATAAATTCAAAGCATAAAACTACATAATTGAACAACTTAATGATAATGATACAAGGTACTTAAAATTACACTGGAATGATTTTCAACTAATATACCTTAATAACTCAGTTTAAACTAACATGGACCTGAGGTACAATCTCATACTATAGTATAATCTTACATGAAATCCTAGCATAGTCCTAAGTTACAATGGCATGAAAGCATACTAACTTGATCCTAAGTTACACTTGCATAAAATCACACTAACATGCCCCTAAGATAATTAAATCTAGCAACCTATTATAACAATCTAATCACATATCATGCTAAAGTCTAAAAGTTGCACTAGCATGCTTTATAACATAAATCACATTTAAAATACTATTATCAATTAATAGAAAATAAAACTAATTACATTAATATTTTTAAAAACCTTTACTTATGATCTGACCATTAGATCTTAGATCTATTCCTTTTAATCAAGGGTCTTAATTACATTTAAGGTTTTTTCTTCATTAAGGTCCAAAGATCATATTGCTTTGTTTTTGTCATATTCAATCCATGATCTCCCTGGATTTCATGATATTAAAATTCATTCAATCCATCCCAAGGATTTGATCACACTTGATCTCATTGATCAAGTGGGTCCCTTTGTATTTTTAGGATTTTTCTACCATAACGGGTAAATCCCTTAATATATCTCAGATATGTCCAAATAAACTATATATATCACTTTATTTTAATAGTATATCATTATTAAAACAGATTACCAAGATATGATCACCTCAAATCTTGAAGATCTTGAAAATTGGAAACTTATTTCCTAAATACATAAAGTTTCATAAGATATTTTCTCCATTATATCATTTCATAAGAAACTAGAGGTTGTAAGCTTTTCATAGCTTCTTTTCAATCTCAATTTGGAGTTCATATGACTCCTGAATTGAGTTCAGAAGTTCACAGTCCTTCCTAGGGTCTAGATTTGATTTGGGCCCATCGGAATGGACAGCCCAGATTGTTCGGAAGGAACGTGCCGGGTGGAACCAGTCAGGCGCGCCTCTGTCACAGGGACGAACGCATGACGCGCTCTCCAGATGACCGTCCAATCAATTCCTCTTAATTGAGGGCCCAAAACTTAATATAATTTAGTGAAACTTTTACCCTAGGGGTTTTGGACCCTTCTGGATCGATTGGTAGGGTCAGATTTTCCATCTGAGCCGTTAATCATCATGAATTAAAGGTTCTAATCTTTACATTATTTTTACAAATTTTCACCCAAATCAAATTACAGTAAAATAAAATTTTCATTAAATAGCAATAATATGTCTAGGAAGTAGTTTCACCTACTTGATTGGAGAAAAACATTGGTTATATAGTCCAATTTAAGAGAATACCAGTTTTGATGATAAGATAGCCCAAGATCTACTTGTCTTGTGATTTTCGTTGTTTGAACCATTGGATCTCGAAATTTCTTTGGGCGTTTTGTAGTTAAGATATGGTAGGAAATTTTATATGGTGAGATTTGTGATATTTGTTCTGGAATAGAGTGCCTCATTGAATTTAGGTCTCTTGTTCTAATCTAGAGAGAGGAGAGAGAAAATAAAAGAGAGAGATCTTTTGGGAGTTTTGGGATTTTGGGAATGGATCTATGTTTGGTTTTGTAGGGAAAATCAAGATAATTTTGTGATAATTTTATGGACATTTTTAGAGGATTTTTGGGGGTGTATTTATAGGTATTTTGGGTCTTTTTTCATGATTATGTGTTATGATTATGGTTTATTTTTTTATTATTTAATTATCAATGGATTCTCCACCTTCACCTTTTTCTCCACTACTAGCTGGTAGGGGTTTGACCCATGATTTCACATGGGCTGGTCATTGGATTCCTTTCTAGGTCCCTTGTGGGCCCCACATAGTGTAAAAAGACCATTTTTGCCCTTTATGCATAAAAATTAGGGTTTATTCCCATGATCTCGGAATTCAATGTACTTAGTGGTGTTGCATTCATATTTCTCAGCACATTCTAAATTTTGATGTCTCAGATCTTGATTATGGGTAAAAATACTATTTTACCCTTTTGTCCATAAAATAAAGAAAATTAAGGATTTTTCATCCGAATTCAGAATTTGTTGTGCTTACAATCATTCTAAAGGGTTCGCTGAGTTCAATTTCAATTATACATGTCTTATCCCTTGATTATACTTCTATAATAAGTACATTCTAAATAACCTTAATATTCCAGCCCAAAATTTCTAAAACTCAAACTTTATTGATTTTCTCAATCAATTACAAAAATTAGGGTTATTACACTAGATGTACGTTCATTTATTTGAATCATTGATCAACAATCAATGGTGTTGTATTGAGTTTTCAGAACTAGTTGATTTTTCTTTTTCTTTTTTCTATCCATGGTTAGAAAATCATATAAGCAATCTAAATGGTCAACATTGCATAACTATGTCTGATGACCCATGATAGAAAAATATATCTATTATTAATATTGATTCTCATTTGATCAAAGAAAGAATTGAGTCATCAATTAAAAATAAATGCTTTTAAAGATGGTTCAGGGCTTCATCTTGAAAACAATATAAGTATCATACATGCCCACCTTAAAAATTTTGGTATTAAACCCACCCATTCCCCTCTTGAGTTACTATTGTATATATTACATTGAATTCAACCACCAACTATTGTCAACTTCATGTATGCCATAGATTCAACCATCCAAAATGTGGATTGGGTTATTGATCAATGGTTAAAGTTGTTGGTCCATGAAATCAGTACTGATAACTACGTGGATCAAAGATCCCATACGTACACACACTGATCTAAACGTTTGATCAACAATCCATCATGCCAATCTAAGTTGTTCAACAAATGTTGAACTGTTTAATTTCCCATCCATGGTTGTAAAATCAGATCAACAACTTGAATTTCCAAGATACCATAATCAATTTTAATGATCAGTGATAGAAAACAAATCTACATTACTATTGATTCTCATTTGATCTAAGAAAGATTTGAACTGTCAATTAAAAAGTAATGTTTCTAAATACATTTAGGGTTCTATATTTGAAAACAACATTTTTAAAGATGATACAAGCTTTCATCATTAAAAATGATGTTTTTAAAGATGGCTCTGGGTTCCAACTTAAAAACAATGAGTATTGTATGTACCCCCCTTTTAAAAAGTTTGGTATTAAACTAACCTATTCCTCGCCCCTGAGTTAATATTTTTATATATTACATTGAATTTTGATTATAGGATGGCTAGACAAATGTGAATCTAACCACAACTATTGTCGACTACACGTATACCATAGATACGACCATCCACAACATTGATCAATGGTTAAAGTTTCTAGTCCATGAAGTCAATAGTCTATAACTATGCATATCAGTGATACCAAATGTAAACACATTGTTTAGAATTCTTACTTGAAAATAAATGTATTGTATATGGCTGCCTTAAAAAACATTTGCATTAAGGACACCTATTTCCCACCCTTGAGTTACTATTTTTAAATACTAAATATTGTCGTAAAAATTTGACCACCAAAATATTGTCGGCTACATGTATACCATAGATCCAACCATCCAAAACATGGATTAGCTCGTGATCAATGGTTAAAGTTACAAGTGAATAAAATCACTGGGCTATAAATGTATGAATAAGTGATACTAGATGTATGCGCATTAATCTTAACCAATGATTAACAATCAATGGTGCTAATTTGAGTTTTTAAAAAATGGTTGAATTGTCTGATTTTTTATCCACTACTAGAAAATCATATAAGCAATATAAATGGTCAACATTGCATAATCATGTTTGATGATCAATGATAGAAAAATAGATCTATAGTTAATATTGATTCTCATTTGATCTAAGATAGAATTGAACTGTTGATTAATAAGAAATGTTGTTAAAGAAGGTTCAAGGTTCCATCTTGAAAACAATATAAGTATCGTACATGCCCACCATTAAAAAATTTGTTATTAAACCCACCTATTTCCCTCTCTTAAGTTACTACTTTTGTATATTAGACTGAATTTTGACCATTGGATGGTCGTAAAAACTTGACCACTAGATATTGTCTACTGCATGTATACCATTGATCCAAGCATCCAAAACATGGATCAGGTCGTGATCAATGGTTAAAGTTATAATGGAAAATCAGTGATACAAGATGTACAAGCATTGATCTAAACCATTGATCAACAATCATAGGTGTGGATTTGAGTTTCTAGCAACTAGTTGAATTGTTTGATTTTCTATCCATAGCTAGAAAGTCATATAAGCAATCTAAATGGTCAACATTGAGTGATTATATTTGATGATCGATGATTGAAAAATTGATCTATGGTCAATACTAATTCTCATATGATCTAAGAAAGAATTGAACCATCAATTAAAAAGAAATGTTTTAAAGATGGATCAAGGTTCCTTCTTGAAAACAATATAATCATCGTACATGCCCACCTTAAAAAATTTTGGTATTAAACACACCTATTCCCCTCTCTTGAGTTACTATTTTTGCATATTACATTGAATTCAACACCAACTACTGTTAGCTAGATGTACACCACAAATTCAACCATCCAAAACAAGGATTGGGTCATTGATCAATGGTTAAAGTTGCTGGTCCATGAAATCAGTATTCTACAACTATGCGGATATTGATCCCACACTTCTGAACCTTGGATAAACAATCCATGGTGCCAATCTAAGGTTTTCAACAAATGTTGAATTGTTTGATATTCCATCCATTGTTGTAAAATCATATCAGTAATCTAAATGGCCAAGATAGCATGATCATGTTTAATGATCAGTGACAAAAAACATATCTTCATTAATATTGATTCTCATTTGATCTAAGAATGATTTGAATTGTCAATTAAAAAGTAATGTTTCTAAATATGTTCGGGGTTTTGTCTTTGAAAACAACATTTTAAAAAAGGATACAAGGTTTCATCTTTAAAAATGACCTTTTTAGAGATGGTCCAGGGTTTCAACTTGAAACCAACATGTACTGTGTGTACCCAACTTAAGAAATTTTGGTATTAAACCCACCTATTCCTTGCCCCTGAGTTACTATTTTTATATATTACATTGAATTTTGATTGTTGGATGGCTGGACAAATGTGAATCTAACCACCAACTATTGTCAACCACATATATACATAAATCTAACCATCAAAAACATGGATCGAGTCATTAATCAATGGTTAAAGTTACTAGTCCATGAAATCAATAGTATATAACTATGCAGATTAATGATACCATATGTAAGCACATCAATCTGAGCCATTTTAAAAAATGGTTCAAAATTTTATCTTGGAAATAACAAGTACCATATATGCCCACCTTAAAAAATTTGTATGTTAACCCACCTATTCTCCACCCTTGAGTTACTTTTTTATATATTACATTGACTTTTGACCATTGGATGGTCGTAAAAAATGGACTACCAAATATTGTCACCTACATGTGTGCCATAGATCCCACCATCCAAAACTTGGATCAGGTCATGATCAATGGTTAAAGTTACTAGTCCATAGAATCAATTGTCTATAAATGCACAAATCAATGATATTATATGTACGTGCATTAATCTAAACCATTTATCAACAATCAATGGTCCAGATTTGAGTTTCTAGCAAATGGTTGAATTTTTTTATTTTCTATCCACAGCTAGAAAATCATATAAGCAATCTAAATGGACAACATCAAATAATTATGTTTAATGATCGATGACAGAAAAAAGATCTATGGTTAATATTGATTCTCATTTGATCTGGGAAAGAATTGAATTGTCAATTAAAATGAAATGTTTTTAAAGATGGTTAATGGTTCTATCTTAAAAATAATATAAGTATCGTATATGCCCACCTTAAATTTTTTTGGTATTAAATCCTTGTATTTCCTCTCTTGAGTTACTACTTTTATATGTTACATTGAATTCACCCACCAACTGCTGTTAGCTAGACATGTACTATAGATTCAACCATCCAAGGCTAGGATTGGGCATTGATCAATGGTTAAAGCTGCTGGTCCATAAATCAGTAATCTATAACTATGCGGATCAATGATCCCATATATACATGCATTGATGCAAACTTTTGATCAACAATCCACAGTCCTAATTTGAATTTTTCAGCAAATGTTAAATTGTTTGACTTTCCATCCATGGCTATAAAATTAGATCAGCAATCTAAATGGTCGAGGGGCTGTCATAGTCATGTAGAAATTATCTAATTATTTTCCAACATAACAACAATTTATGCTTTGTCACTGCTTATGCTTACAACAATATGAGTAGATCTCAAAGAGTCTTTCTAATGATAGAGGGGACATGGAAGAGGACATATAGTGGTCCTGTGGGCAAGGCCATGCAGTGATCAGAGAAAGAAATATGGTTTTGGCATGCTCTATTGATTTTTTGTAATCCTATAATATGATTGCATTTCCTAACTTTTCTAATTGCACACAATCATAGTTTTACTATCTATCTACTAGTTAATATGCATCTTTTGTTTCACTGTTAGTTTATGAACTATTGCTAAAGAATTTCCATTTTTAAAGAAATGTACTAAATGCATTTGTTTTAAATGAAATGTTTTGTCCTATGTGGAAAAAATAGAATGCGAAGAACGAAGAAAACATGAAGAATAGTCTAACCTAAGCAGCCCTCATAAGAGAAAGTGCAGAGAGCAAATAGAAATGGAAAGATTATTGAGAGAAAGTCAAAAAGAATAAAAGATGTTGTCCAGTACAATAGTAAGGGGCTAGAGATAGGTAATAGTGCAGCATCCTATATTAGTTACCTTTGCTGCATGGTAAGAAGCATTTTGTGCCTATTACAATTGATGATTAGAGACATGTGTCACCAACAATCGAAGATTCAATATGGGAGATGGTCAAGGAACATTATCTTATTGTTTCCATGTAGAGTAATGTGCCTACTTTGTAGTCTACCTGCAATGTATTTGATGACAAGAAGATGTGTGCTTTGCAACAAGTTGGTGAACAACGGAGAAAATCGAAGACCAACCTTGTTTACAACTACATACTTCCAAAGGCGGATGACATCAAGGCTGTACAGAGTCCCTAACATTAATTCTAGCATCAATGACCTAGATGACTAGAATGAATTTGTAATGTATTACCTCTCTCCTAAATTTAAGGTATGTGCTAAACCAATGTTTGACTAGATTAAATTATAACATCTAACTGCACTTAATTATGTACATTTCATTGTATTAAATTTGTAGGTAATGAGTGCTTAAGGGAAAAAGTTGTGTGCTTGGTAATGTACATTGCATTTCATTACAAGTAAGTATCTATGGGAATTCATTTCTTTGTAACTATATTCATTTACCTAACTTTAGTATCTTTCTTAACAACAAAAGAAAGTTAGGACCACAAATCCCATTAACTACATCATCTTATGGAAAATGATGCATTCAGAAGGTTGTAATACCCAAACCTTCAAAGAAGAAGTTGCTACACAAGGTAGTTCTCAAATAGTAAGTGGTTGCATGTGTCTACCCTTGTTTTATTTTTAGAATATATAAAAAATGATTATAAATTAATCAATAGAATTGATTATGTTCTTATGATTAAATTGTGTAGAAAGAATTAATACAAGACACATCATCTACAAGGACTTTAAGCAGCATGTTTATAAAGGATGACATTTGGTATAAGGCTATGAACAATAAGGAGGAGAACCTTGGTGGAGTAAGGGGCCAAGGCTATGGTATTGTTCCTTCCACATTCTTTCCTCCAAAAGCACCTTAAGCTAGTGACTAGGTGCCAAAAACTTGTTGATTGTTTTATCGCAAATGCATGGCTATTGTAGTATAGCTGATGCAAGTACGAGTCAATCCCACGGGGACTCGCCTTAAAAAGATGGAGTTTAAATAAAATTTAATTGTCTATAAATTAAAAGAAATGATAGAAAGTATCTGACAATGAATTATAAAATAAAATATATTTAACCAATAAAAATTACAAGAATTCAAATTCAAAAAATATAAAAAAAAATTAACTAAAAAAAGAAAAATCTACTTCCCTGGCTTGATTATGACAAAATTCTTCAAATTTGCTATCATAAACTTTGATCGGCCTTTGTTAAGTATTTAGTTTAGCATTTAATTAGATCATCTAACTCATCAATTTGATAATTTTTAGATAAAATATGAAAATTAACTCAAATTGCCCGTTTAACTATGAATTGTCAAAATTAATGGACAAATGATCATCCAGGCTAATCAGATGCTTAATGTATGGTTTAGATGACTCTAATCTAGTCTTGTAGATCAACTAAAGGAAGATAGGATGGCCTAGATCAAATGTTAATAGTGCAAATCACTCATCAAGAATGAACATGGAAGATGGAAAGGGTTTTTAAAAAGGGAATTGGTTTTTATTGAAGAATGGAGATCACTTGGGAATGGAAAGCTTTCAAAATAGAAGAAATAGAATTATAAGACTTGGAAACTTCTTAACATAGGAAGAATGGAATTAGAAGGAGGCGAACTTGTAAAAGAAGAGGAAAACCATCACTTTCCCTCTCTCTTAATCCTCTTTTCACCGTAACTATAAGAGGAGCCCAAGGGTACTGGTAGTTTTTCATTTTTCTTTCCTTTGCTTTCCTTACATTCTATTCATCATTTTTTTCCTAGTCTTGTTCATCGTGTTTGTTTCCATTCGCAGCATCAGCTGCTCTTCCCATCTCCAACTCCTCTCTCTCTCTCTCTCTCTCTCTCTCTCTCTCTCTCTCTCTCTCTCTCTCTCTCTCTCTCTCTCTCTCTCTCTCTCTCATCTCTTTGCATCTGTGTGGTTTTGGTTCTGTCAGACTGAAGCACCAATCCATCATGCAGACTGAAGTAGTCCAGATCCACTCCATCGCACCAAAACCTGCCCCGCAATCTGGTTCCACGCACCAGCACTAGCCAGGGTTTTTCGCCAAGCCCCCTTCATCATCACTGGCATGGTCTGCATACACCCTCTTCGACTTCTCCTTGTCTTTCACTCTCTTCCAACACCCCCAACTCACACACCTATCCCTTTCCACCCCCCTCCCATCTTTATCCCTTTCCACTCTTCCATCATGAACCAGACACCTCCATTTCCACGCTCCACTACCCTCTGTTCCATCTTCCCTCTTTCCTAGCCCAGCTTCTCTCTTCTCACTTGCTTAGCACCTCCTCCTCCTCTGCCAATCACCATTCTCGTCATCTGCCCCTCTCCTTCCCTCTCCTCCATGCTCAAACCTAGATTCCCACATTCCCTCTTTATCTCCCTTTCTCATCTCTCTGTTTCAAGCATCACTCGCCCTCTCTTGATTTCTCTTCTATTGCACATCTTACTTTCCTACACCATTCCCTCTCACGCATTTGTTTTTTCCTGGCCCCCCTTCTCTATCTCTCTCCATTCTTCCATCGATGAACAGTCACCTCTCTTCTTCACTCCAACTTGACACCCAACTCCCAAACAGCCACCTCCCTTTCCTGGCTTCACCCCAGTTCATCTCCCACACCAGCCTCTCTCTCCAGCACACCCAACGCCCTATTCTCCACTCTGGCTTCGCAAACCCCAGATTTGCCTCCATCGCATGGCTAGCACCTGCGTCTATCCCATCTACTTCACCAACCAGCAACATTATTCACCTCTCTAGACTCTGCTCCACGCCACCATCTTCACTGGCCAAGAACAAGCCTAGATTGTCCCATCTGTCATGTGTTACTCCAATCTCCCAACAATCCTCAGTTTTTCCAATATTGGGTGGAACCCAACATTCCCAGGCATAGAGAAGATCACTGGCATCTACACCTCATCTCCTATGGCATCTTCTCCGGTGGAATTGGTTTGAGTTTACTATTTTGTAGGAAAAAGAGGGAACTTTCAGGAAAAAATTCACTTTTGCCCATAGGAGGATCTTTTAAATTACATTTTCTGTCATGTTACTCTTACTATTCGAGTTCTATGTTATTTCAATTTTCATTATTTGTGTTCTATGTTATTCCATAGTTAATCTAGGAACTATCTTATCTGTTCCTGTTTAACCAAATCAAAGGTTCTGGTTAACTATGGGAAACCTCTTATTTCTAGCATGTTTTAATTCAGAATTTTAATTAACTTTTAGAACTTGTTTTTAGGGTAGTTTCTAGTTTGATTACTATTCCTGATCTTCAATTGGAGTTCTGAAACTAGATCTAAGCCATTAATTCTTAACTTTCTTAAATAGACTATATCTTTGAAAATTTGAAGAATTTGACAAATTCATCCATCAAATCATTAATCAAGGACATATTGAATATATTGATGAAGTCTAATCAAAGTTTGTAATACCAAAATTGAAGAATTGGATAGTACTTAAGCTAGGGAAGTAGATTTTTCCTACGTTTTTTCCTAGTTTTAGTTTTAGTCAAGGTTCTATTTTTTTTCCTTTTCTTTTTGGAATTAAACCTCTGTAATTTTATTGACTAAACACATCTGGAGTTTGATTTTTCTTTTTGTTAATTTTTTCATTAATTTAAAATTTTAAATAATGTAATTTTATTAAAACTCCAATTTCATAAAGTGTGTCCCTGTGGGATCGACCTGTACTTGCGAAGAACATCAACAAGTTGTTGGGACCATTATTGGGAACCCGCAATGAAGTTTTTATAAAATTTAATTAAAAATCCAAAAAAACAAATGTTCAGAAAAATAAAACATTTTAGGAATTGCATAATTTTAGCATTTTAGGAATTTTTTGGTGTATTTTTTATTTTTTATTTTCCTAAATTTGGTACTTATTTATAATTTTCTTTTTCAGGGAAATAGGAAAGTGGAGGAAATTGGCAAGTGAATCTTCATCAAAATAGAAATTTTCTTGCTTTCCTATATTAGAAATTTTCTTTTATTTTGAGTGAATCTTGTAATGAAGCTCCTTTGTAATTTGCAATTTCCATTTTAATTTTAAAAGGGTTGTATAATACACGAAAACTATGTGATAAGATGGCCCATAGTTGATCTTCATTAGAAACTCCACTATAAGTATTCCTCTCTCTCTTTATTTTCTAGGTTAGGGTTTGTATTTAGGATAATCTTGAATTGATTAGTAGAATAATAGCATATAGAAAGCATATTTGATAATTGCTGCATTTTTAGGGTATTGCATGAATTTACTTCTTTAATTGCATTCTTAGGGCACATTTAATGCTTGAAGGTGATATATATGCTAATCAAACTTCCATGGAGTGTGGAAATTAATTAGTAAGGGCACCCTACCCCCATAAGATCAAGGGTGGATTTCATCACCACTCCTTAGCCCACCTAGGATAATCACCTCAAGTGTGCAACCCTACCTTTTTAATTAATCTAAAATTAGTTAGAAGAGACCTATAGGATAATCACAAGCTCATAGGACCCTCTTACTATGATGCGATCTATTGTCACTCTAATGGATTTTGAGCATTGTGGTTATAGTGGGTGTCTTAAAATCCACGTGATTTTTTCATGCCTTCTGTTGACATTTGTGAGGTCTAAACGCCTCCTTACGTGAGGATTGTATTAACCACCTTACACAAAACCTAACTGGCAAGCAATAGTCAAATCTAAAGGAGAGGAGGAGTGCTAGATTAGGCTAATAAAAAAACATTGTCCCCACACAAATTCAAGAATGCCAAAATATTGCTGCTTATTAGCCTCAAGGATTATATTGTGCCCTTTATTTGTGCATTATTCTAGGAAATTAGGTTGCATCATGTAGGTTAGTTTTTTCTCTTAAAAATAAAATTAAAAAACTCAACTTTGTATAGAACAATTTGTTTTGTTGTATACAAAGTTGAGAACAAAAGCCTATCAAGAAGGGGATATATTTCGTAGATGCATCAATGGATAGGTTAGATATTATGGAAAGTCAATTGTTTAAGATAATAGCATCTAGGCAAGCTATGCCACAACTTCAATACCATAGTGACTGTACTTATTCTGAGCATCCCTATTCCACTCCTTCATGGCCCACATCAAACTCCACAAATAATGAATACTATCAGGAGCTAGTGGATGCACCTAATGTATACACATACCCTAATAATTTTTAGCCTGAGACAAATTACCAAGACTATAATGGATGGGCTAGGTTTCATGAACAACCATGGTCTCAAGATTACCAATATCAGGAAGAACCACAATGGTCCCACCTTGATCAACACTATCATGATTATTCAGAATATTAGGGTCAACCATCATGTGTTCAGCCTACTTAGTCCTTTTTCAATACCC
This sequence comes from Warburgia ugandensis, assembly GCA_035236585.1. Taxonomy (NCBI): domain Eukaryota; kingdom Viridiplantae; phylum Streptophyta; class Magnoliopsida; order Canellales; family Canellaceae; genus Warburgia; species Warburgia ugandensis. The sequence continues at coordinate 53,219,922 of CP141130.1, forward strand.
TAATGCCACAGTAATACCAACCCTATGAGTTGTTTCCTCTACAACATGAAGAACCACCATTAGAAGAGTAATAACTTTTTGAGAGAATAGAACACGTCATGACTACTAGCCAAAAGGAAATGAGACAAGAGATGGAGAAATGGGTAAAGGAAATGAAACGAATGTGGGAAAATACTAACAGAAACATTGCTAAAATTATAAAAAGGACTAAGGAACTAAAACAAATTGGAGATAATGAAGAGCCATTTATTACTGACAATTGGATGGAAATTTCTTATGAGCCTTCTGAGCTACAGAGTCCACAACCATCCTTAAAAACCTCCAACTTAGACCTACTCAAACCATGTCTTGCTCCTTACGATTATGATGAAGAGACTTCCATTGATGAAGAAAATAAAGCTTTAGAAATGTCCAACCCAAAACCTCCTGCTCATTTTTATGACTAATAAAGACACATCTATTGCAAAGGTGAATTAGTTCTTGGATACTGTACCTTTGATGGACACTTCTCAATGGAAAACTAGAGTATAACCCCCTATAGAGCCTAAAATTCATATTAACCCTTACAATGTAGAAGATGTACCTGATTGGGACTTACCAACCTTATTTGAACAATCACATGGTAATCATGTAGGCCCATTTGACACCTTACCTGTGCCCATAAAACAAGAAGAAAAAGAGTTAGTTGATGTGAATTAACATACTTTAGGATATAGAGCAGAAGATAACCAAGGTTTAAGCCAAACCTTGTCCTCACCTCTGATAATACAAGAATAACCTTTTAGGAAAGGGCAGAGTCAGTTTATACCCCTATTTCAGGACAATATTAGGGAAACAAAGGAAAAACTTAACTTGAATATAATGGTCATTGTTATCCTTCAATTTAGTCAAGAAAAGGGCCATTCATCTCCAAATGGTCCAATAAAATGAACAGTCATACAAGAAATCATTTTGATCCCATCACCTCAATTTTGAAGGTGGAGGAATTATATTGACTACCATGAAATTTTGAAGATGGGAGATCACCAATATGATTCCCCCCAGTTAAAAATTGTGGTGATCTTTGTTGTTTTAATATTACCACCACTAAAAATTTTAGGGTGGAGGCAATATATAGATTACTACAAGATTCTGATGTGGCGTGAGAAATCTTGCCATATCATCTTTGGGTTAAGATTAGGACAAATAAGCTGACCCAATTAGCTCTAGGTTCATAAAGTTAGGTTAGGCCATGTCTAACTCAAAACGTAAAACTTAGCACTTTCTGGGAGGCAACCCTGATGTTTTTCAAATCTCCATATTCTACGACCTTCCATTATTATATAGGATCCTATGTTTTCCAAAACATTGAGGACAATGTTTCATTTAGGTTAGGGGGTGTAGATGTATATAGGGATTTTATTGAGTTTTCTTATGAATAAATAAATAAATAAAAGAGTTTTTAAATTAGAGTTCCCTTACTGTGATGAGAACTAGATGCTCAAAATTTAGCAATTCTACTATTTTCACCTCTTAATGGGAATGCATATAATTAGTTTTGCATATCATTCATGTGTGGAAGCATTTTATGAAAGTTAGTTCTCAAAAACCATTTATACACAGCACATAGTCAAGACTAATAGAGAGGTATTACTTAAAGACCTTGAGGAAAATCAGTGGAGACCTATAACCTAGTGAGATTTTGAGGCTATCTTCTTTTAAAGAGTTATAAGTAATTCCACAATTTCTTCAGTGTACATAACTTAGTGTGATCTTGTTATCCTTGTTTTGGTTAAACATCAAGAATAAATAGGAGTAATAGCTTTAGTTTCAAAATATTTATTGAATATGATAGGCTTTCGGAAACCTAGGAAATGATATAGGCCATCCTTGCTCAGCATAGAGACATAAAGCCTACCTAGTATATCATACCACTAGTTAACCCTTTTGAGCCTAATAGTAAGCCTTTTTCATTCTTAACCCCATTCACCTTAATCCAAAATAAGCCAGTAAAAGAAATATCAATTACCCATTATCAAAATGAGTAGAGTTAGTACAAAAAGTTCAAAAATAGGACAAAAAGTCAAACAAGTGAGAAAAATGAGTAGCCTTTCTTCCAAAGAAGTCAAGGAAAAAGAAAAGTGAGAAAAAAAAAGAAGGAAAAAGAAAGACAAAATTATGAAAGAGCAATTCATTTCAAGTACAATCTAAAAGAAAAATTGTCTTAACAGATATTCATTAAAGACCTCTACTCAATTTTGAACCTTTAAAATCCTTATACCCTTCTTTTTTGAACCTCTCTTAAGCCTACATTTCATCCTAAGTAAAGACCTATTGATCTTAGGTGGAACACAGCCTTAAAGGGGAGATAAAAAGAAGGAATTAAGGTAATAGTCCCTAATATTCTTGATGCTGACATCCACTCCTAAGGATCACTTTCCTTTGTCTCATGATCATTCAAAAGATTTATGTGAATCATTAGCTTGTTGGATTCAATCACATAATGTGAGAAATATGTTTAAACCCCTTATCTGAGAGTTTCATTTCTGAGAATATACCTATGAGGATTTGAGGTCAAGACATATTTCTAATGGAATTTAAGCATATCCAATTAAAAGTTAAGATTTATGTGACTGTACACACACGCACTCCAAGAAATAACTCAAATAAAATATCTTTAATACGTGTATGATGTGTAAAATTGTCACATCTTCTCTATTAAGTTGTGAAAAACTAGTAGAGTAGTAATGAATGAGGATTCTCTGAGATAAAATAGGGTACTCAACCTTATTAAATTTTGTAGGTATATTCACTACAAACCCTCACAAGGCTTAACTCGTCCACAAGGGGTAACTTAAGGGTTCAAAGGCTTATTGCATGTGCTAAATGCAATCATGAGTACCTACGAAAGTGGCATATTGTACTAGTTTTTGTAAAATAATTTTCTGCATGTTTTGCTAGGGACTAGATAAATGCTGGTAGGGGGTGTGTTAGGTGTTTAATTTTGACCAAAAGACCCCTGGTTTAGCATTTAATTAGATCATCTAACTCATCAATTTGATTATTGTTAGATAAAATATGGAAATTAACTCAAATTGCCTATCTAACCGTAAATTGTCAAAATTAATGGTCAGTTTATCATCCAAGCTAATTAGATACTTAATGTACAATTTAGATGGCTCTAATCTAGTGTTTTGTCTTATAGATCAACTAAAAGAAGCTAAGATGGCCCAGATCAAATGTTAATAGTGCAAATCACCCATCAAGAATCAAGATGCAAGATAGAAAGGGTTTTTAAAAAGGGAACTAATTTTTATTGAAGAATGGGAGATCACTTGGGAATGGAAAGCTTTCAAAATAGAAGAAATGGAATTATAAGACTTGGAAACTTCTTAACATAGGAAGAATGGAATTAGAAGGAGGAGACTTGTAAAAGAGGAGGAAAACAGTCACTTTCCCTCTCTCTTAATCATTGCTTGACCATAACCACAAGAGCAACCCAAGGGGGCTAATAGTTTTTTTTTCCTTCCTTTGCTTTCCTTGCATTCTATTCATCATTTTTTTCCTTGTCTTGTTCATCATGTTTGTTTCCATTCACTACATCAATCATTCTTCCCATCTCCTGCTCCTATCTGTCTCTTTTATCTATTTGCATCTATGAGGTTCTGGTTCTGTTAAAATCATGCACCAATCCATCATGCTAACCAAAGTAGTCCAGATCTACTCCACCACACTGGCACCTACCTGCAATAGGCTTCCACACACTAGCACTAGCCAGAGTTCACTGCCAGGCCCCCTTCATCATCATTGGCATGGTCTGCATGCACCCTCTTCCACTTCTCCTTGTCTTTCACTCTCTTCCACCACCCCCATCTCACGCACCTATCCCTTTCCACCCCACCCCCCATCACTATCTCTTTACACTCTTCCATCATGAGCCAGACACCTCTGTTTCCACGCTCCACCACCCTTTATTCCATCTTCCCTCTTTCTTGGCCCAGCTTCTCTCTTCTCACTTGCTTAGCACCTCTTCTCCTTTGTCCATTACCATTCTCGTCGTCTACCCCTCTTCTCCATGCTCAAACCTAGATTCCCATGTTCCCTCTTTATCTCCCTTTCTCATCCCTCTATTCAAGTGTCACTCACCCTCTCTCAATTTTTCTTCCATTGCACACCTTACTTCCCAGAACCATTCCTTCTCACGCATCTATTCTTTCTTAGCTCTCCTTCTCTATCTCTCTCCATTCTTCCGTTGGTGAATAGTCATCGCTCTTCTTCACTCCATCTTGACACCCGACTCCCAAATTGCCACCTCCCTTTCCAGGCTTCACCCCAGTTCATCTCCCACATTGGCCTCTCTCCCCAACACACCTGACGTCCTATTCCCCACTCCAGCTTCGCGAACCCCAAATCTACCTCCATCACACAACTAGCAACGACGTCTATCCCATCTACTACACCAGCTGGCCACACCGTTCATCTCTCTAGACTTTGCTCCATGGTGTCATCTTCACTAGCTAGGCACAAGCCCAAATCATCCCATCTACCATGCGCTACTCCAATCTCCCAATGATCTTCAGTTTTTCCAACACCAGGCAAAACCCAGCATTCCTAGGCATAGAGATGGTCACTATTATCTACACCTCATCTCCTCCAGCATCTTCGCTAGTGGAATTGGTTTGAGTTTACTATTTTGTGGGAAAAAGAGGGAACTTTCAGGGAAAATTTCACTTTTGCCCATAGGAGGATATTTTAAATTACATTTTCTATCATGTTACTGTTACTATTTGCATTCTATGTTATTTCAATTTTGGTTATTCGTGTTCTTTGTTATTCCGTAGTTAATCCAGGAACTATCTTAACTGTTCCTGTTTAACCAAGTCAAAGGTTCTAGTTTAACCAAGGGAAACCTCTTATTTTTGGTCTGTTTTAATTCAGAATTTTAATTAACTTTTAGAACTTGTTTTTAGGATAGTTTCTAGCTTGATTACTACTCCTAATCTTCAATTTGAGTTCTAAAATTAGATCTAAGCCATTAATTCTTAACTTTCTTAATTAGACTAGATCTCTAAAAATTTGAAGAATCTAACAAATTCATCTCTTAAATCATTAATCGAAGATAAATTGAATATACTCATGAAGCCTGATCAAAGTTTGTGATACCAGAGTTGAAGAATTGGATAGTACTTAAGCTAGGGAAGTAGATTTTTCCTATTTTTTCCCTAGTTATAGTTTTAATCAAGGTTCTATTTTTTTCCTTTTCTTTTTGGAATTAGACCTTTGTAATTTCATTGATTAAATATATCTAAAGTTTAATTTATCTTTTTTTTCATTTAATTTTAATTTTTAAATAATTAAATTTTATTAAAACTCCAATTTCTTAAAGCGCATCCTTGTGGGATCAACCCGTACTTGCTTTAGGTTTACTACAATAGTACGTGTGCTTGCAAAAAATATCAACATCCTTTATCAATCTCTCACTAGTACTTCTGATTAAAGATCTAATGGTTGGATTGAGCAGATTCTTCCAAATTTAGATGATCTGTGCTAAAGAATGATTTTTGGTTTTGAATGGCTTAGATCTGATTTTTGGATTTCAAATTGAAGATCGGGGCTTATCAATAAGCTAAGAAATGTCCTAAGAACAAGATTTGAAGATTAATTATAATTTTGATGAGAAAAAGATCAAGAAATTGAAATTATCCTCTTGGTTTAAGCTAAACCATTAATTTGGTTAAGCTGAAATAAAATAGAATAGGATTGGATTAATCTGAGAATAAAATAGAACTTGGATAAAAAAAATAGGGGTAAGGGTAAAAACAAAATATGGAAAAGACAAAAATGGGATGTGAATGGAATTAAGAAAAATGAAATAGGGAAAAATTGGAATTTTGCCAAATCTTTATTTCCTTCTTCTTCCCATAACTGTAAATAGGAGAAAAATGCATGGATATATTTCAAATAGCTCCCTATATTGTTTAAAATGTGAAAACAAAGGGAGAACTAGGGGAATTAAAGGAAACCCAAGTCGGGTTTTGAGCTGGTGAGAGAAAGAGAAGGAAAGAGAGGGAAAAAGTGTTGGGCAGTCTTTTTCAAGCTAGCTGGTGCATTCAGGTAGATAGATAGTGGGGGATAACAGGGAGAGAGAAAGAGGTGAGGCAGAGTGGAGGGAGGAGTAGGAAAGAAGAGGGAGAGGAGGAATAAGGCAAGTAAGAGAGATATAATATATATATATATATAGAGAGAGAGAGAGAGAGAGAGAGAGAGAGAGAGAGCAGTGAAAGAAAAAAAAATAAAACTCAGAAAAGGGTGTGGGCTAGCATTGGTGCCAGTTGACAAAGAGGACAGAGAGAGAATGAGAGAGTGAGAAGGGGGTTGGTGCATGAGCAAAGGAAGGAGAGAAAAATAGAGAGAGAGAGAGAGAGAGAGAGAGAGAGAGAGAGAGAGAGAGATGGGCTGATGCAGTGCTATGGGGTCTGCTTGCAATGCCGGTCCTAGAGAAGAGAGGAGGGGATGAGATGAAGCAGAGAAGGAGAAGGGAAGGAGCGAAGGAAGTTTCAATGTCAGTGATGAGACAATGAGGGAAAGAGCGAGCATAGTGGGAGATCTGGCTTCGAGCTCTAGCTGCCTATGTAGCGTTGGGCTCTAATGCATGGATGAAAGAGAGGAAGCATGTAGGTGGAAAACAGAGAACACAAGGGAGAAGGAGAGTGAAAGAGATAGAAGGGAGAAGAAGAGAGGGAGTGTGAGAAAGAGAAGAGAGAGAAAGAAGGGAGAGAGGGCAATGATAGAGGGGGAGATAGGGATGCTACCGATGTTTGGCACGATGAGGAATTGGCTGGTCTATTCATGTTGAGTGGAATAGGAGAAGGGAAACTATGGGAGAAGGAACCAGAGGGAAAGAAAGAGGATCGAGTGTCGTGTGCGTTAGACCAGAGATGTACGGGTTGGCCAACATCAAGCTATGATCCAACAGACAGATGGTGATGTTGCAAATGAACAGGGAAAGAGCAGACAAAGAGAGAGAGAGAGAGAGAGAGAGAGAGAGAGAGAGAGAGAGAGGGGGGGGGGAAGGAAGTGTGGGGTAGCAGAGAGAGGAAAGGAAGAGCAGTGGGATGGAGGTGGAGCCGAGGAAGAGAGTGAGAGAAATGTGGGGTTGTCAATTTGGTGTTGGTATCCACCTATAGAGATAATAGACAGAAAACGATGGAGTGGGAATAGGAGAATGAGAGGGAGAACTGGAGAGAGGGAAAGATAGGTGATCCGGCTAGTGAGTGGAGAAGTAGTACCCAGCTGCTCTGTATGATCATAGAGAGAAAGAGACAAGAAAACAACAAAAGGGGAGGTCATGCAATTTATGTGTGAAGTAGAGATGGAAAAGGGAGACGAGCTATGTCAGTGATTGACAAAAGAGAGAGAGAGAGAGAGAGAGAGAGAGAGAGAGAGAGAGAGAGAGAGAGAGAGAGAGAGAGAGAGAGAGAGAGAGAGAGAGAGAGAGAGATAGCGGAGGCTAGGAGAGAGAAAGAGAATGTCGAGTATGTGCAATAGAAGAGAGAGAGAGAAAACAATAAAGAGAAGAGAGAGAGAGAGAGAGAGAGAGAGAGAGAGAGAGAGAGAGAGAGAGAGAGAGAGAGAGAGAGAGAGATCCACCTCCAGCCCTCTTTCTTTTTTTTAACCTTCTTCCTCTTTTTACGAATCTTCCAAAGAAGTTTGATTTTAACCTTCTTCCTCCTTCTATCTTGTCTAGCTTTTATTTCCTGATTATCTCCAACTTCTTTTCTTTCTAAGCAATTTCTTTCTTTTCGATATGGTCCTTCTTATTTCAATTTGGTTCATCTACAAAATATAAGACTAGATCAGGATCATCTAATCGTACATTACACCTTTGATTAGCTATGATGATCATTTGACCATTAGATTTTGCAAATCAATGGTTGGATGGTCAATTAGAGTTAAAATGCAAAATTTGCTACAAAATTTCAAAATTGATTGATTAGTTGATCTAATTAGATGCTAGACTAAGGGTATTTTGGTTGAAATTTAACACTCAACACACCCCCCAACCAGCATTTTGCTAGTCCCAAGCAAACTATGCAAGAACCAAATCACAAAATTTCAAAAAAAATTCAAGTCAATTCCAATTTTTCCTCAGAGAATTATCTTCTATAAATCTATCAACTTTATCATTCTAATAAAAATGAATGAAGAATTCAAAACTCTACTCATATGCTAAAAACATTCCACTTAAGTTCAAATCTCATAGTGAGTGTGTGTGTGTGTGTGTGTGTGTGTGTGTGTAGTCTACATTTAGAATAATCTTTATCTCTAAGTAGACTTCTAACTTTTAAACACCATCTGAAATATGTCTTGACCTCAATCCTCACTAAAGGACATACACTCAGAAATAGAATCTCTTAGATTAAGGGTTCAAATCGTATCTGTCTTTTAAATATGCGAGTAGAGTAAATAAAAGCAAATTTATCTCACACATATTCCTAAAGGATAGGAGTTCTAAGGAATTTAATTTTGATCCTTTTAAATAGATACCGTTACCTTTGAACATTTAGAAATACTACTCTTTAAATCCTATCTTGTCACATCCTCATCAAGACTATATTCATCCTAGAATCAATAGGCCTTTAATTGGGACAAAACATAGGCTTAGGACAACGTACTAAAGAAAGGGTATAAAAGATATTCAACATTCTTTAAAAAATAAGTTGAGGTCTTCTACTAAAGTTGACAATTCTTCTTTACCTTGCTGCCTAAAGTGAATATTTCCACTTTTCTTTTTTTCAACACTTTTCAATTTCTTTGAAGTACTTTTCTTTTCTTGAAATTAACTTTTTTACATTCATTGCAACTAAAAAGTATTTCTTCATTCAACTTTAACTTATTTTAGAAGAAAATAGTAATGGATAATTTATGTTTGGTTACTATGGGTAAAGGTAATTTGGGTGAGAAAAGAAAAGGCTTATATAAAAATATGGCCTAAACCATTTTCTAGGTTTCATATAATCTATCAGATTCAATGAACTTGTATAATTTTAAAAGTAATACTCGAATAATTCAAGTAATTAGCCAAATTTAAAAATTGGTGGGATTAAATTTTAGTTTAAGCATGTTGAAGAAAATTTTGCAACATTTATAACCTCTCAAATACACTGAATGACTCTAAAACTCACTTAGATTATAGTTCTCCACTGAATTTCTTCAAGATGTCTAATTTATAACTACTTATCAATTTAGACTATGTATATGCAACTACGTTTGCAAATGTGATCTGAGACTTAACCTTCATGAAATACTTTAGAAATGAGTAAAATAATGAATTAATCATGTATAATTTCATTAATAAGCTAAAATTATCTAGATTATATATTAGAAAATCCAATTCTCATCATAGTGTGGGAATTGACCAAAAAAATTTTAATTTCTTTTTTAAATTAAGAGAAAAAAACTAACAAAAACTAGAATTTGCTAGAATTCTACAGTCCCTAATCTAAAAGAAACATTGTCCTCAATGTTTAAAAAGTAGAACCTAAATGAATATGGGTGATATAGAACACTAAGGCTTTCTAAAAAAACTCTGGGTTGCCTCCCAGTTTCAGCCAGACATATCCTAATGTGCCCTAATCTAAACATAGTTGGTACTGAATTTTTTTTATCCTAACAATGAATGGCAAGATTTTTCATACCACTTAAGAATCTCATGATAGTCAATATATTTCCTCCACCATGAAATTTTTTTTGATATTAGTATTATGACATAGTAGACCACCACAGTTGTAAATTGAGTGGGACCACTCTGATGATCCGCTATCTTCAAAATTTCGTGGTAATCAATATTATTCCTCCACCATTAAATTTTTTGTGATGCTAGCACTATAACAATATGAGCTTCCGTGAATTTAAATTATATTCATCCATTTGGAGATGGATGGTCCTTTTCTTAACCAAATTTAGGAATTATATTGACCATTGTATTTAATGTATCATTTTCCTCCTTTTCCTTAACATTTTCCTAAATTTGGGGTATAAGCTGAATCTGCAATTCCTTAAAAGGATGTTCTTATTTTTCTAGAGGTAAAGATATGGTTAACTTAATCCATAATTATCTTCTAATGTGTACCTTAGCGTTGGTTGATGTAGAGACAATACATTAATGGACTCTTTTCCTTCCTATTCTACAGATACATTTAAGATTTTAGGTGGGCCTAAATTATTATCTAATCATTGTTAAAATAAGGTCTATAGGTCCCATTCAAGTACATATTCTATATTACAAGGCTCAATTTGAATATTAGGCGTAAGGCATTCTACTCTGGCTTGCTAATGAGAAGTGTTCATTAATGACACAATCTCCATCAATTCATTCACCTTCTCAATGGATGTGCCATCATTAATTTTGTAAAAATAAATAAGACACGAATTGAGTGGATCTAGGTTGAATGTTTCTAAAGTTTCATTTTCTTCATCAATGGAAGTCTCTTTTTCTTTTAGATAAGCATATTTTAAATTTGATAGTAAAGATTTCAATTCAAGTTTAAGAGGTTCTACTGATGATGGAAGGGGAGTAGACTCCCTCTATGGAAGTTCCTCGGAATGAGGTTTCCAGTTTTCTATATCCATGATTGGAATAGAATCAATGAGGGAATTAACTTCCTCTATTAGTGCATTCTCTTTGAACTCATTAAAATGAGCCAAATAGGCCTCAAATGGGTCCGACAAGGAAGATGCTTGAAAATAATCTTGCACAACTAAATTTCTCGGTTTAACACCGTGCACGTCATCAGTGAGTTGACTAGGTTGCTTACAAATGTTAAAGATGTTTACCTCTAATGTCATATTACCAAAAGACAATTTCATCAAACCATTTCTATACTTAATTAAGGCATTGGATGTGGCAAAAAATGGTCATCCTAGGATGACTAGTATTTCATTCTTCTCATTCACCACTAGTTGTGTATCTACAGCTAGAAAATCTATAAGAAAATAAAATTGTTCTACCTAGATAAGCACATCTTCTATTATCCCTCTCGATACTTTCACAGAACAATCAACTTGCGAGAGTGTAGTAGACATAGGTTTTAGCTCACCCAAACCTAATTGTTCATATACCAACTAGGGTAATAAATTCACATTAAATCCCAAATCAAGAAAAGCTTGATTAATCTTATTGTTACCAATAATGCAAGTAAGAGTACAGTAACCTGAATCCTTCTATTTTGGTAGTGTATAATGCTGAATAATTGAACTTACTTATCTTGTCACAAATTCCTTCTTTTGCACATTTAGTTTTCTTTTTATGGTGCAAAGGTCTTTTAAAAATTCGGCATATGATGGAATTTATTTTATTACATCTAAAATTGGTATGTTGATATAACTTGCTTAAAAATCTCTAAAATCTCATCATTAGAGTTAGATTTTGGAGTTGAACACAACCTTTGCGGGAATGGAGCATGGATTGGACATGGTTCAATAGGTGGAGTAGGGTCCCTTGATTTTTCTTTATTTTCAATGGGTCCTTCTACCTTATCATTCTTTTGGGGTACATCTTTCTCAATTATTTTACCACTCCTAAGAATGATGACAGCCTTAGTCTCTTCCATGGTAGAGTTTGACGATGAATTAGGTGTATTATTGCTAATTGCATGTACACCCTTAAGGTTTGCTTGTGGTTGAGCTGGAAACTTTTGTTTTTCCATATTTTGCATCCATTAACTCATCATATTTTTTATTTTATTCACAGACTGATTGGTTGTTTTAGTTGAACTTCTAATTGAGATGCTCTCTTCTCCTAGTTTTGAATGTGTTGATTGATATTATCCTCTACAGGTCTTTTGTATGGGGGCAAGTAAAGTCCAGAAGAAGGAGATTGATGAGTAGGGTATGGGGTGGAGCAAGTAGTCCTTGGTATTGTTGATGAGACTAGTACGAGCCTAGTTGTGAGACATTAGCAGTTAGTTCATTTCTCCAACTAAAATTTAGATGGTATCTCCAGTTGAGATTATATGTCTCTGAATATGGGGAGAAATGTCTTTTATAAGTGTTAAGTGCATTAGCCTGATCATGAAGTACCCCTTGAAATGTTAGAATTGTAGGACATTCTTGACTAAGATGGGTGGTACTTTCACAAATGTTACACACGTTCATCCTTATTTGAGTTTTTCTTTCCCATTTCTATGTTTTCTACTTTTCTAGCTAGGGTTGCTACTCTAACATTAAGCTCATCTTTTTCTGACATGGCATACATGCCCCCCCTAGTAGATGTGGTAGTGGGCTTGGATCTATCTAGATGTTCTACTCGTTCTGAATCAGCCCAGGTCTGTGCACTTTTAGCAAGCCATTCCAAATACTCTTTCGCCTCATTTGGCTGTTTATTCAGAAAGTTGTCATTGCTCATCATCTCTATAAACTAGTGCATGTTAGAATAAAGTCCTTCATAAAAGAAGCTTACAATGCACCATGGTTCATAGCCATGATGTGGGCTTAGAAGTAATAAATCTTTGAACCTTTTTCAATATTAGTAGAATGATTCTTTATCCTTTTGGGGAAAGTTCATTATCTTATGGCGAAGTGTATTTATTTTATGTATAGGGAAAAACTTTTTCAAGAATACCCTAGTCATTTCATTCCAGGTCCTTATGGAACCTGCTAGTAGTGCACTAAATCACATTTTTACTTTAAAGAGAAAGGAAATAGCTTAAGGCTAAAAGTATCTATGCCATTGTTTTATGATCATTGGGTCTACATATCTCATCAAACTCTTTAAGATGCAAATAAGGACTCTCAGTATCTAACCCATGGGAATTTGGGAAGTAATTAGGTTACTCCCATTTTTAATTCTAATGCACTAGTATTCTGAGGAAGAATGACACAAGATGGTATACTAGTGCGGTAGGTTGAAGGTAGTCTCTTAAATTTATTACAAGAGGATTTTGATAGACATCATTATCTCCATGGTCACTCTATTGGTCCCACTCCTTGTTTTCATTCCTTCTCCAATCTCTTTGTGGATGATTATTCCTCCTTGGTTGAGGTTGACATTCATTATCAATTAGAGGTGGTGGGTCCTCATTCATGATGAGTGGTGGGCTTTGATCACCTCTAACACTATTATAGGGTGAGTCACCCCTTAATCATTGATCATTCATTGGTGGTAACTATTCTGATTGTATGTCTTTTTTGTAGTACTTTAATAACCTCCTAGTTCTATCACTTATCCAATAGTGTATACAATGAAAGATCTTTTTTTTTTGTTTTTTTCTTCTTCTTCTTCTTTTTTTTTTTTTTTTGAAGAGAACTAGCCTAAATGATGCAACCTAAATGCTTAGAATGATGCACATTTAAAAGGACATAATCAAACAATCATGTAGAGCTAACAAGCAGACATATTTTAATTTTCTTGAATACGTGTGGAACCAATGCTTTTAGATTAGCCTAATCTAATGCTTCTCCTATCTTTCATATTTAAATACTACCTATCAATTGGGTTTTGTTCTAATGTGGTTAATGCAATCCTCGTGTTAAGAGGCATTTAGACCTTAACAGATGTCAATGGAAGGCGTAGCAAAATCACTTGGATTTTAAGACACCTATTGCTCAGAATCCACTAGACTGACAATAGATTGTGTCCTATTAAGAGGGTCCTACAAGCATGTTATGACCCTATATGTCCCTTTTAATTAATTTAAAATTAATTTGAATGGCTGGGTTGCACACTTGTGGTGATTATCCCAGGTGGGCCAAGAGGTGGTGATGAAATGCACCCTTGATCTTGTGAGGTTGAGTGTCCTTACTAATTAATTTTCATACTTTATGGCAGTTCGATCAACATATAAATCACCTTGAAGTGATAAACATGCCCTAAAATATAATTAAAATTAATAAACTAATCCAAACCCTAAAAATGCAATAATTATAAAATATTCTTTCTATATGCAATTATCTTACCAAACAATGAAAATTTATTCTAAATGTAACTAAATAAGAAAATAAAAAGAGTAAGGGAAACTTATAGTGGGAGTTTTGATAATGATCAAGTGTGTGCCACTTTGTCCAACACTTGCCTTATTTTAATACAATCCTTTTAAAATTAGAATTAAAATTACAAGTTACAACATGCCTCACTACAATATTCACTAAAAGAGAAAAGTCCTATTTTAAAAAAGCAAGGAAATTCTATTTATTTGATGAAGCTCCACTTGCCAATTTTTTAAAAAAATAAAAAGAAAATTAAGTACTAAATTTAGGAAATAAAGTGATTATGCAATAGGAAAATTTGAAAAATGCACCTAAAAATGCCTAGAATGAAAAATAAATAAAATGTAATTCTTAAAAAAAAATATTTTTTGAATTTTTTGGATTTTGTAATTTTTTTTATGAAATTTTGTGAAAACATCATTGCGAGTCCCCGGTAATGGTGCCAAAAACTTGTTAAATATTTTACCATAAATACACGGGTTATTATAGCTGATGCGAGTATGAGTCGATCCCACGAGGACTCAACTTAAAAAGATGGAGCTTAAATAAAATTTAATTATCTAAAAATTAAAAGAAATGATAGAAATTAACTAACAATGAATTATAAACTAAAGTCTATTTAACCAATAAAAATTACAAAAATCCAAATTTAGAAAAACATAAAAAAAATTAACTAAAAAAAATCTACTTCCATAGCTTAATCATGGAAAAATTCTTCAAATCTGATATCATAAATTTCAATCAGCCTTCATCAATCTCTCATCGGTACTTCTAATTAAAGACCTAACTATTGGTTGAGCAGATTCTCAAAAATATAAATGATTTGGGCCAAAGAATGATTTTGGATTTTGGACCTCTTAGATCTGATTTTTGGATTTTAGATTGAAGATCAGGACTAATGGATAAGCTAAGAAATATCCTAAACAAGATTTGAAGATTAATTAAAATTCTAATGAGAAAAAGATCAAGAAATTAAAATTATCCTGTTGATTTAAGCTAAATCATTGATTTGGTTAAGCTTAAATCAAATAGGATTAGATTGGATTAATTTGAGAATAAAACAAAACTTCATTAAGGAAAAATAAGGGTAGGGGTAAAGACAAATTAAGGAAAAGACAAAAATGGGATGTGAATGGCATTAAGAAAATTAAACTAACCAATTCTTTATCTCCTTCTTCTTCCCGTAACTGTAAATAGGAGAAAAATGCAGGGAGCTATTTCTCCCTATGTTGTTTAAAATGTGAAAACAAAGGGGGAAATGGGGGAATTGAAGGAAATCCAAGTTAGGTTTCGAGCTAGTGTGAGAAAGAGAAGGAAAGAGAGGGAAAAAGTGTCAGTTAGTCTGTATTAAGCTAACTAGTGCGTTTAGGTAGACAGACAGTGGAAGATAATAGGGAGAGAGAAAGAGGTGAGGCAGAGAGGAGGGAGGAGTAGGGAAGAGGAGAGAGAGGAGGAATAAGGAGAGTAAGAGAGATAACAGAGAGAGCAATGAAAAAAACTCAGAAGAGGGTGCAAGTTAGCATGGGTGCTAACCTACAAAGAGGACAGAGAGAGAGAGAATGAGAGAGTGAGAAGTGGCTGGTGTGGGAGAGAGAGAGAGAGAGAGAGAGAGAGAGAGAGAGAGAGAGAGAGAGAGAGAGAGAGAGAGAGAGAGAGAGAGAGATGGGCTGATGTGGTGCTATGTGGTTTGTTTGGAACGCTTGCCAGAGATAAGAGAGGAAGGGATCAAATGAAGCAAAGACAGAGAAGGGATGGAGCAAAGGAAGTTCCGGTGTGGTGATGAGACAGTGAGGGAAAGAGAGCATAGTGGGAGATCTAGCATTAGGCTCTGATTGCTTGCGTAGCGTCAAGCTCTGGCACGTGGATGAAAGAGAGGAAGTGTGCGGGTGAGAAAGAGAGAACATGTGATGACTTGGATTTTTGTAACACGTTTTGTAATATATTTTGAAAGGCAGGACCCTTAATAGTAAAAAAAATTGAGTAAAACAAAGCAGCGTAAATTCTTTTCTTTAAAACTTGTTTTGTAAAACCCAAGTCATCACTTCATACATAACATAAGTAGAACTTTGTACAAGATAAAATTCCCTTAAAGGAATATATTTTCATTAAATTCCAGAATCCATCCAGTGGTTTACAGTACAACCAAATTCATTACAATACTAGTCCAAATTACATAATCCAAACTCAACGCTCACCATACAATGAAACTCTCATTACAATACAACACTCTCAAACAAAGCAAAATACATGTCTTCAAGGGTATACCTTGAAGATTATTCTCTTCAAGTCTTCTATCGTCTTGAGCTCCTAACTCTCCTTCCCTGTAGCTAAGATATTACAATATTTACAATATCTCAGCAAGCAATGCTTGGTAGGGGATTCAAGAAGCATAATAATTGACAATATAATGCTAATACTTCATAATCCCACTATCCCTAAACATATTCTTGTCTATATTCTTTACTTTGTAATATATGTACATCCAAATACATACATGCTATACATGGGTAAATCAATTAAATTTATGAAAATAGTCAAATATCATTCCCAACTAAGTTGATCAATTCTCTTCATTATGAGAATTCAGTATTTCAGCTAATCTTACATTGGGAATTTCCCTTCTTAGAAAATATTGGTAATTTGCAATTACCTAGCATTTTATTATGCTAAAACATAAGGCATTTCACTATGCCTACTCTCATATGCATCATAGTGCAAAATAATCAAAGGGCTACCATGCTGCAGTTTGATCCATACTAGCTCGCTTGAATAACTGCCCTGTTCACCACTAATACCACGGTGGAAAATATTATGTCACTGCCCATATGGGAAGATAGGACTTTCATAGTGGTGGCCTTCCCATAAAATCCCCACCCAAATTTTTGCCTCTCATAGGGCAAGGTATCATCAAATCATCAAATTTCAAGAAGTGGGTGTCCAAACCCTCATAACTTCTCTAGCATAGCATCCTCTTAGGCTTATGCCTATTAAAACAAAATCACAAGCCTCTAAGCTTGCATGTAAAATAGATTTTATACATATCAGACAATCTGTCTATTTACTTATGGTAGAAATATCTTCTAATTACCTATTCACTTAGAGTCTAGCCCTTAATCATTTTATATGTGTTTGGTTGGATCATAAGGGTTTCAGGGGATTTAATACAAGTATTAACATTACTCTTGTCAACATAAGGTCATGGGTTCAATCATGTATATCCCATGTAAATGCATCCATCAAATCCTCCTACCTTCAAGTAGTGATCCCTTTTTTCCTAGATCTTCCATGATCCTGACTGATGTATGTAATCTGTACATCCATACATACTGTCAATATATATATATATATTATGAACAATCATATTGATCACTAGATCTAATGTTTAGAATGATCTTTAATCATTCATATCTAAGTATTTTCTATCTCTAAGTCTTTGTGTGTCCATCTCCTTGATCTTGATCTTTCATAGATCCTTTGATTGACAATCTATACTTGTTGATAAAGATCAAGGTCTTAGATCTTTTATCATCTAGTTCTTCTTTGATCTAAGTTCAATTATTGGATCATCCCTAAGGAGGATGATCTTGGTTTTCTTCCTTGAATCATCTTTGATCAAAGGTTTGGATTATCTAATCTAATGAACTAGATTTGATCTATAACATGCATACTAATAAACATGTATACTAGCTACAATATAATATTCTTATTCTTATTATTCTTGATCATTCAAGATCTAATGGATCTTGTTTGATCATCCTTATCTTACTTACAGTTTTTATTAGGGTTAGATAATTTACTACATTTTATGCTCTTACTATTATCATTCAACCAGTTAATGTTTTGCTGGTTGAAGGTAACTTATTTCAGCTTAAGTCTAGACTGCTCCTCTTATTTCCAATTGGCTAAGGCTTACTAGCTGAATGGGTGAACACAAAGTGGTTACTTCAATCCTCATGTAAAGAGACATTTAGACCTCACAAACGTCAACGGAAGGTAGGAGGAGAGCGAGGCTCTATTAGACAAGCCCCTTAATCACTATGTTCAACCTTCACTAGAGTGACCTTAGCTCAACCTTTCCTAAGGTTCCTATAAGCATGTTGACCCTAAGTACTCTTTCTAATTAATTTTAATTAAGTCCATGAGCATTTACAACGTCATTCATAGGGTTTATTATTCTCCTAGTTTGGGTCAAGGATTTGATAATCCTTATATTGTCCTACTAACTATAGCCCTTACTAATTAAGTCCAAAATAATCCACTCTTATTTGTGTCATGAAACTCTACTTTCTCATTAGATTCCATTTTTGGTGTTTTATGCTCATTATCTCATAACAAGTAGATCTACTAATGAAATTTAACCATAAATGAATTATAAATTCAAAGCATAAAATTACATAATTGAACAGCTTAATGATAATGATACACGGTACTTAAAGTTACACTGGCATGCCCCTAAGATAATTAAATCTAGCAACCTATTGTAACAATCTAATCACATATCATGCTAAAATCTAAAAGTTGCACTAGCATGCTTTATAACTTAAATCACATTTAAAATGCTATTATCAATAATAAAAAATGAAACCAATTACATTAATATTTTTAGAAACCTTTACTTATGATACAACCATTTTATCTTAAATCTTTTCCTTTTAATCAAGGGTTTTAATTACATTTAGGGGTTTTTCTTTATTAAGGTCCAAAGATCATATTGCTTTGTTTTTGACATATCCAATCCATCATCTCCCTGGATTTCATCATATTAACATTCATTGAATCCATCCCAAGGATCTGATTACACTTGATCTCATTGATCAAGTGGGTCCCTTTGTATTTTTAGGGTTTTTCCTTATTAAGGTCCAAAGATCATATTGCTTTGATTTTGTCATATCCAATCCATGATCTCCCTGGATTTCATTATTTTAACATTTACT
Source organism: Warburgia ugandensis (assembly GCA_035236585.1). Lineage (NCBI taxonomy): Eukaryota > Viridiplantae > Streptophyta > Magnoliopsida > Canellales > Canellaceae > Warburgia > Warburgia ugandensis. The sequence goes on from CP141130.1 coordinate 53,238,821, forward strand.
CAATCCATCCCAAGTATCTGATCACACTGGATCGCATTGATCAAGTGGGTCCCTTTGTATTTTTAGGGTTTTTCTACCATAATGGGTAGATCCCTTAATATATCTCTAATATGTCCAAATAAACCATAGATATCACTTTATTTTAATAGTATATCATTATCAAAATAGATTACCAAGATTTGATCACCTCAGATCTTGAAAATCTTGGCAATTGGAAACTTATTTCTTAAATACAAAAAGTTTCATAAGATATTTTCTCCATTTTATCATTTCATAAGAAACTAGAGGTTGTAAGCTTTCCATAGCTTCTTTTCGATCTCAATTTGGAGTTCATATGACTCCTAAATTGAATCTGGAAGTTCACAGTCCATTCCTAGGGCCTAGATCTGATCTAGGCCCATTGGAATGGACAACCCAAATCATTCGGGCGAAAACAGGCTGGGCAAAACCGTCAGCATCGCACACCCATCCCTTTCAATTGAAGGTTCTAGTATTAACTTTATTTTTACCATTTTTCACCCAAATAAAATTACAGTAAAATAAAATTTTCATCAAACAATAGTAAATATGTCCAGAAAATAGTTCCACCTACCTAATTGGATAAAAACATTGGTTTGGTCCAAGTTAAGAGAATACCAGTTTTGATGATAAGATAGCCCAAGATCCACTTATCTTGTGATTTCCGTTGTTTGAACTGTTGGATCTCAAAATTTCTTTAGGTGTTTTGTAGCTAAGGTATGGTAGGAGATTTTAGATGGTGAGATCTGTGATATTTCAGCTGGAACAGAGTGCCAAATTGAATTTAGGTCTCTTGTTCCAATCTAGAGAGAGGAGAGAGAAAATGAAAGAAAGTGATCTTTTGGGAGTTTTGGGTTTTTGGTAATGGATCTAGGTCTGGCTTTGCAGTGGAAATCAAGATAATTTTGTGGGATTTTTATGAACATTTTTAAAGGATTTTTGGGGGTGTATTTATAAGTATTTTGGGTCTTTTTTCATGATTATGTGTAACGATGATGGTTTATTTTTCATTATTTATTTAGCATTGGATTCTCCACCTCCATCTTTTTCTCCATCACTAGTTGGTAGTGGTTTGACTCATGCTTTCACATGGGCTGGCTATAGGATCCCTTTGAAGGAGAAATTCTGGCCAATGAGGTGTGTATTTACTCTTTTATTTTTCAATTAATTGTCCTACCTCATCCATTCATATGTATCATGTATTTCTGATTTGCAAATGGGTCAATGCTAGTTGGTCATGTATGATAGTGAAACTGTCGTTGCTATCATAACATGGTATTAGATTTCCTTTATGTTTTTGCATGGGCCATTGATGCATTCACACACTAAGTATGTGTGTATTACTTTGGCATATCAAAAGGCTATTCACCTACCATTTTCAATATAATGTGACAAAGTTTCTACCATTGGGTAGGCCACAAAATATCATGTAGCTCAGCTAGAGTGATATGTCATTCCCTTAAAATCAAAGGCATATATTTGTGATACCACCATCTTCAACAATATTTTTGAGAGATCTAAATTTAATTGTGTATTATCTGCACCAAATATTAATTAAAAGCAGTAGTATGCGCCATTGAAGTTGACTTCCTCCACATTAGCACCCCCTATCCTAGCAATCAAACTAGTCCTAGTATTTATATTTATTTTCATGATAAAATTGAATGTCTTCTATGAACATTTTTATATTGATTAATAATTTCTACAACTTTACACCACTATTTAAAGATCCACTAGAAGTCCCACCTAAAACACCTATAAGCTTACAGTCCCTTTAAAAGCTCATCAATGAAGATAAGGTAATCAACCGTGTATGGATGGAGCTCAGATTGCTTGCCAATAATGCAGTTGAAGTATCACTTATGACAGAGGACCTCTTAAGGGTTTGTAAGATGAACTCAACACATGCGTATTATCTTATATAGAAGATATGCAGATATCTGCTTCAATAAAAACCCTTGACATTATGTTCAACAATAATTATTTCTTTCATGATAAAACATAGGCATTAGAGGTCAAGGACATTTACAAATTCCTTAATGTTTGGTGTTATTTGAGTGAGGGAGCAATGGCAGGAGTAGAGGGGATAGATGATATTCTACCAGGGTTCTTTCACTAGTCGAAGCGATAGGCCTTGATGATTTCCTACAATAGTGAGTAAGTTTTAAATTGTTGTCTTTCTAAATTACGTTCTACACATACACACACATCTATAATTTAAGGATTGTAAACTTTAATTACAATTTATATGATGCATGTGTCTTCTATTTTTCTTTTATTTTTTTCATGTCTTTGAATTTTCCATGTTGAATGTGATGGTAGAAGTGAAAGTGGATGTTAGTTTGTTTTTTCTTTTCTTAAGTCATTGAAGATTGTAGGAAGATTGCAATAGTGGATGTATATATGTACTTGTGAAGTTCTCTTTTATGTGTTTGAATATTTCATGCTGGAAGTGAATGTGCATGAATGTTGAAAATATATGTTTATGTGAAGATAGCAGGAAGACGATAATAGCATGAGTATTACTGTTGTTGAATGTGTCAAAAAATTATAATAATGAAGTATCATAGGTAAAAAATAAATTTTAAAATGTTTCTATGACAGTATCTCAAAATTTTCATAAAAATTATATACTTTTTAAGACAGTTCAGTGAAACTATCTTAAAATGTATGTACTTTTTAAGATGGTTTTGTAAATTGACTTTAAAAATATGTACTTTTTAAGATAGTTTTGTAAACCATCTTAAATTTGTTTTTATTAAAGATGATTACTAAATGACCTTCTTTTTAACTAATTTTTTAAGACGGCTGGAATGAAGACAGTTTGGAAACTATCTTAGATACATGTTTATTCATCTTAGAAACCTGCAACTCCCCTATAATATTGTTGGATCGACTCACTCTTTCTAACTAGTGCCATTTTCGGTCTCCATTGGACATGTTCAAACCATCTAAGCCTAAACACGGGTCTATTGAAGCATAGATATGCAAGTATGGGTCAATCCTAAGAGGGATTAATTTGAAAATTAGGAATAGTAATTGAAATCTAACTTAAATTATCCAAACCTAGCCTAGCAATGAGAAATAATTGAGAAAATCTAATTAACTATCTATTACACTAGAAAGGAATAAACTCACAAAATAATGTAATCTAGGGTTTTGAAATCCACCACATTATTAAATAAGAGCATTCATATATAAGCATCATTGATCCAAATAATGTAATCTAAGGTTTTGAAATCCATCACATTATTAAATAAGAGCATTCATATATAAGCATCATTGATTTGATTATTACATGTTAATATAACAATACTAGAATATTAACAGGGAAGATTTGTGAGTTAAAAAGTCTAAATTCTCATATTTTCTTAATTATAATGATTTGGCCTTTTCAATTAGTATGTATTCAAAGCATGGCTTGTATTTTTTATAATCACAAACTACCTAAGAACTATACTAATTATATTTCAAATATAAATTAGCACCTAAATTATGAGAAATAAATAATAATTCTCATGAAAAAAGTACTAACTATGTATGTTAAATTGTGTAGCATATCAATGGAATTGATAATTCAAATCACTTAAATCTAATGTCACTTATAAATGAACTAAGTTATTGATTTAATTTGGTTTCATCTTCATCCTAGATGGATAATTTGGCTAATCATGATTAGCATGGAAAACACACTCAAATCTAACAAATAAAACATCCTGTATCTAAAAAGTATAGCAAAAGTAATCCTAGAGACATTGAAAAACAAGAATGAAAATAACATGAATGAAAGTGCACAACTTCTTAACTTAGCTATGATTAAAATATATTCTTGTAGTCCATAAAATTGAAAAAAATCCTTCCTAGAATTGCTATAAGATAGTACCTAATCTAAGGCTAGAACTATAATAAAATAAGTCTTAAATTATGCTAGAATTAAGCATGGAAAACTATGCTAAAAATAAGAATAAAAAATACACTAATAATCTAGAACTTAAACCATGAAACAGAAACTTAAAACAAGAACAAAACAGTAACTAAATTCAAATAAATAAACTTTCTTAAAATTTGAATCCTTTGATGGATACAAACATGAAAAACACAAAGAAAAGCTAAAGAAAGTAACATGGAACTTTCCCAATATTAAAGTAGATCCTTAGCATCCTACTTGGTGTATCATTCATCAAGAAAGTTCCCTAGAATCGTCACTCCAAAATCAAGCCAAACCAATAATGAAAACCAGCCAACACCTAAGCAAAGTAGCAATGATCATCAACCAATAAAGTTCACACATGAAGTAGCCATGAGAGAATGTTCATGTATGAATCAATAACCAGCAGCAACAGGAAATAAAAACACAAAATACATCACAAGGAGTGGACATCCTATGCTCTATTGAAGGTGTATGAATGATCAACCTCCAAGGGAACACATCCCAACCAATAAAAGAAGAGAACTAGTAGCCAAACAAGAGATGCTCCAACCTTCAACCATCAAGAATTTTTCTAACATCTTCAACTTGTAACCAAGGCATCTTCTCCACAATAAAAAGAAGTCCTACCAGCTCCTACTATTGTTCAAGAGAGAGAAAAAGATGTTTTCTCCTCCCAAGAGGAACCTACCAACACATCTCCTAAAAGACAAGTAAAAAGTCTAAAAACCAAGGGAGAATCACCTTTGCCCAAGACGTCTTCTCCTCCAAAGATATGTCAATGCTCCTCTCTTATATATATTCTTTTTCAAGTAGCTCTCCTCCAGTATCTCTAGTTACTCTTTACAATGTTTTGTTTCCTATCATTCTAAGTTTTTTATTAAAACATATTCCTCTCTTGGGTTGCTTCTCCACCAATTAAATACTTTCCACTTCCTAAATAGTAGCCAAGTCTCCACCTTTAATGGCCCTCCCCCTTTTCCTAAACTTTTGGAAACTCCTAAGACTTGGAAAACACATATTTGGAAGATTCCCACTTTCTAATTTCTATCAAATCTAGCACCCCACCTTGATGTATGAAGAAACAGGTCACTGCTTTCTTATAAGTGACATCTCAAAGAAAGTTGGAAACCTTACATGTATCTCTCCTCCATTATTAGAAACTCCCCAAGTTACTTTGTTACATTCCTCAACTTCCTAGCCTCAACCCAACGCATTTCAAAACATGCTATCTTTAAGTGATGGGCCCTTTATGTATATGACAAAGAGAAAAAGAGTGGGACCCATGTTTCATGATCTTTTCAAAATAAGTATAAATGTGTATCATCTTTGTGGTATCATAGGATGTGATCTTCTTATGCTTGCTTGGAAATCTTGTCTTATAGGATTCCCAAATAAGCCAAAAATGCTATGGACACCCTCTTTCTTGGAACAATCTTGGAACTCAGGTCTCTGGTTCTTAAATTAACCTGAATCATCCAAATTTTATCGTGGATTGACCTGAAGCATCCACTTCTATTTGAGCTTTATCAATGATCTAGAATGTTAACTTGCTTGATCTAACTGTGTATTCTCTTACAGCTTTAGATTTACTACACCCCACTTATAAAATGCTGATGAAAGGAATTTCTTGGATGATGTTCTAGCACCTTTTTAAGGACTTAAATCACCAAAAATTACTTGAATTGCACATTGGTGCACTTCTAAGTTTCCTATAATACATTCATTTCTAATTATATCCTTTCTTGTATTGCCACTCATCAACCTACACTCATCCTAATTACATGTTGTTCCTCAAATGTCCAACACTCTAATCCATAGAGCATGGCCAACCTTATAGTCATCCTATAGAATTTTTCTTTCAGTTTGAGTGGCACCTAACGATCATGCCAAAGTCCAAGGGAACATCACCATTTATTCCAGCTCACTTAGATACTCTTAGAAACATGTTTCTCAATCTCTCTACTCTCATAAATCATCAATCCCAAGTATCAAAAGTGGTCTTTCTGGGAACTTCTTGGTTATCAATCTTTACTTGTGCTTCACTCCCACTCCTGTCCTTGCCAAGTTTGTATTCTATATACTTTATCTTAGTTTGGATAAATTTTAAATCCTTTAGAATCTATAACATCTCCCCATAACTCTACATTTGTGTTTATGTCTTCCCTTGTCTTATCAATCAAAACTATGCTATCTATAAATAACATGCTCCATAGAATCTCCTTCTGCAGATGTTTTGTTACCTCATCCATAATCAACGTGAAAAGGTACAGGCTCAATGCTGATTCTTTGTGTAATCTTATAGTGATAGGAAAATGATCGCTCTCTCCACTAGTGGTCTAATCAGTTTTTACCACTCCCTTATACAGACCCTTAGTTATGTCTATATACCCCCATGAAACTACTTTCTCACCCAACACCCACTATATTAGCTTATACAGACCCTATAGTAAGCTTTTTCTAAGTCAATAAAGACATGTAAAGGTCCTTCCTCCGCTCCCTATACTTCTCTGTCAATTGTCATAGCCTCTTCTCAATCACTCCTTACCAAATTTCATGGTATGACTCATAAATGTGATCGCATGATGAGTAGTGCAACTCTATATGTCTACTTTATTCTTATAACTTGGTATGACATGAGCTTTTCCACCATTCATCTAACTTTTTTTTTTTTTTATTTTACGATCTTGTTAAACAACTTTGTCAACCAAAGTACTCATGTATCTCCCATATACTGCCAAACATATATTGGTATACGATCACACCTCAAGGCCTTTCTTGATTTCATCCTTTTCTAAACCTCTTTTACTTTAGGTATCCAAATCCTACAACCATATCTATATAGTCAAACATTATTTGGGTTTATGGTTCTTTTAATCTCTATATTGTCAGGCAATTATCATTTTGCAATATTTGAAAGTAACTTTCTCGCCTTTGATTAATCTTCTCATATTTGACTAGTACCCTTTGGTCATCATTTTTAATGCATTTAACACAGTTTAGGTCCTTATCCTTAGTTCCCATATTTTTGGAAGTTTGAACACACCTTTCTCACCTTCTCTTGACCCTAATTGATTATAAAGATTATCATATTCCATTATTTCAACCTCACTTACTACTCTCTTAGTAACCTTTTGATCATTCTCATATATTGATCAAAGTTTTCATTATTTCCAGTCCTCTGCCAACCTTTAAAACATACCTGTTTCTCTTTAATAACTTTTTGCACTTTTTCACTCACAACTAAGTTTCCTTGATTGATTTTCTTTTACCTTTAGATACTCCTAAAACATCTTTTGCTACTTTCTTAATAGGCTCATCCATATTAGTCCACATGGAGTTCACTTCTATTTCATTGTTCCACTTTCCTTCTACCATCAACTTTTTTGTGAATGATGCTATCTTCACACCTTTTAAGTTCCACCATTTAGTTTTGGGAACCTATTAAGTTCATTTCATTTCCTCATGTAAATATGCATTACAATTAACCAATGTTATGTGGTTAAACTCTCACCAAGTATCACCTTATAATCCTTACACATTTATCTTTTGATATTCTTGAGTAGAAAAAAGTCTATTTGGATTTCATATGATCCAATTTTAAAGGTTAGTAAGTTTTCATCCCTCTTCTCAAAGTATGTGTTTGCTAGAGCAAGGTCATATGCCAAAGAAAAATCAATGATAGCTTCCACCATCTCATTTCTTTATCCAGCACCATACCCTCCATGTCTCCAATGGATAAGAATTTATTCACAACAAGTCTTTTCAAATTGGAACTAGATAATGAGGTCATTTAAAGAAAAAGAACAAGAAGACTGAATATCAAATTTAAGTCTTCAAGAAAGCTTCCTTAAGCTTGCATGTAAATCCTTTTTATATTTTATATTTTGTAAAATCTCTCTCTACATTTTCCATTTGTGTTGAATCTATTGAGAGGAAACTTCTTTAAATCATTCTATGCATTTGATAGTCATGTTGATTTCTTATCTTGGGTAGCTTTTCAAGTATATGTAAAATGGCTGAGCCATTACAAATATTCTAGTCCTTTGTTTGTGGCTAGTATAGTGTTACTTTGTGGATAAAATCTTATAGGGATTAGTAAAAGCTCAAGGTAGGTAGTACCTTGAAAGAGTGGAAGTAGATTCCCTAATTTGTTAGCTAAAATAGTACAAAATTTGTGTCTCTAGCTCCTTGTTGTGTGTCAAAAGTTTCTATTTCTAAAACTTGTCTTCCTGTTTTGATCACAAAATTGTCAAGCGGATTAAGTTTTGATTTGGGCCCAATCATCTACCCTATTAGGGCCTAACACAGACCTTCATCATATGTCAATGAGGACATATGTGCAATCTATCAATAGCAAATCACAATCGTTATTTTGTAATCCATACCTATAAAAAAATCAATGTCAATGGAACACAATTAAGCCTAATTGCGCATTGCATATATCATTTGCCTACAATCATAGATAAAATATATCAATTTAGCTTGCCCATGTTGAATGCCAAAGGGGCATAAATCATTCACATTATACCCATATGTGTTAGAGGGACCTAAATGCCTGTCTCAAAATACATAATATGTTAGCCTAGTCCTTTTAACATGTATGGAATTCAAAAGCTTGCCAACTTCCATGGTCAAATTCAATGCAAAATTAACAAATATCTTGTAAAATTAGCATCACCTATCACTATACTCTGACTATAGTTAAATCCTCAAGCTATTGTTTTATCATAGTGAAGTTCTGAAACTATTGTTGTCATATAGCAAAGTGCTCATACTGCTATTCTCATGACATTAAAGTTTACTATAATGTCTATGTCAAAGTTTATAGACACAGATATTGTTTGCCATAGCCAACAAAAGTCTTTACACTATTGTTGCACATATATGTATCTTTGAACTTTGTCTAGACATTAACATGACTTCTATCTATGCAACATTTCCAAGAACTAGTGGAGTTTGCATGAATGCCCATATACATGCATTTACAAAAACTACTAATTGAACTACACATAAGGGGGACACATGTACAAAAGTCCTCAACATTTGAAAGAAAAAAAAAAACATGTGAAAAGGTACACATCACTAAAATTGGTGCTTTTAAAAATGGTACAAAGAACACAGTTTTTTGTCAAATACCTTTCTAAAAATAATCTAAATAGTTTCACTAAACTGTCTTTAAAAATCATACATAAGAAGATGGTTCTATGATAGCCATCTTCTTTAGTTTCACCAAAAGAACTTTTTTTCACAGGAAGAACTTAAGAAGACAGTTTGGTAAAACCATATTTAAATGTTGGACTTTTAAAGGCAATTTTGTGAAATTATCTTTAAAACCATTCTTGCTTATGAAGTCATACAACTATCTTCAATTTTTTATCTTCACCTATCTTCATCTTTATAGTAGCATATCAGACTACGTTCACAGTCTAGACCTCAAACATGGTGCATTTTTGCTCTATATAGCTTCAACTAACACACCACGATTGAATCGGAATTACACACATGTGTGTGTGTGTGTGTATTCTTGGCCGATATCTATTTTGAGTGTTGGTAAAGATTTTTCTTATTCTGTCTCATATTATGGTTAGAAATTTCTTAAAGTTAATTTTTTTGTCCGATGTATGGATCTTTCATGTTAATTGGAAAATCTCCACAAATGCATATAATTTAGTTTTGCCAAGGTTTTATAATTTGCACACCTAGTGTTTGATAAAATGTCAAACTAAGTTGACTAATTTTAAAGTATTGGCACACATCCAAGCTTCCATTTTTTTAAAAGAATAAACAAATACGCTTAGATGACCGTGTCAAGATCATTAAGAGAATATGAGGAGGGAACAGAAAAGTTCATAGAGGTTGCACTTAGGGTTGGGGATGATTGTAATTGCATGCATTGTCTATGCTCGAGATATGAAAACATGATAAAGGAAACTGTAGGTGAGTTGAGAGAACATTTGTGCTTCAATGAGTTCAATGAAAGCTATCACCCCTAGATCTTGCATGGAGAAGAACTTCCTCATGGGCCCTCTATAAGGGCAAGAAAATGTGAATATGAAGACATTATAGGAAGTATCACAGATAGTACAGCTGCACTGAGGTTTCAAAATACATACAATGACTTGCAAGATGACCCTAAACAATCCATACTACATTAGAGGAAGCTGATGAGCCATTGTACATTGGTGTATAGATTATAATAAGTTGTCTGCAATATTAGAATGTTACAATTCGAAATTGAGATTTGATTTTTCATGCCAAGTTTTACAAAAGTATTGAAAGTGGTGGGTAAAATGCTACCAAAGGAGAACAAACTGGTGAGGTCCACATGGAAGGTAAAGAAAATTGTGGCTGCACCAGGGTTGAAGTATGAGAAGACATATGTTTGTCCCAATGAGTAAATCTTGTATAGGAAGGAGTACAAGGATAGAACTACATGCCCTACTTGTGAATAATCAAGATGAAAATTGAAGAAGAATTCAGCTAAGCAGGTGAAAGACATGCCTACAAAGGTCTTATGGTATTTTCCCCCTATTTCAAGGTTTAAAAGAATGCTTTGTATTATGAAAAAAGTGAATAAACTAGTATGTCATGCTAAGGAGAGATTAGCTGATAGCTATCTATGCCATCCAATAGATAGCCTATGATAGAAGCTCGTATACTTCTTGTGTCCTAATTTTAAAGAAGAACTTAGGAACCCAAGACTTGCAACATCTACAGATGGGACTAATCCTTATGGTTTTATAATCAACATGTATAGTTGTTGGTCTATTATAATAGTTTGTTGCAACTTCCCGCATTGTTGTGCATGAAGTGGAAGTTCATGATATTAACTATATTGATATTAGGTCTCAAGCAACCATGGAACAACATTGACACATACTTGGATCCCTTAATTGATGGCCTTAAGACATTATGATACACAAGGGTTGAATCTTATGATGCATACAAGAAAGAGCCATTCACACTGTGTGATGACCTAGGTTTTTAAACTCTTTTTTCTTTTTTTTAATATAAAAGACATTCACATAGAGAGATTTATCTCTATTTGAAACCATTTTAGAAAACCAAATAATAGCAAAAGAATCTTTTTATTTTAAATTCATTTATAAAACCTCTAATGTCATTTTTCCTTTCCCCAAACAAGAATTTTCTAAGAAATGAGCACTACATTTCTACATATAACATGTGTTGCAAAGTACTTGATAAACATTCATTTAAATTTAAAAAAAAAAATTGGGGACTCCGTTCCCTTTTCAAATACATTTATACATTTACTAAGACTTATCAAACATAGCCAAATTACAATTTACATCACATGTAAGATTAAAACAATTCATGATAGTCAACATTAATTGAGTTTCTAAATGAAACTCTAGACTTACCTCACAATTTATCTTCTTTAATCAATATGTAGTCTTCTTAGAACTTAATCTCCTTTTTTTATTCTTTCCAAGATGGCCTATAGTAAAATTGGTAGGTTGAGTATACAACACACTCAATAGATAATCTATCCTACAAAAGCAAAATCACAGCATACACATACAATGGTTTGAGGAAAGGTTTTTCTAATGATAAAATCACATGGCAACAAGCCATCACATAGAATGCATCATAAGCACACATATGCATGTACTTATACGTATGTATATCATCCACAAAAAATGTATCATGCTTGACAAATGAAGTAACATATGATTACTCAAAGTTTAAAGTAGCAATCAGTTAACCCATGCCATAGGTAATCAAGCCAACCAAATCAACATGCACATCTACACCTCAGCTCATATTAGCAAAATGGTAATGAATACTCATACCTCACAAATATCTAGGCATCATCATGCCACCATAGCTCAAATGCACCGAAACTGCTAAAACCACTAGGGCACAATCACTCAATTGTGCTCATAACCCTGAAGTCAAAAACAAATAATGTGATGCATCTATGCTCGTGATCAAATCTCTACACCATGTGCCAATCGAATAGACTCCAATTACATCATCAAGGTGACCACAGCCAAATCTAGAAAGAACACTGTGACCACCTATGGTAGTCTCCACTACCAGTCTAGATAGGTGCCTCATTTGGCGGTGGATATCATTTACCACTTTTTGTGGTTAGGGGTCGGGAGGCCACCCTGTACAACCCCTAGCATAGGGCCCATAGGCTCATTAGCCTCATTAAATCACATATCATAGTATACGTATCAAATAATGGCTCAATCAATAGCCAATTCAAATCACAAATTACTTCTCAAATCATTTCATATAAGGTAATTTTCTTTTGCAAAATCATCATTTCAATTATTCATTTCAAAGCATTGAAATTATATGTATACAAATCACATTTTTTTCATATCTTACAAGTAACGTAAACATTTGAATACCTTAAAACTAAATGATTCCTTATTGTTTCAATTGGGATATGTATCATGAATTCAAACCACATATCAATTTTGCATGCATCATTTATAAGAATATCATGCATTTCATGTCTAAGAATGTCATAATTTTACATAAAAGAAACATATGATGAATCATGGATCTATATGAAATCATATACGCTCAAATAGCAAGCATATATATATATATATATATATATAATCATTGTTATAATCAAACCATTTTAACCAAGAAATAGTTCGTAAACTATTTTCTCATTTTGAAGTTCATTTGAAACTTGGTAGTATCAGATTACTTACCTCTTATGATGCTCTTTTATTTCAATTATCTCAACTTTAGCTCAAATTACAACTCAAATCAATCTCCTTATTTAGTATCAAGTAAAATCTAAATAGCCAATCAATATAAAACTCATATTATGTTTAGTTCCCACATTTAAACTTTGTATGCTTAATGTCAAATATCATTTCATATATCTTATATCACCATTATGATCTAATTCCCCCTTTAGACTAGTGATCCCACTATTACAACTTATCGAATCTTGATTTCTCTCATTATCAAATCTTGTTAGCCAATGAAACATGTTCTGGTCTATCAATTTGTTTATTTTTCATTTCTGGTTGGTGATTAGAACTCAAATGTAGTGGTTCAAGTTCCAACTGGCCATTAGTGATCAATGACATAAAAGCTTATTGGGTCTAATTGTACACTTTCAAGTCATCCAATAAATTTACGTTATGATTTAACAGTTCACACAATCTCAAATTCATGAAACCGTTAGACTTACGATCTATCATTGGTTAATAGTCAATCTCTTAATTAGTTCATCATCTAATGGTCACATTTTCCTAATCTGATATTTTACAACCATTGTTCTTAGGTCAAACACAGACCTATGTTTAGATCATTATATGATTTGTCATTCATTTTCTAGATCAATGATTCAACAATTGGAAGTGATCAGATCATGTTTCCAATTGATAAATAATAATTCTAACAATTAGATTAAGGTATGATTTAATACATCTCTTCCCTGGATGAGAATACACATCATCTACTCCCTATATGAAATCATCCAAGCACAATTGCTACCGATCAAAGGGGTGGATTAACGATAAGGGAATAATTAATGCATTTCCCTTATCTAGATCGAGAATTCCTTGTAATTTACCCATTGATCAGAATCATTAATTTTGATTAGTGTGAGATCTCAAGGATCCAACTATTGATTGGGGTTCTACTTAATTGATTGGAGCTCTAACCACACTTGGATCATCATCATTTTCCTCAATTGTAAACATTTGATTCTAATTTTAGAAATCCAATGCAATTAAAGGCCTGGACCATAAATGTATTGGATCTTTAGATGGACGATCGAAACTCATGTAGGTAGATCAGAGTTTCAATCAATCTCTATCCATATATAGGGATGAGATCGACGGTTAGATCTTCCACCATCTATGGATCTTGTTCAGGAATTGGATCATCACTATCTAAGTTCTAGATGGATGACTAGAACTCAGATATGATAATCAGAGCTACTGACAATGTCTGTTCTTTAATTAGGGATGAGATCAATAGTTTGATTAAGCTTTTAGGGGTGGATCGATTATGTCCCTACAGAAACCCTAGTTTTTGTACTTTTTGTGAACAAATCAAACAACAAATAGAGAAATCATGTAAGGGCCTACCTATGTGATGTTTACAACCTCCAATTATAGTCAGAGATGACACAATTCATTGAATTTTTTGCCGACTATTCCCATATGCACTGTTCCCCCTTTGTTCCCACATTGTTCCTCCTTTGATCCCAATGGAATCAAAGGGGTTTTGTTTCTTCCTTTGTGCAGAGTAAAGTCAATGGTTCGAACCAAATCTAAATAGCCATCCTAGCTGGTCAACTCCATTTTCCCAATGACCCAAGAACCTCACTTTCCTCTCTCTCTCTCTCTCTCTCTCTCTCTCTCTCTCTCTCTCTCTCTCTCTCTCTCTCTCTCTCTCTCTCTCTCTCTCTCTCTCTCTCTCTCTCTCTCTCTCTCTCTCTCTCTCTCTCTCTCTCTCTCTCTCTCTCTCTCTCTCTCTCTCTTCTTCTTCTTCTTTTTCTTCTTCTTCCTCCTCCTCCTCCTCTCTCTTTCTTTATTTCTCCTTGCATCAAGTTTCCTCCTATATGTGTCTTCGATTTGGGAGAATAGATCATTTGGTCAATTTCATTTTCACTTAGGTGAGGAGGTGGGATGCCAGTATCAATTAATTCCCCTCCTTTGAGTATTTTAATGTATTTCTCTTTAATTAATATAAAGTATATCATTATAGTGTTTTCATTATACTAAACTTTATAACTTTAGTAAAAAAGAGTGGATGCTACCAATGATGAATTTTCACCGTCTCTTGATTGTTGAACCCAAATTTTTGCTACGGGGCCCACTTGGTAAACTATGAAATTTCCCTTCGTGAGAAAATTCATAACTTAATTGTTCGATCTCTAATTTCAGTAAGCTTAGTGTGATTGGATTCATTTTTGTTTTAGTACAATTCAAATATTGAGGTTTCAACATTTGATTTGATGTTTATAAAACTTTCACTTACAAGACTTTAAAAATTAGAAATTTCACTATTCACTTTTGATGCAAATTTATATAAATTGGTATTTAAAAATTAGAAATGTTACACCCTGAAGGTTATACTATTGTAGACAATAAGTGACTTCCCTATGTACGATAATTTGTTTGGATGCATGTTGAAAGGATACAATGCTCAATTTAAGCACGATAGGAAAATGACATTCCTTGACCATAGAAAATGGTTGCATAGAGGCCATAATTACTATTTTATGAAGGAAGAATTTAATGGTATTGTGGTGGCAAAGACATCTCTAAAGATGTTGATAGGACGATAAGTATTTGTACACTATGAAAACCTTAAAGTCTTATGGGGAAAGAACAAAGCAACTAAATGTATGCGTGGCAACAACTCTAAAAGTTGTTGGAATAAGAAGTCAATATTCTTTCAACTTATGTATTAGAAATACCTACATGTGAGCCATCTATTTGATGTCATGCACATTGAGAAAAATGTATGCAAAAGCTTAACAAGTACCTTACATGACATACTGAGTAAAGCAAAGGATGAAATTACAACTTGAAAGGATCTTATGAAGATGAGTTTGAAGACAAGGTTACATCCACTATATATGGCCAGCCAAGGAACATACTTGTCTAAACAAATTATATGCTCAACAAAAAAATCCTATTATACTTCAAAGTCCTAGTTGTGTAAGGTTGACAAATCAAGATCGATGCAAGCCCATTCTCTCTTGATTGTGCATGGCCTAGAATGTGGATGGAAAAACTCTTTAAAATTGATTAGTACTGAAGTTATTATTAAGAAATGTTGTGCTATCTTTTTGGATTATTGATTGTGTTATTAATTGTTGTTTCGGGAATATATTGTTTGATTTTTAGGATTATTGCTCAAATTGGGTATTGGAATACAAGGTTTCTATGTTGTTATTGACTATATCATGCTAGAGTTAATGACTAGCATCTTTTGACTTAGTTTAGGTTAAAAATAAAAACTCTTAATGATCATGGAAAATGTAACATTTTCCTTTATTAAGTTCACTATTTTAGCCACTATTATGCCTTACGTTTTAGACATGTTTTCATTGGGATAATATATTATAATCATGCTTAAGACCTATGTTTTTAAGTGGTGAGAATGCTCAACAAAAGATTCCATACTTATAACTCAAAAGACTTGAATTTAATACTTTCTTACTTCAGTGCACGTTTTGAAGCTAAAGAAACTTGATGATTTCAGGTACTATTGGACTCTTATTGTTCTTCTTGACTTCTACTGATAAATTAAAAGTACTATAAGATGGTTAATTCTAGTGGTCATTAGGTGTTCAGAACATGTTATTAAATGATTTAATGAACTACATAAAGACTAAAGTATATGGAATCTATGTGAGATGATTTTGAACATAGCATATACTTGAAAATTAGTATAGCTAATTTTTTATTAGAGTGGTGTATCATGTTTAACCTCTTATGTGAGAACTTTCCATATTTGAGATAATTGATATATGACTTATTAGACAAATTGCATCGCATGAGTTAAATGCACAAGTCTGAAAAATAGAGGAGACTTTGCTATATTTTTTGTAGAAATAAGGCATTTATTTTACTGCCATAAATTATGTCTTTAAACCCATTAGATGGATTTGACTTCATTGTTCTTATTTCACTGTGTTCTTGTTTACAAGAAAAATGAAACATCAAGACCATTAAGACCATGAATAACAGCCCAACCTAAGCAGCCCTCAAAAGAGAAAAGTAGAGAACTTTTTGATCTAGCCCTCATAAGAGAAAGGACAAAGTACAAACAAAAATGGAAAGGATTAATAAACAAGATATATGGAATGAATTTGTAGAGTGCTACTTGCCTCCTAAATCAATGAAGTTTAAGGAATCGAAGGTGGGAAGTAGTAAGACAAGGGGAAAAGTTGGATTCACAATTAGGGGTTATGATTCCCATCCAAAATTAAGGTTCAATGATGAGAAGTATCATCTGATGAAAGAGTTGATTGGTTGAGCTCAAAAGGCTATAAAAACCCCAAATCAAGAGGCACTAGCTATTAATTCCATTTTCATAGAGGATGAAGGATCTGTTCAACATTAAAGCTTTACCAACAAATGACATGTGAGAGTTAGTGTGAGTTGAATACTAAGAGCCTAAATTTTCATGAGATGGTTCCATATTTGTTCTTTGAACACGTAGACATGTGCTTGACATTAAATTCTAGGATTGTATTAGTGAGATAGAATACCATGAAATTTTTGATATATGTAATTAAAGAATGGCTAATTAGGAGTTACCCAAATTTAATTAATTTGCTTATTCTTATGTTATTTTTATTTATATATACAGCATGCATGATTGTTGTAAGACTAGACCATTGCTAGCGACCTATATGTTTACTCTCTCTCTCTCTCTCTCTCTCTCTCTCTCTCTCTCTCTCTCTCTCTCTCTCTCTCTCTCTCTCTCTCTCTCTCTCTCTCTCTCTCTCTCTCTCTCTCTCCCTACTATCATGCATGGCTAGCAAAACCAAACCTGTAAAGGACCTCTCTCTTTTTTCTTTCTCTATCTCTCTCACTCTGTGTCGATCACATGTGGTTGGCAAAACCAAACAGCCATTGGTGACCTCCTTGTTTCACCTCTCTCTCTCTCTCTCTCTCTCTCTCTCTCTCTCTCTCTCTCTCTCTCTCTCTCTCTCTCTCTCTCTCTCTCTCTCTCTCTCTATTGCGATGGTCTGTAATGTGAAGTTAAAAAACTCCTAATGAGCATAGGAATGTAACATTTTCCTTTATTAAGTTATATATTTTAGCCACTGTTATGCCTTATGTTTTGTACATGTTTCCTAGGGATAATATATTATAGCCATGCTTAAGCCATGTGTTTTTAAGTGGCAAGAATGCTCAATAAAAGATTCCATGCTTATAGCTCAATAGACTTGAGTTTAAGGCAAAGTTTTTGATGTGTGTTGCTACTCAGTGCAGTGCAAGTCTTAAAGCTTAAGAAACTTAATGATTTTGGGTACTATTGGGCTCTAATTTTTCTTCTTGGCTTCTACTGATAACTTAAAGTAATATAAGATGGTTAATTCCAATGGTCATTAGGTGTGACAAAATAAGTTATTAAATGATTTAATAAACCATGTAAAAGAGTAAAGTTCATGGAATCTATGTGAGATGATTTTGAGTATACCATATGCTTAAAAATTAGTATAGTTTATTCTAAATTTGAGCATTGTATCATGTTTAACCTCTTGTGTGACAACTTGCCATATTTGAGATGTGTGATATATGACTTTTAGGTAAATCACACTGCATGTGTTCAAAAGATTAAAGTATTAAATCTCAATTAGAATGGTTAGATGACTCTCAAATTTATCATCCACTCCACAAATCATTCAGATATGTTACCCTACATGTTTAGATATTAAATCTCTAAGTTTTTATCACAAATTACGATTAGAATAATCCTTAATTTCTAATTCTTATTATAGATCTTGTAAATCTATGAGTAATGTAGTTGTATCTAATGTATTAATGGTCCGGTCAAGTTTTATAACCATAGATCATCATCAATAGGACATAGAATGGTTAGATCAGACTTTGTAAAGCTAACATATTTTTATTTATTGTTCTTATGCTAGATTATCATTAATATGAAATTCATGGCAACAAGTTCATAGATCTACCAACCAATCATGTTTTCAATGGTTTGATTTGTAGATCTAGGGTTTAGACTCATGCATTGTGTTCATATCAAAATTTTAATAGTTGGATGATCTCTAATTGAAAATCCATTGATATGGGTGTGTCGATTGGGAGAGAAGGATTCCAAATATATAATTTTTTATGTTTTACATTCACCAAAATCTAGTCACTAACACCATCTACTATATACATTCGAAAATAACATGGAAAATAATTTTTTTTAAAAAGGCTATAGAACAGTGTAGATCAGGGGCTTACCTTCATTCCCAATGAATTTGGGAACATTCCATGGCTGTTTGGTGCCAAAACAAGTCAAAAAAATGTGACTATTGTTAGATTTCTGCCCAGTCACTAGAGTTGCTATTTTCTTCAAAATGCAGCATCTAGTATTCATCAATCTTTCAGACATCAAAGGAATTTTACTCAAAATAGAACTCGGAACAATATGAAAGGTTTAGATCTTTGAAATGGGACAGAACACATACACATATTTTTGTCAATCTTGGCCACTCATTACTATTTTCTCCGATCCATCATCAATTCTCCATTGATTGACATGAAACCAAAGGGGTTTTGTTCTTGGAATTGAGAGAAACAAGATGAATGGTCTAGATCTTCGAGCTCATTCATCATCTTATCTAATTAAACTTGCCTAAGTGAGCCCTGCTTATTGTTTCCTTGATTTTTCTAGTGATATGTAATTAGATCTATGGGAGGCCTTAAGAGCTTGATTATCTCATTGTGAGGAAGAAGATGGTTGGCTTGGAGCATTTGCCGCCATTTTCTAATGCAAATCCATTCTTTGGCAGGTGGAAAACTTGTGCATATCCCCTCACTAGTGGCAATGGTGTTTTCCCCCCTAAGTTTCAATGACCAACTTCCCTCTCTCTTTCCTCTTCTTTCCTCTCTCCCTCCTATTCTTCCTTTCTTCTTTTTCCTTTTTCTCTTCTTCCTTTCCTTCATCTTTTGTTTCTATTTTTCTTTCCTCCATTGTTAGGAGTCAAACTCCACATGGTGAGTCCACCCCTACGTGTCGAGTTCCTCCCATGCATCATTTATGAGAGTTTAAGTGGACAAATGGAAGGGATTTCCTTATAACTTTTCACCCCCTTCTAATTTGTGAAAGTTTGTGGTTTTTCTAGCCAATCTCCATTTCATACATTCTCAATGTCATCAGAAAGCTCTTGTCAAGTATGTTCCACATTTTGAGGTTTTCAAGTCTGCTATTTTCAAAGAATGGAGTCAATTTTGAGAGAATTTAATTTCTCATTCCATTTCAATTTAATATGTGACAAAAATCAATAAAATGAGGTTTAAAATTAGGGTTTTTGCATTTTCCGCCTCTTATAGGAATTATGTCCTTGGAAATTCGTTGATGTTGTTCTTCGAACTCCAAGTCTTTACACTTCTTATTAGCATAACTTTTCTATTCGCTTGACCTATAAAGAGCCACTTCTGCTACATGCTCTAATACTAATCCTTAATTTATTGATATGACAACATTGTTTCAAAGATTCTCTTCATTTCCTACATTTCATTCTTAGTTCACATCACAAGTTAAATTCCTACTCTTTTTCTGTCTCGATAATTTCTCTATTGTCATCATATCTTCCAATCTATGCTCAAATAATTCCATGCATGTGAAAGGAGCTCAAAGAATAATCAAACACATAATTAGGCTCATCTAATTATAACCCACATTTGCATATGGACTAGACTCCAAATCATTTAAGTTCATGATTTAGGGTTAAATAAGGATCATATATCAAATACTGTCATTTATAGTAGTAATCAATCTTCTATTAACAACATCTTCATAAGATCCTTCCAACATCATAAGAAATCACTCTAATTTATTCACTACAAAATCTATATTCAAGCAATAGTTCTCTACTTATATACTAGTTGTTACCATTATTTATGATTTATTATGATTCATGACATCCTCTGATTCACAAAATGGAATTTTATATGCGGTCATTCATGGGACCTTCCTTTTATATACTCTTGTCAGAACTATTCTTCTAAATAAACTCTCCTCAGAAGATATATAAAGTGATATCTATCACTCATTATGTTACCCAGATGAACCATGGTGTGATAATAACCATCAAGGGCTACGTGCAAAGCTCTACATGTCAAATCCAATGATGAACCTCGCTATGGATCTAGAGGATTGTCGACAACATAGCCCATAATGGGCAATCTTGATACAATAGTATTTAACCTAACATGGTTCACTTCATTGTGACAAAAAGCATGTCTCAGCCTCACCAATGAACTCAATCGTGATGGATCAGCAACTAAACCTAGGCCCCAAAAGGATAAAATGAAGATAAACCTCAATTACTCAACCTAGGATCTTGACTCAACTTCCATTGTCCTTGAGCTAAATCATTCTCTTGTTGAGCATACAATCTGAACTCCTCAGGAACATCAGCCTTCCACATCCTATACGTTAGTAGAAGCTCATCAAGATAAGCCTTCTGACCATAACAATCAATACTACTATCTTTTACATATCCTGGAAACTGTCTTTCTTATGTGGGGATATAAATTTCTCACCACAACCCTTACTAGTTAACTATCTATGGATGCCACTTGGACATGGCTCTTCCTCATTCAAACAATACCTTCTTATAATGTCATCTAGATTTTCATCACACACACTTGCTCGTGGCCCACCATATGCAATTCTAAACTCTGGGTCACTAATATAAACTCAAGCTACTCTCCTTCCAAAAGGAAACATGTGTTTTAGATGGTTTGCCTACTAACTCTTTAGGAATTATTTTATCATGTTAGGAATTGGTCCTCAAAAGTGTACCATTATCCTTAGTTCTTACTCTATTCTGTCTAGCTTCCAATGTCCCACTCACGGGTCTCAATTGCCTCCATTCACATACACTCTGCCTCTTAGAGTTACACATCACATCTTGTCTATTACCATCCTTTTCACCATTGTTCAATCCAACCTAAATATCTTGTTTATCTTCTAATCAAGGATATTAGCCCTCTTTCTTTAGATCCTTTTTGCTTGGTCATTTTGCTCAAGTAGATTACACAATGTCACTAAAGTATCATCCTTTAGGGTGTTATCCTCCCAATTATCTGAAACCTGCTTTCCCTTGTCATTATTCTTAGATTATTAATGCATAATAGTTATTGTGCTTCTCAAAATTCTATACACATACCATCCAAATTATTATTGCAAATAGTTATTATGTCATTTATGTCCATGGATCTTCCAAGTTGAACATTTTGGAGTTCTTTCTACAATTCACAATGTCACATCAGTAGCCAAACTCTTGGCTAATCAAACTCCATTAGTTTTTAAGATCACCCTTATCTAATAAAACATTTTCTCTCTCAACACATTCTTAAAAGAATTGTTCACTCTAAATAGAACTCTTTTTACATTTTGCAGCATATAATTATAGTCAGCAATTCACAATTGAATCATGCCAAATAACCAAGTTCACCAATAGTAGAAGATCTGAATTTTCTCCTTATTGTCTTCGTATACATGTACTAATTATTCAACTGAGTCTCCTTCATGAAACCTTACAAATTCACATCCATTCATTCAAACTCCTCATGTCACCCTTATTTTTCTCCAAACCCAAGTTATTTCCCAAATTTTTAGGTTTGTCCTTAGCACTCAATGAGAAGGTTAATAGATCTTATGTCTATTCTCTTGAACATATTATGATTCAATTTTAGTAATGGTCTCCCTATGAGTCATCACTATAACTCATACTTGGTTAACCCACTCTCACTTGTTGGCTATAAACTGGCTATGATGGATTAAACTGAGCTCTGATACCAACTATGATAACCTGGGTTTTTAAACACTTTTCATTTATTATTAAAATGAAAATAGCAAAAATATTTTTGTGTGAAGAGATCTTTCACGAAACCCTAAATGTGCTCTCTATTGAACAAAACACTTTTCAAAAACTTTAATATGTTAAAAGGAATATATTTAATGTTTTATAGGAGTTTATTTAGTCACACCTCACAGTCCAATTATATAAATGTGCATACATACATGTCCAAAAAGATCAAATAGAAGTCATATACTTACATTGTTAATATAGCCTCACTCTACTATTGTCCTCATCCAAGACTCCTTCTAACTTTAGTTGCTTATCCTTCAAGTTAGTTTGTTCAAACCTGAGATATTGTAAAATATTACATATCTTAGTAAGCCTATGCTTTGTAAGTGTTTTGAACATCAAGTTTTCCAATTTAAATAAAGCCAAATACAATTGGAATTCCAGGCCATTTATAAATCTATTCTAAAGAATGGTTGCATTCATATTCTCGAGCACGTGATAGCATTCATAACACATGCATCTCAAATCATTACAAACAAATCCATGCTAAAACATCTAATAATATAGCAACTCATAAAAAATGCAAATCTATGGCAAGTTGCTCATAACATATCATAATAATGTGTAACACAATTAGTAGAATAGAATCCATCCACAATTAAATCTATCTATGTATAACATCAACACAGGTAAAATCAAGAGATATCTCTGTGAAGGAAAAACCATGCTATTAGTATGCATTAATTAGCAACCAAAAAAAATCACCATCAGCATCTATATACAATTAGAAATAACATGAAAAAACTATATAACATTGTATATGAGAGTCTTAACTTCATTCTTAATGAATTTGGGAGCATTTTGTGGTCGTTTGATGCCCAAAAACATAAATAAATAAATAAATAAGAGAGAGAGAGAGAGAGAGAGAGAGAGAGAGAGAGAGAGAGAGAGAGAGAGAGAGAGAGAGAGAGAGAGAGAGAGAGAGAGTGAGAGAGAGAGAGAGAGAGAGAGAGAGAGAGAGAGATGATCATCATTGGATTTTTGCCTAGTCATTGGCATTGTTTTCTTCATATTACATCATTAATCCTTTACTGATCTTTGAGTAAACAAAGGGGTTTTACTCAAAAAAAAAAAAGAGGAACAATATGAATGGTTCACATCTTTGAAATGGGAACATACGCATACATGTGTTTTTGTTGATATTGGCTATTCATTACTGTTTTCTCAAATTCATAGTTGATTGTCCCCTGATCAATGTGAAACTAAAGGGGTTTTATTCCTAGCATTGAGGAGAACAAGATGAATGGTCTAGATCTTAGAGCATGTTCATTATCTTATCTAATCAAACTTGCCATAGGCAATCCTTGTTTATTTTTTCCTTGATTTTTCTAGTGATATGTAATCGGATCAATGAGTGGCCTTGGGATCTTGATTGTTTCACTATGAGGAAGAAGATGGCCAGCTTAGATCTTCTATCTTTGCCACCATTTTCTCTAACAAATTCATTCTTAGGTAGGTGGAAAACCCATGCATAGACCCTCACCAGCAGCAATGGTGTTGTCCTCTTAAGTTTTCAGTGGCCCAACTTCCCTCTCTCTTTTCTATTCCTTCTTCTCTCCCTCCTCTTCCTCCTTTCTTCTTCTTTTCCCTTTCTCTCTTCTTCCTCTCCTTCCTCGTTTGTTTCTATTTTTCTTTCCTCCATCTCAAGGAGTTAAAGTCCACATGGTGGGACAACCCCCATGTATCAAATTCCTCCCATGCAGCATCTATGAGAGTGTAAGTGGATAGGACAGAGGGAGGGGTATCCTTATAATTTTTTATCCAAATCTAATTTGTGAAATTTTGGGGTTTTTCTACACTGATCTCTGTATTACATGTTCTTAATGTCATTGGAAAGCTCTCAAAATGTATTTCCAAATTTTTTAGGGTTTCAAGTCCAATTTTGAGTTTCCACAGCATTCAATTTTTTGGGAATCAATTTTGACAGAATTCAATTCATCATTCAATTTAAGTCCAATACATAACAAAAATTTGTAAATTGAGATTGAAAATGGGGGTCATTATAGTCTCGCTTAACAGCAAAAGAACACTAGGACTGTGGATCCCCTCAACCACATTGTCCTTTAGAAGATGAAGCATTCCATGGTCCATAATGCCTAAGCTTCAAAAAATGAAGTTGTTGCACAAGTTGCTTCTTGAATTGTAAGTAGTTACACATGTTTATCCTTATATCACTTTATAGATTAATTAATATAACTAATCAAGTCCTTGTAATTAAATTGTGCTAAAAGAGTTGAACCAAGAAAGCACATCTACAGGAACTCTAAGCAACACTACCACAAAGGATGGCATCCTGTATACGGTATGGGCGGAAAAGAGAAGCACCCCAATCAAGTAAAGGGCTAAGGGAATGGTATTGTTCCTTCTACATTCTTTCATAAAAAAGTGCATGTACCTGGCTAAGGAGGCCTTCCAAGAGTTTATAACAAAGTTGCACGATGAGATAAAGCTAAATGTAATTGGGGAGTTACTTATGGGAGGTTTAGATGAGTATAAATAGACATGTTTACTACGTCATTGTCCAATTAATTATCCTACCCATCCTATCTTATGTATTTAATATTTTTTATTTGTAGTTTGGCCAATGCTTGTTGTCCTTGAATGCCTGTGAAGACATTGCCACAATTGGTTCTTGGTATAAGGTTGGATCTATGATTTTACACAGAAAGAGTATGCCTCCACACACTAAATGTAAGTGGATTGCTGGGCCTTGAATGAGAATGGTTACTTAGCATTTTTTATAAAATTTGATGATATTTTTATCATTGGGAATGCCCTTGGATATCACATCACTTGGTCAGAGCAATTTGTCATCTCCATACAATCTAAGGTATATATCTTGTCATACCACCATGCATCTTCAACAATAGTTTTGAAAGATCTCATTTTAATTGTTTATTAGCTGCATCTAATTTTAATCAGAAGCAGCAACAAGCATCATTGAGGTTGACTTCCTCTGCACCATCACTTTATGTCATTGCAATCAAACCGGTACTAGTATTTATGTTTATTTTCATGATAAAGTTGAATGTATTCAAAGAACAATATTGATTATAAATTTTTGCAACTTTATAGTAGCTATCTAGGGATCAGCTGGAAGTCCCACCTAATATGACTCTATCCTTGAGGAGACTTTAGAATCATTAATGAAAATAAGGCAATCAAGCCCATGGATTGAGGCTGGAGTGGTCACTAAAGACGTAGTTGAAGTACCACTTATGGAAGAGGACCTTATAAGATATTGCAAATGGGATCAACTCAGACACCCTCACATTGTTTGCTACATGGATATATGCAAATATCTACCTCAATAATGGTACTTGATATTATGTGTTAATCAATAATAATTATTTCTTTTATGTTGCTTCCTACATGATACAATGAAGCAATTAGAGGTCAAGAATGTATTTTACTAATTCCTTCACCTTGTTGTCATTTGTGGAGTAGAGTATTGGCCAATGCAGAGGTGAGTTTAAGATATTCTATCAGGGTTCTTCCATTGCTTGAAGGGTTAGGCCTTAATGATTTCCTACAATAGTAAGTTTTAATTTACTTATTGTCTTGCCAAATTATGTTCTACACAAGGATTGTAAACTTCAATTGCAATTCATATGATTGTGTATATAGGTCTTATTAGATATTGCATTATTTTCTTATTCTTGTGGAGCTCACATTCATGCCCCAATCATTAAAATTATAAATAAGATTTGAATCTGTTCATGTATTATATATAATAATTTATTAATTGATTACTAATCTTTTATTCATATCTAATGCATTTGAAATATAAATTTGAAGTGCATGGCTTAGATTGTTGAAATAACAAAGGTTGTTCACCGAGCAAAAGTCACTTGGAAGAAGGTCAAGGTAAGGAAATAGTTAATTACTCTATTTATAAACTAAAGCTATAATTACACATGATATCTATTGTTCCTTTCTATCTTCTTTGTTGCATAGTGCCCTGGACAACATGCTAATTAAGAGTGTAGGTAATATGTGCTGAGATACATGAGAATCCTAATATGTAATGGTGTTAGAGTCTTATAATTTAGAAGGATAAGACACCTTTTACTAGTCATTTTTTTTACATTTTTTATCCATTGTTGATGGATTTCAGCTGAAAGAATGTGTCAACGGAATTAAATATATTGTCTTACAAGATGTTGTACTACCTGAATAAGAAACCAAGCATAGTTGCTCCAAATTGGATCTCAACAAAATAAGAAGCAAATGGACTGATTATTCAATGCATTTTGACTAGAACACATTTACTAATTGGATCAATGTAAATTTTATTATTGATTAATACAAAAGTAACTGTGTTCATTTATATGGATGTATCATCTACTTTTCATTAATTTATTCAAGCATATATATGTGTGTTATTTATGGGATGGATAAGATACCTTTTACTAGTCATTTTTTTACATTTTTTTATCCATTGTTGATGGATTTCAGCTGAAAGAATGTGTCAACAAAATTAAATATATTGTCTTGCAAGATGTTGTACTACCTGAATAATAAACCAAGCATAGTTGCTCCAAATTGGATCTCAACAAAATAAGAAGCAAATGGACTGATTATTCAATGCATTTTGACTAGAACACATTTACTAATTGGATCAATGTAAATTTTATTATTGATTAATACAAAAGTAACTGTGTTCATTTATATGGATGTATCATCTACTTTTCATTAATTTCCTTCAAGCATATATATGTGTGTTATTTATGGGATGGATGAGGAAAAGTTGAAGTTTGGAAGTAAATGGTGTGTATGGAGAAGTGTGGGTGTAAGTACTTGTGAAATTTATTTTTTTTCAAGTCTTTGAATTTTTTACATTGGAAGTGAATATGTATATATGGATGTTGAATGTGGATGTTGCAGTGAAAGTGAATGCAGGTATTGTAGTTTCTTTTTTCATATATTTAAAGATTGCACAAAGACTATCTATCATTTGTAGTAGAAAACGAGCAAGATGGTGCTACTATTTTCTCTATAGATAGGCATAAAAACATCTAGATTTTCATGTTTTATGAGTTTCAAATTTCTTTGCTACTATTATCTATTGTATGATCAAAAAAAATTCCAAGTCATTCAAGGATTTCATCTCTTTCTTTAGCTCTTTTCCCTTGTTTTTCCTTTTACTTCTATGTGACATTGCTGCTATAAGTGCTAGTTTCTCTATATTTTATTGATTTGTTTGCTAATGTTTTTCTGAAGTTTCTTTAATGGTGTTAGTAGCTTTAAGTTGTGGTATACAAGGTTCTTTAGAGATCAAGTTTTGTTAAGACAAATGTTGCAAAATCATGCTCTATTTTACTAAAATTTTCTTGGTTCATTTTTAGTTCTTCTAGTATTATTAGAGATCTAGGCATCATGTTACTTGTTCTTGATCTAGTTTTGTTGGAGAGCTTGGTTTTAGATGGAAGATCACATCTTGGATTGCCATAATTGATTGAACATTTAGAATTGAAGACTCTTAGCCAATGCCGATGCATGACATATCAAAGGACTACTAGGGTTCAACTTTAAATTTGGGAAAGTTTCATGCTATTTGTTTTAGTTTTCATTGTACTTTATTTTTTTTTAAGTATTGTAATGATAAACAAGTTGAAAATTAGTGAAAAATAGTTACTATTTTAGTTGTGTTTTGTGTTTAAATGTCATGATTTTAATTATGGGAAGTAATGTTGAGTGTTATTCATGTTTCTACTATACTTTGCATATTTAAATTCTCATAGTTCTTAGGAATGGAAGCAATTCATTCAATGTATTCAGTAATATTGTAATAGTAGGTTAAGAATATAGTGTATAACAAGGAAAAAAATAAATTTCTATAAATTTTTTGAAGTCGATTTTGAAAAATTGACTTTGAAAGTGCAACTTTTAAAGTTGGTTTTGAGAAAATCTCACTTCAAAGTGTGTACTTTTACTTTTAAAGTTAGTTCTAAATAATTGATTTTAGAAGCACGTATTTGTAAGGTCAGTTATGGCATTGATTTTAAATGTATGGATTTTTAAAGATGGTTTTTAGTAACTGACTTTAAATGTGTATGGACTTGTAAAGTCGGTTAAACATAACTGACTTTAAAATTATGCACTTTTAAAGTCAGCTATCTGGAACCAACTTTAAAGATGTGGACTTTTAAAGTTGATTTTCCAAAAGCAATTTAAAAAGTATGCGCTTTTGAAGATGGTTCAGAACTGTTTCACTTTTTATCGATTTTTGAAGACAGCTGAATCGAAGATGTTTTTGAAACCATTTTTGATATGTTGTTTTTAACCAACTTAAAAACCATCCTATCTAGTAGTGATATTATAGATGACATATGCCTACCAATTGAGAAAAAATTTAAAAAAAAATGTTGAGAAATTAACAAACAAATCGATGAAACATATAAACCTACATCAAAAGAGTCAAACAGGGAACTTTTTCCAATTTTAATTACCTAATGGAGCAAGATTATAAGCGGAAATAGTATGCACTTACATCTCTTTGAAAAGAAAAGATAACTTTTAGAAACCTTAAACCATTATCAAATACTGATTTAAAACTAGAAGAAACCTATCTAAGGACCAAAAACTCTACTACAAGAGGAGATGCACGGAGGAACCAATCCTGCAAAGATTTGTATTAGCACATGAAACTAAGCTCTTTAGATCTTGAATGTCAGGTTAAGGAATCCACAACCTTCATTATCTTCTTGTTGCTTCACTTTGAGAATTAGTCATGATGTTGTTGGGAGGAAAGTTAGTGTAGGGCAGAAGGGTATAAAACTTTGGATGACTTTAGGTATATATGCTTTTTTTATTTTTTATTTTTAGCTAGTTACAAAATTACCTCAATGGAAATTTTGTAATAACAATAATTAGATTTTTCAAAAAATATTTTTTTTTTCCTTTGTAGGAAAACATGAATAAGAAAAAATAATATAATATAAGTCATTGGGCCCATTAACAATGCCTCTCAATGGAAGGATTAACTATGAAACAAGTTCCAACGTTTTGGGGTCTAAATTGTCAAACAAGTAGCTGATGGTCATGCTATTTTAAGTTGGTAGTTTAGGATAGTAAACTGTGAAAAAGAAAATGGTCTTAAAGAGGGGATGGAATGAGGAAAGTGTCATTTCAGTTTAGGAAAGAAGCATGTGTTTTCACTATTTATTTTTGTGTGTGTGTGTGTGTGGAAAGAAACATGTGCTAGAAAAGAGGCTACTACAAGTGTTTTCTTTGTTTCTCTAATTTCTTCAAAACAAATGCTAACTAAAACAAACAAACCAAAGAAACCAACAAAAAGTGGTATGCCACTAATAGGCTCTTAAAATTAAGTTAAGTATGAGGAAAAAGACAAAAACATAGAAAAACTAAAGAAAAGACGAAAAAAAATCAAAGCAAGAGGAAGTATCATGTACTTTAATGCTAGTGCTATCTTGTGTTTCCATTGCACCCTTTCTTTAGCAAAGTTCGCTTGTGTACACGAGGGTATCAAATGTTTTCTGATTAGAACTATTAGTCAACTGGTCCTTCTATCTTAATCGTTGGAGTTAAGAATAGACAACACTTTTGAAGAAGAAAAAAAAACATGGGTGTACACGCTTAAGAGGAGGGAAAGGAGTACATACCCTATTTCATGCATGACAAAACATTTTTTGCAAATCCAAGTTATTCATCATTTTTAGAATACTAACTCAGAAAAAAATTTAATGCATATGGACAATCCTAGTCACTTCTTTTAGATCTTTAAAAAAATTAATAAAAATTAATATTTATTATTATTTATCTCAAGCAACATAAGCTAAAAATATTGCGCGGGTCCGAAATTTAATGTCTAGCCTATCTAATCCATTTCTAAGATAATGAGTGAGTTAGATCTAACAATGATAAGTCAACGTGCATAAAAAATGAGGCCTATACTCCCTCTTGTGCGTCTACGCCTATCTAACCATACTGTCTGGGGTAAATACATCACGGACGATGGGCACATCCGCGCGGAGGGAGCTCCTCCTGGCTGAAAACGCATCCCGTGTGGATTCACTCCCGTAAAGAAAATGAGAAAAAGAAAAGTGAACCTCTTGTTTAGAAAAATTGAAATTCCACCAACTTTGCCTTCGGCTAAAAGATTAACATTTTAGAAACGAAAAAGTTTTATTCTCATAAACACTCAGACAATAAACGAATAATCCAAAGCCACGCTCCGACCGCACCAATCCTTCCCTGATTCCCATCCAACGGTTCACATATTCACCCCTCGAGGCTGACGGTTGACATCTCTTGGCTTGCAACAGCTCGACGTTTCGCTTTCCGCCCTCGTGATCTCGCCGAAACCAGTTGTGCACCCTCTTGATATGGCATTGGGCCCCAGACCACGGCCCGTAGAAAGAGAGCGGGAAAGAAGAGAAAATACAGAAACCACTAGAAGAGAAAGAGCTTGTGATTTTCTCTGTCTACGTCAGCAGGTTTTCTTTTTCTTTCCTATGGGGGAAATTTACGGATTTCTTCTCTCTTTTTTTAGCTGAAAAGTGGTGGAAGCAGATGTTGTCTTCTCGGGTTTGGTTTGTGAAATCTCGTGGAAAAGATGGTGAGAAAAGTGACTGCCATGTTTATAATTTCGAGCTTCTGAGAGTTCGTCCCCACTTGGTTTTCTGAGTGCTCTAAGTAATGGGTTTATAATTTGGGGTCTTTTTGAAGTGAGAAAACTGTGGTTTTGGTTTGCATTTTGTGGAATTTGAGATGGGAAGGACTGGAAAGTGGAATGAAATCTGGATTTCTGTCATTTGTCTTTGAAACATTTGGGTTTCTCTAGGTGTGTTGGTTGCAGCTTAAAAAGTTCAGAAATCCAGCATATATTCTGGGGTTTAGCTGTTTCTTCTGCGGATTCTTGGGGTACAATCTTGTGATATTTGCCTTGGTTGCTGCATTTCAGTGCAGTAGCCCTGTAAGCCTTCCATTAAAAGGCTAGGAAAGAATGGATAGAAAAACCTACCTTGAGCTGAAAAAATGTTCGAGATTCTCATTTCCAGTGGTTTCAGTTCTTAAGGCTTTTGGTTCTCTGAGAAAAACCCAACTTGAGGTATGAGGTTCCGGAATTAAGCCGAAGTATGATTACTAGTCGAAAATTCTTTGCTGTAATGTTGGTTTTCTTCGTTCTGTAATTTCAGTTGAAGATTCTGACTCCTTTGGAAGCCCTACTTAGTGAAAGAGCACAAGATTCTTGATCAAACTTGTTTTCAGAAAACATTTATGAAGAGTTTTTTGTGCTGTTATCTATTTTCGGGAAGAGAAAGCACTACTTTCAGCTGGAGAGGCTTAACAAGATGAGGTTTTCAGTTGAAGTTCTGTGACATTGCGAGATGCAATCTGTTCTTTTCTACATTCCATAATTCGGAAGTTTATACTGCTTTTAACACAGATGAGAAACCCTGGAATAAATACAAGAGCCTCAACTTTGCTCCTATTCCTCTTCCTCTGTCCATCATGCCTTTTCCAATCTCTGGACTGCCTAGAAACCTCAGACAATTATGATCACAATTTCGCACAGCCACCATCTCCGTCCCAAGTCCCCCAATTCAGGAACCGCCTTAGGGGAATTCTCCTTGGCATCCTCTTTGGATCTCTTACCGGGTTCGTTTGTGCCATTATTTTCGCTTGCTTCATTCGATTAGTTGTTCAGTACATGAACCGAACTCCAATTCTCAAAGGTGCTGTTGTCTTCTCCCCTAAAATTGCGCCCAAGACTCTCCAAGTTGCACTTTCAAATGAAGCCCAATTGATTGGATCGAGTCCGAACGGGAACTATTATCGAGCTGTTCTTGATAATGGACTTGTCATTGCCGTCAAGAGGCTTGAACCCTTTGAGAATGGTTCTCAGGAGGCTCAGAGCAAATCCTCAAAGAGATGGATACAGCGAGAGCTGGAAATGCTGGCTCAGTTGAGGCATAGGAATTTAATGAGCCTACGGGCTTACGTTCGTGAATCTGATTGGTTCTCTTTGGTCTATGATTATGTTCCTAATGGTAGCCTTGAAGATGCACTGGAAAGGGTCAGAGGTAACCATTTGCAGCTTGCGTGGGAAATTCGGCATCGGATTGCCGTTGGAGTAATAAAGGGCCTCAGGTATCTTCATTTTGGGTGCAACCCACGAATTCTGCATTACAATTTGAACCCTGCAAATGTGATGCTGGATGAGGAGTTTGAGCCGAGGTTGGGAGATTGCGGATTGGCTAAGCTTATGCCGAATATGGGAAGAACAGCTTTGGGTTATATTGCGCCGGAGTGCCTTCAGAGTTGCAGGTATTCTTGTTTTGAATTTAAGTGTTTCTGTTTATATTGTCTGATGATATTGAAAGTTACTATAGTGAACTCTTCATAACAAGTAAGTCGGTTTTGAATATTTTGATCTATTGATGAAAGTTGAGCAATAGATATTAGGAGCAATATGGTCTTTATTTCACACTCTATTTTCTATCCATTGCTTCAAGTGTTAGACACAGTTGTCATAGTTGGAATGCAAATGGGTTCCACTTATCTCATTCGATTGTTGTTTTTTTGAAGAAACTGTAGAAGATTTCCAGTAGACAGCAGTGGAGATGTCAGGATCATCACAAATCAAACTGCTCAGAATATTGCAGATTCCATATGCTTGTGCTTCTGTTTATTGCATGACTTCTTTAAGTGGTCGTTGCAATCAGTGAATTGGCATAGTATATTAATCCTATGCTCTTTTTGTGTGACATTTGCTGAGGCATTCCCATGCTAAGCTTGATACAGATATTACCTGAACTGAATTTCAGTGATTGGAGGAAAGTTATACCATCAATTGTGGTATGGAGAATATAGACTGGAAACGTTTGCCTATGTTCATCAGAGTACTAGGTAACTGATATCCATTTTGAGGTGGTAATTGGTAACTGCAATTCACTTTGGACTGAGTGGTAGAAGGTTCTGTGTTGTCTCCTACACCTTGTTTAGCTTTTAGTTGCTAGAGTTATTGCCTAAAAAGTGCATATTCTCTACTGAGTTTTGTCTGCAGGAATGAAATAACTGCTAATTGAGATCTGGTTGTCTAGTGGAAGTCAAGCAATTGAGATTGGTCTTGAGATGTGCCGTTACCTCTGTTTATATTTAGGCCTGTGGTTGAAATTTGTCACCGATAATTTATACACAATCTTAATTCATTTGCAGTGTTTGATATGATCAGCTATAATGGTTTTCTAATTGTAAGTTAGCTTCAATTGCTCGGAAAAAACAAACATTTGGGATTATATAAAGACATTAGTTTCTTTATTTATTTTGCCTCCCCTCTTTGATTTCTTTTCTCTGTCCTCAAGTTCTGTGAATTTGGGTCCATCTTGGCAGGTATACTGATAAAAGTGACATCTTCAGTTTTGGGGTGATTTTGGGTGTTCTCCTCACTGGGAGAGACCCTTTAGATCCCTTTTTCGGGGAGGTTGGTGGAGGTAGCTTGGGTTGTTGGCTGAGACATTTGCAGCAAGCAGGAGAGGTTCAGGAAGGGTTGGATAAGGGCATTCTAGGGGAAGAAGTCGAGGAAGATGAGATGCTGATGGTTGTGAGAATTGCAGTTGTTTGCCTGTCAGATTTGCCTGCTGACCGACCTTCAAGCGATGAGCTTGTTCCCATACTCACCCAGCTGCATAGCTTTTGAGAAGTATGCAGACATGTATTTGGAAGTTTTGACAATTTGGGTTTCTTCAGGTTACCATTTTTCAGAGCCTCTTTATCTGCATTCCATGTGAAATGGGCTGTGTTACAAACTGTTAAAAGATTTGTCTGTGAATGTTTTTGGTCTTTGGATGCCTCTGTTCTAGTAAATCTTGGTGTACTAGAAAGGATACGCTGTATGTGAAGAGGAGAAGGTTTCATCTGTAAGCGGAAATTGCTCATGTAGGATTGGTGAATTATGTGCACGGGAAACATCTACATTATTGTGTTTGTGCAGGAAGAGATTATTGCTTGGCCTTTATATGCATGTAATGGCCTTGAAAAATAGCCAATACATGCTTGATTTTCATTTGGGAGTAGAGGTTGGCTGGGCCTTATCTGGTTCCCTTGAGATCAACAAAGTGTGATCGGGCATTTTTCAGTTTGTGAAATGTAATTCACGGAGATTGTCTAGGAGGGGGTTGTGCACTTGGCTGTAATTCCCGAGTGAAAATGGGTGACAATTCAATTCTTACGCTTGAGGGACTATTTTAGTCACAAGATAATTGAATTCCATCCTGGAGAACTCGATTCTTACCTGAAGAATGTTGATCTCAAGGAGAATCAAAGATCACTTGCGTGTGGTTAGCCGTCTGTCACTGGTTACAAGCAGGCCTTTCTTGGCAATTCTAATGGGGCAAACCAACAACGTACCCCAGAGCATTTTTCTATTGCTGCTATGCACAAGATCGAGTCTTGATTATTGATAAAACTAAGATGCTTTAGCTGAGGATGCAACAAGATATTCAGACCCACCCTTGTTGTGCGTTGTACAACGATCCCAAGTGTTTATTTCAGTAGATCGCCTGCAGGAGGGCCATGCCTCTTAAATGTCACTGTCTGGGTTAGTCTTTTAGTTATTGGACTTCAGGGTACAGGTTCTACTCTGTCCACTTGTACTGGGGTCCACTTAATGAACATTCGTGTTTGGCCACTCATGACACCGTTATTAAAGGATGTTTGACCTAAATATTCCATAATTCCTCTAATTATTATGATGAATGCAAGGAAGCAATTAGAACGTTTCTCAACTTTGCCTCTGTACAAGTGGCATTAACCAATGGGCGAACCCAAATTGTTTTCTCAATTTTAACCATTCATTTGCAGGCCAAGGCTGAATCTTGGTCCTCTATCTTGCTTGACTTTTGGGTGCGATCCTCCCATCTGCCCCTTTGAACTTTTCCGCATTCTCCCAGCGCTCTGATATAATTGCCGGTACTGCATTATTCTTTCACAAATAGTACTATGAAAAAGGCTGGAAAAGCATAGGTAAATGGAAAGTCCCAAATCACCAAAAACAACACACGCCAAAAAGTAGGCTCAAATGAGAAAATTGTCACGTTACACAGCGTAGCAAATAATTCCTCTCTCTCAGCCAGTGCTTGATGTAGTTATTGTCTTTCACCTCTAACGGGTCATACCTAATATGCACTAAGGATATAACAGCTTAAGATATGCACCCCTTTAAATAGAAACACATTTTACCTCTTTCTCTCACTCACTGCCTGATGTAGTTGTTGTCTTTTAACTCTAACAGGTCAAACCTGATCTGCACCTACGATATAACAGCTTAAAATATGCACCACTTCAAATAGAAGTATGATTTACCTATCTCGCATTTTAGGCCAAGATCAAGTAACCCAGCATTATGGTTTTGGCCTTCAATTATCTATTTGCAAACCACCAATTGGATGGCTAGGATGGCTTATTCTCACTTCTACGCTGTTAGCCTAACTCATGAATAGTTGGGTCGTTAATCGGAAGCTATCCTTCTGCCTGTAGTTATTTTCTATTACATTTCTCTCTCTTGTTAAGAGCTTATAATGCGGGTCAATTCGTCATATTCGCACAGGCACAAAGGGCAAGTAGCAGGCACTTGTTGGAAGTTGTAACAAGTAAACCTCGAAACGATAGAATTGGGAAATCATTCGCATGTTTCTTCAACATCGAACCTGTAAACTTCTGCACAAATTACTCCAGCTCCTGATACGTGAGGAAGAATGATCCAATCCGCCGATACTAGGTCTTTTTATCAATGGGCTCAGGTAAGGTAGATTACCCAGTTTGACTTGGTTGAAGAGTTTGATGTCTTAATTTGCTAGAATTCTGATAAATTTTGATCCAAGGAGTCTCAACTAGTCGGTTTTGGTCTTTACATGATCTACCATGGAGCCACTCTCACCACAACAACATCCAAGTTGTATTAAGAACTGGGAAAAAAAAGGAAAATGAATCATCCACGATCAGTGGCTTCATTGTTTTTACATCTAGGGGCAGCCACAGTGCATGAAGCTCCCGTGTATGCAAGGTCAGGAGAAGGGTTGGACTACAAGGGTCAATTGTCTTTACATCTTTGAATGGTAAATAGTACAATAGTATCATTGGACGAGAAAATCCCAGGCGTTTGATCATTTGCTCACTGAAGATGTATCATTCTTTTTTCTTCTATTTTTGAAAAGAAATTAATAGGAGTGCCCATTTTAAATAGCACAGGCACTCACTTATAAGTTTTTTGACGCTTCAAAAAGCATCAAATGATGCCTATATGCGTGTGAAAGCTATTTGAAAAGGGTATTTCTATCATTTCTTGTTTTGGAAAGGCAAATATAGTTTTATTGATAATGAGTAACCACAAAGTTCCAGCTCGCCCAGAGCAACAGCCCAAACAAAAATGACGGAGGAAAAGAAATACGATATAATCAAGAGATCTTAACTGTTTTTAAGGATAGTAATGCCAAGAACAGCCAGATTGAACACTTTCCTAAGCAAGTGCGTCAGCCCTCTGATTACCCAACCTCAACATATGAAATGCACGAAAAGATTTTCTTTGATAAAACCTCATCAATTTCGTAAAGAACATAATCATAACCCCAACCAATAGAACTTTGATTGCTGATCAAACCCACCATTACTTGTGAACCACCCTGGCTTAGAAATCTAACCGAAGAAAGGATACCCACCTTAGCAATCATGAGTTCCTACTTGAATAGCTTCTTTGCATCCAATTCGACCCACATACTCAATGAGCACATTACTAAAAACCAATGATCAAACCATCAATACCAGCGAACCAACTGGATCAGGCTGCTTAGCACTGGACTCATCAAAGTTCAATTTAATTCAGCAACGCTGGGAAGGATGCCAACCAACATTTTTCTTAGAAGTATTCCTTTCAAGTAATATAAGAACATCTGACGAGATGAAAATTTGTTACAGCAAATAATTAGAGCAAAAAGAATTCACAGTAGTCCATGATGAAACTTCCGATTTAGTTTAGAGGCAAACTGTTCTGAATGAGAACTACCATCAGAGGATGTTTTGTTTCCTCCTTTCCTTATCAACCAATTGCTAGTTGAGAAGCACCAAGACCATAATCTCTAGCCGGACTTCTAGTACCATGAATAAATCATCTCCAAAATGAAAAAGCCATTATTAGCTTAATTTCTATAAATTAAAAACTCATTCTAAATTTATCTTGGATAATCATAAAGAAAAACTATACTCATATCTCCACTTAAGTTATATCCTCCATGTAGTCATCAAAATTCTGCTCCATCGCCCTTATTCTACGATGTCTAGGTTATACTAGGAAACCATATATAACTTAAGAAAAAGAGTCCTGTCAGCATGTGATAAAAACTAGTTTATTCAGCTTGTTGATTTGAAAAGCTAAATATAAAAGTCCACATCATGAGGTAGATGATCCATGAAGGGCGATTAGGTAAGTGCTGAAGGCAAAGATCTACCTAGGGCTGGCACAATGATTGTAGACAGCTTTATCGCCTGCATCAACATTAGGAGGGGAGAGAATGATGCTCAGACTCCAAATATTTTCTGCCTTGAAGAACTGTTCGACCGTCTGTTCTATCTTGTCATCTACAACCTTGCGTTCTTGCTCTTGGACCATTTTGATGACTCGTTTGTCCTCTAGTTCAATTTGTGCTTCCCAGTCCTCTTCATTTAGATTCAAGAAAACCCATTTTATCCCCAACCTTCTCTCCTCCAAACTCACATGTATCACTAAGAACACGCAGCCCACAACTTGATGGAACGATAGGTCCACCCAGTAATTGGTATGTTCGAATTACCGATTCTTCCACCACTTTTTGGTCATGGAATTGATATTTATCAATTAATTGATAAATTGATGACAACATCCATCAAGTTATACCTTGTACTATGTTATGGAATAACTGGCATTACACATTAGAGGTATGAGCGTATGTGATTGATAGTTTTAGCATAACAAAAACATAATGGAGAATATCATGTCTAAGCGGTCTTTCCCATCTAGTTAACCATCCAAAAGATTGGACTTCTTGTGGCACTTTTGCAGGACCAGACCTTCGCCATAGGGTGAGAGGCATTCACATCAATAGAGCTCATGTAAGAATGTGTAAATAGAGAACTACAAGCTCATTAAAACCCCTTAGCAAAAAAGGTTTATGATTCTCCTCTTTGATAAACACTGATAGTTGCCACCTAAAGTAAAGGGCTCTAGCCCAAAATATAGAGAAATAAGTCCTTGCTTGGTTATGAGATTGGAAAGTGATAGGTAAAAGCCACCTAACCCTAGGGCAAGGCTTTACTTAATGGATGAACTAAAATCATTAAAGTTTTGGTGTTTTCTCAATCTCCTTTGAGAATAAATGGATGATAGAGGAACTCGAGCTAGATTTGTCCTATAAACAAAAGCTCTTTATTTGTGTTCCAAATTCCATCATGGCTCACACTCTGAAATAAGTTAAAATAAACATGTTTGCAAAGAGAATTTTCAAACTCCTTGATCCAATTCTTTTTTTCTTTGTAATTTCTCATAATGTACAATCAGAAAATCTAATTCTCACTTCATTAGATTGAGAATTTCAGATATCATGTTTTAATTTGGATCATTTTATCCTACACATAATCTATCTAAATAAATGAAAAGTTACATTAAACAACAAGAACACTATCGATATATGAAACTACAGATGCTTGTCATGTAAGAAGAAGTCTATTTTACCCATGCAACGGTTTCAGTTTATGAGCTTGCCATGCCTGATTAAACAAAGTGCAAAAACACTTGTTTATTTAGAAGGGCTATAGAATGTGATAAATTGTATGAACTCATGTGAAAGTATACATAAATAGAAAACATCATTCCAAAGTGAAGCTTATGTCAAAAACACGATATAAGCATGAAGATGTGTTGAAATATTTGGGGATGAATATGAATTAGCTAAATTCCTGCATGTGATTGTACAAAGTGTAAATAGATTTTGTACAAGCAAATACCACACGAAATGTGGTAAGCTTGTTTAGGCTAGAAAAGAAGTTAATTTGCTTGTCAAAGTAAGAATGACATGTACAAATGTATAAAGTGTAAACACTTTATTCAATCACATATATTGAAAAATGGAAGAGCTTGCTTAGCCTGGAGAAAGGGTAATGTTGACACCCAATTTTGTATGACAATGACTTACAAGGTCCACAACTGCCAGTGATGAGACTTGCCTTTTGAAACCTTGAAGAACTTCTCAAAACCAATGTTTAGAATTAAATTACTAGTTTCTATTCAAAACCATTCTTTTCAGTCTATTTCCAATGACTTTTGACTTCAACTTTTGCCAATTTTACAATTTGGCCCACAGCAAGCGAACAACAATCTTTCAAAATCCAACTTCAAAATCATTAGGTCTCAACATTTTAAATGATCCACGCTATAATGCACCAGGTCTTTTAAACATATTTTTATTAAATTTAAACTCATTTTGAAAGTTGATATTCCCATTGTGGGAAAATTTTCAAAGTGAAGCATATTTTCACAAAAATCATTTTCAAAAATACCTGAGTCTAACACATTATTTAATTTAAAAATATAAATTCCCTAATTTTTCCATTCATAACCTATCACAATGAAAAATTTTACCAAAATAAAAAGTTTATCATGTTGTGCTTTATTACATTTAATAACCTAAATAAGCATATTATATCCAATCATCAATTGGTGCATCACTTTTTCATTGAAGAATTTGCTGATAAAACTTCTCAAGTCTCTCTCCTAGCTTTTCAATGGTAATCTATAGGGTTTTTACTAGGTTGAGTGTATGGAGAAATACTTAGTATATAAAATCAAAACTAGAAAATCAAAAACCATGGCATAGCAGCACATAAGCTCTCATACGCTTTGAAATCATCTTTTTATGCAATAAATCACATGACTAAATTCTTATTGGTCATTCATGCAATGCAGTATAGCACATTTTAATCTCACACATGCATTTTTGCATCTCTTTGTCTAAAGAGAATAAACAGTAACTTACTAGTGCAAGTAGAACCAAGAAGCATAAAAAATTCAATTAAAGTAGTGATATCAAACTAATCAAAATATGGCACACTCTTGTGCCTATGAGGATTTTTAACCCTCTCATTAGCGCGTACACCAATGTAGTTATGAGTACTCATCCATAATCCACTTTCATCTATCCAACCATCCATTTTGCTCACCAAGAGCATCAAAAACAAAAAATCTCATGACATCCAACTATGTTCATGCATAGCCTTGCTGCAACTTGTGCCCTTTACTACAATGAGAATGTCTTCCACTATATCCTCATGGGGCCTATAACTATGTCAAAAGGGTGCCATGTCACCTATAGTGGATTCCATTACGATTCAGGAAAATACCCCCTTCTGGGCGTTAGTACCTACTGCCTCTTGTGGTTGGAGGCCAGGTGGCCAACATGTATCCATTTCCTAACATAGCTACCACCAGGCTCTCTACCCTAGCTCAAATCCTAAATAGTAGACATCACTATACCCTCATACATTTTGTAAAACTTAGTAAAACTCATTCATGTACTTTCCAGCACATTCATAATAATACAAGAGCTCTTTTTCAAGCAAATTAAAATGTAAAACATTTTCACATTCACAACTCATTCTCAAGCTAGATAATTTATCAAAATATTATTTCAAAAATCATAATCAAAATATCATTTCTCAAGCATATTCATATACTAAAATCAAACATGATATAATCTCTAATCATGTCCTAAACTTTGACATTTTTTAGGCCTAAAATCATGCTCAAAATCAGCTCAATATAGATTCTTAAAAACCATGTTAATAACCTAGAAAACTTACTCATTATCCACTTTTCATTATTCAAATTTAGAGTCTCAAAAATACGATTCTTAGGTATTGTTTTCAAACCAAAACAGTGAGCAACATGACATTGGACATCTTTCCGATAACTCAGTTTTAAATTGCTAGTTTCATGCGTGTAAGATCTTTAATAAAAATTTAATTTTATGGAATTTCAAGTTATGCAAAACCAAACCAAATGATACATATTCCACATTTTCAAATAATAAAATGAAGACCCAATTTAATGTCATAAGAAAAATGTGTAAAACAGTCAACGTATTACAACAGTTTAAAACTTGATTTTTATGCTCTACAATCTTACTCATAAAATGTCATTTTCATACCTCTTGTTAACTAAAATTTTTCATGAAAGATATGCTTAAAAAAATTTCATTAACATGATAGTAAACACCCACTGGAAAAATGTATATGCACTTTTGAAAAACTTGCTAAAAAATAGTGCACAAACATGCTAAAGACTAGGTAAATTTTCATTGATAAAACTCATGAAATTCTAATACTTTATGAACAAAAGTTTCTATTCTAGACAAACATTAAAATTATCACCTAATAAAGCTTCAAATTACTAATAATAGTCATGAAAAATTAAGCAATAACAATAGCCAAATCATTCATATCTCAAGCTAAAAATGTTACTAACAATCAGCATATAAAAATGTTAAAATTCATTTTAAAAAATACTAGCAATTAATTTATAAAGTATGGTGTTTTATCAATGCTTGTTACTCATATAAAATTTCTCAAAATTAAGCATAACTAGCCTATTTTAAGATGTCCTCAATGTAGCTTGATTATAGTTCAATACAATCAGATAGACTAGTAACTTCTCAACTGGTTTAAGATATCTTTAAGCACATTTTTCATGATAAAAACTCAACCATCGTGCTTATCAATCTAATAAGCTTGATCTTTGATGGAAATGTCATCCAAAAACTTTTAGAAAATTAATGAAAGCTTAAGAGTTTCATAATTACCTACCTTGGTGACAAAACACACATGAAAACTAATGATTTTTCCTTAGAGTTTTTCCTCTTGCTCCTACGTTTTACTCCCTCTAGTATGATCTAATATAGATTCTGGGAATTTTCTCCTTTCTTATCCACTCTTTCTTCTTCTATTTCTCTCCTTTTTTCTATCTCTTTTACTCTTTCTTTCTCTAAGATGTTTTGCTGCTAATCAGCCAAGGCTAAGATGTCTTTCTTTGTATGTAGCTTCTAATTCATGTTCCTTGCTCCCC
Source organism: Warburgia ugandensis (assembly GCA_035236585.1). NCBI lineage: Eukaryota > Viridiplantae > Streptophyta > Magnoliopsida > Canellales > Canellaceae > Warburgia > Warburgia ugandensis. Next base: position 53,281,466 of record CP141130.1, read on the forward strand.
AAGCATTCTACTCCTATTATAACTTCTTTATTCCTAAACCAGCCCATTAGAACCAGACCTCTCTATTTGTTTCTAATTTGTTATGCTAGCTAAAAACGTCCTTGATTCCTTTTACCACTTCTTAATTTCCATCTACTTAATTGCTTGGGCATCAAATCTTGGCTAAAATACATGGTCCCTTGCTTGACAACATGCCCAAACGACTTAGCATTATGGGTTAGGTCCAATTAATTATTCACGTTTTGAATTAAGAGGTGTTCCATATGGTTTTGGGTCTTTAGCTATCCAATGTTCCATAGGTCTCTATCCCATATGATTTGCCTATCACACTCACATGAGTTCATCTTTCATTTATTAAATTCATATTATAATATTTTAAAAAGAAATTTTAGATTCATTGGATGCATAAATGGTTGCAAAAACTCAAGGTATTACATTATCTCCCCCTTCAATGAATTTTGTCCCTGAAATTCTACTAATCAACCATTACAAATAATTCTGGATACTTCTCTCTCATTTTAGATTCTAGATTCCATGTTGCCTTTTCAATTGAATGTTGTTGCAAGAGGAATTTAACCAAAGGAATCTTCATGGTCCTTAATATTCATTCTTTCCTATGCAAGATGTGAATCGTTTTTGTCCCAAAAGTTAAATCTGGCTACTACTCTATTAGCACTTGATCAAGCACATTAGAAGGGTTTAGTATGTGCTTTCATAACCTGGAGATATGACATACATTATGAATGTCTAATAATTGTGGCAGTAAAGGCAATTGATATGCCAATGAACCAATCATATCCAAAATCTCAAAAGGATAGATATAGTGAGTACTGAGCTTCCCTTTCACATTGACCTCATGACCCCTTTTGTCAAAGAAACTTTTAGAAACACATGGTCTCCAACTTCAAACTCAAATTCTATTAGTGTGGCTCTTCTGTCTACTTTGAGCTGTAAGGAGTCACTTTTGATTTAGCTTCACCTTCAGACTATATAATTTTATTCTTTCCAATATCACTCCAACAATTAGGTAATCAACAAGGTCTCCTATACAAAGCCTCATACGAAACCATTTTGAAGCTCGATTGAAAATATTATTATATGAAAATTTATTCAATGGTAAACTTTCATCCCATATACCCTTCCATTCCATAGCAAATGCTCTTAACATGTCCTCTAGAGTCTAAATAGTTATCTTAGACTGACCATTTGTTTGTGGATGAAGTATTGTACTGAAACGCAGAGTTGAATCCAATGACTCCTGTACACACCTCCAAATCTATGAGGTAATTGTCTCTTTATCAAAAGTAATGGTGATAGGTATACCTTGTATACTCATAATCTCTTAGATATATAGTCACACCAAATTGTCAATACTCTGGTTCTATCGAATTGGGAGAAAGTGTGTAGATTTCTTTACCCAATCTACAATTTACCCATATCATATCATGTCCGCTAGATATCTTAGGTAATCCCATTATGAAATCCATAATGATGTGATCCCACTTCCACTCAAGAAGCTAAGGGGCTGTTAAGTACCAATAGCTACTGATGCTCAGCCTTGACCTATCGATATGTCAAACATCACTCCACAAACTCTTTCACATCCTTTTTCTTACCACTCCACTAGAAATGTCTTTTAAGATCCTAGTGCATCTTTGTCCCATCGATGAATGGATATTGTGACTGATGTGTTGATGTGCTTCCCTGAGAATTTCTTGCCTTAGCTCAAAACTCAATGGAACTACCAATCTTCCTTGAATCCTGATACTACCATCCATCTCTCTAGCAAAACCTAGTTTCCCAACCAATGCCTATGTATCCACATCATCCTTTTGCATATGAAGAACTTTCTCCACCATAGCAGACCTTACAATCAAGTTTGCTATGAATGCATTTCTAGTTTACATTCAATTACCTCTTGTAGTATCTTCCATCTCTTGGAAAGCATACTTGCACACATACTCTATGTTTTTTTGCTCAAGGCATCCACCACTATATTGACCTTTTACGGATGATACTAAATGGAAAAATCATAATCTTTCAAGTACTAGATACAAATTATTTGTTTCATGTTCAGATCCTACTAAGAGAAAATATACTTAAGTCTTTTGTGAGCAATGAATACCAAAAATTAATCTTCATATAGGTAATGCCTCCAATTCTTTAAGGAAAACAACACTGCTGCTAACTCCAAATCATGGGTAGGGTAATTACCTCATCCCTTTTCACTTGATGTGAAGCATAGGCAATGACCTTTCTATTCTGCATCAATACACGTCCTAAACCTTGAGGTGTTGATATACACAATGAAACCTCCACTAACAAACAATAAGGTAAGGAGTGGTGTAGTGGTTAGCTTCCTCTTCAATTCTTGGAAGCTTGCCTCACACATATCATCCCAGATGAATCTCACATCTTTCCTCGTCAACTTAGTCAATGGTAAGGCAATGTGTGAGAATCCCTCAATGAATCTACAATAGAATCCATCACATTTTGTTTCCAACCCAAAATAGTGAGCAACACAATGGGATTTCTATTCAGAAAGCCTAAAACAAAACATTGAACTTGCATCCAAAAACTTATGTTTAAACCACTATTTTCATGTATGTAAGACCTTTGAGAAGACTTAAAATATCTTGGAATTTCAAATTATGCAACACCAAATGAAAATATGCATATTTCACTTTAAAATAGTAAGATGAAGACCTAAATCAAGATCATAAGCAAAACTTGCAAAATAGTCAATGTATTACAGTGGTTTAAAACTAGATTATTATGTGATGTATCTTACCCATAAAAATGTCTTTTTCAAACCTCTTTTTGACTAGAACTTTTCATGAAACATATGCTCAAATAATGTTCATTAAAATGACAATGAATTTTCATTGGAAAATTGTGTAAGCATTTTTGGAAAACTTACTAAAAAATAATGAACAAACATGCTAAAGATTAGACTAAAATTTTAGTAGTAAAACTGCTGAAATTCTAACATTTTATCAGCCAAATTTTTCATGCTAGATAAACATTAAAATTAGTCACCTAATCATACTTCAAATTGATAATAATAATCATAAAAAATTAAGCAAAAATAATAGCCAAATGAGTCATAATCTCAAGCTTAAAAATGTTACTAGTAGTGAATATACAAAAACATTGAAATTCATTTGAAAAACACCAAATTATAAAACTTTGGTGGTATATCAATGCTTATTACTCATATAAAATTTCTCAAAATTAAGCATCCATAGGCTATGTTAAATATCCTTAGCATAGCTTGTTTATAGTAAAAAAATATTCACATAAACTAGTAACTTCTCAGCTGGTATAAGATGTCTTTAAGAATGACTTTTCACGATAAAAACTCAACCATCACACTTAATAATCTTATGTGCTCAATCTCTGCTGGAAACATCATCCAAAAACTTTTGAAAAATCAATGAAAACTTAGTAGTTTCAAAATTACTTACCTTGCCTTCAAAACACATGAAAATTAACTAATGATTTTTTCCTTGGGCTTTTCTCCTTGCTCTTACATTTTCTTCCTACAGTATGATCTACTATAGATGTTAGATATTTTCTTCATTCTTCCTCTCTCCCTCTCCTTTTTTCCTTCTCTTTTACTCTCTCTTTCTCTAAGACGTTCTACTACAAATCAACCAAATCTGGGACATCTTTCTCTATATGTAGCTTCTAATTCTAGTTCCTTGCTCCCCAACCATTCCACTCCTACTACATATTCTCTTCCATTATTAGAATCCTAGCCAAACTAGCCCATTAGAACCAAACATATCCCCCTTATTTCTAGTTCATTTTGCTAGCTAGAAACATCCTTGACCACCTCTAACCACTTCCAAATTTTTAGCTAGTTAGTTGCATGGGCACCAAATATTGAGTAATCCTTGCTTGAAAACATCCACAAACCATTTAGAATCATGGGCTAGGTCCAACTATTTACCCATTTTTTGGATTTTGAGGCATTCCATATGGGTTTGGGCTTTAAGCTCTCAAGTGTTTCATTTTAAGTGTATTTCAACCATAGGTCTCTATCCCACATGATATGTGTATTGCACTCATGTGAGTTTATCTTCCATTTATGAAATTCACATTCTAATATTTGAAAAATAAATTTTAGATTCAATAATGACATAAATGATTACAAAAATTCATACTATAGCACAAGTACTCAAAACAAGCACATTTCAAAGATTCTAGAACATTTAATCATGAAAGTATTAGGCAAAAGACCCAAATTCTCAAGATATCTACCATAGAAAAAACACATTCCAAAATTATTTCACTTTATCTCTCCCATGGGGAGGAGCCTACATATTTTGGGCATGGAAGAGTTACTTAGAAATGCATCATTGTCATTAGTTGTGCCTCCCTTTATATATACCTCATTCCCTACCATTTTGAAGAACATTTTAAGATTTTTCTGGATCTTTTTTCTCTTTTTGGACCATTTAGAAAAAATTTGCAATTTAGGAGAGAAAATGCCTTTTATAGGCTAGGGTTTTGGGTAACCACCATTTTGAAAATCCTTCTCGATTAAAAAAAGCCCTATGATCCCCATTCTTTTTCTTCAAGCTTCAAAACAAAAAGACGCTACAAAAGCTATCTCAAACCTTTAATTATCTTCAACTCACTAACAAGTTCAAGAGAGGTTTCTAGAAACTAAGAACGTCTTCTACATTTGAGGATCATTCTTTAAGGAGAAGAAGCAAAAGGGTTGAGGAAGTTCAACCATCTAAAGACCTTTAGGTGAGATTCTCATCCTTTCTCCCAAAATTCTCTTTTCTTTATTCACGATTTTTAAAATATGGTTCTACCACCTTTAATGGGGAATTCCTAGAAGAATCTATATCCTTTTAGGGGAAGGATAGAGCATCTAACAACTAAAAGTCTGATTCCTTCTTCATGTCTATGAGAACAGCATCTTGAAAATTTTGTAAGGTGATTATACTAGCATTCTTCATTTCTAATGTTTAATCATTGCTTTGCATTTCCCTTGCTTTAGTATGGTATCCAAGAGAATATACAGCATCATGTCCATGGATTTTACATGTAAAATTGTATATTTTCATTAGGGAGAGATGAAGCATCTCCTCCGATGAAGTTCTACTTTCTTTTCTTATGTTTCTAGGATGATTTATAAAAGAATCTTAGCTCTTAAAGAGGATAAAGCATCCATCCCAAAGTGTTGAATGCCTTCTAAAATTTTGAAAAAAGCATCTCACTTGGGCTAGAAAAGTTGATTCTCAAAGAAATCCCCATTTGTAGTGTTAGGTCATCATTCTCTCTTAATTTTAATACTAGATCGCCCAAGGTGTATGGCACACTTTATTTGATTCTTTTAGTCTCTAAATTGCATAATTGGTGAAAAAGTACACACCCCTTGTATTTTCCTAGGACTTAGCTACTTTGTATGTATTAGGATTGTCAAAATGTCAAGGAAAAGATACTAAAAAATGAATGTCTAAGAAAAGTCCAAGCATCTCTATTCTCTTGATCTAATGTTTCTTCTTCCCAAATTTAGCATTCATTCTATGTTAGAATTGTTTTGATATTCCTTGCATGGTTTATTTTCTAATATATCATGTATGTTCTCCTACGGATATCAAAATTAAAAACAAAGCTTCATTTCATGGCTATCAAATATGTGTGAATGATTTACCATGTATTTTCAAAGCTAAGTGTATGGTGGGCTTTAACCATGGCCCCACTTAGAATCTTGCAATTAGTTTTTTGTATTAAGAGTTCACAAGATTGTCACGTGATGGTTGGTGAGATATCCATTTCGTTCATGTTATAATTGTAATCTTCTTGAGTAGATTTTCACATAGCCATGAGTAGCTTCCTTTGTTTAGCATGAAATCATCATCTTTCTCTAACTCATGCATGATGAGATGTGCAACAACTCACCTTTGCTTTCTTTTTCCTAATTCATCTTCCGTGTCATGATTTTCTATTTGTTGTGATGACCATCATCCATACAATGCCTTTTTTGTGATTCTAATGGCCTCATGGAAATATGTTGTGATTCGTCATGATGTCCTCAATTTGAAACAATTTATGTGTCTGATCAAGCAATCGCATAAACCCTGATTTTTTTGTTTGTCAATCAAACATGAAATAAGAGATCTATACTACCAACTACTGTATTTGGATAAGTGGAGATTTGGACTTAGCCCTCTCATCTGAACTTATAAAGAACAAGAATATAGAATTTCTACCCCCAGCTACTTAGACTAGCAAAGGTCCTATGACCTACTTCGTAGGTGATGACTCAACCCTTACTCTATTTAATCAAAATTTCCCATTTTCAATCTTGATTTCATAGCTAAAACAATGTTTAAAAATAAATCTTCATGAGATAACATTAGAACACTGTACTTTGTCTAAATCTAACTATCTACTTTTCACATCTCCATTGCTTCTAAGAACCCAGGTTCTCTTAACATTCGAAAATATGTTTATACGTAAGCATGCATGGGAAGCCACTTCTTGAGGTGTGTTTTGGGCAGCAAAAGAGAATAAATGGTGCTAATTTAATCAAAATATCTTTTAGAACTAAGCATTGGACAAAGATTCACTCTGTGTGATTGTACAAAGTGAGAAGCAATTTGTTTAATCAAGTGAACTACAAAATAGGCCAATTGATTTGAGCATAAAAACATTAAAATACTAGCAAAGCCTATTCCAAAGGAAAATCTCATGCAAATAATAGTAACATATGGTTATTGTAACATCTCATGAAAAAAAAAAAAAATGAAAAGGGTTTTAACAGAAGGGGTTGTATTTGGTATGGGCACCCCCCCCCCCCCCCCCCACTTAAGGGAACCCAACAATATGTCAGGTATGTTCTTCCCAAACCTGATAGAGAGAAAGAAAGAGGGAGAGAATGAGCAAAGTAGGGGAGAAGAGAGAGGAGAAAGAAGAAGCAGGGGAAGGAGAGGAGAAGAAGGGGGCCGAGCTGTCGAAGTTGATGGCACGCCGGCAAAACAGAGGAAACAGGGTTTTTGGGCCACTAGAGATCCAGGCCGTTGCTGGAGAAAATGCCTACTAGGATCACTAATCTGAGCCGATCAATTTGTTCATCTCCATCAAATGAGCAAGACCCCCATGGTTATTGTGGAAACTGATGTGATCTCAACCGTTAATTGGAGACAGGAATGATGAACAGCGTGATCGGAGGGTTTCATCGGGAAAATGGAGTTGATTCAACTCATCCAAGGGTGGAAAAAGCACTGTAACACTCCTAGAAGGTAAGATCTATAAAACCTAGCTTGTGATTTGATGTATTTTTCCTAAATCTATACAATTTCACACTAGATCTAGGTTTAGGGATGATCTAACCATCCATTTCCTAATCAAAGCATAGGTATAGCTAATTTAGGGTATGATGTAGCTCCGATCACATAAAAAGACTTTAGATCTATGCTGAAAACTGATTAGATGATCTCAACCGCCTGATCGAGTACTGACCATAGATGAGTCCTAGAGTATTGAATTGCTAGTACATGGCACAAATTGAAGAATCTGGACTGAAATTGATCGAGAAATCTAAACCATCCCATTGGATAGTAGAGTAATAAGGACCTAGGACTTCTAATTGGTCATCAAATGCTACCATGGTGTACCCTAACCTTTAATAAGTTAAGATATTAGGAAAAATTCAAGATAAGGCCATTGGAAAATGAAAACAATCTACAACTACTTAAGATGAAAGGTGGATAGCCAATCCAGGGCCAATGGCATGGATTGGAAATCCAGTAACTGTTATCATTCAACTAGCTATCAACCAATAGCTAATGAAACATCTATAGCCTAGAAATAAATAGTGTCACTTCGCCTTGTGACTACTAGTACCAGGGAAAAACTTAGAAGTAGCTTTCATACTAGAAAAGCTAAGAGAAGTCCTAAAATTGTATATCTGAATGTGTTTATGTATTTTACAAAGGCATAACTGATCGAGAGCTTGTACGCTAACTAAACAAAGTAATTACAGCAGTGAACTAGAAAAACACCATTTGAGGTAGGTGGAATTAAGATTGCTAAGATTTACATATATATGTGTGTGTGTGTGTGTGTGTGTGTGTGTGTGTGTGTGTGTGTGTGTGTGTGTGTGTGTGCATTTGTATATGAATTTCAAGCATTGAAACATGTCTTTTCAATTTATATGAAAGACAAGATGGATGTGCATGCTAAGATTGAATCATGATTAAATTGCTCGTGTGTAATCACATATTGTACATTGTGATGTTTTAGTCCATTTGTTTGTTCATGACATGGAGTGACTAATTCATTAGTGGTTCTAGGCAATTGTGTGGCCACATTATGTGGAACAAAACCTCGAGGCGACGTGAGGCCTTTCGAACAGTAGTTCATCCATGAGGCAATCTACCAAAGAGGACAATATTGCATGCTATGTACTCTTATACTAGTAAAACATGTGCACTAGTGGGTTTGGGCAGTTGTGTGCCCACACTGTGTGAAGAAAAACCTTGAGGTAACGTGAGGCCTTTCGGATAGTAGTTCGTCCACTGAGCAGTCTGCCAATAAAGATAACATTGTCTACTGTACACTCTGAAACACATAGCGACACATCCCGAGTGAGGTGGGTACCAAATGAGGCGACCTTACAGAGGGGCCCAAAGAGGATAGTATTGTTTGTTATACACTCTGATACGCACAACAATGTGTCGGTATTTGATATGTTAAATGGCTCGTAAGAGCGAAGACTGGTATTAAGAAATGTAAATAACTTGTAAGTTTGACATGTGACTGTTTACTTGGCATTTCAAAGAATGTATTTTGTACTGATGCATTAGTATTTCTTCCATTTTGGCATGGATTCATGATTTTTATGAATGTTCAATGATTCAAGTTAAATGATAATTGAATTGTGTTTGCATGATTCAGCATGGAAAATTTGATTTATATAAAATTATCATTGTTGTCTTTATATAAAATTTGCATCTTATTTCACCTACACAAGTGATTGCTTGCTGAGGCATTACTTTAGTTTATAATTCCTCAGATACAGAGAATAGTACCAGTTTGGCATGTTGACAGTGTCTCAGAATAGGAGGCTTCCAAGAAATAGGAGCAGCATACTGACAAGAGCACCCCAACGGAAGATTTGGAACAGGACATGTAAGAATTGGTTTTTGAATTAAAGTTATTATATTAGAAATAAGAAAGAGACTGCATTGTATGTAATTATGGGAATTTGGAAGACTTATGTGACTGGGTTGTGCTGTGGAGGTTCTGGATGTGTTGTGTTGATGTAAATTGTTTTTGTTTTGTTAGATGTATGAAAAGGAGATAGAGTCTCCATTTATATTTTAAAATTGTCAACAAATGTTTATCAGGTACTTCGCAATGACATGCGTTAACTGTCATATGTCTGAAAAATAAAGAGAACTCTACAGAATTTTCAGTAGAAATGAGTGCTCATTTCACTAAGAATCCTTGTTTTTTAGAAAAGAAAAATGACACTCAGGGTTTTTCAAAGTGAATTTAAAAGAAAAGATTTTCTGCTACATTGTATTATTTTTACAAAAATAATTTCAAATTAGATCGATCCTGCATTAGAAATTAGTTTGTATTTAAAATTACATTTAAAAACCCAAGTTATCATAGCTATTATGCATGAAACCACCTTTTCGGAATGAGACATGCACTAGAGATAAGAGTGAGATATGTACACTGAAGCTAGACACTATGAATAAACCAAAAATAGACATGAAATGCATTGATTATATCCAAGCTTGATAAATGGCAGCAAAGGTAGATGAACAGGAGTTATCCTGCATGGATGATGATCATAAATAGATGAGAAAATAAGATAGAAATAGTTAGATGACTAACTATGAGAATAAGAAAAGAAAAGGCGATTCCTAAGGAGCTTTCTCTATGCAGGGAACATGAGAACTCTTTCCATGTTGAATGTAGCCAAAAGGTCGCATTTCTCCTATTTTGGAAAAGGGCATGCAATAAAAAAAGAGAAATTATATAACAAAGGCAAAGTTCACAGCAAGCTCATGCAAGAAAGTAAAGAACAAAACAAAAGATTACCTATTCTAGAAGCAAATTCTTATTGAAAATCTCTAGTAATTCCTAATAAAAATAAAGAAATCTTGCACAAAATGAATCTTATGAACCTTAGCCTAGAGGTGAGTGTCAAAAATGAGCTTCTTGAAGATATTTTATACCTCCCAACAAGTGCATGGGATATGGCAGCTCTATATCTGAGACCAGACTCAATTTGTACCTCAAATGATTTACACAATCATAATTGGTCCATACTTTAGTTATTAAGATGAATGCCTAAAATTTAAATAACAACAACAAGTCAAAGAAGAACTTCACAAGTTTGAAACCCTAGAAAAGAGTGATGCCAACATGGGAAAACTTTTAAACTAGAGATCTCAACAATTAGAAGAACCTTTAGAGAAACATATAACAAGTTGAACTTCACAAGTTTTGAACCTAGAGCAAAGTGATGCCAAATTGGGCAAGCTCTAGAACTAGAGATCTTCACGAGTAGAAGAACCTTTGAGGAGTGATGATCTCTAGCAAACTCTTAAATAAATCAAATTATAGTGATTCTCTTGAGCAAACTTTGAGAGATAATAAGAATAGAGTGATGCTCTAGGCATACTCTTCAAGAAGAAGAGTGTGCGGAATGTTTCAGCTGGATAGACTCTAGAAGCCAAATACTATGGAACTATGGGGAGATAGTTGAGAAGATGCAAGGATGAAGGGTTAGGTGGCCTCCTTTATTTGGAATGGGGTGTTTGGGTATCAAGCAACCTTTGTTGGCCCTAAGACAACCAGAAACCACCCCTAAATCATCCTTCCTGGTAGGACTAGGCTAGACTACTCTTAAAATCATAAAAGATTAGGGCAATGATACAACCATGTGAAGTGTAAAGCTCTCACTAATGCACACAAACACACGCACTCATATAGGTACATGTGTATGGCTCAGTTCACTACTTCAAGAATGTGGTTATCAAAACAATGTGAGGAGATAAAAGAGTGTTTATAAGGAGTGGCTATCCATCCAACTACTAATTTAGGACTAAACATTTGTATTGTTTCTAAAAGTCAAGCGGTAAAAGACAAGGGAGTTCAAATTCAAATGAAATTTAGATTTTCCTACAAAACGAGAGAGACTTCAAATTTCAATAATACCCTTTGATTTAAAAGAAATCCTACACACATGTAAATACATGTTTTGTGGGTTGTTTTGTTTAAAATAATTTCAACACTCCCCCTCTTATTTTAAGTTAAAACAACTCTTAAAACATTTCCCCACTTGTTTGAAGTTAAAACAAGAACAACAACGAAGTGAAGTACAGATCAATAAAGAATCATTGGGAAATGAAAAAAGAAAAAGGAAATTTGGCATTCAAATAAGCTCCATGCATCAAAGAAAGTGAGAAAAGTCTTGAACTTCCTCATAGTATATACAAATCAAAAGTTTTAGGGCAACTAGTGAAATGAATCTTGAACTATAGTCCCAAATAAAGAAATGTAAGATGCACTTCTCATAAAGGAGACAGATGTACTTAAATATGTGCTTTTTACTAATGGCATGTGTTAATCTAATGATTCGTCATGTGCTCTAGAGACCAACCTGAGTCATATAGGAGGTGGCTAAAACTCCATAATCAGAATAGGTGAGTCTATCAATGATGCACCTATATGCACTGCAATCCAATATTGAAAGATTTATAGACTCAATAAGTCATCTTTAATACTATAATTCCACACTGGATGCACCATAGGAATGTGAATGAAAATTTTATTCATAAAGATGTTATTGTGCATCATTAGATCCAGATAGCATGTTTGCTCCTTAGAACTTCATTAACGACTTTGAGTAGGGTTGCTACAACAAGTCAATTGTAGGTCTATAAGGCTATTTGCCTCTATGTTTTTTCCACTAGCTCTCTTTTTTAGGCCTTTGGAGAGAGGGTCTGCTTTGTGCCTAGAAGTGACACCATATTTAATCAATTCTCTCATGTTGTCATGTTTTAGAGTGGTGACATTTACCATTGCAATCACTGTACACTTTATTAATGGTATCATTATTGTCACAATCAATAATAAATGTAAGTGCTCACTTTAATCACAGTGGTACATCTACCAACAAGTTCCTTGGACACCATGCTTCCTCTCCAATGGAAGCCAAAGCCACAAATTTAGATTAGATAGTTGAATGAATAATGCATGTCCATTTCTTTGATTTGTAGGAAATTGCACCACTACCAAGGGTAAATATCCATACACATCATCTGGGTTCAAGTTCTAGGTCACATCATTATAACCTTATAACATAGTTGGTTCTTTTCCATAGTTCATATTATAATTAGTAGTCTGTCAAAGATATTGTCTTACTCTTCTCAAAGCCTTCTAGTGTGCTTCACTAGGATTGCATGTATACTTCCCAACACCAAAGGTAATATTTGGTTGAGTATACGTTATTGCATACATTAAACTTCTAAGCATGTTCAAGTACTTCAATTGATTAAGTGGATTTCTATCATTTTTCAATAGTTTAACATTAGGATCAAATGGAAATTCCAAAGGCTTACCATCATTCATGTCAAATTTTAGGAGAACTTTCTAAATATAACCAACCATGTTAGTGTGAGTCTATTTGGTTTCTTGATGATTCTTATTCCCAAAATTACGTCAGCCTCATCCTAAGTCCTTCTTGTCAAAATTCAATGATAAAAACTAATTTATATTGACAATACTTTGCAAGTCTTTCCCAAAAATCAGCATGTCATCCACATAAAGACAGATGATAACTCCTTTGTCACCATAAAACTTGCTAGACACACACATATCTCCAATATTAGGATTGTAATCATTGGATATGAGAACTTTCTAAAGCTTCTCTTGCCATTGTTTAGGAGAATCTTTCAAACCATACAAGGATTTAAGTAACTGCATAATTTGTGCTCTTGTCCTAGCATAACATAACCTTTTGGTTGTTGCATATAGTTTTTTTATCCAACTCTCCATTCAAAAAGGCTATTTTGACATCCATCAGATGTATCAGCAAGTTTCATATGCCTACAATTGTGGTCAGGACCCTTATAGTAGAGATTTTGGTAACCAGAGCATAAGTGTTGAAATAATCAATACATTCTTTTTATTGAAATCCCTTAGCCAAAATTTTGGCTTTGTACTTACCAAGTGTACCATCAGCCCTCACCTTTTTCTGCAAGACCCATTTGAACCCCAATTTCTTTGCACCTTGACGACAAATCATCTAACACCCATGTGTTGTTAACAATTATAGAATACATGTCATCATCTATGGCTTCTTTCTGATATGTTGCGCCATGTCCGTCATTACTTTAGCACATGTGATGTGGATCATCTTCGATCACATAGACTTCAAAGTCATGTCCAAAGTCATCTTTTCTTGCTCTTTTGTTTCTTTGTATTTTAGTAACATCAGTTAGTAGAAAATTTGATCTCTTTCTAGATGAAGGAATTTCTTCTTCTTCACTTTGACAAGTTTTTAGAGGAGTCCTTATAGTGGATGAATGAATTACTTCTCATTCATTTTGGCCAATATTGAAATAAAATTCTCTCAACAAAATTGACACTAAATGTATCAACAATAATGTGAGGATAAGCTCTAAAGTGTTCAAAATCTTCATCTTTATTGTGAAGAAGGAAAACATATGCATATCTTGAGTAGTCATTGACAAAGGTTATGAAATACCTTTTTCTATCTCGTGTGTGTGTGTGTGTGTGTGTGTGTGTGTGTGTGTGTGTGTGTGTGTGTGTGTGTGTGTGTGTGTGTGTGTGTGTGTGTGTCTGTTTGTCTGTCTGTCTGTTAGTTTGTCATTTTACTGATATCATTACAGATTGACTAAAGAATGGAAGATTCTCTATCAATGAGCATGAATACTTTCTTAGTGACTTTATACTTGCTAAAAACTTCACATTTACCTATATTTAGGTTCTCACAATTCAGAATTTGTTGAAGCTTCATCATTCTTTTCATTTATTGAAAATTCATATGTTCAAGTCTACCATCCATAAATTAAGAGAATCAATCATAATATAAGGAAGTTTTTGAATTTCACTAACAATATTCAATTTAAACATGCCTCTGCTAGAGTAACCCTTCCCCATAAAAGTCACATTCTTGGAAATAATGATCTTCTCAAATTCAATCATCCTTTTGAGACCATGTTTATTTAGAGCATCCCCATAATTATATTCTAGTTGATGTTTGGAACAATGTTCTTCAAAGTTAAGACCTTAACATAAGTGAATTTAAGGTCTATGTTGCTTTGGCCAACCACTTTAGCATTGAGAAATTTTCCATCATTACTTCAAAATCAATCCCCACTATTCTATAAGTCTCGAAAAAGTTGCATTTGCTAGTTACATGATAAGTCGCTCCTATGTTAATTAGAACCAACATGAACTTTGAAAATGGGACAAGTGAGTGACTTAGACTTATTATTATACTCAGAATGTTTGTCATTAGAATTTTTTTTAAATTTTTAGATATTAGTGGTATGCCCTTTCTTGCAACACACATGGATCTTTCTTCTTTCTTGGTTTGGTTTCATGAATGATTCCCATAGTTTCAAGGTTTCTTGAAAGAAATTCCTTTGGGACCATGATTCTAACTATTGAATTTCATATTCTAAGAGAAGTATCTTTTCTTTCTCTTCCACTACATAAGCGTTAGCAACAGGCTCTTCTAGAGTAGACGTAATTGCTCTTTTGTGATCCTCATTGCACAAATAATCAAGCAACTGATTATAGCTGATTTTTTTATTCTTATGTAGATGTCTCATGTGAACATCCTTCCACAAAGGAGATAGTTTTGTAATAATGACATTGACATGAAAACTATCAGGAATAGGATCATCAAATGTGTTGATTTAATTGCAAATAACCTGAGAATCATAAACTTAAGGAATAATAGGTGTTTGGTCTTCAAACTTGAATTTTAGATAGGGTCTTTGAGTCCATGGAGATGAATATCTTCAAAAGACTAGAATAAAGTAATCTTGCACAAAATAAATTTGATAAACCTTAGCTTAGAGGCACACATTGAGATACATTTCTTGAAGATAGTTGAAGCCTCCCAATAAGTTCAAGGGATATGGAAGCTCTATCTTTGGGATTTAACCATGCCAAACTCAATTTGAACCTTAACTTATTTGCATGCTTAGAATTTTTCTATAATTTATTCTCCAAGATGAATGTTGTAAAATTTGAATTATAATAGTCTCTCAAAGAAGAACTTCACAAGTTTGAAACCCTAAAAAATTGTGACGCTATAATGGGCAAACTCTTGAACTAGATATCTTCACAAGTAGAAGACCCTCTAGAGAACTAGATAATAAGTAAAGCTTCACAAGTTTAAAACCATAGCACAAAGTGATGCCAAAGATGGGTGAGCTCTATATCCAGAGATCTTCACAAGTAAAAGAACCCTAAAAGAGTAATGTTCTTTAGCAAACTCTTCAATAAATCAAAACATAGTAATGTTCTCAAGCAAAATCTAATAGAAAAATAGAAATAGAGTGATGCTCTCAAGAAAACTTTGATGAGAAGAGGATAGTAGAGAATGTCTTTAGTTGGACAAACTCTAGAAAACAAAAAACCAAGGAACTCTAAGGAAAGAGAGGAGAGAGAGGAGAAGGTGCAAGGAGGAATGGCCTCGGTGCCCCCTTTATATAACGTAGGGTACTTGAGTCCTAATACTTAGTCCTAAGGTAGGAAAAAAATAGCACCTAATCCACCTCTCTAGGAAACCCACTGACTTTCCTATTTGGAATAGTTCTAGAAAGTTATTGTGTTGGATGGGCCTAAACACCTTGGGTCATCTCTGTAGCAACTAGTTGAGAGTTCTAGACCAAACCCAATCATCAACCAAGGGGCATCTTAGCCCATGTACCGACTAGCATTCTTGGTGGAATTGGGTTGGACTACCCTTCAAATAAAAAGAGATTAGGATGCCTCACAACAATGTGAAGTACAAAGTTTGCATTAATGCACACAACTGTACTTATACATATGCACAAGTGCATGACTTGGTGCTTTGCATCAAGTTGCACAATTGCAAGAGTGTGCACACATGAAAACAATGTGCATAGAGAAGAGAGTGTTTATAAGTAGTGGTAAAAAGACAATGTAGTTCCAATTTTAATGAAACTTGGATTTCTCTCCAAAACTAGAGAGACACCAAATTCCACTAATACCCTTTAATTTCCAAGAAATCCCATGCACATGTAAATGCATGTTTTATGCATTGTTTTGTTTAAATAATTTAAATACTCTTCAAGTATTTGATGGCTCTTAGATCATGGGATGCTTCCGGTTCACTCTATTCTCCTAATTTTCTAGCTTCAAAAGCTTAAAATAAGAGAACATATGGAACTAGGACATTCCCTAGCTTTAGCAAATCCTTCAAATTCATTTTCTTAATTTTCCAACTTCGATTCATATTTTTCCATCCATCCATTTTATTATTATTATTATTATTATTATTATTATTATTATTATTATTATTATTATTATTTTTACCTCTATGTCTTTCTCCACATTTTCCCTCATAGTGTCAACCCCCCAGTTGCCCAAATTTTTATAGGCAATAATAAGTGATCACCATGAATGTTCTTAGTCAATTACAAGAGCTAGCTTGGTTGCTAAGTTTCTATCAAATTTGATTGCTTTATGTTGCACCAAAATTGTCATAATCAAGATTATGACAATTAAGTTTGAGAAAAGTGTGATCAGGAAAAGTGTATTTCTATATTTTGGTTTAGCAAAGTGTTTTCTTGCAAGTCTTCAATATATAATTGAACAAAATGATTTCTATGCACTGGTTTGATAAAGTGAAATCTTGTAGATTTACAAAATGTGGTCGAACAAAGTACATGTGTTGTCTTTGTGAAGCTTAATATAACAAAGTGCTTTTCCACATCCTTCTAAAAATGCAAAATGAATAGTGTTTTTTTTTACTTTTTGGCTTACTTGAAATATGAATTTTCCTTTTAGAGCATTATCTATTTTTTCGTTCTTTATGGTTGAGAAATGTTAGTTTTCTCCTATATTGCTTCAATGGATATTTATTTACCAAAGTTTAAACTATCATCATTGGTGATTTGTTTGGACTGTATAAAATTATTCAAAATTTGGGTGCTTGCAAGAACCCACCATTCTTTCAAAATATCCATCTTCTCCTATAAAGAAAAATAGCAACAAAACCATCAACTCTTGGTCGACTTAAAAATTAGATTGCAAAATTATGTCTTCTAAACCCAATAGATTCATTCAAAATCCATTCCTTCAATCAACTCTATAACTAACAACCAAGCCTTCTTTATCCAAAGCCAAATTACAAAGCCTTTAGGTAGCAATCACCTTGGAGGTCTATTACCAAACTAAGTGTCAAGCTAGAACCTCACCCTTCCCTAGTTATTATCTCAAATTTAGTTGATATGTTTTAAATATAATCACAAGCACACATGTCTACTACAATATAGTATGTGCAAGTACAAATTGATCCCACGAGGACTCAATTTGTGGATTTTCAAAATTTCAATTGAAATCTACATTAAATTACTTTAACCCAGCCAATGAATTAGCAACAATTAATCAAATAAATGTAAAGATTCTAAAATGGATAAAATTAACAAAATTTCTAATCCTTGAGTTCTAGAATTCCCCACAATAAAATTAAATATACTCAAAATTAAACAGTTTAGATTTTTACAATAACCATGTTAACAAAACCTCAATTAATTAAAGACACAAAATATATCATTGTTAAAATCCAAATTTTTATATTTTTTCAATCCTAGGATTTTTCTTCATTTAATATATTATTCAGACCATAATTTATCTTTTTAGGGCACAAATAATCTAAGATTTTCTATACTGAATTAACTAATCTAGCATATTTAGTTTCTAAATTATAGGAAATACCTGCTATTTACTACGAGAATAACACAAAACATATAAATTAGCTTACTAATAATAAAATTGACATTTTGGCATTTTAATTCTAAAATATACTTGAGTATGAAAATATTTAGATTTAGTGTGGGTTCATCTTAACCATAGGGAAAAAAATCTAGCTACTCATGATTTGACCTAAGACTACACTAAAAATTAATTTACGAATGTAGTCTAAACAAGAATTACAATCTAACAAAAATAACTATCAAACAACTAGTTAATTAAACAAGAAAAAAAAATTAAATCTAGTAACTAAACATAATTAAGAAACTAATGTAAAGTTCTTAAAATCAAAACATGCATCGTGGAAATAAAACAACTTACTACTAAAAATTGGAAATAAATCAAAATAACTTTCTTTAATTCATAAGTGTTACAGAATTTGATAAACAAGGGAAAAAAAAAATTCAACTCCCATATGAATCAGAGTAGATGTCCTATAAATGTCTAATTTTGCATAAAAACTACCCCAATTAGTTATCCATGTGTTATAACTTATAGGGGTAAATTAAGGTTTTGACTAAAATTTGTAACGCATACATTTTAGACCTAATGTTTCAAAAGTTTGAAATTTTGTAGGTTTAAAGGCTAATCCAAGGTAAGAATATGATTAATCATATTTTTCTAAGATTTAATTAGAGGTTTTTACTCTTTGTAGGAAGTGAGATGGTGATCCGACGGCCGAGATCGATCGAGATGAACATTGAAAATCAAGATCAAAGATTTAGTCAAAGCCAAAGAATCATTAATCCAACATAGATCAAATTTAGGAACAAGCAATGGATGCAATCAAAGGAGCTAAAGGTGTTCAAAGTGGGCTCATGAAGTAAACCATATATTTCCACCACCTTTGCATGGGAACTATTCAAGCCATCTTAGTCATATAAGCCATGAGATAAGGTGACAATCTAAGAAATTTAAGCCAAACCATTCAATCCACTCAAGCCAAGGAATTGAGCTATGAAGCCAAGTTGAGAGAGTCATTGAAGCTAACCATGAAGCCTAGCTAATGAAGCATTCCAAGTTAACCATCAAAGCCACATAAGCTAAGCTAAATGGAAGGCTAAGATTGGAGAAAAATCAAGAGGATTATCCATGAGATTCTATAGATATTTTAAAGGAAATTAAGAAAAAATTTAGTAGGATAAGTTGGCATTGGACCAATAGGAGGTGACCCTTCTACTTTTCATGTTTTTCCATTATTTTTCCACTTTTTTTGTCACTTTCCACCTCCCCACCACGAATTTCACTTTCCACTTAAGAGTCCTACCATTCTAAGACTCCACCTTCCTAAATTCTCAATCCAACCACCCAACCAATCCCCATTTTTTAGGAAATCACTTAGCCAATTAAATTTCCCCACCTCATCTCCCTTTCCTATCCTTTTCATACCATCTCTTTCCTCCCACTTTCCTCTCTCTTTCCTACCTTATCCTACCCACCATTTTCCATCTCTTGTAAAACCCTAGCTACCCACCCATCCTAGCCATCCAATTTACTTGTTTTCATCCCCACAACACCTCTAACTTAGGCCACTCTAGAAAATATAGGTGGATAAATATAAAAGTCCAACAAAAACCAAGGTTTAGGGACAATTCTCCTTTGGGATGAAGGAGACATCTCCTTCATTTGGAGGAGGACATCCTCTTCCTCCACTCTCTCCATTCACCTTTTTGCCTTAAGCTTTCTTATCTTTTGGGTGGCTGACACTTCTTCCAAGTTGGATTGCTACTTCTTCCAAGTTCCATGCCTAGGGTTGGATTTTACTTTGAAATGTTGGTTGAGTTTCCTTCATTTTTTTTTCTTTGCTTATTCTCGTTTCTTCCATTGTTGCCTTGTTTTCTTTTGATTTCATGCTTAGTTCTTGGTTTGATTTCCTTGCTTGTTATCTTTGATTTTAGCTTCATAATCCATTGGTTTAAAAGCTATAACTCTGGTAGTGACAGCCAAAAGAGTTAGCTATTAAATCCCTTGTACTTTCTTATTTTCCTTGTTGATTGTTCCATGTTTCCCTTGTTGTTTACCTTGTTGAATTGCCTTAGATTCTTGAATTTATAGGCCACTAATCTCTTGAAGTGACAACCAAGGGATCGGGACCTTTAGATCAAGTTACTCACTCCAAGACATCCTTAAGATCTTTGTGATACCATTGCTTTCATTTCATATTCTCCATAGTTTTCTCTTGCTCTATTCTAGATTCACATACCTCTTATCTTAGAATTGAATTACATGGATAGAGATTAGAGGAGTTTAGTTGGTTGATTTGTACTTTAGAATGGTGCGCACACCCCTTAGAGAATGCCCATCTTACTTGTAAATTTGACATTCAATCAATTCAATTCTTGTTTTAATGTTCATGGTACTTGCATATCCACATTCATACATCATTCACTTTAGATTAGGTGCATCTTTTAGAATAATTTATTTCAAAGAAACAAATTATGATTCCATGCACACAACCCCATGAGTCATGTGCATGGTTTTGAGGTGTGATCCTTTATATAAGTGATTGTTTTGATTAGAATTCCTTGCTATAGTTAAAGTAGTTTCATACATTTCATAATATTTTAATTCATCCCTTAGTTCATAAATCCTTTCCATGCTTCATACATGCACTTTTTCCATAGTTATTTTTATGCATAACTCTCATATTTCCATACATATTATGTTTTACTTATTTTTTTGTGATAAGTGTTTAATTTTGCATAAAAAAGACCCAATTAGTTACCCATGTGTTATAACTTATAACATTAAATTATGATTTTTGACCAAAATTTGTAACACATGCATTTTTTACCTGATGAAGCAAATTTTTTATATTTTGTAGGTCCAGAGGCTAATCCAAGGTCAGTGTATGATTAATCATATTTTTCTAGGATTTAATTATAGTTTTTAACTTTTTGTAGGAAGCTAGATGGTGATCCGACAGCCGAGATTGATCGAGATGAATATTAAAGATCAAGATCAAAAGATTGAGTCAAAGCCTAAGAATCATCAATCCAACACAAAATCAAAGGTCAAGATCATCCTTAGGACAAGCAATAGATGCAATTGAAAGAGCTAAAGGTGGCCAAAGTAGACCCATGAAGCAAACCATGCAATTCCACCACCTTTGCATGGGAGCCATTTAAGTCCCCTTAACCATATAAGCCATGAGAGAAGGTGACAAGCTAAGAAATTCAAGCCTAACCATTCAAGCCACACAAGCTAAGGGATTGAACCATGAATCCAAGCTAAGAGAGCCATCTAAGCTAGCCATGAAGCCAAACCAATAGAGTTTTCAAAGTTAGACATCTAAGCCACTAAGCTATGCTAAATAGAAGGCTAGGATTGGAGGAAATCAAGAGTATTATCCATGAGATTCTAAGGCATATTTTTTAAAAAATTAAGGAAAAATTCATTATGATAAGTTGGCATGTGGACCAATAGGAACAAGCCCTTCTAATTTTCATGTTTTTCCCACCTTTTTATCACTTTCCACCTCATCACCAAGTAGCACCACGAATTTGAATTTCCATTTTAAGAGTCCTACCATTCTAATATTCCTCCACCTTACTAAACTCCCATCCCAACCACCCAACCAATTCCCACTTCCTAGGAAATCTCATAGCCAATCATATTTTTCCACCTCATCTTACTTTCCTAAACTTTTCCTGCCCATCTCTTTCCTCCCACATCCCTCTCACTTTCTTACCTCTTCCCATTCATCTAGCTTGCTAATATCAAGGAGTTCCATGACTTTTGAAGGGGGAGACAACCCTTCCTAAAAAAGTGGCATCTCCCACCTTGCTTTTAATTAAAACTCTTATATGGTTGCCCTAGGTCTATGCATCGTTAACCCCTAGATCTCATCCTTTTTCTCTCATCTTAGGATCACCTATTAATTAAGATAAGAATTACCCAAAAGTAAATAAAGAGGGGAAGAAAAATAAATATGTAAAATAACAATTAGGAAGGGGGAGAACGCACTCTATTTGGAAGAAGACATCTCCACCCCTACCACCCTCCAAGCACTACAACTTTTTCTCCTTTGGGCAGCCCATATTCTCCACCCTTCCATGCCTCGCTCTTGAAGGTATGTCTTTTTTCTTGTTTTTTCCAGCCCTAGATCTCTTCCTTTAAGTTGTTTTCCTTGCCTTGATTTCAAGAAGATTAGGTTAGTACACTATTTTCCACTTTGCTTTCACTTTCCTTTGTTTTATCTTTCTTTGTTTTTCCCTTAAGATCTTGATACTATTTTCTTGATCCTTTATTAAGGATCCAAGTTTTTTCTTCTCTGGTAGTGACATCCAAGAGAAGAGGAAACTTGGATCATTAACCTTCCTCTTCGATTCACAACTTATTACTTCTTTAGATCCATTTTGTTAAGAGTTATCTCCCATGCATAATTCAATACATCTAGGATCTTTTCTCTTAGATTCTTTCTTGGGATCTCTTAGCATGCCAATATACTTGAGATTACAAGCATGAGACTGTGTTGAAGTGGATATTTATAGTAAATTTCATGTTCTTGAATTGAATGCAATTTCCAAAATTATGTATATGTTTTATGCATTCAACTTTTTCGATGTAATTGGTATTGTTTCAATGAAATCACTTGAAGTTCTTATTTACACTTGTTTCTAGTAGTGCAGAAATATTGAATTGAATGTTTTAATGCATATAAAGTCATGCTTTTATGTGCTGATTACTTGGAAATTGGAAACAACATAGTGCTAGGATTTCCAATAGCTTAGAAATATTACCTTGATTTATGCTAAATTCTTCACATTATTTACTACTGGTCTAAACTATTCTTTAGGAAATCAATTAAGCTTTTAAGTTGGGTGTTTATTTCTTAGAGTAGATTGCATGATAGTTAGCTAGAGGTCCATTGATTTCAGTCTATGTTTACCCCATAAATCATGCACATAAACCCATGGTTCACATGCATGGTTTCAAGGTGTTTTCCCTTATAAATATTGCTTAATTTAGATTAGATTCTCATGCTCAAATTCTAGTTCTATTCATGCATCCCATGTTATATTAGTTTTGCACCATAGTTCATGCATATTTTCATGATCATCCATGCATCTTACTACTTTGTTTCATGCATTCTTTCTAGTTTAATTCCATGCATACCACTTCTTTAGTTGTTTCCATAAGTATTATATGTTTTGATTTCTTATTTAGATCATTGTTTAGGTTTGCATGTTAGGTTAGTTGAGAAAGTTTCCTTGTTCGAAGTTCTAAATTTAGAAAGTTTCTAATTTCATGCATTTTTTTTTATTTCCATCATTAGTTTAGGTTAAAATCTCATTATCTTGGTTAGGTTAAGATAGTTTAAAGTAGGGACTGCTAGTACCGCATACATTTGATTTCTCATGGGATCAACCTCCTTGCGTGAGAATACTATAATTGATTCATGTGCTTGTGAGTTTTATTTAAAATAATCAACAAGTTTTTAGCATTGTTGCTGAGGAGTCGCAACGTTTTGTGCAGTGTTCCATACTTTGGATTATTTTCCTCTAGTCTAGGTTTAAGGTGCATTAGATTAAGATTTTTACATTTTTTGCTATGTTCCTCATGTTAACCATATTTCTTTCATTTTTGTGTGAGGAAAATTGGCAAAGGAGAGATGGCCATCCTATGGTCCACGGCTTGATCAACATAGATTAGGGTTTTTCTTGCTTTCCTAGATTAACATTTGAGTGGAAATTATAGTGAGGCCCATTTGTAATTTTAATTTATTTATTATTAAATTTTTAAATGGGTTGTAATAATACATGGCAAGTGTGGGATACGTTGACCCACATTTGATCATCATCGAATCCCTCACTATGAGCATTCCTCACTCATTTTAATTTCTAAGATAAATTGCATTTAATATAATTTTACAATTAGATGGTAGAATAAATCATATAGATTAGGATCATTAATCAATAATTGTTGCATCTTTACTTAGGATTGCTATATTAGTTGTGCACCTATTTAACAAAGGTTAGCTTGAGCTCAGCTATAACCAAAGCATAGGCTGCAAGGTTACAGTGTCTCGTCTGTTAAGGTGTCTGACCCTTTGTTAAGTAGCGTATAGGTGGGCATTAATTTTGTTTTGTTTTGCATTGCATATTTAATTGCTTTATGGTGGAATTGAATTAATGTTAGTAAGGGTCCCACATGAACCCTTACAAGATAAGGGCTAGATTTCATCACCAGCTCCTTAGCCCACCTAAGAATCAATCAACATCCTTGTATATCGTGATCCCAACCCTTGAATGTTAATTTAAAATTAAGTAGAAAGAGACTGAGGGTATCAAGCTTATAGGATCCTTTTAAAAGGACAATATATTATCACTCTAGTGGCTTTTGAGCACTATGGTTATAGTGGGTATTTAAAATCCAAGTGATTTTCCCATGCCTTCCGTTGATATTGGTTGAGGTGTAAATGCTTTTTAACATAAGGAATGTATTCCACTTTAGAGCAGAACCCAACTAGTAAGCAGTAATCAAATCTAGATAAAAGGAGGAGCTATCTAGATTTAGGTCTAAGAAGCTACTAGCTATGCAATAAGAAAAGATAATCAAGATGCTCGATTAGCAAATATTAGAATTTGGTTTTGCATCATTTAGCTTAGGACTAGTATTTAGTTTGCATCATATAGTTAAGGTTTTCATTAAAAATAAAATAAAAAATCATTCGTTGTATATAACGATTTGTTTCGTTGTATGCAAAGTGGAAAACAAAGTCCTATTAAGAAGGGGATATATTTCATAGGTTAGATACAATGATGGATATCTTAGATATTATGGAAAGTCAATTGCTTAGGATAATAGCTTCTAGGCAAGCTACTTCACAACCTCCATACCATAATGACTATACTTATTCTGAACCTCAATATCCCACTCCTTCATCGCCATCAAGCTCCACATACAATGAATACTATTAGGAGCTAGTGGATGCACCCAATGCATTCACATACCCTAGCAATTTTTGTCCTAAGACATTATAAAGACTATAATGGATGGGCTAGGCATCACAAACAAACTTGGTCTCAGAATTACCAATATCAGGAAGAACCATAATGGTCCCACCCTAATCAACACTGCCATGATTATCAAGAATATTAAGGTCAACCATCATGGGTTTAACCTACTCAGCCTTTTCTCAACACCCCAATGCCACATCAATACCAACCCTATAAGTCTTTTCCTCTATGGTATGGAGAACAATTATTAGAAGAGAATATGCATCAATTTTGTAAAAAAAATGGAACAAACCATGGCTGCCTTTAAAAAGGGGAATGAGGAAATGAGACGAGAATGGGAGGAATGAGAAGAGAAAATGAAACCAATAAGGGAATATACTAAAAGAAACATTGGAGCATTTTTAAAAAGGAATAAGGAATTCAAAAATATTAATAATAATGAAGAGTCATTTATTACTGATAATAGGATGATAATTCCTTATGATTATTCTAAGCCACAAATCCCACAACCATCCATAGAAACCTCCGACTCATATCTACTCGAGCAATGTCCTGCTCCTTGTTATGATTATGATGAAGAGACTTCCATTGATGAAGAAAATGAAGCTTTAGAACGATCCAAGCTATATCCTTTAGAATCATGTCCTACTCGTTTTTATAAATTTAATGAAGACACATCCATTGAGGAGGTGGACGAGTTGTTGGATACTGTGCCTTTAATGGATACTTCTTAATGGCAAGGTAGGGTAGATCCTCATATAGAGCCTAAAAAACTAATTGGTCCTTGCAATGTAGAAGACCTACCTGATTAGGACCTATAGGCCTTATTTGAACAATCACAAGATAGTAATATAGGTCCTCCTCACACCTTAACTGTGCCAGTAAAACAAGAAGAAGAAAAGCGAGTTGATGAACTAACCTTACATCAACTACTCTAGGGTAAACCTTAGATGATAATCAAGGGGATAAGCAAAACCATGTCCCTACCTATAGTAATATAAGAACCACCTTTTAGGGAAGGGCAGAGTCTGCTTATATCCTTATTTTAGGATAATGTGAGGGAAATGAATGAAAAAGATAAACTAAATACAATGGTCAATATTATCCCTCAATTTGATCAAGAAGATGACCATTTGTCTCTATATAGTCCAACAAAAAGGCATGGTAGTACGTGAAGTTATCATCTTACCGCCAACTCAAAATACAATGTGGAGGAATTATATTGACTATCATGAAATAATGAAAATGAGGGATCATCAATATGGTCCCACAACACTCAAAATCATGATGGCCTATTATGTCATATTGTTACCACCACTTAAAATTTCAAGATGGAGGAAATATATAGACTACCGCGAGGTTCTAAAGTAGCATGAGAAATCTTGCCATTTCATTCTTAGGACTAGGATAAAGAAAAATTAGTTTAACTGGCTAAGTCTAGGTTTATATGGTTAGAATAATTATAGGCTATGTATGGTTGAAAACGTTAAACTTATCGCTCACTAAGAGGCAACCTAGGATCTTTTAGAAAGTCTCATTATTTTGCATTACCCTTTTATCACTTAGATGTCCTATATTTCAAACATTAAGGACAATGTTTAGTTCCAATTGGGGTGTTGTAGATCTACATGAGATTTCTAACTTTTCTTGTAGTTTTGAAGAAATTTTTTTTTTTTAATTAAAAGGTCCTTTATAAAGATGAGAAGTTAGATTTTCTGAATATTCAGCTAATTTTTTTTAACTTTAGCTTATTAATAGAGTTGTATACAATTAATTCACTATTGTATCATTTTTCTAAAGTATCTTATGAAAAATTAAACTAGGAACATTAATTGCACAAAATAGCTAGATATAGTTTAAGTTGAAGAGGAAAATATAACTTAAAGATCCTAAAGAAGATTTGTGGAGACTTGTAACCTAAGCGAATTTTGAGCCCTTTTTCCTTTTCTGAGGGTTATACATAAATTCAAAGTTTTCTTCGTGGACGTTATTTCTTAGTTGGTCTCATTATTCTTTATCTTAGTTAGCTATTGTGAAATCACAAAAAACTATACCATATATCTCTTAAGTTTATAATCAATTTTTAAGTCATATGAAAGCTAGAAAATAATAGAGGCCATCCTTGCTAAACCCAGAGCCTTTAGCCTTCGCTATATTATTTTCCACTAGTTAGACCCTTGAGCCTCTAAAATATTGGCCATTTTTTTGTTAGCCAAACAACCTTTACCTATATTAAACCCCTATAATATATCCATCACCCATTTGTTTTGGGAATATGTAGAGAAAATTGAAGACAATTTTGAAAACAAGCATGAACAATACAATTCAAGAGATGAACATCAAAAAGGGTGAAAAGTAAGAAAAATTCAAAAAGGCTATATATAAAGTCAAGTGAAAAAGTTCTAATGAAAAAGAAGAATATTCACTCTTGTGAAGAAAAATGGAAAAGTTGTGAGTTTAGTTCATGGTAGTCCTTCATGCTCTAGGATTAGTTGCATACTAAGGTAGTTTCCAACGTGTCAAATTTTAGTTTTAAATAATTCTAATTTTAGAAAATTTTCATTTAGGGAAAGCTTTTAAGTTTAGTATGTTTACTTTTAATATAATTCCATCTTTCGTATCTTACACTTGTTTTTAGCTTTTCAATATTTATTTAGGTTAAAAGATCTCCTTAATTTTGACTAGGTTAGATAGTTTAAAGTAGGGACCACTAGTATTACAATTGTTCAATTCCTCATGGGATCGACCCCTTGCGTAAGAATACTACAACTTATTCTTGCTTTTGCGAGTTTAACTTTAAAATCATAACAATGTCATCCATTGCTTCGCTGTGTCACTCAACAAATATTATCTTCAATCCTTTCCAACCCATGCTACTGCCTTCTAACATCAGCCACCTGGTGTCTTATATTTTGTTGAATCTCTCAACAAGTACATTAGACCCCACCCAAAAGCCATAACCCGAGGAAAACTTACCAACAACCACCATCATGTCTTTCATGTATCACCCTTCTCTCCAAAGTGTTTTACACACCACAAAGCTTTGACACATATTGTACGCACACACATCAGCCATGCATTTCATGTATCAACCACAAGCTTCCCACAATCCAATGCCTTATCCAAGCTTAAGCAGTTGCTCTTGGGCAGCTCCTTGAATTCCCATGTGAAGCACCTCTATAAGCACTTGCCTTCTTCTTTTGATGGATGAGAGAGCTACCAGGAAAAGACAAAGTTGCAACTCTCTTTCTCCTTAGATTTCATGCATAAAGCACAAGGTTTCACACATACAACCATCCAAGAGAAGCTCCTCCCTAAGAATGTTCCACCATAGCCCAAAGATTAATGTTTTATTCAAGCAACTCTCTTGGGCTCCTCCACAACCTCCTTTTCATGCACACACCTGAGCCTCCAAAGACTTTGATGTGTTTTCTCTTCTCACCTTTGGAATCCCCTTAACATCTCCTTATATCAAGGAATGGGACGTCCCCTCATTTCCTTTTTTTCTCTAAACTTTCCCAACCCTTAAAGGAATATATTATGCCCCATATTATTTTGCTTTTCCTTCTCCTACTTTTCTTCTTACTTCCCTCTTTCTTTCACTTATTTCCTTCTTCCAAAAGATCATGCACAGGTGCCCAAGGAAACTCCTCTTTCTTTTTGTCCTTAGGGTCATGCATAACCCTAGGCTGGATGGTCTAGATCATCTTTGTTCTTTTCCTCTTTGAAAATCATGTTTTAACTCCTCTTCATTCCCTCCTTAAAAACATGTTTCTTCCTTCCAACAATCTCTCCTCAACCACCCTTTTTCTCTTCTCAATAGGCTTCTATGCTACATCCTCAGGCCACCATTATCTTATCCATAAAACCACGTTTTCTACTTTCTAATAATCATGTTGAAACTTCCTTGAAAAATGGTGGCTAGCCATTGAAATTTTCTCTACTAATAGAAATCAACTCTCTTTCTCTCACATGATTCATTCCCATTGGTCCACCTAGCATTCTCTTGATTCTCTCCAAGAAAAGACTTCTCATTGGACCCTTCTAGGATAATTGTATTTGAGAAATTGTTTCCTTAAAAATCTGATAAAGGGTGAATATACATTTCCCATTTATTCCCCTTCACTTCAATGTTTTTTCATTAAATTTCTCCTTTAGTTTCTGTAATGACCCCAATTTTTTGTAATATTAAAATCCCATGAAAAGTTCAGTTTTGAAGATAAGGGCATTTTGGTCATTTCACTATTTTCCTTGACTGAACCCAAAAACTTGGTCTTGAAAATGGTACCATTAGATGCATCTCAGAAAAAGGAATCCAACAAGACCAATATCACCAAAAACGGAGTTAAAATGAGCAAGTTATGGCCCTTTGAAGTTTAGGGGCAAAACTGTAATTTTTACAAAAAACGAATTTACCCAGCAAAAACACAGGGGCCCGTTTTGATACGGGCACCCTTCATCTTCAACCTCTAGAGGGTTCTAGAACGGCAATGATTGGAGGAGAAATCACCGCCATTCTAGAGGTTTCTCCACCGCCATTCAAAGGCGGTGAGAGCCCCCCTCCAGAACCCTCTCATAGCTCTATAAATAGAGCTCTTGGGTGCCTCTAATGGCAGCCCAAATGGTTGGAGAAAACCTGTTGTGAAGGAGTGACCTAGAGGGGAAAACAAGGAGAAAAACCTAGCAACGAGCCAGGTATGCCCAAGATCCCTCAAAACTCATCTCCACCGTAGTTCTAAGATCAATTTTCCTAGGTTTTTGCATGAAAAACCATGCAAAATGGAGCCTTGGAGACTCACCAAGGACCCAGGGACGTTCCCTAGGCCGCACTGGTTCGACAGGGTTGAACCAGGTTGTCTTGAGGATGCCCCGATTCCCCAACGAACAAGACGTTCCAGTCGGAACGTCCCACGTCATTTTTGTTTGAAAAACCAAACGGGCGCATCCAGGGACGCGCCTGCAAAAGAGACATTCGGGCGGAAAACCCGACGCGTCTGCAGACGCGCCCGCTGAGGCGAACGCTACAGACGCGCAGCGCGCTAGCGCTACGCGATTTCTTCATTCCTTAAGGAAGCTGGGGTGCACGACGCAAACGCGCAGCGTCCTAGCATTCCGTTTTTTCATTCTTAAGACGCCTATGTACGTGCAACACTAAAACGCTTATAACTTGAGATCTAGAGCTCCGATTGAGGCGCCGTAAAAGGCGTTGTGTCCGTGTCGACGATGCGGACACGTCCAAACTATAAAATTCCTGATCAAGGCCCAATAAAAGGTGGGCATGACCCTTAGAATAGGATGGTGACCCGTGGCCGCTAGACCTTTGGAAAATTGAAGATACCAAGGCCCAATTAGGACCTTAGGACACCCATAGGCATAGGGATGGACCCCTAATGCCTAAGTAATAAGATCAACCGCTCTAAAACCCATAAAAGATAGGCCAAACTAACCTTGATTCCCCAAACCATGTTCAGGAGCGTACGAGGAAAAAAGGGTTAACGCGACCTAGCCAGGTAGGTGCTCTATCACTACTAGATTCTTTTAAAAGAACTATGATTGTTTTGTAAATACATGATTTAAGCATATGACTTGTTTAGCATGCATGTGACAAATGCTTTATGCATAGACATGTTTTATATATACATTATGCATAGATATGTTTTGCAAACTATTGCATACATTGCATGATCTATGAGCATTAAGTTCTTGCAAGGATTGCATGTCCTTGAGGGCTGCCAAAAGACGCTGGAGTGCCGAGGGCCAGGCAGTTGTGAGGGATCCAAAGAGGACAGGTTTTGAAAAGAGGTTTTAGCTTATTTGATCTTATGTGATTTGGGCTAGTAAGCCCGTGGGTGCTATGCCGAGGGGTCTAGGTTGGCCACCCGACCTCTACCACTATTAGGTGGATGGGTACTACGCACAAAAAGAGGTAAGTCCCTACGTCGACTACATGTGGTACAGGGGGCTACCACTAGTGTCACGGCACTGGGTCGACATGTCATAGGCCTCATAGAGGCTATGACTGAGTGTCCTTAGGTACCCGGGGACCACATGGCGAGGAGGTCGTGGGCATAGTTGGACCCTATGGTTTATGGACTTATTTGCATTGCATATGGCATGATATGAGGTTGGTCGACCATACCATACTAGAAATCCATGAGTTGGATTCCATGAAGCATCTCATGCATATCATGATGTTATGATATATATGTATATGATACTTTCTATTTTGGATTATGTGATCCTTTAAGTCGTTAGTATTTCAGTTTAACAATGGATTTTAATATCGATGTTGCATTTGAGTATTCAGACATGCACATGTTTTGAATGAGCATATGATTTTAAAACATCTCATGCATTATAAAACTAGTAATGATAGGCTCCTACTGAGTATAGTATATACTCACCCAATCCTTAACATTTTTCAAGATAATCCCATCCACAATTAGAGGACATCCATGTTAGTGCTACAAGCAAGTGAATCAAAAAGGAAACGTTTATACATGTAAGTAAATTCTGAATCCTTTGGACATGTATTTGTATTTAATTACAGTTGGGCTATGTGCTGTGACTGGATAGACCTGGGGGAAAACACTTATGATTTCTAAGGTTTTTCAAAAACTACCTTGGTTGTTGTGAAAGCAAATGACACTCGAGGTTTTCAAAATGAGTTTAAAATTAAAGGTTTTCTGCTGCATTGTATGGTTTTAATAAAATGGTTTTCAAATAGGGATGCATCCTGCCTTAGGAAATTAGATATTGCATTTAAAAATGCATGAGAAAACCCGGGTCATCACAGTTGGTGTCAGAGCCCAGGTTTTATCCTTTCACAGCCAGTCCAGCATGTCCAAGGGTCATGGACAATAGAAAAAATCAAGAATAAGTAGTATAAAAAGGAGTAGTAGAGATGACTACTTCTATTTGAGGATTACAATATTAATGACTCAAGACATTTCACCATAAACACATAGGTGAAAAAGGAGATAGTCCTAGCAAATACTTAGATAGTGGATTGCTTGAATCCTATCAAAAATCATAGGAAATAAGGATTGTTGTGCAGTGGTGCAAAGATAAAATCTCATATAAGGATCAGATTATGATGAAAATGAATGAATGAAGATGATTATTGGACTTCTTAGTAGATAGTGTTGACCTGCATTAAAGTAATCTTATCAAAGGTATGAAAATCAAAGAACCTAGATGGCTATCTTACCATCATAAAGAATACCAAAATATGAGTACACTATCACAAGGGATATGATATGAGTATGATAAGAGAGGTAAAAGAAAGACCTTGAGAAAATTTTGATGATAATAGGGATAAGCATACAAGATGATACTAGGGGATAACGGTGACTCATATCACAAAGCTATAGCTCAATTTTGATACCTTAATTAGAGTCTTATGAAGAGTAAAGTACTATCGAATAATGACTACTTGAGTATTATGGAGCAAACCAAGTGACATATTATGAGATTAAGAGAAACATAACACGAATATAATAAGGAAATGAATTCGACCAAGTTATCAAAAGATTTTTGACGATAATATTGGGGATGATAGAAGATTGATCCTAACATGAAAAGTATAGCATGACCAAAACGTCAATACCATTATTAAGACATTGTATGAATTTTATTGAGGCTATCGGCAATTGAGGATTTCAATGATCTTAAGACAATTTAGAATCTCTGAGAAGCATTTAGTTTACCCTATATAAAGGAATAGATGAAGTATCAACAAAGCACATGAAGACATTGATCTAGGTAGACAAAAATGAGGAATTTGAAAAGAGAGAAAGAGATAGAGATGTAACTATAAGTATTCGATAAAATTTGAATAATCAAAAGAAGAAGATCATGACTCTATGAAGATACATACAATTCTATCCTATAGGAAGGAAGATCAAACAAATACAAAGGAATGATGATAGATGAGTTGGTGATCTTATTGTAAAAGAGTATAAAAGAAAGAAAGCATATGGGGTTTAAGACTTTGAGTAGAGTATCGAATTTCAGGAGATTATGTGATAAGAAATTTTCAAAGAAGAATGGCGACCAACTAGAAATTAAATTCTACAAATGGTTTGATATCAATTAGATTCTTATTAGATTCATTAGCTTATGGGGAACACCAATGGATATAATCCATAAAAAGAAAATTTTGGTGATATCTTACCTTGCCACTACATGAGTAAATAAAGTTATATTGAAAAAGGAATTAGGCCAGGACAGTGACTTGTCCATCTATCTATCTTCAGCAAGAAGGGTACCATCAAGGATCAAATGAAGGTCTTGCTATCATAAATTGAAAGACCAAATATTTTAAGACCATTATTGAGTACTGTTAACTAAATAAAGGTATCCCACCCTAATTAATCAAGTATGATAGTGTCTATGAGTTAGTAGTCGGAGTTATATACTCAGAAGGATGTCATAAGTCCTTAGACTTGAGTTTTCTTGAAAGAAGTACTTGTTAAACTAAGACATTTGAGGGTATGAGGTCAGTTGAGTAGGCCATATCATGAAGTTAATTAGGCCACAGCATGGAGGAGCTACAAGTACAATAAATACAGTAACAACTGAGATAGGAGCAAAAATAAGAAGTGATCTAAACCAATGTGAAAGGTTTTTCAAACCTTAGTGGCTACCGTGACAAGGTGAAGAAATTACTTTGGGTCTGAAAAATACTACAGACTTGGATTGAAAGAAAGGTAGATAAGTACCGATCACTCTAGAGGCCCTTGAGCTTATAACGTATCTGGGAAGAGATAAATAGGTAATCAAATAAAGTCTTTCTATGTCTAAGAAAATGTTTATGCTTATCTGAGTATTGTAAAACTTGTTAAGTAAACAACTTTAGTACAATTTGATATAATCGCTATTGAAGGAGAATTATTGCTATTATAAACTAAGTATAAGAAGGCACTTGAAAGATAAAATAAGGAGGCACTTGAAGAATAAAATTTGAGGAATTGAGAAAATCACTACTTACGAGTGTACCTCCTGACAATATAGACTGCATGAATGACAATAAAGCCTTGATAAAGGATCATAAAAATGCCAATTCTATGGAATTATTTGTAATATTTATGTGGATATTACTAGTGTATTCTTGAAATTCAAGACTGAACTTTTTCGCTTCAACCTAGGGGCTAGCTCTATCTCTAAGTCTTTTTGACTTTGACAATCAACCTCTCCATTCATGCCTATAAATAACTTTAATAGTTTGCATCCACAGCGAATCCTTTTCCTCCCCAAATTTCAGTTACCATTAGGACAATAGAGCATAATTGAAATCTTAAAAGAGTCCATCTTTATGGTTTGGCTTGCAAACTTGATCCTACCTCGTCACATGATACTTTCTCTATTCATGAATCTTTTAAGCCCCATGAGGCAACATCCTCGTCCAATTCTTCTCTAATACATGGACTTTTCCAAGAAATTTTCACTACAACCTTGTGACGAATCAAAAGAAAGCTCATCAAGAATAGGTCTAAACACCTCTTCATTTGAGAATAATTAAGCATAGAAATACACTATTGTCTTCTCAATAAGTCTTATTCAAATCCTCAACTTATTCTTCATTGATTACATGTTTAAGAATATGACTGGATCTTTGCTGAACTCATTAAGTGAAAAGCTTGGTGTTTTTGTCTCCTTCATTGATGCACCTCATTATGATCCTTTCTTACCATTTGATTTCTTCTAAAACATTCTTGACTTCATTCTTCGAGACTCTTTCAGGTCACTATCTACTCAAACAAGAACCCTTCACCTTCTTTTTTATCAAGAGATATCAACTCATATAAGACATGTTTTGTCTATTTACCCTTATTCTTATTGATCTTTAATTTTTTAAGATTTGTTACGGGTACATGCATGTCACGTGAGAGATTAGAGAATACATATTTATAGGCAGATTTTTCATCTTTAGCAGCGGAGGTTTTCTACTACTGAAAAGACACTTCATACCACAATTGCCACTGCCAATTTTTTATCTTCTAGATATCCCTTCAGATCTCGTAATTTATGGATCCTACCTCCATAGTTTATTATTTCCTAAGTGTCCTCTACCTATTCCAAAACTACCATTTCACCTTTCTCAAATTATCCTTCCACCTATTTTCTATTTTTTATTGTTTGGCAAACCTAGCTTCTGCTTTCAACACAAATGTAGTAACCATATTTTGATACTCCTTAATTTGGCGACTTTGTCCAGTTCGGCCTATTCAGGTTGTTTCCATTGTATATAGTATAGATAATTCAACTTCATTTCCACTCCTTGATCTTTCTTTTAAGATGTTTCAACATCAAATCCATTCCTTAATCTTTTTTTTTAAGACAATTCAACTTCAACGATAATTGGTGAACAACATTAAAATAGAAAGGGGCTTCTTTCGACCATAGATCAACGATATCATCATAATGAGGTTCCTTCAGCCACTAAACTTCAGACCTAAACGGTTTTGCTCCCTAGTTTGTTTCAGCAACTTCTAAAGCACATGCCAATGATCAAAATTCTAAACTAGGCAAAGCAACTGGGGGCAACAATTGGAGCCATCAACCACATATAAGAAATCTATCAGTGAGGCAAGTGATGGAGGCGCTCGGTGGCTAATATGTACGATCACTTCCAGCCTACCATAAATCATTTTCAATAAAAGAACCGAGGTGTACTATGCATCGAGTAATAGAGTGATTATGGATCCTCTAAAAAGCACCACCGAGTGGACTTGAAATCTCCAGCATTTCACCAAGACAAGGACCACATGGATTTGACAGACGAAGCTCATTCCTTAATTCCTCCGTTCTGGTCAAGATTTGGCCCATAAAGACTAGTAAACACCTAAGACTTTAAATCGAATAAGGATTTCAACAGCACAGACACAAAAGTAAGCTCCAACGCAAGCATTAATTCTAACAAATTTAAAAGAATCCCATGCTCCAGGAACGCCTCCATTAGCACTACCGCAGTTCAACGCCTCCACTCATAGGCAAAAGCATTGTACATTTCAGTCACTTTTGTATCAGATAAAGTGAAAACAGATAGCATATGTGAACTAAAAAAATCTTAACGAGAACTATTTGTTTCAGATAAATATTTCTTAAATAAGTAAAGTATAAAGGCTGATGGACTGAGCAGTGCCTCGAAATAGCATTTTGCTAAGTGTATGCAAAATGGAAAGTTTGCCGGTGGCTTGGCACATAAGTGAACCTAGATTCTTTATTTAAGAAAAGAAAAAGAAAACCCTAGAAAAGGAAACAACTAGTCACTTACTTTAGAAATAGAAAAAGGAAAAAAATTAACACATCAAATGCATAGCGAGAAAGGCCACAAACTTGCTAAAAGAATTAACTCACTAAAAGCTGAAATGTCCCACAAATGAAGGCCCAAATGTAAAACAAGAAACCTCAGATCTAACTAGTTCCCAACACCTCAAAATCTGCCTGAAGCAGAAAAAGAGAAAAGAAACCCAAAACTCACATCAATATATGTAAATACCAGCAAGTCCTTCAGAAAAGCCAAAGAGAGTTTCATGACATGTTACTCCAAAAAGCCAGCTCTAGTCAAGAATACATTCCGCACCTTGCCAAGATCTTTTCCTGTTAGCGTCCTTCCAGCCTTTCCGCATTGTACCAGTAAACAGCCACAATGGCATTCCAGGAGACCATCTCTAATGGTCATCTTTTGTAAAACAAAAGGCGTGCAGCTCAGATCTTTCCCACTAGGGCAAGTGACGAGGGAAAAGGGAAAAGATGATACATTTTCTAATCATCTCTCCCATTGAGATAGTACATATGTCAGAAAGAGGTGTTGGAATTTTATTGGTCCATAACATTTTGCTCAAAATCTACCATACGTGTACGTGATCACTCTCCATGGAAATTATCCTTGATGGAAGGATAACTGTCATTAATCATCACCTTTCAGGTCCTTGATACATATAAAAAACACAACCTGTTCTCCATCATCGTGTACTGCTACGAATTAAAAGATCTCTTAAGAAATTACTTTAAATTTACTGCTATGCTGGAGATAAGTCTCTATTTAATCTATTCTGCTTCTGCTGATTATTTCTGATTTACTGTAAACATCTATGACAAAAATGGAAAAAAGAATTCTAGTGTGGTCGATTCCATTATAATTTCATATCACATCCTAATACCTTATCCTGATCTCTGTGGAACAGAAAATGTTGAACATGAGTTATCTGGGACACAGCCCGATCTTCTCCTGTCTTCCTCTTGCTCCGGCACCGATGATCTAAAGTGTGCGGAGCAGCAGCCGTACCTCACTCCTTTATTCTCGCCGGTAGTGTCGGTCTACACATGAATGGAGAAACGCTACGGTCAAGGGTTTTCCCCTTTTCCCATTGCCGGAACCCTGTCGCGGCTTTCCTGTTTCTCTGGCATCAGTGACCTAGCATCATTACGCAAACATGGGTTGCTCGGTCAAATTGGTTTCTTTACCCCATCCGTGCAACCAAGCCAACAAACTGGTTGAGTCACCTCTCTATTTCGCTGTTTCCCATCCACAAGTGCAACCAGCAGTGATAGTCATCTGATCTGGCTTCCCGCGCTTGATCTTCACCGACAACTATCACTGTCTATTATTTTTTCGGCGTATTAGACATAGTACGCCCGACCGTCACAGTAAGATGATGCTCATTATCCCGAAATGCAGACTGGACTGGCAACATCAAGGATGGCTGGTCATCGCCGGAACCTGATCTTCCTCTCCCCACAGGCATGACGTCTCATCGGCAATGCCAAGCTAGCCATGCTCAATCCTATATCCCTCAAGCTATTGCTTACCCGACTGATTCGTCGGATTCGCTCGGTGCCAGAGAAGCCACCGCGTTTTTCTTTGATGATCGCCTGTCGGAGTTTGTGGTTAGATTTGTAAAGAATGGGAGAGGGTTTAAAGCTAGGGTTTGGGGAAGAAACAGAATTGTTGGGTTTTCTGTTCTAGAAGAAAATGTCGGGGATATATATTTTAAAAGAAGAATTTTGTGACACCTGCTACACCTCTTATAAAGTTTTCTCAAAATTTTATACGAGCAATTAGCTGAATTAGTTTAAAATTATTCATAAAATTTAAAATAATTGGCTATTAATTTAGAAATTTTTTTGAATTGGTCAATAATTAAAGTTTATTTTAAGACATTGTTAGCATCATAAATTATTTAGTTTTGTTTATAGTATGCTTATATGAAAATATCTTAATTTAATAATTTATGGATGTCATGTGGTCAATACATATATAATATTAACATCTTTAAATATAAATATACATATATTAAGAAATAATTAAAATTATTGATTACATTATAGTTTTAAATGATATCATATTCTAATTAAACATGATATAGTAATTTTACCCTACAGAAAAATTATTATATTATTATGACTAATTATGATGAAATAGTAAAATTAATTTTTATTTCTTAATTAGACTACAAATATTAAGAAATATATATAATTTACTAATTTTATTATAAATGTCAATCAATCAATTTTGTGTTAAAATCTTTGCCCATTGGTAGATTTTAATGACATGTTGATTCATATTTATTTGATTTGACTTGCATTGGTAAGCTTATCAATATATTTAATAGATTATGCTTCATAATTGTTAATAAGCATGTCTTTTTGTTGTTATTCAAACTTTGATATTATTTGATGAAAAATCTAAAGTTTCTTATTTGAGTGGTGACAACTATAAAGTCTAGAAAGAGAAAATTCTTCTTCATTTAGGGTGCATGGATTTTTATTACACTCTTCATAAGGAAGAGTCTCTTGAAATTATAGAAACTAGCACTAATGCCAAAATCACTCTATATGAATAGTGGGAGCAATCTAAGTGCTTAAGTATGATGTTCATTAAATCTCAGATTAGTACTAGCATCCGGGGTCAATACCTGAGTGTGAAAATGTCAAAGATCTTATAAAAGCCATTGATGAATAATTTCAGTCATTTAATAAAGCATTGGCTAGCACTTTAATGAATAAGTTGTCATCAATGAGACTCATTAACAATGGAGAAGTGCACAAGCACATTATGAGGATGAGGGACATAGCTACTCAGCTAAAATCATTACAGATTGAGATTTTTGAATACTTTTTAATGCGATTTATCTTGAACTTTTTCCCTTCTCAATATGGACCATTTAAAATTTCATACAACACAATAGGGAGAAATAGTCAATTAATAAACTTTTGACCATGTGTGTTTAAGAAAAAGAGATATTAATTCAAGAGATGGGTGAGAGTTCACATATGGCAATCCATAAAAAGGACAAAAGATAAGTCATCAAAAAGAAAAGTGAGAGACAAAGTTGTAGCCCATGCTGATAAGAAGGAGGCCTTGAGGTGTTGCTTTTGCAAAAAGAAGGGACACATGAGGAAAGATTGCTTTAAAAGGAAAGCTTGGGTAGAAAAGAAAGATAATCTCAATTCTTTTGTATCTTATGAATCTAATATAATTGATATTTCACATACCACATGGTGGATTGATTGTGGTTCTACAATCCATATTTTTAATACCATACAGGGTTTTCTAAATTAAGGGAGACAAATGAAAAGTGAATTAATTATCTATTCAGGAAACATGATGCATTTACTTGTCAAAGCTGTGGGGACATATAGGCTAATTTTACAAACTAACTTTATATTGGATTTAGAATGAACCTTTTATATTCCTTGCTTTTCCAAGAATTTGATTTCTGTATCTAAACTTGTGCCGCTTGAATTTTATTTTTATTTTCATAAATCTTATTTTAATTTATATAAAAATTTAGTAGCTGTCAGACATGGTACGATGGATGATGGTTTATTTAAAATTCATTTAAATAATTATATCTCCAACGAAGTAATAGCTATGAATGGTAATACTGGTACTAAGCACAACATTATATATGGGAAATCCTCTATGTTACAGCATCGGAGATTAGGACATATATCTATTGATAGAATTAAAATGTTAGTAAATGATGGAATTCTTGCGACTCTTGATTTTACATATTTTGATTTATGTATGGACTATATTAAAGGAAAGTAGACCAACAAGTCAAAAAAATGCGCCAAGAGGAGTTCTAACATATTAGAGATCATATTTACTGACATTTGTTGTCTTAGCATGAGCTTGAATGGTCAAAAATATTTCATTACCTTTATAGTCACGATTTATGTATCTCTACTTAATTCATAACAAGAGTGAGGCATTGGATGCTTTTAAAATATATAAAACAGATGTAGAGAAACAATGTAGGAAACAAATTAAAATCGTGAGATCTGATAAAGGTAGTGAATATTATGGTAGGTACACATGGACTAGACAGGTATTTGGTCCATTTGCTAAGTTTCTTCAAGAGCAAGGTATTGTAGCTCAAAACACCTTGCTTGGCTCACTAGATCAAAATGTTATAGCAAAAAGAAGAAATAGAACTTTAATGGACATGGTGAGGAGTATGCTTAGTAACTCCAATCTTCCTTTGTCATTATGAAATGAAGCTCTAAAAATAGTAGTGTATATATTAAACCGAGGTCCAACTAAGGCTGTTTCTAAAACGCCATTTGAATTATGGAAAGTTGAAAACCAAGTTGGAGACATATACGCATTTGGGGTGTCTAGCTGAAGTTAGAGTTTATATTCCATATAAAAAGAAGTTGGACTTGAGGACTATTAGTGTATATTTTATTAGATATATTGAAAAGTCTAAGAGATACAATTTTTATCATCCATCCTATAGCTGTAGAATTGTGAAATCAAGAAATGTTAAATTTCTTGAGAATGACATTTTTAGTGGGAGTTATTGACCTCAAAACTTAATTTTTGAGGAAAATCGT
This sequence comes from Warburgia ugandensis, assembly GCA_035236585.1. NCBI lineage: Eukaryota > Viridiplantae > Streptophyta > Magnoliopsida > Canellales > Canellaceae > Warburgia > Warburgia ugandensis. The sequence goes on from CP141130.1 coordinate 53,322,304, forward strand.
GTTTCTGATCCAACTCCCACATCAAGCAGTGGACTGGTTATTATTAATGACACCCATCAAAATATGATAGATATTGGACAACCAGTTGATGAAAATTCATGTCAGGCTAATAATGTTTTAGTAGATCCTATTGAGCATCAATTGCAACAAGTTGATGATCAGGAGCCTTCACAAAGAGGTTGATGATGTACCTTTGAGGAGATCTACTAGAATAAGGAAATTAGCAATCTCTACTGATTACATTGTCTACCTATAAGAATTTGACTATGATGTTGGTGCTAAAAATGACCCTGAGACGTTTTCACAAGCTATGAATAGTAGTAAATCTAAATTATGGCATAATGCGATGAAAGATGAGATAGATTCTATGATAGATAATTAAGTCTAAGATCTTGTAGAGTTGCCTAATGGAGCAAAGACTATTGGTTGTAAATGGATTTTAAAACCAAGAAGTACTCATTAGGTAACATTGAGTGATACAAGGCTAGACTTGTTGCAAAAGGATTCACACAAAAGGAAGGAATCGATTATCGAGAAACATTTTCTCCTATTTCTAAAAAGATTCTTTCCATATCATCATGTCATTGGTTGCTCATTTTAACCTAGATTCACATCAAACAGATGTGAAAACAGAATTCCTCAATGGTGATTTAGAGGAAGAGATTTATATGAAACAACCTGAGGGGTTTATCTCACGTGATGGTGATCGTTTAGTTTGCAAGCTTAAAAAGTCTATATATGGACTAAAACAAGCCCCCTGTCAGTGGTATTTAAAGTTTCATGATGTTATCTCTTCATTTGGTTTCATAAAGAACATTATGGATGAATGTATATTATAAGGTTAGCATGAGCAAGATCATTTTTCTAGTCTTGTATGTAGATTGCATTTTACTTGCAACTAATTATATGTGATTGCTATATGAGATGAAACAATTTCTCTCTTAACACTTTGGTATGAAGGATATAAGTGAGGCATCTTATGTCATTGGCATTAAGATTGATAGATGTAATAACCCCAATTTTTGTAAATTGATTGAGAAAATCAATTTAGTCTGAATTTTTAGAAATTTTGGGCTAGAATATTAGGCTATTGGAAATTCTCTTTTTATAGAGATTAAAACATGATTTAAAACTTAGAAATTATGAATGTACTAAAAAAACCAATCAAAATGACACAATATGTTCAATTCCGAGTTAAAATAAAAAATCCCTAATTTTCTCCATTTTTGTAAATAAAAGGGTAAAATAGTAATTTTACTCATAGTGAGACTTAAGGCATAAAAATTTGAATGTACTCTGAAAACTGATCAAAATGGGGACCATCATCATGAATCAAACTACTGCTAGCTACTAGTGGAGAAGGAGGTGGTAGTGGGAATCTAATGATAATTTAATAATAAAAAGAAATGAAAGATAATTATGACATGTAATGATGGAAATTTCAAAAATCCCTATAAATAGGCCATAAAATTTCTCAAAAATTTTCTTAATTTCTTCACAAGGTCCCCTACAATGCCCTGAAATCCCAGCTCTAAACTCCCCCTCCATCTTCCCCATTTCTCTCTTCTTTCTCTCTTTCTCTGTGGGCGTGTCCCTAGATGCACCCAGGCAAATGACCCCGTGTCTGCATCAGGAGCGTTTAGGGATGCATCATCCCCAATGAACTAGGGTTTCTGCCTAGGAAACCCTAATTCAATTAGCCATGGAATTCTAGCCCACAAATCCAGATCTCCACCATTGGATCTGTTCAGGCTAAGGAAATCTACAAAAGCCCTAAGGTCCTATGATGGTCTACCTCTTGGATCGCCGAAAAACTCAGAATGAAGAACAACCTCCGACAAGGTCACTGTCTCTGGCATATTTTTCACATTTTTTTGGCATATCCCACTATTAAATTCAAATCTTGGACTATTGAATATGTTAAGCACATGGGGATATATGTTTCCCCCATATATTCTAGTCTTCTTTAGCAACTATGATGTAGAATTTCTTTGCTGTATGTATTTTTGGCATCTAGGGTTTTATTTCGATGAAATTCCTTCACCAGATCGGCACAGGTAGGCCACCCACTTCATTCCCCTTACATTCCAGCACCTCCCTTAGGTTCTCCAACCTCCAGGTGATTTCCCCACGCATTGATTTGTTGGGAAGAACATATACTGCAACAGGGTTGAGATCCCCATCTTAGACGGCTTAGATGAAACTTCTAAGCTATTGGATGATTTCCTAGGGCCCAGAAACCTCATGAGACGTAATCTTAGCCCTTGATGTTGAGACATGGAGGGTGATCCGTTGCAGGGTGATCCAATGGTTCAGATTTAGACTGTCTCACTCATAGCCGGTCACCTCTCTCAAACCACCTATAATAGGCGGTCACAGGCACGGGCTGCTTCCATTTTTGTCATTTTCTATTGGAATAATCTCAATCGTCCATCTATTAAACTGAAATCTTGTTTCTTCAATTAAGAGCTCATTTTAGCTTTGATTTTAAATCTGAAAACACTGATGCATTCCTTATGTTATGTAGAATATATTGGAATCATGAGATCTATGTTTCTAATTGTATTTATGTGAGATAATTGCTAAAATACATTATAACCATCTTAGATCATGCCTAAGATGATCTTAAAATGAAAATATAATCCGATGGATGGATCCCATAAAAACAAGATTTTAAGCATCAAAACTTTCTATTAATAAAAAATACTCTTACTTACACCCTTGATCAAGTATATCCAGGATGATCAGAATTGAAAATCTAAATCCACTAAGGATCTAATGATGATAAAACAGCATGAGGATGATTGGATTGGATTGGATTGATATGAAATAAATCAAGGTTTAGGCCCTTAAATGAGAAAATGATCATGGAAAATCTCAATGGATCTCCTTGATCAGATGGATCAAGAATGATCAGGCCTTGGACCTATAAATTGAATAATCTAAGGTTAGGATCATGTTATTATGATGTTGGATCAAACAGAAACATAAAGGATTAAGGGTTGCATTCTTAATAGAATATCAACCCTAGATCTAGAAGATGGACAAATCGGATAGTTTGATCATAAAGACAACTTGATCACATGCTTAATTAATTTTCTTTTATAGTAAATTTGATTTAATTATGATCCATATCTATTTTTCAATTTTAGTGTAATTATCTTTAATTTCCTAGAATAAGATGTTGTAATATTATTAGTTAATTTCTTTTAATAGTAAATTTAAATTCAAGTCAATACTTTCAATTTTAGCATGGTTGTCTTTAAATTCCTTAGAATTATTGGAGTAATTTCTTTTAATCATAGAATTATGGAAAATACCTTAAAGGAGGTAATTGATAACATATAGATGGACTTCACTAAATACATATACATCACAAAGTATAATCATAGTAAGGGCTACAGTTAGTAGGACAATATAAGGGGTGAATTTTCTATTTCCTTGGCCCAACTTAGGAGCATAATAAACCTCCATGAATGACATAGTAATGTTCATGGAATTAATTAAAATCAAGTAGAAATAAACTTAGGGTTATGAGCTCATAGGACCTTATAAAAGGATGAGCTAAGGCTATCCCATTTCATGTTATTCATCATGGTTAATGGGGTTTCTAATGAGCCTCATTATCCCTCCACCTTTTGTTGACGTTTGTGTGGTCTAAACACCTCCTTACATGAGGATTGAATTAACCACACTAGGAATGGCACGTATTTGGTAAACCTTAGCCAATGGAAAATAAGAGGAGTAGTTTAGATTTAGAGATGAATAAATTATCCTCAACCCAATAAAATAGTAATTGGTTGAGAAATAATAATAAGAGCATAAAAGGTTAGCAAATTATCTAACCCTAATAATAATCAAAATTGTAAGTAAGATAAAGAAGATCAAACAAGATCCAAGAGAGATCTTGAAGGATCACAAACAAAGAGAAAAGAAATATAATGTAGAGTATAGTATTGTTCTATGATTTTACTTATAGTGTAGATTGTAAACTTAGGAGGTTTGATACCTTGATCATATATGATTTTAAAAAAATTAAGGCATCGCTCATAGGATAACCAAAATACATGTAAAAAGAATACATGTATAAAGGAATAATTGTATACGTATGGTTTGACAGATGTATGAATCAAGACCATGATGGACAATATGGAGTGAATACCACTTCAAATGTATGAATTAAGACCATGATGGACAATATGGAGTGAAGACCATGATGAATCAAGACCATGATGGACAAAAGGTTAGCAAATTATCTAACCCTAATAATAATCAAAATTGTAAGTAAGATAAAGAAGATCAAACAAGATCCAAGAGAGATCTTGAAGGATCACGAACAAAGAGAAAAGAAATATAATGTAGACTATAATATTGTTTTATGATTTTACTTATAGTGTAGATTGTAAACTTAGAAGGTTTAACACCTTGATCATATATGATTCAAGAAAAATTAGGGCATCTCTCATAGGATAACCCAAATACATGTAGAAAGAATACGTGTATAAAGGAATAACTGTATACATATGGTTTGACAGATGTATGAATTAAGACCATGATGAACAATATGGAGTGAATATCACTTTGAGGTAGGTGGATGTATAAGAATATATTAAAGATTCATGTGTGTATATATACATGATCTTCTGTTTAGAATTATAGACCTTTATGACATAAGTATACTTGGTACATTGGAACAATAATGATATAATCAAATGATCCAACCAAGTGATCCCAGCCCATGATGCATCCAACTGATCCAATCAAACGATGAGAAATTAGTGAGATGTGTGGACTAAGGAAACCTTAAGAATAGGGCATAGAAAATATTCCAGCCTTAGTTAAATAGATACATCGTCTGATATGTACAATGTATTTTATATACAAGCATGGTGGCTTGTGATTTTGTTTTATACAGGCATAGGCCTGGGGATGTTATGCTAGGGAAGTTATGAGGGTTTGGCCACTGGCTTCCTGAAATGTATGATATGATGAATACCATGCCCAAAGAGAGGCTAAAGGTCGGGTGGGGTAATCATGGGAAGGCCACCACTGTGACAGCCATAGTCCTCGCCCATACGAACATGGATTTTGTTATTTTCATAGTTAGTATTAGCGGATTATTATGCAATTATCTGGGCATGCTGTACGAATTTAGACTACGGCATAATAGTCCTAGAGTATTTTGCATTATGATGCACATATGATAGGCATAGTGAAATGTCATGGCATGATGAGATGCCAAGTATGATGAAATATACTAGTTCTTAGAGAGAAAATCTCCATATGAGATTTGGCTGAATATTGATCTCCTAAGTGGGAGTATAGCTAGGGGAAGGAACAAATTTTGAGTATTTTCACTATTTTAATGGGTTTACCCTATATTACATAAATGATGTATATACTTTATGATGAGATGATCCATGAGTGGATAAACATTATCGAATGATGATTGAGGTATGTATTCTTATTTAGTAAGGTAGTATATTTTTTTATCCCCTACCAAGTATAGCTTATTGAGATATTGTAAAGGTTTGAATGTTTACAATATCCTAGATATAGGGAAGGCGACTTAAGGACGTAAAGCTTGAAGACTCAGAAGCTGCAAAACTAATCAGGGTAATTCCCTTGAAGATTGTGTAATCAAGCTGTGTACTTTGTAATTTGGATTGTATTTGGACAATGGATTGTAATTGTAATACAATGGTTGCGTAAAAGTGAACTACTGGATGATTCTTGGTATTCAATAAAATTTTATTTTATACAAAATGTCTATGTGTATTATGTACATTAAGGTGAGACTTGGGTTTTGTTACAAACGAATTTAAACGAAAAGAATTTTTGCTGCATTGTTTGTGAAAAAATATATATTTACCACTAAGGGTGCCCTGCCTTTGAAAAATGTATTACAAAATGTGTTACAAAAATCTGAGTCGTCACAATAGAGACATGTCTCAAGGTATCTTGGGCTTATTTCAAGAAGCCTACATCAACAAGGTTCTTAAGAGATTTCAGATGTAAGATTGTTCACCAAATATAGCACCTATTGTTAAGGGCAATAGATTTAGTTTGAATCAATGTCCTAAAAATAAACTTGAAAGGGAACAGATTAAAAACATTCCTTATGCTTCAGCTGTTGAAAAATGTATGCTCAAGTTTGCGCTATACAATACACTACATTTATGATTAGAATGTTATGCAGATATCAAAGTAACCTAGGTTTGGACGACTATAGAGCTGCAAAAAAGGTCAAGAGATATCTTCAAGGGACTAAGTATTTCATACTTATATATAGACAGACTGATGACTTGGAGGTTATTGGATACTCAAATTCAAACTTTGCTAGTTGTGTTGATTCTAGTAAATCAACATCTGGATATATCTTCTTATTTACTGGAGGAGCTATATCTTGGAGAAGTGCAAAACAATCTTTGATTGCTACTTCTGCAATGGAAGCTGAGTTTGTTTCTTGCTTTAAGATGACAAAACAGGGTATTTGGTCAAAGAGTTTTATCTCTAGGCTTCAAGTTGTTGATTCCATCTCTAGGCTGTTGAAGATATACTATGACAATTCAGCTACTGTGTTCTTTGCTAAGAATAATAAGAGTGGAAGTCAAAGTAAACACATTGACATTAAGTTCTTAGCAATTAGAGAGCATGTTAAAAGGAATGAAGTGCTCATTGAGCACATTCATACTGAGTTGATGATTATAGATCCTTTGACGAAAGCCATGCCACCAAAGTTGTTTAAGGATCGTGTAAAGTAAATGGGACTTTATTCTTATTTGTCAATTTTTGTTTGAACGATAATGCTATATTTATAGCATATATTAGTAATGAAACTCTAAATTCTTACATTGGCTTTATTTTTATTTATATATATTTATAATTGGATGACAAATATTTATGTTTGGACCTAGAATAAGCATTTGAGGCTTATTTATAAAGATAAAAATGACACTCAAAAGGCTTTTCAAAGAAGATAATTGCATTGTAATACATGAAAGGTAATACTTGTTTATAAAGAAATTACTGCCATGATTCATGTAATTCTTTTCTTTGTTTGAGCATAAAGAAATTTTTTACTAGTATGTTAAAATTTATGACTTTATAAAGTTACAAATGTTTGGACCAAGTGGGAGAATGTTGGAACTTTAGTGGTCCATAATATTTTGTTCAAAATCTAACGAATCTGTATGTGCTAACTACCCATGGCAGTTATCCTTGATGGTAGTATAACTGCCATTAACCATCACTTTTAAGGGTCCCTGATTCATGTAGAAAACACACTCTATTATCTATCATCGTGTACTGCTACGAATCATAAGATCTCTTAAGGAATTGCTTTAAATTTACTGCTATGGCTAGAGGTAAATCTCTATTTAATCTGCTTTACATCCACTGATTATTTCTGATTTACTGTAAACATCTGTGATTTTGGTTTACAAGAGGCTCATCTACCTTGCCTTTTCTCTTCCATTCTAAGAACTTCCCTTCTTCAGAGGCTTCTTCTGTTGGAGTTTGAGCTTCCTTACGGTTTCTGTTGCACATATGTGAGTGGACTCTCAATCTCTAGTTTGGGACAGGGTTAGCTCTTAGAGAGAGATGAGGGTTTAGGTTCCAGATTACTGGGCAAAATGATAACGATTTTCTTTCTACTAGTCTTCTTTTTTCAGTTTATTTTGAAAGTTTTAAATATTGACAACCAGTCTGTGGGCGTTGGGCTCCATCTTACTGCTCAGTCGTCGGGATATCATTTCTCTTCTCGATTATCACGAAAGGATAATCTCGACAGTATGGCTAAATGTACGCAAATAATTTTTTGTCACTAGTATGAATGATGGTAAAGTGTAAGTGGTTGCCGATTAGAACGAGAATTCAATTTCCTGCTAATTACTTAAAGAGGAATTTTGCAGCAAGATCTCTCAAAGGAATGCTGTCGGGGCCAAGAAAGACATGATGGGCTCCACATGTGCCATGTTTGAATCTGTTAGTCTGACGGCCGGCCCAATTCCATGCCGCTGTTGCTGGTTTCGTGTCGAGAGATGATATTAGATTATTAATTTACGGATGCTTGTTTAAGGTTCAGCCAACAAAATGCGAACATTCATTTTTAAATTTTTTTTTGGATCATATGTCTTGCAGCCGGGATAATAAAACCATGAAGATTGCTCCAAGTTTAACGGTATGGATTAACAATAGCTTTTCTTATGTAGACCCAAAAATTGAGGTTTTTCTTAGATCATAACTTTACCCTTGTTACTTTTTTTTATGAGATTTAGGCGGCAGAAATTCATAGCTGTCAATTCCGTTCCAGCGGTTGTTTAAGGTTTCCGTTCACCCCAATTTCGGAGGAATTTTTCGGAAAAAATAATAAATTCTAAAAAAGTTTAAAAATAGAGCCAAATGAAAATGAATAGTTAAGCTCACCCTCTTCTCGGCCAAAGAAAAAGTCTTTTCGCTTAACGGAGGTGAACAAATACAATGAGAAATTGAAGAGACCAAATTATGTAACAAGAATTGCTTGGATTATTTTGCACGATAACTAATCGCACGAGGTTTATAGTGCATCTTGATAAAATGAGGAGTGCCATTACCAATTGACCTCCCGTGACTCTACACAGTACAATTGACCTAATTTTAAAACAGTTAAACGGGTGTGTCTCTGGGAATAAAAGCGGAGACGTTCTAAGGCCTTGAAAGATAAGATAAAATAACTCCTCTCCGCGAAACTGAAACGGAAGTAGGCGCGGGCTTCCGGCTGATTGTGGACAAGACACTAGTGGCGTCAAAGGCAGCGAAAGGTGTTCTACAGGCCGGCTTGCCAGGAAACCTTCGTTGTAGGCCGCTTGAACCAGTGGCGATGGAGGTAGCGAGAGGTGTTCTACAGGCTGGTTTGCCGGAAAATCCTAGTTACACGCCGCTAAAACCAGTGGGTTTTGGCATAAAACCATGTATCTTAATGATCTAAACGAATACTTCTAGCCCCTACTGGATTATGGTGGGCCCCATCTTTTGATAATCAAAACTGTTCATCTGATTTCTTATTGTAAATAACTAATAATCTAAAACAGTGTTGATTAACTGAATTTAAAAACAAAAAAGTTCATTTTAATTCAGAAAAACATGGACAGCTATAAAGACAGTTTAAAGAAGGCTTCAAAATGAACTAGTTAAATGTACCTTTGGTCCATATTAGAATGGTCCAATCTCGATGACGTTTAACACTTAAGATATCTGAAATTAGAAAAATTAGATAAACGGTTTCGATTATCCAAAGGTGAGAGCCCGCACAATAAAGTTGTGCAGCACATAAGTGTGTGTAAGTGTGTGTGATGTGCACACCATGCAAGTATTCCTCAACGATCTAATCTCGTGAAAACTTCTTTTACAACAGATTTTTGTTTTTCCTCATTACTATTTTTTGGTCGAAATTATTGATCCGGACCAAAATGAGCAGAATGATATGAAATTGCCAGATAAATCTGAAAAATGGTGGAATTTTTAGCAGTAAGGAATAGACAAATTTTTTGTTCCATTTTCCATCTCAAAATGGAATGAAATTGATAATTATGGGCAGAATCACCAATGCATAGTCGAACCATAATCACCTAGGTGAGAGACTCCAATTGCATTACTATCCTAGGAGGCTTTGGTGCAAGTTTAAGGTAGTCATTATTTACATCCAAGTGTTGAGATTTAATAAATCATTCACAAAATTTAGGTTTAAAGTTCAATTAAGAATTGGCTCAAAGTTAAATTAAAATAAGAGATAATTTTGAACTATTCTTAGACTGTTTAGAAGTCAAAGAAAAATGAAAAGAAGAAGTGCCCTTGCTTGCTTGAGGAGCATGTAAAAATCAATGAATGCCACTGGGACTTTTTCTTGGAACCTTTTTTTTTTTTTTTTTTAAGTTCATTTTACTTAGAACAAGTTGAAGGAATACACAAGTCTCAAGATAAAATGTTATTTAACACTCATTCATTTGTACTTCATGCTTGAGTAAACAAGTGCCTTGCTTGGTAATCGTCTTCAAGTTCAAGTGGGAGATGAATAAGTTCTTTCAAACAAAAAAGCATCCAATTTAAGCTTGTATTTGGATACTACCTTCTTTGGGTTTCTTAGAAATAAACTAAAACTTGCATTTGGGTATGTCACAAAGATAGTTTGTATTATTGTTGTTGTTGGGAAAGAGCAAAGTTTAGTATTCTTAACTATCATTTTGTTATATTTTGCTCTCTATTTTATTTTTGCAGATTAGTCCCTTAACTTTTGGAAAATCTTTCATCACAAATCATTTCATCCAACAACCATCTACCGGGGGTAACAAATGCCTAAAGTAGGCCCCACAACATATATTATAATTGGAATAACTAAAGTGAAAAAACAATATTGTATGGATTAAAGTAATGTTCACAGATAGTTCTGTATCTCGTTGAAGGAGATGACCGAAATGAATTACATTGATCATTTTTTGGAAATAGTCTAAACCATTTCTCATGGAATCAACAAATATAAGTGTTTTATAGATTCAATCAACTAGAACCTAGATCTAGAAATTGTTTTCCAAAAAAGTAAAGAAAAAGCTTAAAATCAAAGTTTTCAAGGTTGACGACTATGAAATCAAACAACCTTTTTTCAACAAAGTCTCAAATGTATTCCTTTCTGAAAATCTTCCACATTTTAAGGGTTTGTAGATCGGGACCTCTAGATTCTACATCTGAAAACACATCTTCTAAAACTTCAAGGAAAAGGGCAGCATGTGGATATTTTAAATCTCACCTGTGAAAAGCACCATTCATTCTCTCTGACAATATTTGAATCCATTTTTTTATTGGAAATAATCCAAACTTTAAGGGTTCGTAAATCTTGGTTTTAAGATTCCATATTTGAAAGCTAATTTTTAAAACTTCAGCAAAAAGAGATTATATGGGGTTTTAATTTTGCAAGCGAAAAGCTCTGTTCATCTTCTCTAGCTAGATACAAAACTATTTGCGAATAACACTTTAGTCCCTAAACTATTATTTTTTTTTCACTTTGGTCCCCAGATAAAATATTGTAAAAATTTATTCTAAAACATCATAATATACGTTGTGAGCCCACTTTAGATTACCATGAATATAGGATGGAAGGACTTATGGTAAAGGAATTTTAATAGTTGAGGGAGTAATATGAAAAATAAAAATTTAGGAACTAAGTGTAATAAAATATAATTAAGGGTAGTAATATGTAGGTTTTTCTTATTATTACTTTATATTAAAAGAAGTTAAAGGCATGTAAAAGCATGTATGGAAAAGTCAAAAGTAGTACCTTCTTATAAAAACTATCCGACCTTTTCTTCTCAATCTGCCATTTTGTCTTCCTCGTGTATCTTTCAGAAGAAACAACCCTGTGAGGCTTTCACCTGCAACTTTAATCTAAGCCGTTCTCCAGAGAGTCCGGTTGTTTTTCAACCTCTCCCTCTCTCTCTCTCTTGCTGCGAAAACTTTACCATCACCAGATTTTGGATTTTCTTAGTTGTCGGCAATACAGCTCTGAACTCTTAAAGCATGTTCACAAACTTGCCTTGCTGGTATTATCAAATTTAGTAGAAACTATAGTTTCTAGTTCACCTTTTCCTTTTATAACATCCGCTATTATCAAACATACAAGAAATTTACACAAGAACTGAGTCGCACATAATTTACCCGTCTGGGCCGTACCATGCACAACGCGTCACGCTTTAAGTACATCCGACAAAGATCTGCCTGCCCGTATACATGATTGATACTAGCGGATGAGAATTGGTAGTACCTTTGACGGCATTCAGTGGCGATCCTGATTGTTGTCCATGTTCAGTCTGTTGGCAGTGTCATTGCCTAGACAGAGTTCCGTGCTGTTAGAAATCTGCTGATGGGAGTTGCCCTGTTCAAGTTTCCCCTTGTTTCGTGAATTTTGCCAGGCTTGCACGTCCTTCGTTACATGCCTTCCTAGACAGAGTTCCGTGCTGTTAGAAATCTGCTGATGGGAGTTGCCCTGTTCAAGTTTCCCCTTGTTTCGTGAATTTTGCCAGGCTTGCACGTCCTTCGTTACATGCCTTCCTAGACAGAGTTCCGTGCTGTTAGAAATCTGCTGATGGGAGTTGCCCTGTTCAAGTTTCCCCTTGTTTCGTGAATTTTGCCAGGCTTGCACGTCCTTCGTTACATGCCTTCAAAGTTTGGAATGGGAATGAAGCAAGTGTTCACAAAATTCGAAAGAAAACAAAAATCAAGAAAAAACAGCATGAGTAGGATGCCAGATCTGCAGCCCATTTAGGGATTCCGTTTTATGATAAAGACACGCCTACGGTAGAAATAGGAAAATAAGAAATCATGTGTTGCCAAAAAAACATTATCTTTATATTATCTCTGTCCAACACTTAAACCATAAGCCAAATAAACTGGTTCCAAACACAGCCTAGGAGTCCGACTATTAAGAAAGGTGCTTCTCCAATCAAGGAAGCCACTTTCTGGGCCTACATAAAAAATCAGTGTAGATTTATACTGTCATACTTGCGTGCCTTCATTAGCTAAACCGCAGTCAAGCGAATATTCCATTAACACGCTATAGTTCACACAAAACTAACGGTTTACATTTTCCCACCAAATCCCTAAACATACCTATTCAATGAAGGGTCTAAGAATATTCAATCAGAATAAGATCAATGTCTATGGGTTGGGTTCATGGTCTAAGAATATTCAATCAGAATAAGATCAATGTTCATGGGTTGGGTTCATGGTCTAAGAATATTCAATCAGAATAAGATCAATGTCTATGGGTTAGGTTCATTATTTTTTGTCAGATTAATGAATTGAATCTTGCCTAAAGGACAAATGTGGGTACAAAGACATGTATACTCTTCCTCTTTCGAATTTTCTTTTTCTAAAAACATTGTGACATTATAGATTCACAATGTTAGAGGAATGATAGGATAGTCTGCCACACTAAAGCAACTTACTGGAGTGCACCACACTTATGCATGATGGGCCCAACACTGGTTGATGAAACTCGCTAATTTGATTTCTAGCTCTGGATCTCTTGTATTCCAAACAAGTTGATTAGATGGTTATACCATCTGAAGCTATGGGTCTAATTTGTTGATTGTGGACTATTCATTAGACAATGTTTTTAACACCATGATCAGAAGCATATTTTTATTTTTCAGATTCCAGGCTCATCTAGTCCTTGCTGCTTTGAAGCTGTAGTCATCCAACGTTGGAGAAATCAGGTGGATAAGTCTGATCAACCAAAGGTAGGGCCATCATCTAAAGGTTCATCCAACCCTCACTATTGTATCATGCCTCTGGACCTTACTGAGCGATTCAGCAGAACATATATCAAACAGATCGACGTCTACTAAATGATTTGTTTCTATAGCATCGATTATCATGCCGTCTCACCTACCACAGGACAGGCTAGATCCCTCCAAAACATGAAGCAGCAAAAAATAGATGGTCCAGATTCTCCGACCATACATATATGTGGGTTCACGTCCAAATCCCTAAAACAACAAAGCTCCTTGAAACAAGATAGAGAACAGAAAAAATCTAAGCTAATGTGTCCTTAAAAATCTAAGCTAATGTGGGTAACTTTCTCTTGAGGCAGCAATCAAACAAAGACGGCCTTACCTAATCGCAAAAATATTTCCTTCTAGATGGTAAAAGTTGTTGTCATGTGACCTTGATGTCATGGGTTTAAGGCGTAGAATCAGCTTCTTGCAAAATGCAAGGTAAGGCTGCCTACTATAGGCCCCTGTGGTCCGCCCCTTCCCTAGACCCTGCATAGGCGGGAGCTTCATGCATGGAGGCTGCTTTTTTTTATTGCACCCTCGTCCAGCTCATAAATAACACCTCAAATATTAAATACTCTAAACAAGGAATTCAATAATCCGTTCCAAAAAGGTGAAAAAAAAGCAGGCACGCTCTGTTCTTTACGTAAGATCTTTGGACCCCTTTTCTGATAATTGTGAATGTTTTGGCATCAGACAATGTTTATCTGTTGTCCATGCATGTCGCAGGGTGTTTCCTAGTGAGGCCTGTGATGATCTTGGAGGAGAATTCTGTGAGCCTGAGTATCAGGAGGGCCTCTATCAAGAGAAAGCCTTGTCTAAATAAATCTGACTCTCCTTTTTGAGTTAGATGTAGACGATCGATACTGAAATCAATGTTTGAAATGGGGAGCTATAGATCATAGATTTCTCAAGTATGAAATATGTACATAACTCAATAAGCCTAGAAATCAAGTTTGATTTCACTCAAAGTCTCTCCCTACTTTTATTGATTTTTTTGGTCAAGATTTGGTATGCAAGATCAAGACTGCTCAACAGTTCATTAATAAATAATCAACAATTACAAAACACAGATTGTTTTTTTGATCCACTGCACTCAAGCTTGATAAGAAGTTACGTGAATGAGCAACAGAGGTCGGGAGGAGTTTTCTGTAGCATTTTTTGGTCTCCAATTTAGAGAGACTTTCCGATCCTCAAGCTTGATAAGAAGAGCTGAATATGACTGAAGAACGAAGCCGCTGACCATGAGATATGGATATTATTTCGTGTAAGATTTTAGCTTAGGGAAATTGTTTTTAACCAAATAGTCTTTCAGCTTTTCATGGCCCTGCTTTGCTCACGTTGTCTTGCCAAATCAAATTGTGCTGTTGCACCATAAACAATTTTCAAGCTAACCATACAAGCAGTGTCTTGTTTCCTTGATTTATCTTTCGTTTATTCATGATGTGGTCGAAGCAAGTCTTCATCATCTGGTTCTCACCTTCGAGACTCAATCATGCACTTTATGAGGATTTCTTGGGTCTAATTTTTCGTGTTTAATCTTAGACTCCTTTCGTTCTTCATCGTGAACAATTTATGTTAGTTCAGGATCCTGAACTAGATACATTGGCTTTCTTCTTCTCTTTTGTTCTATTTAATCTTCCTTCATTTAAAGGTTTATTTATTCTTGATGAGCTTTTCTCTGCTTATTTTGATGTTATCCTATGGAACTCTTTCCTTGCCTAATCTTGTTCTTTGTTACAATTTCTTAAACTAAATTATTAATTTTGGTAACTTGCTATTTTATCCTTCCAATCTTCTTCTACACTTCAATGAACTGTTCTGTGCTAAGATATTCATAGTAATGCTTTGAATTGGAAGAGTGACAGATGATCTCCTCTCTGGTTGATTCCCTATAATTATAGACCATATTAATAAGCATGCTTGAAGGGGAGCCTTGGCACAACAGTAGCATTGTTGTCATGTGACTTTGAGGTCACGGATTCAAGGTGTGGAAACAGCTTCTTGCAAAATGCAAGATAAGGTTGCATAATATTGACCCTTGTGGTCCGCCCCCTCTCTGGACCCCGCATATGTGAGAGCTTGATGCACTAGGGCTGCCCTTTATTAATAAACACGCTTAGCTGGAAAGATCCTTATTTGGATCAAAGCACTGATTATCACACATCAAGACCTATCTAGGGTAGCTCAGCCTTCTTATAAGGTGGCTGGCTTACCTCTGAACCAACCATCTCTTGGACTTGGATCAACCAGTACGACCTTTTTACACCAGTATGTTCCCTGCGTAAGTTCAAACTTAAAACCCATTTTCCTTTTCTGAAACTTGAAGCCCGTAAGTGCTCTGATTGCCAAAAGAGAATGCTCATATAACCCATTCCCATCTTTAGTCTCTCTCCCGAATCCATCTATTGCAAGTCAAATTCACCACTATCAGGTGTATCTGGTGAGCAGAGGAAAACACTCTTGTCAAGTTAAAGAGTTCTATTATTAGGCAAAAAATTTACCTGCCTACCTTTTACTGGAATCCGGTATCCAAATTCAAGTCATCAAAATGATGGGCTGCTCCAGAGAATCCTAAATTTGAGAAGAATAATCCAAATCAACAGGTTACCAGAAAATACATTAAAGGAGCTAGTTGAAGATTAGTGGGAGATTATAAATGTAGCATGCCAATTAAATCAGCTTGCTCAGTGAAATTTGTGCTGGGAAACGTAAGCCTTTTGTCCGACAAAGTGAGGCCATATGGTAACTAATGAAAAAGAAGAATTCAGTAGGAAGAATATTTGGTCAATCTATTCAAGACTTTTGGTTTCCTGCAGGAGATTGCGTTGTCCTAATAAGCTAAGAGAAAAGTTCTCTTGAAGCTAAGCTTAATAATCGAGACAAAATGCATAAATGGAGCTGCGAAGTTGATTCAAGATCAGAAAGAATGTCATATCTTGGTCCAGTAAAAGGAGTGGTGACAGAGATGTGGTAGAACAGTTTTCTTCCGTTGTCATGTTGAGCAGCTCCAAGATTTTCACTAAGGAATGGTGACAGAGATGTGATAGAACAGTTTTCTTCCGTTGTCATGTTGCGCAGCTCCAAGATTTTCACTATTTTCAAGTATTTTCTTCATCTAGGAACGTCAAACCATTCCTCATCTATAATCAAAAGAGTGCAGACAACGCTTTACTCATTTTTATTGGACAATGTGGCTGATATACCACTGTGTATAGGTTGTTTGAACAAAGCATGGTATAGTGAAGGTAAAGGAAATCCCCGCTTCAGTGGTTAGAACTAAAGTTTGCTTGAAATGCTATCAAATCATGCAAAGAAATTAAAGTCATACAAAGAATCTAATAGCATTTAATCAGTCCTGTTTAATATCCAGCAGAGGTACTGAGAGTGTCCCAATCCCTTTGAGACATAACTACTGTAGTAATGGAATCAGCATCCAATAAGTATAAAGCCAACACAGGAAAAGCTTCAATAGCTTGACAGAGGAGCTTCCTGAAAATTACATTCAATCTCTTCATGCATCATGGCTAGTAATAGGACATGAGAAGCATATTTTCAAAGTCTCGAATAGGCACAGTGAAGGAAACCTTCTGTAGTTTATGAAAGTTTTGACAGCAAAGTCTTCCCAGGTACTTAACATTCAGTCGATAGATGAAATTCTTTCAAACAGAAGAATGAATAAGGAAGAATACCAATCAGATATGTTGCTTTACACTTTGTAGTTCAAAATTCTTTAAATCAGAATCTTGTCCGCCCATTAGCTGAGAAAGATGCTGTGAGATGGTAATTGAAATTTTTATCTTAATGTGGAACGGCAACCTTTTAACCGAGAAAGGAGCACTAAATGAATTGTATAGGGGCTACTGCATCAGCACCTGAGTGTTTTTATGTGGCTTTGGGAAAAAGAGCAACAAATTGAAGAGGATCCGACGGTTGGGAACCTTACAACTTCAATGTCCTTGATCGAAAGATAATGATTTCAGGTGGAAGTGTTCTTTAATCATTGGCCTCCTAATCCAATAAGAAGGTACGAGCTATGAGCGGAGTTAGGAAGAATCAAGTATGAACTTGGATGGCGAGTGTTAATTTATATGCTATGAATTCAATTTTTAAAATAATGGACAAGCAAAGAGGTCTTAGTGAGAGGAGAAATAGAGAATAACAGAACAAGAAAACAAATGAAGATGTACCAATATTAGAAGAGATGATTAGCATGACAAATCCAGACTCACTAGTACTATGTTTCTACAAGAGCAGGTCTATGTTTCTATAAGAGACACTGGTTGCAGGATTTGAGTTAAAGAAGCTAATCAAATTTTCTCAGCAAAGTCCTCTCCCTTCATCCCGTAGATGTGGAATATTGAGCTGGACAAGTTAGGGCCGGTATGATATTCTAGTTTTGAATTACACAACCTAATCTTTCTGATAGATGACAATTTCTTGAAAATGTTTTAGGACTGGCAAGAGGTCTATTCGATGTGGAGCACAGCGGAAGCATCCAACCACATCTTACTGCACCATATCTTAGCTTTTTAGATGGTGAATAGCTCGAAAATGGTTTGGAATCTCATGGGAAATTCCAAAATCAAAAGGTGCTTTCCTTCATAGGTGCCATGTGCATCTTGAGAAAAGATGTAAATACTTGTGGAATGTTTTCCGTTGTGGTTCCTTGGTCTTTATGGGGAGAAAATAGCTAATGAATATATGATATAAGTTTTCAACTTTGATGCAGATCAAACGAGAGAAAACATTCAGTCTATATAAGTTGGGCATGATTCTGGAAATAAACTTTGGAATTTCAACTAAGGATTCATATAGAAAATGGTGGAAAGTTGTTAATTGCTGCATCGACAAGGAAGGACTTCATTGATTCTTCCAAGCCGCAATGCTCAGACATGGTCATGAGGAATTCTTTTTGAGGTTTTCTCTAGTCTAATTAAAATTGCAGAATGGAATGAAGTGAAAACTAGAGAATTTCTGGAGAACCTGCACATCTTTGGTCAAATATTCTCACTGTAACCTTTTGGTCGCAGGGGAAACAAAGGACAGTTGCTTGGATTCATGGAGACTACTGAAGGGGCTTTCTAAATGAGATCTTGGATATCTGAAAGATCACAGAGTTCATTTAGTCATCCCTTCAGGAAGCCATGATCTTGCAGACAGGAAAAGAAGAATCCAGCCTACACGTTGCTTTATCTGTTTTTGTTTCTTCATGTCAAAGTTGGTAATCTATACGAGAGAAAAGGACAGAGAAGTATTCTCATATTTCTTATCACTGTACCTTTCAATAACTCAATTCAGTTTGAAGCTGTTTATCAAAGGTGGCAAAAAGAACTAGTACTGGACCCCAGCCAAAGTTTAGTAAATTCATAGTAAGAATTAGGGAGACGAATTGTATCAAGAATGCCAAATTTCTTGGGTTAACAGTTCCCTAGGTCTGTCACAGTTTGCAAGGGTGCTCCATGGAACCAGAGATCTGATCCTTGGAGGCTAGGACTGGCAATGATGCAGTGGACTCCGATGCCGATGGGTGGTTTTCCTAGAGAATCAATGCATATGGAGCAGTCTTTGGGCCATGTAATTTATTCCATTTTCTCAATAGAACTTTTAGCATTGGAAAACAACTATATCAAGAGAAGCATGTCGAGACCCTCTCGTTTCAGTACTATTTCCTTAATCACAAGCAAGAAAATTCCATCTTTGAATGATTAGTTCTTTAAAAGGCACTCAGGTGTTTGCCAAAGGCATAGTACAGCCCAAAATGTACCAGAATGGGGCATACCGAGCATTTACTCCTGTACAGGATTGCAAGCCTCACATTGATATACATCTGACTGTGAGACATGTGAAGGACGCAGAAACCTTGTACTTGTAATTTGGTTTTTACCATACTATGATTTCTTCAAACACATAAAAAAAAAAAGAAGAACAAGAATAAAATAAGTAGGGATTGCATATTGCTACTTTATGAACCAAAACCCCACTACATGAGATAAATAAAGAATCCAGCATCTTAGGTGTGCAACATCTTAGCATTATTTTTCACGAAAACACTACAACTACACATCAAATCAAAACCCATCAATTCTAGGTGATTTGACTCATCATGATATTGTTATTTGGAAGGCAAGTTCTGAAAGAGTTTGAGTGTCTTCAAGCGTGTCATTATAAGGAAGAAAGGAGCAAACATGCATAAGAAGCTGCTAAGCAACTAAAACGGATAAAATTATAGGTCTTAGAATGAGTAGTTATTCAATCTTCTGTTTCTATTCTTAATTGCATTAATAAAAGCTTAATTGGATGTTTGGTTTCCATGGATTCTTTATGAATTAGTCAGAAAACATTATTAAGACGGTCATTATAAAAGTTCTCACACATGATAACTTTATTAAGACAATGACCCAATACAACAACCAAGGAGATGCTGTTTCCTCTAATCCACTTGGAGTCCCTCGCAGCCTTCATACATGCTAAAGAGTTTCTAAGATTTCATATGAATAAGCTTACTAATGAGTACTAAGCTATCAATAAATTAGAGAGTACTTCCAATGTGAAAATTATGTTAGACTCTGTCATTGCTACCTTTGTTGCCCATGAATAGATTGCACTGATGTTGGAAGCATTACCATTATAGGTTGCATGAAATGAATACACAACTTCTAACTATTTTGTGCAGCAAGTGCTGGTTAATTCAAGGAAGCCAATAATGATGTTGCAGATTCCTTTGTTTTCTGGATTGCATAGTAGCGAAAGCTACTACTTCCTGGAGACAAACAGTTTCGATGAAGCTTCCTGCTCTTTCAATAACATAATAGCACAGAGAATGACTCCTAATTTCTAAAACTGGAAACTCCCAATAATTTGTTATTTTTGAGTTTCCTTCTCAATCCAGCATATTTATTTTTGGAGGCATGTGCTAATGAGGAGGCATCATTACTGAGTAACTTGGTATGCTCATAGGTAGCTCTTTGTACTAGTTGCACTAAAAATCACTGTAACTCAACATCTGCCAATTTGTACTGCCTATCAATCAAGTCTCTCAAGGTAATATCATTTGGCACCAGTTCATTTGTTACCATGGTTTGCAGAAGTTCTTGAGCTTGATTCACATTGCCTGCTCCACATAAACTGTTAATTAGAGAACCACATGTAGCTAAATCTGCTCTGATTCCTTGCTCCACCATTTCATTAAATAACATTAATGCTTTAGGGAAGTCATCCTTCTTGCAAAGGGCATCTATAAGTGCACCATATGCATTACTGTTCACATACATACCTTCCACCAAGATCTCATTCCGCAAATTACAGGCCTCCACCAAGTTCCCTGCTCTACAGTGAGCATTGATCATCACACTGTAAGTGACATCATCTGGCTTAATGTCCTTTGACACCATCTCTTCATATAAAGAAAGAGCCTCAGCCATGTTTCCTTTTTTGCTGTGCCCATCAATAAGTGATGTATAAGTAACAGCATTTGGCATCAGACCCCTTTCCTGCATCACTAGGAACACCCTGTTTGCCTCCTCCAGTTTTCCTGCCTTGATGAGCCCATCAATCATGGTTGTGTAGGTGACATGATTGGGCATTATCCCCTTATCTATCATATCCTCCAGCAATTGGCTGGCTTCATGTAACTTATCAAACTTGCAGAACCCATCAATTAAAGTGTTGAAAGAAAGTATAGTTGCAAAGCCTTTCTGAACCATTTCCTGAAACAAGTCAACAGCCTTCTCCAAATTTCCTTCCTTGCAGCATCCATTGACAAGAGAATTATAAACAAAACTATCAGGTAAGGCCCCTCTCAATGGCATGTCATCAAATAACTTGAATGCCTCTGTTAAATTTCCTGATTTGCAGTAACCGCTGATCATTATGGCACAAGTCGCACCATTTGGTTGCAGGCCTTTCTCTAGGATGACTTCAAACATTTCATTAGCCTTGTCGACGTCACCTGATTTCCACAGGCCGTCAATTAGCGAATTATAAGTAAAAACATTTGGCTCTATATTTTTAGTGCACATTTCTCCATGAAGTTGAAAAGCTTTCTCTATCTCACCCTGCTTACAGAACCCAGAGATAAGAGCAGTGTAAGTGAATACATCAGGAATTAAGCCCTTCCCTTGAAGTTCTGAGAACATGACCATTGCATCCTGCATCTTCCCGGCCTTTGAGAGACCATGAATGAGAACACTGTAACTTCGCACATCAGGAAGCACACCTCTTCCATGCATAGAATGAAACGTAGAGGAGGCTTCTGCTATATTACCGGCTTTGCAGTGTCCATCAATGAGGGTTGTAAAAATAACATCATTTGGTGCTAAACCACGAGCTAGCATCTCTTTGAAATATCCATCTGCTTTGTGCATTTCACCGGCCTTACTATGTTCATGGATGAAAGCTCCATATGTAAATGCATTAGGAAACAGACCTCTATCCTGCATTTCCACCAAGTATTGCCTGGCTTCATTCATTCTTGCTGCTTTACATAGCCCAATTATGAGAGAATTGTAGCAAAATACATCAGGAACGACACCTTTCTCAATCATTCTCTGTAAAACTTTACAGGCCTCTTCAACTCTACCTTTTCTGCAGTAACCCGTAATAAGAGTTGTATAGATGACACCATTTGGCTGCAGACCATCTGCGATCATTTCATCCAGAACTGCATTTGCCCGCTGCAAATTTCTAGAATGGCACAGCCCATTAATCAGTACACTATAAGTTACTAATGTAGGCACTATATTTCTCCTTTTCATTTCACCGAGTAGGTCATATGCACAATTGAAATTCTCATATTTACAATGACCCTCAATTACCAAATTATAAGTATATGCCTCCAGTTTCAAACCCATTTCAACCATTTCATTCATCAGCTCATGAGCCTTCCCCATCTTTCCAGCCTTACAAACACCACGAATCAGGATATTATAGGTGACTGTATTTGGTTTATTTCCACAAGCTACCATTTCATCCCTCACCCTGAAAGCCTCTTCTACACTGCCTTCTCTCATAAGCCCATCAATCAAAGTAGTATAAGTTATGCAATTAGGTTTCGTACCCATCTCAGACATCTCTTTCAATACTGATTCCGCTTCTTTCAACTGCCGTTCTTTGCACAAACCATTTACGAGCGTATTGTATGTCACAGCATTCGGACTGCAACCCTTTTGCCCCATCTCATCGAATATCCTTTTTGCCTCTTTGGCATTCCCAACCTTGCAGAAGGCACTGATCAAACTAGTGTATGTATAAACATCAGGCACCACTTTCGCGGATAACATTCCATCGTAAACTTTCCAAAACAGATCCATTCTGTCAGCCTTTAACAGATCGCTCAAGAGCGAATTACAACAGCGCAAACTTGGTAAAATTCCACTATTTTTCAACCCCAACATTGAGTCAGAAGCTTCTTCCAACATACCCATTTTCTTATAAGTATCAACCAATATATCAAAAACTACAGGACTAGACCCATTGAAACCTCTATAACAATTGATAATCGAATCCAAAACTGCACTAACAGTAACAGAATGCTTATGAGTACTTATCATTCGTTCTAGAATACCATTTGCAGCGCCAAACATGCTAGAATTACACAGATTTATGGCTAGAATTGAGAAAGAATTTAAGGTTTGAGGAAGACCCGTTTGATTTCCTGACCAGTAGAAGAAATTTAAGAGGCGCTTGGTGTCTAGTACGTGGTTTTGATGAAGAACAGTGCTGATTATTTCTGGATTTAGCTTGTCGGGTATGTCTGAGGATTCCATGAGAAGCTGCCAGTTCTTTTGTTTGAGAAGGTTGCTGATCTTTTGGGCGAAATCGACGTCGTTTTGGAGGGATTCTTTGATGGATTGTAAGCTGGAGAACTCCATGGAATTGACGTAAGTTGGGAGCATGATTTTGGAGCCGTTTTTACCTGTAACAAGTGCCTTTTTGCGTGAGAATCTCCTCATTGTTCCTCGGGGAAATTAGCAAAATGATCAGTTCGGGGATTATCCTTCACCTATGCTGCCAAAAGACGGGAGCTTTGAGGACAGTCACTCTCTAACGATCAGTTGGGTGATTCTCTCTCATTGGAAGCCAGAAAACGGGAGCTTCGACGCTCTCTCTGTCTCTCTCTAACCCTTAGAACCGGCGACTATAGGTGGAAAGAAAACCGAGGAGCAGGCCCACATTTTTTAAATACTTTTCAAAGATCCAAACCGTTCATCTGAGTTGGTCAGAAGTAGAAGGGTAACTTATGTGTAGCACCGATGATCCGATCATTGTGGATACGGACCAAAACGGATTGGAGATGTTAAACCCGCTCGGATAATGGATCCATATCCAATCTGGGTGCTAATAACGAATTTGAGGATCCATTTTGTTGGCACATCTCCTGTGATATTTATGATAATATCTTCTATGATATTTGAGATATGTGTCATATATTCTGTGATATCTGGGATATGTGGCATTTGTTCTGTGATATCTCAGGTGATGTCTGTTGATGTTTTCTGCAATTGCACGGTTTCATGGGGTTACACTTTCACCTATGCTAAACCTGTGCGACACTT
Organism: Warburgia ugandensis; assembly: GCA_035236585.1. Taxonomy (NCBI): domain Eukaryota; kingdom Viridiplantae; phylum Streptophyta; class Magnoliopsida; order Canellales; family Canellaceae; genus Warburgia; species Warburgia ugandensis. Next base: position 53,346,164 of record CP141130.1, read on the forward strand.
GTGCACAACTCCCTTTGCTGGCACAAGTCAGCTTTCAACCCCAAACTCTCACTTGCTAGGGCTACACTTACTCACCCTTAGAAGCAATGAGAGGAACTCAGGAAGGAAACTCTCTTACTCTATTGAGTTTAACCAAAGCTGAGATTGTCTGAGCTGATTATAAGTGAGGAGCTTACACCTATTTATACTTGTTCTCCTCCATCCACCTCCTCAATGGATGGTCCGGATTATTACAAATGTCTACAATCCAACGGTTTAGGACTAATCTAGAACTTACTCTAGAAAACTCTACATAATTCTCTAACCTTCTACCTCTCTAAATATTTACAAAGAGACTTCTAGAAACCGGGCCTTCTAGATTCAGGCCAAGTTCCATGGACCTTCCTTGGCTGGCTTAAGTCCCTAAGGTTAGGTCCATGTCTCAAGTGAGCCTTCCTTAGAGGCTGTAAGCCCTGATCACGGGCCTTGCAGTGCAAGTCCGTGACAGACTTCCCCACCTGATAACATCGATGCCCTTGTCGATGCATCCTTCCTTGTGTTGCACCCTTTGCACTTGGGCAAGTCTCATGTTGCCTTGGCCTTCTCATGAGATGATGCCCTGTTATGTCCCTCCTTTTGCACCTTGCCCTTCGGCCCCTCTTGTGCACATTTGGGACATCTTTTGGTTCCTTCATGTTGTGTGCGTCCTTGCACACTTAAGTATCTTTGAAGTTGTCACCCCTCTAGTGCTCCTCTTTTACTGCTCTCCATTGTTGTGCCTCCTGCACCTGGACGTAGGAGCTACCTTCTCCTGTGGTCCTATCACTTCTTGGCTTGGTCTTGTCCCTCTTGGAGCTTCCGCGTTGAGACACACCCTTGTCATCAACTGGTCTCTCCTTGGACCCTCCAGACCTCAGCACCCTTATGGCACCTAGATGTGGCATGTCTAGTTGTGCCGATTCCACACTCATTGTGGATCCCTCTATCAGCTGCAGGGCAGATAGCAACGTCCCTTGCCCCCTTCCATTCTTCAACACTAGGACCACACAAGGGTTCTTCTCATCAAAGAAGCTCAACACTCTAAGATGTGGCATGGGGACTGCCCTTGCCATGGTGAGGAAATCCATCCCCAAGATAACCTCATAATCCTCCAAAGGTATTATAGTCAAAGTGATGGTGCCTTGCCACTCCCACACCTTGACTGGCACATCTCTAGCAACTCTTAGCATGGACCTTGCTTCGGAGTTGACTGCCTTGATCAAGCTCTCAACCTTCTTCATCTTAAGGCCTAATTTCTTAGCCTCCCCTTCCGAGATGAAGTTATGAGTAGTTCCCGTATCCACTATAGCTCATATGCCTTTGCCATTGAGGCACACGTCCACATACATTAGACTTTTCCATCCATTGGTAGGTTTGGTCCCTGAGGCCTGCCCCGTCATAGCATTGAGGAGTCTAAGGGCCCCCATCTTAGCCTCCTCTTCACCCTCATCCACTACCTTATGGTTCTCCCTTTCAACCACCAAGGCATTAAGGGTCTTCTTCTTTGGGCATTCCATTGCCCTGTGATCTCCATCACATATGAAGCAACGAATTCGTCGAGGAATGAACTTGCCTTTGCCCTTCGGGTCATGTCAGCCTCCCTTACCTTCTTCCTTATGACCCTTATGTATGTCCTCCTCATTGTTGCCTCCATTAGCCTTGGCCTTTTCCTCCTTTCTAATGCCTTCGACTCTCTTGTCAAACTCCACTAGCTTCTCAGTAGTTGAGAGTGCAGTGGCCAAGTCTTGTACTCCCCTCCTTTGTAACTCTTGTTCTGCCCAGGGTTGCAACCAGTCCATGACGAAGAACAACTTGTCCTTCTCATTCATATCCGAAATGTTCATGAGCAATGCCGTGAATTGATTGGCATACTCCTGAATAGATCCTATATGCTTTAGATGCTTCAAACTCTTCCTAGCCAAGTATTCCACATTCTCCGGGAAGAATTGGGCCTTGATCTCTCTCTTAAAGTCTTCCCACAGGGCTACAGTGCAACGACCCTCAGCTACGTTGCCATGCTTCGTCTCCACCATAGCATCTCATCGTCACAAAGGTACATTGAAGCCACATCCACCTTCATGGCTTCCTTAGAAATCTTGGCAGCTTTGAAGTATTGTTCCATTTGCCACAGAAAATTCTCTAAGTCCTTAGCATTACGGGTCCCCTTATAGCTTGTGGGTTGAAGGATCTTGACCTTTGGAGCAGACTCCTTTGGTCCAAGCCCTCCACAACTAGCCACAGCCTTCTCCAATAGGGCCAAATGAATCTTAACATCATCTAGCTTGGCCACTTCCTCATGCAGGCCGACTACCTCTCCCTCCATTGTCTCAAGACGATATGACATGTTCTCCACCTTTTTCATGATCTTAGAATCCATAACCTTAACCACATCAAAGGAGCATCGCATCTCGTCGTGAAGACCATGTAACGCCTCTACATAGGCGCTAGACTTGTTCAAGCAATCAGCAAGAGCTTGCTCGAACATACTGAACCTTTCCTCTAACATAGCGAGGTGAGCATCCAAAGCCAAATCCCTTGATGGCTCTCCGGACTTCTCCCTCCTAGACTTCTTCTGAATCTCTATTGGCATGGTGGTCTCCGTAGACTCAATTGCCATGATGTTGCTACGAGCTTTCCCCAGGACTCACTAAGCAACTCCCACGTCCACCTACTTTGATACCAACTCTTGGTACCAACCTGCTCTGATACCAATTATCACGGGGTTGCACTTTCACCTATGCTAAACCTGTGCGGTACTTGTGCACAACTCCCTTTCCTGGCACAAGTCAGCCTTCAACCTCAAACTCTCACTTGCTAGGGCTACACTCACTCACCCTTAGAAGTAATGAGAGGAACTCAGGAAGGAAATTCTCTTACTCTATTGAGTTCAACCAAAGCTGAGATTGCCTGAGCTGATTACAAGTGAGGAGCTTACACCTATTTATACTTGTTCTCCCCCATTTATCTCCTCAATGGATGGTTCGGATTATTACAAATGCCTACAATCCAACGGTTTAGGACTAATCTAGAACTTACTCTAGAAAACTCTACACAATTCTCTAACCTTCTACCTCTCTACATATTTACAAAGAGACTTCCAAAAACCGGGCCTTCTAGATTCAGGCCAAGTTCCATGGACCTTCCTTGGCTGGCCTAAGTCCCTAAGGTCAGGTCCACGTCTGAAGTGAGCCTTCCTTAGAGGTTGTAAGCCCTGGTCACGGGCGTTGCAGTACAAGTCAGTGACAACGAGCTATTATAGTATAGCTATGCAAATATAGGTCGATCCCACAGGGACTCGCTTTAAAATTTTAGAGTTTTTAATAAAATTTAATTATTTAAAATTCAATTCAACTGACAAAAATTAACAGAAAAATTCAAACTTCATCTTTATTTTACTAATGAAATTTTACAAGTCTAATTCCTAGAAGAACAGAAAAAGAAACTATAAAACCTTAATTAAAACTAAAACTAGACAAAATTAAGAAAAATCTAATTTCTTAGCTTAATTACTGTTCTATTTCCTCATTTTTGGCATGAAAAACCTTGATCAGACTTCATCAATATGTTCAAAATTTCCTGGATTAATGATCTGATGGATGAATTTGTCAGATTCATTAAATTGTTAGAGATCTAATCAAATTAAGAAATTTAATGATTAATGGCTTAGATCTGTTTTCAGAATACAAATTGAAGATCAAGAATAATAATTAAACTAGAATCTATCCTAAGAACATGCTATAAAATTTAATTGAGATTTTGAAGTAAAATAGACAAGAAATGAAAGATTATCCGTGGTTAAACCAAAACCGTTAATTGAGTTAAATAGTAACAGAATAGCACAAAATGTGGATTACTAGAATGGAAATAACATAAAACACGAATAAGAATAGTTCAGGACATTAAATGTAATTTAAAATAATTTGTGAAGGGCAATTTTGGAAATTTGTCCAAAAGTTCCTTAAAACTCCCTTAAAACAGAAATAGCTTGAGAAGATGGTCGGAGATCATGCAAATGCCTGGTGCAGTTGGAGCATGGGCACTCAAGCTAGGATACCCGTGTGGTTTTTTGCTGGGAAGATACCACCAATAAAACAAAAATAGACTAGAAATGAAAGATTATCCGTGGTTAAACCAGAACCATTAATTGAGTTAAATAGTAACAGAATAGCACAAAATGTGGATTACCATAATGGAAATGACATAAAACATGGATAAGAACAGTACAGGACATTAAATGTAATTTAAAATAATCCATGAAGGGCAATTTTGGAATTTTGCCCGAAAGTTCCTTAAAACTCCCATAAAATAGAAATAGCTGGAGAAGACGGCTGGAGATTGTGTAGACGCTTGGTGCAGTGGGAGCAGGGGCACTCAAGCTAGGCTACCCGTGCGGTTTTTTGCTGGGAAGATACCACCAGTTTGAATCTGGAATAGAAGTCGGAGTGGAGACGACGCCTGGTTTGTGTCGTGAGCAAGCTTGGTAGAGAGGAGATCTAGGCATTGTCTGGCCAAGACGTCCTAGACTGGTTGGTGGAGCGTGTCCTAGCCAGTGCTCTGGTGCTGAAGAGGGAGCTCCTGGCCAGTGGAGAGATGGGGAGAAAAGGACAACTGGAAGTAGAGGATGAAGGGAAGAGAAAAAGAGCAAGGTGTTGGGTGCGATGATGGCTTAAATGCATAGAAGCTTGGAGGTTCGTTGCAGCCTGTGATGAGGGAGCTCTTGGTTTGGCTGTGCGACCGATGGGGAGGTGGAGATCGGGAATAGGAGAAAGTGGAGGATCTCGGTACGTGAGAGGAGAGTAGCGGTGGAGAGGTGAAGATGGAAAAAAAAATGACGCCTTTGGTCTGGGCGCCTGGGTTGTGAACGTGAAAGAGAGAGGAAACACGAAAAAAAACTCGTGCGGTGATGGATGAGGACTGGGTTGTGTGGTGGATGGAGGAAAACGATGGAAATGTTGGTTGATAGGAAGAGGGAAGGTCTGGGTTATGATGCTAGGGTGGAGAGAAGAAGAGAGCAGTGATGAGGGAGACTTAGGAAAGGTTGGGGCAATGGAGATAGAGGTGGTCTGGGCAGAGGGAAAAAGTGTAGGCTGGGGTGAACGGTGAAGCCATGGAGATGGAAGAAGGCTGGAATATGGTAAAAATAGAGGGAAAAAACAAAAGACAATAAAAGGCAGACAAGATGAAAAGAGAAACTAGTAAGCAAGGAAAACAAATCAAAACTCCCCCTTCCCTACAGGTTCCCTATTTATAACCTTTTTCCTTTCCTACTCTTCCTCTAACTCTTTCCTTGAAGTGGTAGATACATATTACGAAACTCTTCTTCCCATCTAGGACCCTTTTTCCATTTAGGACTCCTCTTCCTTTTAGGACTCTTGCCTTATTGATCTTCACTTAATTTGCACCGTTGAACATAGGTCTGAGCCATCCGACCCTTCTTTAGTTGATCTGCAAAATAAAAGTCTAAATTAAAATCATTTGAACCACACACTACTCATCTAATAAGCTCTAATGATCATCTGACTGTTGATTTTGAAAAATTAAGTTTGGATGGTCAATTTGAGCTAAATTTAAAATTAAGCTAAATTTTATAATTTCGAATGGTTAAATGATCCAATTGAATGCTAAACTAGGGGTCTTTTAGCCAAAATTAAATACTTAACAATATCTCTGGTAATATTTTTGATGATATCTGATATGTCATAAGAAATATATGCCTCAGATATCGTAGTTAAATAAGCTGCATTTATGAGATATGCCATGATATCAAGTAGCACCATGCTATTCATCAATGGTCTAGGCCATTGATCTGAAGCCATTCATCTATGCCAAGATATTCCCAAGCCCCAGGGGTTTTATAATAAAAGTACATGAGGAGCCCAGTTTCTTCAATGATCTGGGCCATTCATCTTAACCGTTTTGCCACTGATAAAAATAATTCCTTCCGTTGCCTTTTCTGAAATGTTATTGCTATTGGCGGGGTACAACTCAAGAGTAGCCTTTCCACATTATTGAAAGGGTGGGCCCCTTCAATAAAAGTTTGAGTGCTGCTAAGACTCCACGCTCAATTTCACGTCCCAATTTTCTTTCATTTGGAACAATTTTTTCATATCCAAGCTATTTATGAAGGCATTAGATAGGTTAGATATCAAATTTCATGCTTAGCCTATGATGCTTAGTAACAAATTAAGACCCATCCATTTATTAATTTTTTTTTCAGAGACCAAAATTAAAGGGGTTGAGAACAACCAAATGCATTGATATTTTGTGGGTTATGGATTATGGTAAACATGATTAATGGCTTTGATATAAAAGGGTAGCCCCTTGCACAAAGCTATTGCATATGTAGGGTATAGAAGAGAAACTATAAAGGCCTATACCAAGCAAACTGCACAAACTTGTGACCTCCAAGTTACGCGGCAACAACTCAACCATTGTGGTAAGGCTCCCCTTGTTGATGAAAGGCTTACATCAATAAGAAAAATTTCAGATGCCTCATCCACTAACCTACAAAGGCAAGTCTCAAACAGGTTGACATTCTTTTTGTTTTCCATCTTCCTTATGTGTTAATTTGTAAAAATTTAAAAATAAATTGCCCTTTTGAAGGAAAAGTAGCAAGAAAGTACGAGTAGACAGTGCTAAAATTTTCTCTGCAATGAGAATGATGAAACTGGATATATTGTGGTAATGGCCGTAGTCTTAGTTTCCTAGCTTGCTTTTTGACTTGAATGAGTTACAAATGTCTCTACAGAGATTCCTTAAATTAGAAAGTAGTAAAACTCAGAGAGAGAGAGAGAGAGAGAGAGAGAGAGAGAGAGAGAGAGAGAGAGAGAGAGAGAGAGAGAACAAAAGATTATCCTAAGAACAACGTCAAACAACATAGTCAAAAGACACTTAGTAGAAAATGTATCTCATATTTTATTGCAATTGACGGCGACAAACTTAATTGAAAATAAATAGAAGCACCTCAGTTTTTCCTACAGAAGGGGGAAACAAAATAATCAAAGGGATGCTACACTCATTGATTGAAGCAACTACTACAAAATTCTATAATGACCTGTCAATATAATTACAATGCTTGAGCCTCCCAACATGAAACTTTGCAAAACATAAGTAAGAATTGTAAGTACACAAATTTAACCAACCCAGCCCCTTATTGTAACCATGTTTTATGTTTTGATTTGTTCACACATACTCTATAATAAATTAGTTTGAATTGCTACTGCTAGGCTCTCTTAATAATCCATGCCATCGTTCATGGGTAGAGCTTCCTTCTCATCCTTTGGAAACTCAACAAGAATAGCCTCAGTTGTAGTCATCAATTAGGAAACACTGCAAGAAAATGAAATGGTAGATGGTAGAATTAAGGTATGTTGCTACTTCTCAAGATCAGTTTTTTTTAAATTCTAGGTGCTTGCATGAGTGCTTGAATCACCTTTTTCAGTGTTTGTGTACATATATTACACACTTTATCCAATATTTGAGTAGAGAAAAATATGACATCTTTAGTTTCAACTTGTAGGAGGTGTTTTAGCATAGATACAAGAACACATGAACTGAGACATCATCAAAGGATAGTGATGCTCTCCTACTATTTGCTGCATCCACCAAGGCAATTGTTGTTACCTTCGATGGGTCAATGATCCTTGACTTAACCATGTCAACATATTCACCTTTAGCTACATCATATTCGAGATCTGGGTTATCCTGTTCCAAGAGCTTGCCAACAACCATAGACCCTTCAACTCCAGCATTAGACGCAATCATGTGCATCGGTGTCTACAGTTAAATAGACATAATCTTTATTAAGTTAAAATAAAACTAGGACTAGTTGGGAAGTCCCAATACCTAAATGAGCAAATATAGAGGAACAATACCAATCTATTCACACCTTTCTTCAATGGCCTTCTTATCACTAGCTCCATCAAGAACAATAATGTTATCTTTAGAAATTGTTACCTAAATTATCATTAAGTTATGAGGTGAGCAACATCACAAAACCAGTACTGATCCCAATCAACCAACTAGAAAACTCAACGTGGATCGTTGTCAACAACATCCGTCAAAGGCCTAGCCTTGTGGATAAAACTAGACATGTTATTAATAAAAACATTCTGTATACTTCATCGGGCTTTGTAAACAGAACTTAAGCAACCAACTGCAATAGAATAAGTAAACATGGAAACAAAAAAAGGCCCAAGCACTCAACATGGGAACTAAAAATTGAGTTTGAACATCAAAATCTTGAAGAAAGTGAACAAGTTAATAAGCACTCAACAGATCCATAATTAGATCCTGAAATATGATATTTTAAAAATTAAAACACGCTGTAGGAGGCAGGCTCACCTTTTCACAAGAGGCTAGCACATTCAGGTCCACCCATTCGAGGTTCATACCAAGTTCTTTAGTTATGACTTAAAAAGAAATACAAATAATGATATAATAGATAAACACAACAAGTTTCAGGTGTTTAGAAGATGACTAACTAGAAATATTGACCCACGTCTCCTTTAGTGAGGGTAGCCAGATCATGCAAAGTGGCTTTTATATCTTCTTCAAAGCCAATGTATTAGTTTCTATATCTCCAGCAATAACCAATAAAGGCTCTTGCCTCTGCATATGTACAAAAGATAGATATGTTAGTGTAAATGATTCTCCCATGTTGTGAACATAAAGACAGATATGTTAGTGCAATGATTCTCCCATGCTGTGAATACAAAGTCAGATACATTACTGCAAATAATTCTCCCATGTTTTAAACGACATAGATCTATGTATCAAGAAACAACCATATAATTTTGCAACAACAGAGCAAAAGGGCCTTCAAATCCATAACAAATACTAAGAGGAGAAGGCACAATCTAGTTTAAAATAGGGTAGCCAACTCATGCAAACTGGCTTTTATATTTTCTATGAAGCTAATGCATCAATTTCTATATCTTTTGCAATAATCAATAAAGGCTTTTGCATCTGCATACGTACATAAGACAGATATGTTAGTGCACGAAGAACTTAACAAAAATGAATAAAGATAATAAGCATCCATTAATCACTAAAAACTCACCCTTGTCAAAGTCTCTCTCTGTTACATACCACAATTCTCTCCAAAGATTACAGCAAACCATAAAATATCACAAATACACTATTAATATTCATATACATTGTAAGAAATCAAATCCATCATGAGGTAGTGAGCAAAAGAAATCATAGTTTTACATAAACAGTGACACAACCATTAAAATGATAATTACAAGTAGAAGTCCACAAAGGACATATGCTATTGCATTGAATGATGAGGAAGGGGCATTAAATACGAGGGAGACACGGTTGCTCCCTCCATCTTGTAATGCATCAGTGGACTCGAACACCACATTTTGATCAAATCTCCCATCAAACTGCTCCCTTCGGTGCATTGTCATCCCAAATGGTGGTAAGGGTGGTAGCTCAATTAGCATGTACTCATCAAGCTAGATAAACCATCCTGTATGTTGTTCATTGACAGGACAATGAAAGTACCACTTGCTATGATTGGGCTTTGAACGCACTGGAGTCGTAGCATAGTCTCTCGACCGCAAGCACATAAGGGGTGGGGATTTTGCTCCATTCCTCTAAGAAGATATCATGTGCATATTTTTTGTGCTATAAAAAGTATATACAATTAATATAAGCATTCAAGTAGCAACAGTCAAGTAATACATCCTAAAACAAGAGTTTCAATACAACATTTTCTATGTCATGAGCGCACATCTATTGGCTATTTCTATGAACACACAAGTGACCTTATTTGATCTACATTTTGACTACATAATTCACAGTTAATAATTCATTCAATCAAAGTGGTCACTACTAGACGTAGGCACTTTGAGGGTGCAAAAAAGTAGAAGTAAGGGATGCATTGCATGAGTAGAGGAATCACTTTTATTCTCACACAAAGTAGAGATTTCAGATTACATATCAAGATATATTTTTGAGTGCCAACAATAAATACAGTAGCTACAAATAGCAAACAAATCACAAAGAGAAAAAAAAAACCCTTGAGAGGAAGAAGGAAAATAGAAACAAGTGGAAGAACAAAGTAAAACCAAGCACAACAAGACAAAGCAAGAGCGAATGAGTAAACAGGATTATTGAAAAAGCTAAGAAAGTCATTACATGCTTCTTAAACTATTTATTGTGTGATGTTAATTACTCCCAGTTTCTCAACATTACACAATTTCAAGATTCATCAAATCTCAATATCAAGTTAGGAATAAAAACAATACTCGACCATCCACCAAGAGATAATGGGAACAAAAAGAAGACTAGCAGCTATTCCACGCGCCAACTGAAACAATAATCCTACACTAGGAAAATATGTACTTAAAGATAGAAGTAGAGTTTCCATAGTTCTAAATGAGTAACAAAACAAGAAATAAGAAACAACCTAATTTCATAAAAACACAGGGCTTTAGGTGTAGTTTCCTAGTCATAAACTATAAACCATCATGAGGATAGACCGGCAAATCATAGTTAAATAATGACACAAACAAAATCAGAAATAAAGACCAACACCCAACTACAAAAACCAGTTCAATCAAAGAAGTTTCCGTGTTAAATAATTTCACAGTAAACTAGTTACACCTACATACTTAGAGATCCTCAACACTGCAAACTTAGATGCTCCTACCTACAAGAAAGATGAACAAACTAATTTGTTAATGATCTTAAGTAACAATTAAAGGCTTTTTGTTCAAATGAGAAAAGAACTTCAAATTTAACACCAAGTTGGTTCAAAAACATTGATTGAAAAATTAAAACCATAAGACCTTTAGAACAAAGTTTAGAACAAAAGATCTACTTGTTTCTAGTGAAACAAAAGCCCTCATGATTCCCGCAAACACAAGAGTAAAGAAGAATGAAAAGAAAGTAGAGTAGACCAAATAGTTTATAACCCCAAAAAGCTGAAGGTCAAACAGATTACAAGCACCACCCAGATATTTGACTAAAAAAATAGAGTCAATGAAGAGGGGTTGAAAATGAAAATAAAGAGGGTATCATTAAATTTTTGTCAGAAAACTTTAGCTCAAAAACACATTTCTCTTTCAAAATGAAAGAATTCTAGCATCTAGAATCGTAAATGCCTTTACAAAAACTAGATTAAAGCAATACAAAATACATCATTTGGGATGAACTTACCATTGAGAGGAGTAGCAAAAGTAGGTGTAAGCAATAATCAGAGGAAAAATGGAACCAACGACATTGTTGTTCATGATAGAAAACAAATCCCAAGGGGAAGAGGAGAGAAGAAAGGAATTTGTTGAAAGCATAGAATCATGTCCTCGAAATCCCAATAACCCAACTACAAACACTAGTAAATCATTGAAAAAATCCAAATAGATAATAGCTTTAAAAAGTTTATATTTGAAATCAGAAAAGAGAGAGAGGGGGGTGGGACAAAGATGATCTGCTGGAATATATTTGCTGAAGACGTCGAGAGGGGTGGGACACAAACGATCTACCAGAGACATTGAGCGGGGTGGGACAAAGATGATTTGCTAGAATAGATCTATTGAAGGCATCGAGAGGGGTGGGACACAGATGATCTACTGGAGAAGATGATCTGTTGAAGACGCCGAGAGTTGGACAAAGATGATTTTCCAGAGATGTTGACAGGGGTGGGACAAAGACCATCTGTCAGAGATGTTAAGAGGGGTGGGATAAGGACAATCTATGGGAATAGATGTGTTAAAGATGTCAAGAGGGGTGAGACACAGTAGATCTGCAGAAGATGTTGAGAGTGGGACAAATACGATCTATTGAACACATCAAGAGGAGTGGGACAAAGACAATCTACTGGAGAAGATGATCTACCGGAGACATTGAGAGGGCTGGGACAAAGACAATTTGCCAGAGACGTTCAATGGTGAAGATTGGATCTATTGGAGACGAGGAAGGAGGGTGATGAATGGTGATGCTAGGGCTGCATTTTTGGATGATGACAAGGGAGAAGATGCGCTTTTCTTTTCTCACTAGAAAACAGCCATTCCAATTTGATTTTTCTCGCTCTAAAATAGATGAGATTTTACATTGCAGAATAATTTGGCATATCTCTAAAATGCCAAACATATCAACTTGCAAAAATGTTAAATAAACCTAATATGTAACATATGCCAAACATAACACTATTAAATAAACTTGATATCTTAGATATATTGGAGATATTGCTATTAAATAAACCTGATATCTTACATATGCTGAAGATATCGTAGTTAAATAAACTTGATATCTCACCTATGTAGAAGATATCACTGTTAAATAAGCTGCATTTTTGAGATATGCCATGATATCTCAGAAATGCCAAACATATGCCATTAAATAAACCCCCTAATACATTTTGGCTTGGATTAGATGGGTAGTTCTATTTGCTTTGTATCTCTTTTTTGAAAGAATCATTTTTCCATGTGAAAAAAAGAATTATATAAAAAAAAAATCACATGTAAATCACACTTCCAAGGTTGCTTTTCTTGGCTTGTGGTTGTAAAATGAATGGGGTTTTAAGAAGAGAGTCCATAGCATCAATTTTACAAATAGAAGTGGGCACGAAAAAGGCTTGAGAAGTATGGAGTAGGCATAATTTTGGAAGCTAGGCCATAGGTTTTAGGCTGACTCAAATGAACGCTTTGAATCTTTGAAAAAGTAGTAGGTTCACACCTCATTAAAGGCTACTGTGGGTATATCATGTAAAACATGCACACTCTCTCTAGAAAAAAGGCAGCCTTGTGCATTGAGCTCTCATGTATGCAGGGTTCAAGGAAAGGGTGGACCACAAAGGTATATAGTATGCAGCCTTACTTTGTTTATCAGAGGTTGTCTCCACTCCTTGAACTTATAACTTTAAGGTCACACGACAATAACTCTACTATTGTGCCAAGGCTCTCTCTCTGAATTATATTGTTCTCCTAGTAAAAAACTGAAGTTTGTGTTTAGTGGAATGATAAATGAATAATGGGTCAACTTTTTTGAGGTTCTATTTGCATGACTTAACCTAGCTATGATTCTTACTACCAAATCTCTTATCCAAAAAATAAGTGTTAAGATTATTATTTTCTCATGTTTCTTTCTAAAAATTAGATGATCTAAAATGAAAACATTCTCTTATTAAAACACCATTAAATTAAAGGTCTTCATAAGTATATTTTGGATTGGAATGTACTCTCTCCTTAAAACAACCATTAAAATAAAGGTCTGAACACTTTTCTTTTGGATAGGAGTCACTCTCTCCTTCAGGCACCATTAAAATAGAGATCTTAACACATATTTTAGATATGATTGTTTCTATTATAGACAATGTTTCTTTTAGCTAGAAATGGGGAGAAAATAAAGGTCTTGACACTTATCTTCTGGATTGGGTCATAGGAGTATTTGCAAGCTAGCAATATGTACTAGGCCAAATTGTTGGAATGAGAATGTTGAAATTCTCAATAAGTGGGCCCATCATATATTTTCTTGTTCCACCATATTGCTGTCTTTGTCCTCGAAAGCACCATATAATTCCTCTCCCTCTCTCTAGCTCTAGGAATTATCTAATACAATTGACGAAATGCCCATTTTCATTAGGGTGAGATAGAATTACAAACTGATGTGATAGTTTAAAGAGTAAAAAGTTAAAGGAGAAAAAACACATTGGGTTTTCTTGTAATTAGAATAATTATAATATAAAATAAAATTTTGAAGTTGTGTTTTCCCAAGATAAGATGGAAGTTGAAAAGAGAGAATTCTTAAAATGGTAAAAAGATTCTCATTGACATTAAAAGATAAAGATGAGAGAGCTTGGGGCAATGTTACATACCCTCTAGGGTTGTAGAGGTTTCATCAATCTACCTTTGAAATAAATAAATAACAAACTAGGGTTCCAAGAGATTACAATTGAAATTTTTTTATAATGCAAAAATATAAGTTTCTTAATACAATGAATGGATGAAATAAAGGAAAGAATAAGTCAAAGTAGAGTGAAAAAGTTAGAAAACTTGGAGTATAAGTTTGGCTTTTAATACCATCACTCAACTTAATAAAGAAACGACATTAAGTTTGCTAAGAAACCAAACAAAATGTTGAGCAGTAATCTCTTTTGTATTTTTTTTATGCAATCTGATTATCTGTATTAAAGAAGAAATCTTGAATAGCTCCAATAGCAATCAGCCCTCTCACAAAATGGTAGTCAACCTAAATTTAGTGCAGAAGACAAGATTGGCAACCATGAAAGTGGCACTAATGTTTTCATAGATAAGATAGGCAAGCAAAGTGGAGAAATGCACAGATCATGAAGTAGGAATCTAACACAATAGAGATTAGTGGTACCAAGGGCAAGAGCATGTTGCTTAGCTTTAGCATTTGAGCTGGAAACCATTGGTTGCTTGTGGAGCCTTATTAGATCAAATAAGGGCCCATAAAGATGCAAGTCCCTATAGTGGATCATGACACTGCAAAAATAAATAAAAAGCATTGACCTTGAAGCAAAGACAATGTGTAATTGTGCCTTTGATATATTTGAGAATGCACTTAACAATCCCCACATGAACAATGGTATGGGGATGCCTAAACTAAAAGATCTCATTAACCAAATGAGAGATACCAAGATTGGTCATTATCAAATATTGCAAAGTTCCTACTAATTGGTGAAATGACTTTCTAGCATGTAATGGATCACCATTATCAATTAAGAGCTTATCGCCAAGTGGAAGGCGTCAAAGTTAGTTTAAAATCTAGAAGCTTAGCACAATGGATTAGATCAATAGCATATTTAATTTAAGTGAGAATAATAGACTCACATATGTGACAAACTTTCAATCCAAGAAAATATGATAAATTTCCAAGGTCGGTTGTAGCAAATATACCCAATAAGAGAGAGATTAAAGATTGAATACCACATGAATTTCTCCCTATTATCACCATGTCATCACATAGAGTCAGAAAACTATGCATAAATGAGAAGAGTGATGATAAAATAGGGAGGATTTTTGTTGACTCGCAATCATTCCATGAGCATGAATCTAAGCTAAAATGATTGAACCAGGTAGGCTGGACTTGTTTAAATCCATAAGTAGTCCTACAAAGTCAATACACACAATTAGGCTTGGTGGGATCTACAATACCTATTGGTTGTTGCATATACACAACATTAGAGAGTGGTCCATGTAAGAAGGCATGGTGACATAAAGTGGGCAAAGCAACCAAAGGTAAGAGCTAGCCAAGAAGAGTACAAGACAAATAGCGAGAACCTTATCACTGGATTGAATGTATATCAAAATTGAGGCCATGCTTTTGATGGAAACCCTTTGCTACAAGTCAAGACTTCTTTCTCTTGAGACAACCACCAAT
The DNA here is from genome assembly GCA_035236585.1 of Warburgia ugandensis. NCBI lineage: Eukaryota > Viridiplantae > Streptophyta > Magnoliopsida > Canellales > Canellaceae > Warburgia > Warburgia ugandensis. Next base: position 53,361,536 of record CP141130.1, read on the forward strand.
AGTAAGTTTATTCTTGAAGACCCACTTACAACCCACACTATTAGCACATGGAGGGGAAAGTTCAAGAGTCTAGGTGCTGCTTTTCTCAAGAACACCAATATATAGTTCTATAGAAGCATTCTAAAGAAAATCATTACATGCATCTGTAATATATGAAATGTTAGAGGCTGCTAAGAAACAAAAAGAGAAAAGACAATGAGTAGAAAAGAAAACCCTTGTGCATGCTAATACTTTCTTAAGTCACATCACAATAGGACACACATTAGTAGTTGTAGGAATATAGTTAGGAGTAATAGATGTAGTGCCTTCAACTATTGAAGTTTCAATGTCAGATGATTTTGGAGTTGCATAAGAGTCTACTAGGCAACTAGTTAATAGGTGTGGCTCCACTAGACATGGGTTCATCTTGTGGGGGATCTTATGGATGAGAGAGTCATGGGGCTATGATAGCCTTTTGGGTACTACAAAAGAATGTAAATGGTGAGTAGGATGGTGAAATTTTATGGATACTAAAGTTATTATAGGGGGATTGGCAAGTGATTACATATCCAATAGGCTAAGAGCCGAAATCAATGATAATCCTTTAGCTATTGTTGTTATCAACCTTGATGGAGTCTCCACTTGTGGATTTGGCCATAAGACCTAGCCTATCCAAGGCAAAATAACTAGAGATTCAAAGTTCGGTTCTTCTATGATGGATCAATTAAGTTCATCACAGAGCCACAGAAAAAGAAAAATTTTGAGGATTTCTAAAAAATTATATTTCAAGAAAATGTCATATAATAAAACAATGCTAATCCATCCCTTAAAGGATTGTGCAGTGCTAATACTAACCCAAAAGTGAAAAGTCAAACATGTAACAGCGATAAAAGAATTAAAACCTAAAAAAACTAAAACTTAATTAAACTACAAATACTAAACTAGACTGTAACTAAAGAAAACTTGAAATATGATGTTAAAATGATTACCTCAGAGGTAACTATCAACCTATGCCCTTAGATATAAATATTCTTCAAGCTTTTTTCCAAACTCTAGAAGTACTCTCAAATTCTTTGAACTTTAGGTTAGCTAACTAGAAACTTAAAATGTATATTAACCACCTTCAATAAAGTAGTTAAAACTTAATCCACTTGAATTGGGTGTACGCGATTATTCACTTTTCTTATTGTTGTACTTGTTGCCAAGGACTTTCCTTTCATATTACAAAAAACTAGAAAATTTAGATTGTTGGGTTGATGTGGGATTAAATTCTGAAGTAGGAAAGAGTATAGCTGACAGAACAAGTCTTGCTGATGTTATCAAAGTAAAACAGTGTGCAATGGTATAATTGTAGTCAATGAATTGCACAAAATTACCAATAGATAACATAAACATAAGCAAGGAAATTGGTGTAATTAAAGAATTATGTTCATCTGTTTAACTTCATTTTAAGTTTGCTCATTTGTTGATATCATCCAAAGCATGCTCATCATTGAACAAAAGGTTTAAAATAGAGTAAAAAAAGTACTAAAATAAATAAAGTGAGGTTGAAACAAATAGAGTAAGATTGGCCCTCATTTGATTGTTCTAAGACAAATTTGGGTGTCTACAGGACCCTGAGGGTAGTTCAAGTGAGATGATGACCAGAATTGTTAAGTTCCTCCATTACAATAGCACTCCAAGTGTAGAGGAGGTGTTGGATGAAGAGGGCAATCCTACTAAAGGAAATAACTTTTCACTAAAAACAACATGTTTCATCTTCAAATCCAATGTTTGTCTATTGTACTTCACAAGCAAAGGATAACATGCACAACCAAATGTCATAAGAACCCTTGGTCTAGTAATTTTTCAAAGAGGACTTGAAAAAGTGATTTTTCTTTAAGAATTGAAGTAGGAAGTCAGCTAATGAGATAAGCACTTGTTTGAAATGCCTCAAGCCAAAAATTATGTAGTAATTTTCTCGATCAAGTAAAGCTAAGCCCATTTCAACTACATGTATGCATTTCCTCTCATCCATCCTATTGGTTATGGCCTCATAAGTCAACAATTAATTTATTGTATGTTTTCATAATTAGTAAGATTGATTTATGTGCAAATTTTATTATATGGATACTATTTGTGGTTCTCTTTAATAAATATTACACTTATTGGTTAGTCATGAGATGAAAACTAGAGCCCTAGTGACCATTATAGGAATTCCATGTCAAGGTAATGAAGATCACACAATGAGAAGAAACGAAATTCAGATCCTTGCAAACATAAAACTGTCCTTGAATGAGAATGATACTAGGAATATGCACTTGGAAAACCTGCTAAATTTGATACTACCAATAAGATTGGAGATAATCTTTCTTAATTATTCAAGTAGAGACTCAAGGCATACATTATGGTGCATAGAAGTGTATCTATTTATAAGACATGATCTCAACATGTCGAAGCATTCACTAGACTCGACTAAAGGAGTGTCTCAAACATAGCATGACCATTTATGGCTTTAGACTTAAGAGACTCATAGCTTAAAGTGAGCCTAATATATTCATTTTAAGATATTAAGAAGTAGAATCTAATTATAGATGGTACACAAATGCTTTAGATTATATATTAGACTCATTGACAGTATAAGATGCTCAATATGGGACCTACACCTTTATGGAAAAGATATTCAGGTAGGGAGCATCATAGAGTAGACTTGAGAAATGCATGCATGGTATTTGATAAAATGGTTTATCAAATTGATTTACTAAGTCATATGTAAATGATCGGGTCTACATGAACTTTTGTACTTGGATATCTTGTTTATTATAATTCACATGTTTCCAAAAGATATACATGTGAATATGTAAATAAGGAAAGGCAATTTGATAAAATGACTCAAAATGTAATTGGTGGGACCATAATATAATCAATGATGGAGAAGTTGATTTCATTCTTTTTTCACATTGTCCATTAACAGGGACCACATGTATAGGGCTCCCCCTTAGCAAACTTGTAGCTTGCTTAATTATGTAACAAGTTAGTCAAAGGTCAACTGAGATTTTTAAATTTGGTTAAGGGTGGTGAGACCCACTTAAACTAACTGGTAAGCAAGAAACCATAATTAAGAAACCTAAGAGATCACACATAAACTTGTTGCAGTAAGAATTAGAAAGTCAATAAATAGAAGAGAACTAAGGTAATTTCCAACTTACGGCGTCACACTAATTAGGAAAGTGTCTTTCTCCATCATGATTATTGTGAAAAGGCATCCACAATAATTAGCCTTTTGTAGTTTATTTATGAAAAAGTATGTATATCCAAATAAATATAATATAATTGGGAGTTTCCTTGGTGGAAACTTAACCCACATGTAATAGGTTGTCAGTGGCTCCTGAGATGAAGTGTGTTCTTATGAGTTGATGATAACTTAATATGTTTTGAGATGGAGTGTTATACAATGAGATAGCTTTACATTACATGATGTTTTTTGATTGAGATGGAGTTATGAGATGGGGTTAGATAGAATGAGATGAAGTGATGGTTTAAAAAGAGGAAAATATTAATAAAATGTTGTAAGAAATGATAATTTTGAACCCCTTTGGGACTAATGACTCCCCTCATTTTGGGTTATGTGGTACATTTTTGGAAGGGCCCACCTTTTTTATAATCGAAATTGCTAGATGAATGATCTTACCATAGACGGTTGCAATCAAATGATCACATACTCAAGGTGACCCTAGCATTGAATTTTAATGAACTCTTTTGATTATCATTACTCTTACTACCAGCTATTTTAGAGCTCAAACTAGGTAAAAGAAGTAGAGATGGTAAAGGGTTAAGCCAATTAGGGGACCCAACCCTAATTATATGTAAGAATTATATTAGGGACATGACATTTTTTACCTAATAAGGTTAGGATCAAAACTATTGACTTAAATTTGGATTAGGGTCAAACTAGTGTTAGTTAGCAAAATGTGAGGGACCCTAAACATTTTCTATATATTTATATATCATCTAAAATGCCCTTGAATATATTTTTTCTAAAATTCTATATGCAAGAGTATTTTTTGGTAATTAAGTGACTAACCCAATGTTTTAATTAGTGTGCATACCTCTTGCGTAATTTGTCTATTCTTCATATAGTTAGTAAATATTTTGACTAGTGGACTTATAAGAATTTTTTTTATTTAGTTTGCATAAACTATTATAGGAAAAAGTTACTTGATAATTGTTATTAATAAAATTTTCAAGTGTTAGAGTCAATTAGGAGGTTGGACCTAAATTGACCTTGCAGATTAGGGTTAGGGTTGGATTTTTTTATCCTAATAATGTTAAGGTCCAAAAACTATGACTTGAAATTAGTTAGGGGCCCAATGTCATGGTAAAAAGCATCAAGGTCTACTTAACCCCACTCATTTTCATCCCTACTGAAAAGAGATCATATGTTTTTTGGGATAGGGATCATGTATAGGAAGATGATTATGATGAATAGTTAGATCATTCAAAAAAATGGATCTTACTTATGCTTATAGCACAGGACATGTGGCTATAGTTATAAAGAAGCGTTGATATATCATTTCCCATTATTATAATAATTATAATATTTGAAACAGAATTAAACATGTTGCCCTTTTTGTGAAACATGTGTGGTCCTACTGTATCAAAATGTAACTTAACCTATATATGACCCACTTTGCATACTATCTAAATAGAAAGCTAAGTAGTTGGTCTCACTCAACATATGATTTGCCAATGGGCCTACTTTGCACAAAACTTATGTTAGCCATTGTAACAAAGTATAGCTTAAAACCTATCTATGATCTCGCTTTGAATACATATAAATAAAATAGGTGTAATTGGGCTCTTTCAATGGAAGATTTGTTTATAGTCCACTTTGCATGAAACTTGTGTAGCACCACTTTAATATAATGTAACATAAAATTTATATATTGGGGCCCATTTGTGGGCCTATTTTGACAGCAAGTAATGTGAAACTTGTATAGCCCACTCATAGCCTATATGGCCCATTTTTAATCACTAGTTTACCTATGGGGAATTATAAAGGAGATGAAATGAGTGTTTCTTTTTTTCTCTCTCCTCCCCATCATAAGAACTCCCAATTTTCTCTAAATTCTTCATTATCTTGCATGTGCTTAATTGTAACCCATCTTTTGAATGACATTCCATGTGCAAAAGCCTAAACTAATGACATGATTTCAAACTAAAGAAAAGCATCTTGAAATTCCCTACTTTTGAACTAGGATCTATAATAACCCCAATTTTTGTAAATTGATTGAGAAAATCAATTTAGTTTGAATTTTTAGAAATTTCAGGCTAAAATATTAGGTTATTGGAAATTATCCTTTTATATAGATTAAAACATGATTTAAAACTTATAAATTATGAATGTACTCTAAAAATTGATCGAAATGACACTAAGTACGTTCAATTTCGAGTTAAAATGAAAAATCCCTAATTTTCTTCATTTTTATGAATAAAAGGGTAAAATGGTAATTTTACCCATAACCAAGATCTAAGACATCGATATTTAGAATGTAAATAGAAATACGATTCCAATGCCACTAAGTACGCTCAATTCTGAGTTCAGTAGAATAAAACAGAATTTTCTCCATAAAAGGGCAAAATGGTCCTTTCACAACTCTGTGGGACCCACAAGGGGCCCACAAATGAATCCAACGGCCAGAAAACATGTAAAGAGTGGTCAAACCACTACTAGCTGATAGTGGAGAAGGAAGTGGTAGTGGGTGATCCAATGTTAAGTTAATATTCAAAAGATTAAAACATAATTATTACAAGTAATTATAAAAAATTCAAAAACATCTATAAATACACCCCAAAAAAATCCTCCAAAAATTTTCATAAAATTTACCATGAAATTATCTTGCTTCCCCTACAAAACCAGATATAGGTTCATACCCAAATTTCCAAAACTCTCTCATCTTTCACTTTCTCTCTCCTCTCTCTAATTGGAACAAGAGACCTAAATTCAATTAGGCACTCTATTCCAAATCAAATCTCACAAATTCACCATTCATATTGTTCTAGAGTACCTTATCAACAAAACCACAAAAGAAAATTCAAGATCCAATGGGAAATCACAAGCCAAGTGGTTCTTGGTCGCTCTTATCATCAAGTGGATATTCTTTTAAATTGGGCTACAAAACCAATGTTTTTCTCCAATCAGGTAGGTGAAAATTCTTTCCACACTTATTTCATGTTAATTTATATAAATTTTATTTTTTTCTAAAATTAGTTTTAGGTTAAAAATAGTAAAAATCAAGTAAGGATAAGAACCCTTAAATTCTGGATGATGGAGAGCTCAAATGGAAAATCTGAGCTATTCAATTGATCCAAAAGGGTCCAAAACCCCTAGGGTAGAATTTTCATGAAATTTAATCAAGTTTTGAGCCTTTTATTGAAAAGGAATTGATTGGACGGTCCAAAAGGACTATCTGATCTTCCTAAAAAGTTGGGGTCATGGGACATTGCTGTGGGACATCCCACGAAAATGTGCCATGTGGGAGCATCTCTGCACGTGCACTCTGTGTGCAACACCATCCAGGCGAAACGATCGCTTAACAATGTTGGTCCTGGGAATGCGTTACAACATGTGTCCCTTTGACGACAGCACGCTGACCGTTCCGCTTGACCAGCCCGCTCCACCCGGCTAATCACAGCAGTCCATTCTGCTGAGCCTAGATCAAATCTGGACCCTCGAAACTATTGTGACTTTAGTCTACAATTGTGAAGTCATCTGAACTCCAAATTAAGATTGGAAATAAGCTATGGAAAGCTTGTAAGAAACTTACTATTTTTAGGAATTTAGCTTCTAATTTTCATGATCTTCAAGATCTGAGATGATCAGATCTTGGGGATCTACTGAAATGATGATATAATTAAAATCAAGTAATATCCATGAGTTATTTTGACAAGATCTAACATAAAATGAGGAATCTACCCTTATTGGTAGAAAAACCCAAAAAAAGATACAAAGGGACCCACTTGATCAATAAAATCAAGTATGATCAGACCTTTGGGATGGATTGAATGAATGATATTATGGTGGAATCTAGTTTGATCATGGATTAAATATGACAAAAATAAGTGGATATGATCTTTAGATCTTAATGGAGTAAAAATCCTAAATGTAATTAAAACCCTTGATCTAAAGAAAAAGATCTAAGATCTAATGGTTGGATCATAAGTAAAAGTTCGAAATAATCTTAATCTAATTAGTTTACTTGTCTTTTATTTGACAATAGAATTGTAAATGTGATTTGTGTTATAAATTAGGAAGCATGATAGTGTAATTCTTAAATTTTAGCATGTTATGCTCTATATGTTATTAGATTGTTATAATAGGTTGGTAATTTAATTATCTTAGGGTCATGTTAGTTTGAAATTAAGATTTTAGGATGATTCCGTTAGATTACTAGTAAAATTTCATGTATTTCATAACTTAGGATCATGCTAGTTTAAGTATAGTTTTATTTCATTAGGTTAAGTTACATTCATAGGAATCATGTTAGTATAAATAGTTGTTAAATTTATATTTGACTTATGCTTTAAAGTTTATGATTTATTTATTGTCAAATTTTATTAGTAGATTCAAATGTTAAGTAGTTGTTAAGATATAATGACCATAAATCACCAAAAATGTAAACTAATAGAATATAGAGATTCATGGACAATTAAGATGAATGAATGACTTGGATTAATATTAGTAGGGGCTAAAGTTAGTAGGACAATATAAGGATTATCAAATCCTTGGCCCAGACTAGGAGAATAATAAACTCCATGAATCAAATTTTAAATGTTCATGGATTTAATTAAAATCAATTAGAAAGAGTACTTAGGGTTAAAATACTCATAGGAACCTTATGAAAGGTTGAGCTAAGGCCACTCTAGTGAATGTTGAACATGGTGGTTAAGGGGGTTCTCTAATAGAGCTTTGCTTTTCCCTATCTTCCATTGACATTTGTGAGGTCTAAATGCCTCCTTACATGAGGATTGAAGTAACCACTTTGTGTTCAGTCATTTAGCTAGTAAGCCTTAGTCAATTAAAAATAAGAGGACCTGTCTACACTTAGGATGAAATAAGCTACCTTCAACTAGTAAAACATTAACTTGTTGAATAATAATAATAAGAGCATAAAAAGTTAGTAAATTATCTAACTCTAATAAAAATTACAAGTAAGATAAGGATGATCAAACAAGATCCATGGGATCTTGAATGATCAAGAAAAATAAAAAGAAATAAATACTTCTTGATGATGATATATATATATATATTGCTTGCAATTTAGATAAAATAGAATAGAAGATCTTATATCAAATAGAATAAAAGATTTGAACCCTTGCTCATATATGATTCAAGGAAGAGAACCAAGATCATCTTCCTTAGGGTTGATCAAACAACTGAACCTAGATCAAAGGAGAACTAGATGAAACAAGATCTAATTCCTTGATCTTTATTAACAAGTATAAATTGTTGATCAAAGGATCTATGAAAGATTAAGATCAAAGAAAGGAATACACAAAGAGTTAGAATAGAAAATACTTAGAACCGAAAGATTAGAAGATCATTCTAACTGTCAGATCTATTGATCAATATGATAAACACTATCTGAGGAAGATAGATCATGATAGGACATAAGATCTAATCCTTTATATCAAGGACAAGATTAGACAAAGAATATAAATATGATAAAAAAATATAAGATTATTTAGATTGTATAAATATTGACAGTATGTATGGATTTATAGATTACATACGTCAGTCAGGATCATGGAAGATATGAAGAGATGGATCACTATTTGAAGGTAGGAGGATGTTATGAATGCATCTACATGAGAAATACATGTTGAATACATGATCTTATGTCTAGAAATGTTGAGAAGTATAATGTAAATACTTGTATTAAATTCATTGAAAACCCTTATGATCCAACCAAAACACATATTAAATGGTTAAGTTAGAATTGAGAAAAAGACTAAGTGAATAGGGAACTAGAAGGTATTCCAGCCCTGGATAAATGGAGAAATTGTCTGATAAGTATAAAATCAATACATGGGAATCATTCATATAGAATGGTGATTGTTAAACTTATATGAACATGGGTATCATTCATTGTAAATGATGATCCATAAGTTTGAAGTGAAACCCTATCCTCAGTATAAGAATACCAAAATATGAGGATGATCATATAAACAGACAAGATGTTTGATAAGTAAAAGAATACTTTATATACAAGCAAGGAGGCTTGTGGTTTTTGTTTTAAACAGGCGTATGCCTGGGGAAGCTATGCTAGGAAGGTTTGGCCACCTACTCTCTGAAATGTGATATATATGATGATATCATGTCTAGAGAGAGGAAAAATGTCGGGTGGGGCAATTATGGGAAGGCCACCAGTATGACAGTCTATCTCCCCATATAGACATGACATAGATGATTTTCACATTTGGTATCCGTGGAGTATGAAAACAGTTATCCGAGCACACTAGTACGGATCAGACTATAGCATAGTAGTCCTTTGAGTATTTTACATTATGATGCATGGTATAATGAGATGTCGATACTGCTCAAATAAGGAAGTATTTTCCTAGCAAAGTCTAGATGTTTTATCAACTCAGTATGGCTGAGTGTGATGATACTGCCCAAATGAGGGAGTATTTTCCAACAGAGTCTAGATGATTGATCAACTCAATGTGTCTGAGTGTGGTTATTGATGTTTGAGATATTAACTATTTTTCACGGTTTTGACTGTATATATATATATATATATGCGACATATATAGTATGTATGTATAAGGATGTACATATATGACAAAGTAAAGAGATTGATCCATGAGTATGTTTATGAATAATGGGATTATGAAGTGTTAGGATTATACTATCAAATTATTATGCTTCTTGGATCCCCTACCAAGCAAGCTTGCTGAGATATTGTAAATGTTTGAATGTTTACAATATCTCAGATACAGAGAAGGAGAATTAGGAGTTCAAGACTTGAGAAGACTTGGAAGAATTATCAATTAGGGTATATCCCTTGAAGACATGTATTTTTATTTGAGAGCATTGTATTGTACTAAGAGTTTTTATTGTATGGTAAGCTTTGAAATTTGGATTATGTAATTTGGACAAGTATTGTACTAATACCCGTGCTGTACTGTGAACCACTGGATGGATTCTAAAATGTAACAAAAATATATTCCTTCAATGGAATTTTATCTTGTACAAAAATTCTACTTATGATATGTATGAAGTGATGACTTGGGTTTTTTCAAAACAATTTCTAAATAAAAGAATTTTCATTACTTTGTTTTGCAGATTTTTTTTTACTATTAAGGGCGCCTTGCCTTTGAAAAATATATTACAAAATGTGTTACAAAAACCTGGGTTGTCATAGGATCACTAAGAAAAGATAGTAAAATAAGGTTATTTGGTGGGGCCAGGATGTAGAGGAATTTTTCTTTTTATCATTAAAAGGGATAGTGAGAACTTTGGTTTTTCATCACATAAGGGGATAGAAGGAAAATTTCTACTTTTCATCACTTGAGGGACAAAGGAGTTAAAACTCATTGAGATGAAACATATGAGGAGGGGTGGGGGGTCGAGGTGGGGTTGGGTGCCCTCATTGTAGCTCAAGTAGAGAATCCTCTTCTTTACCCTCCCTTCCTCTCTAAGTTCCCTTCTTCTCGCACCCTATCTCTCTAATCCACTTTCCCATAGTTTGTAAAGATTCAAGTAGGAGAACCTTGGATTGAGGATTTCGAGAAGAAATTTTAGGCGAAAATGTTATGAGAGCAAGGATTTAAAGACCTAAGTGAGAATTCTTAAAATATAGTGCATAGATTATCTAGAAATAGCTTCAAAGTTGATGTTTCTATGTTTTTAGAAGTCTAAATGGGCTTTTTGTTAGAAATAGGGGTAAGTTTGATTTTTCCAGTTCAAATTTGTTTTTAAAGATAAAAAGTGAATTTTTTTTTAGTGAAAATGAAGTTTGGATTCTATGTAATGATGTAAGAGGCCTAGGTTCATGTTTATTACATGATTGGATCTATATTGATGAATTATATGGCTGATTTATGCTCTTGTTCATGAGGTGATGTTGAGATTGAGGGCTTGATGTGTGTTTTTATGCCTATGTGGGCTTCCTTTCACTATGAGAAGCATGTGACATGTTGTGGATATGTGAAATTTTACTTATATGATGAGTTTTGCATAGAAATCATTTAGCAAATAATGGATGATTCTTTAGATAGCTTAAATTGGTGTTTCCATGTGCCATTTTGCTTAAATGATGCATGTTAGTTGGCTGGATTTAGATGAAATTAATGCTAGACATGTTTTGCCTCTTGATTAGGGTTTTAAAGTTTGAAAAAGTTATGACTTATTGGTAATTATACATGAAAAATTAATATTTATGATACTTTATGTGTGGGTAATTGAATAACTATGGCTGTTAAAGGCATGTTCAAGCATGCTTTCTTGTTTAATTTGACTTGATCCATGTTGCTAGAATTTAAACTTAAAATAATGAGAAAATCATGTTATTTTAATTAGTGGATTAACAAATTAGCTGGGTATGATATATGTGAGGAATGTAACTTCTTAATTTCTCTCATGAAAGTTGGTTCAAATCATTACACAATTGTTGTATTAATGGATATAAGGTTGTGTGCTTGAAGAATTTTCATTTGATTAGTTTTTTCTTCTTGCATGAGGTGGAAGCCTTCATTGGATCTTCAATTATGGTCAAACGGGTTTTGTGCAGCATAAGCTTTGGCATAGTTTCAAGGCTTGATTGATGAAAAATTGTGGCATCTTAATTTCCAACCTTTTTCGACTAAGAAAACCATTCTAAATGTTTGGTTTTTCCTTGTTGAGTAGCACACAGCTAATTCCTAGAATGAAGGTAGAGATCTTATATCCTAGTTTTTATAAAGTAGAAAAATATCCACCTAATATTCAGTTTTGGAAGTTAATTAGGCATCAAATTTCCATTTGGTTATGGAATTCCCTAAGTACTTTTGTGGTTTGGTTTTTGTCTCTTTGGAGTCATGACACTTAATTCTTGGTAGCTTGGATGGATAATCTTGATATAACCATTTCTAGGTTCATAATGAATCCATGTGACCTTGGCTCATGGAATCACTATGATGTAGCCTTAATATTACTCGCAAGAGAATGGATGTTATACTCTTTGACTAGAACTTATTATATTTGTGTGTGTGTGTGTGTGTGTGTGTGTGTGTGTGTGTGTTTAATTGATATTATTTATGTGGACATTGCAATACCTTGAACATAGTTGGCCTCACACATGCTACTAAGATTCTCTCCTTTACATTGCAGTCCTTGGAGCATTATTTGTTGGTGAATTTCCTTCTCACTTTTCATATTTTGATGCTTTGGTTGATTCCATGTTTTGATGCTCCCTTGTTGCATGCTCTACCCAAGGTTTTCAAGAAGAGGTAGGTGTCTTCCCCTTGATTGTTCTCTTGTTAGCTTAGCCTAGGTTCATATAAGTTCAGCCTATTTCCCTTTAAGTCTTGGTTTCTTTACATTAGATTTTTCCTTGAATCTCAAGCTTGTTGGAGGAGGAAGTGTTGAAGAGAGTTTATTTTGAGTATCTTCCATGTACTGCATGGTGTGCACTCACCTAGAGTGGTGCACACCATCCTTTTAACACACTCTCAATTTAATACAATTTCATTGAATTTCTCTTGATTTGTGCTAGTATTATGTCACTTACATATATGCTAATTCCACGTTTTGATGTTTAATAGAATTCCTTGCTTTAAAATCCAAATCAAGTCAAACAAAAATGCATTGAAACCATGCACACCACTCTAAGTGTTGAACTCATGATTTTGAAGGATTTTTGGGTTGAAGATGAGATAACATTGATAAATTTTACTTGGCACTCTTAGTATCATTCAAGTCATATAAGTAATTCGTCTTTAGTTCATCTTAACTACATATTTAAATTACACCCAAATCACCATAAAACCATGTTCGCCAACCATGGGCTATGCACATGGTTTTGAAGGATTTAAAGTTGATTGAATGATGATTTATAGGGTTTGTAATGTGGATTTAGCTTGTCAAGAAAGTTAATGTTAGTTTTGATTAGTTTGTTTAGCTTATGGTTTGACTAGTTTGTTATTCAATGAATTTTTCATATTTAGAAAGTTAGTTAAATAATGCTTTGTTGATTAAATCGGTTTGTTATATTCATTCCCATTAGTATAATTGCATTCTTTAGAAATTGTACACTTAGAATGTTTGATTTAGGAAATTCTAAAAATTTTATTTTTAGGAAGTTTTCAATTTAGGAAAGTTTTATTTTTAGAAAGTGTGTTTTTATGAAAGTTGTTAAGTTTAGCATGCTTTAGTTTTAGCATCTGTCATATGTTAATCTTCCATTTTTAGTTTAGGATTGAAAAATCTCCTTAATTTGGCTAGGTTAGATAATTTAAGTAAGGACCACTAATATCACAACCATTTGATTCCTCATAGGATCGACCTCCTTGCGTGAATTACTCCAGCTAATTCTTGCGCTTGTGAGTTAAGACTTAAAATCACACCATGTTTTTAGCGCCTTTGCCGAGGAGCCACAAAGATTTGTGTACTAGACCATACCTTAGATTATTTACTACTAGTCTAGGTTTAGGGTGCATTAGTTTAGGGTTTTGTATTATTTTCTATTTTCCTCATATTGACCATTATTATTTGATTTTTTTGTGGGAGGGAAACTAGCAATGGAGTGATGTAATCCTATGGCTGCGACTTCATCCATATAGATTATATTTTTATTGCTTTCCTAGATTAGGATTTGAGTTAAATTGTAATGAGCCCATTCTAATTTTAATTTTATTTAGTTTTTTAATGGGTTGTAATAATATAGGACAAGTGTGAGGTATGCTGGCCCATACTTGATCATCTGGGCTTCTCATTATAAGCAATCTTCACCCAAATTTTAATTCTATAGGGTAATGTGAATTTAGTGTAGAATTGTGGTTGTGATGGTAGTATAACTCATATAGATTAAGGTCATGCATTGATAAAGGTTGTATAATATTTAAGACTTCTGCATTAGTTCAAGCACCTATTTAAGAAGGCTAGCCTGAGCTTAGCTATAACCAAAGCATAGGCTGCATGGTTATAGTGTCTCGTTTGCTAATGTGCTTAAACCTTTCTTAGATAGCATATAGGTAGGCATTAGTTTGATTTTTTTTTTTTTTTTTGGAACCCTTATAAGATAATGACTAGAGTTTATCATCAGCTCTTTGATCCACCTAAGAATCAATCAACATCCTTGTATGTCGTGATCCCAACCCTTAAAAATTAATTTAAAATCAAGTAGAAAGAGACTTACAGTATCAAGCTCATAAGACCCTTTTAGAAGGATGTATTCTATTTTTACCCTAGTGGCTTCTGAGTACTATGGTTATAGTGGGTGCCTTAAAATCCAAGTGATTTTGTACACCTTCCAATGATGTCAGTTGAGGTCTACATGCCCTCTCACACAAGGATTATATTAACCACTTTAGAATAGAACCCAACTGGTAAGCAATAGCCAAATTTGGATAAAAGGATGAGTTGTCTAGATCTTTGTCTAAGAATCTACTACCAATGCAGTAAGAAAAGATAATCCAAGGATTGATCTATTAGTGAATACTAGGATTTGATTGTGCATCACTTAAAGTTAGAGTCACCATATTGTTAGGACATTTAGTTAGGAATTAGGATATTTTATGCAAGGGCGTCGATCTTAGAACTTAGAGCTAGCACCTTTCGACCAAGAGATTGAATGCAACCTTAGGCAAGGGGAAAGAAACCAAGTTCCTATTCTCAAGGCCGCATCACTATCTGAAGTCAAGCATAAATTTATTAGAGATTTTTTATGTGCCACTCCAGCTTAACACCCCATCTTGCATAGTTATACCTTAAACAAATGTGGACCACTTTAAGTTAAAGCTAGGAGTCATATGATTACTGCTCACTTTTTATGGTCAAGAGTGAAAAGACCCTTACCTACATATTAAGGAGTTTCTTGATATTTGTGCCACATTTAAATTTCAAAATTTTTCTGATGATGCTATTAGGCTTAGGTTATTCCCATTCTAACTCAAGGATAAAACCAAGTCATGGCTCAATTCCTTTGAGATAGGTTCCATAAATACATGGGACTAATTGTCTATGAAGTTTTTAAACAAATTCTTCCTCATTCACAAAACAATTCCCATTTTTGGGAAATTATAAATTTCCAACAATAGGATGATGAATAGTATTATGAATGTTGGAAACAATAGAATGAACTACTATAAAAATGTCCACTTCATAGTTTTGAGAAATGGTAGTAGGTGCAATACTTCTATGAGGCATTGGCTCCTCAGAATGGGTAATGGTAGATGCTACGAGTGGAGGGGTAGTCATGCTACAAGATGAGAGGGAAGCCTGTGAGTAGACATTAGTAAATAATTCCTAGTAATGTGATTATTCAAATATAAGAGAGAGAAGTAACCATCCTCTACATAAAGGTGATCTATATGAGATTGGAGTGCATGCAAATCTAACCCATAAGCTCGACTCTATACTTGAGAGAATAGACAAGTATGATGGGAGAGCAAACAAACTTGAAACTATGTTTTAGTCCCTCATGGTTGCTACATCTATTAAGCCTCCATGAGAGATCTATGCTTGTTGTTCCAACCCAACCCATACAACCATATCTTCTCCATCAAATAGAGTGCTTAATGACTATGTTGTTGAGCATGCAAATGCATTAAATGCATATCACAATCCTAGTAACAACCCATATTCTGAGACCTATAATTCTGGATGGGTTAGGCATCCAAACTTTTCTTGGTCAAAGAATAACTACCAAGGGAGACCCTCCATGAACCTCCCTAACCAAAACCTTCCAAGAGCTATAGTTCCTCAGCAACCACCTGACTTCCAAGATCTTTAAATCAAAATGAAGACACTAACAAGCTCTACACTGATTGCAAAATGATAATCAACATTCAGCCCATGTCAACTCTTAAGCCATAGCCAAGTTAGAGATATAGGTAAGCCAACTATTAGCTGCATTACAAGATAGAGGAAAGGGTCAGTTCCCTAGTCAGTCCATCCCTAACCCTAAGGGCCAATTTGAGATAGGGTCAAGTTTGGAGACTCATAACCCTCATTCGCAAGCCAAGTCTATAACCGCCCTTAAGAGCAATCGTCAGGTCGACAACAAAGTAAGGAAACGTATAGAACTTGGAGAGGGAAGTGAGGCAACTAGAACACATGAGAAAGACAAAAGATAGAAATCTTCGGTGGAACCTATAGTGGAGGCACCATATGTACCCAAAGCCCCATTTCCTCAGTTACTAAACAAGGTTAGAAATGGTGTAAGCTTATACAACCTCATGAATGTATTTAAACATGTCCAAATTAACATTCCATTGCTCAATGCAATAAAAGATGTCCCTGCCTGTGCCAAGTTCCTGAAAGAGCTCTGCACAAGAAAGAGAAAACTAAATGTACAGAAGAAATCTTTTCTCACTGAGCAAGTGAGCTCTTGATGCAACACAAGACCCCACCAAATTTTAGAGACCCAGGGTGCCCTACAATTTCTTACATTATTAGAGACCATGTCAGAGATAGGGCATCGCTTAACCTAGGGGTGAGTGTTAACTTTTTGCCATCCTCTGTCTATGAGCAACTAAGATCAGTAAGCTAAAATTAGCCACTACCACACTGCAATTAGTAGATAGATCAGTAAGGATACCACATGGTTTGGTTGAAGATGTTTTGACATAGGTGGACCAGTTTTCTTACCCGGTAGATTTCATTGTACTGGACACCAAGCCTGCATCTAATCCCGGCAGTCAATTTCCAGTTATACTTGGACGTCCACTCTTGGCAACTTCCAATGCAATTTTTAATTGTAGGAATGGTGTAATGAATTGTCTTTCAGTAATATTAAAGTTAAGCTTAATGTCTTTAATGCAGATCAACAACATTTAGACATCGGTGATTCTTGTGAAGTGAATTTGATCAAGAGTCTAATTGATGACAATCATCCACCATCTTCCATCTCTAACCCACTAAAAGCTTATCTCATGCATTTTAATGAAGATTTTGATTTAAATAGGTCTATTAAGAAGGTAGCAACCTTTTAAAGGCTGTTCCAATCATGGATCCTCCAAGTGGGTCCCTTCTGTGGAGCCACCCCCTTTTCAGAGTATGTCCTTGTACCCTCTATAAAGCAACCACCATCTTTGGTCTTAAAACCCTTGCTTGACAACCTCATGTACTCTTATCAAGGACCAGATGAAACCTTACCTATTATAATAACATCAAATCTAGACAAGGAACATGAAGGAAAATTACTTAATGTTCTTAAGATAAGACTGCCCTCGGTGGACCATAGTAGACACCAAAGGGATTAGTCCAGCCATCTGCATGCACATCATACACTTGGAAGAAAATGTTAAACCCTTCAAGGAAACTCAGAGATGACTCAATCCCCACATGAAGGACATGGTCAGATATGAAGTCGTTTAAGCTTCTAGATGTTGGCATCATATACCCCATCTTTAACAGCACTTAAGTCAGCCTCATTTGGGTTATACCCAAGGAATCTAGGGTCACAGCAGTGAAGAATGAGGAGAATGAGTTAGTACCCATGTGCATAACCACTGAGTAGAGAGTTTGCATTGATTACCAAAAATTGAATGCGATCACGATGAAAGACCACTTTCCTTTAGCTTTTATTGACCAAATCCTTAAGAGGTTGGCCGGGCATAGTTATTAATGTTTTCTAGATAGATATTCCATTTATAACTAGATTCTTGTGTGATATATTATGCTAGTAAAACACTGAATGATGCCCAACTCAATTATTTGACCATAGAAAAAGAATTGTTGGCTACCGAGTTTACTTTGGATAAGTTTAGATCTTACTTGTTAAGGTCTAAAGTCATAGTATACTAGGATCATGCAGCTCTAAAGTACCTCCTTTCTAAAAAAGATGCAAAGCCTAGGTTGATTTGTTGGATTCTTCTGCTACAAGAATTTGATTTGAAAATTTGGGACAGGAAAGGTTCCAAAAATGTCATAGTAGACCACTTTATCCAGATTAGTGGTGGAGCAGACTATTAATAATGTGCCCAGAACTGAATCCTTTCTCAATGAATAGTTAATGCATGTTTCCTAGTTACCTTAGTATGGAGACATAGTAAATAATCTTATTATAGGACAAATTCACAATCATTGGACAATACAAGACAAGTCGAGATTTTTGACCAAGGTCAAATACTTTACCTAGGATGATCTGTACATATTCAAGTATTGTCTCGATTAGGTGATAAGGAGATGCATACCAAATAGTGAGCATAGTAAGATCATCTCCTTCTGTCATGATTCTACATGCGGGGACCATTTTAGCTCTAGAAAGACAACTCCAAAAGTTTTTTGACTTTTATTGGCCCACCATTTTTAAAGATTTACATACTTACTACATAGCATGTGTGAGGTGCCAAGGTTAAGAAGTCTAGGGAGGAGACACATGATGCCCTTGAACCCAATCCTTGTTGTAGAGCCATTTGATGTTTGGGGCATAGATTTCATGAGATCCTTTCCTAATTCTTTTGGGAATTTATACATCCTAGTGGGGTGGACTATGTGTCCAAGTGGGAGAAGACTATACCTTGTAAAACCAATGACCACATGGTAGTGGTAAATTTTTTAAAGTAAAGTATTTTTGCAAGGTTTGGTTCTCTGCTAGCCATAATCAGTGATGGGTAGAAACACTTTTGTGATGAAGTGTTTGAAACTTTAATGAAAAAGTATGGTGTCAACCATAGGATAACTACTTTATATCACCTTCAAACCAGTGGGCAAATAGAGGTATCAAATAGGAAAATTAAGCGTATTCTAGAAAAGACAGTCAAATCCAAGTAGGAAAGACTGATTTGTGAGACTTAATGATGTTTTATGGCCTTACCACATGGCCTATAAAACCTCAATAGGCATGTCACCCTATTGCTTGGTCTACGACAAGGCATGCCACTTACCAGCAAAGCTAGAACACAATGCATATTGGCCTATCAAAAACCTCAATTTCCACTTAAATGCTATTAGGATCCACTACAAACTCCAACTGAATGACTTGGATGAATTGAGAAAGGATGCATATGGCTCCACACGACTATACAAAGACCGGATGAAGGTTAACCATGATCACCAAATCTTAAGAAAATCCTTCACACTTGGAAAAAAAGGTCTTATTTTATAATTGAAGATTGCATCTCTTTCTAGGCAAACTTAGATCTCAATGGACTGGACCTTACATAGTACACATAGTATATTCTCATGAGGCCATTGAGATTAAGAAGGATGGTGAGATACTAAAGGATAATGCTAAGAGTTTAAAGCTTTTCTTAAAACTGATTAACCCTAAAATTGAAGAGACACTATTAGAGGCACCATATTATCATGACCCACCTTCGAATACTCCAAGGAATCTTACAGATCATCGTTCACTCATCATTACATCTAGCTGAAGATGTAAAATTAGCGCTCCTTGGGAGACACCCCAAATGTTTTTCAAAACTTAGTTTTCTACAATTTCCTAGTCAACCCATCCCTAACCCTAAGGGCCATTTGAGATAGGATCTAGTTCTTAAACCCATAATTCTCATGAGCTAGCCAAGTCCATAATGACATTAGGAGTGGCCATCAAGTCAAAAGCAAAGTAGGGAAGCCTATGGAAACTATAGAGGAACATGAGGCAGATAAAATATAGGGGAAAGAAAAGAGACAGAAATCTCCTGCTAAACCTTTAGTAGAGGCACCCTATGTGCCTAAAGCTCCATTTCCTCAATTACTGAACAAAGCTAGGAAGGGAACAAATTTCAATGAGGTAATAGATGTTTTCAAGCATGTACAAGTCAACATGCCATTGCTCAATGCCATCAAGGATGTTCCCACCATGCCAAGTTCTTGAAAGAGCTATGCACAATATAGAGAAAGCTTAATGTACAAAAGAAAGCTTTTATCATAGAGTAAGTAAGCTCTTTGATCCAACTCTCAACCCCACCTAAGTTTAGAGAGCCAGGATGTCCTACAATTTCATGTATTATTGGAGACCATGTCATAGATAGGGAAATTCTTAACCTAGGGTATAGATAAGCAAAGTTACCACATGTCATGCTCGTGGATGTTTTGATATAGCTTGACTAGTTTTTCTTCCCTGTTGACTTGGTAGTACTAGACACACAGCTCGTATCCAACCCTAGTAGTCAAATTTCAGTCATACTTGGATGCCCATTCTTGGCAATCTCTAACAACATTATAAACTATAGGAATGGTGTGCTAAAGTTGTCATTCAAGAACATGAAAGTCAAACTCAATGTCTTTAATGCTGACCAAGAACACTTAGACCCAGATGATTCTTATGAAATCAATTTAATCGAGGGTTAATTTAAGACATTAATCCATCATCACCCATCTCCAATCCACCTGAGGCTTCTCTAATGAAATTCAATTAGACAAATCCATTGAGAAGGTTAATAATATTTTAGGTGTAGTTGTAACCATGGATACCTCCAAATGGGGACCTCATATTGAATCATTCCCTCTATCAGAGTTTGTCTCCCTAGCTTAGAACAACCACTTTCTCTGGTTCTAAAGACCTTGCCAGAGAATCTCAAATACTCTTACCTAAGACCAGATGAAACCTTCCCTATTAGTATAGCATCATATTTAGACATAGAATAGGAAGGAAAATTGCTTAATGTTCTTAAGGAACATAAGATTGCTCTAGGATGGACTATAATATACATTAAGGGGATTAGTTCTACTATGTCTACACATAGGATCCACCTCAAATAGAACTCTAAACCATCCAAGGAAACATTGTAATGCCTAAAAAATTTACGCTATTTTTAACAAAAATGAATTGGACATTCTATAGGAAATGAAAAGTTCCCTTTTTTGGAGATAAGGGTATTTTGGTCATTTCACTATTCACCCTAACTAGACCCATAAATTTGGTCCTGAGAATAATACCCTTAGGTGCGTCTCGGAAAAATGAATCCAACAAGACCAAAATCACCCAAAACGGAGTTAAAATGAGCAAGATATGGCCCTTTGAAGTTCAAGGGCAAAAGTGTAAATTAATTCAAAAACGGATTTGGCCTGAGAAAACGAGGACCCGTTTTGATACGGGCACCCCTCTTCTTCCCAAACCTCTTGGAGGGTTCTAGAATGGCGGTGTGCAGGGGAAAAACCACTGCCATTCTGGAGGTTTCTCCACCACCATTCCATGGCGGTAAGAACCCCCTCCAAAACCCTCTTCAAGCTATATAAATAGGGCTCTTGGGTGCCTCCAATGGCAGCCCAAAAGCCTGGGAAAAACCCATTGTGGAGAAGCAAACAAGAGGAGAAAACGTGGGAAAAACTCGGCCACGAACCAGGTATGCCCAAAACCCCTTCAAACCCATCTCCCCCTTAGTCTTAGGATGAGTTCCCCCAAGTTTTTGCATGAAAAACCATGCAAAACGGGGCTCTAGGGAGCCACAAAGGACCTAGGGACGGTGCCTGGGGCGTAAGACGAAAACGCGTCTTGTGTGTCGAGAAAACCCGATGGGCTCGTCCGTGGATGCGCCCACAAATGAGAATGATGGGCGTAAGCCCTGTGCGTCTGTAGACGCGCCCGCTGGGGCGTGCGCCGCTGATGCGGGATGCGTTAGCGTCCTAGGCTTCCACCTCATATGGGCCTTCTATGTACACTCGATATTAAAATGCCCATAACTTGAGTTCTAGGGCTCCGATTGAGGCACCACAAAAGGCGTTGTGTCCGCATCGACGACGCGGACACACCCAAACCATAAAATACTTGATCAAGGCCCTATCTAAGTTTGGCACAACCCTTAAACTATGATAGTGGAGCGGGGCCACTAAACCTTTGTAAACTTGATGATACCAAGGTCCAGTTAGGACCTTAGGAGACCCATAGGCATGGGAATGAACCCCTAATGCCTAAGTAGTGAGAAAAAATAGGCCAAGCTAACCTTTTTCCATAAACCATGTTTAGGAGCATATGAGGACAAGGGGACTAGCATGATCAAACCAAGTAGGTGCTCTATCACTATTAGACTTTTAAAAAGAACCCACAATTGCTTTGAGATTGCATGTTTCAAGTTTTAAGTTGCATGACTTATTTAGCATGAAGTAAGCTCATAAATGAATTCAGCATGCATATGAAAAATACATTATGCATAGACATGTTTTGCAAATGATTGCATAAATTACATGATTTGTGAGTATTGAGTTTTGAAAAAATTACATGTCCTTGAGGGTTACCAAAAAATGCTGGGTAGGCAGTTGTGAGGGGCCCAAAGAGGACAGGTTTTGAAAAAGAGGTTTTTGCTTGATTGATCGTATATGATTTGGGCTAGTAAGCTCGTGGGTGCTATGCCGAGAGGTCTAGGGTGGCCTCCCAGCCTCTACCACTATTAGGTGGAAAGGTTACCACGCCAAAAAGGCATGTCCTTGCTTCAACTGCATGTGGTACATGGGGCTACCACTGGTGTTACGGCACTGGGTCGAAGTGTCATATGCCTCGTGGAGGCTATGACTGTAATGTTCGAGCAATTTACGGTATTTTTAACAAAAATTAGACATTTTATGAGAAATAAACTGTGTTAAATGTTTCACTTTATTTAAAATATTAAATGAAGGAATTTGTTAGGAAACTTAGTACCATTAGATTCTACTCGAAAAATGGAATCCAACGCCTTAAAAATCACCCAAAACGGAGTTCGTATGAAGAAGTTACGGCCGTTTAAAGATCAGGGGCAGTTCTAGAATTTAAATAGAAAAACGAAAAAATGAACCAGGAGTCCCAGGGATGCCATGCTGTACGTGCACCTGGGACTGGGTCCCTGGGATGGGTTCCAGGTGTATGACAGTGCGTACACTGTCCCAGGTGCGTCCTTCGGGTGCGCGTGCAACATGGGTCATGGGTCCTGACTCGATCAGGATGCACGGGGTGCCATGGGTGTTGAGACGTGCCATAGGTGTGTCCGTGCGATGCCATCCAGGATGCGCGTCATAGCGCGTAGCTTGAGCTTGCATGTGCGCGTGTAAAACGCAGTCCTTGGCATGGCCTTTGGGCGTGCACACACATGAAGCGATCGCGGTTCAACCAGGATGCACGGGTGTCCTGGGAACTGGGACACGTGGACCTAATGAGACTTTAAATTTTAGATTAAAGGATGAATTACAGAGTTTAACTACTGAATAGTAGATCCAGATCATAGGATCTAGCTTGACAAATGAATTAGGCAAGGACCATGTTCCCAATAGGCAGAGCTAGCGATCTAATGTCTAAATGGATTGAAATTAATAAGGACTCCTTGTATCCATTCATACCTAGGAGTTTGTAAATGTGACCCAGGGATGGGTTGAGTGATAAAGGACACGACTCCAGGAGACTTTGAGGTAGGTGCTTTATCGCTACTAGACTTTTTAAAAGAGCCATGATTGTTTTGAGAATGCATGTTTTAAGTATAAGTATATGACTTATTTAGCATGACTTAATTCAGCATACATATGATAAATGCTTTATAAATAGATATGTTTTTCAAATAATTGCATATACATTATGCATAGATATGTTTTGCAAATAATTGCATATACGTTATGCATAGACATGTTTTGCAAACAATTGCAGATATTGCATAATTTGTGAGCATTGAGTTCTTGAAAAAGATTACATGTCCTTGAGGGTTACCAAAAGATGCTGGAGTGCCCAAAAGACGTTGGGTAGGCAGTTGTGAGGGCCAGGCAGTTGTGAGGGACCCAAAGAGGACAGGTTTTGAAAAAGAGGTTTTCGCTTGCTTGATTTGATATGATTTGGGCTGATAAGCTCGTGGGCGCTATGCCGAGCGGTTTGGGTTGGCCTCTAGCCTCTACCACTACTAGGTGGATGGGTACCACGCCCAAAAAAGGCATGTCCCTACGTCGACTGCATGTGGTACAAGGGGCTACCACTGGTGTCATGGTACTAGGTCGATGTGTCATATGCCCCGTGGAGGCTATGAGGCTGTGTCCTCAGGTACCCGAGGACCACATGGCGACGAGGTCGTGGGCATAGTTGGACCCCATGGTTTGAGGATTTACTTGCGATGCATATGGCATGACATGAGGTTGGTCGACCATACCAGATATCCATCAGTTGGATTCACATGAGCATCTTATACATATCATTATGTTTATGATATATATCTATATATATGATACTTTCGACTTGGATTATGCAATTCGTTAGTCGTCAGTATTCCGATTCGACAATGGTTTTGTAATGACTCTAATTTTGTAATATTAAAATCCCAAGTTAGCAATGAAAAGTTCAGTTTTTGAAGATAAGGGCATTTTGGTCATTTCACTAGTCGCCTTGACTGAACCCAAAAACTTGGTCCTAAAAATAGTACCATTAGATGCGTCTTGGAAAAAGGAATCCAACAAGACTAAAATCACCCAAAACGGAGTTAAAATGAGCAAGTTATGGCCCTTTGAAGTTCAGCGGCAAAACTGTAATTTTTACAAAAACGGATTTAACTGCAAAACACAGGGGCCCGTTTTCATACGAGCACCCTTCATCTTCCACCTCCTAGAGGGTTTTAGAACGGAGGTGATTGGAGGTGAAATCACCGCCATGCTGGAGGTTTCTCCACCGCCATTAAAAGGCAGTGAGAGCCCCCTCCAGAACCCGCTCATAGCTCTATAAATAGAGCTCTTGGGCGCCTCTAATGGCAGCCCAAAACATGAAAGAAAAACCGTTGAGGAGCAGTGACCTAGAGGGGAAAACAAGGAGGAAAACCCAGCAACGAGCCAGGTATGCCCAAGATCCCTCAAAACCCATCTCCACCATAGTTCTAAGATCAATTTCCTTAGGTTTTTGCATGAAAAACCATGTAAAATGGAGCCCTGGAGACTCACGAAGGACCCAGGGACATTCCCTGGGCCGCACTGGTTTGACAGGGTCAAACCAGGGTGTCCTAAGGACGCCCCGGTTCCCCAACGAACAGGACGTTCCAAGTGGAACGTCCCACGTCGACGCGTTTGGAAAAAACCAAACGGGCGCGTTTAGGGATGTGCCCGCAAAAGAGAGAGATGGCGGCAAAACCAGGCTGAGGTGCACGCTGCATGCGTGCAGTGCGCTAGCAAGCCGGGATTTTTGTTTTCTTTAGAAAGGGCGGTCGCATGCCGCTGACGCCAGCGCCCTAGCATTCCATCTTTTCACCCTTAAAGCCCTTATGTACATGCGACACTAAAATGCTTATAACTTGTGATCTAGAGCTCCGATTGAGGCACCGCAAAAGGTGTTGTATTTGTGTCAATGACGCGGATACATCCAAACTATAAAATCCCTGATCAAGTCCCAATCAAAGGTGGGCATAACCCTTAGAATAGGATGGTGGCACGTGGCCGCTAGACCTTTGGAAAACTAATGATACCACGGCCCAATTAGGACCTTAGGACACCCATAGGCATAGGGATGGACCCCTAATGCGTAAGTAATAAGACCCAACTACTCTAAAACCCATAAAAGATAGGCTAAACTAACCTTGAGTCCCCAAACCATGTTCAGGAGCGTACGAGGACATAAGGGTTAACGCGACCTAGTCAGGTAGGTGCTCTATCGCTACTAGATTCTTTTAAAAGAACTATGATTGTTTTGCAAATACATGATTTAAGTATATGACTTGTTTAGCATGCATGTGACAAATGCTTTATGCATAGACATGTTTTGTATATATATTATGCATAAATATGTTTTGCAAACTATTGCATACATTGCATGATCTATGAGCATTAAGTTCTTGCAAAGATTGCATGTCCTTGAGGGTTGCCAAAAGATGCTGGAGTGCCGAGGGTCAGGCAATTATGAGGGACCCAAAGAGGACAGGTTTTGAAAAGAGGTTTTTGGCTTATTTGATCGTACATGATTTGGGCTAGTAAGCTCGTGGGTGCTATGCCGAGGGGTTTGGGTTGGCCACCCAGTCTCTACCACTATTAGGTGGATGGGTACCACGCCCAAAAAGGGCATGTCCCTACTTTGACTGCATGTGGTACAGGGGGCTGCCACTGGTGTCACGGCACTGGGTCGAAGTGTCATATGCCCCGTGGAGGTATATGATCCTGTGTCCCTAGGTACCCGGGGACCACACGGCGGTGAGGTCGTGGGCATAGTGGGACCCTATGGTTTCGTGGATTTATGTGCATTGCATATGGCATGATATAAGGTTGGTCGACCATACCATGATAGATATCCATGAGTTGGATTCAATGAAGCATCTTATGCATATTATTATGTTATGATATATATGATACTTTTGACTTGGTTTGTGAGATTCTTAAGTCGTTCGTATTTCAGTTTGACAATGGATTTTTAATATCGATATTGAACTTGAGTATTCAGACTTGCACATGATTTGAAAGAGCATATGATTTTAAAACATCTCATGCATTATAAAACTAGTAGTGATAGACTCCTACTGAGTATAGTATATACTCACCCTATCCTTAACATTTTTCAGGATAGTTCCACTCATAAATAGAAGACGTCTCAGGAGATGTTAGTGCTACGAGCAAGTGAATGAAAAAGGAAACAATTATACATGTAAGTAAATTCTCAACCCTTTGGACATGTATTTGTATTTATTCTGATTGGGCTGTGTCTTTGTGACTGGATAGATCTGGGGAAAAACACTTATGATTTTCTAAAGCTTTTTCAAAAACTACTTTGGTGGTTGTGAAAGCAAATGACACTCGGGGTTTTCAAATTGGATTTCAAATAAAAGATTTTTGCACTGCATTGCACTGTTTTTCAAATCGGGATCCCAGCTTAGGAATTTAGATTTTTCATTTTAAAATGCATGGGAAAACCCGGGTCGTCACAGTTGGTATCAGAGCCCAGGTTTTATCCTTTCACAGCCAGTCCAGCATGTCCAAGGGTCATGGACAATAGAGAAAATCAAGAAGAAGTAGAAAAAATTGAAGTAGTAGAGATGACTACTACAATATTAATGCTCAAGGCATTTCACCATAAATAAATAGATGAAATACAGCTTGGTTTAACAAATAATAAGGCAAAGGATAGTGCAACCCTTATCCAAAATCTAGTCTATGACGAATTAAGGATTAAGGATTCTTGTATGGTACAAAGATGAAATCTCATATAAGGATCATATTATGATGAGAATGAATGAATGAAGATGATTAATGGACTTGTTAGTAGATAGTGTTGACCTGCAATACAATAATCTCATCAAAGGTGAGAAAATTGAAAAACCTAGATGGCTATCTTACCATCATAAAGAATATCAGGATACGAGTACCCTATCACAAGGATATGATATGAGTATGATAGGGGATATAAAAGACAGAATTTGAGAAGAATTTTGATAATAATCTAAGAGGAATGAGAACGCAAGATGATATTAATAAATGATTGTGACTCGAACTAGGTCACAAAGGTATGGATCTTGAAGAACTTAGCTCAATTTTGGATGCCTTAATTGGAGTCTTATGAAGAGTAAAGTGCTATCAAATAATAATTACCTGAGTATTATGGAGCAAATCAGAAGATGTATACAAGTGACATATTATGTGCATAAGAGAAACATAACACGAATATGATGAGATGAATTCGACTGAGTTATCAAAAGATTTTGATGATAATACTAAGGATGATAATAGATTGATCCTAACATGAACTTGTAAGAAGTATAGCATGGCCAAAATGTCAATACCATCATTAAGACATTGTATGAATATTATTGAGGCTATAGGCAATTGAGGATTTCAATGATCTTAAGACAGTTTAGAATTTCTGAGAAGCATTCAGTTTATCATATATGTTACTTAAAGAAATAGATGAAGTATCAAATATATGCAACAACGCATATAGAGACATTGATCTAGGAAGACAAAAGTAAGGATTTTGAAGAAAAGAGAGAAAGAGATAGAGATGTAACTACCAGTATTCAATGAATATTGAATATTCAAAAGAAGAAGATCATGACTCTATGGAGATACATACAATTCTATAGGAAGGTAGATCAAACAAATGCAAAGGAATAATACTAGGCAAGTTGGTGACCTTATTGTAAAAGAGTATAAAAGAGAGAAAGCATATGGGGGTTTAAGACTTTGAATAGAGCATTGAATAAAAGGACATTATGCTGCACAAAAATTTTCAAAGAGGAATGGTGACCAACTAGAAGTTAAAATTCTGCAAATGGTTTGATATCAATTATTATTAGATTCTTATCAGATCCATTAACTTATGAGGAACATCAATGGATATAGTCCATAAAAGGAAAAATTTGGTGATATCTTACCTTGCCGCTACATGAGTAAATAAAGGAATTAAGCCAGAAGGGTACCATCGAGGATCAAATTGAGGTCTTATTATCATAAATTTGGAAGACCAAAAATCATAAGACCATTATTTAGTCATTACCTTTAGAGTACTGTTGACTAAATAAAAGGTAACCCACCCCAATTAATCAAGTATGAGAGTATGCATCAGAGTACGCAGCAAAAGCAGCTCTTATAGGTGAGGCCTTATAGGAGGAACTATAGAAATGATAAATTGAGGTTGAGCCTGGATTTGATTCCTAAAGGGAGAATGCATTCACCAAGGAGTGATCTAAGAGATAAAATACCTTGAAGATGATAATTTATGGAATTTTGAGGAAAAAATTCTTTTAAGAGGGTAATAATGTAATGACTCTAATTTTGTAATATTAAAATCCCAGGTTAGCAATGAAAAGTTCAGTTTTTGAAGATAAGGGCATTTTGGTCATTTCACTAGTCGCCTAGACTGAACCCAGAAACTTGGTCCTAAAAATGGTACCATTAGATGTATCTCGAAAAAAGGAATCCAACAAGACCAAAATCACCCAAAATGGAGTTAAAATGAGCAAGTTATGGCCCTTTGAAGTTCAGGGGCAAAACTGTAATTTTTACAAAAACGGATTTAACTGCAAAACACAGGGGCCCATTTTCATACGGGCACCCTTCATCTTCCACCTCCTCGAGGGTTTTAGAACGGTGGTGATTGGAGGTGAAATCACCGCCATGCTGGAGGTTTCTCCACCGCCATTCAAAGGCAGTGAGAGCCCCCTCTAGAACCCTCTCACAACTCTATAAATAGAGCTCTTGGGCACCTCTAATGGCAGCCCAAAACATGAAAGAAAAACCGTTGAGGAGCAGTGACCTAGAGGGGAAAACAAGGAGGAAAACCCAGCAACGAGCCAGGTATGCCCAAGATCCCTCAAAACCCATCTCCACCATAGTTCTAAGATCAATTTCCCTAGGTTTTTGCATGAAAAACCATGTAAAATGGAGCCCTGGAGACTCACCAAGGACCCAGGGACATTCCCTGGGCCGCACTGGTTTGACAGGGTCAAACCAGGGTGTACTAAGGACGCCTCGGTTCCCCAACGAACAGGACGTTCCAAGTGGAACGTCCCACGTCGACGCGTTTGGAAAAAACCAAACGGGCGCGTTCAGGGATGCGCCCGCAAAAGAGAGAGACGGCGGGAAAACCAGGCTGAGGTGCACGCCGTAGGCACGCAGTGCGCTAGCAAGCCGGGATTTTTGTTTTCTTTAGAAAGGGCGGGCGCATGCCGCTGACGCCAGCGCCCTAGCATTCCATCTTTTCACCCTTAAAGCCCTTATGTACATGCGACACTAAAATGCTTATAACTTGAGATCTAGAGCTCCGATTGAGGCGCTGCAAAAGGCATTGTATTTGTGTCAATGACACGGATACATCCAAACTATAAAATCCCTGATCAAGTCCCAATCAAAGGTGGGCATAACCCTTAGAATAGGATGGTGGCACGTGGCCGCTAGACCTTTGGAAAACTAATGATACCACGGCCCAATTAGGACCTTAGGACACCCATAGGCATAGGGATGGACCCTTAATGCGTAAGTAATAAGACCCAACTACTCTAAAACCCATAAAAGATAGGCTAAACTAACCTTGAGTCCCCAAACCATGTTCAGGAGCGTACGAGGACATAGGGGTTAACGCGACCTAGTCAGGTAGGTGCTCTATCGCTACTAGATTCTTTTAAAAGAACTATTTTTATTTTGCAAATACATGATTTAAGTATATGACTTGTTTAGCATGCATGTGGCAAATGCTTTATGCATAGACATGTTTTGTATATATATTATGCATAAATATGTTTTGCAAACTATTGCATACATTGCATGATCTATGAGCATTAAGTTCTTGCAAAGATTGCATGTCCTTGAGGGTTGCCAAAAGATGCTGGAGTGCCGAGGGCCAGGCAATTATGAGGGACCCAAAGAGGACAGGTTTTGAAAAGAGGTTTTTGGCTTATTTGATCGTACATGATTTGGGCTAGTAAGCTCGTGGGTGCTATGCTGAGGGGTGTGGGTTGGCCACCCAGTCTCTACCACTATTAGGTGGATGGGTACCACGCCCAAAAAGGGCATGTCCCTACTTTGACTGCATGTGGTACAGGGGGCTGCCACTGGTGTCATGGCACTGGGTCAAAGTGTCATATGCCCCGTGGAGGTATATGATCCTGTGTCCCTAGGTACCCGGGGACCACACGGCGGTGAGGTCGTGGGCATAGTGGGACCCTATGGTTTCGTGGATTTATGTGCATTGCATATGGCATGATATAAGGTTGGTCGACCATACCATGATAGATATCCATGAGTTGGATTCAATGAAGCATCTTATGCATATTATTATGTTATGATATATATGATACTTTTGACTTGGTTTGTGAGATTCTTAAGTCGTTCGTATTTCAGTTTGGCAATGGATTTTTAATATCGATATTGAACTTGAGTATTCAGACTTGCACATGATTTGAAAGAGCATATGATTTTAAAACATCTCATGCATTATAAAACTAGTAGTGATAGACTCCTACTGAGTATAGTATATACTCACCCTATCCTTAACATTTTTCAGGATAGTTCCACTCATAAATAGAAGACGTCTCAGGAGATGTTAGTGCTACGAGCAAGTGAATGAAAAAGGAAACAATTATACATGTAAGTAAATTCTCAACCCTTTGGACATGTATTTGTATTTATTTACTGATTGAAATTTGTGTGCTGTGTCTGGATAGATCTGGGGAAAAACACTTATGATTTTCTAAAGCTTTTTCAAAAACTACTTTGGTGGTTGTGAAAGCAAATGACACTCGGGGTTTTCAAATTGGATTTCAAATAAAAGATTTTTTTGCTGCATTGTACTGTTTTTCAAATCGGGATCCCACCTTAGGAATTTAGATTTTTCATTTTAAAATGCATGGGAAAACTCGGTTCGTCACATGTTTTAATATCGATATTGAACATGGTTGTTCGAACATGCACATGTTTCAAAGAGCATAAGATTTTGAATATAGCATGCATTGCAAAACTAGTAGCGATAGACTCCTACTGAGTATAGTATATACTCACCCTATCGTTAACATTTTTCAGGATAGTTCCACTCACAAATAGAAGATGCCTCAGGAGATATTAGTGCTACGAGCAAGTGAATCAAATAGGAGACAATTATATATGTAAGTAAACTCTCTACCCTTTGGACATGTATTTGTATTTATTTACAATTGGACTGTGTGCTGTGACTGGATAGACCTGGGAGAAAAATATTTATGATTTCTGAAGTTTTTCAAAAAAACTACTTTGGTGGTTGTGAAAGTAAATGACACTCAGGGTTTTCAACATAAGTTTAAAACAAAAGATTTTCTGGTGCATTGCATGGTTTTTATAAAATGGTTTTCAAATAGGGATGCATCCCGCCTTAGGAATTAGATATTGCATTTAAAAATGCATGGGAAAACCTGTGTCGTCACAGTTGGTATTAGAGCCCAGGTTTTATCCTTTCACAGCCAGTCCAGCATGTCTAAGGGTCATAGACAATGGAGAAAAATCAAGAAGAAGTAGTAGTAGAGATGACTACTTCTATTTGAGGGTCACAATGTTAATGCTCAAGGCATCTCACCATAAACAAATAGTTGAAAAAGAAGATGGGTCTAGCAAATACTTAGATATTAGATTGCTTGAATCCTATCAAAATCATAGGAAATAAGGATTGTTGTGCAATGGTGCAAGGATGAAATCTCATATAAAGACCATATTATGAGAATGATGAATGAGGACGTTAGTGAACTTGTTAATAGATAGTTCTGACCTGCAATAAAGTAATCTTATCAAAGGTGAGAAAATTAAAGAACCTAGATGGCTATCTTACCATCATAAAGAATATCAGAATATAAGTACACTATCACAAGGGATATGATATGAGTATGATAAGGGATGTAAAAGAAAGACTTTGAGAAAATTTTGATGATAATCTAAGAGGGATGAGAATGCAAGATAATATTAGGAAATAACTATGACTCGTACTAGATCACAAAGGTATGGAGCCTGAAAGACTTAGCTCAATTTTGGATACCTTAATTGGAGTCTTATGGAAAGTAAAGTGCTATCGAATAATAAGCACTTGAGTATGATGAAGCAAATCAGAAGAGGTATGCAAGTGACAGATTATGAGAATAAGAGGAACATAACACGAATATGATAGGAAAATGAATTCGACCAAGTTATCAAAAGATTTTGATGATAATACTAAGGATGATATAGATTGATCCTAACATGAACTTGTAAGAAAAGTATAGCATGACCAAAACGTCAATGCCATTATTAAGACATTGTATGAATTTTATTGAGGCTATAGGCAATTGAGGATTTCAATGATCTTAAGACAATTTAGAATTTCTGAGAAGCATTCAGTTTATCATATATGTTACGTAAAGGAAGAGATGAAGTATCGATTATATGCAACAAAGCACATGAAAACGTTGATCTAGGAAGACAAAGTGAGGATTTTGAAGAAAAGAGAGAAAGAGATATGGAAGTAACTACCAGTATTCAATGAATATTGAATATTCAAAAGAAGAAGATCATGACTTTATCTTGAATCGAGTGGGAAGATAAACCAATCAACTTCGAAGGAATAATAATAGTTGAGATGGCAATGATGTTATTGTAAATACATATAATAGAGAGAAAGCATATGGGGTTTAAGACTTTGAGTAGAGTATCGAATTTCAGGAGATTATGTGACAAGAAATTTTCAAAGAAGAATGGCGACCAACTAGAAGTTAAACTTCTACAAATGGTTTGATATCAATTAGATTCTTATCAGATCCATTAGCTTACGAGGAACACCAATGGATATAGTCCATAAAAAGAAAATTTTGGTGATATCCTACCTTGCCACTACATGAGTGACTTGTCCATTTAGCAATAGGGTACCATCAAGGATCAAATTAAGATCTTACTATCATAAATTTGGAAGACCAAAAATCTTAAGACCATTATTTAGTCATTACCTTTAAAGTACTGTTGACTAAATAAAGGTATCCCACCCTAATTAATCAAGTATGTTAGTATCTATGAGTTAGTAGTCGAAGTTATATACTCAGAATGATGATATAAGTCTCTAGACTTGAGTTTTCCCAGAAAGAAGTACTTGTTAAAATAAGTCAATTGAAGGTATGAGGTCAGTTGATGAGAACAATTGCAACTGAGATAGGAGCAAAAATAAGAAGTGATCTAAACCATTGGGAAACATTTTTCAAACCTTAATGGCTACCATGACAAGGTAAAGAAATTACTTTGAGTCTGAAAAATACTGCTGACTTGGATTGAAAAAAAAGGCAAATAAGTATTGATCACTTTAGAGGCCCTTGAGCTTATGACATAGATATATCTGGAAAGAGATCAATAGGTAATCAAATAAAGTCTTTCTATATGTCTATGAAAATGTTCCATGCTTAACTGAGCGTTTTTCAAATTTGATGATTTAACAGCTTCAGCATAACTTGATGTAGTAGTTATGGAATGAGAACTGCTATTATAAGCGAAGTATGAGGAGGCACTTGAAGGATAAAATCTGAGGAACTGAGAAAATCATTACTTATGAGGATACCTCTTGACAATATAGACTGCATGGTTGACGATAAAGCCTTGATAAAAGATTGAACAATATATTGACATAAGGGATGGAAGGAGAAAAGGTGAGATGGCTAGCACACTATAAGGTGAAGATTTAATGTTACGTTGCCTTTAGACAAATAGTTAGTTGTTATGAGCATATACCAAGTACGAAAAATCAATCGACGGAATTTCCTGAGGACTAACTCTACTAGATTGAGTATAGAACTTTTTGACTGAAAGGTTACAAAGAAAACCATCAAGAAAAGAAAGGACGAAGAGGATGATGACAAAGGATTCAACCATGACCTAGTAAGGATAATCGGTTACAAATAAGAGACTTTTTGCTTTACTTAAAGGGGAACATTATTGAAAATTCTAATGACCAATTGATGTGAATAGTGAGATAGGCTTCTGGACGAGAACATGTGACCCGTGATGATGAATCGACCATTAACATTTGACATGAGTTTGGATAAAATCTTCACGGAGAAAAGCATTTAATGAATTCAATAGTTATGAAACTGGATATGGTGTTAGGACATTTTACTTTCAGTATATGATAAGGTCCTCAATGGAAGATGCTACAAATTGACTTTCATGATTTTATTTTGAATGTAACTTTGGTCGAGGAATCAAGTCACACATGGAAAATGACAGACAGTTGAAATTCAAAGTTAATTAAGGGTTTGGCTGTAGAGCACATGATACCATGTCAGTTATTGAAGTATCTTGGGGACAAAGGTAAAAGATAAGAAGCAAAGTTAGACACAATAGAAAGAAGGTAAAATTTTTGGATTCTTACCAACCATTAGAAGGAGATGTGGATGATGAAGAAATCACTAGATGGAAGTCAAGAAGAAAAAGGATTATCCTATGAAATAGGAGAAATAAGATCATATGATCTCAAAGAAGTATGGAGTAATTTATACATGAATAAAGAAGCATGATCCTACGAGGAGACTATCCTATACATGATGAGAAAAGTATGGGCATCTAAGGATTTCGAGAAAGATGAGTTACAGCTAGAAACCGGTATTGTTAAACTAGCACGTATAGGAGTATGCATCAGAGTACGCAGTGAAAGCGGCCCTTATAGGTAAGGCCTTGTAGAAGGAACAATAAAAATGATAAATTGAGGTTGAGCCTAGATTTGATTCCTAAGGGGAGAATGCATTCACCAAGAAGTTATCTAAGAGACAAAATACCTTGAAGATGATAATTTATGGAATTTCGAGGACAAAATTCATTTAAGGGGGTAATAATGTAATGCCCGAGCAATTTATGGTATTTTTAACAAAAATTAGACATTCTATGAGAAATAAACTGTGTTAAATGTTATACTTTATTTAAAATAGTAAACGAATGAATTTGTGAGGAAACTTGACACCATTAGATTCTACTCGAAAAATGGAATCCAACGCCTCAAAAACCACCAAAAATTGAGTTCGTATGAAGAAGTTACGGTCGTTTAAAGATCAGGGGCAGTTCTGGAATTAAAACAGAAAAATGAAAAAATGAAAAACGCAGGGGGCCGTTTTGATAACGGAACCCCTTGTCGTCTTCCACCTCTAGACCCCTCCAGAAACCTCATTTCTAGAGTTTTTTGCCACCGCCATTGGCAGCACTACCATAGCAGGCCTATAAAAAGCCCCATCTCCCCCTCTCCAAAAAAAAACGTGATTTTTCCAGTTGTTTTGAGATTGGGGTTTCCGGCAAAATCAGAAACCTGTCTCAAACCCATCCTCTGCATTTTTCGGCAATGACCAGGCCCAAGTTTGGCCGGCCATCCCTTTACCCATCTCCCCACCTCCCCTCTTGTTCCTCTGGCATCATTGAAAGTGGGGTTTTTCTCCTTCTTCGAGCTTTCAGGCGAGTAGGCACACCATCGGGAAAGAGGGCGTCCCCAAGTAAGACGTTCCTCTGACTTTCTCTTCGTTTTGCTTTCCCCAGGCCAGATCCATGTCGGATCTGGTGTCTTTCCAGCTAAAAAACAACAAAGCCAGTTCTAGTCAGCCCGAAACCAGGCATCCTTCTCTCCAGTCATTTTGTAGCCGGGTTCTTGGCCAAAAAACGTTCCAAGCCAGCTTGGGCCGGCCTTGCACGAACTAGGCGTCCTAGGGACGCCATGCTGTACGTGCACCTGGGACTGGGTCCCTGGGACGGGTTCCAGGTGTATGACAGTGCGTACAGTGTCCCAGGTGCGGCCTTCGGGTGCGCGCGCGACATGGGCCACTGGTCCTGGCTCGACCAAGATGCAAGGGGTGCCCTGGGAGCTAAGACGCGCCATAGGTACATCCGTGTGATGCCATCCAGTATGCGTGTCATAGCGCATTGCTTGAGCTTACATGTGCGCATGCAAAATGCAGTCCCTCGCATGGCCTTTAGGCGCGCACGCACGTGAAGTGGTCGCGGTTCAACCAGGATGCACGGGTGTCCTGGGAACTGGGACATGCGGACCTAATGAGACTTTAAATTTTAGATTAAAGGATGAATTACAGAGTTTAACTACTGAATAGTAGATCCAGATCATAGGATCTAGCTTGACAAATGAATTAGGCAAGGACCATGTTCCCAATAGGCAGAGCTAGCGATCTAATGTCTAAATGGATTGAAATTAATAAGGACTCCTTGTATCCATTCATACCTAGGAGTTTGTAAATGTGACCCAGGGATGGGTTGAGTGATAAAGGACACGACTCCAGGAGACTTTGAGGTAGGTGCTTTATTGCTACTAGACTTTTTAAAAGAGCCATGATTGTTTTGAGAATGCATGTTTTAAGTATAAGTATATGATTTGTTTAGCATGAATTAATTCAGCATACATATGATAAATGCTTTATGCATAGATATGTTTTGCAAATAATTGCATATACATTATGCATAGATATGTTTTGCAAATAATTGCATATACATTATGCGTAGACATGTTTTGCAAACAATTGCATATATTGCATGATTTGTGATCATTGAGTTCTTGAAACAGATTGCATGTCCTTGAGGGTTACCAAAAGACGCTGGAGTGCCCAAAAGATGCTGGGTAGACAGTTGTGAGGGCCAGGCAGTTGTGAGGGACCCAAAGAGGATAGGTTTTGAAAAAGAGGTTTTCGCTTGTTTGATATGATATGATTTGGGCTGATAAGCTCGTGGGCGCTATGCCGAGAGGTTTGGGTTGGCCTCCAGCCTCTACCACTGTTAGGTGGATGGGTACCATGCCCAAAATGGGCATGTCCCTACGTCGACTGCATGTGGTACAGGGGGCTACCACTGGTGTCACGGCGCTGGGTCGATGTGTCATATGCCCTGTGGAGGCTATGACGCTGTGTCCTCAGGTACCCAGGGACCACACGGCGGCGAGGTCGTGGGCATAGTTGTACCCTATGGTTTGAGGATTTACTTGCATTGCATATGGCATGACATGAGGTTGGTCGACCATACCAGATATCCATGTGTTGGATTCAGATGAGCATCTTATGCATATCATTATGTTTATGATATATATGATACTTTCGACTTGGATTATGCAATTCTTTAGTCATCAGTATTCCGATTCGACAATGGTTTTAATATCGATATTGAACATGGTTGTTCGAACATGCATATGTTTCAAGAAGCATAAGATTTTGAACATAGCATGCATTGCAAAACTAGCAGTGATAGACTCCTACTGAGTATAGTATATACTCACCCTATCCTTAACATTTTTCAGGATAGTTCCACTCACAAATAGAAGATGCCTCAGGAGATATTAGTACTACGAGCAAGTGAATCAAATAGGAGACAATTATACATGTAAGTAAACTCTCTAACCTTTGGACATGTATTTGTATTTATTTACAATTGGACTATGTGCTGTGACTGGGTAGACCTAGGAGAAAAATATTTATGATTTCTGAAGTTTTTCAAAAAAACTACTTTGGTGGTTGTGAAAGCAAATGACACTCAGGATTTTCAAAATAAGTTTAAAACAAAAGATTTTCCGCTGCATTGCATGGTTTTTATAAAATGGTTTTCAAATAGGGATGCATCTCACCTTAGGAATTAGATATTGCATTTAAAAATGCATGGGAAAACCCGGTTCGTCACAATGACCCTTTTTCCCTAGGTACCCGGGGTCCACACGGTGAGGAGGTCGTGAGCATAATGGGCCCTATGTTTTGAGGATTTACTTGCATTGCATATGGCATGACATGACATGAGGTTGGTCGACCATACCATATATCCATGAGTTTGATTCAGTTGAGCATCTTATGCACATCATTATGTTTATGATATATATGATACTTTCGACTTGGATTTTGTGATTCTTTAAGTCGTCAGTATTCCAATTCGACAATGGTTTTTAATATCGATATTGAACATGAGTGTTCAAACATGCACATGTTTTAAAGAGCATATGATTTTAAACATAGCATGCATTGTAAAACTAGTAATGATAGACTTCTACTGAGTATAGTATATACTTACCCAATCCTTAACATTTTTCAGGATAGCTCCATTCACGAGTAGAAGACGCCTCAGGAAATGTTAGTGCTACGAGCAAGAAAAATCAAAAGGAGATAATTATACATGTAAGTAAACATTCTACCCTTTGGACATGTATTTGTATTTATTTATAGTTGGGCTGTGAGTTGTGACTGGATAGACCTGGGAAACATTTATGATTTCTGAAGTTTTTCAAAAACTACTTTGGTTGTTGTGAAAGCAAATGACACTTGGGGTTTTCAAAATGAGTTTAAACCAATGTGAAATATTTTTTGCTGCATTGCATTGTTTTCATAAAAATGGTTTTCAAATAGGGATGCATCCCGCCTTAGGAATTAGATATTGCATTTAAAAATGCATGGGAAAACCCGGGTTGTCATAGTTGGTATCAGAGCCCAAGTTTTATCCTTTCACAGCTAATCGAGCATGTCCAAGGGTCATAGACAATCGAGAAAATTAAGAAGAAGTATTAGAAATAGAAATAGTAGAAATGACTAGCACATTAATGCTCAAGGAATTTCACCATAAACAAATAGGTGAAGAAGGAGATGGG
Source organism: Warburgia ugandensis (assembly GCA_035236585.1). Classification (NCBI taxonomy): domain Eukaryota; kingdom Viridiplantae; phylum Streptophyta; class Magnoliopsida; order Canellales; family Canellaceae; genus Warburgia; species Warburgia ugandensis. The sequence continues at coordinate 53,400,628 of CP141130.1, forward strand.
TCTAGCAAATACTTAGATATTGGATGGCTTAAATCTTATCAACAAGGATTGTTGTGTGGTGCAAATATGAAAACTCATATATGGATCATATTATGATGAGAATGATGAAGGAAGATGTTAGTAAATGTGTTAGTAGATAATTCTGACCTGTAATAGATCAATCTCACTGAAGATAAGAACATTGAAGAACCTAGATGGCTATCTTACCATCATAAAGAATATCAGAATATGAGTACACTATCACAAGGATATGATATGAGTATGATAGGGGATGTAAAAGACAGACTTTGAGAAGATTTTGATGATAATCTAATAAGAATGAGCGTACAAGATGATACTAGGGGATAGCTGTGACTAGTACTAGATCACAAAGGTATGGATCCTGAAGGACTTAGCTAAATTTTTGATAACTTCATAGGAGTCTTATGAAGAGTGAAGTGCTATCTAATAATGACAACCTGAGTATAATGGAGGAGATCAGAAGATGTACAACTGACATATTATGTGATTTAGAGGAACATAACACGAATATGATAGGGAAATGTATTCGACCGAGTTACCAAAAGATTTGGATGATAATACTAGGGATGACAGATCTATAACAATAGATTGATCCTAACATGAACTTATAAGAGAAGTATAGCATAACCAAAAGATCAATGACATTATTAAGACATTGTATGAATTTTCTTGAGGCCATAGGCAATTAAGGATTTCGATGATATTAGAAAACTTCAACATTTCTTGGAAGTATTAAGTTTCTCCTGTTTGATAGGAAGATCGAGTATATGCAACAAAGCACATAAAGACATTGATTTAGGAAGACAAAAGTGAGGATTTTGAAGAAAAGAGAGAAAGAGATAGAGATGTAACTATAAGTATTTGATGAATATTGAATATTCAAAAGAAAAAGGTCATGACTTTATTAAGGAAAGAATAGATCCATACAAATCTTTCATCTTGAATCATCTGGGAAGATAAACCAATCAAATTCAAAGGAATAATAATAGTTGAGTTGGCGATGGTGTTATTGTAAATGCGTATAATAGAGATAAAGCATATGGGATTTAAGACGTTAAGTAGAGTATCGAATTTCAGGAGATTATGCTACAAGAAATTTTTGAAGAGGAATGGTGACCAAATAGAAATTAAATTCTACAAATAGTTGGATGTCTATATTTATTGCAATTAGATTCTTATCGGATCTAGTAGCTTATGGGGAACAGCAATGGATATAGTCCATAAAAAGGAAAATCTGGTGATATCATACCTCACCAATAAAGTATATTGACAAAGGAATTAAGCCGGGACAATGACTTATCCATTTGTCTTTCTTCAATAAGTAGGGTACCATCAAGGATCGAATTGAGGTCTTGCTATCATAGATTTGGAACCACTATTTAGTCATTACCTTTAAGAGTACTGTTGACTAAATAAAGGTATCCCACCCTAAATGAATCAAATATGTTAGTAGTTGAAGTTATATACTCAGAGGGATATTATAAGTATTTGGACATGAGTTTTACCTAAAAGAAGTACTTGTTAGACTAAGTCATTTGAGGGTATGAGGTTAGTTGATTAGGCCACATCATGGAGGAGCTACAAGTACAATGAATACAGTAACAACTGAGACAGAAGCAAAAAATAAGGAGCAATCTCCACCAATGAGATAGATTTTTCCAAAACTAAATAGATACCATGACAAACCATAGAAATCACTGTGGGTTTGAAAGATGCTGCTGACTTGGATAAGCATTGATAACTTTAGAGAGACCGTTGAGCTCATAACCTATACATCTGGACAGAGATCAATAGGTTATTGAATAAATTCTCTTTCTATATGTCTACGAAAATGTTCCATGCTTACCTGAGTGTTTTTCAGATTTGATGATGTAACAGCTTCAGCATAACTTGATGTAATAGCTATCGAACGAGAACTACTATTATAAGCTAAGTATGAGGAGGCACTTGAAAGATAAAATTTGAGGAATTGAAGAAACCACTACTTATGATGATGATACCCCCTGACAATTAAGACTAAATGGTTGACGATAACGCATTAATAAAAGATTGAACAACATATTGATATAGGGAATGGAAGGAGAAAAGTTGAGGTGGCCAGCACATTATAAGGTGAGATTTGATGTTACGTTGCCTTTAGCCAAAAAGTTAGTTGTTATGTGCATATACCAAGTATGAAAAAATCAATTGAAGGAATTTCCTAAGGACTAACCCTACTGGATTGAGTATAGAACTTTTGGACTGAAAGATTACGAAGAAAACCATCAAGCAAAGAAGGGATAAAGAGGATAATGACAAAGGATTCAACCATGACAGGGTACTCAGTTATGAATAAGAGACTTTTTGCATAACTGGGAACATTGTTGGAAATCCTAATGACAAATTGATGTGATTAGTGAGATAGGCCTCTGGACGAGAACATTTGACCCATGATGATGAATTTTTAAACATTTGGCATGAGTGTGCATAACCTCTTCAAGGAGAAAAGCATTTGATGGCTTCAACATCTATGAAACTTGACGTACAGTTCAAATATCCTAATCGTAATATAAGATAGTATTAGTGATAGAGGATGCTACTTGAATGATTTTATTTTGAATATAATATGGGTTGAGGACCCAAGTTATAGTAGAAAAGCGACAGACAGTTGAAATTCGAAGTTAATCAAGGGTTTGGCTTTATCATTAATATAATTGGAGGACACATGATACCATATCAGCTATTGAAGTATCTTGGGGAAAGAAAAATATAAAGTAAAGAAGATAAGAAGCAAAGTTAGACACAATAGAAAGAATGTAACCTTTTTTGTTGGACTCTTACTAATGACATACAACCAACCATTAAAAGGAGATATGGATGATGAAGAGATCACTAGATGGAAGACAAGAGGAAAAAGGGATTATCCTATGCTATTCAAAATGAAATAGGAGAAATAAGATCATATGATCTCAAAGAAGTATGAAGTAATTTATATACGAGTAGGAGAGTATGGTCATCTAAGGAGACTATCCTATACATGATCAAAAGGAATATGAGCATCTAAGGATGGGTAATACAGATAGAAACCTGTAATGATAAACTGGCATGCATGGGACTATGTATTAGAGTACGCAGCAAAAGCGGCCCATATATACTTAAAGAAAACGGATGAGATATATTGACACGATATATTTGTGTAAGGCCTTGTGGAAGGAATTATAACAAGGATAAATTGAGAACGTGCCAAGGATTGGGTACAACATAATATGATTAGCATTTTAAGGACGACATTACTCTAAGTATTAACCCAATTAGAGTATTGGATAACGAAATAATGGATTTGTCGACAACAGAAGTATGGGAATTTTCTTAATTCGAGGGAGTCCTGAATATGTCTTATCAAGAAGACAGCTGACTTGAAGAAGAGGATTTGTGGAATTTTGAGGATGAAATTCTTTTAAGGGGGTAATAATGTAATGCCTGAACAATTTACGCTATTTTTAACAAAAATGAATTGGACATTCTATAGGAAATGAAAAGTTCCCTTTTTGGAGATAAGGGTATTTTGGTCATTTCACTGTTCACCCTAACTAGACCCAGAAATTTGGTCCTAAGAATAGTACCCTTAGGTGTGTCTCGGAAAAATGAATCCAACAAGACCAAAATCACCCAAAATGGAGTTAAAATGAGCAAGATATGGCCCTTTGAAGTTCAAGGGCAAAAGTGTAAATTAATTCAAAAACGGATTTGGCCTGAGAAAACGGGGACCCGTTTTGATACGGGCACCCCTCTTCTTCTCAAACCTCTTGGAGGGTTCTAAAATGGCGGTGTGCAGGGGAGAAACCACAGCTATTCTAGAAGTTTCTCCATCGCCATTCCATGGCGGTAAAAACCCCCTCCAGAACCCTCTTCAAGCTCTATAAATAGAGCTCTTAGGCGCCTCCAATGGCAGCCCAAAAGCTTAGGAAAACCCCATCATGGAGAAGCAAATAAGAGGATAAAATGTGGGAAAAACCTGGCCACGAACCAGGTATGCCCAAAACCCCTCCAATCCCATCTCCCCCTTAGTCTTAGGATGAGTTCCCCCAAGTTTTTGCATGGAAAACCATGCAAAATGGGGCTCTAGGGAGCCACAAAGGACCCAGGGACGGTGCCTGGGGCGTACTGGTTTGACGGGGTTGAACTAGGGCGTCCCGAGGATGCCCCAGTCACCACAAGACAAAAACGCGTCTTGTGCGTTGAGAAAACTCGATAGGCATGTCTGTGGACGCGCCCGCAAATGAGAATGATGGACGGAAGCCCTGTGCGTCTGCAAACGTGCTCGCTGGGGCGTGCACCGCTGATGCGGGATGCATTAGTGTCCCAGGCTTCCACCTTGAATGGGCCTTCTATGTACACTCAATATTAAAATGCCCATAACTTGAGTTCTAGGGCTCCAATTGAGGCGCCGCAAAAGGTGTTGTGTCCGCATCGACGACGTGGACACACCCAAACCATAAAATATCTGATCAAGGCCCTATCTAAGATGGATACGACCTTTAAACTATGATAGTGGCATGGGGCCACTAAACCTTTGTAAACTTGACGATACCAAGGTCCAGTTAGGACCTTAGGAGACCCATAGGCATGGGAATGAACCCCTAATACCTAAGTAGTGAGGAAAAATAGGCTAAGCTAACCTTTTTCCCTAAACCATGTTCAGAAGCGTACGAGGACAAGGGGACTAGCATGATCAAACCAAGTAGGTGCTCTATCGCTACTAGACTTTTAAAAAGTACCCACGATTGCTTTGAGATTGCATGAAGTAAGCTCATAAATGAATTCAGCATGCATATGACAAATACATTATGCATAGACATGTTTTGCAAACGATTGCATAAATTGCATGATTTGTGAGTATTGAGTTTTGAAAAAATTGCATGTCCTTGAGGGTTACCAAAAGACGCTGGATAGGCAGTTGTCAGGGCCAGGCAGTTGTGAGGGACCCAAAGAGGATAAGTTTTGAAAAAGAGGTTTTTTCTTGATTGATCATATATGATTTGGTCTAGTAAGCTTGTGGGCGCTATGTCGAGAGGTCTGGGGTGGCCTCCCAGCCTCTACCACTATTAGGTGGAAAGGGTACCACGCCAAAAAGGCATGTCCCTGCTTCGACTGCATGTGGTACAGGGGGCTACCACTGGTGTCACGACACTGGGTCAAAGTGTCATATGCCCCGTGGAGGCTATGACCCTGTGTCCCCAGGTACCCGAGGACCACATGACGAGGAGGTCGTGGGCATAGTGGGCCCTATGTTTTGAGGATTTACTTGCATTGCATATGGCATGACATGTGGTTGGTCGACCATACCATACATCCATGAGTTGGATTCAGTTGAGCATCTTATGCACATCATTATGTTTATGATATATATGATACTTTCGACTTGGATTTTGTGATTCTTTAAGTCGTCAATATTCCAATTCGACAATGGTTTTTAATATCGATATTGAACATGATTGTTCAAACATGCACATGTTTTAAAGAGCATATGATTTTAAACATAGCATGCATTATAAAACTAGTAATGATAGACTCCTACTGAGTATAGTGTATACTCACCCAATCCTTAACATTTTTCAGGATAGCTCCATTCATGAGTAGAAGATGCCTCAGGAAATGTTAGTGCTATAAGCAAGAAAAATGAAAAGGAGACAATTATACATGTAAGTAAATACTCTACCCTTTGGACATGTATTTGTATTTATTTACAGTTGGGCTATGAGCTGTGACTGGATAGACCTGGGAAACATTTATGATTTTTGAAGTTTTTCAAAAACTACTTTGGTTGTTGTGAAAGCAAATGACACTCGAGGTTTTCAAAATGAGTTTAAACCAATGTGAAAGATTTTTTGCTGCATTGCATTGTTTTCATAAAAATGGTTTTCAAATAGGGATGCATCCTGCCTTAGGAATTAGATATTGCATTTAAAAATGCATGGGAAAACCCGGGTCATCATAAACACAAAGAAGGCTAAACCCTCTCATGAATGAAGTGGTAAGAGATGAAATTTTTAAATGTTTTGATGTTGGCATGATATACCCCATCTCTAATAGCACTTGGTTAGCACATTTAGGTTGCACCTAAGAAATCTGGTGTCATAGCAATAAAAATGAGGACAATGAGTTAATACCCACTTGCATGATCACTGGATGGAGGGTTTGTATTGATTATAGGAAGTTAAACGTGGTCAAGAGGAAATGCTTGAGAGGTTAGCTGGCCATAGTTATTACTATTTTTTAGATGGTTATTTCTATTATAACTAGATTCCTATAGCACTCGAAGATCAAGAGAAAGAATACCTTCACCTGCCCTTTTGTGACCTCTTCTTACCAATGTATGCCTTGCCAGCTTTACAATGCTTTAGCCATTTTCCAAAGGTGTATGTTGAGCATATTTTATAACATGGTAGAGAGGTTTCTGGGGGTGTTCATGGATGACTTCTTAGTTTTTGATTCTTCCTTTGATTGCGTGCTTGCATCATTTGAAGTTAGTTCTTGCAACATGTCAATAGAAAATTTTAGTATTGAACTGGGAGAAATGTCACTTTATGGTGCAAAATGGCATTGTTATAGGCCATATAATATCACACAATAGTATAAAGGTAGATAAGGCAAGGTGGATTTAATCAGCAACATTCCTTCACCAAGGATAGTGAAAGAGATTTGCTCTTTCATAGGACATGCTAGGTTTGCATGAGATTCATCAAGGATTAAAGTAAGATTGCTAAGGCCCTCAATAATTTACTTATAAAGGAGGCCTCTTTTGCCTTTGGTGAAGATTATAGAAAAGCATTGGAGCACTTAAAGGCCAAACTAACCTCTGGACCCATCATTCAATTGCTTGACTAGAGTACACCATTTTAGATAATGTGTGACACTTTGAACTATGCAATCAAGGCTGTTCTGGGATAACGCATTGACAAACTTCCCATGTGATATACTATACTAGTAAAACACTCAATGATGCACAACTTAACTATTCTACCATAGAGAAAGAGTTGTTGGTTGTAGTGTTCATAGTGGATAAGTTTAGATCTTACTTATTAGGATGTAAAGTTATAGTATACTTAGATAATGCATATTTGAAATATCTCATTTCCAAAAAGAATGCAAAACTTAGGCTGATCCAATGGATACTACTACTATAGGAATTTCATCTTGAAATTAGAGATAAGAAAGGTTTCAAAAACATTGTACCACTTATCTAGAATAATGACGGAGAATATTATCAAAAATGTGCCTCTAATAGAAGGTTTTCTAGACTAATAGTTAATGCACATCTCCTAGTTACCTTGGTATGGAGATATAGCCAGCTATCTTGTTATAGGACAATTACCTATTCACTAGAACAAATAAGATAGAAAAATATTTATGGTTGAGGTTCGATACTTACTTGGACCAGTACTTATTTAAGTATTGTCTTGATGAAGTTATTTGGAGAAGCATACCTGATAATGAGCATCCTTTTATCATGATCATACTTGTGGGGGCCACTTTAGTTGTAGAAAGACAAATGCAAAGATTTAGCAGTATGGTTTTTATAGGCCTATGATTTTCAAATATTGACATGCTTATTGCATAGCATGTGCTAGGTATCATAGCTAAGTAAGTATAGGGAGGAAAAATTGATGCCTTTAAACCCCATCCTAGTTGTTGAACCTTTTGATGTTTGGGGCATAGATATCATGAGGCTATTTCCCAATTCTTTGGATATTTATACATTTAGTAAGGGTGGACTATGTGTCCAAGTGGGCGAAGGTCATACCCTACAAGACCAACGACCATAGGGAGGTGGTCAAATTCCCAAAAGGAAACATATTTACAAGGTTTGGTACTCCACGTACCATAATTAGTGATGGGGGCAACATTTTGCAATGAAGTGTTTGAAAATTTAATGAAAAAGTATGGTGTCAACCATAGAATAGCTACCCCCATATCACCCTCAGATCAATGGGCAGGTGGAGGTGTTGAATAGGCAAATCAAGCATATTTTGTAGAAGATAGTCAATCCAAGTAGGAAAGACTAGTTTATAAGACTCATCGACACCTTATGGGCCTATCACACTACGTACAAGAACCTTATAGGCATGTCACCCCATTGCTTGGTCTATAGAAAAGCCTACCACTTACCAGTAGAATTGAAACATAAGGTATATTGGGCTATCAAAAAGCTCAATTTTGAATTAGATGCTACTAGAACCCTTAGAAATCTCCAACTCAATGAGTTGGATGAGTTGAGAAAAAATGAGTCTAAATTGAATGGCTATACAAAGGAAGATTCGTCATGATATAAAAATCTTAAGGAAGTCCTTTACCCTAGGACAAAAGTTCTTAGTGTATAATTCTAGGTTGCATCTATTCCCAGGGAAACTTAGGTCGAGATGGACATGACCTTACATAGTATGTTTTGTACATCCTCATGGGCTTGTCGAGATAGAAAAGGATGTTGAAATCTCAACGGTTAATGGACAAAGGCTAAAACCCTTCTTAGAGCTGATCAACCTTGAGGTAGAGGAAATGTCATTAGAGGCACTGGTCTACCACAACCCACCTTAGCATGGTTTAGAACACCTTGTACATTACATTTATTGCTCTCATCATCATCATCATCATCATCATCATCATCATCATCATCATCATCATCATCATCATCATCATCATCATCATCATCATCATCATCATCATCATCATGTCTGGCTGTAGATGTAATAACTTAGCTCTCATTGGGGGAAATTGAGAGATTTTTAGAGTCTCAATAGTCTACATCATTCCATTTCTTTGATGTGATGAGAATTGGACTTTTAGAAACTTAGCAATTCCATGACTTTAACCTCTTAATGGAAGTGCATATGGTTAATTTTGCATGTTACTCAAGTCATGAAGTATTTTATGAAAGTTAAATATCAAAAAATACTTACACACATACATAGTATAGACTAATAGAGAGGTATAGCTTAGCGACATGAGAAAAATTAGTGGAGACCTATAACCAAGTGAGTTTTAGAAACTATCTTCTTTCTGAGAGTTATAAGCAATTCAATATTTTCTTCAACATACATAACATTGTGTAATCCTATTATCTTTATTTTGGTTAATTGCTAAGAGTAAATAGGAGTATTAGCTTTCTTTCCAAAACATTTAATGAATCTGATAAGCTTTAAGAAACCTATGAAGTGATATAAGCCATCTTTGTTTTATCCTATAGACATAGAACCTACCTAGAACATTATACCACTAGTTAGCCCCTTGAGCCTATTAATAAGTATGTTCTTTCTTAAACCCACCTACCTTACGCTAGAAAAATCTAGTAAAATAAATATCCATTACGTATTTTCAAAAATGAGTGGAGATGGTAGAAAAAGTTCAAAAAAGGACAAAAAGTTAAAGAAGTGAAAAATACCAAAGGAGAAAGTCTTTGTTCTAAAGAATTTAAAAGAAAAGTGAAAAGAAAGAAATGTCAAGAAAGCAAGAGTACGAAAGATATTCACTTCAATATAGTCAAAGTTGTCCAACATTAGAAAGAAAACCTCTAATCAATTTTGAAATTTTGAATCCTCATACCCTTTTTTTTCTAAACCTATCCCAAGCCTACATTTCGTCCTAATTAAAGACCTGTGGATCTTAGCTAGAAGATATCCTTAATGAGGATATAAAAAGAAGGAATTAAGGTAAACTACCCCTACTAGTCTTGGTAATAGGATCATATTCCTTTGTCTCTTCAATGTTTAAATTTTATGAGCATCATTATCTTTATTGGATATTTTATCACATGGTGATAGAAATATGTTTGACCTTTTTTCTTTGAGAGCTTCATTTTTTAGAGTATACCTATGAAAATTTGAGGTCAAAACATATTTCCGATAGAACATAAGCATATCTAATTAGAAGTGATGACGTATGTAATAACTTGTGGAATTGTCATTCATCTCTATTAAGTTGTTAAAACTAGTAAGAGGACTAATGGATGAGGATTCTCTTGGATAACATAAGGGACTCAACCTTATGAAATTTTGGGGGTATATTCACTACATATCCTCATGAGGCCTAACTTGTCCACTAGGGGTAATCTAAGGGTTTGAGGGCTTATTGCTTGTGCTAAATGCAATCACGAGTACTTACGAAAATGACAACCATTTTTTTTTGTTTTGTTTTTTTTTTTTTTATGAATTTTAACATATTTTTTTTGGGATTAGCAAAATTCTAGTTGGGGTGTGATGGGTGTCCAAATTTGTATAAAAATCACCTAATTAGTTGTCCATGTGTTATAACTTAATGTTAAATGAGGGTTTTTGGCTGAAAATTATAATACATGCATTTCTAACCTAATAAACCAAATATTGATAATTTATAGGTTCAAAGGCTAATCTGAGGCATGTGAATTTATGATCTTCTAAGTGTTAGTTAGAGTTTTTCATCTTTTGTAGGAAGCGAGCTAGTGAGCTGATAATCCAAATCGATGGAGATGAAAATTGAAGATCAAGATCAAAAGATTGAGTCAAGGCCTAAATGTCATCAATTCAAAGTGAGATCAAGTATCAAGATCACCTTATGGAAAGAAAAGGTTGGAAGTGGAGAAGTCAAAGGTGACTAAAATGAGCTCATGCATAGGCCATGCAAAGTTCACCACCTCTGCATGGGATTCACTTAAGTCACTTAAGCCATATAAGCCATGAAAAAGGTGACAAGCTAAGGGCCTAGCCAAGCCATCAAAACCAAGGGGTTGAGCCACCAAGCTAAGCTAAAAGAGCCCCAAAGCTAGCCATGAAGCCAAGCCAAATGAGCTCTCAAAGCAAGCCATTGAAGCCACTTAAGCTAAGCCACATGGAAGGACATGATTGGATGAGAATTTTAGGATATTATCTATGCAAAAATTAGGATTTTTATCTGATTATTAAAGGATATTAAAGTGAAAATCCAATTGGGTTTCATAGCAGCCATGTGGTCTAATAGGAAAAGGGCCCACTCTTTATCTTTCCTACCCTCTCCATATCTCTCTTACTCCTTATGAATTCCACATGAAAACTAAAGTGGGAGATGCCTCTTTCTTAAAAAATTTGAACCTCCTACCATTGGTTGGTCCTATCACATAGTGTCATATCCCCACCGCCACCTCCACCTCCACCTCCACCTCACTCCCTCTTTCTTTTCTCCCATTGCTCCAATTCTTTCCCATGTTCCTCCCCCCCCCCTTCCTTATCCCATTTTCACATGAACTTCTTTGGAGGAAAGGAGCTCCATGCCTAGATCCTACAAAGTAGGAGCCTCCATCCTCTTAGCTATCCAAATGGCCAATCTCTTCATGCCATCTATAGCACCTTCTAACCTACCTCTCTATCTCTATCTTTGTTTCCATCCTTATTTTCCTCTACTCTTCCTATTCTATCTTACCTACTGCCTCACACTTTCTTTAAGGAATTCCACAAATGGAAGAGAGGTGGAGATGCCCCACGCTAAAAAGTAGTCGTCTCCCACCATATTTCCTACCATGTTTTCTCTTTAATAAACCCTAGGCAGCCACCCCATATTCTAATCCTAACCATCCACTCTTAGTCTCATCTCATCCCCACCTTAGCTTTTCCTTAAGTCACCCTACAAAAATGCAAGAAACAAACCATATATATGCCCCAAAAAATTTCCATGTGTTGAATTTTTGAAAGAGAGGAAAACCTACTCCAAAAGAGGAGGTGTCACCATCTTTCCCCTCTTTAAGCCCTTGTTTAATCTAAGAAATAGATGAATATCTAGATCGTGGGCTAAGGTGGAGTTTAAAGGAGGAAAGTTAGGTGGAGGTGATGTAATAAGGATGACATGAGAGAGAGAGAGAGAGAGAGAGAGAGAGAGAGAGAGAGAGAGAGATGGGAAGCCTGGTTTCCTAATTAGGAAGGGGGAAGGCATCATTTTCCTTGGAAGGAAAGTGGCTCTCCAGCCTCCTAATTGGACAATGATTGAGGTGGAATGGAGAGAGAGAATAAGAAAGAAAGCAAGGATAGACAATTAGGAAGAAAACCTAGGGTTTTTATATGTTTACATGGACTTGGATCTATGGTTTTCTAATTAGGAAACCACCTGATTTTTCCAACTAAGCAAGGGGGCGTAGTCTTTTAAGAAGGTGGCTCCCTCCTTGAGTTAGAAGCTCAAAACCCTTTGGTGAATGGTGGATTAGGAATGCTGATTTTTTTCTTTTGTCTTGATGGGTCCCTTAATGCATGATCATCTTACCTTTTATATTAATATCTCAAAATTCCTTAGAAATCAAACTTTTAACATATGAAAGTTGCTTAAATTGATGCTCCTTTCGTGTGGTTCTATGTGACACTCCTCCTTGGCTTGATGGCTCATTCCTTGGTAGCTTAAGAAGCTTCAATATTTGGCTTCAAGGCTGGAGTAGCTCATATGGCTTCCTGAGGTTTCCTAGTTGGACTAGGAAACCTCAGGTATGGCTCCAATGCTCTTGCAAAGTATGGAAATGAATCACTTTTTGCACACATCATTTTAATCACCTTTTCTTTTGTCCATTTGCTTTCGGGGGCTCTACACCCACACCCCTAGGTAGGGGCATGCCAACTTAGATCAACTATAGGTTCCTAAGCTATTGCCAAATTAGAAATGCAAATGAGCCAATTCTCTACTATATTGAGTGGAAGATGAAAGAGACAATCCCCTAGTCAACAAATTCTAAACCTTAAGGGCTAGTTTCAAATAGGGTTAAGTTTAGGTAGATTACATGAGCAAACAAAGTCTATAACTGCTACTGAGAGTGGTTGTCAAGTTGATAACAAAGTAGGGCAGACTAAGGAAACTATAAAGGAGAATGAACCAACTAAAACATAGGAAAAAGAGAAAAGATAGAAACCTCACACTCCATCTAAGCCTATAATGAAGATACCTTAAAGTAAGATAGCCAAAAAGCTGATAGCTATGTTAATAATAAGGAGTGAAAGTTTCTGAGTTATTAAACAAGGCTAAGAAAGGAACTAATTTCAATTAGATAATGGATGTCTTTAATCATCTTCAAATTAATACTCCCTTACTTAATGCCATTAAAGACATTCCTGTTTATGCAAAATTTCTTAAAGAGCTTTACACACAAAAGCCCAAGCTTAATGTGAACAAGAAACCCTTCCTCATTGAGTAGGTGAGATTTATGATCCAACACTAGACCCCTCCTAAGTTTAGACATCTTGGTTGTTCTACTATTTCTTGTATTATTGGAGACCATTTTATTAATAGGGCATTGCTAGATTTACGAGCTAGTATAAATTTGTTGCCATATTCTATCTATGAGCATTTAGGTCTCGGTGAGCTTGAGCCAACCAATACCACTTTACAATTAGTAGATAGATTAATAAAGATTCTATGTAGTATGGTTGAAGATGTTCTCATACAGATGGACCAGTTTTACTTTTCTATAGATTTTATTGTCTTAGATACCCAGTCTGTGCTAGATTTTGGTAGATAGATCTTGATAATTCTTGGAGATCCATTTTTGGCAACAACCAATGCCATCATCATATGTAGAAATGTGTGATGAAATTATCCTTCGACAATATGAAAGTCAAGCTCAATGTTTTTAATTCCAATCATCAACATCTAGACCTTGATGATTCTTGTGTAGTAAATTTACTTAAAGGTCTAATTCTAGATGCTAGTACACTATTGTCTATTCTAGACCCACTTCAGGCATGTTTAACATACTTTAACTATGATTTTGATATAACAAGTCTATTGATCAGGTACATAATCTTTGGATTGCTGTACTCATCATGGATACCTTCAAATGGGGACCTTTATTAGAACCTCTTCCTCTTTCCAATTTTGTCCTAATATTATCAGTAGAAAAACCACCTACCTTAGTCCTTAACCCTTTACAAGAAAATTTGCAATATTCCTACTTAGGACTTGATGAGTCTTGCCTATAATCATAACCTCAAATATAGATACAGAATAGGAATGTAAGCTTCTTGATGTTCTCAGGGAACATAAGACAACTTTAGGGTGGACCATAGCAGACAACAAAGGGATTACCCTGCTATGTGCATGGATAAAATTCACCTAGAAGAAAATGTTAAACCATCTAGGAAAACATAAAGGAGATTAAACCCTAATATGAAAGAGGTAGTGAGAAATGAAGTGCTACAACTCTTAGTTGCTGGTTCATCTACCCTATATCTGATAGCACTTTGGTCAACTTAGTTTAGATCATCCCTAAGAAATTCTGAGTCACGATAATTTAAAATGAGGATAATGAGTTAATCCTCATTTGCATGACCACTGGGTGGAGAGTTTATATAGATTATCAAAAATTGAACTTGATCACAAGGAAAGACCATTTTCCTCAATCCTTTATTGACTAAATGCTAGAAAGGTTAGCTGATCATAGTTATTACCACTTTCTAAATGGTTACTCTAGCTATAACCAAATCCCCATAGCACCTGAGGACTAAGAGAAGTTGTATGCCTTTTGGACTATGTAATGTTCCTTCTACTTTTCAAAGGTGGATGTTAAGGATATTTTCAAATTGGTGGAGAGGTTCTTAGAAGTGTTTATGGATGATTTCTCAATGTTTCTTCATTTGATAAATGTTTACACCATTTAAAACCTATCCTTGCTAGGTGTCAGGAAAAGAACTTAGTGTTAAACTAAAAAAATTGTCATTTCAAGTTGCAAAACGGCATAGTTCTAGGGCACATCATATCACATAATGGCATGGAAGTAGAAAAAGTTAAAGTGGATTTAATCTCTAACCTTCCTCCTCCATGGAAGGTGAAAGAAATTTGCTCATTTTTATGCCATGCTGGTTCCTATAGATGATTCATCAAGGACTTTAGTAAAATTGCCATGTCCCTGTGCAATTTACTTATGAAGGAGGCAACTTTGGACTTTGATAAATAGTTGTATTAAAGCATTTGAGAACCTTAAGGTTAAATTAACTTCTGTGCCCATTATTCAAGTACCAGATTGGAGTGCACCATTTAAAATAATGTGCGATGCTTTAAACTACACGATAAGAGCTATGTTGGGGCAATATATTGACAAACTCCTACATGTGATATATTATTCTAGTAAGACCCTCAATGGTGCCCAGCTCAATTATTCGACTACAAAAAAAAATAAAATATTGGCAGTGGTATTTGCCTAGAATAAGTTTAGATCTTATGTGATAAGATCTAAGGCCATTATCTATTCAGACCATGTAGAATTAAAATACCTTCTTTCTAAGAAGGATGCTAAACCTAGGCTGATTCATTGGATACTATTTCTGTAGGAGTCTGATTTAGAAATTCGGGAAAAGAAAGATTCTGAAAATGCTGTAGCAAGCCACGTATCTAGATTAGTTGTGGAGTCTACTAGTGACAATGTGCCCATAAAAGAATAATTTCTAGTGAATAAGTGTTGCCCATTTACCAGTTGCCTTGGTATGCAGATATAGTCAATTATCTTGTCATGGGCCAAATGCCTAATCACTGGTCAAAACAAGATAAAAAAAGATTCATTGCTGAGGTAAACACTTTCCATGGGACGATCTATACTTATTCAAGTACTGTCCTAATTAGGTCATTAGGAGATGTGTACTAGAAAGTCAACATCATAAAATTATTTCCTTTTTCCATGACCATGCATATGAGAATCATTTCAGTTCAAGAAAGACAGCTGCAAAGATTTTGCAGTGTGTGGTGTAGCTTTAAAATTACTTCTAGGTCCACGAATCAAAGTAGTAATTGCATGCTAGAAAGGTAGATCCCATGATGAATCTCACAAATATTTTTATGTTGGATGGAGGTTATTTGAAGTGCTTAACTTCAGCGAAAGAGAGATATTGAATTGATTTGAATTTAAATTAGGAAAGTAAATGACAAAAGAATAGAAATATGCATGATATTAGAAACTGCAATTAAAAGAAACTTTCCAAAATTAAAGATATGCAGTAGAGTTAGAAACTTACATGCATTCAACAATAGTAACTAATGCAAAACTAGAATGAATCAAACTAGGAAACTTTAAAAAAAACTAGCTAAAAATGAGACTTTCCTAAATTAACACTTTCCTAAACCTATCTAAAAATGAAACTTAATTTTTTTTTTTTTTTATATAACTAAACTAAGTTGAAAACAACTAATTAAAATTTTCTAAACTAAGATTAAACAATCAAACTAAACATGGCTTAAAGAGGATTCACCCAAATTCCATGCACATGATCCATGGTATGGTGCAAATGGTTCATGCATTACAACATGGCCAAATTTATTGAATGAAAGAGGGCTTTGCAATTATGCGGGCAAGACCCTCTCCTCTGGCAAACCATCGATACGCGGTTAAAGCATTTCCGGCAGAAATTGCATAAAGAGAGGAATTCATTGACACACAATGAGGATCACAATCATTGATAGAGTTTTGATACCAAGCTATCAACTCAAAATATTTACAAAAAACCCTTCGATGTAGTGAAAGGTTATAAATAATCCATCCTCTAACATGCAATATAATGATGTCACTCAACAATCAAATTAAAAAGGTAAATGGTTTCTTAAGAAATCAAGCAACTAAGATGTATTGACTACTAGAACCTAAGGATGAAGATCGAATGTAAAATTTCTAGATTACAAGCACTTAAGAACTTCAAATAAAACCAAGCATGGAAAACAATTAAACTAGAACTTTTTATGCAAGATAAGACTCAAAATTAAAGTGTTGTGCTTCTAGAATTCAATAAAACAATAAATTTTAGAGAGTTTTATTAATTGAATAGCAAAGTAAATGAAAGTAAAGTGCGCGTAGACATGTAGACAAGATCTAGAATTTGTGCCCAATTACAATACTTAAAACTTGATTCAACTAAAATCAATAACTCTCTTCAACAAACTTAAACTAAGCTCAAATAACATTCAAGTGGAACCCATGAGAAAATCAATAGAAAAGAAGCTAGAATGATTTGAACAATTTTAAGGAAAAACAACAACTCAACTAGTGTTAGAACTAAGAAAAAACAACTAAAAGATGAACAAAAAACAAAAGAATTAAGCTACTATTTCTCTTAGTTGTTATTACCAGAGAAGCAATAACTTAGATATTAAGAGATTAAGCAAGAAAAACTAGAGAGATGAAGGTAAATATTCAAAGCTAGAGTAAGGAATTCTATGTGTATGGAATTGGCAAAACAAAACAAGAACAACTAAGCAATGAAAGTAAGAGACTAACCTCGAATTGAAGTGAAAAAAGCTAAGAAATTACTTGAGAATCCAAGGAAGAGCAGCCCAAAAGAAAACCAAAGTCCTAGTTCCAAATATCTCTAAGGTAGAGTGATACTTTCAAGGTTTTGATGCAAAATCTCTACTTAGAAAAAGAACATGGAATTCATGGGATTTATATACAGCCATTGGCTTTCAATTTGATCAGGTCTTATTCTAGGAAAGGATGCTACAATTAGATCTAGGGCTAAGGTGGAGATTTAGGTGGAGAAATAAGGTAACAAGATGACATCATGGTGAGGCAAGGTGGCTGCCATGTAATGAGAAAGGGGGAGAGGCATCACCTACTTAGGAAGGTGGCATGGAGCTCCTTCCCTTCTAATTGAGTGGTGAGTGGTGGTTAGGTAAGAGACAAAAAGAAGAAAAAAAGAAGGAAAAATGGTTTTCAAGTGTTTTGGTTAGGTAAGAAAAAAGAAAGAGGGGGAGATCTATGGTTTTCAAGTGTTTTGATTGAATTAGATCTAGGGGTTTCCTATTTAGGAACCTATGTAATATGACAACTAAGCAAGGGGGAGGCATCACCTTTTTAGGAAGGTGCTTCCCTATTTAAGCCAAAAATCATGGAATACTAGGATAAGGTGATGAAAAAGAGTGCAAAGTTGATTTGGTAAGTGGCTTTTCTCCATTGTGTGGTCCACATATACATGATTATCTTACCTTTACAAATATCTATCAAAACCTTCCAATTATCCCTTGAAAATGACACTTTTAGCATGAGATAATTACTTGAATTGGTCCTCCAATCATGTGAATCCATGTGGCATGGCTCCCATGTGGCTTGATGGCTTACTTTGATGGATCATTCCTTGATGTCTTGAATGTCTAAGTCCTTTGACTTCAATGCTTGAATGGTTTAGCTTCCTTAGGTTTCTTAGTTAGACTTGGAAACCTCACACATTGCTCCAATTATCACACAAAGTGGTAAAATTGCTCCAATTCTAATGCAAAGAAGTAGACTTGCATGGTTTTTTTTGCATGGACCATTTTGGTCACCTTTGATGCTTTATTGCTTTTGTTAAGATTGTCTTGAATCTTGATCTAGCTTCGAAGTATTGGAAATGGCACTGACTCTCTCTTTTGATCTTGATTTTCAATCCTCATCTTACTTGATCTTGGCCATTAGATGAGTTTCTCCACACCTACAAAAGATTAAAAACCCTAACTAAATCTTAAAATTATGAAAATTCGCATACTTACTTTGGATTAGCTTATGAATGTATAAAATAGAAAATTTTTGAATTATTAGGTAAAAATGCATGTGTTACAAATTTTGAAAAAAACCTTAGAAATAACACTATATTTGATAACAAAATTGAACACTTATAACACGAATGATTTTCATTTTCGTAGCTTCTTAGGATTGCATTTAACATATGCGACAAGCCCTTAAACCTTGGGTTATCAGTAGTAGATGAGTTAAGCCTGGTGAGGGTTTGTAGTGAATACACCCACAAAATTTAATAAAGCTAAGTTCTTTTATTTCTCTCATAGAATTTTTATCCATTAACACTCTACTTACTTTAATAACTTAATAAAGGTGAATGAAAAATTCTAGAAATTAACCACATACCAAAGCCATTTTATTATAGTTTCATCTTAGAGTGCACGTGCGTGTACAGTCCACATAAATTAGGAAGTCTAAATAGTAATGCTCATTGGAAAGATGTCTTGACCTCAAATTCTTACTGGTATACACTCATAAATAAAGCTCTTAGAGGAAGGGGTCAAACAAATTGCTCTCACTATGTGACCGAATCCAACAAAACTAGTGGCTCACATAATATAATAAGCACTAATGAGACAAAGAATATGATCCCTTAGAATGGACGCCATTACCAAGATTAGTAGGGATAGTTCATCTTAATTCTTTCATATTATATTGTCATTAAGGTTATTTTCCAAGCTTAGATGAAAAAGGAGGAGGGTCTTGAGTCAGATGCCAACCAGCAAGGGGGAAGTTGAAGATGATTCTGTTATTTCTTTCTTACAAATGAATATGTATTTGTATATTAGTTTGTGAGGAAGAAATGAAAATAATCTCCAGCTTCTTCAAATACGACCACCCTTGTGTCAGGTTGCTAGCCGGCAAGGGTTTAGTTGAAGATGATTTTTATTATTTCTTTTATGCTTCCAAATGAATATGCATTTGTATATTAGTTTGTAAGGAAGAAATGAAAATGATCTCCAGCCTTTTAAAACTACAGCAACCCAAACATGACATGAATAAAAAATAGATATTCCCTTAAGCTAGGGCGTTCCCCATAAGTGACGCACTGCATCAGATCTCGGGTGTGGTGAAAAATAGGCAAGGGTTGCTAGGGCATTCTCCTAGAAGCAACGCGCTACATCAGATCCCTGGTGCAGTGAAAAGTGGGCAAGGGCTGCTAGAGCGTCCCCTCAGAAACGATGCGCTACATTAGAACCCAGGTGTAGTGAAAAGTGGACATGGGTTCACACCATGGAGGTTGAGAAAGGTGGTAGTAAATAGGGTATCTCCAAAACATAAGATTCGCATTGCTACATGGAATATAGGGACATTGACAATTAAGGGTTTGGAGTTAGTTGATGCAATGAAATGTAGGAGAGTCAACATCGCTTGTATTCAAGAAACTAAGTGGAAAGGGGCTAAAGCTAGAGAAATAGATGGGTATAAATTATGGTACATAGGAAAGGAAAATAACAGAAATGGAGTTGGAATTAGTGGATAAGGAATTAAAGGATAATGTTGTGGACGTTAAAAGAATCAGTGATAGAATTATAATAATAAAAACTATTCTAGGAGAGCAGATTATAAATGTTATAAGTGCATACGCACCACAAGTAGGGTTACAAGATATAATCAAGAGACAATTTTGGGAAGATATGGAGGGAGTCATACAAGAAATTCCCAACACTAAGGGGATATTTATAGGAGCAGACTTAAAAGGCCATGTAGGAGAAGATAAGGAAGGATATGATAGAATACACGGAGGGTATGGTATAGGTGAACGAAATGAGATGGGGGAGACTATACTCGATTTTGCTTTGTCATATAACCTATCCATTGCAAATACACTCTTTAAGAAGAGGGATGAACACTTAATAACCTTTAAAAGTGGACTTCATAAAAGCCAAATAGACCTTTTTCTACTTAGGAATAATGAACGATCTATATGTAAGGATTGTAAGGTGATACCTGGTGAGTGTTTAACCTCACAACATAGGTTAATGGTTATGGATATCCATATTAAAAGATGGAGTAAAAGATCTAAACTTAATACACATCCAAAAACTAAGTGGTGAAACTTATAAGGAGATAAAATAACCTCATTCAAAAATAAGTTGATGGTAGAAGGAAATAGGAACTATGAAACAGAAGTAAATACCATGTGGACTAATATGGCTGAGTCCATTAAGAAAGTGGCAAAAGATGTCTTAGGAGTATCTAAAGGTAAAAGGCTATTAGCAAAGGAAACATGGTGGTGGAGTGAAACCGTGCAAAAAGTTACTAAAGAAAAACAGATGCGTTTTAAAGCTTGGCAAAAGATTGGAAATATTGAAAACTATGAACAATATGAGAATGCTAAAAATACTGCTAAGAGATAGTAAGTGAGGCTAAACTTAAAGCATATGATGAGCTCTATAATAAATTAGGAACACAAGAAGGTGAGAAAGATGTGTTTAAACTTGCAAAAGTAAGAGAACAGAAGGGTAAGGACATAGATCATGTTAGGTGTATTAGAAGCGATGATCAAAGGGTATTAGTCAATGAAGAGGAGATCAAACAAAGGTGGGAAACATACTCTCAAAAATTATTAAGTGACAATGGCTCGGAGGATATAGGGATTGAAAATAATATAAATCTAAATAACATTGGATATTATAGATATGAATGTATGATTAGAATACCTGAAGTAAAAGAGGCCTTGAAAAAGATGAAATCAGGAAAGGCCATGGGGCCTGATGGTGCATCAATAGAGGTTTGGAAGCATATGGGAGATATTGGGGTAGTTTGCTTGACCAAGTTGTTTAACAAGATTATAAAATCAAACAAAATGCCTAATGAGTGGAGGAAAATCTCTATTGTATCAATCTATAAGAATAAAGGTGACATTCAGAGCTGCACTGATTATCGAGGGATCAAACTTATGAGCTACACCATGAAACTTTTTTTGAAAGAGTGATTAAGAAGAGGCTACGACATGCAACAAGTGTATCAGAGAATCAGTTTGGTTTCATGCTTGGGAGGTCTACCATGGAAGCTATTTTCTTACTAAGACATTTAGTAGAGAAATATAGGGAGAGGAGGAAAGACCTACATATGGTCTTTATTGATTTAGAGAAAGCTTATGATAGAGTCCCTAGAGAGTTAATATGGAGGGTGTTGGGTGGTAAGGGGGTTTCTCAGGGGTATATAGATATAATTAAAGATATGTATGCGGGAGCGGTAACAAATGTTAAGACCATTAGTGGTGTGACTAGTGATTTTCCTGTCATTGTAGGATTGCACTAAGGATCAGCATTGAGTCCATACCTCTTCACATTAGTTATGGATGAGTTAACAAAACATTTGCACAAGGAGATTCCCTGGTGCATACTATTTGCAAATGATATAGTCTTGATGAGACAAGGGAGGGTGTAAACATAAAGCTAGAGTTATTGAGAGAAGCATTAGAATCTGAAGGATTTAAAATTAGCTGAACTAAGATAGAATATATGGAATGTAATTTTAGTAAAGAGAGTAGGAGTGGAACACCAGTCAAGATTGATAACCAAGAAGTCTCCGTGAAAGACCTCTTTCGGTACTTAGGATCATTGATCCATGAGAGTGGAGGAGGTTACCTAGAGAATCCAAACGGGTTGGAATAAATGAAGATGTGCATCTGGAGTTTTATGTGATCGGCGGGTGCCACTCAAACTAAAAGGAAAGTTCTATAGGATGGCTATAAGGCTGGCCATGCTCTATGGATCAGAGTGTTGGCCATTTAAGGAACATGATACTCATAGGATGAGCGTCGCAGAAATGAGGATGTTGAGATGGATGAGTGGTAAGACAAGAAAGGACAGAATTAGAAATAAAAATATTAGAGGAAATTTAGGGGTAGCACCAATAGATAATAAGATGAGGGAGATTAGACTTAGATGGTTTGGACATGTCCAAAGGAGACCAAGAACGACACCTATTAGAAGGAGTGAGGCAATACAAGTAGAAGGTTTTAAAAGGCAATGGGAAGGCCCAAAAGAACGTGGATAGAAGTGGTGAGGAAAGATTTAAAAACTTTGGGACTAAATGAAACCATGTTATTTAATAGAGTGGAATGGAGGAATAAGATTCATGTGGCCGACCCCTAATTGGCATAAGGTCTTGATGATGATGATGATAAGGTTATTTTCCACCTTAAGATCAACAAGTCTTCAGATAGAACTTAGGATAGGTTCTTAAAAGAAGGGTATAAGGATTTAAAGTTCAAATCTAATTAGAGGTCTTCAATTGATGTAGGACAAGTTTTCTACTTTGACTATATTGAAGTGAATATATCTTTTGTATTTTCATTTCATTTCTTTTTATGATATACTTTTTTCTTTGTATTTCTGGGAAGGAATATTTTTCTTTGTAGACACTTTTGATATTTTTCATTTCTTCAACTTTTATCCTTTTTAAACTTTTCTACCATCTCTACTCAATTTTCAAAGATATGTAATGGATATTCTTTTCGATTGGGTTTTTGGGTTCAAGAAAATGGGGTTTTGAAAAGGCAAAGGCTCACTAACTAGTGGTATAATGTACTCGGTAGGCTTTGTCTTTGGACTATAGCTCTCACACCCAAATAGAGTGAAATAGGACAACGAGTGAAAATTTTATGAAAATTCAAGTAATTAAAAAGTAAAAATCAAGAACATTGAAAATTGATGTTGAAAGGTCATTCTTTAGACTATGCTTGATGAGAGCTTTTCAACGACACTAAGAATGCATGAAATGGAGATCGAGAACCAAAGATCAAAGAGTTTTACCACTAATGTGAAGGGGGTCTATATTGATAATGGCACCCCCTTTAGTAAGCGTGACCTGGAGAGTAACATGGAAACAGCTCTACACATGGGTGTTGAACTCACCACATGGAGCTCTGCTTCCACGCATCAGAGATGGCTAGAGATGGGGGAAAAGTCCCTGCCGTCGACTTTTCCCCATTTCCTAGTTTTCCCATTTCCTGATCAAGCTTCACACGCCTAGAAACCCAGCCTACCTTCTTCTTTGGCAAGCCTAACGATGGCATCCTCCTCATGCCAATCCCCTCACCCCACACACCCATAAAACCCTCTCCCTCTCTGACGGTTATCGTGGGTTCATTGTGCCAGTGCTTCACCTGTGGACAATGCCGGTAGTGGCATTCTATAATCCTGAAGCTACTAACCCTAAGTCAGGCTAGCAAGGAGATTGGATAGAAGGTGGGTTCTCTCTCCCACTCTCCTCTTCCCCTTTGTTCTTCCCATTTCATTCCACAGTTTACCCTTGCTTTTTCGATGAGCTACGACGGTGAGAAACCCGTCAGATTTAGGGAACACAATGAGAGGAACGGTATTGGATAAAAAATCCAAACTGTTCATCTTGTTCATTAAGTGTTTCTAAGTGAAACTATGGTTTCATGAAGATCCATTGGCACTGGAATCTACAAAAAACAATAACACTGGTGAAGTTTAAAAACCGTTGAAAATTTTGGCCAAAAAATGATTATTTAGTAAAAATTAAAGAGGGAAAATGCTGAAAAACAAAAATTCATCAAATTCCAAATAGTCCCATGAAATTTTTTTGCAAAAACACCATTGTCTATGTCACCGGCGATGACCAAAATCTGGTCAGCTTCTCCGGCGATGGTGACATTTTTTAGTGAACCCCTAAAAATGTGAAAAATTGAAATTTTTGCATTTTGGCTAAATCAAAGCTGATATTTTCATCTACAAAGATGGATGGTCGATCAGAAATCAATTGGCTCTTGAAATTGTGATCGAAAACTTGTTAGTGCTTAGGAAAAAATTGAGATCTTAGCATCCAATCGTTAAAAATATGATTAGAAGATAGATCTGGGTAAAATGTAACTCTAATTACCCATCAGTAATCAGTTATGACTAAAATGATGGGCCAATTATGGAAAAATTGATGGGAGATCCTATCTGACCGTCCAATACTCGATCAATGATAATCAAAGGTCAAGAAAGGAGATTAGACCATGAATTATGGTTAAGAAATGAATTATGGAATAACTTACCTACAATGTTAGAAATTGAAACTTCTAGAGGTATGCGCCCAATCTGGGCTGTCGATTTAAGACCAATGGTGCTAATCTAATTAGATAGCGACCAATTGGCATACAATCATCGATCTAGATATAGGAGGTTAGATCGTTGACATTATAAATACAGAACTAGAAGTGATTATAGCAAATTGCATGGAATCTTGAAATTGAGGGCAGGTAAGGACCCTAAACCCTTCTTTATCCTTAAATTCTTGTTGATCTGTTTACTTGAAATTAACATTATGAATGTGTAAAATGAATAGGTTATCACATTAATTGAATGGATGATAGGAATTGCAATTACTTATTGAAATTATCATGTGATAGTCTAATTTACTATGCTTAACTATTATGATGATGCAAACTATTATAAAATCATCAATCCCAAGATAGTAAGCCCTGAGGGCCGCCCAGTAAGCTATGATGATGCCTTCCAAGATGGTAAACCCTGAGGGAAAGGGCTACCTAGTTGCTTGCAACTAAGGTGAAGCTGCCTAAGATGGTAAACCCAGAGGGAAAGGGCTGCCTGTTTCTTTGGAATCACAATGGAGGCACCCAAGATGGTAAACCTTGAGGGATGAGCTATCAAGTATTGAGCCTCCTAAGATGGTAAACCCTGAGGGAAAGGGTTGCTTGGTCTTTTGGGATCATGGTGGAGCCGCCTAAGATGGTAAACCCTGAGGGATGAATTGGCAGATTTGAGTTGCCCAAGATGGTAAACCCTCATGGAAAGGCCTGCCTGGTTGATTTCGACTATAGTTGAGACACGCAAGATGGTAAATCTTGAGGGAACCTGACTATGGAGCTGGCCAAGATGGTAAAACCTGAGGGTCTAATTGCCTTATTTATGTGACTCATAGTGGGTTGCCCAAGATGGTACACCTTGAGGGAGATGACTATTGTATCATGGTGATGATGTCATGCCTGTTTATTAATGCCTAGGAAACCATTGAACAAATATGTTGTTTGAAACCATAATATTGATAAAAATATTCCAGAAAATTTCTGTTTTCAAGAATTAAGCTTCTATTTTTCATAATCTTCAAGATCTGAGATGATTAGATCTTTGGGACCTGATTTAATAATGTTATAATGTTGAAATAAAGTAATATCCATGATTTATTTGGACAGATCTAATATAAATTGAAGGATTTACCCTTTATGGTAGAAAAACCCTAAAAATACAAAGGAACCCACTTGATCAATAAGATCAATGGTGATCAGACCCTTGGGATGGATTGAGTGAATGAGATTATGATGGAATCCATTGAGATCATGGATTAAATATGAAAAAAACAAAGGGACATGATCTTTGGACCTTAATGGAGTAAAAGCCCTAAAATTAATTAAAACCCTTGATTAAAAGGAAAAGATCTAAGATCTAATCATTGGATCATAGGTAAAAGTTTTTAATAATCTTAATCTAATTAGTTTAATTGTCTTTCATTTGAGAATATAATGGTAAATGTGATTTATGTTATATATTAGGAAGCATGATAGTGTATTTCTTAAAATTTAGCACGCTATGCTCTAAATGTTATTAGTTTATTATTAGGTTGATAGATTTAATTATGTTAGGGCCATGTTAGTTTAAATTTGAAGTTTAAGCATGATTCCATTAGATTAGTAGTAAAATTTCATGTATTTTACAACTTAGGATCCATGTTAGTATATTAAAGTATAAATGCCCTTAGAATGATATAGATGTACAATTCTCTTATGATTTAAAGTGTATGATTATTTGAATTGTCAAAGTATAGTATAAGCATCTTGATTGTCTTTAGGTTAGTAGATATAATTGTTTAATTAGTCATTATGTCTCAATATTCATAAATCACCAAAAATAAAATCTAATGAAATATCGAGATTCATGGATAATTAAGATGAGTGAATGACTTGGACTTAATATTAGTAAGGGCTATAGTTAGTAGGACAATATAAGGATTATCAAATCCTTCGTCCAAACTAGAAGAATAATAAACCCCATGAATGACACTTTAAATGTTCATGGATTTAATTAAAATCAATTAGAAAGAGTACTTAGGGTTAAAATGCTCATCGGAACCTTATGAAAAGTTGAGCTAAGGTCACTCTAATGAATGCTGAACATGGTGGTTAAGGGGATTCTCTAATAGATCCTTGCTCTTCTCCTACCTTCCATTGACCTTTGTGAGGTCTAAATGCCTCCTTACATAAGGATTGAAGTAACTATTTTGTGTTCAACCATTCAGCTAGCAAGCCTTAGCCAATTGAAAATAAGAGGAGCAGTTTAGACTTAGGCTAAAATAAGTTATCTTCAACCAGTAAAACATTAACTGGTTAAATAATAATATTAATAAGAGCATAAAAGTTTAGTAAATTATCTAATCCTAATAAAAATTGTAAGTAAGATAAAGATGATCAAACAAGATCCATGGGATCTTGAATGATCAAGAACAATAAAAAGAAATAAATACTTCTTGAAGATATATATATATATATTGTTTGTAATTTAGAAGATCTAAGATCAAATAGAATAGAAGATCTGAACCCTTGATCAAATATGATTCAAGGAAGAGAACTAAGATCATTCTCCTTAAGGATGATCAAACAATTGAACTTAGATTAAAAAAAAACAATATGATAGAAAAATCTAAGCCCTTGATCTTTATCAACAAGTATAAATTGTTCATCAAAATATTATGAAAGATCAAGATCAAAGAAAGAAATACACAAAGACTTGGGATAGAAAATACTTAGGTCTGAAAGATTAAAAGATCATTCTAACCATCAGATCTATTGATCAATAGAATAGACACTATCTTAGAAGATAGATCATGATAGGACAAATGGTCTAGATCCTTTATATCAAAGGACAAGATTAGACTAAGAATATAGATAGGATTATTCAGATTATATAAATATTGACAGTGTGTATGGATTTACAGATTACATACGTCAATTAGGATCATGGAAGGTCTAAAGAGATGGATTATACTTGAAGGTAGGAGGATTTTATGAATGCATCTACATGGGATGTACATGTTGAATACATGATCTTATGTCTAGAAATGTTGACAACTGTAATGTTAATACTTGTATTATATCCCCTAAAACCCTTTTGATCTGACCAACCACATATGAAGTGGGTTGAGTTAGACTCAAGGAAAAGACTCGACGTGAATATGGAACTAGAAGATATTCTAGCCCTAAGTAAGTAGACAAATTGTCTGATACGTATGAATCCTATTTTACATACAAGCATGGAGGTTTGTGGTTTTGTTTTAAATAGACATAAGCTTGGGGATGCCATGCTAGGGGTGTCATGAGGGTTTGGCCATCTGCTTCCTGAAATTTGATGATTTGATGATACTTTACCCTATTAGAGGCTAAAAGTCGGGTGGGGCAATTATGGGAAGGCCACTACTATGAAAGTCCTGCCTCCCCATATGTGCAGTGATATAGTATTTTCCACTATGGTATTAGTGGTGAACAAGGCAATTATCCGAGTGCAATCCTTAAAATTATGCGTGTGTGTGTGTGTGCAGAACATAATTTGAAAGAACAACTAGTTAAAACTCATGTGTTATTGGAAGGAATCATTAAGGATTACTCCTAGCAATGAAGAAACCTTGGTAGAATTTGATGGACTTTCCTCTCTATGGCCCATTGCTCTGTTGATTGAGAAATGATAGCATGGTTAAAGAATTGGTAAACTCCCTTGACCACTGATCTCTGCATTACATTGTATAAGTATCTATGAAAAAAGAAATATTTATTACTTATCATTACCATTTAACTTGTAATGTCAATGGTTCTTATTGAAGAAGATATTTGCATACCTAATATAAGAAATAATCTATACATGTTTCAGTTCATCCCATTTGCAAAATTTTTTGAGGCCCTCTCTCATGAATGCTATTATAGTCCCTTCATCACCAAGCACTCTAAGCTCTATCCATCTAGGGTTGATTACCTTATCTTCATTAGTAACCTTATAGTGGGTCCTCACAATAGGAGTGTTGAAGGGTCGAATAGAACTTCTAGCTGATCCCTACAATGATGCTGTAAAGTTGTAGAGATTATTAATCAATATAAAAAATTTCTTTGAAGACATTCAATTTTATTATGAAAATAAACATAAATACTGGTATTGGAATGATAGATGGGACAAAGAGTGCTGGTGAGAGGAGGTCGGCCTTTATGGTGCATGCTTCTTCTTAAGATTAACATTAGATAAAGTTAACAAGAAATTAAATTGAGGTCTCTAAAATATTATTGAAGACGGTGGTATGACAACATATATACCTTAGATTTTAGGAAAATGACATATTGTTTTTGATAAGTGGCATGATATCATATTGTTAGCTTCTATTGCAAATGGGAGATGGGCATCCTCTTAATAGGCTACAACAATGCACACATGCTTAATGTGTGGTTGAATCAATGATCCTGCAAAACAGGAGACTAAATTTGATACCATGTACCAACAATGACCATTTTTTCATTGTCAATCAAGGCTAGCATGCATGGACCCATTTGAAAATAAAAAATACTAGATACATAAGAATGGATGAGGTAGGACAATTATTTTGACAATGAAAAAGTAAATGTTTGTTCATATATAGCTCCCTAACATAATTGTCTTATTTAGAGGGCATAGATAGCTCATCTTGATCTTCTTGAGTGGGAGAACTGCACCTAGCATGTGATTAGGGTTTATGCATAGTAGGAGTTGGCTCTTAACTATAACCTTTCATGACCTGGAACTCACGCATTAAATTTCACTTTAACTTCTTATATACCTCCTTTTTTGAGGTACTTGGTCACTTCTACTTTTATCTTTTCATACTTCTCCTTCTCATCAAATTCTAATTGATGTTGATTCTTTTGACCAAAGTATCTGGAAGGAGTAACAACTTACCTTTGCCCCTTACATGACTAGAGTATTCCACCTTGTTACCCAAAGCCCTATATGGGATATCATCATTTGCAACATTGCTTAAAGTTTTTTAGATGTAGATTCTAAGCTCAACTCTTCTTGCACAATCTACAAAAATATGGTCAATTCTATAAGTGATTCTACAAATTATTAAAGCTATTGTGATGACCTGAGTTTTTTGAAATAGTTTTCTTTTAAATTTCTTTTTAAAATGTCAAGGTACCCTTGGAATTTTTTTTAGAACAATTGTGAAAAGATAAATGCATCATGCACATTATCTTCCATAGCCACTTCTTCAAATCTAAGTGTCCTTAACAAAACCTTTCGTATAATCAAAGTAATCTATATGATAAGAGCACATACAAGATTAATTGTCACAACCCACAATCAACTAATAAATCCCTAAAAGTTCTACACATAATAAATTAAAGTTATTATATATCCATCTGCAATGAAATTAAATAAAAGTTTAAGATCCAAGTTCCACTAATGTATAAAACATTTAGCTCTATTGTACGTCTTTATGACATCACTAATTCTCTACCACACATGTCCCATCCAAACTATGCACAACTCTAGGAACCTCACCTAAAAAATGTTATAGGAATTAGTGAAATCTCAAGGTCAATATCATATATGAAACAATTATCAAATGTAACATTGTAGTCAATGTATCATTGATGTTGAGAGTTTTCTTGCAAGTGCACAGTTAGACAATTGTATCACAAATGTAGCTCATTTCTACTGAAAATCTCGGATAGTTTCCTCTGTTTTTCTAAAATATGATATTTAACACATGTCATAGCAAAGCACTTGATAAACATTCACTGAAATTTCAAAACATAAATGGAGAATGTCTCCTTTTCATACATCTAACCAAATAAAGACAAATCAAATCCAACAAAACACACCCAGAAACTCCACGTCACAACCCAATCACATAAGTTATCCAAACTACCCAAAATTACATGTATGCAGTCTCTTTCCCATTTCTGGTAAAATAACTTCAAACATAAACCAATTGTTACCTGTCTAAGTCAAAAGCTTTCGTTGGTGTACTCTTGTCAGTAAGCTCCTACTTCTTAGGAATCCTCTTCTCTGAGATATTGTAAACAAATACAATATCTCAGCAAACTTGTGCTTGTGTAGGTGGAACAAGAAGCATTTGTATATAAAAAAAATCATGATATTCTATATAAATTAATTTGTCCATGCCAAAACATGCAATTAACATTCAATTATCATTTAACTTGAAATAATTCAACATTCATCAAAATCTTGAATTTATGCCAAAATGGAAGAACAATCAATGCATCAATACTAAAACATATTCTTGAAATGTAAGTATGCAGTCACATGTCAAACTCACAAATCATTTTTACTTCCTGATACTAGTCTTTGCTCATAGGAGCCATTTCACATTACCAAATACCAACGCGTTGTCGTGTGTATCAAGTACACAACAGACAATATTATCGTCTTTGGCGTAGTGAGTTAGCGCAGTGGGTTAAACCGAAAGACATACCATACTTAAAGACACACCTCAAGGCTTTACTCCTGAGAGACCAGTAGCTTGTTTAGCTAGGAACCGGTAGCTTGTCTAGCCCAAAGGCCTGCCCACATCATAATGACCCCTTTCACTCATATGAGTCAACGCACAACTTCCTTGTATTAGTCTTATATTTTCTCACATAATTCACAATAATGTATGGCTTTTGTATGAACAGTTTAATCATGGTTAATTTTCAGCATGCACATTCATCTTGCCTTTCATATAAATTGAAAAGACTTGTTTCAATGCTCGAAATTCATATACAAATACATATATAGCAAAAATTTTAGCAATCTTGATTTCACCTACCTCAAATGGTGCTCTTCTAATTCACTAACGCGAATACTTTCCTCAGTTCATGTACGAGCTCTCAATCAATCATGCCTCTATAAAGTACAAGTAAACATATTCAGATATACAACTTTAGGACTTCTCTTAGCCTTTTTAGTATGAAAGCTCCCTCTAAGTTAGTCCCTGACACTAGCAATTCAATACTCTAGGACTCATCCATGGTTTCTGATCATAATTCAAACATTGCAAAATTACTGTGTGAATAGTGCCTGATTGGACGGCTAAGATTGTTCGATCGATTTCTAGCTTAGATCTACAAATTTAGTGTGGTTTGAGCTACATCAGGTCCTTAATTACCTATCCCTAAGCTTGGATTAGGAATTGTACAGTTGGATCGTCCATAAATCTATATCTAGGGTGAAAACACACAGATTTAGCAAAACACCATAAATCAAAAGTTGGGTTTTGTAGATCTTACATTCCAAATGCCTTTCTGTGTTTTTTCCTCTCTAGAATGGGCTAGATTGGCTCCTGTCCATTGAAAAAAACCCCTAACATACGTGTGCAGTGATTCCCCTTTCCATTCAACGTTCAGCAGCGCCTGGATCGTTCCAAAACCTTAGGGTTTCTGTTCATCTCATCATGAGGAGCAAAATGACTGGCTCGGATCATCAATTTGAGCCATTGTCTTCTCCTACAACTGTGAACTTCGGGACCTGAAAAACCCTAAGTCTTCTTCTCTGGCGTGGTGGATTTCTTGGCGTATAGAGTTTCTTCCCCCTCTCCTTTCCTTTCCTTTCCTTTCCGTCTCCTTCTCTTCCTTGTCTCCCCTCTTCTTCTTCCCTTCACTCCTCTCCTGTTCTCCCTCCTTTGTCGAGGTTTTTTTTTTCTTTTGGTCTGTCCTTCGGGTTTGGGAGGAGATAGACCCAACGGTCCTCTTATGTGGGGGGGGAGGAGATGGGGGCGGGTGCTAGTATCAATTCTAGCCCCCCTTCGTTTAAGTGGCTTTTTTTTGTTTTGTTTTTGTTGCTATTACATTTTACTCCCCTTAAAGAAAATTTCGTCCTCAAAATTACCTTAATATCATTTGTTGAACAGCTTTGGGTATGTTTTCTTCATCTCGTCCTCAGTTTCCGAAGTGGCCTCTTCCAATGAATGATGTTGCCAAAGTACTTTGACCAATGGAATGGTCTTAGTTCTCAACTTTCGTTCCTTCTTATCTATAATTCGTATTGCATGCTCCTGGAACATTAAATTGGGTTGTAGTTCTATTGGTACCTGCTCAAGAATGTGTGTGGGGTATGGGATATATTTCCTCAGCATTGATACATGGAAAACATTGTGAACCTCAGATAGTTGAGGAGGTAATGCAAGTCGGTAAGCAACTCTGCCCACCCTCTCCAATATCGTAAAGGGTACAACATGTGTTGGACTCAACTTCCCTTTCAATCTGAACCCCATCACTCCTTTCGTGGGTGAGATTAGTAGGAAAACATGATCACCAACCTGAAACTCAAGGTCCCTATGGCTTTGATCTGTGTAGTTCTTCTATCTACTGTGTGCTGCCACTAGTCATTTTTGAATCAATCTAACCTTTTCAACGCATTGCTCAATTAATTCTAATTTGGCAAACTGTTGTTCTCCTATGTCACTCCAGCAAGTAGGTATGCGACATGGTTTACCATACAACGCCTCACAAGGTGCCATCCCAATTCTGGAATGATAACTGTTATTGTATGTGAACTCCACTAAAGGAAGGTGCTCATCCTAACTACCCTTCCACTCGAGTGTACAAGCCCTCAACAGATCCTCAAGGGTTTGGATGGTCCTCCCTGATTGTCCATCTATTTGAGGATAGAATACTGTGCTAAAATGTGGAGAAGTACCTAATCCCTTATGTACACTCTGCTAAAAGTGAGATGTGAATCTAGTGTTTCTATACGATATGATCGAAATTGGCATGCCATGCAAACTCACTATTTCCTTGATGTATAATTTGGCCAAGCTCTCTAGTGACTACTTTTGCTATATTGGAAGAAAATGAGCTGACTTGGTCAGCCGATCCACAATAATCCATATCATATCATGCCCACTGGAAGGTCTGGGCGACCCAACCATAAAATCCATGGTTATGTGATCCCATTTCCACTCTGGAAGCTCCAAAGTTTGCAGCAAACCTACTGGCCTTTGATGTTCTGCTTTCACTTTCTGATAAGTGAGGCATCACGCACCATACTCTCCAATATCCCGCTTCATTCCTGACCACAAGAAGTTCCTTTTTAGATCTTAATACATCTTCATACGACCTGGGTGTATGGTAAACTTGGAATCATGCACTTCCTTCAACAATTCCTGTTTCAACTCTGAATTTGCTGGTACAACAAGTCTCCCATGAAATCTCATACTACCATCAGAGCCTTTAAGAAACCCTTTCTTTTCACTTAAAGTTTGAGTCTCCTCGCACAATTATTGTGCTTGCAAAACTCGACCTAGTAAAGATGATCCAATGGAGATATTGGCAATTATCCCTTTTGATTTTCTGCTATGTGCATCCACAACTATGTTAGCCTTGCCCGAATGATATTGGATAACAAAGTCAAAATTTTTGAGGTACTCAACCTAATGTCTTTGTCTCCTATTGAGGTCACTTTGAGAGAAAATATATTTAAGGCTTTTGTGGTCTGTAAACACTTCAAATTTCTCTCCATATAAGTAGTGTCTCCATATCTTCAAGGCAAAAACTACAGCGGCAAGCTCCAGATCATGTGTATGATTGTTTTGCTCATGATTTTTCAATTGTTTGGATGCATAAGCTATTAGCTTGCCATTCTGCATAAGTACACATCTGAGTTTCTATCCATAAGCATCACTATACACAACGAATCCTCCATTCCCTTTAGGCAAAGAAAAAACAGGTGAAGAAGTGAGTCTTTTCTTCAACTCCTGAAAACTCCTCTCATAGTCCTCTGTCCACAAGAATTTCTACTCCTTCTTGGTCAATCTCATCAATGGCTATGCAATATAGGAGAAACCTTCGATAAAATGTCGATAGTGTCTAGCCAAACCAAGAAAACTGTGTATCTCGATCACGGTCTTTGGTTTTTTCCAGTTACTTCGATCTTCTTGGGATCAACTGTAACACCATCCTTAGATATAACATGACTAAGAAATTGAACTTGTTCCAGCCAAAACTCACACTTTGAGAATTTGGCATATAACTAGTGAGTCTGAAGAGTGTCTAACACGATCCTCAAGTGTTCTTTATGATCTTCCACACTATTGGAGTAAATAAGGCTGTCATCAACAAAGATAATAACAAATTTGTCAAGATATTCTCTAAACACTCTGTTCATCAAGTCCATAAATGCTACAGGCGCATTTGTCAACACAAAGGGCATCACTAGAAATTCATAATGTCCATAGCATATTCAAAATGCAGTCTTGGGAACATCTTCATCTAGAGTTCTAGTTGCTAATAGCCTGATCTTAAATCAATCTTAGAGAATACTTTTTCTGATTGTAATTGATCAAATAGGTCATCAATATAGGGTAATGGATACTTGTTCTTCACCGTGACCCCATTTAATAGTCTATAATCAATGCAGAATCGCATAGAGCCATCCTTCTTCTTCACGAACAAAAATCAGAGCTCCCCATGGTGACACACTTGGGCAAATAAACTCTTGGTCCAATAGTTCCTGCAACTGGACCTTCAACTCCTTTAATTCTGCAGGGGCCATGCGATACGGTGCTTTAGAAATAGGGGATGTTCCAGGTAACAACTCGATGGTAAACTCCATCTCCCACCTTCGAGGAAATCCAGGTAATTCTTCAGGAAAGACTTTCTTAAAATCGTGTACCATATCTATTTCCTCAATCTGAGTTCTTGAACTTTCCCGAGCCACAATAGTAGCCAAGTACACCTGACATCCTTTAGACATTAGATGGGTTGCTTGTATAGTAGAGATTATGCTAACACCTGATGTGTCCAGTTGTCCTTGAAATACAAAGGACTCCCCCTTTGAGCTCATCAGTGTCACTCGTTTCTTTGTGCAATCTACTAGTGCCCCATGTTTTGCCAACTAGTCCTTGCCCAAAATGACATCAAAATTAGTCATACTCAGGAGGATTAAGTCGACACTAAGTTCTTTGACTGAAATCATTACCGGTACTTCTCATAAGAACTCTTGCATGACAACCATTTCACCCATTGCGGTACTAACTTCTAGAGAAAATCCCAATTTATGCATAATAATATCCATACACGATGCAAAGTCACATGAAATGAATGAATGAGTAGAACCAGGATCAATCAAAATACGTGCATGCTTGTCAAATATTAACAGTGTACCTTCAACTATGGCATTAGACGTGCGGGCCTGGTTAGTAGTCAAAGCAAAAACTCTCCCCTGACTCTTGGGTAATTGCTCTGCTCTGGCACCTGAATCTGTATGACATGGTCTCTTAGAGTAGTCCTTAACCATGTGCCCTTATTTTCCACAGTTAAAACATCTTTGATCATGACAATAACACATCGTGCCCTCATGGAATCTATTGCAATGAGGACACTTTTTGAAGTCCCTTTTTCTATCTAGCCTATGAAATTGTCATTTCTA
Source organism: Warburgia ugandensis (assembly GCA_035236585.1). Taxonomy (NCBI): domain Eukaryota; kingdom Viridiplantae; phylum Streptophyta; class Magnoliopsida; order Canellales; family Canellaceae; genus Warburgia; species Warburgia ugandensis. The sequence goes on from CP141130.1 coordinate 53,436,565, forward strand.
GGGCTTCTGAGGTTCTGAATAGAAACTTGAGATCTTCCTTTCCCCAATGTATCCTCCACTGCCACTGTGCCAAAACCTTCCTTTTTCCTTGCCTTTCGTGGCAGTTTACATCTTCACATGTTCCTCAGAAATGGAAGCCATCTCCACTACCTTAGCCACACTAGTAGGCTATGTCATTCGAGCCTTACTCCTCAATCCGGGGTTCAACCCTTTTACAAACATCCGGGTTGCTTTTTCCTCTATCGTGCAAACATCTGGCACAATTCTCTTGAACTAAGCAACTTATCTTCAAACTAGAGAACGGTCATGCTTCCTTCCTCGAATGCTAGGAATTCTTGCTCTTTCTTTGCCTTAATGTGGGAGGAAAATATTTGTTGTAGAAGACATTCTTGAATTCTTCCCAAGGAACATCACATCGGTCCTCAAAAAATGTTCTCCTTGCAGATGACCACCAAAAAGAAGCTGATCCTGGCAAAACAAATGTTGCCACCTTCACCTTCTAATCATCTAGAATATCCTTGGCCTCAAATATCTTCTCTATCTCATGTATCCATGCCTTTACAGGTTCTGGCTCACCATTGCCAGCAAATACAAACGCAATCTTCTTAAACCTCTCTAGCAAGTTATCCACCTTAGTCTTATCCCCGTCTGAACTTTCCTCACCCGTATTAGGCACAGACGAGGTCTAGGGTTGTGCTTAGTTTTGTTGTTGTTGCAGTTGTAATTGCGTCTATTGTTGTTGATGCATCAGCTGATTAAGGTTTTGCATCATATTGGCCATGAAGTTTGTCATTTGACTCCCCTAATCAGATGGCTCAGCAAAGAGGTTTGTTGTCCTCTGACTCGTCCTCTTAGGTGGCATCCTTCCCTTCATCATAAGAACTTTTTATGAGTTACTCTCTACTCATCAATTTCAACATCTTTCTTCAAAGACTGCTTAAGACTTACTCAATGTGATTGGCTGTGAGTGGACTAAACCTAGGCTCTGATACCAACTGTGATGACCCAGGTTTTTATAACACTTTTTAAATACAAAAGACATTGACTTAGCAAGCTTGATTTCTAATAAAATCATTATTAAAGTGTAAACAACTACGTTATAATCTTTTCTTTTAAATTCACTTTGAAAAACCTCGAGTGTCACTTTTCTTTTCTCAAAAGTAAGGATTCTCAGTGAAATGAGCACTCATTTCTACCAAAATTTTCGACAAAGTTTCCTCTATTTTTTCTGACACATGACATTTAATGCATGTCATTGCTAAGTACCTGATAAACATTCCCTGAAATTTCAAAACATAAATGGAGACTGTCTCCTTTTCATACATCTAACCAAATAAAGATAAATCTAATCTAATATAACACACCCAGAAACTCCACGTCACAACCTAATCACATAAGTTATCCAAACTCCCCAAAATTACATGTATAGCAGTCTCTTTACCATTTCTGGTAAAATAACCTCAAACATAAACCAATTGCTACCTATCTAAGTCAAAATCTTTTGTCAGCGTACTATTAGTAAGCTCCTACGTTTTAGGAATCCTCTACTTTGAGATATTGTAAACAAAGACAATATCTCAGCAAACTTGCTCTTATGTAGGTGGAATTAGAAGCAATTGCATATAAACAAAATCATGATATTCTATATAAATTAATTTGTCTATGCTGAAACATGCAACTAACATTCAATTATCATTTAGCTTGAAATAATTCAACATTCATCAAAATCATGAATTCATGCCAAAATGGAAGAAACATCAATGCATCCGTACTAAAACATATTCTTGAAATGTAAGTATGTAGTCACATGTCATACTCACAAATCATTTTCATTTCCTGATACCAGTGTTTGCACATACGAGTCATTTCACATTACCAAATGCTAACGCGTTGTCATGTATATCAAGTACACAACAGATAATATTATCCTCTTTGGCGCAGTGAGTCAGCATAGTGGTTTAAACCCAAAGACATGGCAAACCCAAAGACACACCTCAAGGCTTTACTCCTGAGAGACCAATAACTTGTCCAACCAGGAATTGGTAGCTTGTCCAGCCCGAAGGCCCACCCACATCATAACAACTCCGTAGCCCGCCCACATCATAACCACCCCTTTCACTCATAGAAGTCAACTCACAATTTCCTAGTATCAATCTTATATTTTCTCACATAATTCACAATAATGTATGGCTTTTGCATGAACAGTTTAATCATGGTTAAATTTCAGCATGCACATTCTTCTTGCCTTTCATATAAATTGAAAAGACTTATTTAAATGCTCAAAATTCATATACAAATACGTATATAGCAAAAATCTTAACAATCTTAATTTCACCGACCTCAAATGGTGCTCTTCTAGTTCACTAACATGAATACTTTCCTCAGTTCGAGTACGAGCTCCCAATCAATCACACCTCTGTAAAGTACAAGAAAACTATTCAGATATACAACTTTGGGACTTCTCTTAGCTTTGCTAGCATGAAAGCTCCCTCTAAGTTAGTCTCTGACACTAGTCATCATAAGGCGAAGTGACAGTGCTTATTTCCATACTAAGGATGTTTCCTTAGCTATTGATTGATAGCTAGTTAAATGACCTATAGTTATTGGATTGTCAATCCACACCATTAGTTTTGGATTGGCTATTCACCACTTTTCTTAAGTGGCTATAAGTTGTTTTCATTGTTCAATGGTCACATTTTGAATTTTTCTAAGTGTCTTAACTCATTAAAGGTTAGGGTACACCATGGTAGCATTGGATCATCAATCAGAAGTGTCAGATCCTTTTTACTCTACTATTCCATTGGACAGTTTAGATTTCTTGATCAATTTCAGTCTAGATTCTTCAATTTGTGCTATGTACTAGCAATTCAATACTCTAGGACTCATCCATGGTGTCTAATTATAATTCAAACATTGCTAAATTACTATGTGAACAGTACCCAATCGGAGGGCTAAGATTGTTCGATCGGTTTCTAGCTTAGATCTACAAATTTGGTGTCGTTTGAGCTACATCAGGTCCTTAATTACCTATCCCTAAGCTTGGATTAGGAATTGTATAGTTAGATCATCCATAAATCTATATTTAGGGTGAAAACACATGGATTTAGCAAAACATCACAAATCAAAAGTTGGGTTATGTAGATCTTACCTTTCAAATGCCTTTCCATGTTTTTCCCTCTCTAGAATGGGCTAGAAAGGCTCCTGTCCATTGAAAAAGCCCTCCAAAGTACTCGTGTGACAATTCCCTTTCAATTTGACATTCAGCAACACCCAGATCATTTGAAAACCTTAGGGTTTCAGTTCATCTCACTGTGAGGGGCAGAATGATTGGCTCGGATCATCGATCTGAGCCGTTGTCTTCTTCGGTGATGTCTGTGAACTCTGGGACCTGAAAAACCCTAAGTCTTCTTCTCTGGCATGGTGGATTTCTAGGTGTGCAGAGTTTCTTCCCCCTCTCCTTTCCTTTCCTTCTTCTTCTCTCCCCTCTTCTTGTGACGACCAAGGTTTTCCCATGCATTTTTAAATGCAATATCTAATTCCTAAGGCAAATGCATCCCTATTTGAAAACATTTTTTAGAAAACGATGCAATGGAGCGGAAAATCTTTTATTCTAAATTCATTTTGAAAACCCCGAGTGTCATTTGCTTTTGAGATGAGTAAAGTAGTTTTGAAAATTACAGAAATCGTAAATGTCTTTCCTAGGTCTATCCAAATACAAACAAATTTCAATCGTAAATAAATACATATGCATGTCCAAAAGGTAGAGTGTTTACTTACATTCATGCTTGTCTTCTCTTCAGTCACTTGATCATAGCACTAACATGTTCTGATGCTTCTTGTAATTCTGTGTGGAGATAATCTGGAAAAATAATATATTAGGGTGAGTATTTCTCATACTTAGTAGGTGATCTGATACTACTATTTTGAAAACATGGTAGGCAACATGCATAATTCAAAGGGCTTTCTCATGTAAAACATCAGTGATTTTGTTTTGTGTAAACATGCATATTTATGCATAAAACATAAGCTCATTGATGCAAGTTCAGCCATGAAATTCTTTACCGAAATCTAGTATGCAACGATATCGATACGACTCAAAGCATAGAGTAGAAATCAATAGATCCAGGTAATAAGATCTTAGTAATACATCAAGCCAACGAGTAAAATATAATAATTATGAAACTCTTAAAATAGTCATCATTCTAAGAAAATGCTAGTATCCCTATCGTGCAGATGATCTTTCAGTTTTGTTCCCACCGCAAGCTCCAAATAAATCAATTTCTCTCTCAATTTAGTAAAAGTGATGCAAAAATAACGTCAAATGTTCGAGTCATTACATCTCTTCTTCCCTTCACTACTCTCCCATTCTCCCTCCTTTGTCGAGGATTTTTTTTTTTTTTTCATTTGGTCTGTCCTTCAGGTTTGGGAGGAGATAGACCCAATGGTCCTCTTATGTGGGGGGGGGGGGGGGGGCGCCCTACCAGTATCAATTCTGGCACCCATGCGTTTAAGTGGTTTCTTTTTTGTTTTGTTTATGCTGCTATTACATCGAGGGTTCATTCATGATCACCACGTCGTACACACATCAGCAAGTAAAGGTACACTATACAAGTAGTGTGGGTCCAATCTATCCAAGATGTCAACATCCATGTACAGCCCAACAAATCTAAGCCAAGTCCAAGAGATGTATACTAAATCAGTCTCTAAAATACAAAATGCAGATGGTCTTTGAGCTCTTCACTCAAATGATCCAAGGGTGAACAGTTTAAACCATGCTCTAATACGAACCACGACAACGACCCAAGTTTTTCGAAATAGTTTTCTTTTAAATTCTTTTGAAGACATTAGTTTACCGTTAGAATTTTTTTTTAGATAATTGTGAAAAGTTAAAATCATATCAAGACTACTTCAAAGTTTAGCATCCGTAACCAAACTTCTCATATGATCAAAATAATTGATATAATAAGAGCACATATACAACCCATTATCACAACTACAAACATCTAATAAATCCTTAAAACTTCGAAACATAATAAATTAAAGTTAGCACATGTCCATCAGCAATGAAATGAAATTAAAGTTCAACATCCAAGTTCCACTAATTAAACTTTAGTTCTCTAATTCTCTGTGATACCAGTTTCTTCCAAACCATGCAGAACTTTAGGAATCTTGTCTAAAATATATTGTAAGGATGAGTACAAATACTCAATGGTAAAATTTCTAAACCAAGTTTTGAAAACCTGGGCATTCATATTGCATATTCAAGTCAATATCATATATGGAACAATTGTCAAATGTAACATTCTAGGCATGTATCATATAACTAATCACAAGAAATAACTCATAAAAGAATTGTAATATCAACTAAGCTCATACATGCAACATAACCAACAGATCAAAGATCCATGTGGTAGCGTCCCTCTACAAGCCTCATAGGCAATGGTCTAATCCTCAAGGATGATCAACATGTCTCTCAAATGTTCAACAACACATAGTGGAAAACATCACCCATCCAAGCTCATTCGCGGATACCAATGGACTACATTGGCACTCATGGAGAGGCAAATCATGTAGGAAGTAGTTCGCTCATGACACATACTTCCCAAACCAAGGGATATACTCTCGGCAGGTATCTTGTTTGGAGTTCAGGGGTCAATCTGAACCCTCCTAGCATAGTTCCCTAAGGTATCACAACCCTCTCATGACAAACTCTAGTCATCAAATAATTCAATACCTTAGTGCCATATCATATGAGTCACCCATTCCGCATATCAATGTCATCACAATATGAGCATGATCATAAGCATATCATCTCATAACAAAGCATAAGGTAAATCCTACTAAAAGAATATCCAACCTCATAAGCACATTTAAGATACTCATGCACATCATATCAATCATCATCCATAGAACCATAGGAGTCAAGTATTCATAAGCTCAAGCCATTAGCAAAAACTTCATGAAAGTGGCTAATCAAACTTGTGATTAACATATACCAAGTCATAGATGGATTCTTAGTGTATAGCACAACTAGCACATTATAAGGTTAGATTATGATGTTCATGTATGTTTTCTAGATGTCAGGGTAAGTGCTCTCACTCATGGATATATTACTTTTGCAAGTTTGATCATCTAAGTGGTATATTATACCATCATCGTTATTGTCAAGTAATCCAGAGTTAGTACTTATAGTCTAATTAATGTTTAGGGTTTAGATTTCCTATCATGCCAGTGTCTGCTATATTTGTGTGTCTAATAATTCATCCAATGTGCTTTTAAATTGTAAATCATTTATTCTAACCTTTGTTTGGATATTAAAGGTATGTCATGCCTTAAACAATTCACCTAGTTTACTTGTCCTTAAACAGATTGCTACTATGCTAAGTGCTGGGTGGATCTAGGTGAGCTAGCTAATTGTGAACACCTTCGATTATATTATAACCTAGGTTTATAAAGTAATATATGCAATAATTTTAGTGACTATATTCATTAAGAGAAAGGATCAGCCAAACTTTACCATTGAGTACACAGGTTGTCTACTATCATGAATCAGTGAACAATCCATTTTCATGCTAATTATCTAATGATTTAAAGATCTAATTTTACTGATAAATTTTTGTTAAGCTATTCTTATTGAATAAGCTTTGCATCCATATTAAATTTGGTTTGATTAGAAGTCTGGATTGCATCAAACACTCAAATATCTCAAAGGGGGTTGTTTGCAAAAAACTACGTCAGGCGATCTTCAAAAAGCTTACAATTTTTTGACCTTTCACTAGACCAAATATGGTTTTCATATCATTAAATAGTAAATGAATTACTAATATTAAGTCTACTACATGTGGTTAAAATTGCATCCTTTGGTACTCGAATTAGTAGCATCTCCTTTCACAGGGTTTTCAGCCCTTCTGCAGGACTGAAGTTATATTTTGCTATGTATGTTTCTCTCGTTGTGCTATCCTATTTCACTTAGGAAATTAGACTCTTCTTAAAGGACCTCATCAAAGAATCAAACTCCAGCTAGTTTTCTTTTTTTCTTCTCTTCAATCTAGGAGTCCTACTTGAAATGGGATTCTCACATGATTTTCCATTATCAACCATTGGGCTAACCTAACTGAGTTAGTTTCTCATGGTCAATACATCCTATTATCCACTTGTTTCCTAGTCTACTTGGGTCTCTCAACTTAGGGTCCCATTTTAACTAGTTCATCCTTGGAGTCCTAGTTCCTTTAGGACTCTTGTGAGCTTTTAACATATGGGCTTGAGCTATCTTGTGTGAACCCATATGACTATAGGGAATCATCCTATGCTAGCCTATGGTTGTCTAAACTAATTCATCTTTTGATGGGGTTTTCACCCAAAATGTGTTTTCTTCTTGGCTATAAAACATGGTGCCTCTCTCCTTGATAGCCATGAAGCACTATTTTGACTTATAGTTACCTTATAAACAGCTTATATTCACATATGCAACCATGAAATTTAAATATACTTACTAATGTAAAAATTTGAGATGTTACATTCTACCCACTTATTGGTTCTCAATTTTAACCTATCATAGGATGGTCAATTAATGGGATTCGTCGTCCTGGATTTTGTTTGATATTAGGAGGGAATCTAAAGTTATGTAATAGAATATAAGTATGGAATATATAATTAAAAAGATATGAACTCTCACAAATACTTCTTGTTATTACGACCTAGCATAGCCCAACTTATAGATGTGGTGTTGCATATAAGGTACATAGTATAATTTTTTATAGTAGTATGTATAGATCATTTACATACCTTCACCATCCCCCATATTGAATCTTAGATTGACAGTTACACGTGTCTTCAATCATCAATAGTAATAGCACTATGCATCTTACCGTGTATCAAATGAAACTTATAATGGCTACATGGTCACCTATCTCTAGCCTCTTTGTGTTACACTTGACAGCATGTTTTATTCCCTTTGATTTTCTCATACTAGTAATTTTCACCTTTGTTCACCCTTTGCTCTTTCTCTTATGAGTGTTACTTGGATTGGGATCTTCATGTTCTTGATGTTCCATTCATTATTCTCAAGGTAAAACATTTCATTTATAATATACATAGTAGAAATCACATCTGCAACCAATTTGTTCAATAATACCTTTACTATAGAGAATACCATTAAGTTTTATTGTAAACAATAACACATATGCTAGCACTGGCTTGCCATTGGCTTGCCACTAGTGTTTTAATTAAAAGATAATATTACAATTGTAAACTTCCTGTAGTGAAATTGTTAAGACTTAGAATTTCCCTTTGTATAAACCACGATTCTTGAAACATTAGTCTAACAAAATGCAAGAATATAATCGCTAAGTCAACTATAAAATCCATTAATTAAAACCTCATACTCAAGATAAAGACCAAAGACATAATAGCAATTTTAAGATTCCTAAATTTTAAATCTCATATTAAGTAAATTTTCATCTTCTTCGGCCCAATTGGTCATTACTAGTGATCATCAATCAACTCCAGCAACGCATAATTTAAAGCTGAAAAAACATAGTCCTCGGGTTTTTCAACCCAATCTACTCTATAAGAAGGTCAAATCTTTGATTGGGGATCATTTGACCATCCAAATTGGTTGCTATCCAAATTTAAGATCCTTGACATGCAATCTACAAGACCTGACTATTAAATTATTGTGAAATTAAGAATCATAACTTTATACACTGATCGAGATGCTAGAAATGATAATCTACAAACTATGATGATGAACTAATGACTTTAGCACCAGATCGTGATTAGATGGACGAATTGGAAACTAATATTGCTATTTTTATGTGATATGATGAATTTGATTGTAGGATGAGTTGAGAATTTAAAATAAGACCACTATCAAATGGTTGGAATATGAAAATGTAAATATGGGTCATTGATGGATAATTAACACAAAAATTTGGTGATCTAGAACTTGATGGATGTTGGATCAACAATCCATGGCTAAAAATGCAAACCAACAACCTAAGCAACTGAGATCGTGTGATTTTGGTGGTTGATTAGTCATGAAATATTAAAGATTTAATGGTGCTAAAATTAATAGATGATCTAGACCATTAGCTTTAGATTAAAATAGACTTCTTTTGTAATTGTTAATCTATGATTCGACATTGACTAGAAATCTAGAATATAGACATGATTAGGTGATCGATAAGTTGAGTTGAAGGAGAAGACATAGCTGAGTTAAGAAGAATGGAGAAGTGGTAGGACATTTTAACATCTTTAAATTATCTATATATTCCAATTATGACTGAACTATTGGTGTAGTCAAATACAAGTTTTACATAGATTTTGATAAGTGGATGAATGGTATCATTATAAATTAGAAATGAATCATTCTTTATGAATGATAAATGATGTATCTCTACAATAAAATGGATGATTTGTATCGTCAATGACAATATTCGAAAATTACCTTAGTATGTGAATATGATTTGAGGTAAGTGAATTAGAATGATATATGGATATCACCGAGGCAGATGAATGGTAATGACAGGGATATTCAGTATAAAAAATCCTTGGTTTAGAAATACTAAACACATTTCATTTATGTATTTCGTGGATTTGATCCATCATTTCAGTTTGATGCTTTACTATGATTTGATGCATGATTTGTATTTCATCACATTTTTATCTTCTTACATGTAATTAAAATTTGAACCACAATTTATACTCATGGTAGCCAATGAGGGTGGGCAATGAGGGCTGGTGTAGGAGGCACTAGCACGCTTCTAAGTGGCAAGCCTTCTAGGTGCTCCTAGTATTGTCGCAGTTTGGTTGGGATGAATTGTGAGATGTTTTAATTATGTGCATGATTTGATTCAAGAGTTGGTTTTAGGCATGAATTTACCTATGGTGAGCTAATATGCTCTGATATGGATTTGGCATGGATTCACGTGTTGATGAGCTGATATGCTCTGATTTTAGTATGGAATGAATTTGCCTATTATTGAATAGAAAAGTGATTGAAATTTTATTTATTTATCATTTTATCTCTAATTTATGCATATTGACAGCATGGATTATCCTCTACATGGATATCTTATAGTATTACATGTATTGATGTTGCACATGGATAGATTAAATTCTGCATGGGAATTTTGCTATGCTAGTTGCATTGCACATTTTTATAGATGCTCTAAGTAAATTATAAAATATTAGATTTTGAGTTGATTTGATAGAGATCTATCTATGTAATGAAATTATAACTAAGAAATAGTTTGGCATGGAAATTATCTACACTGTTAGATGATATGTTAAGAGATGGATTGACATAAATTGTCTACATCCTAAATTGATATCTGATGAGATGCTATGATATGAGATTACTTGAAATGATACTGAGATGTAGGTGATATGGATGTTTTCATATAGTTAAGAGTTTATGAATGTATGTTATTCATTAGAATAGATCTATAAATGACTTGGATGTCCAATTTGTATCTTCCATTATTTAAATTGCCAACCTCAATGTTCAAAACACCTACCAAGCATAGGCTTGCTGAGACATCGTAACTTTTTTATGTCTCATGTTTAAAAAAGGTGATTTGAAGGATAAACAGCTAAAGTTTGAAGGAATCTTGGACGAGGACAATAGTAATACGAGCTTGTGTTGACAATGTAAGTATATGACTCCTATTTGATTTTTTTGGGCATATATGTACATGTAGTTATGTAGATGGACTGTGAGATGTGATTGGATAAGATCTTGAAAAAAGTTACATATAAACTCATCACATTTTAGAATCTCTAAAATGTATCTTTGTTAGTAGAGATGACACTCAGGTTTTGTGTAAGAATTTATATTGAAAAATGTCTTTTCTATTTCCATTTCAAAGAATTATGAAAAAGAGTTAAGAACCTAGGGTCTCATAGTACAAAATTACTTACTTGCCCTTCACTTGTAAAATACCCAACTTTTTCATCCAACTTTTATAACACATTTTATAATACATTTTTCAAAGGCAGGGCCCTTAGTAGTAAAAAAGTTTCACAAAAAAGTGCAACAAAAATTCTTTTCTTTAGAACTTGTTTTGAAAAACTTAAGTCATCAATTCATACATAACATAAGTAGAATTTTTGTATAAGATAAAATTCCATTGAAGGAATATACTTTTATTAAATTCCAGAATCCATCCAATGGTTCACAGTACAACCCAGCTATTAGTACAATACTTGTCCAAATTACATAATCCAATTGTCAAAGCTCACCATACAATAAAAACTCTCAATACAATACAATGCTCTCAAATAAAAATACATGTCTTCAAAGGATATACCCTAATTGATTATTCTTCCAAGTCTTCTAAAGTCTTGAGCTCCTAATTCTCCTTCTTTGTATTTGAGATATTGTAAACATTGAAACATTTACAATATCTCAGCAAGCTATGCTTGGTAGGGGATTCAAGAAGCATAATAATTTGACAGTATAATCCTAATACTTCATAATCCCACTATTCATACTCATAGATAAATCTCTTTACTTGGTCATATATGTATATCCTTACACATACATATTGTATAATTTGTATACATACATACATACATATATATATACAGTCAAAACTGTGAAAAATAGTTAATATCTCAAACATCAATAGTCATACTCAGATACATTGAGTTGATAAAACATCCAGACTCTACTGGAAGAATACTCCCTTATTTGGGCAGTATCAGCATCTCATTATTCCATATCATAAGACATCTCACTATGCCATGCATCACAATGCAAAATACTCAAAGGACTATTCTGTGTGCAGACAAAATCTGTACCAGTGCACTCGGATAACTGCCCAATAATCCACCTATACCATCCTTAGTAGAAATCACAATATCCATGTCCGTATGAGGGGGACCATGGCTGTCAAAGTGGTGGCCTTCCCATAATTTCCCCACCCAACTTTTAACCTCACTTAGGCTTGGTATCCATATTATAACAAGTTTTGGAGAACAGGTGGCCAAACCTTACTAACTCTCCTAGCATAGCATCCCTAGGCATAGCCTTTTTAAAACAAAACCACAAACCTCCATGCTTGTATGTAAAGTAATTATCATACATATCAGACAATCTATCTGTTTACTTAAGGTTGGAATATCTTCTATATCCCTATTCACTTAGAGATTTTTTCCTCAATTCTAACTTTACCATTTCATTTATGCTTTGTTTAGATCATAAGGGTTTTCAAGGGAGTTAATACAAGTATTTACATTACACTTGTCAACATTTTTAAACATAAGATCATGTAATCAAAATGTATATCTTATGTAGATGCATTCATAAAATCCTCCTACCCTCAAGTAGTGATCCATCTCTTCAGATCTTCCATGATCCTGACTAATGTATGTAATCTGTAAATCCATACATACTGTCAATATTTATGCAATCTGAATAATCCTATATATATTCTTTGTTTAATCTTGTCCTTTGATATAAAAGATCTAGATCTTTTGTCCTATCTTGATCTATCTTCCTCAGATAGTATTGTTCAATAGATCTGACGGTTAGAATGATCTTCTAATCTTTTAGATCTAAGTATTTTCTATTCTAAGTCTTTGTGTATTCCTATCTTTGATCTTGATCTTTCATAGATCCTTTGATCAACAATTTATACTTGCTGATAAAGATCAAGGGGTTAGATCTTGTATCATCTAGTTCTTCTTTGATTTAAGTTCAATTGCTCAATCATCCTTAAGAAGGATGATCTTGGTTCTCTTCCTTGGAACATATTTGATCAAGGGTTCAGATCTTCTATTATATTTGATCTAAATTGCAAGCAATATATACATCATATATCAAAAAGTATTTATTTCTTTTATTGTTCATGATCATTCAAGATCCCATGGATCTTGTTCGATCATCCTTATCTTACTTACATTTTTATTAGGGTTAGATAATTTACTAACCTTTTATGTTATTATTATTATTATTCAACAAGTTAATGTTTTACTGGTTGAAGGTAGCTTATTTCATCCTAAGTCTAGACAACTCCTCTTATTTCAAATTGACTAAGGTTTACAAGTTGAATGGCTAAATACAAAGTGGTTACTTCAATCCTCATATAAGGAGGCATTTAGACCTCACAAACATCAACGGAAGGTAGGGGTAGAGCGAGGCTCTATTAGAGAACACCCTTAACCACCATGTTCAGCATTCACTGGAGTGACCTTAACTCAACCTTTCATAAGGTTCCTATGAGCATTTTAACCCTAAGTACTCTTTTTAATTGATTTTAATTAAATCCATGAACATTTAAAATGTCATTTGTGGGGTTTATTATTCAACTATAACCCTTACTAATATTAAGTCAAAGTCAATCACTCATCTTAATTGTCCATGATTCTCTACATTCCATTAGTTAACATTTTTTGTGATTTATGCTCATTATATCTCAACAACTACTTAACAATTAAATCTACTAATAAAATTTGACAACAAATAAATCATAAACTTTAAAGCAAAAATCCAGTATAAATTTAACAACATGGCCCAAACTATACTTAAACTAGCATGATCCTAAGGTATGAAATACATTTAATTGTACCAGTAATCTAATGGAATCATGCTAAAATATCAAATTCAAACTAACATGCCCCTAAGATAATTAATTTACCAATCTCTTCTAACAATCTAATAACATTTAGAGCATAACATGCTAAAATTTAAGAATTACACTATCATGCTTCCTAATTTATAACATAAATTGCAGTTATAATTCATTTATCAAATAAAAGACAAGTAAACTAATTAGATTAATATTATTAGAAACTTTTACTTATGATTCAACCATTAGATCTTAGATCTTTTCCTTTAGATCAAGGGTTTTAATTGCATTTAGGGCTTTTACTTCATTAAGGTCCAAAGATCATACCCACTTGTTTTTATAACAATTAATCCATGATCTCACTATATTTCATGATAATCCCATTCATACAACCAATCCCAAGGGTCCAATCATGCTTGATCTCATTGATCAAGTGGGTCCCTTTGTATTTTTGGGTTATTCTTGCCACAGAGGGTAGATTTCTCAATTTATATTAGATCTGTCAAAATAAATCATAGACATCACTTTATTTCAACATTATTTCATCATTACATTAGATCCCCAAGATCTAATCATCTCAGATCTTGAAGAGCATAAAAATTAGAAGCTTAATTCCTCAAAACAGAAGGTTTCCTAAAGATTTTTATCAATTTTATGATTTTAGAAGAAAAAAGACATTACAAGGTTTCCATAGCTTTTTTCCAATCTTGATTTAGTGTTTAGATGACTCACAATTGAAGAAAGAAGTTCACAGTCCTTCTGACAATCTAGATTTGATCTAGGCCCAACAGAACGGACGGTCCTGATTAGTCAGGTGGAGCGGTCGCCACGCTCCTATCACCGAGACGCACGTGCTAATGTGCTCCTCGAGACTTATGTTGTTGCGCGGTCATTCTATCAGGATGACATCACATGCAAAGCGCACACACGGAGACGCTCCCACAGGGTATGTTTCCATGTGGCATCCCGCAGTGGCGTCCCAGGAGTCCGATCTTATTAGGAAGATTGGATAGTTTGTTTTGGACTGTCCAATCAATTCCTCTTCAATCAAAGGCTCAAAACTTCACCAAATTTCCTAAAAATTATACCCTAGGGGTTTTGGACCCTTCTAGATCTATTGGATGGCTCAGATTTTCAATCTAAGCCCTCCATCATACAAAAATGAAGGATTCTTATCCTTGATTTTTATAATTTTTAACCTAAAACTAATTTTAGATAAAATAAAAATTACATAAAATAAAATGAAATAATTATGGGAAGAGTTTCCACCTCCTAGATTGGAGAAACTTAGGTTTTGAAGCCCAATTTTAAAGAAATATCTCATTGATGAAAGATCGCCTAATAAGTGCTTTGTTTTGTGATTTTCCTTTGATTGCACGGTTGGATCTTGAAATTTATTTGGGGGTTTTGTGGATAAGATAGTCTAGGATCATATGGATGGTGGGATTGGTGAGTTTTGATTTGGAATAGAGTGCCTAATTGAATTTAGGTCTCTTGTTCCAATCTGGAGAGATAGGAGAGAGAAAATGAAAGTGAAAGAAGGGAGATTTTTGGGAATATTGGAAATTTGGGAATGAACATAGATCTGGCTTTTTAGGGGAAGCAAGATAATTTTTAGGTAATTTTTATGAACATTTTTGGAGGTTTTTTGGGGGTGTATTTATAGATGATTTTGAATTTTTCATCATTACTTGTAATAATTATGTTTCAATTCTTTTGAATATTAAATTAACATTGGATCATCCACTACCACCTACTTCTCCACTATCAGCTAGTAGTGGTTTGAGCACTCATTACATGTTTTCTGGCCGTTGGATTCATTTGTAGGCCCCTTGTGGGCCCCACAGAGGTGCGAAAGGACCATTTTGCCCTTTTATGGAGAAAATTTGTGTTATATTCTCCTGAACTCAAAATTGAGTGTACTTAGTGGCGTTGGAATCTTATTTTTGAGTACATTCTAAATATTGATGTCTTAGATCTTGTTATCCATAAAATTACAATTTTATCCTTTTATTCATAAAAATGGAGAAAATTAGGGATTTTTCATTTTAACTCAAAATTGAACATACTTAGTGTCGTTTCGATCAGTTTTTCGAGTGCATTCATAATGTCTAAGTTCTAAATCATGTTTTAATTTCTTTAAAAAGAGAATTTTCAATAACCTAATATTCTAGACTAGAATTTCTAAAAATTCTAACTAAATTGATTTTCTCAATCAATTTACAAAAATTGGGGTTATTACATTTTGTGCCTTAGAATTGTATGCAATTTCCAGATTCATTTACATGTAATATGTACATAGTTTTTAGTGTATTTTTCAATGATTTAATGAAATTCTTTGAGGATTCTTGTTCTAGAATGTTTTTATTATCAAAGTACTTTAGATATGGGTTGTTATCTTGTATAAATCTTTTTGTTGTAGTTACTTTATATGCTTGATTTAAGTTGATGTTCCTAAGTACTTGAAATCTAAAATTTTCCTCCTTAATTTTTATGCTTTGTTTCTCGGCATCTAAACACCTTCATTGCTTGAATCCTTAAGAACCCACTTATCTTTCTTAGGTTGTTTATTGAGTTTATGACTTATGTTGCATGTTAATTTTCATTTAAAGCATCAAATATGTTCATCTTTCAACCTATGAACCATGAGTGCAATCCATGGATCAAGCACATGGTACTAGGTTACTTTCCTATTTGAATCTTGCTTAGTTTAGCTACTTAATATTGTTTTGGCAGTTGCTATTTAGTTTTTTTCATCTTAGTTTAGATGTAGAAAGTTTCGTTTTTGAAGTTTGGAAAGTTCTATCTTTAGAAAATTATAGGATTACAAAGTGTTAAATTTAGAAAGTTTCCTTAATTGTAGTTTCTATTTATATGCATGTTTCTAATTTCTCATTAAATCTAGTTAGATTTCATTAGTTACTTGTTTTTGTATGTTAAGTTTGGTTTTAGAAATTTTTATTTTTAGAAATCTTCTAATTCTAGTTTAGATAAGTGTTAATTTAATAAAGTGTCATTTTTGGCAAGTTTCCTTTAGTTTAAGTTTCTTAGTTTAGTTCATTGTAATTTTTTAGTAGTTTCCCTTAGTTAAATGGATATTAGTTAGTTAAGTTTCCATTTTCATTATTTAGCTTTGTTTTTAGCTAGTTTCCTTAGTCATAGTTTCTAATTTCATGCATATTTTCACTCTTGTTAACTTTAAATTCCTAGTTTAATCATCAACTCTCTCTCATTGGCTAAAGTTAAGTAATTTAAGTAAGATTCAATCTATTGACAATCCATGAGATTCCTTGTGGGACCAATCTCTCTTCAATGCAATACTACTTTGATTCGTTCGCTTGCAAGTAATTTTAAAGGTGCACCAAGTTTTTGACATTGTTACTTAGAAATTGCAATGGATTTGTGGTTGGATCTTTATTTAAATTGTTTATCTTTAGTCATAGTCTTGATTGCATTAGATTAGGATTTTTGTATTGCATTGGTATATCTTGCTACTTCCTCATAAATTGATCCATCTTGCTTATTTTATGCAAGGGGAATTTGGCAAAGGAGTGACAATGATCCTGTGGGCCAAAGCTACATCAAATTCTATTACTTTCCAAGATTAGGGTTTTTCCTTTTTGAGTGAACTTGTAGTGAGGCCCCATTGTAACTTACAATTTCTTTATTTCATTTAAAATGAGTTTAATTAATACAAGACAAGTGTGGGATATGGTGACCCACACTTGATCTTCAACACAAACCCCAATATAAGCCTTCTTCACTCTCTTTTGAATTAAACATGCAACCTAAAATATGAACTCAATGCACAACCAAAAAAGTAAATGGATTCTTGAGGATTCAAACAATTAAGGTGTTTAGATGGATGGAAATGAAGCATAAATGTTATGGAGAAAATTTTTAAATTTTCAAGTACTTAAGAACATCAACTTAAATCAAGCATATAAAGTAGCTAAAGTAATAACTTTTATGCATCATAATAGTCAAGCTCTAAAGTAATTTGATAATAGAAATATTTCATAACAAGAATTCTCAAATACTTTTATTAAACCAATGCCAAAATACACAAAAAAATATGCACATTTTACATGTAATTGAATCTATAAATTATATACAATTCTAAGGAGTAAAACTTTATCTAAACTACAACAAAAACTCAATATTAAGCTTTCAATCTAAAGTATGATTACATGCAAATAAAAGCAATTCAAGAGAGAAGATGGATGGGATGATGAACTAACTATGGAAAAATGCATAAAACTAAGTAGAATAGAAGGAGAAAAACATGAATTCCCTATTTGTGAAATCAAGGTTGCAAGCTATTTCTTCTCTTAGCTGTCACTGCTGGAGAAGAACTAAATTAAATCTTGAGTGAGTGAGCTAGAAAAATTAATGAAAGTCAAGCAAAGAAAAGATGGAAAGTTAAGTGGAAAGATGACTATAGAACTAGAAAACAAAATAATGGGAAACTAAGGCAATGAAACTAAAATAATAAAAACAAACTACCAAAGAAGATTGCTATCTAGATCTAAGTCTATGATAACAAGCAACGTTTCATTTGGTCCTAAGGAAGAGTATTTTAGATTTTCAAGTAAAGGTTTAAGGACCAAAGTGGGTGGTTTTTCTATAGATGGGATTGGGACAGATTCTAAAGGAGGAAGTGATTCCACATGAGGGCCCCTTTGGAGGTATCCATTGTAGGCATGTCATTTAAAAGATTATTTACATAATTAATGGACTTGGCCATATCAGATTCATATTTAAAGTGTGCTGGACATACCTCAAGTGGGTATAAGACAGATGATGGTGTACTAGCATTTTGAAGTAGACCTTCAATTAAATTTACTACCAAGAATCATCTAGGTCTATATGTTTATGATCGGCACTAAAAATGTTAATCTTGAGTTTCATATTGTCAAAGGATAGTTTCATCACACCATTTCTATAATTGATGATGGCATAGTATGTTGCAAAAAATGGATGTCCAAGAATTATCGGGATCTGACTTCCAAGGTCCGACACAAGTTGGGTATATAGGACAATAAAATCCACAGGGAAGTAAAACTGGTCCACCTTTATTAAAACATCTTCAACCATACCACATGGAATCTTAATTGATCAATCTGTTAACTACAAAGTGGTATTGGTTGGCTTAAGATCATAGAGCCCTAGGTTCTCATGGATAGAAAATGGCAACAGATTTACACTTTCCCTTAGACAAATAGTGCCCCATCTATGACATGATTTCCAATGACACAAGAAATGGTAGGACACCCTGGGTCTCTAAACATAAGAGAACCAGTGTTGTATAAAAGTCAACACCTGCTCAGTGAGAAAGGCTTTCTTTCACACATTAAGTTTTTGCTTTTGTGTGTAGAGCTCTTTAAAAAACTTAGCATAAGTAGGAATATCCTTAATATCATAGTGTAATGGGATATTAATTTGCAAATGTTTAAATACTTACATTATCTCATTGAAATTTGTTCCTTTCTTAACCTTGTTGAGTAACTAAGGTAATGGGGCTTTAGGCACATAGGTGCCTCCAATATAGGCTTGGATGGAGTCGAAAATTTCTATCGTATTTTGCTCTCCTGAATTTTAACTGGTTCATTCTCTTCTATATCATTTTAGTCTTTTTCTCTATCTGCCCTACTTGTTATCAACCTTACTAGCATTCCTAATAATTGTAATAGACTTTTCTTATTCATGGGATCCATGGTTATGAGAACTAGAGCCTATTTCTAACTGGCCCTTAGGGTCTAGAATAGGCTGATTGGGAAACTTTCCTTTCTCAAGTTCACTTAAGGAATCAGACAATTGACCCATTGTATATTCCAACTTTATAATGTTTTTTGAGTTGGCATGTAGAGATTTTTAGTATCATTCTGGAATTGTGTAGAATTTTGCATGAATAAATTTAAAGTTTCCTTTAGGGAAGGTGTTCATATTTGTTATGGATACTTAGAGGAATTGGTTGAATTTGGACTGGAGTATGAGGAAAGGTTTGAGTATAGGGAATCCATGGTGGACCCGTTGGGTATTATTCTTAGACCATGAAAATTTTGGACTCCTAGGCCATCCTGGATTCTAGGTCTCAGAATAAGGATTGTTATTCCAGGGTTGCATATGCATTTATTGCATTAGCCTATTTTAAAAGATGTTTAGGGTACACTAGTTTGGATGGACAAGTAGTGATCAAATGAGCTGGGCTTGAACAAATAGAATAAACCTTCTACGGAGGTTTCATGAATACTTGGGAATCCATGAAGGAATCAAGTTTGGCAGTCATTGTTTGTAGCATATTTTCCCCCTTGTCCATTCTTCTATCCAAGGGGTTGAGCTTCTATGACATCTTTGAGGTCACTCCTATTTCATATAGGCCTCCTTTCTTTTAAGGTTGGGTATTTCTCTCTCTCCCATTGGAATAGTCCCATTACTGGGAATTGTCTGCTAAAGTTTGGAAAAGTTCCCTTGCCTTAGTTTCACTTTTCATCATAAGGACCCCTCCACTAGTTGCATCTACCATTTATTTATTTTGAGGTGTCAATGCCTTATAAAAGTACTCTACTTACAACCATTTTTTAAACCATGGGGGGGACACTTTTGCAACAATTCATCTCATCTCTCCCAACATTCATAGTATTCCTCACGATGTCTCTATTGGAAATCAATTATCTCCTTACAAAGGGCATTAGTCTCATGGACAGGAAAGAATTTGTTCAAAAACTTTTAGATAATTGGTCTTGTATGTCAATGGAACTGACCTCTAAAGAATTTAGCCATCATTTGCCCTTATCCTTTAATGAGAAAAGGAATAACCTAAGTTTGATAGAACCATTTGTCATAGTATGGTAATTGAATGTAGCATGGCTATCAAGGAATTTTTTTATATGTGAGGGTCCTATCTCTCATGACCATAAAAACATATGAGCAACTGTATGAATCCATGTTTATGCATAAAGTGGTTTGTATTGCTATGTGGCAATGTGATGCATGATGGAGTATTCAATTAGAGTGGTGTATAGAATATATCTCATAGCCTTATGCTTAACTACTGTTGGTGGTTTAGCCATGGGGTTAGGAACTTGGTTTCTCAACCTCTGCTTATGAGTACACTCAATCTCAGCATCTACTGGCACTATTTCAATGTTGTGAGATCAACATCCTTACATTCACTATCATGAAACCTAACTAAATGATACAACTTAAATCTAAATGTGACTCCTAAATCTATATGCTATGAAAGCAAATAATTCTTAATGCTAACAAGATGCCTTGTTGATCTTTATTAATCTGTGAAGCTATAGCTTTTAACCTAAAGTTGGACAGCTCGTCTATTAATCTAGACTTCATTATTGCTTGCCAGTTAGATCTTACCGAAGGTGGTTAATACAATTTTCATGGAAGGAGGCATTTACACATTAACAATCACCAACAAAAGGGTGTAGGAAAATCATTTGGATTTTATACAACATTATAACCATAAAGTTCAAGAGCCACTGGAATGACAATAGATTCCCTCTTTCAAAAAGGCTCCTATGAGCTCAAAATTGTGACAACCCGATCTTTTGTAATACATTTTTCAAAGGCAGGGCCCTTAGTAGTAAAAAAATTATGGAATGCAAAACAGCAAAAATTCTTTTCTTTAGAACTTGTTTTGTAAAATCCCAAGTCATCACTTCATACATTACCTAAGTAGAATTTTGTACAAGATAAAATTCCATTGAAGGAATATACTTTTATTAAAGTCCAAAATCCATCCAATGGTTCGTAGTATAGGCCAAATCCATTACAATACTTGTCCAAATTACATAATCCAAAACTCAAAGCTCACCATACAATGAAACTCTCATTACAATATAATACTCTTAAACAAAACAAAATACATGTCTTCAAGGGGTATACCCTAATGATTATTCTCCCAAGTCTTCTTTAGTCTTGAGCTCTTAACTCTCCTTCTCTTTATTTGAGATATTGTAAACATTCTAACATTTACAATATCTCAACAAGCTATGCTTGGTAGGGTATTCAAGAAGCATAATAATTTGATAGTATAATTCTAATACTTCATAATCCTGTTATTCATAAACAAACTCATGTATCAATCTCTTTACTTTTTTGTATATGTACATTCTTATACATACGTACTGTATATAGATAAATCCATCAAATTTATGAAAGTAGTCAAATAACATTCCCAACTAAGCTAATCAATTCTTTCCACTATAAGAAATCAGTATTTCAACTAGTCATATACTGGGAATTTCCCTTCTTGAAAAATACTGGTAATATATAATTACGTAGCATTTCATCATACCAAAACATAAGGCATTTCACTATGCCTATCTCATATGCATCATAGTGCAAAATAATCAAAGGACTACCATGCTATAATTTATTCCGTACTAGCACGCTCGAATAACTACCCTGTTCACCACTGATAATGCGGTGAAAAATATTGTGTCACTACCCATATAGGGAGACAGGACTTTCATAGTAGTGGCCTTGTAATAACCCTAATTTTTGTAATTTAATTGAAAAAATTAATAAAGTTTGAGTTTTTAGAGATTCTAGGCTGAAATAATAGGTTATTGAAAATTCTCTTTTTATAAAGATTAAAACATGATCTAAAACTTATAAATTATGAATGTACTTAAAAAAATGATCGAAATGACACTAAGTACATTCAATTCCGAGTTAAAATGAAAAATCCCTAATTTTCTTCATTTTTATGGATAAAAGGGTAAAATGGCAATTTTACCCATAATTGAGATCTAATACATCAATATTTAGAATGTACTCATAAATACAATTCCAATTCCACTAATTACGCTCAATTCCAAGTTTAAGAGAATAAAATAAAATTTTCTCCATAAAAGGGCAAAATGGTCCTTTCACACCCTATGGGGCCCACAAACAAATCCAACCCCCAAAAAATATGTAATGAGTGGTCAAACTACTTCCAACTGCTAGTAGAGAAGGAGGTGGTAGTATAGGATTGAATGTTAATTTAATATTTAAAAGCATTAAAACATAATTATTACAAGTAATTGTGAAAAATGCAAAACATCTATAAATACCCCTCTAAAAATCCTCCAAAAATGTTCATTAAAATTTTCACAAAATTATCTTGCTGTAAAAAACTAGATCTAGATTTCTTCCCCAAATTCCAAAACTCCCAAAAATCTCCCTTCTTGCACTTTCTCTCTCCTCTCTTTAATTGGAACAAGATACCTAAATTCAATTAGCACTCCGTTCCAAGTGGAATATCACAAATCTCACCATCCATACAATCCTAGACTACCTTATCTACAAAACCCTTAAATCAATTCCAAGATCCAACGGTGCAATCAATGGAAAATCACAAAATAAGGGACTATCAGGTTATCTTATCATCAAAGGGTATTTATTTCAAATTGGGCTTCAAATCTATGTTGTTTCTCCAATTAGGTAGGTGAAAACACTTCCTATACTTATTTCATGTTGTTTTATGTAATTTTTATTCTTCTGTAATTAGTTTTAGGTTAAAAGTTATAAAAATAAAGTAAGGACTAGAACTCTTCAATTCTGGATGTTGGAGGGCTCAGATGAAAATTTTGAGTTATCTAATTGCTCCAGAAGGGTCCAAAACCTTAGGGTAGAAGTTTCATGAAATGTTATAGAGTTTTGAACCCTTAATTGAAGAGTACTGATTGGACGGTCCAAAACAGACGGTCCGATCTCCAAATCAAATTGGGATTTGCGAGAAGCACTGCGAAACGCCATTTGGAGACACACCCTGTGGTAGCATCTCCGCGTGCGACGTCGTCCCAACTAGATGACCGCCCTATAGTGCTGGTCCCAAGCAAATCACATCACACTTGCGTCCTAGTGACAAGAGTGCACTGACCCTTCTACCCGACTGGCCTACTCCACCCGATCAATCTAGGTCGTTCGTTCCACTAGGCCCAGATCAAATCTGGACCCTAGGAACGACTGTGAACTTCACTGTTCAATTGTGGAGTCATCTGAACCCCAAATTGGGATTGAAAAGAAGTTATGGAATGCTTATAACATCTATTTTCCTCTGAAACTATAATAATGATAAAAAACATGTTAGAAACTTTCTGTTTTCAAGAATTAAGTTTCTAATTTTCTTGATCTTCAAGATCTGAGATGATCAAATCTTGGGGGTCTGATTTAATGATGATAAAATTTAAAATTAGGTGATATTAACAATTTATTCAGACAGATCTAAGATAAATTGAGGGATCTACCCTTTATGGTAGAAAAACCCTAAAAATACAAAGGGACCCACTTGATCAATGAGATCAAGTATGATTAGATCTTTGGGATGGATTGAATGAATGATATTATGATGGAATCCATTAAAATCATGGATTGAATATGACCAAAAACAAAGGAATATGATCTTGGACCTTAATGGAGTAAAAGCTCTAAAATTAATTAAAACCCTCGATTTAAAAGGAAAAGACCTAAGATCTAATGGTTGAATCATAAGTAAAAGCTTTAATAATGAGAAATGGGTTAGCTTGAGTTATGCATTGATTTAATTTGATCTATTTCACGAATATAGGATACATGATAGATTATTTTAGTATAACTTCATTTTAGATGTCCATAAAATTATTTATGAATGATGAATTGTAACTTAGACCATGTTGGTATGATTTCATACAATTGTAACTTAGGACCATGCTAGGATTTCATGTTGGATTAGACTATGGTATGAGATGGTACCTTAGGTCCATGATAGTTTAATTTGAGTTTATTAGATAAACCACATTAGTTAGAAATCATGTTAGTATAATCTTAAGTACCTTGTACCATTATTATTAGGTTGTTTAATTATGTAGTTTTACACTTTAAAGTTATAATTCATTTATAGTTAAATTTTATTAGTAGATTTAATTGTTAAAGTAGTTATGAGATAAAGAGCATAAAACACCAAAAATGGAATCTAATGAGAAAGTAGAGTTTCATGACACAAATAAGAGTGAATTATTTGACTTGGACTTAATTAGTAAGGGCTATAGTTGTAGGACAATATAAGGATTATCAAATCCTTGACCCAAACTAGGAGAATAATAAACCCCATGAATGACATTTTAAATGTTCATGGACTTAATTAAAATCAATCAGAAAGAGTACTTAGGGTTAACATGCTCATAGGAACCTTATGAAAGGTTGAGCTAAGGTCACTCTAGTGAATGTTGAACATCGTGGTTAAGGGGGTTTTCTAATAGAGCCTCACTCTTTCCCTACCTTTTGTTAATGTTTGTGAGGTCTAAATGCCTCCTTACATGAGGATTGAAGTAACCACTTTGTGTTCACCCATTCAGCTAGTAAGCCTTAGCCAATTGGAAATAAGAGGAGCAGTCTAGACTTAGGCTGAAATAAGTTATCTTCAACTAGTAAAACATTAACTGGTTGAATAATAATAATAATAGCATAAAAGGTTAGTAAATTATCGAACCCTAATAAAAATTGTAAGTAAGATAAGGATGATCAAACAAGATTCATTGGATCTTGAATGATCAAGAACAATAAAAATAAATAAATACTTCTTGATGATATATATATATATATATATATTGCTTGCAATTTAGATCAAATAGAATAGAAGATCTTAGATCAAATAGAAGATTTGAACCCTTGATCAAATATGATTAAAGGAAGAGAACCAAGATCATCCTCCTTAGGGATGATTAAACAACTAAACTTCGATCAAAGGAGAACTAGATGATAGAAGATCTAAGTTCTTCATCTTTATCAACAAGTATAAATTGTTGATCAAAGGATCTATGAAATATCAAGATCAAAGGAAGGAATACACAAAGACTTAGAATAGAAAATACTTAGATATGAAAGATTAGAAGATCATTCTAATCATCAGATCTATTAATCAATAGGATAGACACTATCTGAGGAAGATAGATCATGATAGGACAAAAGATGTAGATCCTTTATATCAAAGGATAAGAATAGATAAAGAATATAGATAGGATTATTTAGATTGTATATGTATTGACAATATGTATGGATTTACAGATTTCATACACAAGTTAGGATCATGGAGGATCTGAAGAGATGGATCACTACTTGAAGGTATGAGGATTTTATGATTGCATCTACATGGGATGACATATTGAACACATGACCTTATGTTAATAAGTGTAATGTTAATACTTGTATTAAATCCCCTGAAACCCTTATGATCCAACCAAACACATATGAAATGATTAAGTTAGAATTGAGGACTAGACTCTAAGTGAATATGGAACTAGAAGATATTCCAGCCCTAAGTAAATAGACAGATTGTTTGATACATATGAAACCTATTTTACATACAAGCATGGAGGCTTGTGGTTTTGTTTTAAGTAGGCCCAGGTGAGATTCTGGATGTTGCCTTGGCCAAGGTGACGGGGAAGACGGTGGAGATCTGGTATGTCCAGTCGTGCTAATCAAAAGACCCCAGTTCTGGTGTAAAGGTGTGGCCGTGAAGAGAGAATTCCTTGCCGTTGTCGTGCTTGTCCGGTGAGAGAGAGAGAGAAAAAAAAAATGATGCCTACTCTGGTGCTGGTTCGTATGGAGCAGAGGAGGAGAGGGAAATGGAGAACAGGGGAAAGGAAAATGACCTGGGCATGTGACCAGGGGAAGAGGTGCATCTGGCAGGACCAGTGGTGGAGATGAGCCAAAGTGAATGAAAAAACAGAGAAGAGAAGAGAAGATGAGCTCGGAAAAGAAAAGAGAGAAAATGGAGTGGTGGAAATATGGAGGAGCTGAGGATTAACAGAAAGACTAGAAGGGTTTGGTGCGTGGGATGTAAGTGGAGGAATGGAAGGTGGGTTCTGGGGTGTGAACATGGATTGTAGAGGGTAAAGAGGAAAAGGGTGATGCGGTAGTTGGATGCCTAGGGATGCTATGCTAGGGGAGTTATGAGGGTTTAGCCACCCGCTTTTTGAAATTTGATGATTTAAAGATACTTGCCCTATGAGAGGTTAAAAGTCGAGTGGGGCAATTATGGCAAGGCCACCATTGTGATAGTCCTGTCTCCCCATATGGGCAGTGACACAATATTTTCCACCATGGTATTTGTGCTAAATAGGATAGTTATGTGACGACCCGAGTTTTTGTAACACGTTTTGTAATGTATTTTGAAAGGCAGGGCCCTTAACAGTGTAAATTTTTTTTGCAAAAGAAAGCAGCAGAAATTCTTTTCTTTAGAAATTGTTTTATAAAACCCAAGTCATCACTTCATACATAGCATAAGTAGAATTTTGTACAAGATACAATTCCATTGAAAGAATATATTTTCATTAAATTCCAAAATCCATCCAGTGGTTCACAGTACAGCCAAATCCATTACAATACTTGTCCAAATTACATAATCCAAACTCAAAGCCCACCATACAATGAACTCTCATTACAAGACTCTCAAACAAAGAAAAATACATGTCTTCAAGGGTATACCTTGAAGATTATTCTCTTCAAGTCTTCTATCATATTGAGCTCCTAACTGTCTTTCCCTCTATCTGAGATATTGCAACATTTACAATATCTCAGCAAGCAATGCTTGGTAGGGGATTCAAGAAGCATAATAATTGACAATGTAATTCCAATACTTCATAATCCTGTTATCCCTCAACATATCTCTACTCTTTACTTTGTAATTTATGTACATTCATATACATACATACTATACATGGGTAAATTAGTTAAATTTATGAAGGTAGTCAAATATCATTCCCAACTAAGCTGATCAATTCTCTCCATTATGAGAATTTAGTATTTCAGCTAATCCTACATTGGAAATTTCCCTTCTTGGAAAATATTGGTAATATGAAATTACCTAGCATTTCATCATGCTAAAACATAAGGCATTTCACTATGCCTACTCTCATATGCATCATAGTGCAAAATAATCAAAAGGGCTACCATGCTGCAATCTGATCCGTACTAGCGCACTCGGATAACTGCCCTGTTCACCACTAATACCACAATGAAAAATATTTTATCACTGCCCATATGGGGGGACAGGACTTTCACAGTGGTGGCCTTCCCATAATTGCCCCACCCGACTTTTAGCATCTCATAGGGTAAGGTATCATCAAATTTCAAGGAGAGGGTGGTCAAACCCTTACAACTCCTCTAGCATAGTATCCCCCTAGGCTTATGCCAATTAAAACAAACTCACAAGCTTCCAAGCTTGTATGTAAAATAGATTTCACCACAGACGTGCTGGGCCGGGACAACAGTCTACGCGTGGTCGTCCCCCTTGGGACGACGTCGCATGCGCAGCGTGCACGAAAATGCTTCCTCATGCGGCGTCTCGCGCGACGTCCTGGGCCCTGGTCCAATCTGGAGATCGGATAGTCCGATCCGAACCGTCCAATCTATCCCCTCTTAATTGAGGGTTCAAACCTTTATAGATTTTTGTGAAACTTTCACCCTAGGGGTTTTGGACCCTTCTAGATTGATTGGAAGGGTTAGATTTTTCATCTGAGCCCTCAATCTTCCTAATTTGAAGGTACTGACATTACTTTATTTTTACATTTTTTTTACCAAAATAAAATTATAGTAAAATAAAAACTTCACAAAACACTAATAAAAATATCTAGGAAGTAGGTCCACCTACCTGATAGGAGAAAAATGTAGGTTATATGGTCCAATTTAAAAGAACACCCTTTTTTATGAAGAGATGGCCCAAGATCCACCTTTCTTGCGATTTCCGTTGTTTGAACCGTTGGATCTCAAAATTTCTTTAGGGATTTTGTAGCTAAGGTATGATAGGAAGTTTTTGATAGTGGGATTTGTGACATTGGATCTGGAACATAGTGCCTAATTGAATTTAGGTCTCTTGCTCTAATCTAGAGAGAGAAAGAGAAAATGAAAAGAGGGATATTTCTTGAGAGTTTTGGATTTTTGGGGATGGATCTAGGTCTAAATTTGCAAAAAAAGTGAAGAAAATTTTGTGAAAATTTTATAAATATTTTTGGATGATTTTTGGGGCTGTATTTATAAGCATTTTGGGTCTTCTTCCATGATGATATGTAATAGTGATGGTTAATTTATTATTATTAATTTAGCATTGGATTTTCCCATTCTTTACTTTCTTTCCCAAGACCAGTAGGTATATTTTGACCCATGATTTCATGTGGAGGGGCCATAGGATTCGTTTTTGGGTCCCTTGTGGGCCCCACATGGTGTAAAAAGACCATTTTGCCCTTTATGTATAAAAATTAGGGTTTATTCCCATGACTTCGGAATTGAGTGTACTTAGTGGAGTTGGATTCATATTTCTAAGCACATTATAAATTTTGATGTCTCAGATTTTGGATTTGTGGGGAAAATTATTATTTTACCCTTTTGTCCAAAAAAATAAAGAAAATTAAGGATTTTTCATATGAATTCAGAATTTGTCGTGCTTACAGTCATTCTGAAGGGTTTGCTAAGTTTAATTTCAATTATACATGTTTTATCCATTGATTATACTTTTATAATAAGTACATTTTAAAAAACCCTAGTATTTCAGCCCGAAATTTCTAAAACTCAAACTTTATTGATTTTCTCAATCAATTACAAAAATTGGGGTTATTACAATCTTCCCCCCTTACAATAATTTCTTCCTTGAAATTTGTAATCCAACTCACTTAGGAGTTTTCACAATTCTTTCATAGCCTTACACATGTGGCCTGGCCACTTATGGAAATCCTATTTCCTTTCGTTCCTTTCTTATACTACCTTCTTCTCAAAGGTTAAAATGCTCATCCATGACTAACCTTACTAATGCACTATATACTAAAGCTGGATCTTGTTAGAATTTCCCAAAAAGGGTTAATAACTCTTATTGTGTTATCCCTTTTGTTCCAAAACCTTCCATTTTACTTGACTGGTAATTTTCCCCAATCTTTCCATATTTCACAATTTTCCATTATACCTTCTATTGCTCATATAGCTTTCCTATTATGTATAGTCCTTAGACTAGCTACAATAACATATTGATTAGATTCTATAACTTCAACTATTGTTCTTTGTAACAACCTTCCAATCTTTGGAAGTAATTTTCTCTTTCCTTATTCTTCCATTATTTGGAAGTGAATACTTTATTTCTTCTCTACAGTTCATACTTCTTTACTATTTCCTTCTATTGACAATTTCTTTTGAATAATAGTTTCCTTGTAATGACTCTTTCCTCATTCTCATCCCATCCATTGTTTTTGTAACACTCTTTGAGTGCCATTTTCTTCATAATACTTGACTTTCTACATTTTTCCTTCCAAGATATTGTCATTTAAATCTGCATATATATTCATGATCCTCTTTTGTTATCTCTTTCTCATATTCAGAACAATATTCAGAACATTCTTACAATCTATGATAATATTTATCTCTTTTCCTTATATATATATATATATATATGTCATAGGCTTCAAAATTTCTAGATTTTGCATTTCCTCATGCTTCTTTCAAGCATACCTCATAGCCTCTATCATATCATACTAACCCTTTATTTGCAATATTCTTGATAATTCCAATTAAAAGAGTCCATATTGACTTTGTAATCATCCCTTCTCAAGTCTTTACAAAATCCATAATTTATCATCTATTCTTCAATTCTCAACACTCTATTATCAACTCATTTAGGATTTATGTAACCAATGGCAAGATTTCACTAAAAGAACGTCCTTATGTTATAAAATCAATAAGAGATATATTTCTCTAATTGTCATTGTCATTTCATATTTTGATCTCATATTCCACCTTTGTTGGGGTCAAATTCCATGCTATCCTTAAAATTTATACAACCTAAACTTTGCTTTCTTCAATCACATGTACACTTACAAGACAAGTTTTGTAAGTGTCTAACATATATCCCATGAATGCTCTTGATTTCTTGAAATCTATTTCCATATATCATTACCACTTCATTCAATATATTTCATTCCCCTCAACTTCATGAACATCTATTATCTAACTCATAGAACTTTAAAATTTGTTTTGATTTTATACTTTGATGTTGCATTTCCAATTCCCAATTAATAATAAATTTGAAAATGCTCATCCTTATACAGAAAAAGGATACTTAATTTCCTCAACATCATTTATGTTTAATGCATCCTTCTATTGATTCTTCCTTTTTCTTTTCCTAAAGGAAATTTGTTACTTTCATAATGTAAATTGCTATAATCACTCCATATCCTTAAAAAAATTTCTTTCAACTCATTCGAATAATTTGATGTTCTTTTCCTCAACTATTATAGATATTTTCTCATTCAATCTCATGTAAGATTGAAAATCTTCAAACTATCTTAAAATTTCTAACCACTTATTGCTCCAACAATTTGGATTCATAACTCATTCACAATCATCTTTAAACTTAAATTTAACAACCAATATTTTTTTTTCATTTCTCATGTTATATTTCACCTTTCCTCCAAAAATATATTTCCCCTTACTATATTTCTTAAATCTTTCAATATCACCAACTCCATCATGTAAGTGGAATTAATATCTCTATTCATATTGAGCTCTTCATTTGCCTTGATCAATAAGATGTACTCCTCTTCATGATAATCAATGACTATATTTTCCTAATCAATATTTCTCTTTGTTTTCATGTTCCATGACCATTTCACCATCTATACCTAAGGTACTTCTCTTTACGATAGTCCCAAAATTATTTTCAATAGCACCAAAGTTATCATATCAATAATTCTCTAATCCTTGAAAATCCTCTAGTGCTAATTTCCACAATGATTTGTCATACCTTTATAATTTCTAACTTGGTGATTTCAAATTGTTGTACCATATATAGGGCTATAATTTCCTTGTTAACCATATATTCTTATGGTTTAATTGTCTTTCTTAATAAGTTTGGGATCATATTTTTGTCCCTTTAACATATCTAACTCTCTTTTTCCTTTTCCTTTTATTCTAATTTCAAAGATCATCTTTTCATGTTCTAAAATTTTATCATTTCTCCACTAAATTCTTTGCCTTACTAGTTTTGGAGAAAAATACTTGCTTAACTCCTTACTCATATTTATTTCAAACTATTCTCATTTACAAATTTTTGAAATTTCTCACCTATCTCCTTAAATTTCTTTCAAGCCATATCCTCACTATTTTGATGATTACTTTCTTTTGACTAATTTTCATAATACTATATATGTAGCAATTATAACTCTTACACTTATATTTATGTATATATTTATTATAAATTTTGATTTTTTATAATAATTCTAAAGTTTCATCTTTAGCACTTATTTCTCATAAATCTATATTTCACCTTTCCTATAAGGTTGGAGTTTTTTTTTTTTCCAATCATATTTTTCCAATTTATCACTTCTTTCTCTTTATCTCCATTCCTTCACTTAGTAATGGTTATATACATACTTCACTTAATAATGGTTATATACATACTAGTATTAGTGTACTTTGTTTATACATATGTATGTTTACTTAGGACTTTAGGTTAGACCTGAACATCATACCTTACATCTATTGTAATGTTTTCCTTATTGATTTCTATATCTTACGATTCCCTCTATTGGAATTCTTACTTACCAAGTAGTATTTCTAGTCCTTTCACTAAGTAATACCTTCAATCACCGCATTGGATGGTCCAGCTTGGCCCGTCAGTGATGGTGAAGACCTTTCCTTGGTGTCGAGGGGCAATTTCTAGTTTTGCCTCCTTGACCGCCATTGGTTTAGTATAGTAGGTAGTGATATGTCCATACTCCCCACAATTATGGCACTTGATTGGAAACCGTTGTGGTTGTTGTTGCATAGGTCGAGGGCAGATATTGCCTTGGTGGAAATTTCTGCATCTTGGACATGGTTGTCTATTTTACCTTGGTGCATTGTTCCTCTTATTTCTTTGGGGCTTAAAATTGTTCCAAGGCCTTTTATTCTTTTAGAAGGGCGTTGGGTTATTGTTTCCTCCTCCACTAAACTTGGAAGCCATTTCCACACATTCTGCCAAGGTAGTGGGTTTAGTACCCATCACCTTTATTTTTAGCCCTGGGTGTAGCCCTTCAATGAATTGATTCACAGTATGTGTTTCAGTGTTACACACATGAGTTGCAAATCTCCTTAATTGTGTGAACTTGTTATCATAGTCCACCACCGACATATTCCCTTGTCTTAGATCCAAAAACTCTACCAACTTTCTTTCTTGTACATTAGAAGGAAAATATTTGTGGTTAAATACTTCTTTAAATTCCTCCCATGTAGTATCATCAGAATTTGAGAAGAAGGTGTTGTTAGCTTATCTCCACCAAAATGCAGCTTCTTGTTTGAATAAGTAGGTAGCAAATTTCACCTTCAACTCTGGAGGAGTACGTAGTGCACCTAAAGTCCTTTCTGCTTCATATATCCATTCCTCTGCCTTCTCAGCTTCACCCTTGCCATTATACACTATAG
This sequence comes from Warburgia ugandensis, assembly GCA_035236585.1. NCBI lineage: Eukaryota > Viridiplantae > Streptophyta > Magnoliopsida > Canellales > Canellaceae > Warburgia > Warburgia ugandensis. The sequence continues at coordinate 53,469,567 of CP141130.1, forward strand.
TCATCTTTTGAAATCTCTCCATCATTTTGTCAACTTTTTTTTGTGCTAATGGAGATTTTCCCTTGTCTTAGATCCAAATACTCTATCAACTTTCTTTCTTGTACATTAGAAGGAAAATATTTGTGGTAAAATACTTCCTTAAATTCCTCCCATGTAGTATCATCAGAATTTGAGAAGGTGTTGTTAGCTGATCTCCACCAAAATGCAGCTTCTTGTTTGAATAAGTAGGTGGCAAATTTCACCTTCAACTCTGGAGGAGTACGTAGTGCATCAAAAGTCCTTTCTACTTCATATATCCATTCCTCTGCCTTCTCAACTTCACCCTTGCCATTATACACTGTAGTCATCTTTTGAAATCTCTCCATCATTTTGTCAACTTTTTCTAGTGCTAATGGAGATTTTCCAACTTCTTCACTTGGTACAAGGGAAGATTGCCCTTGTACTAGTGTGTGAGTAGCTGGTGTTGGTGTAGTATGTCTCACTTTAGGCTAAGCCTGAGCCTACGTACTTGGTATTTCTATAGGAGGTGATGAACCTTGGGTTTGTTGTAGGTGAGGAAGGAGGTTCCTCAACACCCGTGTCACCATTTCTTCCACATTGCTCATGGTTACTCTCTCCATATTGTCTTCTGGAGTATTTTGACCTGCCTACCTTGTGACTCTCATTGGTGGCATCTACTCATAAACCAAAATTTCTATCAATCCTCTATACAACTACTTCTATCTATATCTAGACTTGGATTATAATCTCTCTTTTGGACATATTTGTACTGTATTGTGACTGGATGAATGGCTTTGATACCAATTGTGACGACCCGGCTTTTTGTAACATGTTTTGTAATGTATTTTGAAAGGCAGTGCCATTAACAGTGTAAAAAAATTTCGCAAAACAAAGTAGTGAAAATTCTTTTCTTTAGAACTTGTTTTATAAAACCCAAGTCATCACTTCATACATAACATGAGTAGAATTTTGTACAAGATAAAATTCTATTGAAGGAATATACTTTCATTAAATTCCAGAATCCATCCAGTGGTTCACAGTACAACCAAATCCATTACAATACTTGTCCAAATTACATAATCCAAACTCAAAGCTCACTATACAATGAACTCTCATTACAACACTCTCAAACAAACAAAAAGACATGTCTTCAAGGGTATACCTTGAAGATTATTTGTGACAACCCGGGATTTTGTAACACATTTTGTAATGTATTTTGAAAGGCAAGGCCCTCAAGTGTGTAAAAATATTTCGCAAAACAAAGCAGCGGAAATTCTTTTCTTTAGAACTTGTTTTGAAAACCCAAGTCACCACTTCATACATAACATAAGTACAATTTGTGTACAAAATAAAATTCCATTGAAGGAATATACTTTTATTAAACTCCAAGATCCATCCAGTGGTTCACAGTACAGCTAAATCTAGTACAATACTTGTCCAAATTCCATAATCCAAAACTCAAGCTCACCATACAATAAAACTCTCAACAAAGAAAAATACATGTCTTCAAGGGTATATCTTGAAGATTATTCTCTTCAAGTCTTCTATCGTCTTCAACTCCTAACTCTCCTTCCCTATATCTGAGATATTGCAACAAGTATAATATCTCAGCAAGCAATGCTTGGTGGGGATTCAAGAAAAATAATAATTGACAAGGTAATTCCAATATTTCATAATCTCATTATCCTTAAACATACTCTTTACTTTGTAAGTTATGTATATCTATATACATACATACCCTTCATGGGTAAACTAGTTAAATTTGTGAAAGTAGTCAAATATCATTCCCAACAAAGCTGATCAATTCTCTTCGTTTTGAGAATTTAGTATTACAGCTAATCTTATACTGGGAATTTCCCTTCTTGGGAAATATTGGTAATATATAATTACCTAGCATTTCATTATGCTACAACATAAAGCATTTCACTATGCCTATTCTCATATGCATCATAGTACAAAATAATTAGAAAGGTTGCTATGCTGCAGTCTGATCCATACTAGCGTACTTGGATAACTGCCCTATTCACCACTGATACTACGGTGGAAAATATTATGTCACTGCCCGTATGGGGGGGGGTAAGACTTTCACAGTGGTGGCCTTCCCATAATTGCCACCACCTGACTTTTAGCCTCTCTTTGGCAAGGTATCATCATATCATCAAATTTCAAGGAGCGGGTGGCCAAACCCTCATAACTCCTCTAGCAATAGCATTCCCCTAGGCTCATGCCTATTAAAACAAACTCACAAGCCTCTAAGCTTGTATGTAAAATAGATTTCATATATATCAGACCATATGTCTGTTTACTTAGGGCTGAAATATTTTCTACTTCCCTATTCACTTATAGTTTCGTCCTTAACCGTCTTATATATGTTTGGTTAGATCATAAGGTTTTCAAGAGATTTAATACAAGTATTAACATTACTCTTGTCAACATAAGATCATGGTTACAATTATGTATATCTCATGTAAATGCATTCATCAAATCCTCCTACCTTTAAGGATTGATATCTTTTCCCCAATCTTCCATGATCCTGACTGATATATGTAATCTGTACATCCATACATATTGTCAATATATAAATTATGAATAATTATATTGATCACTAGATCTGATATTCAGAATGATCTTTAGATCATTCATATCTAAGTATTTTTCTATCTCTAAGTCTTTGTATGTCCATCTCCTTGATCTTGATCTTTCATAAATCCATTGATTGACAATCTACACATGATGATGAAGATCAAGGTCCTAGATCTTCTATCATTTAGTTCTTCTTTGATCTAAGTTCAGTTATTGGATCATCCCTATGGAGGATGATCTTGGTGTTCTTCCTTGAATCATCTTTGATCAAGGGTTTGGATTATCTAATCTAATGAACTATAACAAGTATACTAATAAACATGCATACTAAGTACAACATAGTTTTCTTATTCTTATTGTTCTTGATCATCCAAGATCTAATGGATCTTGTTTGATCATCCTTATCTTACTTACTATTTTTATTAGGGTTAGGTAATTTACTAACCTTTTATGCTCTTATTATTATTATTCAACCAATTTATGTGTTGGTTGAATGTAACTTATTCAAGCCTAAATCTAAACTGCTCCTCTTATTTCCAATTGGCTAAGGCTTACTAGCTGAATGGGTGAACACAAAGTGGTTACTTCAATCCTCATGTAAGGAGGCGTTTAGACCGCACAAACGTCAACGGAAGGTAGGGGAAGAGCGAGGCTCTATTAGATAACCCCCTTAACCACTATGTTCATCATTCACTAGAATGACCATAGCTCAACCTTTCATAAGGTTCCCATAAGCATGTTTACCCTAAGTACTCTTTCTAATAGATTTTAATTAAGTCCATGAATATTTATAATGTCATTCATGGGGTTTATTATTCTTTTTCTAATTTGGGCCAAGGATTTGATAATCCTTATATTGTCCTACTAACTATAGCCCTTACTAATTAAGTCCAAAGTACTCCATTCTTATTTGTGTCATGAAACTCTACTTTCTCATTAGATTACATTTTTGATGTTTTATGCTCTTTATCTCATAATAAGTAGATCTACTAATAACATTTAACCATAAATGAACTATAAATTCAAAGCATAAAACTACATAATTTAACATTTAATGATAATGAGGCAAGGTACTTAAAATTACTCTACATGATGTCAAACTAATACACCTTGATAACTCAATTTAAACCATCATGGATTTAAGGTATAATCTCATACTATAGTATAAACTTATATGAAATTCTAGCATTGTCCTAAGTTAGAATGACATGAAATTATGCTAAAGTGCCCCTAAGATAATTAAATCTAGCACCTTATGATAACAATGAAATCATATATCATGCTAAAGTCTAAATGTTATACTAGCATGCTTTATAACATAATCATATTTAAAATGCTATAATATAAAATGAAACTAATTACATTAACATTTTTAGAAACCTTTACTTATGATCCAACCATTAGATCTTAGATCATTTCCTTTGATTAAGGATTTTAGTTATATTTAGGAAATTTTCTTTATTACGGTCAAAAGATCATATTGATCTATTTTTGTCATAATCCATCCATGATTTCCTTGGATTTCATCATATCAACACTCATTCTATCCATCTCAAGGATCCAATCACACTTGATCTCATTGATCAAGTGGGTCCCTTTGTATTTTTAGGGTTTTTCTACCATAATGGGTAGATCCCTTAATATATCTCATATATATCCAAATAAACCATAGATCTCACTTTATTTCAATAGTATATTATTAGTAAAACATATTTTCAAGATCTGATCATCTCAGATCTTGGAGATCTAGGTAATTGGAAACTTGTTTCTTTAATATAGAAACTTTTATTGAATATTATGTCCATTTTATCATTTCATCAGAAAATAGAGTTTTCAAGCTTTCCATAGCTTCTTTCTGATCTCAATTTGGAGTTCAGATGGCTCCGAAATTGGATTTGGAAGTTCACAGTCCTTCCTAGGGCTTAGATTTGATTTGGGCCCAAGGAACAGACGACCCAGATCTTTCAGGCAAAAAACCAAGCCGGGGGGACACGCTTGGTTCATCAGATGCGTCCACTGGAATGAATCGAGGAAGCACCCTCATGGGGCGTTCACAAACGCGGACGGGACGAGCGGGACGCTAGTCATCCACGCACCCCGTGAAGGGGACTCTCGTCTAGCGCATCTGCTCGTGGGTTTGACGGACGCGCTGTCATCTCACTTGGGATGATGTCCCATGCACAGTGCACGCGCCATTTTCAACGATGCGTCACGTGTGCGTCTTGGGCGCCGTTAGATCCGGAGATCGGATAGTCCATTCTGGACCGTCCAATCAATCCTCTCTCAATTGAGGGCCCAAAACGTCTCTGATCATTGTGAAAATTCTAACCTAGGAGTTATAGACCCTTCTGGATCGATTGGTGGAGTCAAAATTTTCATCTGAGCACTCTATCATCTAGTATTAAGGGTTCTGGTGTTTACTTTATTTTTACTTTTTATTACCAAAATAAATTACAGTAAACTAAAAATTACATAAAATAGTATTAAACATCTATAGAAAGTATTTCCACCTACCTGATTGGAGAAAAAACCTTGGTTATATGCCCAATTTAAAAAGAATACCTTGTTGATGAAGATATGGCCTAAGATCCACCTTTCTTGAAAATTTTCGTTGTTTGAACCGTTGGATCTTGAAATTGCTTTGGGGGTTTTGTAGAATAGATATGTTGGGAAGTTTTGGACGGTGGAATTGATGAAATTAAATCTAGAACAGAGTGCCTAATTGATTTTAGGTCTCTTGTTCCAATCTAAAAAGAAAAATAAATTGAAAAGAGAGATATCTCTTGGAAATTTTGGGTTTTCGGGGAGGGATCTAGGTCTAATTTTTTAGGGAGAGTGAAGAGAATTTTGTGGGGATTTTATGAGGATTTTTGGAGGATTTTTGGGGTTGTATTAAATCTAGCACCTTATGATAACAATGAAATAACATATCATGCTAAAGTCTAAATGTTATAATAGCATGCTTTATAACATAATTATATTTAAAATGCTATTATATAAAATGAACCTAATTACATTAACATTTTTAGAAACCTTTACTCATGATCCAACCATTTGATCTTAGATCTTTTCCTTTGATTAAGTATTTTAGTTATATTTAGGGAATTTTCTTTATTAAGGTCAAAAGATCATATGGATCTATTTTTGTCATAATCCATCCATGATTTCCTTGGATTTCATCATATCAACATTTATTCTTTCCATCCCAAGGGTCTGATCACACTTGATCTCATTGATCAAGTGGGTCCCTTTGTATTTTTAGGGTTTCCCTACCATAATGGGTAGATCCCTTAATATATCTCATATATATCCAATTAAACCATAGATCTCACTTTATTTCAATAGTATATCATTATTAAAACATGTTTTTAAGATCTGATCATCTCAAATCTTAAAAATCTAGGTAATTGGAAACTTATTTCTTTAATATAAATTTTTTTTACTGAATAACATGTCTATTTTATTATTTCATAATAAAATAGAGATTTCAAGCTTTCCATAGCTTCTTTCCGATCTCAATTTGGAGTTCAGATGACTCCAGAATTGAATCTGGAAGTTCATAGTCCTTCCTAGGGCCTGGATTTGATCTGGGCCCAAGGAACGGACGACCCAGATTAGTCGGGCGGAACTAACCAAACCGGGCGGATGCTTTCAGTTCGTCGGGCACATCCACTAGGAGGAATTGATGAAGCGCACTTGCGGGGCGTCCACAGACGCGAACGGGACAAGCGGAACGCCCGTCGTCTGCACACCCGTAAAAGGGGCTGCCGCTGGGCGCGTCTGCTCGTGTCTTTGACGAACCACCATAGTCTCGCTTGGGACGATGCTCCATGCACAGTGTACATGCCGTTCCGTCGGTACGTCACGTGTGCGTCTTGGGTGCCATTTGATCCGGAGATCAGACAGTCCATTCTGGACCGTCCAATCAATCCTTTCTCAATTGAGGGCCCAGAACGTCTCTGATCTTTGTGAAAATGCTACCCCAGGGGTTGTGGACCCTTCTGGATCGATTGGTGTAGTCAGATTTTTCATCTGAGCACTCTATCATCCATAATTAAGGGTTCTGTTGTTTACCTTATTTTTACCTTTTTATTACCAAAATAAATTACAGTAAAATAAAAATTACATAAAACATTACTAAACATCTATGAAAAGGATTTCCACCTACATGATTGGAGAGAAAACTTCGGTTATATGCCCAATTTAAAAAAATACCTTGTTGATGAAGATATGGCCTAGGATCCACCTTTCTTGCAAATATCCGTTGTTTAAAAAAATATCCGTTGTTCCAATCTAAAAAGAAAAACAAGTTGAAAAGAGATCTATCTCTTGGAAATTTTGGGTTTTTGGGGAGGGATCTAGATATAATTTTTCAAGAAGAGTGAAGAGAATTTTGTGGGGATTTTATGAGGATTTTTGGGGTTGTATTTATAGGCACTTTGGGTCTTTTTTCATAATTATAATATTTTATTTTTTTATTATTAAATGGCATGAGAGTCTTCCATGCTCCATTTTTTCTTCCCCATGCCTCATTTTTCATCCCCAAGACTAGATGATGTTTGTTGACCCATGATTTACGTGGGCTACTGATAAAATTGGTTGTTGGGTCCCTTGTGGGCCCCATGTGGGCCCCACATGGTGTAAAAAGACCGTTTTTCCATTTATGCATAAAATTTTGGGTTTTATTCCCATGATCTCGGATTTGAGTGTACTTAGTGGCATTAGATTCGTATTTCTCAATAAATTCTTAATTTTGATGTCTCATATTTTGATTTTTGGGAGATTTTGATTTTTGGGTAAAATTACTATTTTACCCTTTTTGTCCAAGAAATGAAGAAACTTAAGGATTTCTCATCCGAATACGGAATTTGTCGTGCTTACAGTCATTTTGAAGGCTTTGCTAGTTTAATTTTAATTTTACATGTCTTATGATTTGATTATACTTTTATAAAAAGTATATTTTAAATAACCCTAATATTTTAGCCCGAAATATCTGAAACTCAAACTTTATTGATTTTCTCAATCAATTACAAAAATTGGGGTTATTACAATCTTCCCCCCTTACAGCATAGCATGTAAAATTTAAGAATTACACTATCATGCTTCCTAATTTATAACATAAATCACATTTACAATTCTTTTATCAAATGAAAGACATGTAAATTAATTAGATTAAGATTATTAGAAACTTTTGCTTATGATCCAACCATTAGATCTTAGATATTTTCCTTTTGATTAAGGGTTTTAGCTATATTTAGGGGGTTTTCTTTATTAAGTTCCAAAGATCATATTGATTTTTTTTTTTGTCATAATCCATCCATGATATCCTTGGATTTCATCATATCAACATCCATTCCATCCATACCAAGGATCTGATCACACTTGATCTTGGGTCCCTTTGTAATTTTTAGGGTTTTTCCTACCATAGTGGGTAAATCCCTTAATATCTCTTAGATTTGTCCAAATAAACCATTTAGATAACTTCATTTCAATATTATATCATTATTAAAATATATTTCCAAGATCTGATCATCTCAGATCTTGAAGATCTTGGCAATTGAAAACTTGTTTCCTAAATATAGAAAGTTTTATTATATATTTTCTCCATTTTATCATTTCATAAGAAAATAGAGGTTGTGTTCCATAGCTTCTTTCGGATCTCAATTTGGAGTTCATATAACTTCGGAATTGGATCTGGAATTTCATAGTCCATTCCTAGGGCCTAGATCTAATATGAGCCCATTGGAATGGACGGCCCAGATCATTCGGGCGGAAACGGGAGGATAGACCATTTGCGTCATCGTGCGCCTGTCGTCGAGACGTGAGACGGATGTGCCCGCCCGTGACAGTAGTCTACGCGTGGTCGTCCCACTTGGGATGACGTCGCATACGTAGAGTGCGCATGGAAACGCTTTCGTGTGTGACATTTTCGTGTGGCGTCTCTCGTGGTGTCCTGGGCCTCGATTCGATCTGGAGATCGGACAGTCCATTCCGGATCGTCCAATCTATCCCATCTTAATTGAGGGTCCAAACCTTTATATATTTTTGTGAAATTTTCACCCTAGGGCTTTTGGACCCTTTTGGATCGATTAGAAGGTACTGACATTACTTTATTTTTACAATTTTTTCCCAAAATAAAATTACAATAAAATAAAAAATTCACAAAACACTAATAAAAATATCCAGGAAGTAGTTCCACTTACCTGATTGGAGAAAAATGTAGGTTATATGGCCCAATTTAAAAGAATACCCTTTTTGATGAAGAGATGGCCCAAGATCCACCTTTCTTACTATTTCCATTGTTTGAACCGTTGGATCTTAAAATTTCTTTGGGGGTTTTGTAGCTAAGGTATGGTAGGAAGTTTTTGACGGTGCGATTTGTGACATTGGATCTGGAATAGAGTGCCTAATTGAATTTAGGTCTCTTGTTCCAATTTAAAGAGAGAAAGAGAAAATGAAAAGAGGGAGATTTCTTGAGAGTTTTGGGTTTTTGGGGATGGATCTAGGTCTAAATTTGCAGGGAAAGTGAAGCAAATTTTGTTAAAATTTTATGAACATTTTTGGAGGACTTTTGTGGTTGTATTTATAAGTATTTTGGGTCTTCTTTCATGATGATGTGTAATGGTGATGGTTAATTTTTTATTATTAATTTAGCATTGGATTCTCCCATGCTCCACTTTCTTTTCCAAGACTAGCTGGTATGGTTTGACCCATGATTTCATGTGGACTGGCCATAGGATTAGTTTTTGTGTCCCTTGTGGGCCCCACATGGTGTAAAAAGACCATTTTGCCCTTTATATATAAAAATTAGGGTTTATTCCCATGATCTCGGAATTGAGCGTACTTAGTGGCATTGGATTCATATTTCTTAGTACATTCTAAATTTTGATGTCTCAGATTTTGGATTTTTGGGAAAAATTACCATTTTACCCTTTTGTCCAAAAATATGAAGAAAATTAAGGATTTTTCATCCGAATTCAGAATTTGTCATGCTTACAGTCATTCTGAAGGGTTTGCTAAGTTTAATTTCAATTATACATGTCTTATCCCTTGATTATACTTTTATAAGGAGTACATTTTAAATAACCCTAATATTTCAGCCCAAAATTTCTGAAACTAAAACTTTATTGATTTTCTCAATCAATTACAAAAATTGGGGTTATTACAAGTTATCCACGCGCATTAGTATGGATCAGACTGTAGCATGGTAGTCCTTTGATTATTTTTCACTATGATGCATATGAGATAGGCATAGTGAAATGCCTTATATTTTGACATGATCAAATGCCAGGTAATTGTATATTACCAGTATTTCCCATGAAGGGAAATTCCTAGTATAGGACTAGTTGAAATACTAATTTAGTGAAGATTTGGGTTTTTCAAAACAAGTTCTAAAGAAAAGAATTTTGGCTACTTTATTTTGAGAAATTCTTTTACTACTAAGGGCTCTACCTTTGAAAATGTAGTACAAAATGTGTTACAAAAACCTAGGTCGTCATAGGCCTTCCCATAATTGCCCCACCCTACTTTTAGACTCTCATAGGCCAAGGTATTAACGTATCATCAAATTTTGGGAAGCGGGTGGCCAAACCCTTATAACTCCCCTAGCATAGCATCCCTAATCATATGCCTATTTGAAACAAAACCACAAGCCTCTATGCTTGTATGTAAAATAGGTTCATACGTATCAAACAATTTGTCTGTTTACTTAGCCTGGAATATCTAGTTCCATATTCACGTAGAGTCTTTTCCTCAATTCTAACTTAACTTCATATGTGTTTGGTTGGATCATAAGGGTTTCAAGGGATTTAATACAAGTGTTAACATTATACTTGTCAACATTTCTAGACATAAGATCATATATTTAACATGTACATCTCATATAGATGCATTCATAAAATCCTCCTACCTTCAAGTAGTGATCCATCTCTTTAGATCTTCCATGATCCTGACTAACGTATGTTATCTGTAAATCCATACATACTGTCAATATTTATACAATCTAAATAATCCTATATTTTTTATCCTATCTATATTCTTTGTTTAATCTTGTCTTTTGATATAAGGGATCTAGATCTTTTGTCCTATCATGATCTATCTTCCTTAGATAGTATCTATCCTATTGATCAATAGATCTGATGGTTAGAATGATCTTCTAATCTTTCAGATCTAAGTATTTTCTACTCTAAGTCTTTGTGTATTCATTTCTTTGATCTTAATCTATCATAGAACCTTTGATCAACAATTTATACTTGCTGATAAAGATCAAGGGCTTAGATCTTCTATCATATAGTTCTTCTTTGATCTAAGTTCAATTGTTTGATCATCCCTAAGGAGGATGATCTTGGTTCTCTTCCTTGAATCATATTTGATCAAGGGTTCAGATCTTCTACCTATTTGATCTAAATTGCAAGCAATATATATATCATTAAGAAGTATTTATTTCTTTTTATTGTTCTTGATCATGCAAGATCCCATGGATCTTGTTGGATCATCCTTATCTTACTTACAATTTTTATTAGGGTTAGATAATTTACGAACCTTTTATGCTCTTATTATTATTATTCAACTAATTAATGTTTTGCTGGTTGAAGATAACTTATTTCATCCTAAGTCTAGACTACTCCTCTTATTTTCAATTGGCTAAGGCTTACTAGCTGAATGATTGAACACAAAGTGGTTACTTCAATCTTCATGTAAGGAGGCATTTAGACCTCATAAATATCAACAGAAGGTAGGGAAAGAGTGAGGCTCTATTAGCGAACCCCCTTAATCATCATGTTTAGCATTCATTAGAGTGACCTTAGCTCAACCTTTCATAAGGTTCCTATGAGCATTTTAACCCTAAATACTCTTTCTAATTGATTTTAATTAAATTCATAAACATTTAAAATGTATTTCATGGGGTTTATTATTCTCCTAGTTTGGGCCAAGGATGTGATAATCCTTATATTGTCCAACTAACTATAGCCCTTACTAATATTAAGTCCAAGTCAATCACTCATCTTAATTGTCCATGAATCTCTATACTCCATTAGTTTACATTTTTGGTGATTTTTGCTCATTATATCTTAACAACTACTTAACATTTGAATCTATTAATAAAATTTGACAACAATTAAATCATAAACTTTAAAGCCTAAATCCAATATAAGTTTAACAATCATTTATACTAACATTCTTCCTTTGAATGTAACTTAACCTAATGAAATAAAACTATACTTAAACTAGCATGATCCTAAGTTATGAAATACATTTAATTGTACTAGTAATCTAATGGAATCATGCTAAAATATCAAATTCAAACTAACATGGCCCTAAGATAATTAATTTATCAACCTGTTATAACAACTTAATAACATTTAGAGCATAACATGCTAAAATATAAGAATTACACTATCATGGTTCCTAATTTATAACATAAATCACATTTACAATTCTATTATCAAATAAAAGATAGTAAACTAATTAGATTAATATCATAAGAAACTTTTACTTATGATCCAACCATTAGATTTTAGATCTTTTCCTTTAGATCAAGGGTTTTAATTACATTTAGTGCTTTTACTTCATTAAGGTCCAAAGATCATATCCACTTGTTTTTGTCACATTTAATCTATGATCTCATTGGATTCCATCATAATCTCATTCATTCAATCCATCCCAAGGATTTGATCATGCTTCATCTCATTGATCAAGTGGGTCCCTTTGTATTTTTAGGTTATTTCTACCATAAAGGGTAGTTCCTCAATTTATGTTAGATCTGTTATAATAAATCAAGGATATTACGTTATTTCAACATTATATCATCATTGTATTAGATCCCCAAGATCTGATCATCTTAGATCTTGAAGATCATGAAAATAATTCCTAAAAACAGAAAGTGTCTTAATTTTTTTATATATCAATTTTATGACTTAAGAAGAAAATAGACATTACAAGCTTTCCATAGCTTCTTTATAATCTTAATTTGGAGCTCACATGACTCCGTAATTGAACTTTGAAGTTCACAATTGTTCTGAAGGTCCAGAATTGATCTAGGCCCAGTGGAACGGATGATCTTGATTAAGTAGGGTGGCAGGTCCACTTGGGTGGAGTGGGCCACACTTCCGTCACCAGGACGTAGGAGGGAATGCACCGCCTGGGACTATGTCACTCGGTGCATCGTTCCGTCAGAACATCCCCACAAGCGAATCACACGCACAAAAACAGAGTTCTGTTACGGCATCCTGAGGGCTAGATCTTATAAAGAAGATTGGACAATTCATTTTGGACCATCCAATCAATTCCTCTTAAATCAAATACTCAAAACTTGATGAAATTTCTTAAAAATTCTACCCTAGGGATTTTGGACCCTTCTGGATTGATTGGATGGCTCATATTTTCCATCTATGCCCTCCATCATACAGAAATGAAGGGTTCTTATCCTTACTTGATTTTTATAATTTTTAACCTAAAATTAATTTTAGAAAAATAAAAATTATATAAAATAACATTAAATTAGTATGGAAAGAGTTTCCACCTACCTGATTGGAGAAAAACTTAGGTTTTGTGGCCCAATTTTAAAGAAATATCCCGTTGATGATAAGATCACCTGATAATTGTTTGTTTTGTGATTTACAGTTGATTGCACAGTTGGATCTTGAAATTATTTGGGGGTTTTGTAGATAAGATGGTATAGGATAATATGAATGGTGGGATGGGTGAGATTTGATTTGGAGAGAGGAGAAAGAAAGTGTAAGAAGAGGGATTTTTGGGGGGGTATTTATAGGTTTTTTTGCATTTTTCATAATTACTTGTATTAATTATGTTTTAATTCTTTTGAATATTTAATTAACATTGGATCCTCCACTTCCACCTCCTTATCCACTATCAGCTGATAGTGTTTTAACTACTCATTACATGTTTTCTAGCCATTGGATTCATTTGTGGGCCCCACAGAGGTGTGAAAAGACCATTTTGCCCTTTTTTGAAGAAAAATATGTTTTATTCCCTCGAACTCGGAATCGAGCATACTTAGTTGTGTTGGAATCGTATTTCTGAGTACATTCTAAATATTAAAGTCTTAGATCTTGCTTATGGGTAAAATTACCATTTTACCCTTTTATTCATAGAAATGGAGAAAATTAGGGATTTTTCATTTTCACTTAGAATTGAACGTACTTAGTGTAATTTCCATTGGCTTTTTGAGTACATTCATAATCATGGTTTAATTTCTAAAAAAAGAGAATTTTCAATAACCTAATATTCTAGCTCAAAATTCTAAAAACTCAAACTTTATTAATTTTCTCAATCAATTTACAAAAATTGGGGTTATTACAAAAAACCTAGGTCTCTTGCTACTTGATTTTAAATCAAGATCAATGAATGGTATGGCAAGCATACAAGGGATTGATTTGATTTCCTAGGTGGGACAAGGATCAGGTGACAAAATCCAGTCCTTCTCTTATGAGGGTTCCTATGGGGACCTTACTAACATTATGTTCCATCAAACATAAAGTAGTAAATGTGTAATGCAAGTATAAGAAAACAAACTAATGCAACCTATATGCTATCCAACCAAGGGTCAGATAGGTGTAATCTAATACAACAATCCTAAATAAGATGCAACAAATCAAACAAATGACCCCAAACTATATAAATTACTATACAACCAAAGATGCAATTACACTAAATGCAACTGCTCTAAGAAAATAAAAGAAGCGAGGAAAACATATAGTGGGTTTTCTACTGAAGAACAAAATAAAAATAAATAGAAGTCATGTATTTACATTGTCAACACAATCTCATGTTACTGTTGTCCTTGTCTAAGATTCCTTCTAGCTTTAGCTGTTTATCCTTCAAATCACTTTCTTCAAACCTTGGACGTTGTATACAAATTATAGTGTCTCAGTAAGCCTGTGCTTGGTAGGTGTTTTGAACATTAAGTTTGGCAATTTTAATAATTCCAAATACAAATTGGACATCGAGGCCATTTATAAATCTGTTCTTATGAACAATATACATTCATATAGTCTTAATGATACGATAACATCCATATCACATACATCTCAATATCATTTCACATAATCTCATGTCATAGCATCTCATTAGATATCAACTTGTGATGTTGAAAAATTTATGTCAATCCATCTCTTATCATATCATCTAATAATGCAGATAATTTCCATGTCAAATCATTTCATAACCTATCAATTCATGATATACATAGATCTTTGTCAAATAATCTCAAATTTTAATAGCTCATAATCTACTTAGAGAATGTCATAAACAGATACAATTCAATTAACATTGCAGAAATCCCATTATCTATCCATGTACAACATCAGTATATGTAACATCATTTGATATCTATGTAAAGGATAATCCATGTTGTTAGTATGCATAAATTAGTGATAAAATGATAAAACAATTGAATCACTTTTCGATTCAATAATAGGCAAATTCTATCCACATTAAAATTAGAGCATATCAACTCACCAAAAGAAAAATCCATATTAAAGCATATCAACTCACCATAGGCATATTCATTCCAAAAATCAAATCTCAAATCAAATCACGCACATAAAAACATCTCACACTTTATCTCAGCCCTACCACGACAATATTGTGAGTACTTAGAAGCATGTCACCTAAAAGCCTGCCAGTGCCTCTTGCACCCCCCTCATCAGCTACCCTCATTGACTATCCATAAGCACAAATCGTGATTCAAACTTTGATTACATGCAAGGAGATAAAAATGTGATGAAATACAAATCATGCATCAAATCACAGTAATGCACCAAACTAAAATAATGGATCAAATCCATGAAATGCAAAAATGAAATGCTTGTGTTAGTAATTCTAAACCTAGGATTTTGGATTTTCCATATCCCTATCATTATCATTTATATGTCTTGATTATATCCATATATCATTGTAATTCACATACCTCAAATCATACCATATACTAAGGTAATCATCTAATATCAACATTAAGGATATAAATCTTCCATTTCACCATAGAGATACATCATTTATCATTCATAAAGAGTGATGCATCTCTAATTTATAACCATATCATTCATCAACTTATTAGAACCTATGTAAAACATGCATTTGACTAAATAAACATTATTTTACTAGATCAGTAGTTCAATCATAATTAGAATATATGAATGATTTAAAGATGTTAAAGCAACCTACCTCTTTTGTTGTTATTCTTAGCTTAGCTATGTCTCCTCCTTCAACTCAACTATCAATCACCTAATCATGTCGATATTCTAGATTTTTGATCCATGTCGAATCATAGATTAACAATTACAAAAGGTCTATTTTAATCTAAATCTGATAGCCATGATCATTTGTTAATTATAACATTGTTAGATGTTTATTATGCCATCACTAATCAACCACCAAAATCACACAATCTTAGTTGTTTAGGCTATTGATTTGTGCTTCCAGCCATGGATTGTTGATCCAATGTTCATTAAGTTCTAAATCATTAAAGATTTAGATTTGCATTTTCATATTCCCACCATTGGATGGTGGTCTTATTTTAAATTCTCGGCCCATTCTACAGATAGATTTCTTCAAATCACATAAACATAGTGATATTAGTTCCCATTTCATGCATCTTATCATGATCTAATGGTCTAGAGTAGTCAGAACATCATCACATTTTACATATTATCATTTCTCGCATCTATATCAGAATATAGAGTTCTAATTCTTAATTTCACAATACTTTAATGATCAGACCTTGCAGATTGCACATTGTGAATCTCACATTTGGATCATGTCTAATTTGGATGGTCAAATGATCCACAATCAAAGATCTGACCTTCCTATCACGTAGATTGCGTTGTAAAACTCTGGAATCATGTTTTTTAGCTAGTGCATTACTGAGGTTGATCAATGGTTGCTAGTGTGGTGGTCTTTGATGACCATTTTTGTGTCTAAATTCAAATAATTTTAGATGGTTTGTAGAATGAGTTGTTACCTACACTCCTTTAAATTTTGGTGAAGATCCCTCATTGTCTGATGCAGGAAAAATTGAGATTTTAGGTCATAACTTCACCTAAAAAGTTGCACTCGTGGTTTTCTATTTTTCTTCAATATCTTGGTGAAAATTTCATCGATCTTCAACTACAAAAGGGATTTTGATCCTATGGATTTGTACAATCCAATGGTGGTGTCAGATCTCCTACCTGCTATTGGTATGTTTGCCTATGCCTTAACCCAGTGAATTTTTCACCCTACACCAGCCGTCGATGGTAATGGTGTTGGTGTCGGCTTTCCTCCTATGCTCTCCTTTCTTTCTCTCTTCCTTCCCTTCTTCTCTACCTTCCCTTCCTTCCTCTCTTTCTATTCTTCCTCCTCCTTCTCCTTCTCCTTCTTCTTCTTCTTCTTCTTCTTCTTCTTCTTCTTCTTCTTCTTCTTCTTCTTCTTCTTCTTCTTCTTCTTCTTCTTCTTCTCCTTCTCCTTTTTGTTCTTTCTTTCATTGAGTGATAATTAGGTAAATCCAACTGTTTTCTCTTAATGTGGGGGAGGGTTGCCAATATCAAAATTTCCCCTCCCTTTAACTAATAATATTTTTTTATTATTTAAATATTTAATTAGCATGACAATGTTTATTGGTCAAGGGAACATCATCACATTAGTCAAAGAAATTATTATGACCACTTGGACCACTTTAATTTTCAGATTTCTTGACTAGGGCTCATAATGTGAAATTAAGGAATTGGCCTTCACTCATAAAATACCTAACTTTTTCATTTGAATTCCAATTTTAGCATACTTAGTGTCATTAGAATGGCCTTTCTGAGTACAATCAATTATTGAGGTCACGCCACTTGATTTGATGTTTATACAATCTCATTTTCTAGAACTCAAAACTAGAAATTCAATATTTTCTTTTTATCTCGATTTAACATAATAAATTTTTTACTTAAATTAAGATTTAAAAATTAGGGATGTCACATTCTTACTCTTTAAAGGAATTTCATCCTCGAAATTCATTTCATGTCATCTTTTAAGTAAATTTAGAAAAATCCTCATCTTATTATGAATTCAAGTTCTCATAATTCATTTAATAAAACAAAAATCCTCAAAAATTACCTGATTCCCAACTTCAAAGTCTAAGCATTTACACTACTTATTAGCATATTTATTATATTTTCTTTAAGCAATAAATAACCACTTTTTCTATGAACTCTGATACTCGGCCTTTACTTGCCAACACATCAAAATTTTATGTAATTTCTACTCATATAGATAAGACTTTTGAATCTTAAAGATGAACACAACAATTGTTAGTTTTCATTCATAAGTAATGTAATTTACCTCATGCTTCTTCATTTATCATAATACAAGATCATTTTCTATTTCTTTTGTCTACTTCAATTTCCCTATTTGTCATCATATTTAATAACTTAAAGTCAAAATGTTCCATTCAGACAGAATTTCAAAGGTCAACCAAATTCATGATTAGATTTATCCAATTATATCACTAGAGCCCCCATCTTTCTCGAGTTATCTAAGTTATCAATTGAAGATACTATTTATATAGTTTATACTCTAGTTATTTTCTATAAGAACTATACTAAGCTCATGAGGATACTCTTATTCACACAAGGCCAAAATTTTCTTATTTTCCTAAAGCATGCTTGGCAGCAACTATTTATCGTTAGTCCACACTGCTCATATGAGTTATCTCTATAACTCATACCTTGTCAACCAACACTCACTGGTTGACTATATATGACTTTTGGACATGTTTGGACTAATTGTGAGAGGATTAACTAAGCTCTTATACCAATTGTGAGACACTAGGTTTTTAAACACTTTTACATAATTCTTTGAAATGCAAACCACTAAAGACATTTTTCAATATAAATTTTCACACAAAACTTCAGTGTCATCTCTACCAAAAAAATACTTTTCATAGATTATGGAATACAATTATTTTATATTTAACATTTCAATGGACTTTATCTAGTCACAACTCACAGTCCAATTGTATAACTACATATACATATTTAGTTAGCACAAGCTTGTGTTATAGTTGTCCTCATCTAAGATTTCTTCTAGCTTTAGCTATTTATCCTTGAAATTACTTTCTTCAAACCTGAGACATTGTAAACAAATTACAATGTCCCAGTAAGCCTGTGCTTGGTAGTTGCTTTGAATATCAAGTTTGGCAATTTAAATAATGTCAAATACTAATTGGACCTCCAGGCCATTTATAAATTTGTTCTACTGAACAATATACATTCATACAATCTTAACTATACGATAACATCCATGATAACTATTCAATTTTGTATATTAAATACGCAGTTAGTAGCCCATATATTTAAAATATAGTGCTAATTCAAGGGTTTTTTTAGAATTTATAACACATGTATTTTTGAACTAGTAATTCAAAAGTTTGATATTTTGTAGGATCAGAAGCTAATCCAGAGTAAGTATGTGAACCATCATAATTTTCTAGGACTTAATTAAGGTTTTTCATATTTTGTAGGTGTTGAGAAGGTAATCTAAAATTTGATCTTGATCGAGATAAGAATTGATGCCATTCATGAGTTTCCTAGTATAATTAGGAAACCTAAGCAAGCCAACCCCTAATTGACATCATCCAAAGCTTAATCAAGGTTCAAGACTATCCTAGGGCATGTAAATAAGTAATTGGGGAAGTAAAAGGTGACTAAAAATGAACCCAAGCCCAAGTCATGCCTTTCCACAACCTTTGCATGGACGGTATTCAAGCCACCTAAGCAATTGAAGCCATGAAAAAGGGTGATAAGCCATATGAGCTACTCAAGCCTTGAAGCTAATCGTTGAAGCCACTTAATCCACCAAGGAATGATCCATCAAGCCAATGAGGAGTGCCACATGGAGCCATAGGATTGGAGCATCAATTCAAGCAACTTTTTTATTTTATAAGTGTGATTTTCAAAGGATTTTTAGAGATTAATGTAAAAGGTAAGATGATTGTGCATTAAGGGACCCATCAAGAGAGATAAATCCACTTTCCTAAAGCATTTCCAATTCCTAATCTACCATTCACCCTAAGGTTCCATTTTTTAACTCAAGAAAGGAGCTACCTTCCTAGAAGAGGACGCTCCCCTCTTAGCTTAGTTGGCAAAATCAAGTGGTTTCCTAATTAGGAAACCTTAGATCCAAGTCCATGAATGCATGTAAAGGCCTTAGGTTTTATTCCTAATTTTTCATCCTTTCTTTCTTATTCCCTTGCCATTTCACCCTCAATCGCCTCCCAATTAGAAGGGTGGAGAGCCACTTTCCTTCCAAGGAAAATGACGCCTCCACCCTTCCTAATTAGGAAACTAGCCCATGAGTCTCTCACTATCTCTTATGTCATCCTTATTTCATAATGTCCACCTAACTTTCTTCCTTTAAACTCCACCTCTGCCTAGATCTTGACCTCCACCACTTTCCTATATTAAACATTAATCAAATTGGAAGCTAAAACATCTATATATACTCCATTGAATTCCACCTTTTTATCTAAGTAGAGGTAGGTGAGACACCTTCAAACATAGTTCTCCTTTGGTGCTTAGTTTCTACTGGGCTTTGGGAATTCTTTGATGCTATTATTCCTTTGTATTTCTAGTTACTCTTGCTATTATTTTCTCTCCAATTCAGGTTAGTAGTTTGCTTGCTTTAGTTTAGTTTTCATTGCTTTAGTTTCACTTATTTTGCTTTCTAGTTTTGCACCCTTCTTTCCATCTAACTTTTCCTTTCTTCTTTACCTTGATTTGACTAGTTTCTCTTTATTATTCATTTAATATTTAAGTAAACTCTTCTCTAGTAATGACAGAAATGAGAAGTGCTACCCTACGACCTTGAATTCCCTCTTTGAAACTCACTTTTTTCACCTTATTCCCACCTTAGTTTTAGGTCAATTTCCTTGCCTTAGTTCGCCCATTTGGATTTCTTCTCTTAAATTATTTTTTGGGTTTTTTTTTGCATGACATCATACTTTACAATTTTAACATTATTACATTGTTGGTGTTGTTTAGATAGGATTTTATGCTTTGGAATTGGACACAATTTTCAGATTTTGAACATGTATAATGCACCCAATTTGGGTATGATTTGGTATTGATTTAATGAAATTCATTTTAGGTTTCTTATTATGGAATGATTCTCTTATCAAATTAATTTAGATATGGGTTGTTTCCATGCATAAAAGTTATGGTTTCAATCACTTTATTATGCTTGAATTGTTTGATGCTCTTAACTAGTTGAAATCTGGAATTTTTCCCTCATTAACTTTGTTCTTTGTTTACCGCCATCAAAATACCTTATTTGCTTAAATACTTAGAAACCCATGTATCTTTAGCTTCTTCATTTCATTCCTAGCTTAGATTGCATGTTTGTTTGCATTAAAAGAATCAATTCTGGTCATTTTTCAACCTATGAACCATGAGCACAATCCATGGATCATGCACATGGTACTAGGTCACTCTCCTTTTTTATATGTGGTTAGTTTAGTTGTTTAATATTATTGTAGCATTAGTTAATTAATTGTTTATATGTTAATTTTAGTTTAGAAATTTTCCTTTATGATTTTTGGAAAGTTCTACCTTTAGGAAGTTCTAGGATTTAGAAAGTGTTAAAATTAGAAAGTCTCCTTAATTGTAGTTTTCATTCACATGCATGTTTCTAATTTATTGTTAAATCTAGTTTGATCTAATAGGTTACTTATTTTTACTATTAGTTTAGCATTAGAAATTTTCCTAATTTGGTTTTAAGACATTCTTTTTTTTTTTTAAAGTTATTCTAATTTAGGAAAGTTTCCATTTTAGTAGTTTCTTTAAGTTAGTGGATTAGTTTAATTCATGTTTGTCTTGTATTAGTTTCATTTATTAAATGCATGTTAGTTAGTTTAGTTTTAAATTTCCTTGCTTAGTGTAACTTTTGGTAAGTTTCCTTTAATTCTAGTTGTTAATTTCATCCATGTCTCTCTTTTGAGCATTGTAATTTCTTAATTCAATCAAAACAATCTCTCTCTTTGGTTGAAGATAAGCACTTTAAATAAGATCCATCCAATATACAAATTTGTGAGATTCCTATTGGGTTTGACCTCTCTCACATGCTAATACTACTTTGATTCATATACTTGCAAGTAAATATTAAAGCTACACCAAGTTTTTGGTGTCGTTGCTAAGGAATCACAATGGATTTATGGTTGAATCTTTATTTAGATTGTTTATCTTTAGTTGTAGCTTTAGGTTACATTAGATTAAGATTTTTACATTGTATTTGCATATTTTTCTAATTCCTCATAAATTGATCCATCTTACTTGTTTTGTGCAAAGAAACTTTGGGAAAGGAGTAGTTGCTATCTTATGGGCCAAATCTTCATCAACTTTTATTGCTTTCATAATTTAAGCGAACTTGTAGTGAGGTCCCATTGTAACTTGCAATTTCTTATTTAATTTTAAATGGGTTGTATTTATATTGGGCAAGTGTGGGGTATGAAGGCCCATACTTGATCTTCATGAACAACCTCATTGTAAGTTTCCCTCACTCTTTTTACTTTCTTAGTGTAGTTGCATTTAGTATAATTTGCATATTTGTTGATAGAGTAATTCATATAGTTTAGGTATTCATCTTAATTGTTGCATCTTTATTTGGGGTTGTTGCATTAGCTTGCACCTATCTAACCCTTGGTGGGATAGCATATAGGTTGCATTAGTTTGCTTTCTTGAATTTGTAATGTACATTTATTACTTTATGGTGGATGGAACATAATGCTAGTAAGGGCCTCATAGGAATCCTCATAAGATAAGGATTGGATTTCATCACTAGATCCTTGTCCACTTTGGAATTCAAATCAATTTCTTGTATGCTTGCAATCCTAGTCATTAATCTTAATTTAAAATAAAGTAGCAAGAGACCTAGGGTTTTGAGCTCATAGGATCCTTTTTGAAAGAGGCGATCTATTTTTACTCCAATGGCACTTGAACTTTGTGGTTATAGTGAGTATACAAAATCCAAGTGATTTTTCCTTGCCTTTTGTTGAGGGATGTTGAAGTCTAAATGCCCCCTTCCATGACAATTATATTAACCACCTTGAGCAAGATCTAATTGGCAAGAAATAGTCACATCTGGATTAAAGGAGGAGCTGACTAGCGTTAGGTTAGAAGCTACAACTTCATAGATTAACAAATATCAACAAGACATCTCATTAGCATTACGAATTATTTGCTTGCACATCATATAGAGTTGGGAGTCATTTAGATTTAGCTTGCATCAATTAGATAGATTTTCATTGTAGTGCACACAAGGACATTGATCTCAAAATACTGAATTAGTACCATTAGATCCTGAGATTGAACATACTCATAGGCAAGGGTTAAAAAATCAAATTCTTGAACCCATGGAAAACCCACTAGTTGAAGTCGAGCATAAGGCTATTAGAGATATCTATGCACCACTTCAATAAAATACTCCATCATGCATCACTTTACCACCCACCATTTTAGACCATTTTGAACTTAAAACCTAGAGTCATTCAGTTACTCTCACATTCTATGGTTGTGATAGAGAGGACCCATACCTACATATTAAGGAGTTACTTTACATTTGTGATACATTCAAATTTCAAAATGTTTCAAATCATTCTATTAAGCTTAGGTTGTTCCCCTTTTCATTAAATGTGAGGCCAAATCATGGTTGAAATCTTTAAAAGTTGGTTCCATTGCCACATGGGACCATTTGTCTAGGCTAGTCTTGAACAAATTCTTCCTTGTCCATACGACTAATGCCCTTCAAAGAGAGATCATTAATTGCTAGCAAAAATATGATGAACAATATTATGAATGCTAGGAATGGTGGAATGAATTGTTACAGAAGTTTCCTTACCATGGATTTGAAAAATGGTAGTCGGTTTAATACTTCTATGAGTCATGAACATGTCACAATAGACAAATAGTAGATACAGCTAGTGGAGGGACCCTCATTCTAAAAAATGAAACAGAGGCTTGAGAATTTTTTCAAACATTAGCTGACAATTCCCAACAATGGGACTATCCTAATAGGGGAGACAAATATCCAACTTCAAGGGAAAGGAGGCCTGTATGAAATAGGAGTGACTTCAAATATGTTATATAAACGCGATCCTTGCCTAAAAGAATAGGTAAGCTTGAATCCTTGCCTGAAAGATTTGACAACTTAAACATATGTTCTAAGCCTTGATGGTTGCAAATACAACCACAAAGCCTCAACCAGTGGTTTGTTTTATTTGTTCTAGCCTGACATATTTAACTATGGCTTGTTCTTCAAAACTAGTGTACCCTTAGTATCTTTTAGAACAAGTGAATGTTCTTAGTGTATATCGCAAACCTAGCAGTAACAGTCCATACTCTAAGACTTATAAACTAGGATGGGATACACATCCCAATTTTTCATGGTCTAAAAATAATTATTAGTGAGGTACATCTATAATCCCCCTGCTTAGAACTTTCTTATAATTTTAGCTTTCTAGTAGCCACCTGGTTTTTAATTTCCTTTACAACCAAAGTAACCATCAAATGAGGATAGTATCCAGTTTCTCATGAAACAAAATCAGGAGACTGACAAGGCTTTACATTAATTTTAGAATGAGATTCGTCAAAATATGGCCAAGATGGAGATGTAAATAAGCCAATTGTCTACATCTTTAAGCAAGAGGGAGAAAGGAAAGTTTCCCAATTAGCCTATTCCAAACCCTAAGGGTCAATTAGAAATATGGTCTAGTTCACATAACCAAAGACCTCATGAGCAAGCAAAGTTTATTACAAGCCTTAGGAGTAGCTGTCAGGCTAATAACAAAGTAGGATAGATTGAGAACATTGTAGAGGAGAATGAACTAGCTAAAAGTTAGGAGAAAGAGATTGGACAGAAATGTCCTACTCCATCTAAGCCTATAGTAAAGGCACCTTATGTGCCCAAAGCCCCATTCCTTCAATTACTCAACAAGGCTAAGAAAGAAATAAATTTCAATGAGATAATGGAAGTATTTAAATAGATTACTCAATGCTATTAAGGATATTCTTACTTTTGCCAAGTTTCTTAAAGAGCTCTACACTACAAAGCAAAAACTTAATGTACAAAAGAAAGCCTTCCTCATTGAGCAAGTGAGCTCTTTAATATAATTCTATACCCCACCTAAATTTCGAGATCCATGTTTTCCTACTATCTCTTGTGTCATTGGAAACCATTTCATTGATAGGGAACTATTTGATTTAGAGGCTAGTGTTAATTTGTTGCCTTATTTTATCTATAAGCAACTAGGGATTGGTGACCTTAAACCAACCAATACTACTTTCTAATTACCAGATAGATTAGTTAAGATTTGACATGGTATGGTTGAAGATGTTTTAATATAGGTGGATTAGTTTTACTTTCCTATAGATTTTATTGTCCTAGATACTTAGCCTATATTAAGCCCCAGTAGTCAGTTCTCAGTGATTATTGGAAACATCTAATGCTATCATCAACTATAGGAATGGTGTAATGAAACTATCTTTCATCACATAAAATTCAAGTTTAATGCTTTTAATGCCGACTGTCAACATCTAGACTTAGATGATTCCTGTGTAGTAAATTTAGTTGAATCTCTACCTCAAGATGCTAATATACCATTATCTATATTAGATCCACTTGAGACTTGTCTAGAGCACTTTAATAGTGATTTTTACATAGACAAGTCCATTGAAGAGGTTAATAATGTTTTAGATGCTGCACCTATAATGGATACCTCTATGTGGGGCCCTCATGTGGAACCACTTCCTCCTTCAAAATCTATCACAATGCCTTCAATAGAAAACCACTAGCATTGGTCCTGAAGCCTTTGCCTAAAAATCTAAAGTACTCTTATTTAGGACCTAATGAAACTTTGCTTGTCATCATAACCTTAGATCTAGATAAGGAATAGGAGGGTAAGCTTCTTAATGTTCCCAAAGAACATAAGACAGCTTAGGGTAGACCATAACTGA
The DNA here is from genome assembly GCA_035236585.1 of Warburgia ugandensis. NCBI lineage: Eukaryota > Viridiplantae > Streptophyta > Magnoliopsida > Canellales > Canellaceae > Warburgia > Warburgia ugandensis. The sequence goes on from CP141130.1 coordinate 53,495,138, forward strand.
TATTAAGGAAATTAGTCCTGCAATGTGTGTGCATAGAATGCACCATGATGAAAATTCCAAACCATCTAGGGAGAGATAGAGGAGATTAAACCATAACATGAAGGGGGTAATGAGAGATGAAGTGCTTAAACTCTCAGATGTTGGTATTATCGACTCCATATCTAACAGTACTTGGGTTAACCCAGTTTAGGTTGTTACCTAGAAGTCCAAAATCATGGTAATTAAGAATAAGGATAATGAGTTAGGCCCTACTTACATGTTCATCCAATGGAGAGTTTGTGTTGATTACCAAAAATTGAACATAGACCAAATGCTATAAAGGTTAGCTGAACATAAGTACTACTACTTTCTTAATGGATACTCCAATTATAATCAAATTCCCATAGCACTTGAGGATTAAGGGAAGACCACCTTCACCTAAGCTTTTGGAACCTTTGCTACCGTAATATGCCTTTTGGACTTTGTAATGCCCTAGCTACTTTTCAAAGGTCTATGTTGAGCATATTCTTTGACATGGTAAGAGATTCCCATAGGTGCTTATGGATGATTTCTCAGTATTTGGTTCTTCTTTTGATTAGTGCTTGCACTATTTAAAACTTATCCTTAATAGCTGTTAGGAAAAGAACTCAGTATTAAATTGGCAAAAATGTCATTTTATGGTTCAAAATGGCATTGTTTTAGGCCATATTATTTCACACAATGACATATAAGTGGATAAATCCAAAGTGGATTCAATCTCTAACCTTCCTCCTCCAAGGATAGTGAAGGTAATCGCTCATTTTTAGGCCATGCTAGTTTTTATATAAGATTCATCAAGGAATTTAGTATGATAGCTAAGCCTTTATGTAATTTACTTACAAAGGAGGCCACTTTTGAATTTGATGATGACTACGTGAAAGCATTTGAGCACCTAAAGGTTGAACTCACTTCTTAACTATTATTTGAGCTTCAGACAGGAATGCACTATTTGAAATAATTTGTAACGCTCTAGACTATGTGAATGGGGCTGTGTTGGGGCAGCATATTAATAAACTTCACATGTGATATATTATGCTAGCACGACACTCAATGATGCCCAACTCAATTGTTCAACTATGGAAAAAGAGTTATTGGTAGTAGTTTATGCAGTGGGTAAGTTTAGATCTTATTTGCTAGTATCTAAGGTTATAATATACTCAAACCATGGAGCACTTAAATATCTTCTTTCAAAGAAAGAAGTAAAACCTAGGCTGATTCAATGGATACTAGTGCTATAATAGTTTGATCTAGAAATTCGAGACATGAAAGGTTTCCAGAATGTCCTAGCTCACCATTTATCCAGGCTAGTGTGGAGTCCATTAGCAAGAATGTGCTTTTAATAGAAACATTTTTTGATGAACAATTGTTGCACATTTCCCAATTACCTTGGTATGCTGGTGTAGTCAATTATCTTATCATGAGTCAAATGCCTATTCATTGGTTTAAACAAGATAGAAAAAGATTTATTACTAAGGTTAAACATTTTACTTAGGATGATCCATACTTGTTTATGTATTTTCCTAATCAAGGAATTAGTAAATGCATACCAAATAATGAACATCATAAGATCATCTCCTTTTTTCATGACCATGCATGTGGGGGCTATGTACGTTCTAGAGAGATAGTTGCAAAGATTATGCAGTGTGGTTTTTATTGGCCCAACATTTTTAGGGATTCACATGCTTATTGCTTAGCATGTGTTATATGTTAATAGTTAGGGAGCATAGGAAAAAGGAATATAATGCCCTTGAACCATATTTAAATAATTGAGCCTTTTGATGTGTGGGGTTTTGATTTTATGGGACCTTTCCCTAATTCCTTGGGTTATTTGTAAATCCTTATGGGGGTGGACCATGTTTTAAAATGGGTAGAAGCTATTCTATGTAAAATGAATGACCACAGGGTAGTGGTCAAGTTCTTAAAAGAAAATATATTTGCACACTTTGGTACACCTGGGGCCATAATTTGTGATAGGGAAAATTTATTTTTGTAATAGGGTGTTTGAGAATTTAATGAAGAAATATGGTGTTAGTCATAGGACAACTACACTTATTATCCATAGACGAGTGGAGATCTAGAAGTGTCTAATATAGAAGTAAAGCATATTTTAGAAAAGACTGTTATTGTTTAAAATAAAACTCGCAAACACATGAATTGTTTGTATAGTAAACTAGTGAGGTTGATCCCATGAGGAGTTGGTAATGTGATGCTAGTGGTCCCTACTTTAAACTATCTAACTTATCCAAATTCAATTGAATTTTTTTTTTCTACCTAAACTAGAATTGGAAATTAACACATGAAATTGGAAACTAATGAAAAATAAGAACTATGTTAAATTGAAAACTTTCCTAATATATGCACTTTCTAAAATTTAAAAACTTCTAATTTTATGAATTTTGTAACTAAAAATTTCCTAAAATGTGATATAGCAGCTTCCCTAAACTATCTTTCCTAAACATGAAATTAACAACTAATGTAGGGAAAACATTCTCTAACAAACTACTTTCCTAATCATGCAAAACTAAGAAAACTAAGTAACCAAATCAACTACTTTAGCAACTAGGACAAAATTTATTATTTTCCAAACTAACTAAGATGCAAACTAATGGAATCTAACTACAAATAAACAAGAGGAATAAATGAAAAATTACCACTAATAAACAATGAAAGGAAAACTACCCAAGCATCATGTATGTAACCATGGAATGGTTTGCATGATTCATTGAATAGGAGTGGATTTAATCATCTACTTTGGAAACCTAAGAATGCAATCTTATTCTAACATTAACTAAGCCATCTAACAATCTAGTTGGGCTCTTGAAAAATCAAGTGAACATCATGAGTTACATGGTGCTTGAAATTAACATAAACCACTCATGCAAAGAAATTCCAGCAACATGGTACTTGAATCATTCAATGAATAGAACATGTAAAACTTGGAATTAATCAATTCCAATGCAATTAAACATTCAATAACAATGATAATTAATTGCTTGATACAAACATAAATTGAAAATTCCAACCAATTTCATTGACTCAAATACAAAATTCATTAGCATAATACTCCATACAAGTAATCCAAATCTGAAATTTAAATTCTATTACAATGATGTTCACTTAATCTTAATCAATCCTTAATTATAAGCCAATTTTTTCTTGAATTGTCCAACAATCACTCATGAACTAACATGGTTGAAATCAAGGGGGTTGAAAGAGAGCAAAGATGCAATGAAAGGTAAAGAGAAAAACTAAATTCAAGCTGACTTCCCTTGGATGTCACTCGAAGGGAAAACAAGCCTTGAATATTAGTTTGAAAAGTAAGGAAAGATAAAGGAAAAAAGGGAAAACTAGCTAACACGAAGTAAATTCGAGCAAAGAGAACAAGGAAGCTAACCAATCTTCAAAGATGATTCATACACCCCAAAAATCCTAGGTTGAACACTTGAGGAAGAAGCATACACCTTGGAAGGAAGTGGCAGGTACCAAAGAGTCAACAAAATGTAAGCAAAAGAGATGAAAGATGGCTGTAGGAAGAGGGCATCTCCTTCCAAGGGAGGAGACGTCTTTTTCCCTTAAGTGAAAGTCCTCTTTGGCTTGGATTTTCCTTAGTTTTTATGCTTGTTCTCCTAATTTTTCTAGGTTTCTATGATGCTAAGGTATGGTGGGGATTAAATTGTGTAAGTTTGAATGTCTACAATGGGGGAAAGATTAATGTAATAACCCCAATTTTTGTAAATTGATTAAGAAAATCAATTTAGTTTGAATTTTTAGAAATTCTGGGCTGGAATATTAGGTTATTGGAAATTCTCTTTTTATAGAGATAAAAACATAATTTAAAAATTATAAATTATGAATGTACTAAAAAAACTAATCAAAATGATACTAAGTACGTTCAATTCCAAGTTAAAATAAAAAATCCCTAATTTTCTTCATTTTTATGAATAAAAGGGTAAAATGGTAATTTTACACATAACTAAGACCTAAGATGATAATATTTAGAATATAGTTAGAAATATGAGTCCAATACCACTAAGTATGCTCAATTCTGAGTTTGGGAGAATAAAACGAATTTTTCTTCATAAAAGGGCAAAATAGTCTTTTCACACCTTCATGGGGTCCACAAAGACATCCAACAGCTAGAAAATATGTAATGAGTGGTCAAACCACTACCAAATTCTAGTGGAGAAGGAGGTGGTAGTGGAGGATCCAATGTTAATTTAATATTCAAAAGAATTGAAACATAATTATTACAAGTAATTATGAAAAATTCAAAAACATCTATAAATACACCCCCAAAAATCTTCATTAAATTTCTCATGAAATCATCTTGCTTACCATAAAAATCAAGATCTAGATTCATTCCCAAAATTTCAAAACTCCCAAAAACCTCTCTTCTTTTACCTTTCTCTCTCCTCTTTATAGATTGGAATAAGAGACCTAAATTCAATTGGGCACTTTGTTCCAAATCAAAACTCATAAATCTCACCATCCATACAACCCTAGATTACCTAATCTACAAAACCCCCAAATCAATTTCAAGATCCAATAGTTCAAACAACAAAAGATCACAAGACAAGCAGTTCTTGGGCTATCTTATCATCAAATGGGTATTCTTTTCATTTGGACTACAAAACCAAAAATTTTCTCCAATCAAGTAGGTGGAAACCCTTTCCACACCTGTTTCATGTTATTTTATGTTATTTTGATTTTTTTGAAATTAAGTTTAGGTTAAAAATAATAAAAATCAAGTAAGGGTAAGAACCCTTCAATTCTGGATGATGGAGGGCTCAGATGGAAAATATGAGCCATCCAATCGATCCAAAAAGATCCAAAACCCCTAGGGTAGAAATGTTAAGAAATCTTATCAAGGTTTTAGCCCTTAATTGAAGAGGAATTGATTGGATGGTCTAAAATCAACTATTCGATCTTCTTTAAAGGATCAGAATCCTAGGACATCGCATGGAAATGAGCCTTGCAGGAGCATCTCTGTACATGCTCCGTGTGCGAAACTATCTGATGGAACGACGACGCGATAGCATCGGTCTTAGGATCCACTTTACAGCGTGTGTCTTGGTGACGGGAGTGCGTCGATCGTTCTACCTGATCGGACCCACTGCCCGATTGATCCTAGCTGCCCGTTCTACTAGGCCCAAATCAAATCTGGACCTTAGGAGCAACTGTGAATTTCAGTCATCAATGGTGGAGTCATCTGAACTCCAAATTGAGATCGGAAAGAAGCTACGAAAAGCTTGTAATGTCTATTTTCTCTAAAACCATAATATTGATAAAAACAACTCCAGAAATTTTTTGTTTTTAAGAATTAAACTTCTAATTTTCACGATCTTCAAGATTTGAGATGATCAAATCTAGAGGATCTAATTTACTGATGATATAATGTTGAAATAAAGTAATATTCATGATTTATTTGGACAAATTTAAGATAAATTGAAGGATCTACCCTTTATGGTACAAAAACCATAAATATACAAAGGGACCCACTTGATTAATGAGATCAAGCATGATCAGACCCTTGGTATAAATTGAATAAATGGGATTATAATGGAATCCAATGAAATCATGGATTAAATGTGACAAAAACAAGTGATATGATCTTTGGATCTTAATGGAGTAAAAGACCTAAATGTGATTAAAACCCTCGATCAAAGGAAAAGATCTAAGATCTAATGGTTGGATCATAAGTAAAAGTTTTTAATAATCTTAATATAATTAGTTTAATTATCTTTTATTTGAGAATATAATGGTAAATGTGATTTATGTTATAAATTAGGAAGCATGATAGTGTAATTCTTAAAATTTATGCTATGCTCTAAATGTTATTAATTTCTTATTAGGTTGATAGATTTAATTATCTTAGGGCCATGTTAGTTTAAATTTGAAGTTTAAGCATGATTCCATTAGATTAGTAGTAAAATATCATGTATTTTATAAATTAGGATCCATGTTAGTATATTAGAGTATAAATGCCCTTAGAATGATATCGATGTACAATTCTCTTATGATTTAAAGTGTATGATTATCTGAATTGTCAAAGTATAATATAAGCATCTTAATTGTCTTTATGTTAGTAGATATAATTGTTTAATTAGTGGTTATGTCTTAATATTCATAAATCACCAAAAATGAAATATAATGAAATAGAGATTCATGGACAATTAAGATAAGTGAATGACTTGGACTTAATATTAGTAAGGGCTATAGTTAGTAGGACAATATAAGGATTATAAAATCCTTAGCCCAAACTAGGAGAATAATAAACCCCATGAATGACACTTTAAATGTTCATGGATTTAATTAAAATCAATTAGAAAGAGTACTTAGGGTTAAAATGCTCATCGAAACCTTATGAAAGGTTAAGCTAAGGTCACTCTAGTGAATGCTAAACATGGTGGTTAAGGGGATTCTCTAATAGATCATTGCTCTTCTCCTACCTTCCATTGACCTTTGTGAGGTCTAGCTGCCTCCTTACATAAGGATTGAACCACTTTGTGTTCAACCATTCAGTTAGTAAGCTTTAGCCAATTGGAAATAAGAGTAGTTTATACTTAGGCTAAAATAAGTTATCTTCAACCAGTAAAACATTAACTGGTTGAATAATAATAATAAGAGCATAAAAGGTTAGTAAATTATCTAATCCTAATAAAAATTGTATGCAAGATAAGGATGATCAAACAAGATCCATGGGATCTTGAATGATCAAGAACAATAAAAAGAAATAAATACTTCTTGATGATATATATATATTGCTTATAATTTAGAAGATCTAAGATCAAATAGAAAAGAAGATGTGAACCCTTGATCAAATATGATTCAAGGAAGAGAACCACGATCATCCTCCTTAAGGATGATTAAACAACTGAACTTAGATTAAAGAAGAACAAGATGATAGAAAAATCTAAGCCCTTGATCTTTATCAACAAGTATAAATTGTTGATTAAAGGATCTATGAAAGATCAAGATCAAAGAATAGAATACATAAAGACTGAGAATAGAAAATACTTAGATCTGAATGATTAGAAGATCATTCTAACCATTAGATCTATTGATCATTACTATCTAAGGGAGATAGATCATGATAGGACACGAGATCCAGATCCTTTATATCAAAGGACAAGATTAGACAAAGAATATAGATAGGATTATTCAGATTGTATAAATATTGACAATATGTATGGATTTATAGATTACATATGTTAGTCAGGATCATGCAAGGTCTGAAGAGATGAACCACTACTTGAAGGTAGGAGGATTTTGTGAATGCATCTATATGAGAAATACATATTGAATACATGATCTTATGTCTAGAAATGTTGACAAGTATAATGTAAATACTTGCATTAAATTCATTAAAAACCCGTATGATCCAACTAAAACACATGAAATGGTTAGGTTAGAATTGAGGAAAACCCTAAGTGAATAGGGAACTAGAAGGTATTCCAGCCCTAGATAAATAGACAGATTGTCTAATAAGTATAAAATCAATACATGAGAATCATTTATATAGAATGGTGATCCCTAAACTTGTATGAACATGGGTATCATTCATTATAAATGATGATCCCTAAGTTTGAAGTAAAATCCTATCCTCAATATAAGAATACAAAAATATGAGAATGATTATATAAACAGACAAGACATTTGATAAGTAAAAAGATTACTTTCCATACAGGCATGGAGGCTTGTGGTTTTGTTTTAAATAGGCATAGGCCTGGGGATGCTATGCTAGGAGAGTTATTAGGGTTTGGTATCTATAGCGTAGATGATTTTCCACACTTGGTATCCGTGGCGTATGAAAGCAGTTATCCAAGCGCACTGGTATGGATCAGACTGCATCATCGTAGTCCATTGAGTATTTTTGCATTATGATGAATGGCATACTGAAATGCTATATGATATGGCATGATGAGATGTCGGGTAATCATGGATTACCAATACTGCCCAAATGAGGGAGTATGTCTAGCAGAGTCTGGATGATCTATTAACTCAGTATAAACTGGGTATGATTATGTTTTGAGATATTAACTATTTTCCATAATTTTGACTATATATATATATATATCTATACAATGAATATGTATGTATATATGTGTAAGGATGTACATATATGACAAAGTAAAGAGATTGATCCATGAGTATGAATAATGGGATTATGAAGTATTAGGATTATACTATCAAATTATTATGCTTCTTGAATCCCCTACCAAGCATAGCTTGTTGAGATATTGTAAATGTTTGAATGTTTACAATATCTCAAATACAGATGAGGAGAATTAGGAACTCAAGACTTAAGAAGATTTGAAAGAATAATCAATCAGGGTATTGCCCTTGAAAACATGTATTTTTATTTGAGAGCATTGTATTGTATTAAGAGTTTTTATTTTACAGTGAGCTTTGAAATTTGGATTATGTAATTTGGACAAGTATTGTAATGATACCCAAGTTGTACTGTGAACCACTAGATGGATTTTGGAATTTAATAAAAGTATATTCCTTCAATGGAATTTTATCTTGTACAAAAATTCTACTTATGTTATATATGAAGTGATGACTTGGGTTTTTCAAAACAAGTTTTAAAGAAAAGAATTTTTACTACTTTGTTTTGCAAAATTTGTTTACTACTAAGGGCCATGCCATTGAGAAATGTGTTACAAAAACCTAATCGTCACAATTAGGATATCAAATAAGAAAGTGTGTGGAAGGAGGTGGCTATCTTAAGGAGGGGAGTAGGTGAGAGATGCCACCTCTTTAGGAAGGGCCCCCCTTCCAAAATCAGCGAAGCTCCTTTGTTTTAGGAAAGTAGGTGGGAATTAGATGGGATAGAGATGAAGGGTGTTAGGTGGAGAGTTTTGGTTGGATAGGAGTTTCTTAAGAGGTGGAATATGATAGAGTTTTGGAAAGATGCAACTCTACAATGGAAATTCGTAGTGCATCTTAAGGGTGATGGCAGAAATTAAGGAAAAAGTTTAGAAAAGTGAGAAAAACACTAAAAATGGAATGCTATTATCCCATTGGTCCACATGTCATCTTATTCTTCAAAATATCTCATGGATAATCATCTTGAATCTCCTCCAATCTTAGGCTTCCAATTAACTTTAGCAAATGGCTAACTTCGAAGGCTTCATTGACTAGGCTTCATGGCTGGCTTTGGAAGCTTTGTTGGCTTCATCCCTTCACATGATGGCTTGTATGGTTTGTCTTGAAGTCCTTAGCTTACTACCTTCTCCCATGGCGTATATGGCTAAGATGGCTTAAGAGGCTTCCATGTAGGGGTGGTGGGAATGCATGGCTTACTTCATGGGCCCACTTTGACCATCTTTAGCTCCTTTAATCACATCCATTACTAGTCCACAAGATAATCGTGACCTTTGGATTTATGTTGAAGTGATGATTTTGAGGTTTTGATTTGATATTTTGATCTTGATCTTCCATTTCATCCCCATCGATCTTGGCCATTGGATCACCATCTTTCTTCCTACAAAAAGTGAAAAACCCTAATTAAATCTTAAAAAAACCCAATTAATCACATAATTACCTTGGATTAGCTTTTGGAACTACAAAATAACACTTTTACTTCATTTGGTAAAAAAATGCATGTGTTACGTATTTTGGTCTAAAAACCCTAATTTACTCCTATAAGTTATAACACACAGGTAACTCATTGGGTGGTTTTTATGAAAACTTAAACACTTATCACACCTACAAACCAGCATTTTGTAAGTCCCGAGTAAAACATGTAAAAAATCATTTTCAGAAATTGGTACAAAGTGCCACTTTCATTGATACTCATGATTGCATTTAGCACATGAAACAAACCCTTAACCCCCTAGGTTATCCCTAGTGGATGAGTTAAGCCTCGTGGAGGTTTATAGTGAATATACCCACAAATTTCCTTAAGGTCGAGTCTCCTATTTCATCTCATAGAATCCTCATTCATTAGCACTCTACTAGTTTTTCAAAACTTAATGGAGAAGATTGAAAATTTCACAAATCATACACATGTTAAAGACATTTACTTTTAGTTATTTCTTGGGGTGTATGGTGTGCAGCCATATAAGTCATGACTATGCTTAAATTCCATTGGAAATATGTCTATACCTCAAATCCTCATAGGTATACTCTTACAAATGAAGCTCTTAGATAAAGGTTTAAACATATTTCACTCATTATGTGACCAGATTCAACGCAATTAATGGTTCACAAAAATTTTGAAGGACTAAAGAGACAAAGGAAAGTGATCCTTAAGAGTTGATGTCTTTACCAAGAATATTGGTGGTATTTTACATTAATTTGTTCTTTTTATCTCCTCTTTAAGATTATGTTCCACCTAAGATCCACAAGTCTTTAACTAGGAAGAAATGTAGGCATGGGTGGGCTTCTAAAAAGAAGGGTATAAGGATTTCAAAGGTTCAAAATGGAGTAGAGGTCTTCTTTTTTATTGTTGGGCAATTCTTCCTTGACTTTATTGCATTCTTGTCTTTCACATTTTGTCTTTTCTTTTTCTTTTTCTTTTTTTACTTCTTTCTTTTCACTTTTTCTTTTTATGATAATACTCTTCCTTTTCTTTTGATTTCTTTGGAAGAAAAATTACTAATTTTCTCACTTCTTTGACATTTTGTCCTCTTTTGAATTTTTCTACTAACTCTACACATTTTGAAAATGAGTAATGGTTATTTATTTTACTAGTTTTTTTGGGTTAATGTTAGTGACGTAAAGGAAGAAAGGCTTAATAATAGGCTCAAAAAGGGCTAACTGGTGGTCTATATATTGGGTAGGCTTTATGTCTTTGGGTTGAACAAAGGTGGCCTATATCATTTCCTAAGTTTCTTAAAGCCTAAAAGATTCAATAAATTTTCTAGAAAATAAAGCTACTACTCATATTTCTTCTTTATAGTTAACCATAACAAGGATAACAAGATCACACTAAGTTATGTACACTGAAGAAACTATGGAATTACTTATAACTCTCTGAAAAGAAGATAATCTCTAAACTCATTGGGTTATAGGTCTCCATTGATTTTCCTTAGGGTCTCCAAGTCATACCTCTCTATTAGTCTTGACTATGTGCTATGTGTAAATGGTTTTTGAGAATTAAGATTCATAAAACTAATCATATACACTCCCATTAAGAGGTCAAAATAGTAGAATTACTAAATTTTGAATGTCCAGATCTCATCATAGTAAGGGAACTCTTCCAAAAACTTTTTTTTTTTTTTGGTAATGCTCAAGAAAATTCAAAATCCCTATGCATCCACACCCCCCAACAATGACACATTGTCCCCAATGTTTGAAAACATAGGATCCTATGTGGAAAGATGTAGAGGATGAAGATTTAAATGCTAGAGATAATGATGAGAGCAATGATAATACTCTGTAAGGGTTCCTAGCGTGGTAATCTAAGCTGTGTCATGGTAATGAGGTGCCTCTAATAATATCTCATCAATCTCAGAATTAGGCATCTCTAAGCAAAGTTTCAACCTCACACTATTGACATTTTGGATTTCTTCATCCTTCTCAATCTTGATGGCCCCATGAGGATAGACTATGGGTACTATATAAGGTCCGGTCCATCTAGATCTAAGTTTTCCTTAGAAGAGATGCAATCTAGAGTTATTCAATAAGACCTTTTTTCTAGGTGTGAAGGATTTTCTTAAGATATGGTGATCATGTGTAACCTTCATCTGGTCATTGCATAATTATGCAGTGCTGAGTCATATGCATCCTTCCTCAATTCTTCCAACTCATTGCATTGGAGTTTTTGGTGGGTCCTAATAGAATCTAAGTCAAAATTGAACTTTTTTATCACCCAATATGCTTTTTGCTCTAACTCTACTGGTAAGTGGTAGGCCTTACCATGGACCAGGTAGTAAGGTGAGATTCCTATAGGGGTTTTATATGCTATATGTCAAGCCCATAAAACCTCGTTAAGTCTCATTGACTAGTCTTTCCTCCTTGGATTGATTGTCTTCTCTAGAATCCGTTTGATGTCCCTATTAGACACCTCTACTTGGCTACTGGTCTGAGGGTAGTATGGGGTAGCTATTCTATGGTTGACACCATACATTTTCGTTAAATTCTCAAACACTTTATTATGAAAGTGTTTTCCCCTATCACTTATTATGGCTCTTAGAGAACCAAACCTTTACAAAGATATTTTTGTTTAAGAATTTTACCCTAACTTTGTGGTCATTGGTTTTATAGGGTATAGCCTCCACCCACTTGGACACATAGTCCACTCCCACTAGGATGTAAAGATTTCCAAAAGAATTAGGAAAGGGTTCCATGAAATCGATTCCCTAAATGTGGTACAAATATCAAGGAAATCCTTGATATGTAGGTAGGGTCTTCTCGGTCTCGACCATAAAAAGTGGGTAACAATTGTATGTTTCTTGACTTTAACTCAAAGTTTTATGTGTTTGTAGGAGGTAAAGCTGTGCAGGATGGGGTGTTGAGTTGTAGTGGTGCATAGAAATCTCTAATGGCCTTATGCTTAGCTTCTGCTAGTGGTTCAACCATGGGGATATGAACTTGGTTTTTTTTCTATTGTGTTAAGTTACGTTGGATCTCTGGGTTGAAATGTGTTAACTCTAGGTTCTAAGATCAACATCCATGCATAAACTATGCTACACTAAATGCCCTAATCTATATGTTAACTCTAACTCTACCTGATGTGCAATCAAATCCTAGTAAGCACTAATCAAATAGTTTTTTAATTATCTTTGCTTAGTACCTAGGTGGTAGCTTCTTTGACCTAAATTGAGACAGCTCCTCCTTTTGTCCAAATTTGACTACTACTTACCAGTTAGGTTATGTTCAAAAGTGGTTAATACAATCCTTGTATTAGGAGGTGTTTAGACCTCAACTAATGTCAATGAAAGGCATGAGAAAATCACTTGGATTTTAAGACACCCACTATAACCATAGTTCTCAAAAGCCACTAGAGTGACAATAGATCACGTTCTTCTAAAACGGGCCCTATCCATACCCTAAGTCTCTTTCTACTTGATTTTAAATTAATATTCAAGGGTTGGGATTGTGGCATACAAGGATATTGATTGATTCCTAGGTGGACTAAGGATCTAGTGATGAAATCTAGTCCTTATCTTATAATGGTTCCTATGGAGTCCTTACTAACATTAATTCCATTCCACCATAAAGATGTAAATATGTAATGTAATACAAAAGAAAACTAATGCAACCTATATGCTATCCAACCAAGGTTAGATAAGTTCTCTAATGCAACAATCCTAAGTAAAGATATAACAATTATCAATGAATGGTCCTAATCTATATGAATTACACTAACATACAAATGCAAATTATACTAAAATTTAAAATTTGAGTGAGATATACTCATAGTGAGGGGTCTAATGATGATCAAGTGTGGACCACCATATCCCACACTTGCCCCGTATTATTACAACCCATTTAAAATTAAATCATAGAGAAATTGTAAATTACAATGGGACTTAGCGCAAGTTTTGCTCAAATACCAATCTAGGAAAGCAATGAAACCTACTCTAAGATGATGAAGCCATGGTCCACAGGATCACCACCTCATCTTTTTCGATTTCCCTCTCACAAAAGTCAAAGAATATGGTATATATAAGGAAAATAGCAACAAATGCAAAAACTATAGAAAAAGAAACCTTGACTAATGCATCCTAAATCTAGACTAGAAGAAAATAACCTAAAGTATGGAACACTACACAAATTGTTGTAACTCCCCAACGACACTATAAAAGATGTGTTGTTGCTTTTAATAAAACTCACTTGCACACGAATCGTTCGCAATATAGTGCATTGGTGAGGTTGATCCCATGAGTTGGACTAATGTGATGATAGTGTACCATACTTTAAACTATCTAACCAAGCCAAATTCAAGTGATTTTTTTTTACCTAAACTAGAATTGGAATTTAATGCATGAAATTCGAAGCTAAGCAAAAACAAGAAACATGCTAAATTGAAAACTTTCCTAAAATATGAACTTTCTAAAACTAAAACTTTTCTAAATTAAAAACTTCTAATTTTTGACTTTCCTAACTAAAAAATTTCCTAAAATGCAATTTAGCAACTTCCCTAAACTATCTTTCCTAAACATGAAATTAACTACAAATATAAGGAAAACATTCTTTAACAAACTACTCCTAATCATGCAAAACTAAGAAAACTAAGCAACCAAATTAACTACTTTAGCAACTATGAAAAAATTTAATTATTTTCCAATCTAACTAAGATCCAAACTAGTGGAAAAAAATTACCACTATCAAACAATAAAAGGAAAACTATCCAAGCATCATGTATGTAACCATGGAATGGTATGCATGATTCATTGGATAGGAGTAGATTTAATTAACTACTTTAGAAACCTAAGCATGCAATCTTATTCTGACATTAACTAAGCTATCCAACAATCTAGTTGGGCTCTTGAAAAATCAAGTGAGCATGTGTTGTATGGTGCTGGAAATTAACATAAACCATTCACGCAAAGAAATTCCAGCAGCATGGTGATTGAATCATTCAATGAATAGAACATGTAAAACTTGAAATTAATCACTTCTAATGCAATAAAACATTCAATAACAAAGACAACTATTAGACACAAACATAAATTGAAAATTCCAGCTAATTCCATTCAATCAAATAAAAATTTCATCAATATAATACTCCATACACGTAATCCAAATATGAAATTTAAATTTCTATTACAATGATGTTCACTTAATCATAATCAATCCTTAATTACAAGCTAGTTTCATCTTCAATTGTCCAACAATCACCCATGTACTACATGCAAGAATTCAAGGGCTATGGAAAACTAAGGCAATAACCAATGGAACTTAAGCAATGAAAGTTGGAAATCAAGAGGTCTGATAGAGAAAAAATATGCAATGAAAGGTAAAGAGCAAAACTAGATTCAAGATGACTTCCCTTGGCTATCATTCTAAGAGAAAACCATCCTTGAATCATAGTTTGAAAAGTAAAGAAAGATAAAGGAAACAAGGCAACCTAGCATGAAAAGAAGTAAATTTGACCAAAGAGATCAAGGAAACTAACCAACCTTCAAAGATGACTCAAACACCCCAAAAATCCTAGGTTGAACACTTGAGGAAGAAGCATACACCTTGGAAGGAAGTGGAAGCACCCAAAGAGTCCACAAAACACAAGCAACAGAGATGAAAGATGATTGTAGGAAGAGGGCATCTCCTTCCAAGGCAGGAGACATGTTTTTCCCTTAAGTGAAAGTCCTCTTTTGATTGGATTTTGTTGGGTTTCTATGCTTGTTATCCTAATTTTTCTAACTTGGCCTAATGCTAAGGTATGGTGGGGATTAAAGTGTGTAAATTTGAATGGCTAGGATGGGGGAAAGGTTAGGATATCAAATAGGAAAGAATGGAAGGAGGTGCTTGTCTTAAGGAGGGGAGTAGGTGGGAGACCCACGATTTTAGGAAGGGCTGTCACCCCCCTTCCAAAATTTGAAGCTCCTTTGTTTTAAGAAATTGGGAGGGAATGACTAGGGAAGAGATGGAGGGCATTAGGTGGATGGTTTTGGTTGGTTGGGAAGTTTCCTATGAGGTGGAATATGATAGAGTTTTGGAAAGATGCAACTCTACAATGGAAATTTGTAGTGCATCTCAAGGGTGAGGTGAAAATTAAGGAAAAAGTGGGGAAAAGCAAGAAAAACACTAAAAATGGAATACTATTATCCCATTGGTCCACATGAAATCTTATTTTAATAATATTTATAATAATTATCTTCAAAATATCATATAGATAATCATCTTGAATCTCCTCCAATCCTAGCCTTCCATTTAGATTAGCTTTATAGCTAACTTTAAAGGCTCCATTGACTAAGCTTCATGGCTGGCTTTGGAAGCTTTCTTAGCTTGAATTCTCGGTTTCATCCCTTTGTTTGCATGGTTTGTATAGTTTGGTTCAAATTCCTTAGATTGCCATCTTCTCTCATGGCTTCTATGGCTAAGGTGGCTTAAGTGGCTACCATGTACAGGTGGTGGGAATGAATGACTTGCTTTGTGGCCCCACTTTGACCATCTTTGGCTCCTTTAATCACTTCCATAAATTGATCTTGACCTTTGGTTTCATGTTGAAGTGATGATTTGGAGGTTGTGACTCAATTTTTGGATCTTGATCTTTAATTTCATCATGATCGATCTTGGTCAATGGGTCACCATCTTACTTCCTACAAAAAGTTAAAAATCCCAATAAATCCTATAAAAACATGATTAATCACATATATACCTTGGATTAGCTTGTATACCAATAAAATAACTACTTTTTCCTCATTCAGTAAAAAATCCATGCGTTATGAATTTTGGTATAAAAACCTAATTTACACCTATAAGGTGTAATACATAGGTAACTAATTGGGTTGCTTTTGTGAAAAATTAAACATTTGTCATATTCCCAACCTAAATTTTGCTAGTACTAATAAAAATATCCAAAAAATTATTTTTCATAAACTGATATAAAGTGCCACTCTTGTAGCTACTCATGATTGCATTTGGCACATGCAACAATCCCTTAAACCCCCAGATTACCCCTAGTAGATGAGTTAGGCCTCATGAGGGTTTGCAGTGAATATATCCACAAAATTTTCTAAGGTTGAGTCCCCTATTTAGGCTCAGAGAATCTTCATTCATTGGCACTCTAGTAGTTTTTCATAACTTAATGGAGAAGATTGACAATTTCATAAATCATACACATACTAAAGACATTTCATTCTAGTGAACCTACTTTTTGAACCTTTTATATAAGCCTTTTTTCCTATGAACCCAATTACTTACATCCATATTAACCCAATATTAAATATCCATGTCCTATTTTCTTCAAAAATAAGTTGGAGATGGTTGAAGAATTATCTTTAACTGTAATTTAATAAAGAAAGTGAATGTCAAGAAAAGAAAGCTCTGAAGAGAGATCCAAAGGAATTCAAAAGATACAAAAGAAAGAAAGAAAAATGCAAAAGAAAGTTCACTTTAGTGCAATGAAGAAGAATTCTCAATCTTTAGCATAGGACCTCTACTTATTTTTGGAGATTTTGAATACCCTATCTGTTCTTTTGATCTTCCTATCCTAATCATATGTTTCATCCTAGATAAAGACCTATTGATCTTAGGTTGTATATGGTCTTGATGGGGATGTAAACATATAGAAATTAGTGTGTGATATTCCTTAACTTTATCTTTGTAATGACATCATTTTCTAAAGGTATCAAAATAATTCCTTAGTACCTTCCTTCTTTCAGATACGCGTGACCTATTAGAATTCTAAAACTCAGCTTATATAATTGAGAGACACTTTTGACCCTTTTTCTAAGAGTTCTATTCTTGAGTGTATATTTAAATTGTGAGAATTGAGGTGAAAAAGTATGTTTGATGGAATTATGAGTAGTAAACTACTTAGAAGTCAATAGTTATTTATATGTTGACTATACACACACTACACTCTGAGGTGCTAGGTTAAATGAATATCTTTAGCATATGAATAGGGTTGTGAGCATTTCATCTATTTTTATTAGCTTGCTAAGGGTATTAAAGCTTGATAGATGAGAATTGTCTAAAATAAACTTAGGATTGACCTCTTTTTGAATTTTGTGGAAAAATTCTACAAACCCTTATGAGTCTTAACTCGTCCACCAAGGATAACCTAGGGGTTCAAGGGCTTATTGCATAGGCTAAATGCAACTGGGAGTAATTAAGAAAATGAATTTTTTTTACTAAAATGGTTTTCCCCATTCTTTATTTCAAGACTAGCAAAATGCTGGCTACAAGGTGTGTTGAATGCTTAATTTTGTATCCAAAAACCCTATGTTTTGTATTGGTTTAGTGCATGAGATTGATGTTTTTACACTCATATGATGAATTTGTACTAAACTAAATAATCTCTATATAACCATAATCCACTGTATTTTCAGGGTTAGATTGTCATTTGAAGGCAATTATTTCAAAACCATTGGTAAAATAATGCTAAGTCAGATTTTTATATGTTTTATAGGTCATATTTGAAAATCCAAGTGGAGAGATCAAGCTGATCAACATTTAACCTTGCCAATCAAGCTCAAATATAAATGGATGACTCAGATCAAGCTAATTTTGATAAACTAGATCAATTGAAGAAGTGGAAGCCCAATTCTTCGAGAATCAATTCATCTATTTCACCACCAAGCTCATGCAAGCCTAAATCATTCACTCGATGGTGTGAACGTGGAAGATCATACATGGGTCCATCTCAAACCTTCATTCTTTCACACATTAAGGGCTCACAAGGTTGGGAATGTATATGTATAGCAAATCGATGATAAGAGAGCATACTAAATATCATGTGATGATGTGGAATTACACTTGCCAGTCTCCAAAAGTGAAGATAAAGTCAAAACAAATAATTGGAATTGGAATGATAAATGAAGGGTGGAGATCTTAAGGATGATAGCTCTATGTTGTTGCCATGTGTCACAAGGTGAGTTGCTAGTTAGAAGCAAGCTAATACTAATGCTACAAAGACTTTTTGCAAACAAGAGGGGGCTACTAATACTATGAAGACAAAGCACCTAGCACCATTCTACTTTCATCAAAATATGGTGATTGAAGGAGAGATGCAATGATTGTTGAATGGGGGGGTCAAGGAGATAGGGAATAGCTACTAACATTAGCTACTCCTCACACTATATAAGGAGTATGGGAGGAAAAAAAAAAAAACAAGTAAAGTGGAGCAAAGATAGGAAGAATAAGAAGTAGAGGTGGAGTTGGAGTTGGAGTTGGAGAGAAGAGAAAAACTCCTTTCCTTTTCAATTCACTAGTGTAGTGAGCATTTTGTTTCACTATTTTTCTTATATTTTCATGTAATTTCTCCTATGTAAGAGCTCCAACTAAAGAAAGAAAGTTCTCGTTGTAAGTGTTTCTCTTTCTCTATGAGCATGAAAGTGTATTACTAAAATTTGGGTTTTATAAGAGGGAAAAAACAAGGAGGTTTAAATACAACTATCTTATTAAAAATGAAAAAGATGGTTTCCCAAAACTATCTTATAAAACATGACATTATAAGACAGTCTTTGAAAAATGTCTTATAAATTACCTTTTATAAGACAGTCTTTGAAAACCATCTTATGAAAGTAGTTTATAAGATGATTTTCAAAAACTATCTTATAATGTCATGTTTTATAAGATGGTTGTGAAGAACCATCCTTTAAATATTCTTTTTAACACAGTGTGAAGTTCAACCTTTGAATATTTACTCTTGGCTACTTTGATGAAAAACTTGATCATTGAGTCGCATATACATACTCTTTGTCTCAAACTTGTATTTCTAAATTGATATCAGTTTGGGTACATATCCATTCTTGTTTTTGTCATATGTTTAATTTATTTGATGTCTATAAAATTCCTTTTCTAAAGCTTTTGCTTCTGGAATGTGTGTGATCATTCATGTGCATGGATTAATGTATGAGTCTTTTATGTGTATGGATTAGTTATGTTTTTACATCATTCACACTTGTCCCAATCCTAGAGTTGAAAAGTTGAGTCGTCTAATATTATCTATGTTTTTACTAATTGTATATACATTTTCTATGCCCACCTAGTATTTAGTTAAATGCCTAATCTGATGTTATTAATCTTTTTATATCTAAAAAGTCTTCGTATGCATCAAAACATTGACTTTTGGACAAAATGGACAAATATGCTTTGATGACTGCTGAAATATCATCAAGAGAATATGAGGAGGGAATAGAAAAGTTCATAGAGTTTGTACTTAGGTCAAGTGGTGATTGTAATCTAATGCAATGTTCATGCTTAAGATGTGTAAACTTGCGAAAGGTTGTTATAGGTGAGCTAAGAGAACATTTGTGCTTCAATGGAGTTGATGAAAGCTATCGCCCCTGGATATGGAATGGAGAGGGAATTCCTCATAAGCCCTCTATAAGCCCTGAATGTGTATTTTAAAAAGAAGACACTACAGGAAGTGTTGCAAATAATAGTACAGTTGCACCAATGTTTTGAGATGTATAAGATGACTTCCAAGATGACCCTAAACAATTCCAAATGACATTGAAGGAAGCTAATATGCCATTGTACATTGGGTGTACAGATTATACCAAGTAGTCTCCAGTCATAGAACTTTACAAAATGAAATCAAGATTTGGTTTTTCAGATCAAGATTTGATAGAATTGTTGAAAGTCATTGGCAAAATGCTGCCCAAGAAGAACAAATTGGCTGGGTCAACATGAGAGGCAAATAAAACTTTGGCTATGCTAGGGTTGAAGTATGAAAAGATACATTCCTATCCCAATGATTGCATCTTATTTAGAAAGGAGCACAAAGAAAAAACTATATGTCCAACTTGTGTACATTCAAGATGGAAGTTGAAGAAAACTTCAAGTGATCAATAAGTGAAAGATATCCTGCAAAGGTACTATGGTATTTCCCCCTTATTCCATGGTCTAAATAATGTTTTGTATTGAAGAGACGGTGAAGAAACTAGTATGGCATGCTGAGGAGAGAGTAGGTAATAACTATTTACACCGTCTAATAGATAGCTTAGCATGGAAGCTTATAGACTTCATGTGGCCCTATTTTAGAGAAGAACTTAGAAATCTACAACTTGCAATATTTGTAGAAGGAATTAATCCTCATGATTTTATGAGCAATAGGTATAGTTGTTGGCCTGTTATAACAATTTGTTACAACCTTCAAACCGTTATTGCTCAGGAAGAGGAAGTTCATGATGTTAACTATGTTAATATAGGGCCGAAAGCAACCTGGGAATGAAATTGATGTGTACTTGGCTCCATTGATAGATGATCTTAGGACATTGTAGGAAGTAGGGGTTGAAGCTTATAATGCATACAAGAAAGGGACATTCACCCTAAGGGTGTACTACTATGGACAAAAAGGGATGTTCATGCATACAATAATTTAGTGGGATGCATAGTGAAGGGATACAATGCCTGTCCTATTTATAGTGACCAAATGTGTGCCATATTTCAACATGGCATGAAGATGGCATTCTTGGGCCATAGAAAATGGTTGCGTAGAAACCATCCATATCATTTTAAAAAGGGGAATTTAATGATAGTGTGGAGACTAGGACACCTCTAAAGAGGTTGATTGGCTGACAAGTATTAGAACAAGTTGAAAACCTTAATGTAAGCTATTGGAAGAAGAAGACAATATTCTTTTAACTTTTATACTAGAAATGCCTACACATGCATCATGTGCTTAATGTCATGCACATTGAGAAGAATGTCTGTGAAAGCTTGACCAATACCTTACTCAACGTGCTAGGAAAAACAAAAGATGGCCTTTGTAGCTCAAATGGATCTCATGACAATGGTTTTGAAGAGAAGGTTGCATTCACAAGATAGGAACAACTAAGAAACATTCTTGCCCAAAGAAAATTATATGTTTAGTAGAAAGGAGAGAAGAATAGTGTGTAAAACCCTATAAAACTATAAGAAATCTAGGAGCATTTAGTTACAACCTTATGCGAGTTTGAGACAATCTTTCCACTATCCTTCTTTGATATCATGGTACACTTAACAGTGCACCTCACTGATGAGGTTAGGCTATGTGGACCTATTTATTTGTAATGGATGTACCTATTTATTTGTGATGGATGTACCTATTTGAAAGGTACATAAGGTGTTAAAAGGGTATGTATGAAATCACAATAGGCTAGAATGGTGTGTCAGAGAATGTTATATTGCAAAAGAAGCAATGGGGTTTTGCACTAAGTATTTATTAGGAGTGGATGCTATTGACGTCCCAAGAAAGAAAGGTTCAAGTGGATTAATTGATGCAAGAGTTGGTGAAACTCTCTCCAGTGGTAGTGTATCGACTATTGATGGTAAGGAATGGGACCAGGCACACCTTTATGTCTTGTGAAACATTAATGATGATGATGATGTTTAGCATACATTGAATAAGTAACTAATGCTCTCTCTTTGCTTTCTTTCACACACACATATATGTTGAAGGGTAAGCAATGTCTTATTAATTTAGGCATGTTATTTATAATTTTTATCATTTCATTGTAGTAAGCGCATGGACCTCCTAAAAGAGAGGTATCTAAGAGATGCAAACAAAGAGAAGTGGCTGCAAGATGAATATTGTCATTCCTTCACTATTTGGCTTTGTCAAAAGGTATTTAATTATGATGAAATAATGCTTCAATTGCTTAACTGATTTGTAATAGCAAATGGACATCTACATTAATCATCTCAAATAAGTAATATTATACATAGATTTTAGATCAGTGAGACATTTTAGGTCATTGTATTTTTGAATCCTTGATTTGGGTGGCAATGGGACCTTGACTAATAGTAATAAATTATGCTGGGTAAGTCATCAATGGTTATAGAAGACCATGATAAGCTAAGAGCACAATAAGGTAGTAGTGTTAGCTTAGTTGTTAAAGCTGCTTTATTTTCTAGTTCAAAGGACAACAACCCAATTGTAGCTAACAATACTTATTACAGGGTTATACATGTGACATGGGAGTTGGATTATACTTATAAAACTGTGGTTGTGCTTAAGTGAGATTGAGTGGAACACAACAAAGATAGCATCAAAGCCAATGCCCTCAGTTTGACATTGGTTGACCTCAATAAGATCGATTATCAAAATGACCAGTTTATTTTGGCATGTCAATCCAAATAGGCACTTTATGTAAAAGATGGACTTGATATGAGATGATCTATAGCCTCCCCAAGGGACTTCTATGATGAAGATAGCCTAAGTAACATGGAAATTGATTACTCTTCAATCACTACAACAATGCCATCAATTGATCTAATTGGGGAGAATGAGATGGATTATGTGCGTGATGCTAGTGAGGAGGGTGCTTCTGTTGGATTACATTGTATAAGAGGGGACAACTAAAATGTTTGTAACATCCAATGTATGAAATGAATTAATTAATTAAGTTACACATCATTGCCATTCTAACACAGGTTATACATCAAGGAAATAAGGGATGGGGATAACCTCTGCACTTCAAAGGTTACTAAGATTTTCAAGATCTAGAGAATAGGGAAAACTATTTTAATACATATGAGACTATTATACATAAATAATCTTATATTATTCAAATAAAATTAAGGAGGAGACATTGGCAGGAAAGACAACCATATAATATATGATGGTTTTTAGAATAACTGTCCTATATTTATCGTATAATAGAAGATGATTTTTTGGAAATTGTCATATATTTTAAGAATATAGGAATTTTTTTTAAAAATCATTTTTTATTATTCAAAAATTTTACATTATTCTTTAAATAGAAGATGAATTTTTAAAATAGTCCTATATTCAATGAAAAAAGGATGGTTTTTAAAAATCGTCTTATATCTTACTAAATATAAGATGGTTTTAAAAATATGTCCTATATTCATTAACTCATATAAAAACCATAGGCCCCCACCCTCGCCCCAACTAAAATTTCAAAAAACCCTCTCCCTCACCTAGATTAAAATGCTTTGAGAAGGAGGAGGAGAAGAAGAAGAGGGGAGAGGGACAGAGAGGAAGGAAGAGAGAAAGTGTGCACTCCACCTCACTTCCCGATGTAAGGAGAGAAAGAGGAAAGAAGAAGGAGGAGAAGTGAGAGAAAGAGAATGCTCATGTGCCCCCACCTTACTCATCATCATTTTTCTACCTTTGGTTGGCTCTCTCTTTCTTTATTTTCTTATGTTCATGCTTATAGTTTTTAAGATCTGCTACTTGTAGTTGTTTGTGTGAAAAGTAATAGTATATTGCTTACATTCTAGATAACTTTGTACATAATTTGCCCCTTTGTTAATCAATGGAAATCTTTCAAATTGATCATGCTAGATATAGGATATTGAGAAGAACAAGACCCAAGTCTTAGATTTGCAATTTTCATTCAAAAAGGCATCCAACTACTGGCTTAAAATTTGGTTCTTTTCATGGTTAGCGTAAATACTATTAGTATTTTGCTCAGATTCTAGAGAACTTTGTGCATGATTTCTAGCTTTGATAATTAGTGAAAATCTTTCAAAATGATCATGCTAGATAGAGGACATTGAGAATAAGAAGACCTAAGTCTTATATTTTCAATTTTCATTCAAAAAGGCATCCAACTAGTAGCTTGAAGTCTGCTACTTGTTGTTGTTCGCATAAGTAGTAGTAGTATTTTGCTTAAGTTCTAGATAAATTTATGCATGATTTCCCACTTTTTTAATCAATGAAAATCTTTCAATTTGATCATGCTAGATAGAGGACATTGAGAATAAGAAGACCTAAGTCTTAGATTTTCAATTTTCATTCAAAAAGGCATCCAACTACTAGCTTGAAGTCTACCTTGTTGTTGTTCGCATAAGCAGTAGTAGTATTTTGCTTAAGTTCTAGATAAATTTGTGCATGATTTCCCACTTTGTTAATCAATGAAAATCTTTCAAATTGATCATGCTAGATAGAGGACATTAAGAATAAGAAGACCTAAGTCTTAGATTTTCAATTTTCATTCACAAAAGCATCCAACTACTAGCTTGAAGTATGCTACTTTTGTTGTTTGCATAAAACAGTAACAATATTTTGATTAAGTTCAAGACTAGAATTTTTCTTTAATCTATTGTGTTTATGATTAATCCAAAGCATTTATTATGTTATAATTTGATATAGGAAGAGTTTTATATAAGTTTTTACTTTGTTTCCCATTGTGATAAATTACCAGGGTGTGATGAGATAGAGTCTTTGAATATATTATGTTATTTAAATAAATAGTTTATTAGGTGAAGTGCATCGCATGCGTTAAATGCATAAGTTCAAAAAATAGGAGAGATTACCAAGTTTCTATTAGGAATGATGACACTTGGGTTTTTTAAATGCATTTCTACTATAGGACTTAAAAAATAAAAAGTATTTGTAAAATTTGAGTTGTTACATATTTTGAACTATTAGTTATTACTATGTAAGCATTCATGAGAATTTGAAGAGTAATCTTAATTGGAGCATGTATCGAGCTCCAAAATCATCTTAATTATATGACTACTTATGCTATTTTAGGGATAATTTTTATTAATGATTTTAAGACCTTTTTTGGCATTGTTAGTCAAGAGTTAATATCTAATTCTAGTGCTACTTTCCTAAGACTTAATTGTTTTAATATATTTCATATTTATGTGTACCAACTATACACTTAGATGGTGGTTTTTTCTAACCCTATTTATAAGTTATTGTTTTCTAAATGTATTGTTTTCATTTGTGCAGAAAACATGGAACATAAAGAAAGTGAGTATAGTGAAGAACAATCTAGCACAAGTACACCTATTAAGAGAAAGGGCAGAGGGCCAATAAAAATGGAGAATATCATTAAGAAAAAGTCAATGGGAATAAAAGATATTGCATAATTTAACAGTAAAGGGTAGGAGAGAAGTGAAAGGCACATTCTTACACCAGTTTCATTTGCTACACTATTGGAAGCATGGTGCTAGTCTCAAAGACTAATTGGAGACATGTGTCACCATCAATCAAAGATGCAATATGGGAAATGGCGAAGGTTTGTAAATGCTTGCTACATACAAAATACCATGTCCCTTTTCTTGTTTTATTTAAAATAGAGTAACATTTGTATTTACTTTGTAGTCTACCCTTGATGTCTCTAATGAGAGCAAGAAGAATTCTCTAAATGGGGCTAGTGAACAATGGAGAAAATGGAAGAGTAAGTATGCAAGAAAGTACATACTTCCAAATGCTCATTATCCGTTCAAACTCTATGCTGTCCTTGAGTTGTATTCCAGCATCATTGACTAAGATGAATGGAATCAATTTATGCAGACCCTCCTGTCTTCTGATTTTGAGGTAATTACAACTAGCCCAAATTTTAATTTCTTTAATTATAAAATTCCATTGTGCTTAATTACGTGTTCCTTTGATGTGTAAGCAAAGTGAATGGAAGGACAAATGGTACGTGTGGATAATCATATGCAACACTGCCTCTTTAGGATTAGTTACTCACAATTAGAAGAATAAGAAGCAAGTATATGTGATAGTTCATTTCTATCTAAATATACCTAAGTTTTATTTTATTAACTTCGAATTAATGTCTCTTGTGATAGAAAAAGAAGGTTGGGACCACAAAGCCCATCAATCATGCCCTTTTCTAAAAGGTGGTACATTCACAGGGTTGTAACTCTCAAACCTTCACTGATGAAAATGCAACCATAGTTGCTTCATGAATTGTAAGTGGTTTTACAAGTCTATCTTTGTACTTCTAGAATTATAATATATATGGAAATAATGGTTTTCTAATAATTACATGTTTAGGAAGAATTGGGTTAAGAAAGTGCCACTACAAGGACTCTAAGCAGCACTAGTGCAAAGGGGGACATCTTGAGTAGGCCTATGGGCAATAAGGATGAGCACCCTGGCTAAGGGCCCAAAGTCATAATGTGGATCCTTCCAAATTCTTCCATAAATCAAGGAATCCTCCAACAAAGGACATGGAAATTGGAAGGAGAATATGCTCAATGAGTTATATGTGAAGGTAAAGAATGAATCCTATAAAGACTTTTGTAATTTCAAAGGTCCAAGTCAAGATGTTGCCCCTCAACCCCCATCTCACAATTGCTATAGTCCACCATCTAAAGATGAGGTGGAGGAGTAGCTTTTAAAAGGACATGTCATAATCAAGGAGGTATGTATTGATATGTTTACTTTTTCAATGTTCAATTATTTAGTAATCTTCATTCATTCTTATGTATAGGTGATTTCTAATTTGCAAGTGGGTCATTGCATGTTGCAACTATATATATAAGAGAACTACATCGCAGTGACTATACTGTATGAGGTTTTTTCTGTCATGTTCTACGACGGGTTGATGCATCCACACACTAAGCATGTGTGTATTACTACTGCCCTCTAACTAGATGCCCTCCTATGATTTCCTATAAAATTGGATGATATTCATACTATTGGGGATGCTGTTGGATAACATATAGCAATGTAATATAAGGTATGTATACGGTATAACAGCATTATGTTCAACGAAAACTTTAAAGTTTGAGATAAATTTTAAAATATTATTTTCATCTAATGTTAACTAGAAGAAGCACAAAGCACCATTAAGGGTGACTCCCTCCTTGGCAACAAATTCTAGCATACTAATTGACCCATCCTAGGTATTTATATATATTTTTATGATAAAACTGAATCTCTTTGACTCTTCTTATAAATATTCATAACTAATTTCTAGAAAATTGCATCCACAATGTAGGGACCAGGTGTAGGTTCCTACTAATACACCTCCATTCCTAAGAGGATTGTATAGACTAATCAATGAAGATAAGGAAATTAGCCTCCTAAGAATAGAGGCTAATGTGCTTTCCCACATTGTTATTGATGTTCTATTCGTGACAGAGGACCTCTTAGCCATATGTAATATGGCTCAACTAGAATACACCCACATCATAGTTTATATTGGGTATGTCATGTAACTACTCTATTAAGAATCATATTGACATTACTTATTAATAGGACATGATATGTATTTGACATTAAGTCTCTATAGGTCTTTGCATGATGAATTACAAAGATTAGAGGTCAAGAATCTTTACAGATTCCTTGACCCTGTTGTTGTCCTTGTGGATGGCCTTATGGATTTCTTAAATAGCAAGTAAGTTATTACATGTCCTGCTTAATTATGTCATTCCATATACATGAATATCTATAAAAGTTAAGTTTTATAAATTTAATTGATTGATTATGTATATAGGTCGCACTGGGTGCTGCTAGCATTGGATGTACATGGTGGGTATGCAATGTTTTTTTATTCTTATGGAGTGCACATTTGAGGCTTATTGATGGAAATCATCAATAAGTAAATGTGCATTTTATTTCATTCATTATAATAGTTAGATAATTGATAACTATCCTCTTTATTTGTAACTAATGCTTTTTACTTATATATGTAGAGTGCATGGTATAAATGGGCTGAGAAGGAAACTATTAACCGCCTAGCAAAACTAACTTGGAAAAAGGTTAAGGTAAGGTTTACTAGTTCTTTAGTATAATTTATAAGCTGAATTTATAATTACCCTTGATATTTGAACCTTTTTTGTTGATTTATTGTGTAGTGCCCTGGACAATAATCTGATTGCAAGTGTGGCTATTATGATCTCAGATATATGAGAACCCTCATTTGTGAAGGATTTATGATCTCCCAATTGAGAAAGGTAAGAAAATTTTATTGACTGATCATCATTCTCACAATTTTCTACATCTCTTAAATGACTCCAACAATGTCTTAACTAATTTAATATTTGTTGTCTTACAGGCTAATTTAGATGGCAAGAGTTACTCCTAATTAGATCTAGATGACATTAGAATGAAATGGACTAAATATATTTTGACTTATAATTTGTAGAACACAGATGTTATTGAACATAAACATTTTTATCATTGAAATAAAAAATAGAACTTCATTTATATGGATGTCATCCTTTTTTTTTATTCAAACCTATGTGTGGTTTCTTTATTTCAATGAGAAGTGTGTATGGAGAAGTTCAATGTGAATGTGGAAAGTGTTGAATGTATTTTATAGAATGATTGTAGCCTACAAAAATGAACTATTGAATGTATTTTGAACTACAAAAACAATGTACAAACAAAAACCAAAAAAGGAATACACAAATTGTATAGGAAGTACATACAATATGGGACATTTTTTAAAAAACCATCTTATAAAATTGTCAAAATAAAAGGCAATTTTTAAAAACCATCCTATATTACACAACTTTATAAAACAATTTTTGAAAACTGTCCTATAATGTCCAAAATTTATAAGATGGTTTTTGAAAAACCATCCTATATTATAAAGCTTTATAAGATGGTTTTTGAAAAATCATCTTGTAATATCAAGATTTATAAGATGGTTTTCAAAAATCCATCTTTATAAAATGGTTTTTGAAAAATTGTCCTATGTTACATAGCTTTATCATATGCTTTTTGAAAAATCATCCTCTATTAAATAGCCTTATAAGATGGTTTTTGAAAAAATGTCATATATTACATAGCTTACACAACTTTATAAGATGGTTTTTCAAAAAGTGTTCTATATTTCACATATTTATAAGATGATTGTCTTGTAAAATTTTTAATACAAGACGATTTATGAAGCATCTTATATTTGTTTTCATTTTGTAAGACTACCTGGTATAAGACAGTTCTTTAACCATCTTATATAGTGTTTTTAAGTATCTCACAAACCACTCTCTATAATAGTGGTGTTACTGCTTTGTTCCACCTGTTGCTATAACATGCTAGCTTTCAAATGCTATATATGATAGTGAGTTATAGGTTAAATCTAAGAAAGGAGAACTATAACCAAGTTTTTAACATTTCCTTCAAAGATTATCATTAGAAGAGGTAAGAAAGCAAGGCAAAATTAAGGTTTTTCAAAATTTGTTTTACTAACCCTGAACCCCAAACCCTGAACCTTGAATATATGTGTGCAGTAATAGCGCTCAAACTTCTCCCTTGCTTGCATTTATTTGGTGTTGATCAATGATTTAAAAAATTAATAATGCTCTCATCTCACCTAGGAATAAGTGAAATACATTTTTCATAAGGAGGATTTGAGTAGAGCAAGATATCTTCATCCCTATCTTTTTTTCTTACTCTCACTGGAGCAAAAAATAGAGGGTAAGAATTTTCTTATTTCATTTAGGTTTTCATTTATGTTTTAATGATATAAACCATTAGAAATGTTCTCCTAAGCCATAGGAAGAATTTCCTATTGGTTTACCAATTTCATTGAGTTTTGAATGAGATTTCTCTAACATAATAGTAATAGGTACTATTCTGAACTGTTATTGTTTGTGATGAATAAGTCATATTATCTATCAAATATCTCCATTTTGGTTGGTTTTCTTCATGATTCAATCATAAAAATAAATTCCTTCACATCCTATTAGGTAAGGTAAGATAGTTTAGATAAAATTTTGATTTTTAAGTCAAGAAGTTCATGGCTGAAATGATCAACTTCATTATACACTCATTTTTGTACACAATAACAGGGAGTGAGTGATGAATTAATCATCTTCTTCATCAACTATCTTCATATCTATAGGTTTTATCCACAATCTAGCCATACAAGTGGATTCTTTAACATTTAATTATTCTAGATATGAAATTTTAAAGAAAAATCCATCTCTAAGGTGGTGAAATCATTGGCCAAAGTACCCTTGTTCATCATGGTCATCGAGTGTATGCAGAAAAATTCTTGCAACCCTTGATTGCTAGTGACACTCAATCACTGGAATGCATGTTTACCCCCAACTTATTTCTTGTCATGTCTTAGCTAGTCATATCTTGTTTTGAAAGAAATTAAGTAAGTAATATTTTGGAATGTGAATCTTTAGCAAATAACCAAGGGTTTACTTTGTAAATTCAAAGTTTTGTTTTTGGAAGAAATGTAGGCATAAGTTTTGTACATTCTAGAATTATAGTTGCACTAACTGTAGGCGCAAGTTTTTCATTCATTTCTGTAATAACCCCAATTTTTGTAATTGATTGAGAAAATCAATAAAGTTTGAGTGTCAGATATTTTGGGCTGAAATATTAGGGTTATTTAGAATATACTTTTTATAAAGGTATAATCAAATAATGAGACATGTAAAATTGAGATTAAACTTAGCAAACCTTTTAAAATGACTATAAGCACTACAAATTCTGAATTTGGATGAAAAATCCTTAAGTTTCTTCATTTCTTGGACAAAAGGGTAAAATAGTAATTTTACCCAAAAATCAAAATCTCCCAAAAATCAAAATATGAGACATCAAAATTTAGAATGTACTGAGAAATATGAATCCAACGCCACTAAGTACACTCAAATCTGAGATCATGGGAATAAAACCCAAAATTTTACCGTGTGGGGTCTACATGGGGCCCACAAGGGACCCAAAAACGAATCTTATGAGCAGCCCACGTGAAGTCATGGGTCAATAGACACCAGTTGGTCTTGGGGAAGAAAAATGGAGCATGGGAGACTTTCATGCCATTTAATAATAAAAATTTAAATATTATAATTATAAAAAAATGACCAAAATGCCTATAAATACAACCCCAAAAATCCTCCAAAAATTCTCATGAAATCCCCACGAAATTTTCTTCATCTCCTTGAAAAATTAGACCTAGATCCCTCCCCAAAAACCCAAAATTTCCAAGAGATATCTCTCTTTTCAATTTCTTTTTTCTTTTTAGATTGGAACAAGAGACCTAAAATCAATTAGGCACTCTGTTCCAGAACTAATTTCATTAATTCACCATCCAAAACTTCCCACCATATCTATTCTACAAAACCCCCAAAGCAATTTCAAGATCCAACGGTTCAAACAATGGAAATTTGCAAGAAAGGTGGATCTTAGGCCATATCTTCATCAATAAGCTATTCTTTTTAAATTGGACATATAACCAAGGTTTTTTCTCCAATCAGGTAGGTGGGAATACTTTATATAGATTTTTAATACTGGTTTATGTAATTTTTAGTTTACTGTAATTTATTTTGATGATAAAAAAGGTAAAAATAAAGTAATAATAGAACCCTTAATTCAGGATCATAGAGTGCTCAGATGAAAATTCTAACTACACCAATAGATCTAGAAGGGTCCAAAACCCCTAGGTAGAATTTTCACAATGATCTAAGAAGGTTTGGTCCCTCAGTTGAGAAGGGATTGATTGGATGGTCCAAATGGACTGTCTGATCTCCTGATCAGACGGACGACGTCCTGCGTGCGTCCATGGACGCCCCGTTCGAGTACTTCCACATTTCATCGCAGTGGATGCGCCCGATGAACCGACTCATTCCGCCCTACTAGTCTGGGCCGTCCGTTCCTTGGGCCCAGATCAAATCCAGCCCCTATGAAGGACTGTGAACTTCCAGATCACATTCTAGAGTCATCTGACCTCCAAATTGAGATCGGAAAGAAGCTATGGAAAGCTTGAAACCTCTATTTTTTTATTAAATGATAAAATGTACATAATATTTAGTAAAACTTTCTATATTAAAGAATTTTTTTTCCAATTACCTAGATCTTCAAGATCTGAGTTGATCAGATATTGAAAATATGTTTTACTAATGATATACAATTGAAATAAAGTGAGATCTATGGTTTATTTGGACATATATGAGATATATTAAGGGATCTACCCATTATGGTAGAAAAACCCTAAAAATACAAAGGGACCCACTTGATCAATGAGATCAAGTGTGATCAGATCTTTGGATGGATAAAATGAATGTTGATATAATGAAATCCAAGAAATCATGGATGGATTATGACAAAAATGGATCAATATGATCTTTGGACCTTAATAAAATAAATCCCCTAAATATAACTAATACCTTTAATCAAAGGAAAAGATCTAAGATCAAATGGTTGGATCATAAGTAAAGGTTTCTAAAAATGTTGATGTAATTAGTTTCATTTTATATAATAGCATTTTAAATATGATTATGTTATAAAGCATGCTAGTATAACATTTAGACTTTAGCATGATATGTGATTTCATTGTTATCATAAGGTGCTAGATTTAATTATCTTAGGGGCACTTTAGTATGATTTCATACCATTCTAGACCATGCTAGAATTTCATATAAGTTTATACTATAGTAGGAGATTATACCTTAAGTCCATGTTAGTTTAAATTGAGTTATTAAGGTATATTAGTTGGAAATCATGTTAGAGTAATTTTAAGTACCTTGTCTCATTATCATTAAGTGTTAAATTATGTAGTTTTATGCTTTGAATTTATAATTCATTTATGGTTAAATGTTATTAGTAGATCTACTTGTTATGAGATAAAGAGCATAAAACATCAAAAATGTATTCTAATGAGAAAGTAGAGTTTCATGACACAAATAAGAATGGAGTACTTTGGACTTAATTAGTAAGGGCTATAGTTAGTAGGACAATATAAGGATTATCAAATCCTTGGCCCAAACTAGGAGAAGAATAATAAACCCCATGAATGACATTATAAATATTCATGAACTTAATTAAAATCCATTAGAAAGAGTATTTAGGGTAAACATGCTTATAGGATCCTTATGAAAGGTTGAGCTATGGTCATTCTAGTGAATGATGAATATAGTGGTTAAGAGGGTTATCTAATAGAGCCTCGCTCTTCCCCTACCTTCTGTTGACGTTTGTGAGGTCTAAAGGCCTCCTTACATGACGATTGAAGTAACCACTTTGTGTTCACCCATTCAGCTAGTAAGCCTTAGCCAATTGGAAATAAGAGGAGCAGTCTAGATTTAGGCTTGAATAAGTTACCTTCAACCAGCACATTAACTGGTTGAATAATAATAATAAGAGCATAAAAGGTTAGTAAATTACCTAACCTTAATAAAAACAGTAAGTAAGATAAGGATGATCAAACAAGATCCATTAGATCTTGGATGATCATGAACAATATGAATAAGAATACTATATTGTACTTATTATGCATGTTTATTAGTATGCTTGTTATAGTTCATTAGATTAGACAATCCAAACCCTTGATCAAAGATGATTCAAGGAAGAAAACCAAGATCATCCTCCATAGGGATTATCCAATAACTGAACTTAGATCAAAGAAGAACTAGATGATAGAAGATCTAGGACCTTGATCTTTATCAACATGTGTAGATTGTCAATCAATGGATCTACGAAAGATCAAGATCAAGGAGATGGACATACAAAGACTTAGAGATAGAAAAATACTTAGATATGAATGATCTAAAGATCATTCTAAACATCAGATCTAGTGATCAATAGGATGATTCATAATTTATATATTGACAATACATATGGATGTACAGATCATAGACATCAGTCAAGATCATGAAAGATTTGGGGAAAAGAGATCACTCTTTAAAGGTAGGAGGATTTGATGAATGCATTTACATGAGATATACATGATTTTATGTTGACAAGAGTAATGTTAATACTTGTATTAAATCTCTTGAAAACCTTATGATCTAACCAAACACATATAAGATGGTTAAGGACTAAGCTATAAGTGAATAGGGAACTAGAAAATATTTCAGCCCTAAGTAAACAGACATATGGTCTAATATATATGAAATCTATTTTACATACAAGCTTGGAGGCTTGTGAGTTTGTTTTAATAGGCATAAGCTTAGGGGAATGCTATTGCTAGAGGAGTTATGAGGGTTTGGCCACCCGCTCCTTGAAATTTGATGATGTGATGATACCTTGCCCTAAGAGAGGCTAAAAGTCGGATGGTGGCAATTATAGGAAGGCCACCACTGTGAAAGTCTTGCCCCCACCATACGGGCAGTGACATAATATTTTCCACCATGGTATTAGTGGTGAACAGGGCAGTTACCCGAGTGCACTAGTACGGATCAGACTGCAGCATAGCAACCTTTCTGATTATTTTGCACTATGATGCATATGAGAATAGGCATAGTGAAATGCCTTATGTTGTAGCATAATGAAATGCTAAGTAATTGTATATTACCAATATTTCTCAAGAAGGGAAATTCCCAGTATAAGATTAGCTGAAATACTAAATTCTAAAAATGAAGAGAATTGATCAACTCAATTAGGAATGATATTTGACTATTTTCACAAATTTAACTGGTTTAGCCATGAAGGGTATGTATATAGATATACATAACTTACAAAGTAAAGAGTATATTTAAGGATAATGAGATTATGAAGTATTGGAATTACCTTGTCAATTATTATGCTTCTTGAATCCCCTACCAAGTATTGCTTGCTGAGATATTGTAAATGTTGCAATATCTCAGATATAGGGAAGGAGCGTTAGGAGCTGAAGACGATAGAAGACTTGAAGAGAATAATCTTCAAGATATACCCTTGAAGACATGTATTTTTATTTGTTGAGAGTTTTATTGTATGGTGAGCTTGAGTTTTTGATTATGTAATTTGGACAAGTACTGTAATACATTTGGCTGTACTATGAACCACTGGATGGATCCTGGAGTTTAATAAAAGTATATTCCTTCAATGGAATTTTATTTTGTACACAAATTGTACTTATATTATGTATGAAGTGGTGACTTGGGTTTGCAAAACAAGTTCTAAAGAAAAGAATTTCCGCTGCTTTGTTTTGCAAAAAAATTTTACACTCTTAAGGGCCCTGCCTTTCAAACTACATTACAAAATGTGTTACAAAAACTCGGGTCATCACAATTTCTTACTAGATTTGGGTGAAATATGAAATGGAGGCCTTGGATATATTTTAAACATTATTCAAGGAAAATTGAAGAATCTTCTCAGAAATTAGATATAATTAATGTTGTTTATTTCTTTTATCATTATCATTCTTTCCTTGTAATTTTTCTCTTTCTCAATTTGTAAAAACTCTAAAATTTAGGTTATTTTTCATGATTTTAAATTATAATTATAATGTGGATAAGGAATTTGAACTAAGTTCCATGGAAATGAAGTTCAAGAAAATGACCTCTCAATGGGCTCAAAATTGGGACTAGGGATTATCAAATTTGGAATGCACGCATCGATATAATTTGAACGACACTAATTTTGCACAAAATAAAGATCTGGGTGGAAAAATCCAAAAGTTTTACTAATTTAGAGGGGGTTAAAATTTGATATTGACACCTCCAAAGGATTGACACAAACGATGTGATAGCTGAGCCATGCGTCGCTTGCCCCTCCCCCATCCTGTGCAGCTAAAACGAGAAAGAAAGAGAGGGTTACCAAAAAACCCAGCCAC
Organism: Warburgia ugandensis; assembly: GCA_035236585.1. Taxonomy (NCBI): domain Eukaryota; kingdom Viridiplantae; phylum Streptophyta; class Magnoliopsida; order Canellales; family Canellaceae; genus Warburgia; species Warburgia ugandensis. Next base: position 53,530,912 of record CP141130.1, read on the forward strand.
CCAAAAACCCTTCTCTCCCTCTTCAATCTCTGGTTTACCCTCCCCGGACCTCTTGCTTTTTGTCACATGTAGCCTAATCCCTAGGTAGAATTTGTCTCCCAATGATGAGAAGAACCCTATACGGGGTTTCCTCTAGCAACTCCCCTTACTAGTTTCCCTTTTTACGGCATTAACGGAAACCTAGATCGGGTTTCCTCCTCTAGCCACGCATGGAGTTTCCCCCACCTCCTCTTTCTCCCCCTCTGGATCAAGGTTAGATTTAGGGTGGCTGGCCACGCATTCAGAAAACCACCCCTCCTAATCTCTCTCTATCAGCTTTAGGCGAGTGATAGTTTGATATCCATCGGCCGGCCGCCACCCTCTTCGCCTAGACCCTTCTCCTTCAGCAATGAATCTAGCTGGATCTGTGGGTCTGTGAAGAGGGTCATGCAAACCCCTTCACTAGGTTCCCCTCTCTTTGACATATAAAAAAAAAAAACCAGATCGAGTTTTACTTAAGTGGCCACTAGCAGCCACCGTCGTTGCCTCTCCCCCCTATTTTGTCGATCATCAGCATGGCCATGCCATTAGGTAGCTGATGTACCAGGATCCCCATTGTTACCCCTGCCTCCATTGATTCTGGTGAGTTAAAGTTGAGTTGACTTGTTGAGTCAACTCACCCTGACTCATTTGGAAGGGACTGAGTTGACCCATTTGACCTTACTACACCCTTGAACTTCAAGGATTGATTCTAGACAATTCAGGAGGAATCTCAAACGTCTAAGAGTACCCTCACAATCCTCATGATGTGGGGAAAATAACTCATCTTCCCATTTCTTGATCACGGAAGATCTAACCATCAATTTGACCAAACCCTTGATGGGACTTCAGATCCCAGATTTGAGATGATTTAACACTATTTTTCGATCCAAATACTACATGGTGATCCTCATGAAGTACAGATTAAGATCCACACAAGGTATTTTGGATTTGAAACATCTACGGAGATGATTTAGCCTATCCTGATCAACACCTGAGATCAACTAAAGATCCAGGTATGAAATTGGACTAAGTTTAATAATCTGACCGTTTATAATTATTAATTGGATTAATTTACTAGAATTACTAAATTGATATTTGATCTGAGGTGAGTAGGTGCAGATCTTTTATGAGATCAGCATGGATGTTTGTTGATTGGGCATAGATGAAGCAATCGGTTGGTGATCCTACCAAGTAGACAACTGAATATGATTCAAATTGACTTTTCCAAGGTAAGATTACTGTCTTAATCATTTGATGGGCTGCATGGGAAGGACCCAGGGTTTGGTATGATTTACTCTATTGATACGCAACATGATATTGGCACTCTTTGCAAGGTGTTTATTGCATGTTTTATTTCTTGTAATCACCTACATAAGCATAGCTTGCTAAGGCATTGCTTTGTTTGCAATTCCTTAGATACAGAGAGTTGCTATAGGTTGATGCACTGATAGAGCAAACAAAAGTGATGGGAGTTTTCAGTGGAGTGTTGAGGATGCTTCAGAGATGACAAGGTTTCTTTAAGACATCACTTTCAGTTTTGTTTATGGACTTTACTTTACTATAAATTGTAATGTGACCTGGATGTAAGAATATGAATTCATGTTGGATGTGATGGCTGTATGGAGGGACCTTGAGTATTTTGTTATGACTTGATTTTCTTATCCATTGTTGGAACATACATTTTTTTGAAAATAGTATTTGATTGTATGGATGGGTGTGACTCCTAGAATTTTGAAATACATGTTTTTATTGGAGCTTTGTTTTTGGTAACTTTAAAAATTAAAGTTTTTAAAACAGGGATCCTATTGTTTTTATAAATTGTTATGTTATTGTTGCATAAAACCCAGGGCATCACAGTTTGGTATCAGAGACTAGTCTACTCCATCACAACCATTCCAACAGATTCAAAGGTCACATACAATCCATGAAGTGAGGTGATTTCCGAAATATGAGTTATAGAGATAACTCATTTAAAGGATGTTGATGATTGTAAAATAGATAATGCTATGAAGGTTGGCAGAGTTCTTAGAGTAATTGAGACTTTAACTCCATGTATGAACACAAGGATGTATACTTTTATGGGAAGTGCATGATTCTTTGAATCATGAATCAAAATAAAGATTGTATATTTACTTCTCTTGGTGAGAACCTTATTATATGATAGAAGATGTATTTATATGAATTGCCTTTAGAGTTCAAGTTCTAACCTAAACGGTGTGAGTAAATTTTTAGAAAAGCCTAACAATTATTGTAATAACTATAGCATGATAAGAAAATGATAAAGGAATAAAAATGATTACAATTATTGAGAACTCGACAAAGTTGACAGGAGTATTGTATAATTTAAAATTGAAGTGGATTTATTTGACAAGTGAACCCTAAATGGTGTAAATTATTGAGAAATTGATGAAGTAAGATCCTAGTATTTCTATATGTGAAATATCTGATTATGAGCCAAAAACTGGTGAGGTTAGTGTATACAGAGATTTTGATAGCTAGTCATCACTAAAAAGTAAATACTTATGAATCATTCTGAGAATTTCAATCATGATTGGAGACACATAGCACTTGCAGGATATGACCACCACCTTACAATAATAGTTAGTATTAATGATGTGAATCAAGTAGGGAGAGATACTTATTGAAGTAGGATGGAGAATGGATATTTCTATGAGAATAATGTGAGATAAAAGCTAATGAGTTCTTGCGCTTATAGAAAATTTTGATATCAATCATTTTTTTACTTTATGTATTCTCACCTTGATAAATATGCTTGTATATGTGGCAGTCTCAGAGTTGGATGTTACAATGCTAATGATGAGTGAGAGGATAAATATTGAGCTAATTTTACATGATATGACCAATCAAGATACCATCCTTAGGATGGATTTTATTTATTGGGGGATAGTTGAATTGTTGTGAGGAAGAGATCACTTTTAGTGTACTTGGATAATCGCAAACCTTATTTTTGTGCAAGAAGAGCAAAAATGAGGCTTGTGTTAATTTTGTCTCGGAGGCAGTGTAGTGCTTTCCTGAGAAGCCATGTCCTCCTTGTGAGTGTGACAGTGGATGACAGAGTGCAGCCATAGATTGAGCACACATGTGGTGTGCGAGAATTCATAATTTTTCTTGATGAGGTTTTAGTATTTTTCACCATGGAAGATGGATTTTCTACTGTTTTGGTATCAAATTGTGTCATTTTCTAAGGTGCCATGTAAGATGGCCCCAGCTGAACTAGAAGGGTTCAAACTACAGTAGTTATTTGATGAGGGTTTATCAGACCTGGTGGGTTTTCATTGGGTGCAATAAACCTCTTTGCGAGGAGAGAGATAGATCCTTATTGCTATGCATAGATTAATGATTGTTTGATAGTACCATAGTGGAGAATTGATTTTCTCTAGCTTGTATTGATGATCTATATGATCAACTTTAGATGGTGCATGGTGTGGTGGATATGGATTTGAGGTCTGGATATTACCAATTAAGGATTGTGACTAAGATGTCTTTAAGACAATTTTTAGAACTTGTTACAATCATTACAAGTTTTGGGTGATATTAATTGATGAAATTAGTACACTAATAGTATATATAGATATGATGGGCCGAATTTCTGAAAGTTACTGGGATGAGTCATGATTATGTGGTGGATGATGTTTTTGTGTATTCCATGACTTGGAGGAGCACAAGAAATCCTTGTGCATTATTCTAAGTATCTAAAGGACTCATCTTTTGTTGTAAATATATGTGAGTATGAATTATGGTCAAAGAAGATGAATTTTCTTGATTGCAATATCTCTATTGATAAAGATTGTTTATTGGGACCCTAATGAACTGGGATTAGCCCAAATTGATGACTAAGGTTGATGGTCTCTGTAGTCTGATAGATTGTTATTGCTGGATCATTAAGTTCTCCAGGATAATGGTAACATGGATATTGGTTATATTATGTATATGAGTCTAATTTCTCGTGAAGGTGAGAAGGGTGACAACAAAGTGTGTTTGAATGAAAGCATTTTTCTTATGTATAATCTGGTTTTGGATTATGGCTTATACCTATGAGTAGTTGATGAGACCAGGTATGAGAGGCACTGACAAGCTTCTAAGTGCAAGCTTCTAGGTGGCAGGCTTCTAGTTACTCATAGTATGATCATGCTATGGACTTGGTATTGGTTGGCATATGAGTGCCTATTATCGAGCTAGCATGCTCTGATTCTAATTGGCATGTGATTGCCTTCTATTGAGCTGCATGCTCTGATTTTGATTAGCATGTGATTGCTTGTTATTCGGCTGGCATGCTCTGATTATGATTGGCATGTGATTGCTTATTATTGAGTTGGTATGCTCTGATTCTGATTACCATGTGATTTCTTATTAATGAGCTATTATGCTCTGATCTTGTTTAGGTATGGATTGTCTGTTGATGAGCAAATATGCTTCGATATTAATTGGCATGTATTGCATGTTTAGGAGTTAATATAATATGTGTAAGTGATATACATTGCCTAATGATGAGGTACTATGCAAAGAAATAGACTTGATGTAGAATTGCATTGATATGACCTAAATGCTCTAATTGTAGTTATGGTGATCTATTTATACTAGCTCTTAGATGAGAGTGTGATTTATGCTAATTGCATTATGTAGGATTATGACATGTTCTAACCATAATATGAATTATTTGATCTAGAATGGATTGATCATACATGGGATTATACATATATGAGTTACTATTTGAGGGGATGATACAGTATGAAATTGCTATTGGCAATTGAGTATGGAAATTTTAGGTATGATCTGTAGATCTTGTGATATGGTGATGTTTTAAAAGTGTTTAAGAATAAGATGAAAAGAATTTTAGGGACAAAATTTTAAAATTTAGGTCATTTTTCATGATTTTAAATTATAATTTTAATGGGGACAAGGAATTTGAACTAAATTCCATAGAAATGAAGTTCAAGAAAATGTCCTCTCAATGGGCTTGAAATTGGGACTTAGGATTATCAAATTTGGAATGTACTCATCGATACGATTTGAACGACACTAATTTTGTGCAAAACAGAGGTCAGGGTGGAAAAACTCAAAAGTTTTACTAAATTAGAGGGAGTCAAAATTTGATATTGACACTGCCAGTGGATTGACACACGCGACATGATAGCTGATACACATGTCACATACCCCTCCCCCATGGCGTGCAACTAAAATGGGAAAGAAAGAGGAGGGTCGCCGAAAAACTCGGTGACCCTAAAACCCTCCTCTCCCTCTCCAATCTCTCATATACCCTCCCAAGACCTCCCACTTATCGGTGTGTGCAGCCTACTCCCCAGGTAGAATTCATTTACCGGCAAAGAGAAGAAGCCTGGACGGGGTTTCCTTCTGCAACTCCCCCTACTAGTTTCCCACTTTTCGGAATTAACGAAAACCCAGATCGGGTTTCCTCCTTTGGCCACATGTGGAGCTTCCCCCACTTTCTCTTTCTCCTCCTTTGGATCGTGATTCGATTTAGGGTGGCCGACTAGTATGCCTGTGCACATTGGTCGCCCAAGTGTTTGGAAACCCCACCCTCCCCATCTTTATCTCTATCGGCTTCAGGCAGGTGAGTTGACTCGCCGAGTTAACTCACCCCAACTCCTTTGGAAGGGACTGAGTTGACCCATTTGACCCTATTACACCCTTGAACTTCAAGGATTGATTGTGGACAATCTAAGAGCAACCTCGAACATCCAAGAGTACCCTGGCAATCCTCATGATGGGGGGAACAAAACCCATCTTCCCATTTCTTGATCAGGGAATATCTAACCATTGATTTGACCAGAACCTTAATTGGACTTCAGATCCTAGATATGAGATGATCTGACTCTATTTTCTAATCCAAATAGTACATGGTGATCCTCATGAAGTATAGATTAACATCCATGTAAGGTATTTTGGATCTGAAACATCTATGGAGATGATTTAGGCTATCTTAATCAACGGCTAAAACCAATTGAAGATCCAAGTATGAAATTGGACTAAATTTGATAATCCAAACTATTTAGAATTATTAATTGCATTAATTGAATAGAATTACTAAATTGATATTTGATTTAGGGTGATCAGGTGAGAATTTTTTATCATATCAGCGTGGATGTTTGCTGATTGGGCATAGTTTAAGTGATCGGTTGGCGATCCAACCAAGCAGATAGGTGAATATGATTCAGATTGACTTTTTCAAGGTAAGATTACAATCTTAATCATTTGATGGAGTAATTTGATTTCAATTAGATATGATTGAGCATGATATTTATATAACAATGCCCAATGAGTAGATTAAATGGTAAATTAACCTAGATGTATATTGATCGAAGCTTAATAGCTTGAAACATGCATGGATGTAATTAAGAAAAGGACCAAATGATTATGAGTGGGCTTGATTAAGTATGATTTGAATTAGTAGCTAGTACAGGCCCTGCCTTGAGATTCCAAGTCTGGTAATCATTGGAATGTCTTATACGTGATGTATTGAAAGATAAAAATATAATGTGGTATAATCAAGAATCTAAGTTAGATAAATTGGATTCTGAGTGTAACCTGGATGTGTTGTTTATCCAGGCACAGGTATTGAGGTGATTGAGCTAGACTAGAATCTTTTCGAGATTTAAGAGGTACACACAAGTGATTCTTCGTCTGAGATAGGTGATTACATTTGGGATTTTTCCTTGATTTCATGATCATGACTTCTCACTTGAAATTCTTGAGGCATGTGTTTTACACCCCATCATGTTTCTTAAAACGTGCTTATTACTTCACTTTTGATAGCATGACAATTGATTGTACGATTATCCATGTGTTCGAATGTGATGGTTTATACTCTATCATATATTTTGATTTCAGTCTATTGAGGTTTATTTCACTTCAGAGTTTTCCATGATTTATAGCATAATTTGCTGCTTTATGACAAGTGTTTCTACCTGATGGGTACTATGCTAGGAGGGTGGTAGGGTTGGCCACCCGCCCTTTGACTTTGTGATGATGATGATTAAACACAGCCCTTGAGTGGCATAGGGCCAAGTACGTAGGTGGTGGTATCATGGGTAGTACCCCATATGGGTTCGTTCCCCCCTTGGGGATGGAGAAAGTCTCCCATTTAGGTGTCAACGAGGAGTAACAGTGGTTTAGATCCTGGTGTGGTTGCCACTGCAGCATAGTAACCCATATTGTTATTATGTATGCTCATGTAGTATTTATATGTGGGGTGAATAAGGGTAAGCAAGGCTTAGTCCATGAGTGACTCCTGGGGCTAATGTAGACTGCACGGGATGGACCTAGGGTTTGGTATGAGTACTCATTACCGGTGTTTGAGTGTCGTGGAACACTCTTAGGGCTTATTGTATGCAGTGCCCTATTATCATGACATGCTTCATATTATTTTGTGGACACAGATTTTTATCTGTTTTGACAAATGTTGATTTATGTGTTGATTATGCTTCGCACACCATGATGTTTTACTTTAATATTTCATTGCCTTAGATGGAAAGCATGTTTTGATCCCGATTGTTTCATTCAAATTTATGAGATTCATGAGCTTTGCATTTTGTATGCCTAATGATTTCATTTGCCTTATAAATGATTTACTCTATTGATACTCAACATGATATTGGTACTCTTTGCAAAGTGTTTATTGCATGTTTTATTTCTTGTAATCACCTACACAAGCATAGCTTGCTAAGGCATTGCTTTGTTTACAATGCCCCAGATACAAAGAGTTGCTATAGGTTGATGCACTGATAGAGTAGACAAAAGTGATGCGAGTTTTCAGTGGAGTGTTGAGGATGCTTCAGAGATGACAAGGTTTCTTTAAGACATCACTTTCAGTTTTGTTTATGGACTTTGCTTTACTATAAATTGCAATGTGACCTGGATTTAAGAATATGAATTCATGTTGGATGTGATGGCTCTATGGAGGAACCCTGAGTATTTTGTTATGACTTGATTTTCTTATCCATTGTTGGAACATATATTTTATTAAAAATAGTATTTGATTGTGTGGATGTGTGTGGAGACTAAGTCTCCTATATGCCTTGTCTTATATTATGTTTATCAGGTTATTTTGTATTGCACTTGTCATGTGCAATGGTCCAAGATCCAAAGGAGACTCTGCCACATTTTTTATAGAAATGTTATTTCATTTCACTGTTGAGTCTGTGGTTATGTGGTTGTATGATTCCTGGGATTCTGAAATACATGTTTTTATTTGAGCTTTGTTTTTGGTAACTTTAAAAATTAAAGTTTTTAAAATAGGGATCCCTATTGTTTTTATAAATTGTTATGTTATTGTTGCGTAAAACCTAGGGCACCACAGTTTGGTATTAGAGCCTAGGTCTACTCCATCATAGCCATTCTAATAGATTTAAAGATCACATACAGTTTATGAAGTGAGGTGAATATGAGTTATAGAGATAACTCATTGGTATCAGAGCCTAGGTCTACTCCATCACAGCCATTCTAATAGATTCAATGGTCACATACAGTCCATGAAGTGAGGTGAATATGAGTTACAGAGATAACTCATTTGAAGGATGTTGATGATTGTAAAATAGATAATGCCATAAAGGTTGGCAGTGTTTCTTAGAGAAATTGAGACTTTAAGTACTTATATGAGCACAAGGATGTACACTTTTGTGGAAAGTACATGATTCTTAAAATCATGAATTAGGATAAAGATTGTAAATTAGTTTCTCTTACTGAGAACCTTATTATATGATAGAAGATGTATTTATATGAATTGCTTTTGAGAGTTCCAGTTCTAACCTAAACGGTGTACGTAAATTTTTAGAAAAGCCTAACAATTATTGTAATAACAGTAGCATGATAAGAAAATGATTAAGCAATAAAAATGATTACAATTATTGAGAACTTGACAAAGTTTATAGGAGTATTGTATAATTTAAACTTGAAATGGATTTATTTGACAAGTGAACCCTAATATGGAGAAAATTATTGAGAAATTGATGAAGTAAGATCCTAGTATTTCTATGTAAAATATCTGATTATGAATCAAAAACTGGTGAGTTTAGTGTATACAGAGATTTTCATAGCTTATCATCACTAAAAAGTAAACACTTATGAATCATTCTGAGGATTTCAATCATGATTGAAGACAAATGGCACTCAAAGGATATGACCACCACCTTACGATAATAGTTAATAGTAAAGATGTGAATCAAGTAGGGAGAGAGAATAATGTGAGATAAAAGCTAATGAGTTCTTGTGCTTACAGAAATTTTTGATATCAAACATCAGTGGATTATGAATACTTACATATTGTCTTGGGGTTTTAATTTTGAACTAAAGTGCATATTAGCCAGAGGGCATAATAACTAATTTATAGAAATAATTCTTGAATAGAAATGAGTTTGTAATGAATCAACTAGGAAGAAAAACATATGAAGTGAATGAGGTAAGATGAAATTAATTATGCTTGATTTACATCCAATACTGATAGAGATGATAGTGTGGTTTCTGATGACTAAGGAAATATTATAAGGGATAAATTTCATTGGGTGTGAAATAAATCAAGTTGTAAATGATTTTGATTGATATGACCATGAAATAATTCATTAAATCAAGAAAGTGAAATAATGGAATTGAGGACACTGAAAATATAATTATGATGATTCTAAGGATGGTTATTTGAGAAGATGTGTTCCTCTATCGCCGAGACTTTTATCTAGAAGGCCCTTGGAAGGCCTATGATAATTAGTATTTTTGGAAACTAAGAGAGTTTGTCACTTAAGCAAAGAATTGGAGGGTTTAATAGTATTGAACTAGTATTGAATCGGTGTACACAGTTGAAGAGACTTACCCTAACTCCTCCCCCATGAAGGAGGAGATCGTGGATAGATTGTGATATGTTGACACCTGTATTGAGGGATTAGGTGATTGTACCCTGTTCTACAATGGTAGCGAGGTTGCAAACATAACCTCCATGTAAAGAGGGATCCTCTTAGGACCAAGGCTGACCATAAAAACTCGGACATGGGTAGTTCGAGTCAGCCTACTAAAGGCAAGAGACCTTTCATTGACACAACTACGGAGGCCATTCAACCAACAACATTGATCAAGTGGTGTTGGGATATGGATGAAGGAAGGTGTACTAGTTGTAAGGACAAACACCTAGACAATTATGTCCTAGAATTAGTTGATTGACGCAGCAGTGGTAATAGCATTAGTAGCTACTATCACAGTGGTAATACTTTAGATGTTTTGACTATGGAGAGTCAGGACATTCCTTTAAAGACCATCCCAATGGACAATGAGTCAAATAGACTGACATTGGAGACAGGGCAGAGATGGCCCCACATTGGTAATGATGGATTTCTACCATTACTTGGAGGCAAGTACAGGCCTTGAACGAAATAATGGAAAATATGTTCTAATTGGTGGTAACTATGTTAGAATCTTCGTTGATCTAAGATTTAATCATTTTTGTACTTTATGTATTATCACCTTGATGAATATGCTTGTATATGTGGTAGCCTTGGAGTTGGATGTTATGATGCTAATGATGAGTGAGAGGATGGATATTGAGCTAATCTTACTTGATATGACTGATATGATACCATCCTCGGGATGGATTTTATTTATCAGGGGATAGTTGAATTGCTATGAAGAAGAGATCACTTTTAATGAACTTGGATAATCGCAAACCTCCTTTTTGTGCAGGAAGAGCATCACTGAGGCTTGTGTTAATTTTGTCTCAAAGGCAATGCGGTGCTTTCCTGAGATGCCAAGTCCGTCCTTATGAGTGTGACAATGGATGAAAGAGAGCGGCCATAGATTGAGCACACATGTGATGTACGAGAATTCATAATCTTTCCTGATGAGGTTTCAATATTTTTTGCTGCAGAAGATGGATTTTATACTATTTTGGCATCAGACAGTGTCATTTTCTAAGGTGCCATGCAGGATGGCCCCAGTTGAGCTAGAAGGGTTCAAACTACAGTAGTTATTTAAGGAGGGTTTATCAAACTTGGTAGGCCTTCGTTGGGTGCAATAAACCTCTTTGTGAGGAGAGAGACAGATCCTTATTGCAATGTACAGATTAATGATTGTTTGATAGTCCATAGTGGAGAATTGATTTTCTGTAGCATGTATTGATGATCTATATGATCAACTTTAGATGGTACATGGTGTGGTGGATATGGATTTGAGGTCTGGATATTACTAATTGAGGATTGTGACTAAGATGTCTTTAAGACAATTTTTAGAACTTGTTATGATTATTACAAGTTCTGGGTGATACTAATTAATGAAATTAGTACATTGATAGTATATATGGATATGATGGGCTGAATTTCTGAAAGTTATTGGGATGAGTCATGATTATGTGGTGGATGATGTTTTGTGTATTCCATGACTTGGAGGACCACAAGAAATCCTTATGTATTATTCTATGTATCTAAAGGACTCATCTTTTGTTGTAAATATATGTGAGTATGAATTATGGTCAAACAAGATGAATTTTCTTGACTGTGATGTCTTTATTGACAGAGACTGTTTATCGAGACCGTGATGAACTGGGATTAGCCCAAATTGATGACTAAAGTTGATGGTCTCCTTAGTTTGATGGATTGTTATTGTTGGATTGTTGAGTTCTCTAGGATAACGGTAACATGGATATTAGTTATATTACGTATACGAGTCTGATTTCTCTTGAAGGTGGGAAGTGTGACAGTAAAGTGTGTTTGAATGAAAGTATTTTTCTTATGTGTAATCTCGTTTTAGATTTTGGCTTATACTTGTGAGCAGCTGATGAGGGTGGGTATGAGAGGCACTGGCAGGCTTCTAGGTGGTGAGCTTCTAGGTGGTAGGCTTCTAGGTACTCACAGTATGATCGTGCTGTAGATCTGGTATTGGTTAGTACATAAGTACTTGTTATTGAGTTGGTATGCTCTGATTTTGATTGGCATGTGATTGCCTGCTATTGAGCTACATGCTCTGATTCTGATTGGCATGTGACTGCCTATTCTTCAGCTAGCATGTTCTAATTCTGATTGGCATGTGATAGAAGTGGAAGAAGGATACTGGCTAGGTATGTGCGATAGCTTCAGTAGTAGCCTGCTCGAGTTGTTAGGTCGATAGTGCTGGTGGGCTGCTCTTGCTAATGATCGAGAGGAAAGGAACAGGGGAGAAGAGAGAGAGAGAGAGAGAGAGAGAGAGAGAGAGAGAGAGAGAGAGAGAGAGAGAGAGAGAGAGAGAGAGAGAGAGGACTCCAAAGTGGTGCACACGTGTTAGAGAAGAGTGAGAACGCAGAGGAGATCGGGCGTGTTGGGCTCCTAAAATTCGCTGGTGAAGCGAGGAAGAGAGAGGGGAGGAGTGCTAGTGGCTGCAACGGCACCAGTAAGGATCTTGGCCAATGCGTGTGGTCTGGTGCTCGGCGCAACTACTGGTTAAGCTGTCTAAGATAGAGGGAGAAAACCGAGGGGGCGGGGGGGAATTAGATGCCATTTAATCATTTATTATATTTAAATTTATAATCATCACCCATTATAAATGTGGATAATTATTGCACTTAATTTCATGTAAACTTGCTTTTGTAACTATCATTGCATGCCATGTCATGTGGGTCCCACTTGTAATCAATTTATCGCTTTAATTATTAATTAAATTAAATTAAATACTTAATTAAAATAATTATGAGGTTTTCATCCATGCTTTGATTTCTACATACTGAGTATCATTGTATTCATTTGCTTGAGTAGATTACTAACATTGATGTTCCAATGCTTAATTTTGCGTCTTTTATTAGTTATCCTTAAAGAATTAATATCTTCAAAATATAATTCCACATTTCTCCTTTTAATTTAATCTATTTACATAAAATGAATTAAAAATTAGGAGTGTTACGTCCTTCCCCTATTGAAATTTCATCATTGAAATTTTTCTCTACATACTTATATAATTATCTCAAGGCATGTCTTACACCTCTCATTTTCAAATATTTCCAAATGCATACTCATCTCATCATGAATTGAAGTTATCATAACTCTTTAACACTCATAACTCTCAATTGCAACTCCAAATACTCACAATATTTATCAATGTAGTTTTTATATCTTCTTCTAGCAATACAAATTTCTCCCAATGCGCACTCTGATAATCTATTTTTACTTGTTAATAAATTATCATTTAGTTTATACTAATATCCTTATGTGTGTGTATTAAACTTCATACCTCCAAATGATATTCTAACTTTTCTATTAGAATGTTCATAATATAATCTTACACTCTAGTTCATATTATCCAGGAACTTTTACTATTCTCATGGTAGCATCTTACTCAATCAAAGTCAAGTTTCTTGATTTTCTCTCTCTCTCTCTCTCTCTCTCTCTCTCTCTCTCTCTCTCTCTCTCTCTCTCATTATTGCATATCTCAAACCTCTTTATACTTCTTACCTAGATCACTAGCTCTCACTTGTTTAATCATATGACTACCTAAATAAATTTCATATCATTCTATATTTTATATCAATAACATCTCTAAACCTCTACAACAAATGCTCAATTATTGCAACATATACTTCCTCATCTCACTTGTACTATCTTGACACAACCATGTCAAGTATTTGCATCTTTTTATTTCAATTATATGAATCCACATAATGTGACTGATATGTCCATATTAGAAATTCTTGTTTCAATTTGGGATTTATTGCTACTACAAACTTTTCTGTATAGGAATACCACCTTTCATTTCTCAATTGATACTTGGATTCTATTCAAGGCTTGTTCATTATCATTGTCTTTACTTTTCCTAGCTTCACTATAATTGTTCATGCACCTTAGCAACTTGCTGTATTCAATAGATTCCTCAATTGTGTATACATCATCAACATAGAATTCTTAAGGTAAAACTAATTTTGACCATTATTTTCACTATGTATACTATACCTTCCAAATGATTCTAACGATCACTTGTAGTATTCTACTAATTCCAACATTGTAGATGTCAATCACTATCAATTTCAAAACTTATTCTATTTATCAATTAAATTTTCCTTGACTCAGATATAAGATCTCTAAAGTCAATCTCAAAATTTTCTTCATCTTATTTTCTAACTGTCATTCAAGACTTCATAATAACTTGTAATGCTTCCAACTCAAAATAGTGGTCTAATAAAGTAAATCAAATCTTCATTATTATCTCAGTACATCCCCATACTCATCGTTAAGTTTCACATATCTAATGGTTGGTTCTTGATCTCATTTGCCCAAAATTCATTATTTTGTTCATTTATGATTCCAGATCAACTCACTTGGTAAAATTTGACTTTACTCCTTCTAGTCATTAAATATCACATGTCTTATTTGCTATTCTATACTAAACATTTATAATGGCTCTCATTATACATCAATCCCATCAGATAATAGATCCTTTTAATCCATCTTCTTGTTCATTTTACATGATGTAATTGATTCCATACCATCTCTCATATACTAAGATCAATTATACATTATAAGTTATACACCTTCATACAACATAACATAAGAGCTTTATATACAATTTCTCACCAAGCCCTTTTTGCAAATATTTACTTAATATTATGTATGTATTCCTACTTAAATTCTCATTTACTTCCCACTATCCATATCATCATAGGCTAAATCCTTCCAATCATAAACAATCCCAGAGTCTTTTATATCCTATAAGATCATCATAATAGCCTTTAAGATTATTTTGTTTCATTCTCGTTCATATTATACAACATACAGATTGTGTTTCTATATATCAAATTCTTATTTGTCATTTACTATTTTGACACTGTAATCTTCTATCTCAATGACTTATTTATAATAATCATATTCAGTTTCATGGTCCAAAAATCAAATCATTTCTATAAATAAGCATTTCTTTCTATAATAGCATTCAAGTCCTATTTGTCTCAATATCTTTATCAATTTTTTTTTTTTGCCATAAAATTACCAATGAAAGGTATCTACTATTTCACCAAACCCATTCCCATGATCTTCTAAATTCATAAAAATGCTCATTCACTAAGACCTACTTATCCTAAAAAATCTATGTACTCTCTAAGGTTTTACACGTACTCCTCTCACTTTAGAACTTATACTCACAGTAAGTCACTTTCATTAATAAATCATTTATTAACAATAATATTCTCCATTATAAATGCTAACTCATATATACCATTTTTTATTTCTTACCCTAAGAACCTTACCATTTTCATAAGAATTTACTTTTATTTTATTTAATCAATTTTCTTTTTCCCTAACTATTAATGACTCCCAATTAAGTCATTTCCATTAATGATATGAATGTAATTTAAATATAATTTTCATTGTATCCTTGCTAATTCTAGTTTCTCTGTCAACTCCTCTAAGTAGAGTTTATTCAAATTTCAAAAATTTCCAAATGATTTAATCATTTAACTCATACCATATCTAACTTTGACCTTGGACTACATTTCAACTTGGATTTTTGGGACTAGCTGTGAGTGGATGAACCTATTCTAATACCAACTATGACTGCCTAGGTTTTTAATACAAATTTTCACAATTCTTTTCAAAAAGTGGGGCCCCAAGTTTGAAAACAGTGTCAAAGACGAAACAGTAAAATTATTTTCAATGAATTTCATTGTAAAATCCCAAGTGTCAACCATCAACTCACTATTTAATTTGTTTATAATTTAGTTTGATATTTAAAATTTGAAAACTCAAATGAATTTTTTATTTTTCAACTAAACCCTTTAAAAACAAGTATACTTCTTTAGGACCCATCCAGTTGACAGTCATAGTCCTTGCATCATCACAAATCTTGTCCAAGTACTAAACATGTACATATACAATCCAAGTACATTTAAAACATGCCATCAAATGAAGATATCTGGATCAACTACTCGTCTAACTCCTCATTAGTCATGTCTATTGCTCAATATCTAAGGAATTAAAAAATGGCACAATGCCTCAGTAAGCTATGCTTAACAGGGAAATAAGATGCATGTGTAGACCAAAATAAAATATTTCTTTTCATAACATAATATTCATTTTAATACATCAAAATATTTTGCATCAATAATATACATGGTTAAATTTAAGATAATCTAAAACTTTAGAATATCAAAATTCAAAGAATTTCATGTAAATATCATGATTAAATCTAATGATGAAATATTATATTAAAATCACAGTCCGAATCTCAAGTAAACTTCATAAATAGATGTAAACATCATAGATCTAGTGATGCAAAGCTATATACAAATCATAATTATAATATGGAATAATACATATGAATAACAATGAAAGTTAAATAACATTAAACTCATGAAATAATAGTATACAATCATAATCATCCAGCCACTACTGGTCCACATACTCCTAGCCACTATTGGGTCTAAATATACATCCAGTCAACACTACTTATACATAATAGTCATGAGCTCATACCAGGCATATCATCATGCCACACATCATCACAATTGGCACACATAGTGCAAAATATGCAAAGGACTACACGCTACAATGCACATATCATGCACCGAGATTGAAAACCATGCTCTACTGACACTAAGGTGGAAAGTACATCGTCATGTTTATAAAGGGAGACAAACTATCATAGTGGCGCCTTCCCATGATTGCCACTACCTGACGTTTTACCTCGCCATGGGCATGGTCTCCATATCATAAGTTTCAAAGAGCGAGTGGCCAAACCCTCATAACTATCCTAGTATAGCATCCTTAGGCCTATGCTTGTTTCATATCAAATCCACAAAAACATTATATTGTATGCATAGTTGGTACCTTGTACCAATATTAAGACCGTCTAGCTTTTAAAATAGATCCTGTGGACAGAAAGTATGTAGTATACTCCTAAATCATGCATTTTAAATGATTGACATGCATTTTAAACCCATGGAATCATAATATAACAATTGTCATATATACAAATATAACATTTTTATTCCATAAATCATGTCACAAACATTCCATGTATAATATTGCATAATAATCACCTTTTATGAATAAGCCATGCAATTCAGATCTCATGTGCTTATCAAAATTATATCATGATACATTAAAAGATCATACTATTTTAGAAAATTAGTATCTTAGATTCCACTTACCTTGCATATGGCTATCAAAATCTTCAAAAATGATCAACGGTCTTAATTTCATACCAATCAACATATCTATCAAGTCATATATATATTTTAAGTCAATCACTTACAATTTTCTCATTTATCACTCATCTAGTCATTGATTCATCATTAAATATGAAGATCTTCCCCTTACTAACTTTTGATCCTAGGTAAATCTCTTTATTTTTGTAATATCCTCAAATCTTGATCATTAATTAAAGGTCAACGGTTCAAATCATCCAATTATTATCAAATTTTATTCATCTCAGTATGATGTATAGTGTATTTTATTTTTCAATTTTTGATCTATTGAAATGATGCTCATATTCATTTGTTATCAGACATATCAATAGTTCCAAGTCTTCTTAATATCAAATCTTCAAATCTAAGGTCATTAGAATAATCTATCCATAAAATCTAATCAATAATATAAATAGTTCAATTGTTCTTTCCCAAGGTTTAATTTATTCTAATCTTGTTTATTTTCTAGAATTTTTACATTTATTGTGAATAAATCAAATAAAATAACATTTAATTAATTTAATAACATTTGATAGTGATCTTACCTCTAATAGCTAAATCCATGTATAACATTGTGTCTGGTGTGGCCTGATCAGGTTTGATCTCCTTTGATCCAAAAACTTAGGAATGAATAGCTCAAATGAGGTACTAGTTATATGGTCAAATCTAAAACAAAGCTCAAATGGATGGTTGATGTAGGTGTTAGGTAGTTGATTGAATGGTTAGATCATATAAAAGTAATAGATTGATCACGAATCTAGCATCTATTAGCCAATCAATAGTTGGATCATGATGAAAAGTCAAGTTGGTCACTTATTTAGGTTATGTGATCGATTAATGATTGGACGATGTAGATCATGGATTTGAAATTTGATGATAGATCATGGGCTAGATGGCGATGGATGGTCAGATTAGTTATAGATCAACTTGATCATGATCATACATTGTTGTCAACTTGAAATCACTATTGGATCTTCACTGATGGCCAAATTCATTGATGGATTTGGTTCCTTGGGTCGTGATGATTGCGATGAATGTCTTAGATAAGCGAGATCCTTCCTGGATTGAACATGGGAAGAGGTCAAAGTTCAAGGGTATAATGGGGTCCACCCATACCAAATAGCAAGAGGGAAAGGGAGAATGGCGACAATGGCAGCTGGTGGTGGTCAATGGCTGTTCTGACATAGTTGTTGCCCAGAGGTGGACCACAGAGAGATGCAGGGGGAAAACAAAATAGGACTGGTGCATCTAATCAACCTACGCCAGTCGGATGAGAGTGGAGGAGAGAGGGTGAGGGAGGATGGAAAGGGGAAGGAGAAAATAAGAGCTTGCTAGTGGTAGGTGGCAACCTAGCTCGTTTGCTGCCTCAGACCGAGCTAAGAAGAGGAAAAGGAGGCACAACGAGAGGGAGAGGGTTCTTACACATGTGTTGTCAAAGGGGAAGGAGAGTGGGGAGGAGCCAGTTGCATTACAAAAAAACCCACACAGTGAGTGGAGAGAAGGGGAAGAGGGATGATGGCTAGGTGTGTGCGATAGCTTTAGTGTGGCCTACTCAAATTGTCGGGTTGGAGGTCTTGGTAGGCCACTGTGGCCTTGGATCGAGAGAGAGAGAGAGAGAGAGAGAGAGAGAGAGAGAGAGAGAGAGAGAGAGAGAGAGAGAGAGAGAGAGAGAGAGAGAGAGAGAGAGAGAGAGAGAGAGAGAGAGAGAGAGAGAGAGAGAGAGAGAGAGAGGACTCTGGAGGCGTGCGTGCATGCCAGAGAAGGAGATAGGTCATGTTTGCCTCCTGAATTTTTCTGACGAAGTAAGGAAGAGAGAGGGGAGGCCCAACGGTACATGCAGCGGCACCAACAAGAATCTTGGCCGGTGCTTGCAGTCTAGTGCTCATCATAGCCTCTGGTCAGGCATGCTCATTGGACGGTGGGTTGTTAAAGAGAGTGGGAGAAAATTGAGGGGGAGGTGGAATTAAATGCCATTTAATCATTTAGTTATTATATATGTTACTTTTTTCTAATCATTACCCATTATAAATGCTAATAATTATTATACTTAATTTTGTGTAAACCTTCTTTTGCAACTATCATTTCATGCCAAGTCACATGGGTTCCACTTGTAATCAATTTTATCATGTTAGTCATTAATTAATTTAATGAAAAATACTTAATTAAAATAATTATGAGATTTTCATCTAGGATCCAATTTCAACATACTTAGTTCTGTTGGATTCATTTTCTTGAGTCGATTATTAATATTGATGTTTCAATGCTTAAGTTTACATCTTTTATTAGTTATCTTTAAAAAATTAATATTTTCAAAATATAATTCCACATTTCATCTTTTCAATTTAAGTCATTTAAATAAAATGAATTAAAAATTAGGGGTGTTACAATTGGAACAGCAATAGGTTGCCTTCTTTCTAGAGGGTCTTATGAGCTTGAAAACTGCAAAGGTCTCTTCTAGATTGATTTTAAATTAATTGTTGAGGCTACGGTTATTCATAAGGTGATGTTTAACCTAGGTGGGCTAAGCAATGGTCATGACATCCACCCTTGATGTTGTAGGGGTGCATTCCTTTACTAATTGATTAAGCATTCCCATGCAGTTCGATCACTATATATTCACCTTAATGCATGTAAACATGCCCTAATATGCTAGGAAAGTGGTAAATATAATGAAAATCCTAAAATACAACAATTTAAAAGAATGCTTTCTACATGTTTTACAGTACCATTCATAATGCAAGTATATTAACAATGCAACCTAATCTAGGTAATGGAAAGAAGTTAGGGTAGCTTGCAGGGTGGTCTTGGAAATAGTCTTCTCATATAAGGGTTAGGTGCATGTACATGGTACCTCCTCTTCTAGGTTAGGATGGCTCACCCTTGATTTCTATTATTAGAACCCATAATTTCAAATTTAAATGAATCGTAGTGTATAAGAATTTACATGAATGTAGTCACAACAATCAACTCCAATATAAAAATTAGAAACTATCCCAAGGTCTTCCCCCAAGTGTTTATTCTTCTTCAAATTCCTACACAAATAAGAAGGAAAGTATCAAATTCTTTCGGGAATGAGGAAAGTATTCAAAAATAAATGCAACTACTATATATACAATCCTAATACTATGAGTAGTGGTAAAGTAGGAAAAACTTTAACTTTAATAAAACTCCATTATGAGTCCCCCACAACAGTGGCAAAAACTTGTTGTGTCTTAACACTTACTATAAGTACACGACATTATTGGAGTATAGAATTGGAAAATACGGGTCAATCTCGTAAGGACTCTTTAATAAAAGAAAGTTAATTAAAATTAAGTTGCTTTGTTCAAACGTAGCCACAAGGAAAGAAAGGGAAGAAGTCTAAACTAAATAATGAATCTCAAAAAACTAAATCAAAGCAAGGAAATAAACTAAGAATGAAATAAAAAAACTAAAATAAGCAAGGAAAGAAAGTAAACTAAATATGAAATGTAAAATAACTACATTAATGAACTTTGATAATAATTGAATACAAGAAAGTAAAGAAAAAAAACTTCCTTGAAGTGGCCGCTATAATAATCCTTCATTATGTCAATCAACGAGACTCTTTACACATCCTCTTCTTCTTTCCTAGTCTTGAACTTTGTTTTACGGTCTTCTTATTATATCACTTAACAAGTGCTTATACACTTACATTCAATCCAAAGTACACTAATCTGCTGCCAAGGTTTTCTCAGCTCCTTAACCTAACATGACATAAACCTAATGAAATCCTCAACCATGTTTAGAAATTAGAAGATTCCTTGACTAACATTAGAAGGTGTTCTTTAGTTTAATTATTCCTAGATCCCAAAAGATTTTGTAGTGTGAATCCTACTACCCTACTATTTTCAGGGAGTCTCATAACTATTGCACCGCACGTGACAATTGGTAGAAATTAAGGATCATAGGATGTAGAGACATGATGACCTTAAATGTCATTTTAATTGTTGAACTTTATGATGCCTGGGGCATTTATTTCATGTGCTTGTTCCCTAATTCTTTTGGAAACATCCTTGTAGGAGTGGAATGTGTGTCCAAATGGGTAGATGCAGCAATGTTGAAGACCAATGATTGCCTAGTAGTTGTCTAGTTTCTAAAAGAAAATATCTTTATGCATTTTAGTATTCCACATGTGATATACTTAGAAATATTAGATACAATATCCCCAAATTTAGCAGTTTCTAATTAGGGTTTATTTCCTATTTTTAGCGTTCAAAACCCTAAGAGTGAGCAATTCCACATTCGAGTAATATTATGGGCCCACTTGTCCTAAACCATGAAGTCTAGAAGTTTACAATATTATGAGGGTGTTGTTATCATATTTAGCACTGTCAAAAACCCTAAAACATCAGCCAACCTTGTCCATACTAAAGAGAGTGCCTTCATCAAAAGTGAGAGTGATGGACTTCCCATTCATGCATGCAAGCATTTTTCCACCTTGGAGATCTTCTAAGAAAAGCTAGATTCATATACAATGAGTGCACATATACATGATCTTTTTCTAAAACAAAATAGGGCCCACATGAAGAATCTTCCACTTACATTCTCTCTCATTACACTCCAAAATGGGACCACATAAACTACTCAATGACTTTTCCATGAAAAGGATATGTGATAATATAAAAATATATTGTTACAAGTGAAAATATAGGAGGACAATAAGTGGAGAGGAAAAAGATAATTTATGGGAAATCTATGAGTGACATTCATCCTTACATTTGAAACATTCCATGGCTAAGATCTGCCTTAGCTCATAACTATCCTAAGAACCCAATGAGAACCCACTTAAACAAAGATGAAAGGCCTTATAAAGGAGTGAAGCTTTAATGACTACTGGAGGAGATTTTTTTATTGGGCTGGCCATCATTTTTTTTAAAGAGAAAAAAGTGTACTTCTAGTAAGAAAACGTGTTTTTTGTCTTAAATCCTATTTGTTGGAGAAAATAATGGTCGGTTAAAGAATAATTAAGGAGAGAAAGAGATTGGGAAGGAAAACCTCAAGGAAATCTAAGCCATCTATGCTTAATTTGATGGATGAAAGGAAGGGACGAAGAAAGCTCCCTCAACTAACCAATCAAAACCCATGGATAAAAACATGGAATATGCATTGTGCATCTACAACTAACAAGGTTTTCAAGGTGAGGATAAGAAGAAAAGGATGATAAGGAGATATGAGGGAGTTTCCTTATGGAAACTTCCACCTCCCTTAAGCTCCCACATGAATTACAAATAGGGGGAGGGGGCATCCAAACCATCAAAGGCATTCCCAAATCTCTTGTGCAAAAATGTTCCATTTAGAGAGAGGGAAGGAACATTGATGTTTTGTGGTGAAGAGGATAAAAAAAGGTTTTAAGGAGTTGTATGTGTAATCCATTCAAAGAGAGGTGAATTTTCATTGTTTTTCTTCCTTTATTCCTTCTTTTACACATCAGTTTTCCATCCTTCAATTCTATCTTTTTTCCACTTTACCTACATATTATTTTCATTCCCTAATACCTTCATCCTGTACTTTATCACACCTATCACTCTAAAAATCACTCCCTAACTATCCCTTTTTGTTATCCCTTATTACATTCCATTTCACCCTCTTTCATACACCTATTTTCCTTTTTACACGCTTTTATTTTTTTCTAAAATTTTCCCCACATCATCTCAACTTGATTTTCATGCCCTTCATTATCGTCCTATTCCTTGACACTCCTTCTAACTACTCACCAAGATCATATAAAAAATATGTTCTTTTCTTACCCCTTTTCCCTCTTATTTTTTACATGCATAATCCATGGAATTACATGCATAAAACCTTGGATTTTTTGTGTAAAAAAAATAAAAATAAATTCTCCTTTGGGTGGTAGTGTGTTAAGTAAAACATGAAGCTATTCTTGTCGAGTGATACGACAACAACTCGGTGAATTCTCTCCCTATCATAGGAATTATTTTTATTTTATTTTTTTAAGTTGTAAGTATTGTAATATTTTATTTTAGTTAATGAGAAGTGTGTATTTAGTTTGTTCCATTTATTTAGTACTTTAATTGAAATTTTAATTATTATGTAGAATTTTTGGATTTGTATAGTTTTTACTGGGTAATATAAAATAATTGTTAGATTTAAATTCTTAATGATTAAATTCCAAAGCATGAGTAGGTAAATTTCTTTCCTAGGGTTAGGATAAGTTGTGGTGTGGCTGAGTGAATTTTTTATTAAGTAAAAGTGGAAATAAAAATTGTGTTTAATATTATTCTAATGAATTTAATACATAATTTATATATTTAGTAACTATGTCATAATTCCTATAGTAAAGAAACTAAATATGATAAATTAAGAAATCTTAATATGTGAAAAACTTTGATAGTTTGTACCTTAAAATGACAAACTATGCATTGAGTAAATATATTAACTTATGTTAATTCTTTAAAATAAGAAAAAATCCCTAAAATAGAGCCTTAAGGAAAAATATTGAAGGAATGGTAAAAATTCCCATAACATAATCATATATCTGTTTACTTGAATTATAATGGATTCTAGATATCGGGCTTTGTTTCTATGAGATTTCATATTTTTTAGGAAGAGTTTTTCATTTTTAGCAATTTCTAGAATAAATTGAATTATTGGCTAGGTTAAAGTAAATTAAAATATACATTCACTTCATGGGATCTAACTGTATTTTCCTTGTCTATGATATAGTGGACCTGTGCACTTGTAGTTATACTTAAAACATATCAATGCGTTATTAGTAGTGATTGGGAAAACATTTTTACATTTGGGGTTTTTGAAACTTTAATGCAAAAATATGGTATTACCAATAGATTTTCAACCCTTACAATCCAGTGGGAAGGTAAAGGTATCCAATAGGTGGACTAGGCTATCATAGAGAAGATGGTAAGTTCTAGTAGGAAAGATTAGTCTATTGGACTTAATGATGCACTCAGGGCTTACCATATAACACTTGAGACTCCTAATGAAATGTCACACTAGTGCTTATTTTATGAAAATGCCTATCACTTACATCTTGAGTTAAAGCATAAACCATATTTGGTTGTTAAAATGTTCAACTTTGATTTAGATAAAGAAGGCACTAGTAGGAAGCTCCAACTCATGGAGTTGGAAGAGATTAGTAAAGATGCATATGAGACTACAAAATTTTAAGGACTAAATGAAGGTGGCTTGCGATAGGCATATTTTGCAAAAATCTTTTACACATAGTCAAAAAGTCCTTTATTACTCTAAGTTTCATTTGTTTAGAGGAAAATTACAATATCGACGGATTGACCCCTTACATAGTTTGAACTTTTTATCCTCATGGGATTGTTCAAGTTGAGAAAGATGTGGAAGCTTCCAAAGTCGATAGTCACTATCTAAAACCATGCTTAGAAGTAAGAAAACCATGAAGTTAACGAAATTCTCCCAAAGGATCCTGTTTATCAGGATAGATTCATATGTTGTATAGTGTTATTGTAGGTTTAGGGTTTGGTTGAGTCAGTATTGATCTTGCATATGCATTCATGCATATATTATTTTGCATCATAGTATGGTTGCATTAGAATTTTCATAAAGAGATATATGAGCACCATATTCGACATAGATGTTAATATACTTAGAATATAACATTTAATATTCCTTTCTAACCTAAAATTCACTTAAATATCACTAATTAGGGTTTATTTCACATTTTATAGGAATATGCTACAACTAAAAAAGTGCTATATTTAGAATTCAAAAACCCTTAAAAAGTGCAAAATATTGTCCAAACAATGTCATGGGCCCATGTGTTAAGTGGGTGTCATTATCTAAGTTAGAGCAATCAGAAACCCTAAAGCATTGCTTGACCTTATTAGTAGTAAAATAGGGTGTTCTTATGTGACGACCCGGGCTTTTTATGATGCAAATTTAATAAAAAGGTGAGATCTCTCGTTTTAGAAATATGAAATGCATGAAATTCTTTTGGTTTTGGAAAGCAATCTTTCGTATAAAACCCTAAGTGTCAAAATACATTTCCAAATCATATAGCGATGGCATAGTTTTAAATTGACTCTATTCCCAAGAAAGTGTTAGTCATAGCCTCAGCTACAAAGAGTAACTACAATCAAGTATCATTCACTGAAAGATAAGGTAGGGGTTTACTTACTAGCACTTAGTTTGGACGTTCTCTATCACGGGTCTGTCGCTGTATATCCTGTCCTTAAGTGTTTACTTTGTGTCTGTAAAATGTTGAGGATTGGGTGAGTATATACTATACTCAGTAGGAGTCCATCACTACTAGTTTTACAATGCATGCTATGTTTAAAATCATATGCTCTTTAAAACATGTGCATGTTTGAACACTCATGTTCAATATCGATATTAAAAACCATTGTCGAATTGGAATACTGATGACTTAAAGAATCGAATAATCCAAGTCGAAAGTATCATATATATATATATATATATATCATAAACATAATGATATGCATAAGATGCTCAACTGAATCTAACTCATAGATATATGGTATGGTCGACCATCCTCATGTCATGCCATAGGGCCCACTATGCCCATGACCTCCTCGCCGTGTGGTCCCCGGGTACCTGGGGACACTCGGTCACAGCCTCCACAGGGCATATGACACCCCGACCCAGTGCCGTGACACCAGTGGTAGCCCCTTGTACCACATGCAGTCAACGTAGGGACATGCCTTTTTTTTTGGCTTGGTACCCTTTCCACCTAATAGTGGTAGAGGCTGGGAGGCCACCCCAGACCTCTTGGCATAGCGCCCACGAGCTTACTAACCCAAATCATATATGATCAATCAAGCAAAAACCTCTTTGTCAAAACCTGTCCTCTTTGGGTCCCTCACAACTGCCTGGCCCTCACAACTGCCTACCGAGCGTCTTTTGGGCACTCCAGTGTCTTTTGGTAACCCTCAAGGACACGCAATTTTTCAAAACTCAATAACCACAAATCATGCAATTTATGCAATCTTTTGCAAAACATGTCTATGCATAATGTATTTATCATATGCATGCTGAATTCATTTATAAAATTAAGTCATGCTAAACAAGTCATATAACTTATACTTAAAACATGCATTCTCAAAACAATCATGGGCTCTTTTTAAAAGTCTAGTAGCGATAGAGCACCTACCTGGTTTGGTCACGCTAGCCCCCTTGTCCTTGTACGCTCCTGATTCGTGGCCAGGATTTTTTCCATGTTTTCTCCTCTTGCCTGCCTCTCCACGATAGATTTTTCCCAAGCTTTTGGGCTGCCATTGGAGGCACCCAAGAGCTCTATTTATAGAGCTCGAAGAGGGTTCTAGAGGGGGTTCTTACTGCCATGGAATGGCAGTGGAGAAACCTTCAGAATGGCGGTGGTTTCTCCCCTGCACACTGCCATTCTAGAACCCTCTAGGAGGTTTGGGAAGAAGAGGGGTGCCCGTATCAAAACGGGTCCTTGTTTTTCTCAGGCCAAATCCATTTTTAATTTAAATTACACTTTTGCCCTTGAACTTCAAAGGTCCATAACTTGCTCATTTTAACTCCGTTTTGAGTGATTTTGGTGTTGTTGGATTCCTTTTTCCGAGACGCACCTAAGGTTACTACTCTCAGGACCAAATTTCTGGGTCTGGTCAGGGTGAATAGTAAAATGACCAAAATACCCTTATCTCCAAAAAGTGAACTTTTCATTACTAACTTGGGATTTCAGTGTTACAAAAATGGAGTCATTACATCTTATCAAAAGTAAAGGTGATACAACTTCCCATGCATGCGTGCAAGTATTTCACTATCTTAGGAAGCTTAAAAGGGAAGTTTAGATCATATACACTAGATACACATACAATGAGAGCTTCTTCTAAATAAGACAAGTCAAGGACTGGGGCCCACAAGAAGACGCATTCCATTCACTCTATCTCCTACTCAAACGAAAGAGGGGATCACTAAGGGAGTCGGATGACTTTTCCATGCAAGGTGCTATATCCCCCCTTTATTACATGTTCTCAAATGAGTGAGTTAAGGAAAAAAGGTGGAGAAAGAGGTAAGGAGAGAGACAATTCATGGAAAATCCATGGCTAACAATCAACCTTACTTTTAAGACATTTAAAGGCCAAGATCTATCCTTGTTTGTGAATGTCCTAAGCAACCAATCAGAGCTAACTTAAGCAAGGATAGAATAATGAGAAGTAAGACTACAAGGAAGATTAGGCTAGGACCCCATTAGCGGAGATTTTTTTAGTGGGTTGACCACCTTATTTTTAGAAGAAAAACATCTCACTCCATGGAAAGAGATGTCCTCCAATTCTTGAATGCTATTTGCTAGAGAAAATAAAGGTGGGATGGAAGAGAATAAGGGAGAAACTTAGAGCAAATAAGGAAATCTCAATGGAATCTAATCCATCCACTCTAGGCATGCTAATCCAATAGTGAAGAGAAAGAGAGTTATAAAAGTGGATCCTTTTGGATAAGGAAACCTCAACAAAATCTCTACCATTCAAACTACGTTGAAGCATGATCTAATGGACAAGAATGAAGTAGAGGAAAGCTACAAACCTTAGCTACCATCTCATATAATGGGTTCAACATGAGAATGAAAAAGAAAGAAAACTTCTTATCCTCATCCCAAATCTCCTTCCATTCCTACCTCTTCCATATTCCCTTCCAAGTAAAACATGCCTCCCCCATATTCCTTTCCACTTTCCCTCATCCTTCCCTCCATTCTCTCCATCTTCTTTCCCTATTTCCTTATCTCCTTTCCTTTCACCCATATCCCATTTAGTTCTTCCTATCTTTTCTATCTTCTCTTCCCTTATCATCCTCATCAAGATCCCACATTTCATTCTCCTTCCATTCAATGCAATCCCCATTCCACTTCATTCCATTTTTTACCTTCCTTCCATCCTTTCCTTTCATCTCAATCACTACATATCCCTTCCTCTTATGATCTACACCATTCATTTCTTAAGGCTTCCACCTTAGAAAATTATATATAAAGGTGAGGAAGGAAAAAAGAAGAAAATATCTCTTACTTTTCCCTAGAACACCATGGCCAAACGTTGGATAAACTAAGGGAGAGAGATCACTGTCACCATCCCTCCCTTAGATCCACATGTCCATCATAAGGAGTAGAGGTAAGAGTTTAAACCTACAACCTCCATCCCTCCTTCTCTTTCCTTTCTCCCATTTGCATTCACTCAACCATTCCATGCCTCCATCCTTCCTAGAGTTACTTGCTTCATCCTTCTTTGCATTCTCTTACACACCCTCTTCTATCCCATCTATTAATGCCCCATCTTTCCTCTTCACTTTGGTGCATTTCCCCTTCATTCCCCTTAGGGTATTTAAATTTTAATGTTTCCAAAGTATTTTTAGTTAATTTTGAGTCTTTCCTTTTTAAAAAAAATTGAAAAAATTAAGCATTTGAAAATTTTATGATAAGTTCATTTATAAGGACAATAATTTAATTTTTTTTAATATTCAGTGATATCTTTGAACTTTAGAAAATTGATAGATCTATATATAATTAGTTCATTTTTTATCCTTTTAGTAAGGTTTTCCATAAAAATTAAACTCAAAATAGTTATTGCACAAATGGCCACATATAATATAGTTTAAATTGAAGATAAAATATAACTTAGAGATCTTGAAGAAAATTCGTAGAAACTTATAACCCACATGAGTTTAGCATCATTCTTTCTTTGCAAGGATTATATATACATTCTAAATTTTTCTACAGTGGATTTAATTTCCTAGTTGGTCCATTATTCTTGTCTTAGTCAACTACTGAGATATAATATTTGAAAGATTATACCATATTTCTCTTGAGTTAATTGACATATTTAAGTCATATGAAACCTAGGAAATGATAGAGGCTATCTTTAATTAACCTAGAGCCTTTAATGTTCCTTGAGTTATCTTTGCTAGTTAAACCCTCGAGCTTTTATATTAATCCTTTGCCTTGTTAGCCAATCAAATTTTATGCATATTTAATCCTTATAACATATCCATCTCCCAGTTATTTTGAAATATGTAGAGATGGTTGAAGAATATATTGAGAAAAAGTTTGAACAATACAATTGAAGAGATGAACATAAAAAGTCTACAAAGATGAAAACTCAAAAAAAGGTTATAAATAAAGTCTAGCAAAAAATGAAGAAAGCTAGCCAATGTAAAGAAGAATGTTCACTCTTACATGTGAAAAGAAGATTGTGAATAATCTAGTAGAAGACCTTTACATATTTTTCAAAACACCATTGTTTACCTTTATATTAAACCATTTTTTTGTTAACCCTATCCTAAGCCTTTGTTTCCTACTAATAAAAGTCCTAACTTAATCTTTGGAGTAGTACAGCTTGGATGTGTTATGAATGAATAGGGAATTTGGTAGAATATAACATTCCTAATAGTTGATATCCTTTCCATGAGACCATTATCAGATTTTTATTAAGTTATCATTTTTTGGTATGAAATATGTGAGATTTTGGATTTGTCAAACATTATTCTACTCAAATATTAATAAGAGAATTACCCACTCTGAGTGACTTTTTCTGAGTGGCGAGAGTATCTTGTGAGAATTGAAGTCAAAAGATACTTTTGGATAGTAATTTAGGTTGTAATTCACTTCAAAAGTGATAATTATATATATATATATATATATATATTGTTATATTCACACATTTACACTCAAAGGCTTGATTTGTAATAGAATTTCTTTAGCATAAGGGTAGGATTTTGAACTTTTGTTCATTTTAATTTACATGCCAAAGTTAAGAATTTAATGAATGTTGAATGGAATAAAATTCTTTTAGATAAATACAATACTTTCATTAAAGTCTTGAAATGTTTATGAGTATCATTTCTAGAAACCCTTACGAGACAATAACTTGGGCACTAGGGGTAATATAAGGGCTTAAGGATTTATGCATATGCTAATGTAGATTATAACACTTGCAAAAGTGGTTAGGATTTTTTAGATTTCTTATTTTCTATTTTGTAGTTTTGTTGGAGGACGAGCAAAATGTAAGTCTAAGAGCATTTGATATACCTAGAAATATTTCATGTAATATCTCTATATTTAGTAGTTTCTAACCCTCAAATTCATAAAAATATCATAATTAGGGTTTATTTTACCTTTTGTAGGATTGAGGTACAATTGAAAAAAATGCTATTTTTAGAATTCAAAAATCCAAAAAAAGAGCAAGACTATTATCCAAAAAATATTACCAAACATGAAGTATGGGAATTTAGAATGATATGTGGGTGCCATTATCAAAGTTAGAGTAGTTAGAAACCTTAAAGCATTGCCCAATCTTATCTATACTAAAATAGGGTGTTCTTATCTAAAGTAATGGTGCAAAATTTCTCACACATGCATGCAAGTATCCACCACCTTGGAAAGCTTATCAATGAAGCTGAAATAATTGGAAACACATACAATGAGAGATTTTTTTTGAAACAAAACAAGTAAGAGACTGGAGCTCACATGAAGACACATTCCATTCACTCTCTCTCCTACTCAACCAAAAGAGGAGATTAACAAGAGAGTTGGATGACTTTCCCATCCAAGGTGGTGTATCCCCCTTTATTACATGTTTTCACATGAGATAATTAAGGAAGAAAGGTGGAGAAAATATAAGATGTGAGGAGAGAGACAATTTATAAGAAATCTATAGCTGACAATTACCCTTACTTTTAAAGCATTTAAAGGCCAAGATCCATCCTCTTTTGTGAATATTCTAGGCATCCAATGAGAAGCAAGACTACAAGGAAGACCAGCTGGAACCCATTTTGTGGAGATTTTTTCAGTGGCTTATGTTGAGTTCTTAATTTTTGTATCCAAAAACCTAAATTTTGTACTATTTAGTGAATAAGATTGATCACTTTTACACTCATATGATGGATTTACACTAAACTAATTAATCTTCATCTAACCATAATCCAGTATATTTTCAAGGTTAGATCATCATCCAAAGACAATTATGTTTAAAAACATTGGTGAAATATTATTAATTAGAAATTTTCTATGTTTTATGGGTTATATATTAAGATCTAAGTAGAGAAATCAAGCTGATCAACATTTTATCTCACCAATCAAGCTTAAATATAAATGGATGGCTCAGATCAATCTAATTTTGATGAGCCAAATCAATTGAAGAATAGAAGCTCAAGTCTTTGAGAACCAATTCACCTATTCCATTGCAAAGCTCATGCAAACCTAGATCACTCACACTGTGGTGTGAAAGTGGAAGATCATACATGAGCCCCACTCAGTCATGCATTCTTTCACACATCAAGGGCTCACAAGGTTGGGAATGCTATTATAGCATATGGATGATAAGGCAACATGGGATATCACATGATGATGAGGGATTACATTTGATGGTCTCCTAAATTTAAGATCAAGTCAAAACAAGTAATTGGAATTAGATGGATGGGTGAAGGGTGGAGAACTTCAAGATGATAGCTCTATGTTGTTGTCATTTTTCACAAGGAGAGTTGCTAGATAGACGTTAGTAGCTTGAATTTTTGCAAACAAGAGGGAGCTATTAATGCAATGAAGAGTGCACCTAGAACCATCCCACTTTCATCTAAAGATGGTGATTGGAGGAGAGAGTCAACATTAGATGAATGTGTAGCTTAAGGAGATAGGGAGTAGTTATTAATAGACAGTCAACATTAGGTGAATGGGAGGTTCAAGGAGATAGGGAGTAGCTATTAACATTAGCTACTTCTCAATCTATATATAAGGAGGAGCAAGGAATAAAAAAATCCAAAAGCAAGTAGAGAGGATCAAGGAGAGGAAGAAGAAGAAGAATAGGTGGAGTTGGAGGGAAGAGAAAAAATCCTTTCCCTTCTTAAAACCAGTGGAATAAGCATTTTACTTCCCTATTTTTCTTGTATTTTCATGTAATTTCTCCTTTGTAAAGTAAAGCAAGATGGTTTTCATTGAAAATATTTCTCTCTCTCTCCCTCATTTATTTTTAAGTTCCAACCATAGAAGAGCATGAAAGTGTTACAACTTTGTTCCTCCTACTTCTATTGGCATTCTAACTTCTAAATGCTATAAATGATAGTGAGTTATAAGTTAAATATAAGAAACGAGAAGTTAGAACTAGGTTTTCTAGCATGCCCTTGAAAGATTTTCATTAGGAGAGGGCAAGAAAGTAGGGCGGAATCCAAGTTTTTCCAACTTTGTTTCACTATTGCTACCCTATAGACATGCAGTAACAACTATAGATTTCTCTTTTGCTTGCATTTATTTTGGTGCTGATCAATGATCTAAACCATTGAAAATGCTCTCATCTCACCCAAAAATAAGTGAAATGAATTTTTCCTAAAGAGGATCATATTAGAGCAAGTTATCTTCATCCTTGTCTTCTTTTTTCTTACTCTAACTATAGGAGAGAATAGAGAGTTAGATTTTCCTTATTTTAGTTGTTATTATTATTTATGTTTTAATAATATAAACCATTGGAAATGTTCTCCTAAGCCATAGAAAGAATTTCCTACTAGATTCCAACAATTTCATTGAGTTTTGAATGATTTTTCTCTAAGACAACAGTACTATGTATTGTTCTGCATTGTTACTATTTGTGATAAATAAGTCATATTATGTATTAAATATCTCCATTTTGGTTTGTTTTCTTCATCATCTAGTTGTACACATAGATTCCTTGACATCTAATTAAGGTAAGAAATTCCAAAGAAAAATTTGATTTTTAAATTGAAGAAATGAATGGCCTAAATGACCAACTTGATCATGCGCTCACTATTGTACACAGTAACAAGGAGTGTGTGATGAACTAGTCATCTTCTTGATCAAATATCTTCGTATATGTAGGTTTTATCTAAAATCAAACCATACAATTAGATTCTTTGACATTTACTTACACTAAATATGAAATTTTATAGAAAAACTGAATCTCTAAGGTGGTGAAATCATTGGCCGAAGTAACCCTATTCATCATGCTCATTAAGTGTTTACAATGAAAATCCCTGCAATAACAAATTGCTGGTGACACTCGCTCACTTGTATGCATGTTTACCCCAACTTATTTCTTGTCATATTTAAGATTTTAAAATATGTTTTTAAGGAAATTAAGGGAGTAATGTTTTGGAATGTGAATCTTTGGCAAATGATCATAGGTTTACTTTGTAAAATCTAAAGTTTGTTTCTATTGAAATGATGGCATCATATTCTACAGTTACAATCGCACTAATTACATGAGCAAGTTTTTCTT
Source organism: Warburgia ugandensis (assembly GCA_035236585.1). Lineage (NCBI taxonomy): Eukaryota > Viridiplantae > Streptophyta > Magnoliopsida > Canellales > Canellaceae > Warburgia > Warburgia ugandensis. The sequence goes on from CP141130.1 coordinate 53,564,314, forward strand.
TCATTTCTTACTAGATTTTGGTGAAATTTGAGGTGGATCTTCTTGAGTATAATTTAAACATTATGAGCCAATGAAATTTGAAGAAGCTTCTCAGAAAATAGAAATAATTAATGTTGTTTATTTCTTTTATCTTTATCATTCTTTCCTTATAAATTTTCTCTTTATTAATCATAGTAACAAGCAAGCAAGAGAAAAGAGTAGTGAAAAGTAGATATTATTTAGCATAGTTTTTAGGATAGTACTTTCCTTTAGTTGTAGCTTAGTTTAATTTATGTAAATTTTCAGTACTTTAATTTAAATATAATTAATTTATGTTAAATTAGAAATCATGTTAGGCTAGTTTATTATTTTTTACTTAGGAATAGAGTGATCCTATAATAACATTAGGGAACACCAGTCATCAATTCCTTATGTATTAAATGTCTTAAAAAATTTATCTTAATTTTAAGAAATTGCCCTTAGTACAATTGTTTGATCCAATGTCATTACCTTTCATAATGAATAGCTAGAGTTAATCCTTGACTCATTATAATTAGGTTTTACATGGGATTTGGTAATCTATCTAGTTTCTAATAATCAATGCCTTTTTAGTTAAAAAGTGATCATAGTTTAAATCTACTTCTTGAGTTATAAAAAGGAATAACTAATGGTGGACCTTAGTGCTAATCTAGGTGATCTCTATTCCTAACATTCAATTATAGTTTATTTTCTTGATTCAAAGAAATCTAACCCATTTGATCATTCATTACCTCATCTTGTAATATTCTTAATGTAAATCTTTTAGGATCATTGGAGTAGAATAATTTGCTGCCTTGAATTTATACTCTATCATTCTTGTGGATTCAACCCAGCAACACTATAATTGACTAACTGTACACTTGCAAAAAAAAAATTGAACAAGTATTTGGTGTTATTGCAGGGAGGTGATTGTGTGACCAAAGCATCATCAGATTAGGTTTAGAATGATTAAATTAGTTAACTTTCTTTTGAGTAGAATTGTATTAAGGTTGACCTGTATTTTATTTTATATCACAAATTTAATTCAAAGGTTATAATAATACAAGTTAGGGGTAAACCATCCTTCCTTGGAAGTTGAGGTGGTTTGTAAATAGTTTACCTTTGTACAAGAGGACTTAACTTCAGGACCCCACTATAAGATCTACTTAATCTTTTACTTTTCCTAGATTTAGGATTTGCATTGTTAAAGTAGATTTACATACTTGTTTGGTAGTATAATCTCATATAGACAACATTTATCTATTACTTATTGTATATTTTTATTATTTTTCTTCCATTTTTATGACACATTTATCTTCTTTAAGGTGATTTTATTATGCCATGATGAATGAAAACTAATTAGTAATGGGATGATCACCTATTATGACCACCTAGGCTAATCATCACCTATTGTGCACCCTAGCCTTCCATCTTAATGTAAAAATAAATTACAAGAGACCTATAAAGCCTTCAAGCTCATAAGACCCTCTTCAAAGGAGGCGAACTACTGTCACTCCAATGGCCCCGAGTTTAATCATTGCATTGATATTTAATTGACTAGCTCTGCAAACACATCCTATGAGTTAGATTACTTAGGACTAACTGAGGAGGGTATGAAGTAGTTGATTAAGCAAGGATCTAACTGTTAAGCAATAGTACAAGTCTGAAAGACGGGAGGAACTGTTTAGATTATGTTAATCTAAAAGCTACTCCCCTTGCAGAAATCAAGATAATCAAAACAACTTTCATCTTATTAGCAATGAGTTTGTTGATTGTATCCTTTGCTTGCTCATCATCTTAGGTTGCTTCATATAATTTAGTTTTCTAAAAAAATATTAATTAATTAATTAAAATTTGAAAAAATTTCCATTGTATGCATTGGATATGCTACAAAACTAGAAATTGAGCCTTGTTGTTGTGTTTTACTTAACTCATAAGTAGATGAATTTATTATAGTATGAGCACACAAATGTGGTCTATCCTACAAGGAATTACGCAATTTGTGTATTAGGCAAATCTTTATTTAAATTATCTAACCTAGCCAAAGAAAGTGCTTTTTAATGTAGACTAAGGATTTAAACTAACATGAAAACTAAACATGCATGGATTAAAAACATGGAATGTTAAAACATGTTATAACTTAGAAACTTTCCTAAACATACATTCTAAAACATCAACTAATGCAAAAATAAGATGAGCTACTCTAGGGAACATAAACTTAAAGAACATGCTACAAATTGAAACTTTCCCAAACTAAGACTTTCTAAAAGTAACACTTTCCTAAACTAAAATTAGAAAATTCCTAAACTAAGATGTAAACCATTAATTAATGCAATCTAAACTCAAATCAAACCACAAATTAAATAAGAAAACTAAAATGGAAACAACAACTAATCAAGCATTAAAAGAAAGCAACCCAAGTTTCATGCTCATGATCCATTAAATGGTGTGCATGATTCATGGGTTAGAAAGTGACCTGAATACTTAAGTTAAAGGCCAATCAACATGATATCTAATTCAAGTATTAATGAAACAATCTAAAGATCTAATTGGGTTCTTAAGAAAGCAAGTAAGCGAGATGTATATAGTACTAGAAAGTAAGCATGAATAGTCCATTAATAAATTCCAACATGTACTATTTTTGACCATCGAATCAATTAGATATGAAAAGCATTGTAATAAGCACATTTTATGAAATAAACATTTAAGCTCTAAAGTATTTAATTACTAGAAACAAGCAACAATAATAATCCTCAAAGAATTTCATTGAATGAATGTCAAATTACATAAAAATAGATGCATAAACTTGTATACAATTTCTGGAATTTGTGGACTATTTCAAGACATGAAACTTGATTCAACTCAATTGTAAAACATCTTCCAAACCTCTCAAACTAAGTTTAAAGGATATGAAAGTGGATTCTAAGAGAGAATCAAAGGAAAATATGGCTAGAATGATGAAAGAACATAAGGAAAAGAGTGCCTAAAACTATTTCTATTTCTAAGAAAGAAAACATGGAATGCAAAGAAGGAAATCAAGGATTCAAATCACTTCTTCTCTTAGCTGTCACTACTAGGGAACAATTAACTTGATTCTTTAAGGAATAAGTAAGATAAACTCAGAAGTTGAAGGCAAATATTCAAAGAGAAACAAAGAAAGAAAAACAAAGGACAAGAACTACTACACATGAGGATTTAAAGTCAGAATAAAGAAGTCGCTTATTTTACTACCAACTTTGTAAATATTTAACAAGTCACTTGAAAATAAATGACTTTAAATAGATAGACTTAAGAAGTTGTTTATGGGCAAGTGACTTTAAAAAACTGGCACTAGCTGTAAATTTTTCATGGGAATAACTTTTTAAGTCGCTTAAAAATAAATGACTTAAAAAGTGATAAACTTTAGAAGTCGTTTAGATATAAACGACTTAAAAACTTCAATACTTTTTGAAGTCGTTTAATTAAGCGACTTGAAAAGTATCAGATAAATTTGGTGCAATTTCTTTATTTAGCAGGAACGTACTTTTAAAGTCGTTTATAAATAAATGACTTTAAAAGTGATAAAGTTTTAAAGTCATTTATAACTAAATGACTTCTAAAGTCTTCGATCATCTATAAATAGCCGTCGAAGTAACATTTTTTCCCTTATCCTCTTCTTCTCAAGGTTTTAGCATGATGAATTTGTCTTTGGTCCTTATGCATCTCTCTTTTTCCCTTTTTACTTTCCCTTTTTATATTTTGATTGTTGGTGTAATGGAAAAAACTATAAGTAAACCACAACTTCTTTTAAATCACACAAATATTTCTTTTCTTATTACTAACTTTTCTTTGTTTTTATTTTGTAGATCATGTGGGTTTTCTCTCTACATATCACGGGGTTAAAGAATTTGTTCGTTCGTCCTAATTTCTCCAAAATTGTATGATTTCATAAAAAATAAAAACTACTTCTCTCACAAGCTTACTATTGTAGAAGGGGAGAACAATGCGGATTTGTGCTTCTCACCCAAAAACAGGGTTTGATGAAGAGTGGTGGTTATACCATCAACTTTTGGCCTATTTTGAAGAAAAAGAGTGGCGTCAACTAAATAATAGGCCAGATTTTGATGAAAAGATCATATTTGCTATTTGATCTTGGCTTAACAAGATCTAATAGCTAGTATATAACATTTGATATACGTGTAACATTGGATGTAATAAAAAAATAATTTGATTTCCTTGTTGATGTGTTTATTTATATATATGTATTATATGTGATTGTGTTTGTAAAATCTGTTTTAGTGTGTATTTATGTTATTGTGGAATACAAAAATGGTAAATAAAAAAATAATTTATGAACATTTCAAGTCGCTTGTATTTAAACGACTTGAAATGTGTGGACATTTAAAGTTATTTATATTCAAATGACATTAAAATCACATAATTTTAAGGTCATTTTTCATCAAACGACTTCAATTGAACATCTGTTTTAAGAATTATTTCGTCTACTTCTAGGGTGCCTTTTCACTCTATGTTTATTATCTATGCGCAAAAGTAAACTAGACTTCTGTTTCTCTACTCTGAACCAAATCCTACTTGTGAATTGGAATTACATTCACAAGTTCCTGGTCAATATCAATTTTTGAGTGTTGGTTAGTATATCTTTGTTTGTCTTATAGGTATTATGCATACTTGAATAATTTTTACAAGGCTATTGGTTAGAAAGTCTTTTGAAAGTTGATTTCATTCGTGAATGTGTATGTCATAATTTTCTTTTATTTTTTTTTAATTGAAAGTTTCCATTTATGAAATATGTATATAGTTATTTTAAATATTTCTAATTCATGTATATTTAATGTTTGGTAAAATGCCTAACCTAATCTTTTCATGTCTTGCAAGTCTTCGGCCAAATTGGTTCGATTTCGTGTGATAATGGACAAATATGCTTGGATGTCTGTGACAAGAACATCGAAAGAATATGAGGGTACAAAAAACTTCATAGACTTTGCACTTAGGGCAGGTGTTGATCGTAATTGCATTCGTTGTTCATGCTCAAAATGTGGAAACTTGAAATCCTACTTGTGAATTGGAATTACATTCATAAATTCCTGGTCAATATCAATTTTTGAGTGTTGGTTAGTATCTCTTTGTTTGTCTTATATGTATTATGCATACTTGAATAATTTTTACAAGGCTATTGGTTAGAAATTCTTTTGAAAGTTGATTTCATTCGTGAATGTGTATGTCATAATTTTCTTTTATTTTGTTTTTAATTGAAAGTTTCCATTTATGAAATATATATATAGTTATTTTAAATATTTCTAATTCATGTATATTTAATGTTTGGTAAAATGCCTAACCTAATCCTTTCATGTCTTACAAGTCTCCGCCCAAATTGGTTCGATTTCGTGTGATAATGGACAAATATGCTTGGATGTCTGTGACAAGAACATCGAAAGAATATGAGGGTACAAAAAACTTCATAGACTTTGCACTTAGGGCAGGTGTTGATCGTAATCGCATTCGTTGTTCATGCTCAAAATGTGGAAACTTGAAATCCTACTTGTGAATTGGAATTACATTCACAAATTCCTAGTCAATATCAATTTTTGAGTGTTGGTTAGTATCTCTTTGTTTGTCTTATATGTATTATGCATACTTGAATAATTTTTACAAGGCTATTGGTTAGAAATTCTTTTGAAAGTTGATTTCATTCGTGAATGTGTATGTCATAATTTTCTTTTATTTTGTTTTTAATTGAAAGTTTCCATTTATGAAATATATATATAGTTATTTTAAATATTTCTAATTCATGTATATTTAATGTTTGGTAAAATGCCTAACCTAATCCTTTCATGTCTTACAAGTCTCCGCCCAAATTGGTTCGATTTCGTGTGATAATGGACAAATATGCTTGGATGTCTGTGACAAGAACATCGAAAGAATATGAGGGTACAAAAAACTTCATAGACTTTGCACTTAGGGCAGGTGTTGATCGTAATCGCATTCGTTGTTCATGCTCAAAATGTGGAAACTTGAAATCCTACTTGTGAATTGGAATTACATTCACAAATTCCTAGTCAATATCAATTTTTGAGTGTTGGTTAGTATCTCTTTGTTTGTCTTATATGTATTATGCATACTTGAATAATTTTTACAAGGCTATTGGTTAGAAATTCTTTTGAAAGTTGATTTCATTCGTGAATGTGTATGTCATAATTTTCTTTTATTTTGGTTTTAATTGAAAGTTTCCATTTATGAAATATATATATAGTTATTTTAAATATTTCTGATTCATGTATATTTAATGTTTGGTAAAATGCCTAACCTAATCTTTTCATGTCTTACAAGTCTCCGCCCAAATTGGTTCGATTTTGTGTGATAATGGACAAATATGCTTGCATGTTGGTGACAGGAACATCGAAAGAATATGTGGGTGCAAAAAACTTCATAGACTTTGCACTTAGGGCAGGTGTTGATCGTAATCGCATTCGTTGTTCATGCTCAAAATGTGGAAACTTGAAATCCTACTTGTGAATTGGAATTACATTCACAAATTCTTGGTCAATATCAATTTTTGAGTGTTGGTTAGTATCTCTTTGTTTGTCTTATATGTATTATGCATACTTGAATAATTTTTACAAGGCTATTGGTTAGAAATTCTTTTGAAAGTTGATTTCATTCGTGAATGTGTATGTCATAATTTTCTTTTATTTTGTTTTTAATTGAAAGTTTCCATTTATGAAATATATATATAGTTATTTTAAATATTTCTAATTCATGTATATTTAATGTTTGGTAAAATGCCTAACCTAATCTTGTCATGTCTTACAAGTCTCCGCCCAAATTGGTTCGATTTCGTGTGATAATGGACAAATATGCTTAGATGTCTGTGATAAGAACATTGAAATAATATGAGGGTATAAAAAACTTCATAGACTTTGCACTTAGGGAAGGTGTTGATCGTAATCGCATTCGTTGTTCATGCTCAAAATGTGGAAACTTGAAAAAGTAACTGTAGAGGTGTTGAGAGAACACTTGTGCTTTAATGGAATTGATTAAATCTATCACCCATAGATCTGGCATGGAGAAGAACTTTCGCATCCTTCGATAAGGCCTAGAATATATGATCAAGACACTGTAGGAAGTGTTGAAGTGTGACGACCTGAGTTTTCCCGTGCATTTTTAAATGCAAGATCTAATTCTTAAGGTGGGATGCATCCCTATTTGAAAACCATGTAATGTAGTAGAAAATCTTTTCATTTAAACTCATTTTGAAACCCTAAGTGTCATTTGCTTTCTCAACAATCAAAGTAGTTTCTGAAAAAACTTCAGCAACCATAAATGTTTTCCCAGGTCTATTCAGTCATAGCTCAAAGCCCAATTGTAAATAAATACAAATACATGTCCAAAGGGTAGAGTGTTTACTTACATGTATAATTGTCTCTTTTGATTTACTTGCTCGTAGCACTAATATTTCCTGAGGCGTTTTCTACTCATGAATGGAGCTGTCCTAAAAAATGTTAAGGATTGTGTAAGTATATACTATACTCAGTAGGAGTCTATCACTACTAGTTTTACAATGCATGCTATGTTTAAAATCATATGCTCTTTAAAACATGTGCATGTTTGAACACTCATGTTCCATATCGATATTAAAAACCAATGTCGAATTGGAATACTAACGACTTAAAGAATCGCATAATCCAAGTCAAAAGTATCATATATATATATATATATATATATCATAAACATAATGATATGCATAAGATGCTCAATTGAATCCAACTCATGGATATATGGTATGGTCAACCAACCTCATGTCATGCCATATGCAATGTAAGTAAATCCTCAAAACATAGGGCCCACTATCCCCACGACCTCCTCGCCGTGTGGTCCCCGGGTACTTGGGGACACTCGGTCATAGCCTCCACGGGGCATATGACACTTATTCGTCGTAAATCATGCAATCTATGCAATCGGTTGCAAAACATGCATGCAATGCATAAAATCTGCTCATGTTAGTCTCTCATTCAAAGTCATAACCCTACCTAGAAGCCTAACAGCCTAGAAGCCCGCCAGCCTAGAAGCCTGTCAGCTCTCTCTAGCTCGCCCTCATCGGCCAAGGCTACGCTTATCATGCAATCTATGCATGTAGCACATGTCTTGGCAATAGATGCACAATGTATTTTTCATATGCATGCTAAGTTCATTTATGAAATGAAGTCATGCTAAACAAGTCATATAACTTATACTTAAAACATGCATTCAAAACAATCATGGGCTCTTTTTAAAATTCTAGTAGCGATAGAGCACCTACCTCGAAGTCTCCTGGAGTCGCGTCCTTCATCACTCAACCCGACCATGGGTCTCATTTATAAACTCCTAGATATGAATGGATAACAAGGAGTTCTTATCAATTTCAATCTATTTAGAAATTAGATCGCTAGATCTTCCTTTTAGGGTCCATGGTCCTTGCCTAATTCATTGTCAGGCTAGATCCTATGATATGGATCTACTATTCAATAGTTAAACTATGTAAATTGTCCTCTGATCCTAACTTTATAGTCTCATTAGGTCCACGTGTCCCAGTTCCCAAGACGCCCGTGCACCCCTGTCAAACTGCGACCGCCTCACTTGCGTGCGCGTCCAAAGGCATGCCACGGATCATGTTTGCATGCGCACATGTATGCCCAAGCAACGCGCTATGATGTGCGTACTGGATGGCATCGCGCAGATGTGTCTTTGGCGCAGCATGGCGCATCTTAGCTCCTAGGGCACCCCGTGCATTCTGGTCGAGCTAGGACCCGTGCCCCATGTCGTGTGTGCACCCGAAGGCCTCATCAGGGACAGTGTCTGCACTGTCGCACGCCTGGAACCTGTCCCAGGGACCCTGTCCTAGGCGCACGTGAAGCTTGGCGTCCCTGGGACACCTTGTTCGCACAGAGCCAGCTGGAACTGGCTTTCCTTGTCGTTTTTTCTGACCAGGAAACACTAGATCTGGCACGGATCTAACATGGAAGAAGGAAAACTAGGGAGAGGGGGAGAAAACCTACCTGGGTAGCCGGGGACGCCCTCATTCGGGTGGTGCGGCTCCCTCTTTTCCGTCTGAAAACCCCATGTCGCCGGAAATTGTGAGGAAGAGGAAAAAACCCCAATGTTGAGCAAGATCGAAAAAGAGCAGAGAGGGGAATGGGAAGACAGGTAAAAGGAATGGCTGGCCTGAATGACCTGGCCATTGCTGTTCTTCATGGAAAATCGGAGGGTTTTCCGGTTTTTGTCGGAAACCCCAGCCTCAAATGGGCAGAAAAATCGTGTTTTGAAGAGGGGAATAGGGGCTTTTTATAGCCTTGCTATGGTGGTGGTAGAAATCTCTGGAAACTAGGGTTTCTGGAGAAATCTAGAGGAAGAAGAAGATGGGGTGCCATTATCAAAATGGCCCCCTGTGTTTTCTGTCTTTTTCATTTTTAATTTAAATTACAAAAATGCCCCTATTCTTTAAACGGCCGTAACTTCTTCATACGAACTCTGTTTTTAGCGTTCTTTGAGGCATTGGATTTCATTTTTTGAGTATAATCTAATGGTACCAAGTTTTCTTAAAAATTCCCTCATTTACTATTTTAAATAAAGTAAAATATTTAACACAGTTCATTTCCTATAGAATGTCCAATTCAATAGCGTAAATTGCTCAGGACATTACATGGAGACAATAGTACAACTGTACCAATGTTTTGAGATGGACTTCCAGGATGATCCTAAAGAATTTCATGCTACATTAGAGGAACCCTATGAGTTGTTGTACCTTGAGTGTAAAGATTATACAAAGCTGTCCACAGTGGTAGAACTTTACAACATGAAATCAAGATTTGGTTTTTCAGATCAAGGTTTTACAAAATTCTTGAAAGTAGTGGGTAAGATGCTATTAAAGGATAATAAATTGGCAAGGTCCACATGGGACGCAAAGAAAACCATGATTACATTAGGATTGAAGTATGAGAAGATACATGTGTATCCCAATGATTTCATCTTATATAGGAAGGAGCACAAGGATAAAACTACGTGCCCAACTTGTGGACAGTTAAGATGGAAGTTAAAGAAGAATTCAACTGAGACATTTACAAGCATTCCTGCAAAGGTTCTATGGTACTTCGCCCCTATTCCAAGGTTCAAAAGAATGTTTTGTATAATAGAAACAACAAAGAAATTGGTGTGGCATGCCAATGACAGAGTAGTTGATAACTTTTCACGCCATCCAGTAGATAGCCCAGCATGGAAACTCGTAGACTTCATGTGGCCTAATTTTGGTGAAGAACCTAGAAACCTACGGCTAACATTATCTATAGATGGGATTAATCCTCATGGTTCGATGAGTAGCAAGTATAGTTGTTGGCCCGTTATATTAGTTTGTTATAACCTTCCACCATCTCTATACATGAAGAGGAAGTACATGATGCTAACCAAGTTGATATTGGGTCCAAAGCAGCCAGGAAATGACATTGATGTGTACTTGTCTCCCTTGATCAATGATCTTGAGACATTATGGGACATAGGCATTGAAACATACGACATATATAGGAAAGAGTCATTCACCCTAAAGGTTATACTGTTGTGGATAGTAAGCAATTTCCCTACATACGATAATTTGTCTGGATGCACTATGAAGGGATACAATACTTGTGCTATCTACAGTGATCAAACATGTGCTGTATGACTTAAGCATGGTAGGAAAATGGCATTCCTTGGGCACAAAAGATGGTTGCGCAAAGACCATTCATATCATTTTAAGAAGGGAGAATTTAACAAGTGTGTAAGGACTAGGACACCTCCAAAGATGTTAACAGGATGACAAATATTGGAGCAGGTTGAAAACATCAATGTATTATGGAGAAAGAAGAAATCAAGTAAACATGCAGGCGAAAGTAATTGTAGAAGTTGTTGGAAGAAGAAATCAATATTCTTTCATCTATCATACTAGAAATCACTGCATATACGCCGCATGCTTGATGTCATGCACATTGAGAAGAATGTGTGTGAAAGCTTGACTGGTACATTGCTTAATATCCCTGGAAAAATAAAGGATGCACTTGCAGCTCCCATGGATCTTATGAAGATGGGTTTGAAGAGGAGATTACACTCAGAGGACAAGGGTAGTCGAGGAACATACCTGTCTAAGGAAAATTTTACTCTCGATAGAGAGGAGAGGAGAATAATGTGTAAAACCTTATTCAAGCTCAAAGTCCCAGATGGCTACTTTTCAAACTTTAAAAACATTGTTTCCTTGGAAGAGCTAAAATTGTTGGGGATGAAGTCACACGGTTGCCATGCATTGATGCAAAAACTACTGTTAGTAGCAATACATTTAGTGTTACCGAACAAAGTTAGGGGAGCTCTTACAAAATTTTGCTACTTCTTTAATGCTTTGTGTAAGAAGGTGGTGGATGTTTCAAAATTAGAAGAAATTCAAGGTCACCTAGTGACAACTTTATGTGAGCTTGAGACAATCTTTCCACCATCCTTCTTTGACATCATGGTACACTTAACAGTGCACTTCATTGATGAGATCAGACTTTGTGGGCTAGTTTACTTGCGATGGGTGTATCCATTTAAGAGGTACCTGAAAATTTTAAAAGGGCATGTACATAATCATAACTGACTAGAGGGGTTTATAGCCGAATGTTACATTGTAGAGGAAGCAGTGGAGTTTTGCACAAAGTACTTATTAGGAGTGGATGCCATTGGAATCCCAAGAAAGAAACAATCAATTGCATTTGATCCCAAGGTTGGAAAACCTCTTTCTAGTGGTTGTGTATCAAGTGTTGACTAAAAAGAACAAGACCAGGCACATCTTTATGCGTTACAAAATGTTGATGAAGTCCAACCATACATTGAGTAATTTAATTATGCATGAATGCATATGTAAAATTTAATTGTTGATGGTTAATTACATTTTCTATGATTAATACTCTATTAATTTGTTTGTATATATACGTGTATGTAGTGAATACATGGACATGATCAAGGCTAAGAATCTAAGTTACGTAAAGAAATTGAAGTGGCTACAATTTGAGCATTGTCACACTTTCAATAATTGGCTGTGTAAGAAGGTAAATTCTCACTTAATGTATATTAAATAACTGCTATATATGTATATATTAATCTTACTTAAGCTTACATAATATATTAACACACAGAGATTCAAAATCAGCGAGAAGTAGTAGGCAATAGCATATCAGAAACCTTACATTGGATGGCGATGGGACCATGACCAAAAGTAATAAAATATGCTGGATATGCCATCAATGGTTATCACTTTTACACAAAAGATAGTGATAACTCAAGAGTGCAAAAGAAGAGTAGAGTTATCTTAGTTGCCAATGCTACATTCTTTTCCAGTTCAAAGGATAACAGACCAATAGTGGCATATGAAATTTATTATGGGGTTATAAGAGAGAGTTGGGCCTTGGATTATACTTTCAGAACTGTGGTTGTGTTTAAGTGCAATTGGGTGGAACAAAACAAAGATAGCATCAAAACTGATGCCCTTGGATTGACATTGGTTGACCTCAACAGGATCAGCTCTAAAATGATCAATTTATTTTGGCATCTCAAGCAAAACAAGTATTTTACGTACAAGATGAATGTGATAAGAGATGGTTAACTATTTTATCATCCTATCCGAGGAATTTATATGATGAAGATAATCTAGGAGACACTAAAATAAATTACCCTTCTATTACCAAAGCAATCCCATCAATCAAAGCAATACTTGGTGAGAATGAGGATTATGTGCATGACAATAGTGAGGAAGGTGCTCAGGGTTTGAAAACAATATATATTTTGGGGTTTGTGGAATAATATGTATATTAGTTAGTTGCAACATCTATATAATTCAATATTTATACTTTTTAATTAGGTCTTTTGTCATGAACAATCATATATGCATGGATTGATATCTAAGTTAGCTATATATATATGTGCATACAAAAAAAATGCATGAATGCAATGCTGACTATAAAAAAAAAATTGTTTCATTGTGTGTTAATTGTTAGATATTGTAAGTACATATAAAAGGTGTATATATAATTTGAACAAAAAAATGTTTTAAAATGTTGACTTCAAAGGTATGTACTTTAAAATTTGTTTATTTATAAACAACTTTAAAGGTATGTAATTTTAAAGTCATTTATAAATAAACGACTTTAAAATTATAACTAAACTAATAATAAATTATTCATCTTATTTTGCTTAATGTGCTTTTATTAGTACAATTTTGGTATTTCTTTGTTTATCACATATTTTTATTTATTTAGGAGTGTTTCTATATAGTACTTTGTGATGCACTTAGTGTAAATCGAATACATATCTATTACAAGAACCACTTTGACACACACAGGTCAGGAATGGGAATTAAGCTAACTCCCCCACATTTTATTATAATTAATTTATCATCTTTCCTTTTTTTAATGTTCTTTTATTAGTACATTTCTTGTACTAATTTTTGGTTATATTACATATTTTTTGTTCTTAAAAATGGAGTACTGTTCTTGCAATTTTGGGTGGCACAAGTAAACTTTGGAATATTAGTGTCAATCAAATACATATATATATTCATTTAAAATTAATTAATTAAATGTAGATCAACCATGCATGAACCCTAACCCTAATTAACCTGAGCACCTAATATTGACCTTAACCCTGAGCCCTTAAACTTTAACAGTGAACCTTACCATTGAGCCCTTAACTCCTAACCATGAAACTTGTTTACTGAGTACTCTTAACCCCCTGAACTCTAAACACTTACATACATAAGTACCTTGAACCCTAAACCCTTAATTAAACTACGCCTTGATTCCTGAACTCACTATCATTAAAATGTTGTTTCATTAATTGCTTGTATTATTTATTTTTAGATATTATGGAGTATGTACTAATTAACAAAATAGATGTGTATATATATTATATTAAAATTTTAAAAATTGTTCATTTTTAAAGTAGTTTATAACTAAATGACTTGAAAAATCAATACTTTTAAATTTGTTTATAAGTAAGCAACTTTAAAAGTATAAAATTTTGATCTTCACATGCACACCTTACACATATCTCTGTTTCTTCTCAAAACCCAATAGAGAAACCCGACGAGAGGGAGAAAATGTGGTAGAAGAAGAGAGGGGAGAGAAAAGAGAAGAGAAGAGAGAAGGAGAGGAGAAAGGAGCAGGTGGCAGCTAACACACCAAAGAAGAGAGAAGGAGAGGGTGGGAGCTTGTCTACACGCTGCACCCACACCAGAGAAGAGAGAAGAAGAGGGTGGGAGCTCCTCTGCACGCTGCACCCACACCAGAGAAGAGAGGAAAGAGGGAAGAGGGAAGAGAGGAGAAGACAGAAGGAGAGGAGAAAGAAGAGAAGACGGTTGGAGGTGATCTACACACCGAAGAACCACCCACGCCGAAGAAGAGAGATGGAGAGGTGGGAGCCGATCTACACAGTGCACCCACGCCGGAGAAGAGAGGGAAGAAGAAGAGAGAGGAGAAGAGAGAAGGAGAGGAGAAAGGAGAGAAGAGGGTTGGAGTTGGTGGGACTCGATTTGCACGCACACTGGAGAAAACCATGGTGATTGGTATGATGGTTACTTGTAGCTATGTTCTTACATTGAAATTGTTGTTTTAGTTGCTTTATATGCTTGATTTAAGTTGATGTTCTTGATTACTTGAAATCTAAATTTTTTTTCTCCTTAATCTTTGTGCTTTGTTTCTTGCCATCTAAATATCTTACTTGCTTGAATCCTTAGGAAACCATGTAGAGTTTTTGGTTGTTTATTAAATTTATTGGTTAGCTTACATGATATATTACTTTTTAATCATCAATTAAGGAAAATTTCAACCCATGAACCATGCACACAATCCATGGATCATGCATGTTGTACTATGTTACATTTCTCTTTAATTATTGGTTAATTTAGTTGCTTAATCATGCTTTGGTAGTTGTTAATTTTTTTTTTCATCTTAGTTTAGGTTTAAAAAGTTTCCTTTCTAAGTTTTAGAAAGTTTCTTATATAAGAAAGTGTTAGATTAGGAAAGCTTCCCTTTTAGTAGTCTCCTTAAGCTAAGTTGCTTAATTTGTTCATCCCAATCTTGCCATAGTTTCCTTTAGTTGAATGTATATTAGTTAAGTAAGTTACCATTTTCATTGTTTCTCTTTGTTTGTAGCAATTTTCCTTTATGTGTAAGTTTTAATATTATGCATGTTTCCTTCTTGTTTTATATTCCTATTTTAATCATCAACTCTTTCGCTTTGGCTGTATTAAAGTAATTTATATAATATCCAATCTATTAATAATCCATGAGATTCCTCATGGGATCAACCACTATCTTGTGCAATACTACTCTGATTCATGTACTTGCGAGAAATTTTAAAGCTACACCAATAACTTACTATTAAGGTAGACATGGTCAAGTTGGGTCATGTTGATGTTTGACCAAAACCCGAGAAAGTGGGGTCCACATGGAAGCTTTCTAATAACATAGCCACAAGTAATCAATGTCATGAATCAAAGTACTCCAATGTATGTATTTGATCCAACCAATACGCATTTTTGTGATTGGTATGATGGTTACTTGAATTGTATGGTTTTATTAACCAATTTCAAATTGTTTCCATTTATTCCAAGGCAAGCATTTATTCATGTTGTTGATGATTATTCATGTTTTACTTAGACGAGGGTTTTAATTAGCATGTAATTATTGAAAGGTCATTTAAAAGTATTGTTCCAATATCATTAAATGTTTCTTTGTAGCAACAATGGAACCATGAGAATATCAAATTGAAGAACACATCTTCAATGAAGAGAACAAACAAGAGGCTCACATGAGCAGTACCACTCCAAAAAGAAAGGGCAGAGGGCAAACAACAATGGAAAAGGTTATGAAGAGAAAATTAAAGAGAATTAAAGAAACTGTCCAATACAATAGTAGAGGGCAAGAAATTGGTGAGAGTGTCCCTGCTTAAGTAGTTTCATCTACTCTATAGTAAGAAGAATGGTTCCTATCACATTTGAGAATTGAAGACTTGTGCCATTCTCAACCAAAGATTCAATATGGGAAATGGTGAAGGTATGTAAACATTAAGTACATGTATTATTTACATTATAACTTTTCTAATTTTTCAAATATAGTAATTTGATGTCTTCCATGTACAATATGCCTTTGATGTGCTTGATGACAAGAGGACGCATGCTTTACAAGGCATTGGTGAGCAATGGAGAAAATGGAAGAATTACCTTGTTCGTAAGTATATAGTTCCAAATGTCAACGATCTATCAAGGCTATACACAATGCCTTCCATTTACTCTAACGTCATCCACTAGGAGGCTTAGAATGCATTTGTACTGAACTGCACCTCCGCCAAGTTTGAGGTATGTGCATAAATGATGCTTCATTCTTTTAATTACATGTAACATTCAATTTATTGTACTTGATCACGCATGTAAAAATGTGCAGGTGAAGAGTGCGAGGCGAAGAAAGGTCCACAAAACAAATTTGCAGCACCACATATCTAGGATGGGCTACACTTGTTTAGAAGAGTGCAGAGTAAGCATCCATGATAATTTATCCCATTAGATTTAATGCTACTATAATTATATACATGTTCTCCAACTATAGTGCCTTTTCTTGACAATAGAAAATAACTAGGACTATGGAACCCATTGATCGCTCCATTCTCTAGAAGATGGAGCACTTGGTGGGCCATACTAGTGAGAAGTTCTCAGATGAAACTATTGCACAAATTGCTTCGAGCATAATAAGTGGTTCCACATATCTATAAATTTTTACAATTAATTAGATCAAATGATGGTGTCTTTTGATTAAATTTTGCAGGACACTCTTACACAAGAAAGTGCTACTACAAGAACTTTAAGTAACACTGCTGCCAAGGAAGATATCCTGTATAGGGCCATGGGCAATAAAGAAGACCACCCTAGTTGAGTTAAGGGCATGGGTCGTGGTATTATTCCTTCTAAATTCTTTGGTAGAGGACATATACCTAAAGTTCAAGATGATGAGGTAGCCTATAATGCATTCGTTGTGAAAGTAAGGTAGGATATAATTAGACAGATGCAAGAGGGAGGTTTGACGGTGGTTGTTGCACCCCCTACTCATAATACTCCTAGCCCCACTATACCTCCATCACATGCAAGCTGCAATTCCCCAACCAAAGAAGATGATGAAGGACATCCACCTCCCCATGAACAGGAAATTCCTGCCCAGGAGGTATATACATACATAGACAAAACTATAAATTTTCATTGTCATTTTGTAATAATCTTGTATATATCTCAACCTATCTATTGCATATTTGCACTACAGGTGGGTCAATGCGTGTTGGTCGTGGAATCCCATCAAAATATTGTGGCAATTGGTTCATGCTATGAGCATGAATCAAACATTTTGCACGGAATTATTATACCACAAGGTACAAAGCAGGTTTCTATTACCATGGCATTGAATGCTAATGCTTTCCTACCATTCCCATTAGAAATGGAAAATATTATAACTATTGGGAAGGTAATTGCATATCACATCGCTTGGCCAGAAGAACTAGTCATTCCCATAGAGTCCATGGTATGTACCTTATCATACTACCTTTCTCATTAACATTCTTTAGCTAAAGGCCTTATAGAAGTCATTTAATAACTAAAAAAGAACATGCAGCACCAAGATCGGCCACCATTCCAGTAGCACCTGTTGCTGCTGCACCAATGGAACAGGTACTTGTATATATCTTTAGTTTTTCTTTCATCATAAATTAGGCCCTCTTCATATATTAATATTAATTAGCTATGAATCTTTACATGTTTTATAGCAGTTGACCTAGGAGCATGTGGAAGTCCCATCTAACATGCCTCGATCCCTAAGGGTACTCTATGGTCTCATCAATAGCAATATGAGAATTAGTAATCCTGTACATTGTCTCCTACATTGGGTATATATGCACATACTTTCTTATAAATCATTTGATATTTAATTACATATTACATTTTAATGGTATATGTACTAATTATTTCTTCTATTTAGGTTCTTGAATGATTCTACTGGCTTTTTTGAGGGTGAGGGTATAGTACTTTACCAATTCATTGACCTTGGCATCATTTTTGAAGCTTTGGTGCAATGGGTGATCGAGCATCATAGTCAGGATATTTTAGCAGGCCTATTTCGCTGCTCTAAGGGATGAGGCTTAATGATTTCCTACAATAGCGGGTAATTTTTAATTTTTTTATTTTCTTGTCAAATTATTCTATTCCTAGTGATTGTTAACTTCCATTACAATCCATATAACTATCTATGTAGGTCTCATTGGATGTTGCTTGTTTTGGATGTGCATGATGGGTATGCTTTCTTTTTTTATTCTTGTGGATCGTGCATCTGTCCCACCCTCGTAGATATTATAAATAAGTAAGAATTTGTTTTTTTATGTGTTATGTGTATATAAGTACATAAATTGTTATTCATCTATAATGCATTTGAAATATAAATTTGTAGGGTTTAGCTTGATTGGGCTGTTGAGACTATACAACCACCAAAACTCACTTGGAAGAATGTCAAGGTATACTAAACAATTAATTGCTCTACATTATCACTAATTAAACCTACATTATTATAAATGATATTTATTAGTTGTTTTGTTGTCCTTGTTCCATAGTGCCCCAAACAACAGTCATATTGGGTGTGTGGGTATTATGTCCTGAAGTCCATGAGGATCCTTGCAATGTCTCCCATTTAAGAAAGTTAGAAAAATTATGTTTTTTTCCATAATCTTATGTGTTTCTACCATTTTTATAGATCTAGCTAAAAAGTATTAGCTTAATTAAATATGTTGTATTACAAGTTGCTGTGCTTTCAGAGTGGGCATCTAAGAAGACTTACACTAGGGTAATTCTTAATGAAATAAGATCTGAATGGGCTAACTATGTAATGACTTTCAATTAGTTGTTGGAGTAAAGAATGACTTTCAACTCTATCCATATTTGTTTCCCACCCTCAGGAAGTGTTTCAAGTAAAGAATGTAGGATATGAATTTTTATGATGTTTCATATACTATAGGTTATGAATCTTTGGAGAATTTGGTGTCATCTTGTTTGTAACTCTTAGTTTATTCAATTGTTTGGATGTCCTAGTTATAGTAATGGTATGTCAGTGATTCCTCCTTTTTAGCAATAGCAAACAAGAGCCCACACTATTCTAACTAGTTGGAAATGGTAACTAGTGAAGCACTTTCAAAAAATGCTGATCTTTCAATTTATTCAAAGTTTTTGCAAGCACCTTCTTCAGATTTTTCATCCATCAAGTTGCATGTCATACAACTAATTGGTGCTTCATTCCAAATGTACGAAATCAACAATTTGCTAACCATTTACTATTATTGTTATCTTATCTGTCCTTAGTATAGTCCTGGTGTAAATGTTTGGTAGATGGAAGGTCTTTTGCTAAAAAACATTGCCTTTAAATTTCTAGTAATTTTTTTCCATTGCCTTTGTAGCATACTCTATCAACAGGTCATGCTTCATGGAGCAAACTCCTATTTCTTATGTATGAGTTTTTCCCAACTATATCACCTAAATTAGTTGTTCTATATGGCTACTCCAATCAGCTGAATTCAGTTGTCTTCTTTTAGACCCAATTATATTTCAATTGCCAGGTTAGTGTCTCCATGGACTTGTAACTAGTAATGGGTGACATGCTTATTCATGTTTTTTTAAATGACTTATTAGAAAGAGAGAAGAAATGGAATAGAAATAGAATGGATGCAAGGTGTTCACCCTATTTTAAGTGAGTGTTCCTATTAGGACCCTTAATTAAGGGGGTTCTAATACAATGGCTTAGATGCAAAGTTTGTGGTGTTATGTGGTTCTCTTTTCTTAGATTCAAACTGTGATCTATGCATGCGTCAAATGCAATCCTCGAAGTCTGTTAACCCTGACTGTCCTTTCCATTATGATCAGCTTCATTTTTCATTTTTGTTATTCTATACTTACTATCAATTTGGATCTTTCATTCATTTCTAATATTCTATATTCCTGGTATACTTTTTTACGTTGTTGAGTGATATTGCTAGTGCTATTAGAATGTTTTGTATTTTCTTTGCTAAAGGCCATTATTGGACCTTAAGCATTACTCAACTAGAAGAAAGAAGTGGATGAATGTTAATGTTAATAGGTTTTTAATGTTTATAAACATTTTTTGAGTATTAGGTTTTCAATGTATATAGGTGGTGGATCCAGAAAAGAAACTTAAAGAAAAATAAATTATAACTTTAGAAGTTGTTTATTTTTAAATGACTTCTAAAGTTTCATAGTTTAGAATTTGTTTAAAATTAGACGACTTCTAAAGTTGTATAGTTTAAAATTCATTTGCAAATAATTGACTTCTAAAGGTCTTCTAAATTTCTAAACTATAGAAGTCATTTAAATATAAACGACTCCTAAAGTCTTTAATTTTAGAAGTTGTTTAAATAAACGACTTCTAAAATCCTAAACTTTAGAAGTCATTTATATTTGAGAGACTTCTAAAAGTCTATAACTTTAGAAGTTGTTTAAAAATAAACGACTTCTAAAGTTTAGGATTTTAGGAGTTGTTTATTTAAATGACTTCCAATGCCTTAACTTAAATGACCATTTTCCCCAGATTCTAAGACATATAACCCCAATTGGATAAATCATCTCAACTTCAGTTGGTGAAATGGACCAAATGCTAATGTCTAACACTAGGGCCCCTTTCAACCTCACCAAGGACCACCTACTCCTAGACCATATATGCCTCCACTAAAGAGGTCAATGGAGGATAATCTTCAGTAGTTCATTCAAAACTAGGAAAGAGAAAATTTCCAACTTGAAGCATATATGAGTGACATGAAAAACATGCTTACACAATTCATGCAAACCTTCAATAAAGGAAAATTTCCTACCCAACCACAAGAAAACCCTAAAGGTACAATGTGACTAGGTCAAAGTGTTCTTTGAAGTCAAACATGGAATAAACTAATTCATTCGTCACTCTTCCAAATGGAAAGGTGCTTCAAAAGAATGGCCCCACTGAGGCTGATAAAACTTAGGAGACTCTTGAGGCTAAGGAAAAAGCTATCACAAAGGATAGTGTCGAGAAACCTCACCCTCGCACTAATCCATGTCCCATCCCACTTTCGTTTCCATAATGACTGCATCAAGTTCCTAGGGTAGCTTCCAATGATGAGATCTTAGATATTTTTAAACAAGTCAAGATCAGCATTCCAATCTTGGATGCCATCAAATAGATCCCTTCATGTGCTAAGTTTTTGAGAGACCTTTGCATTGTCTAATGAAGGTTGAATGTGCACAAGAAGGCTTTCTTGACCTAACATGTTAGTGTAAGGCTTTAGCATCACACATCACCTAAATATAAAGATCCAAGTTGCCCAAATCTCACTTGTATAATTGGAAAGTACAAGATAAATTGAGCTTTACTAGATTTGCGATTTATTGTGAATCTATTGCTGTATTCGATATACGAGCAGCTAGGTTTGTGAGAACTTAAACCAACTACTTGGGATCTATTGTGAATCTATTGTTGTATTAGATATACGAGCAGTTAGGTTTGAGAGAACTTAAACCAACTACCACAACCCTCAAGTTAGCTGACAAATCTATCAAAATACTGTGAGGGGTAGTACAAGATATACTTGTCAAGGTATAACAATTCTACTTTCTAGTTGACTTTTTAGTTTAGACATAGAGCCCATGTTGAATGAAATGAAAGAAATACTAGTCATTCTTGGGCAACCACTTTTAGGCACAACCAATTCCTTAATCAATGGCTAGAATGGTTTGATGAAGCTATTCTTTGGAAATATGACACTGGAACTGAACATTTTTAACATCTGCAAGCAACTAAGAGAATCTATTGATGACTTGTGGAGTGTCAATATGATAAATTCAGTTGTTCAAGATTAGTTTGTTAAGTCTTCCTTATCAAATCCACTAGAGGCCTATTTGGCCCATTTGAATGAATTTCATGAGGATGCTTTAATAGAGGAATTTAATGCCCTTCTTCATTCTATGCCTATTATGGACATAGCAAAATGGCAACCTCGGTTCTAAGAATTTCTACCCAAGGAATCCACTCTTGTTCCATCTTTAGTTGAACCTCCTAAACTAGAGTTAAAAACTTTATTAGCTGATCTCAGGTATGCATACTTAGGAGAGGAAGAGACTTTTTCTGTCATTATCTTCTCCCAATTAAAAACATCCCAATAGGGGCAGTTAATTTAGATTTTAAACGAGTACAAAGGCACTATAGGCTAGACCATGGCAGATATTATAGGAATTAACACCTTAGTATTGTGATCACTAGGGTTTTTATAACAAATTTTCATTACTTTTCAATATGTATATATATATATATATATATATATTGTCACATATTATTTCTTTCACAAAACCCAACTGTCAACTCCATTAACAAATTATACATTTTAGAGGTTTTAAAAATGA
The DNA here is from genome assembly GCA_035236585.1 of Warburgia ugandensis. NCBI lineage: Eukaryota > Viridiplantae > Streptophyta > Magnoliopsida > Canellales > Canellaceae > Warburgia > Warburgia ugandensis. Next base: position 53,586,803 of record CP141130.1, read on the forward strand.
ATGAATTTATACTTTACATTTTCCAAGATACTATCTAGTCATAGCTCACTATCTAATTGTATAAATGCATATATACATACATGTCCAGAAATATAAAATACAAGTCATATACTTAAATTGGTAACATATTGTTGCGCTACTGTTGTCATCATCTAAGGTTTAATCTACCATGAGTTGTTTCCTTCAAGTCAATTTATTCAAACCTAAGACATTATAAACAATTTACAGTTTCCCAACTAGCTGGTGCTTGGTAGGTGTTTTGAACATCTACTTTGGTAGTATACATAAAGCCAAATATAATAGAATTCTAAACCATTTATAAATCTATTCTAAGGAACATTATACGGTCATATAGTCTTAAGCATACAATAATATTCATATCACATGCATCTCAATTCATTTCAAGTAATTTCATATCATATCATTTCATTAGACATCAACTCATGATGTAAACAGACCTATGTCAAATCATCACAAATCAACAACTTCTAATATACTTAGAACCTGTTATAAACATATGCAACGCAATTAGCATAATAGAAATTACATCCATGATTTAGTCTATACATGTAAAATCACAAGATATCCATATGAAGGATAATACATGCTATCAGTATGCACAAATTCATGATAAAACAATAAAACAAATGAATCACTTTTCTATTCAATACCAGGCAAATCCATGCCATATCCAATTAGAGCATATTAACTCATCACTGGTAAATCCATATCAGAACAGATGAACATACCATAGTCAAATCCAAGCCAAATATACATCTTAGCATATCAGCTCACTATCAGCAAATCCATGCTAAGAACTAAATCTCAAATCAAATCATGCATGTAAAAACAATCTTGCAATTCATCTCAACCCAACCCATGATCATACCGTGAGCACCAAGAAGTTGCCACCTAAAATCTTGCAAGTGCCACATGCACCTGCCCTTATTAGCTACCCTCTTAGGCTACCCACATCAGCTAACCCAAAGTATGAATCATGAATCAAACTTCAATTACATGCAAGGAAGCAAAAATGTGATGAAATACAAATCATACATCAATCCATGGTTACGTATCAAACCAAAATGAGAGATCAAATCCACAAGATGCATAAATGAAATACAAGTATTAATAATTCTAAACTAAAGATCTTGGATACTCTATATATTTATCATACATTTTAATAACATTCATATAACATTATAATCCACATGCTAAAATAATCATCTAACATCATCATCATCAAAGGAAGATATATACCATTTTATTTAATCCTTGAAGAATGATGCATTTATAATTTGTAATCATATCATCTATCAATTCATTCAAATCTATCACAACATGTATTTGACTAAATACATGTTATTTGACTACACCAATAATCTAGTCATAATCAAAATATACAGACAAATTAAATATGTCAGAACAACCTATCTTAAAGACAAAGACTTACTCCCACCAAAATACACAATCTCTACATTTGTATACATTGATGTATCTGTTAAGATGATACTGCCTTTATTTATTACTGATCATGGATTTGGTTCTCTAACTCTAATCTAATCATCAGATCTCACTCATTGGTCATGAATCAATGGTCTAGATCACTTGTTCATATTTATATCTATCTCAAAATCACTCTTGTCCCATATCACAACTTAATTCATCGATTTAATGATCAGATTTAATCTTGATCGATCAAATCAATAATGTAAGTCACTTCTCAAATCAAATCTTATTGATCTCTAAGTTTTTGTGATGATCCAACCATGGGATCTTCTCAATACTCTTTCTTGATCTCACATATCTCAATCCATCACCTTCATAGTATTTTCTAATATTCATGTGCGCATTAATAGTCAATATATTGATTTCATGACTAGATCAATCTCTGATTGGTCAAATCTGTAGTTCATATGTAATTTGATGGTTTAGATCAAAATCTAAGTTTAATTAAATGATCTAAGTATTAGATTTCTTAAATCACTTATTTGGTAATCTAATTGATCAAATTTCAAGGCCTGATCACCATTTGATCTGGATATTCTAGGTCATCCCATCATCAGTAGATTTTAATCTAGTCAAAATATGGTGAAATCTCAGTTTTCATCAAAAAATTAGGTCCACGTCATCGAGACAAATCCATCAAATGTGTCAGATAAAAAATTGGGTTTATATAACCTCCAAAATTGAAGAATTTCGATTTCAAGTCAAAATCAACAATACAGATTATAATTTAGATCAAAATAGTAATAAATGACGTCATCAAGAAGCACAATTAGGACTCGTCCATTTGCGTCCTCGAAGCCGAGAAGCACCTACGTGCGTCATAGTGCGTCTTCGACGCAAGCTGATCAGAAGGTCACTTGTAGGCATCATTTTCTAACATCGATTTCTTCAACCAAATGACATTGGAATTTGACTACTTTTGAGCCATTTTTATACTCTTGAGACAATGAATACGATGAACAATTTAGATTTTTAAAATTTATTTTCTTCAGCATGTCCATCACCGTAGATTCTCCTCACTATGATATGGACATTTTTGTTAATCAAATGAGATTCTATTAGAAAATTTTTGAAGGGTGAGACCATGATACCTATACGGAGATGAATGGTTTAGATCTTCATTTTGAGCCATTGCCCTCTTTGAAGCAGCTCCTCCTCTCTTCTTCCTTGTAATGTATGATATTTTTGAAATTCTAAAATTGTCTAATTATGTGGAAATTTGAAAATTTGTGGAAATTAGAGTATTGAGGATGTGAATTTTTTAGAAATGAAATCATGGACTAAAACCTCAATAATTAGAATGTACACGAGAAATGGAATTCAATGACACTAAGAACATTAAAATTAGAGACTGGATGAACATTTACTAATTATTTTAATTTTGACTTTAATAAATAAATTAAGGAGGGAAAAAATGGAGAATTCACGTGTGGGGCCACACAAATCAGGCGCTAAAACCCACACCTGACAAACATTTATGAACTGGTATGGTGATGATTAGTAGCCATTAATGTTGGTAATAATGGCTGCATTTAATAATAATAAATAAATCAAATATTTATGGGTTTCCCCTCTCATTTATTTCCTCTCTCAATTTTCTCCCTACCATTAACTCGCCCCGTTCCCTATGGTACCCATAGATGGCACTGGAGACAATGCCCTGATGCTGACAAGCACTGCCTATTTCTACCCCCTCCAACGTGGTGACAAAACTTCTTTTCTCAGTCAGCGCAACCTGAGGTAGGCTCCTGCTCATTCCCCCTTTCCATTTTCAGTTGTTTCCATTGATTTTCTATCTTTTGATACCAAAAATTGGGGTGGAATGCCATTTTCCCAGTGACTGTGTGGAAGTTACTATTTTTATGAAAATAGTAGATGAAACAGTATAAGATTTTTGATCTGAACCATTCATCTTGTGTATCTCAACACTAGGAATAAACCCTTTAAATTTCATGAAGATCCAACGACTGAGGAAGTCAAAAAATGTGAAAAATAGTGAAAAGGGGAAATTTTATAAACTTTCTAAAATTGGTTAAAAACCTTAGATTTAGGAAAAATTAGTTGACGAAAGTATCATAAAATGAAAATACATGAAAATGCTAACAAAATGACCAAAAAATTGCAAGATTTGGAGACTGTATGCTTTGCCACTGACGACCGGAATTTGGTCGCTGTCTCCAATGGTGGCTCATGTTCATAGTGTCCAAGACGCACCCCGAAGATGCACATGTGCATCATCTCTAGAAGAGATGCAGCGCGGATGCGTCCTGGTGATGGTGATGCATCAGGGCTCGTTTCAGGTGAGCGTCATGCCCCTGTGCATCCCGGCGATGGAGATGCACACTGGACATGTCCCGTGTGAGCATCCCTATGATGCTGAATTTTAATTATTTTATCTAAAAATTAATTCAAGACCATTTATTTCATAAAAATCTCAATTGCAGGAGCTACATAGGTCCAAATCATGATCCGAGACATCCATTGATTTTGTCTCGACGACATGGACCTATATTTGAGATCAAAACCTCAATTTGACCACTTTTAAACTGATCAAATCATAGATTACTATTGAATAACCTAGATCTGCCTGATCAATGGATGATCAGGCTTTAGAAATTGATTGTATACATTAAATATGAGATGATCTAGTGGATTAAGAGAATAGATCTCAAGTGATTGTCAAGAAAAATGATCCTGACCATCGATCTAGGCCATGTTCCTTAGGACTAACCGATCAAAGAGTGATTTGACCATTAGATCAATGTATAATTATGGATATACATGTAAATCACTAAACAAATATAGAAATGTGATGGATTATGATGAAAATTATTGGAATTGATAATAGATGTTACATATAAGTGATAAATAACAATCCAACAATTGGATCATCTTCAAACTTTATAAGATGAAAGAGATTGACCCTTAATTGATAAAAGGACATTAATTGAATGAATCATGACTTGGATTAATGATCAAAGATGATGGATGATAGTTTAGATGGTAGAAAAACCAACATTTAGTCCAGGATTGGCTTAATTGAGGGTTAATTGGATGATCTGGATTGTCAATCTAGGATTAATTACCAGATTAGGGAAATCATCACTTAGATTAACTTATTCTTTTGGGATTTAAGAACACTAAGTGATCGGATGGTTTAGTGTGACATGAGATGTGACAAGTACATCAAAGCGTGTAAATTGATATGGCTTATGCGCCTGATTGGAGTACTGCATTTTTGAGATAGGTGATTACATTTAGGATTTTTCCATGATTTTATAGATAATGACGTATTATTTGGGAACCTTAAGGCTTGTGTTTTACACCCTATCATGTCTTACTAAAATGTATTCTTTATACATGTTTGATATTATGACATCTTAATCTATAAGATTTCTCATATTTTGACACATGATTAATGATGTGTATCATGCTTTTTGACTCGAACTTATTGAGATTTATTACACATGGAAGTTTCCATGGTCTATATCATGTTTTTCTATTTTAGGACAGGTGTTGTTGCCCAGTGGGTACTATGTTAGGAGGGTTGTAGGGTTGGCTACCCGCCCTCTAACTTTATGATATTTATGATTAGACACTGGCCCCAAAAGGGGACAATGTACATAGGTGGTGGTATCATGGGGTAATCCCCACTACGGGTCCATTCCCCGATGCGAGATGGAGGAAGTCTACTGTTTTGATGTTAATGGGGAGTGGCAATGGTGTAGACCCTGAAGTGGTTGCCACTATAGCATAGTAACCCATACTCTTATTCTGTATGGTCATGTGGTATGGATATATTGGGTGAAGCCTATGTGGGTGGGCTTACGAGCTGAGCCAGCTACTTGGTATGCGAGCTACAAGTGAGGAACCTTGGGATCATATGTGATTTTGATATATTGGGTGAAGCCTATGTGGGTGGCCAAATGTTGGCAGGCCTATTGGTTGAGCGAGCTACCTGGTGTGCGAACTATAGGTGAGGAACCCTGATATTGGAATGAGTACTCATTGTCAGTGATATGAGTGTAATGGGACACTCTTAGGACTTGATTATGCATGGTGTCCTGTTCATCATGACATGCATTTATATTATGATGTAGACACAGATTCTTACTTACTTTTGATGGGTGCATATCCAGGTACTATTCACTCTTTGCATGCCATGGTGATTAGATTTGGGCTATATAAGGATATTGCTATGTAGATGGTAGTGGACCCACACTTTTATATAGTGTCTATTTACTTACACATGCGTGTGTATGATGTGGTGATCATGGATGGAACCCTGAGGATTATAGACATTTTGTTATTACTACCTCTTTCATGGCTAACATTTTGATTAGACATGGTTTTAAATTGAGCATGCTTTGTGTATTGATGCTTTGGTTTTGTTTATCACCATGGTTTGGACTTAAATGACCCTTGGGGTTTTTAGTTTAGGAATTTCCCTTAAAACGATTATGGTATCTACATGCAATGTGAGTTTTCTATTTCAGGGATCCCATCTATTTTATTAAACATAATATTATTATATTTATATATGTTGGAAAAGGGCTTTGAAGAATCCAGGGTGTCACAATTTGGTATCAGAGTAAGGGTATATTCCATCATCACCACTTCAAGGGTCCAATTAGAGTAACAGCCCATGAGTTCATGCTAAACCTAAGATAAGACTAGGTCCACACCTACTCTATCAATTGGCATCCTTACCAAGCCTGTAGGGGTAGGCAATCAAATTGCAGAGATTATGACCTAAGTGTTTTACCCCATCTACAGCAACGAAAACAACAGACCCAAAGCCAACCCATGATTTTATTGAGCACAACCAAAGGTGGGCGGAGCATTTATGATGTAGTACAGTCTAGTGGGAGTAGGAAGCCCTTTTGCTGTGCCACAATAGCCCTAGAATCAACAACAATGAACCAAAAGAGGCAAAACTCCAAAAAGGAAGCAGTGTTTTATGTGTAGAAGAGCCCATCCTAACTAGCCTTGTCCTCAAGCCAAACGACACCAAAAACCTGGAAACCGTGGTGATGTTATGAGTGTGGGATGGTTGGGCATTTCATTTGAGATTGTCCAAGAAGCCAGAAGTATGGACAGGTTGACAATGCGACCTAGACAGACATATATTTACACGATCATGAATGAAGTTGGCTGTCACCTCAAGGGTGGGCCTCTTGAGTATTTTGTGAAGGTTGTAAGTACTTCTATTAGAAGAGAATGAACAAACTCTTAAAAAGTATGGAGAGAATTTTGTATGAACATCAAAGACTTTGATATTACTATGATGAAATGATCTAGTTTATAATATGTTCGCTAACTTAGTTTATGTGATTCGATGTGTGTATATTGTTTCCTGTTGCAATATAGGGTTGAAATATGACAGAGTCAATGGATAAATACAAACGATGAGGTGAAACTTAATGGGTTCTTATGCATATAGATAACCATTCATCAATGTGAAGTCAATACTTATGGATTATTCTAAGGATATTACTAATGATTTGCAGACGCATAACACTTGAGGATATAACAACTATTTTGCAATAACAGTTAGTAGTAATGATGTTAATCAGGCAATGAGTAAGGAGTGATACAAACAACCTCCTAGTTAGGGGATTGGATGAAAGAAAAGGTTAAATTAAACACCAAACTATATATGGATAATTGACAAAATTGGTTATTTGATTCCAAATCAAAGGCATCTATCATACGAGGGAAATTTGCTAAGATGAAATTGATTATAAATGACTTACATCCAACATGGATAGAAATGATAATGTGATTCCCAATAGCTTGGAAAGTTATTGTGAAGGATCAATTTCATTGGATTTGAAACTGATAGAGTTGTAATTGATTTTGCTTGTTATGAGCATGAAATAAATTATCAGTTAAAGGAAATCTAAGGATAAAGATGAGTATACCTAAAATGTAATTATGAGGATTCTAATGATAATCATATGAGAGGACATGTTTCCCCCATTTTTGAGATTTTTATCCAAAAGGCTCTTAGCAAGGCCTATAATGATCAGTATTTTATCATATGAGTAGTTAGTGAGATTCCTAGAGTTTGACATTGTAGAATAGAGGAATTTGATGATTTAATGGCAGTAAGCCTGTTTACATAGCTAAAAATAATTGCCCTAACCCCATCATGAATCAGAGGCTACAGTTAGATTTGTTGATGTGTTGACCCCTGAATTGTGGAGATAGTTGATCTTAGCATGTTGCATATTAGTGATAAAGGCAATAGACATAGCTTTTATGCTGAGGAAAATTCTCTTAGGACCAAGGGGGCTCATCGCAGAGACTCAAACATGAATAATTTGAGTTAGTCCAGTAAGGGCAAGAGAGTCTTTTATCTATATAATTACATAGGCCATTGAGCCAGTGACGTTTGAACAGGCAGTGTTGGAATGTGGATGTGAGAAGGTGCACTAGTTGTATGGACAAGTACCTAGACAATATTGTACTACTGTGATATACCACCACAATAGCAGTAATAACAATGGTAGCCGTCATTACAACACAATCTTGAAGACAATGTGACTGTGATTGTTAGGATCTTTTTTTTTTTAAGACTATCTCAGAAGACAATGTGTCAAACTAACTGACTTTAAAGATAAAATAGAAATGAACCTACATTGGTAATGATGAGTTATTGCCATTACTTGAAGTAAGTACAAACCTCAACCTAAGTTATGGAAGGTACTCTTATGATTGTTGATAGACACACTAGAATCCTTCTTGATCTAGGATCCTTCATCCTTGTGGTTTGAGTATTAGCACCGTGATGAATGTGCCTGTATATATATGAGGTAGTTCTTGGGTTAGAAGTTATGACGCAAGTGGGCAAGTTATTGAAATTGTAAGTGAAAGGATAGATACTGATCTTATCATACTTGATTGATTGATCATTATAGCATCCTTGGGATGGATACTAATTGTAGAAGGATAGTGCATTGTAGTGAGAAGGAAAGTACTTTTAGTGAATTTGGACAGCTATTGACCTCTCTCTTGAGAAAGTAAGGGCATCACTGAAGTTGTGTTAATTTTTCCCTGAAGGCAATGTGTTGATCTTTTGATGTATTGATCCTCCTTGTTGTGTGATTGTGGATGATAGAAGGCAGCCAAAGTTTGAACAAACAAATGGTGTGCGAGAATCCATAACTTTTCAAAGGAGGTTTTAGGATTTTTTTCCACGAAATATTGATTTGGCATCAAACATCGTGCCATTTTCTAATATGCCATACTGGATGGCCATGGCTGAGTTGGAAGAGTTCCAGCTACAAAAGCTTACTGATGAGAGTTTGTTAGACCAAGTGGGTCTTCATGGGATGCATTAGTGTTCTTCATGAAAGAGAGACAAAAACTTGTTATTATGAATAGATCTGTTTGTTCGATAAAATAACAGTGGAGAACCAATATTCTTTGTTGTGTAATGACAATCTATATGATCTATATTTGTTAGTGCATGATGTCTGGGGAGGTTGATTTGAGGTATGATTGCTAGTAGTTGATGATTGTAGAGGAAGACATCACTCTGGATGATATCAAGTGGTGCAATCGATGCGCTAACATCATGTATAGATATGACAGGCTAAACTTTTAAAGGTTATTGCTATGAGCCGTGATTATATAGTGAATGATATTTTTATGTATTCCATGATTTGGAAGAGCATAAGAAACCCTTGTGCGATATGCTGAGTATCTAAAGACTCATCTTTTGATGTAAATGTATGTGAGTATGAATTATGGTCAAAGAAGATGAATTTTCTTAACCTCGATATCTCCATTGATAGAGAGACTATTTATTGAGACTATGATGAACTAGGACTAGCCAAACTAGTGACTAAGGATGATAGTCTCCTTAGTATAGTGAATTGTTATCGCTAAATTATTGAGTTCTCCAGGATAACAGTGTCATGGATACTATTTGTATTACGTAGATGAGCCTGATTTCTCATGAAGGTGAGAAGTGTGACAGTAATGTATGTTGAGTATGAAAGCATTTGTATGTGTAATCAGCTTGTGAATTATGGCTTACACTTATCAATAGCCAATGAGGGTAGCCTAAGAGGGTGACCAATGAGGGCAGGCGCAAGAGGCACTGGCAGGCTTCTAGGTGGTGAGCTTTTAGTTGGCAGGCTTTTAGGCACTCACAGTATGATTGTGCTATGAGCTGATTTTGATTGCATGCAATTACTTGTTAGTGAGCTGGTATACTCTGATTTTCATTGGCATATGATTGCCTATTAATGAGATGGTATGCTCTGATTTTGATTGGCATGCAATTGCCTGAGAGTGAGCTGATATGCTTTGGTATTGGTTGGCATACTTTTTCCTATTGGTGAGCTAATGGGCACTGATACAGGCTTGGCATGGAATTGCATACGTATGAGCTAAAATGCACTCATTGCACTAATAAGGTGATTTACTTATACTAGCTCTTTGATGAGAGTATAGTTTATCTAATTGCATTATATTTGGTTATGACGCGTTATAACCATAATATGAGTTACTTGTTTTGGAAGGGCTGAAATATACCTTGCTTTATATATATATATATATATATTATATGAGTTGCTATTTGAGGGGATGACATGGCATGGAATTGTTATTGAAATTAACCCAAGGAAAATTTTGATATGATATGTAGATCTTATGATATGAGGATGTTTTCTGAATTGTTGAGGAATGACATGAAAAGAATTTCGAGGATGAAAATTTTATAAGGAGGGGAGGATGTAATGTATGCTATTTTTGAAATTCTAGAAATAGCTAATTACATGGAAATTTAAAATTTTGTGGAAATTAGAATATTGGGGATTTAAAAATTTTTAGAAATGAAATCACAGACTAAAACCTCAATATTTGGAATGTACACGAGAAATGGAATTCAATGACATTAAGAACGTTAAAATCGGAGACCGGATGAAATTTTTTTAATTATTTTATTTTTTACTTTCATCATCATCATCAAGACCTTATTCCAATTAGGGGGCCGCAAAAGGCGGCCACATGAATCTTATTCCTCCATTCCACTCTATTAAATACCATGGTTTCATTTAGTCCCAAAGTTTTTAAATCTTTCCTCACCACCTCTATCCATGTTCTTTTGAGCCTTCCCCTTGCCCTTTTAAAACCTTCTACTTGTATTGCCTCACTCCTAACTGGTGTCATTCTTGGTCTCCTTTGGACATGTCCAAACCATCTAACTCTAATCTCCCTCATCTTATTACCTATTGGTGCTACCCCTAAATTTTCTCTAATATTTTCATTTCTAATTCTGTCCTTTCTTGTCTTACCATTGATCCATCTCAACATCCTCATTTCTGCAATGCTCATCCTATGAGTATCATGTTCCTTAACTGGCCAACACTCTGATCCATAGAGCATGGCCAGCCTTATAGCCATCCTATACAACTTTTCTTTTAGTTTGAGTGGCACCCGCTGATCACATAAAACTCCAGATGCACATCTCCATTTGTTCCAACCCGCTTGGATTCTCTGGGTAACCTCCCTCTTGATCTCTCGACTCTCATGGATCAATGATCCTAGGTACCAAAAGTGGTCTTTCACGGGGACTTCTTGGTTATCAATCTTGGCTGGTATTCCACTCCTACTCTCCTTACTAAAATGGAGACTTCACATGTGGGGCCACACAAATTAGGCGCTGAAACCCACACCTAACAAACATTTATGAGGTGGTATGGTGATGATTACTAGCCATTAATGCTGGTAATCGTGCCTACATTTAATAAAAATAAATACATCAAATATTTATGGTTTTCCCCCCTCAATTTTTCTCCCTGTAATTAACTTGCCCCGTTCTCTGTGCCACCCAACGAAGGTGCCACAGATGGTGCCCAGATGCTGATGGAGCATTGCCTATTTCTTCCCCCTCCAGCATGGTGGGAACTCCTTTTCCTGGCCATCCCAATCTAAGGTAGGCTCCCCACTTGTTCCCCCTTTCCATTTCTAGTTGTTTCCATTGATTTTCCATCTGTTGATACCGGGCGTGGAATGCCATTTTCTTGGTGGCTATGTGGAAGTTATTATTTTTATAAACATAGTCAATGTGAACCATTCTTCTTGTGTATCTCAACACTAGGAATAAACCCTTTAAATTTCATGAAGATCCAATGGTTGAGGAAACTAAAAAAAGTGAAAAATAGCGAGAAAGGGAAAATTTATAAACTTTATAAAATTGGTTAAAAACCTCATATTTAGGAAAAAACAGTTGATGAAAGTGTCATAAAACAAAAATACACAGAAGCCCAATCAAAATGACATAAAAAGTCATAAGATTGCGAGGCTGTATGTTTCGTTGACAGCAATTGGAATCTAGCCGTCATCTCCAGTGACAGCGTGTGTTCAGAGTGACTAGGACGCATCTCAGAGATTCATTGTGCATCATCTCTAGAAGAGATAGAATGCGCATGCATCTTGGTGTCGGTGATGCACGTAGGGTGTGTTTGAGACGCACGTCACATGTGCAAGCATCTCGGCATCACAGACTCATGCAAGATGCATTCCGTACCCACGTCATGTGCATGCGCATCCTTGTGATGCCGAATTTTGATTATTTCATCCAAAAATTAATTCTAGACCATTTATTCACAAAAATATCAATTGTGGGAGCTACAGAGGTCCAAATCATGATCTGAGACATTCGTTGAGCTCTTCTCGACGACATGAACCTAGATTTAGCATAAAAACTTTAATTTGACCACTTTTAAACTAATCAAATCGCAAATTATTATTCAATAACCTATATTAGCCTAATCAATGGATGTTGAGGCCTTAGAAATTGATTGTGTACATCAAATATGAGATGATCTAGTGGATTAGTAGAATAGATCTCAAGTTATTGTTAAAGAAAATGATCTTGACCATTGATCTGGCTATGTTCCTTAGGAATGGCTAATAAGAGAGCGATCTGACCATCAGATCGATGTGTAATTATGGATATACATGCAAATCACTAAAAAAACATAGAAATGTGATGGATTATGATGAAAATGATTGGAATAGATGATCAAATGTTACATATAAGTGATAAAGAACAATCCAATGGTTAAATCATCTTCAAACTTTATAAGATGAAAGAGACTGACCCTTTATGGATCAAGGGACATTAATTGAATGAATTACTACTTAGATTGATGATCAAAGATGACATACGATTGTTTAGATGGTAGAAAAACCAACATCGAGTCCAGGATTGGCTTTATTGAGGGTTAATCGGTTGATGTGGACCATTAATCTAAGATTAACTACCAAATCAAGGAATCATCACTTGGATTTTTCGGGATTTATGAACACCAAGTGATCGGATGACTTAGTGTGACTTATGATGTGATAGGTACGTTAGAGTGTGCGAGTTGATATAGTCTACGTTCCTAATTATAGTACCATATTTTTGAGGTAGGTGATTATGTTTGGGATTTTTCCATGATTTCATAGGTCATTACATGTTATTTGGGAACCTTGAGGCATGTGTTTTATGCCGTATCATATTTTATTAAAATGTATTCTTTATACATGTTTGATATCATGACATCTTAATCTATATGATTTCTCATGGTTTGACAGATGATTGATGATGTGTATCGTGCTTTTTGACTGGAGCTTATTAAGATTTATTACACATGGAAGTTTCCATGGTTTACATCATGTTTTGTTGATTTATGATGGGCATTGTTGTCCAATAGGTACTATGCTAGGAGGGTTGTAGGGTTGGCCACCCACCATTTGAATTTATGATATTCATGATTAGACACCAGCCCCAAAAGGGGACAATGTACGTAGGTGGTGGTATCATGGGTAATTCCAACTACGGGTCCATCCTCCCATGCGAGACAGAGGAAGTCTCCCATTTCGGTGTCGACAGGGAGTGGCAGGAGTTTAGACATTGGAACAGTTGCCACTGTAGCATAATAGCCGATACTCTTATTATGTATGCTCATGTGGTATGGATATATTGGTTGAAGCCTATGTGGGTGGGCCTATAGGCTAAGCGACCTACCTAGTGTTTGAGCTATAAGTGAGGAACCTTGGGATCATATGTGGTTTTGATATATTGGGTGAAGCCTATGTGGGCAGCCAAATGTGGACACTTATGGGCTGAGCAAGCTACTTAGTGTGCATGCTACAGGTGAGGAACCCTCATATTAGAATGAATACTCATTATCAGTGATATAAGTGTAATGAGACACTCTTAGGACTTGATTATGCATGGTGCCTTGTTCATCATGACATGCATTTATATTATGATGTGGACACGGATTCTTATTTAATTTTGACAAACACAACTCCATGTACTACTCACTCTTTGCATGCCATGGTGATTAGATTTGATATTGTTTTATTCAGGCGAAGTGCATGCTTTAATTATTATCATTTCCTTCAAGCTTATGAGTTTTCATGCGTTACCTATTATGATTGCCTCATGATTGGATGTGCCTTGTAAATGATTTACTCTCTAAGACTAGCCACGATGTTGATACTCTTGGAAAACTATTTTACTCCATGTTTTATTACCTATTATCACCTGCACAAGAAATATCTTGTTGAGGCATTGCTTTGTATGCAATGCCTCAAATTTTGAGTGCCATAGCCCTAAGGGAAGAACAGGTGGAGTAGCATTGACTAAGAGAGGACCACGAGGACCATTTACCACTTAGCACTCTAGAGACTGACTTGGTGTGTGTCTCTTTGACTTGTAACTAGACTTCTTTTGGGCTGTACAAGGATATTATTATGTAGATGGTAGTGGAACTATACTTCTGTATAGTGTATATTTACTTACATGTGTGTGTATGATGTGGTGATCATGGATGGAACCCTAGGAATTATGGGCATTTCGTTATTACTACCTCTTTCATGGTCGACGTTTTGATTAGAAATGGTTTTAAATTGAGCATGCTCTACGTATTGATGCTTTAATTTTGTTCGTCACTGTGGTTTGGACTTGAATGACGCTTGGGATTTTTATTTTGGGCATTTCTCTTGAAACAATTATGGTATTTATATTAAATGCGAGTTTTCTATTTCAAGGATACCATTTATTTTATTAAACGTATTATTATTATATTTATATATATTGGAAAAAGGTTTTGAAAAACCCGGGGTGTCACATTCCTCTTCCTTACTTTTCTTTCTTTTCTTCATCAGGCTTGAGAATAGTTGTGTTCTCTTTTATATAAAAGAGGAGGGGGTGTCGTTAACAAAACGACCCCTCTATATATATATATATGGTATTTATTTTAAATTCATTTAAAAATTGAGTTAAATACAATTTCTTTAACTCAATTGTCATGAGGTCAAAGACATCATCGTTAGTCACAATTATCTCATCTTACAAAGTCTATTATAATTTTGTTAATGGGGCCCACAATGTGAAATTACCAAAATACCCTTTATAAGAAAAACCCCAAATTTCTCATATGGACTTTGATTTTAGTGAACATAGTGTCTTTAGAATCATCTTTTAAAGTGTAATCCAAATATGGAGGTCTCCATACTTGATTTAATGTCCTTAAAATTTTCATTTTCTAAAACACCAAAATATACTTATATTAATATTTAAAAATAAGGGATGCTACAAATATGCACCCATAGAATTTACATGGAAGATGATACCAAGGAGGTTAGGGCAAAATTTCTTAAATTGCTGGATGTGGAGATCATCTACCCCATAAGTGATAGCTAATGGGCGAGTCCAACCCAAGTGGTACCTAAGAAATCTAGAGTCACAGTTGTCCTTAACTCTAATAATAAACTCATTCCTACTAGAGTTATGATTGGTTGACATATGAGTATTGATTATAGAAAGTTAAATGCTATTACTCGAAAGGACCACTTCCCATTGCCCTTTGTCGATCAAATGTTGGAAAGCGTAGTAGGACAAAAGTTCTACTATTTTCTAGATGGTTATTCCATATATTACCAAATACAAATGGCACCTGGACATCAAGAAAAGACTACATTCACCTGGACATCATGTAATGCTCCTACAACATTTCAAAGAGGCATGCTGAGTATCTTCAATGACATGGTAGAATGCTTTCTAAAGGTTTTCATGGATGATTTTTTAGTTTTTGGGGATTCATTTGATACGTATTTGGAAAACTTAAGAAAAGTCCTACATCATGTGAAGAGAAAAACCTAGTGTTAAATTAGGAGAAGTGTCATTTCATGGTTCCCAAGGGAATAGTGTTTGGCCATATTGTCTCAACAAAAGGAGTAGAGATAAACAAAGAAAAAATTGATTTAATTTCTAATATATCTACCCCTCAAACATTAGAGACATTCACTCCTTAAGATATGTAGGATTTTACAGGATATTTACAAAAGATTTCATTGCAATATCTTGACCACTGTGCAACCTCCTAACTAAGGACACCCATTCGAATGGATTGCTTATTGTTAAGAAACTTCTACTAAGATGAAGAATAAGTTGAGCACCACAAATATCATACAGTCACCTAACTAGAAAGTACCCTTTGAAATCATGTGCGATGGGAGTGACTATCATGTAGGGACAGTCTTAGGACAAAGAAAGGATAAGAAGCCCTATGTCATTTATTATACAAGCATGACACTTAATAGTGCACAAACGAATTATTCCACCATGGAGAAGGAACTCCTTGCCATAGTCCTTGCACTAGATAAGTTCAGGTATTACTCGATAGGTTCTAAGATACCTTCCTTCAAAGACAAATGCTAAGGTGCAACTTCTTAAATGGATCCTTCTATTCCAAGAATTCGATCTAGAGACTATAGATAAGAAAGGAGTACAAAACATAGTGGTAGACCACCCTTCTAGACTGGTTCTAACAAATCCTTTGGAAAAGTTTTCAATCAAGGATGCCTTCCTTGATGAACAGCTCTTTATTGTCTCCCATCTCCCCTAGTTTGCTGACATTACAAATTATCTAACTATAGGGAAGATACCTAAATATTGGACCAAAAATGATGAGACCAAAATTTTCTCCAATGTCAAACATTTTTTAAGATGATCTATATTTGTTTAAATACTACATAGATCAAATTATTAGAATATGTATGCCTAATATTGAAAGGTACAATATCATCTCTTTTTGTCACTTAGAAGCATACTATGGACAATTTTTTTAGTAAGAAAATAGCTACAAAGATTTTGCAATATGGTTTCTACTAGCCCACTCTTTTTAGAGACACCCACAATTTTTGTAAGGCATGCAAGCACTGCCAAAAATTAAGATGAATAACTCGTGGGAATATGATGCCTGTAAACTCCATTCTTATAGTATGGGTATTTAATTGGTGGGGCATTGATATGGGGCCATTCCTTCCTTCTTTTGGAAGCCTTTATATTTTTGATGCTATAGACTATGTTTCCAAATGGATAGACTTTGTTCCATGTAGGGTCAATTATCATAAAAGAGTCATTAAGTTCTTAAAGGAAAATAAAATTTCTAGATTTGGGACACCTCGAGCCATCATCCATATCACCCACAAATAAGTGGACAAGCCAATGTATCTAATTGGGCTGCTAACCAAATTCGGCAAAAGATCATTAACTAAAACCACAAGGATTGTTCTATTCGTTAAACCAATGCACTTTGGGCATATCAAACTTCATTTAAAACCCCAATTAGTGTGTCCTATGCCATATCATTTATGTAAAGCTTGTCACTTGCCTGTGGTACAAGAGCATAGGGCTTATTGGGCAATTAAAAGATTAAATTTTGATATGGGTGGAGTAGGCTGACATTGCAAGCTCCAACTCAATGAGTTGGAGGAGACTCGACAAGAAGCTTATGAGAGTAATAGGATCTACAAGAAAAAAATGAAATTTTTCTAGGATTAATATATCTTAAGAAAATCCTTTACTCCATCCCAAAAGGTACTCTCTTATAACTCTAACATTCATCTCTTCCCTGGGAAGCTTAGAACTCGATGGACTAACCATACTTTCAAAGTTAAAAGATAACTTTTAAAGCCATACCTATAATTGATTAATCTAGAAGTTGAGATCACAACTCTAGAGATCCTGTCTATCAAGATTGAGTGGGTTCTAGCCCTAGAAGTGTCTAGCTAAAGACATTAAACTTAGTGCCCATAGGAGACAACTTGGCATTTTTCAAAGTTTGTGCTGTCTACATCCATCTATCATCCATTTTGTTCTCCCAATGTCTCACACACACTTAGCTTATCTTTCAAACATTGTGGAAAATGTTTCTCTTGGGTTGAGAGGTATAGAAATCTTGAAAATTTTAGTCTTTTATAGTTATTTTTCAAAAAAAGTGAAATTTTGAAAATATTTTTGAATTTTAAGGTCAATTCCTATACTGTCATGACAATTGGATTTTCCAAGATTCAGTGCTTCCATATTACTTTAGCTTATTAATAGAATAATACATGATCCATTCCTTGTTTTCTAAACTATTTCATGACAACTAATCTCGGACAATCTTATGCACTTGATTACATGTACTTAGTTTAGACTAATAAGTGGTTATGACTTTGAAACTCTAAATAAAACAAGTGGAGACCTACAAACCATGTGATTAGTTGAGCCATTCATTTTTTTCTAAGGGTTATACATAAATTCCACAATTTTCTTTAGCATGTGTAAATTATAGTTAATCCTAATATTATTTGATTTGGTCAATTACAAAGAGAAATTACTAAGTATTGCCCTTATTCTTTTAGAAGTTTGTTGAAAATGATAGAAAATATTAAACCTAAGAAATGATTTAGGCCATCCTTGTTGGAACTATAAACCAAAAAGCCTACCCAATGATACTTTTACCTCTAGTTAGCCTTTTTTCTTGTGAACCCAATTACTTACACCCATATTAACCTAATCTTAAATATCCAATTCCTATTTTCTTCAAAAATAAGTTAGAGATGGTTGAAGAAGTATGTTTAAATTGTATTTAATAAATAAAGTGAATGTCAAGAAAGGAAAGCTCTTCAAAGAGATCAAAAGAAATTCAGAATATACAAAAGAAAGAAGAAAAAAAAATAGAAAAGTGCAAAGGAAACTTCACTTCAGTATAATGAATAAGAATTCTCAATCTTTATTAGAAGACCTATACTTATTTTTGGAGATTTTGAATACCGTATCTGTTCTTTTTATCTCCCTATCCTAAGATTATGTTTTGTCCTTGATAATGACCTATTGATCTTAGGTTGTATATGATCTTGATGAGGATATAAATAGATAGAAATTAGGGTGTGATATTCCTTAACTTTCTTTTAGTAATGACATCATTTTCTAAAAGTATCAAAATAATTCCTTAGTGTCTTCCTTCTTTTAGATATGTGTGAGCTATTAGAATTCCAAAACTCTACTCATGTAATTGAGAGACACTTTTGACCCTTTTTCTGAGAGTTCTATTCTTGAGTGTACATTTAAACTATGATATTTGAGGTGAAAATGTATTTTTGACGAAATTATGAGTCATAATCTACTTAGAAGTAAATAGTTATTTATATGTTGACTGTACATACACTACACTCTGAGGTGCAAAGTTTAAATGAATATATTTAGCATGCAAATAGGGTTGTGAGCATTTCATCTATTTTTACTAGCTTGCTAAAATTATTAAAGCCTAATAGATGAGAATTCACTGAAATAAAATTAGGATTGACCTCTTTTTGAATTTTGTGGGAAAATTCATTGCAAACCCTTATGAGTCTTAACTCATCCACTCAAGGTACCAGGGTTCAATGACTTATTGCATAGGCTAAATGCACCTTGAAGTACCTACAAAAATAGAATTTTTTTAATAAAATGGTTTTTATCATTCTTTATTTCAAGACTAGCAAAATGGTGGCTAGGGGTCGTTGAATGCTTAATTTTGTATCTAAAAACCCTATATTTTGTATTAGTTTAGTGCATGAGATTGATCATTTTTACACTCATATGATGAATTTGTACTAAACTAATTAACCTCTATATAACCATAATCTTGTGTATTTTCAAGGTTAGATTGTCATCCGAAGGAAATAATGTTCAAAACCATTAGTAAAATAATGTTAATTAGGACTTTTATATGTTTTATAGGTACATCCAAGTAGAGAGATCAAGGTGATCAACATTTTATCTTGCCAATCAAGCTTAAATATAAATGGATGACTTAGATCAATCTAATTTTGATGAACTACATCAATTGAAGAAGTAGAAACCCAACTAGTTGAGAATTAATTCATCTATTCCACCACCAAGATCATGCAAGCCTAAATCACTCATACTATGGCATGAAAATGGAAGATCATACATGGGTCCACAAGGTTGGGAATGTATATGTATAGCATATGGATGATAAGAGACCATAAGAGATATCATGTGATGATGTAGAATTACACTTGACGGTCTCCTAAAGTGAAGATCAAGTAAAAACAAGTAATTGGAATTGGATTGATGGATGAAGGGCGAAGATCTTACGGATGATAGCCTTATAGGGTTGCCATGTGTCACAAGAAGAGTTGCTAGTTAGAAGCAAGCTAGTGGCTTGACTGTTTGCAAACAAGAGGGAGCTACTAATGCTATGAAGAAAAAGCACCTAAAACCATTTCACTTTTATCAAAAGATGGTGATTGGAGAAGAGAGTCAATGATTGGTGAATGCTCAAGGATATAGGGAATAGCTACTAACATTAGGTACTCCTCACTCTATATAAGGAGTAAGGAAGAAAAAAAAAAAAAACCAAGAAGAAAGTATCAAGGATAGCAAGTAGTGAACATTTTTCTTCACTAATTTTCTTATATTTCCATGTAATTTCTCCTTTGTAAGAGCTTGAAGTAAAGGAAGAAAGTTCTCGTTAAAAGTTTTTATCTTTCTCTTAGAGTATGAAGGTGCACTACTAAAATTTGGGTTTTATAAGAGGACAAAAAACATGATGGTTTAAATACAACTATCTTATTAAAAATGAAAAAAGATGGTTTCTCAAAACTATCTTATAAAACATGATATTATAAGACAGTTTTTGAAAACTATCTTATAAATTACTTTTTATAAGACTATTTTTTAAAACCATCTTATAAAAGTAGTTTTTAAGATGATTTTCAAAAACCATCTTATAATGTTATGTTTTATAAGATGGCTTCGAATAACTATCCTTTAGATATTGTTTTTAACATAGTGTGAAGTTCAACCTTTGAATTATTACTCTTGGCTACTTTGATGAAAAGTTCAAACATTGAGTTGGATTTACATACACTTTGTCTCAAACTTGTATTTTTATATTGATATCAATTTGGGTATGTATTCATTCTTGTTTTTGTCATATGTTTAATTTATTTGATGTTTATGGGTATAAAATTCCTTTTCTAAAGCTTTTTCTTCTGGCATGTGTGTAATCATTCATGTGCATCGATCAATGTGGGGATCATTTATGTGTATGAATTAGTTATTTTTATGCGTCATTCACATTTTTCCCAATTCTAGAGTTGAAAAGTGAGTCATCTAATATTATATATGTTTTTACTAATTGTATGAACATTTTCTGTGCCCACCAAATATTTGGTTAAATGCCTAATCCAATGTTATTAATCCTTTCATATCTAAAAAGCTTTCATATGCATCTAAACATTGACTTTTGGACAAAATGGACAAATATGCATGGATGACTATTGAAAGATCATCAAGAGAATATGAGGAGGGAATAGAAAAGCTCATAGAGTTTGCACTTAGGTTAGGTGGTGATTGTAATCAAATGCAATGTCCATGCTTGAGATGTGGAAACCTGCAAAAGATTTCAGTAGTTGAGTTGAGAGAACATTTGTGCTTCAATGGAATTGATGTAAGCTATCACCCTGGATGTGGCATGGAGAGGGAATTCCTCATAAGCCCTCAGTAAGGGCTAAATGCGTATATGAAAAGAAGCCATTGTAGGAAGTGTTGCAAATAGTAGCATAGCTACACCGATGTTTGGAGATGTATAAGATGACTTCCAAGATAACCTTGAATAATTCCATACTACATTGGAGGAAGGCAGTGAGCCATTTTACATTGGGTATATATATTATACCAAGTAGTCTCCGATGGTAAAACTTTACAATATAAAATCAAGATTTGGTTTTTCATATCAAGGTTTAATAGAATTGTTGAAAGTCATTGGTGCTGCCCAAGAAGAACAAATTGGCTAGGTCAACATGGGAGGCAAATAAAACCTTGGCTATACTAGGGTTGAAGTATAAAAAGATGCATGCCTGTCCCATGGTTGCATCTTATACAGAAAGGAGCACAAAGACAAAACTATATGTCCAACTTGTGGACATTCAAGATGGAAGCTGAAGAAGAATTCAAGTAATCAACAAGTGAAAGATGTCCCTGCAAAGGTATTATGGTATTTCCCCCACATGCCATTGTTCCATAGAATGTTTCATATTAAAGAGACAGTGAAGAAACTAGTATGGCATGCCGAGGAGAGAGTAGGTGACAACTATTTACACTATCCAATAGATAACTTGGTGTGAAAGCTCGTAGACTTCATGTGGCTAGATTTCAAAGAAGAACCCGAAAACCTACAACTTGCAATATATGCAGACAGGATTAATCCTCATGGTTCTATGAGTAGTAAGTATAGTTGTTAGCCTATTATAACAATTTGTTACAACCTTCCTCCATGGT